>OY743104.1:5000-2797764 GCA_963555685.1 Acrobasis consociella | reverse complement strand
AAGGGACATACCCGTAATAAATAATAAATAAATATATATAAGGACAAATTACACTGATTGAGCTAGCCCCAAAGTAAGTTCGAGACTTGTGTTATGGGATACTAACTCAACGATACTATATTTTATAACAAATACATATATAGATAAACATCCAAGACCCAGGACAATTATGTATATATAATTATGTATAGTACTATGCATGAAATTTAGATTTGTAATATTATTTTTAAGCATGTTTAGTTTATTAATTTAATCAATTGACATCTACCCATTGTATTTGCAATACTCTCTGTTGCTATGATTAGACCATTAATATACCTAAGACCTGTATGTATTATGACTCATAGTTAGCAAATAAATGTTTGAATCTTTAAATCATTGCCAATTTGAAAAAGGCCATTTTCCAACTTGCCCTGACCGGGAATCGAACCCGCGACCTCTGGGTCTAGTAATAAATCGAACCAAGGGCTGTACTAGTTCACTATAGTATTTTGATAATAAAAGAACAGTCAAAAAATAAACAAATTGTTCGGGAGCGTGAACTCTTTATAATGGCAATCCCATTGTTTTTTTAAGTTTTGACCCTCTTTTAAATTATATATAGTGATCAGGGTATATCCCTTCCACGTTATACATGATAATTATATAAATTGATGTTATTGTTAGTGTTAGTTTTAATTTAAGTCTAGCTTTTAGTATATATAATCTTATACCTTTAAACGAGCAATTCTTGTATATTTATTTATATATTTCTGTGATCTCGAAAATGGCTTTAACGATTTCGCTGAAAATTGGTATATGGGGGTTTTTGGAGGTAAACAATCGATCTAGAAATCTAGATTAGTCTTATGTTTGGGAAAACGCGTATTTTCGATGTTTGAGATGTAACCGAGCAAAGCTCGGTCGCCCAGGTACTTTAATTTTAATTAAGTTCGTTTTTATCTAAAATTATAAAGAAAAAGATTATTATATTTTATTGACTATTTCAAAATTAAGATAGTCATTAATTATTACCCTTCAAATCGTCCTACAATCTATAATTTAAAATGGCCGAGACGCGACTTATTTAAAATAAAATATTGAAGAAAAATTAGGGACCAACGACTTAACGCGCCCACCAAAGCACTGAAGAGCCCGAACATTTTTCCACATATGATCACCCATCCAAGTGCAAACCACGCTCAGTGTAACTTAACTAGTGAGAGCGCTAGAAATGCTCCCAGTGACCACTGAGCTCCTCAAAGTGGGTTTAGATTTAAATTAGTGACGTCAAAATGAACAACTCAAGAGTAATTAATAAAATAATACTTATATACTTAAACAAGATCAAATGTCACAATTTGAATAGGGTACTTTTCCTAAGTCAAAAATAAATTATTTTGTACTAATAAAAAATTTTTGAACATATCCTTTTTAATATGATTTTATATTTTTTATTGCATAAAAAGTGATAATAAGACTTCAAAAAACTATGACGTCATCTGCCTGTATTTCATACAAAATCCCATAGAAACTGTTTGTTTTGACGTTTAGAAAAAAGTATCTCATTTGACTTATTGGAAAATAGCATATTAATAAAATAATACTTATTTACTTAAACAAGATGAAATGTCACAATTTTAATATTATTTTAATGTTATTTTTCCTCTTAGTATATGTATTTAAGTTATTGACTCACGTGTACGCTTTGGGAAACTGTAAGTGCACGGGGTAATTTTAATTAATAATAAAGAAATAATAAAGAAATAAAAAAGAAATAATAAAGAAATTTGAATTGAGTTTTGTCACAGTTACGTGCTGATTACTGTACCTGCGTGGACAGGAGTGAGTCATGCGACCCATAAGGTCATGCAAGGTGAAAACTAGAGGCCGGGCAACGCC
The DNA here is from genome assembly GCA_963555685.1 of Acrobasis consociella. Taxonomy (NCBI): domain Eukaryota; kingdom Metazoa; phylum Arthropoda; class Insecta; order Lepidoptera; family Pyralidae; genus Acrobasis; species Acrobasis consociella. Next base: position 2,795,883 of record OY743104.1, on the reverse strand, counting down.
AAAAACAAGCGCAAGCGACTGCGGCCGCGGCTGGCCGCAAGTATAGTTATATCCTCTATGGTAAACTTAGGAACTCCATATAATTATTTACTTCGCACTAAGTACGAGTAGTTAGATAGTTTCCATAATGCCCGAGCATAATAAAAAATGCTAGTAATTTATTACTTTGTCCATCATATAAAAATAATAAAAAAAAATGTGGAATGGTACTCTGCATATACGAAGCATACGTTCCTTTTCAACCGACTTCGAAAAAAAGAAGTTATCGATAGTCACGCTTTTTAATTTCTTTTTATGTTACTTTACCGATTATTCAAAAACGCCTGGACGGATTTAAAAACGTCTTTTTTTGTTTGAATGGGCATACTTGCGAGTCCCATAGGAATTTTATCATAATCGGGTGTGTAGTATGGCGTTGAAGTTGGTTTTTAGTTTTGAAATATTAATAATTATATCGAAGCTGTACTATTATAATAAACGATTTGTAGCAAACGGATGTTATGTACGTGCCATCAATGTTCTGGTTTTTTAAAGATGAGAATATAGAAGAGTGTTTTAGTCTGTCGAACGCTTTGGTGTATACAATTTTACGATGTACAATTTTTTTTTTATTAAAAATAAAAAAAAAAATTACATATTAATATGTAAAGGCCTGTACGTACATCAATCTTAATAATATTCCATATATGTATAAGGTCTAACAAAATATACTGAAACTAATTTAAGGGTGAATTCAGTCTATGTTACTGAGCAACTTTCTCCAAGGAACACATATCGAAATATAAAAAGTATTTTTTTTTAATTTTTGGCCTCCCATACAAATAGACCGATGAGCTGATCCGAGTTTGTATGGAAAGCCAAAAATTATTTTTCATATTTCGACACATGTTCTTAGGGGAAAGTTGTTCAGTATCACGGACTGAATACACCCTTAAAATAGTTTCAGTATATTTTGTTAGACCTTATATCTTATACCTTTAAACGAGCAATTCTTGTTCTATATATATATATATATATATATTTGAAATCGTTAGAGCCGTTTTCGAGATCACAGAAATTTATAAATAAATATATATATTACTGCGATTATAAATTTCTGTGATCTCGAAAACGGCTCTAACGATTTCAAATTTGTATATGGGGGTTTTCGGGGGTAAACAATCGATCTAGATTAGTTTTATGTTTGGGAAAACGCGTGTTTTCGAGTTTTAATGCGTTTGTCTTTCCACGCAGAATATGGTCGCTAATTTCGTCGCGCCGACCGCCTTGTTTTTAGCTCAGCGGTTAAGGATACCGACCGCTAGAAAGAGTGTTACGGGTTCGAATCCCACTCGATGACTTACTTTTGTTTTTTTATATTTAAGTTTATATATAATTTTTTATTTTGCATTGTTTTTAGACAAGTTTAAAAACTTTTAGTTAATGTTTGAGATGTAACCGAGCAAAGGTCGGTCGCCCAGGTACTAATGTATTTATTACAGATACACTATCACGTTTTTCTACCTAAGGGACTAAATGGAGCCTATGGACGTAAAATGCATCCGAGATGCAGTTTGGGCACCACAGATGTAACGGTAATACTAGTTTGCCGCATTGTTTGAATTCTTACGAGTTGCGTCACGCGGCGACAAAAAATAATAGGGTATATGCATGAAAAATATGTGTTATCTCCCATGCTGGTCTGGGAGAAATAAAAAAAAACTTCGAATGTACCAGCTGCTTCTCTTCCCACGCAGATCGTAAAAGCCGATCGAGGGAATGGGCAAAAATGCAAATCATGTTAACAGGCGATGCGGCTAGCAACCCATCACTGTATTGATTGCTTTTCCATCTTCTCGCCCACCATGACGCTAAAAGTGGCTTTTGGGTCTTGCGGCCCTAGGCTCTAGAACCGCAAGACCCAAAATGCTCTGTCTGCCCCTTTAGGGATAAAGACGTGATAGTATGTATGTATGTAATAAGTGTTATGTAACCAGTATCCAATAATATTCAAAGTAAAGTACTAACAGTAAGAAAAGAATTTAAAATGGGTTGAAAAACGATCGAGATATAACGGTTTAGAGAAAATATGTCTATCTCACTCGCAAAAATGCTATTTTCATGGTAAATGTATATAAAACGTATTTTTTATAGATAATGGCACGGAACCCTTCGTGCGCTAGTCCGACTCGCACTTGGCTGGTTATTTAAAAAGGCATGCTTGCGAGTTGGTTCCATTGAAATTTTATCAAAATAGCTTGTAAACTTCGGGGAAGAAGTCGGTTTTTAGATTTGAAAAAAAAAAACACAAATCATTTGTATGCGATTAAGTAAGTAGTTTTAGCAAATAGTATCTTACATTCAGTTTACGTTTACTCAAACATTTGTTTGTCTAGCCGGTGGTTCTAATTATTACGGGGTATAAGGTATTTAAGTATCCAAAAATCTGACACCAAAGTTGACTGCTTATACACAAAATCAAACAAACAGACAAAAAAATAATAGACGTGCTATTTTTCAAATAATTTTTTTAATTTTTATGGAAAAACCATTCGTATAAGTGACTCCGCGTTTCAAAAATAGCACTTCAGATAATATTCAAATCATGTCACGTCGTTTCAATAATGAACATAATAAAGAACGCATCGGGGCTCAGTGGCGCCCCAAGATTTAGAATACACAAGGTGGCGCCCCGCTGGTCTTCGATTGCTCGTTTGCTTGCTTCACACGTACTTAAACGTCGAGATTTCTAAACATATACCTATTAAGAAGATAATAAAGTCAAAATTGCCGTGTGGTTTCCGGCGGAGAAGAATAGGGCCACTCCAAGTACTCCCGTGGATGTCGTAGAAGGTGCCTCAGGAAATACAAACTAAACAAAGCTTATAAACATTATGTGACCGCTCCAACCCGTCTGGCCAGCGAGGAGAGTGTAGGCCAAGTCCTCAGAATGCTCTGGCCACGTATGGCTCTGGCAGTACAGAGAGGGACGTGCTCCTGCAGTGGAGACAAAAAGACCTAATGACGATGAAAGTCAAATATAATTACTTACATCCGAAATCTAAAACCTAGATGAAGTAATAATACCTGAAAACCAAAAATATTTTCCAGCTCTTCCATGCTGGTCTGGGAGAAAAGAAAAAACGTAGAATGAACCAGCTGCTTCTCTTCCCGCGCAGATCGTAGGAGCCGATCGAGGGAATGGGCGAGATTTAAATCACGGTAATAGGCGATGCGGCTAGCAACGCAACCCATCACTATTTTAATTCCTTTTCCATCTTAACGCCCACCACCACGCTAATGGTGGCCTTTGGGCCTAACGGCCCTGGGCTCTGTCTACCCCGTCAGGGATATAGACGTGAAAATGTATCTGTATCTGTATTTTCCAGCTCACTCGCGTTGGTGTATTAAAACATCAGGTAATCTTACCGACATATGATAAAAAGTGGGCATCGAACATTTAGGCCACGCGTGGGACTTGTATGGCATATGGGCGGACTATCTCATGAACCTACAACAGTATGCTAACATGACAATAGAAATTCATTTTGATGTCCAAACGTCCTACATACTAACATCGAATACGGTATAGGCAGTGTTCGAAGAACTTAAAATATTTTTTTCACTAAAAACCAACTTCACCCCTAAACTTCACAACCGATATTGATGAAATTTTAGGATCACCTGAAAAGAATGTCCTTTCAAATAAGCATTTTCCAAGAAGAAAACAGTTTTCTAGATCGGTCCAGGCGTCTTCAAATAATTCGTTTATACAAAAAAATCTGATGAAGAAAACGTTTTTGATCCTTTTTCCAAAATTTGCAAAAATATATATTTTTTAATTATAGAAAATTTCGAAAAACATGAAAACTTCTGCTTCTGCTTGAAGAGAGAAGAGATTTTACAACGTTTGTTTTATGAATTCTCTGTATATATTTTCCGAGTACATTTTTTTGTATATTTATTTATTCAATATTATTTATTTACTACATAAAACATAAACTACATACAATTAAAACAAAGAAACCAACTAAAAATAAATTAAAGAATTTAAATTATACATAAATGGTAAATAAATAAACTTTTACACCTAGTCTTTTACTGTGTTAACTACATACAAAAAAATCTTTAGGAGTGGATAATCGTTTGTTCTTTTTGTATAGACGAGTGCGTGATATACTTCCCTCTAAGAGATTTTTAGAGGTTGTCTAAATCAAAGGTCTAGAATTGTTTATAATAAATAAATATATAGGGACAAATTACACTGATTGAGCTAGCCCCAAAGTAAGTTCGAGACTTGTGTTATGAGGTACTAACTCAACGATAACATATATTAAAACAAATACATATATAGATAAACATCCAAGACCCAGGACATTTTGAAAAAGGCCATTTTCCAACTTGCCCTGACCGGGGATCGAACCTCCCGGGTTCGATCCCTCTGGGTGGCGGACTAGCATGGTGACCACTACGCCACGGAGGGCGTCCATATAGAGATAAACATCCATTTATACTCACAATCTATGATCTAAACAAACTTACTTTAATATGTGGCAAAGGACAACTAAAGGGCAAACAAATAACATACAATTACAGAAAAATAACAGTAATTTTGTAAATTGAGCAGCAATCATAACAATTCAATCAGAGATAGGCTATAGAATTCAATCGTTGACTAATGAGATCATTCTGCATTCATGGAGTAAGTTGAGGAAACCCGTCTGACATTTCTGACGTAATGAGACGTCATGCCCCTTTAAGGGTCCTCCCCGCGCTAACGACCTTGAAAACACAAAAAAATTAATTTCTGTTTCTGTAAGTGAGATTATCAGAAACCCTCGTATAACTTTTTAGCTAGTATCCTTAAGTTTCATTAGAACCTCGAAAATCATTGAAATAAAATACCCTGAATTTTCCTTTGCAAAAAATACTAAAAACGGCCATTTTTGACTCTTTTTGTAAAGGTTTCTAAACCGGATAGTATTTCAATGACTTTCGAGGTTCTAATGAAACTTCAGGATACTAGCTAAAAAGTTGTACGAGGGTTTCTAATAATCTCACTTACAGAAAGAGAAATTAATTTCTTTGTGTTTTCAAGGTCGCTAGCGCAAGGAGGAGCCTTAAGGCTCAAACGTCGTCCCAGTGGCGCTCATATTTGAGATTTATTATTTAGTTTTAATAAATCATAATCATCATCAGGTCTTTTTGTCTCCACTGCAGGAGCATTAATCTCTCAGTACTACCAGAGCCATAGTTGGCCAGAGCAGCCAGAGGACTTTGGCCTACATTCTCCTCGCGGGCCAGACGGTTGGAGAGAACTCATTGATGTTTATAAGCTTTATTTAGCTTATATTTCCTAAGTCGCCTTCTACGACATCCATGAGAGGACTTTGATTGGCCCTATTCTACTCTGCCGGAAACCACACGGCCTAATAATAAATCTTTTATTAAATAAATCATTGTTATTCTGTTGATATAGAAAGGAACTTACAGAGTAGTGAACTTTCTTTAACGGAGCGTAGATCGACTTACATGCAATTAAAAACAAAGTATAGATACGATGATCTTTTTAAAAATCTATTCGTAAATGATCACTTCTTATAAATGACAAAATATTAACTAAAAAATAAAATTCTGAATGTAAAATCTTAATTGACATCTAAATTAAAAATGTAAGTGTGGTTCTCTCGTGTTTGTTAAGATCATATATTATGAGTATAAAAAATTCTAGATTTATATATCTCTTGAAATTCTTTTAAGAGGGAAGTATAGCACGCCCCTGTCCATACGAAAAGAGAAAACGTTTTTCCACTCCTAACTTTGTAAGAATTAATTAACACAATAGCAGACTAGGTTTGCTAGGATTAAAAAAAAGATCTATTGCAATTATTTTGAATAAACGATTTTACAAAGAAGTCGAAAAACGTTTTCTTCATCTGCTTTTTTGTATGTATAAATTTTATTGTATGGGAAACATTACAGAACAAACGTTGAAAAGTGACTAGTTGTCCGCCTAGCTTTTAACAAACAAAACTATTATCAATCCATAATACTCGTACTGATTGAACATCAAGATGTTTGTCTTTTAGTCAAGGACTAAAAGATCATATTTATATATAAAACGTGGAAGGGACACCCGCAATAAATCGAACCACAGGCTATACTAAATCACTATAGTATAGTGATAATAAAACAACTGTCAAAAAAACAAAAAGCAATACTTTCGTATGGAAAGAATTTTTTATTTTATTATTGACTGTTATTTCAATTACATTGTACTTAAATGTCCATTATAGACCGTGGTTTGATTTATTAAGAGTCCCCTTACCCTAGACCAAAATACAACTTTCCATACAAACATAGTCTACGTTTTATTTCAAAACGACATGGCCGATTTCGACAAAATTTTGTAATTTCAAAGATATTGCAATTATCTAGGTTAATAACTGGTTTTCATTGGTAAAAATATGAACTTGAAATAGAATATAGTGTTATTTATCATTTTTGACCATCAGTATGGGAAACTTCTTAATCGTTATATTTTCTTTCCAGTTCATAATTTTATTATAAACCTAGATAATTGCAATTTCTTTACAATTACCAATTTTTAGCGGAATCTGACATGTGGTTTCAAAATTAAACGTAGACTACGTTTGTATGGAGAAGTCTAGGGTAAGGGGACTCTTAAGTTGTATAGCGAACTACCAAAAAAAGATTTAGCCTGATACACGTTGACCGATCTACGGATCCGAGTTTTTATTTCGATAGTACCTACCTTTATGGATACTAGGGAATTTTTTAAATATAATATAATGAATGTAAAATAGTCTCAGTGAATTTATATAGTGGTTAAATACCTACAACAAATGTACATTTTATTAAATTAAATTTCACAATACTTTCGCAAAACAGTGTAATATTCTTCCAAAACAACATTTGTAAGCATGTCCTTTGTATACAATACAAAGAATACTTCAAACGAGAGCACGACAAAAACAAGAAATACTTATTCATGAAAACACAATTTGAAGCCCGTTATATAAAGTTGTTTGCTTCAAATTAGGGTGGCAGTGGACCATATAGAACCACCTTAAAGAGGCTTATGGAGTAATTGTTTGATATATTTTGCGTCGCAAAATTCCTTTAATAGAGATGTGGAATATTGTACGTATATTAATTATAAGTACAAAAATATTGGTGAAATAAAATATTGAAAAAGTTTTTTAGGGTAGGTCCTATTTTAAGTACTTAAAGAAGAAGTCATTATGTCTCGACTAACCCATCGTGTTGTATTTCTTAAGTCTTTCAAAAATAATATCAGCTTATGAAAACCATTTCTCAATTTAGGAATTCGTTTCTGAAAAAAATATTGGGTTCATAGTTCAAATTTTTGTTACAGTAAAGTATCTCCCACCTCTACTTGGGTTTCCTAGGGTTTACAAATCTTATACCTTTAAACGAGCAATTTTTGTATTTTTATATGTATATAAATATATTTCTGTGATCTCGGAAACGGCTTTAACGATTTCCCTGGAATTTGGTATATGGGGGTTTTCGGGGGTAAACAATCGATCTAAATTAGTCTTGTGTTTGGAAAACCGCGTGTTTTCGAGTTTTCATGCGTTTTCGCTGGTCCAGCGGGTTAAGGTTAAGACGCGGACGGCAAGAAACGAGTGTTACGGGTTCGAATCCCGCTCGGTGACTTACTTTTGCTTCTTTTTATATGTTTAAGATTATATATAATTTTTATAGTTTTTAGGCAAGTTTAAAAAAATGTAGTTAATGTTTGAGATATAACCGAGCAAAGCTCGGTCGCCCAGGTACTTAAAAAATTATAGGCGAAAAACTTACAAAATGTACTTGGAAAAGAAAATTTTCATACAAATTCAATAGAAAAATAGTAATTAGACGTTTTAGAACCCTACACAGCGTGGCCCGACGCACTCTAATTAATGAGCCAAAAACATTTTGCCACATCCCTATTGCGACATCGAGAGTGTTTACGTCGTTCATAGAATTACCTAAGTATTTTTGTCTCGGAAATCGATACGAAACTTTTGCGCGTCGTACCAAGCCCTTGTCAATAGGAAAATTCCGTATTCATTTATATAAGAAGAGGGATTTTATTCGACCTTCAGTGGGTGTTGTATTGGTGGCTCCCACGTGCGCCTCTCGAACGTTCTGGATTTAATCCCCACCCAGGTAAGTTGGAAATTACGTTCTTCACGTTCTTCAAATTACCAACAGTCTTTTTATCTATACATAAAATAAATATAAACGGACAAAGCACACGGATTGAGCTAGCCCCAAAGTAAGTTTGAGACTTGTGATACTAACTCAACGATACATATTGTCACAAATATTTATATAGATAAACATCCAAGACCCAGGTCAAGCTGATGAAGATTATTTTCCACAACTAAAGAAGAGTAGTCGGAAAATGCCGACACATAGCGGGAGTAAAACCGTGTTTAAAATATTAAGTTATAAATAAATATATAGGGACAAATTACACTGATTGAGCTAGACCCAAAGTAAGTTCGAGACTTGTGTTATGGGATACTAACTCAACGATACTATATTTTATAGCAAATACATATATAGATAAACATCCAAGACCCAGGACAATTTGAAAAAGGCCATTTTTAACTTGCCCTGACCGGGGATCGAACCCGGACCTCTGGGTGGCGGACTAGCGTGGTGACCACTACGCCACGCAGGTCTTCATGTTATGTCTTCTCACTTTACTTTTTCATCATCATCATCATCATGGTCTTGCGGCCCGAGGCTTTGCATAGAACCGCAAGACCCAAAATGCTCTGTCTGCCCCATTAGGGATAAAGACGTGATAGTATATATATATATATATATATCATCATTTCAGCCGCACAACGTCCACTGCTGAACATAGGCCTCTCCCAAAGATTAAGTATACTTTACTGTTTAATAATTATTATTTTCCGTTTGACCGGACCGGGGATCGAACCCGGGAAAAGCCACTTGGTGGGCGAGAAGGCGGAAAAAGGAATCAAAATAATAATTGATTGCGAACCGCGTCGCCAAGACTCGCATTATGGCCAAATCCCTCAATCGGCTTCAATAATCTGCGCGGGAAAAGCAGCATATGGTGTGTCCTATGTTTTTCCTTTTCTCCATACGAGTGAAAACCGAATTCACCCCAAACACAACCGATTTTAAATGAAAGTTCTATGGGAACACATGACAAGAATGCCCTTTAAAAAAATCGATGCAAATATAAACATTAAAAAAACAATTACGACGAATGATAACCTCGTCTCATACATTTCTTAGAGACTTTGACTAAACTAGATCCATAACTAAGACATCTTTTTTCAGATTCTAAAACACTATTTTCTTTCTCATGTGGTTTTATAAACTGGGCCTGAATAAAAGATAGAAGGGTTAAGAGGACAAGGAAAACCAAGATAAGTTGCATGTAACAGACACTCAATATAATGTATTTATATATTTATATTATACAGAATTGATATTCCTGTTTCCAGACGGGAAGAGGTCAAGGGGACACCTAATTTATGGGGAGGTCGACAGATGCTTGTCTGCTTGTGACAAATAGCCGATTCACTCATAAATATGATTATATCCCCTCAGAATACACTTTTTATATCTTTTTTTTTACGCAATAAACAATATTTATCTATAACTAGCCGAAGCCCGCGACTTCGTTCGCATGGACTTAATGTCTCTGGAAAATGCTCATCAGGCTGAACAACTTTTACTAAGGCGGCATTTTTATATCTCTTATAGTTTAGCTGGAGTATTATGGTTCTGCATTAGACGTTCCATTTTCCTAAACATTTATACCCTATATGTTGCCCAGGCTTAATAGCTATATAACAAAAAAAGTTTCATACGAATCCGTCCAGTATTTCGGGAGATTAGCGTGTACAAACAGACAAACAGACATACAGACAAACAGACAGACATTTTTTTTAAATTCTTACTCTATTACTACATCTCCATCGCCCCCAATATTTTTTTTTTTGGTAATATATTTAATGTACAGACACACTTTTTTTACTGTTATATTATATGTATAGATAAATTTTCATACGACGTTGCGTACAACGGGTTAATAGGTAATAAAAATAGAATTAAAAATCTATCTTTTATTATTTTATGTATGTTCGTAGCTGTAGTATATGTAGATATACCTACTATTTTTGAAAATTCGTGTTAAGTCCCACTGTTGGTCAAATATCTCTGTTTTTCACAAGTCCCTATTTTAGCAGTAAGAAACGTATAGAGTAACATGTACAATTATTTTTTCTTTTCATACAAACTCGAAATTGCCGATCGGTCAACTTGTACGCCAGAATTTCTTCAAAGTCATATTTCGATTGCGTATATTTCTATGGGATAAATCGGTTTTGAATTGTTCAGTATCATGTACTAAATCACTCCTAAAATAGTTTTAGTATATTTTGTTACCTACTTTACTGTACTGTTACATATATTATATTCTAGCAAGCTCTTTACACGACAGCTATACTATAATAACTATATACTTACCTATATGTTTGCCTGCGGACGCTTATTTATGATTATAAATATCTTACCTTAACGTAATTTAGATTTTATTCCAAATGTATACGTTAGGATTTCGGTAAAATTGTGTAGTTTTAAAAAATTAAAACGCTAGTGTTAGAGGTATTGGTAAATAGAACTAAACCATAGACACAGAATTAATGATAGTACATAGTATTACAAACCATAGAGACAAGTAATTCCTTTGATAAAAATAAAGAAGTATCTATTTCATCGACAATTGAAATCAAGAACAAAGAAAACAACATTAACGAAGTAAACAAAATACTTACCTAAGAACCTACACACTTATTTGTTTGTGAAGGAAATCTTTTTCACAAAAGAAAATGTTGGTTTATTTTCGTCTTCGTTATCAAGTAAATACTTCATCTAAATACCTTTTTTGCCTAGTCAAGTTGTAGATAGTATTCTTATAAGTATAATAGTATTATATATCTACATTTTAGTTTAACAAATGCTTTTCCATCTTCTCGCCCACCATGATGCTAAAAGTGGCTTTTGAGTCTTGCGGCCCTAGGCTCTGCATAGAGCCGCAAGACCCAAAATGCTCTGTCTGCCGCATTAGGGATAAAGACGTGATAGTATGTATTTATGTATGTATTTTAGTTTAAAAGATTTTAGTTTTACTTAAAATGATTTTTAGTTTTAATACTTACGTAATTTTTATTTTGTACATAATAATTATATTATTGTATTTAGAGCTTTCTTTTTTTATTCGAAAGAGTGCATTTAGTCCTATGGAAATTTTATTAAAATCTGTTGTGTGGTTTGGGGTGAAGTCGGATTTTTAGTGTTGAAAATTTAACTTTTAACCGTCGTTATCGTTTCAGCCGCATAGCGTCCACTGCTGGACATAGGCCTCTCCCAAAGATTTCCAAAATGACCGATCTAGAGCTGCTTGCATCCAGCGCCTTCCAGCGACCTTGGTTAGGTCGTCAGACCACCTTGTGGGTGGGTGTCCTACGCTTCGCTTGCCTATACGTGGTCGCCATTCGAGAACCCTTTCGCCCCATCGGCCATCGGTTCGTCGCGCTATGTGTCCCGCCCACTGCCATTTCAACGAGCTAATCCGCTGGGCTATGTCAGTGACTTTAGTTCTCCTACGAATCTCCTCATTTCTGATTCGATCACGTAAAGAAACACCGAGCATAGCCCTCTCCATAGCGCGTTGCACGACCTTGAGCCTTCTTATGAGACCCATAGTAAGGGACCATGTTTCAGAGCCATAAGTCATCACTGGTAACACACATTGGTTGTTAACTTTTAACGTTGACTTGTAACCTATTCAAGAGTACACCTTGGATAGGTATATGCAGTAATGGGTTTTGGTGGAAGCGCCATATAACATCAACTTCTCCAAAAGGCCTCTACGTGTTGGATCTGTATCCCCACTTAAGCCTCTCAAAGGACCGAGATGAAAAGACCCGTGACTCTCAAAGGAAATACAAATATAACTACCTATTAGTACTTCTATTCTGATATCGTATTCGGATTTTAACAACCAATATTCGAGATAAGTAAATTGGGAAGACGTTTCGGTCAAAAAAAATATTCGGAATAGAAAAGTATCACATTTCATTGATCACATCCATTTTACAAGCTTTTATTTAACTTGCAATGTATCTTGTATGTATGAATGTTTGTCGAGATCAGATCTTGCAACTCAATTTTCAACCAGTTATCCATAACCGATTTAGATGAAATTTTGTATATTCGAATGACAACACAATATGATGTTGTCAATGAGCTGTTGTGATGATAGAGACGGGACGGGAGATATTCGACGAAACTAAGATATAAAACAACATAACCTCATTGAGTAGGACTCGTTTGAATTGTCTTGGCGAGCACTTTACAGTAGACTATGCCTAGGGTTTGATCACGGAAACGACGCTACTTCATCGAGTTTGGGCTTATTTCATAAGTCTTAATATATACTTTGGCCTCACTATAATAGGCTAAGTAAACAAAAAAAATATTTTTTTCAAAAACTTATCCCACACGATTTTAGAGTTAATCCAGAATATATATTAAGGTCGCTATTTGCTCCAAAAAAAGCATGACGTCACACTTTTGTATTTCACACTTAATCCCATAGGAAAAGTTTGTTTTGACCAAATTCTATGTCTATGGTTTTGACGTTTAGAATAAAAGTGTCTGATTTTACTACATGTCGTATCATACGCATTAACAACATTTGCGCTCGTGTCATAGTTAACTATGCCATTGCATAATAATAACATTATAATGCATTTGCGAGGTCTTCCGCTCACAGAGACCTCCTCGACGACGACCTCCGTGGCGTAGTGGTCACCATGCTAGTCCGCCACCCAGAGGTCCCGGGTTCGATTCCCGGTCAGGGCAAGTTGGAAAATGGCCTTTCAAATTTAGTATTTGTTATAAAAATATAGTATCGTTGAGTTAGTATCCCATAACAAAAGTCTCGAACTTACTTTGGGGCTAGCTCAATCAGTGTAATTTGTACCTATATATTTAAAAAAAAATAATTAACAAACAGAGCCACTATAGTTGATGTTAAGGCAAAATAGTAGCAGATGTGGCGCCCTCATTTGAAATAAATTGTTCAAATGTAAATATGGTGACAATTAAAAATTTGACTTCAAACAATGTGTAGAAAGACCTCTAAATTATTTTATGAATAACCTTTTAAAGAAATTTTGCTAGTCCATCTAGTTTTAAAGAGTTCGAAGGCCACTTTTGACTAAAACTCGTTTTAAAAGTGGACGAATTATCAATAATACTTTCAAAGGTTATCATTAAATAAATTAAAGGTCTTTCTTCAAATTGTTGGAAGTCAAATTTTTAATTATCAGTTTTATTTACATTTAAAAAATTATTACCTAGAAACGATTTTTTATAAAAATTGATGTTTTTATTTTATTTTTAGTATTAGTTTTAATTTATAGAATAACTTTTATTCTAAAGTTTTATTTTAATGTAGGTAGTTTTAATGACTTAGTTTTTAGTTTAATTACCTATGTAGCTATATGTATATTTGATTTGAGTTAAATAAATAATATCACATTTAAACAATTTATTTCAAATGAGGGCGCCTCTTCTGCTGCCATTTTGCCTTAACATCAACTATAGTGGCTCTGTTTTTTTTTTTAAATATCTTGTGACAAGTTACACTGATTGAGTTAGCCCCAAAGTAAGTTCGAGGCTTTTGTTATGGGATACTAACTCAACGATACTATATTTTTATAACAAATACATAAATAGATAAACATCCAAGACCCAGGACAATTTGAAAAAGGCCATTTTCCAACTTGCCCTGACCGGGAATCGAACCCGGGACCTCTGGGTGGCGGACTAGCATGGTGACCACTACGCCACGGAGGTCGTCGTCTTTTCGCCTTAATTATCGATTCGAGTTGGGGCATGACTGCGACGAGACGTACAATTCATTAAATTTCATGAATTTTATCACCCAATCGCCCCGTGTGAAGCGAACACTCTCATACATAGTCATATATGGCCATACAAAAACGAGGTTTAGCTTACGGACGCAGACTTTGAATGACGTACTCGTATATTTGACGACCTAACACTTAAAGTTGCGATATTTTAACCTTTTTTGAAAATGGAGATGGTTGTTAATTCAAATGTTACGTGTTATCCTACTTCCTACTAATCCTACTATCCTACTAATATTATAAATGCTAAAGTGAGTTTGTATATTTGTTTGTTTGTTACATCTTCACGCTTAAACTACTGAACCGATTTTGATGAAATTTGGTATGGATATAGTTTGAAACTCGGGAAAGGACACAGGGTACTTTTATCCCGATATTCCCACAGGGAGCAAAGCCCGCGGGTACAGCTAGTTTTTTATGTTTCCCGAATACTTAAAAATGGCTATACCAATTTGGAAAATTCTTTTTTGTGTGAAAGGTCATACTTATCAGACGATTCTATAGAAATTTTGTCAAATTTAGTTGTTGGAATTGAGTTTGGTGGGATGTATTTATTGATTCGAGTTGGGGCAAACTTTTTACAAAAAGCATATGGTTTCCGGCAGAGTAGAATAAGACCACTCCAAGTCTTCCCGTGGATGTCGTAGAAGGCGACTTAGGAAACCCATGCTAGACAAAGCTTATAAATATCAGAGTGTAGGCCAAGTCCTCTGGCTGCTCTGACTAAATATGGCTCGAGTAATACAGAGAGAGTCGTGCTCCTGCAGTGGAGACTGCTAACTGCCTCCGTGGTGTAGTGGTTAGAGCATTCGGCTCATATCCGGAGGTTGCGGGTTCGATTACCGGCGGTGGCAACGACTTTGTGTTGTAGTCCTAGTTGGGTTAGGACATTGTAGGCTGATCACCTGATTGTCTGATAAGTAAGATGATCCGTGCTTCGGCGGGCACGTTAAGCCGTCGGTCTCGGTCATTGTCTTTGACATTGGTCGTTACCTAAAACTATGTCAGAGGCCTTTAAGGCGGTTTAAAAACTCCGACACTAGTGTTAGTCACTAACACACTCGATAAGAAGAAGCGGAGACTAAAAAGACCTGATGATGATGATGATGATGACATGGAGCATATAGACTACTTACATCTTCTGTTATCGCTTGTATTTCCAAGCGACAAAAGAAATAAGGAATACTTCTCAATAAGCAAGTTTTCTTGGTCAAAAAAAAAATTATTTGGCACTGTTAAAAGAATAAAATGTCACAAAATAATGTCACTTGTCATTGATCATATCCATTATCAACGTGATATAAGATTTAATAATGCGGAAAAACTGATAATAAGAACGCTATTTGACTCTAAGAAAGTATGACGTCATTCGTTTTTATTTCATACAAATTCCATAGAAAATGTTTGTTTTGACGTTTAGAAAAAAGTGTCTGATTTGATTTGTTGGAAACTTCTTTATTCAAATGTTTGCATTTTTTAAAGATTTCTTAACAATCGCTGTACGCTTGTCTCTGACGTATAGGCGTCGCTTCGGAAAGAGGCAAATAGTGAGACTTATATGGAAGGTAGCCACAGATTATATCAGTGTCTCAGGGCGCCATGTTTTTTGTCTTTATTTTCCCTTAAATAAAGTTAAGAACGGTGGTAAGTAATCTTTCTACTAATTCGAAAAAAATATGATATCTATGAGATCTATGCAGATTTTAAAACAGATAAAAAGTGCTATTTAATTGAGTCATACAATATATTTTAACATATATTCGCGATGAATGTATATAAAAAAATTTATCACTTTCCACAGTAACTAGATGACGTCACTATTTACTTTAATTTGTATGAACCCCTATACTTAAATATATATTTTTTCTATTTTATACATTTTCTGCCCAAAAGAACAGAAATGATACATAATTAAAAAGCATCTTAGTACGTTCTAAATCTTTAATGTAAATAAGTACCCATTCTTCTAGTTTTTTTTGCATATGTTCCCGATCGTAAAAGCCAATCAAGTAAAACTACAACGATGCGGCTAGAAATTTTGTATCAACTCTCCCCTCGTCTGTCTATAATCAAATCCCGAAGTCGGTCAAATGTAACTTGCAAGTTACATTTGACCGACTTCCCGATTTCCGATGGAGCTTATATTTTGCACGCACATGTATATGACATGACAATGCAATATATATATATATATATATTTTGCTCTTCTACCTCCAACTTTATTGGAGCCTGTTCTAACTATGTAATCTTTCATACTAATTCTCGCTTTATTTATTCCTCTCGTACTTCCATACCGCATACTTTTATTTCATACTTCGTCTTTCTTTCCTTAACGGGTGGGGCTCCCGACAATGCAATATTGTGATGTGTAATGCTGATGCTGGTATGATGATGGAACTGGAAGGTGGTCATGGCATCTCTGTGATAAAACAACATAACCCCAACGAGTTTGGGCTCGATCGATTCGTCTTAGGCTGCGTTTCCACTGAAGCGGAGAGAAGAGAAATTGACCAATCACAATGCTCGAAATCTCCGCTCCGCTGTTTGAATTGAAGCGGAGTGGAGATTTCGAGCATTGTGATTAGTCAATTTCTCTCCTCTCCGCTTCAGTGGAAACGCAGCCTTAGGGTTGGGAACAGCACTTTTGCAGAGGTTTCTTTACTTTTAAAGCGAGAGAGAGCGACGGCACCGGCCGTGCTATAGCGTGCCGTCACTCTCTCTCGCTTTGGCAAACGACGGTTCTAAGCGACAGAAAAGGATAGCGAATGTGCTGATACGTGCTGACTGGTATAGCCCTACCCTTAAGGAGCATTTAAACCTTTTTAAGTAATTGCTATAAACAAAAAACATTTTTTTAAAATTACTTATTAAATCTAAAGTCACTTTCAACATGAACTAGATCTTACGGCCCTAGGATCTGCGTACCCCGTTAATGACAAAGAAGTGGTATGATAGTGCATCTGTACCTGTTAAATCTTCAACATGCGCGTGCGCATGCAACGCTGCGTGTTTATGTTTCTCAAGCGGCACAATCGATTTATGTTACATAACAATCGATAAATGTGAAATTTCTCATTATTTTCTCCACATAATAGTTCATTCGATGCAGGAATATTAGCATGTCAAGCCGTCTGCGATTTTAATGTTTTAGGGGTTCCGTAGTAGCTCTGAGCTTCATCTTAAGCATCAAAATTGTCTCTCGAATTCACACAATCTACCATAGTCTAATATTTATAGTTACTAGTAATAAGTTTTATCGAAAAATTGCATTTTTTTGTTAAGTACAAAAAAAAGTTTGTACATGTGACACTGGACAAAAATATGATCTTTAAATCCAAATATTTCAGAAACGGGTCCCTTAATCGAAAAATGGTGTTTACAAGCTCACAATATTTTTTAAAGACCTATTCAACGATAACAATGTGTTAGTCGAAAAAAAAGAATTGAATACTGTTTTAGAGATTTTATTTTACTCCTTTTTCGCCATGATTAATATTATATCCATGCCAAATTACAGCTTTTTAGTACTTAAAGAAACTGAGTAGGACCGCGGACGGACAGACAGACAGACATGGTGAAACTATAAGGGTTCCTTGTTTAAAAATGAAACTGTTGCAGCTCAGAATAGAAAAAAGAAGGTGGGAAAACGATATCGAACCGCGCAATGAATGAATAATATATAGCAGTTTCAATGGACATTGAAACTAGTTCAGTAAATTTACCATTTTAACCCCCGGAAATAAAAAGGGGTGTTATAAATTTGACACAAATGTCTCTCTGTGGCATCGTAGGACGGATGGACAGATTAAGATGCTGGTTTTTTATGTGAAAGCATCCTTGCAGCGCTTCTTGGCTTTGTTTGATATAAATCAGTTCAGCTGTTCAAAAGTATGAGGGTGAACGCTTTAAAGCAGGGGCTTTTTAATTGCCTGACAAACAATCTCGTGGATTAATATTCGCGGTGTAAGTTTGCGGCGAACCAACAATTATAATTAGTGGTAATGTGAGAACAGCCTTCCGAGCCCTTATTGAAATCCGTCTATATTTAACGCCAGTATAGCGACCGCTTAGGCAAAAGGGGTGACGACAGGGTCCGAAAAGTATGATTGTAATTAGTCCGTCTTTTAGATTATCCAAAAATAATGGAACCCTCCCATTAATTAACTGCCTCCGTGGTGTAGTGGTTAGAGCGTTCGACTCATACCCGGAGGTCGCGGGTTCGATTCCCGGCGGGGGCAACGACTTTGTGTTGTTGTCCTAGTTTGGTTAGGACATTGTAGGCTGATCACCTGATGGTCTGATAAGTCAGATGATCCGTGCTTCGGAGGGCACGTTAAGCCGTCGGTCCCGGTCACTGTCTTTGACATTGGTCGTTACCTAAAACCATGTCAGAGGCCTTTAAGGCGGTTTGAAAACTCTGACACTAGTGTTAGTCACTAACACACACGATAAAAAGAAGATGGACCCCTATTTTTCAGTTTAGCAAAAAAGTAAACATTCACAAAAATATGGAGCGTCAAAGTTCAGAAGTCGACTTGCGACGTCACACTTAAGTAAAAATCGCACCCAGGCGTGACGTCACGCGAAATTTATATGCGCTGTATCTTTGTCAGTTTTGGTTTCTCAGAGAAAAGAAAAAATAAGTGTACAATATTTTTTAATAATCTAACCGATAGACCGAAAATATTTTTTCAGTCGTCTTGCCTATTCGCACACTGCTCCGCACCCCATGGTATGCAAGTATGTATATTTGTATAGAAAACACGCATATGACAACACACTGATATCGCACCCCCGCACGTGTATTTGTGTGGTGGACCCGTGCAACGCAGCGGGGTGCGGACCACTCGCCTTAGGGCTAGAAACTCATTGCATCTGGTTCGATCTATCACTGTCCATAGGCAGGAGTCGCGACTGGATAGTAGATAGTTTATTTGATTATTACAGAGTATTTATACCTACTAAACATTGTTCAGTGTTACATTGAATCTATACGTCCTGTTAGTAAGTTTTGTGCTAAATTAACAAAATAAATTATTTGCTTAAATTATATATATCCTAGTTCACACCGTGTACGACTATATTTATAAGATGATGTCATAAGCATAATACTTCCCCTTCTTTTTTCAAAAAACAAAAGTCCTAAAATATGACGACCTCCGTGGCGTAGCAGTCACCATGCTAGTCCGCCACCCAGAGGTCCCGGGTTCGGTCAGGGCAAGTTGGAAAATGGCCTTTTTCATATTGTCCTGTGTCTTGAATGTTTATCTATATATATATGTATTTGTTATAAAATATAGAATTGTTGAGTTAGTATCCCATCAAACAAGCCACGAACTTACTTTGGAACTAGCTCAATCAGTGTAATTTGTCCCAATATATTTATTTATGAAAAAAAAAATGTTACTAAATCTACCTATTTCAAGCTAACTGATACTAAATGACAATACATCCCCCCGCCACTCCTCCCTTTTGAACTTTTTCCTTAAAATTTGCGTGTAATGAATTGTGCCTCCAAAATTAATCCCCGTTAGAGATGGAACATGATAATGTATCTGTATATAATCTGTCCCTGTCCTGTCCTGTCTATATTAAGATCTAACAAATATAAACTATTTTAAGTGTGAATTCCGTCCGTGACAGTGAATAACTTTCCCCAATGAACATATTATATGTCGAAATATGACAAATATTTTTTAGCTTACCACTTAGTATGTTTTATTTTTTTTTATTTTGGCTCGACGCTGTTGCCTATTTAGCCAGGCTCAAGTTAATAAAACGTGGGAACAGTCGATGTGAAGTAAAATATATATATATATATATATACAATTAAAGGTTGGTATAGGTCCTTTGATTGCTTTAGGGGAGCTTCTGGCGACAAATCTATACGAGTCCACTGGTTGTCATAGCCGATTGAGTGGCGGACGGCGCCTACAGACGCCCACCGCAGTCCGCAAATTAATATCACTACAGCCCCACTATGACTGTTCACTTTAAACATTTTACATATTGTCCATGAGAATAATCATTTATAACACCAAACTACACCAATTTCATATTTTAAAGTCCACTAGAATCAATTTGCAAAACAATTTTAAGCAAACTCCAACTGAACCCCTTGACATCCCGCCAAAACCCCCACTTAGTATGTTAAGGTGTAAGTTACGATTAAACTTTTTAAAAGTTACTGCCAAACATTGTACACGTGCAACCTGTGGAGCAATTATACCAAAAAAGCCTACAATGCTCTGCGCGTACAGTACAACAACAGCTTCAGGAGTTTGTTGGGGCTGCACTGGCGCTGCAGTGCCTCAGGGATGTTTGCAGATCGCAGCACAGACAACTTCCAGGCCGTGCTTCGGAAAAGAGTTGCATCCTTGTGGTCACGGGTAAGGAGCAGTACCAATTCACTCTTGGAAGTGGTGTCAGAAAGATTGGACAGTCCAATATGTAAACATTGGTCGTCCTTACACGTCTCTAATAATAACCCACATTTTAAATTTTATTAACTTATTTATTAAGTTTCTTACTAACAAAATATGGATCTGTATTAAATACCTATACATACATACATACTATCACGTCTTTATCCCTAATGGGGCAGACAGAGCATTTTGAGTCTTGCGGTTCTATGCAAAGCCCAGGACCGCAAGACCCAAAAGCCACTTTTAGCGTCATGGTGGGCGAGAAGATGGAAAAGCAATCAATACAGTGATGGGTTACTAGCCGCATCGCCTGTTAACATGATTTGCATTTTTGCCCATTCCCTCGATCGGCTTTTACGATCTGCGTGGGAAGAGAAGCAGCTGGTACATTCTAAGTTTTTTTTATTTCTCCCAGACCAGCATGGGAGTTAAATACCTATGCAGTCTGAAATAAACGATTTAATTTAATTTCATGGGATTCCAAAAATTTCTCTTCATACTTTGATACATGTTCCTTGGCAAAAGTCAGTCGTGACAGGTGTCGCGGCCAATTTAACTATTGGTATATGTATTAAAGTAAGAAGTGGAAAATAGCTGATTTAAAAAAAACTTAAATATTACAAAAGTCGTATTACAATCAAAAATCGTGTCCATATCGCATAGTGCCTCCGTGGTGTAATGGTTGGAGCGTTTGGCTCATACCCGGAGGTCGCGGATTCGATTCCCAGCGGGAGCAACGACTTTGTGTTGTTGTCCTAGTTTGGTTAGGACATTGCAGGCTGATCACCTGATTGTCTGATAAGTAAGATGATCCGTGCTTCGGAGGGCACGTTAAGCCGTCGGTCCCGGTCACTGTCTTTGACATTGGTGGTTACCTAAAACCAAGTCAGAGGCCTTTAAGGCGGTGTAAAAACTCTGACACTAGTGTTAGTCACTAACACACACGATAAGAAGAAGTGCCAAGAACGCTGACCGCATTTCCTCGTTGTGCCGCGATTGAAATACTTGTGTAAACTCTGTGTCAAATAATCATTCGCCCAGGGGAGATGCCGCGTATACACCTGCCGCCCCCTATACCTCCCTTGCGCCCCCATCTGTCTAGACGCAAATGGGGTTTAATTAAATGTAGATACAATTCCAAACCGTGGTCCATCAGTGCGTACAGTCGGCGACACGATAAGCTTAACAGTGAAAAAACCTCTATTCCAAAGTATTAAGAGTGTTCAAAGTACGAGTACTCGATCGATACCACCAGTCTAGGTAACTACAGCTGACCTTTCACCCTACTTTCCTGGTAATAGTTATGAAATTGCAATGAATTTGATTCCCTCTTGTGATGTTGAATGTACAATTTTACACCGTCCTTAGTTATTCACCCGTAGTTGTTTTTAGGGTCCGTACCCAAATAAGGGGTACCCAAAAGGGTAAAAACATGATTTTATTACTAAGACTCCTGTCATCTGTCTGTTTGTTTATCTGTCTGTCTGTCATGAGCTAGACAGTTGATATTTCACAGATAATTCTTTAATTAATATTTTATATATGCTATAACAACAAATACTATGATTTTTATAGATAATGATATGGAACTCTTTGTGCGTGAGTCCGACTCGCACTTAGCCGATTATTTCATGAGATAGAGACTTATAGGATATGATATTCTTTATAAAGTGCATTTTTACAGAATGGTCTATGATATATAGGTATTTATTTAAAATTCTACAATTTTTATGGGACATATTTTATTTTTAATTTGCAATGTTTCTTGTATGTGCCTATAGGTATAGATCATGAAATACCTAAATAATTAGAAAATTGTGTCACGCTTCATTGATCTTATCCATTTTACAAGCTTTTATTAATCTCGTAATGAATCTTGTATGTGTGTATATATGTAAGTATGTTTGTGTAGGTCAAATCTTGCAACTCAATTTTTAATTAGTTATTCCCAACCGATTCAGCTGAAATTTTATGTAAGTCGATCAACAATACAATATTATGGAGTCAATGAGATGTTCTGATGATAGATCCGGGAGATATTCGACGGAACTCCGGTGTAAAACAACAAAACCTCATTGAGTAGGACTCGTTTGATTTGTCTTGACGAGCACTTTATCGACAGTACATACAACTCCATATCGTAGACGATGTCTAGGGTCTAATCACGAAGACCGAAGGTGGCCGATGGAACTCAGTAATAAAACGGCCAAGTGCGTGTCGGACCACGCACAGTGTAGAGTTCTATACTTGCGAATGCGTTTTAAAAGTTGAAATGAGTTGAAGCCTCACGATTTTATTCAATTGTATGAAATGTTTCATTTCCCGCGTTCCTATTATTTTTTAGTTGGATAACTATAACTCCCATGCTGGTCTGGGAGAAATAAAAAAAAACTTAGAATGTACCAGCTGCTTCTCTTCCCACGCAGATCGTAAAAGCCGATCAAGGGAATGGGCAAAAATGCAAATCATGTTAACAGGCGATGCGGCTAGCAACCCATCACTGTATTGATTGCTTTTCCATCTTCTCGCCCACCATGAAGCTAAAAGTGGCTTTTGGGTCTTGCGGCCCTGGGCTCTGCATAGAACCGCAAGACCCAAAATGCTCTGTCTGCCCCATTAGGGATAAAGACGTGATAGTATGATGATGATATGATGACTATAACTCTTTAATTTGTAAACCCTCCTTAGCCTCAATAGTTTTCCTTCCAACTTTGTTATGTATATTATTGCTTAGAATTTTTCATGTGCCATACACAACCATTTAGCTGATAGAGGGGGAGGGGGAACACAGGACTCAAACAAAAAAGCACTTTGGAACAAAATATTTCAAAAATGGATCCCTAAATTACACAAAATAAACAAATACAGGACATAATAATATCTAATAATAATAAAATTTTGTTAAACTAAAAGCTATTCTATAAATTAAAACTATTACTAAAAATAAAAACATCAATTTATATAAAAAAAACGTTCCCAGATCGCCACCGTCAACAGACAGAGTCCCCAAGAGGCTGGCGGCATTTCCGCGTTGTATTGCAAGGCTAAGCCTTTGGCCGAAATGCGCACCAGCTCTTGGGTCCCCAGAGACGTCGATCAAACGTGTGGAGACCTCTCTAAATAGTTGACGGGCGTCCACACCCCAGGGCCCTAAGGTCTCCACGGCGAAGGGCACAATGCCTAAATTGAAAAATAAGCGGCCAAGTGCGAGTCGGACTCGCCCATGAAGGGTTCCGTAGTAGCAAATAACATAATATAAAAGTCTTGTAGTATTTTTTCTTAATTTTTATATTTGAGTTGATGACTATACTATTTTATATTGAGTTTTTGATTTATGACGTATTAAAAAAAAACTACTTACTAGATATCGTTCAAACCAATTTTCGCTGGTAGTTTTTATCGCAGTGAACATCATGTATTTTTTTTAGTTTTATAATTCCCTTATTTTAGAAGTTACGGGGGGGGGGGGACACACTTTTTTCCACTTTGGAAGTGTCTCCCGCGCAAAGTATTCGGTTTAGAAAAAAATGATATTAGAAACCTCAATATCATTTTTGAAGACCTATCCATAGATACCCCACACGTATGGGTTTGATGAAAAATAAATTTTTGAGTTTCAGTTCTAAGTATGGGGAACCCCCAAAATTTGTTGTTTTTTTTTTCTATTTATGTGTCAAAACCTTAATGCGGTTCACATAATACATCTACTTACCAAGTTTCAACAGTATAGGTCTTATAGTTTCTGAAAAAAGTGGCTGTGACATACGGACGGACAGACAGACAGACATGACGAATCTATAAGGGTTCCGTTTTTTCCATTTGGCTACAGAACCCTAAAAAATGATGGTAACAACTCACTATAAGCGGTACGCAAGACGGACGTAACTGCGTATCCGTGTTTCAGTGTCAAGCAACATTAAACACTAACGTATGATGATAAGGTCTAATTTGGTTTGACATAGAAATAAGGACTTCACTGTCGGACGACTATCGTATTATTTTATGGAGTAGCACCTTTGTTTAATGACATCCCACAGATAATAATTTTTAAAAAAAACTATTTTTATATGTACGGAAACAAAACTAAAAACAAAACAAGTTTTTATTTAACTCTTTTTTGGCGGGATTAATATACATACTTCTTCGAAATTAAAGCTTTCTAGTACTTTTAGTATCTATATATAGACATCTAGTATATCCATACTTCCATACTAATATATAAAGCTGAAGAGTTTGTTTGTTGGTTTGAACGCGCTAATCTCAGAAACAACTGGTCCGATTTGAAAAATTCTTTCGGTATTAGATAGGTCGTTTATCGAGGAAGGCTATAGGCTATATTGCATCACGCCCGCGACTTCACTCGCGTGGTTAACGCGGGCGAAGCCGCGCGCTGCCTCTAGTAATATATATATTACACAGTACACAGTCTGTATATTGTACAGACATGGCGAAAGTATAAGGGTTCCTTGTTAACTAGGGAAACCTTAAAACGTCTTAAAAACTTTTTCAATCGCTAAACAAATATCAAGTCTTAATTGAAACAAAATACAGATACATTTAACGTCTTTTCCCTGACGGGTTAGACAGAGCCTAGGGCCGCTAGACTCAAAGATTGAAGAAGAAGTGGGCATTAAGATGGAAAAAAGGAATCAAAACAGTGATGGGTTGCCAGCCAAACATCATTCCCTCAACCGGCTTTTACGATCTGCGCAGGAAGAGAAGCAGCTGGTACATTCTAAATTTATTATTTTCTCCTAAACCAACATTACAGGATAAATAGTCTAGCATGGAACAATTTGAAAAGAAATAACTTATGGTTTATTTTCTTTTTAACTTTTGAACGGCTAAACCGATTTTCATCAAACATAGCTAAGAACCATCGCAAGAAAACGTGCTTTCACGTAAAAAATACCGCATCGAAATCGGTCCATCCATTCGAGAGCTACCACGTTACAGAAGAAAGACAGGCACTAACATCCAACTATAACACCTGTCTTTTTTGTCGGGGGTTAAAAATAAAAAAAATAAAACATTGTACAGAGGTGCGGAACCCTTCATGTAAGAGTTCAACTCGCACTTGACCGGTTTTATTTTTATTATAGTGCGTCTCATTCTTAGAATATTTTTCTTGTAGAAATGCTGTGGCGATAATGTTTCTCTCAAGAACAGGGCTGCCAACAAGCGGTCTGAGTAATCCAGACCTTCTAGCATGGTATCGGCTACGGAACTTATCGCGTCTTATCGCTATAATGTGTCACTGTCTCGCTCTCAGTTATAATATAACTAGCTGTACCCGCGGGCTTCGCTCCCCGTGGGCATTTCGGGATAAAAACTATCCTATGTCCTTCCCCGAGTTTCAAACTATATCCATACCAAATTTCATCCAAATCTGTTTAGTAGTTCAAGCGTGAAGAGGTAACAAACTAACAAACAAATATACAAACTCACTTTCGCATTTATTAGTAGGATAACGAGCGGGATTGCACTAATCCTTCGGGCGATATAAAAATTGTCTAATTTTAAGGGTTCTGTACCCGAAGGGTAAAACCGGGACTGTCTGGGGTCTGTCTGTCCGCCTGTCAACAGGCAGTATCTCATTAACCGTGATAGTTAGACAGTTGAAATTTTCACAGATGATGTATTTTTTATTAAATACTAAAACCGGAATAAAATAACTATTTAAGTGGGGCTCCCATAGAGCAAACGTGATTTTTATAGATAATGGTACGGAACCTTTCGAGCGCGAGTCTAACGAGCACTTAACCTATTATTTTAATAAAATTGTAAGTCGTACTTAAAAAATAATGTGTTATTAAGAAAAAGTTTGTATTTATTATTTGTATAGTAATTTTTACTTAAAATATATATTAACTACAGCAGAGTGTACCACTCAATGCCGACAGAAAAAATCCAGGTGAACGCTGTACCGACAAATTAACTTTTCGTGCATTAGACCGACCGAAGACAAAATCTAAACAGCAAATGTGGCAAGTTGGCAACCCTAACGGACTGACCCGCCTCCCGGTATGCGACACAAAATCGGATTAGAAACCCGTCGCCGGCGCAGGTACCGACGTCGTACCTCGATTTTTATGAAACTACATATTTAGGTGACGCAAGCAAGCCTAATGCGTGTTAAAGGAATAGGAGATGGAGAAATTCGGCGTATGGGGTAGAACTTCTGACGGCTCAGTTGGTAAGAGCTTGGACATATCAAGCCCAAGGTCGCTGGTTCAAGCCCCGGTCACATGGTATTTTTTCGATGAGTAATTTAGTCTTCTTATCGTGTGTGTTAGTATCTAACACTAGTGTCAGAGTTTTTAAACCGCCTTAAAGGCCTCTGACGTGGTTTTAAGTAACGACCAAAGTCAAAGACAGTGACCGGGACCGACGGCTTAACGTGCCCTCCGAAGCACAGATCATCTTACTTATCAGACAATCAGGTGATCAGCCTACAATGTCCTAACAATGTCCAACAACACAAAGTCGTTGCCCCCGCTGGGAATCGAACCCGTGACCTCCGAGTATGAGCCGAATGCTCTAACCACTACACCACGGAGGCAGTTATTAGTACTGTACCTTGATTGCCTAAATATCTTTTAAAAATAATTGATAGATTTAAAAAAAACCTTGTACTTTCAATGGCTTCACGCAATGCGATCAACAACAACGTGGAAGGGACAACATACACGTAATATATCGAACCACGGGCTATACTAGACCACTATAGTGTAATAAAAAATCGGCATTTTACATACAAAAGTATGCAGCCTGAGCAATTTGTATGACTTAAATTTTATTATCATTATAATATCAAAATTTTAATCACTTCCTTATCAAAATAACATTTTTTGTTTTTAGTATGTGTGAGTGGCCAACACTGGTGTCAGATCTTTCAGGCTGCCTAAAGGCATTTGACATAGCTTGACGACTGCCATACATGATATATTATAAGCTCTGAGGAGCTCGAGATAAATATTCATCCAAGTGTGGACCACGACCGGTGTCGCTTTACTTGCGAAAGCACTACTAATGCGCACTCCCGCCGGGCCACCGACTCCTCATATCCTATCCTACTAATATTATAAATGCGAAAGTGAGTTTGTATATGTGTTTGTTACCACTTCACGCTTCAACCACTGAACCTATTTAGATGAAATTTGATATGGATATAGTTTGATACCCAGGGAAGGAAATAGGATAGTTTTTATTCCGAAATTCCCAAAGGGAGCGAAGCCCACGGGCACAGCTAGTATAATGTAAATAACATATAAGACAGAATGTAACTTACACGAGTTGCTATCAGTTATATCAAACGAGAAAGAAAAACTTCCTTATTCGTAGGAGTTATGAAAATTTAATCCCTCTTGTTTAGTATCTAGTTATGAAACAGAAACTGCCTCCGTGGTGTAGTGGTTAGAGCGGTCGCTTCATACCCGCAGGTCGCGGGTTCGATTCCCGGCGAGGGCAACGACTTCGTCTTGTTGTCCTAGTTTGGTTAGGACATTTGTAGGCTGATCACCTGATTGTCTGATAAGTAAGATGATCCGTGCTTCGGAGGGCACGTTAAGCCGTCGGTCCCTGTCACTGCCTTTGACATTGGTCGTTACCTAAAACCATGTCAGAGGCCTTTAAGGCGGTTAAAAAACTCTGACACTAGTGTTAGTCACTAACACACACGATAAGAAGAAGAATGAAACAGTAAATATTTTACAGTTATGAAAGTTGAATTAAAGTTTATTATTTAGTTACCAGTTACTAAACAAGAAAATAAACTTCCGTTTTCGTAGGAGTTACGAAAAATAGTTACGAAAACGGCATTAGGGGTATTTACACAGTTCCAAATTGCATTTCCGATACTCACTCCGAACTGTTGAAGGTTGACTCCAAGAAATTATTAAACAAATCGATAGGCCATCCATTAGCACCATGGATACCGATACGATGTCAACAATAAATTTAATTTAATCTTCCTTAAATCCGGAGACTATCCCGAAAAGCTTTTAAAAAGCTTGTCTACATTCTGATAAGCTATTAGTTAGATGCCGATGATGTTACGATGCCGTGCGCGTGCGCAGGTGGCTTTCGGCACAGAATAGAGATGTGATGTGAACTAAAAAAAAATATTGTTCATTAGAAAAATTATCAAATAGTTATGGTATACGTATTTTTTTCTTTTCTCTTATACAAAATAAAAAATTATATATAAATTTGAACTTAAAAAAACAAAAGTAAGCTACTTTTTCTAGCGGTCCGCATCATAAACCGATGAGCCAAAATGGATGGCGGCCGGCGCGACGAAATTAGCGATCATATTCTGCGTGGAAAGAAAAACGCATAAAAACTCGAAAACACGCGTTTTTCCAAACATAAGACTAATCTAGATCGATTGTTTACCCCCGAACCAATACCAATATTCAGCGAAATCGTTAGAGCCGTTTTTGAGATCACAGAAATTTATATACATACTAGCCGAAGCCCGCGACTTCGTTCGCGTGGACTTTATGTCTCTGGAAAATGCTCATCAGGCTGAATAACTTTTACTAAGGCGGCTTTTTTATATCTCTTATAGTTTAGCTGGACCATTATGGTTCTGCATCAGGCGTTCCATTTTCCAAAATCATTTATACCCTATATGTTGCCCAGGCTTAATAGCTATATAACAAAAAAAGTTTCATTCGAATCCGTCCAGTATTTCCGGAGATTAGCGTGTACAAACAGACAAACAGACAAACAGACAAACAGACATACAGACAAACAGACAAACAGACAAACAGACAGACATTTTTTTTTAAATTCTTACTCTATTACTACGTCTCCATCGCCCCCAATATTTTTTTTTGGAAATATATTTAATGTACAGACACACTTTTTTTACTGTTTTATTATATGTATAGATAAATAAATAAATATACAAGAATTGCTCGTTCAAAGGTATAAGATAATGACGAATATACAGAGCATTTAAATTTCGCGTGACGTCACGATTGGCTACGATTTTTATCCAAGGGTGACGTAATCACCCCTAGGCAAATTAAAAAACCCCGACTGTCAAGGACGCCTGATAGTGGTGAGTAGCGGAACTACAGATATACCTTGATATCTGTAACGCCATTTATTTTTTAACCGACAAAAAAGGAGGAGGTTATCAATTCGATTGTATGTTTTTTTTTGTATGTATGTGACGCGATATCTTCGGCAGCCATGGACCGTTTTTGATGATTCTTTTTTTTATTTGAAAGCCCTTACTCTCAAATTGGTCCCATATTAATTTGGTGAAGACACGATGAAGAACTTTGAAGATATGGAAGAAACTCCTAAAAAAAATTTAAGTCCGTTCTTTTTTTTGTTAAAAATTTAATTATTTTAGAGAAAGCCCTGACTTTCAAGTGCTTTTAGGTGGCATCATCATCATATCAGCCACAGAATTTCCACTGCTGGACGTAGGCCTTTCCCAAGGATTTCCACGACCGATCAGAAGCGGCCTGCATCCAGCGCCTTACTGCAACCTTGCAGTGGCGGGGCCTTCTTACAAGTCGATTCCCATCGGATTCCCTTACGGGTTTTTAATATATAAGCATTTATTACTAAATATATAACAACAAACCAATGTTTATCGGCGCACCGCGCATTAAAATGTCCCAATGTGTTTAGGTAGTATCTTCATAAGTCGCAAACTAGCAGCATGACTGGATTGCACACACCTACATATTCAAAATACGAAAAATTTCGTAGGTTATAAATTTTGTATAAACACGCTCAGCGACACTTACACTAAATTAACAAAAATAGTAATA
Source organism: Acrobasis consociella (assembly GCA_963555685.1). Lineage (NCBI taxonomy): Eukaryota > Metazoa > Arthropoda > Insecta > Lepidoptera > Pyralidae > Acrobasis > Acrobasis consociella. The sequence continues at coordinate 2,765,658 of OY743104.1, read as the reverse complement.
CGCGAATTATAAGCCGTACATTAATCGGCTTGCGTTTGTTAATAGTATTTTATGCAACAATTGTATAAGAGGGTTCAAAATATGCGAGTGGCGCAGGTTACGATGCGAGCTTTAGCGAGCATCGTAAGAAGACGCCATCGAGCATTTTTTGACGTACTTATACAACGTTGCATACAATACTTTTTCTACGACTATATTTACTAAATAAAATACAAAAATAAACAAAGAAAAATATGAAAATGTATGACATCATTTATGTTTGGTAGATAATAGGCATCTATGGTGAACTTTATTTTTTTTAAATTGACGTCTCCCTAGTGAATATATCACGAATATATTAATAAAACGTTTTTCTTATGTTGGCAGTATGATAGATTCAAAGAAAAAAAAGGTTCTAAGTCTATGGCTAGGAGTATCGTTTTGGCGAAATAACGATACAAGTCAGAGATAAGAGATAAAAATTCTTTGATACAAGTGCTGTTATGGGGAATAGACTATAGACTTTCCTGAAGTCATAAATAATCAATGTTCTTATAATAGTGTTCGTGACTATGTAAAAGGCAGATAACAGTAGAGGAGTAGAAAAACATTATAACCTAATCAGATAGGTATTTAATTCGTTCATACTTTTATAGCTGTTCTAGCCCAAATTCTCACCCAACGCCACTGCAACCTTGTACAGGCAACATAATTAAGCGGCGCAAGGAAAGTTCCTTTCACGTATAAAAAACTCATCTAAATCGGTCCACAGACAGAAGTGCAATTTTTGAAACGCGGAGTCACCTAAACGAATGCTTTTTCCAAACAAAAAAACGTTCGTTTAGTGACTCCGCGTTTGATAAATAGCACCACAGACCGACAGACGTTAGCGCCAAACTTTTAACACTTATCTTTTTTGTAGTGGGTTAAAAACGACAAAAATACTCTTTTATTACATATTGTTATCAAATTAAGGTAACGATACTTTAATATTGCGAGTCCTACTTTACAAAGGCAAAAAGTTGAGATCTCAGGTCGAGATACTTTGTGGTTAAAGCGGACGGCACACACGACGGCACTCGTGTAGGGTTCGTTCGCTGAAATGGTTTGTGTATTTATTTTAGAACATATATTAGGTTTTTTATAATACATTTATAAAAGTGAAATATTAAAAAAAAACACTACAAAATATAAACACATTTTAAAAAACCTAATATAGCTGCCCACTGGCAGCGGGGGCAAGGCCCAAGCTACCGGTGTATTTATTATTGTTGTTCTACTTGAAATTGAATATGGCTAAATATTACAGTTCTATGTATGATTGACATTGATGACGATGATGAAATAGGTTAAGCTACTGTTTTTTGTACATTCTAACATCTGTATTTAATTGTACACCCTATTTAATGCAAATAAAATATTATCTTTTGAATGGATAATGGTTTAAACAAAGTACTAAAGTTAAGTCCATATGGCGTTAAGTCCGTCATTTGTTCACTTTTTTCTTGTGCAGTAAAGTTTAAATAAATAAAGGAAAAAAGTTAGTCATCGTTTTATATAATAAGTATAACATGGGCACAATTTATTAAAAACTAGCCGAAGCCCGCGACTTCGTTCGCGTGGACTTTATGTCTCTCAAAAATGCTCATCAGGCTGAACAACTTTTACTAAGGCGGCATTTTTATATCTCATAAAGTTTAACTGGACCATTATGGTTCTGCATCAGGCGTTCCATTTTCCAAAATCATTTATACCCTAAATGTTGCCCAGGCTTAATAGCTATATAACAAAAAAAGTTTCATTCGAATCCGTCCAGTATTTTCGGAGATTAGCGTGTACAAACAGACAAACAGACAAACAGACAAACAGACAAACAGACAAACAGACAAACAGACATACAGACAAACAGACAGACATTTTTTTTTAAATTCTTACTCTAATACTAAGTCTCCATCGCCCCCAATATTTTTTTTGGAAATATATTTAATGTACAGACACACTTTTTTTACTGTTTTATTATATGTATAGATTTGCGAAAAAAATAATGTTTTCATGCCGCCAGGATTCCGTTGTGTGTCACACGCTTTATCACGAATGTAAAATGCATTTTTGACGAGCACGCTTGGTTTTGGAGCAGAAAGCCGTAAAAAGTGCAATTTATGACCCGATGATTATGACAGTAACATGCTATTGAGACGAAAATACGTGTACCTCTGAACTTATTAACGTTTTTATATCGTATTTTATTGGTTTGTCTGGATATTTATTATTGAGCAACCGAGCGAAGTTGAAAATTCCGTCGTTTGATTGATGTAAGTATGTTGGTATGTTTGTTCGATGATAACTCGAGTATCTTGGTTCGATGCTTCATTAAATTAGGCAGGCGTGATTGTATATTCTATTCAGGTGTTGAGAAAAAAGAAATAACAACAAAAAACTAAACTAAACTAAACTCAGCTATAACAGAATACTAAATTAAAAAAATCTTATCTTGTCCATGCGGCATGGTTACAAGAACGCTGGCTGCGTTTCCTAGCTGGATAGCAATGCTGATCCGTTGAGCGAAAAAGCAGCCAGCCCTCTTGTCACCTGGAGATCTCCTCGCGCCAGGGCCCCATGGTCCAAATGTTTCAACACCAAACGGCACAAATATATAATCTCCACTGAAAGATGAATATTTGCGCCGCTTGGCAGCCTCAGCACCTTCAGCAGCTGATTGTATAGGGATTCATCATTTCAGCCGCACAACGTCCACTGCTTGACATAGGCCTATACCGAAGATTTCCAAAATGACCGATATAGAGCGGCTTGCATCCAGCGCCTTCCAGCGACCTTGGTTAGGTCGTCAGACCACCTTGTGGGTGGGTGTCCTACGCTTCGCAAGGATAGGATAGTACCGGTTTTTTCGCCGTGTATAGAGATTATAAGATTTTAATTTGGAACATGAGTGAAATCGGTCAATGGGTTACTGAGATATGGGTTCACAGTTCAGTCCGAACCACTCGCTAATTACTAGGTCCCATTGTTGGACAAAGGTCTCCCCTCTTTCTATCCATACATCAAAATTCATTCATGTTGAATGTAAAATTACGCATCTTTATTAAAGCAGTTATAAACCTCGCGAGTTAATTGGATAAATAAAAAAGTTGTTCAGAAAAAAACATTGCGTCTTAATAGGTGTAACAATAAAGGTTAGCGAGTATTTTTTAAATTCAATTTTGCTGAAATATAACGTTTTTTAAAGTTTCCAAACCCCATATTTCCGCCAATTTAAAAAAAACCGAATATCTGAATCGACATCTCACAAAACTTCACGAGAATCGGTTGAGATATGCGACTTTAGGCGAAAACAGCCGGACAAACTGACGGACAGTCAAACAAAAGCATTTTTGACCAATCTCGAAACTGAGACGCATCGCTCGCTCGAACTTCACCTAATTAGCAAGTTGCCCCTCATAAGTGTGCCACATTTCCCGGTAAATCCAAAGAATGGATAACCTTACACGACCGCGATAATTATGGAATGCATTCAACAAAAGGCTGTCGCATACCACTTAGTCAGATGTTGGGTAAGTTGTTGCATCACACATCCTATTCGGAGCTGATTCAGGCCTCGAGAACTCTGACCGGCGATAATGTTTGGTCGGATTGCCAGAGACAGCATTTCCAACAAGGCTGCTGTTATATCTACGTTTCGTTTTTAGGGTTCCGTACCCAATAAGTAAAAACAGGACCTATTACTAAGACTCCGATGTCCGTCAGTCTGTCTGTATCTCATGAACCGTGATAGCTAGACAGTTAAAATTTTCACTCGTGATGTTTTTTAGGGTTCCGTAGTAAACAAGAAACCCGTATAGTTTCGCCATGTCTGTCTGTCTGTCTGTCTGTCCACGGTCCTACAGAGAAACTATAAGTACTAGAAAGCTGTAATTTGGCATGGATATGTATATTAATTATGGCGAAAAAGTCGTAAAATAAAATATGGAAAAAAATTTTTTTTCAGGGTAGCTGCCATACAAGTAAAGACGTAGTCAATATTTTTTTTCTCGACAAACACATTGAATTGGGTGTCGTTGAATAGGACTTTCAAAAATATTGTTAGCTTGGGAACACCATTTTTCGATTTAGGGATCCGTTTCTGAAATATTTGGGTTTAAAGTTCAAATTTTTGTTCGAGTCAAGTGTCTCCCCCCCTCTATCTGCTAAACGATTATATATGGATACGTGAAAAAAATCACAATAATAGTATATATAATGTAGTTTGAAGGAAAACTATCAGAGCCAAGTAGGATATACAAATTAAAAAGTTATAGGCGATCAACGTATAATGTAATTGAAAAAATACATTTTTATACAAATTCAATAGATATTAGTTTTTAGACGTTTTTAGTCGCAAGAACTCAAAGTTGGCATTACTACGGAACCCTACACTGCGCGTGGCCCGACACGCACTTGGCCAATTATTTTTTACTAAAAACAGGATAAAATAAATATTTAAGTGGGGTCATACGATGGACGTGATTTTTATAGATAATGGTACATGCGTGAACACGTATTATTGTTTTTTTTTTTTAAGTTCCGAATGTATAAAACATACTTTAAAAAATCTCCTCGACTGCAAAATACGTGAACGCATTTAGGTAAAGGTAATATAATTACTGATTTGGGTAAAACATTTGGCACAACAAGTAAATTGTCAGCTACATATCGAGATATGGTGTTATTTTAATACCTAATAAAACGTTATCTTAAAAGCTCTATAAAGTTGTCGACCAGTTAATAAGTCCGCGTCTTTTTATTCCTTTTAAAGTAGTCTTAAATCTGTTAACTTTCTCGCGAATACGGGTACATTTGATTTTGCTTTTTAGGGTTCCCGTTTTTACCCTGGTATAGGGTAAAAACGGGACCCTATTACTAAGACTTCGCTGTCTGTCTGTCACCAGGCTGTATCTCAAGAACCGCGATAGCTAGCCACTTGAAATTTTTACAAATTATGTATTTCTGTTGCCGCTATAACAACAAATACTAAAAATAAAATAAATATTTAAAGGGGGCTCCCATACAACAAACGCGATTTTTTATATATAATGGTACGGAACCCTTAGCGCGCGAATCAGATTCGCACTGTGCCGGTTATTATTGAAATCAATACATAAAGTAAAAAACAAAATTGCTTCCCACCGTCTGTCCGTTTATATACACAGTACCTGGGCGACCGAGCTTTGCTCGGTTACATCTCAAACATTAACATTTTTTTTTTAAACTTGTCTAAAAACAATGCAAAATAAAAAAAAAATATAAACTTAAACATAAAAAAAAATCGAACCCGTAACACTCTTTCTAGCGGCCGCTATCCTTAACAGCTGAGCTAAATCATGGCGGTCGCGGCGCGACGAAATTAGCGACCATATTCTGCGTGGAAAGAAAAACGCATGAAAACTCGAAAACACGCGTTTTCCCAAACATAAAACTAATCTAGATCGATTGTTTACCCCCGAAAACCCCCATATACAAATTTTCAGCGAAATTGTTAGAGCCGTTTTTTTGAAATTTATAAATATATATATACATACAAGAATTGTTCGTTTAAAGGTATAAGATAAGATAGGTATATATGTATAGTCACTAGCAAAAATATTTTATCAAATAAAAAATTGGTCAAAGTAACATTTGAAACTGCAATTTAGACGAATTGCTATTCAAACGAGTTCCGAGTTGTGAGAGTTTCTACATAGACTAAGCGTTTACGACCATTTGATGCTAACTAAAGTAAACTAGGCTATCAAAGTTCGAAGCGTGGTCTCTTAGATAAAGGCGTGAATCCCACAAACTTATGACGCTATCTATCGGAAGCTCATCGAAGTTTCTCGTGACCATAGAGCTGATCTATTCCTAGAAGCTTGCCATTCCACGTTACATATGACTACGTTGGCAGGTGTAGTGATTTTAATCGAGGAAGCGAAGATCAAAGTTCTCTGAGTCTTAATGAACAATCAGGCGTTTTCATTTGAAAAAAAAACGACGGGTTGCACTCTGGGAGTGCCGGCAGAAGTGAAAACTTGAATATTAACGTTGTGCATTTTTGATATTTTGGAATGGTTAGGGAATAATTTTGCACGAATTGCTTTAATTATCAGTATAAAATATTTCAAATCTTTTCTGAACCACAGTCTGTCACAAATGTCACAAGCATGACCAAATTCATTTTCAAATACACAGCAGTATGGCCACTACACAGACGGTCGAGCCATCAGCTGTCACCATCCATGGATGCGCGTAGCACGCTGAAACATAAACACACACGAACATTCGCGCAAGCGCCCTGTGTCGTCTTACGAATTTTCGATCAGGCCACGTGCCCTGACGCGAGTTTAACATTTTTTACCCATACCAAAAAAAGTGCACAACGCCGCTAAAGAAGTTTTCACTTCAATATATATAAAAATAAATAAAAATATAGTTCTTCAAATAATGACTATATTTTTGTGCCATTTGGCGTGGAGACTTTCGGGCCTTGGGGCCCCGGTGCTAGGGGTCTCCTTAAAGAGATCTCTCCAAGACTAATCTGCGCCGCTGGTGACAAGAGGGAAGTTTTTTCGCACAACGAATCAGTATTGCGATCCAACGCGGAAATGCGGCCAGCGTTCTAGGCACTATGCCACGTGGGCAAGACTTTTTAGACTAAATTAATAGTTAACTTTTTTCTGTGTGTATATTTGTAAATATATAATTTTTTTCTTTTTTCTTTCTTATTTAATAAAACGGTTTGTAATATAATTATATACGGACATATCACACTAATTGAACTAGCCCCAATATAAATTTAAACTTGTATTCATCGTCATCATCAATTCAGCCGCATAACGTCCACTGCTGGACATAGGCATCTCGCAAAAAATTCTAAAATTACCCATCTAGAGCGGCTTGCTTCCAGCGCCTTCCAGCGACCTTGGTCCGGGGCTAAAAAGGTTCTCGAATGGCGGCCACGTACTGGCAAGCGAAGCGTAGGACACCACCTACAAGGTGGTCTGACGATCAGACCAAACTTGTATTATGGGATACTAACTCAACGATGCTTTTTTTATATACAACATATATAAATAAACACCCAAGGCCCAGGACAATTTGAAAAAGGCCCTTTTCCAACTTGTTCTGGCTGGGGATCGAACCCAGGACCTCCGGAATGACGGTCTAGCGTGTTGACCATTACGCCACGGAGGTCGTCATGTTCCACTTCTACTTAAAGTAATTTTTATAAGGACTTTTATAAAATTTGGTGCGCATGTATAGAGATGATATACATGGGAAAAATCGATCTAGGGATTACCGAGATATGGGGTTGACGAGTTCACAGTTCTTGGACGAAATACTAAGTACATAGTTATTTTAGTTTTTAAGTACTTTAGTACGTAGTGTTTTAATTTGTTGTAAATAAAACTATTCTTTATCTTATATAATACTAGCTGCGCCCCTTAGCCTTTGTGTTAATCTAGTGTGTCAGCTTCCTGCATGCCTAATTTTATCAAAATTGGTCTAGCCGTTTTCACGTGAAGAAGTAACAAATACAGGTCATCACACACACACACACACACACACACACACATACTTTCGATAATACTTACCGACCAAAATTATATATTTCTTTGGTTCTATTCAAAATAATATATATTTTGTTGTTCTATCTTTTATTACTTACCCGAGCAACTGCCGTCTCACCTTCGCAACCCGAAAACAATTTTACATTGTAATTTGTATCAAATTACAATGTAAAATTGTTTGTTGACCCAAATAAATGAAAACCCAGAATAAAAGGTAATCCAGAACCCACACTCGGATTGTTTCGATGATCAAACGCTGCAAATAACTTTTCACAAAGTATGCTTCACAGTGAAATTCGAACCCATGACCTCCAGATCACAAGGCGAATGCTTTAACCACGGAGGCAGTCAAGATATCCATATATATGTCCTTTTATCTTCCCTCTTTTATTTTCAATAGTTTTAAACGTTTATAAGTAACATAACAAAAAAATATGCTATTTGGCACTTTCCGTAAAAAATTCTACTTTGCACAATTTCGAAAGTAAATTAGCAAAATTGGGTTTGAAAAATTACCACCACACATTTATAAGTATTTAATACATATACTTACTTAGCATTTTATATAGGCATCGGCAGGTGGACGGTAGAATGACAACCTCAACGGCTCAAATTGCAAACGATTGATTTTATTATTATCTAGGTAGGTAATGAGGTTAGCTAGGCTTTTTTTAACCACTATTCGCAAGGCAATTTGCATTCTGTGATTTAGCCATTTGAAATATATGGGTAGTCTCAAATGTAATAAAACAGTAAAAAAGACTTGTCTGTACATTGAATATATTTACAAAACAATATTTGGGGCAATGACGTCTATCTGTTTGTCTGTTTGTACACGCTAATCGCTGGAAATACTAGACGGATTAGAATGAAACTTTTTTGTTTTATAGCTTTTAAAGGGCAACATATAGTGTATACTGATGTTGGAAAATGAAACACTTGATGCAAAACCATAATGGTCCAGCTAAACTATAAGAAATATAAAATATATTAATAAAATAAATTGACGCCTTAGCAAAAGGTGTTCAGCCTGATGAGCATTTTCCGAAGTCATAAAGTCCACGCGAACGTCGCAGGCTTCGGCTAGTTGTTCAACTACATATAGGTAAATCATTAGCAAGTACTTATTCCTGATCACCTTATTGGTAATATTTAACTCATGGGTACAGCTGAACTAAAATCATTATAAAATCTGCGCAAATAGGAGCCTTTAAGAGTCCCCCTTACCCTAGACTTCTCCATAGAAACGTAGTCTTTTGAAACCACATGTCAGATTCCGGTAAAAATTGGTAATTGTAAAGAAATTGCAATTATCTAGCTAGGGTAATAACTAGTTTCCTACAGTAAAATTATGAACTGGAAAGAAAATATAACGATTTCGAAGTTTCCCATACTGATGGTCAAAAATGATATAAACACTATATTCTATTCCAAGTTCATATATTTACTGTCGGAAACCAGTTATTACCCTAGATAATTACAATATCTTTGAAATTACAAAATTTTGCTGAAATCGGGCATGTCGTTATGAAATAAAACGTATACTACGTTTGTGGAAAGTTGTATTTTGGTCTAGGGTAAGGGGACTCTTAAGGAAAAAAATTGATCCTCTTATTCGGAATATAATTAAGGGCCTTTGCTCTTTTGTTGCCATTGCCACAGGGTCTCCAGGCCTCAAAATTCGGTCCTGGATGAATTCATTTATTTGTATAAGGATTCCTTCGTGGAAATAGCAGAAATCTCATTTCAGTCAAAATACTTACAACACAAAATAACGTAATAGAGAAATCATGCCGCGTGGACACGTGGACTCTTTTTAGGTTTATTGTTTAATATAAGTAGCCCCCGACAAAAGAAGCGGTGTTATAAGGTAGAGCTCGAACGGACGAAACGATTTATTTGCCTTTTTGTTTTCGTGACGCTAAAAGTGGCTTTTGGGTCTTGCGGCCCTGGGCTCTGCATAGAACCGCAAGACCCAAAATGCTCTGTCTGCCCCATTAGGGATAAAGACGTGATAGTATGTATGTATGTTTTTTTCGTGAAAGAAAGTTCCTTGTGATTGTTAAGCTATTCTAGCTTATATGGGTTCCTGTTTAATGAAAATCAAGCTGTTTAAAAGTTATGTGGGGTTAACTTGAAAATCAGGGTTTTCCCTCAGAATAAATAGATGGCGCTACGGATATCAGGTTGTATCGATAGTTCCGCTACTCATCAGTAGATGGCGCCTTGACAGCCGGAGTTTTTTAATTTGCCTAGCAAATAAACTTGTAGTTAGCACAGTAAAGTTTTTATTTACCTGTATTGTCAGAATTAAATTGATTCAAAGACAAATATACATATATTATAAAGCATCCATCCACCTCACCAAAATAAATAGTTTTAAGTTATTAATATACATGTTGCTGCATTCTTTGTGCACATATACATATATACATTATACATTAATACTTATATTTACGTACAAAATAAGTAAACGATAATATTAAGGAATTATTTTATTATTAACATTTTAACAGGCGATGCGGCTAGCAACCCGTCACTGTATTGATTGCTTTTCCATCTTCTCGCCCACCATGATGCTAAAAGTGGCTTTTGAGTCTTGCGGCCCTAGGCTCTGCATAGAGCCGCAAGACCCAAAATGCTCTGTCTGCCCCATTAGGGATAAAGACGTGATAGTATTTATGTATGTATGTATTTTATTATTAGTAAAGATAAACCTTCTTCACTGAGTCTCTTTGGGGTAGGGTCCAAATTTCCCAATTGAACTGGGGGGTAGTTTCCTTTTTGGCGTCCAAGTTGGGCGGTTGGGATACATGAATTTTTCGGGGTCCAGTGCTGCCCCCCGTAGCAATAAATCATTTGATAGGAAACGGAGATATCATTTAAAATTGTAACTTGACTAAGCCCTAGATAGCCCTTCAAACTATTTTATGAACTACTTTTCAGAGTTTAAAGTGAGAACGTGTAGCTTTTCTACGCACATTAGCCGACAGTGTCCTTTTTTTGATTAGGCGAAAAAAGCCTGCGAAGGCGGCGTCCTAAATGTCTGTTTCTTTGTGCCATCTGTGTCACTTCCTTATTCCATTTTAAACAAGACTTAATGAGTTTTCTCGGAACTCTTTCAATCCATCAGAGACTCTTATTAATTAATTTCATTGGAAACATTCAATCTGTTAATAATATTAAATTTAATTTAATAGGTATTCCCATAGAAATGTTATCAAAGTATTTTGATTAGATTTGTGTTTACGTCGGATTTTTGGTTTGAACGAAGAAATGATGGGTACATGCCTACCTACCCATCGCTTTCTAAACAAAATGATTTCTCCTTCTTGTCACTAGATTTATTTATTTTATTTTAATTATACTAACATATAACAAAGAATAGGTGCAACAGAACATTATAAGACATTTACATAAACCACTGAGGTTTGTAGTGAAATATTTAGAAGTTATTTTACGTACAATGTAAGTTCTAACACAATAATCATACCTTATCGTACTTACTCATAGATATAGCAAATACCTACTCAACTTAAAATATTATTGATATATATTATGATATGACAATATAATTATTTAGCTGGGCAACCACGTCAAACGTTGAAGGTTAATTTATCAATGTTTTCTAAAAGCATCTTTTTAATTGGCGCTATAGGTAAAACTAAAACGTTTAAATCTTTTATTACAATTATTTAAATAAAGTAGTGTATTTAGGATAATTGAAAAATGTTAAATGTTGTCAATTTTATTATTATGAATAAATGATTTTAAAGTAATGTAATAAAAAAGTGGTACTCTAATTAATTAAATATGAATTAAATGAAACGCAAGATTTTTTTAAAGCATATACAACACTTTTATATCACTTTTTTGCTAGTCGTGTGTGCTGCCATCGCAACTCCAGTATTGCCTACTTACGGGCCCTCCGATAGTTTTTAAGGCGTAGGGTATCTGTTACGTTAGTAATTATATTATCTATGGTACGAATGTGGCATGAGCTCGTTCCTCGCTCACAAGGCGCGTCTTGTAAGTACTTTTACTTACTACTTAAGATATAATGGAACAAGTTGTACTTCAACTTGTTCTCCCATGCTGGTCTGGGAGAAATAAAAAAAAAACTTAGAATATACCAGCTGCTTCTCTTCCCACGCAGATCGAGGGAATGGGCAAAAATGCAAATCATGTTAACAGGCGATGCGGCTAGCAACCCATCACTGTATTGATTGCTTTTCCATCTTCTCGCCCACCATGACGCTAAAAGTGGCTTTTGGGTCTTGCGGCCCTGGGCTCTGCATAGAACCGCAAGACCCAAAATGCTCTGTCTGCCCCATTAGGGATAAAGACGTGATAGTATGTATGTATTGTACTTCACTTGTGCGACCACTATCGAGGTACAAGTCGCACCATTATCCGAAGACAAGCAAAGATTCGTCGTTATTGACATAGGCCACAATTTGTATGCAAAAGTAAGTTTATATAGCGAATTTTACATATGAAAAAGTTTGAGTAATTTTTTTTGTTTGTTTCAATATTGGATAGGGTGTCAAATAAAATAACTTAATTAGCACATTTCAAAATTAAGGAAGTTTCTAACAACTCAAATCAGATACTTTTTAAACGTCAAAACAAACATTTTCTATGGTATTTGTAATAAAGTCTAATGACGTCATAGTTTCTTGGAGTCAAATAGCGCTCTTAATATCAGTTTTTCTGTAATACATACATACATACATACATACTATCACGTCTTTATCCCTAATGGGGCAGACAGAGCAGTTTGGGTCTTGCGGTTCTATGCAGAGCCCAGGGCCGCAAGACCCAAAAGCCACTTTTAGCGTCATGGTGGGCGAGAAGATGGAAAAGCAATCAATACAGTGACGGGTTGCTAGCCGCATCGCCTGTTAAAATTATTCGCATTTTTGCCCATTCCCTCGATCGGCTTTTACGATCTGCGCGGGAAGAGAAGCAGCTGGTACATTCTAAGTTTTTTTGTTTCTCCCAGACCAGCATGGGAGATTTTTCTGTAATACATACATACATACATACTATCACGTCTTTATCCCTAATGGGGCAGACAGAGCATTTTGGGTCTTGCGGTTCTATGCAGAGCCCAGGGCCGCAAGACCCAAAAGCCACTTTTAGCGTCATGGTGGGCGAGAAGATGGAAAAGCAATCAATACAGTGACGGGTTGCTAGCCGCATCGCCTGTTAAAATGATTCGCATTTTTGCCCTAATTTCTGTAATAATAAATCTAAAATTATGTTGTGTGTCAAAATGTATATGATCAACGACAAGTGAGATTATTCTGACACTAGTGTTAGTCACTAACACACACGATAAGAAGAGTGAGATTATTTCATGACATTTTATTCTAACAGTGCCAAATAATTAATTTTTGACCCAGGAAACTAATTATATTCTAATAACAGGTTCTTATAAAATATACTGAAACTATTTGAAGGCTAATTCAGTCCATGATACTGAACTACTTTCCCAAGAAACAAATAGCGCGATATGAAAAATAATTTTAGACCTCCCATCTCCCATACTAGTAAACCGATCAGCTAATCCGAGTTTGTAAAAAAATACTTTTCATATTTCAAGATATGTTTCTAGAGGTAAGTTGCTCACTATCACGGACTGAACTCACTCTTAAAATAGTTTCAGTAAATTTTTTGACCCTATATAGATAGTTAATTTTTTTTATTAAACGTACTTGCAGCTTGTTAATTTATGACCAGGGATTATTACCATGAAAGTATTTCCAAACTGCGTCCTTACCTTACGCTTATCGGAACACTTAAATATAAACTGCTCAAGTAATTTGACTATCTCATGTAGGTATGTTTATAAGTATGTAGGTTCACGTTATAAAAAGAACATAATTTGACTGTCTCACGTAGGTACCTCTGAGTAGATTCAATTAATGAAAAGAAACACGTAATTGGGTAGATGAATGGGTCGAAAATAATTAATTAGGTACGTTTCACAAAATACTCTTAACACGTCACAAAACAGTGTCACTTTTCATTGATCATATCCATTTTCAACATACATACTATCACGTCTTTACCCCTAATGGGGCAGACAGAGCATTTTGGGTCTTGCGGCTCTATGCACAGCCCAGGGCCGCAAGACCAAAAATTCATTTTCAACATGATTTTAGAAAAAAGAAAACACGATTTTATAAAGCAGAAAAATTGAAATTAAGAACGCTATTTGACTTTAAAAAAGCATGACGTCACGCTTTTGTAGTTCATAGTAAATCTTATAGATAATGTTTGTTTTAACGTTTAGAAATTTGACTCGTTATCATCTAGCAGATTTGCCTAGAACTCGATTTCTCGAGGATTTTATTATCAGATCTTAACCTGGTGACGATGGGACTTGCACTTTTTTTTATTAACCTGTTTTGTCCCATTGTTGGGCAAAGGTATCTCCCATCTCCTTCCACTTATCTCTTTCCTGTGTTAGGCTCGACCATCCTTTTTGGAATGCATCGAGATCGTCTCGCTAGCGCTTTCTTGGCCTACCCGGGCGACGGTGACTTGCACTTAACGACTAAAAAGAAAGAATTTTCGAAATCGGTTCAAAAACGAAGAAGTTCCCTTTTGCTTTAGCAAAAAGTTAGTTTTAGAGAATTGTCATCATCATCATCCCAGCCCTTCTTCCGCCCACTGCTGGGCATAGGCCTCTCTTCGTCGACGCCACCCATCTCGGTCCTGTGCTGCTCTCATCCAGGTGTGACCCGCGCCTTTGATTATGTCGTCAAAGAGAGATTTAAAATTGTACCTATACAAAATATTTGTTATCTTAAAAATAAATTACTCAACAAAGATATTGATTGTATTAAGGTTTATAAATGTTAGTTAGCTTTTACCCGACTTCCAAAAAGGAGGAGATAGACAATTCATCGCGATCTTTTTTGTATGTACTTAGATATTTAGAAAATTTTCTGTTTGAAAGGACACTTGTCTTATTCTTCGTATTTGTCAGGCGGTCCCATAGAAATTTTATCACACTCGGTTGATTAGTTTAGGGGTGAAATCAATTTTTAAAAAGATTTTTGTAAAATTATAGTTTAAATAGACGTTTTTTATTCCTATAATTATATCATATTTGCTAACTGAGAGCCCGGGCAGAGCTCATGTAACTATACATTAACGTGAAGGGTGGTAATGGACCACCTACCACCATCAATCACCCGCCTCCCCAAACGCAGGCGGAACGTCGATAACGCATTACCAATTCTAGGAAAAGCCTAGGCTATTGATTGCAGATGCAGGGCCTGCGTGATGAGATGCGCTGAAAACGGTGACGGGGCTACCGGCGGGCAGCCGGCGCCCTGCACCGGGGCCCCAAATTTAGGAAACCCTAGGGCCCTGATCAGATTGACTGATTTTTGGAACCTTTAAGTCCGCTAAGTGACTGGCGCAAGCGGCGGGTTTCAGTCTATCTCTGTCACAAACTCTATATGCGAAAGAGATAGCAGTATCCGCATTCCGCCGCGGGTCACTTGTCTCTGTCGCACGTAGCGTTTGTGAAAGGGACTTATCTGAACCCGCAGCGTGCGCCCGCGTCACTTAGTGGACGCCCTTACAGTTTCACCATGTCTGGCCGTCCGCGGTACTTAGAGACTATAAGTGCTAGACAGCTGTAATTTGGCATAGGTATGTCTATTCATTATGCCAACAAAACCGTATAATGAAATCATTTTGGGTTTGCTCTCTTACAAGTGTGTGTATACATATACCAGGTACTGGTAAACCAGCACGTCGGGTACTGGCAGTCCTTGGCCGTGGATGGCACACCAGTTTTTATAATTAAGCTTCTTCGTGCCAGTAACGTGCCACAAAATGAATAATGAATTGTGTTAAAAGCAACTCGCAATAATATTAATAAAGTATAGATATAGTGACACGAATAATAAAGCCTTCTCGTCTCCGCATTTTTTCAATATTCCGAAAATCCACCAAAAACTAGGTATACAAAAGTCAAAACAAAAAGTTTGCGCGCTACTGGCAATTACCTCACGACATGCGCGTGCCTGGAATGCGATTCTTCCTCCCCGTTTCCCCACGAGGTGAAAACACCAAACGAGCTGAGATCTCCTGGCTTTGTACTGACATGCGACCTACGGGCAGAAGCTAGATACACATGCCAGTAACTCTTTCTTACCAGAAACTGGGATGCTTTTGTGCGAGTAACAAGCATGTGTATTCTCGGCTTAAGGGTCCCCCGACCCTAGACCAAAATAAAACTTTCCATACAAACGTAGTCCACGTTTTATTTCAAAACGACATGTCCGATTTGGGCAAAATTTTGTAATTTCAAAGATATTGCAATTATCTAGGTTTATAACTAGTTTCCGACACTAAAAATATGTACTTCAAATAGAATATAGTGTTTTATATCATTTTTGACCATTAGTATGGGAAACTTCTAAATCGTTATATTTTCTTTCCAGTTCATAATTTTACAATAGGAAACCAGTTATAACCCTAGATAATTGCAATTTCTTTACCACCAATTTTTACCGGAATCTGACATGTGGTTTCAAAATTAAACGTAGACTACGTTTGTATGGAGAAGTCTAGGGTCGGGGGACTCTTAATAACACAATCAAAAAGAAGAAGCGTTTTATGTATGTTGTTGTTTTTCGTGTGTCTAAGTGGCCAACACTGGTTTCAGATTTTTCTAGCTGCCTAAAGGCATCTGACATACCTCGACAGAGTTTATAATAAACGTTTCATCATTACCATCGTCATTTCAACCGCATAACATCCATTGCTGGACATAGGCCTCACCAAAAGATTTCCAAAATGATCGATCAAGAGCGGCCTACAACAAGCACTTTGTCCTGGTCAGGTCATCTGACCACCTTGTAGGTGGGTGCCCTACGCTTCGCTTGCCAGTACGCGGTCGCCATTTGAGAACCATTTTGCCCCATCGGCCATCGTTTCGTCGCACTATGTTTTTTTAATAAAATAAAAACAGTTTGGTTTTATGCCCCTGTGTTTTTTAAACCTGGGTATCTGTTTACGCAGCCTCGCCTCTGCCCTGCAAACCTGAAAGGTGGCAGATGCCTTCCCTTCCCCTTCCCCACCTGTCGTTCCGGATGCACACATGCAAAGATAATATTGAATTCAATTTGATGTAGTACACGCAGTCGCAATAAGCCATCAGACCGACGCCCGGATTTAAAGGTCGATGCAAACTGCATGCATTCGTCTCTTTACAACATGCAAGCAAATGCATCTGGTATGAACGCAGTATCTTTCTTTGTTCATTTCCATTAAAGTTACAATATGCTTGACTATGTTGAGAGTAATGCACTACCTCAAATGCTGCGCTTATGATTTTGCAATGGGTTTGGAAAAGAGCATGCCTCATTAAACTCATTAAAAAAAAATACATGGGGCTAACGGGCAAACTGACATGGTACAAACGCATGACCAGGGCGCTGACCAAAAAATAGCCTCAAAGATCTTGTATCCAGAGCCGTAAAATTAAAAAATATATTTTACAGGATGTCGGCTAAGTTTTTTGACTCCGGAAAATTCTCTTCAGGGGGAATAACTTTTGCTAAGGCGTCATTTTATATGTCTTATAGTATAGCTGGATCATTATGGTTCTGCATCAGCTGTTCCATATTTCCGAAATCAAATATAACCATATATTTCGACCAAGCTTAACAGCTATAAGTTTCATTTGCACCCGTCTAGTATTTCCGGAAATTTGCGTGTAATAACAGACAGTTTGGTCCTATTTTCTATGGAAAATTACGGTCTAATTCAGTATCGTTTAAATATATGTATCTTTACATATAATAAAACAGTAAAAAAATATTTCCGTACATTGAATATATTTCGAAGTCAGAAAAGGTATAGTCCCATAGAAAAAGTTGTTCACATTGATAAAAATGTTTACTCCTTTTTGGATTGATACCCCTGTTCGCTTCACGTTGTCAATTTATGGAACGGAACCCTCAATGCTCGAGTCCGATTCACACTTGATCGGCCTTTTTTCAGCCTTTTCATACATACTGTGTTCACCGATCGAACAATGTCTATCGGAAAGTTGAATTATTCATATTTTTTTAGATCGCTACATAGAGCGAGCTGAGTCAAAGACAATTTTCTATATGACCAAATCCAAATTTTTTAGGGGTCCTCCTCCCTCCTGCCTCCGTTTGAAATAAATTATTTAAAAGAAAACGGAGATGTCATTTAAAATGTTGGCTTGGTCAAGACTAAGGAATTAAAAAAAATGTTGTCTTGACCAAGCCAACATTTTAAATAATCCTTCAAACTATTTTATGAACCCCTGTTTACAGTTCAAGTGAGAACGGAAGCTTTTCTTCGCACCTTTGCGAAAAGCGTTTTTCCTCCTTTCCGTCCTTTTACAAATGTGCAAAGGAAAGCTTCATAAACAAAGGCTTAAGCACCGCTTTCGCCAGCGCGGTTGGCAGCGTCGCCACAAGCTTTGAGCGTCTGAGATCGCTGCATATAGCAATTTTCATTGTATTTTTTAACAAAATGTAGGATTTTTCCGTCACTTTATGCCGTCTAGAAACTTTGTTTAGAGGTTTTGTGGGCTTCAACTTGTGTAACTTCGTTCCAACCGAGTTTAACACAACACTCAATTTGTTATTTTTAGGGCTTCGTACAAAAATTGAAGAAATGGAAGCCTTCTAGGTTCACTCTTGCGTCTGTCTGACAGCCAATTTGCTCCTGGATGAAATCAGGTGAAATTTTGAAGAAGTGATCCTATGACGCAAACACATCAGATGTGCAAATTTTTTTTTGTTTAGGGGACAAGTTAGGAATTTTAAAAAAATAGTTTTGCAAACCTTTCCTTGTAATATATCAAATGAAAGGACTCCCTATGAGGATCTCAAATATATACTTATTTGTTATTATTGAATAACAAATAGTTTTGATTTTATTCATGAAAGAAGACGAAAATTTTTAAAAAATAAAGAATATTACAGGAAGACCCATAAAAATTGTATCAATTGAAAATAAAATGGTAAACTCGACATAATACGTTAGCAAGCACCCCTAGATAGCGCTAGTAGTAGTTAACTCGCGTCTCAATGTAAGGATTTCAATCGTGATTGACTTCCTGTTGGTATTCGCAAAGCCCCTAGTCGCCAGGCGTTTAAGAGTGCTGTACGCGCATATTATCTTCACAAACTGCCATAGAGTTTTATTAATACTGGTGTAGTTTATGTATGGTTTAAAAATATAACCTATTTATGTATATTGTATGTATATTAGGTGTATTGATACATTAAATTTTATTATTTATCTTATGTATGTGTATATATTCATATGTATAGATTTATTGTAAAGTTTGTTCCAATTACTACTCTCGCCCAAAATTGGCTTTTATCAGCACCACCTGTAGGTTGACTGGTAGAAAAGGCCTTGGGCCTTAAGTCCGCCTGTTACATTTTTGTAATAAAGTTTAAAAAATAAAAATTGACTTTGGCATTGCACGGAACCCTTGCCACGCGAGTTAAACTCGCACTTAGCCGGTTTACATTTATATTTTTGTCGCTTACTACTCGCGCGGATGGTTAGCATCCATGTGAAACCAGCCATACCTTTACACAAACATTGTTAATAGGTACCAAGTACTTTTTGATACACAGAAAACTCACTCATGAAGCCATAGAAAAATCTTACAAAAAATTATTGTAATAAAAATTCCTTTGATTCTATAACAACAACAAGTAAACGAGAGAATGAGGATAATTTTATACGTGATTGTGTTAAATACCTGCTTATTTCTATATTTTAAGTGACAAATAAGTAAATAATGAGCGCTTGACCTACATAAGTAATGTAGTAAATTGGTCATTTCAGTTGAGCCAGATTGATGCACTAGCTGGCGAAGTCGGCGAGAGTTTAATTAAGCCAAAACTGGAAATGAGCAATGCTCACGCGTGTCACTCAATTTTTATTGGTCAGAAAAATAATCAACAATTAATTTGACATTTGAAAGGAGAATCCTGTGTCTATGATATTGTTCTGTACGTACCCGTAATAACAAATTGCCCGGGCGGCTGTACACTTTTGTATGGAAACGCCAAATATTCTTTTTTTTGTTTTCTTACTGTTATTTAAATTTAATTATACTATAGTGATCTAGTATACCCTATGGTTCAATTTATTACTGATTTATCCCTTCCACGTTGTATAAAAATCGTTCTTTGCTTATTATAACTACAACTTGAGTATTATGAACCTAAGACCATTTTTCGGGTAAACTTTGTTACATTTACAATAAGTAATGCTAAGGCTTCGAGAGTCCGTAGCTCACCAAATTAGGCTTTTAACCTTGATTATCTTTGACCGCAAGTTAGCTTATAAAATCTTAATATCTGATTTGTCTGTCGACATAAATGTAGCTCACTTCCAGTTCACAGCCCTAACCGCAACCAAAACAAGTTGCGAGTTATCATTAGATATCGATTTAAGTCGGTCTATATTAAGACATCATTACTATCTTTCATTGCTACCTATATTTCTATCTATATTTGAGCTAGTCCCAGTAGTATAATAAGTTTTTTCTACCAGTAGCACTGATGGGAATTTTTGTCCCAATAGACCTGGAGTAATACTGGGAATTTAAGTCCCGGTTGTCCTACTACTTTTTTTGGCAGAAATAAGGAATGTCATTTTCTTCTCCATTTTAAACCTAATTGTTACTAGTTTGCATGTTTTCCCTTTAGTTTTTCCTTCGCCAAAAGCATGGTGGATGCTAGGTGTTGAGAATTATCGTACAGGAGTACAAACGTCAAAGTCGGCGTCAGTAGACTAGTGGTAGAAGACAAAAAAAATTGCAAATCTCGTTGTCAATTGTCAATAAATCTGTATAATGACATTTTGTGACATTTTTTTTTTATGAACTGTCATAAAAAAAATGACACAAAATGTCATTATACAGATACAATTTCACGTCTATATCCCTGACGGGGTAGACAGAGCGCAGGGCCGTTAGGTCCAAAGGCCACGCTTAGCGTGGTGATGGGCGTTAAGATGGAAAAAGAAACAAAATAGTGATGGGTTGCTAGCCGCATCGCCTATTACCATGATTCAAATCTCGTTGTCAATTGTCAATAAAATATCATATATCAAACAAAAAATTTCATTGTCATTGCTTATCCATTTTATCAAGATTTTAGATTTTTTAATGCGTGAAACTGATATTAAGAGCGCTTTTTGCCTTTCTGCGTGGATTTCGTGATTTTCTGTAAGTACTTAGAGAAAATTATTTTCGGGGTACACACAGCAGGCCGTAAGATCCAAAGGCCATGTTTAAGTGATTAAAGATGCCAGTGTTTATTGAATTAATTTTTGCACCTTCTTTTAGGGTTCCGACTCATAAGGTAAAAACGTGAATCTATTACTAAGACTTCGTTGTTCGTATATCTGTCAACAGGCTGTATCTCATGAACCGTGATAGCTGGACAGTTGAAATTTTCACAGATGATTTATTTCTGTTGCCGCTATAGCAACATATATTAAATAAATTGAATATATATTGAAGTGGGGCTTCCATCCATACAAGAAACATGTTTTTTTAAAGATAATGGTATAATAATGGTAAGATAATGGTACATGCGTGAGTCTGACTCGCACTTGACCGGTTATTTGTTCTTAATTTTCTGCTAATTTGACTGGTTTATTTGTTAATTACTTCTTACTCTAACATTACAGGTTATCATATATATTTATTTTTAAGTTAGGGCTGATAATAGTTATATTTACATTTATTTTTAAGTTAGGTATTTGCTTACAAATGACATATTTAATTTTTTATTTTTGAATTTTTAAACTTTTAGCATTATGATTATTATTTTCAAATGTGATTAATATCATTTAAAATTGTGAAAATCAAAGACGAAACATTTTTGTACAACATGCTGCAACATATAACTATGTAATAGATATATGAAAATGTACGTTCCTCAAATGTGTTAATAAAGATATTCTATTCTATTCTATCTTATCAGGTAGAGAAAGTACATTTCTTTTCTAGCTTGCAATATATCTAGCATAAATAAAAACAAATGTATAGAAATCTGGGTAAGTGCCTACATAGAGATACTAGCTAAATAATATAAAGATACTTTTAAGAAAATACACAACAAACATTTCAAATTCTTCTATTTACGGCAAACTCGTAGCAGGTACGAAAAGAATCAAATATTTATTTAGTAATTGCTTTGGCGGGCACTGTCATTTTGCTAAACGAAACTCCTGCTAGCTCATTCAAATTCCATAGGTTTTTTAAGGTAACGATATGAAAGACCCGACCTCATGATGAAGCTGGAAGGTGGCCATGGCTATAGATGCCGTTTTATCTCAGAGATTCTCTCTGATAAAACCACATAACCCCGCTAAGTTTGGACTCGATTAATACGTCTTGAGGATTGAGAAGTACTTTACTTTCTAGATAAAAGCGTGTTTTTAAAAAATTGCTTTTTTCATTGAATTTGTTTTAATGTTAATTGTGATCTCAAAAATAATATAACTATTCTAAATATACTAGGTGATATTTAGTTTAGTAGGTATTTTTAATTTAGTTTTTATATTAGATTTTAGTACAATAATTATTACTTGTTTTCAATAACAATAAATAAAAAGGTGTTATATTATTTTAAAATAATTTTCAACGAGATAAATAAAAATAAAATCACACAGCATGAAAATAAAATTTCTACGAACGTGCTATATTTTAAAATAAATAAAAATAGCATTATCACGTAAGTACTTTATTTTAAAATAAATAGATAAACTTTCGAGCCGTGTTAAGCATTCAACATAGGTCGTCAAATATAAAACCACTTACCGTTCGGCCGGTCCACTAGTATGCTCACGCGCACGCTTGCCGACTCTCACTAGGTCACTAACAACGCACGGCTGGAAGCGCAAGCGGCTAGTGTTGCCAACTACCTGCGCAACGTAGTGGAAGATTTTTCCCCTTGAGCGTAAAGAGGTTTAGTATTAGAATTTAATATACATTATGCACAAGTTCAGACCAGAACTATTTTCCATAAAACTAAATAATGCAACAAATGGATTTGTATCGGAGGTCGAATATTTTTTATTATTTTTTATTATAACTTTATTATTCCACAATTAACAATTATATACAAATAGCCTAACCTAAAAAATGTTGCGGTTGTTGATACTTATTTAATAGTTCTTTTTTTTTAATGGTAGTTTAAAAGTCTGTATTTGACGCATGTGAAAAAATTGGGACTATTTAGTTAGATTATCTTTAAAAATATTATAGACTTGCGTTTTTTTTTTCTTAGACTGATCAATAAATACGAAGATACAGCGCATTTAAATTTCGCATGACGTCTCGATCTTGTACAATTTAAATTTAGTACAGCAAGGTGAGATCACTAGTCACTTCAAATCATCTTTGTTGTTTTTACTGAGTATTTTATAATTTTGACAATAAAAATAAAGCTTAAATGACCGAGAACCGTAAAAATATAGAAATTTGTAAATTACAGAGTTATATATATTTTTTCATATACCACCTTTTCTGAAAGTATACAAGTAGAAATGAAATTAATATATATTTGGATCTAAACCAACTACGTTCTTAAACTATAAGAATGGCCAAATTTGAACATAGAAGACCTCAGTTGGCAACCCAGCGAATGGCAGTCAGCGTGCGGTTGTAATATCAGTCGCTTAACTTTAGCATCTACCAACTTACTCGCCAACCATTGCGCGCTCCTGCAAACTTAACTGAATGTTTGTAAACTAACACCGCGCAATGAATGCTTCACAAGTAACTTGCCACGACTAAGTTCTTGAAACCTATGTGAGGAACTGGATATGCGTGGAGTTGATATCATGAGGTGGAACTCGACTGTGTTTATTTCGGCGTATCTTCTCAGCAGTGATCCTATAGGCACGTTAAGGTGGCTACACACAACACAATAAGGTGGTTTCCAACAACTCAAATCAGATACTTTTTAGGGTTCCGTACCCAAAAGGTAAAAGCGGGACGCTACTAAGACGTCTGTCCGTCTGTCCGTCACCAGGCTGTACGTAAAGAACCGCGATAGCTAGACAGTTGAAATTTTCACAAATTATATATTACTGTTGCCGCTATAACTACAAATATTAAAATCAAAATAAAATAAATATTTAAGGGGGCTCCCATACAACAAACGCGATTTTTTATAGATAATGATACGTAACCCTTAGTGCGCGAATCCGATTCGCACTTTGCCGGTTTTTTCTAAACGTCAAAACAATCATTTTCTATGGGATTAATATGAAATATAATAAAGACTATAAATGAATACATAGTTTCAAATAGCGCTCTTCATGTCAGTTTATCTGCAATACCTAATAAATCTTATATCACATTGAAAATGGATAAGTGAAATTTTTTGTGACGTATCATCTTCCTTACTCAGCATACAAGCACTGCAGTAGCAATCTAGTGTTGTACTGTAGATTGTCATGTGTAAAAACTATTATTAGTAAATAAACTAGTAGTTCCGTGAGAACATGAGACCTCTCGAGTCCTTCTTCTCCACCTCCACTCCCCTCATGAAGAATCTTTTTTGTGACTTCTAACTTTTCGAATAGGAGTTACATTCTTCGTCATCGCAGACGTTACAAAAAAGGGTCGTGCTAAGCCCCGTTCATAGATAATGTATATATGTCGCAGTTGGATTGTATAATCCGCTGTTATTCAAAAACTCTAGCTATTTGGCATTGCAGCTCGGTTTTGTAATATAGCTGAAAATCGGTCAGCTGGATCGTCGAATGTGCTACGTTTTACAAACTAGCTAACGTAAGATTGTAGAACGATTAGTTTTGAATTCTGCCACTTGTGGCTTGTAAAGTGTCAGTGTCATAACGACAAATATGGCCTCCCATAAAGTAAATTCTCAAAAAAAACAGCGACATATACATTAATAAAGCTGCTGTATTTGAAATTAATTGTATTAACAACACATTTGTTGTATTCAGTTTTTTATTTATTAAATTATTACAAATAAAATCCATTCCATTAAATAAAATTAAAGTTTCAATACAAACCTCTCAAAAATGTAATGCGGCTACGCTAGCGGCTATAAAAAGTTTACACCATCCCTTAACGTAACTCAAAAGGCACGTCAATGAACATTTTAAAGCTATCTATTTGTAACATAAAGACGAAAGCGGACGGTCATGAGATAGTGGATTGTTTACACCCAGCCCCAAAATCTTGGCCCGAAACTTAGTTTTGGCGTATAATACAACGCGAAAACACAGTTAACGCGGCGTAGTCCCAAGTAAAATTTTACAATCGTGTGAACGTTAATATAGGATTTTGAGTTCTAAATGTATTTGAATACGTACATTTTTATTTAAAAATATGGGTTAAAGGCCGTAATCAAATAGGCGTTAAAGAAAATACACACACACAAATACGTACATTGGTTAGTCTACCCTTTAGGTTGCGGAGGTCAGACGGCAGTCGCTCTGTTTAAAGAACAGTAACCTCGTCAAATCACCTAGGTTAGGTAGCGGACCCCGGGCTCTGAAGCGTTACCGCTGAGTATGCAACAGGAAAACGCTCGGATGAAAATAATTACACATTACAAACACATACATACATAAACTTTCGCTCGATCGTCTTTTAGGATATGTACGGAAAGAGAAGCAGCTAGTTCATTCCATGTTTTTCCCTTTTCTTCCAAATCAGCATGGAAGATTCCAGTCTAGCATTAAAGAACATTTCGGGACAAGATGTAAAAGTTTAACCCGTAAGGTTACCTCAAAAGAATGTTGCCAAATGTGAACCTTTGTAAGGAAGACAAATGACTTTACGCTTGCGAAAGTGTAGCTTGACCAATTTTGCATGTGAGAGTTATGTGTGCTATTTTTATGTTACGAAGTATTACAGATCAAATGTTGACAGCAGTTTGTTGTCCCGATACGTTGATAAATATCTTTCATCTGGTCGAAAATAACCGGTCAAGTGCGAGTCGGACTTGTGCACGAAGGGTTCCGTACCATTTTCTATGTAAAATCACGTTAGTTTAAAGGGAGCAGCACATAAATATTTATTCGGCTTTTAGTATTTGTTGTTATAGCGGCAACAGAAATACATTATCTGTAAAAACTGCAACTGTCTAGCTATCACGATTCTTGAGATACAGCCTGGTGACAGACAGACAGGCGGACGGACGGACAGCATAGTCTTTATAATGGGGTCCCGTTTTTAATTATCCTTTGGGTACAGAACTCCAAAAGTAGTTTATTATCTTCAACAATCAGACATAGTACCTGGGCGACCGAGCTTTGCTCGGTTACATCTCAAACATTAACTAAATTTTTTTAAACTTTTCTAAAAACAATGCAAAATAAAAAATTATATATAAACTTAAACATAAAAAAAACAAAAGTAAGTCACCGAGTGGGATTCGAACCCGTAACACTCTCTATAGCGGTCGGTATCCTTAACCGCTGAGCTAAAAGCAAGGCGGTCGCCGCGACGAAATTAGCGACCATATTCTGCGTGGAAAGAAAAACGCATGAAAACTCGAAAACACGCGTTTTCCCTAACATAAAACTAATCTAGATCGATGGTTTACCCCCGAAAACCCCCATATACAAATTTTCAGCGAAATCGTTAGAGCCGTTTTCGAGATCACAGAAATTTATAAATAAATATATATATACAAGAATTGCTCGTTTAAAGGTATAAGATATAAGATAACATAGAAACATAAAATATAGTTTGAAGTGCAAATTTAAGGAGAGCCTGATGAAGGTCTAAAAAATACAACGTACCAGCTACTTTTCTTCCCGCACAGGTCGTAAAAACTGACTCACCGATCGACGACCGGTACTTTGTCTGAACGTCAAACATTTTTTTGGAATTTGTATGAAATATAGACTAATGACGTCATGGTTTCTTGGAGTCAAATAAAATCTTATTTTAGGTTTTTTATCAATATCTTATACCTTTAAACAAGCAATTCTTGTATATTTATTTATATATTTATAAATTTCGGTGAGCCGGCCGCCATCCATTTTGGCTCAGCAGTTTATGATGCTGACCGCTAGAAAGAGTGTTACGGATTCGAATCCCACTTGGTGACTTACTTTTGTTTTTATTTATGTTCAAATTTATATATAATTTTTTATTTTGTATTTTTTAGACAAGTTTAAAAAAATGTAGTTATTGTTTGAGATGTAACCGAGCAAAGCTCGGTCGCCCAGGTACTGAAATCTAAAATCAGGTTGAATATAGATATGATCAATGACGAGTGACATTATTTTGTAACTTTTACATACGGTACTGAATCACTATTTTTTTAACCTAAGGAAGTACCCAATTTTGATGTATGTTGTTATGATATAACGTAATAAGATACAAGTGCCACCTTGCCATTTCGTTTTTCTCTAGATCGGCTATTACAATAAGCGCCTAAAGAGAAGTAGCGCTGAAAAATTACATTTTACTTTTCCGAACTTGTCCTGAAAATCGAGACCTAACATCTGAGCAACATCTAGAGAACCGACTTTTTTTAATGTTAAGTAGCTAACAGTTACTGAAAATTTTCCAAAATGGCGGAGCCATGGAAGTTAAAGATAATAAATATCATAACCCATTTTGAAAAAGTCACAAAACTTTTGTTGTAAGGTTATAAAGTGTTAGGCTACACTTAGTCCCATATCTCTGGGCTACACTTAGTCCCATATCTCTGGGCTACACCTGGGCTACACCTGTCAGCACAGAACAGAACTTTCGCATACTGCTATCCCTTTCTGTCGCTCAGACCGTCATTTGCCAAAGTGAGAGGGAGCGACGGAACGCTATAGCACGGCAAGTGCAGAGGTGCTATTTTTCAAACGCGGAGTCACTTAACGAACGTATTTCTGTATGGAAAAACCATTCGTTTAGGTGACTCCGCGTTTCAAAATAGCAGCATGCGAAAGTGCTGAGGTGCTATTTTTCAAACGTTGAGTCACTAAAGGAACGATTTTTAAACCATTCGTTTAGGTGACTCCGCGTTTCAAAAATAGCACTTCTGTTCTGTGCTGACAGGTCTAACCAAACCGTAAGGCGAAACTTCTTTGTCCAGATATAAATAAATAAATATATCTGAGACAACACAGTTACATGCAAATTCAGGACATCAGTCGGTATATAGGACATCCAGGGCTCATATGACGCACAGTCTATCTGGAAAATCAATAAAGGTCATTCACTTCCGGGAGCTCCATCAAACATTTCATAACTAGGTCGACCTAGATTTTACATTTTACTTCGATACAGCTGCATTATATTATAAGCAATGATTTATAAGCAATGATGTCTTTTAGGAAGAACAAAGAAATCTAATATGCAGTGATCATTCAGTTATCCATCAATTTAACTTACATTAGTTGACGACCTCCGTGGCGTAGTGGTCAGCTAGTTTGCCACCTAGAGGTCCCGGGTTCGATCCCCAGTCAGGGCAAGTTGGAAAATGGCCTTTTTCAAATTGTCCTGGGTCTTGGATGTTTATCTATAAGTATATGTATTTGTTATAAAATATAGTATCGTTGAGTTAGTATCTCATAACACAAGTCAACTTAGTTTGGGGCTAGCTCAATCAGTGTAATTTGTCCCAATATATTTATTTATTTATTTTAACTTACACAGTCGAAAAACTAAACATACCTACTTAAATATCATCATCATCATCATTTCAGCCGCATAACGTCCACTGCTGGACATAGGCCTCTCCCAAAGATTTCCAAAATGACCGATCTAGAGCGGCCTGCATCCAGCGCTTTCCAGCGACCCTGGTCAGATCATCTGACTTAAATATAATTAGAGACTTTCCTGGGTCAGTCAAAAATGTATTATTTGGTAGTTACATATGTACAGAGGTGCTATTTTTCAAACGCGGAGTCACTAAACAAACGATTTTTGTATGGAAAAATCAGTCGTTTAGGTAACTCCGCTTCAAAAATAGCACCTCTGTTAAGAAAATAAAATGTCACAAAATAATGTCACTTATCATGACCACATCCATTTTCAACGTGATTTTAAGCTATTGCATAGCTTCTATCGCGGGCCTTGAGCGCAGGGACCGAATCCAGAAATTCCGTAACGAAAAAACCTCACGCTCCACACTCCGCCTACCGTGTAGGTTGTCGCTTCGTCTCCGTCGTCCGTTTGCGACGTTGCCGTCCTTCCTTGTAAAAATTCACCGACCGAACGAAACCACCTTAATGCAATAAATAGCTTTACCGCGGCAGTCCCCGAGTGCCACACGTCTTTTTTTAATAGAAAATCTGATATTAAGAACGCTATTTGACTGCAAGAAACTATTTCGTCATTGGTTTATATTTTATACGAATCCCATAGAATTTTTTGTTTCGACGTTTAAAAAAATATCTGGTTAAGTTATTGGATAATAGCGACTTCTTTCTTCAATAAATACACCTACCTAAGTACAATCTATATCTATACATATAATAAAACAGTAAAAAAAGTGTGTCTGTACATAAAATATATTTCCAAAAAAAATATTGGGGGCGATGGAGACGTAGTAATAGAGTAAGAATTTAAAAAAAAATGTCTGTCTGTTTGTCTGTTTGTCTGTATGTCTGTTTGTCTGTTTGTACACGCTAATCTCCGGAAATACTGGACGGATTCGAATGAAACTTTTTTTGTTATATAGCTACTAAGCCTGGGCAACATATAGGGTATAAATGATTTTGGAAAATGGAACGCCTGATGCAGAACCATAATGGTCCAGCTAAACTATAAGAGATATAAAAATGCTGCCTCGGTAAAAGTTGTTCAGCCTGATGAGCATTTTCCAGAGACATAAAGTCCACGCGAACGAAGTCGCGGGCTTCGGCTAGTCTACAATCAACTAAGTACCTGATAGTTTAAAGGAGTTTTAAGTACATTTAAGTCTCAGACCAATAAAGTAAAATTATTTTGAATAGATAAATTTTATTATTCCAAGAATATTAAAATGTTTAATTATTATTTTAACCATATTTTTTTTATTGTACTTGTACAAGGTGGAAGGCTCATCCATCAAATAAATCAAACCACTGTATACTAAATCACTATAGCATATAACAGTCAAATATCAAATAAAATTTTGACGTTCCCATACAAATTGCCCGGGCGGCAAAAAAATATGTTTTTAATAGATACATAGATACATCTTCACGTCTATATCCCTGACGGGGTAAACAGAGCCTAGAGCCGTTAGGTCCAAAGGCCACGCTTAGCGTGATAGTGGGCGTTAAGATGGAAAAGGAATCAAAAAAGTGATGAGTTGCTAGCCGCATCGCCTATTACCATGATTCAAATCTCGTCCATTCCCTCGATCGGCTCTTACGATCTGCGCGGGAAGAGAAGCAGCTGGTAAATTCTACGTTTTTACTTTTCTCCCAGACCAGCATGGAAGAGATTCAGAAATATGTTTTATTTGTTTTAATTTCATTATTCTAGAATAGCCCGTGGTTCGATATTACGGTTATATCTCTACCTTGTATAAATGTCAATGCTAACATTAGATACAAACATACCGCAAGATACAAAATGCTCTGTCTGCCCTATTAAGGATAAAGACGTGATAATATGTCGTATGTTATATTAATACATTTATAATAAAATTATATGTTATTTAAGTATCTCCTTTGAGAATCACGGGTCTTTTCACCCCGGTCCTTTGAGAGGCTTGCGACAGATCCAACACGCAGAGGCCCTTTGGAGAAGTTGTTGTTATATATGTTATTATTGTATGTCCTATTAGGACAGATCATGGAGGCACTTTTTAAATGTTAAGAGTCCCCTTACCCTAGACCAAAATACAACTTTCCATACAAACGTAGTCTACGTTTTATTTCAAAACGACATGTCCGATTTGGGCAAAATTTTGTAATTTCAAAGATATTGCAATTATCTAGGTTTATAATTATTATTTCTTTTCCTTGTAACTAGATGGCGCTTTAAGGTAACAATTAAAACACAAAAATCTTTTAAAACTATTATTCAAATAAAGCTTATATGACATGCAATATATTTTTTTAAAGTATATTCAACACTTTCTTCGTCACCTTTTCTCAGAGATGGCAGCACACACGACTAGCCATAGTCGTGTGTGCTGCCATCTCTGAGAGGCCGCCCCGCAACTCCAGTTTTGCGTGCTTACGGCCTCTCCAATCGTTTCTATGGCGTTGGGTATCTGTTACGGTAGTAATTATATTATCTTTGCCCTAGATAATTGCAATTTCTTTAGAATTACCAAATTTTACCGGAATCTGACATGTGGTTTCAAAATTAAACGTAGACTACGTTTGTATGGAGAAGTTGTATTTTGTAGGGTAAGGGGACTCTTAAGATTGTATTTAAACTGTGTTCCACATAGACCGACCGACTGCGACGATTCATTTTTGTTTTCGCCCCCTTTTGGCCAAAAAATGATGATTCGGCGGATAAATATTTTCGTTTTCTGCCTAAAACCAATAGGAAATCAGAAATTTGTATAATATTACGGTTGATTGCAGTAAAAAAATCTAGGTCTATGGGTTGATCATCATCAAGCCTTTTTTTAGTTTTCTCTGCATACTCGTAAACTAGCTCCAATGCTGGTCTGGGAGAAATAAAAAAAACTTAGAATGTACCAGCTGCTTCTCTTCCCACGCAGATCGTAAAAGCCGATCGAGGGAATGGGCAAAAATGCAAATCATGTTTACAGACGATGCGGCTAGCAACCCATCACTGTATTGATTGCTTTTCCATCTTCTCGCCCACCATGACGCTAAAAGTGGCTTTTGGGTCTTGCGGCCCTGTGCTCTGCATAGAACCGCAAGACCCAAAATGCTCTGTCTGCCCCATTAGGATTAAAGACGTGATAGTATGTATGTATGTATGTCTGCATAAACATGGTTAATGGATTGATTAACTTATGAATAAGAAAAGTAACATTTACTTTTTACCATTATCATCATCAGGTATTTTTGTCTCCACTGCAGGAGCACGACCCTCTCTGCGCATATCGTAGAAGCCGATCGAAGAACTGGACGAAAATGCTAATCATTTTAATAGGCGACGCAGCTAGCAACCCATCACTATTTTGATCCTTAATTCCACCTTCTTACCCATCATCACGCTAAAAGTGGCCTTTAAGCCCTGGGCTCTTTCTGCTTAAAGCCGCAAGACCCAGTGTTCTGTCTGCCCCGTTAGGGATAAAGACGTGATAGTGTAGCAAAGTATTTCTCCATCTTCAAGCCCACCATCACGCTTATCACGTCCTTGAGTCTTAAGGCCCTTAATTTTGCAATTATAGGTTTTTACATAGATATGTATGTATTTCCCTCGGCTTGTGCGGTCTCTTACGCAGTAAAAAAAGTGTGTGTACTTATGTACAAGCGTTAGAAGTTATACTTCTATGGCGTGAACATAGATACAGTGCAGCCAGATCGTGGGCTAACTTCATACTGTTGCTTGTTCTGTGCGCGTTGTGTCTGTGTGTGGTGTGCGCGCATATCGTAAAAATTCACTCTCATCATTTTTCCCAGGCGCGCCAAAATTTAAGAAGTATAACTACAAAAATTCTAGGTCTATGGTATTCCATCCTAAAGGATAACAGTGTAAGTTTTGCAAGGTCTTGTGTGCTTTATTTATAACATCAAATGCGATCACCAGATCACCTGCCTAGTGTACCAATTATGGAAAATCCCTCCTTTATGACTATAAGCCAGCAGTTGCCTGATATAGGCTGTAAAGAAGTTTGTACTGGTAGTGCAGTCATCATCATCATCTTCAGGTCTTTTTAGTCTTCACTGCAGGAGCACGACCCTCTCTGTACTACCAGAGCCATACTTGGCTCGAGCAGGCAGAGGACTTGGCCTACACTCTCCTCGCTGGCCAGACGAGTTGGAGAGGTTTATTTTCATTTTTTTTCATTTTTTAGTTCATAAGCTTTGTTTAGCTTGTATTTCCTAAGTCGCCTTTTACGACATCCACGGAAAGATTTAGAGACTTGGTAGTGCAGTACTAGTAGTAAATACATAAACAAAACCAAAACAAGATGTAGCAATTTGACCCACACCGTCTCAAAGCCACTGCTCGCGGTCTGCAAGGCCTCGCACAACGTTTTATTTATAAAACCTTAAAAAACTAAAACTCGAACTTTCTACCCTAACTAATATATAATAATATACAGGCACAAATTACACTGATTGAGCTAGCCCCAAAGTAAGTTCAAGGCTTCTGTTATAGACTAAGAGGGGGCTGTATACAACCCTACCTCAGCAAAGAAAAAGATATGACTTAATGTACAGGGTTGCCTGGGCCTAAACTGGAGCATTTTGTACAGTCAGCAAAAAAGTGATTATTTTAAAAAGTTTTCTTGACAAACTAACAAATGATAACCATTTGTAGTATAGACTATAAAAATCATAGCTGTCTGATACCTGGAACTTTGACTTTGGCTTTTGACCCAATTTGTATTTTCTTCTGTTCAAGGTTGTTTATAATATAAACCAACATATGATTTGTCATTACATCATATCAACCTCATTCACCAGCCACTGGACTCAATTCAACGTTGTTCTTGGATCAGTCGATTTTGTTTTGAACGTAAAACTCGGCCGACTTAGAAAAACTCCAGGTATAGGGCCGGCAACCTAAATTAATTATTGAGAGGATGAATAGAACTTTCAAATGGCACGAGTTTCATTTTGAAACATGAGGTTCTTTTTTTTAAAAATGCCCCGTTAAAATCAGCCTGACTCACGAAAGTGCCAGGATTAGGTGAGGCAACCCTATACATTTTGGCACTTCTTGATAAGGATCGAATGTACAAAGTACCTAATTGCTACTCGATGAGATAAAAAAATATCACTTTTTTGCTGACTGAACAAAATGCTCCAGGTTAGGCCCAGGCAACCCCTACCCCAACATCAAGACATATCTTTTTAACATGCAACACCCTATATATGTCACATTTTGCTACTCGATGAGGTAGGGTTGCATACGGCCCCCTCTTAGTCTATTATGGGCATTTATGGTATACTAACTTAACGACACTATATTTTATAACAAATACTATATGTATTTGTTATAAGATAAACATCCAAGACAAATTGAAACACCAGCCCATTTCCAACTTGCCCTAACCGGGGATCGAACCCGGGACCACTAGGTGGCGGACTAATATGGTGACCACTACGCCACGGAGGTCGCCACCTAAATCTGAACTATTCTAAAAGGCTAAAAGGCATTTCTTTGACTTTTATTTTTATAAACCACAAACAAAAGTCATCTACAATCATAGATTTACTTGCGCAGTAAAAAAAATATATGTCTATGGATAAAATACTTCTTAAAACGTGGTGCGATTGAAGCAGAGATATGGGATGCTTTAAGTCCCATATCTCTGGTTTGAAGCAACGTTCCCAAAATCCGGATATGCGCCGTGCAAAAGCGCCAGCTCTTGGATTTTCAGATGATTCAAAGAGGCGCGATATAATTTTCTGTAAAAAAAATTCACAGCCTATTTTTATGAACTTTTCCCCAAGAATATGCCAAGAACCCATTTGTCCCCACTGCAAAGGGTAAAACACAAATAGGAGAATCTAAACTAAAATCTCAAAACTGGCACACAAGAATCTATAATTTTTTTTAAATTAATGTACTTATAAGGAACATGTCAAAATCAGAATTTGATTAGGAAACATTTTCATCAAAGTTAGGCACTAAATTGTAAAGTGTTTTACATAATGGAGACTTTAAAACGTATCGCATCTACATTTGAAAACGTTAGGACTGCCATCAAGTGCAAGAACTCTTCAGAAAGACTCCAGCATTTGAAGAAAGACATCCAAGTTATCAGCACTGATCTCAAGGTATTGGGGAAAGAAAATCATGACAGCCATATAAGGTCCTTAGCTATGGAAGGCTATCTCGCCCTCCTTTCTGCTAAGACGATTCCAGTATCACTCGTTGAGAAAAGAAACATTCTCCAAGCAGCTTTCGACAAACTGAAACCGCACGCACTCCGCGACGAATGCTTGTTCATCACGTTACGGATTCAAAATCTTTTATGTTACTACTTAATACAACTAGATCAGAACGAGCAGGCGCGTGACATCCTCGAGAGCATGGAGGATCTCTACGACAAAGTCAGTAAGGTCCAGCCAGATAAGTTTATAGATGCGGAAGATCTGTTTACCTCCGAAGTGCTGAGCAAAATCAAACGAGTAAACCCTGAAAAAATCGACAAAGTCATCACAAATAATGTGCAAATGCAAGCCTTCTTGTACAACAAACTAAACATGCATGAAAAATACACACTCTACAACCACACCGCGTTGAGAAGACAACTTGAGATGAAGGAGGGCACGCCGCAGGACTGGGCGCTGCGAGCGGCGAGGCTCGGCAACTACTTCACGTACCTGAATCAGCTCGGCAACGCCAGGCACCACTTGTGCGCCGCGTACCACGTGCTAAGGACCTGCCACGACAACTGCAAGCTCATGCCCGAGAAGTTCGTCCTGCAAAAAGCTGATTTTGAGGTTCATTTCCTAGAGCTGAGCCACCACTGGGTGAAGTATGGACTGACTCTGCTAAAGTTATCCAAGAAGAAGATTCTCAACCGTTACTTCTCCCAGCCGGCAACGCGCGCAGACTTATGGAAAACTGTGGATTTACTCGAGGATCAAGAAGAAGCGGAAAAGTACAGGGAAGAAAACGAAAAGGATCAGGGCGCTGAGAAAATTGGAAAAGGCGACTGCATTCTGGAAAAACAAATGCAAAAACAGTTTACTTTCCCTTCGCTGGATCTAAAAGATATGGAGAGCAGAGTGCCGCTCGAGGAGGTGTGCTCAGTCGAGGAAGCCAGGAAACTATTCGCGTTCACACACAAATGGTTGATGAGGGCGAAGCACTACTATGATTTCGAGCAACATTCAGCTCAGTATATTTCTTGTTCTCTACAACTGGCTGAATTGTACGAACATCTCGCATTCTTCGAGAGGAGTATCGATAATCAGTACAACATACAAAAGCGCAGGGCTGACGTTTTAGAGACGCTGAACTCTTTGCTGAAGACGTGCGACAACGTGATGTCTGTCCAGATCGACGTGATACGCGAGCTGTCGCAAGTGCAACTGGAGCTGATGGCGTTAAACTTGCAGAAGCTATGGCGCGAGGAGTCGCAAACTAACATTTTCAATTTCGATGCGGACGCGGATTCAATAATAAATTCCCTGGATTCGGAGTCAAACAAAACTCTGACGGAGAGAAATTTGAATACGTCGTGCAAGAACATGTTCCTGAAGAAGATGGAAGCGGCTACTTCTATAAATGGGAAGCTGTTCCGCCTGAGCGGGCAGCTGGGCGCTCAGACGCCATCGCAGATGAGCCTCGGGATGACCTCCACCAAGAACTGACTGGGAACAACTTCGCAGAAATGCCGACTCCGATAAACGACCCATTGAAGAGAACTTTCCTCCAATACAATCTGGTGGGTAAACATAAATATAACTGGTAATTTTATATAAAGTTTTTCAAATTACTAAAGTGGAGCGACGCTAGGTATCTGTTTTATTTCTTAGTTTGCTTCATGTTTATACCACGGATTGAAAAACCGAAAAAATATGGTTATATCGGTAAGCGATATTACATCATACCTTTAAATTTCGATACCTCAGAATAATACCTTTAAATTATTGTACCTTAAATAAACTGTACCTGTACCCTTCAATCATAGGTGAATCGCAATTGTATACCGGTCCCATACCCTTACAACTTTACCGTTTTCAATCCCTGGTTTATACTAACGAATCAGTCTTTACGACAGCAGTGGAAAAAGTGGAAGGTAGAAGTGGTGTTGGCCAAGCCTCTGTGAGGTTCTCGGTGAAATAGCTACATTGATGGTCCCAATCTTTTACGACCTGAGTAGGAACCAGAGCTACAGGCTATTTTAGGGCCCGAACCACAACACATACAATACCATTCAATGGCTCGAACCCATCTCCATAGCACGGCGCCGGTGGCACAGCGATGGCGCGACTTAGTGCCGTGGCACGGTGCCGGGCAGCGCGCCGGTTCAAACCGATTGAAAGAGATAGAGTTTCACATACGTACAGACGGGACTGCCGAAAAAGGAAAAACAAACACGAGGATCTTGGGTAATAACATTTTTCGCTTGCCTGAGCGAACCTGTGTTAAACAGAATCTGTAGCTCTCCTAATGAGCCGCGACCCGTTCACCCACCAGTGGGTCCACGGGGAATTTCTGTTTACCCGTGCACCCACTGCATTATAGCGGGAAAATATCGATATTTATACTTATAAATGTGATACTTCAAAGTTTCAATTAGAAAGAGAAGTCCGATATGGACTGTGACGTCAGTCTACATCATCATTTTGCCATAGAAAATAGCGTTTTCTAATATGTTCTTAAAAGTGTTAAGTGTCCTAAGGTTACCTTCATGACGACGCACAGATGTAGTGACGACATTATGCCCAATAGTTACAGCCTATTCTCTGAAAATATGTCAGAGTCCACATTCTGTGCAACGCGCGTCTAAAGTGGGTCGACCGCGTTCATCAATAAGTCTGTGGTATATGTTTAATTTTAGTCATTTTTTTCGTAGACGAATTAAGTCTCCTGTCCCTAGACCAAACTACACGTTTCCATACAAACGTAGTCTACGTTTAATTTCGAAACGGCATGCCCGATTTAAGCAAAAATTTCTAAGTTCAAAGATACTGCACATATCAACGCATATAAGTACTTTTCAGTCAAAATATGAACTTGAAAAATAGAATATACTTAGTGGTGTTATATCACTTTTGACCATCAGTAATGAGAAACTTCTACATCCTTATATTTTCTTTCCAGTTTATAATTTTAGAGTCGGAAACCAATTATAAATTACAACCTTAGATAAATGCAATTTCTTTAAAATTGCAATTTTTTTATTACCGGAATCTAAAATGTTGTTTCAAAAACGTAGATTACGTTTGTATGTAAAAGTCTAGGGTATGTAAGGATTTTTATTTTTGTAGATTGATGATTATAAAGCCACTAGTAATGCCATCTAGCGATAAGAATCGGTACCAAAATAGTTCTGACTCGGCGGCGCGGCGGCGGCGTGTCGCGAAATGGCGCGACCGTCGGCGACAGTCGATGATCACGCGATAGGGTAAGTAGGATCATAGTAGGATAATGTCGGCTATTCTCGACGCTGGCCGTCATTTCAACTACCTAAATCCAAAAGTCTCGATATAAACAGGTCTCTTGTCATTTATCCACTCACCCGCCAGGAATGCAAACGAAAACTTTAAATGACTGGGAATTTCTCATCAGGAGCCTAAAAATCTCATGGAATGGCCAGATTGAATATTCGCGATACCTACAGTTTACTTTCACGCTTTAAGAAATATAACTCGGACAAAAACGCACTGTCACTCACACACAAACACTCAATACTCACATTCACAGCTACACATATCATATAAGACCCAACCCCCACTCAAAGCCCTTCACCTTAAAATGGATTACACATATAAACTTTATGTAAAACTGTTTTGCTTCCGTACCACTTTAAATTTAATTAAATACTTTGTTGAAATGTTAGCTTATTTGACAAAAATACGAATTAGACGAACAATGAACTTGACCGAAACAATAACTAGTCGAATAATGAGATTGACCTATGTAATAAAACCCTTATAACCGTATTCCGGAATTGGGCTAAACCCTCCTAAATAGAGAGAGAACCAGAGAATAGGTCGGAATCAGGCGTAAAACCTAAAAAGCGGTTGTTTACGATCATTGTGTTAACCCTTTACCGCGAGACTTTATATCAGTTGTCGTGCCCCCAGCGCGAGACATGGTAAATCTAACATACCTACCTATCTACAACCAAAAACGGATATGGATACGTAAGTTATGTGCCATACGAGCATTTTTTTTGTCACAAATGTGTGACCTTCGCGGAATGGGCCCGACAATGTTTGTCACATATATGCGACGCTCGCGGTTAAAGGGTTAAATGCACTCATTTTAAAAGTTTGAATAAATTCTTCAAATAGCAGTGACAGTCGTCGATTCGCCGAGTGTCGCCAACAGTCGCGCGACAGCGGGCGACCAAGGTCACGGGCGTACCGTATAGGCCCAACGCATTGTGTTTTGCATTACTGCATGTGATTCCATGGGTTCTATTTTCACAGACTAAAAAGTGCGGCACGCTTTAGTCTGTCGTCTGCGTTGGGCCTTACTGTCGCTGCTCTGCGGCAGTAAAAAAAAATAAACCTACCTTGGTTTTTATGATTTATTTACTCACAATTTTAACAAAATAATGTGTTGACAAATCAAAGCATTATTATAAACACCTTAAACTCTATACACAATATTTATAGATATTTTAATTTTAAATGCAAAATGTTGGTCCATGTACGAGTACAACTTGTGCTAGCTTTCGACATACATTTAGCCCTTAACTTACCAACAAAACTTAGGAAAAAACATTAATTTTAAATATTTACATAAAATAACAAAATAAAAACAACAAATCTCTCAACAAAGTGTAGATATCATAAGAATAATGGCGTTAATTTAAATAAAAACTTTATCATAACATAAAAAATATTATAGTGCGTCCACACACAGCTATTATAACGCAATAAACTAAAATTGTTTAAAAAAAGAGTTAAAAAATGATGAGCTCGTTACTATCCTATACGTATTACAATTGATTTTTACTTTATTTACTTATATACACAAATAAATTTCATTGTTTCAACCAAAAATATCGCCTACATTTTAAAGCGCAAAAACAATAATTCCTGACATACTTTCTCCTTAATTCAGAGGGTGATTTCATTATGTACATTAGCCTTTCAAATGTCGGCATAGCAGACACAATAGTAAAACAATACATCAGACGCCCGCTCCGGGCGTCCGACATTTAAAGGGTTAAAGATATATTGGTATAATAAAATTCTGATCGAACATTGTAAAACAGGTAAGTATACAAAAGAAAAGAACCGATACAAGACGGATTCCCTCGGACGTAGCTCGGGTAATTTCGTGTAATACGAAAAGAAATCAAACATTTTGCTAACATTTTTAGGAACTACGTTGTATTGTAGAAAGTAAATTTATTTCCTTGTACATTGCTGACAATGTAATTGGTAATGTACAATGAAAATGTTTCTTAGTACATTACCCGGTTTTGTACAAAGAATATGTTTTCCTTGTCCATTGTAAGTACATGAGAAATGTACGAGTAACAAGCGTTTTGTCCTGATTGCCAGAGACTTTGCCTGGACTCACACTATCTTAACCTATCGAGACCCGTGTTTTGCAGTAATCTCCAAAATTTAGAGGACAGGGAGAGGTTATAACCAAAACGGAATGGAATCATTATTAAATTCAATAAACGGGTAACTCACGTATAGAGTCAGCTACTGCCGACATGTTTCGACCTCATCCGGAGGTCTTCATCAGATGAAGTCATTTCATGTCGGCAGTAGCTGACTCTATACGTGAGTTACCCGTTTATTGAATTTAATAATAAAACGGAATGGTATTAGGACGAGCCATTCGGGTTTTGCGCGATGTATATAGATTAAGATAGTGTGAATCACAAATACTTAAAGTAAATTTAAGGCGAAATGGTAGCAGAAGTGGCGCACTTATTTGAAATAAATTGTTAAAAGTAAATATGGTGATAATTATAAAATTTGACTGCCAACAATCTGTAGACAGCCCTGTAGCTGCCTGTGTGCCTTTAATTTATTTTATGAATAACCTTTGAAAGTATTAGTGGCCACTTTTGGCGAAAAATCACGGATTATCAATAATAATTTCAAATTTTAATCATAACACACACTTTCTACTGAATGTTAGCAGTATTTTTTTTTAATAATCACCATATTTAATACCATCGCCACTTCTGCTACCATTTCGCCTTAAACGACCCTAAGATATTTGAAAGGAAATGGAGAGATATTTGCCCAGCAGTGGTACAGGATAATAAAATAACGACCCACGTCAAAAACGCTGTCGTATGAACGCACCATAGTTGGAATCTTTAGGGGAATGTTAATTTTTTATGCCAATACAAAGGAAAAGCTTAAAATTATCTTTACACAGTAAACAATTCACAAAAAAGCATAAGGTTTGACAATACTTCGGTCACGTGACAGTTAAATAAAACAGTATGTACAGAATAGAGTACAGATTTTAATTAGTCTGAAAGTAAAATGGATATTAACTAAATTTTGGCGCCATTAAAACTGAAGAAGGTATAATTTATAAGTAAGCGTGGCGACACTTTTTATTTGGTCTGAGAATGACACATAAACATCGTTGAAAACAGAACAAAATGTCACAATAATTGAAGTGTAGTTGTCACCGTGCTAACCCGGACCGATAACTATTGAGCGCTATTAGGGCCACACATTTTTTTCTTTTATATTCTGGTCTCACAAATGTCATGACCAATTCAATTTAATTCAAATAAAGATATATTTGAATTGAATTGAATTGGTCATGACATTTGTGAGACCATATCTCGCTACATAATAATAATCTGTAAACGATAGTCAATTTACTGCCCGCTATACGGCGCACTCGCCATAGTCCTGTTTTGGTTCTATCTAGGTAATTTCTATACAAAATAATAATAGGTTGACTATTACAACATATCCTTTTTCAGACTTTGAATACAAAATAACGTAGTCATAAAAACTCGTATAAAACCATTTGTTGATAGTTTTAGGAATTAATTTTTGAAGTGAAAACTTCTTTAGCAGCGTTGTGCACTTTTTTTGGAATGGGTAAAAAATGTTAAACTCGCGTCAGGACACGTGACCTGATCGAAAATTCGTAAGACGGCGCAGGGCGCTTGCGCGAATGTTCGTGTGTGTTTATGTTTCAGCGTGCTACGCGCATCCATGGATGGTGACAGCTGATGGCTCGACCGTCTGTGTAGTGGCCATACTGCTGTGTATTTGAAATGGCCATACTGCTGTGTATTTGAAAATGATTTTGTTGAAAATGAATTTGGTCATGCTTGTGACATTTGTAACAGAGTGGTTCAGAAAAGATTTGAAATATTTTATACTGATAATTAAAGCAATTCGTGCAAAATTATTCCCTAACCATTCCAAAATATCCAAAATGCACAACGTTAATATTAAAGTTTTCACTTCTGCCGGCACTCCCAGAGTGCAACCCGTCGTTTTTTTATGTACATTCGACTAACGAGATACCTGGACCAGCCATATACCTTTACAACGTGGAAGGGACATACCCGTAATAACTCGAACCACGACTACACTCGACTACTAAAGTATAATGAAATTAAAATAAGAACCGAATTAGTTTATGACTAAATCCGGTGATTTCGGCATTTCCATACAAAAGTGTGCAGCCCGGGCAATTAGTATGGGAATTTCGATTTTTTTTTTGTTTGTTTTTGACTATTTTATTATCACTATATTGTTGTGATCTAGTATAGCCTGTGGTTCGATTTTTAACGGGTATGTCCCTTCCACATTGCATATTGAACTTATGAAAATGTATATTCACAATGATTGTAATAAAGTCTTTCGAAATGTACGTACATTTTCATAATATTTTGAGTTAGAGAAAATTCAAGATATGGGTAAAAGGCCAGTCCAATTATTTCCTTAGTAGACTGCACTAGAGAAAAGTATCAAGTCAAAGGTTTATCATTCTTCATTCACAGGAAGCCCACTGCTGACGTGGACGATTATAAAAAAATAAATTTTACAAGGGAGCGAAGGCGCAAGCCACAAAACGTCTCGAAAGATAACCATGACATTGCGCGTCGTTCCATTTTGACTGAAGCGCCATACGATTTCTAATTGCGACTTTATTTCCACGGTTTTAGGACGAAATTTGAATGAAATAGTCAGTAGCCATGTCTGTGAGTGCGCCAGATTTTAAAAATAATAATAATAACTTTATTGATCAAAAAACAGTTTTACAATCATTAAATACAGTCCTTTTTCCTAAACAAGGCATAACCTGTATGTTAGGAGAAAGTTCCTTCCCAATCTGAGTTTGTATGTGGCTTGCATCTTAGCCAATAAGGCCTATTTTTGTACATGATATGACGTTTTCAGTAAGAATAACAAGATATCTTTTTTCGAAACCCTGATACTTTAAAATGCATCATATCTAAGAAATCTTGTTTTTCTAGGTTAGCTAAGAAATCTAGTTTTTTGGGCAGCTTGTGGAAATATGGTTGCCATAAATAGTTTTTGC
Organism: Acrobasis consociella; assembly: GCA_963555685.1. NCBI lineage: Eukaryota > Metazoa > Arthropoda > Insecta > Lepidoptera > Pyralidae > Acrobasis > Acrobasis consociella. The sequence continues at coordinate 2,722,758 of OY743104.1, read as the reverse complement.
ATCTGTTTGGCATAGACAAGAGACAGGGTAGATGACTATAGATGACTGGTTCAAAAATATATTATTTTTTACACAAAATAGCGTCAATTTTCTTTAATGTATATGGTCAATGAATGACCATATTAATTTGCAACATGATTTTTATGTGAAAAACTGATATCAAGAGCGTTATTCGACTTCAAAAAAGATTTCCGTTAAAAAATATTCGTTTTGACGTTTAGAAAAAACGTTATCGAAATAGCGTTTTTCTTGCACTTGATTACAGAGACTTGATTACAGACAGTCAGACAATGGGACAGGTAAAACCACTGACCTCCATATATACAATAAAAGCTGTTTTCATCTCTTTTCCTCTTCTGATTCTAGTTGAAATTTGCTATAAAATAAGCAGCACTTAAGTACTCAATATTCTTGCTTTGTTTGTTTCTGTTTGTATTTTGTGTACATACATGAATTTATAAATAAATAAAAGCTTATAAAATAACCGGCTAAGTGCGAGTCAGACTGGCGGACGAAGGGTTCCGTACCATCATCTATAAAAAAATCACGTTTGTTGAATAGGAGCCCCCCTTAAATAATTATTTTAATCTGTTTTTACAGTCGGCTAACGAGACCTTTGGAACTTGGCGCTTTCGACTGGTCAAAGGTAGTTTAAAAAAATTAAAATAAATGCAAAAAAAACCAGTGGCGCCATCATTTCAGTTCCACTAACTTAATTATTGACCTTTACGATGCCGTGTTAAATTTAGTTCCTTTTTTTTCCGCAACATGGCGAGGTATACTTATCCTTTCCGCTGTCACTGGGTGGAATTCCACCCGGCTTCCATTGTCTTACTATTGTCTGGGTTTTGTCGCATCTAAACCCTTTCACCGCGAGACTTTATATCAGTTGTGCCCCCAGCGCGAGACATGGTAAATCTAACATACCTATCTACAACCAAAAACGGATATGGATACGTAAGTTATGTGCCATAAGAGCATTTTTTGTTTGTCACAAATATGTGACCTTCGCGGAATGGGCCCGACAATGTTTGTCACATATATGCGACGCTCGCGGTTAAAGGGTTAAAGAGGTATTTGTCAATCTTTGACAAAAGCTACCAAATCGAGACATTTAAAGTTATACTAGCGATTTACGTATATTAGAAGCCTCGTTTAAAAATATTTTTTAAATAATTCTATGTACAACGTGGAAGTAACTATATACGTAATTTAAACCACGGGCTGTACTAGATTACTATAGTATAATGAAATTAAAATAATAGTCAAAAAATGTGTGCAGCCGTCCAAATCGTCCAATTTGTATGGCAATGTCGATTTTTAAGTTTATTTACTGTTATTTTAATTTCCTAACACTATACAATATAAAAATTTAAGTAGTACCGGTAGGACTACTGATTTTTTTCCCAATAGTCCGACCAGCAGGACTATTGGGGTTTTTGTCCCAATTGACTTACCAGTAGGCCCACTGGGATATTTTGTCGAAATAGACTTACCAGTAGGACTAGTGGGATATTTTGTCCCAATTGACCCACTAGTAGTATACTATTGGGACAAAATATCCTAGTAGTACTACTGGTAGGCCAAACTTAGTAGGACTACTGGGAGTAGCTCCTTTTGATGGAGTCATATCTTGCGCTTGATTATGTTTAATATAGTTCGCTGATGCTTACTGTCTTGCAATCTTTACCTAAAGTCCCGCCTCTGCACTATCTCATGCAGTACGGTGTTCGTATCGAGGTCGCTCTCGTCACTGATCGGCCATTTTGGATCCTCCAGCAGTGGCTCGTTGTTGTCGTCATTCGGTTTCCGGTTCCGGATCACTTCAAAGTTCTCGTCCACAGCACTGACTGTACCTGAAGAGTTGAAACGTTTTTTGTGAAACTAGTTCGCGTTAGTAGATTAGGCTTGCTACACAGATAGGCGGGCCGGCACTATCGGTTCGGCAGTATTTGTCGAACAAAGCCGAACCGAAGCAATGAGGGTTTTCAAAAATATGGGACACCGTATGGCAGCAGTCACAGAACATTTGGAGATCCGCCAATATCAGACTCAATGGTAAAACAGAGGATGCCGCATTATATAAGGCGAGGGAAAAGGTGCGATATTGCGCGGGACCTTAGAAAAGACCGTTCTGTACGTAATACTTATTAACCGAGCGAGCGAAGCGAGCAAGGTCTCTAAATCGAGTTGGGGCGAAAACACATTGTATGTATGTATGTATGTATGTATGTATGTATGTATGTTTGTACCGCGATAAATGCCGAACCGATGATCCAATTTCAATAAAATTGGGAAGGCATTTAGGAAATATCAATAGAATTTTCAAGTTCGTTGGGAATCAAAATCGGTTCAGTCGTTTTTGAAATATTAACAAAAATGTCCGCGATTATGTAGCAAACGAAACCAAATCGCGTCCTAACTTTGGATAGTGCCATCTAGGGGTTATTAAGGAAACTGAATTGCGAATAATAATCGCGAGGTCTAAGTTCGCGGCGAACTACTAGTATTTAGTAATTCTGTGGCACAGTGAAGTCAGGTAGTAAGCTGCTATTGTTGAATACATTTGACGGAGCAAAAGAACCTGTCAACTGATGGTCCAATGACAACAGTCTATTGCCGTGCTGCCATCTGGTGATACATATTTGTAAAAACGTTATCACTGCTCTCGTTCGGCTTCATTCGGGTGTTTCTTTCGAGATTGACATTTACAATTCGAGTTTTATAACATAAACGAAATCTTGGCTATTGTCAATCCGAGCGATTAGCGAGCAAAGCGGTTAATGATTCCCGAACATCCATCTACGTATATCCTCGATTGCCGCCCGGCTGCGCCAATTAATTCCGGCCCAAATAAATGTGTAGCTACCCTTAAGCCTGGTTTACATATTGACAAGTGACAAGTGCGAGTGACAAGTGTATAGAGGCCTGTTCTATCTCTGACAAGTAGCTTCCCCGGCGCTACCCCGCTTCCCCCGCACTCTCCCACCGCCTCTGCTGTGCCGGCACGTCACGCACGATATACAATGTGTATCAAAAAGGTATCTCAACCCGAAAGGGAGTAATCATACTTATACAATACAATACAGAATACATCACCCTTTATTGCACAAAATAAATACAGCACATCATTATCTTAAAAACTAGGTAATGCGCAAAAAGCGGCCTTATCGCTAAGCAATTTCTTCTAGGAAACCTATATATATCATATATCAAATAGGAAAAAAGACTTATCATGTGAACAAGTTTCATTACGGGAACATCCCTGAATACGCAAAAAATCTGCAGCTACATACATTTTGGCACGGTAGGTATTTAATTTTGTGTGAAGCTGGAGATTTTTGAGATTTCGGTGATTGTTCCATAGTAAAAGTTTTTCACATTATGTACGTTTACTCTTCTTGTTAATACCCCCTTTTCGTTACACGTTGTACAGTCGTGTCATGAGCTTATTGCATATCCACTTGTCATTGACGTGTGAACAGCTACTTGCCAGTGTTTACTTGGCACTTGTCAATGTGTAAACCGGGCTTTAGACACCGAAGGCGATGAAAGATGTCTTTGCACACAGGAAGACCCATGCGAGCTGAAGTCGAAGGTGATAAATGTGTGATCGCAGGGTTTCTTTAACACCCGATATGACTACGAGTATACATCTTAATAGGCTACTCCTATTAACACACCACCAGCCAAATTTTTGGAGTTCAGGCCATGATACTGATAGATACTAAAAGTCTGTTTTCAGGGCTTCTTGACTCATTACAAATTACTCTTGGCGTGCAGACTTTACTTCCGATAAAAAAATCGATAAATACTTTTTACCTCGCATACAAAGTTTTTTTTGCTAACCTGTTTTGTCCCATTGTTGGGCAAAGGTCTCTCCCATCCTCTTCCACTTATCTGACTTCACCTCCAAACTACACAACCGATTTTGATGATATTTTTATGGGACCACCCGACAAATTATTTCAAACAAAAAATATTTTTCCAAATCACTCTAGGCGTCGAATAATCCGGGAACATATACAATATAAAAAAATCCGTGAATATATAATATAAAAAAAAGATCTCGACTAATTGATAACCTGATACTTTTTGGGAATTCATTTAAAATGGTATACAAATCTAGTTCTATATATACTCCACTAGTTCAGTATCATGAAATGAAAACTTGCTCTAAAAATATAGCTGGTGGTTCAAGACATCCGTATAAACAACTTTTCCTGTGTGAACAACACTAGTGACCCAGAAACAAATCTCACTTTCTGGTTCAGCTGATTTTGGTCCCATAGGAGCAGTTGTTCAATCGTTCAGAACGCTTTTCTTAAACAAAAATTTGTAATTTTAAAGAAATTGCATGTTTATTGGATTAATACATGAACTTGAAAGAAAATATAGTGTACAAGTTCAAAATGAAGAATAAGTTTATTAAGAAAAAGAAAATAAAAACAGAAATAGATAAACGTAAAATAGAAAAATGTATGCCGCTTCTTTTTTCTTTCAAATTCATATCTGTGAAAAATCCAGACATTTAATAACATCCGCCTAGATAGAGTCTGTACGGAAAGAGAACCGTCGTAGGATTTGAGGGCGCAGTTGTGTTTAATATTCGTATTTGTTATGTTGACAACACTGTTGTGTCATTATAGTGCGACTATAAAGTTTTTGATATTTTGAACCTATGACGGCTATTGGATGCTAATGGATAAATTATATTTTTATATATTATTTACATTACATGTAATGGCTGTAAATGAAAATATATTTTTATATGTTTTCAGATGCTATCTTCATCGTTAGCCTTTAGGTTAGGTAGGCATAAAAAATAAATTTAAAACAATAATATATTTATTAATTTATGGATCAGAACCATAATCAAAGTCTTATTCTAAATATTCAATGCCGGACATGTTTGAACTATCATCGGATAGACTATAGAGATCCAAAGAATTTTCATCTTCTGAACTTGATTTGCTTGAATCTGTTACAGTTATTTATAATAAATTCTTGCGCCACACGCCGTTATTTAAGGAACCTTCTTTTTTATTTTAGATGCTGTATCATTACTCAAACCTGAAAAAAATAGGGCAAGTTTATCGAAACGCATAATAAATTAAAAGTATCAACACTCTTTATACCTGCTATCAAAAACTTTGATGAAACAAAATAAACACATATTTTTATATATTTATGCGAATTCTTTTTAATTATACATAATATAAAATGTCGGTGTCTGGGGGTTACCTAGGAAATCTAAAACATTTAAAATAACTTTCTACATACCGTACATCGCCGCCACACGTTCCATGACTTTGTTTAAGTCGATAATTGTGTTTGGCCGCTTTTTCTTTTTGGCAAAACCTATAATATTATTAAATATTATTTCCCTTGTAGGACTGGGTAAAGGATTTCCCCTTTTTGAAATGATTTAAAATAAAAATCACGTTAAAACAACACGGTAAACAAAGATGACGTAAAGTTTGTCATTTGACAGATGGGTGTTGGGTTGTCATATAAAAAGATTTTGTTAGTTTGATTTTACGCCACGACGGTTCTCTTTCCGCACAAACTCTACACAACGTGGTAGGGACATACCCGTAATAAATCGAACCACAGGCTATACTAGATCACTATAGTATAATGAAATTAAAATAAAAGTCAAGAACTAAAAAAACTAATTAGTATTTCCATACAAAAGTGTGTAGCCGCCCAAGAAAATATGTATGGGAATGTCGTTTTTGCCGCCTCAACTGTAATTGTATAATCTACTTACACTCAGTTTCGGCACTGTGTCTGTCTATGACATAAACGTGCATCTAATGTAATTGTATCATAACATAAAGACTATTCGGGCCAAAAAAAATATTTAAATTTAAAAAAAATAACAAATAAAAACAAATAAAGAAACTTTTTACACGTGCATTGGCAAAAATTCCTAACGTGCTACAGTAATGAGGCAGTCTCATCAGCATTCTGAAAGAATTATTATACTGGACCCGCAAAACATTTTAGGCCACATTTGACCCACAGGCTGCAAGTTTATTTACCAAGCAAATTAAAAAAGCCCCGACTTTCAATAGTTTCATTTGTAAACGCCCTCTAGTGATGGGCGGAGGAACTAAACAGTAGAATTGATATCCGCAGGACCATATATTATATGACAGGCAAACTACGAAAACTCCGACTTTCAAGCGATAACTTAATAACTTTTAAACGGCCAACCCAATTTTCAATAAACGAATAACCAGCCCATGAGCTATCGCGTAACACATAGAACACCAATTTTCTTAAAGCACTGATAGATGGTGACAGCAGCACCACGTCATCTGCGTAGCTCATATAGTTGACAAAGACATAACGGTGCCTTTGTCGACCTCTACAATTTCAGCTACGATTCCATTGAGCAGCCCCGCCTGTTGAGCAATTCTATCAAATCAAGACACGTTGAAAAGTGTGCCCCCCCCCCCCCCCCCCTCACACTTTCTATTTACTCCACATCTCAAGCTGTACGTGATAGTTACCCTCACATTTAACATTTAAGCAATTTCTTTTAATTTACAAAGTATGACATGTCGTTTCAGAATAAAACGAGATTACGTTTTTATTGAACAGTCAAGGATATGGGCGTCCTTAAAAATTATGATCCCGATCATTTCCAACATTGAGAAATAAGGTTAAGAGCTTACCCGCAACAGTGAAGGAAGGTGGAACCCAGCATGGCAACAGCAATGCGGCGGCCTATACTGGACAGTGTGTGGTGCCAATTTATCATGAGCAAATGCATGCAGGGTTATGTTTTTCGAGTGTATGTGTGTATGCGTATTTCTTTGCATTTTTGCAGCCTAAACGGGTTGATGCATTTTAGCTTGAGAGGTGTCGTTAGAATAGCCTTAATAAGGGTTTTCAAAGACATCAGACACCAAATGACAATTTAGTGTGGTATGACAATAAGCTGCTGTTTGGATACATTTCATGGAGCAAAGTAACCGATCAACTGGTGGTCCAATGGCAACAGTCGATTGGACCTGACGTCACTAGGTTGCCACCTGGTGTCACACGTTTTTTAAGACCCTCATTGTAAAAGTGACACTGCGAAAAAATGGCGGGTTTTAGGCACCAAATCAAGTAATTTTTTTTTTTCAGAACCTATTTGGAATTTCGTTTCAAAATAAAGTATTTTGCGAAAGGATAACAAAACTACATAACTTTTATGTTTGAATATAAATTGAAATGAGAAATGCTAAAACAAAGTACAATCTCGTTCATCCGAGCGTGTCCCCGTTTGCATCTAGGCAATTCGGAATACTGCAGTCGGGTTTTATGTTTTTTAATGTTTGTTTACAAATGTTTTGAAAATTGTATGGATTATCACATGTGTGGATTGTTCATTATAGTTTTGGCATATTTATAGACACCTGATACCTTACTTGTAATATTAGGTAGTAGTGTTAGGTGACACAAGCCTAATGCGTATTAAATTGCCCGTATATATTTATTTTTTTACCCATTTCTTATTTTGTTTAGTTTGAGAACTTTAGTACTGCCTAAAAACCCTATAAAGATATATTTATAGACACACGCGCCGGCTTTGCCAGCTTGTACGTCAAACCCGCCTCGACTGTAATGAACAACTTTTCATACTTGTGTCATAAAGTACTTTATTAAATAACTTTTGTCCTCGGACAAGTCAAACAAACATTAAATACAAGTGATATTGAAATATTATGTATACAGGGTCTTACAAAATATACTGAAAAAAAGTTAAGGCTTAACTCAGTCCATGTAACTGAACTGCTTTCCCCAAGGAACACATATCGAGATATAAAAGAACCTTTAATAGAGGATTCACATCCCGGGTGTACATAAATTCTTGTATGCAACTGTACATAATTAATTATTCAAACACTCATGTGATATTATCACACATTCGTGTTTTAACACCCCTTATTATACAACAGTTGCATATATAATTATTTTTAGCTCCCATTTAAATTGAGACATCAGCTAATCCAAATCCGTATGGCAAGCAATTTTTTTATATTTTGTTTTTTTATGTTCCTTGAGAAAAGTTGTTGAGTTTCATGGACTGAATCTACTCTTTTACCTTTAGCCGCTCATACCCGCAATTTTTATCTGCAGTTCGCCGCCCTAGTTTCTGAATAAAGGGTCTAACAAAATATACTGAAAGTATTTTAAGGCTGAATACAGACGTTATGCAAAACCAAGCAAGGCGGTAATAACTACTTTTAAACTATAGCGTTGTATCATTACTAAAATAAATGCATAGGGGTCAGATTAAGATATCAGCAAAATAAATAAAAGAGTATGTTACGTGTTTTCGTTGCTATGCATTAAATTAGTCAGGATGTAATAAAAATAATTTTGTGATTCCCCCTCCCCCCTTTAACCACACATGATTAATGGACGACCCCTTAGTTAAAAATGAACTTACCGGCCACAGCCTTGATGACGAGCACCTTATGCACGATGTGGCCGATGATGCCGAGCAAGCACAGCGCCAGCCCGGCAACATTGATGGGACTCAGCTTGTCCCCCCCTACTTTTACCGCTAAGACTAGTATGCACATTTCCTGAAATATAAATACACGCTTTTACTATAAAAGAGCTGTTCGGTGAGCTTTGAGGCGCTTAGTGACCTTTGTTTAGCAGTGGGAAGGAACAGGTTAATTAAAAAACTATATACGCAATAAAAGAAAAGAGATTATGTCTGTCACTCGGAAAGCGTCAAACTTCTATTCATAAAGATATAATCTTATTTAACTATATCGTGTCTAAGAGGCCATCCATAAATTACGTCACACGTTAAGAGGGAGGGAGGGAATCAATGAAGTGTGTGACATTGTGTGACAATGACAAGGGGTGGGATAAGGGTGACGTCACAATAAAAATCTATATCTAAGCAATAAAACACAAAACGTTTACTAATAATAACTTAAAAATATGAACAGCTCTATGAGTTGAATATTTAGTAGCTTCACTAGAGTGTTGAATTTTTTAAAATTAAATAAAAATAATTTAACAATATTCCAGTAGTGGTAAAATTGTATGCTAAAAAATAGATGTAAACAATCTCAAAATATGTGACGTCAGACTAAAGGATAGAGGTCTTAAAATTGTGACCAACTGTGACACGGAGGAGGGAAGTGTCAAATAGTCATGAAATTCCTGTGACGTAATTTATGAATGGTCCCTAAACATACTAGATGATTCACCTTAAAAATACCAGCTATGGACAGGGTGAGACTAGACGTGTAGGTGACCACCAGGAACTCGCTGATCTCCATAGCGAAGGCGATGGTGGCGCCGACGGTCACTTTCAGCACCGTCGGCAGCAGCTCACCTTCTTTCAAGCTTTCCAAGTTGTAGAAACAGCTCATTCCTGAAAATAAATACATTGTACAGGGGGTGCATGAAAGGAGCCTCCCCGAACGACGTGAGCCCCCCTGTACGTCCGGCGTACGCTAGGAAAATTACGAGGACAGTAATAATTAAATATACGGACAAATCAGAGAATGAGCTAGCCCCAAAGTGCGCGACTTTTCTTATGGGATACTAACTCAATGATACTATATTTTATAACAAATATACATTTATATAAACATCCAAGACTAAGTTCAACTTAAAAAATATCATTTTCCATCTTGACCTGACCCGGCCCGGAGACGAACCCGGGACCTCCGGTGTGACAGCGAGGCATGATAAACACTAGACCCCGAGGTCGTCAACGCACACAGCCTAGTCAGTAACGCAGATTGGCTGGTCCTTTCGCCGCAAATTAGACTCGAGAAAAAGATCACATCTTTATCGCTGAGGGGAAAGGCAGAGCCCGGGGGGCCTTAAGAGCGGCCAACCCGCCTTACTTTTCATACAAACGCTCGTACGTGATTATGGCGTTGTAACAGAACTTTCTTGAAAAGTTTTGAACTAACAGGAATCTTGTGCGCTATATCTAGGTTTCTATCGAAATTAAAAATTAAAATTTGGAAAAACAAATTCAGTATAAGTCTCCAAAAATCTGCTTTTTTGTACAAATTTTACCTGAACTTCGGCCGATCATATAGTAGTCATGAATTGTAAAGGTAAAGAAAATATTTGCATACAAACCTTGCAAATGTAATGAAGATTCTAAATAAAAAACATTTATTTTACACACTCGTAAGGCTTACTGAAAAACACTTATTACCTGGAACAAGTTTTATAAAATTTCCGCACCCTATAAAAAGTTAATATTCGTTCAATGAATAGTAAATAATAATACTAAACTCAGCGCTCAGGTGCTATCTCTCTTTTTTCACTTTGCTTATTTTTCTATCATTGCGCTGGATGAAACAACAAGCATTTTCAACCATGCTCGCGTTGACGATAGACGGACTGGGAAGGGCCGTTTTAAGAGTCCCCTTACCCCAGACTAAACTAGACTTTTCTATACAAACGTAATTTACGTTTTATTTCGAAACGACATGCCCGATTTCGGCAAAAATTTTGTAATTTTAAAGATATTGCAATTATCTTAGGTACGACAGTATAAATATAAACTTCTAATAGAATATAGAATATTTTTGACCATCAGTACGAGAAACTTATATTATCCTTATATTTTTTTTCCAGTTCATAATTTTACCGCCAGAAACCAATTTTAATCCTAGATAATTGCAATTTAAAATTACAATTTTTTTACCGAAATCTGACATGTGGTTTCAAAATAAAACGAACGTTTATATGGAAAAGTCTAGGGTAAGGGGATTTTTAAGACCCAAAGGCCACACTTAGCTTGATAAAAGGAGTCTAAATAATGATGGGTTGATAGCCGGATCACCTATTACATTATTCAAATCTCGCCCATTCCCTCGATCGGCTTTAACGAACTGCGCGGCAAGCTAAACATCTTTTACATTCTAAGTTTCTTCTTTTGCCCCTTTATTTTTCTGTTCGAATATGCAGGTGCTTGAACACGTAAAAGTAAATTTTGTAAACACGTTAAATCCTGTTCATTGAACAATCAAGTCAGAATTTTCATAATTCGTAAACATAATATTTAAATGCGAAAACATGTTGTCGCCCCTGAATTTGAAAAGGTCGCGAGCATATTATGGAAATCGTTTCACAATAGAAATTTTCTGGTAATCGGGAGGACGTGAAACAACAAACAGCGTTCTAAACAATATTCAAAACAACCTTCAAATAAATTAATTGTAACATCTCAAGTACTCAAATTCAATGAAGACCTCGGCGGCGCATTGCTAACTGTGCTAGTCCGCAGAGGTCTTGGGTTCGATTCCCGGCCAAGGGAAGTTGGAAAATGTACTTTTTCAAATTGTCCTGGGACATGGGTGTTTATTTATGTATTTATCATAGAATATCGTATCGTTGAGTTAATATCCCATTACACAAGTTAAAATCCATGCTTTAACTAAAAATAATTAAACTTAAAAATATTCCCGCCTTTATCAGTAAAATATTTAGTACGGCTCGCTTGTATTTTTTTAATTGAATAAAAAATTGGTATATTTAACGTCACAATAGAGGTCTCAAAATTGTGACAAGGAAAGTCTTGAAATGCATGTGACGTATTTATGAAAGGTCCCTTACACATTAGAAAAACAAGCGCACTCCTCACCTTCAAACACGACCGTGAAAGGCACGAGTGACACGAACATCCACGGCTGCACGTGGAACACCATATCCACAGGGTTGTGCAGCCCCAGCTTGGACTTCTGCATGAGCAGCTGCGCGAAGGTCCAGCGCAGGCCGGCGGCGAAGGACGCGAACAGCAGAAAGTTGAAGCCGTGGAGGTCGAACTGCGTCGCCTTGTACGTGAACATGATGAGGCCCGTTGCGATCATCATCACTATGCCGACGAGCGACCATGACTTGAAACAACATAAATAGAAATGTGAGCGTCCAACCGTAATACATACATACATACTATCACGTCTTTATCCCTAATGGGGCAGACAGAGCATTTTGGGTCTTGCGGTTCTATGCAGAACCCAGGGCCGCAAGACCCAAAAGCCACTTTTAGCGTCATGTTGGGCGAGAAGATGGAAAAGCAATCAATACAGTGATGGGTTGCTAGCCGCATCGCCTGTTAACATGATTCGCATTTTTGCCCATTCCCTCGATCGGCTTTTACGATCTGCGTGGGAAGAGAATCAGCTGGTACATTCTAAGTTTTTTTATTTCTCCCAGACCAGCATGGGAAACTGACTTTGACTGCACACACGGCAGCTATAAATATAAAGATGTACATTATAGTACGATACATCTCGTAACATTTTTCCATAGAAATCATCAAGATGTAAACTACTACTTACTAGCTGATGCCCGCGACTTCCTTCGCGTGGACTTTAATACTCCACGTATCTGCATCAGTCCAGCCAGTGCAATAAAATAATATTGCGACTATAAATTAAAATGTAAGTTATCCTATCTTTCAAGTAGGATCAAATTGCACACGCTGTTCAAATCAAATTTAAATCGGTTCAGTAGTTTAGGAGTCCATCGCGGACAAACAACGTGATACTTAATCTTTATACAAAGATAGGTGTCGTGTGTGATCTCCTGAACATTTCTATGGAAAGATGTAATGAGATGTATTGTGCTATAATGTACAGCTTTACATTATAGCTGCGGTGTGTGAAGCCCTTTACTGATACGCCTCGAACTGTGAACTCGCGAACCCCTAAATCTTGGTAACCCCTTGGCTGATTTAGCTCATGTTCGAATTTAATTAAACATTCAACTATCGTTGAAGAAAAATACATACAAACGTCAGATTGTTCAAGTAGAATTCGCTTCGCTCGCTTCGCTTGCTCATTTAATGAGGATTTTTAAAATAAACAGCCAAGTGCGTGTCGTGAAACGTGCTATATAGTTAGTCGAAAAAAAATTACTCCCACTTATATGAGAGCTCCCACAAAATAATTAAAATACATACCTATACCAAATTACAGCTTTCTGGTACTTACAGTCTCTTAGTAAAACCGCGGAAGGAAAGACAGACATGGCGAAACTATAAGGGTTTCTTGTTTTCTACGGAACCCTATAAAACGTATAATAGGTGTCAGTCGACTTCTCTTATTCTGCCCTAAAACTTTATTAAATAATCCAATTTTCAGTCTTTACATTTACATCAATATAAGTCCTTCAGATTTTGAATTATATTTAAAACAAACTAGCTTCACGAAGGTCATAACACAGAGCAGATACAACCACCAACAGTATTATCAACGAAATGTTTTTTCAAACTGTTTCTTCTCTGTTTGTTCTTCTTCACTGTAGATAAAGCAACCTCCAAGTATAGAATCAGGTCGGTTTGTTAACTTGGCGCAAGCGAAAAAAAACCTACAAACTGATTCTAATGTCGGAGGCTTGCAATATTTCTTCTTGTTTTTCTTTTCTTCTTCCCTTTTCTTCAATTGACTTTTGACAAGCGAAAAATTAAATTAAATTAAATCGGCCAAGTGCGTGTCGGGCCACGCGCAATGTAAATCTAAGTAAAATCGCGGACAGACAGACATGGCAAAACTATTAGGGTACCTTGTTTACTACGGAATATGTTACTTTTAAACTAAATAATAGGCTATTATTAAAAGGGATATGGACTGGGTAAGAAATATATTTTATATTTAGTTTGTCAACTAGATTATCCAAAAATAAAGTCCCATTTAACGGGACGACGTCGGGGAAAGGAAAAACTGCTCTGATGCACTTAAAATACTCATATTGGCAACAAGAAGATAAACTTTCCGGGCTTTCTTTTCAAATGTTTAACGCCCAAAATCGTAGCCTCCAGTCGGTTTAAAAAACAACTTAGGTACTCAACGATTTTCTCCCGTGAGCTTGCGCGAGCCCATGGTAGAATAAAACAAGGTATTCTCTTCCCGTGACAGCTGATGACGTAGCTGGAACTTGACTACGTCATCAGTTTGATGTGCTGCCACTGTGTGAAATTTAATTACCCGAGCGTAATGCATTTTTGAACTTTTTAAACCAATTTCGAATTAATAATCCATAATATCAATTTATAAAATATTGATTCATGAATCACGCGAGAATCGCGAGATACTAAATAGCTAAGTTACTTAATATTTTTTTTAATATTCGTGAACTAATTGAGAAAGTCCTTAAATTTACTGAAAAGAACAACCAGTGGCAACACTTTCGTGACGTAGTCAAGTTCCATCTCGGGAAGAGAATACCTTGTTTTATTCTACCATGCGCGAGCCGACTGAAGGGCAGGTATACGCCGCATCGACGACGCTTGGCCGGAGATTGACGGATACTTCTTAGATTTTGCGCATCAAAAATTCGAGAAGAAAGTCGGGAAAATTTATTGTTAAATCTCTTGCCAATGTAGGTATTTTTCATCTCATCTACTCGAAAAACGACGTTTTCATAAGTATTTCTCATCTATCTACTCCAAAAACGACGTTTTCTACCCATAACATTTGGAGTTAAAGTTACTACTAATTCTCTCGGGATTGAAAAGTGAAAAAGAAAATCTTTAGGGATTAAAACACAATTTGAAAACTGAACACGGATGTAATCTATGTAGAATCAAAAATAATGTTGGCAGTCTAGCAAAAATTCAGTTTTATAACAATATAAATAAAGGGAACAGGCGGCGTCGCAATTTTTTATATTTGGAATACATGTCCTCGTCATGATGGATGTATGTGGGTAAACATTTTTTTGATCTTCGCTTCGAGAATAGAAATAAGTAGTATAATTAAAAAAGCGCAATTTTTGTCTTTGATTCAAAGTGATTACAGAAGTTTTAGATTATATTGTATTGATATGTAATTATTTGTGTAAATTTGAATACTTTCTCGTAAGTTTAAGCCGATAGTGAATATCAAGTTTACTTATAAAAATAAAAAGATAATGAAGGACCACGCAAAAAAGTTTTGAGTGAATATTGTAGAAGTGGGTGCCCTTCAAAAAAAATTTTCTTAGTATTTCTTAAATGAAAACGACACCAAATAATGGTTACTATCTGTCAGCTGATTAGGCGCTGGACACATAGAAAAGACGTAGGACGCGGACGGGGCGCAGACATTTGTCTTTTCCGCGACGGCAAGCGACGGTTTCATACAAAATGTATAGAAACGCCGCGGGCAGAACACACAGAAAGGACGGGGCTTTGCGACGTTTCTATACATTTTGTATGAAACCGTCGCTTGCCGTCGCGGAACAGACATATGTCTGCGCCCCGTCCGCGACGCTCGTCTTTTCTATGTGTCCTGCGCCTTAGGTATATGTAGGTGTCCTAATTTTCTTTATATTCTGTAATGTATTTCCTAGTTTTTCTCATAGATGGAGATGAAACATGCGAATCATTTTAACAGGCGATGCGGCTAGCAACCCATCACTGTATTGATTACTTTTCCATCTTCTCGCCCACCATGACGCTAAAAGTGCCTTTTGGGTCTTGCGGCCCTAGGCTCTGCATAGAGCCGCAAGACCCAAAATGCTCTGTCTGCCCCATTAGGGATAAAGACGTGATAGTATGTATGTATGTATGTATGGAGATGAAAAGTAGAGTGTGCTACTCAGGTACGGTAATATGTTTACTTCGGGCAATATACATGAATCCCTCGCTTCACTCAGGCTTCAATGCAGCGCCCTCGCATTAAAACTATTTCCTTTACCCCTTGTAGCACAATCTACTATTTGAACGCATCAGAGCTGTTTTCCTTTCCCCGACGTCGTCCCGTTAAGAGTCCCCCGACCCTAGACTTCTCCATACAAACGTAGTCTACGTTTAATTTTGAAACCACATGTCAGATTCCGGTAAAAATTGGTAATTGTAAAGAAATTGCAATTATCTAGGGTTATAACTGGTTTCCTATAGTAAAATTATGAACTGGAAAGAAAATATAACGATTTAGAAGTTTCCCATAATATTGGTCAAAAATTATATAAAAACTGTCGGAAACTAGTTATAAACCTAGATAATTGCAATATCTTTGAAATTACAAAATTTTGAATTCTGTAACCATTTACAAAGATACAGCGCTTCGAAGTTTCAGAGTTACAGAGATTATCGTCACCTTTGATTGAAAATCGTAGCTGACCGTGACGTCACGCGAAATTTAAATGCGCTGTATCTTTGTCGTTATTTGCTAATCAGAGAAAAGAAGTACGTACTATAAACCTAAAGAGCCATATTTTTTTTAGTCCACATCGCTAATATTTTAATTTCTTCTATGCCCATTTTACTATAAAATTCAGTTAAACACATCGGCTTTGAACGTCTTCTGTCCTTCGCATAACCTTTATGCCCTCCGCCCTGCTTGGTGGAGAATCAGATGTTTATTTTATGATGCCTGTTCGTTGTGTCCGTATATAAATCAATAACTACTTGAATATGTAAAGCTTTTCATGTTTACAACGTCAACATATCCACTTAACGTACATAATTTTAAAGCTAGGAAGAAAGGCCGAGTTTTTAAAACCACCTGAGATACAGAAAGCAGTGATTTAAATTTTTTTAAAAAGATATGTCTTAGGTAAAGATCTAGTCTAGCCAAATCTAACAAACTTCAATCGATAAAAAATCCCAAAGCTTGTAATATTTTCAAGATTGACTAAACCAATGATATTTTTATTTTATTCTTGTTCACAATTAAAGGCTCTAAATATTTAATTCCTTTTTTAACACATATTTAAAGAGTTACCTATGTTTTATTTATTTTTTAACTTAAACAGCATTTCTTGTCATTCTGCAGTCATTCACCGCCCCCCGCTTCCCATTCAGTCGAAATATGTAGAAACCTGCGGCGTACCTTGTAGATCGCCCCGTACCTCATCCCTCCCGAGTGTTGGACGACAAGGCCTTAAAAGTCCCTTTATCCGTCTAGTTCTGTCACACATACTTGATGACTTGGTTCAGATTCACTTATACACATCAAGCAATGGCAGATACCTATAAGCAGCTTGTTTTTCTCGCAGACTAGCGTGGAAGGAATACAATTTCGAGCTAGTTTCAGTTAATTATGTTAAACTTATTTAATACAAACAACACAGTATGTTTATACAAATGGTGCACACGTTTTCTCGTATTATAATGTTGAGCTCGAAGCATCATAAACAGTCTCCGATAAAGTTGGAGGATGAGTACTAAAAAGACGAGTTTTGAAAACCATCAGAGTTATAGAAAATAGTGTTCTAAAATCTGAAAAAAGTATAGCATTTTTAAGGATCAATTCTAGTCAAGTGTACATTCTTTACATGATCTAATAAATTTCACTAGAAATAAAATGTCAAAGTTAAAAAAAGGAACCCTTATAGTTTCGCCATATCTGTCTGTCTGTCTGTCCCCGGTTTTACTCAGACTATAAGTACTAGAAAGCTGTAATTTGCTTGCAGCTTCCAATTTCAGAAGCTGATTTTTCTGACAGATTTATTATAAGCCTGCACTCTTTGGATTACTGCCGTACTCACTACTATATACTTTATGATATGACAGTAAAACACGTCATCATGCCAAATACGCAGCCACAACCCAGAACCGCAAGACTTTGCGTGACGGTGGGCGAGAAGCCTATAGGGCGTTCAGTTAGATATCCGCAGCAACCAACAGGGGTGATGTCAGAAAATTATTATTCTAAGTAGCCCGTCTTTTGGATTTGCCATAATGGACCTCATTTTTCAGTCTGTACAAAAAGTTTAAATTCACAAATATACGAAGCATCAAAATTCCAGACTGGGGTATTGCGGCGTCACCGCTGTGTAAAAACCGTACCCAGCCGTGATGCGAAATTTAAATGATAGCGCATTTAAATTTCGTCAATTTTTGTTTCACAGAGAAAAGAAAAATACTTGTACAATATTTTTTAATAATCAAACCAAAAGGCAAAATATATTTTTCCAGTAGGTATGAACCTGTTGCAAAAAAATAAAAGCTTCATCGTAAAAGATCAAACTTTTTATCTCCTACTATGATTGTCTATGATTTTTCGAAGATACAAATCAGAGAGCACGCGCCGCGCGGACAGTTAACAATGCAACATTTTCCTCCTTCGATAGTCGGGTAGAACCGTTTCATCTCAAACAGTCGGTAATTAAACAGGTAAAGCGAATCGAGTTGACAAAAACGTTGTTCACACTTCAGTGGGAAAGATAAAGGCAAACCCAAGGTTGCAAAGTAACAAAACAATTATACAGAAGCAAAGCAATATATTCTTTGTTAACATTGGGTCACAGCGCAAATTCGCTTAACTGCAAATAATAAAGATAAGCCATGACCGTAAGCTTCGCTCTAGCCGCACTCTTCTTCACCTTCTTTTATTTCGCTCTTTGAAGACTAACTCTGACTTTTCAGGTTATGTGACTTTGAAATGCCTTACCCGAAGACATCAAATGTAACTCAAATAGATACCTATTTTACAAAGTCCACAAACACCTTTTTGCTAATTTGTTGCAGCAGAACTAATCACTATCTATCTTACATTATTTTTAACTATGTATTTATGTATAGGTATGTATATGAATGTTTATGATATAATGTACATAAGGCTGACTGGTACAGAATGCATTAGTATTAGGTCCACCTTTTGAACCATTATGATCAATAAAGATTTAATGATTAAATAGGAAGCGAAGCACGAAATTTAAAAAACTGATAAGTATATAGATACAGAACGAATTCGCTAAAGCAAGGGCATTCAGATTAATACAGTTTAAAAAAAGAGGAAGTACCTACTGTCCATGTTAGAGTCCACTCCAAGTCCTCCCGTAGATGTCATAGAAGGCGACTTAGTGAATACAAGCTAAACAAAGCTTACAAACATCAATGAGACCCCTCCAACCCGTCTGGCCAGCAAGGAGAGCGTAGGTCAAGTCCTCTGGTTGCTCTAGCAAAGTATGGATCTGGTAGTACAGAGAGGGTCGTACTCCTGCAGTGGAGACAAAAAGACCTGATGATGATGATGATGAGTGTCCATGTCAAAGTAATATTTCGCAGCGAGTGTGTTAATATCTAAACCACAGGTATGGCGCTTCATACAAGGAGTAATATTTATACCTAATACTACTAAAAACGAAACTATACATCAGTGCACACGTCAATGGCTGAGTTTCAGTGTTCGAAGCCATCAAACGCACCCAATAACGGGGGTGAGGTGCGGGGGACGCTGCTAGTATCCGTTCTGTACGTTTTGATACTTCTATATTTATTCTCTGGCTGAACACTGGTGTAAGATTTTTCGAGCTGCCTCAAACCCACCTACCAATTAGTTTCACGTCCCGATAAAAACAATTATATGTATGTTCGACAATAATGCTAGGTTATCGTCGAGCATAAATACATACACACACAAGTAATGTACTCACACAAGCGAATGATAGTACTATGCCTATACCAGCTGTTTTATTCCCACGCAAGTAAAAGCCGATTGAGGGAATGGAAAATCGATTTTGATTCGCTTTTGCCATCTTCACGCCGCTAAGAGGATCTGTGGTCTTTATTATTAGCCTTGGCTCTGTTCCGTATAAGCATAAATCGATTAAAATTTTAATCAATTAATCATTCTGATTAATCATGATTGAAATAATCTTGATTAAAATAATCACGATTAAACCTAATTACGATTGTCATAAGAATGATTAAAAATTTCCGAATTTCGAGGAAAAATCATGTAATTGCAATTTTTTTATAACTTGTAACGCATCTGTATAAGTTTAAGATTCATAAATCGGCCAACTGTGTGTCGGGTTACGCTGAGAGTAGGCAGCTTAAAACGATCAGACACCTGTGTTAGTCACTTACACACGAAAAACAAACGACGGCCTATAGATAATAAACATACATTTGATTATGATTAATTAATTTAATATAAAACAGTTTGATTATGTATATTATATATATTTCAATCATTATTCAGATTAACTTTGAAACAACACTGGCTCTACCTACCCCGTAAAGAAGTGATTATGACCCGATCAGCTAAACCATCATCATTATCATCGTCAGCTATCAGGGACCCACTGCTGGGCATAAGCCTCCCTCTGTCTACGCCATCTTGTTCTATCCCTTGCAATCGCGATCCAGTTCTTTCCAGCAACCTGTCTGACATCGTCAACCCACCTAGCCAACGGACGTCCCACACTACGTTTCCCATTTTTAAACTAGCTAAACCATAAGCTCCTTAAAAAGGAAGCGGCCCTGAACAGCCTCGGTGATATACGGAGGCAAGTAATTGACATGCTTCGATTCACTTCAGTGGGCGATCTTCAATTTGTCTCGATTCCCTTGATTGAGGTTTATCACCTCCCACGGACAACCTTCGCTTAGCCATTACTTTTACTACCGAGCTGTAGGAAACTTTTCTACCCGACTTCATAAAAGGAGAACATACATTCATATTATCACGCCTATTTCCCACATAGGCAGGAAGAGACGTCCCCAATGGTATCGTCCCCAATGTGTAATTATTATTCTACTGTCAAAAGTATTATTCTAATTAGTCCTTCTTTTAGATCAGACGAAAATAATGGACCCATATTTTTCAGTTTATCAAAATAGTAGAAATTCACAATGATACAGAGCATCTAAGTTCCGGAGTGGGGGCTTGAAAAATCGTACCTTAGCCGTGCCGTCGTGCGAAACTTAAATGCGCTGTCTCTTCGTCAATTTTTATTTCTCAGAGAAAAGAAAAAATACGAGTACAATATTTTTTGTTGATCTTACCGATGAGCAATAAATATTTTTCCAGTCGTCATGCCTGATAAGAGGCGACTAAGAAACGAGTAAAAGTGTAATCACCAACCTATCCGCGCAGCTTGCTAGTTTATGGGTTAATTATTGGAAGAGGCCTTTAGCCCAGCAGTGGACTAGCAGGCTGCTAAAGAACATTCGCCACTGTGATACCAACATACAGGTGAAAGATATTTAGCAATTATTTAAAAAATCAACTTGTCACATAAAAGTACACAAACGTTAAAGAATAGCCTGTAAAAACATACCAAGAACTACTTGTATACCTGACTGTAGCAAAACAATAAATTCTGATTTTTTTTTAAACTACTCCAATTTTGATAAATTTTCTATAGGACCATCTCGTATCGCAAAAAATAAGTTTCCAAATCAGTCCAGGCATAACATAAAAAAATATCGCGAAATATTGACCTGCTCCTTTTTTGGTAGTCGGTTGAAAAGTGCACTGAAAAAAACTGGATTAGCGGCGCTTATCCAGACAATGCAAGTAGAGTAGGTTAAGTTACTGTTATTCTTCCTAAGAATTTTCTCGTAGTCGGGTTTTAGCTTAGCTATATCTTGTTTAAAACGCTAGTCATAAAACTTACCTTCTTCTCAAGTCCGAGTAAGATGGCGAACCCTAATATGAAAATGATTGTTGTTGACTTGGTCATGGTGTACAGGGAGATGGTGACGAGCTGCAGCCCCCAATTGGAGAAGCCCACGTCGATGCCGCTGGCGAGCCCCGTGGGCGCAACGGAGCGAAGGCTGGTCATAAACGGCAGCATCAGCTGTGGAGTACCCGTGATGACGTAGAGCACCGTCCGGACCAGGACGGAGAGGACCCACTTTATCACCAGGTGATACATCACCACCGTCAGGGGGTATGGGAACTCCTGGAAAGAAAGGAGGGTTTAGTCATTTTGAAGCGATTAAAGTAATATGGAAAAGTAAGGATGTTGACCACAAAGATGGAGAGGAAATTTTGGACAAAGAATGGAAGGTGTGCGCCATAGACAGTTTAGGGACCATTCATAAATTACGTTACCTGAATTGCACGAATTTTTGACCTTTTCCCATAAATGTCAAGTGGATATATTTTTTTTCGATTAACCTATGGTGTAGGGCGTCATTGAATAGTTGAATAGGAAATTTGTAAATACCATTTTCAATTTAGGGATCCGTTTGTTAAATATTTGGTTATAAACTGCACATTGTTAGAGTCCAGTGTTACCCTCATAATATATCAGCTAACGCATGAAGGAAAACTATCAGAACTATGTAGGAATGAAAATTTCATACAAATTCTATAATTTATAGTCATTAATTGGCATTTCCATACAAATTTCCCGAGCGGCCGCACACTCTGTATGAAAATGCCTTTTTTTTTTGCTTTTGACTGTTATTTTTAATTTCATTATACTTTTGTCGTCTAGTATAGCCCGTGGTTCTATATATTGAGGGTATGTACCTTCCACATTGTATATTATCATTTATTTAAGACATAATATGTTGTTAGAAAATAAAGTCCAATTACATATAAATGTGAAGGTTAAACGAATACAATATTATTATTCAAAGGTAACGGAATTATACCCTGTGGTTACAGACTGAAATACAGCTGAAATAATTGGAGCACTTACATGTCGACAAAGTATGGAGAAATTGCGAATGAATATAGAGAATGCATCGAGGGCCAATTACGATTGACATAAGTATATGTTGGAATAATTGGCCACGGCTAACTAAAACATGAATAAAATGGTACCGTCAGGTCAAAACAGTTTTCTACTCAATTATTTTTATCAATAAGTAATCCGAAACCAAAAACCAATGTTTTTTTAGTCTGCCCGAAAATAAGTAAGTTAAAAGCTTTTAAAATCTGATGGAAGGGGAAATTGTCAAGTAACAGAAAAAGGATGCACGTACAGCGCTCTTGACGTCACGCTATGAGGTCTCGCGCGTACGAAGGAGATAGTAAGATGTTACGTGGTGGGGACATCCCCACCACGCTCCCACTGTTATATTTGAAATATTAATTACTACTTCATGAATTAACCATTTTTCTTGCTGTTTTCAAAAAATATTTCTTTTCAGTGATATTTTTTGTTTTATATAAAATATTATTTTGTTTTATTAAAATAGCCTATTTTACAACTTTTATTATAAGAGTACCTACATTATATAAATAAAAGATAAGGTCGAATAACATAAAAACCAGTAACCTTGTCAAAACACCTAGTATAGGTAGCAGACCTCCGAAGCGTTACCGCTGAGGATTCAACTGAGAATACGCTCGGATGATGATGATGATTATTAATGACTAGCTGAAGCCCGCGAATTCGTTCGCGTGAACTTTATGATTCCTGAAAATGCTCATCAGGCTGAACAACTAGGAGTCATTTTTGTATTTTTTATAGTTTAGCTGGACCATTATGGTTCTATATCAGGTGTTCAACTTTCCACAATCAATTATACCCTATCCGTCTTATTATAAAACGCAGACTAACTTTGTTACTAGGTTTAAACCATTATCCGACCTTTTTAACTTGATTTGGTCAGATAATGGTTTGTTGTGGTGACCTAGTAACAAAGTTAGTCTGCGTTTTATAATAAGACGGTATATGTTGCCCAGGCTTAACAGCTATACAACATACAACAGTATTTCTGTAGATAAGCGTGATCATATACAGACAGAATATTTTTACTGTTTTATTAGGTATATGTATAGATGATCTCCAATGCTGGTCTGGGAGAAATAAAAAAACTTAGAATGTACCAGCTGCTTCTCTTCCCACTTCCAGATCGTAAAAGCCAATCGAGGGAATGGGCCAAAATGCAAATCATGTTAACAGGCGATGCGGCTAGCAACCCATCACTGTATTGATTGCTTTTCCATCTTCTCGCCCACCATGACGCTAAAAGTGGCTTTTGGGTCTTGCGGCCCTGGGCTCTGCCAAAAGACCCAAAATGCTGTCTGCCCCATTAGGGATAAAGACGTGATAGTATGTATGTATGTATAGATGATGATGATTAAGTTTCAGAGCTCCCACTCCCCACCCTCGCTATATCACGTTCAAGGCCCCAAAGTTCAGACTTTTCGGATTGTTAAATTCGAATAAATGCATTTAAACAAGCTTTTTTGCAGTCAAGTAAGTAAATTTTGTGCATAAACAATTCTCAGATATGGCTGTGATATGTTTTCGCAGAGATAAACATTTGATATGTTTATGGTTAGATAAGTAATCATTTTTTCTGATATAATCAACAGTTTTTGACATACATAATTAAAATTCAATATTTTCGTAGTTGATTAACATAATAATTTTATACTGGGCTAATAAATAAATATTACAGACAAATCACACAGATTGAGCTAGCCTTAAGGTAAGTTCAAGACTTGTTATGGGATACTAACTCAACAATACCATATATAGTGGATATAGTTTGAGACTCGGGACATAGCATAGTTTTTATCCTGAAATTCCCACAGGGAGTGAAGCCCGCGGGTACAGCTAGTTACATATATATATATATATATAAAACATAATATATATATATATATATATATGTATAAATGAATGTCCAAGACCCAGGTCAATCTGAAAAAGATCGTTTTCCATTTGATCTGACTAAGACAATAAGGTATTACACCCAAGAAGGGTTCTAAAACTTTTTTCTAATTTCGCACATACCTTGCTCTGGCCAAGTATGGCTCTGGTAGTACAGAGAGGGTAATGCTCCTGCAGTGGAGACAAAAGACCTGATAATGATGATAATGATGATGATGAAATGTGCCAATTTATGCATTTTGTCAGTTAATACTTTTCTCCATTTTGACTCCAAAAAAAAATTAAATTATTTAATTAAATTAATTAATTTATTAATATAAGAACATAGCGGAAGAAAGAGAGACATGGAAAGCACTCCACCGACAAGAGCCCAGCTCTTACATATAAGAAGAAGAAGACAGTTAATAAACTGACTCTTTAGTTTACACAGGCATATGACATTATAATGTAATAATAATAACTATGCACTATTTTGTGTTTAAAAACAGATTATAAGGTATACAAAAAATTGAATTGAAATTTAAAATTTATTTTGGTATTTATGAATTAAAACTAACATTTTCTGGCAGTTTTAGCCTAGCTATCCGGAAAATATATTTTTAGATTTTTTCTCATATGGCATAAATACCGTATTATCAAGCTGTTGGACATTTTTCTCTCAGCACATTACCACAGAATCAGTATAAGTATTACGTACAGAATGGTATCTCCTGAGGTCCAAATATGCGTCCCCGTTCGTTGTCTCCGAGCCAGTATATATGGAAGGTGTTGAGCAGATCTCGCCTTGTAGGGAACTGCGTACTCTACAAGGCGAAATTGGGAAAGAGGTGCGGGGACGGGGAACAGGAATGCAAAATGCCTTGGTGATTCCGTTCGGTATGTAAATTAATTCTGGGGCCGTGTTTTATATTGCACTAGGGTGCATAATGTCATATATTCACGTGCGGCTTAACGTGTTAATGAAAGCGGCCTTAAGTCCAGCAGTGGCCTGCCATAGAGGTGTATTCTATTTTGTTTAACCCGTCACACGTCCGCGGCCCATAACCGTTGCATATGCGAAATGTCCCATACATTGCAATTTCTCCTGATTTTTTGTGGAAAAACCAAATTTGTACTTAAATTGTATAATTATATTTGATGAATTGTATACGTAAAAAAAGGCTAAGAAACACGCAAGAAGATGAAAGTAAATTCATATACTGATAAATACCTGATTGATCCTTTTAGACACCAATCTTTTAAAGATGAGGATTTTTTTGGCGCCATTCACAACTTACACATTTATTTGTACTAAATTCACACACACTTCACTTAAATCTTTTCCAATAACATGAAGTCAAATAAATTACACAACGAATTAGTATAATTTCACTACTATGGCACAAAAAATCACCTATCAAATTATTTAAATATTTCACTAAGCACCCAAATTCAAACAACAAGCAGTAATGGCACGGATTTGTTTCGTGTCGCACTTCACTCATGAATATATTCTCTTTATACAAATATTTCTTGATTGTCATTGGCATAAAAAAATTCAAATCGATAGAAGGAGAGTTCCTATTCGTAGTAAATATTATTTTTGAGTGCACCAATCAAATTAGAGTGAAGAAAAAAAATACCATAGAGAATGGACTGCGTTATCGCCTCGGTCAGGCTATGGGACGTTTTGCTCAGATTTAGGTTAGCGCCTACGTTAGGACATGGGACGCGTCACGGGTTAATGTGATTAGTAAAAATTCTCTTCAAGTTATTCAAGCTAACAAAAACGCTTAACAAACCAAAATTTCTCCAACCCATCTGGCCAGCATGGAGAGTGTAGGCCAAATCCCCTGGCTGCTCTGCCCAAATAAGGCTTTAGTAGTACAGTGAGAGTAGTGCTTCTGCAGT
The DNA here is from genome assembly GCA_963555685.1 of Acrobasis consociella. NCBI lineage: Eukaryota > Metazoa > Arthropoda > Insecta > Lepidoptera > Pyralidae > Acrobasis > Acrobasis consociella. Next base: position 2,696,574 of record OY743104.1, on the reverse strand, counting down.
GGAGACTAAAAAGACCTTATGTTGATATTTATGCCGGCTTTTATAATAGATAAGTCTAGTCCATGTAACAGATTTTAGAGACATATTGTGACATACAAATATGTGTCTTCTCTTTAAATTGTACTGATTTTAAGTAAATTAGTCATAAAAACAAGGCACAACAGTTACCTGCTGTTATGCTGTGACAATAAATAAACTAAATCAATAAGAACTAGATCGTAAACTACGTCACACATTGTTTTCTATCCACGAGGAAAACTTGTACACAATAAAACAAATCTAACAAGCAGTTGGTACAAATACAACATTGATAAGGTTTCCTTACTTTTAACAGCCATCCCTGGTAAAAGGTCAGCCCGATCGACAGCGAGAAGTAGAGGAGTATCAGTCCAAGGGACAAGAGGCTTTTCTGCACACAAATTTCGGACCATTTCCCTTTCGTTTTAGTTGTAAACACATCTTCCTCGGCATCGGTACGTAGCGGCAGCTGTTCATACTTTGCGCCTGGCATGGCGAACGCAGGGCGGTCGTACTCTGTTTATAAACTCACTCTGCTGCATAGCAGCTACCAATAATATCGTATGTATTATAAACTGTTGTAATTGAATTTGTTTTGTAATTTTCTTTACAACGACCGAGAGCCGAGAGCAACCGGAAAGACTGCCACTGCCAGCCAGACGGGAGCAGTGTTGCCAGTAGTAGTTGGCGATTTAGAACGCCGGAAAATCTAAAACGAATGAAATTGGAGGTAAGGGAACGCAATACAAAAGTCCCTTTTGTAGTGTTTGGAGGGGGTTGCAATTTGTACATTTTCTTTCATTTTATAAAACAACGCCTAGCCAAAGCTTTGTATAAAATTTTCAGACCCGGTCGAAGTGATATTGAGAGTAAGCTACTTAATTAAGCATCTGTCAAAAGTTACCAAGCCTTTTTTTTCATACGCCCATTCTGTTGAGAAAAAGGATTCAAAGCTATAATAGCCTTTAGACAAAACTTTTCTATGCCACCTTTTACCCTCTAACTTCGTGGTGTGCAACCCGCCCCGCCCTCTCCCCGCGGCCCCCGAGAACGATAAAGGAACGCATGACCGCAAAACAGAACGCAAAATGTTCCAAAAGGAACAATCTGGCATGGATCTGGCAACGCTGGACGGGACGGACCACGAAGGACGCACTGCACAGATTATTTCGAGCTCTCTCTACAGAAAGAAAGAAATGTGCAGATGTGCCGATGGATAGATAGGTCTGAACTTGACTGAGAGTGAAAGTGAAATTCTCTTTCGTTTTTAAATTTGAAAGAAACAGATGTCTGGTACTGTAATAAAACACCAAACAGCCATAAAATATGTAGGATTTATTGATTTTCATTGAATCTTATACCTTTAAACGAGCAATTCTTGTATGTATATATATATATATTTATAAATTTCTGTGATCTCGAAAACGGCTCTAACGATTTCGCTGAAAATTTGTATATGGGGGTTTTCGGGGGTAAACAATCGATCTAGATTAGTTTTATGTTTGGGAAAACGCGTATTTTCGAGGTTTCATGCGTTTTTCTTTCCACGCAGAATATGGTCGCTAATTTCGACGCGTCGACCGCCTTGATTTTAGCTCAGTGGTTATGGATACCGACTGCTAGAAAAAATGTGACAGGTTCGAATCCCACTCGGTGACTTACTTTTTTTGTTTTTTATGTGTAAGTTTATATATAATTTTTTATTTTGCATTGTTTTTAGACAAGTTAATGTGCTTGAAAAAAAAATTGTTAATGTTTGAGATGTAACCGAGCAAAGCTCGGTCGCCCAGGTACTAAATTATTAAAGATGCGCCGAATATTCGTTTAGTATTCGGTATACTGCGTATTAACTTTTCCACTATTTGTATTCGACCGAATTATTCAGCTTTAATGCCAAATATATTCGGTACAAGTTTTTTTTCTTTTTCAATTAAGAAATGAAAAATCTGTTTCTTAGCTACATGACATGGAGTAAAATTAAAAGACAGCTTCACATGCAAGATTTTTGTTATATCAAAAGTCAAAGAAAACGTATGTATTTCTTAAACTATAGTTATTAAAATAATCAATATTTATTCTTAAACCTCAAAACAATGTTTATTTTTAAACTTTAACCGTCTTATTATAAAACGCAGACTAACTTTGTTACTAGGTTTAAATCATTATCCGACCAAATCATGTTGATATCCAGTGTGTTGAAAAGTTCAACTTGATTTGGTAGGATAATGGTTTAAACCTAGTAACAAAGTTAGTCTGCGTTTTATAAAAGGACGGTATATGAAAATTTATAGCTCGTGAGCTAGACAGCAGCATAACACGTAAACACGTAGCGTACATGACAGAACCTGTTTACGCGGCAAAACAAAATAATGGTAAACCGAATAATTCGGTACTGTTATTAACAAAAGTGGCATTCTGGCATTATATCTTTAATTTCATTGAAATAATACATACTGGCAACACAATGCTAGCTGTCAAAATGAAAGGTCTATTCAGAAGTTGTATGCCATGGAAGTTCTTGTGTGGTGCCATTTTTAAAACGCAGAGTCACTAAACGAACGGTTTTTCCTAACGAAAAACCATTTTTTTAGATAACTCCGCGTTTCAAAAATGGCACCTGTGGACGAACAACTGTCATTATGACATTTGTACAGTAGTGCCAACAAAATAATATTTCTATAGTTTTTAACTTTGGGCAAAATTGGCAAAAACAATTCTGACCTAAAACATTTTCTAGGTAGGGTTCCCTACGGTTACTTGAAATCCAAAAATTTATCTGGGTTATTCATCGGCAGTCGTTGAATAGGTAATGCCATTTTTGCATGCGAGTGCCTTCGTTAGCCCGTACCTTACTACAAGGGCAGCACTAGACACCAAACAATTCTGAAAATTGTGAGGACCATCACAGTTCTTTTTGTGTACGTGGCTAGCACTGATGTCAGATTTTTCAAGCGGCATCTGAAAAAACTTGACGACTGCTTGCATAGCAGTCGTCAAGAAGACGGCCGGGGCCAACGGCTGGTACTTGCCCTTCTGAAGCACGGAGGAAACGCATCTGATATTACATGACGCCATACAATGATGACGGTTAATATGTGCCTTCTGAAGCACGGAGCTCGAGAAAATTTTATGCCACGTAGCTACCCATCCAAGTGCGGACCACGCCCGGTATCGCTTTACTTGCAAAAGCACTAGGTAGTAATGCGCACTCCAGCCGGGCCATCGACACAGCGGTGCGATTTTTCAAACGCGGAGTCACTAAACGAACGGTTTTTTGTATGGAAAAACAATTCGTTTAGGTGACGCCGCGTTTCAAAAATCGCACTTCAGAATTGATATAAGTATAACACAGAACGGAATCTCCTCCCCAGAGATATGGGACTTCTCCTCCCTCAATAAAGCGAGAGCGGGAGACGGCGGCGACGCATATTGCGCGGGACCTTAAGAGATTCCGTTCTGTATGTGCTTATATTATTTCTTGTTCGCAGTAAATAGATAGTGCGAAGTATCCGCACAGAGGAAACAAAATAAAACTAACTTCAATTTGTGATGTTTTATTCCATGAATACTAGAAGTATAAAGTAATTTATTGAACATCCAGAAAACTCGTGAACATTTCTCATTTTTTGATGCCAAATGACAATATAGATTCTCATGCTGGTCTGGGAGAAATAAAAAAACTTAGAATGTACCAGCTGCTTCTCTTCCCACGCAGATCGTAAAAGCCGATCGAGGGAATGGGCAAAAATGCAAATCATGTTAACAGGCGATGCGGCTAGCAACCCATCACTGTATTGATTGCTTTTCCATCTTCTCGCCCACCATGACGCTAAAAGTGGCTTTTGGGTCTTGCGGCCCTGGGCTCTGCATAGAACCGCAAGACCCAAAATGCTCTGTCTGCCCCATTAGGGATAAAGACGTGATAGTATGTATGTATGTATGCGAACAGTATTTTAGTAATAACGTCGGCAAATATAAACAGATGTAAATAGAAGCTGTTTTTAGTAGTGGTGATTGTAAAGCTGTGAAACTCAAACTCAGATGAGTAGCCTTAATAACGAGTGTAGCTCGAGGTGACATCGTGCGCGCGTCTCTGTCACATTCGCCCTGAAGAAAACCTCCGGTTGAAGTCAAGACCTGTCGGCCAGTAGCCGACTCTATCAGAGTAGCCTGTTTTATAGAGATCCGCACCGAAAGGGAAAAACGGGACCCTATTGCTAAGACTCCGCTGTCCGTCCGTCTGTCTGTCACCAAGCTCTATCTCATGAACACTGAAATTCTCACAGATGAGGTATTTTTGTGGCCGTTATAACAACAAATACTAAAAACAGAATAACATAAATATTTAAGTGGGGCTCCCATACAACAAACGCGATTTTTTACAGGTAATGGTACGGAACCTTTCGTGCGCAAGTCCGAGTTGGCCGGTTATTTACTATTGACTTGATCGTGATTGATTCAAGTACTTAGCGCAAGATCTGGAGAAATGGTAGATAGTCCAATGATGGTACTCCAAATAAAGGGAGGATAAGCCTACAATCACCACTCTGGGCAAAGGGATTGTTAATACCAGTAGATGGCATAAAATCTTTACAAAGAAGTGCCATTTTTGAAACGCTGAATCGCAAAATATATGGTTTCTTCATCCAAAAAACCGTTCTTTTCAAAAACGACGCCCCAGGACGCTGCTGCCCGTTCTCTGTGACGTATAATTTATCTCCTGTCGCCTCTTACGACACCTATGGTGCCATTTTTGACACGCGGAGTCACTAAATGGTTTTTTTGTATAGAAAACCAGTCATTTAGGTTTCAAAAAAGGACATTTCTGTGGAAAAGGAAAGGCGTGCGTTTCCATTTACCCTGTTTACAATTACCTGATTTGGATCAACAACGACAATAATTCTTAACTGTAACATTATTTTTAAAAGGTTTCCAACTGCTCATAATATTACTGGTAGGTAGGTTGATTCACACTAAGATAGCAGGAGCCGGCAGCACATTTTCACTGTCAAGCCAAATCCACCATTATTTATTCCTTAGAAATGCATAGTATATGCAAACAAAACATAGTATAGCCACGCGCTGCCATCTCAGTATGACTCAACTCAAACAGAGAGTCGAAAGTACACAACGGTAACATCCAATATACATATAATATTTATATGAAACGTGTAAACATTAAGTATCTACATAGATATTGATATGTCACATTTCCCATATAATTTCATCTCAACATAACATATATAATATACTTTACAAACATACGAACAAACTTGTCCGGTCAAAAGACTTAGGTCACGATTTGACATAAAAATATACACAGGTAGTTTCACATTTAGGTACGTACAGATTTCAACGTTTAATTACTAGACACCCAGGACGATGAGATAAAAAACTTGTCAAATCACAGAAATTTGCCGTCCGAAATTATTCACGCGGGCGTGAATTGCCTCTTACAGGCCGGGATTAGGTAACAATCTTTGCGCTCAGTGCTGTCATAGACAAGAAAAATTCTTATAGTCAGAAAAGAGATCCATTCTCAACAGTAGGACGTATATCGGTTACACTTACTCTATGACATTTATACACGTATAATCTATCTACTATGTAAGATATTTTTCTAAACTACAATAATATATTACTATTGGTAAACTGACGAGATACTTTGCAAGTATGGAAAACAAGTTATAATAGAAGAATGAGAAACAGCGCATTGTCAAACAGATCAGTGGTCTAGCAAATCTTTTGTGTAGGGCTATGAACTGGGTAAAAAATATATTTCAACTAGAGTACCCAAAAACAATGGACCCTTAGCAAAGTAGTTATAATTTCACAAAGATACAGCGCATCTAAGTTTCGGAGTGGCGATTTACGTCACCTTGTGAAAATCGTAGCTGATCGTGACGTCACGCAAAACTTTAATGCGCTGTATCTGCGTCATTATTTGCTGATCGGAAAAATAATACAATCTTTCTAATTAATGAGCCGTGTAGTTTCCGGCAGAGCAGAATAGGGCCACTCCAAGTCCTCCCGTGGATGTCGTAGAAGGCCACTTAGGAAATACAAGCTAAACAAAGCTTATAAACATTAATAAACCTCTCCAACCCGTCTGGCCAGCGAAGAAAGTGTAGGCCAAAGCCGTCGGTTGCTCTGGCCAAGTACGGCTCTGGTAGTACAGAGAGAGTCGTGCTCCTGCAGTGAAGACAAAAAGACCTGATGATGAATTAATGATACAGTCCGTGATAATGAATGAACAACTTTCCCCAAGGAACACGTATCGAAATATGAAAAGTAATTTTTGGCCTCCCATACAAGTTGACCAATAAGCTGATCCGTGTTTGTATTTTGTATATGTCGCAGTTGGATTGTATATTGACAATCGAGCTGAACTATTTTCAGCTGTTTTACAAAACCGAGCTGTAATGCCAAACAGTAGAGTTTTTGAATAACAACGGATTATACAATTTAACTGCGACACATACATAGCCAAAAAATATTTTTCATATTTTGACATATGTTCCTTGGTGAAAGTTGTTCGTTACTATGGAATGAATTCACCCATGAAACAATTTCAGAATATTTTGTTAGACCTTATGTATGGTAATAGAAAACCGTCGTTTGACAGTGCGCCGGATTCCTACAAATAAGTAGTACTACAGGGTGAAACATCTGTAAGGCGATTAACACAATGCTCCGCACCCCGCTGCGTGGTGCGGGTCGCACTGTATGCAAGTACGAGTACCTCAATGTGTATAGAAAACACACACACAGGACAACACTGATACCGCGTCTCTGCGCGTCGTTTTAGTACAGCGGCCCCGTACTACGCAGCGGGGCGCGGTGCGGTGTGTTAATCGCCTAAGTTCCAAAAATGTGTAAATGTCAAACATTAAAATTTAAAAAGCAGTACACTTATCAAGCGTAACGGCACCTTATTACATTACAATAGAGTCCATTTTATAACAAACCGTTACGGTTGATATATCTGCACGTAAAGAACAACTTTTCAATCACACCACATAAAAATATTGAAATTACGAAGTAAATAGCACACAACAGCACCAATCACTTTTTGATTCGAAACAGTACCTGCTCTTTTGAGATACTCCACGATAAGATAAAAAACAAGGTAGCTCTCTCTTAATATAAAAGTATTCTGTAAAGTTTATTACAAACATTTGTTTCAAATACAACACACATGACAATGTGATGATGCATACACTATCAAAACTTCTATAACGGGTCGACTCATACTAAACAAAGGGGCGAATCAACCTGTCAGTGTAAGCACCTACGTACCAATGCTTTTTATAGTTCCGTAAAAACGGGACCCACGACAGAATAAATTTGCTTCTTACGCAACTTCAGCACAGTGTGCTTAGTCTCAAATAAACCCGTCTATCACATTGCACATTCTGTTTACTTATTTGAAATGTACACCGTTTTGTTACTATTACTATAAAATATCAATTGAAAATGCAATATGCCCCCATTGAAAAGTATCTAGAGGGGAATGGGGTTCAATAAACGATAATTCCCATTCGTTACCACTGGGGACAAACGGGAATTACAATGGAAATCTGTCCCATTCGTCCCAAGTGGGGACGAATGGAACTGTGAAATAATAATCCGTCAAATTCGTCCCCAGTAGGGACGTCGCGGCGGTGACAATCCAAACACAAAACTAAAAATTGACCCATTTGGGACGTCTCCACTAGGGTCAAAATTGTATGCATCCCCTTATGAACCACAGTGTTACATGACATCTTATTGTGGTTTATCTTTACAACACCAATATATTTGTCCTCAGACAGATACAGACAGAGGCACTAAACGAATTTAAGTTGCGATAACATTTTACAATATAAAACACAGGAAAGTCGAATGGCACAAATTCCCTAAGTGGGTACGTATACGTTAAACAGATATATATTTCGTTGTAAACTTTGAATAACCGTTCTACAGTAACTATTAACATACAAATCTTACAATAGTATACATAAATATTATCTAATTTTTAATAATCTCATTTTTTTTTAGTTTATAATATACAATGTCCTTTTTAATTAAGTACAAATATTTTAAGGGGTGGTTCAGTCCATCATTTTGAACAACTTTTCCCAATGAATGTATATCGAAATACGAAATAAAAAATTTCATTTTCGATAGTAATAATGTCACGTGACTACTTCGATTTGTATGAAAACCTAATTTTTTTTTACGTATTTCGATATACATTCATTGGGAAAAGTTGTTCAAAATGATGGACTGAACCACCCCTTAAAATATTTGTACTTAATTAAAAAGGAGATTGTATATCGTCAAAAATCTTTATTACTGCAGACGTTCGTCGGAAACCGTGCTGCAAATTTCAACGTGGAAGGGTCATGTACCCGTAATAAATCGAACCACGGGCTATTCTAAATCATATTGAAATTAAAATAACTGGCGGCTGCACACATTTGTATGGAACAAATATTTGCAGCCGCCCGGGCAATTTGTATGGCATAGTCGATTGTTTTACTGGTATTAGAAGAAACTATAGTGATCTTGTATAGCCCGTGGTTCGATTTATTGTCCCTTTTACATTGCACAAAACCTTTTATAGAAACGATTTCACCTTTCTTTTAGAAAATATTAATATTTTTTAAAGACTCATTTTCACACTGCCGCATATAATGGACGGAAATCCGCCCTTTAGTGCGGCCCGCCCCACTCTTTCCTATTATATATGCCTACATATTTTTACGTCAATTTGAGCAGAATTTAGTGTCTTTGAATAGCCAAGCGTGAAGCGGTAACGAATTAGACGGTAAAAAAAGCAGTTTGAGCATTTTTTAAATAGTAACTTGTAACAATGGTAGTGTTCAAATAAGTTTATTAAAAAAAGATTCTGAACGTATTAAAATATTTTTTTTTGTTTTCCGTCTCGTTCTAAGTTACTTTTAGATATGAATAAGAAAATAAAATTGAGTCAAATACCGAATTCCAGATTGTAGCAACCGATAAGCTCTGTCAAGTGATGTAATGTTATTTAACATTCATTATTATACTCTTTTCAATAAATTACAGCGTAAGGACTGTTCTAAAAATCAACCACATAATGTGGTGAATGAAAAGGTAAAGTAGAGCAAAAAATATCTTTTTGAAATATCATTTTCTCAATCGTTCTTAACGCTCCGCCGCACGCTCCGCTTCGCCATTCAAGTTGTGTGCGTAAGTAGCTACATTAAATCTTAGAAGTATTATCAGGTAACGATTACAAATAGCCACGAACGGCCTAGGCGAATAATAAAGACGTTCTTTGACCCTGCTGGCGGTAATTATATATTCTTTTCTTTGTATACTTATGTATAATTTTATTGAAAATAGTGATTTTTAAGAACATCTCTTAATAGATTTATAAATATTTACAGTTTCGTAAATTTTACTACGACAAATATATTTTTTCTCAATCACATATGTGCATCACCCCGAAATTTCGCTAAGGTCTCAGACAGACGAAGGAGAGTGTGCCAGTGACAGCTCGCGACCCTAGTCACGTGAAGGTTGGACACACTCGTCTGCAAAGGCCCTAAGAAAATGTTCACGTCAAACGTGCAGTTAACCGTCGACTATGAGCAAGATTTCATTCTTTAAAAAGTACTACAAACACTAAGTTACTAACTAGGAATCTTAATTACTAAATGACACCCAGACGCCGCATGCTACTTCGAAGACCATGGTGTAATACGCTGTATATAAAAAATGCGGACATACTTAGCTTATTCATAAATACTTATATACTTAAAAGACTTAGGGAAAATCGCTTGAGGTGGTACAGGTACGTATTGTGCCGGGAAGAGGATCACATGACCCGCAAAGTGATGGAAATACAGGAGGACAAGAGAGGAAGATGATAAATATAAGTATTAAATACAATTATTACAATTATCTATATTTAAAAAGCCGACGATCAACATACAAAACGAAAACTCATAACATCTCGCGCAATATGCGTCCGCGTTCCCCGTCGCCGCACCTCTTTTCCCGATCTCGCCTTGTCGCGTGTGTGGGCAAACACACACATTGACGTGTGCACGGATGTATAGTTTCGTTTGTAGTAGTAGTAGACATAAATGATACTCCGCTTCTATGAAATGCCATACCTAGAGGAGAACCATCTTCAATTCAGTGTGGACTTTAGGTACAAGGCCAGAAATGACAAAATCGCAAAGAGTTGCGTAAAAGAATTAGGGGGTAGGGCGTTTTGGGTATGTCAAGTACAGAAAAATATCTTAAAATCTTAATATCTTAAAAACGTACCTAACCTATTTTTTTAGAACTAGGTATGGTATTTTTTTTATATTTCTATCGTGACTGGTTACCCTCCGCGGTAACGTAAGCAGCCGAAGAAAAACGATGCAAACAGCTAACCGCAACGTTTGGTGTGAACACTAACCAAACGCTACCCGAAAACTAGACCGACTAGTGCCTTGGACTTAAGGGCGTGCATCGAGTCATGTGTTGAATATTTTACTCTTGGTATATTCTTCCTACGATGGCCTAAGAGCCCTAAGACTACGTCACGAATGTCACGTGTATCCACAATACGACCTCCTGTTCGAAAACCTGCCTGTCCCAACTTCTCAACTTTAGACCTGGTTAATAGGGTGGATCGCTTAATGTATGGGGAAGAAAAAAATCCAAGTTTTTGAAAACGATGGGTCCAATTTTAATGCCATATATAAAGAGGTTTCCGGGAAAAATAATGAAAAAAATATTTGATGTCAGTAAATGCCTCCACAAAGCAATTGAATTTATAAAAAAAAAATTGAATTAAGGTACATCATATATTCTTATTTTTTATTATATATAGTGATAAATAGCAATTATTAGTATAATTTAAATATTATTCTTACTTTTTAGAACTAAAGATGAAAAAAAAACTGGTAACGTTGCGATAAAAATGAAAGTGATAGATCTCTTAAACTTTACGTTGACGCTACAAAATATTGACTTTAGTCCCAAGACTCAGTGGTATAAAATTTTGAATTAATGTGTTCATAATTTGTGAGTTGTAAGTTTTACTATTTATAAGTAATAAGTTTTATTAAGAAGAGTTCATTTACTTGTCCAATATACAATTGTACTTAAATCGGCATTGCACGCTAATTACATACACATAATGTTTTGCCAACGTAAAAGTTGTTATGTTGTATTTGTTGTGGGAATGATAACCAAAACAGACACATCCAACATCATCGACAGGAATAGAGTTGACCGACTCCGGAATGAAGAAATCAAGAATTTACTGAAAATACTTTCATTTTCGTAACAAAAGCAGTTTCACTTGAAAAAGTTGGTTGTGATTAGACTGCAATCAATAAAACCAGTATTGATTGCAGTCTAGTCTGGTATACTGGCATTATTTGGAGATTTAAGTGCTGAGATCGTCCTCTTCAGTGGTTAGTGTGCCAATTACACGACAATGAGCTCTTACTTCGCCACTTGTTCGATCATTTGGACGGGACTACAACTAGACCAAAAAGTTTTACAGGAGTAATCAGAAAAGCACTTCCAGTGTTGCAATTTTCATCAGTGAGATATAATTTACCGGTTATTTCTTATGCAGATGACTGTTTTTGTGATAAAAATTTATCTAGAAGTAATCGAGGCCAAATTGTACATTCATAATGACTTACTACTGCAAATCGTATCCTTAGATTTAGTGAAGTTCGTTTTGTCAGTATATGTTGTTTATTATTAAGTCTAAATCATCAGGTATCCACGGTGCTAATCATTTATTTAAAACAATCGTCAACTCACGTTGTCTTCTGGATTCACTGAAATTGATAAATTGGTCCTGGAGTACCATACCACATTCAAGCTATCTAAAGATGCGTGAAATTGATAACTAAAGCATCTGCTTTAGTGTGTGGACCACTACGAAGGGATGGATTCATAAAAAATTGCATGAAAAACAGAGAAAATCATGCCTTAACTTAAAAGTAAAAATAATTGAAATTCCAGCAAATTTATTACATTTTCATTTTTTTAAATAATTTTCCAGAAGTTTTGGTTTACGTTTATTTTGGGTTATTTCATGTTATTAGTCTATAACACACCTTTTTCTTTGATATTCCCATAACTGTAATAAATTTTGAGTGTTTTAATTATTTAAAAAAATTAAAATAAAAAGTAACAAAAAATTATTATTTTTTAGTTTTTAGAAGCGTTGTGGAGGCATTTCCTAATATTTGATATTTTTTTAAATATTTTTTACGTTATCACTATCCTATTTGGCATGAAATCCACACCCATCTGTATAAGATATCTAAAATTTTTAAAAATGATCCACCCTACTGTTTAACGCTTCTCATCAATTCGCCTTTAATTCACAAGACATACATCAACTGCGATCACTACACTTAAAGGACTATTTGAGTTTCTTTCTATGTCCTTCGGATTAGGAAACGCCGCACAAACATTTCAGAGATTTGTAGATGAAGTCATATTGGGACTTGACTTTTGTTAAGGCTATATTGATGACATTTTGATAATTTCACCATCTCCAAAACTCCACATTTATTACAATTTATCAACTACATATACGAGCGCCGACACACACACATTGATTATTATATATTTAGACTTTATTGCACAAGAAAAAGTGTCCAAATGGCGTTCTTAACAGTAAATTTAAGGACTTTTTTAAATAGTTAATAAATATAACATAAAATACTAACTTAAGTATTTATTTAGATTATTTAATTTATATAATGAATTATGAGTTCATAATTGATTAGTTAAGTTAATAATTCAATCACACACAGGGGCAACACTCGCAACTGATGACGTATTCTTAGGCCAATCGGAAGAAGAACTGTAAATAATGTGACTCTGCACGCCCTACAATCTTCAAAACACGTTTAATTCCAACCAACAATACTGATTTAGAATTTCACTATAAATATAATTGTGATATATATCTCTTATTTACAAAAGTCCAAAATATTGCGCATCAAGCCACAGCGCATTATGAGGAAAAGTTCCAATCGCATCGAAAATATATATTTACTATAGTACTCGAACTAAATACTAAAATGATAAAAAAGTACCACGCGAACGGGACTTGAACCAACGACTTGGTTTCATTTCATTATTTAAGTTTTGAGTACTTTAGTACTGCATCTTGAATGCCTAAAAAACCTTATAAAATATCTATTTACTATATCAAAGAGATCTACGTTCGTATATTTATTTGCACTAGGGCTGTCGTAGACTGACGACAAATATTTTAAAAGACCTATCGCATTATCCATTTTGTTTTACGTTTATCTAAGAAACATAAACATTACCGCACTAACCGCAGTATTAATAAAACATCTACACTCCTTAAATAAGTTACATAATAAAACACTTCTGATATAAAGAGCACTACTTTTCTATCAATTGTTCAAAAACGTGCTCTCCTTTAATTGGTATCATACCTACTATATGACTGATGACTTTTATGAATATGATGGTTACACGAGAAATACAATATCACTATATCAGTACAGATGTAATGGCCTGAAATTAGGCGATTGGAAGTCTTACATTCTATTCTACTGGAACGCACCGTTCTCATCTAACGCCAATGATGGATAATGCGTACGGTCCGTAGATTGGCAAAAGAGACATATTTACAACACTAGAAATCATATCTTACATTCCGGTAATAGAAGCATCAAGGATACGTCACTGCTCAGAATTGAGGCACACAAAGATTTGTGGAGTGCCTATGAAGGAAAGTTCTCGACTCTAATACGCGGAGAAGGGTATGATTCACCTGGCGCTCGCCGCGTCTGTCTCTGGGCCATCGTGGTACTCATGGAAGCAGGGCACGATGCAGAGATTGGTCCGACATTCTGGGCAGTGGTACTGGGTCTTCCTGCGCAGGATCCTACCGCACTCGTCGACGGTGTTCCAGCAGAAGTTGCAGCTGAGAGGCGGCCCCGACCGCACGGCCGGCGTGTGTCGGACCCGCAGCGTTTGTCCGGCCGTGTCTTGGGCGTCGGGCCCGGACGTCGACGCTTGCCCGTCGATGACGGTCACCGTCCGGATGAGCAACGAGCGGACCTCGGGTTCGTCGGGTCGGGGCCGCCGGCTCTGTAATCAAGTATTTGACCGACTCACCTTGTTGCTTTCTTTAAGTCTATATTACATCACTGTTAGACTAAATAGCGCTGGACCACAGAGGCCGCCGACGTTATTATGAATGCCCTACTAATGGAATTAGTTTAGACACCTCTCCATTCTCACTGCTCTACGTGTAAACTTAGGAGATTCTTAACACCCCACCTGCCAGATGGTCGGAGGACCTGTGCAAGATTGCAGGAAGGCGCTCGACGCAGGCCCCTTCCGATCGGTCGTTTTGAAAATCCTTTTGGAAGGCCATTTCCAGCAGTTGACTTCCTATGGCTGATATGATGATGATACAGGTAAACTCACTTGCAGGAAGGCGCCGAACGCAGGCCGCTTCCGATCGATCGTTTTGGAAATCCTTTTGGCAGGCCATGTCCAATTGTCCAGCAGTTGACTTCCTGTGGCTGATATGATGATGATAATGATGATACATGTAAACTCACTTTCAGGAAGGCGCCGGACGCAGGCCGCTTCCGATCGATCGTTTTGAAAATCCTTTTGGCAGGCCATGTCCAATTGTCCAGCAGTTGACTTCCTGTGGCTGATATGATGATGATAATGATGATACATGTAAATTCACTTTCAGGAAGGCGCCGGACGCAGGCCGCTCCCGATCGATCGTTTCGTAAAATCTTTTAGAAGGCCTATGTCCAGCAGATGACTTCCTGTGGCTTATATAATGATGATGATACATGTAAACTCACTTGCAGGAAGGCGCTGGACGCAGGTCGCTTTCCGAAACGACCGATCCGTTTTGGAAATCCTTGCTTTCTGTAGCTGATATGATGATGATGATGTTACATGAAAACTCACGTCGTCGTGTTTGGGCGCGTATTGCGGGTACGAGTCGTGTTTCTGCAGGGGGGGCGCGGCTGACGACGGCACGGGCTCCGACATCTGCTTCCGCAGCTCCCTCTCATCGGGCTGCACGCGATTCTGCCGCTTGAAGTACTTTGAGCGACGCAGCCGTAGGCCAGCCTGCTCGTGGAAGATATCTGAGGATGGAAAACCAGACACAATAGTAAAACAATGGAAGCTGCACCATATGATGCCATGCGGGTCTTGACCGGTTAAATATATTTTGTGTACAGGCTTTTATTACGAGGCCAAAGTACTCGTTAAGACAAATTAAATGAGCTCAAACTCGATGCAGTTGCGTCGTTTTATTACTGAGTTCCATCGACCACTGATTAGACCCTAGACGTTTGTCACTTTCAAGACAAATCAAACGAGTCCTACACACAATGAGTTATGTTGCTTTATATTGTTTTGTCGAATCTCATCAGAACAGCTCATTGACTCCATATTATTGTATTGTCATCCGACTTACACAAGTATACAAAGGTTTTAGATACTGGTTAAAAATTGAGTTGCAAGATTTGACCTAAACACACATACATACAAGATACATTACAAGTTAAAAAAAAGCTTGTAATACCGACCATTTCCCCGTAGTTTTCATACATTTTGTACGGACTTGCCGCACGCAGTGACGCCAGTGGCGGCCACTTAATTAGTAGGGAAATGGTCTGTGCCGCGTTATATGGTGGCCCGTTTGCGCCAAGCCTTCTAACACTATTTTTGTAAAACACAATTTGCAGTGTAGGTTAAGAGAGACAAAAGGTGTGTGGTAGGTGACCTAATTACAGAATAATACCTTTAAGGCCATACCCAAATTTTCCGGGGTCCAGTGGCGCCGCCATTTAAAATAAATCGTTTAAAAGAAAACGGAGATATCATTTAAAATTGTGTTTTGATCAAGTTCTACACAGAAAAAAAAGAATTTTTAATTCAAGAAAACTGATTTTCTTGGTATATTTGCTATACTTAAGTAATTTTTACTTAAACTTAGTAATATTTATTTCAACCAAAAACTTGCAGCCGTTAAAAGAAAACTGCGGTTTTACTTGAATTTAAATAATATATTTTTTTAGTTTACAAAAATATTTTCAACTAAAGGAAGATCAAATTCTAAAGTCAAGAAGACAGTATTTTCTTAAACTAACTCAAAAAAATGCTAAGATTAATAACTTAAGTATGTTAAATTAATGAAATATTTTCTTGACCAATCGTTTTTGTTCGACAAAGAAATATTTTCTTGAATTGAAAAATGTTTAACTCAAAATGAGTAGAGTAGTAAACATATTTAATTACTCAAACAGAAGTTTCTTGTTTTTTAATAAAAGATATTTGTAGTTTGTTTAAAGAAATACATTTCCTTTTTTAAGGTAACTTCTTTGAACTAAAAGTTAATTTACTTCAGTAGAAAAATATTTTTCTTGACTTTTGAGTTTGAGCGTGTCAAAACCTGCCTATTTGGTCTGCCTGTGCTCCGCGCCGCGTCCGTCCCAACTTTCAAAGCTTTGTGTTGTTTTATAGTTAGGAAAGTGGTTGTTTTATTACGTACGTATTACTACAGTTCGTACCTACATTATTCTTAGTGGTAAGTAGAGTTTTTATTATAATTCCGTGTAGAGAAAAACACGCGCTGAAGACTATTTCGGAAATATAATAAAAACTCTACTTACCACTAAGAATAATGTAGGTACGTTATAAAACTGTAGTAATACGTACGTAATAAAACAACCACTAGCTTACTATAAAACAACTATAAAAAAATAAATCAAAAGAACTTTGAATTAAGAATCATTAACTTAAAGGAAACATTTTTTAATTGCTTCATCCAAAATACAATATTTCTTCTAAACAACAAATCAAAAGAGCTTTCGTTTAAGATGTTGATTTTCTTAAATCTATGAAACATGTTTGTCTTGACGGAAAACTTATTTTCTTCTTTCAAGTAACACTTATCTTCTTTTAAAAAATGCATTCAAAAGAATCTCTTAGCTATATCCAAGAAAATATTAGTTTCAGTATATATGAGTAAACCATATTCTTGGTTGAATGCAATTTGCTTTCTATTAAGTATTTTTGTCTTATTTTAAGAAGGTCTTTTTTTCTGTGTAGATACCTATTCAAAGTATTTTTTAAACTACTTTTTGTAGTTTAAAGTGAGAACGTGAAGCTTTTCTACGCACATTTGCGAAAAACGGCCACTTTTGGCTAATGTGCGTAGAAAAGCTTCACGTTCGCACTTTAAATTATAAACAGTAGTTCATAAAATAGTTTTAAGGGTTATCTAGGGCTTGATCAAGACACAATTTTAAATGATATCTCCGTTTCCTTTCAAATGATTTATTTCAAATGGGGGCGCCACTGGACCCCGGAAAATTTGGGTATGGCCTTAAGAGTCCGGCGACCCTAGACTTCTCCATACAAACGTAGTACACGTTTAATTTTGAAACCACATGTCAGATTCCGGTAAAAATTGGTAATTGTAAAGAAATTGCAATTATCTAGGGTTATATTGGGTTTCCTATGGTAAAATTATGAACTGGAAAGAAAATATAACGATTTAGAAGTTTCCCATACTAATGGTCAAAAATGATATAAAACACTATATTCTATTTCAAGTTCATATTTTTACCGTCGGAAACTAAATATAAACCTAGATAATTGCAATATCTTTGAAATTACAAAATTTTGCCCAAATCGGACATGTCGTTTTGAAATAAAACGTAGACTACGTTTGTATGGAAAGTTGTATTTTGGTCTAGGGTCGGGGGACCCTTAAGATACACAACGTGGAAGCTGAAGGGGAATGTCGAATTTTGTTTTGGTTTCTTGCCTGTTATTTTAATTTAACTATGTTATAGTGATATAGTATAGCCCGTGGTTCGATTAATTACGGGAACAACCCTTCCACGTTGTATTTTAAGGGCTCAAACGGACAAGCGACGAGCGTCACTGCAGTCGCTAACTGTCACCGACTAGTTTCGCGTACTGTCGCTAGTCTGTAAGATCTTAAGTGATAAGTAATAGCTAAGAAAAAGAATGAAAGAGGGAAAGGCAGGATAAAGTAAAAACAATTTCGTACAAAATAATCAAGTTTATTATCTATTTTGGTATAGAGTAGAACATAGTATTATTTAGTGCTACGCACAAATCCGCATGTCTTTACACTGGGTTCTGTTCTCACTTACGCCACTACTTCGGGGTTCATTGCGACAAGCTATTTTACTTTCTTCTGATCTAAAGTAACCTTAGGTGGAAAAGGTATATCAAGGTGAAAGCAATTTATTAATGTTTTCACTATATTATTTGGAAATTGCAAAACCATTCGACTTTATCAGGCAAAGGGAAACTGTCAAGTAACAGAAAAGAGATGCACGTAAAGCGCTCTTGACGTCACTTATACTCCATTTGGTTAGGTATTTAAATAAATGTAAACAATATTGACATGTCTTTTTAATGAAATGTACACTTTATAAATCAATAATTTTGCTTATTACAAAGTATATGTTATAAATTATAAATTACATAATTAATTTGTAATTTGCAAAGGTATTGATTTATAAAGTGTATATTTCAATAAAAAGACATGTCAAGATTGTTTACATTTATTTAAATACCTAAACAAATGGAGTATAGGTCTCTAGAGAAACAATGAGATGTCTCCACCACGCCCCCACTCCTATATTTGAAATGCTAATAGCTGCTTTAATCATTCTTAAATTTTCTTGCTGTTTTCAAAAAATATTTCTATTCAGTGGTGCTTTTTGTTTTATATAAAAAATTAACCAAAAACATACACAATAAAACTAACATATTCTGCGGAGTAAAACCCGAGGAGAAAATCCATAAGTAAACATTACATAGATATGTAAAAATCTACATATGACATTTTTAATAGAATGACCCCGAAAATGTGGCGTGTGAGCACAATGTACAATTTTCACTATCAATTATTAGGTAAAATTTTATATACAAAATCAGGTATATAAATCATTTCACAATTATAATTATTTCTCAAGATAAAGCATGTCTTTACAAATAGAAGAGCACTTGATGCCCCGTGACACTGATATAAATGTAGATTCACTTAGAATATAGGGCAGACATGTGTGACGTCAGAAAAGAATATACAATGTGGAAGGGACATATCAAACCACGCACTATACTAGACCACCATAGTATAATAAAATTAAAACAACAGAAAAAAAGAACAAAAAATTTCGGCATATCCATACAAAAAAGTGCAGCCGTCCGGCTGATTTGTATGGTAATGTCGAAACTTTTTGACTGTTATTTTATTATCATTACAATATAGTGATCTATAGCCTGTGGTTCAATTTATTACGGGTACCTATGTCCCTTCCACATTGTAAATGTCATATCAATCAGACAGAGCTTCTTTCTTGTTTTTCATTCTTCACCAACTGCGTTCATATTATTAAAATACGCGTTTGCGTGTTGTCATAACCGCATTTGGTTTTATTTCATATACAGGGTGCGACATTTTAATCAACCAACTTTTTAGGAGAACCACGAAACAGCGAAAAAAATATTATTTCACAAAACTTAAGTGTGACCCGCAAAAATGGAACAACATAATTTTTCGCGGTTTTGGGGTCAGCCTCGTATTGTGCGTAAGCATTGATGATTCGATATAGTGTACTCTTTCCTACAAACATCGCTTACAATTAAGATTGCTTTTCATCGATCGTCAAGACAAATAAAACTACTTGACAAACAAAGTTGCAACGAATGAACGGTCATTCGCTGCAATTATTACTTTATTTGGTGTGATTATGAACACGCATACTTAGTTCAAATTGTTCGCCTATACAAAGTTTAATGATTTTAAGTTCACATGTCAAACGCAGAGTTGAGAAAAATACATAACATGATAACCAAATATACTGAAATTATATAGAAGTCGATTCAGTACATGATATTGAACAACTTTGCCCAAGAAACACCTATCGAAATATGCTGTCCATAGAAACTTGTTTATGACACCATATTATATGTTATTTTTTCATTTTTTGATATATGTTCCTTGCGGAAAGTTGTTTAGTATCACGGACTGAATTCAGCTTTAAAATAGTTACAGTATATTTTGTTACACACTGTATACACGCTGACTTTTCATTGGTTTTAGAAAAAAATATGTCATATAGTAAATAAATTCCTCTATTCATATACGTAATCCAAATTTCTGTACGTCATAAGATAAAAAAGTTGCGTAAATAATTTTCGATGGAGACCACGTAGTTACGCCGGCCAAAGCAGCTGCGTAATGTCGATGATCCCGGCCAGCCGGCGGGCGGTGTATGGCGGCAGTACTACTAATTTATCTCATTATTTTACTTTCGAGTTCTAGACAACATTTTTTGTTTGTGAATATTTATTTTGACTAGCTAATTAGGTCTTTCTAACGATGCCTATGAAGTGGCCTTCGGCTTCAAAACCGATAAAAAATTACCGTGTATATAATTTTATATATGAAAGATTTAGGTCGCCCAGTGCCAAATGCGAACTGGTTGCGTGTCCATAAAAGTACCATAACACTGCAGTTCCACTAAAGCGGAGAAAGATATTTGTTTAAACATCCAATGGGATATTCCCAAACAAATACCCGGTTCAGTGGACTTGCAGCCTTAATCCTGCTCTCTCAATTTAAGTACACTTCATAATTCTTAGTTTTATACACAGCAGAGATCTCTAAGAAATACTATTACGAATAAAATAAAAATATAACACATTCGTTTTATAATAAAAAAAAATTATACGTTAAGTATACATTCCTACCTCATGGTAATCTTATATAGTATACACACTCCACGAAATTTTCATGATATCGTATTGCCATCGTTTCTTACAACTCACACACGCGGTCTTAAGACCTACAAAACTTTTAGAGTGCGCACTTCAAAAATTATTACTTATCACCATGTGTGCGAGAGAGACGGACTGACCACGCGATTCATCCGTCTCTGTCACACGCACGCGTATCGCAGTGCACACCAGTAGCTGCCTTACTACGGTCGATATAACAATGGTATTATAGCTACTTCCACGAGTACAATCAGAAAGGCTAGTGATTGAATATTTTTTACAGTTTCTGAGCATTATAAACAAGTGGCCGGATCCCAGCTACTTTTTGCGTCATGCGACAGATGTCATCAGCAATCATCCGATAGTGTCGACCTTTTTCAACAAAATTAGACTATATCGTCATTTCTTGATACTGCGACGCGGACACGTACGAGTAAGGTCTGTTCGCGGAAAGTTGATACATTGAGGGTTTTTTTAACTCTTTTCAAACTTGTGCAGTTTTAAACAATTATAATTTGGATAAAGCAGAAAATAACACAAACGATTTATTCGAAGCGCATTATAGAACGAAATGGCAATATATGGCCGCCGCTTCCGCTCGCCCTTTAGGGCCGCGGTTGACATCAACTGCGTGCCTTGTACCACACAAACGACGAAAGCGGGAGACAAGCGACAGCCGCCATACAATTTACGATAACTAAGCGACAGTCGCTAGTCGAAGACGAGTTATAATATTTATCAACTCTCGGCGAACAGATACGTACCTACATACGTATGTCGTTTACTTTTGGTGTGAAGGACCTGTCTATCGCACACGCGGTTGCACCAGACTAAAGCAGATTAACGTGACGTATTTTCAACCCCCGATAAAAAAAGAAGGGTGTTATAAGTCTGACGCAATTGTCTGTCTGTCCGTTTGTGTGTCTGTGGCATCGTAGCGCTCGAATGGATAGACAGATGGAATATGAGAAAGCAAGTCCCCTCGCGATGTTTCTTAGCTATACTTAATGAAAATTAATTAAGCCGTTTAAAAGTTGACGCTTGAAAGTCAGTAGATGGCGCTACATATATCAATTCGAATATGTAGTTTCGCTGCTCGTCACTAGATGGCAGTCGGGGTTATTTCTTAATTTGCCTAACAAATATGTATACTTGTCAATAAAAATCTCCACATCACTGGCCTGTTCTACAAAAGTACATGGAATCACTCCGGTAAATGCACAATCGTATTAAACTCGAGTTATTGCTAACGGTAACTTAATAGTTCGGTCACTCGGAATTAACTGCGGGTTAACTTTTAAAACACCACCAACATTTTTGGAGCAAGTTCAGTCCATAATACTGTACTATTTTCCATAAACACAGTTAAGTAAGAACGAAAAAACGTCTTTTTTAGATTTTGTGACAGATCGACTTTTTTTAATCGATTTTTAATAACTTTTTTTATACAGGGTGGCCAACTTGGAGGTATACAACTTTTTTTTGCCGCCATTTTGTTTTGGCGGTAAATATGACAGTTGTTGCATGAATATTACTTTGTGTAGATACGGCAAATTTATTATGGAGCGTTTTACAACGGAACAACGTGTTTTAATTATTAAAACGTTTTACGAAACATTAAAAAGAATGTTTCCCGGTCGATTAATTTCGAGAAACGGTGCCATTGATTGGCCCCCAAGATCGCCTGATTTAACAGCTCCTGACTTTTTTCTGTGGGGCTTTCTAAAGGGACGTGTCTATGCCAGCAGGCCAATGAACCTTCAGCAATTAAAACAAAATTTTCGAGACACATTCACTGAGATAACGCACGAAATGTGTGAAAATGTGATGAAAACGCGATGAAAAGGGTTCACATCTGTGATGCTGCTAGAGGTGGACATTTGTCTTAAATTATTTTCCATGTTTAACTGCCGGCCCTAAATATTACATTATCAAGGAATACTTGATATATTTTATATTTCATAGAATAAAATTACAAAACTAAAGTGTATACCTGTTATTTGGCCACCCTGTAGAAAGTTCATCAGTGTTATGGGCTGAACTTGCTCCACAAATGTTGCTAGTGTTTAAAAAGGTAACCCTGTATGTGCAGTTGACAGTGCACTTTACTGTCGATCCATATTCACCCTTATTTCATAGTCTGTAAGATATGACTTCAGAGAGATTGCAAAGCCACGCCACTTATTTTTTAACCCTTTAACCGCGATCGTCGCATATATGTGACAAACATTGTCGGGCCCATTCCGCGAAGGTCACATATTTGTGACAAACAAAAAATGCTCGTATGGCACATAACTTACGTATCCATATCCGTTTTTGGTTGTAGATAGGTATGTTAGATTTACCATGTCTCGCGCTGGGGGCACGACAACTGATATAAAGTCTCGCGGTGAAAAGGTTAAGCAATACACTACATATGAATAAAGATCATCATCATCATCATCAGGTCTTTTAATCTCCACTGCAGGAGCAAGACCCATACTTGGCCAAAGCAGCCAGAGGACTTGGCCTACACTCTCCTCGCTGGCCAGACGGGTTGGAGAGCTCTCATTGATGTTTATAAGCTTTGTTTAGCTTGTATTTCCTAAGTCGTCTTCTACGACATGCACGGGAGGATGAATAAAGATGTAAATGGCTAAATAATCTACCACGGTTTTACTCACGTAGTTGATTATTTATATTTAGTGTAGTCGGAAACGCCCTAAGTATGATCTTTTCCGACTACTCGAGTAAAACCGTCTTAAAACATTCAGTTAAGTCATCTCACGTTAGTTTTAATAATATTGAGATGAATATGGTTAGACAGTGAAAGAATGCAACCGGCCGCTGCCGTCCAGAACGAATCTGCACTAATGTTTGTATGGCGCTGCGCACGCGCAACTAGGAAACGCGCCAATAAGGCTCTCTGCTCTTGCAGCAAATGACATTTTTGGAACATGGTAAACTTTAAAATAAATGCTCGAAGGCCTTAACTATTCTTAACTCGCTTTACTGTCCTATAATACTTATAGCGGCCAAAATATATAATTCCACAGATTTCTATAAATGATAGACCGGTCATAAAAGTAAAAAAGGATGATTTTCTTTTGCTACGCTGCTCAGAACTCATAATTATTTATTACACGTAATATATTCATCAATAATTGAAAGAAACCCAGTGAGTATCGTGAATCTTATACGAAGGTACCATATATACACATTATCACGATTGTTTCCCACAGCGGTAGGCAGAAACTTTGACCTCCACTTACTACGATCGTGACAGACCTCTTTCGCTTCATCTACACTCATCACTCTCTTGACACAGCCCGCCGGTTACGGGTACTTCTGACCTCTCCTTTTTAAAGAACGTCTGCAATCGAACGTATACGATTCAATTCAATCATAAACAAGATATAATCACATTAAAAAAAAGTAATTTCAAAAAATGGCGCCCTTATTTTATGAACATTTTTACCTTATGTCCGGTCTATCCTTTTCACAAATCTATGATCAATTCTTACAAAAAAATACAGAAACTAAATAAAACATACATCTGCGGTGTTACAATGGCACTAAATATTATTAAATTAGTTTTGATAAGAAATTCACGATTACTTTACCAGTCTTCCTTACAACGAATCGATTGATACATTAAAACTATCTTATATACAACTATGATATATATACAAATTACTGCTTGTTTCACCGTTAGTAGAAAAAAATCAGTCCAAAATTATAGAGATCGCACATAATGTAAAGCGTCGTTGTTCTAAATGAAAGTAATTATGTATGTTACATACTTAAATATATAATTAAGTGGGAAGGTAATGAAATACTGGCTTCCGAGGGCACACAATAGTTTCTGATATACATACAAGATATTTTATGCATTATAATGCTCCGATTATCATCCTAATTAAAACATGTAAATTCTTGAAGTAATAATGAATAGGGCATGCTTCAAATGCACACGCATTTGAAGTATTGTAATGAGAAAATTTCTAAGGGTGATTCTAATTCACGACAGCACACTTGGTAATACACTCACGACGTTAACGTGAGGGTAGTGGGTTCGAATCCTACTCGTGGCGAAATTTTACATTACATGTTTTAATTTGGACTGAGATTGTTAAAAATTAAAAAAGTCCATATAAATTCTTATAAAATGAGCACCTCGGGCGCCCAAGCAGCAAATTTAACGAGGCAACCGGGGTATGTGCTAAGCTGTTGACGCGTACGTCAACAACACAACTATGCTACGGGCGCTTCTGTTATTGCTCTTAACTTAACTATAAATGCATGATACATCAGAGCTGCCGTGTCAAATAAACATTAAGAAAGGCTTTTAGGGAATAAAACCTCCAATCGTCTTATAAAACGCAGACATAAACCATTAACAGACCAAATCAAGTTGACATCTAGTAATACGCCATTGTTTTATCTGAATATGTCAACTTAATTTGGTCGCATAGTAGTTAAATTGTTTAAACATAGTAACAAAGTTAGTCTGCTATTTATAACAAGACAGAAAGTGTTTTACTACGGTACCGAAGAAATTGTATTTAGTACAGATAATAAATTACAATAAAACGAAATGACAGTCTCCTACAAATGTTCTGGAGGTTTAAAATCACCAAAAAGTTCGAACCAAGAGACCCTTTAGCGTACTTTAGGTGTATATAAATGCTAGCTGCCTTCAAAACATAATTTTATTCACTATGTTGCCCGCGCCGCTGTTTCAGTAACACTCGATGCTTAAAATTATAAATGCAATAAAAATCAGCACATCACACTATGCAACTTTGCCCTAAAGCTTTAACAATCCTTCGTTTTAGAGACTTCGTTTTAGATAATTCAAAGGTCCTTCCAGAGATTGCTGGAAATCAAATAGCCTATCATAACCATATTTACCTTTAAACAATCCATTTAAAATGAGCCATTTCCGCCAAGTTTTGCTAGCACTTCGCCTTCATGCATTTTACTTTGAATGCGATGCAATTTCTTTAAAATTACAAATTTAGCTAAAGTACCTTTTTATAGAAACGTCAAAAATAAGGGCGTTCTGAAGATGCTGATGTTAAAAACACCACTACAAATAAACATATATATTTCAGGACGCTACCTTTACATGTAAATCCAAAACAGAGACGCGGGTTGAGATCAAACGGTTGGCTGTGGTCGTTCTAATCAAATAAATGCACACAGTCTGGCTAATAAATCTAGAAACCTGTTTATTTGCTAAGCAAACTTTTAAAAAACCCGACCGTCAAGAGCACCATCTAGTGATGAGTAACAGAACTACCGATACGACTTGATATCCGTAGCGCTGTCTTTATTGAAGTGAAAACTTCTTTAGCGGCGTTGTGCACTTTTTTTGGAATGGGTAAAAAATGTTAAACTCGCGTCAGGACACGTGACCTGATCGAAAATTCGTAAGACGGATGGAGAGTAGACAGCTGGCGCGGCGTAGGAGAGGGAGTATCCCCCTCTCTTTCTACGGCGCGGCGAAAATGTATGCCTGCGCCTGCTGTTTCGTTTAGGCGGCGCAGGGCGCTTGCGCGAATGTTCGTGTGTGTAACAAATGCACAACGTTAATATTCAAGTTTTCACTTCTGCCGGCACTCCCAGAGTGCAACCCGTAGTTTTTTTTGCTACAAAGCCCTGACTATAAAGCGTTCACCCCAAATAACATAAGGGGCTACCTGAATTTTCCGGGGTCCAGTGGCTTGACCAAACCCTAAATAACTCTTTTAACTATTTTATGAACTACTTAAACTACTATAAATTTAAAGTGCGAACGTAAAGCTTAAAACGGCCACTTTTAGCTAATGTGCGTTGAAAAGCTCCACGTTCGCACTTTAAATTTTAAATAGTAGTTCATAAAATAGTTAAAAGAGTTATCTAGGGTTTGGTCGAGACGAAATTTTAAATGATATCATCGTTTCCTTTCAAATGATTTATTTCAAATGGGGGCGCCACTGGTCCCCGGAAAATTTGGGTATGGCCTTAAACGGCTGAATCAATTTTCATCCAACATAGCCAAGAACGGTGGTTCTTGTGTATGTTGTAGCAAGGGAACTTGCTATCGCGTACAAGACTGTTGCCATAGACTGTGCGCTCCTTTTAAACCCCCACCAAAAAGGGTGTTCCGCTCGGTCGCGCGGACGCATATAATCCGCTAGATGACAACAAGTCAAATCAGAAACTTTTTTTCTAAACGTCAAAACAAACATTTTCCATGGAATTTGTATGAAATACGAAAGCGTGACGTCATGCTTTTTAGAAGTCAAATAGCGGTGTAAATATCAGTGTTTCTGCATTAATAAATCTAAAATCAAGTTGAAAATGGATATGATCAATGAGAAGTGACACTATTTTGTGTCATTTTGTTTCATTCACTGTACAGAATAATTTATTTTTGACCCAGTCATCTACCCAATTCGAGCCTTGTAAATTTGTCGCTTATGTCTGTCTGTCCGTGGCATCGTAGCTCTCAAACGGATGGGCCGATTCCTATGCGATTTTTATTAACGTAAAAGCAAGTTTCCTCGCGATGGTTTTAGCTATGTTTGATGAAAATCAGTTTGATTGTTCAAAAGTTATTGAAGGTTAACGCTTGAAAGTCGGGGTTCTTTTTAATTTGCCTGGCAAATAAACTTGTCATTTTTAGTCTTACTAGCCGACTATCTATGGTACATGTGGCCACACTCACTGCAGAATAGCAAACAAATATACAATATTTGTATACAATATGTTCGTTGTATGTATAAATGAACTACAAAGTATATCTTGTGTGTTAAAAGGATGGCAGAAAGAAGAGAAAAATGGAGGCAACTTCACGGACACAAGCTAGCTTAAATTACAAGTATATTTTATACCATATTGCGTGGTGATAGAGCATAGAATAACTTTGGCAAAAATTACCATGGATGCGTTTATTCTCGACAACAGTCTGGTCATTATACAACTTGTAACGAATGGTTGTATCAACCCGAATGGGAGTAAACATACTTATCAATCTGAACAACTTTTACTATGGGACCGTCCCTGAAACCGCAAAAAATGTGCAGCTCCATACAAAATTATAAACCTACCGAGCCAAAATATGTGGAGCTGCAGATTTTTTTACACATTTTATTTGCAAGGAAAGAATATAAGATTTTTAAAATTTTCATGTCATTTAGTCCTTATATCACTTTAGGATTTTCATAGTTCTTGTATCACTTTAGGATAGGTTTTTATTGTTTAATTAAACCATATTTTTCCCCATATACAATATCCTTTTTTATTAAGTATAAATATTTAAAGATGTGATTTAGTATATTATTTTGAGCAACTTTTCCCAATAAATATATATCGAAATATGAAAAAATTTGTAGGTTCATATACAAGTAGTCTTGTAATGTCGTTACTATAGAAAATGAAATTTAGTTTCCGTTTTTGGGAAAATTTGTTCAAAGTGAAGATTGAATCAGCCCTAAACATAGAAGATCCAGTTCAATCTGAAAAAGATCATTTTCCATCTTGACCTGACCGGGGATCGAACCCGGGACCTCCGGAGTGGCAGCCTGGCATGGTGACCACTAGGCCACATATTTGTACTTAATAAAAAATACATCGTTTATGAGCACCTGGACTCTGGCATAGTACGTATTTTCTTTTTATTCAAATCAATGAAGACATATATGGTTACCCTAAAAACAAAAAATGCGACTATTCCCTCGATCGTGTGGCCACATTATTACAAAAAACATATCAAATACCTCTAGGTACTAAACAAATATAACTAATCATTAACAGAAGTAAGTAAAACGTATGTACATACATGTTCAAATATAAACAATCACATATTATTTGATCGACTGGGACTTGTTAAAATAAAATCTTATGAAAATGGCTTAACACTAAACTGACTCGCTCAATCATTCTTTTTACACTGTAGTATGTCCACATATAACATCTTACAAAATACACTGAAACTGTTTTAAAGGGAGATTAAGTCCATGATACTAAAAACGAAAAAAAATGGGATATACGAAAAAAAATTTTGCTGTACACACAAGCTCGGATCAGCTGGGTCAGTTTGTATGGACGGACAAAAAATATTTTTCATATTTCGATATTTGTTGGGTAAAGTTGTTTGATATCAAGGACTCAATTCGGCCTTAAAATAGTTCGGTATATTTTGTTAGACTATGTATAAAACACAATCTAAAATAATCGACCGTGATCGATTAATGGACTGGTTGATTTGTTTAAAAAATCTTCCCTAAAGCCCTTGCCAGGGGAATGCGGGGTATGCGGGCGCGAATGTTTTTATTTTTTGCAAAAATGCCTGTGGAAGCATAAAGAGGGAAGCCCTAGCCTCTTAGAAGACACTAGCCCTTTAGGAAAACTTAGAAGGCTCCAAAAAATGTCTGTTACATGCCTCTGTCTGACTGAAACAAACCCTAACGAAGTTTCGGTATATTTTTAGACGTTATACTAAGTAATAAATAATTATTACTTATGAAGTTGGAGCTTAGCTCTTTGAGAAACATACTAAGTTAATAGGACCTGAAATTCACCACAGAATGTTTTTACTTAATCTGTATACAAACACACGTACTATCATATCTTTATCACTAATGGGGCAGACAGAGCATTTTGTGTCTTGCGGCTCAAAAGCCGCTTTTAGCGTGATAGCATTTTCGCCCACTATCCTCAATCGGCTTTTATTCTTTCCTCGATTGACCATTACAAGCCTGCAATTGATGCGTAAATCATAAATCGCGCCCGCAAACTCCGCGTTACCTTGGCTACGGCGCAAAGTGTAAAACATATACACTAACCTGATGCTGATTTAAAAAACAATATATATCTAAAGCGTAATTTTTTGGTGGCTGCTAAATAAGGTATAAAAATGTAAAAAAATACGAAAGAATACTATGAGAGAGGTAGTTTTGAATAACTGAATGTTACCTGCCATTCAAACACTAGGCTTTAGCTGATAGGCCGTCTCATTAAACATCATGTGAAAAAAAAAAGATTCTTTATACATATACCAATCACAATATATATCCTTTTGGCAAGATGTCGCCAAAGTGGATTAAATTATATTATAGTTCGTTTCAAGTCAAAGGTAAAAAACTGTCAATGACCTTAAGACTTCTCTTTGTCATTTCAACACCAATAAAGCATCACGTTAGCTAGCACGATTTGCTAGTCGCTAAAATAAATTCTATTTAAAATATCAATATATAAAAAAGCAACACCGTTCCCTATTACGTCATCTAGTGTTTACGTTTTAACTTGAAATTTTTAGTTTGTTTTTTGTTTATAAACAAATAAAAAATGTAAAACAGCACATTGCGTACAAGTGACGCCATTTTCTCACATGACATTTCATGAATCGCACATACCACACCCAACTTTCTGTCGCTTACAACTATCGCGAAGCTCGGTGACGCGCGGGCGTCGCACTATAATACAATACAAATTCGCTATCACATTTCATTTCACGTATAGTACCCTATTTGTGCACGTCCGTTCAGTACCGATTAGTTCACAACTTACGGCGCTACTGAGATCTGATTGCCTTAGAGAATCAATAACGGGAGTTGGCGCGTTCTGCCGAGGTACATGTCTAATACTTACAACTACAGGCAGTCAATAGCGTAAATTCAATCAAATTTTAATGTATTATATAGTGTTTTAGTGCCCAATTAAAAAGGTAAGATAACAGGGCAAGCCATACGAATAGATAGGGTCAATGGACGCAATTGACGCGCTTACTAACTCTTAGTATAGTCAGTAGCAGCCCTCCAATTTGTAAGCGACAAAACACAAATATTCACTTCATCCCCCGCAAAATCGGCAGGTACAATTTGACAAAAAAAAGTGCATCAAAAGAAATTACAGACTAGAAACACAAGTTTCGATCTGAATTTTACGGCAACACACACGCTCGGTCTCCCGTTACGAATGCTCTAAGCTAGGAATATGGCGGGGTTTACAGCGGCATATGCATGTAGAGGTCGTAGCGAGGCGTGACGGCGGCGGCGGGGGCAGGGGCGGCGGGCGCGGGGGCGGGCTCGCCGCCTCCCCACTCTGGTCACAACGAGTACGACTCGTCGGTGCCCGCGCCGCACGCCGCGTTCTATTGGATCGAGTTGAAGTTCACCCCCAAGATGTTCAAGGGCGAGTTGTGCGGCACGCCCTGCAGGGGGAAGTCGAGCGGGCGGCTGTCGATGAAGCCGACGGGCACGGGGTGCGGGGGGCAGAGCAGCGCCATCTGCTGCTCGGGCTGCGGCGGCTCCTCCTTGTGCTCGAGCGGGGGCGTCGCGTGCTCGCGCTTGATCCGGCTGCGGATGCTCGGCCGGTTGTTCGGGTACCCTTTCTTCTTGTACTCGAGCCACAGCGTCCGGTTGTTGACCCCGAACAGGCGCGCCGCCTTGCAGAACCCGATGCCGCCGAATCGCACGGCGTCCAACGCGCGTTGGAACTTCTCCTCCGACTGCGGGTTGGACGTCCGCCGCCGCTTCTGTATGATCTGCTGCTGCCCCTGCGGCGTCTGCTGCTGCTCGGGCACGCAGCTGGGCCCGGGCGAGGGGCCGGGCACGCCCAGCGACTGCCCGTACGCGTTCATGTCGGGCACGTGGCCCCCCATCACGTTATTCATGTACATGCCGGAGTCCTGCTGCAGCCCGGCACCCACACACGCGTTATACCGCGGGTATGTGTGCTCCATCATACTCCACTGACCTCCTGGGAAGAGAGATAAATGATTTTGTATTACATCTCTATATAAAAACATACGATTGACTATTTGAAATGCTACTAAAGTTTTTCATTGATCTCCCTTCCCTGAAAAACAAAGCGCGGCCCGGTACTAGCAGTTTACGTGGCATAAATTAGTTTATTATAATATAACATCGATTTAATGAATGGTATGATGTGATAAGATGAATTAAAATGTCTTTGCGATAGTAGTGGGATAAGGGAAGGAATATTTGATTGATCAGTAACATTCTTATTAACAACAAAAACATTGAATAGCCATTTTTGATTAAAACTAACGTAAGACACAGACTAGCATGAATTATACGGGTTACTCACATAGAGTCTGACTGCCTCCTTGGTCCAGTAGTTAAGGCGTTCGCCTTGTGATCCGGAGGTCGTGGGGTAGAATCCCACTGAGAAGCATACTTTTTGAAAAACTTGTTTTCGTTCTGGTTAGGATATTGCAGGCTTGAATCACCTGATTATCCGAAAAGAAAGATAATTCCGTGTTTCGAACGTATAAACTGTGGGTGTGAACGCCATGCAGCGTTTGCTCAAACGTATCCAAAGATTGGTTCTGTCTACCCTTTGGGTTGCTTGACTCTGAAACGTAACCGCTGAGGATGGAACCGGAAATACGGGGTGATGATGATGGTGATGACTCACGTAGAAAGTTATTTACTAGCATATTATGACCTCACCCGGAGGTTTTCATCACGGCGAATGTGATTAGACTACAGGCCAGTATCTGACTCGCAACGTGAGTTACCCGTTTAATTCATGCTGATTAATTGAATAACCTTAACGCTCAAAAAGTGGTTTCTGTTTTAATGCTACAAGTAGAATAACGGTGCCGACATGGTCAGAAAAGAATATGATTGTAATCATTCCGTCTTTTAGCTTTCCAAAAATATAATGGACTTACATTTTTCAGGGTACGAAAACGTTAAATTTCACAAAGATACGGAGAATCAAAGTTTCGGAGTAGGGCTTGCGACGCGACGTCACCGCTAAGTAAAAATCGTACCCAGCCGTGACGTCATGCGAACTTTAAATGCGCTGTATTGTTGTCATTTTTTGTTTCTCAGAGAAAAGAAAAAATACGTGTGCAATATTTTTTTATCATGTTACCGATGGGCCGAAAATATTTTGGTAATCTATTAAAAGGTGTTTTGCGTCTACGCTTTTTATTACTTTATAAAATAAAGGTTAATAAGAAATTTAAGCTTAATTAAGCTTCTGGTGTTAAAACATACATTAAAATATAATAAAAATAATATACAACGTATGCATCTAAAGTGATAATCATGAACTATGATCGGTTTATTTATAATTATACATATAGGCGCTTCGACATTTGTATACTAACAGTTATACTCCATTTAGTTAGGTATTCAAATAAATGTAAAGAATCTTGACATGACAACATAATTACTTTGTAATTAGCAAAATTATTGATTTATGAAGTGTATATTTCAATAAAAAAAAGACTAAAAACTAAATGGAGCATAGTTCACTTAGGTATACAGGTTATTAGGTAATATACATGGTATTTTTTAATTTTATTCTCATTGGTTTTCAGTAATGGATCTAGACTTTTTTGGAGGCGGGGCAAAATATGAATAGCCCGATTTCGATAAAATTACCGAAAATTACCGATTTTAATAAAAGGACCACCTGACTAGGATACCCGTTCAAACTAAAAAAGAATTATCCAAATCGTCTCCGAAATGCACGAATGATAAGAACACCTTTAGGTTGACTAGCAGTAAAGACGTTATAAATTTAAATAAATAAATTAGAACGAATATTGTCGAAGCGCAAAGTTTATCGTACTGATTACTACGAGCACTCACCTTGAGGCATGGCGGCTGGATTGTTATCCATTGGTAGGGGCTCCACGTTCAGGTTGTGAGGCTCTGTGGTCTGCAACAACAAATGAAGTCATCGCATACTTATTACACGTATTTGTATTTATTGACGAAATCTTACGAGACTCCAGGACTTGGCCTACACTCTTCACGCTGGCCAAACGGGTTGGAGAGATCTCATTGACATAAGCATTGTTTAGCGCTTGTATTTCCTAAGTCGCCCTCTACGGACATCAACGGGAGGAATTTCGCTATATGTTTATTGGGAAACTTATTCAGTATCATGGATTGAATTCACCCTCAAAATATTTTTTTGTTACTGACCAATTGTAGTGGTGCCAGAACTTTCTTATTTTTTCACTAATCCTTTGTGTGTAGTTGAATTATTTAAGGGTGAACTGAATTTTTAGGGTCCCCTGACCCTAGACCAAAATACAACTTTCCATACAAACGTAGTCTACGTTTTATTTCAAAACGACATGTCCGATTTGGGCAAAATTTTGTAATTTCAAAGATATTGCAATTATCTAGGTTTATAACTAGTTTCCGACACTAAAAATATGAACTTGAAATAGAATATAGTGTTTTATATCATTTTTGACCATTAGTATGGGAAACTTCTAAATCGTTATATTTTCTTTCCAGTTCATAATTTTACCATAGGAAACCAGTTATAACCCTAGATAATTGCAATTTCTTTACAATTACCAATTTTTACCGGAATCTGACATGTGGTTTCAAAATTAAACGTAGACTACGTTTGTATGGAGAAGTCTAGGGTCGGGGGACTCTTAACGTGCCGTTTTCAGCCTTGTGGTTTCCGGCAGAGTAGAATAGGGCCACTCCAAGTCCTCCCGTGGATGTCGTAGAAGGTGCCTTAGGAAATACAGCTAAGCAGCAAGCTAAGCTTATAAACAACAGTGAGACATCTCCACCCCGTCTGGCTAGCGAGGAGAGCGTAGGCCAAGTCCTCTGGCTGCTCTGGCCAAGTATGGTTCTGGTAAAGAGAGGATCGTGCTCCTGCAGTGGAGACAAAGACCGGAGATGAATTTTAACGGTGACGGGTCCGTCTAACATTTCTACGGCTCTAGGTCCATTAGTCGTCGACCTCCGTGGCGTAGTGGTTACCATGCTAGTCCGCCACCCAGAGGTTCCGGGTTCGATATCTAGTCAGGGCAAGTTGAAAAATGGCCTTTTTTTCAAATTGTCCTGGGTCTTGGATGTTTATCTATATATGTATGTATTTGTTATAAAATACAGTAACGTTGAGTTAGTATCCCATAACAAAAGTCTCGAACTTACTTTGGGGCTAGTTCAATCAGTGTAATTTGTCCTTATATATTTATTTTACTTATTTAGTACCTGGGTGAGCTAATTTTTTTTAAACTTGTCTAAAAACAATACAAAATAAAAAATTATATGTAAACTTGAACATAAACTGTCTGGATCTTAAGGGTAAACTGAATGTTAACCGCTCTAGGTCCGTCTGGCACCGCTCTGGGTCCATCAGACCGTGTACACACCTGCTGCGCGTTGTCCAGCGCCCTGTCGTCCTGGAAGTCGCGCCGCTGCCGCTGCGGCAGGCTGCTCAGCGTGATGGTGTCGCCGCGGACCAGGTCTAGCTGTGCGGACTCCTCCGGCCGCCCGTCCTCGGGGAGCAGCTCCAGGGGGGTCGACCCCGTTGAACTTTTCCTTCGCCTGTGAAAATCAACAATATACAATACAATATAATGCAATGCAATACCCTTTATTACACAAAATAAATAAATAGAGGACACAATTATATTAAAAACTAGCTGTGCCCGCGGGCTTCGCTCCTCGTGGGAATTTCGGGATAAGAGTATCCTATGTCCTTTCTCGAGTCTCAAACTATATCCATACCAAATTTCATCCCAATCGGTTCAGTACTTGAAGCGTGAAGAGGTAACAAACAAACAAACATACAAATATACAAACTCACTTTCGCATTTATAATATTAGTAGGAAGTAGGATAGTAGGACTAGGAAATACGTTGCTGATTAAGATATTTTACAAATTCTCTCATTTTTGTTTACTGTATATTATACTATATTTATATGTATTTTATTAAGAAAATAAAAAAATACATGTATATTCTCTACTAGCTGCGCCGGCCTATGTGTTTATCCAGGTTGTCAATTTCCTACATATTAAATATGACCAAAATGGTACAGGCGTTGGCACGAGGAGAAGTATCAAACACAGACTTTTTTCTTAATAATATTGGTGTGATATATACTATAAACAGTAAACACATATCTAGAACTACAGATATTACCGTTTCCGCTTGTTGTTCGGCGAGGCGGCCGGCGAGGCGGAGTGTCGGTGCGAGTCGATGGAGTCCCCCGGTTGGAACTCGGAGGCGGAGCCCTGGGCGCGCGTCAGTGACGTGGAGTCGGGCATTTCTGTCAGCCCTTTGATTTTTAACAGCTTTGCCGTTTCGAGCACCTGCGATTTCAAATAAACAGAATGTAAATTATTTCGTAAAAGTTTATTCATACTAAGTCTTTTTTTTTTTTTAGGGACAAATTGCACTGATTGAGCTAGCTCCAAAGTAAGTTCGACACTTGTGTTATGGGATACTAACTCAACGATACTATATTTTATAACAAATACATATATAGATAAACATCCAAGACCCAGGACAATTTGAAAAAGACTATTTTCCAACTTGCCCTGACCGGGGATCGAACCCGGGACCTCTGGGTGGCGGACTAGCATGGTGACCACTACGCCACGGAGGTCAACATTCCTTAAATCTCTTATATAGTATAACGATACTATTGGAGAATGACTGTCATCGATTTAGTGCAGTTGTGATATATTATAACACACGCGCCACCAATTGGCACTTTCACCTTTTTTTCTGTTACCAACTTCCCACCACTTTTTATTAGTATTTTACACGGAACTATATAAAATACTAAATTACCGACTGAAAGCCGCAAGGTTTAGAAGGGAAGGTTTTTGAAGTGAAAACTTCTTATTTTTTTTTTGAGACGGAAAGGAAAACCATTGAACTCGCGACATTGTTACCGACACCAAGTGAAAAGAGAAAGATAATTTCACAAATGTAACTAACTCGTCGATAGCTCAGTTGCTGCAGTCGATGTTTCCTGTTCGAAGCCAGCACACTTTTTACTTTATTTTTTTAATTTATGATTTTTTATTTCTTCGTTTATTGCCTTTTTTTATTATTTAATAAATTCTTACATTGAAGAAAAAACTTCTTCAGACAAGTTGTGCATTTTTGAGATGGGAAAAACCATTGAACTCGCGACACTGTTACCGAAACGAAACAAGTTTTTACATCCGTCGGCACTCCCGGAGTGCCACTGTTTTTCTTTAAACATGAAGGTAGATGTATCTTACCTGTGGCAGCTGTTCCTCTGTGACATTGACTTCCCCGTAGTACATAAAGTCCACCATGGTGCGCAAGTCTGCAAACGTGACATCCTTTAGGATCACTATGGGATGCCGTGACGGGTTGTCCACGAACAATGCCTGCAATGATAGGGACAAGTTATTATTAACCCTTGTTTACCTATATGAATGTTTATCTATATATGTATTTGTTATAAAATATAGTATCGTTGAGTTAGTATCGCTTAACACAAGTCTCGAACTTACTTTGGGGCTAGCTCAATCAGTGTAATTTGTCCCTATATATTTATTATTTTATTATTTATTTCCTGTTCGTGTGTTTTAGGGCTCAGACAGACAGCGACAGCTCTCGACCCTGCGATGATTGTAATTACACGTTTTTGGAGAAATACTGCTGTACAGTTTGTTACCGCTTCTTTTGTTCTTGCGCTTAGGAAGGCTTTATTATGAAATGGAAAGTAAAAAAAAATACATAAATAACAATATTACTTAAACATAAGAATTACATTCTAAATTGTTTTACAAGTCATTATTTAAAAAAAAGATATGTCAGTTGACAAGCACTCCTGAGCCTTTCTTTCTTTTTTTTTAAAGGTTATGGCTCCATCGTTTAGCCAAAACGATGATTTTGCCAATGTCAAGGTTGAGGATGACACGGTTATGTAGATAGAAGTAAATTTAATACCTTGATTGTGTGAGTTTATAAATTGACATACAAAAAGTCTGTGTCAATTCAATGTCAATTTATCTTTCATTCAATCAACTCAAATATAAAAAAGAACTACAACACTGTTATGTTATTTATTTGCTGATACGGATCCCTTCATGGGCGATTCCTACACGCACATGGCCGTTTTTTTTATTGCTAAGGATAACACTACTATTTATCTTTACATGTTATAATAAAAAAGTAAAATAAATGTGTCTGTACATGAAATATATTTCCAAAATAAATATTGGGGGCGATGGAGACCAGAATAAGAATTTAAAAATAAAGTCTGTCTTTTTGTACACGCTTATCTCGATTCGAATGAAACTTTTTTTTATATAGCTGCTAAACCTGGGCAACATATAGAATAGAATAGAAAAATAAATAACATATAGGGTATAATTGATTTTAGAAAATTAAACACCTAATGCAGTTCTATAATGGTCCAGCTGAACTATAAGCAATATAAAAATGACGCCTTAGTAAAAGTTGTTTAGCCTGATCAGCATTTCCCAGAGACAAAGTCCAGTAAATTAATTTAAAAAAACGACGGGTTGCACTCTGGGAGTGCCGGCAGAAGTGAAAACTTAAATATTAACGTTGTGCATTTTTGATATACGAAACAGCAGGCGCAGGCATACATTTTCGCCGCGCCGTAGAAAGAGAGGGGGATACTCCCTCTCCTACGCCGCGCCAGCTGTCTACTCTCCATCCGTCTTACGAATTTTCGGGTCACGTGTCCTGACGCGAGTTTAACATTTTTTACCCATTCCAAAAAAAGTGCACAACGAAGCTAAAGAAGTTTTCACTTCAAAAAAATAAAAATAATTTTAATGTCAATAAGATAAGATCATTTTTATTTTCACACAAGATACATTGCAAGTTATACTCAAACTCACCTGGAAGTATGTACTGCACGCGGACAAGACAATCTTGTGCGCCTGCAGTTGCTTGCCCTCCGCGGCGAGCGTGACGTCGACGAGGGTCCGCGTGGTGAGCAGCGTCGTAAACGTCGATATGAAGTTCGGCTGGTGGTTGTTCCAGCGCAGGCTGTACTGCTGCGACATGGCGGCGGCTGTGCTGGAACTGTTCACACGTCATCATGTACAAACATAGATCAGCATCAGCTGTCTCTTAGGCTTAACACACTGCATCGCGCCCCGCTGCGTAGTGCGGGGCCGCCATACAAAAACGACGCGCGGGGACGCGGTGTCAGTGTGTTGGACTGTGCGTGTTTTCAATACAAACTGAGGTACTTACAAGCAACGTTAGAACACGCATTCAGGCGCTACGCTGCGTAATGCGGGGCAATGTGAGGATCGCCTTAGGGATAAAAAATACATACATCTATATTTTACGCCTGCTTCCCATAGAGATAGGCAGAAAATATCTCCACTTACTACGATCCTTGCAAACCTCTTTCGCTTCGTTAACACTCATAACTCTTTTCATGCATGCTCTCCGGTTATGGGTACTCCTTACATCACCTTTTTTCAGAACATCTACAATTTGGTCGCAGAACGTTCGTCGAGGTCGACCAGGTCTGGCAGACATGATAGTATGTATTGTATTGTATACGCGATGATTCTCCATTGGTTTTGCAGCCGAAGGCCACTACATAAGCATCGTTAGTAAGAACTAATTAGCTAGTCAAAATTAACACCGCCTTAACTGTGACGTCACGATGTTTCATTGCGTGCGCAGCCGTCACAACACGTTATCATTTATTTTGTCAGTGACAGGTACCGTGGGTGACGTACATAAATTCACGTATCACTGAGTCGCACCGTTAAAGTCATAAACTGTTTTCTATTAATATTTACTTTTAATTTTAATTTTTTTTTATAAGATACAATATTAAAAAAACGAAAATGTATAAGTTCTATACAGAGTTCTATTCAAATGTATAAGTTATATAAAGAGTTAAAATGTCTTCTGATTAGAAGTCAATTGAGATATAATTTCGATTTTTTTTCATGGTATATTATGGCTCTGGATACGAGTCCTTTAGAGCCTACCTTTATTTCTTTGTTTCTCTATTCCTATCCTTTAATACTAATCAATAAAATGTTGGTGTAGGTCCTTTGATTGTTTCAAGGGAGCTTCTGGCGACAAATCTACACGAGTCCACTGGTTTTCATAGCCGATTGTTTGGCGGACGGCGCCTTAAGACGCCACCATAGTCTGCAAATAAATATCACTACAGCCGCACTATGACTGTCGACTTAAAATATTTCATATATTGTCCATGACAATGACCATTTATGACACAAAACTACACCAATTTCATTTTATTTATCAATTTGCAAAAGAATTTAAAGCAAACCTCAACTGAGCCCCTTGACTTCCCGCCAAGAAAAAAACCTTTTACAGCTCGCTAATACAGGTTGACTTTTTACCTACCAGCCAAATATTTGGAGCAAGTTCGTTCCATGCTACTCAATAAAAAAAACGACGGGTTGCACTCTGGGAGTGCCGGCAGAAGTGAAAACTTGAATATTAACGTTGTGCATTTTTGATATTTTGGAATGGTTAGGGAATAATTTTGCACGAATTGCTTTAATTATCAGTATAAAATATTTCAAATCTTTTCTGAACCACAGTCTGTCACAAATGTCACAAGCATGACACATTACACACATGAACGTAACGTAACATAAACACACACGAACATTCGCGCAAGCGCCCTGCGCCGTCTTACGAATTTTCGATCAGGACACGTGGTCCTGACGCGAGTTTAAGATTTTTTACCCATTCCAAAAAAAGTGCACAACGCCGCTAAAGAAGTTTTCACTTCAAAAAAGTAATAAAAATTTTATGAAAACATTTATACAAAATCCGTTTGGAAAAGCGCTGATTTTTATGGGAAACCTAAATATAAACTTTTTTTTTTGGCAAATTTAGCTGGTGGGTAAAAAATCAACCTGCACACAAATAAATGTCATTTTAAGTTATACAAATGTATATGGTAATTTTTTCATTACAACAAACGAAAAAAAGAAAAGAATCGCGTAGTAAGAAACTGAAATATCCTGTATACAAATAAGGAAATCTCATGTTATTTATACAAATGTATAAGGTATTTTTTTTTTATTACAACAAACGAAAAAACAAAAGGAAATGCGTAGTAACAAACTGTAATATCCTGTGTAGAAATAAGTTAATACATACATACATACATACTATCACGACTGTATCCCTAATGGGGCAGACAGAGCATTTTGGGTCTTGCGGTTCTATGCAGAGCCCAGGGCCGCAAGACCCAAAAGCCACTTTTAGCGTCATGGTGGGCGAGAAGATGGAAAAGCAATCAATACAGTGATGGGTTGCTAGCCGCATCGCCTGTTAACATGATTTGCATTTTTGCCCATTCCCTCGATCGGCTTTTACGATCTGCGTGGGAAGAGAAGCAGCTGGTACATTCTAAGTTATTTTTATTTCTCCCAGACCAGCATGGGAGCTATACAATGTTCTTTTTAATTAAGTACAAATATTTTAAGAGGTGATTTAGACCATCATTCCCAACAACTATTCCCAATAAATGTATATCGAAATACGAAAAAAAAAAATCCTTTTTCATAGTAATGATATCACGTGACTACTTCGACTTGTATGAGAACCTAAAAATTTTTTTTGGTATTTCGATACACATTCATTAGAAAAATTTGTTCAAAATTATGGACCGAACCACCCCTTAAAATATTTGTACTTAATTAAAAAGG
Organism: Acrobasis consociella; assembly: GCA_963555685.1. Classification (NCBI taxonomy): domain Eukaryota; kingdom Metazoa; phylum Arthropoda; class Insecta; order Lepidoptera; family Pyralidae; genus Acrobasis; species Acrobasis consociella. Next base: position 2,655,258 of record OY743104.1, on the reverse strand, counting down.
ACATTGTATAATAAGTTAATGCCATGTTAAGTTATACAATTTTTTTTTTATTACATCAAACCAAACAAAGAAAATAAACCCGTAGTAACAAACTGAATTATTTCACAACCAGGAACAGTGGTGGCCTATTTATTCGCCACTTTCAACATTTGACTTACAAAAGTTGTCCCATAACCACTGGGTTACATTATAATACATTTGAATTAATGCACTGACCACATCTACTGAATAGATCGATGACATTAGACATTACCGACGCAGAAACATATTTTTTATTGGCTGTCTCGTTGTTGGGCAAAGCAAAGGCTTGCTGTTTGAAATCGTAACTTTATCAAATTATCTTGTTATTTTCAATTATACAAAGTGGAAGGGACATACCCGTAATAAATCAAACCTCAGACAATAGACCACTTTTTTTTATTTTATTTTTTTTTGCTTTTAATTTCCACATGTTCCACGCTCCAGTTGCAATTTTAGTTATTTATTCTTGGTTTCTTGGACATGCAGTCCCTTTAGGGTAAAAGCCTCCTCCATCTTTTTCCACCTTTCTATTCTTGGCCGTTTCCATCCACTTTTTTCCTGCTGCTTCTACGATAGATCACCATAGTATAATGATAATAAAATAACAGTCAAGAAACAACCAAAAATTTCGACATCCCCATACAAATTGCCCGGGCGGCTGCATACCTAAAGGAAAGGCCAACTTTTTTATAATTTTTTGTCTATTATTTTAATTTCTTTATACTATAGTGGTCTAGTATAGCTCGTGGTTCGATTTATTACGGGTATGTCCCTGCGACATTGTATAAAGTCTAACAATTCAGTCCGTGATACTGAACAACTTTCACCAAGAAACGCATCTCGAAATATGAAAAATTATTTTTGGCTTTCCATACAAACTCGGTTTGGTCAACTTGTAAACTAATGGCCAAAAATAACTTTTCATATTTCGATATAAGTGCCTTGGGAAAAGTTGTTCAGTATCATGGACTGAAATCACCCTTAAAATAATTTCAGTATAGGTTTATAGGAAATGAGAGGATCACGAAAACGGCTCCAACTTGATTTTGTTTCAAAACTTTTTATTATTTCCTAATAATTTTGAATGGGATACAAATAGTAAGCATTTCAATACAGCAAGCAAAGTATTTCAACAAAAAGTTTTTAACCTATTATTTGCAAGTATGACCTTCCTTTGTAAATATCTCAGGCAGTGTGATATGTATCTAGACTTCTAGACCGATTAAACGACAAGATATAGCTGAAGAAACTAAAACCAGACTGCGGAAAATTCATACTAAAAAGTACGTTCGAATATGCATTGCAAGCTAAGCAAGGAGTAACAACTGATTACTTAATAGTGTTACTTTTTGAACACCGGCTATATTTTTAGAGCAAGTTCAGTTCATAATACTAAACATTTAGTGTTATTTGTCCCTATATATTTATTATTAAAAAAAATCGATTTTCCATAAAAAAATATATTGAAATTCAATAAAAAAATAATCGTATTCCCATACAATTTCCATTTGGCTGAACTCTGATTTGTTTGGGGAGCCGATATTGTTTCCTTTTTCTATAATTGTTTTTATGAAAAGTACGCTAGTATTACGGACTAAACTTGCTCCAAAGTTTTGCCGGTGTTTAAAATTTGATACCCGACAGAGTATGATTTGATTTATTTTATTTTTGAGTTCATCAGTTTCATCACTTTGGCCTGTAGAGGGCGCCACATTGAATTTAGCGTCCAATGTACCATAGATATCATGGAAGATACGCGGGAACAGATATACATACATACATTCATCATTTCTCTCCCAAAGACTTCGACTGGACCCATGGGACAGTTTATATTTATAGAATGTAAGTTTAAGGCTTGGAGAATGTGAGGTTAAGGCAGCCTGAAAAATCTGACACCAGTGTTGGCCAGTTGCACATACGAAAAACAACATTGCATATTTATACGCACATACTAACATCCATAGCGGCGACAAACATAACCCTCCTTTTGGCTTCACCGTAGCCGGGTAAAAAGACACGTACCTGTTCGTTTGCACGGCTATGCTATCTTCGTTTGTCCCTCCGGCGAGCGGTTTACTGCAACATACAATACGATATTTTAATCAATAATATTTATTATTCATAACATTAAGTAACACTATCCGAAACCGAAACAAAATTATATTTTAATCTGCCCGAAAGTTAATAAATTATAAGCTATTAAAATCTGATGAAATGAGAAACTGTCAAGTAAGAGAAAATGGATGCACGTAAAGCGCTCTTGACGTCACTGCTATTAGGCCTCGCGCGTGCGAAAGAGAGGGAGATGTCCCCAATTATTTAGCCTTATTTTACAGACTAGTGTTCTCGCTATTCAATTTTACTTCAGGTCAGATAGCCCTTAGGCAAAGGCCACTTCCACTCCTATCTACGAGGGGGGGTCAAAAAGTTCGCGGAACGGAGGGGAAGGGGGGTGAAATAAAATACTGTACTATTTTTCTTTTTCAATATATTCCCCCTTAAGTCGAATACATTTTTCAGATCTCTCTATTAACTTATTAATACCGTCGAAAAAAAATGATTTGTCTTTGTCCTCAAAATAGGCCGAAATCGCCGACTTGACTTCTTCATCATCGGAAAATTTCTTCCCCCGAAGCTCTTTTTTTAATTTGGGAAATAAAAAATAATCACAGGGGGCTAAGTCTGGACTATAGGGAGGATGGTTTAACATTTCGAAGCCACAGTGATGAAGGGCAGCCATCGCAACGCGGCTCTTGTGTACCGGTGCGTTGTCATGCAAAAGCAGCACACCCTTTGTCAACTTTCCCCGCCTTTTCTCCTTGATTGCTTCTTTTAATTGTCTTAGTAGATTAGCGTAGTATTCTCCCGTTATAGAAACACCCTTATCTTTATAATCTATTAATAAAATACCCTCTGTATCCCAAAAAACAGTTGCCATGATTTTTCCAGCCGATTGTGACACCCTGTATTTCTTAGGGGGGGGCTGACCCTTTTTATGCCACTGCATAGACTCTTGCTTCGACTCAGGCTCATAATGATGAACCCAAGTTTCATCTGCAGTAACAAGTCTTGCAAAAATTCCTTCCTTGTCGGCGCTACAGAGGTCTAAAAACTCCTTTGAATACTCGACGCGCAGCTGTTTCTGTGGTGGTGTGAGCATTCTTGGCACCCATCTTGCGCTGACTTTTGACATCCCAAGATTGTCGTGTAGAATATTTAAAATGGTTGTAGGTGATACTCCAACCATTTCTGCAAGTTGTTTCTTCTTCAAACGAGTATCCTCCAGTATAAGATTCTCCACTTTTTCAACGATGTTTGAGGTGGTGGCCTCAATCGGCCGTCCTGAGCGAGGGTCGTCTTCAAGAGACTCTCTGCCTTGCTTGAAAAGGCTATTCCACTTGTACACCATGGTTTTCCCAGGGCAAGAGTCCCCGTATACTGATAACATTTCTTCCAAAATTTTCTGAGGTGGTTTTCCTTGCTTAGTGAGGAACTTTATGACGGCACGAAACTCGATTTTTTCCATGTTCAAGTTTTTCTTCCGGATTCACTTGTTTGATCGACGACAGGTCAAAGGTTATTGACACAATCAGGTTCAAACTTGGCATATATACTCACAAAGAGTTGCTCATTAGTTACTACCTGCGGCAGGTCCCCCACCCCCCGCTATCCCCTCCATTCCGCGAACTTTTTGACCCCCCCTCGTATCTCGTGCCACTGTGCCAAGTCTTTCCTACCACTTTGCTTACATCGTCGTCCCATCTCTTCTGTGGCACAGAGCTGATGTAATTATTACATACAGCACGGAATCTCCTAATGTTCCGCGCAATATGCTGCACCTCTTTCCCGTTCTCGCCTTGTGAAAGGTGTTGAGCTGCAGCCACTTCTTCATCTTATCGTGTGTGTTAGTGTCTAACACTAGTGTCTGAGTTTTTAAACCGCCTTAAAGGCCTCTGACATAGTTTTAGGTAACGACCAATGTCAAAGACAGTGACCGGGACCGACGGCTTAACGTTCCCTCCGAAGCACGGATCATCTTACTTATCAGACAATCAGGTGATCAGCCTGCAATGTCCTAACCAAACTAGAAAAACACAAAGTCGTTGTCCCCGCCGGGAATCGAACCCAAGCCACTTCTACAAGACGAAAACGAGGGACAGGAACCACAGATATAGATGTAATAGATAACGCATGTATCAAGATTTGTATGGAAACCAAGCGTGCCAACTTTTTTAATGCCTACTGTGACGTCAGACGCAATTTTAGTGATGGGAAATTCAAACCGATTCAAAGAAACCGCTCACTACGATTTAAACGATTTATTGAAGACGCACGCCGCCGCCATGATCGTCTCGCTCATACTCATCGATTTTATATCTGTGGTCTCGCTCGCTCACTCCGCGCTCGCTAACCATACGATCGATTAACATTTAAGTTAATCGATTTGTGATAAAAATCACAATCGATTTTCTGATTGACGAATGATATGAAATTGGATAAACAAATGATTCTAAACGGAAAATTGTTTGATAATAAAGAATAAATATTTGTACTCAAATTATTTCAATTTAACTAAAATTTAAACTATACCAACTTATTAAAATTTAAATTAAAACTAAAAATTACAATTAATGTAAATATTTTAATTGAACTTTAAAAATAAAACTATTATTATTCTTAAATAACCGGCCAAGTGCGAGTCGAATTCTCTAATTTAATTATCTATAAAAAAACACGTTTTTACCGATTTCAATGCGTTTTTTAAATGTTGAAGCAACTTCCCTTGCGGTCGTTCTTAGCCATGTCAGGCTTGTCTCACATACCGCTTCAATGGGGGAAATGCAGTATGGACGACTCACTAACGAGCAATGAGCAGTGACGCACGCGCGGTTTTGTTCACCAACGTGTGACCAGTAGTTCAAAGAGCGACCATATTATATACATGAACTCTGAAAATATTACCCTCGTTTTCTAAAGTGTAAATTAGGAAATTTGCTTGTTTACAATCTATTAAATTGGCTCTTTAATAATAGTTTATATCATTCGTCAGTCCGATATCGATTAAAATCGATTATTGGTATATGTTGTAGAACGAACAACACTAGTCGCTAAATTTTACTGACGAATGAGAAATTGCCGGTACCACGACGTCGTAGCGATGCGCGACAGTATCGCTTGTTTCGATATACATTGCTTCTTAACACACAACGTCGGATCAAACGCTCAAAGCAAACGCGGCAATGTAATGTGAATGTAGTTTTTAAACCTTAATCTATACTTATTTAGGTATAATCTTGGAATCACCGCTCGGAATGCTTAAAAAATTGTTTTAAAATGAATTTACGCATATTTTTCTTTTTAAATAACTTAGCTGTGATAGGAAATATGTCCTTGACTTTGGGCGCTTGCAATTTTTGGGCTGTTGCAGTTTATTATCACGCTACGAGGCATTTTTTTATTTTTCGCTGCCGTCCGGCTGCAATCACAGACGCGCGCGGACTGTCAGTAGCGGCGGCCAACCTCGACGCTTTGTCTGAGAACTTACACGCGAAGTAGGTGCATTTAAGTCGTCTATCTATATCTATGTCTGTGACAGGAACGCATATTGCTCGGGCGGGACCTTAAGAGATTCCGTTCTGTATGTAATACTTATATTAAGTAATTCTGTGTCAGTGGTCTTGTCTTGTTAAAATTGCAAACTTTTTCTGTGTTGGTTAGCTATGACACCACATGACCCCACCAGGATTTCTCTGCTGTGTTTTATATTATAAAAACACTATACATAATCTATTGTAAAAGAAGAAACTGAGTGGCTGACATATATGTTTAGCGAATGAACGATCAACGCACAGCTGAAACAAAACCGATGGGTGAAGCATAAAATTTTGCACTAAGGTTTTTAAATGACGAAAGTTTGCATTAACAAGAAATTCTTGGAAATTCATCCCCCAAGCGGATGAATTGAGGGTTGAAAGTTTGTATGAAACTTGGTCAAATTTGAAGTTGTAAATGTAAAAAATAATATAAGAGCTCACGGATCATAAGAAAAGTTTACTATATCACTATTTTCATTATTAAAGTTTGTATGAAACTCATCAATAAATACATACACCAAAAAAATTTAAGGATTAGAAGTAGAAAAAAAAACCAACAAACTGACAACCTCCTCCTTTTTTAAAGTTGGTTAAAAAACATAGTTCACTTCGAAATGCTTTTGCTATTCTTTTGCACAAAGCCTTGATTGCTAAACCTATGTGGAAGCACAGCAATGCCTTCGCCTACTAGTTAATATATCTTCACCCCACTGCTGGGCGAAGACCTACCCTTTTTTTCCACTCATTTTCAAGAGCTCAGTCCGCCAGCCATATAAAAATTTCTAATTATGACAACTGAAAAAAGACCTGGCCTCAATCTGGGTTTTTAAGAAAGGCAGAAAACTATATTAGATGCCTTAAGACAGCTTGAAAAATCGAACACTGTTTGTCACTAAACAACTCTTTCATCTTGCTGAGCCTGGTTAAAACTCTGTCATTTATTTTATTCTGTTTTCAGTATTTATTGTTATAGCGCCAATAGAAATACATCATAGTCTAGCTATTACGGTTCATGAGACAGAAGGCCTGGTGACAGACAGATGGACAGACAGCAGACTGGAGTCTTAGTAATGGGGTCCCATTTTTACCCTTTGGGTACAGAACCCTAAAAAACGTTTAAAGATTTGAATTGACTCTCTCTTTTTTGGAAGCCCGTTAAAAAGAAAAGTCTCTAATGGAGCATGCGGAAGCACAAATTACATTCGCTAAGGCATTAATCCATACTTATATATAAAGCTAAAGAGTTTGTTTGTTTGTTTGTTGTACTGGTCCGATTTGAAAAATTCTTTCGGTATTAGTTAGGTCGTTTATCGAGGAAGGCTATAGGCTATTTTGCATCACTCCCGCGACTTCACTCGCGTGGTAAACGCGGGCGAAGCCGCGCGCTGCCTCTAGTAAGAAATAAAACATATACTAGGGCTGAGAGACTCAGTATACGACCCAATGGCCACATTTAGGGTTGGATCTCATCTGTCAACATGGAACGGAGCTTTGGCATTCTGCATTTTCTGTTACTCAAATTCATCATGTTCTGAGTTACAGAAAAGGAAAACGGCATAGAAAAGGGCTGTTCTGAGCAGCTAAATGTGTTCCAACCCTTGGCATGATGGAGGGAACATATGGGGCTATTATATTTGCAACATTTTCTTTTTCTGCTTCTTTAGCCTTAGTCCACTCTTTACGTGGAGTCTGCAGACCCCCAACACAGACCTTACATTTTCTTTTAGTAACATTTTGGCAATACCGTTGTGTGAATTTCATGGTTTCAGTAAACACTTTACCTAATTTAACCGGTAAAGACCCACACGACGTTAATAAATGTCCACGTTCATTGTTTTTCTATTGTGTCTGGTATTGGCGGTAAAGAAACGGTTAAAACTAACATATAAATATTGTTCGACTGTGAAAAACGTGTGTTAATTTGTGATATTTCACTTATCCTGAGTTAGAGTAATGTTTTGAAGATATCACAGTCATTTTGTTATAATGACCAATGTTTATATTTTCTGCATTTGTATCACATTCATTACCTCTAAGAAAACAGAAATGTATCATTCAGATAAGAATAATTTTTCAAAACTAAAAACAGACTTCACCCCCAAAGTAAAAACAACATGTGCCTTAAAATTTTCCTCTGTGATACATACAAATATACACCCTTCAAATTGTCACAAATGGGGTTCAGTTGAAAGAGAATAAAATACATAATAAGCTAAATATAGCTATATATGTATAGATTTATTTTATAAGGGTATTAAATCATTTATGAATATAATCCTAGACTAGACACAGAAATTAAATTAGCAAGCAATACTACAATATATTACATGCAGAGAAAAACAAAGTGAAACAAAGAGAAAAATCATAATTTCGCATAGTAGATACCTCACTACGCCAGCTTCAGCACTGCGTGATACATAGTGACGGAGTGACGGAGTGACGGAGCACCCTGCACTCGGCCCACGGACTCGACTCGCGGGACCACCGCACAGCCCGATCTTATTGTCTAACTACCAAGTCTCTACGCATAACTGAGGCGCGTCATGCAAAATACTAAACGACATAACAACACTTTGCACGGTCCGAATGCTGTCCGCAGCCGCCTAACCACCGAACTACACAATACAACTCCACTTCTGCAGCTGCACAAATACAACAAAAATATTCTCTTACAACAACTATGTATGAGACCATCCCGACGAAATGACATCAATCAATAAAAATGCAAACTTCGCGTCGCGCTATTATGCAATATATAAACTTTAAACTCACCCATACTGCGTTAGGTTTGCGTAATTGCGTTTTCACTGCACTTTTTAATGTATAAATGTAAGTAAATAATTATCAATCAACCCACGCTAACACATATCCACCAAAACCCACGCCGACCTGTGTTGCCAAAAAATGACACAGAGCTAAAATAAATAAATAATTTTTTTAGTCGTTTTTTGGCGTGCTTACCAAAAAGATGAAAGACTGTTCGGCCGAACCGTCAACTGTCAAAATAGAAACAGCATTTATGTTGAGATTGAAATAAACTCAACACTAAAGTGAGAGTGAGCAATATTTTTCAAGAAGGAAATTAATAAAAGCCTACAGACTGGCAATTTACTTAAAATGCACATAAATAAGCGGTATCACGACAGTTCAACCCCAAGACAACTTAACCCCGACAACTAATCCCTGTCAACTCGAACCCAAGAAAACTCAACCCTATGACGATTCAACCCCGACAATTCAACTCCGACAACTCAACCCCGACAACTCGACCCCCGACAACTCGACCCCCGACAACTCAACCCCGAAAACTCGACCCCCGACAACTCGACCTCCGACAACTCAACCCTGACAACTCGACCTCCGACAACTCAACCCCGACAACTCGACCCCCGACAACTCGACCTCCGACAACTCAACCCCGACAACTCGATCCCCAACGAAATCTTTGCTCCCGAATCTTGATCACCACCACAAATAAGATAGACCACATCAAAAAGAATCTTTAAATATAAAATTTAGCTATAATGGAAAAGATATCGAGACTGTCAAATCCTTTCAATTACTGGGAATGGTACTAGACACAAATATGAATTGGAAAGATCACGTTGACAAAATAGTAAACAAATTACAAACATTTACATACGCACTTCGGGAACTCAAAAAATCCACGAATAACAAAACGGCGATAACAGCTTACTATGCATATGCATATTCGTGGCTTACATATGGGGTTATACTCTGGGGAAATAGTACCGACGCGAATAGATTGCTAATTCTTCAAAAGAAATGCATACGTATCATAGAAAATATTAAAGACAGAGAAAGCTGTAGGCCATATTTTAAAAATTTAAAAATACTGACATTGCCATGCATATACATTTTAGAAACTAGTAAATTTATGAGAAAATATCCCCAATATTACACGAAAAAAGACGATTTACCGCGACGCTATCCCACAAGGAAGAAGAATATGTTAGCGAGGCCGAATAACACTCGTAATTTAGAAATATTTAATTCTGGGCCGCTTGCAATGACAATTAAAGTCTATAATGCCCTCCCAGACCTGCTTAGAGCAGAGGAGAAGAATTCGATTTTTATTAAAAGATTAAAAGCCCTGCTTATAGATAAAAATTATTATACATTGGACGAGTTTTTTAATGATAACGATTTGACAAAATATACAATAAATGATAATGACGAATAACATAATCTGCATTGACATTTAATATAATTGACATTTAAATTAAAACAACATTTGGACGTTATTAAATATTATAGTATAGTATCGACACATTAAATAAAATAAAAAATATGACCAAAATTACATTAAATTTTAAGACATCAATAAAAAGAAATTACATTTTTAATCATAATAATTTTAACATTGAATTTGATATATACTAAAAAATAATCCGCATGCCGTTCCGTTATTTTCTGTTGCAATGCCCTAACAGGGTTCATGTTGTACCTACTAACCTAAGAAGTGACTGTGTAGTGTAATCTAATATATGTATAATGTGAAAAGCAATAAATAAATTGAAATTGAAATTGATCCTATTGCTATTATTTCGTGTTGCATAATTAAATAGGTGCTCTAAAACGTTTCTAGTATACATTCTGGTAAAAATTTCGTCAATTTCTCGCAGTTTTTTGCCATTTTTGTACTTGGACGATTTTTTACTTATTTTTTACTAAAAATCAGTTTTTACTTCTACCTACTGCTCCTAAACCTTAATCTAACTGCTGTACTAACCTTCCCTCGTCCTTTCGCATATCTTGACGCAGTTTTAAATTGGACCCAAGGCCTTATTAGGTAGTATTTAAAAAAATGGAGCTTACTACTGACCCTTATAATAGTGAAAGCACACTATTATAAGGGTGAATTCAGTCCATGATATATAGTATTTTTTGTTAGACCTTATATTTTCAAACCGATGTTAAGTGGAATTGATATCCGTAGCGCCATCTATTATTTGCCGGGGAAATTCAAACACCCTGACTTTCAAGCGTTAACTTCCAATAACTTTTAAACGGCTAAACCGATTTTCATTTACGTAAAAAAACCGCATCGAAATCAGTCCATCCGTTCGAGAGCTACGATGTCACAGACAGAAAGATAGACATTATAGTGTTAATCTTATAACACCCCCCTTTTTTCGGGCGCTAAAAATCTTGACGCGAGTCGCCACGATTTGTCTTCAAAAGGTGTTTTGTCTACGGGCACACGTACTCGTAATTCGAATTGATGCAACACAGGACCTACTAACCCAAAACAAAATGCTTAGCTACACTAAAAACCGTTTTAACCTTATACACATAGAAAACACCTAATTTTAACCACCTGCGATGGGCTACACCTAGTTCTAGCCGGAATGATAAAGGCTAAACCTAGTTCTAGCCGAACATAAGTAGGGTACACCTAAGTGTAGCCATCTGACATCGGCTGCACCAAGTTCTAGCCGGCTAAACCTAGGCGTAGCCGCATTTCGGGTTTTATCCGTAACATATATATGTACAAAAAAGGAAGCTAATTTTGTATCCTTGCCAGAGTAAAGTTGCGCTTAGGTTGAGTTATGCAGTCGAGTTGTTTGTGCACCCCCAAAGCGAGCAGAGATCGCCGAAGCGGTCACCGCGCCGGGGCTAATGAGCGCGAATAGCACACATAGTGTGTGAGAGATGACACCGCGGAGGGTCGAATGGTCACAAAAGTTGAGTTGTCGAATTCGAGTTGTCAGGGTTGAATTGTCGAGGTCGAGGTGCCGGGTGCGAGTTGTTGGGGTTGAGTTGTCGGGGGCGAGTTGTCGGGGTCGAGTTGTCAGGGTTGAGTTGTCGGGGTTGAGTTGTCGGGGTTGAGTTGTAGGGGTCGAGTTGTCGGGGGCGAGTTGTCGGGGTCGAGTTGTCGGGGTTGAGTTGTCGGGGTTATGTTGTCGGGGTTGAGTTGTCGGGGTTGAGTTGTATGGGGTTGAGTTGTCGGGGTTGAGTTGTCGGGGTTGAGTTGTCGGGGTTGAGTTGTCGGGGTTGAGTTGTCGAGGTCGATTTGTCGGGGTCGAGTTGTCTTGGGGTCGAGTTGTCGTAGATTCAAATAAGCTGTGGCGATGGCGACCGCTACGCTGCTGCCAGGAACTACAACTAAAGCGACAAAATAGTTCACAAGAAGCATATGAGATGGCGCTGCCAGTATCCTACATCTCGATCTCAGAGTTCTGGCTACAAAATGGACAGTGCAATAAATAAGTTATATCTGGAACTATTAAGAATAATAATTGACATTGACTATTTTGTATTGATATTGACTAGTGGTCGAGCATATCCTTCCTCCCGCTACTATTCGTAGGTCATGGTGGCCCGTGCGTGGGTATTATTGGGAAAACTTGCTAGCGGGTATTTTGAATTTTCGTGCGGAAACATGTGAGCAGTGTTTGTGTCTCATACATAATTGTAATTTTAAAATCTGTGGCGGGAGCGAGCTAATATACTCGAACGCCAAAAAGTAAAAAATTTCCAGCCACGCATGATGTTGCGCCTGGGGAACTATGGCTTCAACGATGTATCGTAATTATCAGTTTCAAGTTGCAACCCCAATTTTTTAGGTCGATATGTAGGATAGTGCTGGCTCCATCTCGTATGCTTCTTGCAAACTATTTTGCCAGTTGTCAGTAGCATTGTTGCATGTGGTTGTAGTTTTTGATAAAGGCGTTGAGGTCGCTATTAATTTTTTAATCAGTGACTTTAAGTCGGTACAAATGCTTACTTATTTTGTTGGTATGTAAATGTAACACAAGTGAGGTTAGATGTTAAGGACACAAGTACACAACACACACAAATTTACACAACCATAACTCCTTTACAAAGAGCTTTGAATTCACGTTTTATATTTTTGCGATGTGTTTAACCTTTGAAATACGAATTAAGCTTTATTGAGAGAGAATTAAGACCTCTTCATTTTTTGAGCATCACAATAAGTGTCATTTTCAATTCAACATTTTTAGCAACCGAAGCCAGGGGGAACAACTAGTGTTTTCAAAGATTGGTAATGTTGCCAGTTACAATTTTTACATTCGTTTACACGCAGATTGTGTAGGATTTTTTTTAAATTCTAATCAGAAGAATAACGAAGTTTTGTTACTAGGTACATTGAAACGAAACGTAGATATGTCAATTTGAAAAGTGACATTGACATTGACGGCAAACGATATTTGCTTTTGTCCTTGTAAATAAAAACGTAATATTTCAGTTTAAACATTTCATAATTGAATACGATTCGGCTGTGAAGTCGCTACAGTGTGTAATTTTCACAAGGTATTTAACTTATTAATTTACGCTGCACCTCCGCATCGTTCAGTAGAATAGTGTGTCAAAAGCATTTTTGTGTTCACTCAAACGCCTTCATTTTATGTAATTGCGTCGAGTTTATCACTGCGCTAGTATTCTAAAAATATTTTGCGTATTTTTAGTTGTAATGTAATTGTTCTCATTCACATGTGGCCGTATTTTTTGTTAGGTACGTATCTATGTGGTTTGACCTTCTCTAACGGGAAGGTCATGCTGGCTGCTGTTTATATAATTTGGCGTTGCATGCAGCCCTGTGGTGCGGCGGTGTCACTCGGGTACGGTGTGATCGCGGTCGCCGCCCGATCTTGTTGACCATTCGCGCTAAATATTCAAAATTACGGCTACATATATATGCGTTATCATGAGTGACTTATTCCCTATATTTAGACATATTGAGAGACCACGCAAACGTTAGAATAGCATCGTCCGCCGAACCGACGAGCTGTAATGGTACAGTGATATTGTATTGTGCTTAACATTGTTTGTACTTCTGTTATCCCGTGCAAGGTAATTATTTTCCTTTGTTTCTTAATGATCACATCTGTTTTTTTGTCTGTACATGTTTGACCACAGACTACACAAAGAATGTCTAATCATTTCATTCAGAGCCTTCCATGTGCAGGGTACAATATCATAACTTCATAAATTACAATACACTATTTTCCAACAAGTCAAATCAGATACTTTTTCTAAACGTGAAAACAAACAGTTTCTTTGGGATTTTGTATGAAATACAGGCAGGTGACGTCATAGATTTTTGAGTCAAATAGCGCTCTTATTATCAGTTTTTCTGCAATAATAAATTTAAAATCACATTAAAATGGATATGTTCAAACACAAGTGATAGTATTTCGCGACGTTTTATTTTGATATCAGTACAAAATAATTTATTTTTAGTATAGGAAAGTACCCAATTGATTTGCATGAAGATATGGTACAATTAAAGGTATAATGTGCATCAGTGTAACAAAAATTGTTTGACTCCCAATGAAAATGAGGGGTGTTATAGCTTTGATGTGTATTTGTATCTGTGTGTCTGTTTGTGTCACAATGTGCAAATGTATTTTGATGTGGTTTCTTTTGTGTTGAAGCTAACTTGAATAAAATTCTTCATTGCCATGTTTGATGGGTATTAATTCAGCGGTTTAAAAGCTACCGGTGGGGGAAGGGGGGGTGGATACTTAAAAGTAGTCTTTGTTTTTATTTGCCTAGCAAATAAACTTATAAATAGCTAAAGAAGTTAAGTGTCATTTCAAGTTAGTTTGGGTTTTGTTACACTTATCTAAACTCTGAGATATTTTTATTTATTATCTATCAGAGATGTGCCACTGGAAAGGTCCCAAATTTACAGGAATATTTCGAATATTCGCAATATTTCCGTAAATATTTCTCAAAATTTCCATTTCTGGCAATATTTAGGTATGGAAATTTTGACCAAAGAATAGTGATATGCATTTCCCGGGGATTTAGGGGACTAAATCCCCGGGAAATGCATATCACTGTTCTTTATTTATTCTGCGCCTAGGCTCATTATCTAGTACAATAGAGATAAAGACATATATAAAAATGGAAAAAAATGCAATTCATAGAAACTTACTTCATCTGATCATGCACATATATGACACTAATACCTGGGTGACGAAGCTTTGCTCGGTTACATCTCAAACACTAATTACCTTTTTGTTAAACTTGTCTAAAAACAATACAAAATAAAAAATTATATATTAACTTGAACATAAAAAAAAAAACAAAAGTAAGTCACAGAGTGGGTGGGATTCGAACCCGTAACACTCTTTCTAGCGGTCCGCATCCTTAACCGCTGAGCCAAACCATATTCTGCGTGGAAAGAAAAACCCATGAAAACTCGAAAACACGCGTTTTCCCAAACATAAAACTAATCTAGATCGATTATTTACCCCCGAAAACCTCCATATACCAATTTTCAGCAAAATCATTAGAGCCGTTTTCGAGATCTCAAAAAAAAATTATAAATATATAAAGAAATAAATAGACAAGAATTGCTCGTTTAAAGGTATAAGATATGGCTAAAGCTTGCTTTCTCTCCTTTCGCATTCCTAGTTGCAACCTTCTTGCCCACCATTCCAGTAAAAGTGGTCATTGAATCTTCCGGCCCTGGGCTTTGTTTAAAGCTGCAAGATTCAAATCTATCTGCCCCATTATGGTCAAAAACTTACATAGATTGCGGTCTAAAAGACATCGCTTTTGGCAAAAAGACCGCTTGTTTTACATTTTAATGTCTTTCTGTGTTCTTTAATTATTTATAAATAATAAAATAAAATAAATTTATTTCAGGTTACAAAGACCCATATTTACAAATACACCATGTCAGTCGCTCTTACAATCTATTATTACAATTAAGAATTCGTTAAACACAATTATATATTACAATAAATGTCAAAATGATTTACGAAGTGAAAACTTCTGTAAAGCATTATTTGAGATGAGAAGAAACCAGTGAACTTACGACACTGTTACTGTAACCAAGATTTCACTTCAGTCGGCACTACCGGAGTGCCATTGTTTTTTTTTTTGTGCTATGTAAAGTATTATATACTTACTTCAAGTAAACAGTAAAACTACTACTAAACTAAACATTTCCGAAACGGATCCCTAAATTGAACAATGGTATACACAAGCTCACCTCAAAGACCTATTTAACGACAACACAAGCGATGAGTAAGTTGTGAAAAAAAGTTGTCTTCCCACTTTACAAGTATGGGAAATACCCAAAAAAAATTATTATTCCTGATTTTATTTTACCAACTTTTTCATCAAGATTGATATACATACTTATACCATCAGCTTTCTAGTGCTCATAGTCTCTGAGTGAAACCGCATACAGACAGACAGGCATGGCAAAACTATAAGGGTTCATTGTTTACTACAGAACCCTAAGAAGCCGGATAGTGCACCTGGGGCTCCAATACAGTACAGCCGAAGGATGCCACTGGGTACAAGTTATACATGAGGATACAATACATAACATAGATACATATATTACCACGTCTTTAGCCCCGCCTATTTTCACGCCTGTTTCCCATGAGGGTAGGCAGAGACTATGGATTTCCACTACTACGATCCTTGCACACCTCTTTGGCTTTGTCAACACTCACAACTTTTTTCATGCACGCTCTTCGTGAAACTAAATTAAATCCTTGTAAAAGAAATTAAAATAGTGATTAGTTGCTAGCTGAATCTCGCCCATTCCCTCGATCGGCTTGAACGACCTGCGTGAGAAGAAAAACCCTCTTTATCCCAGTTGAGGATTCAAAGTTAAAAGTAAAAGAAAATATTCAGTGTAGGATAAATTTATCTCTTATTGAAGAGAGGATGACTAAATCCTCATCATCATCATCCGAGCGTATTTTTCCGGCTGCATCCTCAGCAGTAATGCTTCAGAGCTCGGGGTCCGCTACTTAACCAAGGAGATCTGACGAGGTTGCTGGTTTTTACACAGAGCGACTGCCGTCTGACCTCCGCAACCTAAAGGGTAAACCAGCACCAATCCTTGGGTAGTTGGATGATTAAACACTAGATGGCGGTCGGGACCCACAGTTTATACGTGCTTTCCGAAACACGGAACGGAATCATCTTTCTTTTCGGATAATCAGGTAATTCAAGCCTGCTATATCCTAACCAGACATGAAACAACTTTTCACAAAGTATGCTTCCCAGTGGTATATCGAACCCATGACCTCCGTATCACAAGGCGAACGCATTGAACACTGGACCACGCAGGCAGAGGATGACTAAATATAGAGACATTAACCCCTTTTTTATCGCGTCTTTACATTAAACTAAATTAAAAGAAGTAACCTAGAAAGTGAAGCTACGTCCCCATGCGTTATCAGGCGCGACGGCATGTTCAGTATGACCTGTAATGGGGTCACGGTTACTGTGTACAAATGTAAAGAAAGAAAGAAAGAAGAAAGAAATACTTTATTTGTTACATAACTTAATAACTGAAACTTTTTTACAGTAAACAGAATTAATATAAGTATTATTAGCTTTACATACAGAACGGAATCTTTTAGGGTCCCGCGCAATGCGTCCTCGTACCCCGTCCTGGTACCTCTCCCCTGTTCTCGCCTTGTAGGGACGGCTACATAGAGATACAATATCTTTATCCCCGATGTAGACAAAGCCCTGGGCCTCCAACCCGTCTGGCCAGCGAGGAGAGTGTAGGCCAAGTCCTCTCGCTGCTCTGGTCTACTATGGCTCTGGTTGTACAGAGAGGGTCCTGCTCTTGCAGTGGAGACAAAAAGACGTAATGATGATGATGAATCTCGCCCATTTCCTCAATCGGCTATTAAGATAACAGAAAACAAACAATGAAGGAAAAAATAAAGATGGTGTCACAAAAGGAGCAAATCAGGTCGTTGCGCAGTGGCACGCCGCACGCGCATGATGCATCAGCGTAAACAAGGCAGCGTGCGGATGCAAGGTCTCCTTTGTCCCTGCGACCAGGTCAAGGGTATAAAACGGGTGTTTTATCCACAAGTGATTAAATTAATATTTATTAGATAGATCGCGACCTGTGGCATACCGGTGGGTCCACGAGGATTTTTTTACCTATAGACCCATTCAGTCTTATTATAATACCAAACCAAGTTGACATTATTTTCAGATGAGACAATGACGTATTACTAGATGTCAACTTGATTTGGTCGGATAATGGTTTAAACCTAGTAACAAAGATACTTTGCGTTTTATAATGAGGCAGATTGGCTGTAAAAACAGTGATCAAGTAATGGGTAAAACTAAAATCTCCTCCTTTTTCGGAAATCAGTTAATTATTCCACTCACGCACACTGAATAATTGCATTTATCACGATGAAAATGAATTGAGTTATCGGCGATCTCATTAACCTACTTAGTGGGCGTAAAATAGAGTTCCACTTTGATAATAAGTACTTCAATTTATCGCTAAAAGCCGCTTTCAAGTACTTACCTAGTTTTCTCCTGCACCTCGTCTGTAATTTAACGTCCTGTAAGTTTTATAGTCATTTTATTATCCTGTATACAAGATACGGAAATAGACAATTAGCCGGCAGATATTCGACGGAACTCTGTTATAAAATAACGTAACCTCATTGAGTAGGACTCGTTTGATTTGTCTTGACGAAGCACTTTATGGTAGGTCTGATCACGGAGACGGAAGGTGGTCGATGGAATTCAGTAATATAAAGACGCCACTCCATCGAGTTCGGGCTTATTTCATTTACTTTGTTAGTACTTTGGCTTCACAATAAAAGGTTGTACAAAAAAAAAACCGGCCAAGTGCGAGTCGGACTCGCGCACCGAGGGTTCCGTACAAACGAGAATTTGGTATGAATTTCAATTTAATACCTCTACGCGTTTATGAGGAAATGGGTAGTAAGTTTAAAATTATTAAAAAAAAATATATTATGTGATGTAACTAAAAATTTATGGTTTTCGTAATTTTTCCTTTATCTATGCTATAAGACGTTGCTTCGTACCAAATTTCAAGATTCTGAGTTCACGGGAAGCACCCTGTAGGTTTTGATTCCCTTGCAAGTGTCGAAAATTTGCGGCATAAACGGCTGTATCTTTTGATTGCGTTGGCTTAGAAGTTTGATTTTTTCACAGCTTCAAGGGACAGTAGACCTGAGTAATTGATATAAATTTCAGCTTCATACCTCCACGCGTTCCTGAGAAAAAGGGTCTTGACAGACGGACGGACGGACGGACAGACGGACAACAAAGTGATCCTATAAGGGTTCCGTTTTTTCCTTTTGAGGTACGGAACCCTAAAAACGACGGGTTGCACTCTAGGAGTGCCGGCAGAAGTGAAAACTTGAATATTAACGTTGTGCATTTTTGATATTTTGGAATGGTTAGGGAATAATTTTGCACGAATTGCTTTAATTATCAGTATAAAATATTTCAAATCTTTTCTGAACCACAGTCTGTCACAAATGTCACAAGCATGACACATTACACACACGAACGTAACGTAACATAAACACACACGAACATTCGCGCAAGCGCCCTGCGCCGTCTTACGAATTTTCGATCAGGACACGTGGTCCTGACGCGAGTTTAAGATTTTTTACCCATTCCAAAAAAAGTGCACAACGCCGCTAAAGAACTTCACTTCTTTAAATTTAACTTCTTTAATCACTTCAAAAAATATTTTTCCCAAAAAACCTATAGACTATTAGAAAGTATGGTATAAGTATTTTTTTCTTGTGTCTGAGTAGCAAATAACGACGATGATACTACGCATTCAAATCTTGCGTGACGTCACGATCAGCTTTGATTTTTAACCAAAGATGACTGATGGAATTTTTGGGTCCTTGGACAGTCTACTCGACGGACTTAATAATCAATCTATACATACATACTATCACGTCTTTATCCCTAATGGGGCAGACAGAGTATTTTGGGTCTTGCGGTTCTATGCAGAGCCCAGGGCCGCAAGACCCAAAAGCCACTTTTAGCGTCATGGTGGGCGAGAAGATGGAAAAGCAATCAATACAGTGATGGGTTGCTAGCCGCATCGCCTGTTAACATGATTTGCATTTTTGCCCATTCCCTCGATCGGCTTTTACGATCTGCGTGGGAAGAGAAGCAGCTGGTACATTCTAAGTTTTTTATTTCTCCCAGACCAGCATGGGAGAGATAATCAATCTATCAAAGTCAAAAATCATCGTTTATTTATCTTTGGATATTGGATCACTTGATAATTGTCTTTTCTTTCGATTTCATAATAGTTGTTGACGTCAGATCATTAACTTACAGCTATTTTTAGATTTAGACCACAACACTACTATCACAGTCGTAAACATAACAATTAATTACAATAACATTGACTTAATCACCGCTGATAAGGAGCTTAGGTTGCATTTCTACTGAATTTGAGGCGTAAAGGGTTGCAATGGGAAAGCGAGCAGAATTCTGTACCCAAAGCTATTATTAATTCTGTGCCCAAAGGGTAAAAACGGGACCCTATCACTAAGAGTCCGCTGTCTTTCTGTCCAACCTTATCTCATGAATCGTAATAGTTAGATAGTTGAAATTGAAATTTTCTAAGATGATGTATTTCTATTGTCGCTATAACAACAAAATATACTAAAAAAGAATAAAATAAATTGTTAAGTGGGGCCCATACAACAAACATGATTTTTATAGATAATAGTACGGAACACTTCGGGTGCGAGTCCGACTCGCACTTGGCCGGTTAATTTAAAACTGTGAGTCAGTCAGGGTGATCCTCGAGGAACGTACCGCGGTCAAAGAGGTCTGTCAAGATCGTAGTAAGTGAAGGTCTATAATCTCCCTAAAGCTGCGAGAAACAGGCGTGATAATATGTATGTATGTGTGTAGTGTAATATCTTTTATACTTTGTGAACTATGTCAGGCCTATATCACTCCGTCAGATATCGAAAATATATCTATACTTACATAGTTACTATGCGCGCGGCGACCACTGAGGAGTGGTAAATTCAGTGACATGAATCGTATGTCTAGAGTAATAATAATGAAATTGGCTTGAAATGCATATATAGGTATCCATGCTAGTCCGCCACCCAGAGGTCCCGGGTTCGATTGCCGGTCAGGGCACGTTGGAAAATGGTTTTTTTCAAATTGTCCTGGGTCTTGGATGTTTATCTATATATGTATTTGTTATAAAATATAGTATAGTTGAGTTAGTATCCCATAACACAAATTTCGATCTTACTTTGGGGCTAGCTCAATCAGTGTAATTTGTCCCTATATATTTATTTATTTAAACGAAAAGGTGCCGAGTTCTGACGCGACCATATCGCTCCCGACATTGAGTAGATATTTCTTTAAATTCCTTTACTGAGGACTTCTATACGTGGCTACTAGTTCCTGTTCTGTGACTATGTACCTAATGACGTTATTGCACGTCAGAAGATTCCCGTAGAGGTATTTCTGTTTCCTATCGGCAGGTATAGTAACACGATCACGAACCGTGATTCAAGTCACTAACGCATGCAATGCTCACGTATATTTGGGCTGCAGTCTGCTATCGCTGTCATTATGATATGACATCATCTATTAGTATTACTTTAACGAACATTGTATCATCAGGTCTTTTTGTCTCCACCGCAGGAGCACGACCCTCTCTGTACCACTATACTCATACTTGGCTAGAGCAGCCAGAGGTCTTGGCCTACACTCTCCTCGCTGGCCAGACGTGTTGGTGAGGTCTCATTGATATTTATAAGCTTTGTTTAGCTTGTATTCCCTAAGTCGCCTTCTACGACATCCACGGGAGGACTTGGAGTGGTCCTATTCTACTCTGCCGGAAACCACACGGCAATATTGTATATTCAGGGTCTAAGAATATATACTGAAACCATTTTAAGAGTGAATTTAGTCCATGCATGCAGAAATGCAAGTTAAGTCGCATCGTGCCCTGCGTGTAATCCTTTTTTTTAATTCTCTTTTTAAGGGCTTTTATTTCGAAACCAACTATCGCCTAGGCGTATTTTTTGCCTCTTTGCCAACGAGTGCTACTTCCGTGATAGAACTAAAATACATTATGTTAATGACTTGACAGTTTACGAATACTTAGGTACTCTCACGTCTACATACCTTGACGTTGCATTGTTAGTTGTAGGTTTAGTGTGTTAGAGAAAGTCGCGTTTGTATAACTACTGTTCAGTGCCGCTTGTCCTGTAATAAGCTACTTTTCAGTTTTTTTAGTACATTATAAAGGTTCATATAACATAACACTAACTTTTTGATATCTTTTATGTTATGAGGTACTTTTAAGTTTTTTAGTAAGTACATTTAAAAGGTACATAACACTAACTTTTTAATATCTTTTAAAACTAAGAGGTATCTTTAAAAAATCGACTTTAACCAAATAATATGATGCTAATAACAAATGGTCAAATTGCGACGTAATTTTTCAAAATATAAGGAAAACTATAATTAGACCATTTGATACAATTAAGTAGTATACGTCACAAAATAATGTCACTTGTCATTGATCATATTTATTTTCAACGTGATTTTATATTTATTATTGCAGAAAAACTGATAATAGAAGCGCTATTTGACTCCAAGAAGTATGACGTCATGTCGTGCTATTTCATACAAATCTCATAGACAAAGTTCATTTTGACGTTTAAAAAAAGTATCTGATTTGACTCGTTTTAAACTAGCGGATTAAAGTATAAAAAACACTGCAGCATTACTATTATACTGACATTAAAACTATCCTAAACTGCTGAGCCAAAACGGATAGCTGCCGACGCGACGAAATTAGCGACCATATTCTGCGTGGAAGGAAAAACGCATAAAAACTCTAAAACACGCGTTTTCCCAAGCATAAAACTAATCTAGATCAATTGTTTACCCCCGAAAACCCCTACATACCAATTTTCTGCGAAATCGTTAGAGCCGTTTTCGAGATCACAGTTTATAAATATATAAATATACAAGAATTGCTCGTTTAAAGGAAAAGATTATTGCAGAAAAACTGATAATAGAAGCGCTATTTGACTCCAAGAAGTATGACGTCATGTCGTGCTATTTCATACAAATCTAATATACAAAGTTCATTTTGACTTTTGAAAAAGTATCTGATTTGACTCGTTTTAAACAAGCGGATTAGAGTATAAAAAACACTGCAGCATTTTCTCCAAAAGTGACAACTTACTATTATACTGATATTAAAACTATCCTAAACTGCTGAGCCAAAACGGATAGCTGCCGACGCGACGAAATTAGCGACCATATTCTGCGTGGAAGGAAAAACGCATGAAAACTCGAAAATACGCGTTTTACCAAACATAAAACTAATCTAGATCAATTGTTTACCCCCGAAAACCCCTACATATCAATTTTTTGCGAAATCGTTAGAGTCGTTTTCGAGATCACAGTTTATAAATATATAAATATACAAGAATTGCTCGTTTAAAGGTAAAAGATTATTGCAGAAAAACTGATAATAGAAGCGCTATTTGACTCCAAGAAGTATGACGTCACGTCGTGCTATTTCATACAAATCTAATATACAAAGTTCATTTTGACTTTAGAAAAAGTATCTGATTTGACTCGTTTTAAACTAGCGGATTAGAGTATAAAAAACACTGCAGCATTTTCTCCTAAAATGTCAACTTACAATTATACTGATATAAAAATTAGATTGTTTTGGTTAGATATTTACTAATTTATTTCTTTTGATAGATAAACTTGAACGGTATAGGTTAATAAAAAAAAAAACTATATACATACCAATCTAATTAAAGCATCTACCATCTGTGAAGGTGAACTAGGAGACAATGCTTAGCATTGAGTTGTACCTTTTGTACTCTTAAGATTTTAAGTGCAATTAATTAAATAAATTACAAAAAATAATGATTTGAAGTAAATCTTTACTGCTCATAAATCTTATACCTTTAAACGAGCAATTCTTGTATGTTTATTTATATATTTCTGTGATCTCGAAAACGGCTCTAACGATTTTGTTGAAAATTGGTATATGGGGGTTTTTGGGGGTAAACAATCGATCTAGATTAGTCTTATGTTTGGCAAAACGCGTGTTTTCGAGTTTTTATGCGTTTTTCTTTCCATGCAGAATATGGTCGCTAATTTCGACGCGTCGGCCGCTATTCGTTTGGCTCAGCGGTTTAAGATGCAGACCGTTAGAAAGAGTGTTACGCGTTCAAATCCCACTCGGTGTCTTACTTTTGTTTTTTTATGTTCATGTTTATATTAAATTTTTTATTTTGTATTGTTTTTAGACAAGTTTAAAAAAATGTAGTTAATGTTTGAGATGCAACCAGCAAAGCTCGGTCACTTAGGTACTAGTAGATTATTTGACATAAAGTATAAACGTTATTTGACATAAAATTTGATTTATTTTAAAAAACCGTTTGATGAATCAAATGTTGTTTTTTAGAAATATGTTGCTATGCGGGTAATCTACAAGTGATCATAATACCCGCCTCGGTGGAAACGCCCCCTTAACATTGACGTTACCACACGCACGCAAATAAGATAACCTTTGCGTTTATTTTATTGTCGCTTTCCGTAAATAATATGTTCCTTTTATTTTATCACGATGATTTTACTTAATCTAATGGAAACACGCTTAATGTAACAAAATATACTGAATTAAGAGCAGTATAGCGACCACTAAGGTACTAATGAAACCCATTGGATCTGGTTCGATCCATGACCATCTATAGGCCAGGAGTGGCGACGGGATAGTGGATATTTTATTTAAAAAAGTTTTTTTAATTTAAATTTTCCCCAAGGAACACGTATCGAAATATACGAAGTAATTTTTGGCCTCCCATACAAGTTACCCGATACGAGTTTGTATAGAAAGCCAAAAATAATTGTTTATATTTCGCTATACATTTCGAAAGTAGTTCATTATCATCGACTGAATTCACTCTTAAAATAGTTTCAGTATGATTTGTTAGACCTTCACACCACGTTCGACTATATGGATGCTGTCATAAGTACGTAGTAGTACGAATTCTAAATTACACTTGACATTCTCAATTTTTTTATCTCTTTTAACTTAATTTTATAATTATTATTGAAATTTTTATGTATTACTTTTTTTTTTATATATTTGCAATTACTAACACAATTTCCATTGTTTAAGAAATAAATTATTTCAATTGAAATAGGTTCAGTCCATGATACTGAACAACTTTCCCCCAGCAACATATACTTCGATTAACAAAAAAAAAGGTGATTGGTCAACTTGCATAGGAGAGTTAAGAGACATCTCATCCATGAACATGATTCCAAATAATTTTTCAAAACTGAAAACCGACCTTACCCCCAAACTAAAAACAAATTTTGATTAATTTTCTATGGGACCACCTGACAAGTGACAAATATACATACAAACAAAGAAATTACTTTTCAAATCGGTCACGGAGTCACTAAACGAAAGGATTTTTGAAAAACAGTTTAGATGACTCCGCGTTTCAAAATGACACTTCAGGCCTCTTCGAATAATTATGTGAAATACATGAAAAAAAAAGATTCCGCCGAGTTTTTAACCTCCTCCTTTTTGGCAGTCGGTTAAAAATATGTTTCACATTGTGATACTAGTATGTTCCTTTAGGAAAGTTGTTCAGTATCACAGATACTGAATCTTTTTAGATTAGTTTCTGCGTATTTTGTTACATTGTCACGGAATGAATATGAGTATTACATACAGAACGGAATCTCCTAATGTCCCGTGCAATATGCGTCCCCGTTCACCGTCCTCCCACTTCTCCCCCGTTTACCGTGCTCTCACTTCTCCCCCGTTCACCGTCCTCCCACTTCTTCCCCGTTCTCGCCTTGTGGAGACAGTTGCAGGCGCCCGCTCAACACCGGGGGGAGGTGCGGGGACGCATTTTGCGCGGGACTCTAAGAGTTTCCGTTCCGTTCGTAATATTCATATTAATTTACTGTGACTCTGTATTTTTTTTTTTTTGCATGTGACGCAGTATACTCATTGCTTTGCGAATGTTAACTTGATACGTAAACTGTGCACTGCTGGGCAGCAACTGCGAAGATTTTTTTTGCGCCATCAGCGAACTCTATTACTCATGATCATCATTTCAGCCGTATAACATCCACTGCTGGACATAGGTCTCACCCAAAGATTTCCAAAATGACCGATCAAGAGTCGCCTGAATCCAGCGTTTTCCAGCGACCCTGGTTAGGTCATCTGAGTACCTTGCAGGGGTGGAGCCTCCTTAAAAGCCGATTCCCATCGAGTTCCCTTAGGCTTCTAACATATATGCATTTATTACTAATAACAATTATAACCTTCGTATATCGGCGCACTTACTATTTTCATAAGCCGTAAACTAGTAGTATGACTGGATTGCACGCACCCACATATTCAAAATACAAAAATTCCCTCTGCTTATTAAAATACTATAAATAAAATAAGCCGGACATGGAACGGCTTATTATATAGCTTTACTAGACCAAATTCTCACCCAACGCCACTGCCAACTTGTCTGTACTGTAATGAACAGTATTATAGTATATATGGAAAAGTAACTTTAATATTAGCAACGCGCAAAATGTATACAGGGTTTAACAAAATATACTGAAACTATTTTAAGGGTAAATTTCGTCCATGATACTGAACAACCTTCCAAGGAATATATGTTGACCGATCAGCTGATCCGAATTTGTATGTTCAGCAATATTTTTCATATTTCAATCCATCACTTGTTATCCATGCTGGTCTGGGAGAAATAAAAAAAAACTTAGAATGTACCAGCTGCTTCTCTTCCCACGCAGATCGTAAAAGCCGATCGAGGGAATGGGCAAAAATGCAAATCATGTTAACAGGCGATGCGGCTAGCAACCCATCACTGTATTGATTGCTTTTCCATCTTCTCGCCCACCATGACGCTAAAAGTGGCTTTTGGGTCTTGCGGCCCTGGGCTCTGCATAGAACCGCAAGACCCAAAATGCTCTGTCTGCCCCATTAGGGATAAAGACGTGATAGTATGTATGTATGTACTTGTTATCTTTTAACCATTTACGGGAATCAAATCAAATCAAATCAAATATATCTTTATTATCATAGGATATTTAAAATATCTCTTAATAATCGTCATTATTTTGTTGCACTATTGTTGACGTCAAATAGTTACTTACAGCTAAGTTTACTACCGCTTCCAAAGCGCTAGTGCAGAAGAAGCGGTAACAAACTGCACTGCACCTCTTCTCCAAGGACGTCAACTCACAATTAAATTAATACTTAAAGTTAATGTGGACAGAGAATACATTGTTTTGTTTGTTATGTCATATCATAATTTAAATTTAATTTTTAGAATGTCAAAATTTTAAAGTAATGTCAAGTTGTAGATTCAGTTTGTACAAAATGTACCAAATTATGACATTTTCGAGTACCTATATTACAAACTTTTAGAGGGACCCGCGTCAAGCTCAAGCCAGACTTTTTTGTCTTTAAGGTAGTCATCGGTCCTATAATAAGCCTTCTCACAAAGTACTTTCTTTACATAAGTTTTGAATCTTTTGTCTGGCATATCAAGGATCGATTTTGGCAATTTATTATAAAAAAGTATACAGTTCCCCATAAACGTCTTATTAATTGTTTTAAGCCTATAAAACGGGGCAACTAAGTCATTCTTATTACGTAAGTTTCTATCGGTAAAATCGCTTACTTTATTGTATGAGGAAATATTTTTCCTTACATACATTATGTTTTCAAATATATACTGTGATGCTAAGGTAAGTATATCTATTTCCTTGAATAATTCTCTGAGTGAGTCTCTAGATCCTAACCCGTAAATAGCACGAATTGCCCGTTTTTGTAAAATAAAAATAGTCTGAATATCGGCTGCATTCCCCCACAGGAGTATGCCGTAAGACATTACACTATGAAAGTAACTAAAGTACACTAGTCTAGCAGTTGCTACATCTGTCAATTGTCTTATTCTCCTAACAGCATAAGCCGCAGAACTAAGCCTATTTGAAAGTTTAGTTATATGAGCACCCCATTGAAGTTTCGAGTCTATTGTAATTCCTAAGAAGGTAGTACTTTCAACAAGATCGAGTTTTTCACCATCTATCATTATGTCAACGCAGCCCTGTCTCACATTGGGAAGAGAAAATCGAACGCATTGAGTCTTTTTCGCATTTAACATGAGATTATTGGCAGAAAACCAATCAGAAATGGAAGACAAGGTGCTGTTCACCGCGCTAGCGTTTGTGCTATGTCGATCAAGTTTGAATATAAGCGAGGTGTCATCAGCAAACAGCACTATGCCAGCCTGCTTCTCAACCATGTAAGGCAAGTCATTGACATAAACCAAGAAAAGGAAAGGTCCAAGAATTGAACCTTGCGGTACGCCTATCTTAACATTAGATCCGTGCGATTTTACGCCATTTAAATCAACAGTCTGATGCCTATCTGTTAAATAAGATTCTATAAGTTTTATTGAGTTATCATCAAAACCGTATTGACGAAATTTAAGCAAAAGCGTCGGATGATCTACGCAATCAAATGCTTTGGAGAGATCACAAAATGATCCAATTCCATCATTTTTGTTCTCCCATGCGTCGTATATATGAGTAACAAGTGCTACTCCCGCATCGGTGGTCGATTTCCCGCCAGTAAAGCCGAATTGTTGGCTATGGAAAAGGTTGTAGGTCTTAAAATGAAGAAGCATTTGATTGAGCATTATCTTTTCGAACACCTTACTCAAAACTGGCAGGATAGATATAGGTCTGTAGTTGCCAGGATCTGTTTTTTCTCCTTTTTTAAATAAGGGGATTAGTTTACTACACGAATGAACGCGACCGGAGTGCAGACGTTCTTAAAAAGGAGAGGTCAGAAGTAGCC
The DNA here is from genome assembly GCA_963555685.1 of Acrobasis consociella. NCBI lineage: Eukaryota > Metazoa > Arthropoda > Insecta > Lepidoptera > Pyralidae > Acrobasis > Acrobasis consociella. The sequence goes on along the minus strand of OY743104.1, from coordinate 2,626,941 downwards.
GCAACCGCAGGCGGTCATGCATGAAGAGAGTGATCAGTGTGGATGAAGCGAAAGGTCTGTCAGGATCGTAGCAAGTGGAGGTACGTACTGCGTAGTCTCTGCTCTGCCTACTCCTGTGCGAAGCAGGCGTGATATGTATGTATGTGACGTGCACAAATATCTGTCCGGATGAAATTAGCTAAAAGTGGCCTTTGAGTCTTGCAGCCCTGGGCTCTAACTGTTTAGAGCCGCAAGACTTAAAAATGCTCTGTCTGCCCCATTAGGGATTAAGACGTGATAGTATGTATGTATGTATGAAATTGCACGCTACTGATATGTATGTACGGGACAGTTGTGTACACATATCAAAACTCTTATCTGTAATTTTCTTTGCAGTTGATCCAAGATGTCCAAGCTGTGCAGACAAGTGTCCATAGAGTCCCCCGGGCCGACTCTGAAGGAGTGCGTGTTCAGTTTCGATGTCCCCGTCCCCGACGTGCCTATGTACGGCGCCAGGATCCGAGTGGTCTACGCCGGTGCTTGCTACCGGGCGAACAGGACCCGCTCAGCATCCGTATGCAGCACATCATCCGTGTCCTCGCTAGGAAGCCTGTCAGGAGAGATGGAGGGCTTCGGAATCCACACCTCAACCCCAGCACACATCGGGCTCCGCGACGGTGCATTGTTCCCAGGCTACGAAGTAGCTGGAATAGTAGACGCTATCGGGAAAGCGGCTGAACGCACTAACGGGATCAAAGAAGGCACCAGAATAGTTCTGTATCCGTACGAAGGTGTGCCTCACGGATATGCGGACTACATAGTCGTACCAGACTTCAAATGTCTGGTTCCTGTACCTGATGAGCTGCCGTTGAGTGTGGCCGCGATGTTGCCTACAGGAGCTTTGTTGGCTATGAACACGGTGTACACCGCAAGTGATTGCTTGAAGCACATTCTGGAAGGCCCGAACCACAAAGACAAGGCGACGGTGCTGATTGTAGGCACGGGCGGCATGGCACTCTGGGCGCTCCGCATCGCGACCAACTACTTCAAGCATGGAGCGTACACCGACCGCATCAGGGTTTCGGTAGCCACGCTGAAGGACGAAGGGTTCGTGCTGGCCAGGGAGAGCGATGAGTAAGTTTTTACATCCATACTATGATGTTTTATCCCTAAATTCTGTTCGCGGAGAATTGATAAATTCAGGGTTTAACTCATTACAAATACCGGTTTGCTAATTATTTAAAAACTTTAATTAACTGTATAAAACTAAGCGCATTCCAGAACGGAACGGCATATACGGCCGCTGCGTCCGTTCGCCCGTTCGGGCCGCGGTGGACATCTGCGTGCCTCGTGTCACACTTTAGTACGGAAATGCCGAATAGTATTTTGTTTTCTGAATGTTATTTTAATTTCACTAAAACATAGTGATCGGGTATGTCCCTTCCACGCTGTATATTTACATATTTTTTACATACATACTATTACGTCTTAATATCTAACGGGGCAGACAGAACACAACATATTTATTAGATCGACCAGATTAGTAGATTTAGAACCGTTTCGCTTATCAAATAATCGTTCAAGACAAAGAAATTGAATCATAGTTTGTGATTATGTCTTAATCTATCATTTTAATTCGATACAAGTCACAGATACGCTCGAATCCTTGAGTTGACTTGAGACCGGCGGACAAAGGAAAACAAACCTTGTTTTTCCATCGCAAATACGGCACAATTGTGTTTGTCTTGTTGCTAGGCCGTCGCACCTACACATAAATTCGTTGCTCATGTTAATGCGCGTACATAGAGCGTGTCTATTTCTCAGCTTTGAGTCAGACAGTGTGGGGGGGGGGGGAGGGTCTGCCTCTGGCGGCACTTAGTTATAATGTCACTGAGCTGATGATGGAGCTGGAAGGTGGTCATGGCATCTCTTTGATCAAACAATATAATCCCTTCGTCTCGAGCAATTTTACCTGTTTAGATCATTGTTAAAGATAAAGGCATAAGCAAAGAATTACTTGACTTTAGGTGGTACTGATTAAAGCAATTTTTTTTTGTATTTTGTAAAGGTGTAACAGAATTAAAGTCAAAAGAATTCATTGTGCGCATTGTATTTCACAACAAACGGTTTTCCTTTTATATAATAACTGGCCAAGTGTGTATCGGACTCGCGCACGAAGGGATCCGTACTATTTATTATCTATAAAAAAAACACGCTTGTTGTATGAGAGCCCCACATAAATATTTATTTTTTGTTTTTAGTATTTGTTGCTATAGCGGCAACAGAAATATATCATCTGTCTAAATTTCAACTGTCTAGCTATCCCGGTTTATGTAATACAGTCTACGGACGGGCAGCGAAGTATTAGTAATAGAGTCCCGTTTTTACCCTTTGGGTGCGGAACCCTAAAAGCCTGATTACTCATTTAAACACAAAGGTAACTGTTAATGTTATGACCTGAATAGCAAATATAGAAGTATTTTTAGTTGTTTACCTAACATTATTATGTATTCATTCTTTATTCCAATCCGTTTTTTTTTTAATATTCTTAAATATGAACAATGGACAAAAGAGTATGGATAAAAGTAACTAGGAATGTATTGTATTTGCTTTTAGGCATTAAGAGTCCCGTTACCCTAGACCAAAATACAACTTTCCATACAAACGTAGTCTACGTTTTATTTCAAAACGACATGTCCGATTTCGGCAAAATTTTGTAATTTCAAAGATATTGCAATTATCTAGGGTAATAACTGGTTTCCGCAGTAAAAATATGAACTTTGAATAGAATATAGTGTTTTATATCATTTTTGACCATCAGTATGGGAAACTTCGAAATCGTTATATTTTCTTTCGAGTTCATAATTTTACTGTAGGAAACCAGTTATTACCTTAGATAATAGCAATTTCTTTACAATTACCAATTTTTACCGAAATCTGACATGTGGTTTCAAAATTAAACGTAGACTACGTTTGTATGGAGAAGTCTAGGGTAAGGGGACTCTTAAGGCGCTGTTAAACACGAGCGTCATCTATATGTCTTGCATTGCATTACTCACCAGGTCTTTATGTCTCCACTGCAGTACTACCATCTGTACTACCAGAGTTAACCAGAGCCATTACTTGGTCAGAGTAGCCAGAGGTTTTTGTCCTACACTCTCCTTGGCCAGACGGGTTGGAGAGGTCTCACTGATGTTTATAAGCTTTGTTTAGCTTGTGTTTCCTGAGTCGCATCTACGACATCCACGAGAGGAGTGTGGAGTGGCCCTTTTCTACTCTGCCGGAAACCACACCGCTTTGAATTATGTATCTATAGTAATATACTTGATGCTATAAAGCAGTGGTTCCCAAACTTATTTTGTCTACTGCCCACTTTGAGAATAAATATTTTTTTAGCGCCCCCATTTTTTCACCTATTTAAAAACCACTATAACTTCAAATTAAATTAATTAATTATTGTGACCTATATATGTATATTATGTAAATATTTATTCTCAAAGTGGAGGATGATATTTATGTGGTTGTTGTTGAGAGTCGAGAGCTCTTGCAGTCGTTGTTTAAGAGGCCTCCTAGCTAAATAAAGCTCCTAGCAAAAAAAAAACATTTTCTTTCTGGGTCTCTTACCGCCCCCCTTGAGACCTGCAGCGCCCACAAGGGGGCGTTATCGCCCACTTTGGGAAAGACTGCTATAAAGCATCGCCCTTTAATTTTTCCGCCACTAGATGGCACATTCTACGCACACTATTTAAACATTTTTTTGGAATTTCCGTCCTGTTTAAAGCTTTGTAGCTATAAGCAGTCCTCTAGGAATAAATCGATTGAAGTTTTTAAAGTCTGATGGAAGGGGAAACTGTCAAGTAACAGGAAAAGGAGCGCTATTGACGTCATTGCCATTAGGTTTTGCGCATAAGAAAGAGATAGTCAGACCTCTCCGCCACACTTCCACTCTTAAATTTGAAATGCTTATCATTACATAATTATTTAACCAATTTTCTTGCTGTTTTCAAAAAATATGTCTTTTCAGTGGTATTTTTTTAATATAAAATATTAACCAAAAACCGTAAATTTATTTCAAATCCGCAATTGTCAATTTATTCTATTGTTATTGTATGTATTTTTATACTACAATTAAGTTATTACAAACAAAAAGACAGTAATAAATCTACTGTAATTTGTTTTTCAAAAAGTTTATTCAGAAATTTTCTACGTAGACAAACCGAACGTAAAAACTAAAAATATGTTTTGTGCGATATACCTATACAATATAGGAGGGCCTTAGATAATTTAGGAGTGGTAATGCGTCGTAAACTCGATCGTAAAGCTGTTTGTTGCGATGTTTCAAATGAAATTCGTAGGCGTCGTCCAGGGAACTAAATTACTGTGGAGGAATTATCAAACGTTAATAATATTATCACGTGTGCAATGTAAACATGACATGACTAATACAATTTTGCAATTTTAAATTAATAATAATAAATATATATGGACAAATTACACTGATTGAGCTAGCCCCAAAGTAAGTTCAAGACTTGTGTTATGGGATACTAACTCAACGATACTATATTTTATAACAAATACATATACAATGTCCTTTTTTATTAAGTACAAATATTGTAAGGGGTGAATCAGACCATCATTTTGAACAACTTTTCCCAATAAATGTATATCGAAATAGGAAAAAAAATTTTTAGGTTTTCATAGAAATCGAAGTAGTCACGTGATATCATTACTATGGAAAATGAAAATTATTTTTTCGTATTTCGATAAAAATTTACTGGGAAAAGTTGTTCAAAATTATGGACTGAATCACCCCTTAAAATATTTGTACTTAATAAAAAAGGACATTGTATAGGTAAACATCCAAGACCCAGGACAATTTGAAAAAGGCCATTTTCTAACTTGCCTTGACCGGGGATCGAACCCGCATCCTCTGTGTGGCAGACTAGCATGGTGACCACTACGCTACGGAGGTCCCCTAGACACTTGAAATATTCATGTTTGACGTTTTATTTGGACGACCTCCGCGGCGTAGTGGTCACCATCCCTGGTTAGGACAGTTGGAAAATGGCCTTTTCAATTGTCCTGGTTCTTGGATGTTTATCTATATATGTATTTGTCATAAAATATAGTATCGTAGAGTTAGTATCCCATGACACAGGTCTCGAACTTAATTTGGGGCTAGCTCAATCAGTGTTATTTGTCCGTATATATTTATTTAATGATTTATTTGTCACCAGAATAGCTAGCTCAATCAGTGTTATTTGTCCGTATATATTTATTTAGTTATTTATTTGTCACCAGAATAAAAGTGGTGCAATGGAGCGAGGACCTGTACGAGAAGCAGCTGATCGAGCGCACCACGGACGCGTGCGGCGGCCCCGTCGACATCGTAATGAACTTCGGGACTACCTCCAGGTCGCTGCATCGCTCGCTGCAGTGCCTGGCCACGGTAAACTCTACCCTTCTTTTCTTAGCTAGCATTAAAATCGCTTCGACCGTTTAAAAGTTATGGCGGTTAACGCTTACGAAAATCGGGACTTTTGCAGTTTGTCTGGCAAATAATAGATGGCGCTACGGATATTAGTTCTACTACTTAGTTCCACCGTTCATCACTAGATGGCGTTTACATTTCAAAGTTGAGTTTTTTTTTATTTGCCAGGCAAGTAAACTTGTTATGCATTAACCTGTTTTGTCCCATTGTTTAGCAAACGTCTCTCCCATATTCGTCCACTTATCTCACTCCCGTGTAAGGCTCAAAAATACTTTTTTTAAATGCGTCTAGATCGTCTCGCGACTCTACCATTTTAACTCCTATCACACTGCTCTCCATTGCTCTCTTACAAACCTTGAGTTTGGATTTTAACTCTTCTGTCAATGAGCACGTTTGAGCACTATACGTTAAAACAGGCAAGACACATGCCAGGTATAGGTAAATTTTATATGGCTTTATCCACGGTTGGAGTAACGCCCTTTCTTTCGATGCCAGCCTACATGCACTCATTTGTAACGGAAAAATCCTATTGCAGGGAGGTGTGGTGTTGGTGACAGAGGACGTAGGCGATAAGCTGTTGCCGAAATTCGCTAAGAAGGCCGAGGAGATGGGCGTGAACATCGTGGTGGTCCCCAACGGTTCCATCGAGCAGCTGCGAGAACTAGTCACGCTCGTGGCGCGCGGAGAGGTCAGTACACCATTCCATTTCAGCCGCACAACGTCCAATGCTGGACATAGGCCTCTCCCAAAGGTTTTAAAAATTAACGATCTAAAGCGGCTTGCATCCAGCGCCTTCTAGGTCAGTACACAAAATAAGGCAATAATTTTAAGTGGAAAAAAAGGTCAATTCACACTGATTATTTTCTTGGTCAACTATCAAGCGATTAGCAAATATAGAGAAGAGGAAAATGGTAAGTCGTGTCATCAATACACAACAAGACAGAAAGGAGCAATAACGAAGGTACCTAGTTTAGTAAGTAGCAAAAAAGGGCAATTCGTTTCATCTAGCAATCAGTGTTAGCGAAGTAACGTAGTAGAAGTTTAGTATTTTTAACGTAAGTTTTGAAAAACCTTGGGAACGACCTATGTCCTGGAGCGGACTTCCAGTGACTGATATGATAATGATGAAACTAACAGACTAGTACTATACTAGTGGCCATATTAGTGTTTATAGTTTAGTAAGTAAATTAAAACTATCCAATTTGAAAGTAGCCTGAGAAACGTGGAACGCCTGGTGTTAGCTCCATCGATTTATCTTCGTCTTATCGGACATAAATATACGAGTAAATACACAAATATAGCTAATATTGAATGAATTAAAATACTGACTTTGTTATACAAACTGACATTACCTACTCGTATTAAAAAACAACTAAACAAATCAATCTTTATTTAAATAATTACTAACTAATTTTATATTATATAAATACTAACGAAAAATAAAACCGCATGCCGTTCCATATTTTTTCTTTTGCAATGCCCTGTCAGGGCTCATTTTGTACCTACTAACTTAAGAAATGACTATGTAGTAAAGTGTTATATATGTACAATATGAAAAGCAATAAATGAATTGAATTGAATTGAATCTTAGCGGTCGGTCCTTAAAACAATTGTCCTGTCTGGTACTCGTTTATCTAGATAGAATTTATATATTTAAAACCCTATTAGGTTTTTATAAATAAAATACTTACATAATAAGGAAATTTCCTACAACTCAAATCATATACTTTTTTCTAAACGACAAAACAAACTTTTCTTTTGGAATATTTTGAAATAAAGACTTATGGCGTCATAGTTTCTTAGTGTGACATAGTGCTATTAATATCAGTTTTTCCGCAATACCAAATCTTAAATCATGTTAATAACCGGCCAAGTGCGAATCGGATTCGCGCACTAAGGGGTTCCGTACCATTATCTATAAAAGTTCGCCTTTGGTGTATGGGCCTCCCTTAAATATTTATTTTATTTTGTTTTTAGTATTTGTTGTTATAGCGGCAACAGAAATACATAATTTGTAAAAATTTTAACTGGCTAACTATCGCGGTTCTTGAGATACAGCCTGGTGACAGAGAGACGGACAGACAGCGAAGTCTTAGTATGTAATAGGGTCCCGTTTTTACCCTTTGGGTACGGAACCCTAAAAATGGATCAATGACAAGTTACATTATTTTCTGACATTTTATTCTATTAACAGTACCGAATAATTTATATACTGGAAACATATGGAAATATACTGGAAATTCCTGCCGTTTATAAAAATTATAGGTATTTTTGCACAAAATTAGTCGTGTCTTCGAAAACACGATCGTCATCTACGTCTATTTTCGTTTCAAAGTCCAATGTGCTAACTGCGATGATTGCTATTTTGCTTGAGGCAGTTATTAATTCCATGTTCTACCAATTGTCCCACCGTTTGACCGTGAGCTGTTACTTATTTGTTGGACGACAACATCGATATGTTTTCAATTGCAAACATTCGCGTGGGTCAACGAGGTTCAACCGTTCGGAGCTAAATTGACACAAGTGCTTCGATGAAAACACATCCACACATACAGATTGTAATAGATTCAGGTGTTACTTTGCGGAAGTTAAAAGTTACATCAGTGTATTCGAATTTGTGCGATTCCGTCATCACCACATTCGTACATACATACATACGAGGGGGCAAATGTACTATTTTGGGTTATAAGGCTCTAAGCGGACAGAGTCCAGGTCGCGAGACCAAAATACTACTTTAAGGCTTGATTTACACCGAAGAGCAGCGGCAGTCACTTTACTGCCAAACAATAGTCACCTTTATTTCTATCAATGAAATGCATACTTTACTGTCAAACTATAGTCACCTTTATTTCAATCAAAATTGCGTGAAATAAACTCACACAAATCTACAATGTTTGTTGTGACGTTTAGAAAAAAGTATATGCTTTGAATAGTAGGATAATAGCGAATTTCGCCCCTTCCCTCGACTTTAACGATCAGCGGGAAGAGAAACAGTAAATACATTCGAAGATTTTTCATCTCTCCCAGTTTGTTGTCTCGCGTGGAAGAAATTAGGTATTTTGTATGTTTTACCAAACACAAGCATAGCTCAAACTCGTGAGATGGAGTCGACCTTATATCTCGTCAGTTTGTAGGCCGCCGGTGCCCACCGCGGCACCATGCCAAGTGCCCCACTTGTCCCCGCCGGCTGTAAACACGTTTTATTGGGAAAACACACAACGGCTCTCGGGTCAAAGATCTCATTGAACAAACAAAGAAAAATTATTTCGATTATGCAAATTTTTATTTTTATATATTTATTTTATTTTATTACACTTGCCGAAGCTCGCTACTTCGTTCGCGTGGGTCTCCGGAAAATGCAATAAACAACTTTTGCTAAGGCGTCATTTGTATACTTTTTGTAGTATAGCTGGACTAATATGGTTCTGCATCAGGTGTTCCATTTTCCAAAATTATACCCTATATTTTGCCCAGGCTTAACAGCTGTATAACAAAAAAGGTTTTATTTGAATCCGAAGATTAGCGTGTACAAACAGACAGACAGACATTTTGACAGGAAATATTTTCAATGTAAAGACACATTTTTTTTACTGTCTTATTATATGCGTAGATTCGGATGACCAACAGATACACTTCCGTGGATGTCGTAGAAGGTGACTTAGGAAATACAAGCAAAAAAATATTATAAACATCAATGAGACCTCTCCTGGGTAGGAGAGGTCTCATTGATGTTTATAATCTTTTTTTGGCTCGCTGGCCAGACGGGTGTCTGGCCAGCGAGGAGAGTGTAGGCCAAGTCCTCATCGGGAGGCTCTGGTTGGCCAGAGCATCCCGATAAGATGATGGCTCTGGTAGTACAGAGAGGGTCGTGCTCTGCAGGAGCACGACCCTGAGCGCGGAGACAAAAAGACCTAATGATGACGATATATCGAAATGTCAAAATGTTTTTGGATTCCTATACATGTTGACTCCTCATACAAGTTGACCGATTATGTGATCCAAGGTTCTGTGTTCCAGATCGAGCCACCGCCACACTCGGTGTTCCCAGCCGAGGACGCGCAGGAAGTCGTCAGGAAACTCTGCAACTCAGAAATACAAGGCAGGGCAATACTCAAATTCCACAACGTCGACTAAGCCCGGGGCCAGACTGACAGGATTTGCACAGCTCCGGTGTTGCCAGGTTACGAATGGTAGAATTGGTAGAATTGGTAGAAAATCGGATGAAGGATCACGTAGGCGTTTCATTTGTCCTCCAATTAGATGTTGGTAGTTTGATGTTTAAAATGTTAGCTAGGATTTTGAGGCGCGAGTATTTTGACAGATTCGTTGAATAAATTACCGAGGTTAGTGACCTACGTTGGCAGAAAATGCCTAAATAAAAAATCTGATTTCCATATCTGTAGATAGAACCGTCTTATAACTATTTGACTACTTTAGCAGTCGGTTTTTTCTTCCTGATTGCTTTTTACATTACATTCATTGACAGAAAAAATAAGAACTCTAAACCTATTTGACTTCATTATTAGTACGCTGATTTTGATTATTGGCTATTTAAATGATTTGATGTTGTAAATTGTAATTCAATGAAAATTATTAAAAAATAACGACATTATTTTAACAGTATTAGATACTGAAAAATATGCCCGTCAATCAGAAATGTAAAAAACCAAATGATCACGTATTTAATAAGTACTATACAATAACTTGCGGTATTTTTCGTATATTTCAAACATACCGTTGAATATGGTAAAATACAGTTTTATAAGGTATTTTTAATATTATACTAACATGATCAAATGGAATAATACCGGGGTCACATCTCTACAGTGGATGACAGAGCCGAATGGAACGCTTTTAGTGTTGCCAGTGTCCCTGCGTTATGAGTGTCACCACAATACTGTTTAGTTGTTATCTATCTGTCTGTTTAACTTAAAATAAGCCTTCAATAGATGTTATTATATAGTGACATTACAAGTCAGTATTGTTACGCCCTTTTTTCAACGTTCGTTATGTTTAAGCCCTTAAATTGTAACTGTTTTCAATTTTGTAATATTAATAGATTGAGAGAAATGATTTGTCAACTTGATGTGGTGATATTAGTCGATTTTGAAAATATTTACATTGAGAAATTATTAACTTTTCTATGATATTGATATAAAACATTTTTAATACAACTTTACAACGTTATTCTTTTTTTTATCACTAAATTGTACACAATCACGTCTATATCGCTAACGGGGTAGTAACAGAAACCGTAGATTGTATAAGAAATATTACCGTGTTTTAAAGAATACAATTAGTAATGTTTTCATTATGTTAAATTGGTTTTAATTGTTATCCACACTTGAACATGAATTTGTACTTAAGTTGTACTGTTGAAGTAAAACAAAATTTGGATAAAATATAATTTTGACGTACTTAATGATTTTTTGTTTATTTGAATAAGAATAAAATAATTTACCCGTTTAAAAATAAAAATTGTGCCCACAGGGCATACTTCAACGAAAATGCTCGTTAAACGTCGATTTTTTACGGCCTATTGATAATATTGTCTTTGGTATGCTTTAAATCCAAATCTGCAATATTTTTTAAATAAAAATATGGTTTTTTTATAATAAAAAATATTAATAACAATTTGAAACTTTGCAACTATGTTTTAGAAATTATTTTTTATTTTCATAATATATATAATTTATTGGGTTACTAGTTTTTAATGTTACAATATAATTATAAATTCCATAACAATGATATAAATTAAATCTCAAGTTGATCCGCTAATGGAGTAACTTTAAGTTTACGATAATCACTTTTTAACCTACTTCAAAAAAGAAATAGGTAAAAATGTTAAACTCGCGTCAGGACACGTGACCTGATCGAAAATTCGTAGGAGAGGGAGTATCCCCCTCTCTTTCTACGGCGCGGCGAAAATGTATGCCTGCGCCTGCTGTTTCTTATATCAAAAATGCACAACGTTAATATTCAAGTTTTCACTTCTGCCGGCACTCTCAGAGTGCAACCCGTCGTTTTTTTTTTGTTTGAAAGGGTATTCTTGCGAGGTGGTCCCATATAATTTTATCAAAATCGGTTGTATAGTATGAGGGTGAAGTCGGAATTAGTTTTAAAAATTATATCAGTGTATACATAATGTTTTAAATCGTAAAAAAATATCATCTATTTTTAACTATAATATAACGAATATAATCATTAATGTTTAAAAGGTGTCTAAACCACATTAGGGTTACCTAGGTTCACGAAGAATCGACGTAAGGGGTCCTAGATAATAGAAATTAATTGATATTGTCGTATAGTGATTCTTGTCTGGTATCAGAAATTGACCATTAAGTAGGTTGTAAAACCAAATGTATATTTTAGTATTTTAAACTTTTGGATATTAAATGCCACTATTTAGTTTGTAAGGGTAAGGATAGTGCTTCGTTAGTGAGTGTTGTTGAAGTTTTGATGAGTGTAGTCGCTATTACCATTGTTTGGGATTCTACATTTTTTAAACCATACTATCTTGACACGTTTTATTCCTGAGTCAGTTACGCTGCAAAAGCGTATGAATGAGGTCTTCCAGAGTGCGTCATCATGCTTGCTTACTTGTCCTCAATTCTTCGAGTTTGGCGATGCCTAACCCCCTTATGCCACTGTCAGAAAGTAAGAGGGAGAGGAAGTTGTAAGAACGGAGCGTCTCGTCGTTCTCTTACTCTAACTCTTTAAAAGTTCTGAGCGACAGAAAAGGATATCAGCATGCGAAAGTTCCGTTCCGTGCTGACATGAGATCCAACCCTATAAGGACAGATTTTGTATGACGTAAATTACGTTGTTGTTAATCAGTGCCGTAAATAGGGCGGTGCCACCGGTGCCCAGGCACAGGGCGTAGACTCAGGGGGGCGCAAGAACGGTCAGATCAGGCAGGACTATTATTTTTTCGGTTTGCTCCTGATAAGTTCAAGATCAGGGTGGGCAACGCATTTGCACTAGTGAACTTGCGATTGAGTTTTAGTGAATGAGACACAGTAGGTGGTATAATAGGCGAAGGGTCCACTTAACATCAGATGGCTCATCTGCTTGATTGCCCACATCAATTCTTTAAAAAAATAGATTTTTCTTCCAAAATATTAGATAATTGGTCCACCAACACCAAGTTCCTTTTGCTTTATTTTATCATCCTGAATGGAATAAAGTAGACCTATACATAGCATTGCTCTAGGGTACCGATAATATCAAAAAAAAAAACAAGGGCGCAGTTATAGAAGCTCGCACAGGGCGCAAAAAAGGCTATTTACGGCACTGTTGTTAATGAGTAGAATATGGAATCGCTGCGATTCGACAGGACTGCGATGCACGTTATCGCAAAAGCGCGTTATTGCGAGGCCACATGTTACTAGTTTTTCTATGTGAAATGATAGCAGCTCGCATGATTTTGTCAATTAATGTGATTTACAGTTATCTTTTAAATACTTTTTTAGAGCCAGAATCATTAAAAAAGTCTATTGGATATTTTAACACTAAAATTGGCTGATAAACTCGACTTTATGACAGTGCAGTAAGGTTTAAAATAGTTCAAAGTAATTGCCATTGTACTCAATTTCGTGATTGGATTTGAAGAATGCGTTTTAGGCAAGATTTAGCACAAACTGAGCTCAAACGATATTATTGTTCTGAACATCAACCCGACAGGTTTCCTGCCAAGTCCGCCGAAATCATGATTGAAATAGCGGCTGAATTAACGCAACGCAATTTCTGTAACGAACGTCAAAATGAAACCACCCCTGAGTCGTGGAACTGACTTTTTCGCTAGCGTAATTTCGGCCGATAACAAGTCCAATTCGTTGATTCACCGAACTTCAGCCGCGTATCTTCGGCGGATATGAGCGTATTTTACATATAGACCATACCGGTCTTTTAAATATTGTAGTGTAAACGGGCCTCAGATTCGGAACAGCGGGCGTATCGCAGCAGTATCTATCAGTTTTCCATACAAAGTTATTTTAAACGCACGTTTTTGTCACACGTTAAGTTTCATCAATCCTTAAAGAATGTATCTTTATATAATAATTAAAATAGATAACCATAAAATTAGAGTTAACAGTTGGCTTTTTGCGAATGTCTATTATAAACCAAGTTTCTTTTATACGGTGTTAGTTTAATTAGTTTGTAATATTAAAAAATACTTATACCCGACTATGGCAGCCATTTTTTGTTTACAATGTGTATTTTTTTTAAATATGCTAATCAAGACCTTTGATTTGATACCCAACTCGATATCCAAAAAATTTTTTAAACGCTCATTTTTTGTAGTCTTTTCTTTATTATAAATACATTTATTGCATACAAATTGTAGTCTATGTGATCCGAACGATAATGACAATTCGATTGACATCTCATTTGTGAAAATTGGATAAGCGGTTCAGACTAAGGTGGAACACACATAAATAGCTACATACATAGACTGCTAAAATCATTACCCTTCCTTTGCCGTACATACATACATACTATCACGTCTTTATCCCTAATGGGGCAGACAGAGCATTTTGGGTCTTGCGGTTCTTTGCAGAGCCCAGGGCCGCAAGACCCAAAAGCCACTTTTAGAGTCATGGTGGGCGAGAAGATGGAAAAGCAATCAATACAGTGATGGGTTGCTAGCCGCATCGCCTGTTTACATGATTTGCATTTTTGCCCATTCCCTCGATCGGCTTTTACGATCTGCATGGGAAGAGAAGCAGCTGGTACATTCTAAGTTTGTTTTTATTTCTCCCAGACCAGCATGGGAGACCTTTGCCGTAGTCGGGTAAATACAAATGGTACGAGCTGTTCCGGATTTGAGGCCTAAGCCATATTACTGTCTAGTCAATGTAGTTTGTCTATCTACTGTCGTGGTGTATGCACCTACATTAAATGTATTACTTATACCATAATATATTTATTAGTTTAAGTCAACACTAATGTAATTGTTAAATGTATTATATTGAATAAAGTGAGGGACGTTTGTTAATTTTATTTGTTCTTTTATTTTTCTCTTAATCCTACTATTATTCTTATGAAAGTTTATATTTGTGGTTTTTTTTTATATTTATGTTTTTTTTGTTTTTCCCACTATTATTCTTCTGAAAGTTTATATTTGTGGATGTTATTGGCTTTCACGCCAAAACAGCTGAAGAGATTGAAATGAAATTTGGCATGAAGATAATATTAAAGGGGAATAGAGAAAAATACATTTCTTTGAGATCGTCGTGGGCAAAAGCCAAATTACAAGTCAATCATCACACTAATATTATAAAGTGTGTTTGTTATTTCTTCACGCGCACAGCTGGACCAATTTGGATAAAATTTGAAATGCAAGAAGCTGACATGCTATGCTACTATTCCGCGGGTTACCCCACGGGGCGCAGGTAGTGGTGTATAAAACAAGGTATTCTCTTCCCAAGATGGCGGACTAGTCACGAATGTCACGATAAGTTTCACCCATGGAATTGTATGTACTTCGTACAAACGTGTTGCCCTGAATGTTTTTTTGTAAGTTTAAGGACTATCTCAATAATTTTATGAAAATAAAATATTAACTATTTTGTACAGGGTGGCCAAATAACAGGTATACACTTTAGTTTTGTATTTTTATTCTATGAAATATAAAATATATCAAGTATTCCTTGTTAAATATAATAGTACCTGGGCGACCGAGCTTTGCTCGGTTACATCTCAAACATAAACTATTTTTTTTTAAACTTGTCTAAAAACAATGCAAAAAAATATATAAACTTAAACATAAAATAAAATAAAAAGTATGTCACCGAGTGGGATTCGAACCCGTAACACTTTTTCTAGCGGTCGATATCCTTAACCACTGAGCTAAAATCAAGGCGGTCGGCGCGCCGAAATTAGCGACCATATTCTGCGTGGAAAGAAAAACGCATGAAAACTCGAAAACTTCCCAAACATAAAACTAATCTAGATCGATTATTTACCCCCGAAAACACCCATATACAAATTTTCAGCGAAATCGTTAGAGCCGTTTTCGAGATCACAGAAATTTATAAATATATATATATACATACAAGAATTGCTCGTTTAAAGGTATAGTACCTGGGCGACCGAGCTTAGCTCGGTTACATCTCAAACATTAACTAATTTTTTTTAAACGTGTCTAAAAACAATGCAAAATAAAAAAATAAATATAAACTTAAACATAAAAAAAAACAAAAGTAAGTCACCGAGTGGGATTCGAACCCGTAACACTCTTTCTAGCGCTCTCGCTATCCTTAACCACTGAGCTAAATCAAGCGGTCGCGGTGCGACGAAATTAGCGACCATATTCTGCGTGGAAAGAAAAACGCACGAAAACTCGAAAACACGCGTTTTCCCAAACATAAAACTAATCTAGATCGATTGTTTACCCCCGAAAACCCCCATATACAAATTTTCAGCGAAATCGTTAGAGCCGTTTTCGAGATCACAGAAATTTATAAATAAATATACATATATTATATATATATACATACAAGAATTGCTCGTTTAAAGGTATATAATTTAGGGCATCAGACATGTCCACCTCTAGCAGCATCACAAATGTGAACCCTTTTCATCGCGTTTTTCATCACATTTTCACACATTTCCTACGTTATCTCAGTGACTGTGTCTCGAATATTTTGATTTAATCGCTGAAGGTTCATTGGCCTGTTAGCATAGACACGTCCCTTTAGATAGCCCCACAGAAAAAGTCAGGAGCTGTTAAATCAGGCGATTTTGGGGACCAATCAATGTCACCGTTTCTCGAAATTAATCGACCAGGAAACATTATTTTTAATGTTTCGTTAAACGTTTTAATAATTAAAACACGTTGTTCCGTCGTAAAACGCTCCATAATAAATTTGCCGTATCTACACAAAGTAATATTCATATTCATGCAACAACTGTCATATTTACCGCCAAAACAAAATGGCGGCAAAAAAAAGTTGTATACCTCCAAGTTGGCCACCCTGTATTTCGCGTGATTCATCTGTTTCATTTGTAATAAATTGATTTATTGAATTATTTCATAATTGGTTTATTATCATAATTGGTAGATGTGCTCGGTGTTTCTCTACGCGATCGAATCAGAAATGAGGAAATTCGTAGAACGAATGTCACTGACATAGCCCAGCGGATTAGCTCGTTGAAATGGCAGTGGCCGGGATACAGCCCGAAGAACCTATGGCCGATGGGACAAAAAGGTTCTCGAATGGCGACCACCTACTGGCAAGCGAAGCGTAGAACAACCGCCCACAAGGTGGTCTGACTACCTGACCAAGATCGCTGGAAGGCGCTGGACGCAAGCCGCTCGAGATCGGTCATTTTGGTAATCTTTGGGAGAGGCCTATGTCCAGCAGTGGACGTAATGCGGCTGAAATGATGATGATAAATTTATTCTGTAGTGATGTCTATATTTCCGAATATAAATCACTTACCCGAAAAATATATCAATCAGTAGGTACCTATTATTTCATATTTACAATACGAACCTAAGTAAAAAGATTATCATTCTCCTTTTATCCAGGAACAGATTGAAATAATATTATCTGTGAACAATCACTTGGTCAAATCAAGTGAGTGAAGTGAACTGAAGGAAAAATTCTATCAGTTACAACCCTTAACTTCATGGTTACACAACACTACATATAACAGGCATGACGAATGGAAAAATTATTTTGGTCCATCGGTTAGATTATTAAAAATATTGTACACGTATTTTTTTTATTTTCACTTAAAAACCAAAAATGACAAAGATACAGCGCATTGAAATTGCACGATTTTTACTTAAGTGTGACGTCGCAATCCCCACTCCGGAACTTTGACGCTCAGTATCTTTGTGAATTTTTACTAGACTAAAAAATACGGGTCCATTATTTTTGGATAATCTAAAAGACGGACTAATTACAATCATACTTTTCGGACTCTGTCGTCACCCCTATTCTGTCAACGTTAACCACGATATTGACTTTGACTTCAAAGTAATAAATAATGCTAACTTTGGGCCGCGCTACACTGGATTCGCATGGTATGGCATCGGAAGCGACGCGTCATTTCAAAACAAGCTTTATGTCAAGTGATATAAGATGCATAACCGCTTGAACGCGGAGAGACGGCCGGCGCCTGCCGCGCACTCCCGCGGAAAAGACGCCCTTTAGATGCAGCCAGGGTAAGACGAAATAATACATCCAGACCAGACTCAAGAAATAGTTAAAGTGTTACTACTATGTTACCTTAGTATTATTTCTTGAATTATTCGGTTATTTTTTTTTCTTAATCCATAAGGTCTGTTTATTATGCAAAGGGTATGCAAGAAGTGGCGCCTTCATTTGAAAAAGTAAAAAATAAGGGGATAAGTACATGAATTTTCGGAGTTTAGTGCTGTCCCTATTTAAAATAAATTATTCCTATTTAAAATTGTGTCTTCAGTATGCTCTAGATAAGCCTTCAAACTTTATTATGGACTACAGTTTAAAGTGAGAAAGTAAATCTTTTCTTCGCAATTTTGCGAAGGTCAGGCTTTAAGCCATTATCCGACCAAATTAAGTTGACATCTAGTAATATGCCAGTGTCCCATCTGAAAATGTCAACTTGATTTGGTCGGATAATGGTTTAAACCTAGTGACAAAGTTACTCTGCGTTTTATAATAAGACGGCAAATGTTTTTATGAACGAGTGCCACTGAGAGCGCCACTTCCGCATACGCCGAATTTTTAAAATAAAACAACAGAAATTTCACATCCATAACATTTAATAGGTACATAATTGTTAAGCTAGGTACATAAAATATTACACTGGTAAATAGGGTTTTGTCAGAACCCTAGGATAAAGGTGAAGCTTTGATCAGCTGAGTATACTTAAACCTGAGACTTAAACTAAAAAAAAAAAAAGAAAATTTACAAGCCCGACATAAGAGTAGAGCAAATGGAGCAGTCGCTCTAGGAACATCATTGGACATCAACGTTTGAAGAGTAAGTTCAAACAATGTCATTGCGGACTAGAATTGGGTTTACGCGAGGGCATATTGGGCGCATTGCATAAATGCGGAATAAATGTCCGTGTACGCCTAATAAATGTCCATTGCCAGGGCAAAAACAGCCAAACTTTTACTTGTTTTATCATTCAAATAGCTACATTCGATAGGCACAAAACATACTTAGATTACGACTAATAAATTGACAATGAAAAACAAGAAATTGATATTATGCTCAATGGCTTAGTCAAAGTAGGTAAAATAACACTGTCTGGGCTCTCGAGTAGAGTCAACGCAGAGCGAGCGCTAAAAGGTAGAACTTATAATTATTTTCAAGATATAATTTACAAAATACTCAAAGTTCCTGCTTTTCTTTACAAAAATTGAATGATATGTTACTGCCCAGTGATCAGGCATTTATTTCTCTTTTTTGCCCAATACGCCCGTTTCTGCCCATTGTTTTACACAACGAATATAGTCTCCCGGTAATAGGGTTAAGGAACAATGTTTTAGGTCCATGGTGCTCCTCCGAGTGACAAAACGGGACCCTTAAAGGTGTCTGGACCAATTCAATTGAGCTTTGGTACAACTTACAGCTGAATTCATGAAAAATCTGCACTTCTATATCAGTTACATAGTTGAGCACTACTCATGGTATAATAAAATAAGGTATTCTCTTCCCGTGACAGCTGATGAAGTAGGTGGAACTTGACGACGTCTTCGCGAAATTGAATTACACGAGTGTAATGCATTTTTGAAATTTATATACTAATTTCGAATTAATAATCCATTATATCAATTTATAAAATATTGAATTGATGAATCACGCGAGAATCGCGAGATACTAAATACCTAAGTTACTTAATATTAAGGAACTAATTAAGAAAGTCCTTAAATTTACTGAGAAGAACAATCAGTGGCAACACTTTGTGACGTAGTCAAGTTCCATCTCGGGAAGAGAATACCTGTTTTATTATACCATGGCACTACTGATTTATGGGGCGCTATTTTTTTCTGACAGATGACAACAAGTCCAATCAGTCACTAGCGTGACTTCAAAGGTTTCAAAAGGTTAGGACAAAAGCGTGACTTCATGCTTTTTTGAAGCCAGATAGCACTTTTCATCACGTTGAAAATGGATATGATCCACTGACCTCCATATATACAAGTACGCTGGACCTATTATTAGCCGGGCCATAGTGAGGCGATTTGATTTTCGCCATTTTGGCGGTGATCGTAGAAGCAAAGTAGAAGTGGGTGGGAACGGAACTAATATTAGAGATGGGACAATGACATCGACAAAAGACATTTCCGAATTAGTTACGTCAGATTGAGTTCTCTTCCCACGCATTGGGGGCGCTTCAAATAGGCACAATAAAGAGCTGTCATTTCTTACGGTATCATAGGTCCAGCGTACTTGTATATATATGAGGTCAGTGATATGATCAATGAAAAATGACACTATTTTGTGACGTTTTGTTTTATTTAATAACTAGAGGCAGCGCGCGGCTTCGCCCGCGTTAACCACACGAGTGAAGTCGCGGGCGTGATGCTATATAGCCTATAGCCTTCCTCGATAAACGACCTATCTAATACCGAAAGAATTTACAAATCGGACCAGTGGTTCCTGAGATTAGCGCGTTTAAACAAACAAACAAACAAACAAACAAACTCAGCTTTATATATAAGTATTTGGATTTTGACCCTGTCATCTACCACTTGCATAAAAAGTATGCACTTCATACGGTAGCTCTGTAGCTCTACTACATATAGGAGGGCAGATCTTTCATGAATACTTATGAAAGTTAGACATAGAAATGCGAACGTTTTGCGGAAATAAATTTGAGTTTGGGGGTAAATCAGAACATTATAAAAAGTTTTTGCCGACGTTATTTGTCAAATATAGGCTTGTTACGTGTGTCTAAAATTTCTTTCTTTATACTTTTTCAATAAATATTGTAAATTTTATAGAAAAAGTCTAAAATTGACCATTTTACCCTTTCATCCGAATTTTTTATCTATGATTGAAAAAAAAATATTTCCCGAAAAACTTAAACAGTAATATAGCAAACCTAAACCTAAGCTAACCTAAAAATAGAATTCATAACAAAATAAACAAAATTGTTGGTGTTGCTCAATAAAAAGTGCCCACAACGTCGGTTGGAATGTGTCCAGATTTTTAAGTCCTTAAATGCATACTTTCCTTTTTAATAATTCTTGTACAGGAATAAAATTAATAATGGACTGCCTTGTTTTATCACGACAATAATAAGTAACTTACCCCTTTCAGCGCGAACGTCCGATTTATCCGTCAAACATTGGAGCGTCAGATATTACCGACAAAAACCGGTGCTCGTATTGCACATATATTATAGCTAAGAGTCCCCTTACCCTAGACTTCTCCATACAAACGTAGTCTACGTTTAATTTTGAAACCACATGTCAGATTCCGGTAAAAATTGGTGATTGTAAAGAAATTGGAATTATCTAGGGTAATAACTGGTTTCCTATTGTAAAATTATGAACTGGAAAGAAAATATAACGATTTAGAAGTTTCCCATACTAATGGTCAAAAATGATATAAAACACTTTATTCTATTTCAAGTTCATATTTTTACTGTAGGAAACTAGTTATAAACCTAGATAATTGCAATATCTTTGAAATTACAAAATTTCGCCCAAATCGGCCATGTCGTTTTGAAATAAAACGTAGACTACGTTTGTATGGAAAGTTGTATTTTGGTCTAGGGTAAGAGGACTCTTAAGTAACCACATCCCTTTTTGGTTGTAGGTATTTATTTTAGATTGACAATGCCTCGCGCTGGGGGCACGACAGCTGATACCTATAATATATATATATATATATATATATATATATATATATATATATATATATATATATATATATATATATATATAATCGACAGGGTTTATCTTAAAAACTAAATTGACATCAGCATAACTAAGGTGGGAAATATTTTTTTCTACTTAAATCTACACATTCAGTCTTAAATCGTCATACGATTTACGGTATCTATAAACATATACTTAACTTTAAAGAATAGTCGTAACAGTATAAGTAGCAAGTCTTACTAAGTACATAAATGCTTGAATTTTACGTTTCAGTCTAAAAACGGAATTTACAAAAAAAATATTTCTTTTAGATGTATAATTGTAAGGTAACCTACTGTCGAGGTTAAAACCTTATTGCAGGCAAAATAATTCCGTCTTATTATAAAACGCGGACAATACAATACAATACAAATACTCTTTATCGCACCATAAACAAAAGAAAATACAAGACAGAAAAAAAACGACGGGTTGCACTCTGGGAGTGCCGGCAGAAGTAAAAACTTGAATATTGACGTTGTGCATTTTTGATATACGAAACAGCAGGCGCAGGCATACATTTTCGCCGCGCCGTAGAAAGAGAGGGGGATACTCCCTCTCCTACGCCGCGCCAGCTGTCTACTCTCCATCCGTCTTACGAATTTTCGATCAGGTCACGTGTCCTGACGCGAGTTTAACATTTTTTACCCATTCCAAAAAAAGTGCACAACGCCGCTAAAGAAGTTTTCACTTCAAAAATAAGACAGAATTATGATACAAAGGCGGACTTATCGCGTTGCCATCTAGTTATATGCCACGGTCTCGTCTGAAAATGTCAACTTGATTTTGTCAGATATTGGTTTAAACCTAGTAACAAAGTTAGTCCGCGTTTTATAAAAAGACGGATTGAGTTTACAAAAAAGAAAAAGAAGGCAACAAAAAAGTGTAGCCTAAAATTATGTACATTTAGTAAGTAAATACATTTATAGATAAACATCATACTGAAAAAGATAATTTTAAGAAATATAAAAATAAATGCAATAACTAAGTAATATGAAAAGAGTTAATAAAAATACAAATATTTCAAATAAAAGAAATAAGTTGTTTAATTCCCACCTTTTAGTACCTTTTTTCGTGTAAGTGGCCAACACTAGTGTCAAATTTTTCAGGCTTGACACAGTAGAGTGGGATAACGTGAGAAGGACTAAAAAAAAGGACAACTTGATACAAATCCTCAAATTTGTATATGATTTTAGAGTTTCACGGTCACAATTACTGTTATTAGTATTACGATATTTATCGCGGTAAGTCCCGTAATACTAATAACAATAACCTTAAATTTGTGGTCCCATGAAAGAGCAGTGTGGCGATCTTAATAGAGCGCCTAACAAAATATATTATTGTACAAGCTTTTTTTAGTTTCACATGTACCGTTGTCTGTCTGTCCGTAATCAAACCTTGCAAGTTAAAGACCGTTTTCCGTTTGGGTTGAAATTACATACATATATCGCGTGACAATGTGCATTGTACTTAATTAAAAACAGCGGTAATTAGAGATGTGCCGAGGTGTCGGCGAGTAGTCGGTAAAGCCGACTATCCGGCCACTATCGTCGTCGGCGAATATTCGGCAAACGCGCCGACTATCCGGCTACTATCGTAGTCGGCGACTAATCGGCTAGTATTCGGCAAAGAGCGCAGACTATCCGGCTTTTTATTGTGTGTGTATTTCTCAATAATATGTACATAATAAATAACATGTAGCAGTAATTAGGTACAAGTAGCGGCATGTAAGTTTAGCGCTGAGTGAAGTGTAGAGGGGATATTGCGCACGGGTACAGTATTACTTTTTGACTTCTGCGCTAGCAAGGTCAGCGCTAGTTTCGTGCCGCTACCTGTACATTAAATAAAAACTTTGATTATTTAAAATACAAAAACACAGCTATGTCCTTACGAAAGCAAATAATTAAATTTTTAACAAAAAAAAAACAACCGACTTCAATTTATTTCAGCAGTTTTCTCCATATCTCCGAAGTTCTTCATCACATCTTCACCAAATTAATATGGGACCAACTTGGGAGTAAGGGCTTTCAAATAAAAAAAGAATCATCTAAATCGGTCCACGGTTGACGAAATTATTGTGTAACATACATACAAAAAAAAACAAACAATCGAATTGATAACCTCCTTCTTTTTTGAAGTCGGTTAAAAATAAGAAACTAATGAGAAGTAAACAAAACAGATTCTGACACTTTCGCGGGCGGCGCGGCGTTTGCGACTTGCGCGCGAATCAGCTGTAAACGAAACGTTACAGAAATCCCCAAAAAGAACCGTGATCGCCTTAGCCGAATAGTCGGTCGACTAGTCGGCCTCTTCACAACCGACTTATCGGCTAGTCGGCCAAAGTCATAATCGGCACATCTCTAGCGGTAATATAAGCAAGATTGGGGCAGTATTCAAATCGCGGCAGTAGCGGCTCGGCAGCGCGCTTTGCATAGGTATTTGTATGGAAGGCGTACCGACACATGCGCCTGCAGCGGCGTATACACAGCCGCAAGCATCGCGCGTTACATACAAATCCCTACAGGGCAGTGCGCGGATGCCGAACGACTGCTGTGATTCGAATGCTACCTCAGTCTTACTAATATTATCACTATTATTAATTAATTACTCTTCTTCTTAATTATTGATTTTTATGAGCATTGCAGTGCTCGGATTAAAACATGTGTTAAAAAATTTCGCCACCAGTGGGATTCGTACCCACGACCCACGATGTTAACTCCGAACTGTGTGACTTCAAATCACTCTGACGAATTTTCTCATCACATAGTTAGTACACATGCATATGAAGTGTGTATTCAACTTAATTTAGATGATTTGAAAGTTTAGGAAAGTAAAGAAGCGTTTGTTTTTAATCAGGTACAATATGAACCCTAATGCTACTGTTGAATAATATGAGCGCAATAAATGAATTGAGTAGAAATTAGGATTAGCTCATCGGTCAACTTGTATTTGCCAAATTTCTATTATTTCGCTATGTGAAAGTTGATCAGTATTATGAGCTGAACTCATTCTTAAGACGAAATGTAGCAGAAGTGGCCACAAAACTAAAAACCGACTTGGCCCCCAAGACTGCAGAACCATCTGATTTTACATTAAATTTCTTATACTTAATTTTATTTGATTATTATTATTTTATTTTTAACTTTTTCAGGCAAAAAACTATCTCCAGGCACATAAAAACGGCTTTTCATTTAATAGTTTTAGTTTTATTTTGCTACACTTGATATTGTTTCTGTGGAAACGTAATACAAAGCATTGCCAATCAGGGGCCAGCCATGAATTACGACGTTAAGGGAGAAGGAGGGGGTCAATCAAGTGCAAATAAAAAACAAAAAAATATAAAACTTAAAAAAAACTGAATCTCGGAAATAAAGTAAACGAAATAGAACAAGTAAGCGAAGCCTTATTATAATACTGATAGTATGATAGATCTTGATATGTCTTTTTTATTAACTATAATTTTTTTGTTTTTCAATTGCACTTGATTGACCCCCTCCTTCTCCCTTTACGTCCTAATTCATGGCTGGCCCCTGATTGGCAATGCTTTGTATTACGTTTCCACAGAAACAATATCAAGTGTAGCAAAATAAAACTAAAACTATTAAATGAAAAGCCGTTATTATGTGCCCGGAGATAGTTTTTGTCTGAAAGGGTATACTCCGAAAAAATTTTAAATAAAATAAAATAAAATGTAAAAAATCAATATAAAATCAGATGGTTATGTAGTCTTGGGGGGCGAAGTCGGTTTTTAGTTTTGTAAAAATATAATTACACTTATATCGAAATGTACTTACTACTTACGTTAATTTTTGGTCGTCTTTGAGATTTTCTGAATAAAAGTAATAATAACAAACTAAAAAAACTACACGACGTAGAGACTATCTATCGCTAAATTAAGTGATATCTCCATAACGACAGAGAAAAATCTGTTGCAAAAATGAAGATTTTACAACCGGATAAAGGAAAATTGGATGATTATCGGAACGGAGTTCCTTCTCGCAGGTTGCGAGAAAATATAGTAAAAATATCATATTATAAAAAATAGTTCATCAATGGTAAAGCTTTAATTATGAGCAAGTTTTTGACGGGACGTCAACGTATTACTACGGAATATTGTCACAGAATTAATCTATGTATTGAATCTCCTAATTTCCCGCGCAATGTGCGTCTCCCTTCCCTGTAACTCTCCCCGGATCACTCCTTGTGGAGGTTGTTGAGCGAGCGCAAGCCCTACGCGAGACTCTAGGCGATTCCG
The DNA here is from genome assembly GCA_963555685.1 of Acrobasis consociella. Lineage (NCBI taxonomy): Eukaryota > Metazoa > Arthropoda > Insecta > Lepidoptera > Pyralidae > Acrobasis > Acrobasis consociella. Next base: position 2,601,345 of record OY743104.1, on the reverse strand, counting down.
TTCTGTATGTAATAGGGTCTGATGATCGAACATTGCAGCAGGGAGGATGACGGCCAGGATTAGTGAGGTTAAAGGACATTGTACTTAACGATCCCCGTAAAAATCCTTGTTTGTAAAAAAGACCTTTTTTGGTAAAAAAAGACCTTAAACGCTTAAAAAAAGATCTATTTTTTGTAAAAAAAGACCTTATTTACTGCGATCAAATCTATTCATCGAACATTGCAGCAGGGAAGATGACCGCCGGGATTAGAGAGTTTAAAGGACATTGTACTTAACCATCCCTGTAAAAACCCTTCCTTGTAAAAAAGACCTTTTTCGGTAAAAAAAAAGACCTTAAAATTACGAAAAAGATCTTCTTTTTGTGAAAAAGACCTTATTTACTGCGATCGAATCTATTGATCGAACATTGCAGCTGGGAAGATGACGGCCGGGATTAGAGAGTTTAAAGGACATTGTACTTGACCATCCCTGTAAAAACCCTTCTATGTAAAAAAGACCTTTTTTGGTAAAAAAAGACCTTAAACGCTTAAAAAAAGATATATTTCTTTGGAAAAAAAGACCTTCTTTACTGCGACTAAATTTATTGATCGAACATTGCAGCAGGAAAGGATGGCGGCCGAAATGGGGGAGGTTAAAGGACATTGTACTTAACCATAACTGTCAAAACCCTTGTTTGTAAAACAGACCTTTTTTGGTAAAAAAAAGACCTTAAAACGCTTAAAAAGATCTTTTTTTGTAAAAAAGACCTTATTTACTGCGATCAAATTTATTGACCGAATATTGCAGGAGGGGAGGATGACAAGGATGGCGGAGATTAAAAGACATTGTACTTGACCATCCCTGTAAAAGCCTTTTTTTGTTAAAAAGACCTTTTTTTGGTAAAAAAAAGACCTTTAAATCCCGAAAAAGATCTTTTTTTCGTTAAAAAAGGCCTTATTTACTGCGATCAAGTCAATTGATCGAAATTTCTAGTGAGGGGGTAGTTTAACCCTGATGGACAAACCCGTGCTGCAGCTTTGCCATGACTTCGTCAAGTTCCTCCACGTGGAAGTTGACAACGAGTGCCAGCTCTGACACGTCGCGCGGGGTCACCTTCTTGGAGGTGAGTAGGAGCAGGGCGTGGCTGAGGCAGACGGCGGAGGTCTTCTCTGGCAAGCCCGTCACCTGCACAAAACACAAATGTGTTTATTTATTGGCTTCTTCGGGCAGACAGACAGACTTGTTAACCTGTACCTTTGAGAGACATAGTGTAGCCCGACAGACTTGTTAACCTGTACCTTGGAGAGATATAGCGTAGCCTGATAAACTTGTCAACCTGTACCTTGGAGACATAGCGTAGCCCGACAGACTTGTTAACCTGTACCTTGGAGAGATATAGCGTAGCCTGATAAACTTGTCAACCTGTACCTTGGGGACATAGCGTAGCCCGACAGACTTGTTAACCTGTACCTTGGAGAGATATAGCGTAGCCTGATAAACTTGTCAACCTGTACCTCGGAGAGACATAGTGTAGCTCGACAGACTTGTAAACCTGTACCTTGGAGGGATGTAGCGTAGCCCAACATACTTGTTAACCTGTACCTTGGAGAGATATAGCGTAGCCTGATAGACTTGTCAACTTGTACCTTGGAGAGGTAAAGCGTAGCCCGACAGACTTGTTAACCTGTACCTTGGAGAGATATAGCGTAGGCCAACATACTTGTTAACCTGTACCTTGGAGAGATATAGTGTAGCCTGATAAACTTGTCAACCTGTACCTTGGAGACATAGCGTAGCCCGACAGACTTGTTAACCTGTACCTTGGAGAGATATAGCGTAGCCTGATAAACTTGTCAACCTGTACCTCGGAGAGACATAGTGTAGCTCGACAGACTTGTAAACCTGTACCTTGGAGGGATGTAGCGTAGCCCAACATACTTGTTAACCTGTACCTTGGAGAGATATAGCGTAGCCTGATAGACTTGTCAACTTGTACCTTGGAGAGGTAAAGCGTAGCCCGACAGACTTGTTAACCTGTACCTTGGAGAGATATAGCGTAGGCCAACATACTTGTTAACCTGTACCTTGGAGAGTTATAGCGTAGCCTGATAAACTTGTCAACCTGTACCTTGGAGAGATATAGCGTAGCCCGACAGACTTCGCACTCGTCCTGCTCGCGCACGTTCCAAGCGCCGGCGGGCTTCTTGCTCGGCTCCCGGCGTTCCTCGGCGGGCGCGAGGGGAACTCCCAGCTTCTTGAGCTCCATCCGGTGCTGCTTTTCATCCTCCATGATGCTGGCCAGGGTGATGTGCACTAGTTGGAGCAGGCTGGGGGGCGCGCGGGGGTCGCGGGCCACGGAGATCAGCAGCTGCTCCAGGGAGAACATGGTCGGCTCGCAACTGTCTCGCAACTCCTGCAAATGTTAACTTGATTAGTTACTTGCATAGCTTTTGCTAAAAAAATATTTTTCAACCCTGTCAACATCCTTATTGAACCGAAGAATATTTTTTTAGTCCGTCAATAGGGGTAATAAGACAGGATAAGAAAAGTAGGTATGTACGTCTTTTAGATTATCCAAAAATAAAGGACCCATATTTTGCAGTTTACCAAAAAAGTAAGAATTCACAAAGATACGGAGCGTCAAAGTTACGGAGTGGGGGCTTGCGACGTCGCCGCTAAGTAAAAATCGAACCTGGCCGTGACGTCATAACAAATTTCAAAGCGCTGTATCTTCGTCATTATTAGCTATCAAATCACAGAAATAGTAGTACATAGCTTGATGACTGTCATATAATGACCGTACATCTCATGCTGCAACATGCAACTGCATTTCTAAGGGTTTGTAGCCGGAGCGAGATGATATACTCGACTGCCACAAAAGGAACCCCGACTCCGACGGCGTATCGGCGGAGTTGTACCTCTATACATAGTCGGTTGCAACCAGAACTCTAAGATCGAGATGTAGGATTCTACTAGCGCCATCTTGTATGCTCCTTGTGAACTGTGGTATTGCTTCGTTAAGTTATTTGTGGTTCTAGTTCCTGGTAGTGGCGTAGAGGTCGCCACAGGTTGAAGTCTGGCGGCTGCCAGTTGTAAAACTATAGCATAATCCTTTTAATTCTTCCGGCTATTTCGTCTCAATTATTGTATGTGGGAGACCATTGACATACTATAATATTTAAAGAAGAAAAATCGAAAATCCGCAACCGTGCTCCTAAACAGCACAGCTTCGGGTACAACCGTGAATGGTCATTTTAGTCCAGTTCTATTTGAAATAAATTGTTTAATGAAAACGGAGATATTAGAAATTTCGTCTCGATCCAGCTCTTCAAACTATTTTATGAACTACTGTTTACGGTTGTGAAGCTTTTCTACACGCATTGACAAAATTTTAAATAATATCTCCGTTTCCTTTCAAATAATTTATTTCAAATGAGGGCAGCACTGGACCCCGACCAATTATCCCCCTAAAATGAATAAGTTGTCTCACCTGGAACACCTGGTCAACGGTCTTGAGCCAGGATTTGGTCGCGAAGTACACGCTTTCAGACTGCGTGAAGCCCGTTGAGATCGAACTGGAGTAGGCTTTCGGGAACACTATGATGTACTCGCCTGGCTTCTGCTCCACGCGGGTCAATGACACCTGGAGCACACAATTAGTAGTATTACATACAGAACGGAAACTCGCACCGTCCCACGCAATCTAGCGTCCCCGCAACCCCGTTATTGGGCCGTGTAAGCGCCTGTAAAACAGGGTTGTTGCTCATTGTTTATCCACGGAAAACAATAAGGAACGAAAATTTTATAGATTTCCGAGTGATGAAAACAGGTAAGCAAAGCAACAAATTCTGTGGTGCCGACCCTGATTGTTTACTCTCACATTTGACGTGTGCACAGATATATTGTTTCGTTTGTAGTAGTACTATTTGTTACTCCGTTTCTATGAAGTGCCATACCTGTGCGTGGGGTACAAAAAGGGTCGACAGTATTCTAAGCGAGGGCCCGCGGGCTCCGCTCCCCGAGGGAATTTCGGGATAAAACTTTCCTATGCCTCAAACCATCATAATCTGAAACTATCTATAAAGGCGGACTTTCCTTGCATATTGAAAGGGTGCTCTCGCACGTAATCGATTTTCGTTTCAAATAAATAAATAAGTGCTTCAAAGTAAAACAAATTATCCAATAAAAACAAGAAGTGTGGACACTCACATGGTGATGTCCGACGGGGAACATACACACATACATTTTGCTAAAATCATTATTCTTTTGTTTGGCTTTGCCGTAATCAGGTAAAAACTACAAATCAACAAATAAATAAATAATACTAACTTGATAATACTATATTTTGTAACAAATGCATATATATAGTAATTATGACGACCTCCATGGCGTAGTGATCACCATGCTAGACCGCCACCCAGAGGTCCCGGGTTCGATCCTCGGTTAGGGCAAGTTGGAAAATGGCCTTTTTCAAATTGTCCTAGGTCTTGGATCTATGTGTATTTGTTATAAAATATATTATCGTTGAGTTAGTATCCCATAACACAAGTAATTTGTCCCTATATATTTATTTATTTAATGACAGAGAGGTAACAGGTGACTCACGTTAGCAGAGAGCAGGAAGTTGGGCGGGATCATGGTTATGTCAGACGGCAGCCATATACTCTTGTTCTGCACCGCGGTCGGGCATAACGTCTCTACGGCCTTGCGGAACACCGCGCTCTGGTCGTCCGGTATTCCGTACCTGTACACAATATTGTTAAAATGCTCAAAATGCTTGCCAATCCAAAAACAAACCCCGACTTTAAAATAGTTTCAAATGTTAACGCTATTTAGTAATGAGCGGAGGAAATCAATAATAGAAATAATACATTTCTACGTGCTTCCGAGTGTACGGGCAGCTAATGAGATACTGGGCCAGCCCTTTACCTTTGTAGGTGACAGAGGTAGGTTGCAGGGTCCAGGATTTTGAATTGAGAACACAGGCGAGTATTTTGAAGCACTTTCGGGAATACACATGCGTGCGTGTGCGTCGGTTAGTAGCGGTCAACTGACTTGATAGCTGCTGGTGTGTAGTGGTGATCATTATTACAATAGCAGTTACTATAACGCATTATTTTCAATTAATGAATAACACTGTAATTGGATATTGAAATAATGAGCTTTCATTATTGCCTGTTATTGCTATTGGATCTTACGCCCTGTTGCCGTGCCGTGCATGCGCTATCGTTATGCCGCGTTTACACATTCGCGCGAATCGCGAGGCGAATGACGAGGCGAATAACGAACTAGCATGTGTAAACAGTCAGTTCGTTATTCGCCTCGTGATTCGCCTCGCGATTCGCGAGTTCGCGTTGAGGGCGGTTTTTCGGACGCGAATCAAAGGACACGAATAGCGAACACGAACTGGCTGTTTACACTTTCGCCTGCCGGCAGTTGGCAGCTAGCGCCCGACCCAACAGGACGTATATGTACCCGTTGTATGACTTGTATGGAAACATACGAATTGAAAGGTCTAAGTTAACATTTTTTGTGGGCAAATGTGTGTAGACCTAATTATATGTTAAAATAGGCAATCAGACATCAAATAAGATGATATCTCTATATTTAATAAGTACTTTTAGCATCAGTGATTTTAATCTTTGTTATTTTCTCTTTTAGATAATTCATTGTTTTATACATTAAATGACCTTTTGATACATTCCTACATATAAATAGAGGACTCTCACTAAATTTATATCCTACTAATATTATAAATGCGAAAGTGAGTTTGTATATTTGTTTGTTAACTCTTCACGCTTAAACTACTGAACCGATATATAACAAATTTGGTATAGATATAATTTGAGACTCGGGGAAGGACATAGTGTACTCTTTCTCACGAAATTCCCACGGGGAGCGAACCCCGCGGGTACATCTAGTCTGCGTTTTATAATAACACGGATAAAGTCCATCAGTCTATACCGTATACATATAAAACCGGCCAAGTGCGAATCGAATTTGCGCACTAAGGGTTCCGTACCATTATCTATAAAAAATCGCGTTGTATGGGAGATCCAAACAAGCTAAAAGCTTAAATATTTTTTTTATTTTGTTTTTAGTATTTGTTGTTATAGCGGCAACAGAAATACATAATTTGTGAAAATTTCAACTGTCTAGCTATCGCGGTTCTTGAGATACAGCCTGATGACAGACAGACGGACAGACAGCGAAGTCTTCGTAATAGAGTCCCTTTTTTACCCTTTGGGTACGGAACCCTAAAAATGACATCTTAGCAAAAGTTATTCAGACTGATGAGCATTTTCCGAAGTCATAAAGTCTACGCGAACGAAGTCGCGGGCTTCGGCTAGTTTTAAATAAACATCCCAATCTACCCACCACATACAGGTATATACCTAAGCGCAGGTAAATACCCGAGTAGAAGACATAATTGTAATGTAGCGTGCATGCCGCCATTATGTCCACGTCCTCCATATTCGTGTGCAAATCAACACACGAATGTGTAAACAGCAGTTCGCGTCGGCATTCGTACACGAATAGTTCGTGGAATGTTTCGTCGAATGACGAGGCGAATAGCGAACACGCATGTGTAAATCCGGTATTATAGTTAGTATTAGACAGGCGTTCCGCGTCGCAATCGTGCGTGTTAGCAGTTAGCACTAAAAATTCGCGCTGTTGTAGCCATATTTCCTATAATGCTCACTCACTCACCTGTTACTATAACGTAATTGACAATTCATTTATTTTACATAATAAAAAAAAATCTGCCAGTCCTAAGACTCCTAAGCCTGTGCAAAGTATAAAGGGAAGTTCTTTGACTTTTTATTACAAATTAACAGCTCACGACGTAATACATAACATAACATACCTTTCATTGTTATTTCAGTATTAGCTGTTATCTTTAAAAAATGAATGAACTATTTGACTATAAAAAATAACAGGATAGCAATAACAGTTTACAATAACAGTTATTGGAAAATAATGTAGCAGTGTTATTCATTATTTTGAAATAGCCGTTAATGCCATCACTACTGGTGTGACACAGACACACACACATCCGTACTCATTACGGTGCGTTTATTCAACATCTACAAGATACAGCGGTAAATGGTAAGTAACTACCCTATTTATTTATTATTGCTAAACCTACTTTTATTTAATTATGTTTCTTTTATTTTTATATTTTGTATGTTCACAGGTGCAGCCGGGGGAAGCAGCAGTGCTTCGCGTCGTCTACAACCTTTATCTTGTAAAATGAAATGTAGAAGGAATTTTTTAAAATCTTTCGTAATATCAATTTCCATGTTAATATTATTTCGAGTATAAGAGAAAATTCAAGATATAGGTAGAGGGTATCTCGTTAGCCAACCGTGCTAGGTGCGACTGGCCGGGTGAAGTCACAGCAACCGCGCCAGATAGGACCTAGAAATTTGGTTATATCTTCGTAATTATTATAGTATAATAACACTACCTGTAAACCGCGACTTCGTCCGCGTAGAAGTCGAAACTGGTTTTAATAGTATTTTTAATTGCAGATGCCGTGGTTTGGGCTATGCGTTGATATGTCAGTCAGTCACCAATCAGTCAGTTTACTTTTTTCCCGTTCCCGTTCCCGTTCCCGTTCCCGTTCCCGTCCCCGTCCCCCGACCCCAACTAGGCTATCATCTCAAGTAATCCCCGGAACACATAGAAAACCAAACTATAAAATTCCAAAGAATCGAGAACCTTCTTTCCCCCGACCCCAACTAGGCTATCATCTCAAGTAATCCCCGGAACACATAGAAAACCAAACTATAAAATTCCAAAGAATCGAGAACCTTCTTTCCCCCGACCCCAACTAGGCTATCATCTCAAGTAATCCCCGGAACACATAGAAAACCAAACTATAAAATTCCAAAGAATCGAGAACCTTCTTTCCCCCGACCCCAACTAGGCTATCATCTCAAGTAATCCCCGGAACACATAGAAAACCAAACTATAAAATTCCAGAGAATCGAGAACCTTCTTTCCCCCGACCCCAACTAGGCTATCATCTCAAGTAATCCCCGGAACACATAGAAAACCAAACTATAAGATTCCGATGAATCGAGAACCTTCTTTTCTGAAGTAGATTAGTCCCAGTTAAGTGGGTAGTTAGGTAACCTCTCCAACCCGTCGGGCATCTTGTTGCTCTGGCCAAGTATAGCTGTGGTAGTACAGAGAGGGTCGTGCTCCTGCAGTGGAGACAAAAAGACCTGATGATGATGATGAAGTGGGTAGTAACAGTTACCATATCTTGGCGGGCCCGCTGTGCATGTACTCGATCCAGGGCAGCCCGTGCGGGTCGCGGTGCCAGCAGCTGGTCGAGAACAGCATCCCCAGGTGTAGAGTAGGCACCGTCACGCCGAGCACTGAGCCGAGCATGTGTAACACGTTGCCTGGGTTCTGGCTGACCATCTGATCAAAACAGTTTACTACATTGTCGCTGAGTTGCTAGAATATTCCAGAACAGTATAGCAGTAAGAAGTTTCGGAACAATGTGGAATGATCTCGAACTATGTACGTAGAATAATCTAAAAGTTCGGAGCCGAGCATCGAGCCGAGCGCATACAGCTCGTTGCCAGGGTTTTGGTTGACCATCTGGTCAAAGGAGAATATTCCAGTACAGCAGTAAAAAGTTAAAGTCCAGAACAGTCTAGCAGTAAAAGTTACGGAACAATGTGGAATATACTACAACAATGTTTGTAGAATAATGTTAAAGTTATTAATACTGAATTGCATGAGTTGTTTTCCTCTACTCTCGTTGTTTGTGTGTGTTGCTGATGCGCGATAAACAGAAGAAGTGTCAAAGTACCCTCATGTTTTAATATTAGATATTATTATTTACCTGTTAAATTAATTAAGAGTCCGGCGACCCTAGACTTCTCCATACAAACGTAGTACACGTTTAATTTTGAAACCACATGTCAGATTCCGGTAAAAATTGGTAATTGTAAAGAAATTGCAATTATCTAGGGTTATATTGGGTTTCCTATAGTAAAATTATGAACTGGAAAGAAAATATAACGATTTAGAAGTTTCCCATACTAATGGTCAAAAATGATATAAAACACTATATTCTATTTCAAGTTCATATTTTTACTGTCGGAAACTAAATATAAACCTAGATAATTGCAATATCTTTGAAATTACAAAAATTTGCCCAAATCGGACATGTCGTTTTATCGTTCGAAAGTTGTATTTTGGTCTAGGGTCGGGGGACCCTTAAACTGTTAATTTGTGAATATGCATTATGGCATTTAAATTAGTATATGTTTATTTGTAAAATAATTGTTTTACCTACTACGCTCGTCAAAATATGATTTTACATTTTATTCTGCGTGTTTCTCAATCAGTGAATATCTTTGTATTTTAACTAAAAGTTTTAACTATGCCAAACAAATAACTTTCTTTCAAAATATGTAAAAAACCAAATAGATGAAAAAATTGTCATTCCAAAAAGTTTGCAAGACAAAATAAAAGCAAATCCAATGTTTTCCATGTTCTCTCGAGCTCCACCTACCTTCAAATTCCAAGGGTGCCGTCCGTACGGGTCGGCCTGGTTTATGGGGAACCCGTAGCCCTCGTCGCCCGTGTCGATGGAGGCCGTGTTGACGCACACGTGCTCGTCTGCGAGCAGCACGAGCCGCCAGTACGCCTCCTCCACTTGCTGCGGAGTCGGCGACGGGTTGTTGTGGAAGTGGTTCTCCATCATTGACTGGGCCACCTAGGAGTAACTTCAACGTGAGCTCTATGTACGGGTTCAAATGTAGGTTATTATTTTTCTTCCAACGCTGCAATTCTTTTATAACTGCACTACATATCCAGAACTTTGCTGTTCCGTTCTTTAACGTTTATAACGTTCCGTAATCTTTGTCTTTCCCATGCTGGTCTGGGAGAAATAAAAAAACTTAGAATGTACCAGCTGCTTCTCTTCCCACGCAGATCGTAAAAGCCGATCGAGGGAATGGGCAAAAATGCAAATCATGTTAACAGGCGATGCGGCTAGCAACCCATCACTGTATTGATTGCTTTTCTATCTTCTCGCCCACCATGACGCTAAAAGTGGCTTTTGGGTCTTGCGGCCCTGGGCTCTGCATAGAACCGCAAGACCCAAAATGCTCTGTCTGCCCCATTAGGGATAAAGACGTGATAGTATGTATGTAATCTTTGTGAATTTTTACTTTTTTGGAAAACTGAGAAATACGGGTCCACTATTTTTGGATAATCTAAAAGACGGACTAATTACAATCATACTATTCGGACTCTGCCGTCACACCTATTATAGTTGACACATGGCAACGTACAGTTGGCCAACCTGAGGGACGTCAGTATGAAGTTACACATGTTGGGTTTAAAGTAATGTGTGTATGCTTGGTTTAAAAAAAAACTGGCCATAAAGAAAAATTTAAGAGACAGGAAAAATATATTCAAGCAGTTGCTTACCCAATAATAACTAATATACGTAATTTTATTATGAAAATGGAATCTCAAGCTCAAGCTAAATAAAATAAGTAAAATTTTTTTTTAAATTAAACGGTTTTATTTCAAAGTAAGACAATAATGATGTACTTAAAGCTAGAAAATAATTCGGTAGGTCCTAGCTACCACTCATCACACCACTCTCCTCATCAATCTAGGGCATTAATCAGACAAAAAAATAAAATCGTTGGGCGTAATGTAACCTGAGAATGTAACCTTTTCAAGTTTTTTAGTTTTTTGTTTTTTTATTATTTTGTTAAATTATACTTCTCATTCTATTTAATTCTTTGATCTTAGCCACCCTAACGCCACACAGTCCTCGACATGATACAAAATCTTGACTTGGGTGGGACATTCATGCTTGTATCAAAGCTCTTCCATGTGGTATCCATATTGATACTTTCCGCCATTTTGTGGGCGGCCATATTTACTTTTTTGTTTTTTTTAAATAGCGAACTTTATTCTTCTATCTAAGCCCTTTCATTTGATTCCCATATTGAGGTAGTTGTGAAAGATAATGTAATCCGCCATTTTGTACTGGCGGCCATCTTGGATTTAAAATGGTACAAAATATATTACATTGTATTGTCATCAGAATGAAATGTGTGTGCCAAATTTCAGAACAATCTGTCAACAGGAAGGGGGTGTAATTTAAATTACTAGATTTGACCCAAACAAATAAATAAATAAACAAACGGGGCAAGTTAAATAAAACCGTTTAAAAAGGTTTAATTTTGATTTTAATAATTGCAATAACGAGTCTGTGCAGTATTGGGGGTCTTTAATGATCCTTAATTTATTAATTTAGTTAAAATATTTTGTTTCTTAATTTTTACAAAATAAAATAATATGCGACTATGTATGATATGAGACGTGCTTGCGTGTGTAGAAGATTCCAGAGAGAGAGAGTGGAGGGAGTTGAGTACATCGATTGCCCGGCTGCTACTCCTCAATAGATGGCGCTACCAGTGGCGTTGACAGAGTATTTGAATTTTAATGATTTAGTTATATTTTTCATCTAATTTTCTTGCACTTGTTGAAAGAAGCAGATTAGGCATCTCGCATTGAGCCATTTATATTTTACTCGTGCTTTTTAGAGCCCACGCTGGCGCTCGGGCACAAAATAGGCGCTCGTGCATTATTAACAAACTTGCTGCTCAGAACAACAATCTACTATTCCAGTCGTCATGCCTAAAGACAACCTTTTTATTTGTCACAACTTCGAATGCTGAAATACACACAATTTTGAAGAAGTATTACACGAACCTTGGCGAAGTCGATGAGCGACATCCTCCGGCCAGTGACGATGCAGTCCTCGGCCTCCTGAAGAGCGTGGGAGATATCATCGCTCTCCTCATCGGTGTCGGACGAGCACGGGCTCTCACCGAGCAGCTGCTTCTGCCGGTGCAGTGGGTTCATGGCGCGTTCGGCGATCTTGTCGTTTTTCCTGTGCCAGGCTTTGGCCACGGACGCCTTGATGTTCTCGCGCTCCTCTGCACCAATCATACATACAATTACCTACAAGTTTTTTTGTAACTAGCTGAAAAAAATCCTAAACCCCAGAAACCAAATAATTTTTTTTTAGCTAAAATACACGTCCTTTTTATGCTTAAAAAAATTAAATTTAATATCCAAACGCCATCTTAAATTTTAAAATATATGTCATATTCGCACGGACAGACTAACCGGACAGCTGGACAAATGCATTTTTGGTCAATCTCGAAACTGAGGTGCTACGTTCGAAATTAGAACATACATACGAAATTACCTACAAGTTTTTTTAACTAGCTCCAAAAAATCCTAAAATCCAGACGCCATCTTGCATTTCAAAATATATGTTCGATTGGCACGGACAGACTGAGAACCGGGCAGCTGGACAAATGCATATTTTGCCCGCTCGCTAGGTCAATATACGAACACTCACGTGTGGACAGCGTGTCGTACGGCAGCAAGTACCGCACGTAGAACTCGTCGAGTTTCTTCTCCTGCTTGGCTCCCTTGACGAAGCGCATTTCCTCCGCGACTCGCCCCCAGCGCTTCTTCTCGATCACTGTCTTGAGACCACCGAGCCGTTGCACGGTGCGGTATAGACGCGGTAGGTCCAACTCCACAGAGTCCATCTAACATCAAATAAAAAGCATGTGTCTACAAGGAAGGGTCAAACGCAAAACGTCTCTTTCGCAAAATGTCCCCTAGTCGTAAAACGTCTCTTTCGCAGTATGTCTCTTTTGCAGAAGGTCTCTTTCGCAGGAGGTCTCTTTCGCAAAATGTCGCGACAGAGACACATACACATAAATACTTATACACCCGTAAATACAACAAACAAAAATGTTGACTAAAGTCAACATTTTCTTTACTGCATTTTTATTTTGACTAGCTAATTAGGTTTTACTAACGATCTTTATGAAGAGGCCTTCGGTTCAACCAATGAAAAATCACCGTGTATATTTCGGTAATAAACCATATTCTATTCTATTCTATGAAATGCACGCTACTGGTAGATACTTACAAAAGGTGCCCTGGTGAAGGTGACGCTTTGCGAGGCGAGGTACCCCTTGATCGCGCACATGTCTCTCGTGGCCTGTCCCCAGCGGATGTAGAGGCGAGCGATGTACTGGTTGGCCACGTTGACCTGGATCTTGTCCCCGAATAAACCATATTCTATTCTATTCTATGAAATGCACGCTACTGGTAGATACTTACAAAAGGTGCCCTGGTGAAAGTGACGCTTTGCGAGGCGAGGTACGCCTTGATCGCGCACATGTCCCTCGTGGCCTGTCCCCAGCGGATGTAGAGGCGAGCGATGTACTGGTTGGCCACGTTGAACCGGATCTTGTCCCCGAACTGGCAGCGCGGCTTGAAAGACGCGGGCGCAACCACTTTGCAGATGCCGAACTTGCTCGCCGATGGCATGATCTTCTCGAAGTAGGCCACCGGGTCCTGAACACAAGCATAGACCCTGTTATCGTCTCACCTGTGAGCAGATCGGATTCCGGCCGACATGTGTCTGGTGTTTTACGCTATTTTCCAACAAGTCAAATCAGATACTTTTTCTAAACGTCAAAACAAACAATTTCTGCCACATGTCATCAGTTTTTTGGAGTCAAACAACGTTCTTATTATCAGTTTTTCTGCAATAATAAATTTAAAATCACGTTAAAATGGGTGTATCAAAGACAAGTGACATTATTTTGCGACGTTTTATTTTGTTATCAGTACAAAATAATTTATTTTTGGCTTAGGAAAATACCCAATTGAAAGAGAAGCAACTCACATTGAACTCGCTCTCCGTGGGGTAGTACACCGGAGCGTCTCGCAGGACGGACGGAGCCTTGGCCGGCTTGTCCGCCACGTCCGCGACGTCGGGCCCAGGGCCCGCGGGCCCGGCGGGCGCCCGCGAAGGTTCCGCAGCAGGCGCCCGCGAAGGGCCTGCGGTAGCCGCAACTGGCGCTTGAGACGGGCTCGCAACCGGCTCTTGCGCAGGGCCTGCGGCCGGCGGCGCGGGCGCTTTCGCGTCCTTCTTGCGGGTCGCGGGAGCAGCATTGGGGCTAGACGCCGAGCAGCCACGGGACTTCGTCTTCTTTATCACCGGCGTCTCGTTCGCATCCGTCGGCAGCACAATCCGCAGCTTCGCAACCTTGGCAAGCGACGCAGCTTTACTCTTTTTTGACTTCGGTTTAGATTGTTTTGACGGTTTGCCCTTCGATTTGGATTCAGATTCCTTCGACGTCTCGCCCTTTGACTTGGATTCAGATTCCTTCGACGTCTCACCCTTCGACTTAGATTCAGAATCCTTCGACGGTTCGCCCTTCGACTTGGATTCAGATTCCTTCGACGGTTCGCCCTTCGCACCGGTATTGCGCTTCGTCAATTTCCTTAAACATCTTTTCTTCTTTGAGGATTTGGCTCCTTTCTTTTTGCTGTCGTTCGAATCGCCAACGCTCCCCGGCGGCGTCGGCGGCAGATCGACATCGATTGGCTCGAGCGGCGGAAGAGACTCCATCGTTGCTATTAATTGGTCGAACAGGCTCTCATTTTCGACCAGATTGTCATCGCTCAAGTTGTGGGCCTCCGATCGTTTGATTAGTTTGACTTGCAAGACCATTTTCTTGGTGTTGTCTTCGGCGTTGGTCAACAGGAGGATGTGTGTGCTCCTGGGCATGAGGTCGAGGTAGATGTCCCTGTTGAGCGGCGAGCGGCGCTCGCGGAACTCCCGCAGCGGCCCGGCGTCGCCGTCGTCGCCGCCGTCGCGCTCCGCGTCGAACTCGTAGACGTCTCCGCGGCCGGTAGCGCTCGCCTGCATCACTTTCGACAGCTTCTCCACTTTGTTTGCGCGGAAACAGGACTTGCAGATCATGCACCGCATCTGGCGCTCCTCGGGGGAAGCGGTGATGACGTCACGCACTGTCATGTAGCGCTCGGACGGGCACGAGGAGCTCGCGACGGATTTGTTGTCATCTTGATCGAGCTCCACCACCGGGGTAGTGTTTGTGTTCCTGGCCGGTTCTTCAGCAGAGGTGGGCGGGGGCGGAGGCGCAACCACAGGCGGGGACACAGTTGCGAGTACGGGCGGGGGTGCAGACGCGGGTACGGGCGGGGGTGCAGACGCGGGTACGGGCGGGTGTACAGGCGCGAGCAGAGCCGCGGGCAGAAGCTCAAGCGCGACCAGAGGTGCAGGCGTGGAGGCGACCAAGGAAGCGGGCGAGAGCGCGGCCCTCGGCGGCGAGGGTTCGCGCCGGCGCAGTCGCTTGGTGTCCTTCGGCGGCAAGGGCACCTTGAAGGTGGGCGAGCTGCGCGCCGCATTCAGCTGCACCGCCTGCTTCACCCAGCGCTCGATGTTGTCGCCCGTGTAGAACGCCTCCTGTCCCTCAGGTCTGGCCTGGGTTTTGACAGTTTTGCTGGGTGATTGCTCTTCCACTGTAAGAAAACCTTACATGGAAATCAAGTTTGTTTATCCCATTTTTCCAAATATAAAAAAGCGAACTGTGGTGTACAAGTGTTTCTATTATATTATCTAATAATATAAAAATGTGACGATATTGGTATAATCGTTTGAGGTCCTATAGAATCTGTTGAAACGAAAATCTGAAGCTACGAGTATGTAACGGGAGCGAGGAGATATTTACAATACAATCCAAAACAAAATCTTTATTGCATCAAAAGACATTTTTAATTTTGGAAACATATAGTAAGGTAAAAAAGCGACCTTATCGCGAATCAACCTCTTACCAATTTACACAATTTAAAATTTGTTTTTGATGAACAATAAAGATTAAATAAATGTTAAAAATTGAGTATTTATGTCTTGTACGCATGTGTATGTAAAGATATAGTTGCAAAAGAGTCACGATTTGGCAGCAGTGTAGTAACGTGATGATAAGTAGAAGTCGACATCCTACACAAGGCGAGAACGGGGGAGAGGTGCGGGGACGGGGGACGAGGACGCATATTGCGCGGGACCTTAGGAGATTCCGTTCTGTATGTAATACATATATAAGTTCTGTGACCTCAGTTAGACTAAATAGATATACAGGACGGTACATACCTGGGCTCTTGGAGCGTGATCTGGTTTGAACAGCGGCAGGGGCGGGACGAGCTGGCGCCGGAGGGTCTAAAAAAAAATGTATATACAGGTGTCTTTTTACCCACCAGCTACATTTTTGAAGCCAGATCAGTCCAGAAACCAATTACTTTAAAAAACAACTTGACAGTTTCACTTTTCACCAGATTTGAAATTCTTACAGCTTTTCAAGCAATAATTATTATTAAAATATATTATTCTAAAATAATTACTTTAATTTTTATTATTAGTTTGTTTATTCGTTTCAGATTGATTCATTTTTAAAATAAATAACCGACAAAGTGCGAGTCTGCCTCGTGCACAAAGGATTCCTTACCATTACCTATAAAAAATCACGTTTGTCGCATCACGTAATTTATTTTATTCTGTTTTTAATATTTACTATTATAGCGTTAACAGCAATACATCAACTGTGAAAATTTTAACTGTCTATCTATTATTATTATTTATCTATTGGAGGTCCATAGTCGCTGCCTACCCCTGCGGGAAACAGGCGTGATATTAAGTATGTATGTATCAAAGATTTACAATTGTATGTGCATGAAAACATGAAATAAATGAATTATGAATTATTACGAGAAGAATAGCCAGACTGTTGAAATTTTCACAGATGACGTATTCTGAAGAAAGGTGATGTAAGGAGTACCCATAACAGAGTTATGAGTGTTGACGAAGCAAAAGAGGTTTGCAAGGATCGTAGTAAGTGGAAATCCATAGTCTCTGCCTACCCTCATGGGAAACAGGCGTGAAAATATCTATTACGGGAGATACAGCCTGGTGACAGACAGACCGTCTTAGTAATAGGGTCCCGTTTTTACCCTTTAGATACGAAACTCTTCATACAATAGCCGAATACCGTATTAAAGTTTGCTGCTTACCAGGCTTTATGGCGTTCTTGGATTTGGCCAGCACGGTGAGAGGAGTGTCATCTTCTGTATCGGTGTCTTCTTTACAGGGCCGCGTCACCTTTCGTTGGGTTCGAAGCCTGCTGGACGCCCTAAGCCTCTTGACGAATTTCTTTACCCTTGTTTGGGCCCTCACCCGAGACGCCCTTAAGCCTATTTTTCGTGCCCTTGAAAAGGTTGAAACATAAGCTGTAAGTGTGGCCAACTTCATGGGACTATCTGAGAACTATAAATACAAACAGGGAGTTTTAACAAGGATTTATTGAAAAAAAAAACAAATGTGTGAGAAAACTTAATAAAATGAACCGACGAGATAACTAACAAAAGATTTCGTCCTAAACTGACAACTACGCTCTTTCAAACAAAAAAGAACTTGAGAGATGTCAAGGGACACCCGGATTTCCATCCGGGTGTCCCTCCGATCCGGAGGATTGAGGGAGGGAGATCGAAGTTCGGGAGGGAGAGAGAGAGAGAGAGAGACAGAGAAACACGCGCACGCCGCACGGCTTACAACTATAGCAAAAAGTGTCGTTAAAACTTTTGGTCTTAATTTTTTCCGTCTAGCCTCCTTTCGCAACCCGCGATAAGGAATTTCGTTCCAAAAGGAATTTTGAAAAAGAAAACGATTCTTGCGGTTTTTAGAACCCGGAGCCGTGAAACCCAAAGGCCACTTTTAGCGTGAAGATGGGCGTAAAGATGAGCGAGAAGGTGGAAAAAGGGAATCAAAATAGTGATGGTTTGCTGATGGCCGCATCACCATGATTAATAATTTTTCAACCGATTTTGACAAAATTTCTTAGGGACCTGACAAACTATGCCCTTTTAAACGAGTAATCAGTCCTCTGGTTAATTGATGAAATTATCCATTGATAGATAATGATTTTAACTTTGATTCACATCCTCTTATTTATAAAAAAAATACATACTATTGCCAAACTCATTTTACTTGAAACATCTTTAGTCCCTTTCACAGAAAGTCCCTTTACAAAGAGCGAGACAAACTTATTTTTCACTTATATAGGTACCAACGCTTATAATAATTTTTATATAAATAATTTTTATACACGCTGTTTTTTTTTCTGAATTTTTTTTGACTAGCTAATTCAGTCTTACTAACGATATCTATGAAGTGGCGTTCGGCTCCAAAACCAATAACAATTCACCGTGTATAAATAAATTTTATATAAATATTTTTAAGCTATTGCATAGCTTCTATCGCGGGCCTTGAGCGCGGGCACCGAATCCAGAAATTCCGTAACGAAAAAACCTCACGCTCCACACTCCGCCTACCATGTAGGTTGCCGCTTCGTCTCCGTCGTCCGTTTGCGACGTTGCCGTCCTTCCTTGTAAAAATTCACCAACCGAACGGAACCACCTTAATGCAATAGCTTTACCGCGGCAGTCCCCGAGTGCCACACGTCTTTTTTTTATGATTATGAGGGACAGTTTCGCCCATACCCTGGATATGCTCGTCTGCAACGTTACCTGAGGATTTGTGCCGGCGTGGCGGTGGCTCGGAAAGCCAGTGGCACCGAGGTGATTGACATGGCGTACGAGCTCTCCGAGCGCAAACTTGCTGCCTCCATCGCACCGCGCTGGTTCATCACCGACTTCGGAGCTGGACGCAGGTTCCTGTGCATACACACAATAGGGAATATGCATGAAAAAATATGTCTTATCTAACCAGTTTATCCATAAATCAAAGGTACAAAATTTATATAAAAAGCAGTTTTTATAATTTTCATAATTTATTTTGGAATTCTTTGGGAGAAGCCTATTTCTGACAGTGGAAGTTATGCGGCTGAAATGATTATTCAAAGGCTAAGTTCAAGGGTAAAGTACTAACAGTGAAAACAGAATAAAAATTGGTTGACAAACAAATGAGATATAACGATTTTACGAAAATATGAGTGAATGAGATGAAAATATGAGGAAATATTACAAAGTACTAACAGTGAAAACAGAATAAAAATTGGTTGACAAACAAATGAGATATAACGATTTTACGAAAATATGAGTGAATGAGATGAAAATATGAGGAAATATTACAAAGTACTAACAGTGAAAACAGAATAAAAATTGGTTGACAAACAAATGAGATATAACGATTTTACGAAAATATGTCTATCTCACTCACAAAAACGCAATTTTCTACGGGAAATGTATAGATGATATGGACTTTGACGTCACCAGTCCATATCGGACCTCTCTTTTTTTTTAAACTTTGAAGTATCTCATGTTCGTCGCTGATTACGATATTTTTTAAATTATTTCATATTTGTTATTCGTTAATGATGTGTTTATTAGGCAAATAAAATATATACGTGCATATTCTCTATTATACAAATAATAAGACAGGAACTTTAGATGCCAACTGTGTCTGTTTTCTTTTCCTAAAGGTTGACAGGGAGAGATTAGCATAAAGTCCACCTATTGTAGCTTATGGCTCAAAAAGTTTTTAAGTAAATAATTCCATTTCTTAAGAGTTCCATTGCCCTAGACAGAAACGGACTTTTCCATACAAACATAGTCTAAGTACTAAGTCTAGTACAACTGGTTTTTACTAAGTCTAGTAGTAACCATTTTACGTTTTACTTTCCATAAAAACAATACCGCAAAAACGAAAAAAAATGTCGACTTCCCATAAAAACCAGCGCTCAACCAAATGGATTTTGTAAAGGAAGACGAATTTTATTTTTAATATTTGTTTATTAGAAATTGATAATTTTTATGGACTGTTCCTCCAAAAAGGTTACAGGTGTTTAAAAAGTAAAACTGTAGTACCTCGGCGATCGAGCTTTACTCGATGCAAAACACATAGAACAAGAGGTTCTATAAGAATTTTAGACAAGTATATTTGCTAGGCAAATAAACAACCCCGATATTGAAGAACGCTAACCTATATATACCAATCTTTATCCGTAACGCCATCTAATATTTGATAGGCATAAAAAAAAGCCCCGACTTTCAAGCGTAAGCCCCAACAACTTTTAAACGGCTAAACCAACTTTCATCAAACATAGCTGAGAACCACCGCAAGGGAACTTGCTTTCACGTGAAAAACCGCATCTAAATCGGTCCACTTGGTCAAGAGCTACAATTAACAGATAGACAGACATTCGTTAAACTTGTAACACCCTCTTTTTTGTCGGGGGTTAGTAAAAAAGCGACTCAAATTTCTGGTCTTTATCAGTTCCACTTCACCAAATGCAAATGCATGATTTATTAACAAAACCATTTAAAAAACACTATATTAAGTGTGTTAACCCTATATAATATGTAAAAAAAACCTGTCCGATCGAAAAGGTATATCAGTACTAACTAGTACTACTCCGTGGTACTACTAATAATCAGTACTTACCTAATAATAAGTTAAAAACTACCTATTATGAAGTCGAAAGAAAAATTGTCAATTTGTGATTTATTTCGAACTTAAATCCTTCTCATATTTATAAATGTCAAAAAAGACATTTTCTATTCAACGTCATAGTTTCTTGGAGACAAATAGCGCTCTTAATATCAGTTTTTCTACAATAATAAATATAAAATCATGACAAGTGGCATTATTTTGTAAAGTTATATTTTCCTAACAGTACCAACTACCAAATAATTTATCTTTGACCCAGGAAAGCACCCAATTATCAAGTGATATGAAGCATCCAACGACAAATCAATTATTTTTGACTTTTTACTTTTGACTTCACTGTCAAGACTAACTGTAATTTGATTTGTTTTTTAGAATATACACTAGAAGTAAATAAGAAAAAATATAAATTTCTAAATCTTAAGGCACTCTGTTTCGGACCCCGCTAGTGTGCGGCCGCCGTACAAAAAACAGCGCCAACAACATCCTAAAAACGTTAGCAAATAGGTTTGATTTTCAGGATGTGAATCACGGCTCAATGATTCATACGTGGGGCGCACTATAAGTTTCCGGAATGAATATGAAAAAATACTATTAAAGGTACAAAATTAATTTATTGTTTTTCAAAATAATCTCCCTTGGCGTCTATGCACTTTTTCATTCGATGAAACCAGTTTTGAAAACTTTTGTGCCACTCCTCTGTGGTGACCTCTGAAACGTGTTTTTCATACTCCTCGACAGCCTCTTCTGGTGATGAAAATCGTTGACCGCGTAATTGGTTCTTAATTTTTGGGAACAGAAAAAAGTCACAAGGTGCCAGGTCGGGACTGTATGCAGGATGACTCATGAGTTCTACATTTTTCGCTTTCAAAAAGTCGTTTGTCTGTCTGGCCGTGTGAGAACTAGCATTGTCGTGGTGCAGGATGATACGGCGTTTACGGTTATTTTTACGGAGTTCGTCAATAACTTCCGGCAAACAAATGGTCGTGTACCAGTCACTATTCACTGTACGACGATTCTCTAAAGCAACAGTAGCCACGTGTCCAGTTTTATTAAAAAAAAGCAATCATCCGCTTAGATGCACTTTTCACGCGCGCCACTTTGGTTGGTTTCGGCTCATCTTGAAAGACCCATACGCTCGATTGCTGCTTTGTTTTGGGATCGTAGCAATAAATCCATGTTTCGTCACCTGTTACTATGTCCCACACCAAATTTCACGCACCTTCGTTGAATCTGGTAAGCATGGCACTGCACCAAGTGACGCGGTCCATTTTTTGAGCCTCGGTCAAGTTGTGTGGGATCCGCCGCGAGCACAGCTTTCTCACACCCAAATGTTTGTGTAGGATTAATTGTATTTGACTCATGCCTATTTCTAAGGATGCGCGAATTTCATGGTAGGTCACATGCCTGTCTGTTTCAATCATACGGCGCACAGCATCGATGTTTTTGTTGGTCACAGCGGTGGACGGCCGACCATCGCGAGATTCGTCACTGAGATTGATACGACCACGCTTGAATTCTGCAAACCAGCTATAACAGTTGTCTTGCATGGTGCTTCATTGCCAAAAGCTGTTTCAAGCCGAGCGATGCTCTGTTGAGCTATCAAATTACACTTAAAATCGTAGAAAATCATACTACGAAAATTTTCAGACACACAATTTTTTAAATGGCGCCACAAGGTAAAAGCAAAAGACAGTCAGATGAAACAAACTGCATTCTACAGCCAAAGAGTTCTATTTTCAAATGTTGCAATAATTTTTTAAATATTGTTTATGTAAGTGGCCAGTTCCGGAAACTTACAGTGCGCCCTATGTATACTGAAAAACAAAGACCTCTAGATTACATTAATTTTAGTATATTAACACTAATTTTTAAGTTCACATAATGTAATGATCACTGGTTGGTTGAAATAAAAATATTTTATTTATTTATATTTAAAAAAACGACGCGCGTAGGCGCCGTGTCAGTGTGTTGTGCTATGCGTGTTTTAAACACTGATATACTTGCATAAATTACGAATGCCCCCTTGCAGGGGGGTGCCGAGCAGTGCGCGAATCGTCCAAGATTATATAATTTTCACAAATTTCCCCACAATCACGAAAATTAAAAGAAAATAACAACACCGTCTAAATTTAGATAGAGCGCGGCATCGACTGCCGGTCGGCTCCTTCGATCGATATCCGATCGAAAGATGCCTCCGCACACTTGACTAGAGCTTATTCCGCCCACCCTCGGCGTCTGCCACACCCTGTGTAACCATGTAACTTACAATGTAATAATCTTTCAAAACCACTGACCTCCATATATACAAGGAGGTCAGTGTTCAAAACAGAAAACCGACTTCGACCCTAAACTACACAGCCGAATTTGGCAAAATTTCTGACAAGTTTAAACAAAATATTTGGTTGCATCACACTTAGACTGAATTAGGTACTTATCTGTAATATGTATTCGTATTCAATATGTTTGTATGTATATTATATGTATGTTTGTATAGTATATGTGTGTATGTATATATATATAGTCAGTATATGTGTATGTATTGCTGTATTAATTTATGTATGTTTATAATAATATATATATATATATTATATATCCTCTCAATCTATCGCAGGTTGACTGGAAGAGATCCCTACATGGGATAAGTCCGCCTTTGTATATTTGCTCTTTCGTAGGCTGTCTTTGTATATGTATTTGTTTTGGTACAATAAAGTTATTACAAACAAACAAACAAAATATTCTAAATCGGTCCAAGCGTCTTCAATAATCCTTGGACATACATAAAAATAAATCGCGATGAAAATTCTAACCTCCGCCTTTTTAGAAATCGGTTAAAGATGATGATTTTTTGTACCTATTCTCTAGCGAGAAACCTATAAATATAACCTGCACAAGCTACCCAACATGACCTTTACGGATAGAAGAGGTTTCTTTTTTTTATATTGTATAATTACACTAGTTTACATGGTTTTTGTCCCTGAAATGAAAAGTGTTTCGTGTTATCATTTGAGATGAACAGAATAAAAAAAAATATGAAAAAAATCCAACACGTCATGTTTCCAAAATATTTATTATTTTTGATTTACAAAAAATGCGTACAAAAATATTAAAAAATAATTGCTTTAAGTTTTTTTTCTTATATTTATTTGAGTCTGTGTCTTATAACAGACCAGCAATAATCATCTAACATGGCTTGGCAATAGTACGCTTGATAATTTTGTTAAAAAAAAATTAAGTGCTGATAGAAACGCTCTCCATGTTCATCACTGACTTCTTCGAGGTTTTCAGGGAAGAAATCAAGGTGCGATTGAAGGAAATGAATTTTCAGGGTCATGCTGACACCCATTCGTTGACAAATAATAAATCAGCAATTAACTGTCTGCAATTTACATTTTTTTTTGTTGCTCAAAAAATCTTTTCTCAACAAAAGGTAGTGAATTCCAAACAGATCTTTCAGTATTAGGAAGACTGTTTTCAAAAACTTCATCATTCAATTTTTTTTTGATTTGCGGTCCAATAAGAACCTTCTTTAAGTTTCGCCTTAGAAAGATTAGGAAAAATTGAGCACAAATGCTTATAAGGTGGGTTGGATGGTTCCATTTTCCATTGGCATATTAAAATTTAAAAATCTTTTAGGACCTGCACCTGCAGCCCATTAAATAAAAAAAAAACCGTATTTCTAAATCTTTCACAAAAAACGTGAGGAGCACATTTTTTGTCCTGGTAGGAGACCGAAATTTTGAAATAACGAAAATATGCTTCTTTTAGGGATTCTGTTATGGGATATCCTTTGTTAGATATAATAAGTTCACCACAAACGTAACAAAAATGATCAGGATGTACTTCACACAACCTTTGTGACATTTTAAAAACAAATATTTGTTTAATTGAACACTACAAAATTTTAGGATGAATTCAGAACCAACTTATGGGTAGACTTAAAACAAATTTGTTGATAACTAGATTCTTTGACGTCATAAAAATAAAACAAATATATGTTTGTGTTTAGTTATTGTCACAAAACAAAACAATGAGAAATTCACTGGAAGGACATGAAATTTTTTATATTTTGTAAACTAGTGTTACCAATGTTCAATTTTCCTTATTAGGTGTGTATAACGTCTAACAAAATGTATTGAAATTATTTTAAGGGTGAATTTAGTCTATGGTACTAACTTTCTCCAAGCAATATATATAGGTACAGTGTTACTTTTAAAACTGTTTTCTATAAAACATATATTAAAAATCGATAAAAAAATTAACCTTCCATACAATTTTCATTTGGCTCAACGCTGATTTGTATGGAAAGTAACCCTGTACAACTAAATCTTTTTCTGTTCCATACAACAGAATAAATCTATATCTATACATATAATAAAACAGTAAAAAAAGTGTGTCTGTACAATAAATATATTTCCAAAATAAATTTTGGGGGCGATGGAGATGTAGTAATAGAGTAAGAATTTTTAAAAAAATGTCTGTCTGTTTGTACACGCTAATCTCCGGATATACTGGACGGATTCGAATGAAACTTTTTTTGTTATATAGCTATTAAGCCTGGGCAACATATAGGGTATAAATGATTTTGGAAAATGGAACGCCTGATGCAGAACCATAATGGTCCAGCTGAACTATAAGAGATATAAAAATGCCGCCTTAGTAAAAGTTGTTCAGCCTGATGAGCATTTTCCAGAGACATAAAGTCCACGCGAACGAAGTCGCGGGCTTCGGCTAGTATTTAAATATATACGCACAAAAAAGCTAGCCCCAAAGTAAGACTTGTGTTATGGGATACTAGCTTAACGATACTTCTTATATCATCAACATCATATCAGCCACAGGATGTCCACAGCTGGACAAAGACTACCTATTTTATCTATAATATAAAAATGAATCGCAAAATGTGTTGGTAAGCGCATAACACAACAACGCCTGGACCAATTTGGCCAATTCTTTTTTTTAAATGTTCGTTAAAATTCAAAGATGGTTTTTACGGCGAGAAAAATTCGAATAATTGCCGAAAAATCCCCTAAAAACAGCTCTTTTCTTTTTCCCATACAAACGTACATTTTGATAGGCTATATTTGGCAGTACGAAGTCTGCAGGGTCAGCTAGTAACCAATACATACCAGTTGGTTATCTACATAGGATGTACATCCAAGACCCAGGTCAATCTGAAAAAGATAATTTTCCTTCTTGACCTGACCGGGGGTCGAACCCGGGACTTTCGGAGTGGCAGCCTGTCATGGTGACGACTAGGCCACAGAGGTCGTCAAACTAACGTGAGAACCGAGAACCAATCATTATCATATTTTAGTGAACGGGTTACTCACGTATAGAGTCAGCTACTGCCGACATGTTTCGACCTCATCCGGAGGTCTTCATCAGGGCGAATGTGACTACAGGCCCGTACACCGCACCGGCTCGCGACAGACTGACTCACACGCTGAATTTTCATTGGTTTTGGGAAAAAAATGTCGTATAGTAAATTAATTCCTCTCTCCATATACGTAATCCAAATGTGTGTATGACATAAGATAAAAAAGTTGCGAAAATGATTTTCGATCGACACCACATAGTTACGTCCGTCCAAAACAGCCGCGTGAGTTCGTTGAACTTCGCCGGCTGACCGGCGGCGGCACTACTAATTGATCTCAAGATCTTACTTTCGTGTTTTAGCAAAAAAAATTGTTACTGAATTTTTATTTTGGTTAGCTAATTAGGTCTTACTTACGCATATGAAGTGGCCTTCGGCTCCAAAACCAATGAAAATTCACCGTGTGTACGTGAGTAACCCGTTCACTAATGTGACGTGTGGCGTGCTCCTCCTCTCGCCCCGCGCCCCGCACTCCATCGCGGGCCGTATACAATGTCCTTTTTAATTAAGGTGATTGCGAACCTTGGTCTTCCATACATTTTGTTTTACAGCAATTCTCTTAATGTGGATAGTGTTTCTCATATTACAATCGATTTTCCAATTTTCATGAAGTTGTAGTGCTCGCCTTTACAATCTTTCACAATAATTTACAGTACTTTACAAGAAAAACGATATTTAAAACCAGACAAAAATTAACATTTCTATCAATGTGTGTGTAATAAATAGAATTCATTTTGGAGTGACATCTGGCAGATTTATTACAAACTACTGAATTTGTCTACTTTGACAGCTCAATGCTTGCAACGACATACTCGTACTTAGACATCATCTAGATGGCGCTGTAATAAAAAGGATAGCCACTAACCACCACTAGGCTAAGTGTATTCTTCTCAAATTAAAAATAATTGTTTTCTTAGTTTGATACCATACTCAAATACTATTATTTAATAAGACATAGTTCTTATCTATTTGGGTAAATAGGTATATATTATATGTTTTACATAAAATAAGCTTAGAAAATAAGTCAGAAGACTCAGCGTGAAAAGTATGCAACGTTGCCGTTCCAGCAGCAGCAGGCAACGCGCAAAGTCTAGTAGGTACATAGCGGCACGAGACGGCAACGCAGTTTGCTTTTGAAACCGAATGCATTTCTCTCCAAGTCTCCACAATATTTCTCATTTCTACGATACCAAAGAGTGCGTTCTGAAACTGAAACAAATATTTTTTTCAAAACATATAATAATTCAAAGAAATAATAATAGGTATATACTTAGTAGGTAAACATGTACTTATTCATAAACAAAAAATAAATACTTACTAATGTATGTGTATTGATTACCTACAATGAATACTACCGAAAAATTATTCTTTACTTTTTATTTAGAATTTCACAATAAACCTACGAACTTCTGAACGTGACTTATCTAATCTACTACTATGAACAATCAAATTAGCAATACCTGGACCACCTGGACATAGTTCATAAATTCGTTGTTTAAATTATTTTATGGGATATTTATATTAAATATCAAATATTCATTGGATATATTATATAAAAATCTGCGATCGTACCTATCTTCTCGGTATTTATGTTCACGCCAAAGAAGTATTACTTCTAACTAACGCGTGTAGATTGTACATAAGTACACGCCATCGAGTACACACACTCTTTTCTTAGGGTTTCGTACCCAAAGGATAAAAACGGGTCCCTATTACTAAGACTTCGCTGTCTGTCCGTCTGTCTGTCACCAGGCTGTATCGCAAGAACCGCGATAGCTAGATAGAAATTTTATAATAACAACAAATACTAAAAATAAAACAAAATAAAATAAATATTTAAGGGACGCTCCCATACAACAAACGCGATTTTTTATTGCTAATGGTACGGAACCCGCATTAGTGTTAGTATAGTGCGTGAATCCGATTCGCACTTGGCCGGTTTTTTTGTTTGTTCATGTGTGTAAATGGCCTACACTGGTGTTAGTTTTTTAAGCTACCTAAAGGAATCTCACAAAGCTAAACGACTTTCATATAATATGGCTTATAACTGCCTTCCAAAGAACCGAGGAGCTTTAGACATTTTTGTGCCACTTCTGGTCACCCATCTAAGTGCGGACCACTCCCGGTGTGGCTTTACTTGCGAAATCACTAGTAATGTGCACTTGTTTGTTTTGATTTCTAAGCGCACGGTAGTGTGCAGGCCAAGTTCAGCAACAGGCCGCGCCTATGCCGTGCACTATTTACACGAACCGTTTCGACCCCCCTGTAGCTCAGTGCCTATTGCAGGGAGAGAGATAAAATTGTACCTACGTAATCATATACTAGTACAATTTCTAATTTTCTGAAATACGGTTCACAAGATTCCTGATGGTGCATACGCGCCATTGTCCTTATTGCCCTTTTTTGAGATCTGAACGCATTTTGAATGTTGTAGAGATAACTACCTCCCCAAAAAAGTACGCTATAGCGTATTTTAGACTCGACTAGAGTATAATAATCCATTTTAAGGTGAGTTACATCAATTTCATCTCGGAGGCTTCTTAGCACATAACAAGCAGAACTAACATTTTTTTTAATGTTAATAAGTTAGAGTTTCCAATGAGAATAGGATGAGGAGGGTGGAGGAGGATCGGGGTATAAAATATTGTCATGTATTCATAATGCACACTGTATAGCAGGCGTGGCAAAAAAAGAAAAAAAGGTAAGATTTATTGAAAAAAGTATTGAAATCCCACCCAATCCCAGGTTAAATAAATTTAATTTTAATCAAGTGTTACGTACAGCACGAAAATCTACTAAGTTCAAATTTTGAATTATTGTTCTTCGATACTTGGCATTGGACTGGATTTCAACTCTTTTTTAGGCGAACAATTAGCCAATAGGAACTTGGCCCCCTTTTTAACAGGTATGTTTTTGGTGGGATTTATATCTACCAGATGTTGCCGGTAACGGCACATCTCTAGATGTGCTATATTATAATTTCGGAATAATGGCTACCAGATCGGATAGGAAGAAATATCAACGGCGCGTATATTCGGGACCGTTAAAGTCGAGGGAGCGAGTGCTTGCAGGTTTGAAACGATACCGATAACGATTTGACATAAGTTGAAATCATTTGAATATTGAATATAATTTATTATAGGCAAGTTGTATCTAGTTGAGATTCGTTTACGTCGCCTGGGTGTCTGATAGTAGTGGTGACACGCTACATGTAAGTATACACATTTCAGTGGTCGCCGCAGTATAAAACCGGCTGTTTAGTCAAAATTACATAAGGCGGCGAGCAAAAATGCCTTCATCCACGGCGGTGCAAGAAAAGTACGGATGTCACGGATGACGTTTTTGCCAGGACTTCTTGTCTGCGTGGTTGAACGGACTCGCGATATTTTGTAATATTGTTATTTGTACGATAATATACGTGATTCAACATTTCATATTAGAATCTGTTTCAAAATGTTTTCCTAAGTTGCAACTTGCCGCCATGTTTGACACTTATTTTTGAAACACAAGTCTCGAACTTGTTTTGGGTTTGATTGATTTAAAAATCTGTGTGATTTGTCCGTATATATTTTTGTATAGATACTTATATTTATATTTAAAATCTATTTCAGGTCCATGGGAAAATACGTATCAGGAAAATGCAGAAGTGTTTCTTATTATGTTTCACTTCTATTACATAAACTCTAACAGAGGTTTGCTGTCTCCATCATCCAACATTTCAAGTTCAAACATGCAATAAACTACTTATAAAGTTTATTTTTAGTCATCGTGCACAGAATAATGACTACAATATTTAGCAATTTATCTCGGCAAGAAATCACTATCATTATGTACTTATCATTATTTCTGTATGAATTGTTTTTTCTTTCAGTAATAAAAATTAAACTTCAATAAAAAGAAAATTCAACAATGTGTACGATTTAGTTTTATTTAAAAAAATAAAAATCTACAATGCATGTACATTATGACGACGTTTGTTGCGCGCTGGGTTTTCCTTCCACCAAAGAGTGCCCCGGCCCGATACAAAGCTTGATTAGCTATACGAGTCAAAGCTGTGGTTGATAAATATGCAATCTGAGATCATTTTTTGATCGCCGGCCGTGTTTAAAATGATTTTCGGCTGTTTGAAAAAATAACTGAAAATAAGCGCTATCCAGTTGTTTTTTCTAAAAAGTGCCATCTAGTGGCGATACCAAATCTATAACAACGCCATACGCCATCTTCATGCTTTTTGAAGCTCCTGTCGTAGTGTGAGTGAGTGTAGAGATACGAGACAAAATGACAGATTTTATTTTGGAGCATTTTTCTGAATACATTGACTGAAAAATAATAGCATGCCATAAAATAAATAAAAGAGTATGTTACAGGCTCGCCGATCAAAAATGTTTGCCTACTAGTAATCCATTACGCTAGAATTTTAGAAAAACCTGAAAATATTGAAATCAACGCCATCTAGCGGAAAAAGTTTAATGAAGAGCCCTTTGCATTCACCTTAAGTACAAATATTTTAAGGGGTGGTTCAGTCCATCATTTTGAACAACTTTTCCCAATAAATGCATATCGAAATACGAAAAAAATATTTACATTTTCCATAGTACTGATATCACGTGCCTATTCGGTTTGTATGAAAAGCTAAAAATTTTTTTTCGTATTTCGATATACATTTATTGGGAAAAGTTGTTCAAAATGATGGACTGAAACACCCCTTAAAATATTTGTACTTAATTAAAAAGGACATTGTATATACCCCGGAGCGGCAGCGGAGGCCCTCTTTCGCCTGGACGTGCTGCTGACCAAGCTAAGTAGCCCATCCTGGTGGCTACTGACTGGACCTCGTGCCTAGACCCACGACCTAATATTTTTCTGCATTCTATAATTTTTTTAAATAATCTTAAATTCAAAATTCTGTAGCGTTGAGTGTTCTTTGATTATATGTCTCATTTGCTCTGTTGTGCTTGTATTTTAATTTAATATTCCAAGTAGGACATCAGCGTTATAGTGGCGCGCAACGTGGGGCTACTATAACGCTGATAGGTGATATTATACTACTATAACTACAAAAAAAACTTACTTTGGCGCCAGGGAGGCGAGTGGGATGGAAGATTGGCAGGAGCCGATGGAGCTTGGTGGCCTGGGGCGGGGCTCCGGTAGCGCCGGCCTTTGCGGCGGCTTCCGCAGCGGCCTAGCGAAGCAAGCAAAGCTCTCAGGACATATCTTTTTGAAAGCGCGGGAGTCTTACAACGAATGAGTTTAAAAAATTACGACGCCTGTGTTGTAGACAATGGAATTTGAAAATTTATAAAAATTGTAGTTTCGAAAAGTTTTGTTTAACGTTTAACCCTTTAACCGCGAGCGTCGCATATATGTGACAAACATTGTCGGGCCCATTCCGCGAAGGTCGCATATTTGCGACAAAAAAAAATGCTCGTATGGCACATAACTTACGTATCCATATCCGTTTTTGGTTGTAGATAGGTATGTTAGATTTACCATGTCTCGCGCTGGGGGCACGGCAACTAATATAAAGTCTCGCTGTGAAAGGGTTAATAATTGTTATACTTATGTATTTTGTTTATTTGAAAAGTAATTTTTTAAAGGTACGGGTGCAATGACGAGTGTACAGCCTCACCGCGTGTGTGCGGACCTTAAGTACATCTGTATTCACGTCTGTCGCCCAGCCTTCCTATTAACGAGGCATACGTATCTCACGACAATCTGCCGCTACCTTACCATACGTAAAATCATAAAATATTCGTTGTTATTTCCTGTCGCCGACATTGTCTGGTCTTTGGCCGGATCTGATGTACCATACGCCAAGAAGCATGGTTGGCGCTAAAGGATCGAAGAAGAAAGAACAACAGCAACAAGAATAGAATGCAAAGTCGAGCATGCAGATAACAAGATGAAGGACGCAAAGTGTAAACCCACGTAATCGTAGAACCCACCAAGTGGTCGGACCAAGTATTCAGATTCATCAAACGTACCAAGCGTGGGCAAATTAGATGACGTGCCCAGCAAAAAGTACTCCTTACCACATTGTGTACGTTTTTGTTTGTTTTTCGTGTGTGTAAGTGGCCAACACTGGTGTCAGATTTTTCAGGCTGCCTAAAGGCATCTGACATAGCTTGACGACTGTCATACAATGACAGCCGGGACCAACGACTTATACGCGCCTTCCGAAGCACGGAGGGACTCGAGAAATTTTAATGCCGCTTGTCATCCAAGTGCGGACCACGCCCGGTGTCGCTTTACTTGCGAAAGCGCTAGCAATGCGCACTCCCGGAGGGCCACCAAGCTCCTCTCAACTCTCCTAAGCACTTTTTGCTGGGCACGTCGACCAATTTGCCCACGCCTGGTACTTTTGATGAATCTGATACATTTCTACGTAAGCAATAGCGCATTTCACAGAGCTTTGCAGAAGTGCACTCTTTCGAATTAAATTCGGTCCTCAATTGACGGAGAAATCAGTGAGCATACTTACATAAAAAACTAAAAATATAACCCACATCTAGATTATCTGTATAACCTGGTTCGCCTATTGGTCTGTACAATTTATATTTGATAAACAATAAAGATTAATTAAATAAAAAAAAGACAGTCGAACATAGAACCTCCTTCTTTGAAGTCAGTTAAAAACTTACCGCACTTTGGCTCTGTTTTGTGTTAGGAAGGCGAGTGGGATGGATGAGCTCAAGGAGCTAGGCACTCTGACTCGGGCCTGCGGCAGTCCTGGCCGCTGCAACCGCTTCAGGCGCTTCGGCGCGGGCGATGGAAGCCTGGCAATAAGTAAACATAATTAAATTTTTAACAAAAAAAAAACAACCAAATTCCATTTTTTTTTTACGAGATTATTCCATATCTCCAAAGTTCTTCATCGTGTCTTCACCAAATTCATATGGGACCAACTTGGGAGTAAGGGCTTTCAATTAAAAAAAAGAATCATTAAAATCGGTCCATGGTTGCCGAAGATATCGCGTCACATACATACAAAAAAAAATATATAATCGAATTGATAACCTCCTCCTCTTTTGAAGTCGGTGAATAAGTTTACTTAAAAAAAATTGTACTATCTTTTATTGTGAGGCCAAAGTACATATTAAAACAAATGAAAAAGCCTTTATTGAGTTGCGTCGTTTTATTACTGAGTTCCATCGACCACCTTCCGTCTCCGTGATCAGATTTTAGGCATTTTCTACCATAAAGTGCTTGACGAGACAAATCAAACGAGTCCTACTTAATGATTTTATGTTGTTTTATAACTGAGTTCCGTCGAATATCTTCTGGCTCCATCATCAGAACAGCTCATTGACTTCAAAATGTTGTATTGTCATCCGACTTACACTGGTATGCAAAATAATTTCAGGCATGGCACCTCGTAGAAGCGACTCTGCTTCTACGAAGTGTTATGTGCAAAAAGTGCAAATAGTTCTGTATGTAATACTTATATTTATTATGAGCCCTATAAAAGCCGCCGTTAAAAGCCTGCGTCGTTCGGATAGACTTCTTCGAATATCGACAAAAACTGTTATATACATAAAAGTATCTACACAATGGCCCTTAGACTATATAAAGAACTACCCACACACCGGATTAAGGGGAGGGTAACCGGGGCATAACCTATGAAGAGGTTAAGAACTTAGCGGAAGGAAGAGAGACATGGAAAGCACTCCACCGACAAGAGCCCAGCTCTTAAATATAAGAAGGAGAACCGGGGCTACAGCACCGGGGCCTCCATAAAAGAGGGTCCCCAAAATAGACTTAGAAAAAAATCTTCTAAATTCCGACTAGAAAACAACTTTTACTTTGATTTCCTTTTGCTTTCGTTTCACAACAAATTATTTACCTATTAAAAACTCAACCTAATATATTTTTTTCATTTTATTTAGATTATTATTTGGAGCTCTAAATCCAGTTCTGCCCACACGAATAAGGTGCAATTAAACGAATCAGTCTAATATAAAGACGAAAGTTAGTGAATGTATGTGTGTGTTTCATGTGTTTGATACTTTTTCATGCGCAAACAGCTGGACCAATTTGTTAAGGCTCCTACCAGCGCTAGCGACCTTGAAAACACAAAAAAAAAATTTCTCTTTCTGTAAGTGAGATTATCAGAAACCCTCGTACAACTTTTTAAGTGTATCCTTAAGTTTCATTAGAACCTCGAAAGTCATTGAAATACTATCCGCTTTAGAAACCTTTACAAAAAGAGTCAAAAGTGGCAGTTTTTAGTATTTTTTGCAAAGGAAACTACAGCGTATTGTATTTCAATGACTTTCGAGGTTCTAATGAAACTTAAGGATACCAGCTAAAAAGTTGTACGAGGGTTTCTGATAATCTCACTTACAGAAAGAGAAATTATTTTTTTTGTGTTTTCAAGGTCGCTAGCGCGGGTAGGACCCTTAAATTTGGTATGCAAGCTGACACCCCGGATAAACACATAGGCAACTTTTTTCGCGGGGAACAGCTAGTAAATTAAAAAACACATACCGGCGCCTCGTCTTTTCCCTCATCGAAATGCATTCGTCAAGTATGGGGAATATTCGAGAAAACTTTAAAATATTTCCAGCTTTATCTGTTTTATAAGTAGATTCGGTAGCTTGTTTTTTATTAAAATCGGTCGTCAAGTATGGGGAATATTCGAGAAAACTTTAAAATATTTCCAGCTTTATCTGTTTTATAAGTAGATTCGGTAGCTTGTTTTTTATTAAAATCGGTCGTCAAGTATGGGGAATATTCGAGAAAACTTTAAAATATTTCCAGCTTTATCTGTTTTATAAGTAGATTCGGTAGCTTGTTTTTAGGGTTCCGTAGCCAAATGGCAAAAACGGAACCCTTATAGATTCGTCATGTCTGTCTGTCTGTCTGTCCGTCCGTATGTCACAGCCACTTTTTTCCGAAACTATAAGACCTATACTGTTGACACTTGGTAAGTAGATGTATTATGTGAACCGCATTAGGGTTTTGACACAAAAATAGAAAAAAAAACAGTAAATTTTGGGTGTTCCCCATACTTAGAACTGAAACTCAAAAATTTATTTTTCATCAAACCCATACGTGTGGGGTTATCTATGGATAGGTCTTCAAAAATGATATTGAGGTTTCTAATAACATTTTTTTCTAAACCGAATACTTTGCGCGAGAGACACTTCCAAAGTGGAAAAAAGTGTGTCCCCCCCCCGTAACTTCTAAAATAAGAGAATGATAAAACTAAATAAAATATATGTTGTTCATTACCATGAAAACTACCAGCGAAAATTGGTTTGAACGAGATCTAGTAAGTAGTTTTTTTTTAATACGTCATAAATCGTAAACGGCAATTTACCTTTCATTCAATCAACTCAAATATAAAAATTAAAAAAACATACTACAAGACTTTTATATTGTTATTTGCTACTACGGAACCCTTCATGGGCGAGTCCGACTCGCACTTGGCCGCTTATTTATTAAAATCGGTCGTCAAGTATGGGGAATATTCGAGAAAACTTTAAAATATTTCCAGCTTTATCTGTTTTATAAGTAGATTCGGCTTTTTTAAATACTTGAAAATTGGTAACTGTAACGTCACACAAGGGCTCCCATCTCCTAGTGTCACGTCCCAGATATGGATATAAAAAAAAAATTGTGACCAACTTTGACAAGAAAGAGGGGGAGTTAAAAGTCATGAAATTCGTGTGAACGAATTTATGTATGGTCTCTATTGAACAAATAATAATTGTTAGTAGCACACCTACCGACCATGCGGTCAAACTACCTGACCAAGGTCGCTGGAAAGCACTGATGCAGGCCGCTCTAGATCGGTCATTTAGGAAATCCTTGGAAGCGCTGCTTACCAATAGTTTTGAGATCTATATCCAACAGTGGACGTTATGCGGCTGATGAAGATTATACATACTATCACTTCTTTATCCCTAATGGGGCAGACAGAGCATTTAACAAAGATTTAGAATATACAAGTAGTGTAGATTTGCCACCGAGCGACCGGGGGATAAGAGAAAGACATATTAATGATACTTCATATATTTTTTTCACGGTCGGGTTATATATAGGATCACTTCAAATATATGCAATTTGAAGTGATCATATAACCCGACCATGAAAAAATGTTCGGTCGGTGATAAGGACAAAACATGGCACTTTTTTCTTTTTCTTCTTTTAGAAGTCGCAATAAGACTGTCTCGCTCTATCAAAGCATGTCAGGCCCTTGGCATTTAATGATGATGATTAATGATCGTTTTTGTACTAACCTTTCCAATCGCACCACCGGAGTCAACTTCTTCTCGTGAAGGTGAACACCTGCAAATAAAGAGAACATCTTTATTTTAGCCGACTACGACGAAGCCAAAAGAACTGTTTTGTTTTCTGTTTAAGTATGCAGTATTTATGTCCATATGTTCTTTCGTATTAGAATCCAGTCTCCAACGTCACAGTACACCAGTGAGGAATGATAATTAGCTCAATTTGGATATCGAGGTACTGGTACCGGGTTCGATCCCAGGTCAAGGCATGTTGGAAAATGTCCTTTTTCAAATTGTCTTGAGTCTTGGATGTGTATCTATATTATGAATTTGTTATAAAATATAGTATCGTTGAGTTAGTATCCCATAACACAAGTCTCGAACCTTCTATGGGGCTAGCTCAATTAGTGTGATTTGTTACTCTATAATCTATATATTTATTTATTTATCGATACGTTGTAAGCCCGACATTGCAATGACCTGCCGGTATCCACCCGGTACCACATTTGATCCACTTGAATTTTTTAGAAAAAATGGGCCGTGTGCAAGTCGGACTCGCACACTCGTTCCAGGTTCATACAATAAACATGATTTTTATCATGGTACGGAACCCTACGGCTTGTTATACTGTTATTAGTATTTGTTGCTACAAAGGCAACAGAAATATAATATCTGTGAAAATCGCAACTGTCTAGCTATCACTGTTCATGAGATACAGCCTGGTGAAAGACAGACGGACAGCTGAGTCTTAGTAATAGTAATAGGGTCCCATTTTTACCCTTTAGTACAGGTTCTCGAATGGCGACCACGTACTGGCAAGCGAAGGGTAGGACACACACACACAAGGTGGTCTGACTACCTGACCAAGGTCACTGGGAAGCGCTGGATGACGTCCGCTCTAGATCAGTCATTTTGGAAATCCTTGGGGGAGGCCTATGTCCAGCAGTGGACATTGTGCGGCTGAAATTATGAATTTGTAATGAAATATGAAACTCTGACTTATAAATTATCCTCGAACAGACTTTGGACAGCTTGAAAAATCTAACACCAGTGTTGGCTACTTAACCCTTTAACCGCAAAAGTCAAAAAATTTCCCTTCAGGCATGAAAAGTTGAATTTGCAGTGCCCATTTCAGGATTGGCTCACAGAATCCAAGTTACAAATTAATTTTAAGGCCATACCCAAATTTTCCGGGGTCCAGTGGCGCCGCCATTTAAAATAAATCATTTAAAAGGAAACGGAGATATCATTTAAAATTGTGTCTTGGTCAAGTTCTAGATACCCATTCAAAGTATTTTTTAAACTACTTTTTGCAGTTTAAAGTGAGAACGTGAAGCTTTTCGACGCACATTTGCGAAAAACGGCCACTTTTAGCTAATGTGCGTAGAAAAGCTTCACGTTCGCACTTTAAACTATAAACAGTAGTTCATAAAATAGTTTTAAGGGTTATCTAGGGCTTGATCAAGACACAATTTCAAATGATATCTCCGTTTCCTTTCAAATGATTTATTTCAAATGGTGGCGCCACTGGACCCCGGAAAATTTGGGTATGGCCTTAATAAGAAATCTCAGTCGGATAAATCTGACATTCGCAGTGAAAGGCTTAAACAAAAAAACAAACAACAAAATACCTATATAACGATAAACTTACTTCGAAAAGATACAATGTCCAACAGTTCGAAGGCGGACATATTCTGAAGTACAGCGGGCGGCGCCGCGGGCTTGTAGTGGTCCCCGCGGCGCTCCAACAAGTTGTTGTTATTGTTATTGTTGCTTATGTTGTGTCCAATATGAGGAGGGATGTAGGCGCCCTGCGCGAACTTGCGCTGCGCCTGCACCTTCCTGTAAAACAACCACAATAATCAACACACGAGGAGATTCCGACGCACGATAGCTATAAAAAATTATAAAGTAGAAAGTGTTATGTGTGTATGTCCGTTTGTTTCTTCTTCCCGCGCCAACAGCCGGACCAATTTTAATAAAATTTGGTGTGCAGGAGGCTGACGCCCTGGATTAACACATAGGCTACTTTAGGCGCAGGGAACACCGCCAGGCGCATCTATTAGGGAATATGCATGAAATAAACATGTGTTATCTCACCATTTTATCCATAAATATTCAATAAAAGTTAAGTACTAACAACGAAAACAATAAAAATTGGTTCAAAAACGAACGAGATATAACGATTTTACGAAAATATATCTATCTCATTCGCAAAAACGCTATTTTCTGTGGCAAATGTATAGATGACTAGCTGTACCCACGGGCTTTACTCCCCGTGGGAATTTCGGGATAAAGGGTATACTATGTTCTTCCCAGAGTCTCAAACTATATCCATACCAAATTTCATTCAAATCGGTTCAGTTGTTTAAACGTGAAAAGGTATCAAACAAACAAAGCAACAAACATACAAACTCACTTTCGCATTTATAATATTAGTAGGATATGGACTTTGACGTCGCCAGTCCATATCCGACTTTTCATTCTAATTGAAACTTTAAAGTATCACATGTTCATCGCTTACAAATTCTTTCATAGTTTTTTACAGTGGTTGTTAATAAGGATTTTATGAAGGAAAAAAAAATGTGCTTATTCATCAATGGACTTCCTGTGGCTGATATGATGATGAAGATGATGATATTCCCCATTGTTACCTCTCTTATTTACCCTCAAACTCCATTAGTTAGGGCTCTGTAGAAAAAAACTTCGAATGTACCCGCTACTCCTCTTCCCGCTCAGATCGTAGAAGGCGATTGAGCGGGAAGACGAGTTGAAATATTTTTAACCAACTTTCAAAAAGTAGGTACATTTCAGAGAAATAGAATGTAACTACCCCACGTTAGTGTTTATAAAAGTCCTATTTTTTGTTTTCTAGTTGATTTTTGTGGAATTTTTAGTGAGAACTCCAGTGAGAGCCCCTACTCATCATTTAGAACCAATGTCTTTTCTTGTGAGTCGCTTCTGGTAAGTGTGTTGGCCGGACGCCTGTTTATTAGGAAAGACCTCCAGTTTCCTCTTATACAATTCAGAGATAGAGATAGATAATATGCAGCACAATGCAAATAAAAATGTTTGTTTTCACTTAAGCAATTTATTTATATTACAGGTATAAAATAATTCGAACTATTTACCCTACAGATAGATATTTTTAAATTGTCTTAAGTACTTTCCTTTTTTTAATTTTTGATTTATTGTGTTATAGACAAGCAGTTAAGCTGAATGTGTGTAATCAGGCACTGTTGAATTTTTTTATTAATCACTTTGGATATTTACGATATGTTAATTGTCCACTGTAATTGTTTTAGAGTCATTTTATTTGTGCAATGCCAATTGTCCAGTCTATTTTTTTTAAAAGCATTTCATAGATGTGGCAGACACTTCTTCCTCAGGATCGAGTTGTTTACAATTGGAACAGGCTTGTTCCAACTGGATGCAGGCCGCTTCCGATCGGTCGTTTTGAAAATCCTTGGCCTATTGATATGATGATGTTGTAATTGTCAACAAATCGTTTGCTCAAAAAGTGATGTACAGTGAAGACCAGTGGCATGACGTAAAGATCATCATTGTTATATGCTGAGTGGTGCCATTTTGGTGTAAAAATAGTTATAATTAAGTATTATGAATAATGTAACTCCTGTTTTGAACAAATAAAGTATTTTTCTTTCTTTATTTCAGTGTTGTTTTTCTCTTTCTGTGTGTCTTCAATTTAAATACCTGTGCAACGATATCCCACACAATGGCATAGTAGAAAAAAAAAAAACAGAATTTACTCCTACCTATGTGTATGGAAGCTACTGTACAATATATTTCTTCAAGATTTTATTCTTTTTAGAACTTATAGTCTCTGAGTAGAACCGCGGACGGACAGACAGACAGACATGGCGAAACTATGAGGGAACCCTAAAAATTAGAGTATTATAGCATAATCAATAAAGGAGGGTATATCAAAATGGCGAATGAAACCACCATGGTAAATATATACCTTTATTACAAAGGCAGTTTTCAGCTATGGTGACTGGATTGGATAGTATGCGTCTGTTTACTAGGTATCTACTTCAGGCTTTATTATGTATCATGGTTTGTAGCGTATAGGTAATCTTCCCTGTCTGTATATCCATGCTATTAATAGTGTCCCTGCCTGACCCAAGAAATTCTTTTATCTAGATACCAGTGAAAAATATTGCTATGTATAGTTTCCTACAGCATACACATAATGTACAGGATGGTACCAATATGGTACAGGCAAATAATGAGTGTCTAGTCAGTTTTCTGCTCATTAATAGTTTTGTTCATCACTTACCTCAACTTAGACATTTTGTGTGGCAAACACCTGTGTATTTATTTTCTTTCTCGACGAGACGCCGACGCCAATATACACAACACACACTCACAAGCACAAGACTATTAAAATACAGTGTTGCCAACAACTAACCACCAAATTGATTTATTTTATTGCCCGGAAAAAGTGTTGCCATCAGTCAAATGCGCAAAAAGGAATACCATGTCTGGGCTGCGAATACACATGCTGAAAGTCAGAGATTCTGAGGTACTATTTTTCCAACACGGAGTCACTAAACAAACGATTTTTTTTTGTATAGAAAAACCATTCGTTCATGTGACGCCGCGTTTCACAAATCGCAATTGGCTTGTCAAGTAATTTTTAAAAAGATCTGATTCGCAATCCTTTTCGAGGAATAGCCTCTAGGAGAAGCTTTCTCTAATCAGATTTTAGAATAAGGTCTTACTACTCTTACTTATTTAGATATTTGCAAAAATCCCATTGACCTTCATTTTCAAGCAAGGTCAAGCTTTTTTGAGGAAGTGATGTCACAATGAAGATTTTTTTGAGTAATGTTGGCAATTTCCACTTTCAGTACTGTACTGAAGCGCCATTTTTGAAACACGGTGTCACCTAAATGACTCAACGTTTCAAAAATGGCACCACTGAATTATATGCCACTGTTAACTACCAACACAACAACTTGACAACAACCAACATAACGACGGTAATTTAGTAGTCATTGACAGTTGACAGATGTCATTGTTTTTTTTACTGCAGGCATAGGAAAAATGTAAATTTCAATTGATATGTGTCGTCACTTCCGGTGTAATGTTTAAAATTAAATAAAAAAATCCTGATAACGTAATTTTTTTTATCTAAATTAGTTTCTTAAAGTTGTCTATATTATAGATTAAAGGCACCTTTAACACTTTTATATAATTTAGTTGACTACCCAATTCTGGGGTGGACGTCGACGTACTTACGGAATATTCAGATTCTAACTTTAATGCCGCATTTACACATCCGCGCGAATCGCAAGGCGAAAGACGAGGCCAATAACGACCATACATATGTAAACAGTGAATTCGCTATTTGCCTCGTGGTTCGCCTCGCAATTAGCTTCTTCTTACCACGTTTAAAATTCGTGCGAATCGCAAGGCGAATGACGAACACGATTGTGTAAATGCGAATCTCCTTACCTTGAGACTTTTCCATACAAACGTAGGTAGTCTACTTTTTTTTTGAAACCACATGTCAGTTTTCGGTAAAAAAAATGTAATTTAAAAGAAATTGCAAGTATCTAGCTAGGGTAATAATTGATTTCCTACAGTAAAATTATGAACTGGCAAGAAAATATAAGGATGTCGAAGTTTCCCATACTGATGAACAAAAATGATATAACACACTATATTCTATTTCAAATTCATATTTTTACGGTAGGAAACCCATTTTCCTACATAATTGTAATATCTTTGAAATTACAAAATTTTGCCGAAATCGGGAATGTCGTTTCGAAATACAACGTAGACTACGTTTGTATGGATGGGCGTGCTTGCAATCTGAGGTGCTATTTTTCAAAAGCGGAGTCACTAAACGAACAATTTTTTGTATGAAAAACTATTTGTTTAGGTGAATCCACGTTTCAAAAATAGCACTTTTGGTTACTCTCGGTCGACTTACAAAATATTCTAAGGCTGAATTGTTCTGATATTTATCGTCTCTTAACACACAACGTCGAATGAAACGCTCAAAGCAAATGCGGCAGTGTAATGTGTTATGAGAATATAGTTTTAATAACATTACCTTAATCTATAGTTAAATGATAGTGAAACACTGTGATGCTGATGCCTATGAAAGTTGAAAAATCGGCCGGGATATTGAGTTATTATGATCTTGGCTCTCTAACCTAAATAAGCTCAAAGTAAACCAGGTTTACGTGTTTAGTGTAGTGATTCAGCGTTTCCAAAATGGTTCTCCTGTTTTGTTACGCTCGGCTGCTCGGACAGACAGAAATCTTACAAAATGTCAATTCTGAATTTAAGAAAAGGGATTTAGGTCGTGCTGAAAGTTAGAATCTGAATATTCTGCACGTGGAATGCCAGTTTATGAATGCTATGCTTATTTTTGTGTTTGTATGTAACCGGCGAGTGCCGGCGGCAAAGATAATATAATTACTAACCCGGCGGCGACCACGAATTTATTTATCTGCCCAGCCACGGGCGTCTGCTTACGTTTGCTTGTGCTTCTAGCTGTCTGTGATGTTATGACTAACCATGAAGTTCGACGGTATCCCTTTAACTTCCTCCAAGAGTCAAAAACTACTGATTTTAGGGTTGTCTTAGACCAAAAAATATTCTTGATGACGAGTTCTTTGATCCCATAACAACTTATAACATTTCCAACAAAATATAATGCCGAGTATTTACTCCAATCTATCCGTCATACGAGAACTTCGCATTAATAGGTCTAAGTCCACATTATTTGATGAAAAATGTAGACCAATTATATGTTTAAATAAGCAAACAGTCAACATATGAACATACGAACACATCCTTGCATTATTGAAGAGTAGTCTTAATTAGTTGAAATAGAAATGGAAAAACATCCAATAGTCTATAATATATCTATATACTTTCCAGTACTGTATATGAGCACTATTTGTTTATTCCAGGTTTATTCCACTATACAATTCCATGATTCTACTCTTTGTATTAGAGTGTTTACATGTTGACATTGCATTGATGTATATATATTTTTTATCTATTTAAAAAACCGACCAAGTGCGAGTCGGACTCCCGCACGAAGGGTTCCGTGCCATTGACTAGGTAAACAACAGTAGATAGGTTAACAACATTAGATAGGTACATAAAATAAAAATGGCGTATTTTGTATGGGAGCCCCCTTAAATATTTATTTTATTCTTTTTTTAGTATTTGTTGTTATAGCGGCAACAGAAATACATAATTTGTGAAAATTTCAACTGTCTAGCTATCGTGGTTTTTGAGATACAGCCTGGTGGGTGACAGACAGACGGCAAACGGACAGACAGACAGACGGACAGACGGACATGTGGACATGCGGACAGACGGACAGACAGCGAAGTCTTAGTAATAGGGTCCCGTTTTTACCCTTTGGGTACAGAACCCTAATAAAAAAGATACTGACTGACTGACTGACATATCAATGCGCAGGGGCTTAGAGACTCTAAATTTGGCATATAGGTTCCTTATGAGATCTAGGGGTACACTAAGAAAGGATTTTTTTAAACTCACCCCTAAGGGGTTGAAACGGATGTCCAAAGTTTGTACGAAGAAACAAGATAGTTAGACCATTTAATTCGAAACTTCGCAGGAGTACTCCTGGCGGTAAACAAATATATATCTGTTTCAGGAGTTTTTAAAATTCAACCCCTAGAGGGATGAAATAGGGTGACCTACCTAGGCCATGCTGAAACGTTCCGTCGCTCTCTCGCTCTAGCAAATAACGGGAACGGGAATGGGAATGAGAATAGGAACGGGAAAAAAAGAAACTGACTAATTGGTGACTAACTAAAATATGAACCAACCATAAGTCCAACCCGCTGGGTCTAGAGACTTCAAATTTGGCACATAGGTTCCGTATGAGGTCTAGAGGTACACTAAGGAAGGATTTTCAAAAATCACCGTGAAACGG
This sequence comes from Acrobasis consociella, assembly GCA_963555685.1. NCBI lineage: Eukaryota > Metazoa > Arthropoda > Insecta > Lepidoptera > Pyralidae > Acrobasis > Acrobasis consociella. The sequence continues at coordinate 2,557,450 of OY743104.1, read as the reverse complement.
AGATCCAATGTTTGTATAAAGAAACAAGATTAGTGAGACCATTTTATTCAAAACTTCGCAGGAGTGCTCCTGGCGGTAAATTAATAAATACTTGTTTTAGGACTTTTCAAAATATAACTCTTAAAGGGATGAAATGGGGTGACCTACTACCTAGGCCATTTTCGGTCGCCCTCTCTCTCTCTCGCTCCAGCAAATGATGGAAACTTAAATGGAAACGAGAATGAGAACAGGAACGGGAACGGGAGGTAACGGTAACGGGAAAAAAGGAAAAAGACTGATTGGTGACTAGCTAACATATCAACGGATAGCCCAAACCACGATGTCAACAAGTAAAAATCCTATTAGAACCATTTTTTATTTTTACGCGGACGAAGTCGCGGGTTACAGCTAGTTTTAACATATTATTAGATCTTCAATTATTTTTCAGCTAAAACGTGACTATTCGTTTGTTCCCATACGAATGTACGACGTATAGATCGGCTTGGTGTTTTGAAAGTCAAGTAAATAAATGACCCGAGCCAGAAAAATATTGTTTTAAAATTCGTATTTCATTTGTTTTAACATCATTTGTTTGAGTTTCAACATTGCTATAACAACAACTATGCACAAATTGAAAATTCGCGGTATTTACGAATACGAGTTCCACCGTGGCACCAGTGCTGCAGAAACGACTCGAAGAATTAACGACGTGTATGGACCAGGCACCGCTAACGAACGAACGGTGCGTTTTTGGTTTCAACGTTTCCGTTCTAGAAATTTCGATTTACACAATGAGCCTCGTGGACGACCTGATACTCAAGTGAATGACGAAGAATTGAAGGCGATAGTGGAAGCGGATCCATCTCAAACCACTTCTGAATTAGCAGCAGCCTTCGGCGTAAGTGGCAAAACGATACTTATCCACTTGCGCCAAATCGGAAAAATTAAAAAACTCGAAAAGTGGGTACCGCACGAATTGACTGAAGCAAACCAACAAACACGCGTTGCTTGCTGCGTTTCTTTGCTTAATCGCCACAATAATGAGGGGATTTTGAACCGTATCGTGACTTGTGATGAGAAATGGATCCTTTACGACAATCGGAAGCGATCATCACAAATCACAATGGCTTGACCCTGGAGAACCGGCAAAACCGTGCCCTAAGCGAAAACTGACCAAAAAGAAGATTCTGGTTTAGTGTTTGGTGGACCAGTGCTGTTGTTATCCACTACAGCTTCTTGAGATCAGGCCAGACGATTACTGCAGACTTGTATTGCCAACAATTGCAAACAATGATAGAAAAGCTCGCCATTAAACAACCGAGACTGATGAATTGCTCTAGCCCACTGCTCCTTCAGGATAACGCTAGACCACACACTGCACATCAAACGATCGCCAAGTTAGAGGAGATGCGACTGGAACCTCTGCGTCACCCACCATACTCTCTAGATCATCTGGCCCCAACCGATTACTATTTTTTTAAAATTTGGATAACTTTTTACAAGGAAAAAACTTCAAATCTGATAAGGCAGTCAAAACCGCCTTTAAACAGTTCATAGACTCTCGCTCCCAGGATTTTTTTTTCCAAAGGTATCAATGATCTGCCTATAAAATGGCGGAAGTGTATCGATAACAACGGCGCATACTTCGATTGATTAAATAATAATTTCATTATAAAAAACTTGTTTCACTTTTTTGATACTGAACGGCAATTTCATATGTAAGGACCTAATATTTTTAGGAGCCGGCGGGCGCCCCGGCAGCGGATGCACTCTCTAGAAGTTGACAAATTGAACTCGCTCGCTCGACCCAAGTGACGCCCTTGCCTCCATATGCATTAAAACAAAAACAACTTCCCGTTCTTGGCGTTTCTGTCATTATAATCTAATTTGTATGTAATCTGTGGTTAGTATTTTTTTAAGTTTTTAGCAATGGTCGCAAAAGGAGTGGATTGATTTTAGTTTTTCGTATTTAATTTTACAGGTCAGTAATTTATTTAATGTTTACTTTTAAATTAAGGTGTGGTCGTGATTTGTAGATATTTATAACAAATTTGTCTTAAAATTAAAGTGAAAATGAAAGCGTTTACATTTACATACGAGTTCCATTCTAATTATCTAATTCTATGCCTACAACTTTCAGCGTAGGATTACCATTCCTTTTCCTTAGAAAACGATAACAGTTCAGTGCTTAGTTGGTTTTAATGTTGTATTCTACGTGGGTGGTATTATTCGTGTGTGATGTGGGACCAATTAGTGTTTTCGCGAATGTTTTTCTAAATTTACTCTGCGTCCGTTCACCTACTGTTGTGTTACACTTTTCTGTACCTACTGTGTTTCGAGATTCGATGTTGAATACGAATTTAGCTTTTTATAACTAAACGTGGCTACGGATCTACGACTCGGTAAGTTATTGTTGTGCTAGCTTTCTTATTTCCTTGTGTTTTAAACAGTTATGTGTATTTTATCGACAATAAGTAAAAACAATAGAATCTTGAATTTGAACCCAAATCAAAGAGCCAAAGTGGTCAATAAAAATACAATTTGCTGAACAGTTGTGATACTGACCACTAACACATCCAAAAGAAGTAAATACAACAAAGCAACACAGACTGACTTTTATTAACTTATTACTTTTTAGGACCACTAGATTAATTAAAATTAATAAAATTGGTCATAAGGTCACGATGCCAGAACTTACCAAAAAGTATGGTTTTCTGTACTATTTATCACACAAACGTATCATAGTGTAGATTGTAACTTTCATATGATTAATTTTTTATTTTGGCTCCATGCTGTTGTTCTTTAGCCATGCACAAGTTATTAAAACGCCTTCTCTTGTTTCTCCCAATATTCTGATGTACCATTAAAAAAACACTTTTCTTGAAACCAAATAAAACTTGGCTGAATGTAGTCCACATTCCTCATTTTCCTTCCTGAGGAGCAATAAATTTAAAAAACAAAACAAAGGAACTATTTACTAACAAATCGTTCAAAGTTTTTCTCAAACTCATGGTATCAGACTGATACTTTCTTCAAATTTCTGTCACATTTGGCACTAAAATATGGACACAAATTACTGACTGCTCTTCTTCAACCGGTCAAAAGTTATTAAATTTACTTCTCTCTACATAACCGTGTCATCCTTAACCTTGACATTGGCAAAATCATCGTTTTTCCATTTAAAAAAGAAAAGAAAGAAAAGATCTTTTTAGTTCTTAAAACATTATTTTCTTAATTTTTTTGACAAACAACTTGTTTTGGCAAAATTGTACCTTGATGTTAAAAACTATACATTATCAGACCACCATTCTTTTTTTTGGGAAATCATGCTGACAGGTCACAGGCCCTAGAGAACATACCATACCTTTTCATTTTGCCTGCTTTTGAGCATTCTTTAATTTTGCTTGCTTGTGAACATTCTTCATCTTTCAGCAATCTTTAAACATATGTTTTGATACAGAGTTATTTTAGGCATGCACACTTGGTGCCACGAAGCACGCAGACTTATACTATGAAACAAATATTAATTTATTACTCTTTGATAGCAAATTTTTTTTAATGTCTGCATATTTGTATCTTGTGACGAGGCCTGAATTCGCCAAGTCCGTTTTGCGTGGGGAGCTGACGGCCTGTCGGCCTCAGTTCTCGAATCAATCAATAGTTCCCGGGTGTTCTAGGAACCTTCTGATAATTGTAACATTGGAAAATTGACAAATTTATAATAGTTGTTGATGTCAGATCAAAACTGTATAGCTAAGTGTATTGCCGCTTCCTAAGCGCAAGTGCAGAACAAGTGGCGACAAACTGCACTGCAGCAGCATTTGCAAAAAGTAGAAAAAATGTGTCTCATGCTTTGGGTACGTACCCTTAGCATGAACTGTCCTATAAATCTTCAGGAGCTTGCTGCGAAAAGGACTTCGTGACATACTAGTATCCCCAAGTAATGTTCAATTGTTTGAAGAAACCGACTATAAACTTAACGCTAAGCACCAACTACGTAAAGAGACCTAGGGCCTAATATAAATTTACGTAAAGCTCAGCTAGCCAACTGTTCTCTCAGCTGTGTAGCAGGACATTCAAAACCAAATTTTGTTCGCAGAGATATCAGTGCTCACGGTAGAAACAACTTTTCTTATGGAATATCATTATTTTATTTGCACACCATCATCATCATTATTTCAGCTTCATAACATCCACTGCTGGACGTGGACATAGGCCTCAGTCAAAGATTTCCAAAATGACCGATCAAGAGTATCCAGAGCTTTGTTTCTGTAATTGTTTATTTATTTTTATTTGCACATGGTTTTCTGAAATATGCTGCAACGTTAAGGCAAGGCTGTAATTCCATTTATTAACGCAACAAGCTCCATGTATATCAAATTGTTCTAGGTCTTTGGTGTTTATCTTTATACATACATACATACTATCACGTCTTTATCCCTATGGGGCAGACAGAGCATTTTGGGTCTTGCGGCTCTTTGCAGAACCCAGGGCCGCAAGACCCAAAAGCCACTTTTAGCGTCATGGTGGGCGGGAAGATGGAAAAGCAATCAATACAGTGATGGGTTGCTAGATCTTTATGTATTTATATAATATAGTAATATAGTTAAGTGTGCCATAATACAATTTTGTTTGGGGCTAGCTCAGTCAGTGCAATTTTCTCTTATATCTATATACATATAATCTATACCGCGTACCGCTACCACATTCTTAAATAACTAGCTAAGTGAGAGTCCAACTCGCGCACTAAGGATTCCATGCCATCTATTAAAAAGTCACATTTGTTGTATGGGAGCCTTAAATATATGTTTTATTCTGTTTTTAGTATTTGTATTGTGAAATTTTTAACTGTGTAGCTATTACGGTTAATGGGATATAATCTGGTGCCAGGTAGACAGATAGACGGACAGCAGTCTTAGTAATAGGGTCCTGTCTTTACCCTTTGGGTATGGAACCGTAATAATCATAGTTAAGTTCTAATATGCTATATCTATGGTCCAGTGGTCATGTTTCATAACTCCAATGCATGTATCACTCAAATGTAACAGTGCATTGAACTAAACAAATCACATTTCATTGTGAGAAGGCAGTTTTGTCTTGCATTTGCATTTTCTTCAGATAATAGAGCACTTTCTTTGTTTATTTCTCCAATATGTTAATAGCTAAATTGACGAGCTCGGTGGCCCGACAGGAGAAGGTATTATTGACGCTTCGCAAGTAAAGCGTCACCGGGAGTGGTCCGGGTAGGATGGGTGACTACAAGTAGCAAAAAAATTTCTTGAGCTCCTCCGTAGCCCTGTCAACATTGTACGGAGGCATGGAGGTAGCCGTCAAGCTGTCAGATGCCTTTAGGTCCCTTAAAAAATTCTGACACCAGTGTTGGCAAATGTGTCGTCATTATATAAGCGTATCTTCCCGGTTGCATCCTCAGCAGTAATTTTTCAGAGCCCGGGGTCCGCTACCTAACCCAGGAGATTTGACGAGGTTGCTAGTTTTTACGCAGAGCGACTGCCATCTGACCTCCGCAACCCCCTTTAGTAGTTTGATGGTCAAACGCTAGATGGTGTTTGTGACCCACAGTTTATATGTACCTTCCGAAAAACGGAATCATCTTTCTTTTCGGGTGATTTAAGCCTGTAATATCCTAACCAAACTGGAAACAACTTTTCATAAAGTATGCTTCCCAGTGGAATTTGAACCCATGACCTCCAGATCCTTGACCACGGAGGCAGTCGTTTTTCAATATCATCACCAGGTCTTTTTGTCTCCACTGCAGGAGCTCAACCCTCTCTGTACAACTGTACTACTAAAGCCATACTTGGCCAGAGCAGCAAGAGGACTGACCGCCTTTTAATATGTGTAATACATATTAATGTCTATTGCATGGCAGTGATGACTAAATGTGTGAAACTACACATATTACATTTGTACCATCCAACTTGTAGCGCATTTTAAGCAATAAACTATTTACAATTCCTCTAGATTACAAATCTAGTGGGAACAGTATGCTCCACCTCCCGAATAATTCCAACCTTCAGAGGAGCTACTGCCAGGTCATATACTGCCATGGGCAACATGGAGATGTTTGAATCGCCTCCGAACTGAGGTAGGCACAAATCCGGCGCGTTGACGCTATATTTACCAAGCAGAAGCACAGGGAGGTGACTTACTTCTTACTTCTCTCGAGGACAATTTTCCGCAATTAGGCCCGATTTGGCCGCTCCCGTTTTGCGTGGGGAGCTGACGCCGGCCTCAGTTCTCGAACCAGCCCAGCTCCTACAGGAAGCCAAGAACGCATGCTGGCGCCCTGCACGCTTCCGCCATGGTTCCTGGATGTTATAGGAACCTTCTGGCACAGGGGGGTTACTCCAAAAGCGGTACGCTAGATGGAAGTTACTGCGTGTCCGCGTTTCAGTATCAAGCAACATTGAGCCCAAATGTATGGTAATAAAGTCTAATTTGGTTTGATAAATAAATAGGACGTCACTATCGTACGTACGTATAGGACGTCACTATTTGTCGACCTCCGTGGCGTAGTGGTCACCATGCTAGTCCTCCACCCAGAGGTTCCAGGTTCGATCCCCGGTCAGGGCAAGTTTAAAAATGGCCTCTTTCAATTGTCCTGGGATGTTTATCTATATAATTGTATTTGTTATAAAATATAGTATCGTTGAGTTAGTATCTCATAACACAAGTCAGGAACTTACTTTGGGGCTAGCTCATTCTGTGTTATTTGTTCGTATATATTTATTTATTTATCGTACGACTTACGTATAACTTTGTGGAGTGACCCCCCAGTGCCAGTGTGGTCACGTCGACCAGACTATGCAGCACCTTCTCTCATGCCATTTGTGCCCCACCAGCTGTACCATACTATGCTTCTGAGAAAGACCTAAAAGTAGCAACGCACTGGAAGAACGAAATTGAAATTTGAGCCACCGGCACGATAAGAAGCAATAAACTTTCATTTCATGAATGAAATTATACGACTATCATCCCTGGCCGGTTTTGTCTAGTTAATGTGACGAACCCAGTTTATTTACTTATTTAAGTATTCCTATCTTCACACATTGTTTCCATGATGACTGATGTGCCCTTTCTGAGTGGTAAAAGTTCGTGTCCGGTGTGGCATGTTAGGACTGCCATTATAGGGGCATAAACGTTTCTCGAGCTTTTCCCTGCTAGGGAAGTAAGTAGGGTTTGCAATCCGGGTTCTTTTTGAATCCGGCCGGATCCGACCGGATTTCCTACAATCCGGCCGGATTGAACATACCGTATGACGACTTTCCTTTCTTTTTCCAACATGAACCATTAGTAAAGTAGTAAAATATATTTTTATTATTTTTCAGCAGGCCTGTTTCCCTTACTTACATAAACATCTCTCACTGACTCACAGGCCTACTGGAAGACATCTTTCTTTAACCTTGAGGTTATATTTTCATTTTTTTGTATGTATGTTTATTGATACTGGAAAATTTGTTCGTAGTTAATTGAAACTTGTCAGGTGCTTTTTTTTATCAAAATCGGTTATATAGTTTGGGCGTGAAGTTGGTTTTTAGTTTTGAAAAATTATAAGTTTTCCGTGTAGATAAATTAGTAAATAAATAAATAAAATAGATAGTACAGGTAGCGGCACGAAACTCTAGAAATTACTGTGCGCAGTATCCCCTCAACATTTCACTCAGCGCTAAACTTACGTCGCTACTTGTACAAAAATAAGGCGTGTGTGCAAATCCCGGAACAGGTGATAAAGCAGTAATTCTCGGGTTCATTTGTTATTTGGAAGTAGATACACATGCAACATGTGGTGCGCCTGCGTAGGCCGGCTTTCTGAGTCACGCTCACGCCACACAATTATTGTAATTACCTACTTAAGGGTCCCCCGACCCTAGACCAAAATACAACTTTCCATACAAACGTAGTCTACGTTTTATTTCCAAATGACATGTCCGATTTGGGCAAAATTTTGTAATTTCAAAGATATTGCAATTATCTAGGTTTATATTTAGTTTCCTACAGTAAAAATATGAACTTGAAATAGAATATAGTGTTTTATATCATTTTTGACCATTAGTATGGGAAACTTCTAAATCGTTATATTTTCTTTCCAGTTCATAATTTTACTATAGGAAACCCAATATAACCCTAGATAATTGCAATTTCTTTACAGTTACCAATTTTTACCGGAATCTGACATGTGGTTTCAAAATTAAACGTGTACTACGTTTGTATGGAGAAGTCTAGGGTCGCCGGACTCTTAAGTACAGAACGGAAGCTGACCCATTTCCGCTAGAAACGCTTCTGAGTTTCTGAGTCCCCCCGCATGCCCCGCAATTCGGTAGTATCCAGGAGTGTTACTCCAAAAGCGGTTCGCAAGACAGACGTTACTGCGTATCCGCGTTTCAGTGTCAAGCAACATTGAGCACTAACGTGTGATGTTAAAGTCTAATTTGGTTTGTCATAGAAATACGACGCTCCTATTCTACTACTAAGGTATTATAAAACCCCAGGGTCAAAAATATATTATTTTGTACTGATAAAGGAATAAAACGTCACAAAATAATGTCACTTGTTGTTGATTCGATCCGTTTACAAAGCGATTTTATAGAAAAACTGATAATTGTAGCGCTGTTTGACTCCAAGAAAATGTGACGTTACGACGTGCTGTTCCATACAAATCCCAAAGACAAACGTTCGTTTTGCCGTTAAAAAAAGACGTTTGGCACTCGGGGACTGCCGCGGTAAAGCTATTGCATTAAGGTGGTTCCGTTCGGTCGGTGAATTCTTACAAGGAAGGACGGCAACTTCGCAAACGGACGACGGAGACGAAGCGGCAACCTACATGGTAGGCGGAGTGGGAAGCGTGAGGTTTTTTCGTTACGGAATTTCTGGATTTGGTCCCCGCGCTCAAGGCCCGCGATAGAAGCTATGCAATAGCTTAAAAAAAAGTATCTGATTTGACGTTTAGAAAAAGTATCTGATTAGAATAATTCTAAGACATAACGACATTGTCGTTTCAAACTAAAACCCGAGTTCTACCAACAACTGATTTTGATAAGGTTTCAATGGGACCAAAGTCAAAGTCAAAGTCAAAGTCAACAATTTTTATTCAATGTAGGATAAATTTATCTCTTATTGAAGGTCATTTTTTTTAAATATTTTTTTTAGTGCAGAAGCTAAAAACTACTAGCGTTTCGGAACGACCACTGCTGGGAAGATTACGCCGAAAGAAACCCAGTTCAGTATTGGTCCCTACCCAGCCTGATGGGCTATGTTACAATTACAATACAGATTTACACTTAAGCTATATATTTAAATTATACAATTACAATTTGCAGACAACTATTTCCAAGAATTTTTCTCAGATGATGATAAGTAGTCATTTACATGATAATACGCATTTTGTAATAAATGATTTTTAACGGCTGTCTTAAACTTAGATAATGGTAATGCTACTATATCATCTGGAATTTTATTATAGAGGCGCAAGCCGAGACCCACAAAAGATTTTTTTGTTTTCTCTAACCGCAAAGCTGTGATGGCTAATTTATTTTTATTTCTCGTGTTAATACTATGAATATCACAATTTCTCTTAAATGAGTGTATATTCTGACGCACGTACATAATGTTCGCATAGATGAATTGCGAAGGGAGGGTCAAAATATTTATGTCTTTAAATAGTTCCCTCAAAGACTCTCTAGCACCTAATTTATATATAAATCTGATAGCGCGTTTTTGTAAAACAAATATGGTATTTATATCTGCAGCGTTACCCCATAGCAATATTCCATAGGACATAACACTGTGGAAGTACCCAAAATATACCAAACGCGCTGTATCAACGTCAGTCATTTGCCTAATTCTTCTAACCGCATAGGCCGCAGAGCTAAGTTTTCCAGCTAATTTTTGAATATGGGCACCCCATTGCAACCCTGAATCAAGCGTTATTCCCAAAAATGTTGTGTTATCAACCATATCTACTGCTTCCTTATCAATAAATAATCGTGTTGGAACTTTTGTAACATTTGGTAAGCAGAACTTTACACATTTCGTTTTTTTTGCATTTAATACTGCTGTAAACCAATCCAACACTTGCGACAATAAATTATTCATCTCATCAGAGGTGTCAGTTTTCCTATCTACGCTGAAAACAAGGGAAGTGTCATCAGCAAAAAGTACAGCCTTACAATCTTTAACATAATATGGTAAATCATTAATATAGATCAGGAACAACAAAGGACCCAAGATAGAACCCTGGGGCACACCCATCACTACGGTTGATCCTTCAGATTTTACTTGATTTACACTAACTTTTTGAATTCGGCTACTCAAATAAGATTCAATCAATTCAAGAGCCTTCCCTTTTATTCCGTAGTGCTCAAGTTTGGATAGAAGGGTTTTGTGGTCTACACAATCAAAGGCTTTGGAGAGGTCACAAAAGACACCAATTGCATTCTGACAACACTCCCAAGCATCATAGATGTTTTGTAATAGTGCAACACCTGCATCCGTTGTTGATCGACCCTTAGTAAATCCATACTGATCACCATGGAACAGACTATTTTTGTTGAAAAAATCTAATAATTGATTAAAAATTATCTTTTCGAATATTTTGCTCAGTGCTGGCAGAATAGAAATGGGACGGTAATTTGTTGGATCATTTCTGTCACCAGTCTTAAATAGAGGGATAACTTTACTTAACTTCATCATGTCAGGGAAAGATCCCGCGTCTACACATTTATTAAATATGGAAGCTAAGTAAGGCGCAATTACATCTATAATATTACTTATAACGGATACAGAAATGTCCCACAAATCACCAGTTTTTTTATTATTCAAGCTTTTAAAAGTATCAATGATATTTTTAGGTGTGACGTATTTGAATATTAGCCTATCTTTACATTTAGGTACGCAATTGGTTAATAGCTTTTTTGATTTCCTAGATGAGGACATTAGTGGGGCGGTTGTATTTAGGGGAATGTTTGTGAAAAAGTTCTCAAAGTATTGTGCGACATATTCACTAGTGTCTAGAACCTTATTGTTAATGTTTAACTCAATTTTATTTACTCGTTGCTTGTTTTTCCCGGTTTCAGTGTTAATAATATTCCAGGTTGTCTTTATTTTATCTTTAGAATCTAGAATAGCTTTCCTGGTGTATAACGACTTCGCGCATAAACATACTTTTTTAAAAAGCTTTGAGTAAGTTCTAACGTAATTAATGAAATTAGGTGTTTGGTTATAAGCTTTCATAGCTAATAATTCATATAGCCTATTCCTACTAATATGAATCCCTGTGGTAGCCCATTCGCTAAACTTTTTCCGATTACGTTTCTTTCCCTTTTTAAGTGGAAAATTATCATTAAATTCTGATTCAATCACACCGAACATTTTATTATACAAAATATCCGGATCATCCCGAGTTTCTTCAATTAACGGTAATTTTTTCGAAACTGTATCCCTAAATTTTTTAATTTTATCTTTAGTAATAGCTCTGTAGGTTATTTCAGGTAATTCTACTTCTACTGCGTTGTTGGCAAATTTCACGAACTGACCAAAATGATCAGATGTTATATTTTTAATTATAGCTTTATCAACAGCAGTGCAATCACAGAAAACATTATCTATACATGTTTTAGAGTCGCCTTGTATTCTAGTTGGTTCAAAAAATAAATTGAACAAATTGAATGACTTAAATAAATTCAAAAATCTAATACATTCGGTGCTATCAGACGCTAATAAATCTACGTTAAAGTCGCCACACAATATTATGTTTTTGCGACATGAACTTAATTTTCTCAAAACATCTTCAATTACAGTTTCTAAAGTATTAAAGTCAGCTTTTGGGGGTCTGTACGCGCATACTATAATACAATTTTCTAGTTCAACGCAGGATAATTCAACAATACTTTCAACCGACAGGCTCACAATATCCTTGCGTTCTTTACATTTTACATCATTACGTGTTAAAATTAAACTGCCTCCTTTTTCATTAATCTTTCTAATAAATAAACTAGAGACTAAATAATTATCAATATTAAATTGTACTTGATGTGACTGCAAAAAGTGTTCAGTTAAACATACTACATGTAAATCCCTATCGTTTGCATATAATTCTAATTGCAATAGTTTGCTAGTCAGGCCCTGAATATTTTGGTGAATAATATTTAACTCTTTGGCCTTGACTGTTGTCTTTTTCATTAGTTTAAATCAGACTGAGTATCTCCAGCTATGGTACATTCAGCACTACAATGTACTGTGTTTAATTTAGAGTTACTAGTTGTACTATTTACAACACTACTTTGTATATTATAAGCTACTAATGTAGCTAAGAGTCGCTTATATCTAGGAGGCAGATACATAGTATCTAGAGTCAACTTAAAATTACAAATAAATTTATTTATATCTAAATAAAAAATAAAGTCACCATGACAATAAGTCATATTGTACAGATGTACATTTAAATCATGTATGTGCCTGTTACTTTTACTGTCTAAATTGTCTGAATATGGAAAGGCACTTATGATAAATCTACAATCCTTTTTTTGTTTTAAATCTTTGATTTTGTCTATACCTTTTTTTAAGTTCCTTCCTGTAATAGAGGAACTGTCACCACACATTATTAAAATTGTGGTATGTTGGTCTATGTCATTATAATTTATGTTATTTATTAGGTTTAAAAATTCACTGTTCAGGTTAGTATAAATCATACTACTAAGATCTTGACCTAACTTATCAGAATACCATACAGACCACCTGACAAGTATTCCAAATCGCTTCAGGCGTCTTCGAATATGTGAACATACATTTAAAAAAAGATTGACGTATGACGTGACGAACTGATAACCTCCCCCTTTTTGCACCAAACTACCATCCCAATTTCGAAATTTACTTTTGATTGAGCAATACTTTTCGTTGCACGAAGTAGAAAATCATTAATCCTCATCCCAAGTGTTATTACTGTTAGTATGACGGTGACCTCTATTAGCTCATATCTGTGCATAGGCTGCACGCATAAATGATCTGCCCTCCTTGTCTCTCCTCATTCAAAGATTCTTTGTGTGTGACGCAAAAACCGGATGCACAAGTTGCAAGCATTAATTTAAATTATAGATGCTAGTATAATACGTGTTTAGCTCGACTCAAGGTAGGTTTCACGGTCGACTTAGGGTCCGTTCAGACAGAGGAAAATTGCCGGAGCAATTTACTAACTCAATTGAAAATAGCCAGAGTCGAGCCAGAGCAGTAGCCAGATAATTTTCTACACTTTAGGCTATGGTAATACGGTCTGTATTATCATAGCCTAAAGTGTAGAAAATCCTCTGGCTGCTCTGATCAAATGTGGCTCTAGTAATACAGAGAGGGTCGTCGTGCTCCTGCAGTGCAGACTAAAAAGACCTGATGATGATAATGAAAGTGTAGAAACGTTTTAACATGAAAAAATGCTCGCACGGTCTCGAGACCGAGCATACTCACGTTTTCCAGTTAGTAATAGTTTTTTTTTTTTAAATCCTCTTCGCACTGCGCGGCCCCCTATCTGAACTGACCCTTAGACTATTTAGAATCCTTTGTTCGCTTTGGATTCAAAATGAGTAGCCAAGCGGTTAAGTTTGGCATTGGTGCACCAGTGCGAGTTCGATTCTCAATAGGTGCGATTTGTACATTTGAGTGTGTACTTTTTATTTTAACCTACTTACAAAACAGGAGGATCTTAAAAATCTTAAAAATTAGTAGGTTTTTTAATGTATGCTGCCTGGACCGATTTGGAAAAATCTTATTTTGTTTTAAAGGCCTTGTTAGGTGGTCTATTAGAAATTTTATTAAAATGTGGTATGAGATAAAGTCGGTTTTTATTTTTTTTAAATATGTACGGTCTTTTAAACCATTTATTGCTTTCTGTCAAGGAAGACATAGTTACGTCAGATGCTTTTAAGCATCTGTTATTATAAATCTTTTCTTTTGACATATAAGGTTTTTTAAAAATTGAAGATTATCGCCCATTTTTTAGGCTGCAGAGCGTGCCAAAGTAATATACAAACATTCAAAGGTACACTCTAAAAACATGACACGCCCTACCAGAGCAGTCCGGTAGAAATAAAATAGTTGTTTTGACAAAGAGGACAAGCTACACAAGTTGACCACGAATAAAAAGAAAACAGCGGTGTGAGTCAGTACACTGCGTTAATGACAAGATTCGTATGCAGCGCCGAACTCGACCGTAACCGATTTGGTGGGCTAGTGGGCCACCTATGGTAAGACCCTATAGTCATCGCCGACGCAATTTGCTTGGTTCACATTTATTAATCTTTATATACGGTATTTTAATTGATTATTTTTATTATTCCTATCATTAGGTAACATAATCTGAAACCGATTTTTTTTGTTAACCTGTTTTTTCCCATTGTCTTGGCGAAGGTTTCTCCTATCGTCTTCCACTTATCTCTTTCCCGTGTTAGGCTCGTTCATCCCTTCTGAAATGCGTCGATATCGTCTCACCAGCGCTTTCTTGGCCTACCCGGGCGACGGTAACCATCTTTAGGCTACCACTCTGTTATAATTCTGGCCCATCTTTTGCTGTGCATCCTATTGACATGCCCTACCCAATTCCACTTTAGCAAATATGATTTGTTTTATTTGCCCATAAGTAAGTTTGAGCTTTTAAAATCTGATGAAAAGGCAAACTGTCAAGTAACAGAATAAGGATGCACGTACGTAGTACGTACAGCCCATTTCAAAAACTCGTACACCATCACAGGGAGTGGAGGGATGTCTGAAAATAAGCGTTACCACGGATACCGGTCTAGGGTGACACAAGCGGAGGCATTCCTTTGCCTATTTGCAAAGTTTTGTTCACTGTTTTCTAACTATAGAGACTTAAAGTATGGCAATAAATAATATTTTATTTTTTACTAGGTGAAGCCCGCTACTGCGTTCGTGTACACTTTATGACTATGGAAAATGCTCATCAGGTTAAACAGCTTATGCTAAGGCGCCATTTTTATATTTCTTATAGTTTAGCTAGACCATTATGGTTTTGCATCAGGTGTTCCATTTTCCAAAATCTTTCAGGCTTAAAACAGCTACATAACAAATAAAGTTTCATTCGAATCTGTCCAGTATTTTCGGAGATTAGCGTGTACAAACAGACAGACTTTTTTTCAGTTCTTACTCTATTACTATGTCTCAAACTCCCCAAATAGTTTTTTGGAAATATATATGTTTTATTAGATGTATACGTAGATATTTCATCAAAATTAATGAATTTGGAACAAAGTGCATAAAATTATAGTTGCACAGTGTAATCGACCGTTATCAGTTAACAAGGAACATTTAACATGCTCTCTTTTCGCTTTGCATAATAACATCATCTTGGATCACCTGCCGCAGAGCAGAGGCAAGCAATTTGACCACTTTCGCTGTTGCATCCACAGACTACTCTACATCGTAGCACTACACGTAATGTCCGTCTGCCCCATTACGGTTAACCGCGAACGTCGGATTTGTCCGACTACATTGTCGGGCCCATTCCATGAACGGATATTTCCGTTTGGCATATAACTTACGTATCCATATCCGTTTTTGTTTGTAGGTATTTATTTTAGATGTACCATGCCTCGCGCTGGGGACACGACAAATGATATAAAATCTCGCGGTGAAAGGGTTAAAGACGTAGTAATTTGTATATGTATTACCTATTGGATATTATTTTATCTCCATTAAAAGAAGTAGTGAGTTAATAAATCATTCTTCTTCTTATATTTAAGAGCTGGGCTCTTGTCGGTGGAGTGCTTTCCATGTCTCTCTTCCTTCCGCTAAGTTCTTAACCTCTTTATATGTTAATAAATCATTACCAATGTTGTTTTTAATAAAATAAAATAAAACATTTTTTAGATAATTGAGTAGCTAACTGGGTCAAAAATAAATAATTCGGTACAGTTCAAAAAATAAAATGTTACAAAATAGTGTAACTTTTCATTGGTCGAATACATTTTCAAAGTGATAAAAGTGGTGGATTTGACTAGTTGTCATCTAACGGATTGATGTAAGTCAGGAAAATAGGTGAACGTAAATACATTTATTTCCACAATGAGCGTTTTTTTTCCGCAGTATTATAAACGAATAATTCGTGTTTATTACACATTTTTCATGCACAGTCGGTTTCATAACCGAAGGCCCATCCTAGCCGTGACGTAACGGAAAAGCGGAACATTCACCGGAGGTTTCTCCACCCGCTAATTAGAAGTGCTATAATTATAATTAAATCAGAATTATAATCGCGGTCTCAGTGAATGTGGGGATTGTGCAAACGGCCCTGAAACTGAAAGGCTAGATCAGGGGCTTTACCAACGTAACTGACCGAGTGGGCGAAGTGAGCGAAGCGTCTCAGTTTCGAGATTGGTCAGAAATGCTTCTGACCGTTATACTTAATAAATTAATATTTTTATTTAAAACTGACTTTTAAATAAATATAACTATAAAAGTAATTTGTCTGTTCATAAAATAAATTCAATCAATAAAATCAATAAATTACAAAAAAGTGCATGGTAAGTAAAATTGTGTGGAATAAAATAATGATTTATGCGGTAATATGATTAAAAAAAAAACCTCTGCTTTTAATGCAAATAAATATTAATGTTGAATAGTATTTTTATTTAATTTTATGTAATATATTTTTTCTTGGACTAGAACACCCGCTTGCCGTTTCATCTTATTTTTGCAATACCAAACAGGGTTTTTGTACTTTTAAGAGCAGTTGTAAACTTGTAATATTCGTAAGACTAGAACTTATGTATAATACGAATGCAATAAACGAATTGAATTGACACCACTGTTGCTCACTCACGCACACAAAAAGAAAACAAACTACCAGCGATCTATATACTATTCTATGATATAGTACTATTCTACTTGTAGTATCATCACCACCAACGCCCGATTGGAAACGGCCTGCATCCAGCGTTTCCTGCAACCTTGCTAAGGTCGTCCGACGACCAACGCGACGGTCGACCAGACCAGTGACAAGTAGCATGATCATACGCAAAACAAACTTAGGTCTATGTTTATGCAACAATTGGGTACTTTCATAAGTCAAAAATAAATAATTTTGTACTAATAAAAAAATTAAGCGTCGCAAAATAATGTCACTTGTCTTTGAACATATCCATTTTAACGTTATTTTAAATTTATTATTGCAGAAAATCTGATAATAAGAGCGCTTTTGACTCCAAAAATCTATGACGTCATCTGCCTGTATTTCATACAAAATCCCATAGAAACTGTTTGTTTTGACGTTTAGAAAAAAGTTGCTGATTTGACTTGTTGGAAAATAGCGTATTTTGCGTAAAGCGTATGGAGTTTCACAGCATCATCATCATCAGGTCTTTTCAGTCTCCACTGCAGGAGCGCGACCCTCTCTGTACTGCTAGAGCCATACTTGGCCAGAGCAGCCAAAGGATTTGGCCTACACTCTCCACGATGGCCAGACGGGTTGGAGAGGTCTCATGATGTTTATAAGCTTTGTTTAGCTTGTATTCCCTAAGTCGTCTTCTACGACATCCACGGGAAGACTTGGAGTGGTCTTATTCTACTCTGCCAGAAACCACACGGCTCTGTATTTTACAGGAATCTCAGCTTGTGTCAAATAAATAGTAATATGCTCTTGCGCAACGGTTCAACTCCAAAATATTCGCACAAGATATTTTTACTGGCTGGACTCGTTCCAGCGCTGCGTCATTTCCGGCTTCTTCACGTAACCATATTTGTAAACAAACCAACAGTCCCTTGGCATCCATTGTTATGAAATTATTAGCTGCCGTATCCCACTTTCATAGGTTTTATAAGCAGGCCTGATCAATTTTCTAATGAGTTAAGTTGGATGTGTTTGGGACTCCGTATCTGTGTATCTGTATTTTTATGGTAATCATACAAGAGGGCTCCCATGCTGGTCTGGGAGAAATAAAAAAACTTAGAATGTACCAGCTGCTTCTCTTCCCACGCAGATCGTAAAAGGGAATGGGCAAAAATGCAAATCATGTTAGCAGGCGATGCGGCTAGCAACCCATAACTGTATTGATTGCTTTTCCATCTTCTCGCCCACCATGACGCTAAAAGTGGCTTTTGGGTCTTGCGGCCCTGGGCTCTGCATAGAACCGCAAGACCCAAAATGCTCTGTCTGCCCCATTAGGGATAAAGACGTGATAGTATGTATACAAGACGGATTTGGCCTAAATTTTTTTTTTAGTTTCTTTACTATACTTTGTTATCTTTTCCGCATTCAAGTTGAAAAGGTCGTATATTGCACTGGCAATGGATGTACTCGTATCTTGTAATTACAATTAATATTCTTTCTATCTGATGTGCAATATATTAATTACCCTAAGCTTTGCCGTCATTACCTCTGGCGTTATAAATTGTTTCTGTTGTTTATTTTTTCTACTATTTTACTTCATTATTATTACATAATAGCTAGCGCTTAAATAACTTCTTTCGTAAAATTAAGTTTATGTTTTCAAAATTAAAAATCGACTTCACCCCCAAACTACTCAACCGATTCTGATAAAATTTCTATGGGACCACCTGAGAAGTATGCTCTTTCAAACAAAAAAGAATTTTCCAAGTCGGTCCAGGCGTCTTCGAATAATCTTTGAACATATTTAAAAAAATAAAAGTTCGTGATGAATTTATAACCTATTCCTGTTTTGAAAGACGGAAAAAAAATATATTTAAGACGATAACTTCTTTTTTCAGACAGACGTGTCACTTAAATTTTGGTCAGTAACCGTCTTATTATAAAACACAGACTAACTTTGTTACTAGGTTTAAACCATTATCCGACCAAATCAAGTAGAATTTTTCAGATGAAACCGAGGCATATTACTAGATGTCAACTTGATTTGGTCGGATAATGGTTTAAACCTAGTAACAGAGATAGTCTGCGTTTTATAATACTACGGTAATGGTTTAAACAAAGTCTAAAGTTAATCCGCGTTTTACAACAACACAGATTAATATCATTACACTAAACGAAAGGAAACGAGGCATTTGTGAATTAAACTTGAGTTAAACCGAGTAGTTGGCACGAGATGGGAGTTCGTCGACTTGGTGTGCCAATCAGGGTCGGTCAGTGTGCCACGGGTTATAATAGATCTGCTGGGAAACTGTTGACGATCCCGGTCACCTGCATACTGAGCCGGCCGATAGTATACTACTCTTCCAACTTTCGCTAAATGCGTTTGGATACTTTCGCATTAAGGGTCCCCCGACCCTAGACCAAAATACAACTTTTCATATAAACGTAGTCTACGTTTTATTTCAAAACGACATGTCCGATTTGGGCAAAATTTTGTAATTTCAAAGATATTGCAATTATCTAGGTGTATAACTAGTTTCCTACAGTAAAAATATGAACTTGAAATAGAATAGTGTTTTATATCATTTTTGACCATTAGTATGGGAAACTTCTAAATCGTTATATTTTCTTTCCAGTTCATAATTTTACCATAGGAAACCAGTTATAACCCTAGATAATTGCAATTTCTTTACAATTACCAATTTTTACCGGAATCTGACATGTGGTTTCAAAATTAAACGTAGACTACGTTTGTATGGAGAAGTCTAGGGTCGGGGGACTCTTAAACATTACCGCAGAATGACAATTTCAAAAAATGGCGCTCTCTCGCAGTCTTTGACAAGGTTTGGATGTAATCTGAGCTGTTCTTGAAAACGTTTTTATGTACTTTTTATGTTGATGATTAGATTCCTACGAAGGTAGGCATCGAATGCGTTTTTATTATTAATTTTTTGGGATAAAGAAACTACTTCATTTTAGATAGTGAAATGTAAATTTGAAATTCTAAATA
Organism: Acrobasis consociella; assembly: GCA_963555685.1. Classification (NCBI taxonomy): domain Eukaryota; kingdom Metazoa; phylum Arthropoda; class Insecta; order Lepidoptera; family Pyralidae; genus Acrobasis; species Acrobasis consociella. The sequence goes on along the minus strand of OY743104.1, from coordinate 2,537,615 downwards.
TTATTGACCCTAGAAAATTAACAAAGAGTTTTTTGTTTATTTATTAAAAACCTTCCAAAAGCTACAAAGGGTGGACTTAACCCCTTAAATGCTGCAATATCAGACACACTATTCTCGCGTAGATCTACGCGACCACCGCAACAGCATACGAGGGGATGCTAAAGCATTCTCTCCCTGTTAACCATGAGTATGTGGACCATGGCGTCAATAGTTTGGCGGAAGATAAAAAAAAAATACAGGAAACTCCAACAAAAAAAATATTGCTGCTTCTTAATTATGGTGATTCAACAGATTGATTGCAAATCTTATACCTTTAAACGAGCAATTCTTGTATGTATGTATGTATATATATATATTTATTTATAAATTTCTGTGATCTCGAAAACGGCTCTAACGATTTCGCTGAAAATTTGTATATGGGGGTTTTCGGGGGTAAACAATCGATCTAGAATAGTTTTATGTTTGGGAAAACGCGTGTTTTCGAGTTTTCATGCGTTTTTCTTTCCACGCAGAATATGGTCGCTAATTTCGTCGCGCCGCGACCGCCTTGATTTAGCTCAGTGGTTAAGGATAGCGACCGCTAGAAAGAGTGTTACGGGTTCGAATCCCACTCAGTGACTTACTTTTGTTTTTTTTTATGTTTAAGTTTATATATATTTTTTTATTTTGCATTGTTTTTAGACAAGTTTAAAAAAAAATTGTTAATGTTTGAGATGTAACCGAGCAAAGCTCAGTCGCCCAGGTACTATAAACATTACTACACAATCGCATCAGACCCAGCACCTGGCTGCGTGACGTCACAAAAGGCATGCGACATCGCGATACGATATGAGAAATGAAATTGACACTTCTCGGTATTCGATTAGATAATTTATCAAACATTATCTCAGCGAATTAAGGTAATCGGAACGTTCAAAACAATGGACACCATTCACAAAAAAATATTATAAATATGCGTTGTCGAGAAGACGCCTTTATAGCAAAGTGCGTTGCGAAACAGTCTTTTATTCTTAGTTTTTTTTTTACTATCGAGTTTGGAGCTCTCTCGTATTCATAAAAATTAGCAAACGTTATACTCAGAGACTATTAGTACAAGAAAGCTGTAATTTGGTATGGGTATTTAGGTATCCGCTAAGTTCTTAGCGAAATTGAGAGAGACATGGAAAGCATCCCACCGACAAGAGCCCAGCTCTTAAATATAAGATCTCAAAAAAGAGGTAAAATTAAATATTGAAAAAAAAAAATAGTTTTATTTTCATACAAGTGACAGTTATTTTTTTTTCTCGACTAACTCACCGTTTGGGGTATAGAATTTGTAACTTTGAATTCGCTACTTTTCAACAATGCAAATAAGATACTTTTTTCAAAACGTCAAAACAAACATTTTCTATGGGTTTTGTACGAAATAAAGACTGATGACGTCATAGTTTCTTGGGAGTTCTTGGGAGAATATAAATATGATCAATGACAAGACTGTTGTCACATTATTTTGTCTCCCTTAAGTTCCAAATCATTTATTTTTGACCCAGGAAAGTAGTAGAAGCCTATTCTTCTTCTTCTTCTTCTTATATTTAAGAGCTGGAAGCCTATTAGGGAGTAAAAATATATCGAGGACTAGACTAAACCTTTTTAAGTTTTTGCTTAAACTGACACTGGTTTGAAAACGTTCCTGTTGAAGGCAATCCCACGCAGGAGTCAAGGTTGGTCACACACGCGACATCGCCGCAACCGTAGCATAACACACGCCATGTCTAGTTGGTTTTAAATGGATGGATGGAGGTTCATTTGAACCATCAATTTACTGCTCGACCACTCCCTATAGTTGGCATTTTTACATATTTTTTTAGCCATGTTATGACCTAATTGTTAGGGAAAAGTTTAGATGTAAAATTAGACATTGGTTATGCACTATCGTTTTGGAAACAGTGAGATTTTTTTGTAAATAAATAAAGAATAAGTGGTTTATTATATGAACCACTCTTTATAGTTGGCATTTTAAAATATTTTGTTTTAGCCTTTTAGTGATATGACCTAACTGTTAGGGAAAATTTTAGATGTAAAATTCGACATTGGTTAAAATATAAACAATAGTTATGGAAACAGTATTTTTTTTGTATAAATACATATATACGGACATATCACACTGATTAGGCTATCCCCGAAGTAAGTTCGAGACTTGAGTTATGGGATACTAATTCAACGATATTATATTTTATAACAAATATATTTAAAGATAAACATTCAAGACCCAAGTCAATCCGAAAAAGATCATTTTCCAGATCATTTTCTTTCTTGTCGGGTAGATCACGTTGAAAAGGAATATGATCATGTCAAGGGACATAATGTTGTGATAAATCAAGACCAGTGACAAGATTTAAGAAAATCTTTAAATGTAGAAAATCAAACGTTCGATTTTCTTATTCGTACCAAATAATTTATTTTTGACCTAGGACGAATTAATAGCGAATTATTTATCACATTTTAAAGTTACAAAGTGAAAATATGTAAGATGCTTATAACTAATGGCGGAATTATCAAGTGATGAAATATCCAAAGATAAACAAACGATTTGACTTCGAATATATCTTTGCTAGTATTGTAGGCGTTATTGTTGAGTCAATGGACCCCGACAGTTCTTTTAGAGGGCATTTCGCACTTAAGATCCTCGTTCTGTCTGACCTTTCGGGAGTTCCGGAACTTGCACTCGTCTTCCATTAGCCAATTGTATAAAATGTTATTTACTTAGAGAACGAGTTACTCACGTAAAGAGTCAGCTATTGCCGACACGTTCCTACCTCATCCGGAGGTCTGGCGAATGTGCCTACAGGCCGGTATCATGAGCGAATATCAAGTTATTTTTAATGAAAAAAAAAAATTATAAAATGTTTCTGATGAGAGGGTACATGTTCATTTCCTGTCCCCGCACCTCTTCCCCATTCTTGCCTTGTCGAGGCGGCCACACACACCTGTACTGTAGCCGCCCGCTCATCACCCTCCACATGGCGAGAAATGGGGAGAGGTGTGAAGACGGGGGTCTTCACACCTCTCCCCATTTCTCGCTCTGTGGCTGCCCTCTCCCAGGACGGGACAACAACAGGACGCATATTGCGCGTTACCTTAGAAGTTTCCTGTAAGTAATATTTATATTAATTTCGCGCATTTACGAGGGGCATACTTAATACGCAAAACAACAACTTTGTGTTATGACTAAACTTTCCAGGGTATAATTTTAACGGTACCATAACTACCATTATACGTTTCTTCCTTCGCTCTATGTACGATAGGCAGCTGACTCTTTTCCCAAGGGAAATACCTTGACATTGCCTAGTTGACTCGGCAAACGGCTAGATAGACATCGCCACACGTGGAAAGCGGTTATAAAACGTTGAAGGAAATGTTTAGGCCAGGTCGGGCGAGTTTTTGAGTTTTTAAAACCATCTGAGACGGAAAGTAGTGATTTAAATTCTAAAAAAAGGTATGTTTTAGTTAAGGGTCTATAGTTTAGTCAGTCACATTCTGATATCTAATAAACTTCACTTGTTAGAAAAACCTAAATTAACCCCTCATTGTAGTATTTTTCAACAATAACTATGAATATAATATGATATTTTACATTTCATTCTTGTGCTCAATTAAAATACTACTTCCATATTTATTAAAAAAGTCGCCGAATTCCCTTTTATCCTTTTTTTTAACAATTAAAAACCGATTAAATTCTCTGACCCCCGCTTCCCATTTCGTCGAAATATGTAAAAGCCTGCGGGGTGCCTTGCAAATCGGCCCGTACCTCATCCCTCCGAGTGTTGTATTGGGGTGCGCATTGTCTTACAAAACTTTGTAACTCATATCCTCGGAAGTCCGAAAACGTTTCTCATACCATTTTAAATCATAATGATTATTCTTCATAAAAAATTGAAATACTAATGATTTTAAACTATAATCATTGGAATTCATAATATCACTAATCATACACTTCGTTTTTCATAATATTTGTTTATACTAATGTATTTAACATATTCATACAAACTATTATATTCATACATTTGTTTTTCTAATATATTTTTTTATACATTTCTTAATCATTAGTGTTTTATCCATATTATTGAAAATGATAATATCTAAAATCAAACATTTGTTTTATACTAATATGTTAATTTTCATACAGTTTATAATCATAAGTGTAAATGAAATGGAATAGGTAACAATCATTCATTAAATGAAAGTAGGCAAACGCACTGACAGGTAAGTCAAAGTTATAAAACTTTGTTGATAAAAAAGTAAACAGACACACCGACTGATAAGTAAAACTTATAAAACTAGAGTTAAATCGTTTAAATAAAACAATTGCTGCCAGAAAAGTAGGTCAGGTGAGATTAGAACTGTGACCCCAACAGCGCGCGAGCCGAGCGTGCCGCGGCAGCGGCCGGCGAAGCGCCTGAAACTAATTTTTGTTTGAAAAATAGACAGACACACACTGACAAATACGTCAAACTTATAAAACTCCTCTTATTTTTGGTCGAAGTCATCCATTTCTATGCGTTACAAAGACAAATCTACGTTAAAATATTTTCTTAGTATTGCTTTTATTAATGCAAAAATTATGATAATTGTCCTTTATAATAAAATTATTCTGAACAACGACGTTATGAGTTGTAGTATGTTATTAGTAACAACATTATTAATAAAAACAATATGATAATTGAATGTTATGAAGACACAAGGTTCTGAAAGTTGATGAATTTAAACTTGTTCTTAGTAGTAACAATATTAATAAAAAAATTATGAGCACTGAATGTTATGAGCTCCGATGATAGTAATTAAAATGTATGAAGAATAAAATTATGAAGAGTGATGATTATGAACACAAATCGGTATTCAGATAAAGAATAGGATTTAGAATTTTATGAGAGCCAATATGGACCCGTTGTATTGCAAGGCCTTAACGCAGTACCTTTTTTTTAAACCTTTCTCGGCATGTAAATCATCTTTGGCGGTGATAAAGACTAGTTCACTCAACACTTTTCCATACAAACGTATTCTAGCTTTTATTTTGAAACGACGTGTCATGTATCGGTAAAGTTTTGTAATTTTAAAGTAATTGCATATACAATATCCTTTTTTATTAAGTACAAATATTTTAAGGGGTGATTCAGTCCATCATTTTGAACAACTTTTCCCAATATGTATATTGAAATACAAAAAATATTTTTTCGGTTTTCATACAAATCGAAGTAGTCACGTGATATCATTACTATGGAAAATGAAAACTTTTCTTTTCGTATTTCGATATACATTTATTGGGAAAAGTTGTTCCATATGATGGACTAAATCACCCCTTAAAATATTTGTACTTAATAAAAAGGACAATGTATATCTATAGGAGTTTAACTGGTTTCCACTATAATATCTATTATTTTCTAGTGAAAGCCCTGACTTTCCAGCATTAACCTCCAATAACTTTTAAACGGATGGACCGATTTTCATCAAACATATAGCTAAGAACCACCGCAAGGGAAATTGCTTTCACGTAAAAAAGCCGTACAGAAATCAATCCATCCGTTTGGGCACTGCGATGCCACACAGAAAAGACCGACATACATAAGTTGATGCTCTGTTGTCGTCTTTACTTTTGAACACCCTTCTTTTATCGGGGTTAAAAAGCTAGATTACTTTTTCACGGAAAAGTCTGAAGTAATGCCCTTATAATAATGTCCTTACGCCAGCGCATATTCGTTTTACTATCAACCCCGTAAAGAAAAAGACGTGAGTCAATTCTGTATGTTTACGAGAACGAATCACATATCCGGGTGCGTCTGGCTACCAATTCAAATCTAAAATAGCAACAATTGCTCGAGGTCGATACTCCATACAATTATTTGTACGAACACTCCAATAATATGAACATGACTCTGATAGATGACTTGGCAACAAGCAACGCCTTGGAATTGGGATGGTTCATTTGTATACCACCAATTGAACAGAATGGTTGTTCAAAACTAAAAACCGATGAACGGAATAATTTTTCAAGACTTAAAACGACTTAACTCCTAAACTGCCCAAACTACATAACCGATTTTGATAAAATTTCTATGAGACCACCTGACTAGTATACCTACTCGCGCAAAAAATCTGTGAACATACAAAAAAAAGACCGCAACGAATCGACAAAGCGAAGACTAACCACTTTACCTATCCATAAATATTCAAAAGTAAAGTACTAACAGTTAAAACAGGATAAAAATTGGTTGAAAAACGAACGAGATATAACTATTTTACAAAAATATGTCTATTTCACTCGCAAAAGACTATTTTCTATGACAAGTGTATGTATGACATGGACGTTGACTTCACAGCCCATATCAGGCTTCTCTTTCTAATTGAAACTTTAAAGTATCACAAATTCGTCATATAACAAATTTATTTGCCAGGAAAATATAAAAGCCCGACTTTTCATATGTAAACTCCATCTTGTGATGAGCGAAGGAACTAAATTTAAGTTATAATAACTTAAATTCGTAGCACCATCTATTATTTGCCAGACAAACTACAAAAACCCCGATTTTCAAGGGTTCACCCCCATTACATAACTTAAGGCTCCTACCCGCGCTAGCGACCTTGAAAACACAAAAAAATAATTTCTCTTTCTGTAAGTGAGATTATCAAAAACCCTCGTACAACTTTTTAGCTAGTATCCTTAAGTTTCATTAGAACCTCGAAAGTCATTGAAATACTATCCACTTTAGAAACCTTTACAAAAAGAGTCAAAAGTGGCCGTTTTTAGTATTTTTTGCAAAGGAAACTACAGCGTATTGTATTTCAATGACTTTCGAGGTTCTAATGAAACTTAAGGATACTAGCTAAAAAGTTGTACGAGGGTTTCTGATAATCTCACTTACAAAAAGAGAAATTAATTTTTTTGTGTTTTCAAGTTCGCTAGCGCCGGTAGGACCCTTAAGAATGTTTGTTTAGATCAAATCTTGCAACTCAATTTGCAACTAGTTATCCTCAACCAATGTAGCTGAAATACTTGTGTAAGTCGGATGACAATACAATATTATGAAGTCAATCAGCTGTTCTGATTATGGAGCAGGTTGATATTTGACGGAACTCATTACAACAGTATAGAACAACATAACATCTTTGAGTAGGACTCGTTTGGTTTGTTTTGACGAGCACTCTATGGTAGATAGGGTCTGATCACGGAGACAGAAGGTAGTCGATGGAACTCGGTAATAAAACGACGCAACTCCATCGAGTTTGGGCTTATTTCAAGCACTTTGCCCTCACAATAAAAGATTGTACAAAAAGTAATAAAAAGAAAACTTATTACAACTCGATCTAACAGCCGCTACATCTCACAAATTGGTCAATTCTGGAAAACAGGCGGTCTATTTAAAGTCGCAAACATTTCACAAATAAGAATGCGTCACGCGTGAATCAAGACCATTTAAATGTCTTGCTGCATCCAATGAATTGGCAGACACTCTATCTTAGTCATTAGCATTAGTATTTGTACCGGTCACTCGTCCGCACTACACAAATTTACTCGTACTAACTCACCACGCAAAAAATCTTGAATCAAGTTTTATTATTAAACTAGCCACGCCCCGCGGCGTTACTCGCACCTAAAGTAGCCGTGATGTGGTTTAAGGCCATACCCAAATTTTCCGGGGTCCAGTGGCGCCTCCATTTGAAATAAACAATTTGAAAGGAAACGGTGATATTTAAAATTTCGTCTTAACCAAGCCCTAGATAACTCTTTTAACTATTTTATGAACTACTGTTTATAATTTAAAGTGCGAACGTGAAGCTTTTCTACGCACATTAGCTAAAAGTGGCCGTTTTTCACACTGGACCCCGGAAAATTTAGGTAGCAACTTAAATTAGATAGATATATAGATAATCGTTTTATTGGAATCAAAAAGACACACAACACACTTGACTTATCCAGGGCAAATAAATCATAAAAAATAAAAATACTATAGCTAATGGTCCAAAGCAAAGAAACCTATGCGAAGTAGTGCGTGTGTGCCGCAGCGATACCAAAGGGTTGTGGGCTCAGCGATACGTTTGTTCGTAGAACAAACCACTGATTTTCAGCCATAATTAAAGTTGTATAAATGGTCCTGGCTGTCTCTGATGTGGGGTATTTAGCACTTTAACATCTATGAGGTTAACATTATATTTAACTAACTGTGCTTCGCGGTGTTACCCGCGCCTAAAGTAGCCTATGTATTAATCTCCTCAGCTTCCTGCATACCAAATTTTATCAAAATAAGTAACAAACTACTACACACAACTTCGTACACAAACACATACATCAGGCTTTAAAATACAATTAGTGGGTTTACTGAGATGAGGGGTACGGTCCAGTTATACAATACAATACAAATAAACTTTATTGCACCATGATTAACATAAAAAATTACAACCACAACAAGAAACAATATATTCACAAAGGCGGACTATCTAGCGACAACAGTCATTAAGGGTCCCCCGACCCTAGACCAAAATAAAACTTTCCATACAAACGTAGTCTACGTTTTATTTCAAAACGACATGTCCGATTTGGGCAAAATTTTGTAATTTCAAAGATATTGCAATTATCTAGGTGTATAACTAGTTTCCGACGGTAAAAATATGAACTTGAAATAGAATATAGTGTTTTATATCATTTTTGACCATTAGTATGGGAAACTTCTAAATCGTTATATATTCTTTCCAGTTCATAATTTTACTATAGGAAACCAGTTATAACCCTAGATAATTGCAATTTCTTTACAATTACCAATTTTTACCGGAATCTGATATGTGGTTTCAAAATTAAACGTAGACTACGTTTGTATGGAGAAGTCTAGGGTAAGGGGACTCTTAACCCTGACAAGTTTATTTGCAAGGCAAATTAAAAAACCCCTAGAACGCCATCTACCAATTGATATCCGTAGCGTCATCTTTTATTTGCTTTAGAACACCCTGACTTTCAAGCGTTAACCTCCAATAACTTTTAAACGTCTGAACCACTCTTCATCAAACATAGCTTAGAACCACCGCAATGGAAATACGCTATTTTCCAACAAGTCAAATCAGCAACTTTTTTCTAAACGTCAAAACAAACAGTTTCTATGGGATTTTGTATGAAATACAGGCAGGTGACGTCATAGATTTATGGAGTCAAATAGCGCTCTTATTATCAGTTTTTCTACAATAATAAATTAAAATAACGTTAAAATGGATATGTTCGAAGACAAGTGACATTATTTTGCGACGCTTTATTTTTTATTAGTACAAAATAATTTATTTTTGACTTAGGAAAGTACCCAATTGCTTATGTTAAATTTTTGCAAGTTTGCTTGTGTAGGTTCTTAGCTATACTCATTATTCGATGGCGTTCTTGCAAGCCGAGGGGTTTTCATTTGTATTAAAAAGTGGCATAACATAGCTCGAAATTGAAAAATATTTTTTTAACACACGTTAAACAGTGTATCGCCATCATTTTGGTGTCACATTTGATGCCGGAAGATAAAACGTAAACATTTACCGCGCCTGCATCAAGTTGCACTACTTCTGCACAACAACGCACCTCCATGTGAGGGCATATGATATAGACCAGGCGATACTGGATGCAGTGCTGTTTGGACCGTTCTGTGTATCTCGTGCAGTGGAAGGTTAAGGCCATATATAAAATTTCGGGGACCAGTGCTGATCCCACTTTTCATAAAACAGAAAAGAAAACGCATAGAATAAAATGTTGTCTTGACCAAACCCTAAATAACCCGTTAAACTATTTTATGAACTACTGTTTACAGTTTCAAGTAAGAACGTGGAACGTAAACGTAACGTACGTAACGTACGCACATTTGCGGAAAACTGCCACTTTTGTCTAATGTGCGCCGAAAAGCTTACTGTAAACATTTTTTCATAAAATAATTTACAACGTGGAAGGGACATTTCCCATACAAATTGCCCGGGCGGCTGCAAACTTAAGTATGGAAAGGCTGAATTGTTTTTAAAATGTTGGGTATGGTATCTAGTATAGTCCGTGGTTCGATTTATTATCGGTATGTCCCTTCCACGTTGTATATTTAGAAGGTACAAGATTGATGTAGAGTATTGTAGAGCAATGTAAAATATGACCAGAAACGAAATACTCGTATTTTTGTGTAACCTTAAAAGGTTGTATTTGTGCACAAAAAGAACATAACATTCTAACGCAGTATCGTAAAAACTGTTGTAACTGTTGCAGCCCTCCAAGATGAACCGGGGTGGTCGCGTGGAGGTGACGCCTCCGGAGTGCGCCCTGGCCGCAGAGATGTTCGACCACTTCTGCGCGGCTGGCACCATGAAGCAGATCCTGGCGCTGCACCGCGAGATCTGCAACACCCTCACGCTCAAACCGAACAGGCTGCCAGATTATTATCCGAAACTGAAGGTAAGGCTTTTTTTTTGTTATAGGACAAATCATTATCTCAGCCCCTTTTCTGCGCACTGCTAAGCATAGGTGCAGAATTCATTTGTGTTACATACAGAACAGAATCTCTCCTAAGGTCCCGCGCAATTTGCGCCCCGTCCTCCGTCCCCGCACCTCTCCCCCGTGGTCGTCTTGTTGAGACCGCGCAACCACAACACACTTTAGTCAGCTTGAAAAATCTGACATCAGATTTGGCCTTACACGACAAAAAACAAACAATATTTGAAGATTGTGATTGAAACTAAGGCTCCACCGACCTTGTAGTTTTCATACATTTTGTTTAGACTCTCCGCACACGGTGACGCCGGTGGCGGCCACTAAATTAGTAGGGAAGTGGTTGGTGGCCGCGTTTTGTGGTGGTCCGTTTGCGCCAAGCCTCACGTGAGACACAGACGTTAATATGATAAACTTAACGTGTGTCTCGAGGCGACATCGTCTCTTGTCACATTCGCTCTGATGAAGTCCTCCGGATGAGGTCGAAACATAGCTGACTCTCTCCGTGAGTAACCCGTTTAACTCATGCTAAAAAATCTTTAAAATCTCAAAAGATACCTTTGTACGGACATTACCACAAACAGAGTATACCAATTCCAGAAATTTTGTGATTTCGCAAAAATTTAAATACGTGACACATCAAAAAGTGAAATAAAAACTCTGTATTTTAATATTTACCGAAAAAATCTCTCAAATTCAAATGATAAAATATATTCATAATACACTATACACGTCGTAATCTTTGATGGGGCAGACAGAGCGTTATTAATGTTCGTCATGGCTACCATCTCTGGACGCAGGGTCGAAGGGGTGCGCTCATACATGCGAAACCCTGCCAAACCAAACTACATTCTATTTTTATACACGAAGGTTCAGTTTCCTCTGACGTATTACAAACATATCACAGTTATTTATTTACCATACTGAATTAAAAATATCTGTTGCTGCCTATTTAAAATGTCCGCGCATCTGTCTGGAGCGTATTGATTTATTACAACCGTATCTACCTGTTTGAAGGGAGAGGGCTGTGGCTGGTTTTTGTTGATCTATCGGACAGAAATCTGAGCCGCTAGTTCATAAATTTTCAAAACTAAAATTTACTTCTGCACCAATTGACATGAATATACGTAACGTTACGTACGTACGTAAGTACATAGATCTCGTTCTTCTTATCGAGTCGAAATGGTTTCAGTGTAGCTTCAATTTCAAATTGTCTTTGACCAGTATGTGGATCTCAAGGTGGTGGCTGAAAACCAGTGGTTTGTTCTCCGAGCAAACATATCGCTGAGCCACAACCCTTTGCTATCGCTGCGGCACACATACTACCTTACAAACTATGTGTTGTTTTGTTTTGTTATTATTCTTTTAATCTGCGACTATATAATGTAAGTGTAATTATGTGTGTCTTTGTGATATCAATAAAATAATTATCTATCTATCTATCTATCAGTATGTGGCCACGGTGATCCCTCTGTCATTAGCCTTTCGTTATAGATCTCGTTGTCTGCACCAAACGTATCTCGTCATGAACCGTGACAGCTAGACAGATTTTCACAAATGATGTATTTCTGTCGCTGCTATAACTACAAATCTTCCTCTTAAAACTTTAAGTGGGACTCCCAAACAACAAATGATGATGGTATTGATGGTACGGAGCACTTCGCGCGCGAGTCCGACTTCAAAGGAAGGAATAAAAAGCTCGGATATTGGCTGGGATTTACAAATTAGGAACATACATAAAAACATAAAGGCCCAATGCAGACGACAGACTATCCGTGACGCACTTTTTAGTCTGTGATAGTCTGTAGAAATAGAACCTATGGAATCTTACGCAGTAACGCACAGGACGCGCGCCGTACTTTTTGCGAGTCGTGTGCGTTGCTGCATGTGATTCTATGGGTTCTATTTTCACAGACTAAAAAGTGCGGCACGGTTTAGTCTTTCGTCTGAAGTCGGTTAAAAATATAGCCTAATCGTTTTAATAGTTCGAACCATTAGAACTTTTCTTCTCTTCTTGAGCTTTTCTTCGCACATTTGCAAAAAACTGCCACTTTTAGCAATGTGCAAAGAAAAGCCTTACGTTCTCACTTTGAACTGTAAAGCAGTAGTGCATAGAATAATTTGAAGAATTATCTAGGGCTTGGTCAATACAACATTATAAATGATATTTTCGTTTCCTTTCAAATAATTTATTTCAAGTGGACCCCGAAAAATTCCTCATGATCATCATATCAGCCATAGGACGTAAACTGCTGGACATAGGCTTCCCCCAAGGATTTTTAAAACTATCGGTCACGACCGATCGGAAGCGTCTTGCATCCAGCAGCACCTTCTTGAAACCTTGCTCAGGTCATCAAAAAATTCATGTACAGTTCAGGATGTAACTCCTATTCAAGACGTTAGACGTAACGAAGAAGGTTAGGGTAAGACTAAGTGCCGTTTATATTTCTTCTTCTTCCTTCTTTTACAGCCTAATCTATCCACTGCAGGATATAGGCCTCCTTCATTGCACGCCATTCCTCCCGATGTTGCGCCTTTGTTTTCCATAGTGGACCAGCTGCTTTGACTATGTCATCTCTCCATCTTGTCATCGGTCTGCCGCGGCTTCTGCGGCCTAACCATGGTCGCCAGTCCATTGTTTTTTGGCTCCATCTTTCGTCCGCTCTACGGCTGATATGACCTGCCCATTTCCATTTAAGTGTGGCTATTCTTTTGGCTATATCTGCAACTTTGGTCCGCTTTCGTATCTCCGTGTTTCGGATACGATCTCTTAGGGAAATGCCCAACATAGCCCTTTCCATAGCTCGTTGTGCCACTTTTAGTTTATCAACATTTTCAGCCGTGAGGGTCCAGGTCTCACATCCATAGGTCATCACAGGCAGGACGCATTGGTCGAACACTCGTCGTTTGAGACACATAGGTAACTTTCCTCTGAGGACATCATCTAATTTCGCAAAAGCAGCTAATCCTAGACCTATCCTCCTTTCAATCTCAGCTTTCTGGGAGTCCTTACTCATTCAATACCTGGGTTTCATCGCCAAGCAAGGTCCGAACGTTGTACGTAGCCAAATGTATCGTTTTGTTGTGGCAGCCTGACCGAACCCAGAGATTCTTAGCACCCCTTGTCCTGCTGGTTAATCGACCGCTGCCTTGGTCGGGCCAAGCAGGACTGCTGGGGACTAGGGGCCTTACTTTGTTTGTCCTGTGCATGAGGGATTTTTGCCATGAAACACCGCGCTGGCCTAGTGCGAGTTGGTGAGTCCACCTGTTTTGAGGATATTTCCAAACCTCACGGCTTGTGGCAGCCGCCCTGGTCGCATCTGGTACCCAGGTGGTCGGGCTTATTGACCGCCGCCCGATGCTCGGCGTTGACTTTCGATTAGCATCACCCGGGGAGCACGTGTAGGGTGATTAAAGGTTATCTACCTACGGACGTGAAAGACACCACCCTCCCGTTTATATTTAGATGAAAATTAATATGTAAATTTATTCATAAACATTCTCTCGCCCGGTGCTCGAGCCATCATTTTATGTACTCAATTCCTACGACGCTATATATATTCCTAGGGTGGAAGCAATCAATACTAAAGTCTGCGCATAGGTCCTGCGTCCCGCCCCTGCAGCCTTGCATCCCGCATCAGCCGCCGTACTTTTATGTACCGGTAGATAACAAGTAATCAATCAATAATATGCAGACTGCGCAGTATACCTGATGCATCCGCGAAAGGAGAAAGGAGGAGGGGGGGGGGAGTGCAGCCCGGGCAGAGCTACCGCCCTCTCAGCAATTGATTAATGTCCGATATGTTTAGAATGCATGTGGTTTTGCCGTGTGGTTTCCGGCAGAGTAGAATAGGACCGTGTCCAAGACCTCCCGTGGATGTCGTAGAAGGCGACTTAGGAAATACAAGCTAAACAAAGCTTATAAACGTCAACGAGACCTCTTCAACTTCTCCGGCCAGCGTTGAGTGTAGGCCAAGTCCTGTTGCTGCCCTGGCCAAGTATGGCTCTAGTAGTACAGAGAGAAAGACCTGATTGATGATGATGTTAACTTCGGGCGGCTGTCTGTTGTAAAACTTAGGACTTGGAGAAAAGGTGGCACTTTCATAGTGCTGCTTAGAAGACCGGGATTCGTTTACCAGCTTTTCCTTCAGAACTCTGCACGGTTTGCAGCCGTGGTTTAGAGGCCACTGGTACGCATATCTTCCTTGACGACGACAAGCCAGTGTTCTTCCGGCTTATGCCGGGAATTGGCGGAGTGACATTTCCTGTCATGTGCTTTTTATGTAATTTCCTAAAGAGTGATCAATCCAGCATAGACGACTCTCTTGCAGTTTCCTTGATGTGAACATTCCCTTATCTAACAAAATACACTGAAACTTTTTTAAGGGTGAATTCAGTCCATGATACTGAACAACTTTTTCCAAAGGACACATATCGAAAATATGTAAAGTATTTTTTTTCCTTCCATACAAGTTGACTGATCAGCTGATCCGATATTGTATGAAAAGACAAAAATTGTTTTCCATATTTCGACTTTTGTTTCTTCGGGTAAGTTGTTCACTATCGTGGACTGAATTCAACCCTAAAATAGTTTTAGTATATTTTGTTAGACCTTATATTCCCCAGTAACCAAGTAAAACTCATGGGTAATGGATAAGGTCGGTGGGTGAATTTATAACTCTAGATGTCAGGTCTATATGTTTATATTCATAGCCTACAAAACAAAGACACGTACACGTACACAAGGGTAGCTGAAGTATTTAGAAAATCGTAATTCATTCTTTTGGCTCGGCGCCATGTTTTGGAAGCTCAAATTATACAGAGTAGAAATGGTTTGCATTTACATAGAGTGAGGTGCAGGCATTTATTTTCGTCGTAGTCAATATTTGGGAAACCAAGAGGCTCCCGCAATTATTGCAAGACTAGCCGTACCCGCGGGCTTCACTCCCTGTGGAAATTTCGGAATAAAAAGTACCCTATGTCCTTCCCAGAGTCTCAAACTATATCCATACCAAATTTCATCCAAATCCGTGCAGTATTTTAAGCGTAAAGAGGTAACAAACAAACATACAAACTCACTTTCGCATTTATAATATTGGTAAGATTAGTTTTTTGAAGAAAAAAAAAATTTTTTTGCACAAGTTTTTATTGTAAAGCCAAAGTATACGCAAAAAAAAATTAGCCCAACATTTGATCAAAACAAACATACATTGCAAGCTAAATAAAAGCTTGTAAAAATAAATTATAATTTATTGAGTTTTATGTAGATTATGCTCAAGTCTTCAGCTTTTCGTTTTATCAGATTCCCGTATTTACTGGCTTCGGCTAAAGCCGAATAGATGGTAACCCTAGACGGGACCAACTAAATGTGCCTTCTAAAGCGACGCCATTCTGAACTGCAGCCTGGTACCGCCGGAACCCTGAAAGATGTTCCACTTTCCGGCTACCGCGACACGGTATGTATTTTCGGTGCTGTCAACGCTCGGGAAATACAACATGCTCTATTCTTAAAATAATGGACTCATTTGAATTCAATTCTCACAGTATGGCACAGATAGTCGGGACCTTTTCATCAGACATCAGATTTGCCTATCATTCTCCTTAAGAGTCCCCCGACCCTAGACTTCTCCATACAAACGTAGTCTACGTTAAATGTTGAAAACACATGTCAGATTCCGGTAAAAATTGGTAATTGTAAAGAAATTGCAATTATCTAGGATTATAACTGGTTTCCTATACTAAAATTATGAACTGGAAAGAAAATATAACGATTAGAGAAGTTTCCCATACTAATGGTCAAAAATGATATAAAACACTATATTCTATTTCAAGTTCATATTTTTACCGTCGGAAACTAGTTATAAACCTAGATAATTGCAATATCTTTGAAATTACAAAATTTTGCCCAAATCGGACATGTCGTTTTGAAATAAAACGTAGACTACGTTTGTATGGAAAGTTGTATTTTGGTCTAGGGTCGGGGGACCCTTAACATAAGGCAGGGTGATTTTCTTCCCACCAGCCAAATTTTTGGAGCAAGTTCAGTCTATGATACTTGTCTTCTTTCCATGAAAACGTTATTAAAAATCCGGTCAAGTGCTAGCCGAACTCGGTGGAGAGGGTTCCGTACAATGCCAAAGTCAATCACATTTGAAATCCTCATAGTAAGACTACTAGCGCTATCTAGTGGTGTTTCAGTGAACTATTTTCCGTTAGTGAAAGTATTAATTATTAAGTTTACCACTTTATTTTTAATTGATAAAATTCTTAAAGGTTTTCCTGTAATTTACAAGCTTAATTACAAAACTATTTTATACAGTATTTTTTTGAAAATTTTAGGCACACTCACAGACATAGATCTATATCTGTGGGCACACTGTAATTTTAATTGTAATGAATAAGGAACAAAACTAGTTTAGTCTTTTCAAAAGAGTAAACTAGTAAACGCTCACCGCGTTTCGTCCCATTAAATTTTCGTCCCAATCGCAATGGGACGAAACACACACAAAAAAGTATTTAGAATTCTGTGTGATTCGTCCCATAGACTTTTTTAAAGTAATCTCAGCAAGAAAATTCAAATAAATGATATATTATTATTAAATTAGGCTTACTAGGTGTTGTCTCAGCGCCACCTTATTTTAATGTCTTAATTAATGTACAATTTATGAGTGTCGACTCGTTGAGAGCAGGTAGTTTTCAGACAACCTAATAAAGATAACCAGTGGTGATCATTATTACAATAGCGGATTATTAGTCATTTAATCTCTTTTATTGTTATTTTATTGTTGATTTTCTTATAATTACAAATAAATATTATTTACAAATCAATATTTTGTTTTTTATTTTAATTAAGCTTGTGTTGTTATCTGTACAAAATAAATTTAAAAAATATACTAATAAAAATATTGGGACGAATCGCACAACACATACTTTGAACTTTTTGAAAGTAGCTTTTCGTCCCAATGGGACGAAAATTTAATGGGACGAAACGCTCACCTACTCTTTCAAAAGGACGACTAATTTTGCTGCCTTCTCGGTGCCTAATCTATTTCTTATTTTGCTATGCACCAAATTGAATGCCGAAAATATTCTTTCGACCCCAGCGGAAGAAACAACTGTACCTAGCAGTTGCTTTATTATATTTAATTCTTCTTCGGTCATACATTTTTTCATATTTTATATTGCCACCAATCAGTAGGGGTAGTTTTTTTGTATGATGTTTATCGAATAATACCCCTGTGAAAGGCTCAACTTTTGCATTCAAGCACATAATGCTACGCATCAAACTGATTCCAATCTCTTCATCATTCTCTTACAAAAATTGCAAGACTGCATCACTTTCATCGGTCGACAACTTTTCTTGGGGCAGTTTTGGATTAACCATGTGGGCTAGATAATCAGCAGGTGTCATGGCTTGGCGGTAACGATTCATGGCAACCTTCATTTGGATCATATTAAGTTCTTCTTCCAGTTGATCTATTAATTCTTTTAAAATTCTGAATTGGTCGCAGTAAGAAAAGTATTGATTTAAATCATTAGCCCTAATTTGAGGAGCATGAGCTACGCGCCCGCGCGTGTTCTTTGATTTAAATCATTGATTTTTGTAAAAAAATCACTTGATTTTAATCGCGATTTAAATCATATCAACCCTGGGCAAAACTCAGTTACAAAACAATATAACCTCATTGAGTAAAATTAGTTTGATTTGTGTATGACACACGAATTTATGGTAGACGACGTCTAGGGTCTGATCATGAAAACAGAAGGTGGTCAATGGAACTCAGTAATGAAACGACGCAACTTCATGAGTTTGCGCTTATTTTATATTATGTCTTAACAATATTGGCCTCACAATGAAAGCCTAAGCAAAAAATAAAAAAAATAAAAAAACTTATACTATGCAGGTACTTTGGCCTCCACAGAACTGTTGGCCACTTACACACGAAATTAAATAATAGATAAAAGCACTACATTGATTCTACATCTGTAAATACACTACGTATGCATGCAAATGCATAATGTATGCACTCAAAGTGCAGTGCCATCTTATTTCTCGACTCGCCCGTGATCTGCTTTTCCTGTCGTACGGTTTTGTAGTTTTTTTTTATTTAGTCTCCGCTATAATATACTTTTGTAGACACATAAAACATTATGTGGTCTCGCTTCGTTTATTTTATTCTTGTTTAAGTTATTACAATCGTGCTAAGATTGGACTAAACTTGGGGCCGGGGACAGAATGGGATGGCGCAAGGAAGGGCTTATGCCCACCGGTGGGTCTTTAAAAGCTGGTGATGATCATCATCATCCTCCCTTATTCCCGGTTGCATCCTCAGCGGTAACGCTTCAGAGTCCGCTACCTAACCTAGGTCATGCCTACCCATCGTCATATAAACATTATTATTTCTTTTCCTTGGAAAGATGGCGCTTTAAGGTAAAAATTAAAACATAAAAATCTTTTATTACTATTATTTAAATAAAGTAGTACTCTAATTAGTTAAATAAGACTTATATAAAGTGCAATATATTTTTTAAAAGTATATTCAATACTTTTTTCGTCACCTTTTTGGCTAGTCGTGTGTGCTGCCATCTCTGAGAGGCCGCCCTGCAACTCTCGTTTTGCGTGCTTACGGACTCTCCAATCGTTTCTATGGCGTTGGTTATCTGTTACGTTAGTAATTATATTATCTTTGCCTAGGTGATTGGATGAGGTGACTGGTTTTTTACACAGTGACTGCTGTCTGACCTCCGCAAGCCATTGGGTAGAGCAGAACCAACGATGATGATGAATCATGCTGAGGAGAGAATACTCTGACACCAGTATTATTAATCAGGCTAAGCAATATTATAAAGGCGAAAGTTTTTGAGTGTGTGAGTATGGTTGTTACTATTGTACAAGCATAAACGGCTATGTTGGATTGGTTGGATGTATGGATTAACACATAGGCTTCTTTAGGCGCAGGTAGGTAACACCGCAGAGCGTAGCTGGTATTCGATAAGAAAGAGTCGATTTGTAGGACATCCACATGAAGAGATGGAGTGGTTCTACTCTGGGCCGTAAAGCACTCTGCATATTCAAAAACAATTTAAAACAAACCAACAGTACAGTTAGCAACGTGACCGTTGCTAGGGCTTCAGTGTTACCCTGGCAACCGCCATTTTCTATGTACTACCCCCTCCCCCATAACCCAGGCGCTTTGGCTCCAGTGTTTCCCCAGCAACAGCCATTTTCTATGTACTACCTCCATAAGCCAACGGGAAGGGCGCTTGCGCGGGGCTATTGATTTATGAGCCGGGAGGCTACACCAGTGGTTCTCAAACTGTTTCTTCATCACACAATTTTTCGATGACCCTGTAGAAGACTTGGGTAGGAAATGTGAGAAATGAATGTCAGGAAATGTTTCCCAGACAGGACATGTACCATTTCACATTACGCGATAGTTTCTACCATTTCTCATGTCACCAACCATGTCTTATGTCTTGCTTGCCGCATGCACTTGATATATCATAAAATTCGAGAACATATCGGACATGCAAATAATTACGTACTACGAGATGTAACTAGCGCACATATCACAGCACGCGAAACATATCTCATAAGTACAGACATAACACTCGTTCGGAGCATTATATTATTGGATATAAGACATGGTTTAGTGTAAAACTGTTGTAAAAGAAATCCGTGTATATACCCACGCATATCACAGCACGCGAAATTTAAAAATCGTTCGGGACATAATGTAGGATATGGGACTTGGTTTAGAGAAATGTATCTTCTTTAGGTGACATGAGACATGATTCATTTCACTTCAGTGAAATGTTTTGCGCAACTCTACCCTGTAGCGGGAGCGGTCGAGCATACCACATATGCTGGATCCCCACAAAGGGAAAATCGCCAGGCATGGTGTTGCGTCTTGGGAACCGCGGCTCCAACGGCGGTATTTATGCCGCAAATCGGGTGAACTCTGAGATCGAGGTGTAGGATACTACTGGCGCCATCTCGTATTCTTCTTGTGAACTATGGTATTGCTTCATTTATTGTTGTTTGTGGTAGTAGTTTCTCGTAGAGTCGCAGATGTAGCCGCAACCCTTCAAAATTTCGGTAGCAATTTTCCGAGTTAGGTTCGAAGCGAGTGGCAAAGCAAAACATCGCTTTGTCAGGGGATCCCCGACAAGAATGAAGTTCCTTTTCTTCATTCACGTTACAAGATATTTTTAGAAAATGATAATCGCGCGCCCTCTTTGTTGTCACGCCCCCCCCCCCCCCTGGGGAGAAGGGAGAAAGGGTACAGTTTGAAAACCGTTGGCCCAGTCTGGCTCCCCTCCCACTACCTGTTAGCACCGAATTGTTAGTGGCTTTGGTGAGACCGGCTTGCGCGCGCGAAGGAACGGGACGTGTCCGTCACCCGTTTGGAAGCTGAGGTCTTGCGGTTAAAAAAAATGAGTTTTGTGACTACGTCGGCTGTTGGCGCAGAGAATGAAGGATGGTAAATATACCTTTTTATTTTAAAACTGCAGGCCTTTAGGCAGAGTGTCGAGATAAACAGAGCCTAGGGCCTTGAAACTCAAAGGTCACACTTTTATTGTAATAGAGGACGTGTAAGTGAACAAGATAATGATAATACTAATAGATAAGAAAGATTTTAGTTCATTCCACTATCAACTTTTACCCTCTGTATGGGTTTTTTTTGACCGAAGGAGCAAAGCGTCTCAGTTTTAAAATGGCTAAAAATGCTTTTGTCCGACTCTCCGCCTATTTTCGCAAACAGATTCTTATAAAATGTTGTTAAAACACTGTCACATCTTTGTTCGTAACTAGCGGACCGCCCCGGCCTCGCACGTTTATGTTTATTACACCTTTAGAAATAATTTTTCGTACCACTTGCTCAAAAAAGTCACATTCTATAGCACTAAAAGCAAACATAATAATAGTCATTTTCAATCTGATAAAATCAGGGAAAGAAAAATGTACTGAATTTCTTTCAGCCTCTAGATCAATAAAGAAAACAGGGAAAGAAAATTGTACTGAATTTCATTCATCCTCTAGGGGGAGAATGTGGTTTAAGTTTGGAATACTTACCGAAATTTATATTGAAGTGAAAATGACTGAAATCATATCTTTATTGTTAAGCGTAAAAAAATAACGATTTTGAATCGACAACATGTATCCGCAAAATTCACAAAACCACTTAAATTTCATAAAATAAACAACTAAATCAAGCCATGTTATTGTTTGTTTTTTTTTTAATTAATTTACGGCTCTGGATACTAGTCCTTTAGAGCCCATCTTCATTTATCTCTTCTTTATTCCGAATCCTAACCCCTATACAATCGAAGGTTGGCATAGGTCCTTCGATTGCTTCAAGGGAGTCCACTGGTTTTAATAGCCGATTGAGTGGCGGACGGCGTCCAACCGCAGTCCTGAAATAAATATCACTACAGCCGCACTATGACTGTCCACTTTAAACATTTCACATATTGTCCGTGAGAATAAGGACTAAAACTACACCAATTTCATATTATGAAGTCCACTAGAATCAATTTGCAAAACAATTTAAAGCAAATTTCAACTGAACCCCTTGACTTCCCGCCAAAAACTCCCGTTATTGTTTGTTTAGTTTAAACCAGCTGTTTAGTTTTCCAAAAAGAAAAAGCAAAGGGCCATTTGCGTCTTACACATACAGCCTAGTTTTCTGTGTACCTATATTTATTTACAACGTAAAGCATTTTGTATTTTTTAAGTATCTGGGTATAAATTAATTAATAAATGCTTATCTCTTGTTATTATTGTCTTTATTTTTTTTGCAAATGGTACGAAAAGTAGAGTATTTTCCTCGGTGATAAAGCTGTCTTAGTCTTGGGTGAACTTAAATCCGTCGCTACACTCAGGACTCGTCCTAAATCCCTCGCTTCGCTCGTGTTTTAAGTATTTAACACCCTCGCTTCGCTCGGGAGTAAACCTCGAGTCCTTCGTTGCGCTCGCGATTTAAGTCGTCACCCGCGACAGAAGACACTGCTTTATCCCCTTGGTTAATAATCTACTATAAACCGCTTAAATATCAGCTTAATAGTGACAGTAACGAACAGATATATGCGCAATAAGTATGATTTAGATTATGTGGCAAGAGATTTATGTGGATGGTGTGAGGACACATAAAAGGAATCAAAATAGGGATGGCTAGCTGCATCGCCTATTGACATGATTTACATTTCCGCCCAATCGGCTTACAATCTGCCCGGAAATAGATGCTGTTGGTACATCCAGTACATTATACTTTTTCTTTTCTTCTAGCAACAAAGAACCTCATTTTTAAAATACTTACATTCATAGTCAAAGTTTCTTTATTGATCTCTTACTTAGTGATTTACTGTAAAATGGTGGGCACGAGGCAGTGGGCGTTTATCACGTATTATACGCCCACTGCCTCGTGCCTCTCGCTCCTCGCCCCTCGCCTCTTGCCCCGCCTTTTCCCCTTCAGCGTGGGCTGAGAGGGAATCGTAGTTTCTCGCTCGTGCTCTAGCGCCCCTCGGCCCTGTGTCTTACCCCTCGCCCCCTTGCCCCTATAGGGAATAGGATTGAGGGGGCGACTGGTAAGGCTCCCTGCCTATTGCTTCTGCCCTGTGTCCTAGCCACTCACGCTTGCCTCGTGCTCCTACCTGTTGCGTGTTTTCCTTTGTGCGTGCCACATACCCCATTGCCCATTCCTAGTTCCCCTTTCCCCTTGCCCATACAACATTGCCCCTTTCCCCTTACCCCTTTTCCCTTTACCCTTTCTCCATGCCCTATTATTTATGCCTCGTACCCCTTACACCGTACCCCATGTATATGTCGCAGTTGAATTGTATAATTCGTTATTTGACAAAACCTCTAGCTTTTTGGCATTACAGCTCGGTTTTGTTAAACAGCTGAAAATTGTTCAGCTGTATTGTCAACGTGTTACCTAAGTACGTCTAACATAACATTTAACTTTTAGATCACATATACCCTATATGTGACATTGTTAAATAAAACTTTGTTACCAAACAATAATATTTAAGAGGGCAACAGTTGTTCTTTATTTTTTTATTACACGGGGCATTGAAATAAAATCTCAATTCAACTTCTTACTATATATTATAATCTCTAACATCTTAAAACACCAATAAAGATTGATAATTAACTCAATGCAATGGGGTATCGAGATTTTGTAAACCCGACAACTAGGCGTTTTTGAATAATCGAGGCGGAAGCCCCGGGCTTGTAGCTCCGGTTCCCCTGCCCTAAATCCGGCTTTGATTCTAAGGTTTTTTTCTCTCCCAGACCAAACCTTTGGAAGTTTACACATAGGCTGATTTCAAAAAAGTTTCTGTGAATCCTTGCGGTTAATCTTATCGCCAATTCCGATTACCTTATCGAGCTGATTACATTGTTTTTATCAGCTAAGCGATGAGTTATTTTGCTAGGCGCTTGTTTATTTTGCATGCGCTACGCTATCACTGTGATGGCAAAAATAGAACAACGAATGCTATCTACCTAGTATATAAAAAAAGAAACTGACTTGCTGTAACTAATCGCAAGGAGCACGTGGCTGTAGTGCTTCTCTATAACGAAAAGGAGTTGCTATACAAACGCAACGCCTAAACTGATGCCTAGAACACTGCTCAGGGTTGTGGCCTCCTTCCTCGAAGACAGAAAGATAAGGGTGGCAGTCGAAGACGCCGTATCATCAGAAAGGCGAAAGTCGAGAAGAACTACACTGGTACAAGCTGACTGACTGATCGATCAAGGCTCAGCTAAAACGCTGGGTCTATATAAATAAAGCTACGGAACCGTAAAAACCAAGCTTCTTCGTTTTCTTTAGTACCTACTGGATTTGTACGAAAATTTTACATACTGTCCCCTAAATAAAAAAAATTATGTTGATGATGAGATGGCAAAATTAGACGAATGTTATCTACCTAGTGTATAAAAAAGTAAATTGACTGACTGACTGATCGATCAACGCACAGCTGAAACCGCTGGGTCTACATAAAGGCATGAAATTTTACACAAACGTTGAATGAAGTAAGTGTGCATTAAGAAGGGATTTTTGAAATTCATCCCTTAAGGGGTTGAAATCACGGTTGAAAATTTGTATGAAACTTAGTGAATTTTCAAGTTAGGCAATGTTAAAAACAAAAAGCTACTATGTCATTTAACAAAATCTTATCAGGTGGTGAAATAATAAATAATAACTAAAAACGGCTAAACAGCGCGAAAATGTGAGGAGAGAGAGCGACGGAATGCTTCAGCACTGCCCATGCTGAGCAAATGACGGTTCTGAGTGATAGAAAAGGATAGCATTATAGAAAAGTGCTGTTCCGCGCTGACAGATGTAGCACAACCCTATAGCACAGAATTAATAATAGTATTACATACAGAACGGAAACTCGCACCGTCCCCCGCAATCTGGTGTCCCCGCAACCCTTCCCCCGTTATTGTGAGGTGTAAGCGCCAGTAAAACAGGGTTATTGGTAGTCGCACGTTGACATTACGCGAGTCACTTAGGATTATTAAATTATAATGGTGAGAAACTGCGCACATTATCATTGTTTATCCACGGAAAATAATAAATAACGAAAATTTTATAGATTTCCGAGTGATGAAAACAGGTAAGCAAAGCAACAAATTCTGTGGTGGCGACCCTGATTGTTTAACTCACACATTTGACGTGTGCACGGACGGATTGTTTCGTTTGTAGTAGTACTAGGTATATATGCTGTTCCGTTTGTATAAAGTGCCATACCTGTGCCTATAGCTAACAAAGAACGGGCAGCAGCGTCCTCTGTGCAACGGCTTTAACCTTCTACCAAAGAATTAATATAAGTTTTATTAGTTGTGCGTGGACGCATATTGCGCGGGACCTCAGGAGATTCCGTTCTGTATGTAAAAAACTATCTTAACTGATGACTGTGGGAAAATCTACCCTTTACTGTAAAAATAAAGTAGACGGGACACATTGTATAAATGATAAAAGACAGATTTGCGCGTGGGACGTCAAGTCGTCAACATATAACATGTTGTTTATCAAAAAAAAAAAAATCTTCTCCATTTTCTTTAGTATTTAGGTATGAGTACTGGACTTCTACAAAAATTTCACAAATGGTTCCCATAATTGAAAAATGTTGTTTATAATCTCACATTTATTTAAAAGATCTACTCAACGACCAGTCGAATGAAAAACTAAGTGTCGTAGAACACTCGGTTAGAACGAAGTTAATAAAATTAAAGCCCCTAAAAAACACCAACCCAAAAAAAGTTCGTGACGATTCTTACTCTTTGTTTCGTCTAGCCCTCATCCGTCAAGTCTGAACTTTCCGAAAAGAAACTTCGTTCCAAAAACATTGATTCAAACTTTACATGTGTAGTAGCTTCCCTAAATAAAATATGTTTTTAATATTTTTTAGTCTTTTTTACCACTTTGTCGGCGTAATTGATATAATATCTATGCCAAATTATAGCTTTTTAGTACTAATAGTCTCTGAGTAAAACCACAGACGGACAGATAGACAGACAGACATGGCGAAACTATAAATATACAGTCGAAAAGATGTCCTTTTTTAATACCGTTTAAAAAAATTGTAGTAGTTTTCTCAAATGTGCCATTTCTTAATTATCATGATCTCACATATATGTTCATACATAAAATGTATAGTTGATTGCTTTCTTGCGTGACCACTGATACTGATCTTATGATTATCTAGTATGTCGCATCTTTGTATTTTTCGCGTCTGCTAATGTTCGTATGCGGCGTAATGTATGTTTTTTTAAAAGATATACAAGGTCTAATAAAATTAACTTAAAACGCACAATAGGTTCGAAATTCACGACGTGAGTGTTTTAGAAAAATTGCTTTTAAATACTACATTTTATTTTATGACCAACCATTATTTTTTTATTTCGAATTACCTAATATTTTTGGAGAAAGCTGTTCAGTATCATGGATTGAATATGCATATATTGTGTTAGACGTTATATAACTGGCATGCGCCTGCGACTTCATAGCTTTGCGTCTACTTAGTATAAAAAAGAAACGCGCCGCGACTCGTTTTAATAATTTTACATAATTTTTTAGTAAAATGTTTGCTGGCGCATTAATGAATTTCATATAAAGGAATTCTACCTGAATATTGAAAGGGTTATCAAGGGTTTGATCAATTTTAAATGATATCTCCTTTTCCTTTTAAATAATTTATTTCAAATGGAAGCATCATAGGACGCCGCAAAATTCGAGTATACTCTTAAGGCGAAATGGGTCTGAAGTGGCGCCCAGTTGAAATAAATTGCTTAAAAGTAAATATGGTACAATAAATCAAACGAAACTCCGTTTTAAAACTAGACGGACTTCCTATAATACTTTAAACGTATTCCTAGTGATTGTTGCGAATCGAATTGTTGATTATCACCATATTTACCTTTAAACAATTTATTTTAAATGAAGGCGCCACTTCTGCACTTATTTTGCCTTCAAGTATCATTGAGGCGCGGGACGACACAGCTTGCTGGGCGTAACAAAACCTTTGCATTTGTGTGTTTCACAGCAAACAGTGTTGTGAGTTAGTATTTCCCAGTATTACATAGTACATTAGTACGTAGTAGTAATTCGTACTGTGGTACAGTTGACTAACGAGATACCTAAGCCGGCCCTCTAAGTACACATCTTCATGTTAATATTTTTTTGAGTTTAAGAGAAAATTTAAGATGTAGGTAGAGGGATGGCGTTATCTCGTTAGCCGACTGTACTTACAGCTCGAACTGGCTTCGCATGGGTATGTTTGATACCCCTCTGGCTGCTTTGGCAACTATGTTTCGCAACCAGTTGTTAAGAAGTTATTGTTATATTCTTGCTACGCACCAAGTTGTATAATAAGAAAATATGTGGAGAAATGTCCTTCATGTTAGTAAAAAGCGCAGTAAACTCGGTCGATCGAAGGACTCCAATTGATAATAAGCTGAGCGTAGAGTACTGGCAAGCGCCTGCGAATTTAATTAAAACTTACCGTCGACCATATATAAAAGATACGCAGACCACCCAAGTTAAAAAAAAATCTTTGTTTATAATTTTTAACGTTCAGATTTTTCATACTATCTAAAGGCATTTGAAATAGCTTGAAGACAGCCATACAAAGATGACAGCCTATAACTTGAGAACCGCTAAACCGATTTCCATTAAACATACCTAAGAACCACCACAGGAAATTTGCTTTCACGTAAAAAAAGTCATCAAAATCGGTCTATCGGTTTGAGAGCTCTTGCCATAAACATACAGACAGACAGACAGACATAGGCGTCAAACATATAACACCCCTTTTTGTCGGGGGTTGAAAATGACCCCCATCTCACTCCCACAGTAGAGTTTCTCTTTCGCACAGGAAAATTTTTCTTTGGTTCATTCTTTCCAAGGCGAAGTTTATTTTCCCGCCAAGAGGTTTGGAAAATTGTAAAAATGAAATAAGAGATAAATTAATCCTACATTGAATAATAACATTTTGACTTTGACTTCTTGTACCCAAGGATGTTCTGTTCAAGAAGGGCATCAGTCAACACGGTACAGCATTTATGCTGCTATCTCTTTCTATCGCTCAGAACCGTCATTTGCTAGAGCGAGAGAGAGCGACGGAACGCTTCAGCCATGCAACCCTAATATGACTTCACCTTCTCGCGTCAAACTAGTTTGCCCTAGCCGAATGTAAAATACCGAATCATCATTATAATTGCTTTGCTTTTTCGTGTGTGCAAGTGGCCAACACTGGTGTCAGATTTTTCAGGCTGCCTTAAGGCATCTGACGTAGCTTGACGACTGCCATACAATGATGACAGCCGGGACCAACGGCTTATACGTGCCTTCCGAAGCACGGAGGAGCTAGAGAAATTTATATGCCTCTTGTGGTCACCCATCCAAGTGCGGACCACGCTCGGTGTCGCTTTACTTGCGAGAGCGCTTGTAATCCGCACTCCCGAGCCACCGAGCTCCTCATCATTATCATTAAAGCCGTATGAAGTCCAGTGCTGGACATAGCTGTATGCACGTGCAATTAAAATATTTTTTTTATTGAGGCTTGCTATTACGAATGAGATAATCTATTTCGACCCGACTACAGCCATGTAATACTATTATTTATTATTTACTATTATTTATATTGTAATTGTATTTACATGTAATACTATTATTTATATTTACTATTATGTAATACTATTATTAATTCTGTGCTACAGCGAAGCCTAAACGAGGGTATGTGCTTCGCCTGTATGTATGTTTGTATATTCAAAATCCCCACGTAACTCTCAAGATATCCTTGATACCTTAATAAATAACGTGGCATCGGAAGCGTCTTGGCTGTCCGCTGGTTATAGGCTATGTGACGTCACAGTGAATTCACGGTGGCGCCCTCTATTACACTAATATTACAAAGGCAAAAGTTAGTGTGTGTGTGTATGTATGTTTCTTACTTCTTCACGAACAAACTGGTGGACCAAACTTTATAAAATTTGGTATGCATGAAGCTGACTCATTAAATTAAGGGGATTCATGAATTTTCCGGGGTCTAGTACTGCCCTCATTTAAAATAATTCACTTAAAAAAAAAACAGGGATATAATTTAAAATTCTGTCTTGACCAAGCCCTAAATAACCCTTTAAACTATTTTATTAACTACTGCTTGCAGTTTAAAGTGAGAACGTGAAGCTTTTCTACGCACATTTGCGAAAAACGGCCACTTTTGGCTAATGTGCGTAGAAAAGCTTCAACTCTCACTTTTAACTGTAAAATAGCAGTTCATTTATTTTATTTTATTTAAAACTTAGTAGCGTTTGATGGAAGGCTACTACCTCACTTGGTGGAAGGCGACGAAACTGTCTGGGATGGATCACGCATACTCAAGTAATACCTATTCACTCTTCTCTTGAAGACATCCAAATTGTATCTTTCGGAGAATAAGTGGGAGGGCAGAGCATTCCAGTCTCTAGCCGTACGTATAAGGAAAGAAGACGCAAAGCGTTTTGTACGAGTGGTTGGAACTTGTACTACATAGAGACGGAGCCCTGACCCTTTCCTGGTAGTTCGATAGTGAAACGGCGAACGGTTCATAAAATAGTAGGGTTATATGGGGCTTGATCAAGACACAATTTTAAATTATGTGTTCATTTCCTTTCTAATGACTGATAGCCGCTGCAGGTGACAAGAGGGCTGGCTGTTTTTTCGCTCAACGGATCAGCATTGCTATCCAGCGAGGAAACGCAGCCAGCGTTCTTGCAACCATGTCGCCGGGACAAGATGATTTTTTTTTAATTTAGCATAATTTAATATAAGTTTATTTTATAGCTTAGTTTAATTTAGTTTAGTTTAGTTAAGTTTTTTTTGTTGTTATTTCAAATTCAGGTAGCCCCTTAACACATAGACTTACACCGCGGGTAACACCGCGGGGCACAGCTAGTAAGCCATAAAGTAATGAACTAACTAGCCATTAACTATAAACTACTGCTCGGTTAATACATATATTTATAATGTTATCTTATACCTTTAAACGAGCAATTCTTGTATATTTATTTATTTATATATTTATAAATTTCTGTGATCGCGAAAACGGCTCTACGATTTCGCTGAAATAATATGGGGGTTTTCGGGGGTAAACAATCGCTCTAGATTAGTCATATGTTTGGAAAAACGCGTCTTTTTGAGTTTTCATGCGTTATTCCTTCCACGCAGAATATGGTCGCTAATTTCGTCCTGCCGGCCACTATTCGTCTGGCCCAGCGGTTTAAGATGCGGACAGCAAGAAAGAGTGTTAGGGGTTTGAATCCCACTCGGTGACTTACTTTTGTTTTTTTTATGTTCAAGTTTATATATAATTTTTGAATTTTTATTGTTTTTAGACAAATAATAAAAAAATGTAGTTCATGTTTGAGATATAACCGAGCAAAGCTTGGTCGTCCAGGTACTGAATACTTTAAATTGTAAGCATTTATAATCTTTTTTAACCCTCAAAAAAAGAGGGGTGTTATAAGTTTGACGCTAATGTCGATCTGTCTGTCTGTTGCATCAATTTGCGTCTATTTTCGATGCGTTTATTACGTAAAATCAAATTCCTTGCAGTGGTTTTTAGCTATGTTTGATGAAAATCGGTTCGGCCCTATAAAGTTATTAGGGGTTAACCCTTGAAGTTTTATTTAGTTCCTTCGCGCATGACTACATGTCGTTTACATATGAACAACAAAAAAACTGAAAATTGTTTTTTTTTTACCTGGCGAATAAACTTGTTAGCGTCTCCGACTAAAGTATCAGTTCTCTCTATTTGTATAATACATACATACATACTATCACGTCTTTACCCCTAATGGGGCAGACAGAGCATTTTGGGTCTTGCGGTTCTATGCAGAGCCCAGGGCCGCAAGACCCAAAAGCCACTTTTAGCGTCATGGTGGGCGAGAAGATGGAAAAGCAATCAATACAGTGATGGGTTGCTAGCCGCATCGCCTGTTAACATGATTTGCATTTTTGCCCATTCCCTCGTTCGGCTTTTACGATCTGCGTACGACTAAAGTATCAGTTCTCTCTATTTGTATAATACGTATATTTTTGTGTAATACTTATTGTATACGCTTTTATTTGTAAATATTTCAAGTGTACACGAACCAATAAAATAAATACGTAGATAAAAAGCACTTAACGATCCACAGAATACTGTAAACACTTCGTTTGTTGACAGGCAAAGTTGGCGAGCTCGTGGAAAGCGCAGGCGCTGTTCAAGAAGTTCGACGCACGGGCCAACCACAAGGTATACGCCAAGGGCCGGGCCTGCTCCTCCACGCGGGCCCTCATCATAGGAGCGGGCCCGTGCGGCCTCCGAGCAGCTATAGAATGCCAGTTGTTGGGCGCCAAAGTTGTAAGTGACCTTTATTTATGCATCACAGAACCAACAGCACTTTAAAATGTTATTTTTTTATCTAGGTTTTATATAGAAATACAAGATGGCCGCCGAAAGTCGACTGCTTGCGATTTGGCTGAAAATCGACACCTGTACGTATTTTGAGCCGAAAAATCCAAATTTAACATTTTTTTGGAATCCAAGATGGCGTCTGGGTTTTAGGAAATTAACCTTATTTCGTCAGTAACGTCTCACTGGGATTTTCTAGGTTTATAATTTAGTTTTTTCTAGGTTGGTAATGATTTAATTTTATAAAATGGTCAATTTGTTTTTTATTACCATACTATAACCACACACTCACTGACCTCTCAATACCACTCACTCACTGACTCACTGATTGACATAGTTGTTTGCCCTGGTCGTATAGAGGGTGCTCCAGCGAGTACCACAAAAATCTGACATGTTGAAGATCACCAGATCCTGATGTGGAAGGGGTTACGGCCTGCGAAGACGGTTGGGGTTAGGGGCGTGATTTTTTTCCAAAATGTAAGGGGTTTTGAGCAATTTGACGACTGTCATTTGATTTTTGACTTTTTCCAAAATTCAAGATGGCCGCTATAAAACGACAATTTCTCCCCATACAAACACCCCATAAGTGACTTGGCGCAGCCTGAGGCCGAAGGTCGAAGGCGAAGCCGCCAGGCCACAGGCCGGGCAGAGGAGCGAGGCCGAAGGTTGAGCTCTTCTACCCCCTCCCCATTGAGACCCCCCCCCCCCTTCCCCCCTAAGTAATCAGAATGTACTCTTCATAATTAAGCTTATGTTGCTGTCTGAAGTGTCTATGCTCATAAAACATTATAACTGATGTAATTACTAATCACTTTGATCAGTATATACATGTAAAAATCTTTCATTTGTTTGTTTGTAATAACTTTATTGTACCAAAAAACAAAATAAAATACAAAAATTCGAAAGATCAAATATACAAAGGCGGACTTATCCCATGTAGGGATCTCTTCCAATCAACCTGCGATAGATTGAGAGGACATTTACTAAATTAAAAGGTAGAAGTAAATACGTACTATATACCTTAAAAGATTAGACATATATAACTACAATACATACACATATACAAACACATATACTTTATACTCATAAACATACGTACAAATACACATATTATACTTTATACTCATAAACTTACATACAAATAAATTATCTGTATCTTTTATCTTTATCTTATCTTTACATTATCTTATCTTATTTATCTTATCTTACAACCTTATATTGTACATGTACCTTTTTGGAGAGAAAAATAAACGAATTTATTATTATTATTATTTACATATATATATATACTTAATAAACATACAATATGTAGACTAAGTACTTAATTACCTCAAGTGTGACGCCACCAGAGAAGATTTGGATAGTCTATCCTTAAATGAAACAAGCGATAGTGCCATTTTTTTTCCATGTGCTACTCTAGCTCCACAGACCTGGCAGGGCGGTCGCTTATCAGCAGCCTCGGCTGGGCTCACTCGCTGTACCTTCTCAATTAGCGAGAGGGGTCAAAGTGGCCTGCGGGGTGGCCCATCGGCCTTCATTCCACCCGCAAGGGCAAAGGCGCGTGTTGACCAAAAAACTAATTTTTAAGAATACTTCGACACCAAAGAAATGATCAATTTATAACTTTTCATTAACTTTCAATCGTCATTTTATATACACCATTATATTAAATTAACAAAAGTATAAATAAGTTGACGACTGCCTCCGTGGTCCTGTGGTCAAGGCGTTTGCCATGTGATCCGGATGTCGTGGGTTCAAATCCCACTGGGAAGCATTATTATCATTATTTCTCTCTCACTTCTTCATGACTCTCGATTTTGTGCTATTGATTGCCAGTTTTCGTTGTATTTGTTAATGTCGTCGCACCAACGTGTCCGAGGGCGCGTTGTCTTTTGCCATTTGGGATCCAAGTGGTAACTCTTTTAGCCCATTGGTCTTGGCTCATCCTGGCTACGTGTCCAGCCCAGTCCCATTTTAAATTGGCTGCTTTTTCTGCAACATCTATTATTTTCGTTTTTGAGCGCCGAGTGGTGTTTCGTAAGCGGTCTGAGAACTTAACGCCGAGTATACTACGCTCCATACTTCGCTGGCAAACCTTCAGCATATGCTTTTGAATGTCCGTCAAAGCCCAAGTTTGTGCTCCATACGTGAGGAATTTTTGCATGTGGGGGTAAAACACCCCGCGGAATTCGAAACTGCAATCAGCTTTTCGAATTAAGCTTATGTTGCTGGCTGAAGTGTACTCTATTTATCCTCATAAAACATTATAACTGAAGTAATTACTAATCACTTTGATACCTTCTATACTTTCCACATACCTATAGCAAATTATCCCATTTGATAGATTTGTACTATCTCGACTGACAAGACAGACTGGATCATATATTTGTAGAATGCTATTTTAGCAATCGGGGATTCAGTTGATTTGAAGTAATATTTTTTGCTCAGACCGGGATACTGTGGAGATGCAGGTTCCGAAGCGGCTGAATCTGTTTGCAAGATTACCTTGCCCCTCTTTAACCTTCTCTTGCCTGTATAAGGCTTGTTACATTTAAGTATAATTATGGTATTGTTGACGACAGAACAGCGTGTCACTAAAAAATTGTAAGAGGACCGACCAATCACAACGCCTACATTATTGCCAATGGTAGGCACATCCCCACTCACGCAAACTCGAGCAACAGCCAAGCGTGCGCTGTGATTGGTCGGTACACTCACGCGTATCGGTGCTACCTGCGCATAGCGCCAGTTGTATAGATATAGGATACAATAGATCAATTGTACAGTCACAGTGCTAAAACTATAGTGAATACACCATCGAAGTGAAACAATCTCTCCAGTGTTTTATTTGGAACCGGCAACAACAACATACAATCCACCTATTCCTGACCCAGTGTTGGCCTGCCGTCAACAGTTCCTGGTCTTTCGAGCCGGATTCCAAATCAAGAAAAAGGCGTTCAAGAAAACCGAGGAGAATAGTCGTCACTAGAAGCCAAAGCGGCGTGGACGAGGGTCGTCGCGTTTTCGACGAGCCACCTCAATCACCGTCCGCATCAAGCGCTGCGCCTGACCTTCGAGCTGGGGATCCCACCGACGCGCCGCCGCCCGCGCACTCGGTGCCCGCCGCGCCCCCCACCACCGCGCCGGTACGAGATCAACATCGTACACGGTTGGTGGCGCACTCCGGACAGCCGACCGTCACCGGGACTCGCTCACTCGAGATCTACTGCGAGCGCCGTGGCACGTCTTCAGTTTGAAGCCGAAGAACGCCTGGCTGCCATTCGACGCCAGGAGCTCCAGATCGAAGCGGAACTCGTGAAGAAGCGGCTGGCTGCCGACCTCGCCGAGCTCGAGGACGACGACAGCGCCGTGGAAGATGGTGAGCCGACCCAGAACATCAGCCGAGTTCATGCTTGGCTGGACGAGACAACGCCGAGTGCCGCCCTCACTGTACGGAGGGAGGCTACCGCCGACACCGCGCTCGAACCTGGCCCAGTCAAAGTGCCGGCGCCTCATGCAGATGACGCCAACAGCGCCGCGGCCGTTACGCCCGCCGCGACGCTGACCGCTAGAAGCAGACGAATCGACTGGGTTGAACAACAACCAGAGCGACGGAGGAGGTCACCGGCGCCACGCAACCACAGCGTCGTGAGGAGGTCACCAACGCCGCGCGGCCGCCGCAGCGAGAGGAGGTCACCAACGCCGCACAGCCGCCGCGGCGAGAGGAGGTCGCCGACGCCGCACAGCCGCGGCATCGAGAAGCTTGCTGCCACCATGGAGAAGATGATGTCGTCTCGGCCACCGCCGCGCCAGACGATAGACTTGCCACACTTCTCCGGGTCTCCAAAGGAGTGGACTTCGTTTGCTGCCGCCTTCCGAGAGACTACGCATCTCTACAGATTCACACCTACGGAGAACCTCGCGAGACTTCGGAACTGCCTTAAGGGGGACGCCCGCGACGCCGTGACGTCGTTGCTGAGCTCCGCCACACACCCGGACTCCGTGATGGCGACATTGGAGCAGTGCTTCGGGAGACCCGAGCTCCTAGCCGACCTAGCCTTTGAAGACCTCCAAAACCTACCACGGCTGGGGACAACGGCGATGGAGCTCAACACCTCCGCCGTGAAAGTTCAAAACATCGTGGCCGTCCTGAGCAACGTCAAGCAGAGCTGCCTACATGACTCGCTATTAGTGCGGGAAGTGCTTTACAAGCTCACCCTGCACCTGAGGCCCCGATGGTACGACTACGCCGACGCCCATTCAGGCCCCGAACCCGACATCGTCAAGCTGTCAAGATTCTTGATGAGGGAAGCCAACGTCGCACTCAAGTACGGATTCTCCAAGGCGAAAACGAATCCAACCCAGCAGAAGCGAGAGCCGCCTCGCAACGCCGCCGCCGCCGCCTCGCGACCAGAGGCAAAGAAAAAGCAAATCTACACTACAACTACGCCGAGCGAAGACGACGTTCGCTGCCCAGCGTGTGAAGACCCACACACGCTGCCCGACTGCCACACATTCAAGAAGATGCAGTACGACGAGCGTTGGGAGGTCGTCAAGAAGAACGGGCTGTGCTTCAAATGCCTCGCCAGCCGACACCGACGCTCCAACTGCAAGAGAAAGACTTGCGGCATCAACGGCTGCAGACGACCTCACCACCGGCTGCTTCACGGCGAACCGAAACAAGAAATCGCCGCCGCTGCCGCTGACACCGCTGCAGCCGCCTCCGTTGCGGCAGCCGCCTCCAACAGCGTCACTGCGACCGTCACTGCCACAGCTACGCGCAGTGACGTCAAACTGAAGATCTGCCCGGTGACACTCTCCGGAAAGCGCGGCAGCTTCAAAACCTTCGCGCTGTTCGATGAGGGCTCCACTATCACGCTGGTGGACGCCGACTTGGCGCTGACGGTCCAACAACGCGGCTACAAGTGAAGAGCATCGGCAGCGAGAAACAAGTATTGAAGAGCCGACGAGTCAAGCTCACAATCAAGGGCGCCTGTGGCGAAGACTTCAGCATCGCCGCCAGGACAATGGCGGGCCTAAACCTCACGCCGCAATCCATCCCGGCTGACGTACTACAACTGCGTCATCTCAGCGACCTCAGCGCGGACGACGTGGTCTACAGCAACGCGAAGCCTAGAATCCTGATAGGCACCGACAACTGGCAACTTATCGTGACCAGAGAGCTACGCTGCGGGGGAGCGGAGGAACCGGCCGCCTCGAGAACCGAGCTCGGCTGGGTGCTACACGGAGCGGTGCCTAGCGCGACGCTGAGACGCGAGCACGACGTCTTGCACGTGGTCACCGACGAGCCTGCCGACGCCGAGCCACTGGAGGACCTAGTGACCAGACACTTTCAACTCGACGCTTTGGGAGTGTCACTAACTTCACAACACATGAAGATCGAAGATAAGCGAGCCGTGAAGATCTTCGAGGACACAGTGCGCTACAAGGACGGGCGTTACGAAGTGGGCCTGCCGTGGCGCAACGACGAGACTCAGCTGCCGCCGAGCTACAACGCCGCCTTGAAAAGACTGAAGACGCTCGAGGCCAAGCTTGAAAAGGACCCGAACGAGAAGAAGCAGTATCACGCCAAGATCAACAGCATGATCGACAATGATCGACATGGTACCTGCCTCACTTCGCGGTACGCAACATCAACAAGCCTGGCAAGATAAGGATGGTGCTCGACGCAGCGGCAAAGACCCACGGGACGTGCCTGAACGATCATCTACTTCAAGGACCAGACATGCTGCGGTCCCTCAACTCGATCCTGTTTCGCTTTCGAGAAAGCGACTACGCGGTCACCGCGGACATAGAAGAAATGTTCCTGCGAGTGAAGATCCAGAAGAAGGACCAGCCGGCGCAGATGTTCCTGTGGCGGAAACGACCAACCGACCCGCCGAGCAAGTACAAGATGACGTCGATGATCTTCGGGGCATCCAGCTCACCGTTCCTGGCCCACAGTGTGCGTAACAAGAACGCACACAATCACCGAGACACACGTGGGACGAGCCGGTGCCTGAGGACGTCGCGGCCGACTTCGACGCATGGCTAGCCAGACTCTAAGCCATCGGACGCCTGCGAGTGCCCCGGAGCTATCACGGAGGGAGCAACGTACGACGCAGAGAACTCCACATCTTCTGCGACGCCAGTGAGGACGCCTTCGCAACCGTGGCATACTGGAGGCTGCTACTGGAGACCGGCGAAATCAAGACCGTGCTAGTGGCGGCGCGAGCTAAGGTGGCGCCATTGAAGGCGCAGACAGTGCCGCGCCTGGAACTACAAGCAGCGTTGATTGGTGCCAGAATCGCAAAACACATTAAAGAAGATCATCGCGTTCAAGTAGACGACACACACTACTGGAGCGACTCGCAGACCGTACTCCACTGGCTGCGCAACGGGAGCCGCCGATACACTCCATTCGTTACGCACCGCCTAGGAGAAATCACCGAGTCATCAAGGGCAACGGATTGGCGATGGGTGCCGACCCATCTCAACGTCGCAGACATCGCAACGAGGGGCGGCTACGTCCCAAAGGAAGACGACGTGCGGTTCACCGGGCCAGAGTTCCTGAGACGGCCGAAGTCTGAATGGCTGCAATGGGACGCGTGCCGAGAAGACACCCAGGAAGAAGAAGTACACGTCGTCACGAAGAGCCAAGACTCAGCACTGCCTGACATCGAGCGGTTCTCCTCATACGACCGCTTGATTGGCGCTACGGCTCAAGTGCTGCTGTTTCCTCAGCGCTGTAAAAATCAAAGCGCCACGCTGAGCCAAGACCACATCCAGAGGGCGACCCGGCTGTGGGTACATCGTGCACAAGAGGACTCCTTCCCGCAAGAGCTCCACGAACTCAAGAAAGGACACGCCGTGCCAAGATCCAGCCCACTACGCCGGTTCTCTATCAAGCTGGAAGACGGTCTGCTGAAGATCGACGGGCGTGCTAACAAGGCAGACATCCCAGACGAGGCGAAACATCCCATCGTGCTGAGTGGACGTCACAGCTTCACCAAACTGCTCATAGCCCGGGCCCACAAGAGGGCCGGGCATGCCAACCCTGAACGAATCGTCAACGACCTACGTCAACAATACTACATCGTGCGACTACGGCCTGCGGTGAAGACAGTCGCGGCCTCCTGCCAGATGTGTCACCTCAAGAAGAAGCACCCGACGAGCCCGCCTACGGGAGACCTACCAGCAGAACGCCTGCAAGCCTTCCAGCGACCCTTCAGCTGTTGTGGGCTGGATTACTTCGGCCCGATGACCGTCACGATCGGCCGACGTCACGAGAAGAGGTGGGGCGCCTTGTTCACGTGCCTCACCACAAGAGCCATACATGTGGAGTTGGTGGCATCACTCACGACCGACTCAGCTATAGCTATAGCTATAGCAATAGATCAATTGTACAGTCACAGTGCTAAAACTATAGTGAATACACCATCGAAGTGAAACAATCTCTCCAGTGTTTTATTTGGAACCGGCAACAACAACATACAGTCCACCTATTCCTGACCCAGTGTTGGCCTGCCGTCAACAGGTATAAATAGTTGAGCATATTTGTCCCAAGGCAGGAAGACTGTCCAGTCTGGAGTCGAGGTCTACTGAGTTCAGCGGTGGTGGTGCTGTAACTTGCCCTACGGGGGGCCACAATATAGAAAACTGAGCTTCTAATGAATATACATATATAATTTATGTAATTATTATACCTTTAAACAAGCAATTCTTGTATATTTATTTATATATTTCTGTGATCTCGAAAACGGCTCTAACGATTTCGCTGAAAATTGGTATATGGGGGTTTTAGGGGGTAAAAAATCGATGTAGATTAGTCGTATGTTTGGGAAAACGCGTATTTTCGATGTTTGAGATGTAACCGAGCAAAGCTCGGTGGCCCAGGTACTGTTACTTATATGCAGAACAGGACATACTTCAGATTGACTTTTAATTAAGATACAACTTACCGAAGGGCGAGCTTTGGGCTTGGGCGAAGCCCGAGCAAACTCCCACCAAGAGCTACGTCTACTTTTTTTTGGAAATCCGAGATGGGCGCCGAAAGTTAATTGTTTGCGATTTGGCTGAAAATCTAAAATTATATTTATTACTAGCTGTAACCCGCGACTTCGTACGCGTAAAAGTCGAAAATGGTTCTAATAGGATTTTTAATTGTTGACCCCGTGGTTGGGGCTGTGCGTTGATATGTCAATCAGTCACCAATCAGTTAGTTTCCTTTTTTACCGTTTTCGGTCGCGCTCCCACTCCCGCTTTCGCTCCCGTTCCCATTCATGTACCCGTTCCCGTTCCCATTGACGTGAACACCGTGAAGGTGGGTTGATAGCCCACCGACACCTGCCTGACTATAACTTAGAAAAACGTGAAAGAGGATTGATAGCCCTCTAACACCAGTCGACACACCGTCGACACCGTGAAGGTGGGTTGATAGCCCACCGACACCTGCCTGACTATAACTTAGAAAAACGTGAAAGAGGATTGATAGCCCTCTAACACCAGTCGACACACCGTCGACACCGTGAAGGTGGGTTGATAGCCCACCGACACCTGCCTGACTATAACTTAGAAAAACGTGAAAGAGGATTGATAGCCCTCTAACACCAGTCGACACACCGTCGACACCGTGAAGGTGGGTTGATAGCCCACCAACACCTGCCTGATTACAACTTAGAAAAACGTGAAAGAGGGTTGATAGCCCTCTAACACCTGTCGACACACCGTCGACACCGTGAAGGTGGGTTGATAGCCCACCGACACCTGCCTGACTATAACTTAGAAAAACGTGAAAGAGGGTTGATAGCCCTCTAACACCTGCCGACACACCGTCGACACCGTGAAGGTGGGTTGATAGCCCACCGACACCTGCCTGACTATAACTTAGAAAAACGTGAAAGAGGGTTGATAGCCCTCTAACACCTGTCGACACACAGTCGACACCGTGAAGGTGGGTTGATAGCCCACTGACTGACATCATCACATCATCTATCAGAAACAACTTCTTGGTTGTCGAATGGGCGCCGAAAGTCAACTGTTTGCGATTTGGCTGAAATCGAAACTTATATGTATTATGAGCTTAATAATCCAAATTTATCATTTTTTTAGAATCCGGGATGGCATCTGCCTTTTAGAATATTAAACTTATTTCGTTTCACTGGTCTCACTGGGACTTCGTAGGAGTCTTAATTTTTGAATAATGTGTGAATGTGGGGGTAAAGCTCCCCGCGGAATTCGAAACTGCAATCAGAATGTACTTCATTATTATGCTTATGTTTCTGTCTGAAGTGTATTCTATTTATGGTTATAAAACATTATAACTACAGTAATTACTAATCACTTTGATAAGTATATACCTTCTATGCCTTCCACATACCTAAAGCAAATTATCCTATTGAGATGGATTTGTACTATCTTGACTGACAAGACAAACTCGATC
Source organism: Acrobasis consociella (assembly GCA_963555685.1). Classification (NCBI taxonomy): domain Eukaryota; kingdom Metazoa; phylum Arthropoda; class Insecta; order Lepidoptera; family Pyralidae; genus Acrobasis; species Acrobasis consociella. The sequence goes on along the minus strand of OY743104.1, from coordinate 2,496,762 downwards.
ATATATTTGTAGAATGCTCTTTTAGCAATCGGGGATTCAGTTGATTTGAAGTAATATTTTCTGCTCAGACCGGGATACTGTGGAGATGCAGGTTCCGAAGCGGCTGAATCTGTTTGCAAGATTACCTTGCCCCTCTTTAACTCTCTCTTGCCTATATAAGGCTTGTTACATTTAAGTATAATTATGGTAGAAATAGTTGAGCATATTTGTCCCAAGGCAGGAAGACTGTCCAGTCTGGAGTCGAGGTCTACTGAGTTCAGCGGTGGTGGTGCTGTAACTTCCCCTACGGGGGGCCACAATATGGAAAACTGAGCTTCTAATGAATATACATCTTGTTAACACTATAATGCTTTAATGAAACTATTATATGGATTACTCGTATTAAGTATTTATTCACAGACACACACGATACTTCCCCTACGGGGGGCTGCAATATAGGAAACTGAGCTTCTAATGAATATACATATTGTTAACACTATATTGCTTTAATGAAACTATTATATGGATTACTCGTATTAAGTATTTATTTACAGACACACACGATACGTCACAGGTACATAAGTATCTTAGATAACTCGTCTTATCTGGAAGCCTCGCGAGGCGGCTCTGGGGACGAATCTAGCCCGGGCCCCATTGCAGGCACCGTGACCCTCAGTCTCCTACGATCTTCTTATACCGCAGATAACACGGCCATACTGACGACAGCTACGCCCTCGAAGCTCAAACCCCGAGCACCACACCTTAAGTGGCTATAACGTGTGGGAGGAGGTTACGGTCCTCCCAACGCCTGCCTGACATAAAGTCAGAAAACGTTAGAAAAGGGTTGTGAGCCCTCTTACATCTACCGACACATAATCGAAACAAACCGTGAAGGTGGGTTGATAGCCCACCTACACCCATCTGACAAGAAGTCAGAAACTGAGAGGATTGATAGCCCTCTAGCACCTGCTGACGCTATGTCGAAACTGTCAAGGTGGGTTGATAGCCTACCGTCACCCCTCTGACCAGTAGTCAGAAACTGTGAGAGAGGGTTGATAGCCCTCCAGCACCTGCCGACACTATGTTGCATTGTCAAGGTGGGTTGATAGCCCACCGACATCTGGCTGATATAATATGGAAAACGTGAGAGGGTTGATAGCGCTCTAACACCTGACCGACACACAGAAGACACCGCGAAGGTGGGTTGGTAGCCCACCGAAACCTGCCTGATTATGAACTGCCTAATTATGATTATGATATGATTATGAACTGCATAGAAAAACATAAATGAGGGTTGATAGCTCTCTAACACCTGTCGACACACAGTCGACACCGTGAAGGTGGATTGATAGCCCACCAACACGTGCCTGACTATGACTTAGAAAAACGTGAGACAGGGTTGATAGCCCACCTCCTTCCCTCTGTCACCTGCTGACGCTATGTCGAAACTGCCAAACATTATTTGCATAAAGTTAAATGTACTATTGAAATGTATCAACAGACATACGCATGCATGTAAAATAAATATTGTTTTTGTATTTTTGTGTTTTGATATTCGAATGCAATGTATTATTGTTTATAAATAAATTGAATTGAATTGAATTGAACTGTCAAGGTGGGTTTATAGCCCACCGTCACCCGTCTGACTAGGAGTCAGAAACTGTGAGAGAGGATTGATAGCCCTCTAGCACCTGCTGACGCTATGTCGAAACTGTCAAGGTGGGTTGATAGCCTACCGTCACCCATCTGACCAGGAGTCAGAAACTGTGAGAGAGGGTTGATAGCCCTCCAGCACCTGCCGACACTATGTTGCATTGTCAAGGTGGGTTGATAGCCCACCGACATCTGGCTGATATAATATAGAAAACGTGAGAGAGGGTTGATAGCCCTCTAAAACATGGCCGACACACAGAAGACACCGCGAAGGTGGGTTGATAGCCCACCGACACCTGCCTGATTATAGCTTAGAAAAACGTAAATAAGGGTTGATAGCTCTCTAACACCTGTCGACACACAGTCGACACCATGAAGGTGGGTTTATAGCCGACCAACACGTGCCTGACTATGAGTTAGAAAAACGTGAGACAGGGTTGATAGCCCACCTCCTTCCCTCTGTCACCTGCCGACGCTATGTCGAAACTGCCAAACATTATTTGCATAAAGTTAAATGTACTATTGAAATGTATCAACGGACATACGCATGCATGTAAAATAAATATTGTTTTTGTATTTTTGTGTTTTGATATTCGAATGCAATGTATTATTGTTTATGAATAAATTGAATTGAATTGAATTGAATTGAACTGTCAAGGTAGGTTTATAGCCCACCGTCACCCGTCTGACTAGGAGTCAGAAACTGTGAGAGAGGATTGATAGCCCTCTAGCACCTGCCGACGCTATGTCGAAACTGTCAAGGTGGGTTGATAGCCTACCGTCACCCCTCTGAACAGGAGTCAGAAACTGTGAGAGAGGGTTGATAGCCCTCTAGCACCTGCCGACACTATGTTGAATTGTCAAGGTGGGTTGATAGCCCACCGACATCTGGCTGATATAATATGGAAAACGTGAGAGAGGTTGATAGCCCACTGACTGACATCATCACATCATCTATCAGAAACAACTTCTTGGTTGTCGAATGGGCGCCGAAAGTTTTTGCGATATGGCTGAAATCGAAACTTATATGTATTATGAGCCGAATAATCCAAATTTAACATTTTTTTTTAAATCCAAGAGGGCATCTGCGTTTTAGAATATTAACCTTTCAAGACCCGCATGGCTTCATATGATGCGGCTTCTATTGTTTTACTATTGTCAGGTATTGGCGGATCTCAACTTTTTAAACTTATTTCGTTCATAACGTCTCACTGGGACTTCGTAGGGGTCTGAATTTTTGCATGTGGGGGTGAAGCACCCCGTAGAATTCGAAACTGCAATCAGAATGTACTCTTTATAAGTAAGCTTATGTTGCTGTCTGAAATGTATTCTATTTATGGTCATAAAACATTATAACTGAAGTAATTACTAATCACTTTAATACCTTCTACACTTTCCACATATCTATAGCAAATTATCCTATTTGATAGATTTGTACTATCTTGACTGACAAGACAGACTGGATCATACATTTGTAGAATGCTCTTTTAGCAATCGGGGATTCAGTTGATTTGAAGTAATATTTTCTGCTCAGACCGGGATACTGGAGATGCAGGTTCCGAAGCGGCTGAATCTGTTTGCAAGATTTTCTTGCCCCTCTTTCACCTCTCTTGCCTGTATAAGGCTTATTACATTTAAGTATAATTATGGTATAAAAATTTGAGCATATTTGTCCCAAGGCAGGAAGACTGTCCAGTCTGGAGTCGAGGTCTACTGAGTTCAGCGGTGGAGGTGCTGTAACTTCCCCTACGGGGGGCCACAATGTAGAAAACTGAGCTTCTAATGAATATACATAATATTATACATAAATATATATATGTAATTATGTTACCTATATGCAGAACAGAACACACTTCAGATTGACCTAAAATTAGGATACAACTTACGAACAAAACATTATAATATTTTATTGACGAAAATCATTAACTCTTGTAAGTTTTCGGTAATTACTTTCTGAAATGAATTAACATAACTTATTAAATAATATCCAATGTTAGTTTTATTTAATTTATTCGACCCTATTAATTCTTTAAGTATTCTATTAATGAGTTAATAAACACATTGTCTGATGAAATCTGAAAATATATTATAATTTAGTATTTATATAGGTGAGATAGGATAATAGGTAAATGTATAAAAAATAGGAAATCTAAACGTGTTAAGTGGAATTTGTGTTACTACAATCAACAACTTGGGTCTTCTACTAGAATGCTTACTGAAACTACATCATCTCAAACACAGCGAGTTGATAATTATTTTTATTCAAATGGACGATAGAATTGGTTTAAGTTAGGTTAGCGTTGATAAAATTAGAGATTTTCATTTGGTAGGAGTAGGTTGTTACACTTTTTCTTTGCCTTTGCCTTTGCCAACGTTCTTTGCCAACGTCATCCCAGCCATATTCCTACACGCCGACTATGATCATTAACGATGTGCGACTTGACACTTGACAGCGTGACCGGTGTTACCATTTTTCTCACATTAAACAACCCGTATTGGGTTGCCAGTATTTATAAAATTATGGGAGATTTCTGGGAATGCTAACAAATGGTTTCTTAAAACAATGCTCTCCGTGCATCAGTCAGTAGGCTAATCTTACCTAAATTACCAGAACGGCTGCATATCAAGCAATATACATTTTTTTCTAGTATACGATATCATAGGTCTACATTTTAGGGTGGCACAGGGTGAAATGTATAAAATGCATGCTACTGCCGCGCATGCCCAACGCGCATAAGGAAGTTTTCACTTCAAAAATCCTACTTATATTATAAACGCGAAAGTTTGTAAGTATGGATGGATGGATTGATATTTGTTCCTTTTTCACGTAAAAACTACTGAATGGATTTTAATAAAACTTTCCAATAATATAGCTTATACATCAGAATAACACATAGGCTACAATTTATAAAGATATTGTGTGATAATTTATAACGATATGGTAAGCACCAGCTAGTATAAAATAATAACACGAGTTCCCATCAGGTGGTGGTCGAGAAACGCGACCGTATGTCCCGTAACAACGTGCTGCACTTGTGGCCTTTCGTGATACAAGACCTGCGGGCCCTCGGCGCCAAGAAGTTCTTCGGGAAGTTCTGCGCCGGCTCCATAGACCACATCAGTATCAGGCAGCTGCAGTGCATTCTGCTCAAGGTGAGGCGGTGGCGTGGAAGAGACTTGGACCAACTACCAACTTTACAGTGGACCAACTACTTATTTTATAGGCCTTGTGTCGAGTATGTTCGTTTAGGCTTCTGTACCTGAAGGGTAAAAACGGAACCCTATTCCTAAGACTCCGCTGTCCGTCTGTTTGTCACCAGGATGTATCTCATGAACCGATATAGCTTAAAGTTTTCACAGACTTGGACCAAATACTAACTTTACAGGCTGTAGGTAAAATATTTTCTTTCAGGCTTCCGTACCTGAAGGGTAAAAGTGGTACACTATTACTAAGACTCCGCTGTCCCTCTGTTTGTCACCAGGATGTATCTCATGAACCGATATAGCTTGAAGTTTTCACAGACTTGGAACAACAACTAACTTAACAGGCCCTAAGTGAAATATGTTCTTACAGGCTTCCGTACTTGAAGTGTAAAAACGGGACCCTATAACTAAGACTCCGCTGTCCGTCTGTTTGTCACCAGGATGTATTTCATGAACCGATATAGCTTGGAGTTTTCACAGACTTGGACCAACTACTAACTTTACAGGCCTTGGGTGAAATATGTTCTTACATGCTTCCCTACGGAAGCAAGAACATATTTCACCCAAGGATTTAACCGCGAGTGAACTTAAGGGAGATGTTCAAACAAGTCAAGAAGACGAAGACACGAGACAAAGGTTCCATATGATCAAGCAAGTTATTTAATTAACAAGTGTTGTGTATTTATTCAACAGGTGGCGCTGCTGTTGGGTGTGGAGTTTCACGAGGGTGTCAGTTTCGAAGAATTGTTGGAGCCAAACGACACAGAAAATTCCGAAAGTAAAACTAATTCCATTGCCTTAGCGTTGACTGCAGGCGCTTAGGTTTAACCATTTTATTCTAACAATATTTTGATCGAGCCTTTACGCAGTAGGGATGTGGAATGGGTATAAAACATTTTATTTAGTCCGTCAACGAGATTATTCAAAAATAAATGACCCATGTTTTTTCGATTTACATAGTAGTAAAATTCACAAATGTTGTTTCAAAGTAGGGGTTATTTATGTCACCTTTGTTTAAAAATCGTAGCTGACCGTGACGTCACGCGATATTGAAATGCGCGACGTCTTTGTCATTATTTGCTAATTTATACAGACATATACCATTTTTTTTAATGATGTACCATTAAACGACCAAAATTTTTTTTTGTTTACTTTCTTATAAGCATGCTTGCTGGAAAATAATTTTAGCCCATCGGTTAGATTATTAAAAAATATTGTACACGTCCTTTTTCTTTTCTCTGAGAAACAAAAAATGACGAAGATACAGCGCATTTAAATTTCGCATAACGTCACGGTTAGGTACGATAGTTAGCGGAGACGTCGCAAGTCCCCACTTCGGAACTATGACGCTCCGTATCTTTGTGAATTTTTACTTTTTTGCTAAACTAAAAAATATGGCTCCATCAGGATAATCTAAAAGACGGACTAATTACAATCATTCTTTTCTGACCCTGTCCTCACCCCTATTTTACATTCATTATTGCGAACGCACATAACTTTAAATGGCTTTTGAGTTTTTTCGGAAATGGGAAATAGGTATTAGAGTAAGAGGGGGTCGTATGCAACCCTACCTCATTGAGTAACAAAATGTCACTTTTTTGCTGACTGTACAAAATTCTTTAGGTTATGCCCAGACAACATTGTACATGCTTTTTAATTTGCACCACCCTACATATGTCACATTTTGCTACTCGGAGAAAAAGGGTTGAATACAGCCCCCTCTTGGTCTATATGGGTATTTGGTGCCGTTAATTAAAAAGAAAGAAGTTTTTTAGGTAGAAACAACAAAAAATAAAAGCAATTTAGCATGAGATACAAATTATGAATCTACCAAAATGGCGGTGTGAGCAGCGACGCTGGTCCTCCAAAATAAAAATATAATTAAATAAAACTTTAAACCCTTTAAATTGATTATAAACATAATCATTTATTTTGTCAATCACAGTTACAATCATAGATTTAGAAAAATCTCAAGGTCTATGGGTGCGATGGGTGTTAGGTACATAAAGTCAAGTATCACCGTGTTTTTATTGTAACAATTTATTATTTATAATAAATTGAACAATTTATTATTTATAATAATAAATTGTTTGTAATGAAGCCATTGAAAGCTGAAGACTGATCTTAGACACTGGACTTCAGACACCCTTAGGAAACCCTGGATTCTGGAAAGCCACAATTTTGAGGGCTTTAAAGTAGGACACTATCTCAAAATCTATTATACTTTTCTCAATTACCTATACTGATATATTTTATTTTTATGGCCTTTCTTATCAAAATATCTACATTTCTTTATATTATATTGCTTTATACACATGTATTGTAAATAAACAATTTCGTTTTAAACAAATTTTACACCTATTTTAAGTTTTTAACTATTGCATGACATTAACTTAGTAATTTTAACATAACACTCAGTTAGTCCATAGTTAAAGTTGTTGGTGAATGGAGTACTGGGGCCAGGCTGCAAAACGTGGTTTATATTTTAGAAAACAAGATTCTCTTACTTCATATTTAAGCGCAATTCAGAAGAAATGACCGAATCTGGTCAGTTTAGACAGAGAGGAAAAATGTCCGAGAAATTTACTAACTCAATTCAAAATAAGACCGTATTACCATGAATGTATAAATGTTGAAACATTAAAAAAAAAATCGCGAGTATGCTCGCGCGATCTCTAGACCGCGTGTTGCACTTTATGCTTATAGTTTAAAGTTCATTTTTGAATGACATAAAAAGTCCTCTTCGCTGTGCTCCTCCCTTTCTGAACTAACCCTAAAAATCGATGACGCACTAAATGCGTCTAAAGGTGCCATTTTTGAAACGCAGTGTCACTAAATGAGTGTTTCTTTTGCATACCCCGTTCGTTTGTAACTCCGCGTTTCAGAAATAGAACCACAGTTCACGCTAAGCAGCTTAGTCTTAAGACTCTATTCAGGTTTTTTATTTCTAGATTTTATCTTCCCCGCCGTCTTATTATAAAACGGACTATATTTACTTGGTTCAAACCAATATCCATTCAAAACAGTAGGGGTTTCACCCTTCGTGGTCGTATACTGACTGGCCGGAGTGCAGCGGTGTTTTCTTGCTAATATATACTGTCAACTTTATTTGGGTGAATACTGGTTTCAACCCACTAAAGTTAGTGTACCTTCTATTTATAAGACGGATAGGGTTTAAACATAACATGACTTGCATTTTGTATGTAGTTGTTTCGACCTTTACAAACGAACAAAATCCTTGTTCACAACCGCTGCCGAGCCGTGTGTAAACGCTTTAACACTGATCAAGTTTCCTGTGACGGACGCAGATAAAAGGATCTCATCATCAAGAGGTCTTTTTGTCTCCACTGCAGGAGCACGGCCCTCTCTGCACTACCGGAGCCTTAGTTGGCCAGAGCAGTCAGAGAAAGGGTCTTGCTTCTTGTATAAGGAAATGTCAAATTAAAATGCGAGAGAATAGTTGCTTTTAATCATTTTGATTTTCAGCACAGGAAACTTTGTTAATGGATTTTTAAAGGTTATCGCACGACATCACAGTTTGCAATTTTAAATCTTTTACCGATCTCAGTGTCATACTGTATATGGCACGACGTCTTAAGCCTGGTTTACATATTGACAAGTGACAAGTGCGAGTGACTAGTGATATCCATGCACTTGTCACTTGTCAGGTCCTGTTCACTCGCTCACTTGTCACTTTTCACTCGCACTTGTCACTAAGTAAACCAGGCTTTAGGGTTGGGACCACTGACCTACATATATACAAGTACGCTGGACCTATGATACCCTAAGAAATGACAGCTCTTTATTGTGCCTATTTGAAGCGCCCCCAATGCGTGGGAAGAGAACTAAATCTGACGTAACTAATTCGGAAATGACTTTTATCGATGTCATTGTCCCATCTGTAATATTAGTTCCGTTCCCACCCACTGCTACGAATGCCTACGATCAGCGCCAAAATGGCGAAAATCAAATCGCCTCACTATGGCCCGGCTAATCATAGGTCCAGCGTACTTGTATATATGGAGGTCAGTGGTTGGGACTCAATTGGGCTCCGAACATCACTTATCTATGCTGTTATTCTTTTCTGGTCGCTCAGGACCGTCATTTGCTAGAGCGAAAGAGCGAGAGAACGCTTCAGCACAAGCCGTGTCGAAGCATTCCGTCATTCTCTGTCTCTGAGTGACAGAAAAGGATAGAAGCATGCGAAAGTTTCGTTTCTGACATATGAGATCCAATCTTTAAAGCCTTAACACATTGCTGCGATTGCAAACCAAACCTAAATTTTAGTGTATTGCATCTTGCATTGACGGAATGAAACCGAAACCAAGCCATTGTGTTTCCAGTCAACAATTAACAAGACTGTAAGGCCGGCCTTTCTAAAGTTTGTATTTCGTTATAGATATACTTTCGTGGTAGTGTGTTAAGTATAAGTCAACGTCTGATTTGGGATACAATATGCATGACACCCTTTGTAATAAAATATGTTTGATCCGTCAGTTAGATTATCTAACTATCTATTAAATTTTCACTAATTTGGTACGAGTTTAAAAGTATGCGCGGTTTATTTTTAAATAATCTAACTGGCATATAAAATAGATTATAACTTTTTAAATCAGTATTATTCATATTGATTGGGGTCTTGTATCGTGTGTTTTAAAATGTGTGAACTGCAGTCACCTAACGGCGTCGGCTCCAAATGAGAGAGTATTGCTCACTACGTGCATCCTTTTCATGTTATTTGCCAGGTTTCCCTTTAATCAGAATTTAAAAGCTTACTTATTTTTAAGCAGGTTAAAAAAATTTGTGCTAGTTTTTATTGTTATGAGTAATAAATATAATTGATCAAAATAAAGTCTTGGCATAAGTCACCGCGCAGCGATTTTCACGCTCTTTGCAGCCGGCGCCTTAGACCCCGTTGACTATAATTTTATTAAATCTAGTATCGACAGTACTGGGCTAGTCGACCATCTCCAATATATCTCCATATTGAGTAAAAATCCAACTATCGACCTTTCGTGAGATTTCTTGACAGTATATGCCGCTAGGTGGCGTTAAAAGTAATATATTTGACAATGTCAATGGTGAAAACATCTGAAAAGCCCGGATTTTGGTTTAGTAATTCAAAATAATATGATGATCGTACTGTGAATATTTTTGGAAAATTTAGGCACGTGCTTGGATTGGTTTTTATTGTAAAAAGAGCGCGTACGATTTTGAATTTATACGTTGAGCTTACTTCGTTTTGGAAATTTATACTTGTCAAGAAATGTCCCAATATTGATCGTCGATGTAGTATCTCCTCCAATCCATCCCCATACCGATCAAACCCCAGCAAACTATAGCCTAAGCCCGCATTGTTGTTTTTCTTTGTGCTGTTCATCAAAAAAACTCGGGTTAAGATAGCGCCACTGTCGCAAGTACTTTTATAAGCCACAGTTTCGTATAAAGCGGGTAGAAATGCCTCAATGCGGGTTTAGATTTAGTTTCCAGACCATAAGCACAGAATTAATATGACTATTACATACAGAACAAAATGTCCTAGGGTCCCGCGCAATATGCGTCCCCGACCATCGCACCTCTCTCCCGTTCTCGCTTGTGCGGTCGCCTGGCCGCCTCGACTAGGGGAGAACGGGGGAGAGGTGCGGGAATGGGGAACCGGGACGCATATTGCGCGTGACCTTAGGAGATTCCGTTCTGTATGTAATACTTTATTATCTGCCATAAGCATAGTGGTAAAATAAGACCGTTCTTTCCAGCACTCGGTTGGCGAGCGCGCGTGACCCCGACCGACCACCCGGTGTCGTTATACGAGTTCGACGCGCTGCTCGGCGCTGACGGCAAGCGAAACACCTTACAGGGCTTTAAGCGCAAAGAGTTCCGGGGGAAGTTGGCCATGGCCATCACGGCCAACTTCATCAACCGCCACTCCGAGCAGGAGGCTTCGGTAAGGCTACCGCCCCATATTAACGCTGAGCGAATTGCGCTATACCAATATGTCTATTTTTTAAAGGTTTAAGTTGATAATTAAGTTAGTGGACGTATGAAAGAAAGTAATTTTTTTTCTATCCTGTAGGTCTAGTGTCCCACTGCTGGGCACAGGCCTCCCCCTTATCCTTCCACACGCCCCTCCTCTCTCTCATTTGATGAACAATAAAGCTAAAATAAATTAAAATTAAAAATGAATTAAATAAATAATATCACCTCTGAATGTTTTTAATCTGTGTAAGAGGCGCCATGTTTAATTTAGTCCCGATTTGTTCCGCATGGCGCTGTCCACTAGCTTATTTATCGACCTTTATTTGGTCAATTAATCCCATTTAGACTGCGCAAGTTTATGACTGTTGCATTGCATTTTATGGAAGCAATAGATAACTCGCATGTTCTAAACGAAAAGTGAGATATATAATACAACTTCAATAAAATGGTTTGCAACAGGCAAGAAACTTGCACCGACTAAATGGGCCTTTATAGATGCCGAGATTTCTGTGCTGATAGTAAATGAGTAAGGCCGTTTTAACCTGTAGTTCTTGTTACTGTTTTTGTTGTCGGTACTCTTTTGGCTATTTAATAATCTTTAAGTGACAGTTCAGACAGAGAGAAATGCCCGAGCAATTTACTAACTCAATTGAAAATAAGACCGTATTACCAAAGCCTAAAGTGTGTGTTGCCGTGTGTTCCGGAAGAGTTGAATAGCGCCACTCCAAGTTCTCTTTTGGATGTCGTAGAAGGCGACTTAGGAAATTCAAGCTAAGCAATGGTTTAACGTCAATGAGACCTCTCCAATCCGTCTGGCCAGCGTGAAGATTAGGTCAAGTCTTCTGACTGCTTTAGGCATGTGTGGCTATGGTAGTACAGAGAGGGTCGTGCTCCTGCAGTGGAGACACAAAGACCTAATGATGATGAAAGTGCAGATTTATTTTTGACTGTCTTACAAAATCCTCTACGCTGCGCTCCTCTCGGTTTTAACTGACCCTAAGTCGTTTAGACATAAGGCCAAAATGATACTCAAGTTCCGACTGCACAGAAATCTTGGGATGCAAGTTCCTTTTGAACTTTATATTAACTTTAAAGGTTTAATGTGATGCACTGTTTCCTGCACAGTGCTCTTTGACCCCCCTTAGACTTATATAGGAAAACGGCAAATCAGTAACGAGTCTTAAGTGCATGGATATGTTATGTATAGTAATATATGATTACCTATACAATTGGTCAAGTTAGTTGGTTTCTGTATTATCCATACATAAAGTTTTTTTTTTTTTGAAAGAAGTATAAAGAAGTATAAACTTGAAGAATATAACTTTACTCGATCGGGAGGTAACTGATCTCCCGTTTTTTTATAAGAGTAATATATAAAAGGATCTCTCTCTTTCAGTATATATTAGGTATATACTACTATAGATTTAGGAATTTATGCCCGACCATAACTTAAATAACCAGACAAATGACACGCACTTCGATTTTTAAAATATTTACATAAATAAATATAAATGTTTGTACTTAGTTAAATTATGGTCGGATTGTGATATTTTAATGCTGAATTCAGCATTATGTGTATAAATGTAAGATAGATAGTCGTAGATGAGTAGAGAGGTGATTGAAATACAGTGGACATACCGTCGATGAAAAATAGTGATGGTGTTGAAATAAATAAATAACATCAACACACCAATTACCTAATTGAAGTGCCACTTTGTAAGGACAGTAATAATATATATTATTTTACATTGATAGTCAGTTATCAGTTTTGATGGACTGAATAATATTGAATTATAAATAGGTGCACAGCTTTTTTCGCAATTTTTTTTTTGGCAGCTTGCGATTCATTCTGTTTTATTTGCATTTTATACAATTCAATTAATGTTAGGACAAATAAACATTAAAGTGTAAATTTAATAATGTGGCACTTGATTGGTAATAAAAAGAAAGAGTAAAATAAAAATTAAAAAAAAAAAAAAAAAGTTATTTAGATAAGAGATCGAATAATCGGATGCATATTTACCTGAAATATATTTTTTGTTAAGAAATAATGTAAGCGTTTCCTTAAGATTTTTACGTATTTACGTAACTCATTGACAATCCAGCTGAACGATTTTCACCTGTTTTACAAAATCGAGCTGTAATGCTAAAGAGCCAGAGGCTTTGTCAAACAACGGATTATACAATCCAATTGCGACATTTACATAACGTGAAATTTCAATACATTTTATGGAGATACATTTAATTTAAATTTCCCGGGATGGCGGGATTTTTCGATACAAAAAGTGCTTTCCATGATAGCTAACATCTCAACTTTAGGTAAATATGCATCCGAATATCCGCTCTCTACTGCGTTTTTATATCAAGGAAGAGAAAGAAAGGAAGTGGAAGTGCCAAGAACGCGTCGCGCATGTGTCATATCATAATTAAGCTCAACCGCACTTAATCCCGACAAAATATTTTAAAGCAATTTAAGACCTTATGTAAATCGTACTTAAGATTATTATTGCTTCATTTGGAAATAACGTCAACTATGGTAAAGTTATACTTCAGATTGCAAAAATAAGTAAGTACATTCTAAACCGTAGCAAAAAAAAAAAAATATTGCCCTATTTACGGCATTAAAGGTCGTTTATGAAATAAATAAAAACTACTAATCAAAAATTTCTAATTGCCGTGTGGTCTCCGGCAGAGTAGAATAGGACCACTCCAAGTCTTACCGTGGATGTCGTAAAAGTCGACTCAGGAAATACAAGCTAAACAAAACTTGTACACATCAATGAGACCTCCCCGACCCGTCTGGCCAACGTGTAGAGTGTAGGCTAAAACCTCTGGCTGCTCTGGCCAGGTATGGCTATGTGCAGTAGAGACTAAAAAGACTTTTGATTAGTGGTTTACCTGCGTGAATTTGGCGACAACTGTCTCGATACTAAATTTGTCAAGTAGCACTTCCACTATTTTTTTCTGTACCGTGGTTTATATATTATAAATAACAATGAATGATATTTTTCAGTGCAAATTTTCGACTTCCCGTACTGAATATGATCGGCTGATCGCGTGTATGGGAATTTGAAAAAAAAAATCTTTTCTATAACTATATTTTTGGGATTGTTTTCGGTATCAAGGACTGAACTTGTTGTAAAATTTGCGCACTGGAAAATATCTCCCTGTGTAATGAATAAACTTACACGGTTACAGTTGCATCGAAATTAATTTGTGCACTTCTAAAAATATTTTACATGTTAAATGTTGAATAGTATATAAGTCGGTGTTTTGATGTTATTTTATAAGTTAAATTTAGTGCGCCTATCAAAATATTTTTATATTTTGATGTTATGATGTGCCTAGCGGCATACATATTTTGATGTGCCTAGCGTCATACATATTTTTATATTTTGATGAAAAGATGTGCCTAGCGGCATACATATTTTGATGTGCCTAGCGGCATACATATTTTTATATTTTGATGAAAAGATGTGCCTAGCGGCATACATATTTTGATGTGCCTAGCGGCATACATATTTTTATATTTTGATGAAAAGATGTGCCTAGCGGCATACATATTTTGATGTGCCTAGCGGCATACATATTTTTATATTTTCATGAAAAGATGTGCCTAGCGGCATACATATTTTTATGTGCCTAGCGGCATACATATTTTGATGATAAGATGTGCCTGGCGGCATACATATTTTGATGTGCCTAGCGGCATACATATTTTGATGATAAGATGTGCCTGGCGGCATACATATTTTGATGTGCCTAGCGGCATACATATTTAGATGTGCCTAGCGGCATACATATTTTTATATTTTGATGATAAGATGTGCCTAGCGGCATACATATTTTGATGTGCCTAGCGGCATACATATTTTGATGTGCCTAGCGGCATACATATTTTTATATTTTGATGATAAGATGTGCCTAGAGGCATACATATTTTGATTTTATTTTGCGCATAGCGACTTACACATTTTCCCAACTATTGTTACTAATTAAAGTCATTTTATTTCAGATTATTCATCGATTAGAGATGCATTGATATAATTTTTGCTTCATTAGATATACAGTATTATACGATTTGAGTAAACTTTTTAGATACAGTTAATAAATAAGTTATGTAATATACAGCCTTAATAAATTCAGCAGGGCGCATAAGGTCCGGCCTGATATATGCGTTTTCCTAAAATGTATTTTTTTCCCAAAATGTCCCTTTTCCATAATGTCTGCACGTCTTTTGCATAATGTCAGCTTCTCAAAATGTCTGTCCGCAAGAATGATAATTTGCATAAAATGTTCGCTTTTCAGAAAGTACTTATTCCCAAAAAGTCTGCTGAGATTGCAGACATTTTTTTTTTAAATATCCTCCTTACCATTGTAGTATTACAGAAAAGTCTTATTCCCAAAATATCAGCCAACACTATCACGCAACACTTACCTAATATATAATTTATCATTTTAAAGCGAAAATCCAATGTTTTTCCCAGGGTCATAAAATCTTTCAACCAAATTTCATTTAAACCCGTTGATCCCAATATCTTTTACATTTAGAACATTGATTTAAAAATAAAGCAGACATAATGAGAAAACAAAAATAATAAGACTATATAGACAAGTTAATTTGCTAGCAAATAAAATAAATAAAAACAATTCTCAAGAACACGAAACAAGTAGTTCCGCTACTCATCACTATATGGATATCCGCAGCGTCATCTATTATTTGCTGGAGAAAGCCCTGACCTTCAAGCGTTCATCCCCAATAACCTTTAAACGGCTTAACCGATTTTCATCTAACATAAGAGAATTTGACAGATAGACTGGTAGATATTAGCGTGAAACTTATAACCCCCCTTTATGTTATAATAATAATAATAAATATATAGGGACAAATTGCACTGATTGAGCTATCCCCAAAGTAAGTTCGAAACTTGTGTTTTGGGATACTAACTCAACAACGAAAGTATATTTTATAATAAATACATATATAGATAAACATCCAAGACCCAGGACAATTTGAAAAAAAGCCATTTTCCAACTTGCCCTGACCGGGGATCGAATCCGGGACTTCTGGGTGGCGGACTAGCATGGTGACCACTACGCCACGGAGGTCGTCTGATTTATGTTGGGGGTTCAAAAGCGAACATAACGGAAAAGCAAAAAAATTATAGGAATGTAAACATTATGAATAGACGACTCCCTGAGATTGTACACATTTTAAATAGAGGACATTTTGAGATAGCTGACAAAATGGAAGTGCAAACATTGTGAAAACGCAGACGTTGTGAAATTTGTACATTTTAGGCCCAACGCAGACGACAGACTAAACCATGCCGCACTTTTTAGTCTGTGAAAATAGAATCCATGGAATCACATGCAGTAACGCACACGAGGCGCAAAAAGTCCGGCGCGCATCGTGTGCGTTACTGCGTATGGTTCCATAGGTTCTATTTTTCACAGACTAAAAGTGCGTCACGGATAGTCTGTCGTCTGCGTTGGGCCTTAGGAAAACAGATATTTTAGGCCTGCGCTGGCGCATATTCGATGAAAGGAAAGAAAGATAGAAAAAGAATTTATATCGATGCATCACTAATACAAATATTTTCTATTGAGATAAAATTCATATTCAAATCTTGAATTCTTGAAAATAATTAAAAGTAAATTTTGAATTCTTGAAAATAATTAAAGTAAATTTTGAATTCTTGAAAATAATTAAAGTAAATTTAAAATTCTTGAAAATGATTATAGTAAATTTTGAATTTTAAAAGATTTTTGATAATTTTGAGGTATACATTAAAATAATAACTTTTTGTTTAATCCATGTTTGTTCAAAATAAAAGTTGGCAAGGGTGGCCATCCAAATAATTAAAGACTATATTAAGTCTCTTATTTAAGAAATTATTTATTTTAAGAATTAGGTTTTTGAATTTTGAGAAACGCCTTAAATATGGAGTTTCATGAATAGATATGGCCATCATTGTTAGCTCTAATACAGGCATCTAGGAATTTAAACTTAGGTTGGTACCAAGGAAAAATCTGTAAAAGAAATGTCAATTTGTTGTATATTATTTGAGTCATTTTGTTTGCTTTTTTATTCATTTAATGATATATATTTTTTTAATTATTATTTTTCCTTACTTGACGTATACCTACAGAACTTATTGTTAAGCCGTTTTGAACTGAGTTTCATCAAAATTTCATCCCCTATTTATCCCCGAAGAATGATTTCTTTTTACAAAAAAATTATACAGTAAACTTTGACCCATATACGCACACTGTCAAAAATGACGAACTTTCTACACGTATCTTACCCCTTTAAAAACGATCTTTATTTCAAAAAAGGCATACAGCAAACTATGGTTTTGAACCGTGAACTCACATATAATTTATTTACATTTAAAACTTTAAAATTGGCCATGTTTTATACAAACTTTTGACCCTCATTTCAAGCCCCTTAGGGATGAATTTGCAAAAATTCCTTTTTAGTGCACACTTAGTCGACCAGCGGTTTCAGCTGTGCGTTAGTTGATCAGTCGTGAAAATTATATGTCAGCTAGTTATTTTCATAGAAGATAATATAGATCATTTGGCGGTTTCAGCTGTGCGTTAGTTGATCAGTCGTGAAAATTATATGTCAGCTAGTTATTTTCATAGAAGATAATATAGATCATTTGGCACTTTTCTTATTGTCTCTATTAAGAGCGGCCAACCCGCCTTACTTTTCATACAAACGCTCGTACGTGATTATGGATTATGGCGTTGTAACAGATTATTCTTGGAAAGTTTTGAACTAACATAAATCTTGTGCGCTAAATCTAGGTATCAATCGAAATTAAAAATTAAAATTTGGAAAAACAAATTCAGTATAAGTCTCCAAAAATCTGCTTTTTTGTACAAATTTTACCTGAACTTCGGCCGATCATATAGTACTCATGAATTGTAAAATTAAAAAAAAAATTGCATACAAACCTTGCAAATGTAATGAAGATTTTAAATAAAAAACAAATATTTCACACACTCGTAAGGCTTACTGAAAATCACGTACGAGGGGGGGTCAAAAAGTTCGCGGAATGGAGGGGATAGCGGGGGGTGGGGGACCTGCCGCAGGTAGTAACTAATGAGCAACTCTTTGTGAGTATATATGCCAAGTTTGAACCTGATTGTGTCAATAACCTTTGACCTGTCGTCGATCAAACAAGTGAATCCGGAAGAAAAACTTGAACATGGAAAAAATCGAGTTTCGTGCCGTCATAAAGTTCCTCACTAAGCAAGGAAAACCACCTCAGAAAATTTTGGAAGAAATGTTATCAGTATACGGGGACTCTTGCCCTGGGAAAACCATGGTGTACAAGTGGAATAGCCTTTTCAAGCAAGGCAGAGAGTCTCTTGAAGACGACCCTCGCTCAGGACGGCCGATTGAGGCCACCACCTCAAACATCGTTGAAAAAGTGGAGAATCTTATACTGGAGGATACTCGTTTGAAGAAGAAACAACTTGCAGAAATGGTTGGAGTATCACCTACAACCATTTTAAATATTCTACACGACAATCTTGGGATGTCAAAAGTCAGCGCAAGATGGGTGCCAAGAATGCTCACACCACCACAGAAACAGCTGCGCGTCGAGTATTCAAAGGAGTTTTTAGACCTCTGTAGCGCCGACAAGGAAGGAATTTTTGCAAGACTTGTTACTGCAGATGAAACTTGGGTTCATCATTATGAGCCTGAGTCGAAGCAAGAGTCTATGCAGTGGCATAAAAAGGGTCAGCCCCCCCCTAAGAAATACAGGGTGTCACAATCGGCTGGAAAAATCATGGCAACTGTTTTTTGGGATACAGAGGGTATTTTATTAATAGATTATAAAGATAAGGGTGTTTCTATAACGGGAGAATACTACGCTAATCTACTAAGACAATTAAAAGAAGCAATCAAGGAGAAAAGGCGGGGAAAGTTGACAAAGGGTGTGCTGCTTTTGCATGACAACGCACCGGTACACAAGAGCCGCGTTGCGATGGCTGCCCTTCATCACTGTGGCTTCGAAATGTTAAACCATCCTCCCTATAGTCCAGACTTAGCCCCCTGTGATTATTTTTTATTTCCCAAATTAAAAAAAGAGCTTCGGGGGAAGAAATTTTCCGATGATGAAGAAGTCAAGTCGGCGATTTCGGCCTATTTTGAGGACAAAGACAAATCATTTTTTTTCGACGGTATTAATAAGTTAATAGAGAGATCTGAAAAATGTATTCGACTTAAGGGGGAATATATTGAAAAAGAAAAATAGTACAGTATTTTATTTCACCCCCCTTCCCCTCCGTTCCGCGAACTTTTTGACCCCCCCTCGTATTACCTGAAACAAGTTTTTTGAAATTTCCGCACCCTGTGATAAGTTAATATTCGTTCAATTAATAGTAAATAATAATACTAATTTCGTACAATATAGTGCAAACTGAGCGCTCAGGTGCTATGTCTCTTTTTATGCTCGCGTTGACAATAGACGGACCGGAAAAGAAAATCTCAAGAATAAAATAATATTTTTTGAATATTAATAATCTATGTTGTAAAAGGACTTTTATCATTTGATTGGTATAGTAAAAAGGATTTCATTTCTCTCAAGAAAAAAAAAACCTATATGGCAAATTTTGACGAAACTGATTTCTGAGTTATTACTCGACAGACGTACGTTATGAGCAGGGCTTATTATTATTTTTCGCATTTAAGATTCTTAGATTAGGTTATTTACAATATATCTATGGAAGTAAAACACTACTGAACATACACATATTATAAAAAACCTAATCTCTACCCGTTGGTAAGGTAGCGGGGCAAGGCCCAGGCTACCGGCGGTTAGGTATTATTATTATTTTGTATGTAGTGGGCGAAGGCCTTTATTGTTTTACAATCAAAGAAAGTCATAGTGTGTCTCTTTACTTTTCTTATGTCGAGAGAAAGTATGCATTTAATTCACAAAATGAAAAGAGCATAGCTAATACCGAGATAAGCCAGATAAATACGCGGTGAAAACGAGGTTATCTCAAATGAGTTTTTTGTAAAAGTATTTTTTTTAGAAGCTTGTATTGTAAGCTTGTATTATCAAGACAAATGCAATAAGTCCATACTGAAAAAAGGTTATGTAGTTTCTATGGCCATTTTCTGGTTCCATAATCAGAACAGCTCATTGACTTCATAATATTGTATTGTCATCCGACACATACAACACAAGTATGTAATTTCAGCTCAATCGGTTGATAAAAAATGATTGTCAATTAAATTGCCAGATTTGACCTAAACAAACATGCTTACATCATACATACAATATACATTGCAAGTTCAATAAACACTTGTAAAAGAATCCTAGATAAATCGACCGGACCGGACAAGACCTAAATACTAAGTTTATATTTACAAAAAGTACTCGTTTGAAGTAATAATACTAATATAATTTTTGTAGCAGATTTTATATTACACAAAACTGCCCTACGACTTTCTTGTTAGACGTAAGAAAGGCTCCAACACACAGCAACGACATTAACCGTAAATAATAATGCAGGCATTGTTAAAAAGAGAAACATTGTCTTACTATTACGAATTCTTAAAAACACGAGTTATGGCGCCTGCAATGTTAACGTGACAAACGTAAAATGCAAGAAGTGAACTGAAGTGTGTTGTAGGCTTAATACTCTATTAAAAAAATACTTTTTGTATTTAAGTATCGTTTCACGCTGTCTTATATCTTGATGAAAATTTTATTCAGAACTAGCCGAAGCCCGCGACATCGTTCGCGTGGACTTTATGTCTCTGGAAAATGCTCATCAGGCTGAACAACTTTTACTAAAGCGGCATTTTTATACCTCTTATAGTTTAGCTGGACTATTAGGGTTCTGCATCAGGCGTTCCATTTTCCAAAATCATTTATACTCTATATGTTGCCCAGGCTTAATAGCTATATAACAAAAAAGTTTCATTCGAATCCGTCCAGTATTTCCGGAGATTAGCATGTACAAACAGACAAACAGACATACAGACAAACAGACAAACAGACAAACAGACAAACAGACAGACATTTTTTTTAAAATTCTTACTCTATTACTACGTCTCCATCGCCCCAAATATTTTTTTTGGAAATATATTTAATGTACAGACACACTTTTTTTACTGTTTTATTATATGTATAGATATAGATATAGATTAAATAGAACCGGCTTCATTATCAAAATTTAAGAGCGTCGCTTTTGTAGGTGGAGTTTCTTCCATACAAGGTCCTTTTTAATTAAGAACAAATATTTTAATAAGCAATTTAGTTTAGCTTTTTTAACTTTTCCCCGTGACTGAAAAAAAGAAAAAATACAGGTCCCGTACAAATCGACCTAGACGTGATTTAGTGGGTACGGAAAGTTAACATACTTTTTTCATATTTCTTTATGTATACTTAATTTCAATGAAGATAGTTGTTCAGAATGAAGGACTGAATCACCTCTTAAACATTTGTATTTAATGAAAAGCACCTAGGTAATTTACTGTCAGCCTTTTGATATCTGGGTATCACGTAAAATATACAAGCTCTAACAAAATAGACTGAAACTATTTTAAGGGTGAATTTAGTTCGTGATACTGAACAACTTTCCGCAAGAAACATGTACCCAAATACGAAAAAATATTTTTTTCCCCCCTATATAGGGGGGAAAAAGTAGGCCGATCTTGTATAAAAAGCAATTTTTTTTTTCATATTTCGGTATTTTCAATAGGGAAATTTGTTCGGTATCCTGGACTGAATTCACCCTTAAAATAGTTTCAGTGTGTTTTGTTTGACGTTATATAAAATCTTTTGAATTTAAGACAGCGTGAATCCGGTCTTAGATTATAAAAGTACTGCAAAGCGAATGCGTATATGGGCACGGCGAGAGTATATGGCGGAAGCGAATGTATGTAAATATGTTTTCGCATATATAATAATACAGATTATATGATATCAGGTACCGGAGATAAGCGGCGTTGCGTTCATTTTCAACCAAAAGTTCTTCAAAGAGTTGTACGAAGTGACTGGAATAGATCTGGAGAATATAGTATATTACAAAGATGATACGCACTACTTCGTCATGACGGCCAAGAAGCACAGTCTGTTGGACAAGGGCGTACTGCTGAACGTAAGTGTTGGAAACATACATTTAGTAAATACAAGATAGATATAGCGTATTGTAAAAAATTATCAAAATCGGTTGTTGTTTGGAGTAAAAGTCGGCTTTTAGACTATTTGGGTTTGAAAAATTATTAAGGGGGCCGAAAACCAGAGACATTCCTTTTTGCATTGAAGTAAGTCTAAAGACTGCTTTAAAAAAAGACTGGACAGTTGGCTAAGCACAAATAAAGTGACTATAAAACAATTAAACGTTTTGTGAATATGTAAATTAACTAATAAAAAATTCAATAGTGGCTGAAATAGACACATCCGCTTTAAGCTGCTCGTCTATAACCCAATAACTAAATATATAAAAAAATATTTTACAGGACTACTCAGAGGTATCTCGCTTGCTGAGCGTGGACAACGTAGACCGAGCAGCGCTGATGCGTTACGCCCAAGAAGCGGCTCGGTTCTCGACGGATGGGCGGCTACCACTAAGGGATTTCGCGCTAAATCACTACGGGGAGCCGGATGTCGCGCTGTTTGACTTTACATCCATGTACGCAGCGGAGAACGCTAGCATGGTCAGTTATTGTTTAGTTTGATCAGTTACTCTCAGGGAGTCAAGTGGCTCTCGGGTGCTACTCTCAGCAAGCGGCTCTCGGGTGCTACTCTCAGCAACCGGCTATTGGGTGCTACTCTCAGCAAGCGGTTCTCGGGTGCCACTCCCAATCAGCGGTTCTTGTGTGTTACTCTCAGGAAGGAGGTCTCTTGTGCTATTCTTAGTAAGTGGTTCTCGCGTGCTACTCTCGGCAGCGGGTGCTCTTTTATACTATACTCTCAGCAAGCGGCTCTTAGGTGCTACTTACAGCAAGAGGTTCTCGGGTGCTAATCTTAGCAAGCGGTTCTTGTGTGCTACTCTCAGAAAGGTTTCGTATATTACTCTTAGCAAGTAGTTCTCGCGTGAATGGTGAGCTTAGAATAGCATCAGAGAGTAGCCCTGCAACGGGCGCATACGTGCTATTCTCCAAACTCTCGGGTGCTATTCTAAGCAAGCGGTTCTTGTGTGTTAAAGGTATACGAACGCCACGGCCGCCGCTTGCTGTGCCAGTTGGTTGGAGACAGTTTGCTGGAGCCGTTCTGGCCGACTGGCTCGGGCTGCGCTCGCGGCTTCCTCTCTGCCCTGGATGCCGCTTGGGCCGTCAAGACCTGGGGGCAGAGCCCTGCGCCGCACCCGCTCGAGGTCATCGCCGAAAGGGAGTCCATTTATAGGCTGCTTGGTAAGACTACACGTTATGTTAGTTTACGTATCTGCGACCAAAATAGCCAAAATAGTGGAAAGCGTCACTTCCACGCTATGACGTCTAATTATTTTGAGCACCGTAAGATCGGTTGTATAGCGTCCCGGGTTCTTTCGCAATGGCGATTGTTTCTACGTTTCTGATGTGCGTATATTGTATGCTATAGATCATAAATTTGTATGGATCTCGTATTCATTACAAACTATCAGATTGCAAACAATTGACGTAATTGGGCAGTATCAGTAATCCCACAAATAATCCGCGCCACATTTCCATTTTTATATAAACTGATATCAAGATGAAATTTAAGCAGGATGACACATATATGTGTTTTGAACCTGTCGGTAAAAACCATGGAACGCGATTATGTGCTGACGTGATATGCTGACACATTACGGCATCGAGTATGTGCACATTGGAGATCAGTCGATAATGATGCAAGAACGCGGGACGCTTTATCTTCGTTTATGATGACTTGGTGTATGCACTAGAAAATGATTATTTTCTCGTTTAGTACTATAAGAGAAGGCGAGGTAAGAACGCTGCGTTAAGCATAACCACGCAACGTCTTTATTCTAAATCTGTCATAAACTCGTGGGACAGAGACACAACATCTCTGCTATCTCTTTCTCTCGTAGAGTTTGTGACAGAGATGAAACGCGTGGTCCCGCCTAACGCAGCGTACGCCCTCATAATGTGCCAATAAATTTTATATATGTACTAGTTTATAAGAAACAAAAGATATATGTTACTTATACCTTGTTATTATTGCCACGTTATTATAAAGGTGTCGTTTTAAAAATTTAACAATGGACATAACTACAACTACAGTAAAATTCAACTATTTTACACTGACTATATATTTATATATCCATTATTGCCTTCTATCTTCTTTTATTTTTCTTTTAAATTATTTTCACTAGCTCAAACGACTCCTGAAAATCTGCACCGCGATTTTGGCGCGTACACTTTAGACCCGGGTACTAGATATCCGAATCTAAATCGTACGGCAGTTACCCCACACCGAGTGACAGGGTTCTACGACTCGGACGAGCCCTTACCTCTCGACGCTAAACCATCTGCCAGGAAAAGAAGAAGAGGTACGCATATTTTTATATTCTCTACAACTCGTTTAGAATTCATAAAAAATATCAAATGTTTGCTTAACCTATTTTTGCTTATCTATTTCAGTATGTTTGTTTTCAGTATTTGACGTAGTGGTTGTTGTTGTTTCGTGTGTGTTAGTGGCCAATACTAGTGTCAGATTTTGCAAGCTGCATGAAGGCATCTGACATAGCTTGACGACTGCCGTATAATGATGACAGCCGGGACCAACGGCTTGTACGTGCTTTCCGAAGCACGGAGGAGCTCGAGAAATTTGTATGCCACTGGTGGTCACCCATCCAAGTGCGGGCCACGCCCGGTGTCGCTATGCTTGCGAGAGCGCTAGTAATGCGCACTCGGGCCGCCGAGCTCCTCGTTGACATAGTAAGATCGAGACATAACGATGATCTGATCTGATGCATGATTTCAATGTGTGTAGACGTGTTGTGGTTCAAAACACGCACCAGGGGGTTACTCCATAAAATGATACGTTAGTTGTACGATAGTGACGTCCTATTTTATGTCAAACGAAATTAGACTTTATCATCACACGTTAGTGCTCAATGTTGCTTGACACTGAAACGCGGATACGCAGTAACGTCCCTCTTGCGTACCGCTTTTGGAGTAACCCCCTTAATTTTACTGCGGATTGCATATTGTGGCTCAAATCAGATACTTTTTTTCAAAACGTCAGAACAAACACTTTCTATGCGATTTGTATGAAATAAAGGCTAATGACGTCATAGTTTTTTGGAGTCAAATAGCGAAAATTTTCTGCAATAATACATCCAAAATCACGTTTAAAATGACATTATTTTGTTACGTTTTATTTTCTTAACAGCACCAAATAAATTTGTTTGTTGACCCAGTAAAGTATCCAATTGTGTGTAGTCTGTGTAAACCTTTAGGCATCATCTAGTACCT
Organism: Acrobasis consociella; assembly: GCA_963555685.1. Lineage (NCBI taxonomy): Eukaryota > Metazoa > Arthropoda > Insecta > Lepidoptera > Pyralidae > Acrobasis > Acrobasis consociella. The sequence goes on along the minus strand of OY743104.1, from coordinate 2,471,510 downwards.
CCACATTAATAAGAGAGACATGATAGAAAACTCAACTAGCTTTATCTCTATTCCCACTGTCCTAACTAGATTGTATGCTTCCCGTGGATTCTGTTGTATTTGGCCACCCTGATGCTTCCCGACGGCAAACCACGGTGATCCTGGCCAAGAGTTGGCCAAGTGTTGGCCAAACTTGGCCACAACGTGGTCAGAAGGATAAAAAGTGACGACCAGCCACTGGCAGTATCCTATGTATCGGTGCGGGGCGGGGCACCGATGTTGCCGGCGTTTAGGTCGAGACAAAGATTTAGTATAAGTATTACACACAGAACGGAATCTCCTAAGGTCCCGCGCAATATGCTTCTCTGTCCTCCGTTATCGCTCGTACCTGTAACACCTCCATAAGGTAAGTACAGGGCAGAGGTGCGGGGACGAGGACACAGAATTAATAATAGTATTACATACAGAACGGAAACTCGCACCGTCCCCCGCAATCTGGTGTCCCCGCAACCCTTCCCCCGTTATTGTGAGGTGTAAGCGCCAGTAAAACAGGGTTATTGGTAGTCGCACGTTGACATTACGCGAGTCACTTAGGATTATTGAATTATAATGGTGAGAAACTGCGCACATTATCATTGTTTATCCACGGAAAACAATAAATAACGAAAATTTTATAGATTTCCGAGTGATGAAAACAGGTAAGCAAAGCAACAAACTCTGTGGTGGCGACCCTGATTGTTTAACTCACACATTTGACGTGTGCACGGACGGATTGTTTCGTTTGTAGTAGTACTAGGTATATATGCTGCTCCGTTTGTATGAAGTGCCATACCTGTGACGGGGACGAGGACGTATTGCGCTGGACCTTAGGAGACTCCGTTCTGTATGTGATATTTATATTCATTCTGTGGCCAAGATTCCATTGAAGCTAAACGGGAATATGCTGTGTTCTGACTCTTTCACACACGACTTTGTGCACGCTCTCTTGTTTTGTATACTCCTTACCCAGTGGCGTACTTTAAACTAATCGGGCGCTGTATCAAAATTTGTTTAGTATCTTCCTTTCATGTCTTTCGTTACTTCCCCTTCCCAAACTATATCAGCAAAAATAAATATGTTGAAAATGCAAACAGATTCAGAAGAGTAGGTGATAATCTATTGGGTTGGGTAACGGAACATGCAAACGCTCTTTTACTTCCCAGCACTCATTACTATTGCATGGTTGTGTAGCCCTAACTCTCCTTTGAAACAGTTCGAGCTTAAAACAAGTTGTGATTTGTATTAAAAATGCTAACAGAATCAGAAGTATCCGAGGAGGTGTTGGTGGGCTGGGTGGGGTGGTCAGAGCCAGGGCTGCGGGCGGCGGCCAGCGGGCCGGCCCTCGCGGCCGCGGTGCGCCGCTACCGGCCCGACCTGCTGCCAGACAACGCACCTCCAAGAGCCGTCTACCATAGCCTACACGAGCTGGGTGAGTAGCGCTAGCGGTGCAAGTGGATAAATAAAATTATATAATAAAATAAATAAAAATTTCCTATCCTTGCGTTTAAAAATCATTTTACTGTCCCTGGGTTAAAAAAAATCAATATGTTGTCCCTGGGTGAAAAAATCATTTTTCTACCCCTGCGTTAAAAAATCATTTTCCTGTCCCTGGGTTGAAAAAATCATTTTCCTATCCCTGCGCTAAAAAGTTGTGTTTTACGCGCGCTCTGCGTGCATACTATACCACATATTGACTACGGTAAGACTTAAAACGCCCGTCAGGCGTGTCTCATAATCCATTTATTGGCCAGGGGAAGACTGTAAATAATTGATATAACGTTTATTTTTCTTTGCTTTTTTTCCTTTATTTATTTTTACGCCAGGGATTTACGCCTACGATTCGATACGATTTACGCCTACCGTCGGGCGTGTCGCTCCGCGGCATGCCGAAATAACGTTTATGTTCTCTACAATTTTTTCTTTTTTTTTATACGCCAGGGATCGCACCCCTGCCGTCGGGCGGGTCTCTCCGCGACGTGCCAGACGCCAAGATACGGACCTACCTGTCGCGAGTATACAACTTCTTCAAGGGCGATGTCCCTCATATACAGCATGACACTAATGTGTTCGATCAGGTATATAGTCGTAGACCGACCACGCTAGTACCCCTGGCTTTGTGAGATGTAGACCTCGCGATTCTGTCTTTGTAAAGCTTCTAATAAAATAATTGCAACCGCAAATCTTATAACTTTAAAAAATTCTCATACTTGCTTTTGACATCTCAACATACATACCTCAGATCTCTTGGCACGGATAGACTAAGATGTCGGAGTTTTAGGTTTTAGGTTTAGTTTTGTTTTCAGTAGAAAACAAAACTAAACCTAAAACCTAAAACTCCGACATCTTAGTCTATCCGTGCTTACCGCAGACATCTTAGCTTACTTCAGCTTACAAATACAAATACAAATTAACTTTATTGCACCATTATAAACATAAAAAATTACAATAACAACAAGAAACAATATAGGCATAAAGCTTACCTCATCTTACCTTAGATAATTCAACCTTCCTTAGCTTAATGCAGACACTTAGTTTACCCTAGCTTACCTTGGACATCTCGGCTTACCTCAGATATCTCAGCTTACTTCAGCTTACCTCATCTTACCTTAGAAATCTGTGCTAACCTAAGCTTAATGCAGACACTTGTGCTTACCTTAGCTTACTGCAGACACTTAGCTTACCCTAGCTTACCTTGGACATCTCGGCTTACCTCAGATATCTCAGCTTACTTCAGCTTACCTCATCTTACCTTAGAAATCTCAGCGTCCCTTAGCTTAATGCAGACACTTAGCTTACCCTAGCTTATCTTTGACATTCAACTTCCCTTAGCTCAATGCATACACTTAGCTTACCCTAGCTTACCTTAGACATTTCAACTTACCTCACTATTTCAGCTAACTTCAGCTTTCCTCATCTTACCTTAGACATCTCAGCTTCACTTAGCTTAATACAGGTTATGCAGGCATAGACATCTCAGCTTCTCTTAGTTTAATGCAGACACTTAGCTTACCCTAGCTTACCTTGGACATTTCAACTTAACTCAGATATCTCAGCTTACTTCAGCTTTCTTTATCTTACCTCAAGACATCACAGCTTTCCTTGTTTAATGCAAACATTTAGCTTACCCTAGCTTACCTTCTTTTTTTATATTACTATCTACCTTAAACATAATCGGAGCCTTCTTTCGCTCAGCTTCCCTTAGCTTAATGCAAATACTTTACGTACCCCAGCTTACATTCTTTTTTTACATTACTATCTACCTACAACATAATCGGAGCCTCTTTCTTTTTGTCTTATCACAAATCTTTCTTTCCTTAATTTTCTTTAGACATGGTTTATTCTCCTAGCTTACGTTGGACATCTCAACTTACCTTAGCTTAATGCAGACACTTAGTTAACTCTAGCTTACCTTGAACATCTCAACGTACCTCAGATATCTCAGCTTAATTCAGCTTTCCTCATCTTACCTTAGGCATCTCTGCTTCCCTTAACTTAATGCAGACACTTAGCTTACCCTAGCTTACCTTGGACATTTCAACTTACCTCAGATATCTCAGCTTACTTCAGCTTTCTTCATCTTACCTTAAGACATCACAGCTTTCCTTGTTTAATGCAAACTTTTAGCTTACCCTAGCTTACCTTCTTTTTTTATATTACTATCCACCTTAAACATAATCGGAGCCTTCTTTCGGTCTTATTACAAACTTTCCTTTTCTTGATTTTCTTTAGACATGTTTTATTCTCCTAGCTTACGTTGGACATCTCAAATTACCTTATCTTAATGCAGACACTTAGCTTACCCTGGCTTACCTTGGACATCTCAATTTACCTCAGATATCTCTGCTTACTTCAGCTTACCTCATATTACCTTAGACTTCTTAGCTTACCTCAGACATCTCAGCTTACCTCGGACATCTTAGCTTAATACAGCTTACCTCATCTTATGTTAGACATCACAGCTTCCTTTAGCTTAATGCAGAGATTTTAGTTTACCCTAAATTACCTTGGCAATCTCAACTTACCACAGATATCTCAGGTTACTAGACATCTCAACTTACTGTAGACACTTAGCTTATTCTAGCTTCCACAGATATCTCAGGTTACTAGACATCTCAACTTACCTCAGTCATCTCAACTTACTGTAGACACTTAGCTTATTCTAGCTTACCTTGGACATCTCTGCTTACCTCCGATATTTCAGCTTATCATAGCTTACCTTAGACATATCAGCTTACCTTAGACATCATAGCTTAATTCAGATAGCTTAGCTCAGCTTACGTCAAACGTTTCAGCTTTCTTCAGATATCTCAACTTACTCTAGCTTACCTTATACATCTCAGCATACCCTAGAAATCTCAGCTAACCATAGACATATCTTTCATCACATAATCAGACATCTCAGCTTACCTCAGCTCATCTCAGACAGGTGGCAGAGAAAGGCTGACGTACAGATTTTCTCGATCTCAGCTTACCTAAACTTACCTAACAGCTGACACAAGCTGTATATGTATGTCAGATGAGCATTTGTGTGGTAAGTTTAAGCAACCTTCAGGAATCAACTCCCTTGGGAAAATTCTACTACCGTTTTACGAGATATTTGTGCTTAGTTCTTTCGATAGCTTAATTTTTTGCACTTGATTATGTCTGTATTATATTTTGCTGCCTACGGTGAATATATTGTTTTTTAAGCGATATTTTAAATAATGTGTCCACAGATTAAACAGTCTCTCCAGAAGGAGAAACACGTCCGAAATTCGACCGACCACTCTGTGTCTGTGTACTCGAGTAAGTAACAATCCGCTTATTTCTAACAAGTCAAATCAGATACCTTTTTTCTAAACGTTAAGATTAACACTGTCTATATAATTTGTATGAAATAGCACGTCGTGACGTCACACTTTCTTGGAGTCAAATAGCGCTCGTTATAACAGTTTTTCTCAATCACATCACAAATAATTAAGAAAGTCCCTACACAAAAAAGAAAACAATCAGTTCAGTGTTCAATATTGAAATGTTTATAGTAATTAGATCTTTACAGACATTTTCACACGTCAATAAGCATAATTTACATTACGTGTAGTGTATATTAAATTAAATTAATTTTTTAAGGAAAAGCTACCGATACCAGCGCTTCCCAACGACTGCTGAGAATAAATGCTAAAAGAAACTCATTAGTATTGGTAACACTTATTGTGACAGTCTTGACATAGTCTTAGCCCATCTCGGGAAGAGAATACCTTGTTTTTCTAAACCACGTTCAACTTTAAACACTTTTTCTTTATACAATATCTTTAAAAAAAAAACTAAAAAGCGTTGTGTTACAGACGCGGCCGACGCCGACAAATCGCACTCGAGCTACCGAAAGAAGCGGCGCTCCGTCCGACAAGTAAGTACCGACAGCGCCGACTACATCCGCCGCAAGATCGGCAAACTCCAGCTCGATGACATCACCACGCTGGCGCGCCTCATTGAGGGCCACGACCGACAGGCGGACGGCCACGCCGACAAACAGCGCGAGCTCCAGGAACAAATACTGGCTCTCCTCGACCCCGAGGAGTCCCCAGACCCCCAAATGCTCAGGCAGTCCCTCGCGCAACTACTGAACACAGGCAACACACGCGTCAAACATAACGATGAACAAAAACTCTCACACTATTTCCAAAACAATCAGGAAAAACCAGTCAAACCACCGCGCAAACTCAAGGGTTTGGATCTCACCACAATGAAAATACCAGACTTTTCAGACGTATTCCAGGACGATGCTAACGAAGAAGAGAAGCCAGTGAGAGCGCCGCGCAAACTGAAGGGCTTGGATTTGAACTCAATGAAAATTCCAGACTTTTCAGATGTGTTCCAGGACAATGATAACGTCAAAGAAGAGCAGCCCGTGAGGGCGCCGCGCAAGCTAAAGGGCTTGGATTTGAACACGATGAAGATACCAGACTTTTCAGACGTGTTCCAGGACGACTCAGCTGATACTGACGCCACTCTCGTCAACGAGAGCAAAGCGCACAGTAAGAAAGAGTTCGTCCGATCATCGTCCACGGAGAGCCCCTATCCTCTGAAAGGACGACGCCTCTCTGACGTCATCGACACGCAAAAAAGAAGACACTCGCAAAGTCCCGACGTGTCCAAGCCGTTCGCACGCTCCAATTCCGTCGGTTCGCCCGAAATAGCTCAAAACACTAAGCGCATAGCGCAGATATTCGAAAATCACAAGCGTAGGCACACCCCTAGTCCGGAAACGCGGTCTGTGCGGTCCGGGTCGGTCGGCAATCCGGAAATGGCTTTGCGTATGCAACGTATGGCGGAAATAATAGAGGGTAAGCGGCGGTCAACGCCCAGTCCGGAACGTTCGAAGCGATCAGAGTCAATCGGGAATCCCGAGATGGCGTTGCGAAAGCAGCGGGTGGTCGATCTGATCCAAGGTCACAAGCCGAAGCAGGTGGAGCCGCCGCAGAGGAGGAATTCCGGAGACACGAACTTGGCGTTCAGAGTGCAGCGGATGTCGGATGTGATGCAGAAGAAAAACTCAGAGGCGAAGCGGGCAAAGGGCGGGGGGAGAAGGCGGGCGGCGCGGGAGATCATGCGGCAGCGGTTCGAGAAGAGCCTGCAGATGCTGGCCACTGAGCCGCGGCCCGAGCTGCCCTCGGCCGACCTTGAGCACGACTACGGCCTGCAGCAGTACCGCGCAAGCGCGCCGCATTTCGGCGAGCGAGTGCGCAACCTCGAGAAACAACTGCAGCACTATGTGAGACGCGTTTGACGTTGTGTGCCGCATGCCTAACGACCGACGGGATCCGTATGCACGGTCTTTCCACTAAGTCTCGAAATGTGTGTGCATGAATAAATCGTAACAGCGTCCACTGTTTGTTTTTCTCACTGTGTTCGACTAACATTCGAAGAAGATTACAGTACGTAGTGTGATATAACCGATGTGCAATGTTGCGCCCGCGCACCGGATGCGTGTACATATAAGGCTAATACTGAAGCTTTTTAATGGCGTTTATTACGTGCGTGTAAATAATTTTAAAGCGTTCAACGCTGGTTATCTTAACGTACTCTTAGGGTCGATGATGCGTTGAGCGACACTCACGGTTCCGTTACCAATCTATCGGGTCGGAATACGGGCGCAATCGAAGAAATGCTTGACCTTGACATTTTGAGAGTAGACCACTACCTCAACGCAGTGCAATAAAAATTAAAAAATGTTCTGATTTTTTCGATTGCAGTCGTACGACGCAGCATCACCCCCTAGCTTTCCTTATCCCCGTTCGGTTTCGTCTGTCCCCGGCACCGGTTCTGCGGATGGGCGCTTCTACACGCTGACACTACCCAAGTTACAAGTTTAGTTGTAAAATAGTCTTTAATAACTGTGGTCATACTACAACTAAAATTGTTGGGCAATTCGCACCTGCCTTGTCTTCGACAGTGATCGATCGCCTTTTGCTTTTTTGACGCTCGGCGTTAGATGACATTTACATACAGGTGTGTGGAAATGTCATCATATTCACATATGAAGATAGTAGAAGTTAAACAGTTTAATGCCATCTCAGCGCTCTTACAGACAAGCGATCGTATGCCCGCGACACATACCTCTTATTTACCGATATTTCGTGTTACGTACAGTGAAAATCGCAACAACATTTTTCGAAACGAAAAAGGGAACCCACACCTGCCGACAATGGTCGGCGACCTGTGTCGCGGGCATACTGTCGCGCGTCTGTGAGAGCCCTAAAGCGACTTATGTGTCGAGTGCAAGCGCCCATGCGCAGCTGAATCACCGCTGCCTTTTTTTACACCCCCCAAAAACTCGTTACGTAACAAAGTTGTACTTGAATAATTCTAATAATCATTATCATTTCAGTCGCTAACGCCCACTGCTGAAAAAATAATTTGACATTTTTTTTGGTTTGAAAGATGAAAATCGTCACAAATTAAAACTAATGAAAAACATCAGCGATTCCTCTATCGGTATATCGCGCAAAGTTTGAATTCAACAAATTACATGCGATGTAATTTGTCGATAGAGGAATCGCTGATGTTTTTCATTAGTTTTAATTTGTGACGATTTTCATCTTTCAAATCAAACTAAATAAATATTAAATTATTTTTATCGTTTCAGAATTTATTTATTTTATATCCAGCAGTGGGCGTTATGCGGCATTGTTGTATTTTTTCATGTTGTGAATTTGAAACATTGATTTTGTTACGCAACGCTCAGATAGACGAAACCAAACGCTTTTGACATACTGACGTATACTTTACGTTTAGGAGGAGGGGCGGATCGTCGGTGGGGGGGCGCGGGCGGCCGGCGGCGGCGCGCGGGTCGCGAAGTTGGCGGCCGAACTGTCCGGGACTTCGGCCACCGCCGCGGCGCCAAAGTCTACTAAGCCCAAGGTTTGTATAGTACCTAGGCCGGTCTTCTATATCTTGAATTTTCTCTTAAACTCAAAATAATATTATGAAAATGTACATTTAGAAAGACTTCATTAAAATCTCTCTATATATACATTTATTTTGAGTTTGACAGAAAATTCAAGGTTTAGGTAGAGGACCGGACCAGGTATCTCGTTAGCCGACTGTTCTATTAATTCCTTTAGGTATCAAGACTTGTAGCAAAAGTACTACCCTCATATTCTTCTCGTTATTTTACTGTCATATATTAAAATGAGGGAAAGGAACAAAACATGTTTTTACTAAAATAGGTTTGTTTGGTTGTTGTTGTTGTGGTTGTTATTTGGTTGCAAACGTTTCTTAATTTTGATGAATATGAGACTAAGCCGTTACAAACCGGGCACAAATAATTATTCCCAAAGTCAAACATTTTTATTCAATGTAGGATAAATATATAAAAGCTAAAAATTAGCCTTCCCTGTTGTCAGGACCTGATGAGATCCGTCGGGAAAATAGAGCGGGACGACTGGAACGTGAAGGAGATAGAGAGGAAGATCATGGAGAACAGGCTGGGCAGGCCCGAGCCCAAGACGGCCGAGAAGGTGCCCAAGTGGGACAGGGAACAGGTAAACTTATTCTTTGTCTACATGTTTTTTTATTTTTTAACCCTGGTCAAAAGAGAGGTTATAAGTTTGACTCTAATGTCACTCGAATGGAAGGACCAATTTCGATACGTTGTTTTTTATAAGTAAGTTCCCTTGTGGTAGTTCTTAGCTAGGTTTGATGAAAATCTGGTAGACAACCCTTCTAGCATTTAGTTTGCCTATTGTTCGGTACAATTTGTATTTGATGAACAAAAAAAATTAAATAAATAAAATCGGTTCGGCCTTGTAAAAGTTATTGAGGGTTAACGCTTGAAATTCGGGGTTTTTGTAGTTTGTCTGGCAAATAATATATGGCGCTACAGATATTAGTTCTACTATTTAGTTTCTCCGCTCGTCAGTAGATGGCGTTTACATATGAAACTATTAAATGTCGGGGTTTATTTTTTAATTTAAGGTGTTGTGTTTGAATTATAAGTGAAAGAAACTAACAATCATCATAAAATAAATAAAATGATGAGTAAACATCAACTTCTTCAAAGGGCCTTTAGGTGTTGGATCTGTATCCCCCACAAGCCTCTCAAAGGACCGGGGTGAAAAGACACGTGAATCTTAAAGAGTACATAATAAATAAATCGTGTTTTTAAATAATCAAAATGGTTCATTTCTTTTTAATAAAACATCGATTTTATTTCAATGTAATTTTTTATTGAACATTGTTGGCGCTCACTCACACTAATGCAAAGCTGAGCTTATGCCTCAAGGACTGTAGCCAAGTCAAATCTCTTTGTGCAGTTTCTGGGCCGACAGAGAAGACTGAAAGAAGGCGACGCCGGTGAGGAGAAGTGGTGTGAAATAGACGAGACTCTCAGCAAGTTGGACCAGAAGTTGCGGGACTCTGGCCGTCCGGACCACGGCACGAATAAGGTTTGGATTGTTTTTTTTTCTTTTAATTTTGGCTCGACGCTGTTGCGTATTTAGCCAGGCTCAAGTTAATAAAACGTGGGAACAATCGATGTGAAGTATATATATATATATATACAATCAAAGGTTGGTATAGGTCCTTTGATTGCTTTAAGGGAGCTTTTGGCGATAAATTTATACAAGTCCATTGGTTTTCATAGCCGATTAAGTGGCGGGATGCGCCTACAGACGCCCACCGCAGTCCGCAAATTAATATCACTACAGCCGCACTATGACTGTTCACTTTAAACATTTTACATATTGTCCATGAGAATGATCATTTATAACACCAAACTACACCAATTTCATATTATCAAGTCCACTAGAATCAATTTGCAAAACAATTTAAAGCAAACTCCAACTGAACCCCTTGACTTCCCGCCAAAAACTCGTTTGGACCGTTATTACTAGTAGCTTGTGCGGCTGCGGCCCTAAGGCTCGGTGCAAACGGGCCACCAAAAAACGCGGCCACTGACCACTTTCCTGTAGTTTTCATACTTATTGTATGGACTCGCCGCACACGGTGACGCCGGTGGCGGCCACTAAATAAGTATGAAAGTGGTCGATGGCCGCGTTTTGCGCCGAGCCTAACTGCCGGTGGCTTGGGTCTTGCCCCGCTGCCAGTGGGCAGCTATATTAGGTTATAAGGTTTAGTTATATGTACTGAATCTGTGTTTATGAAAAAACTTGCTTTTTATAAATTAATAAGATAATAATTTATACTTGTAATGTATTTGTAAAGTAACTCTCGACTTCTGTGTATCTTTAGGTGGCGAATTTGGCCACGAAGTTCGTGAAGAAAGAAGAACCGGACCACGCGGCTAAGGCGCAACCCAAGGAAGAGGTAAGAAGAGTTACATATCTGTAATATTTATTTAGGCTGGGAATACATTGCTGTTCTATTTCTTGTCGGCCTTCGTGGCGTAGTGGTGTAGTGGTTACCATGCTAGTACGCCAACCAGTGGTTCCGGGATCGATCCTCGGTCAGGGTATGTTGGAAACTCACTTTGGGGCTAGCGTCAGTATAACTTGTCCCTATATATTTATTTATTTATAGATAAATATTTAAAAAAAAGGCGCAAAAGGCGCTGGAAGATGCCGGATTGAAAATCAGCCGATCAAAGACGGAATATATGTTCTGCGATTTTGGGGGAATTTCCAGCGCTACCAATGTTAGGATCTGTGACACATCGCTGCCAGTTTGTACGGATTTTAAGTACCTAGGATCAGTCCTACAGAGCGACGGAGACGTGGATCGAGATGTCACCAAGAGAATTAATACCGGATGGCTTAAGTGGAAACAAGTTACTGCAACAACATGCGATAAGCGGCTCCCAATGAAATTAAAGGGAAAGATATATAAGACGGTAATAAGACCTGCTTTGTTGTATGGAGGCGAATGTTGGGCTACGAAGAAGAGAGAAGAACATAGGTTACATGTAGCAGAGATGCGAATGCTTAGGTGGATGTGTGGGGTGACGAAGATGGATAAGATCAGGAATGAATATATAAGAGGGAGTTTGAAGGTAGCACCGATTGTAGAAAAGTTAAAAAGCCACCGTTTAACATGGTACGGCCATGTCAAGAGGCGAGATGCCGAACATCTGGCAAATAAAATGGTTAGCTTAAAGGTAGATGGCCACAAAGATAGAGGACGACCTAAAAAGACGTGGGGGGAATGTGTAAGGCGGGACATGGAGGAGAGGGGGGTTAGTACAAATATGGTTAATGATAGAAAACTGTGGAGAGAGTTGACATACAGAGCCGACCCCAAATAGGGATAAGGCGAGGAAGATGATGAGATAAATATTTAAAAAAAAATACGAATAAATCACACAGATTGAGCTTATCTCGAGACTTGTGTAATGGGATACTAACTCAAAGACGCTAAATATAGATAAACATCCAAGACCCAGGTCAATATGAAAAAATATCGTTTTTCATCTTGACCTGACCGGAACCCGGGACCTCCGGCATGATGATTTAGGTCACAGAGGTCATAAAATATTGTAACATAATAATTAAATTTATAACAAAAAAAAAAAAACAACAACTGACTTCAATTTCTTTCATGAGTTCTTTCCATATCTCCAAAGTTTTTCATCATAACTTCACCAAATGAATATGGGACCAACTTAGTAGTAAAGGCTTTCAAATAAAAAAAAAATCATCAAAAGCGGCCCTACGGTTGACGAAGATATCGCGTAACATACATACAAAAAAACAACATATACTAGAATTGATAACCTCCTTTTTTTGAACTCTGATAATTGATACCACCTTCTTTTTTGAAGTCGGTTAAAATTTTTTTTCAACAGTGTAAAAAGAGTTGGCGCGGTCCATCGTTCGCGGGCATGCAGTGCGCGGCGTGCGGCACGCGCGTTTTCGCCGCCGAGGGTGTGACTGCGGACGGGCTGCATTTACACCGCGCCTGCTTCCGCTGCGCTGTGTGCAAGAGCGTTCTCAGGCCGGGGTGAGTGGCTCGAACAAGATATATATATTTATATATCATTCCTCTTGTAAAAAGTTTATTTTGTCTCTGAGTCACTAAGTCATTGGAAACAGTAAATAAAAAGTAAATTTATTACAAATGGACTGAAACACAAGGAAAATTCAGGTAGTAAACCAAGCATGCTTTCGGTAACAATCGTCTGATTATTATTGACCAATCTATTGATCTAATACGTTTGCATATTTAAACTGGAAGTATGCGATCAACACGCTGACTTTTCATTGGTTTTGAAAAAAAATGTCGTATGGTAAATAAATTCCTCTATCCATATCTAAATTTGTGTATGATTATGATAAAAAATATTATTGCAAAAATGATTTTCGATCGAGATCACGTAGTTACGCCCGCACAAAACTGTCGTGTGACCCAGCGTGACATCGATGAACTGCGGCCGTTTGCCGACGGCGCCTAGCAGCGGTCCTACTAATTGATCTCACGATTTTACTTTGAGTTTGAGTCAACATTTTTTGTTTCTGAATTTTCATTTTGATTAGCTTATAGGTCTTACAAACGATCCTTATGTAGTGGCCTTCGGCTCCTAAACCAATATCATCTCGTATAATATTCGCCACGTGTAATTCAAACGCACCACCTCTGACGTCACACATCGCTTGCAGCAACTACACGATGGAGCGCTACGGCAGCCGCCTCGTGTGTCTCCGCCACTCCGGGGTCAACGTCCCCGACGCGGGGGCGGCGACCGCGCTGGTCCCGCCCCCGCCCCGCAGCGAGGCTCCCACCCCCACCCCCGAGAGGATCAGCCTAGAGCTGTCAGACAGTGGGGCGAGAGAGATCGATGAAGACGAATGGACTGATAGAAACTTCTTGGCTTCGGAAACCTCGTGCGCTGGTGGGCTTAGGTAAGATTCGAACTCCTTTGACGTCACTCGATAGGTTTCTACGCTGGGTTTTAGTTTGTCTTCGGCAAAGAGATCTCTTATAGGCACTTCTTTCTCCTGATCACTCATACAGGAGAGCTATTAGGTATATACAATGTGGAAGGGACATAGCCGTAATAAATCGAACCACGGGCTGTACTAGCTCTCGGTTTTTTGGCCGTTAAGTCCCATATTTGGGCAAAGGTCCTCTTGTTTCCAGCTATTTCGATCTTTACACCATCTCATTTCACAAAGGTTTCCAGTCTTCACATTGATCGTTTCCCGCCTTCCGTTTCGTTACTATTCGGCAAACGTGATCTATAAGAGTATAATTACATTTAAATAACAGTCAAAAGTAAAAAGAAAAATCGGCATTTCCATATGAAAGTGTGCATCCGCACGGGCAATTTGTATGGGAACGTCGATTTTTTGTTGTTGTAAAAACAACAATAAAAATCGCTGTTATTTAATTATTATACTATAAAGATTTAGTATGGCCCGGGGTCTAATTTATTACGGTTATGTCCCGTTGTATAATAAAAGTTATTCTGTTTTTTATAACAGTACTCTAACTGTTATAGTGAAATAAAGTCAGAACAAGATCAAGATAAGAACTTCTTCGCTTAAGAGTCTTCGTGCGCTAATGGATTTAGGTGAGACTGGTTTCTCTTAGAAGTCTACTCTTAATTTAAAAGAGGTACAAATCTCAACCGCACACTTCATCGAGGGAGTCGGATAAAACTATGAGACAACGGACCGAAAGTCATTTATGAAGATGAATGCTGTGGAGACTTGCTGGTGGACTTAGGTGAGATTGGTTTCGCTTTGAAGTCGGTAAACCCCAATTTCAAAGAGGTACAAATCTCAACCGCACACATCCTCGAGAGAAGTCGGATAAAAGCTATTGATGAAGATGAATTTGCGGACGGAAACATATTGGCTTCAGAGACTTACGTATGTTTTTTTTTCCTTTTACTAGTAATAGGGACAAGGTCAAAGAAGTATTTCATCAGTTAGATTATCCAAAAATATTGAATTCACACTCGTACTTTTTCGTTTATCAAATTAGTATTACTAGAAGTAATACCCAAAGTTCAAAGAATGCATGTAAGCGATAAATAAAGAAATAAATAGAAGTTCCGGAGTGGGGACTGGTGACGTCACTGTCTCACAAATCTTACGAGAAATTAAATCCATGCAAAAATAAATGCACTGTATCTTCGCTGATAATTGTTAGTCATAAAAAAGCAAAAAATTCGTGTGCTATATTTTCTGAGGGGTAGCAAAATGTTAACGCTCACAATATTTATAATAACAAAATATTTCAAATGAGGGTGCCACTGATGCACGGTATTCACCTTAAACAGTGATGATGATGATGATGATCACGTTTTCGGTGGATTTAGGTGAGATTTGCTTTTCCTTGCAATTAGCTACTTTCCAAAAACCCAAATCAGATACATTTTCTCAATTTTGTAACCAAAAAAAAAATATGATTTGTGTGATTTATAGACTAATGACGTTATAGTTTCTTGGAGTCAAATAGTGCTCCTAATATCAGCTTTTTGAATGATATGATTATGAAAAGTGACATTATATTGCTACGTACAAAATAATTTATTTTCGACCCAGGAAAGTAGCCAATAGCTTGACTAAAGCAAATTTCAAACTATTAAAAAACACCCTTCTTCCTCGCGACTCGAAGATTCATACCAGTTAAGAAGAGTTGTATATTGCTTCGCCTATTTCACTTATCCCTGCCAGTTTACACCCTGGTAGGTTTAAGTGAAAAAGGTATAGCGATGTAGCCACGCATCACCAAGAGGAGCAAAGAAAAAAAAACCAAAAGACTCAGAGAAGACGAAGAGGAGCAATAGAAATAGATTTCTAATTTCTCGCACAAGAGGACATAGGTGAGATTGGACCTGATGTTAGTAAGCGTAAGGAAGTCTGACCATAAATGACTTTGTAGCTTCATCATTTCATTTCAGCCGCACAACGTCCACTGCTGGACATAGGCCTCTCCTTTGTAGCTTGTCTAGATTATTTTGTGTTTAACCTTCGACAAAAGACGAACTGTCTGAGTGTCTCTGGTACCGTAGCGTTGGAACGGATGGATCGAATTCAATGCGGGTTTTTTATGTGAAAGTAACTTCCACCACAAGGGAAGAACTTTAGTGACAAGTTACTTTCACGTAAAAATAACCGCATTAGGAAATTTCTACAAGGGCGAGCTTATCCCAGAAAGGGATTTCTTCCAGCCAACCAAATATCTGGTAGAAGTGCAGTACAACTAAAGAAAAGATATAAAACAAATCTATACTATAAAGTACGCATAATGGAGCTAGAAGGTGGTCATGGCATCTCTGTGATAAAACAACAAAACCCCACCGAGTTTTGGCTGGATGGCTGGATTCAAGTTCGTTTCGTTTTTCGTGTGTGTAAGTGGCCAACACTGCTGACAGATTTTTCAGGCTGCCTAAAGGCATCTGACATAGCATGACGACTGACATACAATGATGGCAGCCGGGAACAACGGCTTAAGGTCACAGCACACTTATCAACTCGGAAAGGGAGCCTTTCGCCGCGCGGACAACCAGGCGTCAACCTGACGTAGGCACGTAACCAAACAGGCTCAGCTTCGGTACGTCGACTCGACTACGGCTGGGCGACACCGCGCTTACCGCTCGCCGGCCGCTTTGGTCTGGCTGGCACTAGATAATTTTAAACGTAAAGTGTAGCGCACGGTTATGTCTTGGTTCACAATACGCGAGTTGGCAATCATAGCCATCAATTTTTGTTTATCTACAAATAAATAAAAACGCGGGTGTGAGGAAACGGAAAGACGTCAGCTCGCATACGGAGAGGCGTAAGCGCGCGGACGACGAGCCGCAAGCGCGCGGACCGCTAGTTGACCGACCAGCAAAGCGGTTCGTGAGCTGGTCCCGAGGCGAGGCGTTTACGTTACGAATCCGAATAGTGTGCGTTGCAGTAGGAAGTTTCATACAAAGAATACTGAGCTGCTCGAGTTGATACGTTTACGTTCCGTTTACGAGTTGATAAGTGTGCTGTGACCTTTATACGTGTCCTTCGAAGCACAGAGGAGCGCGAGAATTTTTTTATGCCACTTATGGTCACCCATCCAAGTGCGGACCACGCCCGGCGTCGCTTTGCTTGCGAAAGCGATAGCAATGCGCACTCCTGTCGGGCCACCGAGCTCCCCTTTTGAAGTCATTGTTATAGATTAAAGTTTTTTTTTTTTAATAATAAGTTAAGTATTTTTTTTTAACCAATTTGTTTATGATGCAGTGACGAGGACGAGTCGAGCTCGGACGAGTACACGGACGCGGGCGACAGCGGCGACGAGGCGCGGCGGTCGCCCGAGCCGGCGCTCGCGCACGCGCCGCGGCACGACATGTACTTCTCGGATGACTCCTTTGGCTACGATGACTATTCTGACACAGGTAGGACACAAATATACCTTTTTTAGGGTTTAAGTACCTGGGTGACCGAGCTTTGCTCGGTCGGTTACATCTCAAACATTAACTATTAAGTCACCGAGTGGGATTCGAACCCGTAACACTCTTTCTAGCGGTAGGCATCCTTAACCACTGAGCTAAGCCGATGGCGGCCCGCGCGCCAAAGTTAGCGACCATATTCTGCGTGGAAAGAAAAACGCATGAAAGCTCGAAAACACGCGTTTTCCCAAACATAAAAGTAATCTAGATCGATAGTTTACCCCGGAAAACCCCTATATACAAATTTTCTGCGAAATCGTTAGAGCCCTTTTCGAGATCACAGAAATTTATAAATAAATATATATATATACATACATACATACAAGAATTGCTCGTTTAAAGGTATAAGATTCCTAAAGGATTAAAGAATGAAGGAAGAAAGAATTTCTAAAGGATTAATAAGCTCGTGGTTTTTGTAGTGATTATTTTTGACTCATTGTCGGCGACATGTACTCGTCTCGGACGATTCCTTCGGCTACGATGACTATTGTGACACAAGCGGGTGTCAAACAAATCGTTTTAGGGTTCGGTTCGTAAAGGATAAAAACGGGGCCTTTATCCCATATTTTTTATCACATTTTTAGTAGTTAATGTATTATTTTATAACTCATTGTCATTAAACTACATCTCAAACATTAATTTAATTTTTTTAAACTTGTCTAAAAACAATGCCAAATAAAAAATTATATAAGGTCTAACAAAATATACTGAAACTATTTTAAGGGTGAATTCAGTCCATGATACTGAACAACTTTCCCCAAAGAACACTCGAAATATGAAAAGTAATTTGTGGCCTCCTAAACAAGTTGTCCGATCAGCTGATCAGAGTACGTATGGAAAGCCAAAAATTATTTTTCATTTTTCGACATATGCTTCTAGGGGAAAGTTGTTCTATATCACGGACTGAATTCACCCTTTAAATAGTTTCATTATATTTTGTTAGACCTTATATATAAACTTAAACATAAAAAAAATCAAAAGTAAGTCACCGAGTGGGATTCGAACCCGTAACACTCTTTCTAGCGGTCGGTATGCTTAACCGCTGAGCTAAAAACAAGGCGGTCGGCGCGACGAAATTAGCGACCATATTGTGCGTGGAAAGAAAAACGCATGAAAACTCGAAAACACGCGTTTTCCCAACCATAAAACTACCGAAAACCCCCATATACAAATTTTCAGCGAAATCGTTACAGCCGTTTTCGAAATCACAGAAATTTATAAATATACAAGAATTGCTCGTTTAAAGGTATAAGATATCAAATCAGTGACATATATTATAAACAACAAACAATTAAAATTATCGATAATTAATTGTTCGGTAAATTGAAAGTATAATGTAATGTCAATGCGGCAAGATAACGGGGTCTAATAATGGCATTCAATTGTAGCTGTCAAATGCATTTTTGACAGATATTTGTTTAACCCCCTTATATGCATAAATATTAACAAACCTTTGCTAAACCTATTTTAGTTTAAATAAGTTTTGTCTCGTTCTTTTATTGTCGAATATTAAAGTGAGAGAAATTATGAAAACATGATTAAACTAAAATGTTTTAGCAAACGGTTGTCAATGTTTATGAATATGAGAAGTTAAAGTCTTCTTCTTCTTCTTCTTTTGCCACGCCTTATCCCGTTATTTGGGGTCGGCCCTCCTCGTACCTCGGCGCCAGGACGCTCGGTCCCGGGTTGTCTGGATATCTAGTTGTGCCCGCTTGGTATCCCTATTCACGGTTGTCCACCACGTGGAAAGTGGTCTTCCTTTGCCCCTCTTCATATGAGAAGTTAAAGTACAGGATGTTAATGCAGGTGCCGAGTCGTCGGGCAACGAGTCGTGTTCGCGCATGCGCGAGGCGCGCGAGGCGCGGCGGCGCGAGGTGCCCGCGGACGCGCGCCCGCCCACCGACAGCAGCGAGGTACCGAGTACCTGCGCACTCGCCTAGACACGCCCGTAGGGAGGTGCGCCATGCCCGACCACGCCGCCCCTGGATACGCCCGCTCACTCATTCATCTTCATGTTTGTGTTAGCTTGATATGTTTTAGAGAAGATACAACATAGTTTCGACCTTTTAAAATTAAAAAGGTTGTCTTAGAGAAGATACAACGTAGATCCAACTTAAAAAAAAGTGAAAATAAAAAGATTGGCAAACTATTCAAAGCACTACGGACTAGTAACAAAAATATTTTTTTACCGTTTTAGAAAAGTTTCAAATTAGGATCGACCTTTAAAAAAAAATTTTTTTTTGTAGAAAAAAGTTTGGCAAACTATTGAAAGCTACGGACTAGTAAAAATGCTTTGACACTGGCCGTTAGAAACAATCAGAACTTATGGTTCCAACCTTTTCAGATGATCAAGTGTATTACACATTAGCCAAATACTAATAGTACTTGATAAATATCTTGATCAAAGACAGAATATAGAAAATATTGAGAAGATATAGAAGAAACAAGTGCTTACAGTACCGTGACAGAAATTATACCTTCCTTTTGTAACCATTGCTAAAAATAATATAATTTAACATCAATATACTTCTTTGATTTCTTATTTAGATGACTACAGTAACTGTAGAGATGGAGTTTAGAAATTATTTTTTGATATTAGATATTTGCATTACAATTTAATTACGTTATATGGTAGAATAAAGAATCGGAGAGTTACAAAAAGAGTTAGATATATAGTGTAACAAAATCAGACATGAAATTTAGAAATAGGAGTAGTAGAAAACTTAGATAAACAGATTTTCTTAATAGAAAATTAACAAAACCAGACATGAAATTTAGAAATAGGAGTAGTAGAAAACTTAGATATACAGATTTTCTTAATAGAAAATTAACAATATCACACATGAAATTTAGAAATAGGAGTAAGAAAGAAAAAGAATTATGAGTCCTCGATCAGAAAGAGATAGCAGTATGTGGATAACAAGCGAGCATGATGTCATAAGCTTTAACTGCGGGGCGGCGGCGGCGCGGTAAGAGTGTAGTGTGCCCACACTAACTTCCGTCCGAACGAATTTACTGATTTATTACTATCGACTTACGAACTAGAGAGAATATTCTGGAACAATAAAATGTAAAATTTGAGCCAACGACACGATAAAAATGAAGACTGTTGAGTTTTTTTTTACTGGTAAACTTTTCACAAAGCTAATTCTGACAAAATATGGTTTTAGCTAAATTATTTGTTTATTTTATTAGACTGTAAAATTGAACTCAAACTAGATCATAAAATAAGATTGATTTAGATTGAAAAAATGTAGGTATAAAAATAAGAGAGAACGAAAAGTTTAAAAAAAAAATTTTTTTTATTACAAATGATTTTTGTTCAGTTTTTTATTATATCTGTTAAAATATTATTATATCAAACCTTACACTTTATTTTGCATTAATTCACATTTTGTTTCGTCGATGTTAAATATTGTCTTGTAACTAACAGAAATATAATTCTAGTTGATTTTGAACTGACAATGTCGGTAAAAAATAAAACAGTAAATTCGATTTTAATTTGATGGCGCTTTCGATTTTGTTTTATGATGTTTATTTGTTTATTGATATTAACACATTTTATCGTCCTATATCAATGCTTATAACATATGCCCAAATAATATTATTGCTGCGTGGACGAGTCGAGATGTCCAATTTTTAACTGAGAACTGGTATAGACTATTATTAACTATATACATGGTGATTTTTCATTGCTTTTGAAGCCGAAGGCCACTTCTTAGGCATCGTTTGTAAGACCTAATTAGCTAGTCAAAATAAAAATTCAGTAACAAAAAATGTTGTCTAAAACTCGAAAGTAAAATTGTGAGATCAATTAGTAGTACCGCCGCCATACACCGCCCGCCGGCCGGCCGGGGTCATCGACATCACGCAGCTGGCGGCCGGCGTATAACTACGTGGTCTCGATCTAAAATCATTTTCGCAACTTTTTTATCTTATGACATACAGAAATTTGGATTACATATATGGATAGAGGAATTTATTTACTATACGACATTTACTATTCTTTTTCCAAAACCAATAAAAAGTCAGCGTGTATAAACAGACAGACACAATACTATAACTAGTGGCTCTGTGAGCTGTAGACCTCGCGAGTCACACCGATCCAAAGTTTATCGGATAAAAAAGTGTTTCAGACAATAAAGTTGCTTCTTAGTAATAATAACATTTGAGTCATTTTTGAAAATAAAAAATTGGTTGTTTGTAAAGTAGGTTTACGATCGAGATGTTTACGTGATAACGTCGTTTCACGGAATGACTGGCAGCGCTCGAGATGAGACGGGAGATCGGTCCGTCTCTCTCTCGTTATACCTGCGATCGCGCTCGTGAGGTTTTGGTGTGACACAAGTTTCTGAACATGTCACCCGACTAAAACGATTTTAAAGACGTTATCACGTCAAAAATCGATATTGCTGGAATGTAATATTTTAAAAATGCAAACCCCCATATATCAGCCATTTTGAAAATTTTGATAAAAATTCTTTATAATTTTCGAACCGTCTCACGAAATTTCACGAGATTCGATTGAGAAATGCGACCTGTAGGCGAGAACAGCCGGTCAGACAAACTGACGGACAGGCGGACAAAAGCATTTTTGGCCAATCTCGAAACTGAGTCGCTTCGCTCGCTCGGTCAGTTAATGCCCATTAACACAGCCAAAGTTTCTTGCCTCATTATCATCATCATTATTTTAGAGCCACATCAAGCCCATGCTAGGAATAGAACTCCCTATATGCATACAATTTAATTAAATTGCATCAAATTATTTGTATGGTTAACGTATTGTTTAGCTAGAAATACCCATTTTAAAATTTCTCGTCTACGCAGCGTAGCATCCCATGTTATGTATATATGTATTATCTATGTACGTATATGTAAATAACGGTGTTTGGTGTTACATAGTATGTATATATTGCATTGTATATGATTCTAGACACGGTTATGCCATCTAGTGACGGTAAGTTAGTGTGGCACGGTATTGCGCACCTCTAAGTGGTGTCTTTTCAATGGAGTGGAGAAAACTGAGACGTGTTTTGATAGCATGATCTTTTATGATCTTTTATTAATGATGATCTTTTATTAATTAGTTATTTAAGTAAATACATGTTGAAGCTAAGTAGGCAATCGATCGGCTGCCACATGAACGTAGATGGCGTTCGACAATGGCAGCACAAAGTCACAGTGTTAATAAGTAATACATACAGAACGAAATCTTCTAAGGTCCTCTGTCCTTGTCTGATTCTATTTCCTTCGCTGGTTCTTAAATTTTATCCATACCAAATTCCACCTTAATAGGTTCAGTGGTTGAATCGTGAAATGCTAACAAACAAACAAATAAACTAATTTACTTTTGCATTTATAAATATTAGTTGGGATTTAAATCTTATTGACTTATCGAAACACGTCTTTACTTTCTTCCTCTTCATTGGAAACAGCTTCACACTACAATACTTTATGCTACTAAATTAAAAAAGATCGTATTGCTCCTTTAGTTGCAGTAGTTCGGTTAGCCGAAAAACTCCCGATTGTCAAAAACGCTATCTAGTCATGAGAAGTGAAACTACATACACCAATTGATATCCGTAGCGCAATTTATTGTGTTAAGGAAAACCCTGACTCAAGCGTTAACCCCTAATAACTTTTAAACGGATGAACCGATTTTCATTAAACATAGCTAAGAACAACCGCAAGGAGACTTGCTTTTACTTTAAAAAAACTGCTTCGAAATCGGTCCATCCGTTCGAGCGCTACGATGCCACAGACAGACAGACATATTTTGTCAGGGGTCAAAACAGAAACTGATGCCGACATAGCATTACGTTTAGACTATTAAAAGGTTTTTGTACTGCTGGAACTGTTTGTTTGCTCGCTGCTGAAGCAGTTGTGTCATGACTTGGATGCGACTGTGAACAGGTGGAGTCGGAGGAGGAGAGCTCGTCGAGCTCGGTGTCATCCGCCACCGAGGTGTCCACCGACAGCGAGTTTGCGGAGGAGCCGCCCGCGCCCTCCCCGCCCGCCATCCTCGTCACCGAGCCCCCCCCGCCCGCAGAGTACCCTCTCAGCAGAACCCGCTCGGCGGGCGGTATCGCCACCAAGCGAGCGCTCGAACTCAAACGAAGATACCTCCTCGGCGAACCTTCCCCCCCAGCCGTCAGAAAATCAGACTCCACCTCCCAACTCGACACCAAACTAGAAGCCTTCCGGTCCAACATCACAGAGTTCCAGAAAATGCTCCATCCAGCCCCCACACCCACTATACACGTGCAGAAACCAATCGTCACCTTCCAACTGACAGAGGAAAAGAAAACGCAACCAATGCCGGACATCATCAAAAATCTATGCGACGCTCCCGTCGATTTGCTGACCAAAGGCGACTCCCCGCTCTGCAAGAAAGAGTGGAGGGAAGAAGCTGTGGAAGAGAAAAAAGAACCAGATTTAGAATCGGACTCCTTGTCTGAGGACGAGTCGTCGCACACAGAGACGGCACCGAATCAATCCGTGCCGCGGGTCGAAGTGCACGACGAAGGCGGCGAGCTGATACAACTCGACAGTCTGACGCTGATTAACAGTTCGGAGGAGAACGATGAGAAGGCGTCAGGGACGGCCACAACCACTGCGCCCACGGTGGTCGCGGCGGAGTCGGAGTCGTCGGAGTCGGGGCGCGATGCGACCACACTGGCGATGACGGAAACTGAATTGTCCGACTGGGCGGCCGAGAGCGGCGTCTTAGACGATTGCGGCCTAGAGGACAAGGACGAACGGCGCCGCGCCGCCCCTAGGAGTCTCAGCGGGCCAAAGAGCGTTCACGACGCGAAAAACATATCAGCCATAGCCTCTCACGTCTGCGGTCGAACTAGCCCTGAGCCCGTCGTGTACTCCAACGCTTTCGACAATTTCGAATTCGCTGACGAAGGGGAACAAGACCCCTCCATTGAAACCCCCGCCACCCCGCGCAATGAGGGCTACATGGAGTTCGTAGACGACGATTACGACCCGTACTCGCCGAGCAACGACAGGTCGATGAACTTCATTGAAAGCAGTTTTTCAGAGACCGTTCTAAAGCCCATTAGCCAGGAAGTTAGCAGCCACGATATCGTCAACATAACCCCAGTCGAAGCGGCCGAATCTGACGCCGTCACTGACAACCAAGACCTACTGCCAGAAAACGAATACGCCATGCCCGAAGAACTAAAATCTCCTCAACTTTTGAAATCGATCGGGAACGGATCGAGTGAGAAATCGAGCAGCGAAAGCGCCAAAATAGAAGAAGCTGCGAAAACGACGACTGATATCAAAGCCGACGTGGCCATCGAAAGTAAAATAGGATCGCTAAGTTTAACTGACTTATCTCCGCCTTTAGAGAAGGACAGTACCGATATAGAAGCGAAGTCGGTATCGAAGAGTGAGACGTCAACCTCGACGATTGACGAATCGCCGCCGCTAGTACCTGAGACGCCGAAAACGCCAGTCCTTAAGTACATATCCAGCAACTCGCCGGTAAAGTTCACGGGGCCCGCGACGATCCGCCTCTACTCGCCTGCCATCTGCCGCTCGGCTAGCGAGAACTTCACTCGGTCCAATTCCCGGAGTACGGACTCGCCGACGCGGAGTATCGAGTTGTCAATTTCGATCAACTTGAGCTCTGGATCCATATCGCCAGTCAGTCCCACGCCGCTGCGGGAGACGACAGACAAAGTGCAAGAGATAAAAAGAGAAAGAGAAGAACAGACTGAAGTAGTGCGCAAGTTGGTACTGGAGCGGTTAGGTAGTGGACCGCGTACGGCGAGGAAGTCCACGCGGCGCATTTTGATCTCCACTTCGAATGTGCCTCCCCCCGTGCCGCCGCCCCCCGTGATGCCCAGTCCCCCGCCCCCTCCGCCGCCGCCAGTGATCCCCCCTCCCCCGCCGCGGCCCGCGCCCCCTCTCATGCCATTGCCCGTCACTCCGTCCTTCTCAGATCCTGAGCTAGCGAGGGAGAGGAGACGAAAAAGCATCATGAAGAGCATATCCAGCTACTTGAACAGGCGGCTAGGACCCCGACAAAAGGTAACTACCCTAATTACTTGCATTTGACAGTGCAACCTGCATTTTGACAGCTATTATATGCATTGTGACGTCTCAAAGCCATCCTGTGGAATGATACAAAACATTCAAGAATGGTATATTTGAAAGGCAAGTTTAGTTCATACAACAGTTTCTCTCTCTCTCTCTCGAAGTATATGATTGATATTTTTGCGCAATCTGGATGATCGTATCTTAGATCATTTGAGATGGAAAGTCCATATCTGGCGCCATTCAAAGTTTTGATTCAAAGGTGTCCTGATAAAAAACAATGTTAACGACTATTAAGACAAACCTTATAGGGGTTTAACCTGATTTGAAAAAATAGCTGATTTGACTTGTTTTTACAAGTCAAATTCAGATTTTTCATGCATTAATTAATTCCAAGTTATATCAATCACGGTAAGTCCCTTACAATTAATTATATTAGATATTATCAGAACACCTTAGTCAGTCATCAGTTTGCACACCATTACCCACTTCATGTGTAAAATACATTCGATTTCGACTTTTCAAGCAGTCATTAAGCACTAACATTTTATATGTACTTTTGGGTGTACATACTTAAGTAGATATTTATATTTACTTTACTAGAGCCTGGTTTACATATTGACAAGTGCGAGTGACAAGTGACAAGTGATATCTATGCATTTGTCACTTGTCTATGTATAAACCAGGCATTATTCGCGAATTTCACGCCAGCCACAAATATTTTCTGTTTGGTCCAATGGTTGACCGGGAGAATACCATATGGCATTAGGTCCGCCACTTGTAAATTTTTATAACTGTGCAATTTAATTTA
Organism: Acrobasis consociella; assembly: GCA_963555685.1. Taxonomy (NCBI): domain Eukaryota; kingdom Metazoa; phylum Arthropoda; class Insecta; order Lepidoptera; family Pyralidae; genus Acrobasis; species Acrobasis consociella. The sequence goes on along the minus strand of OY743104.1, from coordinate 2,445,759 downwards.
AATAAAGAAAACATTCGAAATTTCATTAAAAGTTTTATAGGTGTTAGAATAAACACTGATATAGTTTACTGTCAATTTGTATGTTGGAGGTATGTACTTTGTAAATAGATTATTGGGTAGATAAAATGATGGGCCGGATTTAGGAGTATCGAGATTTTACAGTCAATGAGGGCTTTTAAGATATGGGACATTAGATGGCAGCACAGTGAAGTCAGGTTCAATAAGCTGCTGTTATTGGTACGTTTGTTGGAATAAAGAACCCGTCAACTCATGGTCCAATGGCAACAGTCTATTAGACTTGACTTCACTGTGTCGCCACCTGGCGAAATGAAGCTTTTTAAAAAATTAATAATAATATTTTAAAAAGCTTCATTTCGCCGGTCGCAGCAACACTGGCTGGTAAATTTCCCTATAATATAGTCTAGGAAAATTGAAAAAAAGAGGGGAAATAATTCGTGTAGTTTTGAAATATTCCCTGATTACTCGAAGACGCCAGGACCAATTTAAAATTTTTTTTTGTTCCACATTATATACTTATGAGGTAGTCCCATAGAAATGTTATCAAAATCAGTTTGATGTTGAAATCGGTTTTGTTTTGAATAATTGTAACTCTTTTTAACTTTTGTTAACTTTACGTTCTATGGCACTTGAAGTATTGCCATAAAGTAAAAATAAATATGACCTAAGTAGGAAATTATAGGTAGAAACTTTTGTCAGAAGTAATGATAACGCTATTCCTAGTTGTCGAGAAATTACTAAAAATATTAAAAAAGGAAACTTTAACTTCCTAAGAACAACTTTCAGAATGTTCATCTGGACACTACAAGGCTTGTAGTGTCCAGATGAACATTCTGAAAGTTCTTAAGCAAGGTATAATTGTGCCAATTTTCAAAACTACACGAATTATTTTCCTCTGATAACCTATTTTCGGCTTAATTTGACTAGACTAATATTACTGAGTCCGGCCCTTTGCTGGGTAGATTAACCACTAAAACTGGGAACGGTTTAAAGTAAGAATAGTAAGGTGTCCTATATTAGATACACGATTAAGCCAGGGTTGCCATATTTGATGCTTTTGTAAAGGTCAAGTTATGTTTCACTATTTATTTCGTAGTTCATGTGTTGCAGTGGAACAGAAACCTTCGTCTGCATTCTGAGAAGACCTTCAAGAGGTTGATTACTATTTCATCAATGCTTTAGGAACGTATGGAGGAAAAACACACAAACATTCACTTTTATTTACAAAATATAGACAATGTAATGTCCGAAATATCTTTGTCTGATTTTTGGATCCCACAATATTCAGATTATTTCGGATATTTATCGATGTTTTACAGTTTATTACTTAGTAAATTAGGCATAAACTTTTTATTTTTTAAGGTAGAATCTACTTGTCTTTCCTTTAATTCCTAGCGTTTTATTAAAAGTATACGTTTAAGCAATATTTTTGTTACATAATCCGTTTTTAGTGACATGATTCACATGAAACGATTTTATATTTGTTTGGTGTACAATAAAGATTTATCTAATGGCAACCCTCGGCAAGATGTTTCCAAATTAGTAGCCGGACACCGGTAGACTAACCCCCGTTGAACGTTTCAGTGGCGCTCGGAGCCGGCCCTGGCGTCTCACGTAAGCAAACCAACATGTCGCATGCATCTGTCTCTCACACGCTTGTTGTCCGTCTCTGTCGTGAACCGCCGTGCTGCTCGACCGAGAGAACACAGCGCATTGTCGAAAGGCTATCTTTTTTCAACCGTAACATACTCAAATTCCATCGTATTATAAAACACTGAGTCACTATAGGACTTGGTTTAAACTATTACCGTCTTATTACAAAGCGCGGCATTCAATAGTATTATAAAACGCAGAGTCACTTTAGAACTTGCTTTAACCCTTTAACCGCGAGCGTCGCATATATGTGACAAACATTGTCGGGCCCATTCCGCGAAGGTCACATATTTGCGACATAAAAAAAATGCTCTTATGGCACATAACTTACATATCCATATCCGTTTTTGGTTGTAGATAGGTATGTTAGATTTACCATGTCTCGCGCTGGGGGCACGACAACTGATATAAAGTCTCGCGGTGAAAGGGTTAAACTATTACCGTCTTATTATAAAAAGTAGAGTAACTTGGTTGCTAGTTTAAATCCATTATCTGACAAAATCAAGTTATATGCCATTTTCTCATTTGAAAATGTCAACTTTATTTGGTCGGTACTTATAAAAGAAGACGACATACTGCTTGAGGTCTTCTTATTTTGGGCGGATCATGGTTTAAACCAAGTGCGTAAGTTAGAACGCGTTTAATAATAAGATTGTATTAGTCATATACTGCTTACTCACGCAATTGGTTTAAACCATGATCCTCGAGAAATAAGATAATAGTTTAAACCAAGTTCTAAAGAGAGTGCATTTTACAATACGGTGGCATTTATTCTTGTCGTATAATTATTAAAATACAAATTTAAATTCTTAATATAATTAAACCAAAAGAAATTATATCACAAGAATATATATATCATAAATTACAATAATTTCAAGATTTTTTACTTTGATCCTACCAAAAGCAAATATTTATTTTGAATAAAAAAATTGCCGACTATGTTTCTTAACACATTTGTAGTCTTTTTTTAAACTATTGTTTACACAAACAGTACTCGAACTGTGAATGCGTTAATAAAGGTGTTGATGGAAAAGTTCGCAATGCGCAATGTTTCTGAGGTCGGTACAGCGGGAACGTGTTGGAGCCGCCGTCTATGGTGTGAATGCAGTTGCATGTCTCAAGGACTGTTCGTCTGTCTGTTTTGTTGATTGTCGCAATGTACTACTCGTGCCGCGCTTGTTGCTACCATATCGAGATTTTTATTATCTACTTACGTATTGACTAGCCATATTTTCAGCAAATTATTGACCGGGCGAGCCAAGCGTCTCAGTCTCGAGATTGGCCAAAATATGTTTTTGTCCGTCTATCAGTCTTGTCTATTCTTGCCTACATGTCGCATTTTTCAACTGATTCGCGTGATATTTTGTGTGCGGATTCGTAATAATATAGTTTCAGCCAGTTCTTCAAAATTTTTCAAAATGGCGGAAGGAACCTTTAAAACAACATATTTCAGCCGTTTCGAAAATTGACATACTTTTTTGTCGCCCTTATAAACATACAACTATTTTCGCAATTGCAAGATATGTTTAGGGCATCTGTTGCGTTAATTAGAGACTTGCGACAGGTTTCTCTGTCTCTGTCATAAACTCTTAGTGCGACAGAGATAGGTGACCAGCCATCTTTATCGCACCAAGTTAAAAAGAATACTTAAAATAAAAATCTCGATGTTGCGTGTCGGTCTTCTTCAGGTTTCGTTCTTTTAGCTTGTCAGATGCTGCTGTCGTATGTTCCAGCCTGTTTGCAAATCACGGGTACCCGTATATGTCATAGCAATATCGCTATTTCTTTCTATTATGTCTATACTTTGTGAACATAGAATATTTCCCGAAGTATGTATGTATGGTTTCTTAACCCTTTCACCGCGAACGTTTGATTTATCCGACAAACATTGTCGTGCCCAATTTGCAAGCGTCGGATATTTCCGACAAAAAATGCTATTATTTAACATATTTTATTACAAATTAAGTATCTACATCCCTTTTTGGGTGTGGGTATTTACTTGACTCGCGGTGAAAGGGTTTAAAAATTTTGGCTGTGCATGTGAATGGATAAGGCTAAATATTAAAATTTTTAACGCTACTTATTTTATACCAAAACTTGTTTCACCTCTTTCTTTCCTGTTTCAAAAATGGAGAGGGAATGATATATTGTTACACTGCTGCATGTTATGTATGGAACGTTACCGAACGTTCTAGCATGTTCACATTGTTAATGCTTCCGCACATTATATCAACTCGACGCAGACGCCACTCCGAATCGGCTTGAAGTAAAGCATTGAAATTGTGAGTTAATGTTGTGTTTCTTATGGTGAAATATCTAGAATATGATTGTATGTATACTCCACGCAAAGTCTGATCCAGACTGCGTTTTAAGTGGAGTCACGTGTCACTAGGGCTGTCAAATTTAAACGTTTAGCCGCCTCGCAACCACTGGAACCGTTTTACGTGAACCCTGAGCTACGTAAAACTCTCTGGTGGAGGTTCATGACCCATACACTTCTTTTTATTTTATTTAGCTGTTTATGTCCCAGATGGGATAAGGTTTTTGGTAATTCGTTTCCCTTCTATTAATAAAATAAATTATTGGAATACAACACAACCTACTCGCGTTTCAATGCCTCTCTCTGTGACGAGTCGGAGTGCCGTCCAGCTGGTGTAATGTGCATATGCCTTATTAATGTAAACATTGAAAAATACATATTATTTATTTGTCTTTATTAAAAATCGATTTAAATTATAAAATATATGTTATAAGTATCGATTTAAATATTCTCATTTTACGTTATGGTGAAACAAGGTAGATGCTATACAGGGCAACTTTTTAAACACCGGCAACATTTTTGGTGCAAGTTCAGCCCGTAATACTAAAGGATTTTTTATAAAAATTAGAAATAAAAAACCATTTAGCTAAATGCTGATTTGTATGGGAAGCCTATTTTTTTTTGTTTTTTATTAATTATTTTTATGGAAAGTAGTTCAGTATCACGGACTGAACTTGCTAGAAGTGTTGCCAGTATTTAAAAAGTAACCCTGTCTAGATTTGGAAAGTTTTTGCTATTAAGTGAAAAAGATGCTAGCTTTATTTTTAGAGTTATGCAGTTTTGAGATCGAGTGAGCGCTATTATACTACGTTGGTGCATAGAATGTAATTCATAGTATGGTACAAAATAATCCAATAAATCAGTCAATCGTAGAAAAGCTGAGCTCATTTCGATGTAACGGCAGGAACCGCCTCAGCCGAGCCGCATCTCATACTCGCACAAGTCTACCGGCGCGCTGCAGGAGGCGCCGCCCGTGCCGCCGCCTCCCGCCGGCTACTGCCCACCGGAGCCCCGGCCTTTGCCCTCCAGACTGCCAGGTACTATTCAGACTATTAACAAACGGATTTTTTATTTATTTACACTATGATGTAACATAAGTCGGAATATAAAACTAAGGGTAGGATCTTACTTGTCAGCACATAACAGCTCTTTCTTATGCTGCTATTCTTATACGGAAGGCTAAAGCACCGGCCGTGCTATACCATTCCGTCGCTATCTCTAGTTCAGGCAAATGACGGCTCCAAGCCACAGTGTAATGAAATTAAAATAACAGTCAAAAAGACTAAGAAAAAATCGGCATTTCTATACAAAATAAGCAGCCGCCCGGGCAATTTGTATAGGAATGCCGATTTTTTGTCTGGTGTATCCCGTGGTTCGATTTATTACGGGTATGTCCCTTCCGCGTTTTATGTCACTATGACAATGAGTCAAAAATAATCACTATTGATGGATAAAAATGTGATATGACTTATCATAATTTTCCCACACTAATTACGAAATCTATAAAGTTTTTAGTGAGTATACAAAATCGATATCAATAAGTCGATAAATTAAAAATTTCAATCCCTACAAAATGTGACGTCTGTGCGACATGATAAAAACCATAGACTTAGACTTTTTTTACATGAAAACTTGACCCTCTTTCGGCTTGATATATCCCGACCATAGACATAGAATTTTTTTACTACGTAAGATCCCGACTAATGTTACATAGGTACGCTAAAAATATCAGATTTATTTTATAACTCCAACAATTAAAGCTAAGTAGTTTTTTTGTTTGTTTTGCATTTATGTTGTGTGCAACTTCATCTTTCATGTCCAAGTCATGATGCTTTGTCAACGCAACATACATATCAATTTACAAATGCATTAAAACAACTTTTTCAAAATTAAATAATCGTTGTAACAAAAACTAAGGTCGTATTTAGTTTTGAAAGCCATTACCCTTATGTACCATTTATTGCATTTAAAGTAAAAAAATAAATAAACATAATAATAGAAGAAGGAAACTGCAATGTACTTATTTAGTCGGCTCATTTTCTAAGTAAATAATGCACTTTATTGATGGGTGAAAAAACCATTTGCTTTTTTGTAACTACGGTATTTTAAGATTCCACTGATACGGAATAAACCAGAGCAAAAAATATTGGAAACAAAATATCCGATCTGAGTATCTGAACCCGTCGTCTCTAGTATCATGTCACCTAAATACGGCCTTAAAATCATAAAGCTTCGACCAGACGTTAAAGCGTAACTCGTCACGTAACACGACTAACGTTAAGGTCCGTCGAACGCCGGCGTGGCACCGCCTGGCGACGTGGACGAGCGCGACGCGATGCAGTTGTGGTTCGAGGCGCGCTGGGCGCGGCTCGTTGCGCAAAGGAGACTGCGGGAGGAGAGGGCGGAGCGAGAGGAGCAGAGCGCGCGAAGAGTCGCGCGGCTTGAACGACGGCTGACGAGGCCTCTGTCTGGTAAGCGGATGGGGAGCGGCAGCATTTAGACGACATATCGACAGTTCGCAGAACATCAGTCAGTGTGGCTTCTCTTCACGAACGATGACGTACTTACTTTGGTATGTATACGAATACCTGCACTTTGGAGGACTTAGTCGCGGCTAACTATTGAGTTTAGGTGGCCCGTGGAGCAACCAAATGTAACTTATTTAAAGTACTAGCGACACGCTATGAAGGTGAGAAACTGTGGCGCCCCCTGGACGTCACTAGACAAAACGTCATACTTTTTCCGCTTGGTCATGCGTCGGTCCTGCGTTCCGTTATAGTCTAAGAAGGTAAGCTGCGTTAAGCGTGACCTCGCGACGTGTTTGATTGTTAAGTCTGTCACAAACTTTCCGTCGGACAGAGATGGCATCAGGCGATATCTTTCGCACGTAGCGTTAGATAAATTGACCACGTTGCGTGGTCCTTCCTAACGCAGCGTACGCCCTAAATTTTGTAGGAGCGTGGTAATAGCTTACCAGTCGAAGAAGTAATGGCAAGTAACAGAACTAAGTGCAAATGTTAAGTTCTCGTACATACTGATTACTTTCTCAACCCCATCATCCATAGAATGCCTGACACCTGTCATCATCATGTATTGGCTTGCTTTTTTGATGTAACATGTAATTTTTATTCTTTATGACAAGGCAGAAGAGGCTTTATCGTAAATGTGGTGATGAATTTTGCGAATTTTTATTTGAATTGTTAGACATTCAAATTATTTTATTAATAACATTTGAATGTATCATTGGTACTCTTCGCTTCAAAACGCGATGATTTCACGATTTTAAAACTGAATGAACTACAGTCAACTAAATCAACGATTGTTTATGAAATGACATAAAGATCTATCCTATGCCTAGCAATTTAAAAAATGTTAATAATCACCACATTAACGGTTTAACAATTGATTTGAAATAAGGGCGGTACTTCTGCCCTGTTTTCACCTTAAACATGAGCTTATTTATGATTTATTTAAATAGTATTTTATTTATCCCCATGCTGGTCTGGGAGAAATAAAAAAAACTTAGAATGTACCAGCTGCTTCTCTTCCCACGCAGATCGTAAAAGCCGATCGAGGGATGGGCAAAAATGCAAATCATGTTAACAGGCGATGCGGCTAGCAACCCATCACTATTGATTGCTTTTCCATCTTCTCGCCCACCATGACGCTAAAAGTGGCTTTTGGGTCTTGCGGCCCTGGACTCTGCATATAACCGCAAGACCCAAAATGCTCTGTCTGCCCCATTAGGGATAAAGACGTGATAGTATGTATGTATGTATTTTATTTATTATATCCCCCCTCTAAAAAGTTTATTTTATTCACTGAAAACGCCTAAAGGAGGTAAACCCGTTATCGGTTTTTGTATGAAAACGTTTTGGTTCATGTTCTCAATAAAACGGTGTGATGTTCCAGCGGAGCAGCAGGCGGCGACGGTGGCAGAGCTGGTGCAGGTGTCGGCGCAGCGCGCGGCGCACAGCGCACTGCTGGCCGACGACAGGTCAGTGCACTGCAGAGGGCGGGAAGTAAGGCATTGTTGGACGAGTCGTTTGAACAATAGTGACAATAATTACGAGTCGGGCAATTCCATTCTGGCCGCGGCTTTACTCAATAGATGTAACGAAATAAATAAAGTAATTAATATACCAACCTTGCAAATATTTAAGGAAAGTAATTAATATTTTCTGCAAAAAGTATAGATGTGATATCACTACGTGGTTTACTAGAGAGAAATCTTTCTCGCGTTTTTAGTGCAAAGGAAAGATCCCATACAGACCATAAAGTGTAATACTAGGTAGTTTATTGTTTTTTTTGCAACAAAAATTAATTACAATATACTTTTCTGACCCTGTCGTCATCCCTGGTGGTGGGTCTTCTTTTTTCTTCCCTTGGCATGTTAGTTACCACGCTAGTCCGTGTCTCAGAGGTTCTGGGTTTACCCCCAGGCAAGTTGGAAGATATACACGCTGACTTTTCATTGGTTTTGGAAAAGAAAATGTCGTATGGTAAATAAATTACTCTATCCATATACGTAATCCAAATTTGTGTATGACATAAGATAAAAAAGTTACAAAAATGATTTTCGATCGAGACCACGTAGTTATACGCCGGCCGCGAGCTACGTAATGTCGATGACCCCGGCCGGCCGGCGGGTGATATATGGCGGCGGGTCTACTAATTGATCTCACAATTTTGCTTTCGGGTTTTAGACAACATTTTTTTGTTTCAGAATTTTTATTTTGACTAGCTAATTAGGTCTGACTAACGATGCCAATGAAGTGGCCTTCGGCTTCAAAACCAATGAAAAATCACCGTGTATAAAGCAGCTCATAAAACACGCGTATATTATAAACGCAAAAAGTAAAGTTATATTATATAACCTATTTTTATGCCTCAAATTGTTTTTATTTTCAAATTCCATTAAAAAATTTAATAAAGTAAAACGGCGGGAAACCTGCATTCAAAAATTTAGTTTATTAGGTATTTTTCGTTGCAAACGTCGTTATCGTCGTTGAAAAACGTCGTACGATATACGTGTGTATATTGGTTAACACAGCCAAATTACGCCCTCGCCTTCAGCTCGGGCTGGTAAATTCCGCCTCGTATTTTGTGAATTCAACTTTTTGCAAATTCAACATTTTGGGATTCAACTTTTTGCGAATTCAACTTTCTGCAAATTCAACTTTTCGTACCTGAAGGGTGTGTTTTAACCACCGTAACGCACTTATATCGTAACGCACTATTTTGTGTGTATATTTTAATTATTGTTATTTTTTTAGTGTACAATAAAGTATTACTTGTTTACAGACGACGCACCGCAGCCGGCGGCAGCGTAGGAGACTAAACTCCCCGTCCCGGTTCCCTTTCTTCAGCCTGCCTTCCAGCCAGCTAGGTTCACTGGCTGTCTTCCATGAGCTTCAAGTGCTGAGGATACTGTCACCTCCCCAATGAAAACTTATGTCCTCCGGTTGCCTTTTTGTTCAGTAGATTCAGGATTGGTGCAAGTATTCACAGAATCGACTCTATGTTTACTGTATTAAGGTCGATTTTAGTTACGAAAGGGATGGTGATATCTTGCACCGATCATTCGAAACATCAGTACTGGGGTGTTATATTAAGCTTCAATTAGCGGATAAATAGCGTGCATTACCCTTAACGTTTACCTAAGCTTGAGGTATCGTAAGTGCCGAACAAAGTAAGCTTCTAACCTTCATATTTATAGAAATTAACAACCGATTGCAAACCTATTTTAATTAAATTATTTCTGTCTCATTCTTTTAATGTCAAATATTGAATAGAGGAAAAGGGACAAAACGTGTTTTAACTAAAATAGGTTTAGTAAACGGTTAGTAATTATCATTAATATGAGGGTAAGTGTAATGTGAGGGTATTTGAGATTTCAATAAATATTGAAATGGGTGGCCTGATAATCACTTTTTGACGTCAGTCACTTTTTATCTTTGTTAATTAAAGGTCAATGACCGGCGTTTACCTGCTAACTGGCGCTTAGAATAGCAATGTAGGCATATCATTTATTAGTTAGCCTCTGAAGTCGAAATCTGTATTTTCTAGTTACTTTTACTCACGACTGAGTTGTGACCAGCTTGGCAATACTTTTAGTGTTATCGAAACATAATCTAAGACTAATTAGCACTTTATTTTAATCACTTTTAGATTTAAGTAGAGACATGATGCCTTAAACTCTTATCATGGAAGAAGAATCAAGATTTTTTGCTTTTGATATGTTAATTTTTTATATTCTTTATTTATACACGTTTTGTACTTTGATTATCAAGAATTAAAATAAAAATACTTTTTTTATTGATTTTGCTTGAAATTTTATTTATATAGGCTTATATGATCGTGATAGCTTGTATATTAGGGTCTTAAGATAATAAAAATTAACTGCATGTGTCTCTATTTGAAACTAAGTAATCACCACGTGTAATCAAGCTTTACTTTTTAGTTTAATTCGGTCTATGGGCCGTGGATTGTCACAAATAGCAAAACTGCCCAGATTCGGGCAATCATGCCCAAACTCGGGAAATTGTGCCCAAACTCGGGCAATTGTGCCCAAATTCGGGCAATTGTGCCCAAATTCGGGCAATCGTGCCCAAACTCGGGCAATTTAACCCTGCAACGGGCAAACGGTGTGCTAGATATGCCAAAAGTTACATATTTATATTGTATAGTTATGTATACTGCTGTAAATGTATAGATATATAAAGATTATGCGGTGTGGCTTGTGCAAATGCTGATCGTTTTCGTGGCGTCGAAGTGAGTGGCAATTGTAAGCTTTGTCTTAAAAAACCGTCGGACAGTGGTATGATTTTTCAAATTTAGTTTTTTTACACTATGGTTTTTTAGATTTATTGTTATATTTTTTTACTCAAGTTCGACGAATGCAGTCAGAGTGGAAAATTTTGGATTAATATTCGATCGATTGTCCGAATTTACAGTTTATTTTTGTTATTTTTAAATAATGATTTGATTAAAATAAATATGATCGGACTTATTTTGCAGAATAACTTAAGAAACTTGGAATTATAAAACCCAATGGCCCCTTTTAGCATGATGATGGGTTTTTGTCTATACAAATAAAAAATATACAAATTTACATTTACATTTTTGTATGTATTTTTCTTAATATACTCTGCAAAACTTTGTTATTTTTCTTTTAATCATTTATTTATTTCAGTTTAACAGTTAATTTGTGATTTATTTATTGTAATTAACCTTTTCACCGCGAGACTTTATATCAGTTGTCGTGCCCCCAGCGCGAGACATGGTAAATCTAACATACCTATCTACAACCAAAAACGGATATGGATACGTAAGTTATGTGCCATACGAGCATTTTTTGTTTGTCACAAATATGTAACCTTCGCGGAATGGGCCCGACAATGTTTGTCACATATATGCGACGCTCGCGGTTAAAGGGTTAAAGTATATTTCCACCTGGCAGCACTCACAAGACGCCACCCGCTTCCAAATAAGGCAATGCTGTATATTACGTAGGGTTAAAGTGTACATTCTCATATATTTTTGTATGCGGTGAGAGGGTGGTTAGTTTGGACTGGCTCGGTGGGGTGTTGACTACAAAAAAAAATTAACTGCTGTCTTACCTGTATTACCTGCCAGTGAAACGTTTCAAAATAGAATTTTTTGGTAATACAATGGTTTATCTAAATATTTTTTTCAAAAATACAAACTGACTTTACTACCATATTTCACAATCGATTTTTATAAATTTTCTATGGGACCATCCGACAAGTATTCTCTTTCAAACAAAAAAGAAAAAAAATTTCAAATCGGTCCGGGCAAAAAAAATATCGCGAAGAATTGATAATCTATTTGGTCGGTTAAGAAAGGAAACTATATCAATTTTCTCCATAAGTTATTTTGTGGGATTATCGTAATAACGTTCTATCTTGCGTTTCTAGGTCTTTTGTTCGCGCACTTTGCGCTATTCTAAGGCGCCATCCAAATACGTCACAGCGATGAAGTCATCGCTGGACGTCACAGCGTTCGTGCTAAATGTAACAGTAAGTGTCAATATAGAAAAAGAGCTTTTGACTTTGGTGAATATGTAGACTGTAACTAAAAACCTTAGACCTAGAATTTTATTAATACGTAAAAAGAAAATTTGAACAATGCAAAATGTGGTCGACACCCCTACTACTGACGTGGTAAAGTTTGCTGGCCTTCGCTTATTAGATCAAACAAACGCCAACGTTGCCACGACTACACTTATTTGCGCTCCGTCGTTTATGCAAGCTAAAATCATATAGATATTTCTTTATTAATAAATATATCACTTTGTATGTTTATTTGTACCGACGAACGTCCTGTTGTACAAATTTTATTTTACATAAATATATTGCAAACAAGAGAGACAAAATTGAATTCGTTTATTGAAAGTTCATATTTAAAATAAAGATGGTAGTCATTTAATGTACTATAGTAAAATCGTAGCAGACAGTTCTAAGTACCTATTTTGCGATTGTATAAAAAAAAATAGGAGCCATATAGCCCCAGCTTTACTCTGAATACAGTATGAAATCAACACGTAGTTACGTGCGCATTGTAACTTAAATCGGCGTCGACACTAACGAACGACAGTCGCTATATTTTCAGAGTAAAGCACCTGATTCAAATAAGAAGTCACTATACGAACAATAATTTTTATACTGAAGATTCTTCGTTTAGCTTCCATTTTGCAAGGTCACAGGCGGCCAAATAAAAGTAAACTCTAAATTGCGGGTATAGGGTTCAATATTTGAGTAAAGCGCGGTCGTGTGTGGCCGCTTCTAGAGCTAAAGAATCCCAAAATAAGATATACTTATTATAAAACATAGTAAATAAATATTTTAATAAAATAAAGTAGACATACCTTGAAATGTTGTACGTTTATTGACAATGAACAAACTCAAACTATCTCTGTCCTCTGTTTGCTTAGTTAATTTGTTTAGTTTATAAACTAGTATTATTTAACTTTTGGCGGCTTCTTAGTTGCGATACTCACTGTTATTTATACGTATGAGGATACATAAGCAGCTTGAACTATTTTAAGTGTAGAATCGTCCACGATATTGTGTAAGGGCGCAATATTGTATCTGTCAGCACTAAACGGAACTTTTGCTTGCTGGTATCCTTGTCTGTCGTTCAGAACCGTCATTTGCTAGAGCAAGAGAAAGCGACGTCGCTCGCGAAGTCGTGTTTTCCGTCGCTACGGTTCTGAGCGGCAGAGAAGAATAGCAGCGTAGAAAAGTGCTGTTCCATGTTACCAAATGAATCCCAACCGATAAGCAACAAAAAATCTACGTACGTACGTTGACACGCGACGCATTCCGCTATCTCTTTCTTACTTAGAGTTTGTGTCAGAGATAGACTGAACGGGTCGCGTGTGCTTACGTAGCGGACGCCCTAACTTTCCTAGACCGATAGTTAATTGAACATCTTGTAACGTTTAACGACTTGGCGTATTGAAAGTCAGCCCTTGACTGAGCAGGGTTCAGCCAGAAAGGTCTATCTAAATATACTGAATTATTTTAAAGGTAAATTCAGTCAGTGATATCAAATAAGTTTCCCTTATATGGAAATTCCATAATTTTTTTCCATAGTTACACTGAAAAAACTCATGATATTATGTTTAGTATCATTGACTTAATCGGACCTTAAAATAGTTTCAGTATATTTTGGTATTATTTCACTTAGTTAAAATCTTTATTGTACCAGAACATAATGTTACAGAATAATAGATCACATAAAACAGATATAGATGTCAAAAGACCTTATCGCAATTTATATTATATTTTTTACTGTATGTTCTAAAAAGTAAGTTATTTAGTATCCTAGACGAGATCTACTGTTAAAATAGATTAAGTTATATATGTAACACTTTATATATTTTTGTAGCATATTTGAGTATATATTTACTCAGTATTAATCATATAAAATTTACTAATATTTCACTTAATTAGTATTTTCAACAATGTCAGAAATAACCCCAAAAAACGGCTTCGTAAAGTAAAAATCTTAATATACCTACTTCATCGATATTTCGGTGACGTAATTTTGTATTTAAGGTCGCCAACTAAGTTACTAGGTTCGTTAGACATCACAGATTGCGTATGGCACCTGCCTTAATACAGATAAAAAATATTCAGTAGCTTTGAAATGACTCCTATTTCAGGTCTAATAACTTAGTTGTCAACTTTAAGACTCCTTAATAGGGCTTCGTAGATATAATGTTTACATTGGTTATGAATTTAATGTCAAATGTATACTGCCTTACCAAGGACTTATTTTATAAACAGGTTTGAATTCGCTATTGTTCTTTGTTTAAATCATTATCCGCCCAAATCAAGTTGGCATTGACAAATGAGTTATAATTTTACTAGACCAAATAGCATATAAATAGTTAACTAAAACAGATAATTTAACATAAAACCCATCTTGTGTCTCTTTCCCTCTTATAGATATCTACTGTTGCAAGAATGAGACTTCGCTAAAAAGTAACCTGTTTGCTCCATAGTACGACAAAATTTTAATGACATTGTCTAATGAAATTGACTTATGTTTAGGTCACTTTTCTATTTAGTAGAGTCATACACGTTCTGGCATATTTTATACAAAAATACAAAACGTAGTAAACTATTCAAAACAAGTTATACTTTTAAGACTTGTTCATAATAAGACGAATTAGGTTCAAACCAATGTTGTAACTATGCTACCAAGCCCTGTTAAGGGTCACAAAGCCCCTTAAAGTTTGTAATAGCTATATTACGTGCCTAAGAGATTTGTCCATAGTAAAGTACATCGATGTATTATTTTGACATTAATAAAAAACATTGAAATACTTACCATTGATTTTTTTTATTTACCGATCATTTGAACGAACGCAATAATAACGCTTCAGAGTACATGCTTTAAATATTTTACAAGTGTTGCCACATCAATTAATCACAAGTCACAATAGTACAATTAAAAGCAATAGTAAATGTTTTCTATATACGACATGTTTCAACATTGTCTTTAAAAATGTTGTATTTTTTTGTAATGCAGTGAAATTTATATCATTAAATTATTTTATACACCATCATCATCCTGCCGTATTCCCGGTTGCATCCTCAGCAGTAATGCTTCAGAGCCCGGGGTCCGCTACCTAACCAAGGAGATTTGACGAGGTTACTGGTTTTTACACAGAGCGACTGCCGTCTGATCTCCAAATTTATATCTATATGAAGTTCTTCTTTATGCTTTATTATGAGGGTTTATTAATCGGTCACTCTGTTCTAGGAACCCTTTAGTAAAGTTAGTGGTATTTTATACATCACGTATATAAAAAATTACAAACGTTTCCAAAACCAATTTTAGTTAAAATATGTATTGGCTTGTTCTTTCAATGTCAAATATTGAAAATGAGCGAAAGGGGCAAAGGGACAAAACGTGTCATAACTAAATAAGGTTTAGCAAACTGTTGTTATTTTTTATTAATATGAGGACTAAAAACTATTTTTATGATTAAAGTTGCAAAATCAAATTGAGTCCCCAAACATGGTTGTAGATAAGTTATCAGTAAAGTGTTGCGCGATGGACTTATATCGTCATCTTGTAACCTTTAGGCCCAACACAGACGACAGACTTTTTGTCCGATCGAGTCTGCGGCGCACAAATAGTCTGCGTGGCGCGCAAAAAGTCTTTCGCGGATTGTTCACGGACTCAACACACACGACGCACATTTTGAATCATTCTGTCGGCAGAACTGTAGGGACGGGACACGTACAGTTTTACACGCCATGGAAGTGCAAAGATTGCGATGTATTATTTTATACTTGAAGTACAGAAAAGGAAGAAGAAATAGAAAATTTTGGGTACATCCTATACTTTCGGAGAGATTACTAAAAGGACAATTCCATATGAAACATGCAATTCTAAAACAATATCCGGACAATTTTTTCAATTTTTATAAAATTTCTATTAATACTTTTAATGAGTTGCTATTCATTTTAAGACCAACTTTGACATATTCGGAAACAATAATGAGAAAGTGCATTGGTCCAGAAGAAATGTTATACTAGGAATGATACTCGGATTTTGAAGTATCATAAATTGCAGGTCAGTTTTGTATTTCATGAATTAACATCGGTACATCTATCTCTAGCGCCATGCTGCAATACCGCGCACGTCACGTCCATCACTAGCCGAGTGAAGGTCACAGACTAAAGTGCGCGACGTCTGTGTTAGCGCGGGTTGAAGCATACGTTGTATTTTTTTCGCACACTTTTAGTGCGGTGTGGCGCGGCGCGGCGCGGCGCGGTCTGCCAAAATTACACGGATTTTTTGTGCGCCGCACTTTTTGTGCGTCGTGTGTGTTACTGCATGTAATTCCATAGGTTCTATTTTCACAGACTAAAAGTGCGGCGCGGTCTAGTCTGTCGTCTGCGTTGGGCCTTAGGGCCGCGCTACATTGGATTGGCATGGCATGGCATCTATTATATCATCTATTATAACCATTATGTATAGTGATATAAGATGCATAACCGCTTGAACATAGCGAGCCGCCGGCGCCGGTGAACTGCCGCGGCTCGAGCTATCTCGATCGATCTTATATCACTACTGATAAAGGTTATAATAGCTTGTTTTGAAATGACGCGTCGCTTCCGGTGAAATCCGATGCCATCGCATGCCAATCCTGTGTAGCGCGGCCTTTACGTAACATGATATTTCTTGTAGATATTGATATGTCACCGTTGCAATGCTAAAGGGTCTAAACTTGGTGGACAAGAAATAAAAGTCCTTTTCCAAAGTAATACGATATAGTTCACTGTATTACATATAGCATTATTCAGTCCATAAACTTTATCCAAAAATAATAAATATCTAAATATATGCGAACAAATTACATTGATTGAGCTAGCCCCAAAGTAAGTTCGAGACTTGTGTTATGGGATACTAACTCGACGATACTATATTTTATAACAAAATTATTATACATGAAAACATAGTTCCCCTGATTTTATAGTACTATCTGCATATTGTATAACATTTTTTATATACCTTAGTAAAAGCCTAAGCTCTTTAAGCTTTAAAAAGCCTATGTTAACTAATCGCTCGTTTGAGTCACTTAAAACTTTAGTTATGTTAGTGATAATACGTCTTATTATAAAACGCAGACTAACGTTCTCACTCGGTTTAAACCATTATCTGACCAAAAGAAGTTGACATTTTGAGATAAGAAAATAGCATGTTACTAGATGTCAACTTGATTTGGTCGGATAATGGTTTAAACCTAGTGACAAAGTTAGTCTGTGTTTTATAATAAGACGGAATATATTTTTTTATTAGTGTCGAATAAGCCAGCTTATTGTATATCTTCTATGTAAGGGTCGTATGTACACAATACCGCCCCCATATCGTTTACTGTTGATTCATATTACGATGGCATTCGGAAAGATTTTCGTCGCATTTTGCAGTATTGTCAAAGTAAGTAAAGTATAAAACCTAAGTATAACACACAAGGTACATTCCTTGTGTGTTATACTTAGGTTTTATATTTGAATGTATGACGTCTGTGCAACAGTGTTTCAAATATTTTTTGCAGTCGACGTCTCTAAGTCCTACGTAAAAAAATTGTAGCTTAGACGAGTCTGTGAGTTATATAAACATATAAAACACATATAAGGTGTAACAAAATGTACTAAAACTATTTTAAGGGTGATTTCAGTCTGTGATACTGAATAACTTTCCCCACGGAACATTAAAAGAAATCGAAATATGAAAAGTAATTTTTGGCCTCCCATACAAATTGACCGATCAGCTGATCCGAGTTTGTACAGAAAGTTCCTTGGGGAAAGTTGTTCAATATCACAGACTGAATTCATTCTTAAAAATGTTTCAATATATTTAGTTAGACCTTATATTTTTTTATATGGTTCAAGAGAGTACTTCACTAGTGAAATGATATTCACCATAGCTTGGCAATTTTATCAACTTTGTATATTTTTACCAACTTTATATATTTTTACAGATATTTTTATCGAATAAACCTTCCCACTCGTTACGATACATTGTTTTAACATTTCGACTGCACTACGACGAAAAACGCATAGTATGACTTTTCCTGAGATTGCAAACGGTGATAGTTGGAACCAGGGACAGGAAGCGCTTTCCCTCACGTGGGTTTTTAGCGGTTAATTGATAGGCTTAAATATTTTTATTGGATCAAAAACCCCTATCGCTGGGTAACTCTTTCGATCGACTAACCGTATAAGCCTTTAAGAGGGTTTCCCTTTAAATAAATTGATAAAACATGCACGTTACGTTACCCTTACAAAAACCATTTCTCATAGGGTAACCCTATCTCATAGGCTAACCCTTTAAGAAGCGCTTTCCCTGGTGGCCACGGGGCGGGGGGGATACGTAGGGGGAAAAACTCTTTCAAATAAGCGGAAAAAATACCCCTTCCAATGATTTGGTAAACGCTTAGCCTATCATAAGGATAGGGTTACCCTATAGGGGATACGGTAAGCCTTTCGCTGGATAAGCTTTTTACAGGCTAACATAGACGTGAGGGTAAGCCTATCGTAAGGATGACCACTTAAAGGGGTTTTAAAAATTAGCTGCTAATCCGGTCCCTGGTTGGAACGCTGCCAGGGCATGCCGCAAGATTACTTGATCTAAATGCTTTTCGAGCCAAGATTTGTTGAATATAATTCGTGTCTGTCTAGCGACTATCGCAAACTGCATGGCGGCTATCGCTTGTCTCCCGATTTCGCCCTTTGCGTGGCACGAGGCACGCAGTTGATGTCAACCGCGGCCCGAATGGACGAGCGGACGCGGCGGTCATATATTGCCATTCCGTCCTTCAAATCGATGTACCTCCTTTTGTACTGTTAGATAATTTGAAAAACGTAATATATTACAATGTGATGTTTTATTTTTCTCGTAACTAGAAGGGTCAGTTCAGAAAAGGAGAAGGGCGGTGGGGAGGTTTTTTATCACTCTCAAAAATAAACTTTAAATACCCTCTTATTCGTATAAAAATGCAAAAGTTTGTTGATCCTATTTTATTAAAATATGATTTGTTTTGTTCTTTCAATCTCAAATATTGAAAAGAGGGAAGAAACAGAACACGTTTTGCTAAAATAGGTTTAGTAAACGGTTGTAAGATTTTATGAATATGAGGTTAGCATATAGTGCAAGACGCGAGCATTTTGTCACGTTTAAAAGCTATGGCAAAGATAATATAATTACTAACGTAACAGATACCCAACGCCATAGAAACGATTGGAGAGTCCGTAAGCACGCAATACGGGAGTTTCAGGGCGGCCTCTCAGAGATGGCAGCACACACGACTAGCCAAAAAGATGACGAAGAAAGTGTTGAATATACTTTTAAAAAATATATTGCACTTCATATAAGTCTTATTTAACTAACTAGAGTACTTCTTTACTTAAATAATAGTTATAAAAGATTTTTATGTTTTAATTTTTACCTTAAAGCGCCATCTAGTTACAAGGAAAAGAAATAATAATGTTTATATGACGATGGGTAGGCATGGCTATGGTAATGTGGTTTCTGATCGGGCGATTTTCCTCTCTGTCTGAACAGACCGAATTCCTCTACGGATTCCTGGCTGCGTCGTTATCGCTGATGCTTCAACCCTAGAGTCCACCATCCGTAGCGCCATAGATTTAGAAGGTATAAGATGGATATAGAGTATTGTAAAATGTGACCAGAAACGAAATATTTCTGTGTAACTTTTTATGGGTTGTGTTTGTACCTAATACACAAACTATGGGTAAAGCAGTACGATACTATCTTTCCAGAATAAGATAAATTATAAAATAACACAGTTTACAATTTGGAAAATCAAATTTTCGTGTGACGATGTTCGAGCCAGGGTGACAATGGGTGACATGTTTAGTATGAAAACTTGTCTCATTGTCAAATTGATGCTATCTCTTTTGCTCTTATGAAGATGACACTTATCATATTATCTGTCACACTCGGCTAGTGTGGTCTTTACGTAGTAAAAAAAAGTAAAAAAAAGCTAGAAAAGGCCCTAGCTTTCAAGCGTCAATCCCTAACAACATATAAACGGCTCAACCGATTTTCATCAAACATATCTAAAGACCACCAAAAAATTTGCTTTAATGTAAAATAAAAAAGGAACGCATCGAAATCGGTCCATCCGTTCGTGGATCTCAATCAAGGTTTTCAATGTTGTTAGTTTGTTTCTGTGTTTGTATTTTGAGCAAGTTATATGAATTTTGTAAATAAATATTTACCAGTGATCGAAAGTTTCTATACTGTGGTTTCCATTCGAAACCACTGTATATCATAAGTACTTCCTATATCATCAGACTGTAAATAGGAAACTAAATGACGCCACTTACGAAAGTGCGCCATTAACCCAAAACTACAATCAGCGCAGCTAAGTAAGGATAAGGAAAAGTGCTCCTCACATTCCTGGGACCAAAACATCGAGGCCACATCACATCGAAATTCAACTTTAAACTTTACATCACAAGGTTGAATTTCCCGCGCTTGCCCAGCTTGTAAATCCTAATAGGAAGGATGGATGGAGGACGATCAAAATTAGACTTTAAATTTGAGGTTATAAGGAGGAATTTCCCTCGTGTGTGTGGTAGATTGTCAGTCTAAGGAAGGTAATGGTGGATGATCCTTTCACGATCGGAATGGGATGTGACGCGTTGGAATGCGGGGTAACGATAGTAGTTCAGCGGAGTCCCTGGTGTCGGCGAAAGGTTTTAGTGTTTGACTGACCGGAACTTTAATTTATTTACAACTTAAAAAAGAAAGAAGGAAAAAACCAGGCAGGTCCCGAAAATAAAGAGATATTACAGAGAACTGGGCTCTGCATAGAACCGCAAGACCCAAAATGCTCTGTCTGCCCCATTAGGGATAAAGACGTGATAGTATGTATGTATTACAGAGATAGAGATATACCTACAGGGAGATCAAAATAAGCACTATAAAACCAAATATTTTAACAGATCCCTATATCGAAAAATGGTTTTTACAAGCTTATAATATTTTTAAAAAACTATTCAACGAAACGTTAGTCATGAAAAAGAAATGTACTCACACTTTGCTTGGATAGGAGATACACAAAAACAATGAATACTTCGTCGGCATGTATAACATATTACAGCTTTCTACTACTTATAATCTTTGAGTAGAACCGCGGACAGAGAGACAGACATACAGTGAAACTATAGAAAAACTAAAATACTATAAATAATACACTATCACGTCTTCATCCCTAATGGTGCAAACTGAGACCTAGTGCGTATGTATATTGAATGTATTTAAAAAAAAATTGGGGCTATGGAGACCACTGCTTGTATATAGACTTTGATAGAGACATAGTAATAGAGTACGAATTTTAATAAAAGTCTTTTTCTGTTTGAACACGGTTTTCTGAAATCTTGTTACACAAATTTGTCAAATAAATTATCTTTATCTTAAAAAGTATCTCTGGAAATACTGGACGGATTCGAATGAACAAAATAGTGTATAATTGATTTCGAAAAATGGAACCATAATATGGTCCAGTTAAACTATTAAAAATATAAAAGCGAGGCCTTAGCAAAAGTGGTTCAGCCTTTAAGCATTTTATGTCCACGCGAACGACGTCGTAGGCATCAGCTAGTAAATAATAAACGTACATGGTAACTGACCCGAAAAGTAACAAAATTGCGTATCATAAACGCTAACTGGCATGGCGTATCACTTACGAGGTAAGTAATACGCGGCAACTACATACAATTTGTATGGTTTCGGAGCGGAAATAACTTTTACTTCGCGCCATGTTGGCATGCGGAGTTCAGTTGGGTCACTATGATGATGCTACTTCTGGGTAAGACCATGGTACAATAAAACAGGTATTCTCTTCCCGAGATGGAACTTGACTACGTCACAAAGTGTCGCCACTGATTGTTCTTTTCGGTAAATTTAAGGACTTTGTCAATTAGTTCATGAATATTTAAAAAAATATAAAGTAACTTAGCTATTTAGTATCTCGCGATTCTCGCGTGATTTATCAATTCAATATTTTATAAATTGATATAATGGATTATTAATTCAAAATTGTTATATAAAATTCAAAAATGCATTACGCTCAGGTAATTCAATTTCACACAGTGGCAACATATCAAACTGATGACGTAGTCAAGTTCCACCTACGTCATCAGCTGTCACGGGAAGAGAATACCTTATTTTATTGTACCATGGGTAAGGCTGGAGTTCATCAACAGTTTGTTAACTGTTAACGGGCCGTCAAAGTCATTTAACAGTCCGTTATAGTTTAACAGTGTTCACCAACACCTAAACGGCGATAACGTCCGGTTAATCAGCCGTTAAGTTAATGGAGCTTTAATTCGTCGATTATCTCTTGATTACGCCTGATTTGACAGTGTCGTTCTGTCGTTGTCAGTAGTCAAGTCACTAGAATATAGGTTAGACCGGAGCCAGCACATGCAGTATCTCATCAAAAAAATCTTTTTTAATGAACATCGCAATTGACTTTATTTTCGGAAACGATTATCTAAAAGCTAGCTGTACCCGCGGATTTCGCTCCCCGTGGGAATTTCGGGATAAAGAGAACCCTATGTCCTTTTCCGAGTCTCAAACTATATCCATACCAAATTTCATTCAAATCGGTTCCGTAGTTTAAGCGTGAAGAGGTAACAAACAAACAAACAAATATACTGACTCACTTTCGCATTTATAATATTAGTAGGATAGTATGATTAGTAGGATAGGATGGGATGCTGAAAAATTTGCATTGGGTGTGATGGATGGAAATTGGGAAAACCCTTATTTTATTGGAATTCAAATCAATAAAAACACAAGTCTAGAAAGAAAAATAATATATTACAACTACAAGTAATTTAATACTTTATAATACATTATCACCAATAAATCAATTGCTTTTAGCACTGAAGATTTTATGCCTATAGTGATCACCAAATATCTATGGGAGACTTCAGTGGTTTCATGGTACTACTGCTCATCGTATAATTCATAAAGTTACTGCAGCAGTAGTCTCATACTGTCATCGAGGTACATTAAGTTTCCACAGACATCCACTCAGGAAACGAACGAAACCACACATTCAATTTCTGTTTTCTCATTTTCCACTGTATTCCTATATTTGAACACCTGTTCCGATGGTATCCTTTTCTCATCATCAGATCTTTTTTGTATCTACTGCAGGAGCACGACCCTCTCTGTACTACTAGAGGCATATTTGGTCAGAGTAGCCAGAGAATTTGCCCTACTCTCTCCTCGCTCACCAGACGGGTTGGAGCGCGGTTTCATGTTTATAAGCTTTGTTCAGCTTGTATTTCACGACATACACGGAAAGACTTGGGGTGGTCCCATTTTACGTGCTGGAAACCACATGGCATAACATCATTTTCTTATCAGGGGTGAAATTGTTGTTATTCTTCTTGCCTTCCGTTTTATGTACATTTCACAATAATTCACAAAATAAACAATAAAGAAAATCAAATACCACGTCAGCTACTTTGACATCTGACTGACACCAATAATGACAACCGAATTATGTTATTAGTACAGAGGTGCTATTTTTCAAACGCGGAGTCAATAAACGAACGATTTTTTGTATGGAAAAACCATTAGTTTAGATAACTCCGCGTTTAAAAAATAGCATTTAGGTTCATTTTTTCGCAAAAAAGGTTCAATTACGTAATCGATGTTTTATTTTGCCTGGTGAACACTCGTTTTCATAACGGCCGTTTAAACAGGCGTTACAATTTGACGGTCCGTTAACGGAATCGACTCTTTAGACAAAGTCGGTGAACTCCAACCTAAGACGAGTAGAGGCGACTGTAATTAAAGAAGCATCCTAATTTTAATCAAGAAGATGGCTTCAAGTTGTCTGGGTTCCCCAGTGATTTAGGCCCAACGCAGACGACAGACTAATCGTGCCGCACTTTTTAGTCTGTGAAAGTAGTACCCACAGAATCATATGCATAACGCACACGCTTAGCTTAGCTTTGTAAAGTGTGTGCAAACAACAAAAAAACAATTCTTGAACGTTGAACGGACACCGTCAGTGTTGTGTGTGAGGACTTATGCAACAAATGACGAAGACAGAGGGTAGCCCGTATGGTTACCGTATGGTCGGCCAGCGACCATGAAGGCAGACGGGTCGTCGATATATCTGACAAAAAACCTAATTTAGGTTATTTGATAATTAAACGAAGCTTTTCTTCGCACATTTAGCCAAAAGTGATTCGCAAATGTGCGTTGAAAAGCTTCACATTCTCACTTTAAAATGTAAATAGTAGTTTATAAAGTACTTTGAAGGGTTATTTAAAGCTTGGTGAAGACAAAATTTAAATAAATGACATCTCCGTTTCCTTTCAAATAATTTAAAATGGGGGCAGCAAATCAAACGCATTAATGAGGCAAGTTTGTATTTTGTACTTCTTACTTCTTAAATAAATTTCGAGCACATTTGCCGAGAGAATCTTATTATCTGCTTCGCTTATTTATCAGAGGCCTGATGTTTTGGGAAACCCTGTGGCTAATCAGCTAGCGATCTAGTATTCACAAGACGTTGCAGAATGTTAGTCAACCTGAGAACATATAGGTACCGTGAGACCAATCCTCTTGGACCGTAGCCAAAGTCTTCTGCAACAGTTTCCCACGAAGAGAGCGACGGGCTCAACGTCTTGCTCACGTAACACATGATACAAATATCTATCAAAGTATTTGTCTCATCATCATTTTCAGCCGCACAACGTCCACTGCTGGACATAGGTCTCTCCCAAAGATTTCCAAAATGACCGATCAAGAGCGGCCTGCATCCAGCGCTTTCCACTTTCCGCTTTTTATTTGTCTCATATTGTGGCCAATTTAGTAACCGTAGAGTTGACAGAGTTCTTGCGATATTGTGACATTAACATAAATACAAGTTAGTTAGTTAGTTAAAATCTTTATTGCACCAAAACATACAGTAACAGAGTATTGGATACATAAAACAGATGTCAAAAGGCGGCCTTATCGCAACTGCAATCTCTTCCAGGCAACCGAGGTACTTGGAGATGTTTTTCGAAAACAGGTGAGGTGCAAAGTTATAGGTTATAGGCAAGGGATAAGAAAAATAAAAACTGTAGATACAATTAATAAATATACTTACACATATACATACATAATAAATACAAATACCTAGATATATACATACATAAATAAATAAATATATTGTCACGAGAGTGGGTTGGGGATAGGAAAGGAAACACCAATCCTATGGAATAGTGCCTTTATTTACAACTCTAGGGTACTCACAGTTGTCACAGGTACGTACGCGGAAATGTCACTGTACTGTCACACACACGGAAACGTCACTGCACTGTCATGCGCGTGGAAACGTCACTGCACTGTCACGCGCGGTAATGTCACTGCACTGTCACACGCGTAAACGTCACTGCACTGCCACGCGCGGAAACGTCTCTCGCGCGTATTTACTGCACTGAACACTTCACTTCACTCACTATTACACTTTACTTTTTACTCACTACTTCCACTTTTACTTTTCTTCCTTTTTCTTCTTCCTTCTTCCTTCTTCGGATTTTACTTTCAAACTAAACTGGCGTAGGCCGCGCCTTGTTCCGCTTATATACCCCCCGGATGCGAACAATATCGCATCAAAGTTCTAAACTTAAGTCATAAATTTTCTTTTGTCTTCTTTTATTTCTGGCCCGTATTTTCATTCTAATTTAATCTAGAGTTATCTAGAAACTTCTTACAAAACTTCAAAAACACTATACGTGACTGTGATTTGAACCTGGGGTCTATGGATTCACAGTCCAACACCAAGACCGCTAGGCCAATCGTGTGCTGACGTGAGTGACGAAATTTCCCTTTAGATGAATTCTCCTAGTTTGAATTTGTGACGTTGACATTGTCATTATCACTTATCGTCCTACGCGACACTGCCCCCTCTCGAGACATGATCGTCCCGATCATTATTGCTTCCATGATAACGTGCCAATCGATCCACATGAACTATTTTGAGAGGACTGCGAGGATTACGCTGAATCCGGTAAGTCACATCGTTAATTCTGGTGACAATTTTGTAAGGTCCTTCCCAACTTGGTTGTAGCTTTGGAGATTTTCCTTTTCTCCTCACCGGATTATGAAGCCAAACCAGTGTTCCTTCCTCGAAGCTGAGGCCATTAGCTCTTCGATCGTAACGAGTCTTCATCCGTTCACTAGCTTTAAGCCCAGCCTCTCTAATCTGCTCATAGACGTCAACCATCTTAATCCGAAGGTCATTAGCGTAGTCGGTTATTTCTTTTGGGGTATCTGGTGGACAACTTGATAACAAATCAGCTGGCAATTTCAATTCTCTTCCAAAATTGGCATATGCTGGAGTAACTGTAGTGGTCTCATGCACCGCAGTCCTATAAGATAAGAGGAATAGCGCAATATACTCGTCCCAGTTTTTCTGATGGCTTTCTACTACTTTTGCCAGATGCCGTTCCAATGTTTGGTTAAACCTCTCAACCATTCCATCTGACTGCGGGTGATACGGCGTCGTCCGAGTCTTATGGATTCCCATGATTTCACAGACTTCTCGGAATACTTGTGACTCAAAGTTTCGTCCCTGATCACTGTGCATCTCCAATGGCACACCAAATCTACAGAATACTTCGTTCACAAGCTTTGTCGCTACTGTGGTAGCCTCCTGATTAGGTAGTGCAAATGCTTCAGGCCATTTCGTAAAGTAGTCCATAACTACCAAAATGTACCGGTTGCCAGCATTCGTAATCGGAAACGGTCCGGCTATGTCAAGAGCTACTCGTTCCCAAGGAGCTCCAACATTATACAACCTCATAGCTCCTCTGCTTCTAGTCTGTGGTCCCTTAACTGCCGCACAACTCTGACATTTACGGCACCAGTCTTCTACATCATCTCGGCAGTGTAACCAGTAGAAACGTTCTTTAATTTTTGTGAGAGTTCTTCTTATCCCCAGGTGTCCGCCGGAAGTACCATCATGAAAAGTTTTTAAAATCTCCCTTATCTTCTCTCTGGGGACGACCAATTGTAGATGGCAATCTTTACCTTGAGTACTTTCCCATTTTCGGTAGAGTAATCCATCGTGTAGCACCAGGCTATCCCATTGCGCCCAAAGACTCTTTGTAGCCGTACTGTATTTGGCCACTTCTGACCATTTTGGTTTAGTTCCACTTCGTAGCCAGTTCAATAGTGGTTGAAAGTCTTTATCATCTTCCTGAGCCTTTTTCATGGCGTCGTTAGTCCAATTTTCATCTACGGAATCAGTACGGATTAGCCGGATGTTTACTTTTTCCTTCTCTTCCTGCCGATTGCAATGCTTGCAGTCCTCCAGGCAAGGTCTTCGAGACAGAGCATCCGCATTGCCATGACTCTTCCCTCCTCGATACTCAATTTCAAACTCATACTCTTGGAGTAGCTCAATCCACCTGGCCACCTGCCCTTCAGGATTTCTGAATTCCAATAACCATTTCAATGCAGCATGATCAGTCCTTACCAGAAATTTGCGGCCAAGCAAATATTTCTTAAAATGTTGCAATGTCTTTACCACAGCCAACAATTCTCTGCGAGTTACGCAGTAATTTCTCTCTGGCCTTGAAAGAGATTTGCTGAAGTAGGCGATTACTACTTCCTGATCCCCTCTTTGCTGAGATAGAACACCTCCAATACCGGTGTTACTTGCATCAGCGTCCACAATAAACTTGCCTTCTATGTCAGGATATCCGAGGACAGGGGTTTCACATAGACGCATTTTGAGGTCCTGAAAAGCTTGCTCACAATCTTTATCCCAAGAAAATGCTCGTTTCTCTTCTGTCAACCGATGTAATGGCTTCGCGATATCGGAAAATCCTCTTACGAATCTTCGATAGTAAGAGCATAGACCCAAGAATGCTCGCACCTGTGTCTTATCTGTTGGCGTTGGCCAATCTTTTACTGCACTTATTTTAGATGGGTCAGTTGCAATACCTTGTTCCGAAATAACGTGTCCCAAGTAGTTGACCTGACGTTGGAAAAATGAACATTTCTTTGGACTAAGCTTCAAATTTGCACTCTGTAGTCTTGAAAACACACTTTCAAGCTTTTTGAGATGATCATCGAAATCTCTCCCCATTATAATGATGTCATCTAAATAGACCAAACAGGTTTCTCCTAGCATACCTGCCAGCACATGTTCCATCAACCTTTCAAATGTTGCTGGCGCGTTACATAGTCCAAATGGCATAGTTTTGAACTGCCATAAACCCTTGCCGATTGAAAACGCAGTCTTCTCTTTATCCTTAGGATCCAAATCTACTTGCCAATACCCACTTTTTAAATCAAGAGTAGAGAACCAAGTCATGCCACAAAGTGAATCCAAAGTGTCATTGATTCTAGGAAGTGGGTAACTGTCCTTTTTAGTTACATCGTTCAATCGCCGATAGTCTACACAGAACCTAGTCGATCCATCCTTCTTCTTTACTAACACAATCGGAGAGCACCATGGGCTTGATGAAGGTTCTATCACGCCGTTCTTCTTCATCTCTTGGATCATGTCGTCAACTTCCTGCTCACGGGCAAAAGGAACAGGTCTTGGTCTCTGCCGAATAGGTGTTGTATCCCCGGTATCAATTTTATGTTTTACTAAATCGGTTCGGCCAATATCTCCATCATTTTTAGAAAATAAATTGCTATATTTCAACAAGAAATTTCTTGCTTTTATTAATTGCAATTTGGTAAGTTTGCCCTTGCAACCCTCCAAAAGCTTTGCTACATTTTCTTCCCGATTCGTTATTTTTCGCTGTTGTCCCTCTTCACACTTTCTCAACCAGACTACTTCATCACAGTTCCCGATAACTGTTCCCTTTCGCAGTGTTTGCGCTACGTCATGAGGGTTGAGAACCGGTACCAACGCAACTTGGCCACTTCCCACTAAGGTTCTGGCCGGAATCCATGGTACGTCTGAGATTTCTCCATCTATAATGGCACATCTTCGTGGTGCGCTACCATTATTTGGCGGTAGTATAACAGGGACCGTCGTCTGGGATCTTGGGTTAAGGATAGTGTCCCTCAAACATAACACCTTACCAAAATTTCCTCCTTTCATCGGAATTTCATCATTGCCATGTTTTAGAACACCATTTTTCAAGTCAATATTGCACTGATGATTTTGTAGAAAGTCCAAACCTACAATGCAATCGTCGAAGATGCCTGCGACAATCACTCTTTGCCAATAAAGTGTTGCCCCGATCTTAATGGCTACAATTTTTTCTCCTTCAGATGGGATTCGTTGGCCGGTAGCAGTTGTTAACGTGATATTTTTATTTGCCTGTATATACCGACCTCCAATGTCCTTAAGTTTGCGATTACTGATGACTGTCCGTGAAGCTCCAGTGTCTAACGTCAATTGGCAAGGTTTCCCATTGATTAAACCGTCTATCACTAACGTATTTCCGTCGCTTGTCTGCTTCACAAGAATTTCAGGGGCTTTACTACTACCGGCCAGCGCCCACCCCGCAGCCCTGGCCTTCTCTAGTTTACCTGTGGCAGCTCCGACGTCGAAACTGCTGCATCCACCTGACGTCGGAAAGTTGAACGTTCACGTTTCGGGCAAGTGCTTCGAATATGGCCCCGTTCTCCACATTCATAGCACATTGGGTTGTAGGGTCGTCGTCTACTGTTTTCTGTGACTACAACCTCCCGTAGCCTCAAAGCTCGTGAGTCATGACGCACCGCTTCTACTTCCAAGGCGTGAGCCACTGCTTCTTTCAAGGTGGTGTGGTGATCCAGTCGCACAGCTGCCCTGACTTCGGGATCTCTTATTCCGTCAATGAAAACCTGCAAGAGCATTTCCTCAACGACGGATGGCGATGATTGGTATGCCTTGCGCACCAGTCTCTCTACTTCAACAGACCACTGCTGTAAGGTCTCGCTAGCCCGCTGACAACGGTCTTTGAGTTGCGCCCTGTATACATGCTCCAGGTGACTGTCACCGTATCTGGCTTCCAAAGCGCCTATGAGTTCGTTGTAGGTGACCTCTTTCTTGCCAGCGCCGAGTGCTTCCAATACGGACAGAGCGTCATCTCGAAGTGCCAGGGTCAATGCAGACTGCGCCTCCTGCTCATCCCAATGGCTGGCTTTTTTAATTGTCTCCAACTGCAGTTTAAAAGCAGCCCAAGAGGATTTGCCGTCGTAGGGTGGCACCTTTAAATTTTTCGTAAAGGAAGCGACTACAGAGCTAGTGACAGGGCCAGACTCTTTGAGAAATTTAACTTCCTTACCAAGCTGTTGAAGCGTCCCTTTTACTTCCGCAACTTCCTCCTTTACTTCTGTAACTTCCTCCTTTACTTCTGCAACTTCCTTCTCGAAGTCATCCATCCGGGCTGTGTTGGCCCGAACCGCAGCCAAAACATCTTTGGAAAAGGACTGAAGCTGCTCCTCCTGGCGGCGTGCTTGCTCCTCCTGACGGCGTGCTTGCTCTTCCTGCAGCGCCCGTATTTGTTCCTCCTGGCGGCGTGCTTGCTCCTCCTGGCGGCGTGCTTGCTCCTCCTGGCGGCGTGCTTGCTCTTGCATCATTACAGTAATCTGCTGCAGGAACGCGTTCATCTCCAACGGAGCGGCTGGTGGGACGGCCGCTGATGTTGTCGCGGCTCCGCCAGAGTTGGACTCCTCGAGCGATTGTTCCTCTGCCGCTGCAGCTCCCGCTCGAGTGGTTACCCCTCTCTCATTTCTAGGCACGATTGGCATCTTTCCTATCCCACTTCTGACACCAATTGTCACGAGAGTGGGTTGGGGATAGGAAAGGAAACACCAATCCTATGGAATAGTGCCTTTATTTACAACTCTAGGGTACTCACAGTTGTCACAGGTACGTACGCGGAAATGTCACTGTACTGTCACACACACGGAAACGTCACTGCACTGTCATGCGCGTGGAAACGTCACTGCACTGTCACGCGCGGTAATGTCACTGCACTGTCACACGCGTAAACGTCACTGCACTGCCACGCGCGGAAACGTCTCTCGCGCGTATTTACTGCACTGAACACTTCACTTCACTCACTATTACACTTTACTTTTTACTCACTACTTCCACTTTTACTTTTCTTCCTTTTTCTTCTTCCTTCTTCCTTCTTCGGATTTTACTTTCAAACTAAACTGGCGTAGGCCGCGCCTTGTTCCGCTTATATACCCCCCGGATGCGAACAATATCGCATCAAAGTTCTAAACTTAAGTCATAAATTTTCTTTTGTCTTCTTTTATTTCTGGCCCGTATTTTCATTCTAATTTAATCTAGAGTTATCTAGAAACTTCTTACAAAACTTCAAAAACACTATACGTGACTGTGATTTGAACCTGGGGTCTATGGATTCACAGTCCAACACCAAGACCGCTAGGCCAATCGTGTGCTGACGTGAGTGACGAAATTTCCCTTTAGATGAATTCTCCTAGTTTGAATTTGTGACGTTGACATTGTCATTATCACTTATCGTCCTACGCGACAATATAATACACATAATAAATACATATGTCCACAGAAAAGATACCCAGAAAAAGATATGTAAAGAAGACAAAAAAGAAAGGAAATCAAACTAGGTATAGATAGTGTGACTTCACTTGAGATTTAAAGCTGGCTAGCGTTTCAGCACGTCGGATGGACAGTGGTAGTGCATTCCAAAGTAAGACTGCCCTTACAGTAAATGATTTTGAATAAAATTCAGTGGAGTGTGCAGGGATTTTTAAACGTAGCGTTACAGCACTACGTAAATTGTGACCCTGCGATGACGGTGCGTCACTGTAGAAAACGAAGCGTTCACATGATGATGCATTGCGTTACTTTGCAGGTAACTACGAACGAGTTCCATTGTCCCATGCTGGTCTGGGAGAAATAAAAAAAACTTAGAATGTACCAGCTGCTTCTCTTCCCACGCAGATCGTAAAAGCCGATCGAGGGAATGGGCAAAAATGCAAATCATGTTAACAGGCGATGCGGCTAGCAACCCGTCACTGTATTGATTGCTTTTCCATCTTCTCGCCCACCATGACGCTAAAAGTGGCTTTTGGGTCTTGCGGCCCTGGGCTCTGCATAGAACCACAAGACCCAAATGCTCTGTCTGCCCCATTAGGGATAAAGACGTGATAGTATGTATGTATGTAAGAACGAGTTACGAACCTATAGCTACGTTATCAAAAACATAACTTGTAAAAAAAACAAGTCTTGTAACTCAGTTCTTCTACCGCAAAAAGTTGTGAGATTTATTTCACCAAGAAGGATCTTCTGTCTTAAGGTATTACGTAATTTTATTATCTAACCTAACAAAATCTTATAGTGACCATATCAATATAAAAAATAGAACAATCTAATTGTTTATTACAATTTCAATTAACAACTAAATTAAAAAAGAATTAAAATCTAAATTATACTCTAAAATAAACTAAACAAATAATAATTATAAAAAAGAAAAACCTTACAAATAGAAAACGTCTTCCAGATCATTGCCCTGCGGTAGAGTGCCCAAAAGGCTGGCAGCATTGCCACGTTGGATGGCAATGCTTATTCGTTGGGCGAAATAATTGCCAGCCCTTTGGTCACCCAACAAAAATAGATAGATTGATTGGTGATTCTTCTTCAAATTGAATGAAAAAAATATGCTGTGTTTGTGCAACCCTGCTTGGTTACTGAAAATTGAAGCTTCTAATTCCACAACAAAAATGGCCTGAATTGCTCCGATAAAAGATGGTGCGGCTGGGCCGCATTTTTGCTCGACTTGGCGGGAGCACTGCCGTGCCCCCAGATTAATTATAATATATTTTTCTTAAGCGTTCAAGCGTGAAGTGGTGCCAAACAAACAAATGTACAAACTCACTTTCGCATTTATAATGCCCTGGGTGGCAAGATCCAAAATCCATTTTATATGAATACAGAAAAACTATTTAAGTTCGTTTTGTCTCAGACATACCGAAGAGAACATATAACATATGTAATTTTTTTTGTTAGCTATAATAGGTCCCATCGTTGGGCAAAAGCCTCCCCTCTTTGTTTCCAGCTATCGCGGTCTCTAGACGTGATTTGCCATTCTTTTTCAAACTATGTAAGGTCGTCCGCCCATCTCTTTCTTCGACAGTCCGGAGTCCAGTTGGTAATTATATGTGCCCATCTTTCAGGATGCATGCGACAGACATGACCCGCCCAATCCCATTTTAATGTATCCGCTTTTACTCCCACATTTACTGACGACCTCCGTGGCGTAGTGGTCACCATGCTGGTCCACCACCCAGAGGTCCCGGGTTCGATCCCCGGTTGGACAAGTTGGAAAATGGCCTATTTCAAATTGTCCTGGGTCTTGGATGTTTATCTATATATGTATTTGTTATAAAATGTAGTATCGTTGAGTTAGTATCCCATAACACAAGTCTCGAACTTACTTTGGGGCTAGCTCAATCTGTGTATTTTGTCCCTATATATTTATTTTATTTTATCAGTTATCTTGGTGATAACATATGTAAAAATCGTATTTAATGAACTACTCCCAGGCTCTGTAAGCGCCGCAAAACTAATTTGTTTCTGTCATAATCGATACAAATCACTTTCTCGCGGAATCGAGTCGCCGGCGTAGTTTCCTCGTTGTGCAACCGACTGAGAAACCTATGGTTGGGGATCTTATGGCATTTGTGCGGAAGTGTACAAACATACAAAACATCCGAGCGTATTCGATATAGCGAGATCTGAGAGAACAGATGTATAAAGCTCTTTTTGGCGTTGCCGTAATTGGGTAAAAAGAAATATATTTCAAAATTCGATGTACTGTATTTTACCCCCTAAAAAGTCTGGGCTGGCTTTTTCTTGCCGGTCAGGGCAAGTTGGAAAATGGCCTTTTTCAAATTGTCCTGGGTCTGGGATGTTAGGAGGAGTTAGTATCCCATAACACAAGTCTCGAACTTACTTTGGGGCTAGCTCAATCAGTGTAATTTGTCCCTATATATTTATTTAATCAAGTTTTTTTTTTGCCTTTATTATATTTAGCAGGATAATAGGGATGTGTATTGGATAAATTTATTTTATTTAGTCCGTCAACTAGATTTCAAAATTATTTTTTTTTTTTACAAAAAACAACAACCGACTTCATTTTTTTTCAGAAGTTTCTTCCATATCTCCAAAGTTCTTCATCGTCTCTTTACCAAATTCAAATGGGACCAATTTGGGAGTAAGGGCTTTCAAATAAAAAAAGAATCATCAAAAACGGTCCATGGTTGCCGAAGATTATCGCGTCACATATATACAAAAAAAAACATAAAATCGAATTGATAACCTCCTCCTTTTTTGAAGTCGGTTAAAAATAAAGGGCCCATATTTTTTCGTTTGGCAAAGTAGTAAAATTCATAAAGATACAACAACGTTTCGAAGATTCGGATTGGCGATGATTTACGTAATCATTGGTTTAAAATCGTAGCTAACCGTGACGTCATCCGAAATAGAAATGCTCTGTATTCGTCATTATTTACTAATCAGAGAAAAGAAAAAATACGAATACCATAATTTTTAATATGTATGTATGTATGTAAATATTACACAATACAAAAGCGGACTTATCCCGTCAAGGCATCTTTTCTAGTCAAGCTAAAACCAGAGGTGAGAATGCCATTAAGTAGGGTGAAACAATTAACAATACTTACAACTAAAATGCAACCAAAACATATCCCGTTGAGGAGTCTACATAAAAGTTGTTCACCCTAGCTTTCAAAGTATACCAGGAAGTTGATGTTTTTATATTAGAGGGTAGTTCATTCCAGCAGATATGACAGCAAAAGGCTATGCATAAGCTCAAGAGGCGAAAGTGGATAATAATGTAACTAGCAAAAAAATAATTTTAGTCCACATAAATCTATTGTTAGGAATAAATATTTATGATAACATCAACAAAGGCATATCGCCATCACAGAATGAATATAAGTATGAAATACAGAACTGAATCTCCTGCTAGGGTCCCGCGCAATACGTCCCCGTTCCCCCTCCCCGCTCCTCTACCCCGTTCTAGCCTTATAGAGGCAGCTGCAGGCGCCTGCAGCTACCCGCTTGGCAACACCCATAAGGCAAGAACGGGGGAGACGTGGAACGAGGACGTATTGCCCGGAAACTTAGAAGATTCTGTTCTGTATATAACACTTATGTTAATTTCCGACGCCATACAAAAGACTTCAACGCGCCTAAAATCTGATGGATTGAGTAGTTTGGAGATGAAGTAGGTTTTTAGTTTTGAAAAATTTATCAATAATCGAGAGAGTATCACAGAACAACAATACATACACAGTCGATATGCAGCATGTGGATTATAACCGCAGTCGGCGTAACGACCACTGTACCCACTTCTGGCTTTCATTGGTCGCTATCCCGCGTACGGGGAAAGAAAATGAACCTTGAGATACTTAAAAATAATTTCCTATTTTTCAACCGATTTCCAAAAAAGGAGGAGGCTATCAATTCCTTTCGATCTTTTTTTATTAGTGTTAACTGCCTCCGTGGTGTAATGGTTGGAGCGTTTGGCTCATACCCGGAGGTCGCGGGTTCGATTCCCAGCGGGGGCAACGACTTTGTGTTGTTGTCCTAGTTTGGTTAGGACATTGTAGGCTGATCACCTGATTGTCTGATAAATAAGATGATCCGTGCTTAGGAGAGCACGTTAAGCCGTCGGTCCCGGTCACTGTATTTGACATTGGTCGTTACCTAAAACCATGTCAGATGCCTTTAAGGCGGTTTAAAAACTCTGACACTAGTGTTAGTCACTAACACACACGATAAGAAGAAGTTTTAACCGATTATTCGAAGACGCCTGGACAAATTAAAAAAAAAAATTTAAAGGACCACTGTATTTACTTCATTGGTCGTTAGCCGAGCCATAAGAGGTACCGTTTAATAATTTTCTATTTTTAAACGCTCACTTAAAATATCGTGCCAGTGACCCATTAACTGGCTAAGGTTGTGTTCGAAATTCGAGGCACGTATGGCCTGGAGCGCGGGAAATTGGTTATTCACCGATTGGCACGCGAAAGCTCACGGGAGTGTCGGAGCTAGCGCCAATGGAGTTTGTAAAAAGGCGCGTACGCAGCTAGAGTTCTTGGCACCACGCCGCATGGACAAAATCTTAGAATTCTAATAATTTCGTTTTGGAATTCCTTGGATTAGCTCGTTGAAGTGGCAGTGGGCGGGACACATAGCGCGACGAACCGATGGCCGACGGGGCAAAAAGGTTCTTGAATGGCGACCGCGTACTGGCAAGCGAAGCGTAGGGCACCCACCTACAAGGTGGTTAGATGACCTGACCAGGGTCGCTGGAAAGCGCTGGATGCAGGCCGCTCTTGATCGGTCATTTTGGAAATCTTTGGGAGAGGCCTATGTCCAGCAGTGGACGTTATGCGGCTGAAATGATGATGATGATGATGAATTCCTTGGAGAACATGTCCAGAAGTAGTTGGAATTCCTTGGGGGAGGCCTATGTCCAGCAGTAGACTTCCTGTGGCTGATATGATGATGATGAATGTAGACTTTATTATGAAAATGAATTTTGTTTGATGTTATTTAAACTTTCTTGTTATTTTAAATTTTAGGTCTGATTTACATATTGACAAGTGACACGTGATGTGTACGCATTTTAAACCAGGCATTAGTTTGTATTTTTTTTTTTTTTTTTTTTTTTTTCAAAGATAAATAAAGTGATGTATTCATATTAATTAAATGAAGTAAATAACAATATAATATTAACTAAACTAACTAACAATAATTACAATTAAAAATTAAACTAAATTAAACTAACTAAAATAAACTTAAATACTAAAAATAAATTACTTATAAACTTATACAATTACAAATAAAAAATATCTCTTAAATCCTTCCCCTGCGGAAGAGTGCCCAGAAGGCTGGCAGCATTGCCACGTTGTATGGCAATGCTTATTCTTTGAGCGAAGTAATTACCAGCCCCCTGGTCACCTGAAACCTCGACCAGCTTTTTTCCTATAAAATTAAATAAACTATGTGCAGATGGCCCCCACGGACCCAAAGTTTCAACCCCGAACGGCTCAAATATGTATGCCTCTCCAAGGCATGCATACTTGCGCCGTTTGAGGGATTCAGCGGTAGCTGCAGCAATGCCAGCCTTTCCACTTGTGCCATGAAGATGGGAAGGCGCAAGAGTGTCGACACATGTGGCGTCCCACACCAGCGGTCTTCCCAACCTCCAGGGCACAAGGGTCATACCATCCGGTCTCTTGCCATCATTCCGCGCCAAACCTATTGGTTCTAAAACTGCTGGCATCTGAATGGTGACAAGAGCACGATGGATGATATTGTTAAGGCTGGCATGACGGGCTATGCGGCCCGCGCTCCTGGGGCAAGATAGTCCGTGGTGGCCTAGCCGATCGACGGTATTTCCGCAGAGGCAACGATGCGGGGCGTTGGTAACGGCACCAAGGCGAAGGCATGACGCTATGCGGAAGGTA
The DNA here is from genome assembly GCA_963555685.1 of Acrobasis consociella. Taxonomy (NCBI): domain Eukaryota; kingdom Metazoa; phylum Arthropoda; class Insecta; order Lepidoptera; family Pyralidae; genus Acrobasis; species Acrobasis consociella. The sequence goes on along the minus strand of OY743104.1, from coordinate 2,408,225 downwards.
TTATTATCTAAAAATGTTCCTAAATTAAAAGATGGTAGTGTACGTAACCACAAGCCAGACTCCCATGCGGCAGCAGCAAGAAGACGAGCGCGCTCAACAGAATTGTTGACAGATGATTCAATTAGGTTACTCTGAACAAGTCTGCAAAGCGGCTCGTCCCACTGCCTCTGCGAAGCGGGATGATCTGGAAATTTCGAATTTGGAATTAAATCTGACCATGTGTTTCTGGCCTCTGATAAATTTAAAACTTCGTAGGAAGGCTGCTCTAAAATTTTTATAAAAAGATCTTGAATGCTGTGGACAGAGGACAGAAAGGCAGGTAAGGCTACACTAGAAATTTTGCGAATTCCAAGCCCCCCTAACCTGATTGGTAAGGAGGCTTGATCCCAAATAGTTTGATGATCCAAATCTATATTCAAAAGAGATGAGAGTGAATTTTTAATGATATTATCCATTTTTGAAAGTAGGTCCGGGTACTTCCAGAAGTGGCTACACCGAAGACTGTATGTAAAATTTGGCACGAAAAGACAATGTTTTAAAATGGTAAAAGCGAAATGAGTGTGAATGGTTGAAAGGCGGTCCGAAGCAGATTTAAACTTATGAATTTTTTCTTCAATGAAATTTGGAAATGACTCTTCAAAAACAGGGGAACCCAAAAGACGAAGTGATATTTTGTCAATAATTTTGATGTTTGGGGCAAGAGAATTAAAATTGGTTATTGTTTTAATTTTGTCTAAAAGAGAAATTTCTTCGTTGATATAAAGTTCACATTTTGAAAAATTTAATTGAAGGCCTATTTTTTCCATTTCTTGTTTTATGGTCTGTAAATCGGTCAAAACTGAACTAGCGTCTCCTGATAAGGATCCATCATCAAGGAACCAGGCGTTAAATTTGGAATTTAGCTTTTGTATTACTGGATGAATAGCCAGACTGAAAATAACCGGACCAAGAGGGTCGCCTTGTTGACACCCTACTTCAGAGGAAAGTAAGTGGTTTTGGTAAATTAATTTGGAATTTTGACTGTAGCATTGCCAAAGAAAGTTGTATACTAACGGTATTTTATCTTTAACTTGTGTCAACATGGCGCCACGGTTTACCGAATTGAAAGCATTCTTTATATCAACCTTGAGCAGTACCTCTGGTTTTTCTACTGTAAGGAAAGTCCGCAGAGAATGAACAGCGGCCTCACAGCCACCCTTCGAACCAAAACCTAATTGTAGTGGTTGGAAATAGTTTCCAAGGGTGACTGCAACAGCCCTGCAGCAAATTTTGGCCGTAAGGCGACGGTAGGTCGCACCTACAGCGATCGGTCTGATGCCGCCATCTTTTTTTTTCAAGGCACATAAATTGGCACCGTATAATGTCGTTGTTACATTCTCGTTGACTTTCCCCAGTAACATTAAATTAACAAGAGCAGTGAGTTCCCTCAGAAGCGTCCCGCCGGCGTCCGTGCTGTCACCGCTTAGTAAGTCTTTGAGGTGTTGTGGTGAGAGCCCATCTAGGCCGCCGGCTGAGCCACTTCTAAAGGACATCACCGCTCCAAATACCTGTTGTTCAGTGACTTGTAGAGATAAATCGTTGTTAGAGGGAGGATCAGGAAGATGAGGTACTGCACAACGTGGATGTTTTTCCTGCAGGGCGGCAAGGGTGTCTGGTGTGTTGGGGGCAACTGCATCGTCTGAGAAAAGGATTCTTGCAGCTCCTTTTATATCCCCCTCGCTAATTTTGGATTCTACATATTGGGCCAAATTTTTCTGATTTGGTTTCGGAATCGTATAATCTAAAGATATCAATGAATTGTGGTTGTTACAATTTTGTTTAATTTTACTTGTTAAATTTTGACTGCCAGACGAGTTTTCCTTGGAAATATGTAGAACCCTGTAAGCGAAAGTTAGTAGGTGCTCCCAGGCCTCTTCGGAGTTCTCGTTAATAGTCTTATTAATATCATGGGCTAGAGCTTGAGATACTGAACGACGGGCGCCTTTGGGTATGCGTTTAATGATAGGTACGGAACGTTTTAAAACTGATAATTTTTCATGTAATTGTATACGATTAGGTTGGATATGGGAGTCTGGACTAGGTGTAATTGAAACTGAAACTGATGATAAAAGGGATGTAGAGGGGTTAACTTGATTTACATTGGGCTTGTGAGCTCTAGCCACATGGATTTTAAGCCCTCTCTGACCCTTAAAAAAACGAGGCTGGGAGCACTGGGCACATTGAACCCAATTCTCAGAGGATATTGGTTGGTCTGTGTCAGAAATGTTGGACGGAGTATTTCCGCATAACGACATGAGTTAGATATTTATAATATTTAGAATAACTCACAGTTCCGGCGAAAGGTACTGTACAATGTACTTACAAACAACATAAATAAAAAATTATATTAAAACAGACATAAAAACACTCCAAGTGACTTTGACGGTTCCCGTTGGCTGTCTCTGGGAACAAGATTGTTTATGAGCGCGCAGGGCGCCTGTGCACTAAGCTGTTCAAGGCGCAGCGGAGTCAGACGGGTAAGATTTTACGTATGACTTGTTCTCTCTGGTAATGGTATGATAAAGTCTAAGGTGACAGTGCCCTGTCAGTTCACATAATAATATAATAATTATTAATTATTGGTTTAAAATAACATATTGGGCCTCCCGTTATAAATTTCTTGTCTTTATTATGCCTATTTGTATTTTAATTTTAAATTTTATTATATATATTATTCTGCCAATGAAACGAATATCAAGAATATTTGTTTTAGTTTGTTACCACTTTACGCTTCAACCATTGAACCTATTAAGATGAAATTTGATATGGATATAGTTTGATACCCAGATAAGGACATAGAATAGTTTTTATCCCAAAATTCCCATGGGGAGCGAAGCCCTGGTACAGATAGTCTTCTATAATGCCAAATCTCACGTGCGGTTTTATTTTGGTACCTTGAGGCCCACGTTGTCTATTTTCCTGAAAGAAGTGCCCAAATAAAAGTACAACTCCATTTGCTTCTTCCCTCGTTGTCGCTCGCGTGGGTGGTGGGGCAGAGATGCGCCGGCGCACCTGTCGCCGCCACCGGCTCCAGTCGAGCCTCGACCGCCGCGAGAGACGCGCGCCATGACAGCGCCTTGACGGAACGCCGCGAGTGTCCTAACGGAACTGTGAGCTACCATGGATGTGATATACTTGTGTTTTTCGTTGCTTTTGCTGCAAGGTGGGTCTAAAGATTATTTTTAAATTATTTTTATATCTCAAAATGAAGTTTTTTGCAAAGAATTAAAAATTTTAAAAACTTTTTGTCTATATTTTTATTAAAGAGATTTTTAAATCAAGGATTTGTGAAAAGAAAATATTGAGTGTAAGTTCATGAGAAAATACATTTTGACTAATTTCCAAGTTATGGCGCATCTCTGCGCATGCGTGTGCGAGTACCCAGCACTCAATCTGGGTCACCGCGAGCGCAGCAAACTTTTCCTACTGTCTTTCTCGAGAAATCATCTCAATGAGATATTTGTAATTATCAACTTTATAATATCACCAGTGATATAACGACTTTCTAATTTTAATAAAATTTAGATGTAATTAGAGAAATGATGAAATAGATTTGCATTGTTTTCGTAATAGGATTAAGTACGTTTGTGGAGAGTACGAGAGAGAGAAATTATATTGACAACCTGTTGTAGTGTCTGAAAATGCGACGGAACTTTTGACCAACTTTCAAAAAGAAGGCGGTTATCATTTCAACGTGTTTTTTTTATGTATGTTATGTTTACCAATTATTCAAAGATAGTTGGACCGATTTGAAAAATTCTTTTTAAAAGTTTAAAAGGGCATGTTTGTTTGGTGGTCCCGTAGAAATTTTATCAAAATCGGTCGTGTAGTTTGGGGCTAAAGACAGTTTTTAAGTATTGAAAGATACTATACGTGTATTTGCCTCAATAGAAAACTTACTTAGTCAAAATGTTAAAAGTTATGGGCCCAGTTGTTCATTGTATTTTCTTTGACTCAGGATAATTTTTGAAAACTAAAAACTGACTTCACCCCCAGAATATACTACCAATTTTGATAAAATTTCTATGGGGCTGCTTGACAAATATATAAATAAATAACTTAATATTGCTGGCGTTTAAAAAGTAGCCTGTGTATATTATTCTATTACTAGGATTACGTATTCAAAGAGAAAAACGATACCCTATTACTAAGACTCCGCTGTCCATCTGTCTGTCACCAGGCTGTATCTCACAGCTGAAATTTTCACTAATGATGTATTTCTGTTGCTGCTATAACAACAAATACTAAAAACAATAAAATACAATCCCCAGCTTCCATACAACAAACATTATTTTTATATATAACAAGCTGTGCCCGCGGACTTCGCTCCCCGTGGGAATTTCGGGATAAAGACTATCCTATGTCCTTTCCTGGGTATCAAACTATATTCATACCAAATTTCATCCAAATCAGTTCAGTAGTTTAAGCGTGAAGAGATAACAAACAAACAAACAAACAAATATACAAACTCACTTTCGCATTTATTCCAGGAATAGGTTTTGGCGGGAGCGCCACATGACAACAACTTCTCCAAAGGGCCTCTACGTGTTGGATCTGTATCCCCACGCAAGCCTCTCAAAGGACCGGGGTGAAAAGACCCGTGATTCTCAAAGGAGATACAAAATTAATAATGATAGTAGGAAGTAGGATAGGATAGTAGGATACGGAATTCTTCGGAACGCACTGTTGGATTATGTAAGCCAATGAAAGACGAAATTAAATATAATATTATTGTTTATTTCACTGTTAAACTGAAAGGTGTGTTTTATGTGCGGCAACGCTTGGTTCAGACAAGGGCCGGGAACTCACTAAGTTCTGAGGGAGCCTAGATGTACCTCTATGTAACTCGGACTTCGATAATAAAGACTCTTTGTTTTATACATAAACAAACTGACTGAAAGGGACAGACTTCCTGAAGTTAGAGAGAGACAAATTTATTTTTGTATATTCCAACACGCACTTGGCCGGTTATTATTTATACTACAACAACCAAAATTCAAAGACAATTTTAGTTGTTAAAGTTAGTCCCACCGCGCCGGCGTCTGCCAATCTCCCCTTGTTTCAAACAGGAAGTCCAGAGCCCTGACATCCGTTTTACACTAAACAAGCGATGTAACACCTGTTGTTATAAATACAAATTAAAAAAAAAGATCTTTGATGATATTCTCTGCGTAGCGAGCTAAATTCTCCGAGTAGACTCTTATATGCTATTTATAAGTTTAATGCCATTGTCTGTATGTTTTTCTGTCTGTCGCATCGTAGCTCACGAATGGATGGATCGATTTCGATCCGGTTTTTGTTTTACGTGAAAGTAAATTTCCATGCGGTGGTCCTTAGTTGTGTTTGATGGAAATCAGTTCAGCGGTTTAAAAGTTATTGGGGGTGAACGCTTATAAGTCGGGATTTTTAGGGTTCCCTATCCAAAGGGTAAAAAATTGTCTGTCACCAGGCTGAATCTTATCAGCCGTGATAGAGACAATTGAAATTTTCACACGTGATATATTTCTGCTGTTGATAACAACAAACACTAAAAACAGAATAAAATAAATATCTAAGTCTTAACTGCCTCCGTGGTGTATTGGTTAGAGCGTTCGGCTCATACCCGGAGGTCGCGGGTTCGATTCCCGGCGGGGGCAACGACTTTTATTGTTGTCCTAGTTTGGTTAGGACATTGTAGGCTGATCACCTGATTGTCTGATAAGTAAGATGATCCGTGCTTCGGAGGGCACGTTAAGCCGTCGGTCCCGGTCACTGTCTTTGACATTGGTCGTTACCTAAAACCATGTCAGAGGTCTTTAAGGCGGTTTAAAAACTCTGACACTAGTGTTAGTCACTAACACACACGATAAGAAGAATATCTAAGCTGTTACTCTAACTAGGTTTGTTCCATACAACAAACCTAGTTTTTTATAGATAATAGTACGAAATCGTTCATGCCCGAGTCAGACTCGCACTTGACTCGCTATTTATTTTATTTCGCCTTTCTAAAACATCCTGTGTTGTGAACCATTCAACAAAAGATTTAGTTACTGTTGATATTTATACAACAATAATCAATTGTCTCGTTCAATCAATTTGCAAACTTCGCATCGATTATAATAAACACCGGTCGATTGAAAATTGTTTATAAAACATCTGGGGGTCAGTCTGTTAGGTTCATTGAATGTAAATGTCAATCAATGCCACAGGTATGGCACTTCATAGAAGCGGAGTATCATTTATGTCTACACTACTACAAACGAAACTATACATCCGTGTAGGTACATCTTCTTTCTTATCGTGTGTGTTAGTGACTAACACTAGTGTCAGAGTTTTTAAATCACCTTAAAGGCCTCTGACATGGTTTTAGGTAACGACCAATGTCAAAGACAGTGACCGGGACCGACGGCTTAACGTGCCCTCCGAAGCACGGATCATTTTACTTATCGGACAATCAGGTGATCAGCCTACAATGTCCTCACCAAACTAGGACAACTTCACAAAGTCGTCGCCGGTAATCGAACCCGCGACCTCCGGGTATGAGCCGAACGCTCTAACCACTACACCACGGAGGGACTGCCTCCGTGGTGTAGTGGTTAGAGCGTTCGGCTCATACCATATACATGGCAATGTGTGTTCGAACGCTCAATACCCTCGACAAGGTGAGAACGAGAGAGAGGTTAGGTTGCGGGGAAAGGGGACGCATATTGCGCGGGCCCTTAGGAGATTCCGTTCTGTATGGTCTAGGCTTACGAATAATCGTTCTGTAAATCGTGGTAAACATATCAAAAAAAAAATCGCGACCAATTGATAAACTATTCTTTTTTAGGAAGTCGGTTTCAAAATATGCTAAATAAGTAAAATTATATTGTAAAGTATAACTTTACAAAAAAGATATTTCAAAAGTTAATAATTATATTATAGTAAGATAGTATGGAAGTAATTACAATAACTTCAAGATAATATATTATAAAGTTTTGCCAATTCAAATCTAGTTAAATTATATTAATTTCCTATTTTTAACAAGTCAAATCAGATACTTTTTTCTAAACGTCAAAACAAACATTTTATAAGGGTTTCGAGGGAATCTTTTAGATTACGGGGATTTGTATGAAATACAGGCAGACGAAGTCATAGTTCCTTGGAGTCAAATAGCGCTCTTATTATCAGTTTTTCTGCAATAATTAATATAAAATCAACATTCAAAATGGATATGAACATGACAAGTGACATTATTCTGTGACATTTTATTAATTTATTTTTGACCCAGGAAAGAAAATTAGGTATTTAATTATAATGTGTGTTTTGCCGATAGTAAAATGCCGTAGGTATATCGAACCACACAGGCACTAAAGGCCGAGCCTAAGGGTTGTTCCGAATCCAACAGACATGCGCCCGCGCCGCCCGGAATGCGTTTACCTGCGGCTGCGGCCGATGCGCACAAAAAGTGGAATGCCGCTCATGCCACGGGTGTGGATGCTGGTGGACACTTTGTCATTACACAATACACAGGTTCACAATAACGGCTGAATTTCTGTACAAATACGTAACAAAATTACTGAAAAATATTTGATGATAATTTATAACCGTAAAAAATTCTCGACCAGAGATTTGGAAAAATAATTTTTCAAAAATGAAAACCGCCCTCACCCCCAAACTACACAACTGATTTCGATAAAATTTTACAGTATAAATTTACAGTACCCTACCCTTTCAAAAAAGAAAAAAACAATTTCCCAAATGACCCAGGTGTCTTTGAATAAACGGTGAATATAAATAAAAAAATTCGCGACGTTATGATAACCTTGAGGAAACTTTTTGGATGTCAGTTAAAAATATAATAAAAAATATTGACATGAAAATGTAATAAGAACTCGTCTAATTTTAAAGGCTGGATCTGCTCTTAACATAGTTTCGGCATACTTTGCTCTGAGCGTCATATCCGCTCTCTTTTTACCAAATATTCTATTCTAACATTTCGAAACATTTAGACACGTAACCAACACATAGATATAATTAAAGAGAGGCGTTTGCCCAACACTGCGAAATGAATAGGTAATTTAAAAACTGATGAATCTATTCATTTGACTGTTCTAGGTCGGTGTTAAAAAACAATAAAAACATCATCCGAATGGAGCCAGCATAATCAATACCGTACGATATTTGGGCTACTTTCACTTAGTCTTGCGGGGATCTGAGTCATGGAGTCATGATTCTTGCGGCATGACACCATTCATCCTCACCTGTTGCGAGCCAGGTGATTCAACTCACTTGATGATCGCTCAGCTTTATTATTTTACTAGTTGTACCCGTGGGCTTCGCTCCCCGTAGCAATTTCGGGATAAAAACTAACTTATGTTCTTCCTTAGGTATAAAACTATTTCAATTTTCAAATTTCAAATCTCATCTCAATAGGTTAAGTGGTTGAAGCGCGAAGTGGTTACAAACAAACAAATATACAAACTCACTTTCACATTAAATAATATTAGAAGGAAATATTTTTAAAAGGGGTATTCCTCGAAGCGTATTTTGAGATTTTTAAACGTGGGTGCGAATAAAATTTTAATATTTTTAATTGCTATCATGAGCGCTACTAAAAGAATCCTATCCATAAGGATAGGAATACCTCAATTTTTTTAAAATTGTATTCCTCTTAGCGCACCCACGTTTAAAAAGGTGCTCTCCGAGGAATAGTTAAAGTGCGCCTTATTAGGTGTGCTTCGAGGAATACCCCTTTAAAACCAGGGATACCCAATTTGCATTTATTAAATGCAAATTTAGACCATCTTATTTTTGGACGAGAAAAATTTTTAGACCACTTCCTAATAAGACGTCATGCTATTTAGACATTAAGCGTTCGAAACGAGTTTCTCTATAGATTATTTACGTTCAAATTCGAAAATTGATAAAAATTGGTAGTTTAATTTAGAAGTACGGAAAAAAGAGTCCATTTTTGTAAAGTATACTTTCGGAACTCTACTTTGAGCGCAGCCCGACACGCACTTGGCCACTTATTCATTATGCAATCATAAACGTGCCGGATATATGGTGTACACGAGTTCTATTCTAAACGAAGGAGATATGGTCTACGTACAAATTCGTTATAAATGTATAATAGCCGTTAATGTATGTGTTGCAAGATTTATTTCTACGTCTATTTCATTATGCCTAAACTCTTTATGATATAACAATAAATAAAATACATAATATGTAGGTACAAATTATACTGTTTGAGCTACCCCAAAGTACCTAAGTCTAAACTGGTGTTAGCGTACAAACTTAGCGATACTATTATGATAAATACATATATAGATAATCAAACAAGACCCAAAACAATTTGAAACAGATCATTTTCCAAGTTGCTCTGATCGAACCCAACACATTTGGAGTGGCGGACTGGCATGTTAACTACTACGCTACAGAGGTAGTCAACATTTAATACTGAACAACTTTTCTTAAGAAATACCAATAGCCATGCCTACCATCGCCTGATAAACATGTTTACTTATCTTCCCCTATCACTAGATGGCGCTATAGGTGTTAATTAAAACATTAAAATCCTTTATTATTATTCTTCAGTCTGATTCAACATCATCATTATAATTATCAATTCAGTATAACTTATAAATAAATATTAATAAATAAATATATAGGGACAAATTACACTGATTGAGCTAGCCCCAAAGTAAGTTCGAGACTTGTGTTATGGAATACTAACTCAACGATACTATATTTTATAACAAATACATATATAGATAAACATCCAAGACCCAGGACAATTTGAAAAAGGCCATTTTCCAACTTGCCCTGGCTGGGGATCGAACCCAGGACCTCCGGGTTGGCGGTCTAGCGTGTTGGCCATTACGCCATTATATGAAATGCAATTGATATTTTTTAAGCATAAACACTTTCTTTGTCACTATTTTGCCAGTCGTGTGTGCTGCCATCTCTGTGAGAGCAGCTGGTACTAGTTTTGCCTACTCAAGGGCCTTCCAATATTTTCTATGGCGTTGGGTATCTGTTACGTTAGTAATTATATTATCTTTGCTATGCGCTATGTGGTTTCCGGCAGAGTAGAACAGGCCACTTCGAAGGCAGTTTCCGTTACCAGACAACTAAGTGCTGGAATAATATCCCGCCGCCTCTAAGATCATTAACTTCCAAATCAACGTTCAAAAAACATTTAAAATTATTATTATTAGAAATCCAAAAAGAATCTTAGTTGCCTGGTTAACGAAACTATCTATACATTATATTATAATATTTAATAAGTATGTATTTTATTTTATAAAATCTTCAACTTCTTTCCCATATACCTAATCCTTCATTTTGCGTTTCCCATGGTATCGTCCTCTAGCTTATTTTGTTTATTTATTATTATGTTTGTGCTATCTGTACTATATAATATACCTACTTACTTAAGTGTGACGCGACCGTTTTGCTGCACGTACCCGCGAGAACCCACAGGCGGCAGCTGAAAATCAGTGCCTCGCTCTTGCAGTGAGATACGCGCTGAGCTTCTGCCTATTTGTATCACAGCGACACATAATCACAGCCTGACTGGTGTGCTTGTGTTAATTTCGTTGGTTTAATTATTGTATTTTATTGTGATGTGTGTCTTTGTTGGTACAAATAAAGTCTTTATCTATCTATCTATCTACCACTACAAGTCTTTCCATGGATTTTGTAGAAGGCGAATCAGGAAATACAAACAAAGCTTATAAACATCAATGAGACCTCTCCAATGCTTCTGGCCAGCACGGAGAGTGTAGGCCAAGTCCTCTGGCTGCTCTGGCGAAGTATAGCTCTAGTAGTACATAGAGGGTCGTGCTTCTGCAGTGGAGACTAAAAAGACCTGATGATGTTGATGATGATCTTCTTCTTCTTCTTATATTTAAGAGCTGGGCTCTTGTCGGTGGAGTGCTTTTTTTTGATGATACTAATAGCGAAATACGTCCGTCCATATTTTAATAATTCACTGCATAATGCACACTTTCTCTAAAACTTATGTATCTATTAAATATTACATCATATTATTATAGGGATGCGTAACTTTTCAATTATGTATGACGAAATGATTTGCATTTATGTTAAGGCGTCAGATGACCTTCCGGTTCCTCTCGCCATATGATTTATGAATTGCCATCTGATTGGTTGGACCCCGGAAACCGCATAGGTTATGCTGTAACTCTTTTGGTACTTTTAATTTAAAATAAAAAAGTTTATTTTATCTTATACCTTTAAACGAGCAATTCTTGTATGTATATAGGTATGTATATATATTTATTTATAAATTTCTGTGATCTCGAAAACGGCTCTAACGATTTCTCTGAAAATTTGTATATGGGGGTTTTTGGGGGTCTATCGATCTAGATTGGTTTTATGTTTGGGAGAACGCGTGTTTTCGAGTTTTTATGCGTTTTTATTTCCACGCAGAATATGGTCGCTAATTTCGTCGCGCCGACCGCCTTGATTTTAGCTCAGTGGTTAAGAATACTGACCGCTAGAAAAAGTGTAACGGGTTCGAATCCCACTCGGTGACTTACTTTTTTATGTTTAAGTTTATATATAATTTTTTATTTTGCATTGTTTTTAGACAAGTTTACAAAAAATAGTTAATGTTTGAGATGTAACCGAGCAAAGCTCGGTCGCCCAGGTACTAGCAAATTAAAAAGCCCCGATTGTCAAGAACACCAGCTAGTGATGAGGAGCTGAACTACCAATAGTTCCGCTACCCATCAGTAGATGGATATCTGTAGCGACATCTATTATTTGCTAGAAAAAGCCTTGACTTTTAAGCGTTGATTCCCTGTATCTTTAAAACGGCTCAACTGATTGTCATCAAACATAGTTAAGCACCACTGCAAGAAAATTTGCTTTCATGTGAAGAAAACTATTTTGAAAAAGGTCCATCATAGGATAGACTTCTCTTTTTTGTCGAGTGTTAAAATACCTATACAGAATAATTATTAATATCCTACCTACCATCTATCTACCGTATAATTACCTATGTAGCTACCTATACTCAAGGAAAGTATTCTAAAAATCCCATGCAGGTCTGGGAGAAATAAAAAACTTAGAATGTACCAGCTGCTTCTCTTCCCACGCAGATCGTAAAAGCCGATCGAGGGAATGGGCAAAAATGCAAATCATGTTATCAGGCGATGCGGCTAGCAACCTATCACTGTATTGATTGCTTTTCCATCTTCTCGCCCACCATGACGCTAAAAGTGGCTTTTGGGTCTTGCGGCCCTGGGCTCTGCATAGAACCGCAAGACCCAAAATGCTCTGTCTGCCCCATTAGGGATAAAGACGTGATAGTATGTATGTATGTATTCTAAAAATATTTATTTTCTTTCTATAAGTGCCTTGTTTCATACATAATAATGTTTAACCGGCCGCCGAGTGCGGGTCGGAGTCGCGCAAGAATCTTTTCGTACCATTATAAACAAAAAATATATTAAAAATCATGTATATTGTATGGGAGCCCAACATAAATATTTATTTTATTTTGTTTAAAGTATTAGTGTTTACAGCGGCCACAGAACATCATCTGTGAAAATTTCAATTGTCTAGCTGTCACCATGGTATAATAAAACAAGGTATTCTCTTCCCGTGACAGCTGATGACGTAGGTGGAACTTGACTACGTCATCAGTTTGATGTGTTGCCACTGTGTGAAATTAAATTACCCGAGCGTAATGCATTTTTGATCTATATATACAAATTTCGAATCAATAATCCATTATATCAATTTATAAAATATTGAATTGATGAATCACGCGAGAATCGCGAGATACTAAATAGCTAAGTTACTTAATATTTTATTTAATATTCATGAACTAATTGAGAAAGTCCTTAAATTTACTGAAAAGGACCATCAGTGGCAACACTTTCGTGACGTAGTCAAGTTCCATCTCGGGAAGAGAATACCTTGTTTTATTATACCATGGCTGTCACGGATCATGAGATACATTCTGGTAACAGACAGACGGACAGACAGCCGGGCACCAAAGTCTTAGTATAATAGGGTCCCGTGTTTACCCTGGGTACGAAACACTAAAAGACGGCGCTAATACAATTCTCTTCGTTCAATATTTACATTCCAGAAGATTGCACAAAGGTCCCGGTATCGGCCTTAAGCTTGGGCAATTTCCCTTAGAAATCAGTGCAGTGTACGACGGCTGATTGTTGGCCAGATAGCTTAATTGCTCGCCAGTGTGTTCAAGGTTCGATGCTTAATTATATATGCAAATGTGTAAAACTAGGCTAATTGGTTCATAGTTAATTTTGGCAATAAAAAAATAGTCTATATCTATAATAGTGCCGTGTGGTTTCCAGTAGAGTAGAATAGGGTCACTCCAAGTCCTCCCGTGGATGACGTAGAAGGCGACTTAGGAAATACAAGCTAAACAAGGCTTGTAAATATCAATAAGACCTTACCAACCCGTCTGGCCAGCGAGGAGAGTGTAGGCCAAGTCCTCTGACTGCATTGGCCATGTATGGCTCTGGTAGTACAGAGAGGGTCGTGCTCCTGCAGTGGAGACAAAAAGACCTGATAGTGATAATGATGAGGAATCTTTATAATGCAAGCAATTATTTAAAAATGTATTTTTCAGCGTTTATCTTTAACAATGACCTAAAGAAAACATAAAGTGCTTCAATGGATCCCGGTTTTTGGTTGAGTCGAAATTTTATAATGATTGTATAGCCCGTGGTTCGATATATTACGCATACGTATACTACGTCTCTTTTGTATAGTATACAACGCGTTTAGTTTTCGACTGTTAATTTAATACCATGACGCTAAAAGTGGCTTTTGAGTCTTGCGGCCCTGGGCTCTGCATAGAACCGCAAGATCCAAAATGCTCTGTCTGCCCCATTAGGGATAAAGACGTGATAGTATGTTAGTATGTATGTTAATTTAATTTAATTATACTGTAGTGGTCTAGTACCCCATGATTCGATTGATTACGGGTAAGTCCCTTCCGGCTATGCTGTGTGGTTTACTGCAGAGTAGAATAGGGCCACTCCATGTCCTTCCATGGATGTCGTAGCAGGCGACTTAGGAATTTACAGGCTTTACAAAGCTTATTATGAGACCTCTCCGCCTGGCCAGCGAGGAGATTGTAGGCTAAGTCCTCTGGCTGATAGTAAAGAGAGCAAGACCCTCTCTTTACTACCAGCTCCTGCAGTGGATCCCTTCCACGTTGTGTAGGTATCTACTTAGTGATCTGTAAAAAAAAGGTAAACAAAATTGGTAAACAAACATGCGGACTTCTGCCGTATTACAGAATCCGAGTAAGTTTTCTTAATTACGGACTTTCACCGGCGCGGACTTTTACTTCTCACGTTTGGCGCTGCCCAGGTCGTTGACCCGGCCGATGAGAACGAGATCAGGTGATACAGAACCATAGTTCTGCAGTTAGGTCATAGACAATGCCTATGAGTCCAAGGCCGCAGATACAATCAACGTCAAAAACTTACTTTTCAACTAGTCAAATCGGATACTATTTTTTAAACGTCAAAACAAAAATGCTCTACGAGATTTGTATAATACACTTATGACATCCTAGTTTCTTAAAGTCAAATAGCGCTCTTAATATCAGTTTGTCTGTAATAGTAAATATATATATAGGTATACCTATGTATACTTTATGTAATAAAATACACCCTAATTTGTTTCTTTCAATATACTTATCTAATTAAATTTGCATCCCATCTACCATCTTTCCTGCTATGTTCCAAAAGTCAACTGGTAGACAATGTCTAGCATTAAGTAGTAGGTACCTTTTGTACCATAATCTTAAGATTCTAAGTGCAATAATTTATCCTGGTCTGCTCCTATGCTGGTCTGGGAGAAATAAAAAAACTTAGAATGTACCAGCTGCTTTTCTTCCCACGCAGATCGTAAAAGCCGATCGAGGGAATGGGCAAAAATGCAAATCATGTTAACAGGCGATGCGGCTAGCAACCCATCACTGTATTGATTGCTTTTCCATCTTCTCGCCCACCATGACGCTAAAAGTGGCTTTTGGGTCTTGCGGCCCTGGGCTCTGCATAGAACCCCAAGACCCAAAATGCTCTGTCTGCCCCATTAGGGATAAAGACGTGATAGTATGTATGTATGTATAATTTAAATAAATAAATCTAAAATCAAGTCGAAAAATAGATATGATCATGACAAGTGACATTATTTCGTAACGTATTATTTTTTGATTAAAACTAACGTGAGATACAATCATTATTAAATTTAGTAAACATGTCGGCAGTAACTGACTCTGTGCGTGAGTAAACCGTTTACTAAATTGAATACCGTATTATTTCCTAACAGTACTCAATAATTTATTTCTAATCAATGAAAATACCCAATTTATTATGGGTGGCCAAATAACAGGTATACACTTTAGTTTTGTAATTTTATTCTATGAAATATAAAATATATTAAGTATTCTTTGTTAAATATAATATTTAGGGCCGGCAGTTAAACATGGAAAATAATATCAGACAAATGTCCACCTCTAGCAGCATCATAGACATGAACCTTTTCATCGCGTTTTTCATCACATTTCCTGCGTTATCTCAGTGACTGTGTCTCGAATATTTGGTTTTAATTGCTGAAGGTTCATTGGCATGTTAGAATAGACTCGTCCCTTTAGATAGCCCCACAGAAAAAAGTCAGGAGCTGTTAAATCAGGCGAACTTGGGGGCCAATCAATGTCACCGTTTCTCGAAATCCAAAAATCGGTCGCAATTTTCTCAGTTTCCGCAATACATGATTGGGTTGAGTGAAACGTTTTAATAATTAAAACAAGTTGTTCCGTCGTAAAACGCTCCATAATAAATTTGCCGTATCTACACAAAGTAATATTCATGCAATGTCTTAATTACCGCCACAACAAAATGGCGGCAAAAAAAAGTTGTATACCTCCAAGTTGGCCACCCTGTATTTAAGCAGAAGCCCTGCGTCTGTGAGACATATACATTCCCTTAATTCGAATAAAATAAATTCTCAAAAGTCAATTATTCTATTCCATCGGAAACCCCGACTGGGCACAATAAACATTTCAAATGCGATCTAATCTTTAATTTATCGACTTGACAGTCCATTTGTATCCTATCCATCCATAATTAGAAATAAATTAGGATACAACGGCTCCGGCTTCTGGTAAGCCATTAGACTTTAAAAGTGGATGCCACAAGGGCCCGGCACCGCTCGGCGCAGACCCTGACCTCCAACGGGAAATCCAGTTTTTTTTAGTCCACTGACTATCATTCCATATGCCACCTGACAAATCTTCAACATAAAAACCGACTCTTAAAGATAAATGTAAAATATCTGACGCAATTTTTAAGTTACGGAATCTTAGTTTGTTTTTATGTGTTTGTTGTTTTTGCAGGCTGCCTTGAAATGTTTATTCAGTAACTAGACTTTTACAGGAACTTTTACACGTCAATAAGTATATTGTTATAGTTGATAAAAAATGCCGAAAAAATCTCATTTTCACAGTATTGGTCGCTTACTCGCCAAAAGAGCTTTGACATATTATAATTGTCTTTTTTAACTGTCTCCGTGGTGTAGTGGTTAGAGCGCTCGGCTCATGCCCGGAGGTCGTGGGTTCGATTCCCGGCGGGGGCAACGACTGTGTGTTGTTGTCCTAGTTTGGTTGGGACATTGTAGGCTGATCACCTGATTGCCCGATAAGTAAGATGATCCGTGCTTTGGAGGGCACGTTAAGCCGTCGGTCCCGGTCACTGTCTTTGACATTGGTCGTTACCTAAAACCATGTCAGAGGCCTTTAAGGCGGTTTAAAAAACTCTGACACTAGTGTTAGTCACTAACAAACACGATAAAAAAATAATTGTCTCTTTTTAATAAATACTTATAATAAATACACTACATGTAATGTAATCAAAACTTGACGACTGACTGACTAACGAGGAGTTCGAAATTCTTTGTCATTTATGGTCACCCATCCAAGTTCGGAGTACTTCCGGGGTTATATCGTCCTAGAAACGTTTCTTGTACTATTAGTAAGATAAAAATAAGTATTTCATACATATAAAAATCTATATAAAATAAACTCGAGAACTCTTGGTTCTGAACAAGCCTGCTGCAATTCTTAACACCTTTAATGCGTCTAAGGCCCTGGGCTCTGCATAGAGCCGCAAGACCCAAAATGCTCTGTCTGCCCCATTAGGGATAAAGACGTGATAGTATGTATGTATGTATGTATGTTAAATGCGTCTGAATGAACAGGTCTAAGTCTGTAAGTCTAGAAAACTAAACAGGCATGCTATCTCCACTTAGGTAATGGCATTCCGCACCGTAGCGGCGACATTCCTACACCGTTACGGATCCAATGCGCAGTTATATCGGGCGAAACCGGGTCGGGGCGAGGCGCGGCGGGCGATGGAACCGCTCCGAGCGACAGCTTCCTAACCTTGCTAACCTCGAGTGCTGATGTCAAGTGCATTCAAGTTCAGTTCATGGCGCTGAACAACTTTCTCCTGGAAACACTGGGACAAGTTTCCAATATTTAAATACTAGCACAACTACAGTTTTCCCGATATTGACACTGATGATAAATTGACCGAGCGAGCGAAGTGTTCCCGTTTCAGGATGGGCAAAAATTCTTTCATGTTTCACTTTTTTTAGCCACTACAAAATATTTAAAAGAAGGGAGGCTTTTGCCCAGCTATGGGACATAAACGGCTAAAACACACAAAAAATATTATGACATCACTATCCGATTACGGCCAAAAGAAGTATTATGTGTTTCGCCGCTGTGTATATACAGTATGTACGTTCCCGTCACACTCGTATCTTTTTTGATATACCTTAACAAATGACCTACACCGTGTGGGGTATCAAATTTCTTCAAACACATTTAAAAATGTATACATTATTAGCTTTTCCGTAGTCGGGATTAGTTTTTGAAACTATATCTTGTATAACATCTTACTACACTACTTATATCCTGTTGTTACTCTTGTACCGGACCTAAAGTTCCTGTGAACCAAATACCATGTCTGACCAACACATTAATCAGCATAAACATGACTAACTTTCGAGCAAATCGGGTAACTGACGTAACATGCGAGTCACTGCGAGAAAGCGCTTTCTTAATGACGCAAACTAACGGTCTTATTACAACGGGATAGAGTTCGCGCTCGCGTGATTATCTCCATTTGTGGGAACTTTTGATTATCTCTTTGTGAAGTCATCGGGGGCAGAAAAAGCGTGCCATGTGGCGGAGGAAACATTTGGTCTGTCAGACCGACATTTTGGGGGGAACTAGAGACATTATCATCATTATCATCAGACCTTCTTGTCTCCAACAGGAGCACGATCCTCCGTGTATTAACAGAGCCATACTCGAGCAGACAGAGTACTTTGGCCTACACTCTCCTCGCTGGCCAGACGTGTTTGATAGGTCTCAATGTTAATAAGCTTTGTTTAAATAAATAAATAAATATATAGGGACAAATTACACTGATTGAGCTAGCCCCAAAGTAAGTTCGAGACTTGTGTTATGGGATACTAACTCAACGATACTATATTTTATAACAAATACATATATAGATAAACATCCAAGACCCAGGACAATTTGAAAAAGGCCATTTTCCAACTTGCCCTAGCTGGGGATCGAACCCAGGACCTCCGGATTGGTGGTCTAGCGTGTTGACCATTACGCCACGCAGGTCGTTTAGCTTGTATATCCTAAGTCGCCTTCTACGACATCTACGGGAGGACTTGGAGTGGCCTGTTCTACTCTGCCGGAAACCACGCGGCAATCGTCTCGTGTAAGATATGACAGTTGAGAGAGGTGACAGCGGAGTTTTAGTAATAGGGATTTTACTTTTTGGGTACGGAACCCTAAAAACCACAGTGTATTGTAAGCGGGTTGAATTTTGAAAGGAAGGCTTATACAGAGTGACTTTTCAACTATTAGCCAAATTTTAGGAGCTAGTTCCGTCCACGATACTTAACATACATACTATTACATACATACATACTATCACGTCTTTATCCCTAATGGGGCAGACAGAGCATTTTGGGTATTGCGGTTCTATGCAGAGCCCAGGGCCGCAAGACCCAAAAGCCACTTTTAGCGTCATGGTGGGCGAGAAGATGGAAAAGCAATCAATACAGTGACGGGTTGCTAGCCGCATCGCCTGTTAACATGATTTGCATTTTTGCCCATTATAGTATATTGAATTAGTATTTGTATTTATTTATGCCACAAACTTATATTAATGCGCATAACAACAAAAAGAAAATCGACATTTCCTTACAAATTTCCCTGCCAGCTGTACACTTTCGTGTGCAGCCTAGTATAGCGTAATGAAAATTCCGAATTTTTCATTTATTTATTACGGGTATGTTCCTTCCAAGTCGTTTAAAATATTAACCAAAAACACAGTAAATTATCGTATTATGATCTTGGTGGGTTACGTTCTTATCTATTACACAATAGCATATCCGCTTTATCTCCAGTTATCAGTCAGTGCCTCGGAAGTTGCCTAAAAGCCATTGTCTTACGAAGGAAGCAGTAGCCAACAGATACAAGGTTTCATTATTCTGATTATATCTTCTGTGGAGCTCCACCATTAGGTGTGAACGTTTGATTTCCTCTGTAATAAATTTATTTTAAATTGATTAAATATTACTTATTATTAAGGAAAAAAAAAACTAAATAAGAATTAATACAAAAAAAAAGTACAATTTTTGTTGTTTAAAATATTACCCCTTGGCACCGAGGCCAAAAGCTGGCAGCATTGCCACGTTGTATGGCAATGCTGGTTTTTTGAGCCAGATAGTTACCAGCCCTTCACCTCTCGGGATCACTGGAATTTTCGATTGTGTTATCTCTGTAGGTATATTTACTCAACCAACTGAACAACTTTCCCCAAAAAACGTTATGGAAATATGAAAAATATTTTTTGCATCCCATACAAGTTGACCTAAGTTTAGTCATCTGATCGAGTTTGTATGGAAAGCAAAAAATATTTTTCATACATCCATCATCCATTAATATGTTCCTTGGGGAAAGTTTTCAGTATCGTGGAGTGATTAGTTTCAGTATATTTTTAACCGACTTCTAAAAGGGTGGTGGTTATCAATTCTTTGCGATCTAAATTATTTTTTTAGGTATGTTAACCGATAATTGGACGACGCCTGGGGATAAAATAAAACGATAGTCGTCCGATAGTGACGTCCCATTTCTATGTCAAACCAAATTAGACTTTATTATCATAATATATGAGAGCTCAATGTTGCTTGACACTAAAACGTGGATACGCAGTAGCGTCCGTCTTGCATACCCCTTTCGGAGTAACCCCCCTGGACCGATTTAAAAATATTTTTTTCATTGAATGCTTGCGACGTGTTGTTGCCACAGAAAAATTATAAAAATCGGTTGTGTAGTTATAAGTTGGCTTTTAGTTTTAAAAAATCATTTTACATATTTTTTTTCCAACGTGCCCAGGCTGGGGATCGAACCCAGCTCCGAAAAGACGGACTGGCGTGTTAACCACTATGCCACGGAGGTCGTCTATATTTCTGTACATTAGAAATGCGTAGTCACCTCTTGTACGTCCTACTGAACCACATAGGAGTCCCCGGCGGGCAGAAAGTTGAAATGACTCTCGTATCTGGAACTGAAGACACAATAGCTTTGTTGTAGCTCCAATGGTATATACGATGATAGCACATTTCTTTTGTTTTCCTTTTTTGATACTTTCTTATTTTTTATTTTCGATTTTGATTTTTTAGGTTTCCGTTCCATTTGGGTAAAAACGGGACCACATTACTAAGACTCTGCTGTTTGTCTGGCACCAGGCTGTATCTCATAAACCGTGATAGCTAGACAGTTGAAAATTTCACAGATGTATCAGTTGCCGCTAAAACCTCAAATACTAAACACAGAATAAAATAAATGTTTAGGGGGGCTCCCGTACAACAAACGCGATTTATAAGCGCAACCAGGTTGATGCCTGAAATGATCTTATTCAGTTGTATATTCATTAAATTTAATCTTTTAAGGTCTATATAAGAGCTAGAACTATATTATCTTCATCTCATATTTAGGCTTTTAAGTCTCCATTGATGGAGCACGACCCTCTTTGTACTACTAGAGTAGGGTAAACCCGTCTGGGTTGCTTTGTTTTGCTTGTATTTCTTAAGTCGCCTTCTACGACATCCACGAAAAGACATGGTCATCCTATTATACTCTGAAGGAAACCACACGGCGGCTAGTACCATTATATTATACTGAAACTATTTAAAGGGAATTCAGTCTATGATATTGAACTACTTTCCCCTTTCCAACTTTCTTACCGAAATATGAAAAGTAATTTTTGGTTTCCCATACAAGTTTCATGGAGTTTGTATGAAAAGCCCAAAATTATTTTTCATATTTTAAAAGGGGAAAGAAGAGAAGAATTCACTCCTCAAATAGTTTCAGTTTCCTATGTAGCTGTTATATATATATGTAATTCAAATACATTTCGCTCATTTTACACAGCTCGCGTTCCGCCTTGCCTTGGGGCAGGAAGATCCTCCTAACTTGGTCATGACCCTTGTCTGTCACGGCTTTGTCTTGGTCAATGACCAAGGCATAGACATTGCTTTCGTTTTTATTCACAGGTCAACTGCCATAGAAGGTTTTGAGCATAAACACGTAGTTAGAAATTTCTATAGTCCGTTTGGTTGGTATTTAAATAAATGTAAACAATCTTGATATGTTTTTTTATTGTATTATACAGTATATAGAAATCAATACCTATGCAAAATCAATATATGAAAGATGGAAGTATACAACTATACAATGCCCTTTTATTTTAAGGAGCCATTCAGTTCATCAATTCATATCGATTTGAATAAAACAAAAAAAAAAACGACGGGTTGCACTCTGGGAGTGCCGGCAGAAGTGAAAACTTAAATATAAACGTTGAGCATTTTTGATATTTTGGAATGGTTAGGGTATAATTTTGCACGAATTGCTTTAATTATCAGTATAAAAGTACTCTCATTTATGTGGTAGAATACAATATTTATTTATTGGGCTATCGTACACAAACATGACATTTTATTAGCACGCTGTAACATAAACACACACGAACATTCGCGCAAGCGCCCTGCGCCGTCTTACGAATTTTCGATCAGGTCACGTGTCCTGACGCGAGTTTAACATTTTTTACCCATTCCAAAAAAAGTGCACAACGCAGTTAAAGAAGTTTTCCCTTCAAAAATATAGTAATTTGATATACAGTCATTGAAAAGTTGTTCAAAATGATGGACTGAATCACCCCTCAAATATTTTTACTTGTTAAAGAAAAGCACTACATATATTTTATTTATAATAAAATATAGTATCGTTGAGTTAGTATCCCATATTACAGATTTAATTGGGCAATCAGTGTGATTTGTGCCTAGCAATCCATATACTTATATATAAAGCCGAAGAGTTTGTTTGTTTGAACGCGCTAATCTCAGGAACCACTGGTCCGATTAAAAAAATTATTTCGGTATTAGATAGGTCGTTTATTGAGGAAGGCTATAGGCTATATTGCATCACGCCCGCGACTTCACACGTGTGGTTAACGCGGGCGAAGCCGCGCGCTGCCTCTAGTTTATTATATTCTGTAATGTTTTAGTTTCACGACTTAGGACATATCATTGTATGTCTGTATGTCTGTAGGTCGTTCCAAAGACCTGCTTTCGCCACACTAACATACTTCCTTTATTACTTATCATATACAAAATAATTACTTACATAATTTGATTGCGTTTTCGTCATATAGGTAGGTAATGAATATAGTATAAAACGTGGAAGGAATATTCCAATAAATCAAACCACGAGCTATACTAGATCACTTTTGTACTTTAATGAAAGATAAGATAGATAAGATAAAAAGTAGTTTATTTTCGCCAACAATCTACACAACATT
Source organism: Acrobasis consociella (assembly GCA_963555685.1). Taxonomy (NCBI): domain Eukaryota; kingdom Metazoa; phylum Arthropoda; class Insecta; order Lepidoptera; family Pyralidae; genus Acrobasis; species Acrobasis consociella. The sequence goes on along the minus strand of OY743104.1, from coordinate 2,385,252 downwards.
CAACTTATTACAATTAAAAAAACAATAAATACAGGGTTTTTATAGTGCAGATTGGAGGAGACTGGAGCCTGATGAAGGCAGGGCCTGTATCACAGTACTCCAGTGCTCCCCGCCTCTGGACAATTACATTTCACTGGGAATATTTTCCCGTTTGCGTAATGATGCATACTTAAGAACTATTATATTAAAGAATTATACTGTGCCTTATGAATGAAATGAAATGACGATTATACTATAATGAAATTAAAATACCGGTCAAAACACAAAAAAAACGACATTACTATACAAAATGCACATACGGCAGCACTTTTTTGTATAGAAGTGCCGATTTTATTTTTATTTTTGATTGTTACTCTAATTTAATTATACTATAGCAGACAGAGTCCAAGACCGCAAGACTTAGAGGCCTTTTTTGGCGGCCTTTTTAGGCGTGATGGTGGATGCCACGAAGAAAAAGCAATCAATGTAGTGACGGGTTGCTAGTCGCATCGCCTATATGATATGATTCACATTTTCGACCTTTCCCTTGATCGCCGTTTACGATCTGCGCGGGAAGAGAAGCAACAGGTACATTCTAAGTTTATTTTATTCTCCAAGACCACATGGAGGAAAGTACAGTTTTTAACTCCCGACACAAAGAGTGGTGTTACAAGTTTGACTCCAATGTTGTCTGTGTGTCTATCTATGGCTTCGTAGCCTCCCGAAATGATGGACCGATTTTGATGCGGTTTTTTCACGTGGAAGCAAGTTTCCTTGCAGTGGTTTTCAGCTATGTTAGATGAAAATCTGTTGAACCGTTCAAAAGCTATTGAGGGTGACAGCTTGAAAGTAGAGGTTTTTTTTTTATGTGCCTAGCAACTAAATTTGTTACAAGCTTTCAAATCAAATTTTGTAACTCAATTTTAAACCAGTTATCCTCAACCGGTTGAGTTTAAATAAAGTAAAATAAGTAAAAGCTTATAAAAAATAAACCAAAGTTAGAAACCCGAGCGAATTCTCGGCGAAATTAGTCTTAATTACAGTATCCAGTGGTTTTCAAAGAGTTATCTACTTTTGCGAAAGCGATCGTGATTCTCAAACTTTTACGTTCAATTGTGTAACCTGAATGCTAGAAAGCTGGGCCCGCCCTTTGTGTGTCTGCCACGTTTATGTATGAATACATGAATACATTTCTCTACAACTTATTGTATACTAGCCGAAGCCCGCGACTTCGTTCGCGTGAACTTTATGTCTCTGGAAAATGCTCATCAGGCTGAACAACTTTTACTAAGGCGGCATTTTTATATCTCTTATAGTTTAGCTGGACCATTATGGTTCTGCATCAGGCGTTTCATTTTCCAAAATCATTTATACCCTATATGTTGCCCAGGCTTAATAGCTATATAACAAAAAAAGTTTCATTCGAATCCGTCCATTATTTCCGGAGATTAGCGTGTACAAACAGACAAACAGACAAACAGACATACAGACAAACAGACAAACAGACAGACATTTTTTTTAAAATTCTTACTCTATTACTACGCCTCCATCGCCCCCAATATTTTTTTTTGAAATATATTTAATGTACAGACACACTTTTTTACTGTTTTATTATATGTATAGATTTATAAGGAAGAACTATGAATGTTATAATTGAATGAAGTATTCAACGTGGAAGGGACATGCTCGTAATGAACCGAACCATAAGCTATACAAGATCACTATAATGAAATTAAAATAACGGTCAAATAACCAAAAAAGTTTGACATTCTACGCCGATTTTTTTTTGTTTTTTTGACCATTATATTACTGTCATTACACTATAGTGATCCAGTATAGCCCGCGGTTCGATTTATTACAGGAATGTCCCTTCCACGTTTTATACTTCGTAAATACAATATACATCAGTTGAAGCATATGACTTTAACTCCCTTTAATGTAGACAAATTTTAATAAGACAGGTTAGGTTACGTACGCAAGTACATACAATTCCATGGGTAACGATAAGGCTGTCATGTTTTAAAAATAAACCATAGCCTTATAAAAAATCACGATAAAAAATAAAGATTAAAAAAAACGACGGGTTGCACTCTGGGAGTGCCGGCAGAAGTGAAAACTTGAATATTAACGTTGTGCATTTTTGATATACGAAACAGCAGGCGCAGGCATACATTTTCGCCGCGCCGTAGAAAGAGAGGGGGATACTTCCTCTCCTACGCCGCGCCAGCTGTCTACTCTCCATCCGTCTTACGAATTTTCGATCAGGGCGAGTGTCCTGACGCGAGCGTGTCCTGACGCGAGTTTAACATTTTTTACCCATTCCAAAAAAAGTGCACAACGCCGCTAAAGAAGTTTTCACTTCAAAAAAGCATATGACTTTTGTTCGGAAAGTTCATAGAGTATGTGATATGACCACATCAGTTTATCGACCGTAAGACCTTTTCTAGACCGACTTCCAGAAAGGAGGAGGATCTTTTATGTTTTTTTATGTATATTCTGAATGATTTAGAAAATTCTTTTTTTGTACGAAAAGTCATAGCTGTAAAGTGGTCCCATTGGAATTTTATCAAGTTCGGCTGTCCAATTTAGGGGTTTGTATGTTGTCATGTAGATTAACATTCGACACATGGTATAATAAAATAAGGTATTCTCTTCCCGTTACAGCTGATGACGTAGGTGAAACTTGACTACGTCATCAGTTTGATATGTTGCCACTGTGTGAAATTGAATTACCCGAACATAATGCTTTTTTGAACTTTATATACCAATTTCGAATTAATAATCCATTAATATCAATCTATAAAATATTGGATTGATGAATCACGCGAGAATCGCGAGATACTAAATAGCTAAGTTACTTAATATTTTATTTAATATTCATGAAGCTAATTGAGAAAGTCCTTAAATTTACTGAAAAGAGCAATCAGTGGCAACACTTTGTGACGTAGTCAAGTTCCATCTCGGGAAGAGAATACCTGTTTTATTATACTATGATTCGACATAGCTTGACGACGATGACAGTTGAGACCAAAGGCTCAACGTGTCTTCCGGAGCACGAAGGAGCTCAAGATATTTTTGTATGCCACTTACTCCACTAGGAACTATACAAGTGATTTGATACAATTTCTATGAATAAATATTGAATTAGCACCTTCGAGTGAACCTGGAACATACAAGTATAATTATACAACCGAAATTCGAAATGATAACCTACAAACTCTTCAAATAGGTAGAAGCGCAGTAAAAAATCTAGGTCTATGGGTAGAATACTCACTATATGCCTGATCTGAGCATAGATTTAATAACTTCTATATTTACATACGTACATACTATCACGTCTTTATCCCTAATGGGCAGACAGAGCATTTTGGGTCTTGCGGTTCTATGCAGAGCCCAGGGCCGCAAGACCCAAAAGCCACTTTTAGCGTCATGGTGGGCGAGAAGATGGAAAAGCAATCAATACAGTGATGGGTTGCTAGCCGCATCGCCTATTAACATGATTTGCATTTTTGCCCATTCCCTCGATCGGCTTTTACGATCTGCGTGGGAAGAGAAGCAGCTGGTACATTCTAAGTTTTTTTTTTATTTCTCTCAGACCAGCATGGGAGCTATATTTATGAATTTTAATAAATGCAGTAAAGATCCCGTTTCAGCCCTAAAAACTAGCGGAATACCACATAACGATCAGATCTGCATTTTACGAGCCAACGTCTAATATTAAGCATAAAATAGCCAGTTTCAACCCGTGATTTACTGTTTGATTTAAATATTTCACCGTAGTGTGTTCGATAGACAACAGTTAGTTTAATTGTGAACTTGGCTTGCCGCGTATCGGGTAGCGGTATCGAGAAATATTGTTTCGATTATACTATAAATTCTTAGATAATGTTTCCTTGCTTTAGTAGCTATTTTGATTTTATCGCTGTGTAATATATGTTATGTTCTTCGCTTATTACTAAGTAGTAACAGTGAGAATATGATGATACTTAAAATAAATAATAATAATACGAGCCATCACGTGTCCCACTGCTGGGCAAAGGCCTCGATGGTATTATGTTATATTTTTTGTACAAGCTTTTTTGTGAGACCAAAGTACTTATGAAGACAAATGAAATAAGCTCCAATTAGATGGAGCTGCATCGTTTTTTACTGAGTTCCGTAGACCACCTTCCGTCAACCCGATCGAGGGAATGGGCGAAAATGCGAATCATATTAAATACGGCTAGCAACCCGTCACTGTTTTTATTCCCTTTCCACCATCAGGCCAAAAGTGACCTTTGTCTCTTGCGGCCCTGCACTTTGTCTGCTTAGAACCGCAGGATCCAAAATACTCTGTCTGTCTCATGAGTCTCATCCATACTAATATATAAAGCTGAAGAGTTTGTTTGTTTGTTTGTTTGAACGCGCTAATCTCAGAAACCAGTGGTCCGATTTGAAAAATTCTTTTGGTATTAGATAGGTCGTTTATCGAGGAAGGCTATAGGCTATATTGCATCACGCCCGCGACTTCACTCGCGTGGTTAACGCGGGCGAAGCCGCGCGCTGCCTCTAGTTACGGATAAAGACGTAATGTTTTTAGTAATCATTTACAGGTCACGCGCCACTTTTCTGGTTCAAAATAGCACTTTCAACGAACTATTAAATACATATGATATCTCACAACACCCCCGATCCCCCTTGTGACATTTCGTGATTCTTTTAAACCCCCTTCCCCCCTTTCAAGCCTTATATAATTGATGGATGATTTATAGATTTTTATTTATAAACATAAAGATAACATAAATAGACTATACTATGAGTAAACTAATAGTATACATACAACTAGTATAATAACTGTTTATAAAAACTAAACTTGATAAAAATAGCATCAAATTATACAAAAAGCTGAGCCTAAATAGCTGCGTTCGCAGGTTAGGGTGCCCAAGATGCTGGCGGCACTTCCGCGTGGAATGGCTTAGGTTAGCCTTTGGCCAAAATGCGCACCAGACCTGGTAAGTTTCCAGAAGACCCAGAAATTTCTAGCAAGGATCCGTTGTCTACATTGCGTATGGGAAGTACGCAAGAGAGGTCTCTCTTGCATACACCCAGATTGTCACTGACAGCGTCTGCAACCCGTAACCACCACTAGCTATCAAGAAGAAAGCCAGCGTTTTCAATGGCAGTAACAAGGTGCATGTCATCTCGCTACACGAAACGCCAGAGTGCCTGCACTTAGCTGCACCGCCTATTACCCCGCCCACGAAAGCGTGGTGACCCCACACTCACCTCCAACGCAAAACCAATCCAATCTCCACCCAACAAGGCACAATATTGAATACAAGCGTTTAGCGACTAAGATTCCCTCGTTTCGCGGGATCCGAACCCCGCAAAATTAATTCTGCCGTCGCAGATTTCAATTTACTTGCATTCTAGACTTTATTTACTATTAATAAGGATGCTTTTCACGTGAGGGCGGAAAGGAAAAGTTGTCATATTGTTGACAAGTTCCGCATTACGCCCGTTGAAACTTTCAGGCATTAAAATAATTAAATAATCGTTTCTTTAAGAGATTTTATTTACACAATATATCGTGTTTAATCACCAACAGCTATTGTTATATTGATGTATAGATGCTCCAGAAAGATACAATAAATAAGTAATCAAACAGGTCCCGCGCAATATGCATATGCGTTCTCGCCTTGTGTGGTGTTGAGCGGGCTCCACACAAGGAGAGAACGGTGCTAGGATGGGGAACGGGGGTGCATATTGCGCGACCCTAGGAGTTTTCATTCTGTATGTAATTATATGCTATCGACGGAGGAGCTCGCGAAATTTTTATGCCACGTGGTCACCTATCCACGTGCGGACCACGCCCGGTGTTGCTTATCTTGCGAAAGCGTAATGTGTACTCCCGCCTTCATTGTTAGTGGTCGACAGTCGACTCAGCCAAATATAGCAGCACTGAGTCACTGCGAATCATCGGGCATTACACAACCTCTCCGATTCGTCAATTCAGCCGCATAACATCCACTGCTGGACATAGGCCTCTCCCAAAGATTTCCAAAATGACTGATGAAGAGCGGCCTACATCCAACACTTTTCAGGTAACTTGGTCAGGTGGTCTTACCACCTGATGGGTGTTGTCCTACGCCAGACAGTCAGACGGACAGCGGATTTAGTAATAGGGTCCCGTTTTGCCCCATTACGGAACCCTAACAATCAAAGCCGGGCTGAGCAGTCCCTCCTCGCATCCGTTAAAGAGTTGACGTATGACTGAACTTGACGAATCCAGCGTTCCATCTAACCCAAGACGCCACCAGTTTGGACATTTTAGTGAGCATATTTACAGCGTTGGGTCAGCCACAGAAGACCCCAGTGTAACATAGCCTGCATCATCTGCATATCTCCTTGGAAGGTTTCGATGTCTTTGCAGGTTTCGTCTCTCAGTCTCTTTTGCAGGCGATCCACCGACCTTTTTCTGGTTGGTCTCCCCGTGTACGCTCTTTGAACGTAGGATCCTCCTATCCACGTGGCTCAGCCATCGAAATCTAGCCGCTTTGGTCTCTTCTATTACGTTTAGTTTTAAGTGAGCATGACAAAACAAAATAAACCCAGAAATATTTGGTGAAACACGAAAAACAACGACTTAATATTTTGATGCTTTTTTTGCACTATTAATCCGTGGTTATACTGTAACTTTTCCCTAACCATCTCTCACCTTTCCCAAAAACTCCGCCGCGGTACCGTGTCATGATTAGATCATTCGCTTTCGCCGTTCTTCGGATCATTAATAAATTCGCTACTTCAGCGGTGCGGTGTGTAGAGGAGAAACTATGTAGAGCCAAAAATAAGAAAAGATTATGGTTGTTTTTTGTGTTATGACATCGCAATAGCGAGATCAAGGAAACTGCGGAGGGAATGCGTCAAGGAAAATATGGGTACGGAAGCTTTTACCCTCTAACTTCTTGGTAGGAAGGGAGCAGCAGACAATTTGACAAAGTATAGAACGAGATGGAAAAATCTATCAGGCTATGCTGACCATGAAGTTACAGGCGCCGACCTAACCAATTTTAATGTCAGTACAATAAAAATTGTAAGTTGACGTTTTTGACAAAATGCTGCAGTTCGTTGCCGCTTTTTTCGTGCTTTGGCTTAGGAAGCGGGAATAAACTTAGAGTAAAGCAGACAGACCTCTTACGCTTCATCTACACTCATCAATATCTTTATGCATCCGGTTATGGGTCCTTCTGACCTTTTCTTTTTTCTTTCCTTTTTTATTACCTAACTGATAAAAGCATTAAAATCAATATACATTTTAAGTCAATCATTTGCATTTATAAAGTGTGATTTGATGTAGTGGAACTGATGAATAAACCAAAAATTTGAGTATATTTTTTATTTATATTTTCTTTTAAAAACAAAATTAAAAAAGAAACAAACTGCTTTAAAATGGGGAAGTTTCTTCCATATCTCATTTTTTTAACCAGAGGGTACATCAGGTAAAAAAAAATGGTAAAATACGTACAAAAAATGTATTCGAAATCATAACCTCTTCCTTTTTGAAGCCGGTTAAAATTTAAAGCTTGCCTCTGCTGTGGGCTGTCACGCTTCTCAGCCGGCACTTATCGGATCTTCACGCGTTGTCACGAACTGTAACGCCCAATCATCTTTTAAACGTTAACCAATTTCTTACCCGACTACGGTAAAGCCAAAAGGAAGGGTTATGATTTTTCATAAAGCTGCTTCTCTTCCAGTAATGTTCGTAAAAGCCGAGGGAATGGGCGCAAATACGAATGATGTTAGGCGATGAAAAATAATGTTTAGCCTACAAGTTGACCGACTAGCTGATCTGAGTTTGTATGAAAAGCCAAAAATTACTTTTCATATTTCGATATATTGGATTGGGAAAACTTGCCCAGTATTATGGATTGAATTCACTCTTAAAATAGTTTTAGTACATTTTGCTAGACCTTTATACCTGTAATAAATCGAACCATGGGTTCTAGATCACTATAATGATAAAAAAATACAGATTCGTCGCTTTTCGTCAGAAACGCAACTGGTCATAAACGCACCTTGAGAGACATGCATCTCAATTCGACAGTAAATTAATAAATATAATTTAAAAGCTTGTAGTCATTGTAAGTAGTTGTTACTTGTAGTATAGTAAAATGGAGTAATTTACTATTTCTTATTTAATACGCATCTGTCGAGTTGCGTTTCTAAAAAGTTGCGAGTCTATCATGAGAAATGACGAGATGCTTATCTGACTAGATTTGCGTGTATATGTATGTGTATATGTAGTTTATGTCAAGGAGTCCAAAGGCAAGTCCAGCATTTTGAATAAAGATAAGACCTTTTGTAGGCCGATTACTTCTAAAAATATACAAAAACTAAAAAATAATTTAGATAACAAATTGTTGTCGGTCGTTTACACAGGAAAAAATCCTGACGACCATTACAATAAACTATTTAACGTTATTACCTCAGAATATTCAAAAACTTTGAAACAAAAACAAGTTGTAGTGCATAGAAAATTACAGTTTAGTGAGTGGGCTACTACCGGCATCTACATAAGTAGGAGCAGGCTTTATGACTTATATTCCCAAAAACAATATAATTTTAGTCCTTCCTTTCTAGAATATGTTAAAAATTATTCCAAAATATTTAAAAAAGTTTGTAGACAAGCCAAGGCAAATCGTATAAGTAGAAAAATAAATAATGCTCCTAACAAAATAAAAGAAACTTGGAATGTTATAAATAAAGAAACGGGTAAAAATAAAGCCAAAGAAAATATCTGTCAAATCAAATCTTGTGGTAAGACTATTACTAAAACTGAAGAAATAGTAAATATTTTTGATGATTTCTTTACTAACATTCCTTTGGAACTTACTTCTAATGTGAATTCTAGCCCACAGCGTGCTGAAGCCTTGCTTAAGAATAATGTTAGGCCTTGTGATTCTAAATTTAAATTTAAGCATATTGGCCCCAAAGATATAATAGATGCATTTAAACAGTTAAATTTAAAAAAATCTGAAGACCATTGGGGCATGTCAGTTGCTGTAGTAAGCCATATCATAAATATCATAGCTGCTGATTTAGCTTTTATATTTAACGAATGTATTGATGAAGGCATATTTCCTAACCTAATGAAATGTAGTAAACTAATCCCCTTATTTAAAAAAGGAGAAAAAACAGATCCTGGCAACTACAGACCTATATCTATCCTGCCAGTTTTGAGTAAGGTGTTCGAAAAGATAATGCTGAATCAAATGCTTCTTCATTTTAAGACCTACAACCTTTTCCATAGCCAACAATTCGGCTTTACTAGCGGGAAATCGACCACCGATGCGGGAGTAGCACTTGTTACTCATATATACGACGCATGGGAGAACAAAAATGATGGAATTGGATCATTTTGTGATCTCTCCAAAGCATTTGATTGCGTAGATCATCCGACACTTTTGCTTAAATTTCGTCAATACGGTTTTGATGATAATTCAATAAAACTTATAGAATCTTATTTAACAGATAGGCATCAGACTGTTGATTTAAATGGCATAAAATCGCACGGATCTAATGTTAAGATAGGCGTACCGCAAGGTTCAATTCTTGGACCTTTCCTTTTCTTGGTTTATGTCAATGACTTGCCTTACATGGTTGAGAAGCAGGCTGGCATAGTGCTGTTTGCTGATGACACCTCGCTTATATTCAAACTTGATCGACATGGCACAAACGCTAGCGCGGTGAACAGCACCTTGTCTTCCATTTCTGATTGGTTTTCTGCCAATAATCTCATGTTAAATGCGAAAAAGACTCAATGCGTTCGATTTTCTCTTCCCAATGTGAGACAGGGCTGCGTTGACATAATGATAGATGGTGAAAAACTCGATCTTGTTGAAAGTACTACCTTCTTAGGAATTACAATAGACTCGAAACTTCAATGGGGTGCTCATATAACTAAACTTTCAAATAGGCTTAGTTCTGCGGCTTATGCTGTTAGGAGAATAAGACAATTGACAGATGTAGCAACTGCTAGACTAGTGTACTTTAGTTACTTTCATAGTGTAATGTCTTACGGCATACTCCTGTGGGGGAATGCAGCCGATATTCAGACTATTTTTATTTTACAAAAACGGGCAATTCGTGCTATTTTCGGGTTAGGATCTAGAGACTCACTCAGAGAATTATTCAAGAAAATAGATATACTTACCTTAGCATCACAGTATATATTTGAAAACATAATGTATGTAAGGAAAAATATTTCCTCATACAATAAAGTAAGCGATTTTACCGATAGAAACTTACGTAATAAGAATGACTTAGTTGCCCCGTTTTATAGGCTTAAAACAATTAATAAGACGTTTATGGGGAACTGTATACTTTTTTATAATAAACTGCCAAAATCGATCCTTGATATGCCAGACAAAAGATTCAAAACTTATGTAAAGAAAGTACTTTGTGAGAAGGCTTATTATAGGACCGATGACTACCTTAAAGACAAAAAAGTCTGGCGTGAGCTTGACGCGGGTCCCTCTAAAAGTTTGTAATATAGGTACTCGAAAATGTCATAATTTGGTACATTTTGTACAAACTGAATCTACAACTTGACATTACTTTGAAATTTTGACATTCTAAAAATTAAATTTAAATTATGATATGACATAACAAACAAAACAATGTATTCTCTGTCCACATTAACTTTAAGTATTAATTTAATTGTGAGTTGACGTCCTTGGAGAAGAGGTGCAGTGCAGTTTGTTACCGCTTCTTCTGCACTAGCGCTTTGGAAGCGGTAGTAAACTTAGCTGTAAGTAACTATTTGACGTCAACAATTGTGCAACAAAATAATGACGATTATTAAGAGATATTATAAATATCCTATGATAATAAAGATATATTTGATTTGATTTGATTTGATTTGTTTCTGACTAAAAGCGACGAATCCAAAAATTCCAGTCAAAAACAATAAATCGAACCACGGGTTATACTGGGTCACTATAGTATAATGATAGTAAAATTGTAGTAAAAACAAAAAAAAAACGACATTTCCGTACAAATTTCCCGGGCTGCACACCTTCGCATGGAAATGTCGACTTATTATTTCCTAAACCTATAATTCAGCTAGCAGATATCTTCAGGTCAGTTCAGCTAGCAGATATCTTCAGGCCAGTTCAGCTAGCAGATATCTACAGGTTAGTTCAGCTAGCAGATATCTTCAGGTCAGTTCAGCTAGCAGATATCTTCAGGTCAGTTTAGCTAGCAGATATCTTCAGGTCAGTTCAGCTAGCAGATATCTTTAGGTCAGTTCAGCTAGCAGATATCTTTAGGTCAGTTCAGCTAGCAGATATCTTTAGGTCAGTTCAGCTAGCAGATATCTTTAGGTCAGTTCAGCTAGCAGATATCTTCAGGTCAGTTCAGCTAGCAGATATCTTCAGGTCAGTTCAGCTTATTAAGCGGGCAACACTGGTGTCAGATTTCAAGCTGCCTGTTTTCTGATGATTGGTGACGTAACTGCATCATGGCTTATTCTTCGGTTGAATTAAAGGGTTTGACGAAAGAGTACAAGTTGCTGAAAAGTATCATCTTGCGGCCTGCGAATAGGAAACAGTTCATTTTACTTTCAAATAATTAAGTCCTATTTAGGTATAGTCTTCTCGCCCACCATGACGCTAAAAGTGGCTTTTGGGTCTTGCGGCCCTGGGCTCTGCATAGAACCGCAAGACCCAAAATGCTCTGACTGCCCCATTAGGGATAAAGACGTGATAGTATGTATGTATGTATGTATTTATTTAGTTATCATACTAATTTATGAAGGCGAATGTTTGTGAGTGTGTGTGCATGTTTGTTGCTTCTTTACGCGCAAACGGCTAGACCAATTTTGGTAAAATTTGGTATGCAGGAAGCTCATACCTAGACTTCGTCTGCGCAGAACCACACAATATCTTTATTAATTGCAGTTATTCTGATGTTATAAGCTATATTATTGTAAAGGTGCATTAAAATCCATTCAGTAGTTTTTACGTGAAAGAGTAAGAAACATTCATCCATACTTACAAACTTTCGTGTTTATAATATTAGTAGGATTGTTTACGAGTGATCCTATAAGAGTCTCGTTTTTCCCCTAAAAATATTAAAGAAAAATTCGAACTAATGAAAACATTTGGTTGTCGTTTCACGACCTGCCTGCTATGGTCACAGAATAATTCTTCTTCTTCTTCTTCTTATAGTGTGTGTTAGTGACTAACACTAGTGCCAAAGTTTTTAAACCGCCTTAAAGGCCTCTGACATGGTTTTAGGTAACGACCAATGTCAAAGACAGTGACCGGGACTGACGGCTTAACGTGCCCTCCGAAGCACGGATCATCTTACTTATCAGACAATCAGGTGATCAGCCTGCAATGTACTAACCAAACTAGAACAACACAAAGTCGTTATCCCCGCCGGGAATCGAACCCGCGACCTCCGGGTATGAGCCGAACGCTCTAACCACAACACCACGGAGGCAGTTTAATAATATTACATTCATGATATTATATTACATAATAAGTATTACATAAACAACGTAATCTCCTAAGGTCCCGCGTAATATGCCTCCCCGTTCTCAGTCCCCGTACCTCTTCCTCGTTCTCGCCTTGTACAGGCTATTGCAGGCGCCTACAGCCTCCACAAAGCGAGAACGGGGGAGTTGTAATACTTACGACCTCCGTGGCTTAGTGGTCACCAGGCTAGTCCGCCACCCAGTGGTCCCGGGTTCGATTCCCGGTCAGGGCAAGTTGGAAAATGGCCTTTTTCAAATTGTCCTAGTTCTTGGATGTTTATCTATATATGAATTTGTTATAAAATATAGTATCGTTGAGTTAGTATCCCATAACACAAGTCTCGAACTTACTTTGGGGCTAGCTCAATCAGTGTAATTTGTCCCTATATATTTATATTTATTTATTTATACTAATTCTATTCCAAGGTTGAAGGTTACTTGGTAACAAACCAACAAAACAAGTCCCCTTACTTCGCGGTAGAAGCGGGCTCAACGCCATGTCGATCAGGAACAATAAGGCCACCAATGCGCTCATGCCTATCTTCCACCGCACCTGCCTCTTCAGCTGCATGCCCAGGGTGATGAGCAGCTCTGCGATTATGCGGGTCAGCTCGCCGGCTTTCTTCCAGCGCCGCCACATTATAGCTGCGTTGGTAGCGAAGAGAGCAGCGCCTGTTCCGCACATGAAAGCCTGGAAAGAAGCTGGAGTGGTTATGTGGCTTAAGGAGCTACACAAATTTTCGGGGTCCAGTGCTGAAACGGAGATATCATTAAAAAAAGGAGATATCATTTAAAATTTTGTCTTGATCAAGCCTTAGATAACCTTTTCAACTGTTTTATGAACTACTTACGTTTACATCCTAAAGTGAAAATGTGAAGCTTTTTTTCGCACATTTGTGAAAAACTGCCACTTTTGGCAAATGTGCGTTATCGTTTAGCGTTTCGACTCATTTAAATACAAGACTTTTTGTTTTCTAGTAATCTATACATACATACATAATATCACGTATTTCTCACAAGGGTAGGCAGAGACTATGGATCTCCACTTGCTACGGCCCTGACAAACCTCTTTTGCTTCATCTAAACTCATTAATTACTAGTAATCTATGTAAGATAATAGAACTATTTTCCTTTATTCTCAATAGTTTTAAAGATGTGGTGGAGGAATGCTCATGAGGAAGAACTATAATCATTTCAGCCGCATAACGTCCACTGGACCTTAGCCTCTCCCGAAGATTTCCAAAATGACAGCGCTTTCCAGCGACCTTGTTAAGGACGTCTGACCATCTTGTGGATGGGATGGGTGTCCTACGCAGTCGCTATTCGAGAACTTATGTTTCTCGCCTACTGCCATTTCAACGAGCTAATCCGCTGGGCTGTCAGTGACTTTTGTTCTCCTACGAATTTCCTCATTTCTGATTCGATCAAATAAAGGAACACCAAGCATAGTGAGAGGACTCAAAACGCCATAGCGCTTTGAGCTTATGAGACCCTTATAGGTAAGAGACTACGTTTTAGAGCCATAAGAGAAAGAGACAAACCGAGAAAAGACCTCCCCTGTTCAGTCTGGCTAGACGTCTCTCAAATGACTCCGGGCTGGTGTAGGGAGGTGTCGAGAAAACCGAGTTAGGTGTCGTCACGCTGATAACGACCTTTGCGACTGCGGTGCTTTTTTATCAATGGACCACCTTTTGTCGTGTCCGAGCTGCCCTACGTCATGTACCATAGAGGTCCTTAACGAGAGTAAAGACAGAGAGATCGCCATGGCCACAAACTAGTCAAAGATGATTTGAAATAGAAGCTACACTGAAACCATCTTGATAAGAAGAAGAAGAGGAAGATTTATAAAACAAGTCTTAAGGACCTGAAAGGCGACACCGCCACAGCGCTCTGCGCCCGCGCAGATCGCCAGCCCGACGGCCGCCACGCAGTACGTGACTAGGATGCCTCCCGTCACCGACTGCTCCCACCGGAATACGCGCAGAGACCTGCGAAACCACAAGCCGGGCTCATTTACACAGCGCTAGCTGAGGAGTTAGGTGGCCCGCTAGCGCTTTCGCAAGTAAAGCGATACCGAGCGAGGTCCGCACTTGACTGGGTGACCACAAGTGGCATAAAAAATTCTCGAGCTCCTACGTGCTTCGGAAGGCACGTATAAAAAATCTGACAGTGTTGGCCACTTACACACGAAAAACAAAAAAAACAGCGCCAGCGTCTTGCCTGTTGCATATAATTGGGTAGGAGACTTAAGGGTCCCCCGACCCTAGACTTCCCCATACAAACGTAGTACACGTTTAATTTTGAAACCACATGTCAGATTCCGGTAAAAATTGGTAATTGTAAAGAAATTGCAATTATCTAGGGTTATAACTGGTTTTCTATGGTAAAATTATGAACTGTCAAAAATGATATAAAACACTATATTCTATTTCAAGTTCATATTTTTACCGTCGGAAACTAGTTATAAACCTAGATAATTGCAACATTTGAAATTACAAAATTTTGCCCAAATCGGACATGTCGTTTTGAAATAAAACGTAGACTACGTTTGTATGGAAAGTTGTATTTTGGTCTAGGGCCGGGGGACCCTTAAGCGTCATACCCACCCGTAAGGTGGTCAGACGACTTGACCAAGGTCGCTGGAAAGCGCTGGATGCAGGCCACTCTTGATCGGTTACATTCGAGATTTTTTTGAGAGGCCAATGCCCAGCAGTGGATTTTATGCAGCTGATAATGATAATGATGATTATGAATCAGCGTGGCGTTACATGAAAGAAAATGCACAGGATCTTTTGGAGGCACATTGCAGACATTCTGGTTCCCTCCATTTTCCAAAAGACTTTTTGTAAATTGGTTAAACTTAACGGTGAAAATCGAGTTTTATGATAAAATTACAACATAAATCAATTACAAACAAAGTTGATTGATATCTTTAATATCTGAGCTATACCAGTGTCGACTTTTTTTTGGAGATTTCACACTTTACGAGTACTACTTATTTACCCCCAAAGTTGCAAGAATAGCAACTCTTAGTAGGCTCATAACTTTTTAAGGGGTTTTTATTTTACTATTCTGTTTCCATGCAGACAACATTAACAATGAGACAAAAACGATATCATGTTTAAGTTTGGATGTAAGTACAATGTCTCCAAACAGTGGAGTAATTTCTGTATGGAAAGCTATTGGCTAGTTCCACCACTTCCCCCATAAGTTAGATCTGTGACGTCATCGTACCTCACGTGCATGGTCAGCAACGACACGATCAGCGCCAGGGTCAGCAGCCGTATGATGAGCATCACAGTGCGCTCGGTGCCCTCTTCCAGCGACAGGGTTATCTCCCTCATCTCCTGCCTCGTTAGCTGCGGCTGAGACATTATAAAAAAGTTGAGACAAATACAATTAATAGGTAAATCAATATCAAAAGCGTAAAATTCAATGTAAAAATCCCAGAAATCACTCTAAACAAAGCATATGTAAATTTTTTGAAATGTCATAAAGACACTTTAATATTTTTTTTATCTCAGGGATTTTTACTTGCAGCAAAAGGGTTTCTTTTTAACTTCATGATTTTTAACCCTCGACAAAAAGAGGGGTGTTCTAAGTTACTAATGACTGTCTGTCTATGTGTTTATCTGTGTCATCGTAGCTCTCGAACTGATGAATGTTATTTTACGTAAAAGCAAGTTCCCTTGCCATAATTCTTAGCTATGTTGATAAAAATCGGTTCAGTCATTTAAAAGTGTAGCGGGAGCGAGGGTATGCAAGACCACCACAAAGGGAAGATCTTCCTGCCAGGCATGGCGCTGGGCGGGGAACCACGGCTCCGACGGCGTATTGTCGGAGGTTGTATTTATGCAGCGAATTAGGCAAACTCTGAGATCGAGATGTAGGATACTGCTGGCGCCATCTCATATGCTTCTTGTGAACTATCATAATCTAACGTTTAATCATTGTTGCAGGTTACGTCTCAGCGACATGCCGGTTTCCCGGCGCACCAGCGCACTCTCAGGTCTCCTTCTCCGACGAGGCGCTGGTGGAAGGCACGGTGGCCACGTACACCTGCGAGCGAGGGTTTGAACTCCTCGGGCCCTCTAGAAGAGTCTGTGGACCCAGTGGGAAATGGACTCCCGAAGGAATCCCCTTTTGTGGTGAGTACTGCATAATTTTGTGATTAAATTATTTAGAAATAATCAAATGCATGTCGCCGCTCGTAGTGTAGGGTTCCGTAGTTACAAATGCCGAAATATTGTAATTTTCCATTAAATTTATATATTCATAAGTTTTTTTCGGAGTACATTTTATTAGTTAGTTGCCTATAACTTTTTAATTTAAACCCTACTCAGCTTTGATACTTTTCCTTTAAACATCTTTACATTTATACTTTCACGTTATAAAACTGTTTGGTAAATATGACTCTAACAAAATATTGCACTATAAAACCAAATATTTCAGAAACGAATCCCTAAATTGAAAAATATTGTTTATAAGCTCACAATATTTATAAAAGACCTATTCATCGATAGGTAAGTCAAGGAAAAAAATTTACTCTCACTTTATTACGAAAAAATATTTTCAATATTTCATTTTAACACTTTTTCGCCACGATTGATATACAGATTTGTGCCAAATTACAGCGTTCTAGTACTTAACGTCTCTGAGTAGAGTCGCGGCCGGACAGACATTCAAACAAGGCTATGCTATAAGGGTTCCTTGTGTACTACGGAACCCTAAAACCCAATAAGACACGCGAGCACTATCGTCAATACTCACCAGAAAAACTATCAAATACTAACCCATTGAACATTTTCCACTCCAGTCAAGGACAATGCTACTTTCCAAGAGATCGCTGGGAGCGAGGCACAATGGCCTTCCGCTTTTTAGTCGCGATTCTCACTCATGTGAAGTGATTTCTCAAAGAAAGTAAAAGTAGGTCAGACAATACGGCCCGCGGTGTAATACTCATAACGCGGTGCATTGAAGATGCTGCGTTACAGAATATAGTATTTTATGCAACAGTTGTATAAGAACGGTCAAAAAATGCGAGTGGCGCAGGTCACGATGCGAGCCTTGGCGAGCATCGTAAGGAGACGCCATCGAGCATTTTTTGACGTTATACAACGTTGCATACAATACTTTTTCTACGACTATATTGACTAAATAAAATACACAAACAAACAAAGAAAAATATGTTTGACTTACGTATGTTTGGTAAATACTAGTTATCTATGTCTATATGGTATCTATGGTAAACTTTATTTTTTTAAATTGACGATTTTATAGTCACTACCACGTCACTACGTTAAAAAACCGTTTTTCTTATGTTGGCAGTATTGTAAATCTATAGAAAAATAGAAAAAAAAGTTCCAGGTATATGGCTAGGCGTATCTTTTTGGCGAAATAACGACACATGTGCTATTATGTGCAATAGAGTATAGACTTTTTTCTGAAATCATTTTATGAATGTTCTTACATTAGTGTTCGTTCGGAACCATTTAAAAGACAGATAACAGTACAGGAGTAGAAAAAAGTTGTAACAGTTTGAAGAGCTCGGTGGTTTGATGGAAGACCGCATTCACAGGTTGGCACTTCATAGAAGCGGAGTAATATATGCATGCGTATACTACAAATCGAGATACATCGAGAGTTTCTTAAGTGGATGGCAGCAAATTGCTCAGAATTCAATTCAATTCAATTAATTTATTGTTTCCACGTGTGGTAAAAGTTCACAAAATCACTATAAATAGTTGAAAGTACAACATGGAACCCTGCAAGGGCATTACACTATATATATACAATTAAAACCAAATAAAATTAAAACATATCAAAATAAAATTTAAAAAAAAACTACTCAAAATAAAATTAAAAAAAAAACAATATAAAATTTAAAAGAATCAAAATAATAATGGTTAGTCATAATTTATAAAAAATGTCAAGAAAGAAGGTTGTCATCAGAATAGAGGTAGATGGAAAGGGGAAGGGGAGGCCTTTGTGCAGCTGAGGGACACAACGTCAGGCTATTAAAAAAAAATCTACTATACTACATTTCTTCTTAGCAGTGGTCGTTGCGAAGAGCTGGTATCGATAGCTTTTCTTAAAAAAATAAATTAAATGTTAATGTACACTATACGTAGTGTAAATTGTAATTATTTACGTGTAAAAGTCCCTGTAAAGGCCTAGTTACAGAATAAACAATTAAATCTTTGAAGCGCAAATTACCGCAAACTATTTTTAACCCTCCTACAAAAAAGAGGTATAAGTTTGTCGCTAATGTCTGTCGGTTTGTCTCTCTGTGGCATCGTAGCGCTCGAACAGATGGACTAATTTCGATGCGGTTTTTTCGTGAAAGCAATTTCCCTTTGTTTCTTAGCTATGTTTTATGAAAATCGCTTCACTTGTTTAAAAGTTATTGGGTGTGAAGGCTGCGTTTCAACTGAAGCGGAGCAGAGCGGAGAGGAGAGAAATTGACCAATCACAATGCTCGAAATCTCCGCCCCGCTTCAATTCAAACAGCGAAGCGGAAATTTCGTCATTGTGATTGGTCAATTCAATTTCTCTCCTCTCCGCTCTGCTCCGCTTCAGTGGAAGTACGCTTGTAAGTCGTTGCTTGTTCTAGCAAATAATAGATGGCGCTACGAAGTAGTCGAGGGTTTTTTTTTAATTTGCCTTACCTTAACACAGATTGATTTTGTAGTTATATAAGTACCTACTTTCATGTTTGAATTTGTAATTACTGTACGAATATTCGGATACCTCTACGGACGACCACCGTGGCGTAGTGGTCACCATGCTAGTCCGCCACCCAGAGGTTCCGGGTTCGATCCCCGGTCAGGGCAAGTTGGAAAATGGCCTTTTTCAAATTGTCCTGGGTCTTGGATGTTTATATATATATATATATATATATATTTGTAATAATATATAGTATCGTTGAGTTAGTATCCCATAACACAAGTCTCGAACTTACTTTGGGGCTAGCTCAATCAGTGTGATTTGTCCGTAAAAAATAGAATATGTACTTATCAAATGCTAGACATAAAATGCTACGGTTATCACTAAGTATAACTACATTCCACGGTGGGTTGGTGGTGTGAGCCATAGGAGCGAGCGGCATCAAAAGAGTGATAATAGTGTTTCTGAAATGCCATGTTTTTTGAAGTGAAAATTTCTTTTTGCACATTACAAAAGCATTTTTGAGATGGAGAAGTAATCAATGATCTCCCGACACTGTAACTGTCACCAAGTTTTCACTTCTGACAGCACTTCCGGAGTTCCGCTTTTTTAAGTTCAGATATTTTTATTGTTCATCAAATACAAATAATTATAAAATAGGAACAAATTGCTAGTATCCGCAACACGCTTCGTCAAAATATTCACAGTTAGTAATCCGCAACACGCTTCGTCAAAATATTCACAGTTAGTAATCCGCAACACGCTTCGTCAATACATATAGTTCAGATTAATTTTAGAATGGCTGAGTTGTAGGAATGAAAGAGAGGTTAAGAGCGAGATGGGTATATGTGACGTATGCGAGTGCAGAGAAGATGATTCACTGTCGATTAGTGCTAACACTTTCTTTGTCAGTTTTTTGCTAGTCGCGTGTGCTGCCATCTCTGTGAGCCTAATCCACAAGTACCAGTTTGCCTACTTACGGGCCCTTCAACAGTTTCTATGGCGTTAGATATCTGTTACGTTAGTAATCCTATCCTACTTCCTACTAATATTATAAATGCGAAAGTGAGTTTGTACATTTATTTGTTTGTTTGTATGTTTCTTTGTTTGTTACCATTTTACGCTTCAACTACTGAACTTATTTAGATGAAATTTAGTATGGATATAGTTTGATATCCTGGGAAGGACAAAGGATAGATTTTATTCCGAAATTTCCACGGGGAGTGAACCTCACGTGCACAGCAAGTTATATTCATCTTTGCTTAAGGGCTAAATTAATCTATGTGATTGGTTCGCATATACATACATACACACATATTTTCAAGCCTGTTTCCCATGGGGGTAGGCAGAGACTATGGGTTTCCACTTACTAAGGTCCGCGCAAATCTCTTTTTGTCCGCATATCGTAGCAAGTGGAGGTCCATAGTCTCTGCCTACCCCTGCGGGAAACAGGCGTGATATTATGTATGTATGTATGTCCGCATATATTTATTAATTTTCCGCTTCCGCCTATCTCTTGCTCGCTAACGGTACCGAATGTCGGTCACTATCGCCTATAATTACGGCAAGTGTCATTGTCGACGTCGCGACTCCGGCATTGAATAATTTGTCGTAGTATTGTGTCCTTTTGATACGATTCACCGACTGCTGTTTACAAACATTTTTATAGTCGCACTGTATTGTTTTATGTGTCTTCTTCTTCTTATCGTGTGTGTTAGTGACTAACACTAGTGTCAGAGTTTTTAAACCGCCTTAAAGGCCTCTGACATGGTTTTAAGTAACGACCAATGTCAAAGACAGTGACCGGGACCGACGGCTTAACGTGCCCTCCGAAGCACGGATCATCTTACTTCTCAGACAATCAGGTGATCAGCCTGCAATGTCCTAACCAAACTAGGACAACAACACAAAGTTGTTGCCCCCGCCGGGAATCGAACCCGCGACCTCCGAGTATAAGCCGAACGCTCTAACCACTACACCACGGAGGCAGTTAACACTTAGTTTTATGTGTAAAGATGAGATATTGCTTTTACAAGACTAAAAGTCGTACCTTTCTTTATTTAATAGTAGCTCTGCCCGCGGGCTTCGCTCCCAGGTGCATTTCGGGATAAAAACTATCCTATGTCCTTTCCTATATAGATGTCAAACTCCATTACAAATTTCATCCAAATAGGTTCAGTGGTTGATGCGTGAAGTGGTATCAAAACAAAAAACAAATATACCATCTCACTTTCGAATTTATATTATTAGTAGAAAAGTAGGACCAGCTGCTCCCCGCGGAAAAAGAAGCCGTTTTAATCTAGGGTGTCAGCCTTCTGTTATCAAAATTGGTTTAGCCGTTTGCGCATGGAGAAGTTAAAAACATACACACACATCCACACTCGTAAAAACGGGATCCTATCACTAAGACTCCGCTGTCCGACCGTCTGTCTGCCTGTGTGTATCTCATGAACCGTGACAGCTAGACAGACAGTTGAAATATTCACAGATAATATAATAAACGTACTTTTTTAGGATAATGACAAAATTTGTTGAGTAATTAAGTTTTATATTTCTTTAAAAGCCTCACTCTTCCTCACTCTGAACTGAGCCTTCGTTGTATTCAAAATAACCAAAACACATGAACATCGAAACAAAAAACACTTTTACTCGAACGTAGTATTTTTCCTTACATAACCAGTCACGGTTGAGTTGATGTCTTGAGTGGGGTGTCAGAGTTGCGCGGGCGCATTGCTCGCCTGCCGCATCTGGGGCGGAAAGCTCCTGCCGTTAGAACGGTATAGCTTGTACTTGGAAGGAACTATACTTTGTCATGCTGGTCTGGGAGAAATTAAAAAACTTAGAATGTACCAGCTGCTTCTCTTCCCGCGCAGATCGTAAAAGCCGATCGAGGGAATGAGCAAAAATGCGAATCATGTTAACAGGCGATGCGGCTAGCAACCCATCACTGTATTGATTGCTTTTCCATCTTCTCGCCCACCATGACGCTAAAAGTGGCTTTTGGGTCTTGCGGCCCTGGGCTCTGCATAGAACCGCAAGACCCAAAATGCTCTGTCTGCCCCATTAGGGATAAAGACGTGATAGTATGTATGTATGTATGTTACATTTAAACTGGGTGGTCTCGGCTTGCGCCTCTATAATAAAATTCCAGATGATGTAGTAGCATTACCATTATCTAAGTTTAAGACAGCCGTTAAAAATCATTTATTACAAAATGCGTATTATCATGTAAATGACTACTTATCATCATCTGAGAAAAATTCTTGGAAATAGTTGTCTGCAAATTGTAATTGTATAATTTAAATGTATAGCTTAAGTGTAAATCTGTATTGTAATTGTAACATAGCCCATCAGGCTGGGTAGGGACCAATACTGAACTGGGTTTCTTTCGGCGTAATCTGCCCAGCAGTGGTCGTTCCGAAACGCTAGTAGTTTTAAGCTTCTGCACTAAAAAAAATATTTAAAAAAAATGACCTTCAATAAGAGATAAATTTATCCTACATTGAATAAAAAATTTTTGACTTTGATTTTGACTTTGACTTTGACTACAGACTACTGTACTTCGCACACCACTACGTTTAGCTAAGCTCGAAATACAGTTAAGGCCACTACGGCCGATAACTGACAGTAATTGGAGGCAAATTGAGCTGTCACGCCATCTAGCGGCACTCGAGCTGATAGATCGATAATCTGACAAGTGTGGTGTTAGGAGAAATAATAGCTGTACACGCAGGGGCGTAGCCAGGATTCTGTTGAGGGGGATACTTAAATTTTTTGGGTCCAGTGCTGCCCCAGTAATTTTTTTTTGTGAGGATCGGAGATATCATTTAAAACTTAGAATCATTTTATGAACAACTGTGCATATTTCAAAGTGAGTACGTAGGTTTTCTTCGCACATTAGCCAAAAGTAACCTTTTAAAAGTGGGTTAGCAAAGTAAATATTAACTGGGATGAAATAAAAGCTCAGAATATACCAGCTGCTTCTATTCTGACGCAGTTCGTAAAAGCCGATCAAGAGAATGGGAGAGAAACAGCTGGCAAACGATCATAGTTCTGATTTCATTCTTCCTTCCTTTACGCTCACCATCACACTGGCGTGGTGTTTGCGTCAAAGATTCAAGATTTAAATATACATATGTTTAT
Source organism: Acrobasis consociella (assembly GCA_963555685.1). Classification (NCBI taxonomy): domain Eukaryota; kingdom Metazoa; phylum Arthropoda; class Insecta; order Lepidoptera; family Pyralidae; genus Acrobasis; species Acrobasis consociella. The sequence continues at coordinate 2,361,944 of OY743104.1, read as the reverse complement.
TCAGTAATTAAACCTTTACAGGTACTTTTACACGTCAATAATTAAAATTTACATTAATGCAGTTTATTTTTAAAACAAAAGTTATTGAAACCAGCACTTCGCAGCGACCACTGCTGAGAAGAAACGCCAAAGGACACTCATTTTCACAGTATTAGTCGCCTACTTTAATAATAAATAAATAAAAAATAAAAATCATTTATTTCGAGCAACGAGGCCCATGTCTTATACAATTTTATAACTGTCTCACCGTACTATGCTAGTATATTCTATGTGTAGCCTATTGTAAATCTTGTAGACTTACCAAAAGGGCTTTGTCATATTCTCACTCAATATGGCAACCATTTTGTATTGATTTCTTTTTCTTGTTTAATTAAATAAGTTATTTCTTTTCTAAGAATATATATGTAAATAAGTCTTAAGTGTAATCACCTGCAACTATTGACACTACACTTTTTCGAGGGAAGGCCTAGTTACCTGTAGCACAGGTCCCACAGGGACCTATTTCAGGAACTAGTCTCTTCACAAGAACAAGAATGTCAAATATGCTAGCAATATTCCTAGTTTAGTTAAGTGGATTCTTTAGTGAAGAGAAAATAAAGTATTATTATTATTATATTATAATTGTCTTTTAATTATTAAATACTTATAATATGCGTACAATGTTGATCCATTATAACATGTACAACTTAACAAACATAAATTACGTAATAAGAAATACTATGTAGTCAAAAAAGCGAAGTAGAGTGACCATTATAACGGCCCTACTGTCTATTTATAGACCGTAGGCATGTGAGCAGATGTGCCGATATTTCTTAGCGAGTTGTTGAAAGTGCTAAAAAGTAATGCTCACAGCTAATTTGAGGTCGACGACCTTCTCCTGCAGTCTGATAAAGATGTTAATCAGTCTAGCCGCCTACGCAGAAAACAATGTATCTAAATACTTAGTCAATGTGGACTCATCATACGACCTCCGTGGCGTAGTGGTCACCATGCTAGTCCGCCACCCAAAAGTCCCGGAATCGCCCAGCCAGGGCAAGTTGGAAAATGGCCTTTTTCAAATTGTCTAATGTCTTGGATGTTTATACATTGACTTTGAGAAACTATGACGTCATTAGCCTGTTTTTCATACAAATCCCATAAAAACGTATGTTTTGACGTCCAGTAAAAAGTATCTCATTTGCCTTGTTGGAAAATAGTTAATTTTGTGCGGAATACAAAGTAATTACTAAAGAAATTACGCAAGCGCATCGTAATATTGCTTAATGACATGTGGACAAACATGATATAGTAATAAGCTAGTAACGAGTACAAAACTAACCGTTATTCAACCAAATCCCTGCTCATAACAGGCAACAAAAAAACTTCCTACTTCTACTATGTGATTACTACCTGGTAATTCGAATTTAATGTGAGAAAGCTAGTGCTGTAATAGACGAATGGGAGACTGAATTAGTAAACTAGACTCAGTTTTGGCAGGGCTTAAGCTTGGGTCTTGATTAGTGATGTGCCGTTCTTGAAAATTTCGAGAAATATACGGAACGACCTGGAATTTTTCGAGAAATTTCTCGCAAAAAATTTCTTTAGGAAATTTTTCAACGAAAATGTTCGAAAAATGTTGAAAATTTCCGGAAATTTTCTATGAAAGAAATTTCTGATTTTGCGGCGGCACATCACTAGTCTCGATCAAGCCCTAGATAACCCTTCAAACTATTTTATGAACTACTGTTTACAGTTTAAAGTGAAAACGTATTCTTGGCACAAAAGTGGCCGTTTTACGTGGTTGCCATTTGAGAGCCTTTTTGCCCCATTGATCTTCGGTTCTTCGCTCTATGTGCCCCACCCACTACCGCTTCAACGAGCTAATCCACTGGGCTATGTCAGTGACAGGCTCGATATTTATATGGAATTACAGTTCGTTTTTTAAGTTTTCAAAATGGTAGAAATATTGTGTTAAAAATGTAAAAGATATCTCGAGGTCTGCAGCTCACAGAGCTTCTAGTATAATATTATAATGACCTCAGAGAGCCTCAACATCAAAATTGCTCTGTTTGCCCCCTCGATATTAACGTCATGAGTCCTAAAATGTGAGCCCTCAGGCTCAAGTGTTTCACAACACTAGAGAAAGCCATTCTTCATGGCAATCACTTACTCCTCACTTTCTGCAAATGGCAGAAACCACACTTTATTTGTTTCCGACACTGTCGTTTGAGGTTTGGAAAGAAAGCCCGAGGTTAATGTTCAAATCATGTGACAAGTATTTGTGGATCGTTTTATTTTTAGGATTCCGTACACAGAGGGTAAAAATGGAACCCTATTTCTTAGATTCCGGTATCCGTCTGTCTGTTTTGAGGTTGCTTCTCATGAACCGTGATACCTGGTCAGTTGAGATTTTCACATATGATGTATTTCTGTTGCCTCTATAACAACAAATTTTAATAAGCTAAGGCTACGCTTGCCGTCAATTTATACCAGCGAAACACATCGAAGCGTCAAAGCAAATTCACCCTTATCTTCACATCTTAATGCACATTATTACTTTTGAGTTAAAATAACCGGGCAAGTACGAGTGGGACTCGCGCACGAAAGGTTTCGTACCATTGTCTATGAAAAATCACGTTTGTCCTATTCTTAAGTAAATATTTATTTTATTTTGTTTGTTGTCGTTATAGCGGCAATATACATCATTTGAAAATTTTAACTCTCTAGCTACTCATGGTTCATGACATACAGCCTGGTGACAGACAGACAGACGGACAGCAGTCTTAATAATAGGGTCCCATTCTTACCCTTCGGGTACAGGACCCTAAAAAAAAACATTACATACATTCAAATCGATAACCTCCTTTTCTCAAGTCGGTTAATAAATAGCAATAATATTTTAGTACCGGAAACTACCGAATAGCAGTACGTGCGTATCTACTACTGTACCGAAATCGAGAGTGGACTGACGAAACGGCGGTGCCGCGTTCCGCGCCTGCGCACGCGACTTGACCCATATTCCGGACAACTGTTGTGTGAAGAATGCTAATTCTCATATTTACTGAAGCAAATTGTTCGCTTTTTTACCCTACTGTACTAGGAGGTTTAATCTTTTTTTATTTAACTTTATTACAATACATGTAAATGGTGGACTTAATACCTTCAGTCAACCAACAGGTGATGCTGAGAAAGCAATTTTTTGGGGGTAAATACAGCAAACCAAAAAATAAAGAAAATATATACAACGTAAAAGGGACTTAATAATAATAATAATAATACGAGCCATCACGTGTCCCACTGCTGGGCAAAGGCCTCCCTCCATCTTTTCCATTCAATTCGTAAAAGGGACTTACCCGTAATAAATCAAACTATGGGTTATACTAGATTACTATAACAAAATAAAATTAAAATAACAGTTTAAAAACCACTTATAAATAAAAAGCCCTGGCAAATCGCTGACCCGTGGTAACGTGCCCAAAAGGCTGGCAGCATTGCCACTTTGTATAGCAAGGTTTAGTTTAAGTTATTAGTTTTCGTTCATGGTTCGTTAAATTACGGACATTATAATAAACCTTCCCAAAATATATATTATATATAAATGATTCCCTAATATATACATACATAAACTTCATAAATACTTTTTATTTAACCACTGGCAGTTTTCGGAGATAGTGCGCACGCGCCGCCTTTTTAAACGAAAAACAAGTTTTAGCTGTTTTTCGAATGTTGTTAGTTATGTTTTTCGAATGTATGTATATTTCTTTGGCACGCTCTGCAGCCTACATGGCTAGATGAATTTTATGCTGTTAGATTAGATGTAATTGTGACACTAGATATATAAACAAGTTTACCAAGCAAATAAAAAAAACCCCGACTTTTAAGCGTTTATCCCCAATAATTTTAAAACGGCTGAATCAATTTTAAACTGACATTAGTTTCATGTAAAGAAAACCGCAAGTTTGATGCTAATTTCATCTGTGGCATCGTAGCTCTCTAAAACTAAAAGCTAGTTCCCTTACGGTGGTCCTTACCTATGTTTGATAAAAACCGCTTAAAAGATATATTTTTGAAACCCGCTTGAAAATCAAGGTTTTGTCAAATACATACATACTATTACGTCTTTATCCCTAATGGGGCAGACAGAGCATTTTGGGTCTTGCGGTTCTATGCAGAGCCCAGGGCCGCAAGACCCAAAAGCCACTTTTAGCGTCATGGTGGGCGAGAAGATGGAAAAGCAATCAATACAGTGATGGGTTGCTAGCCGCATCGCCTGTTAACATGATTTGCATTTTTGCCCATTCCCTCGATCGGCTGATCAGAAGCAGCTGGTACATTCTAAGTTTTTTTTTTATTTCTCCCAGACCAGCATGGGAGTTTTGCCAAATCAAATAATAAAATTGGCTAAGGATATCAATTCATTTATATAGTTCCACTACTTATCACTAGACAGCTTTCTTGACAGTAGCAAGTAAACTTGCTGAACACTACTGTTAACCGATTCTTTATTATTTTTTTCAACAATGACAATTTTCTTTGGTTTATTAAAATATTAAATGACAAGGAAATCGTCCATGTAAACGCATGATTATCTCTATACATATAATAAAACAGTAAAAAAAGTGTGTCTGTACATTAAATATATTTTCAGTTAAAATATTGGGGCGATGACGACATAGTAATAGAGCAAGAATTAAAAAAAAACTGTCTGTCTGTTTGTCTGTTTGTACACGCTAATCTCCGGAAATACTGGACGGATTCGAATGAAACTTTTTTTGTTATATACCTGTTAAGCCTGAGCAACATATAGGGTATAATTGATTTTGGAAAATGGAACACCTTATGCAGAACCATAATGGTCCAGCTAAAGTATAAGAAATATCAAAATGATGCCTTAGCAAAAGTTGTTAAGCCTGATGAGCATTTTCCAGAGACAAAGTCCCCGACCAAATCACAATGGAATATTACTAACTAGATGTTAACTTGATTTATTCGTATATTGGTTTAAACCTAGTAACAAAGCTAGTTCTCGTTTTATAATAAGACGGATAGTTAGGGAGGCGAGGTAGCTAAATGGCGTAATTCAACGGCGCCGTCGAGACCTATCAAAATCGAAAGATAAAATAATTTCGAAAAGAAAAGCTCGTATGGTAAAAACCGTTTTAGCGGCGGGTTTGGCGTGTACGGTTTTTCAAAAATGTTAAAAAAAAAAACAGTTACTTGGGCATTCTCGAGCGCGTCAGATATTCATACTACGTATGCCCCAAGTGCCTCTGATAACAACGGTATACTAATCTGCCGGTTTGCGTGGTGGGGGTAGGCATATAAAGAAGTCAAAAATGCAAAAAAAAAAAAATTACTCGAGCGCGTCAGATTTTCGGAAGGGGTGTTAAGTAGGCCCAATGGAAGCTCCCTTTAAAAAAACTGACGATTTCGGCGTGACGATAAGTTACGATGAATTTTTGAAAATGCAAAAAAAAAAAGTTTTTTTGAAATACTCGAGCGCGTCAGATTTTCATAGGGGAGGTTTATCTCGGTATCCTGATAGCATATTTTTTTAATGATGATATTTTTTTAATCTGACAAAAATGTTGGTGGGTTCTCTTAATCTGACCGAAAAAGGTTTTTTGGTTTCTTTTTTTTCCTTAAAAAGTTTTAACTTTGGACAAAAATGTAAAGAGACCTTTTTTGTGTAAAATAAAATTACCTTTTTTGTTTATATAAACTTTTTTTTTTTGTAAAATGTATCGTTCGCGACTTTTATGCCGCAACGCGTTCTTAGGAAGACAAAATGGCTCCTCCACACTTCCGGTCATGCGGAAACCGGCAGATTTTGTATTTTTAGTAAGTTTCAGATTTTATTCTTCAAAATAAAATAAAATAAAATCGCGCTTGAGAATGCCGGATTAACGTTTTTTTTTACAAGTTCGCGACCCTATAACTCGGCTGCGTCAAGGACTTATCGTCAGATTAGTTAAATTTAGTCTTTAAACACTAAAATCAACCCCCAATATCTTAATCTGACGCGCTCGAGTATTTCAGACTATCGATTTTTTTTTACTAATCTGATCGTCTATCCTAGGCGCGCGTCACTACATATAGAGCTAAATACTTTACAAGGTTGTTCTATTAGGTCTAAGGTATCTCTCATATCTTAAACTGCTACGCTCGAGTATTGCCGAAAATCCCCTATTCGCCTCCCTAACTAGGATAAAGTCTACGCGAACGAAGTCGCAGGCTTCGGCTAGTGCACAATGCAAGTAAAACAGTGATAACTGTACATGAGTGCGACACCTGTAATATAGCTGTAATCGATCAATCAAATCGATTGTTGGAGCGACTCGAGTCGACTCGATCATTGCGGTCGACGTCACCGTTACGTTACGACACACTTTTCAACTTTATCGCTACTAAACTTTAAGTAGGCCTTTTGTAGCTTCTTCTAAATATAGGTACTTAAAGGACCACCTGAATTATTCGGGGTCCAGTTCTGCGCCCATTTGAAATGATTATTTAAAGGAAACGGAGATATGATTTAAAATTGTCTTGATTAAGCCCTAGATAATTCTTCGAATTTTTTTTATGAACTACTGTTAATAGTTTAATGTGAGAACGTAAAGCTTTTTTACACACATCAGCCAAAAGTGGACGTTTTGCACAATGTGCGTAGAAAAGCTTCACATTGTCACTTCAAACTAGTGCTATAAACAGTAGTTCATAAAATAGTTTGAAAGATTATCTAGAGCTTGATCAAAACCTTTTAAATGATATTTTCGTTTTCTTTCAAATGATTTATTTCAAATGAGTGCAGCACTGGACCCCGGAAAATCCAGGTATTCCCTCTGAATTTTTCGAGGTCCAGTTTTGCCTCCATTTGAAATAAATTATTTTAAAGGAAACGGAGATACATACATATTATCACGCCTGTTTCCCATGGGGGTAGGCAGAAACTATGAATTTCCACTTACTATGATCCTTGCAAACCTCTTTTGCTTCGTTAATAATCATATCTCTTTTCATGCATGCTCTCAGGATATGATTTAAAATTGTATTGCTAGGATTTTAGGTACTAAAAATGTCATGATCATTAGCTACCAATGTTATCGATCGTAAATAGTAAGCAGGGTACCGGTCGATCGACCGAGAACCGGTCGCGAGGCAAGTGCATCGCCGTTATCTAGGGTTGCCAACTACTTTCACGTTCTTAAACAGAAGATTATTATTAAAATTCTTCTTCTTCTTGTAGTGCCTTTCCATTACTGGATGTTGGCCGTCAGTTTCCCAAACTCTTCTCTATCTATTGCCATGCGACATAATTTCTCGACTTTGGTATTTCCGACAAATAAAATATAAAACAATAATAACAGGAAAACAAAATATTTATTCACAAACGGCTCTGTGAGCTATTGACATACATTAAAACTGATTAACTGTTCTTTGCGCACCTTTAAATCCATTTACCCATGTCCTCGCCATTAGCAGAAGATTACTTACTTTTAACCCCCGACAAAGAAGAGGCGTGTTATAAGTTTGACCCTAATGTCTGTCTGTGACTTAGTAGCGTTTGAACGGATGAACCAATTTCGACGCGTTTTTTGGTTAACTGCCTCCGTGGTGTAGTGGTTAGAGCGTTTGGCTCATACCCGGAGGTCGCGGGTTCGATTCCCAGCGGGGGCAACGACTTTGTGCTGTTGTCCTAGTTTGGTTAGGACATTGTAGGCTGATCACCTGATTGTCCGATAAGTAAGATGATCCGTGCTTCGGAGGGCACGTTAAGCCGTCGGTCCCGGTCACTGTCTTTGACATTGGTCGTTACCTAAAACCATGTCAGAGGCCTTTAAGGCGGTTTAAAAACTCTGACACTAGTGTTAGTCACTAACACACACGATAAGAAGAAGAAGACGCGTTTTTTATTACGTAAATCAAATTCCCTTTTGGTGGTTTTTAGCTAATGTTTGATTAATTGTTCAGCCGTTTATTGGAAGTTAAAGCTTAAAGGTCAAGATTTTTATAGTTTGTCTGGCAAATAATAAATGGCGTTACCGATATTACTTCTAATATTTAGTTCCTCCGTTCGTCACAAAATGGCGTTTATATATGAACCAATGGAAGGTTGGTTTTTTTAATTTCCTGGCAAATAAACTTCCAACGATCATCATCATAACCTCTTTTTAGTCTCCACTGCTTACTGTCTCTCTGTACTGCTAGAGCCATATTTGGTCAGAGCAGCCAGAGTATTTGGCTTACACTCCCGCTGGCCAGAAGGGTTAGAGAGGTCTCAAGACGTTTATAAGCTTTGTTTAGCTTCCTAAGTCGCCTTCTACGACATCCACGGAAGGTCTTGAAATACAGGCAGAAGACGTCATTTTTTTTTGGAGTCAAATAGCGCTCCTATTATCAGTTTTTTGCAATAATAAATCTAAAATAACATTGAACATGGTTATAACCATGACAAGTGACTTTTATTTTCTTAACATACATACATAAGAAGAAGCAGCTGAATGCAGAAGAGAATTTTCTTAACAGTGCCAAATAACTTATTTTTGACCCAGGAAAGTATCCAATTCTACTCTGCCTGAAACTACACAGTTGAGTAGCAACCCTGCTACCCACGGCGTTTACTCGTACGCCGCTTTGCGTGAATGACTACGTCCCACTTATTCACCACGTCGCGGCCCATCGCGGGACAATCTTCTGTGTAGTACTTGTATGTACTCGCGTGTACTCGAGAAATGCTGAACACACATTATGCAAATGGTTGATGGTAGACCAGACTCTGGATGGTGCCATAACCATGAGCACCAATCGACAACATTTAAAAAATTGACAAAAATAAATTATTTGGTACGGTAAAGAAAATGAGACGTCACAAAATAATGTTAATTGTCATGATTATATCCATTTTCAATGTGATAGATAAATAAATAGATAAATATATAGGGACAAATCACACTGATTGAGCTAGCCCCAAAGTAAGTACGAAACTTGTGTGATTTTAGTTTTTATTGCAGAAGAACTGATATTAGGAATCTATGACGTCATCTCCAAGAAACAATGACGCCATGTGCCTGTATTTCTTAAAAATCACAGAGAAAATGTTTGTTTTGATATTCACAATAAAAAAACGATTTGGTTGGTAGAAAAGTAGCAAAGTGGGTATCTACTTGTATATTCAAATTTTTTATTGGATATAGTCATGAATGGTCACTAAAACCATAGATTTAGAATTCTAGGTCGATGACTAAAACGAATGTTACGACTGCTCCAAATCCAAAAAGTTTTTAAGTTCGCTTTTCACTCGAGAAAAAGAAACTTTCAACTTATCAGCTGCTTCTCTTTCCGCGCAGATTCGTAGAAGAGCTGATTGACATAATTTTCCATTTTGGATTCCTTTTTCCACCTTCTCGCCCACCAGCACACTAATAGCGGCCTTTGAGTCTTAGTCCCCTTACCCTAGACCAAAATACAACTTTCCACACAAACGTAGTCTGCGTTTTATTTTAAAACGACATGTCCGATTTCGGCAAAATTTTGTAATTTAAAAGATATTGCAATTATCTAGAGTAATAACTGGTTTTCGACGGTAAAAATATGATCTTGAAATAGAATATAGAGTTTTATATCATTTTTGACCATCAGTATGGGAAACTTCTAAATAGTTATATTTTCTTTCCAGTTCATAATTTTGGTTTAGGAAACTAGTTATTACCCTAGATCAGTGGTTCCCAAACTTATTTTGTCTACTGCCCACTTTGAGAATAAATATTTTTTTAGCGCCCCCATTTTTTCTCCTATTTAAAAACCACTATAACTTCAAATTAAATTAATAATTTATTGTGACCTATATATGTATATTAACGGAGAATTCTAAACAAAACTTTTACTATAACCCGCAACTTGAAACCTGAGCGCAGTAGGTAACATACAACGGCGCTTAGGTCTCAAGTTAACTCTTACGGGCTCCACCTGCCAATAAGAATGATTACTGAAACGCAACTTTATAGTATTAAAACAGAGTATCTTTTATTAAAAATATAACTAAAATAATCAATCCTTATATAAAAACTAATGTGAAGGATGAATCTGATGCTGTTTAATAAGTTTGTTGATATCAGGTTCCAATTTACTCAAGAACAGTCGCAAGTCGCCACGTTCGGTAACAAGCAAACGATTTCTCTTTTTAGTAAGCAGTGTTGTCACAGCACTAAATCCACGTCCTCCTAGCTAAATAAAGCTCCTAGCAAAAAAAAAAACATTTTCTTTCTGGGTCTCTTACCCCTTGAGACCTGCAGCGCCCACAAGGGGGCGTTATCGCCCACTTTGGGAAAGACTGCCCTAGATAATTGCAATTTTTTTACAATTACCAATTTTTACCGGAATCTGACATGTGGTTTCAAAATTAAACGTAGACTACGTTTGTATGGAGAAGTCTAGGGTAAGGGGACTCTTAAGGTCCTGGACTCTGTGGAGCCGTAAAATACAAAATGCTCTGCCTATTCCATGCCATTAGGGATTAAAGGGTGATAGTTGATAATGATGATTATAACTACCATCACAAATGTTGCCAAACACACAAAGAATCACACAACACATAAAGAATGCGAAAGTTGACTTTAAACTATTCAAACTTAACCTATTGTGGATGACAAAAGAGCTATTGTGTTTTTAAAAGGTAACCTTATTGTTGTCATTGTTCGACACCCTTATATTAGTATTTTAGGACTTGCAACATGTATTTAAAAGGCGACTAAAGAGGCCAGCGCTGTCGCTGTTCATCATCTTTTTTTACGACTTCAGTGGCCTGGGACGAAGGTCCTGGGTTCGATTCCCGGTCAGGTCAAGATGGAAAATGATCTTTTTCAGATTGACCGGGGTCTTGAATGTTTATCTATATGTGTGTATTTGTTACAAAATATAGTATCGTTGAGTTAGTATCCCAAAAAACAAGGCTCAAATTTACTTAGGGGCTAGCTCAATCTGTGTGATATTTATTATTTATTTATATATTATATATTTATTTATGTATCTGCGATCATCATTCAACCTGTGGTGATTAGGAAACTGTTCTCTTTACTGGTTAAGGACTTTAGTACCTGGGCGACCGAGCTTTGCTCGGTTACATCTCAAACATTAACTAATTTTTTTTAAACTTGTCTAAAAACAATGCAAAATAAAAAAATAAATAAACTTAAACATAAAAAAAAAACAAAAGTAGGTCACCGAGTGGGATTCGAACCCGTAACACTCTTTCTAGCGGTTGCTATCCTTAACCACTGAGCTAAATCAAGGCGGTCGCGGCGCGACGAAATTAGCGAACATATTCTGCGTGGAAAGAAAAACGCATGAAAACTCGAAAACACGCGTTTTCCCATACATAAAACTAATCTAGATCGATTGTTTACCCCCGAAAACCCCCATATACAAATTTTCAGCGAAATCGTTAGAGCCGTTTTCGAGATCACAGAAATTTATATATAAATATATATATATATACATACATACATACAAGAATTGCTCGTTTAAAGGTATAAGATTTTGATCTGTTTTTTTTTGAGAGCCAGGCTCTTGTACTGTGCCCTTGTCAACGTCATAGTTTCTTCTCCTTCTTTTCATGTTGTTGCAAAAACTGCTACTTTTAGCCTTTTTTTGGCACGAAGAAACGCTTCGCGTTCTCACTTTCAACTGTAAAAAGTAGTTCATAAAATAGTTTGAAGTCTTTAAAACAACATTTTAATATATCTCCTTTTCCTTTCAAATAATTTATTTTAAAAGCACTGGACTCCGGAAAATTCATGTACATATGCAGGATTCCGCAAGATGTTTTCTTCACCGGAACACTGTTGAAAATGAACATGTTAAAGAAGGTACACGAGTACAAATCTCAGAGGATCACTGTCCTACAGACCGCTAGGCCACTACCACTTCTAACCTTCAAGATTATATGCTAGGCAAATTAAAAATTCCTTGACTGTCAAAAACGCCATCTAGTGATGAAAAGCGGAACTACTGATCCGATATCCGTAGCGCCATCTATTATTTGCCAGAGAAAGCCCTGACTGTCAAGCGTTAATCCCCAATAACTTTTGAACGGCTGAACTGATCTCACCGCACCGCAAGGGAACTTGCTATAATCATGGACCAACAGTAACCAATGTAAAAAAACACAGCATCGAAATCAGTTCATCCGTTCGAGCGCAACGATGCTACAGACAGACCGACAGACATTATCGTTAAACTTATAACACCCCTCTTTTGTTGAAAGCTAAAAAGTAAAAGGATGTAGTAGACTCTGAGAATGCTCGTTCAACGATTTATGACCACTGAGCATTGGCGATTGGGTATTTGGGTCCACCATAACAAGGCGCGTCCTTATACGGCCCTCGATTCTGATTCTGGTGACTCACGTGTCGCCTGACCCACCGACACTGTTCGGCGGCCCACTGTTGGGAAAGTGGGACGCTTCTAATTATATTATATTGATATTCTTGGCAGTGACTTTGCATACTAAGTTTTGCATAAGGTGACCAGATATGGCATAAATGTCATTATATATGTTGAGCTCCTCTGTGCTTTGGAATGCACGTTAAGTTAGTCTCGACTTTATGATCAGGCTTCAATAATGGAGTCACAATTTCTCTTACAGTTAGTATGAGAGATTATGACTCTATTTTCAAAGCGTACCGTACCTTTTGAGACATTCGTACGCAAAGGGTAAAAACGGGCCTCTATTACTAAGACTCCATTGTCGGTCTGTTTCTCTGTCACCAGGCTGTATCTCATGAACCGTGATAGCTAGACAGTTGAAATTTTCACAGATATATTTCTGTTGCCGCTATAATAACAAATACTAACAGAAAAATATAAATAGAATAAAAAACAAGCCCGAACTCAATGGGGTTGCATCCTTTCATTACAGAGATCCTATAGCTCCTTCTAGCTTCATCAGATTAGCAGCTCAATGTCATTATTATATTGTATTGTCACGTGATATAATCCGTCTTATTAAAAAACGTAGACTATCTTTGTTACTAGGTTTAAACCATTATCCGACCAAATCAAGTTGACTTTATTTGGTCGGATAATGTTTTAAACCTAGTAACAAAGTTAGTCTGCGTTTTATAATAAGACAGATTAATTAATTGAAATTGTAATAAATAATAAAATATATAAAAGAATACAGGCATGATAAAAAAAAGACGGAATATGTTTGCGTGTAAAATTTCAGCTCAATTGGAATCCGGGAAGTGGGTCAAATATAACTAGCGAGATTTGATTACAGACAGACAGACAGACAGACCGACATTCAACGGGACGGGTGAAACTAAATAAAAGCTTGTAAATACGTAAATATAGATTGCATAATATTGTATCGTCATATCTTATCTTATACCTTTAAACGAGCAATTCTTGTATATTAATTTATATATTTCTGTGATCTCGAAAACGGCTCTAACGATTTCGCTGAAAATTGGTATATGAGGGTTTTCGGGGGTAAACAATCGATCTAGATTAGTCTTATGTTTGGGAAAACGCGTATTTTCGATGTTTGAGATGTAACCAAGCAAAGCTCGGTCGCCCAGGTACTGACTTACGTATGTAGAGTTTCAGCTCAATACATTCATACATACTATCACATCTTTATCCCTAATGGGGCAGACAGAGCATTTTGGGTCTTGCGGTTCTATGCAGAGCCTAGGGCCGCAAGACCCAAAAGCCCCTTTTAGCGTCATGGTGGGCGAGAAGATGGAAAAGCAATCAATACAGTGATGGGTTGCTAGCCGCATTTTTGCCCATTCCCTCAATCGGCTTTTACGATCTGCGTGGGAAGAGAAGCAGCTGGTACATTCTATGTTTTTTTTTATATTTCTCCCAGACCAGCATAGGAGCGTCAGAGTTTTATGTTTATGTTTTATGGTTATGATTAGTCTTATGTTTGGGAAAACGCGTATTTTCGATGTTTGAGATGTAACCAAGCAAAGCTCGGTCGCCCAGGTACTGACTTACGTATGTAGAGTTTCAGCTCAAAATTGAGTTGCAAGATTTGACCTAAACAATACTTAATACGTGTATTATTTTTGTCATCATTTTTAACTGACTTTCAAAAATGAGGAGGTTATCAATTTGTCGCGTAACTTTTTTGAAGTGAAAACTTCTTTAGCGGCTGTTACTGATAAATAATATTTTTATATTTTTTGAATCTTTTATTTTAGCCAGTTTTTGACAAGATTGTTATAACAAAAGAATACAATTTTTACCTAGCAACCAAGCAAAAAGGTTGCCAGACCTGTCGCCAACAGCGGCGTTGTGCACTTTTTTTGGAATGGGTAAAAAATTATAAACTCGCGTCAGGACACGTGGCCTGATCGAAAATTCGTAAGACAGCGCAGGGCGCTTGCGCAAATGTTCGTGTGTGTTTATGTTACAGCTTGCTACGCGCATCCATGGATGGTGACAGCTGATGGCTCGACCGTCTGTGTAGTGGCCATACTGCTGTGTATTTGAAAATGATTTTGTTGAAAATGAATTTGGTCATGCTTGTGACATTTGTGACAGACTGTGGTTCAGAAAAGATTTGAAATATTTTATACTGATAATTAAAGCAATTCGTGCAAAATTATTCCCTAACCATTCCAAAATATCAAAAATGCACAACGTTAATATTCAAGTTTTCTTCTGCCGGCACTACCAGAGTGCAACCCGTCGTTTTTTTTAATGTATGTTTACCCATTGTATATATATTTGGAAAATCCTTTTTCTGTTTGAAAGAGTATGCTTGTCAGGTGGTCCCAAATACATGTCAAAATCGGTTAAAGAATTTGCTTGCTAAACATATGTTTATCTTTTTTGTGTAAGACGGTATAAATTCATAGCCAAACAAAACTTTTTCAATGTTTCATGTATTCTAAAAAATCGAAGGTGAAATTGTTTTTCAGGCACTCAAACGTGTGAAAGTAATAAACATATGTTTTTTATACTTAATACATTTTACATTTTATTTAAATGTTGACTACTTTCGTACGGGATCGAGTTGAAAGAAAGTACTCTTCGAAATGTCAAAGGTAAGACTTTATTTATGTAAACACTCCTTAAACATTTGTTTGCTGAATCATGCTTGCACAGTTTTTACTTTTTTACCCTCCGTGGTGTAGTGTTTAGAGCCTCACACCCGGAGGTCGCGGGTTCGATTCCCGGCGGGGGCAACGACTTTGTGTTGTTGTCCTAGTTTGGTTGGACATAGTAGGCTGAACACCTGATTGTCCGATAAGTAATATGATCCGTGCTTCGGAGGGCACGTTAAGCCGTCGGTCCCGGTCACTGTCTTTGACATTGGTCGTTACCTAAAACCATGTCAGAGGCCTTTAAGGTGGTTTAAAAACTCTGACACTAGTGTTAGTCACTAACACACACGATTTTTTTACCTGACTGGGCCGAAGAAGGGTTATATTTTCCGTATGTTGTGTGTTGTATGTGTGCCGTGTGGTTGCCGGCAGATTAGAATAGGGCCACTCAAGTCCTCCCGTGGATGTCGTAGAAGGCGACTTAGGAAATACAAGCTAAACAAAGCTTATAAACATCAATGAGACCTCCAACACGGGGAGTGTAGGCCAAGTTCCTTTGGCTACTCTGGCCAAGTATGACTCTGGTAGTACAGAGAGGGTCGTGCTCCTGCAGTGGAGACAAAAAGACCTGGTGATGGTGATGATTTTTGTGTGTATGTAGCGAATGAATTTAACGTCAAAACAAAAAATTTCTTAAGAATTTGTATGAAATATCAAGCCATGACTTCATACCCCCAAATTCAGTAAAAAAAAAACATTTGCTAAACCTGTTTCTACAGTTACGGTGTGATTTGTCTTATTCTTTCAATAAGTATTAAATATTTATCATCATCATATCATTATTTCAGCCGCATAACGTCCACTGCTGGACATAGGTCTATCCCAAGGATTTCCAAAATGATCGATCTAGAGCGGCTTGCATCCAGCCCCTTGTATTGTACTCCTACTAATATTATAAACGCGAAAGTTTGTAAGTATGGATGGATGGATGTTTGTTACTCTTTCACGTAAAAACTACTGATGGATTTTAATGAAACTTCACAATAATGTAGCTTATACATCAGAATAACAACACATAGGCTGCAATTTATGCATGTAGATATTGTGAGATATGCCTGCGCAGACGAAGTCGCGGGCACCAGCTCGAGTTAAATATTGTAAAGAAGGCAAAAGACAAAACATATTTTAACTAAAATAGCTTAACCAAACGATTGTTAACTTTTTTGAATATGTGTGATGTTTCTTAGTGTAAAATCGCTGATATGAAATCTCTTCGGTCAGTACGTGAACTAGTCCGCTGTAGACAGACATACAATCATACTTACTTACACTTGTACCGTTATTATTGATATACTTTCTGTTCACCTGTCACGCGTCACGCCTCGCGACGTAGACTTAGCCGCCTGCGGAAAAGAGGGTTATGATGTTATGATCACGTATTTTATAAAAACTTTCTAACAAAAACATTCTCGGGCAATGAAAGTCCAAAGCGAATAAAAAAGGTTATAAACATACACACATACAGACATTTCTTGTTGGAGGCACTTTAAAAACAAATCAACTGTGTTTTGATAATGGTTGGTGATAATGAGATTTTTGAGATTTTTTATCAATTTTTTTTGTTGTTTATTTGCTATGCAAATTAAAAATAAAGGCCTAGTGCGAGTGCGAGTCAGACTTGTGCACGAGGGGTTCCGTACCACTATCTATAATGTATAAAATCATGTTTGTTGTATGGTAGCCCCGCTTAAATATTTATTTTATTCTATTTTTAGTATTTGTTGTAATAGCGGCAACAGAAATACGTCATCTGTAAAAAGATCAATTGTCTAGCTATCACGGTTTACGAGATATCTACAGCCTGGTGACAGACACACGGACAGCGGAGACTTAGTAATAGGGTCCTGTTTATACCCTTTGGGTACGGAACCCCGAAGTTCTCGTTAGTCTACGTTTCATAGTAACACGGGCGAGGTTAATAGATCACAGAGTCTCTAATTAATTTGTAGATAAGTACATTTTTAATCGATTTTAAAAAAGAAGGTGATCAATTCGAATGTTTTTATTTATTATTTATTTATTAAAATCTCTATTGACCACCATGGTACAAAAGGTGAACTTATTGCTAATGCATTCTCTACCAGTCAACCTGTAGGAAAACAGAAAAATTTAATTTAAATGCGATGTATATATACAATATCCTTTTTAATTAAGTACAAATATTTTAAAGGGTGATTCAGTCCATCATTTCGAACAACTATTCCCAATAAATGTAAAACGAAATACGAAAAAAAAAATTCACTTTCGATAGTAATGATATCACGTGACTACTTCGATTTGTATGAAAACCTAAAAATTTTTTTACGTATTTCGATATACATTCATTGGGAAAAGTTGTTCAAAATGATGGACTGAACCACCCCTTAAAATATTTGTACTTAATTAAAAAGGACATTGTATACATATTTCCCAAATTTGGGAAATCCTTCTTTACTTTAAAAAGGGAATACTTGTCAGGATGTCCAATAGAAATTTTATCAAAATCACTTGAGAAGTTTGGTGTTAAAGTCGGTTTTTTGTTTTGAAAAGCTGTATTCAAATTAGTTCTAAACTTTCATATTTGTTTCAGTGCTAAACGTGGCTGCTGGAAAAGCGCCGATGCAGGTCTCCACGGACGAGGGCGGGGTCCCCCAACGCGCCCTGGACGGTAGCACAGCCTCCTCCTTCAGCGCCGACACCTGCACCTTGACCAAATCCGAGCGCGTGCCCTGGTGGTACGTCAACCTGCTGGAGCCTTACATGGTGCAGCTAGTACGGCTGGACTTCGGCAAGCCTTGCTGCGGTGAGTAAACACCAGAACCCATAAACCCAACTAAGCCTACAGAATTAATATGATACATACAGATCGGAATCTTCTAATGGCGTGGGGTTTCCCGCAGAGTAGAATAGTCCTTCCATGAATGTCGTATAAAGCAACGGAGAGAATACAAGCTAAACAAAGCTTATAAACATCAATGAGACCTCTTCCAGAGCCAGCAAGTAGAGTGTAGGCCAAGTCATGTAACTGCTCTGGCTAAGTGCGGCTCTGGTTGTACAGAGAGGGTCGTGCTCCTGCAGTGGAAACAAAAAGACCTGTTATTGATGATGGAGTATCACGGTTCACGCCTCTCGATTCCCCATTCTCGCATTGTAGAGGCGGCTCACAAGGTGAGAACGGGTTAGAGGTGCGGGGACGGGGAACGGGGAGGCATATTGCGCGGGACACTTCTAGTTTCCGTTCTGTATGTAATACTTATATTAATGCCTTAATGTTTCTGGCATAGAATAGGATAGTACCAGTCAGGCCCGGATTCAGTTTCACGGGGCGCAAGTCATCCAACGTAATGGGGTACATAAGTCGGTCAAAAATAAATTATTTGGTAATTGGTACTTTTAAGGTCAAGGGCAAAAGGTCAAAAATCATTTTGTTTATGTTCGGATATGTGTATCAATTGATAATGGTCAATTTTTCTTTCAATTTCATATAGTAGTTGACGTCAAATCATTTAGTTACATACAGCTAAGTTTATTGCCGCTTCCTAAGAAAATAAAACGTCCTAAAATAATGTCACTTCTCATAATCATATTATACAAATCCCATTGAAAATGTTTGTTTTGACGTTTAGAAAAATGTATCTGATTTGAGTTATTCGTGTAATATGTCCTTATTAGTTCACTAGAGGCAGCGCGCGGCTTCGCCCGCGTTAACTACTCGAGTGAAGTCGCGGGCGTAATGCAGTATAGCCTATAGCCTTCCTCGATAAACGACCTATCTAATACCGAAAGAATTTTTCAAATCGGACCAGTGGTTCCTGAGATTAGCGCGTTCAAACAAACAAACAAACTCTTCAGCTTTATATATATATAAGTACTAGAGGAAGCAAGCGGCTTCGCCCACGTTAACCACTCGGGTGAAGTCGCGGGCGTGATGCAGTATAGCCTATAGCCTTCCTCGATAAACGACCTATCTAATACCGAAATAATTTTTCAAATCGGACCAGTGGTTCCTGAGATTAGCGCGTTCAAACAAACAAACAAACTCTTCAGCTTTATATATAAGTATGGATATATATAAGTAAGTATAAAAGTATATGGATTTGTAAAAATGGACAGCCCGTTTAACCGGCAAACTGTACGTCGATCATAATTTGTCGTACGTAACGATAATTCCGTCCAATTTCTCACCCCAATTCCGCCGGGCCCGCCGGACGGGTCGCCAGCTTGCTCCGACGCACAACAGGGCCGCCGGGCCGGCGCGCGCGCACCGATATTGGGGCAAATATGAGCTTTGTGGGACAGAGTTAGCATTGAGTTAAGGCCCATTTAGACGGTGCAAGTTTCTTGCGTGTTGCATACAATTTTATTGAAGCAATAAATGATTTGTATGGCTGACATTTCGTTTAGACCATGCAAGTTGTCTATTGCTGCAATAAAATGGCATGCAACGGGCAAGAAACTTGCACCGTCTAAATGGGCCTTTACTTTATTTAGACTGACGTGAAAAAATGTGTAGTATACAATGTCCTTTTTTATTAAGTACAAATATTTTAAGGGGTGAATCAGTTCATCATTTTGAACAACTTTTTCCAATAAATGTATATCGAAATACGAAAAATATTTTTTAGGTTTTCATACAAATCGAAGTAGTCACGTGATATCATTACTATGAAAAATGAAAATTTTCTTTTCGTATTTCGATATACATTTATTGGGAAAAGTTGTTCGAAAAGATGGACCGAATCACCCCTTAAAATATTTGTACTTAATAAAAAAGGACATTGTATATGTTAAGACGGTTCTCCTAACACTGGCTTGGGAGATGATCATCTAAATCGGTGATAATGATCATCTGCCTTTCCATCTATATGCAACGTGGAAGGGACATACCCGTTATAAATCGAACCACGGGCTGTACTAGATCACTATAGTATTAAAATAACAGTCAAAAAACAAAAAAAAACTAAACAAATTGCAAGGGTGGCTGCACACTTTCGTGTGGAATTTATTACGTAAGTGAGCCTTATTTACCAGTATATAATAAGCATGGAGTATTTTTACTCTATACAGGGTGCAACTAAATATAATTAAACTATTTTAAGGGTTCATTCAGTTCATGATTCTGAACAACTTTCCACAAGGAGCTTATATTTCGCGAAATGTTAAAAAAAAACGTCTAATAAACTTCTGTTACTACTTAAAGAGCTGAACCCAGTTTCTATACGTTCCTTGGCCAAAGTTGTTTAGTATGATGGATTGAATTGGGTACTTTCCTAAGTCAAAAATAAAATATTTTGTACTAAAAGAAAAATAAAGCGTCGCAAAATAATGTCACCTTGTCTTTGAGCATATCCATTTTAACGTTATTTTAAATTAATATTGTAGAAAAACTAATAATAAGAGCGCTATTTGACTCCAAAAATCTATCACGTCATCTGCCTGTATTTCATACAAAATCCCATAGAAACTGTTTGTTTTCACGTTTAGAAAAAAGTTGCTGATTTGACTTGTTGGAAAATAGCATATTCAGAATATAAAAATAGTTTCAATGAGTTTATTTTGTTAAATTCTGTATAATGCATAATAAAGTTTTATCTTAGGGCCCAAATTAGCTTGACCCACCTCTTTGGCAAACTTTACGTTTTCATCAGACCATCAATAGCTGTTCTTGGTTGAAAACCAATGTTTATACAGTTTTGGTATCTACCGAGTAAGGATTGTCATTGTGATGGCGTAGCGTGACGCCCTCGACTTAACCTCCGAAAAAAGACAATTCCCAAACTGATAAACAGCTTAACGAACCATAAACGTGACCTTTAGGTGGGAGATATGAGTGTACACTATATCTTATATAGCGCGTTGTAGCGATTCATATTTTGTTGGACACACTACGTCTTCATCATCATCATCATTTCAGCCGCACAACGTCCACTGCTGGACATAGGCCTCTCCCAAAGATTTCCAAAATGACCGATCAAGAGCGGCCTGCATCCAGCGCCTTCCAGCGACCTTGGTTATGTCGTCAGACCACCTTGTGGGTCTTATGCTTCGCTTGCCTGTACGTGGTCGCCATTCGAGAACACTACGTCTATAGACGTACAAATTGTTATTTCTATTGTGTACGGCTGAGTAACCAGCAATGTGTTAATATTTTCATCTATTTGTACGCCTCCTAAAATTCCAACTATTCACTACTTTCCATCAATTTAAATCAGATACTTTTTTATAAACGTCAAAATAAACAGTTTCTATGGGATTTGAATGAAATATAGACATACTAGCTGTTGCCGTGGGCTTCGCTCCCCGCGGGAATTTCGGGATAAATAGTACCCTATATTCTTCCCCGAGTCTCAAACTATATCCATACCAAATTTCATTCAAATCGGTTCTGTAGTTGAAGCGTGAAGAGGTAACAAACAAACAAATATACAAACTTACTTTCGCATTTATAATATTAGTAGGAAGTAGGATAACGTCATAGTTTCTTGAAATCTAATAGCGCTCTTAAAATCCTCCAATAATAAATCTAAAGTCACAATGAAAATGTATATGATCATGACAAGTGGGATTATTTTGTGCCGTTTTATTTTCTTACATACATACATACATATATACTATCACGTCTTTATCCCTAATGGGGCAGACAGAGCATTTTGGGTCTTGCGGCTCTATGCAGAGCCCAGGGCCGCAAGACCCAAAAGCCACTTTTAGCGTCATGGTGGGCGAGAAGATGGAAAAGCAATCAATACAGTGATGGGTTGCTAGCCGCATCGCCTGTTAACATGATTTGCACCTTTGCCCATTCCCTCGATCGGCTTTTACGATCTGCGTGGGAAGAGAAGCAGCTGGTACATTCTAAGTTTTTTTTTATTTCTCCCAGACCAGCATGGGAGATTTATTTTCTTAACTAACAAATAATTTATTTTTGACCAAGGAACGTTCACCGTTGTATGAACGACCCACTAGTTTGTTTGTACAAGTGAGAGTGTTTTTATTTTATGTTTTGTTTACGTTACACGCGCCCAATTTGCCCTCTATGCCAAAGAAACATGTACCGAAATTAGAATAGTTTTTTGCTTACTGAAATCACGTAATCGGTAACAAACTTTTTTAATATTTTGATATCTTAAACTTCTTTAACCCTTTAACTGTCGGACGCCCGGAGCGGGCGTCTGATGTATTGTTTTACTATTGTGTCTGCTATGCCGACATTTGAAGGGTTAAATAAGAGAACTTATGTTCATGAATTAAACTTCTCTGAGGAAAATGTTATGTTCCTTAGAGAAAGTTTTTCAGTATCGTGAACTGAGTTTTGCCTTGAAATAGCTTCAATATTTTTTCATAGACCCTAAAAATCCTAGAACGAAATCATTTATAGTTAGTTAAACCCCTAAACTCAAATAGAGAAGGCTGGGAAGATGACAATGATGAAGAATAATAAATTGAATGCAGATGGTAAACAAGGTTTAGATACATGAATTTTCCGGGGTTCAGTGCTGTTCCCTTTTGAAATAAGTCATTAGAAAGGAAACGGAGATATAATTTAAAATTTTGATTTGGCCTCAATTTTGTATATAATTTAATATAAGTTATTTTTAATTAGTTTTAGTTAGTTTTAATTTTAGATTGTATTTATTTAGTTAATATTATATTGTTATATTATGTTTATTACTATGCTATAAATATATTAAGTACTTAAAAAAAAAAAATAGTTTGTCGACCCAGCCCTAGATAATCCTTCAAAATTTTTATTAACTACTGTTAATGAACTACTGTTTGTTCAAAGTGAGAACGTAAAGCTTTTCTACGTACATTTGTGAAAACGCCCATTTTTGGCTAATGTGCGTAGAAAAGCTTTACATTCTCACTTTGAACTGTAAACATTAGTTCATTTAATAGTTTGAAGGGTTATCAACGGTTGTCTTTATTATATCTCCGTTGTTTTTCAAATGAGCCCGGAAAATTCAGGTAGCTTAACAATTTGTCACTCGACTTCACAAAATGAAAGTCAAACATTTAGGAGCATTGGCGTGGAAAATTTCAAATTCGAGCTGGTAAGCACCAATCTCCGACTTTCCAGAGATCAGGCAGTGGCAGATTCGTATTATTATATTAAATTGCTAACGGTTTGAGGCTCGGGCCCAAATAGCTGCCTTGTAGTGAAAGTCAGTTGTTACTTAAAGCCATCGTCAAAGCTGTTTCTTCACGCAGTCTATTAAAATATTACGTGACATTATATGAGCAGGTCATGCCATGGCGAAAGTGTATTCATGGCTCAAGCTTGACAGGGGAGTGTAAAAAATATGTGTCTCTCTTTGTGTCGTTAAAGACTAGGTTTTGAATGTGAAGTCGTGATTTTGCTGGATTTTCCACGGCTCATCATCGTATTATTACGTTAGGTTGCCTATTATGTCATTTTCTATGATTATCAATCTTACTTCTACCACAAAACTTACTTAATTTTTGTATGCGGGATCTTTATTTTTTGAAAAGATTTGAGAGATTGTTTTTTGTTTATGTTCAACGATTTTTTTCTAAAAGGCCAGACCGATTTAGAAAATCTTTTTTTGGTATACTTGTCAGGTGGTCCCATATAAATTTTGTCAAAATCGGTTGTGTACTTTGGGGCTGGAATCAGAATTAAGTTTTGAAAAATTAATGAACCACTTAGCTGTTTCTAACTATCCAAAGTCTCCTGGCTTTGATTTCGCTGCGCGTTAATAATTTTTCAAAACCTATACCTATTATGATAAATTTTTTATTAGACCACCTTTTAAAAATAGAGAATTTTTCATATCGGTCCAGGCATCTTCGAATAATCGATGGACATACACAAAAAAGATTGCTAGGGAATTGATAACCTCCTCCTTTTTAAAAGTCGGTAAAAAAAGAGTCCCTCCCATCCAAATTTGCTTCTTACAGTCCATTCACTTGCAGGTGCCAACAAGCCCGCGGTGATCGTCGTTCGAGTGGGCAACAACCGACCTGACCTCGGCACGAACCCCATCTGCAACCGTTTCACCGGCTTCCTAGAGGAAGGCCAGCCCCTGTTCCTGCCCTGCAACCCCCCAATGCCCGGGGCCTTCGTCAGCGTCCATCTAGAAGCTTCCACCCCCAGCCAGCTCTCGATCTGCGAAGCATTCGTGTATACAGACCAAGCGTTGCCTATAGAAAGATGTCCACAGTTCAGAGACCAGCCCCCTGGAAGTACTGCGACGTATAATGGGAAATGCTACATATTCTATGATAGACAGCCAGCAGACTTCAGGGACGCTCTGGGGTTCTGTCGGTCGAGGGGAGGAAGCCTCGTGGATGAGAGTAACCCTGCGCTTCAAGGCTTCATCAGCTGGGAGCTGTGGAGGAGGCATCGGTGAGTGGACTCTTTGTATTTTGCTTGCGACCGTTAGTAATAGTTGTTTAACTTTTTAACCATATAGGACTTTGAAATCATATCATATATTATATAGTACAAAAGTTTCTCTTCAGTGACTAAACAAGAATTTGCTCCTTTCCAACACCACAACTAAATTCAGAAACTTTTTTTCAACGTCAAAACAAATTTTCCTATGATATTTGTATCAAATAATATACTAATGACGTCATAGTTTCTTGGAGACTAATTAGTGCTTTTAATATCATTTGTTTTTCGGCAAAAATAAATCTAAAATCACACTTAAAATAGAAAAGTACCCATTGTATTATAATACACGGTGATTTTTCAATGGTTTTTAAGCCGAAGGCCACTTTATAGGCATCTCTAGTAAGACATAATTAGCTAGTCAAAATAAAAATTTAGAAACAAAAAATTTTGTCTAGAACTCGAAAGTAAAATTGTGAGATCAATTAGTAGTACCGCCGCCATACACCGCCTGCCGGCCGGCCGGGGTCATCGACATTACGCAGCTGTTGGCCGGCGTATAACTACGTGGTCTCGATCGAAAATCATTTACGCAACTTTTTATTTTATTTTTTATTATCGGATAACAAGATCCATTTCTTACAATATATAATTTAAAACTACAATACAAGGTATTTTTTATTTAAAACAATAATTTATAATAATTAATATATCATATACCTCTGAGGCACTCCGTGCGGACGAGACCGTACTTCAAGCCGACAATCTTGTCTTTCCGTCATCGTCCGGACGAAGTGTCTCATCAGAGGTGCGTGTACGTCCTCCGCTATCATTTTCATGATGCTGTTGTCACTCCCTCGCACCCTCCTTACCAAAGATGCTGCTTTCTTTCGCAAGATTGCGTGAAACCCGTCTGTTTGGGCATGAGCAAACATTCCGGAGGCGCTGCAAAAACGAGGGAGTTTAAACATCATCCTAAAAATGTCATTATACTGGATGCGTAGTGTATCAAGCTTATCTTATGACATACAGAAATTTGGATTACGTATATGGATAGAGGAATTTATTTACTATACGACATTTTTCTTTTCCAAAACCAATTAAAAGTCAGCGTGTATAACACTTACTCTCAGCACTTACTATGGAAAAGTTATAATATTGAAACTACATTTTCATAGTGAAAAATCGCGATCTTCAACCTCGTGAAATTTATATATAATTATTGGCACATGACGCATTGATTATGTCGCAGCGTCATACAGCAGAGCCATTGATTGATTTGGGCTGAAAATACATGAGGTCAAGTAGGCCATACCCAAATTTTCCGGGGTCCAGTGGCGCCCCCATTTGAAATAAATCATTTGAAAGGAAACGGTGACATCATTTAAAATTTCGTCTTGACCAAACCCTAGATAACTTTTTTAACTATTTTATGAACTACTGTTTATAATTTAAAGTGCGAACGTGAAGCTTTTCTACGCACATTAGCTAAAAGTGGCCGTTTTTCGCAAATGTGCGTAGAAAAGCTTTACGTTTGCACTTTAAATTATAAACAGTAGTTCTTAAAATAGTAAAAAAGGTTTTCTAGGGTTTGTTCAAGACGAAATTTTAAATGATATCACCGTTTCCTTTTAAATGATTTATTTTAAATGAGGGCGCCACTGGACCCCGAAAAATTCAGGTAGCCCCTTAAATAGAGATTGATGAGTTTAGATGAAGCAAAAGAGGTTTGTCAGGATCGTAGCAAGTGGAGGTCCATAGTCTCTGCCTACCCCTGCGGGAAACAGGCGTGATATTATGTATGTATTATGTATGTTTATTAAATATCTCGAGAGGAACATTTGCTACAATGGCTGAATAGGGTCGACGACAGGGTCAGAGAAGTATGTTTATTTGAAGTCCGTCTTTTAGATTATCAGGAAATAATGACCCCATATTTGTCAGTTAATCAAAAAAGATAAATTTACAAAGATACGGGGCATCAAAGTTCCGGAGTGGGAGCTTGCGAAGTCTCCGCTACGTAAAAATCGTTTAAATGCGCTGTATCTTTGTAATTTTTTGTTTCTCAGAGAAAAGAAAAAATATGTGAACAATATTTTTTAATAAACTAACCGATGGCCAAAAGTGTTTTTCCATTCGTCATGCTTCAAACGCAAAAGGCTGCTTCTTGCTGTTGCGAAATTGATGTGTACTATTTACGATTGCACAAACATTATTGATGTTTCGTCTTTTCAAAACTAATGTGATATTATATTAATCTATGAACGCAATAGCAAACTTCACATTTATTTTTAGGTGCTGTCTATGTATGTAATTACTATTACAAGTACACCTAGACTGGCGGTAGCTGAAAATCAGTGTTTTGCTTGCTTGGCAATTTCCCACACTGAGCTACAGCTTTTTGTAATACTGTAGCACACACATACCTATACTTAGTTTATGTTAGGTTAAGTTTTACTTTTTGATGTTTTGTAGTGTGCTATAGATGCAATAAATAATTTATTTATCTATCTATTACATAGGTATTATTTCAGTATGTTTTACCTTATAGGTACTTGAATAACTTTGAACAAAGTCACAGAAAATATATAAGTATTACATACAGAACGGAATCTCCTAAGGTCCTGCGCAATATGCGTCCCCGTCCCCGCGCCTCTCCCCCGTTCTCGCCTTGTCGAGGGTGTTGAGCGGGCAAACACACACACATTGACGTGTGCACGGATGTATAGTTGCGTTTGTAGTAGTAGTAGGCATAAATGATACTCCGCTTCTATGAAGTGCTGTAGTTGTGTCTCACAGACACAACTACGTTAAAGTTGATTCGAGATTATTTGGCACAATCCAAGTGATCTCGAATCAAACAAAGATATTGAAGCTTGCTTCACTCGCACCTTCGTAACTAATCCGTACTGTAACAATAAATGTTTATTTATTTCTACTTTATTACAAAAATTATGGCAGGCGGAGTACCCGGCCTTTTCTACCAGTCAGCCAGGCCTAAAACGGATACCATACACCACATATAACATCACAAGTGCTTTACTGTGAAACCATAGTCACAACTTTATTTATATCTATGAAATGCATGAAATAGCTTAAAAAAACTCGACATCTTGTTGGCGTAGTCGCGAGGCTTTTCTTTTGTTAAAGCTATACTGTGCATTTTGCAAAAAGAAATAAAGGCGAATACGGTTTGACAAATAAAGTGCGCTGCCAGCTCCGGCTGCCATTTCGGCGTGTGTTGGCCCTATGGCTGTCGAAGAGGATTACAGATCCGCTACGCTGGTGAATTGACGCATTCCTCAATGTAGGGTTGTCAACTGCGTTCTTTCCGTTAGGAATGCGTCTTTTGTCACACGCGCAAAAAGTCCGGCGCGCGTCTTCTATTTTCACAGACTAAAAAGTGCGCCATGGATAGCCTGTCGTCAGCGTTAGACCTATGGCAGACTAAATGTAGTTTGTAGTAGTCATGGTATAATGATAGTACAGCGAAAATGATTTTAAAGGATGTTGCTGAAGCACTAATATAAGTGAAGTAAGCAGAATTAACCCTTTCACCGCGAGACTTTATATCAGTTGTCGTGCCCCCAGCGCGAGACATGGTAAATCTAACATACCTATCTACAACCAAAAACGGATATGGATACGTAAGTTATGTGCCATACGAGCATTTTTTTTTGACCTTCGCGGAATGGGCCCGACAATGTTTATCACATATATGCGACGCTCGCGGTTAAAGGGTTAATATAAGTATTACATACAGAAAGGAAATTCCTAAGATCCAGCGCAATATCCGTCCCCTTTCCCTCGTCCCCGCACCCTTGTTGTCACCTTATGGAGGGTGTTGAGACAAAGAGGAAGATTTCATTAGTATTCAGAATCCAAAATATTGTTTTCATTAGTATTCGGAATATTGTTTTATTGATTTCCTACTTTATTTTTGGGATAATAATTCATTTCATGTGAGCAACAACGTCGGGAGCTTACGCCAATTTATCCGATAGATCTAGTAGATAGTTTGCCAACCCTACTTGCCTACTAGCTAGTTCGAAGACCGTTGCTCAACGTGTGTGGAGTGCCAACAGTTGTCTCAGCTGCGGTCACAGTTTTTACGCGGAACCTAGATGAATTGCAAATATGGCACAGACATGCTTGCATATATATTCGTTACGTTTTCTCAAATTAGAGTGTTGAAGAAAGAAAAGGTAGATATGATATTAGGAAAAGGGGTCAAACACTAATTACGTAATGTCGTTTTTAGCAATTTTTTATCCTGGTGATAATGTGGTGAGGTTCTTTCATAATTAGCGGGTACCCGCAACTTGGTTCTTCTATTTAGAGTATTTGTTGTAATACATGTAAAAGATTGCATTGCGAATTGTACAAGTTTTAACAAAATATTCCAAAGGTTTTTAATGCAGAATTCAGCCATTAATACTGAAGAACTTTCTCCAAGGAACATATACCGAAATATGAAAATATTTTTTTTCCTCCCTTATAGTTTATGTGGAAAGCAAACATCTTTTTCTTGATTGATATAGATTTGTTCTTAGCGGAAAGTTGTTCAGTATTGATTGCATCTTAACTTGAATAGTTTCTATACAAGTAGTTTGTAAGAAAAACATTAAAAATAAAAAATACTATGATTAAAAAATTGATAGATTTTTATGAACTTACACTCAGCGAAAGTGTCATCATTTGCATATAGTACGAAGTAGGTAATGTTTACATTTCTCCGTAAACATCAGAACAATATTTTCTTTGCGAAAATCATGCGATCATGACCCTTGGTCTCCACTGTCGGTGTCTTTAATAATATTGTACTTGAAAATATTACTTATGTACATTGCGAAAGTCTCAAAAATATTTTTGATTAACACAATAGTAATAACTCACTGGTCTTCTTCAAAATGATTATAGCCCAAACTTACTAGAATTGACCATGGAATATCTTCGACAGAAGCGACAGCAGCAGCCAATACTGGATGGGGGCGGTCCGCGACCCCCAAGACCCCACCAACTGGAAGTGGGTCAACGGCAATGACGTCACAGTCTCCTTCTGGAACGCCCCAGGGGGCACTGAAGATTGCGCGAGGTTTGACGGGAGCAAAGGATGGCTATGGGCAGATACTGACTGTCAGACGCGTCTCAACTACATATGCCAACATCGTAAGTCTTTTTCTGTCGGTAGCCTTGCGAACTGTGCCTTGCGAAATCCCTTATTCCTTGCTACCTTTGTTCGCCACGTTTACTTCAGCAAAGCGATTGATTTAAATCCTGTATTTCTTGGTCTTATAAATGCTTTTGTCCGACAGAGCCGAAAGCGTGCGGTAGACCGGAACAGCCGCCAAACTCGACGATGACGACTGAGAGTTTCGAAGTAGGGGCGTCTGTGGAGTACTCCTGCGATGAGGGCCATCTGTTGGTCGGGCCGACTGTCCGGACGTGCCTTGACACTGGATTCTATGACGAGTTCCCGCCTGTTTGTAAACGTAAGTAATTTTTAAGAAAATGCATTAAATATCCTGGGCTCTGTTAAGGCAAAATAAATCTTTAATAGTTTACCATCGTTGTCTTGGACTATGCACTTCACTTCAGGATAAGTTGGTTGCACAAACATTATCTTTTTGCGGCAGTCACAAGGTCTATTTCCTCTTGAGTCCAGGTCTATTTCGTGTTGGAATATGAAAGAAGTTTCGAAGTGCGTAGCCGATTCTTGTAAAATCTTCAAGTGTTTCAATAAGTTAAATCGGATACTACTCGCTAAATGTCAAAACGTACCTACTTTTTATAGTATTAGTATAAAATACCAGTTTTGACCTCGTGTTTCCTTGGAGTCAACCAGCGTTCTTACATACATACATAATATCACGCCTGTTTCCCACAGGGGTAGGCAGAGACTAGCGTTCTTGTAGGTAATAATGAGGTGCCTTGCATGACTTACATGACTTAAAGGCACGTGGGGCAGATGGCTTTTACAGTCTTTCTCCATCGCGACGATCTTTGGCTACGCGCTTTACTTCAGTCTTAGCCCAATTGTCTGCTAAAAGTCTTGAGTTTTTATCGTTACAAACCCTGTTAGATTTTAACCTCTCTTAATTAACTTCATGTTCTCTTCATTCCTCAGGAATCGAATGCGGCTTTCCAGCGGAGATTGCGCACGGCTCATACTCCCTGATCAATGGGTCGGTGTCGTATCTATCGCACGTCCAGTACGCCTGCGACGTGGGCCACGAGATGGTGGGGAGGTCACGACTGGTCTGCGATATTGACGAGAGGTGGAATGGACCACCACCCCGGTGTGACGGTGAGTTTGCTATTATAAACCAGGAGCCAATACTGGATGGTGAAGGTGAGAGTTATACTGGTAAAGAGTCAGGGTCGTAGATGAACTGTTAATTCGGTGCAACGGTGAGTTACAAGTTGTAACACACGAGTCAAGTACTTAATGGAAATAGGGCTTCTATAATCTCTGATCAAGCTGGGTCGTTTTTGTCACAAGTAACGTAGTTGTGACGTGGAATGATGTCTAAGATTAAAATGACTTGGCTGTAGTTTTACTTTCAGTAGCCATTAAATGTCCACCGCCCCTTAGAGGTCCACCCTTGGGATGGCGGTTGTGCTGAAAGCGTATATACGTTCCGATGCTCTATTACGACGGTGTTTGCCGCTGCTATGCCGCCTAAGGCAGAATGTGTAAAATGTCTTAGTCATATATTTGCCTTTACGTCGCCTTTAATACCTATAAAATAACTCTGGATGAGTTAAAGTAATCCTTGGTCAGGAACTATATGGCAAAATATAAAATGCCAACATTTATATAAATTTCTAACGATTTCCTTTCTCTCAGACCAGAAAAAGACTTATTAACACTCGTACTATAATTAACACCTGTTTTATATTTAATAGAATAAAGATGTGTACAGATAGGGCATCTCGAGTCAGCGGCGTGACTCCATGTCACAAGTCAATGGCGGCAGACTTTCCTCGCAGTTTGCTCCACAATCAGAGCTAGAAACGCGATGGTATCGCCGTCTAGCGGCAACTACGACGATTAACAGCGAAAATTAATATTAATACAGAAGATACCTCTTCACTTCTTCTGCATTTGCACATAGGAAGTGGGAGTCAGAGTCGTTTCAGAAGAAATTTTTCCCGGGACCATTTGCCCCTTTTCATATTCGTTAATAGGCAATTGGGCTAATTGTCGACACCTAATAGGTGAAATGAAGAATAAAATTGCCAGTTAATAAATTTCGTTCTTTAATATATTCACACACAGTTATTAATATTACAGTTAATAAATTCGTGCTTCGGAGGGCACGTTAAGCCGTCGGTCCCGGTCACTGTCTTTGACATTGGTCGTTACCTAAAAACCATGTCAGAGGCCTTTAAGGCGGTTTAAAAACTCTGACAGTAGTGTTAGTCACTAACACACACGATAAGAAGAAGAAGAAGAAGTTAATAAATGAGAAGTGAGCTGCAAATAAACACTTATAAGTTTTGAGAATGGAGAACTGAAATGAATGATGAGTTGAGTATGTTTAAGAACAAAACAATAGGTTAACAAACTATACTGAAACTATTTTAACGGTGAATTCAAGTCCATGATACCGAACAACTTTCCTCAAGGAGCATATATCCAAATATGAAAAATAATTTTTGACCTCCGTAAGATGATCCGAGTTTCTATGGGAAGCGGGAAAAAATCCATATTTCGATATGTGTTTCTTGAGCAAAGTTGTTTATGAACTGATCGACCCTTAAAATTATTTCAGTGTATTTTGTCAGACGTACAAATAAAACCATGGTACATACAGCTCCATGAATAAAACCGAGATCAGCGTCTTGGGTGGATTCGATAGAGATGACAGATGTAAAGCGTCACTTCTGTACAATTTGTGTGTGGAACAGCCGTCATCTGATAGTATTGCGCTCTCCCGTGTGGGAACACGACTTTTTTCACATGAAGAAAGCTTTCTATGCCGGAATGGGGGCGCGTGTGACGAAACTGCGAGTTGTAGTTATCTTGTTGACGTAAATACTCAAGGAGATGATTTGTAAAAGTTGGCGACTTGTTGGCAACTTAGTGTTTCAATGGTTACCGTCAAATCAGCCATGGAAGTGCTGGACTTGGGCTTCTCCCAAGAATTTCCAAAATGAACGAATGGGGTTTTATTATAGTTCTTTACATCATAATGTATTCGACTAATAATATCATATCCGTATTCATATTAATTTTATTTTATTTCAAGTTTTATTTACATACAAGTCTAATTAAAAATGCACATGAGACCCTGGGAGCGCGCTTACATTTAATAAACTCCTCATAGTTAAATAGATGTTTGTTGATAATTCTTCATTTTGGATATTATTCTTCAACCCTGGGTGACCAATAAAAGGAAACAGAGGTGAGAAGAGAAACTGCAAACCAACTCCGGAATTTGGCTTTTTTCAAATTTCCAAATTGCATGTACCTATGCTATCTTGAAGGAAAAAATCTTAAAATCATTGACTATGATAATAAGTGTCCTTTGACGATGTCACAGATAGACAGACATTAACTAAGGTGTCTTTTTTGTCGGAGCAAAAAAGGCACAAAAGCGGAATCCCATGAAGGTATTTCTTTCAGTCAATCTGTTATATAAATACTGAAATGTATGTCCTTATGTAATGAAAAACCATTCTTATACTCTTTTGCAGTGGTACAATGCGAAGACCCACCTCAGATTCTAAACGGCCGCGTGTCCTTCCCCCAAAACGCGTCGGTTTTTGGCACCGTAGCAGACTACGCCTGCGTCAGAGGCTTCAAGTTGCAGGGAGCGAGGAGAATCACTTGCCTTGCTTCGGGAGTTTGGGATAAACCAGCGCCTCACTGTATAGGTAAGTACTGCACAAAGTATCTCCATTGACAGGACAGTTTTTATAATGTCATTGACACAGATCTGTATATCTATACTGATCCTTGGACTGAGATCATTTACTTATTAGTTGTTTGGTCATCATAAATGGCACGATCAATAATATATAGAAGGAAAAATCAAAGAAAGAAGAGAAAAGGGAAGATCAGCAAGTTTTTTTGCCTGCAAGTACGTACCACGCCTAGGGTTGCTTAAACTGCGAAAGTGCTAGCAATGCGTACTCCTACCGGACGACCAAGCTCCTCCATTACCTGATACAGTTCATTGTCTGATTCGTCACTTAAAATGTCTTTTCAATCGATTCCAGCTGAAGAACGCAGTACATCGACCTCTACATCGACAACAACTACTACCACTGTTCCACCAACCACCGCGTCATCCCCTACTCCCGTACCAACCACTCCTCGCCTAGTCTTACCCACCAGAAGGCCCTCTTCACGTCCCTCGTCCCCCGCACCCTTCGTGCCACCCGAATCGAAGAGACCCCGGCCGAAGACGACGACAGAACGACCCACGACGAAGGTGTACGAAAGACCACCGGAGAGAAAAGTGACTGTGGGTGACACTCAAGAGTCACCAACCAGTCACGTGCCGCATATCATTGTAGCCAGCCATCCGCGGGAGAATCAGGTACTTTATTCTGTCTACGTTCGATCCCTGGTCAGGTCAAGATTGAAAATGATATATTTCAGAATAATCTGGGTCTTGGATGATTATCTATATAAGTATAAAATATAGTATCGTTGATTAGTATCTCATAACAAACGTCTTGAACCTTGGGGCTAGCTCAATGTATGTGATTTGTCTTTATATATTTATTTACTTTATCTATAAAATCCTAAATCAAGTTTAAGAAATTTATTATCTTACAATTACATTATGATCAATATACAATTAGAAATTAATGAAATATCATCTTCTTCTTTACCATTTCCCATTTATTTACATGGGGTCAGCGCTAAATGTCTTTTCTTTCCAATTTTCTCTATTGTGAGTCATATCTTTATCTTCTTCCAGGACTTTCATATCGTTTCCATTCCTTCCACTTTTTATTTGGTCTTCCTCTTTGCCTCTCACGGTCATTTTGATCACTTTTTCGCTACATGAGCCTCCTCTCTCTCATCACGCTTAAACCATGAAACGTCTATGATTTCTTAACTTATCTGATATTGGAGCTACTTTGATATGTCCGTATGGCCGTCAGTCTTTGTAAGACCATATTAAGTATCTACTTATTCTAAACCATACCATATCTTGTCTAAGCTAATAGAGAAGTCGTGGTCGCCGGTTAAGGAAGCATAGGACGTGAGTGAAAGTGTTTGTTTACGACGCTTATGACCAATTAGATGCGCTTGACAAGACACGCTCCATCAATTTCGTCATAGCAAAAAATACTATTGTGCAAAATGAAAACATCTTCTAAAATCTTAATAAACTACTTGAATAGGTATCAAAATCTGATACCTATCCAATAAAACAGGCGATCAAAAACCTCTGATATTTTGAGGCTGTTTTTGATAGCCATGTCATGAAGCGCCGTGTGGTTTCCGGCAGAGTAGAATAGGATCACTCCAAGTCCTCCCGTGGATTTCGTAGAATGTGACTTAGGATATGCAGCTAAAATAACTTATACAAATAATCCAATAAAATGGGCAGTCAAAAACCTATGATAATGTGAGGCTTTTTTTGGTAGCCATGTCCAAGTCCTCCCATGGATGTCGTAGAATGCGACTTAGGATATACAGCTAAACAAACCTTACAAACATCAATAAGACCTCTTTAACTTGTGTGGCTGGTGAGTAGAGAGTGTAGGCCAAGTCCTCTGTCTGCTCTAGCTAAGTATGGCTCTGGTAGTACAGAGAGGGTCGTGCTCCTGCAGTGGAGACAAAAAGACCTGATGATGAAACTTTTGCCAATGTTAAATCCGCAGATCCTCGGCAGCGGCAACAACATCCGAGCGGAGCAGACGCCACGTGTCAACGTGCCTCTCTCAGTGGACGGTGAGCGGCGGGAGACCGTTGGTGCCAGGCTGAACCTCGGCGCGGTGGTGGCTCTTGGCGCGTTCGGCGCGCTCGTCTTCTTAGTGGCCATCATCACGACTATCGTCATTCTTGTGAGGAGGTGAGTTCTTTTTAATTTCGTGAAGGGACATTCAGAAGGATGGCCAGTCGTAAAACGCCAGCCGAATCGTTTTGGCTTTTTCTCCTCGCAGTCTTGGTCAAGTTTATCATTGTTGGAAAAGAGAATGCCCGAAAGCTCACTTCGGGCTCAGGCTAAGAATGCAACTGGTTGCGCTGAGATCAGAAGATATACATTATAAATTCAGGATGTAGGCTCTTGCAGACGAATTGTAAGAAAGTCACCTGCTCACGTCTACAATGACGAAGAATAAATTCTGCGTTTGGTCATACCGCCTCTGTCGACCCAAATGAAGAGAGTATAATGGCCTTAGCCAAGGTTGCTGAAGACCGTGTGAAGTTTGAAGAAAACCAGTATGCAGATCTCCAAAAATACAGTTAAGTATGTAAGGGTTCTGACAGACAAGGAACATTGTAATAAGCAAAGAGCAAAACAAAAATTACTTTCTTAAAATCTGATTTAAAATTGACTCTGTAGCTAGTCTGTGAGAAGCCCTAACTTAGCGTGCTAAGATGACAGAGACACGTTTCTCCAAAATGCAGGAATGGTCCATTGAGCCTCTTCGGCCCATGTTGAAACACGAAAGCAGCTCGTGAACGCTGTCAAGTCGCCGAAGTTTGAATTATTAGCGTGTAACCACAGAATTAATATGAGTATTACATACAGAACAGAATCTCCTGAAGTCCCGTGCAATATGCGTCCCCGTTCCCCGTCCCCGCACATCTCCCCCTTTAATGCCTTGTGAGAGGTGTTAAGAGTCCCCTTACCCTAGACTTCTCCATACAAACGTAGTCTACGTTTAATTTTGAAACCACATGTCAGATTCCGGTAAAAATTGGTAATTGTAAAGAAATTGCAATTGTCTAGGGTAATAACTGGTGTCCTACATTAAAATTATGAACTGGAAAGAAAATATAACGATTTAGAAGTTTCCCATACTGATGGTCAAAAATGACATAAAACACTATATTCTATTTCAAGTTCATATTTTTAGGGAAACCAGTTATTACGCTAGATAATTGCAATATCCTTGAAATTACAAAATTTTGCCAAAATCGGGCATGTCGTTCCGAAATAAAACGTAGACTACGTTTGTATGGAAAGTTGTATTTTGGTCTAGGGTAAGGGGACTCTTAAGCGGGCGATATTAGACGCATATTGCGCGGGACCCTAGGAGATTCCGTTCTGTACGTAATACTTATTTAAATTCTGAGTTAAACCTACTAGTGCTGCACTACTCTCTGTCCCCTGTAACGTAGTAGGTCAAAATTCAATTCTCAATTAAACAAAAGTTATAGGTACATTTATACAAGTTCTAATATTGGACTATTTAGGCCGTTTTCTACTCGTCTCCTTTCAGCCCCTGTTGGTATGATAAGTACCTTAAAATATAAATGCTCCTGAGCTCATTCTTCTATTGTCAACTCATTCCCTTACTTTTACACTGTTCATCTCTTTCAGTAGTTTCAAGGGGCGTAAGATGAAAGCAATTATACATCAACGAAATAGGCCACACATAGTAAATATTTTACAAAAAAACTCTGCACAATTACTTACTTCTATGCACGTTAGTCGTCGTATTTTACATTTGACTAGGATTTTACGAATATTAAATACAAACCATCCAGACCCGAATAACAGAATTAATATGAGTATTACATACAGAACGGAATCTTCTAAGGTCCCGCGCAATATGCGTTCTCGTCCCCGTCCCCGCACCTCTCTCCCGTTCTCGCCTTGTCGAGGCGGCTAGCGCCCGCAGCCGACCACTTAACACCCTCACGGGGAATGGGGATAGGATATATACAGCCTGTGGGTGAGCTATACGCAGAAACAGTACAGCGCCTTGCGAGTCCAATATAATAACGCTTTTAGGAAGCTGATGGGGCTGCCGCGATACTGTAGTGCATCAGGGATGTTTGCCGGGTTTCGCATTGATTGTTTCTACACAATAATGCGTAAACGGTGCACATCCTTGTTGCGCAGGGTTCGTGCCAGCCCTAGCAGCTGCCTCAAGGTATTTGCGGACAGATTTGACTGTGAGTACATGAACCATGCAGCGATGGTTCATGTACTCACTGTAGGTTGAATTTATAATTATTAATAATTTAAAAATGTATTGTAAATATGTATTATAATTTATGATCCAATGATGGTCGAAATAAATGATTTATTATTATTATTATATTAAATATTGCGCGGGGGGGGGGCTGAGGAGATTCCGTTCTGTATGTAATACTCATATTACATCTGTGCCGAATGTAAGTCTTGATGGCTTGCATTATTTTCTTTTCACCCTTAAATTAGCAGTGTATTTCGTTAGACAAAAGATAAGTCAGCTTAACCAGCAAGATGACTTTAAGAACAAAAAACTAAGAGTACATTGTTGGCCTCAGCGGAGGCCCGAAGCAACCCCCTGCGGCGGTGCGAGAGCTGCCCTCGCGGTGGTACACGCTCCTGGCTCTCCCCTTCCCCGACCAGCAGGTCGGGCGGCGGGAGTTCGTGAGGGCCCACCGACACACACACCGCGCCGGACATTTCTCCAACCCCTTATAGCGTGCGTTTATATTTTAAGGTACAGCGCGACATGGTGGCTGATAGGAAAACAAAACGCAGTAATAGAAAAAACTCGGAGAAAGTAAAAGATGTAACGCAGTTGAAACGCGCTAAAGATAAGATGCCTGTTCCACCACACAGTGGCACAGGTATCATGACTTTCGTGCGTACATCAGATCATGCTGAACGCGTCGTACGCATTGACCGCATCACGCGTACGTAGTACCTACGTCACGTATCGACCCTTTTCAATGACAAGCCGTGAGCCATTCATATTAAAGCTCGGAGAAAAACAAACGAGTGAGAGTAAGAAATAACGAACGGCTTACTTTGCAGTCTTTGCAGAATTGGTGCAATGTTGAAAAACCCTGCGAAAGTCTCGCCGAATACGTGACGTATCTGACACTTCTTTTGCAAGTATGGTTTGTGACTGAATAGGTCGATAAGTCACGTACGGTGCGCGTACGCAAGAAAATAAACTCGTACTATAAATAGTTAAAAAGGTATAGAGGCGGCCTAATATTATTCGATTTGATACATATCTAGGTTAATAAATTTTCGACTTGATAAGAAACAAAGGCATTTATAGACAATGCTAGTGTTTTGCTTGTCACTTTGTTGGGGCAATAAATTGTATGACTGACGTTTCGTTTAGACCATGCAATTTATCTATTGATTCAATACAATTTTATGCATCAGGCAAAAAACGGCAATATGCTACAAAAACAATCGCGATGCATTACAACTTTTTAGTATATAGATGCTTATAAAAAATCTGTGCTAAACTAGTACTTAAGAAATGTGTACAAACAGAATTCGTTCACGCAGAACGGGCTAGCTTGTTGCAGTAACAAATATATATTTTTTTGTTTCAAATCAAATATATCTTTATTATTATAGGATATTTAAATTTATAGGATATCTCTTAATAATCGTCATTGTTTTGTTGTAGTGTTTTAGAAATGGCAATGGTGTAGGGTCCTATCAAGCCACCGTGTCGGCGTAGCACGTCAGGCACGAGCACGCAAGCACGCGAGCGCACACGAACACGATCACGTAAATGCAGAGGAGAGGCACTCTATTTATTATTCTATTTCTGAATTAAAACAAAGTTTTTGGTAGCAAACGGAAAATTATAAAAAAAAATAACGATTTGTCCTGTCTAAAACTTTATTGTCAGTGTGGTCACTCGGAATGATGTGATAAATTTTCAAAACTAAAAACCGACTATACTATTAAATTATACAACCGATTTTGATAAAATTTGTATGGGACAACCTAACAATAATTATGCCCTTTCAAACAAAAAAACAACTTTCCATATCGGACCACGCGTCTTCGAGTAATCGGTGAACAAATGAACATACATAAAATAAAACAAAAGATTCATACGAATTGATAACCTCCTTCTTTTTGAAGAGTGTTTAAAATAGGTTACAACCAGCCAATCCACAAACTATCGTTAGAAAGTTGCCAGCTTCGTCTCACTGTATCACAACCTACCGTCTACAGACTAGTGACAATGTGCCAGCGAGAGTTTCCGACCATTGGCGATCGCCGCCGATTGTCGGCTATAGTCCGCGACCATCACGTGACAAATCACGACACTGGTTGCCGACTGTCGCCGACTACGGTTGCTAACTGTCGCTTGCACACTATCGCTGGCCTGAGCCAAAAGACAACACGCTTCTGCAAAGGTCGGAAGGTCAGAGCACACCTCACCACAGGTTTACCACAGCGTATGGATTTTAGAAAACACGTTTGTTCTAGATGAACGTCAACACAGCAGTTTACAGCACATCACTCACTGTACATACAGAAAAATGTTTTTCACTATAATAGCACGCATGGTCAAAAATACGAACGGTTAAGGCTTTAGCCGATGAGCTGCAGTATGTCCGTGACGATAATCGCCGACGGTCGCACCTCACAGGTCGCCGACTGTCGCCAACCGGAGTCGCAGGCAAACTGTCGGTCGTTAGTTAAAGCCTTTATTTGGGCCGATCGAAACACCGGGTTTCAGAAAAAGCGTTCACTTAGTAGATTTAAGTTTTACGAGACTATTAAACCTTTTTGCTGCATATGAAAACCAGAGGCTACGCTACGTAGGTAGCTAGTTTTAATTTTATCAAAAGTAACTAAGCCAAGTTTATTAAAATGAGGTATCGTATAAGTCTGGTATAAGTATAATACCCGCTAATCGGTGATGACACATAAGAGCTTTACTCTTAGAAGAGTAGAAAGTCGGTTGATGTGGGCTTTCACAGATTATAACATTTTAAAGCCTATCATTTTACGTACATACCTGGAACTGTTGTTGAAGAAGGATAAGCTGCAGTGGACAGAACATAATAAAACCTTATATTTTATGAATACAATGTCTGTTAGCGTCCAATGACAGCAAATTTACCGTTTGTGTAAAACTTACGTGGTGAATATAGGTTTGTTGTTAGCTTAGTAGGTATATCTTATTACTCGGCAAGCGCATCGTAGGACACCCACCTGCTAGGTGGTCAGACGACTTATGCAAGGTCGCAGGAAGTCGCTGGATGCAGGCCGCTTTCGATCGTTGTGGAAATCCTTGGGGGAGGCCTATGTGCAACAGTAGACTTTCTGTGGCCGATAAGATGAATGATGAAAAATCTCTAAGACAAAAAAGTAAAATACCAACTCGAACTGGGATTCATATGCAGCTGAAGTCACTGTACATTTCCCGAAGCTAATCTCGTTCTGTCGTCAGCAGGAAACACCAAGACGGCAAACGCTATCGTCACCACGTGTCGCCTGACTGCAACACAGTAGCGTCCCTCGACTCCTCCTCCTCAGAATCCCGGAGCGGTCTCAACAGGTACTACCGCCAGGCCTGGGAGGAGCTGCATGAGGCGGCGGGCGGCAAGCACGGCCATAGGAGACATGACAGAGAGGCGCCAAAAGACGGCTCTGAACTCGTGGTTTCAGACGTGTACCCTGCCCCCCACTCGCGGGACAAGCGTCGCCACCACCACCACCATCACCACCGCGAGCCCAGACACCCGGACTGGCACTCGCCTCACCGTCCCCACCATAATCATAAGCCTAGGTATTAGTTAGTTGTAGGTCTTCTCGAAGCTGTTACAGGGTCAATGTGTGCAGATCGTATTTTAGTTTCGGATTCTCGTTTTAATTGGTTTGGTGTAAGCGTTGCTTTATGTTGAGACGAGGCGGGGAAAGAATTGCGTGACTATGTTGCATTTGGTTACCTTGTTTCGTGAATTGAAAGAAGTTTCAAGACGAAAGGTGTGTCGTGTGTTATGTGCTCAACTTTTTGTTTAGTAGTAAAATAGTGGCTTAACTCCGAAGAAAAATGCTGTCGCATTGTAAAGATTAACTAAATTATGTTTTATCGCCATTTCTTTAGATATTATACAGCTTTCGGAGTAAAGCTGATTTTTTATATGAAGGTTGGTAATGTTACGCATGCTATGAACGTTATATCGTGTCTCAATGTAAAGTGATCCTGAGATATAGACTAGCGACACTGTATCAATGACAATTCGGCGACCAGTGTCGTGAACTGTCGCGTGATAGTCGGCGACCGTAAGCGACCGTCAGCGCCGCTCAGAGTCGCGAGTCGCTCATCTTTCTGTGCCCTAAGGCAGACAAAGAATTGTAAGTATACTTAATAGAAGTAACATGCAGTTTTTTTTTTAAACACAGAATACACCTGATTATACTGTAAAAATAGTTTGTAGAGAATTTAATAGTATAGATGTAATGACGAGGGGGCCGATACAAAGTCTCATATCACAGATATTTCATTATAAATATATTGTATTTTAGGCGTCCTTTAGGCATGACGAATAGAAACATATTTTCGGCCTATCGGTTAGATTATTAAAAAATATTGTACACGTATTTTTTCTTTTCTCTGAAAAACAAAACATTACAAAGATACAGCGCATTCAAATTTCGCATGACGTCACGGCGATTTTTACTTAGCGGCGCGGTGACGTCGCAAGCCCCCACTTCGGTACTTTGATGCTCCGTA
Source organism: Acrobasis consociella (assembly GCA_963555685.1). Lineage (NCBI taxonomy): Eukaryota > Metazoa > Arthropoda > Insecta > Lepidoptera > Pyralidae > Acrobasis > Acrobasis consociella. The sequence goes on along the minus strand of OY743104.1, from coordinate 2,319,872 downwards.
TTTTTGGGAATTTTCACTTTTTTGGCAAACTGAAAAATATGGGTCCTTTATTTTTGCATAATCTAAAAGACGGACTAATTACAATCATACTTTTCTGACCCCGTCATCATATATTTAAGGTTTCCCCTGGTAGGAGGCGTAAATACTACAGTTGCGTGGACCAGGTGGCTTATCACTTGTCCATCGAGGCTAAGAGGAACTAAACCAAACAGTAACAGGTTTTCATATATTTTTGTTAATTCTTGTATGTTTTACTTCCATGTTAAACCACAGATTATTTATATTTTTAGTACGGCGCCACACTAGCAAAATAATACGCTGGCGTAATTTCAACGACGTATAAATCGTTCTGTTTGGCTTCGTTACGCGTCGTATTAAATAAACATATTCCATCATGTTGTCATTTAAAATTGCGTACATTATAAATGTATGCTCACCATTCAAAATTATAAACAAAATTAACTATATCCCTACCCGAATTTATGTCTACTAGCTTGTTTTTAATCATAACATTCTCAACATTTATACAGTAAACAAGTAATTATTTTAAATTATCAGCAAAATATTTTGCTAGTGTGACAGCGTCTTACTTATTATACAATGTGGAAGGGACATACCCGTAATAAATCGATATACTATACTAAAATTAAATTACCAGGCGAAAATTAAAAAAAAATCGGCATTTTCAATTAGTAGTTTGTAGCCGTTTGGCCAATATGTAAGAAACGGTCGATTTTTTTTACTGTTATTATATCATTATGCTATAGTGATTGATATAGCCCGTGGTTCGATTTATTACGGTATGTCCCTTCCACGTTGTTTATATGAAATTATAGAGACTACCCCAGTGTAGATAATTATATTTAAACGTACATTAGATTGCTACAGTATTTACTTTCATTATTTATTTACTATACTTTTGCTTACTATGATTATCTTGATCTTTTCTTAGACAGCTCTTGAATTAGCTGTATGTACTGATTGCAGCTATTTCCTTTACTTCATGATGTTGGGGCTGAGCACAGACAAACGTAAAGATCCTCATTGTTTTTTTTAATAAAGAAAAGAAATCAAAATTTCTGAAAATTAATGTTATTCTCTAATAATTAACAAACTTAGGTCTAGCTCAGCTTAAGGGGCTTAATATGGCAGAAACAGGATTTAAAATAACTCCATGATAATCTTTCCAAATAAATAATAAACCTATAAATTTTGAATGGTTACCGTTCTCAGTAAAAAATTTCGGAAAATTTGATTTTTTGTTATTAAAATATATATTTTATCAAATGAGTGCTGCAATCATGTTTGCGCCCCGATTTTAAGGTATTACACGCGCATTTTTCACAAGTTTCCCCAAAGATTCAGAAAAGTGCGCAAAAATTCGACATGAAAGAGTGGTATGACTTATAATATAAAACTAGACGACTTATAAAACCATTATACACCTTGATATAAACGTTATAATAGTTAATATATAAGCAAATTAAGTATATTGTACATAATTATTAGAATACATAAGATTAGATTGAAGTTAATCATTGTTCTTGCTCTAATTTTCCTGTCCAAAGTAATAACCTATTATTATGTTAAGAAAATGAACTGTGAAGTATATCAATGTTATAAAAAGGGTAATAAAATATACTGAAACTAATTTAGAGTAAAAAACATAAGGCAGAATTCAGTCTATGATTTTACTCATCAACAATATGATTATTATAGTTAAGTATGAAAATTAATATCTTGTTCTAAATTAATATCTTGGCGCTGTCGAAGACTGGGGTCGCTGGCACGCCGTCAGGCTGTCTGTCTGTTTAAGCCCTTAGATAGGTTTATTTAGTAGGCAAACTAAAATATTCCCGACTTTCAATAGTTTCATATGTTAACGCCATCTGGTGATGAGCGGAAAATCGAAATAGTAGAATTAAAACCTAAATTTCAAGCGCTAACCCCCAATAACTTTAAACGGCCAAACCGATTTTTATCAAACTTTTCGAGCGCTACGATGCCACAGATAAACAGAAATACAGACAGACATTAGCGTCAAACTAACACCCCTCTTCTTTGTCGGGGGTTAAATTATTATTCTGTATAACTAATTCTTTGGCAATAAAAACCAGATTCAGTATATTTCATTAGACCTTATTTTCTAGCAATAACTTAGTGTAGATATAGTGAATTTTAAAGAAAGTGCTTGTTGTCTTGGAGATTCCTACAGTGATTTTATGCTTTGATGGAATAAACCCCATGTCGGTAACCCAACTAGATGAACTAGTGAAAACAAAAAACAAACTGTCAACGTGCGGCAGACAGAATAACGGATTTTTTTCACGCTTACGCACGCGCTGTTGGTAAGCGAGGTTCGGTTCGCCATACAAAGTGAACGCGGTTGACTATGTAACGATTCAAGATCCCCAACGCAGGTCAACAGCGCGTGCGATAGCGTGAGTGTAAAACCAGTCTAACTATTTTTATTTTCTCCAAGAAACAGGCATCGCTCAATATTATGACATGTATGATCATTTCTACACATGGTACAAAGTAATTTTAAATTTGTATTGCTCGGAACAGTAGTACAAGTCACTATATCGGCGAGCACGTTGGTTTGAATCGTAAGAGCGTTTACATATGCTGCCGCCATAACAGCGGATTTCGCCGCTGCGGCACGACGCGTTTTGGCTTTTCTACTGACCACTTGACCCCGCTGCGGCCGGGGCGATGCCGTGTCTGCTGCCATGGTGGTGTGGCAAAAGTATACAAAATGAAACGCGCGCGGCACCTAGGCGGCAAAACCGCTGCCGTGGCGGCGACATATGTAAACGCTCTAATATGTGCCATCACTCAGGCAGACATACGTGTAGGAATTCACAGGTAATATTTATTGTTAAAAAGAACCCTTGTTTATAGTAAGCGTCAATTATCATGTCAATGGAGGTCACTAACCTGACTGTGTACTTCGCATGTGCGAGCGCAAAACTAAACAAATGTGTGAGTGAGATGCCACATTTAAGAACGATAACTCGCGGACGTATAACTTAAAACTTAATGGATGCGTTTCTAAAAACGGCAATAACTGTTATCGCCGCAACACATAATGTTAATCTTAATTAAGTATTATTTGTCCAAAAAACTGTCTCTTTAAAATCAATGGCTGAAAGAGTGGTATAGGTTACATTGACCCGGTGATAGACTTTTACTATAGTTATCCATTGTGGTTTTATAACAAAAATGAAGTTATATGGAGATAACATGGTTTGAATCACAATTGATTTCATAGCTCGGGTTCTATGTCGGTAAACTAAAGCGGTGGCGTAATATTTTTTTTTAAACTTAAGTTAACCGACTATATGGCTGTCAATCGCGAAATATTACTAAAATTATCACTCGAGTTTATTGACATGAAAAAAGATAGTTTATTAATTTTCGCAGGCGGCAACCAGTTGACACAAAGTTTTTATGTAAATATTTTTATATGGACGAATGTTGTGGAACTGTAACAGTGAACATGTGGTAATTTTACAGAATTAATATATGTATTACTTACAGAACGGAATCTCCTAAGGTCCTGCGCAATATGCGTCCCCGTTCCCCGTCCCCGCTCCTCTCTCCCGTTCTCTCTCCCGTTCTCTCTCTCCCGCTCTCGCCTAGTAGAGGCGGCTGCATGCGCCGTTCAACACTCTCCAAACTGCGAGAACGGAGACGGGGAACGGGAACGCATATTGCGCGGGACCCTACAAGTTTTCGTTCTGTTTGTAATATCTATATTAATTCTGTTGCAATACATTGCGTAGTTAATATTAATCGAAAATTCTATTTATTCGGTATGAAATAGCAAATGATTTCGATTTGTATTTGTGGGAAATCGCTGATTATATATGAGTGTTCCATTCATATCGATGGTAGAGGCGTATGTGCTTTTAGCTGTTAAAATGCAAGAAGTCTTTCAGTGAGCAAATTTTAATGGCAATGTAGTCCATGATTCTGATAGGCCTCAAGATATGTTTGATGAATGTGAGAACAAAATTTTTGTCTTCCGCTGGTCGGAATGTAAGAAGTTATTTTTTATATTTATTGTATATCGCGAAGACCATTTTAGAGAATTTGGTTTGAACCGTTTTTTTTAAGCACGTGCGCTCCTGCTTTTGATATGAGAACTTACGAATCGTTCTACAACGAAGTGTGAAAGTAATGGTAAAAATGTAAACGAACGTTGTTGAGTGAAATTGTGTCAAATTGTAACGCATCAAAGTATACTAGAATTAAATTTGTGATAATCTTTATAATGTTTTATTTCTTCTAAACACATCTAATCTACACTATCGTATTTACCTAGAACTAAGTGAAATAAAAACAAATAACAGAGTCTCCAAAGAAGGCCCAAAACAAAAATACAAAAACGAATTGCTTTATATTTAAGAATTTAAAACAAAAATTAAATTAATTGGATTTAAAGAAAATAACTACCTACGGAACTATCAGGCTCAGTTGTATGGGTGTTTCCGAACAGTTGAGACTGGAAGTCCGGTTCCGTAGCAAATCAGGGGATAGTCGGCGACCATTGACTTCACCATCGCCAACCAAGGTGTCGTGGATACTTAATTTCGCTAGTATGTTAGAGCCTTTAGACCACACCACAGGCTCAGAAGTGGCAGCCAGTGACTGAAAAATCTGGTACAGGTAACATCTATAGTCACTAAAGTCAGGTTCCGTACCTTCAGGTGCTTAAGATCGAGCAAAGTGGAGAAGAAATTACTGGCAAGGATGGAACTGAGAATACGCTGAGAGAGAGAAAGAGAAAGTGACCATCTGGGGTGATGACGCTATTGGGTATACTAAGCAACATACCAAGCACTGGTTCCATACATATGGGTTTGAGAAAGTAGTACGCTATTGTTATCAAACTAATTATTACAATAATAGATAATGTAACCATCAAACTGTTTATTTTTATCTTAAAACAGAAGCATTACATATATCCTATAATAATATAAATTATGGCACAGACTCAATATAAGTATTACATACAGAACAGAATATCCTAAGTCTCGTGCAATATGCGTCCCCGTTCCCGTCCCCGGTGGAGATGCGGGGACGGGGAACGGGGACGCCGTTCCCCGTCCCCGCATCTCCACCCCGTTCTCACCTTGTACAAGGCAAGAACCGGGGCGCGGAACGCATATTGCGCAGGGCCTTACAGAGATTCCGTTCTGTATGTAATACTTATATTGATTCTGTGAATTAAGTTCAAATTGCTTAAATATAAAAGCAAAATCTAATTCCCAAACACGGGTTTTAGACCAAACTTAGCATAATCCAAGGCGATTTTCATCGACATTATACTCGTACTATATTATGTAGTTCTCATTTTCCTGATGACGAAGACTTGTTTGATGCATAATCATGCTTGATCTTCTCTTGCAACCAGTAAAACATTTGGGGATAGCTTCTCATTACCTGTCTAAATTGAATTTTCTCAAGTAATAGAATCTGGAAAAGAATAATTGCACGTAATAAAATGACAATTCATTTGCTAGCAAGTTAAAAAACCCCCGATTATATCAAGAACACCATATAGTGATGAGAAGCGGAACTACTGAAGTATCGTTAGTTTCGTTACTCGTCAGTACAAGGATATCCGTAGCGCCATCTATATGTTACAGAAAGCCCTAACTTTCAAGCGTTAATCCCCAATTAAAGCGCTTATGCACTAAAAAGTACGTAGAAAATAATTTGGCATGTCTTAACTTGGATTGGTGGAATGGTGGAATCAAAATATCTTCATGTCTTTCTTTTTCAGAACGCATTTGAAATTAGAATTCAAAATTTAAATTTAAATTCAATTTCAAAATTTAAAAATCAATATACATAATGTAAAATTAAAATTAAAAATTAAAAAGTCAAAATTCAAACTTCAAGTTGCAAAATTTAAAATTCAAATTTCATATTTATTGTTCAGTAACTTGACCTTTAGAGGCATTTTTTACACAAATGTATTTAAATCAGTTCGGCATTACCAACCTAGATTTTTTAGGCAGCTAGAAAAACCACCTTTTGTACCATTATGGTCAGTAAAGATTTTAATAAATAAATAAAAAACGAGTACTGGCCAATTAAGCCACACATACACGAAGAACTGAACAAACCTTGCACCTGGAGATGGCCTTGACAGAAGACGCCCTCACCTCCCTGTCGGTCACGAGCGACAGTTCTCCGAAGTAGTCCCCGTCGATGAGATGTCCTACTTCTTCATGCTGCCTAGAGTATACCGCCAGCTCCCCTGACTCTACTATTATCAGACCTTCGCCTTGTTCATCCACCTGCACAAGATTCAAGAAGCTGATTTACCTCAATACCAGTTTATACCATATTATACGATAGTATATTTTGACCCTCCCTTCGCAATTCATCTATGCGAACATTATGTACGAGCGTCAGAATATACACTCATTTAAGAGAAATTGTGATATTCATAGTATTAACACGAGAAATAAAAATAAATTAGCCATCACAGCTTTGCGGTTAGAGAAAACAAAAAAATCTTTTGTGGGTCTCGGCTTGCGCCTTTATAATAAAATTCCAGATGATATAGTAGCATTACCATTATCTAAGTTTAAGACAGCCGTTAAAAATCATTTATTACAAAATGCGTATTATCATGTAAATGACTACTTATCATCTGAGAAAAATTCTTGGAAATAGTTGTCTGCAAATTGTAATTGTATAATTTAAATGTATAGCTTAAGTGTAAATCTGTATTGTAATTGTAACATAGCCCATCAGGCTGGGTAGGGACCAATACTGAACTGGGTTTCTTTCGGCGTAATCTTCCCAGCAGTGGTCGTTCCGAAACGCTAGTAGTTTTTAGCTTTTGCACTAAAATAATATTAAAAAAAATGACCTTCAATAAGAGATAAATTTATCCTACATTGAATAAAAAATTTTGACTTTGACTTTGACTTTGTATTTAAACCTATACACTTGATGAAACGGTAAAAAACGTGTAAATTTGGGGGATGGGGACATAGCAATAGATAAAAAAATGTCTGTTTGATTTGAATGAAGCTGTTAAGCCTAGGCAACATAAAGGGTACAATTGATTTTGGAAAACGGAAACCCTGATGCACTACCACAATGGTTCAGCTAAACTATAAGAAATATAAAAATGACGCCTTAGCAAAAGTTGTTCAGCCTGATGAGCATTTTTATCCACGCAAAAGAAGTCGCAGGCATCAGCTGCTATAATTTATATCTGAAAATTGCGCCTTTATCTTTTATCAGGTAGGCTTAAGGCATAATGTTCCAAAGGCCATGTTCTGCTACGGTGGGCTCGTAGAAGGAAAAGGAAATCAAAATAGTAACTGAGGAGATTGGCCCGGCGAAAGTGCGCGTTACTAGCGCTTTTGCAAGTAAAGCGACAACGTTCGTGGTCCGCACTTGGGTGGGTGACCACAAGTGTCACAGAAATTTCTCAAGCTCTTCCATGCTACAGAAGGCCATGTATAAACTGGTCCAGGCTGTCCTCATTTTATGACAGTCGTCAAGTTACGTCAGAGGCCATCTAAACGGATCTAACCAGGTGAGATCTGCAATGTTGACTTTGCAACCCTTAAAAAAGATCTAACTTTGTAAATAGTCAACCGAAACCGAGCCAAAGGGAATAACCAAATCATATTCTTGGTGTTAACCAATGGTGTTACAGGAGAATATGATTTGGGTGTAGGTTTGGAGGAGAAGCATGCAACGTATGCTAAAAGTATGCAACGTGCCAGGCTAAGTATGCAACAAGCTTTGACTTGATAACTACACACATATCCTTTAAACATACCTCAGCGATAACATCATTCTCCAAGTAGATGTGATCTTTTAACATCAACGCCAACTTTTCGATAACTTCTTTTGGCCAATCTTCGAAGTAAGGAATCCTCACGAGCAATCGACAATATGTGTGTATAATTATCTCTTCTTTCAATACCTTTGGTAATGATTTGTACAGACCATTTCTCGCCTCTATAGATTTCAATTTCGTGGCGGTAAAATCAAAATAGTTTCTTATTTCTGTTGTTAATTTTTCAGGTAACTGACGGGTTTTTATTAAATTTCTTACATCTTGCTCGCTTCTGGCAATCTCGTCATCGAAGAATCGTTCTCGAGTGAAAAAAGAAAATATTTCAAGAGTCAACCAAATGGTACAAGTAGTGAGCAGTCCGTAGGAAAATAAACTCATCAAAGGGTGAGGATATAGAAGTCTATATACCGGGGCCATGTTGTAACTTGGGCGTGACATATAGTTTACAGCTCTCCAGAAATGTGTGTACAAAATTAACGCCTGACTAGTTTTCTCTTCAAGAGACGTGTTAAACTTCATATTGAAAGCATCATCAAAAAATTCGCATTGCACAGCAATTGACGTCCGCATTAATTTTATTAAGCAAATTGTATCATTATAGTGAAGGAACTGGACCACGATAAAAAATATCATGACTCCGATGCGTAAAAAATGATATATAATGGCCCTCCTGAAAGACTTCCAGTTACGATTCCAGTATTTTGATAATTCATTTACTCTGAACAAGCTTATTATTGTGAAGAAACTAATCACACAGTTGAAGACATTGGCTTTGCAGATGTCGCAGTCGATATTGTCGCCGTAACGAAGAAACATAATGAAAACTAAAGGTATAGACGAAATTGTATGGAAAAAAAGCTTCTGGGAACAATAATGTAGCAAAACACAGTCTTTGTCAAGCACCATCCTTCTGGTCATGCTGTCGACGTAGCCAGTCCGGGAGTTGATGAATATGTCTAAGATCAGGAAAACTTCGAACGACATAGCGATGTAGTATGAACTCTTAGGCATTGTGCAGAAGATAACGGAAGTAAAGCATAAAATAAGGAGTTTGTACACTATGTAACCGTGTAGCATAAAGATATCCCAGACGGTTCTGAAATAAAATATAAAAAAACATTTAGTTATTACTATCATCATCATTCCGCCGTTGCCGGTCCAAAGCCTAAATAAAAAAGGAGGAGGGTTGGCTGGAGGTGACCGTGAAAGTATCGGGCGGCAATAACTCATTCCAAAGAAGCTATAACAAGCCATAAGTTACAAAATTTCATTTAAAAGCGTGGACTCGCCAAAACTAGCAATGGTCAGCGCGGCGTTTTAAAGCAAATTACGTCCAAATGGTAAAGTACAAAAAACCCTGGCCCCCAGTCCCCGGTAGCCCCGCTAGTCCTGGCTTCAGTACCGTTCATGGCATTGCTGGATAGGTCCAGCAAAGAAGAACCGGCACCATGTTAAGAACGAAATCTAACAACAAAGAGACGAATATTCATCGATGTCTCAGGATCAATCGGTCCAAAACCGGGAGCGATCACAATATATTATGAGGCATCATGAATATTGATCTCAAAATCGAAAGGACGCGGCTGATGAGGTCCACGCTCCGACCACCGCAGGCCTAAATCAAAAACTCCGAAGGCTTCCAGCTTGAACTATCAAATCGCTTCGAAGGCCTTCAGGGTTGCTTAAGAGTGGAAAGATTAATCAGGGGTTTATAGAAGTTGCCTAATTGGTGAAATTAAAGGTGTTTAAGTTCCGCCCCAAACGAAAACCTAAGAAAATATCTGCTCAAAGAATTTTTCTAAGAGCACCTCTTCGAAAAATTATTTCTTTGGATCAATTCAGACTAAGCGGAAAAATGCTCGAACACTTTTTAAATAGTAATTAAATATCAACCTTATTCCGTTCAGACAAAGCTGAACATAGTATGCAACGTTTAAATCGTATCCAAAAGATAGCAGCACAAGAGGATGTGCAATTGCACATCCTCCCAATATCTACGCGAGCGCACGCGCAACTGCTCGAACATGATAAAACGCGCGCGCGACTTCGCGTGTTTTTTCGAACAGCATAGCACTCGGAGATTTTGCAGCGGCGGGTGCGGCAAAAATGTGATAAAATGATTAACCTGAATTTGCTCAAAGGATGAATGACATTTCGGTGCCTCCGAAAATGTCGCATGCGATCCATTCTCATGGCATGTGTGCTGTGGTAATAGTCTCTCGCTCGCTCGTCAGAATACGACAGCAGGAAAATGTCGTACCACTTCCTCTTGCAAGAGGCGGTCCAGCTTAGCCCAATGACCTCTGTTTTCAATACATCGCGTTCCGTTACGATCAAACACGAATGATCGTAGTAGGACTCGTGGAATGGGTCTTTTTGGAGCATATTTATTATTTTCAATTAAATTTATATTGTTAACTTTTTCAACCTCAAAGAGAAGCTTCGTGTCTTTTTTTAATTCTTTGTGACAGTAGTCACAGTGATAGGTAGGATGTTTCCAAAAGATTTCCAACCAGTATTTTTTCACATTTTTTATTATTATATTATAGTGTACTTGATAATCTCTTTGGGTTTTTGTCGGAGGAAGATTTAGAATATACAATTATACTATCCATAAATCGTAGTTTCGGAAATCATTGAGGGAGGCCTATGTCTAGTAGTGAACTTTCTGTGACTGATATGAAGATGATGATGAACCCTAAATCCCTAAGTAATATCCACAGGTATTTTTTTTGCTCTTTGGTCACATCCAAAGAAATCGATCATTTCATAGATTTTTATGCCTGTCAAATCCCGTCGATAAGTAAAAAAACTAGATCTGTGTTATCAAGTCATCGTTGGCAAGTAAGAGCAGGAAGAGTATCCATGTTGGTAGCAGAAAATTAACATATTAAATTTGACGAAACACCACAACGTATTAGAAATATCACAATGTTCAGAAAAGTTCGCAGAGACGGATTCCATGAATCGTACTATGATCATCCCTGTCTAATTGTTACTGAACGCGATGTGCTGAAGATTGACATCAAGGGGGTGAGTTGGACCACTTGGTGCAAGAGGAAGTGGTACGACTTGTTCCTTCTGTCGCATTCTGACGAACGAGCTGGGAATTACTACCACAGTACCCATGCCATGAGGATGGAGCGCATGCGACAATTCCGAAAGTACAGGTCCTGTATCCATCCTCTGAGCAAATTTCGGTTAGCTATGTTCTTTCAATTATATGCCATGTAGTTTCCGACGGTATTCAATCTCTAAATTGAAAATATGATGAAGAAATTTTACTACGAGTAACGTATAAATCACATAATTTCAATTTGGATAGTGTTCCAAGTATATCATCATTATTTTAATTGGCATAACGTCCACGGTTGGACGTAGGCCTCTCTCAAGGACTCTCAAAATAGCTGATTTAAGGCGGCTTACATCCAGCGCCTTCTAGCGACCATGGTAAGGCCTTCTAACATCATCAATCAACCAATTTGCACTTACCTGGCTGTCGTTAGAGGCAACTTAACTTTTTAACCAATTGCGTTAGTTCCACAGTGGACTCATAACAGAACATACTAAAAGAGCATGCATACAAAAATGAATGCGAAGGCATAAATTAGTCGGATTCTTTATTTTTATTAGCAAGTTTGAGTTTATGCGTACTTGACGCCTCAGGGGATATCTTGCGAGCGAAGCGATTTATTCTCAATTTTTTATATACTTTGAAGTTATTTATATTTAGTTTAGTTTTTAGGGTTTCGTACCCAAAGGAGAATTATCATCTTCAGATCTTTTTGTCTTCAATGCAGGAGCAGGACCCTCTTTGTACTTCCACAGCCATTCTTGGCCAGAGTACTTTGGCCTACACTCTCCTCGCTGGCCTGATGGGTTGGAGAGGTCACGTTGATGTTTATAAGCTTTGTTTAGCTTGTATTCCTAAGCCGCCTTTTACGACATCCACTGGACTACTTGGAGTGGCCCTATTCTACTCTTCTGAAAACTACACGGCAAGCCAAAGGTTAAACCGGGACCATATCACTAAGACTCCACTGCCCATCTGTCCGTCCGTCTGCCGTCCGTTTGTCCCTCAACAGGCTGCTTCTCATGAACCATGATAGCTAGACAGTTGAAATTTTCATAGGTAATGTTAAAATTTCAGAAACTTGATATTTTATAGATATGGTACGGAACTCGTCATATGCGAGTCCGACTTACACTTCGCTGGTTATTTATTAATTATGATATTTAGTATTTAGTTTAATCAAAGTATAGTTTATTTGTGTTATTTAAGTTATCTATGTGTTTATAACTAAAAAAACTAAATGAATGGAATGTTTTGTAACTTAGTTCTAATTTTCAGGAATTTTTGGGACTGCTTCATACTTGACGTTGTCATTATTCACAAACTTCTCACATTTGCTACTACTTCTGTTATCTTCTACTCTATGCCTAAGTTTCTGTACTACCTTGCTGTATTGCTGGAAGTTTTCATGATCTTGGATATATACATCAACACACAGACTGGGTACATTGACCCAAAGTCCAGAAAAATAGAGCTTAATAGACAGCTTGCGGTAAGACACTACTGCTCCACTAAGTTGTTCTTCCACTCTTTCTGCTCTATTCCCGTAGTCTCCCTCATGTTTCTGCGATACGGCGATGACGTAGACTGTGATATCTGCAAAGCTAACAACTTCAACTGTGCCATCAGTTTTTTGACAATAAACACTATGTTCAGAATATGGGAACTATCATCGTATTGGCAGAGAAACAGCAAAACTTTTAAAAAAACCTTGGTTTTTCATTTCTTGCGTATCGTCGTTCTCATATGTCTGATTATGATGCAGTTTCTACATATAAATGACACGATATCCCTGCTTGCAATGATGCATGGTCCCAAAAGTATAACATCGAAACATACTTACTTCTTCGACGAAATGTTCGTAAAAATATACTTTGAACAGGGGAAAACGTCAGACTTTTTTATATTAATCATGCATATTTGGAGAGTTGTGGTGTTTTTGGGACGGTCCAGATTGGGCGTGGCTGAAAATTATACAGTCGTCTATCCTCACCACTTGTGGCAGATAACAGCGTTTGTGCTGATAAACGTGGGTGTCATCTGGCTCCTTATCGAATGCTTTTCCTTCCTTACTCTTAATACATATTTTGAAGATGACATCATTAAAGCCGAAACATGTGTATTAAACCTGGTTAGAGCTCGGCAGCTTTCTGAGGGACTATTGTTAGATGTTAAAAATTATTTCGACTTCACTGCAACGAAAATACATCTAATGGAACACAGAAATGGCCTTTACCGTTCTCTACCGCCGGACTTGAAGAACACGATCAGGTGGCATTGCTACGGCCGCCTGATTAGGAGAATCCCTTGTTTCAATGACTGGCCGAAGGAAATTATTGAGAAGCTGGTTGAACTGATAAAGGAGGAAATCTACCTTGAAAAGCATGTAATAGTTGAGGTTAGTTTATTGCATTTAGTTCTTTCACGTAATTAATATTTATTATAGTGGATCCGATCATGAGCAGGGTTGCAGGAAGGATGCAAGGCGCTTTTGATCGGTCGTTTTGAAAATCCTTGGGGGGAACTTTAGCCAGCAGTTGAATTCCTGTGGCGGATATGATGATCATGATGATGATAGTGGATCCGATGACCCAGATGGGTGGCGTCGAAGAAGAGGCCTATGCTAAATACATACATACATACATACTATCACGTCTTTATCCCTAATGGGGCAGACAGAGCGTTTTGGGTCTTGCGGCTCTATGCACAGCCCAGGGCCGCAAGACCAAAAAGCCACTTTTAGCATCATAGTGGGCGAGAAGATGGAAAAGCAATCAATACAGTGATGGGTTGCTAGCCGCATCGCCTGTTAATATGATTCGCATTTTTGCCCATTCCCTCGATCGGCTTTTACGATCTGCGCGGGAAGAGAAGCAGCTGGTACATTCTAAATTTTTTCATTTCTCCCAGACCAGCATGGGAGTATGCTAAATAGTGGGCGGAATAAGGGGATAGCTCATTTTACCAACAGCTAAGCGTAGGATCATCAAAGGTAGGTACCAAGTTTGACTTGACAAATTAAGCAAAGTAATTATTAGATTTCTTTTTAGCTGTGTTGGCGTAGTCAAATCGTCATCTCCAAGTAGATTATAGTATGATTAGTAGAAGATGGATGACGATTCTAAAGTAGTTTCCTCTAGCTCTGACTAATATCTCTTTTCTCTTTTCTTTTCACTGGTTACTTTTTATTTACTTTCCTTAATGTTCCTATGTACCTATTTTATAGTTTATGCATTTTATATTATTTTATGTTCATTTATATGTTATAAAAAAAAATAGTTTGTACTCCTATGTTTTAATTGTATACTATTCTTCTACACTGTAATACTCTAACTGCGCCCATTCCCCCACATCTTTTATAGTCTTCTTTACTCAAAGGTTGGCTGGAAGAAATCACTTTAGTCATAAGTCCGCCTTTGTACCTACTATATTTCAAATGTACTTTTGATTATTGTCATACTTAGTTGATGCAATAAAGAAATTTTATCTTAACTTAGATTCCGTTACTGAGAGACGAAATTTAAAGCTGTCATGGTTTAATTATCTTTAATAGACATAACTAGGGTTTGTGTTAACTCAGGCGGGGATGCCAGGCGATGGGTTGGTGATAGTGGATCAGGGGGTGTTGGCGGTGTATACATCACAGCATGAGGAGAAGGGGCACCTTATCGACGGAGACCACTTCGGGGAGCTCTCCCTGGTTACCGACAACGAGATCAGAACTTCCTCGGTCGTCACTGTTACTTCATGCAAGGTTCGTTTGCATCTTTTCGGTCTTCACGACCCCATTTCTTCTTTCATCGTCATCATCAGGTCTTTTAGTCTCCACTGTAGGAGTACGACCCTCTCTGTACTACCAGAGCCATACTTGACAAGAGCAGCCAGAGGATTTGGCCTACACTCTCCACGCTGACCAGACGGGTTGAAGAGGTCGCATTGCTGTTTATAAGCTTTGTTTAGCTTGTATTTCCTAAGTCGCCTTCTACGATAACCACGGGAAGACTCGGAGTGGCCCTATTCTACTCTGCCAGAAACCACACGGCAGCCACATTTCTTCTTTGTCATTTCTTAAATATTATCCATCTACCTAGATCCTATACACGTCGCAAGGAAGGTCCTCCTTGCCTGTGTCTATAAGACGTTAATCATGGATAAATCATTAAGTGCGTGCGTGTGCGTGTGTGCAATCTCACCACTGGAACGTAGTTTAATCTTGAGAAGCTTGTTGGCCTAGACCGCAATACTAGCGCAAGTGAAGTAACGTAGAGAATTGCCGCGTGCAAAAAAAATTTCGAGCTCTGTTAAGCTGTTGGTCCCAACTGTCATCATTTTGTGACAATCGTCAAGCTGTCAGATGCTTTTAAGCAGATTAAAAAATCTAACATATAAAAAACAACACAGACCTAGTTTTTTTAAATCTTTAAATCCTATTGGACAATCTTAAAAAAAAGCTATAATTAAATGGATATCCAACCACTACACACACACGCGCACACCCTAACACTCATATACATACATACACACAAGCACACACATACACAAGCACACACATACACATACACATACACATACACACACACATACACATACACATACACACACACACATACGTTTGTTGCATGTTAAAAGTTTTTTGTTTTTGTTGTTAACTTAATCAGATTAAACATAGGTAGTTAATAAGTCTCGATATTCACACCAATGGGAGAAGACGCTGGTATCCGAAACACAGCGCGAGCTAACTCGGAAACCAGAGGCTTCATGAAAATTTGTACATTATAAAATATCAATAAATAAATTATTATTATTATGTATCTCCTTTGAGAATCACGGGTCTTTTCACCCCGGTCCTTTGAGAGGCTTGCGTGGGGATACAGATCCAACACAATTATTATTATTATGTTGGTACGCTTTTCAGCCACGGGTCCATAGGGACCCGGTCCTTTGAGGCGTTCATGGGACCAAAGCCAACATGAAGAGGCCTTTTAGTACCTTTTTATCTAAAATGTGAGATGGCTGCATCTACGGAGGTCTATCCCTTAATTATTATTATTATTATTATTATTATTGAGTCTGTTGAGTCTGCTTATACTACTGTTTAATACTGTTGAATACTTATACTACTGTATAAAACTGTTTCAGGTTTTATTGCTGGACAAGGTTTTATTCAGGCAGATGATGAGGAACTACCCACACATATTTTATTGGTTGCAAGAGGAACTCAAGTCAGAGTATAGAGCTGAAGCTGTTTCTGCGTCGGCTGCCGCAACCACAACTGTTCAAGGATAACAGGGTTGCATCATCCGCTGCAATGAATGAGGGTTGATAAAGCCAGACAAATTGCGGCCCGCTATATAAAAACATTTATTAACCGGTAAAGACCAGCACGACATTAATAAATGTCCACGTTCATTGTCTTACTATTGTGTCTGGTATTGGCGGTAAAGGAACGGCTACATAAAAAGAGAAAACAACATGCAAACACCTAAATGATATTCTATTCTAGAAGGGAATGGCAATAAGTGGCCGCCGCGTCCAGTAGTCCATTTGGACCGCGATTGACAACTACTGGTCCAACGCAAACGGCGAAAGCGGGGGACAAGCGACGGCCGCCATACAGTTTGCGATAGTAAAGCGGCAGTTGGCAGTCTGAGACGAATTATAGTGTTTATCAACTCTCAAGTCTCCGCGAACAGACTTTAGGTACAGTGGCGTTCTTAATGTTTACTTACTAAGTTACTTTTCTAGTGTCGCTGTTCTAGACATTATAGCTTTAAGAATTATTTTCGCTCGAATAAAGAATTATGTACTGTTATCAAATTTATTTTTTCTTCAACTACCACAAGAACTTTATAACCGGACAAGAAATAGTTAAATTCAATCAACAGAATTCTATAAGTACCTAGGGTTTGAGAAATGTGGATGGTTTCCTAATTTACTGGAAATGTTGAGAATGAGCGTGTTTTCTATTCAGAAAGAAAGATTTAGTTGTCAATCATCTCATTTTAAGATGAAGTTCATTTAATTCGGTGTCGTATTGTTTGTAAACAATAATAGAGTTCTCGAGACGTTGAGTATTAAACGCCTTCAAAAAAGGAGGAAGTCCTCGATTCGTCTCGGTCTTCTTTTTACATGTTTCTATGTTCACCGATTATTGAAAGTCGCCTGGACCGATTTAGAAAACTCTTTTTTGTTTGAAAGGGTATACTTGCGAGGAGGAGGCTTTTGTGCGGTAAATAGGGTATACAATATTTATGTTACTTAATTCTAGGGTACGGTTGAATAAAACCAAATGATTACTACACGCAACACCATTTATTACAAATATGCTGACAGATTATAATAGAAAGAAGGCGTACAACTATTATAAAATCGAAACAGAGTTTTCATGAAAAGAAAATACAATCTTGACTAAATTCTTATAGCAATGTAAGATTTTTTAAAATCTTAATCTCTTCGCAATTAAACAGTGGGCATTCGAATTACCTACAGTGTTTTTGGCTTAGCTAGGTACTTATTTTTTGGTTTAATTTGGCACTATTCATAATCATTTGGTACCATATTCACATCATAATTTCTAAGACTGAAAATCAATACACATCTTTCAATATTCGAAGACTATCCTCAATACTGAGACCGCTGTTATATAATAAACATTTAGCATAATATCATATTTCAAATAGTATGTCAACTCCAACGTACCTTACCGTGTAATTCTTCAATTGTTCGCAACAAGCAAGAAACTTGCACCGTGTAAATGAACCTTTAGCGTCGTAGGCTACGGCGATCGCGCATTCGACTCACCCGTTTTGCGCTGAAGTGTACATACTATTAGATATGTGTATTATTAGTAAATCATACATACTATTTTTACATTTACTTTTTGTTTACAAGTCAGTAAAACAAATTATACATTTTTTTTTCATATTATGAATCTTTTTCAATCAGTGCAGCGTTTAAAACAAACGTTTTGTATGAAATACATCTCTTCGCTAGTAAGAATTTAGTCAAATCGTTATGGAAATACCGTACGATGCTAGTTCTCCAGTTAATTGTAAGATAGAGAAATTTGATTTTTTTTCTAATGTATGTTTTTTAGTATTGATCAGCGTAAACACATTTAAACGCAGCAGGCATTGCTGTCAAAAAGTAGAAATAAGACGCTTAATAGGCCAATGACACTAAAATCGCATGTTCTAAGACATGTTTAGTTTCTTCCGTAGAATGAGTAAAATAAGGAGATTAAACTAAACTAAATAAAAACATGTCATAAAATCTTTACTTCCAATATTGTGAGCTTAGCAGCGCAGCGAAACAAAATACTGGATGCATAATCAAGTACAGATAATGATCCTATCAAGTATACGGTACTTCGCCTGATAGCGTCAAGCGGCACTCATTTTTAACCTCGATAAAGTTAAGTGTTTTAAGTTTGACGCATGTCTGTTGGTCTGTCTGTGTCATCGTAGCGCTCGAACGGATGGAGATTTTTTTACGTGAAAGCAAGCTCATGGTGGTTCTAAACTATGTTTGATAAAAATCGGTTCAGTCTTTTCAAAGTTATTGGGCGTTTATGCTTGAAAGTCAGGGTTTTCTATTTGCTTTGTAATAGATGGCGCTATCATATATTGGATATCATTCGAATAATAGCCGCTACTGTTCTTGACAGCCGTGAGATTTTTTTACATTTCGCCCCGCAAATAAATTTGTGTATCAATTTCGTGGGACCGTTTCGCGCGATATTGTTTGAAGTTATTTCCATAGTAGTTAGCTCTGTAACCTATAGCACAATGAATTGTGAAGCAGTCGGAACATCATTGTTTGCAAAACTCGTTAGGTATTGATTTACTGTCACGTAACCTAGATCCTTACTTCATACAATAGCTTAACAGTCATCTGATAGTGTCATCTTATTTGAATGTAAAACCAAAAACCTTGTTCAAAGGTGAGACTCCTCAATAAGCTACTTCGTTAGGCTATTCCAGTGACTTTTGTCCTCATTAATATTATCCAACTATAATGAGCAAAAAATAAATTTACTAAGATAAATAAAATCAAAAAGTCACTACAATGATGTGCCGATTGTTCTTAAACGTGTGGTCTTAAATGGCCCATGAAAAAACAAATGATTCACATGAATTGGAGAATAGCATCGCATTGTCCTTGTATTAGTGCCGTTGGGCTGCACCAGGCGCCAAGTAAGGAGAACCTCGCTCAGGAGCCTAATTTTTGAAATGTGGATCGCTAAATTCTCAATTTTTCATCAAACAATTAATTGTTATTAGAAAATTGTTAGTTTGGTGAATTCGCATTTCAAAAATAGTTTCTTGATTCAAAATAGTTTCTTGAAAACAGTTTAGCTTGTCGTCATGTCACAAAATGGCTGCTATGCTCAATATGATGAAAATTTCTTTGGAATTTAATAGATATGGCACTGAATACGAGTATAAACCAAACACGCTATGTAAATTTATGTTAATAAGATTCAAGCTGAAATTACTTTTATCGTCAGTCGTAGTCATCAGTTTTGAAACTTTTGATCAGATTTCAGTTTATTTATTTGTCATTTTGACATATAGAAAGAAACTAAAAAAAAATTATTTTCTTTCTTTCGTTCTTTATAGTCACTTTTATTAAGTAAATGTCAGTTTCTTTACCGCCTCGGGCATTGTCTATCCCGCCAAAGATAAAAACGCGTAAAACAAACATGAAATTGAAATGCAATTTCATATCCGAAAAAGATTTTCATTACTTTGGTTTTATGATCGTGACTATCAGACACTGGCTTGTTCTTGTGAATTTTGTATCTGATGTTAAAGCCCAAGAAAACTTCTAGAACCCAGACATAGGTACATACCCTAATGGTTCAGGTAAACTATAAGAAATGTAAACATGACGCCTTAGCAAAAGTTGTTCACCCTGATGAGTATTTTTTTGCACGCAAAATCGCAGCTAGCAATAAAGTGTTATTAACTCCATATCCTATTGTAAATAGGATATGTTTTTTTCCTTTGTTGTTTTTTATTCCTTGTTTGGTATTGATTTCTGAGAATGTTCCCAATTTTTTTTGTTAATTTAGTTCCGCGCCATTTGTCTCTCTGTACGTCTAGATTACGGATTTTAATGCGGTTTTCATCAATAGATAAGAGTGATTCGAGCCCATTAGCGTGGCAACGTTTATAAAACGCTTATCATCTATCACTTTCTTGCTGGTAGGTCTGTTGGGACTGACATTTTCATAGTCCTACTAGTAAATCTATTAGGTAAAAGTTCCCAGTAGTCCTGTTAGAAACAAACTTGGTAGCACTACTGGGACAAGCGTCACTGTTCCGTCAAGTGATATAAACTTTATCTTGATTCATCAACGATGCCATGCTACGTTGCAATATACAGGGTCAAACTATACTAGAACTGTCTATAGGGCGAATTCAGTCCATGATGATAACCAAGGACTCTCTCCTGCTGGTAAATCATTTAGTCAAATATTCAATAGTGGAATCATCAGTAAAGTGGAGTCTATATCCCATGCATATATTCTTTGTATGATCTTCATTTCTGAGACTGTTTTCAAATCCCAACGGAGGTTTCTAAAGAACATACTTACAGAACAATAAGTTTTGGCCTTCCATACAAATGAACCGATCAGCTGATCCAAAAACGCAAAAAGGACAAAAAATATTGTTTTCATTTTGATAATGTTCATAGTAAAAAATTGATCAGTATCATGGACTGAATCTACCCTCAAAATAGTTTTAGTGTGTTAGACTTTATTCACCCTAAAATATAATATTTGAAGCTGCAAATATTTTGTGACACGACGTTTTAGAAAACATACGTAATTTCCTAATTAGGCCGAAGAATTTTAAGTTCAACTTAAAACTAGATAGGTCAGTATCTTATTACAGACATTATTATGTAGACGTAAATTATTTAAGATACACATTTAAAATTTAAGTAATTAAAAAGACGACGGTTGCGGCGGCAGCCATTGCCGAATCACTGGATAGATTACATAATTTCGATAAAAGATCAGTAATCAGATCATAAACATTTGGTGCCATATTCATAAAAATCTGCGCTTATATATTTTTGGAGTTAAGACTATCAATAAAGCAATAAATTTAAGAACTGGATTCTTGTCGGTCAAGTATTTTCTATGTCTCCCTATTTTCGGCTAAATGCTTGGCCTCCCTATACGATACGACTTATGCTTTTTCTTTAACTTCATTCATGACTGACCTTCTTGGTCCTCCTTTTCCTTTCTTGGCTTCCACTTTTCCTTCTACGATGTTTTATATGAAGTTGTCATAGGGTCGCATAAGGTGGCCAAACATTTTTCCTTGTCTTATGTCTATTGTTTGCGTTCTGTTGCATAGAGGCAAGACTGTTGACTTAAAAATCATTATCATCAACAACAGATTTACTCTTAAAATCCAAAAAATTTACTCTTGGGATAAAACAAAGAAGCACATACTATTATGAATATTGCATTTAAAAATAAAGATAAACGCAAATCACAACGTGCCCATGCGCAGACCAGTGAATTCCGATTCACTGGTCTGCGCATGGGCATGGTGTGGGCCGACCTGTAACATACATTGAGGCTGAAGGGCCACTGATTCTTGAACGGGCGTTTTTTAGGTCTTCAATTAGCAAATTGAAAGGTGCGTTCAAAAACCTGATACGATTTGCATTTATATTTTAGCTCTTAACGAAGCTGTGAATACGATATTTGCCGATGTCAAGTTGCAAGCTAGAATTGTAAAATGTTAACTATAAACTGAACACTCTTTTCACTTTATAAACACGGTGTTCTGTTTTTCATCGCTTTCGTATTTTTTCAAATGGAACCTGCTCGCAAACTTCTCGACAAATGAGGAATACTTTTTGACAAATAAGAAATACTTTATGACAAATATGAAACACTCTTTGATGACTAAGAAATACTTTTTGACAAATAAGAAATATTCTTTGACAACTAAGAATAACTTTCTGACAATATTATTATACTTTTTGACAAACGATTCTTTTTGACAACTAAAAATATTTTTTTACAAATAAGAAATACTTTTTGGCAACAAGAACTTGATCAGCATTTTTGATTTGTTTTATTTTAAAAGTGAACCATCTCGTTAATTGTAAACTATAAGTTATACAGGTGTAACTAAAAATTAAAACAACGTTACAAATACAATATCATAGATGACTTTTCTTCAAATTTATAAAGCTTAGCTTCTGCCGCAACCTTCGTCGTTATTATATTATTTAGGTAAATATAACATCGACTTAGTCGAATAACTATCGCTAATATAAACGAGGAACTATAAACACATAGATTTTACAAGTCAGTCACAAACGTTTGGGATGTAGTGCACTTCAAGGAATGTTCGGAAGCAAAAATATATGATTACAAAAACATATTACAGTTTACAATTGTAGTTGTCATTGCCCCTTTTCACTCTTGACCAAAAGCTGCCAGTCTAGCGGTATTACTTAAATATGCAGAATGCCTTGGAGAAGAACGAATGACTACCGCCATTTTGTTTATATGAGTTTTCGCATCTGATCAAAAGTCAAACTGGGCATTGTTTCAATTTCGTTTAGTTGCTTCATCTTTTTAGGATAGTATTATAAAGGGAAAAGGTAAATACTCGTAACTTTAAGAATTGACATCTATCACACGATATTTCTTTGTTTCCAGCAAAATTTTTCCACAATTATTGACAACTTTTACGCTAATTACTTTTATTTTTTTTGATATGCAATAAAGCGCACTTAAAATTATAGGCCATCATATATTTTTGCTGCAGATATGAAATGGAAAGTCAGGGTGGCAGAAAATTCGGTCACCATACGAATTTAAACACAAGGATCTCAAACGGCTCCGTTACAGTTGTTCCAAAAATCACTTTACAAATTAGGTATACTTCAGAACGTGAGCTGCTTCACTTAGGTATACGCGACACATGTCCAGACCGTTCCTGCATACTGTCGTCCTATTTCGGTGTCAAACCAAATTAGACTTTAACATCACTTCGTAGCGCTTAATGTTTGCTTGATACTGCGGACTATAGCTTCGTCCATATGTCGTGTTGCTTTTGGAATAAAGGTCATGTCACGCGGTGATTATCGTGCGCAAGATGGGACGTGTCGAAGTATACGCGAATCTAGTGTTATTCTACATATTTTCCAAAAGCTGATCTGTAGGTGTGAATCCCGAGACTCAGCAGCGCACGTCCTTAAAGTTGTATTTTAAAAGTGTATCATAAGTTTTGCAATTTCAATTAAATCTGAAATCTTGACCAGTTTTCAAATACATCTCAAATTTATTGGTCTCTAATGTAACTTTAGTAATTTAACCCTGAACATAGTGAATCAGTAACGAGATGTCTCAAGGATTGGAAACCTACTCTGAATTGTTGACCTTATATCAACGTTACCGATGGAAGTAAGTTGTAACACATGTCAGAGCAAGCCTCCAGATTCTTGGAACGTAGATTTGTTCTAAGATTAATCTTATCAGACATTCAATTAATTGTGCTCCTGATTTCTACCACCCTGCATTTGATCACAGGTTTAATAACCTGGTGAAGTTAAAACTAACAGATGTAGAATACATTACAGTGACAGAGTGCTAGGGTTGAAACTTATTCGAGAACACATACAATTATATATCATTAAATATATCCACTACTAGGTTATAATGTCTTAAGCGTAACATTTACGGACACCGAGTGTACATAACTGGGGATACTATAACACGGAAATATTGTAAAATATGGCAACATTTGAGCAACACTAGAATTTTGCAAGGACGCGCTTCGTAATGTCGCATGTCTGAAAATGGGGAGATAGTCATAATATTCATCATTTTGGGATTTAACGGTCTGCAAAATTGAACCTTTTGCAATTTCAATATTTTAAGATAAGTACTTAAACATTCTGAAAATTCAACTTTTTTCATACTCAATATTTTAAGAATTTAACTTTTTGGTCCGAAAGAACAACAAGCTGTGCCTTAACAATAAGTCCATTTCATCAAATCAGAAGATACGGTGAAAGAGGAAGGTGACAAAACGGTGCTGAACAAACTGATTCTGCAAAATTACTCTGCAGTTTATGTTCACGATGGTCAAAGAAGTTGCGATTTTCATTAAAATGCTCTTTTGTTTGAGGCACAATTCGAGAGTTCAACACAATGACGACAGTGTGTATATATACTTTGAACTATAGTCAGATTTCTGATTCAGTACACCTTGCCACAGCTGTTTTTCATTTTACATTTGATTTCAGACCACAGCATTACGAAGCGAGTACCTTAAAGAGCATCTTACCCCAAAACTGTGTAAGCAATCATTATTAAGTACTTTTTCAATCATTTTGTCTAGGAGACAAACCATAGATGTGCTACGTTCTAAACATATCCTTGCACTGTTTTGGTGAAGAGTCAGCCTAAACCTGATGGAATTTAAGTACATTTATAAGCAAGTGGGAATCTTACGGTACATTTAAGCCGGTAGAGCCAGAGCCACTGCGATAAAATACCATTCAAACATTCAAACCCGACTAACAAATATCAAATTTCACTGAGAACTTACTGACGCACATAATTTACCAAGACCAACACTTCAAAGAGACAAAATTCGTTCGAAAGTTCTCGCAAATATTAAAGCTTAACTGAAGTTAGTCCAGTAAACATTATACCTTAGACACTTAACATTAATCTTGAACATGAAAACATTAAACATCCAAAGCAAATGAATGTTGGTGCATAGTAGATCACCAAATAATTTCTTTTAAAATTTAGTAAATACATTTTTTTGGTTGTGCTGCACCATGAACATTGATACGATAGACAGTGGACAATGTCGCAACTGGTGCAAGTCATCCATCTCAACAGCAATGCACGCATGGTGCGTGACATGTCGACATTGCTAGCATCAGTGATGCAGCACTCATTGTAAAAGAGTTTGTAAAATAATCATCAAATTGCAAATTTCTGAACAAAATAGATCCGCAACATATCCGTAAATATCGGCAAGGACTAAATTCAGTTCGCTCCTACTTTCATTTCACTCCTTGGCTCAGCGGCTCACATCGAGAGAAGCGTTGACATCGAATACAATAATATACTGCAGTTCACTTACATATAGCCCGAAAAATATACAGTGTCTAGCATATGTTTTGTCTCGTAACTAATCGTTATATACCGGGCCTACTTTGTGGAAGATCTAGATTCTGTTGAATATTTTACAGGTACGTTATAATAGACGATTATTACAGCTAAGGTTACTTGTCGTTCTTAGGCGGAAGGCTCTTGGAGGAAACACAAACGTGAAGTCATCAATACTTGAAATCCTAATTCCCTTAAGAAATTTCGCTAGAAAAAATTTACAATTTTGAAATTAACATAATATGTCATTTAATAAATACTCAAAAGTAATCCAATTAGCAGGTTACATTTGGGAAGTTATTATTTTTTCATAAATTGATTTAAGATAATATCGGTGTTTAGAATATGTGTCGCTTTCGCCCCAAATGCCTTTCGTCTGAGAGTCGCGTGGCTCATCGGCGTTTTAGCAGGATTGCTCCAAAATGGCAAAGCATTTTACAAATTTATGAATCAATGGAAACTTTTGACATATTTCTGATCAATCATGTTAAATGTTGGTATGAAACTCATACAATACCGGTTGCAAACGTAGATTTAACTCGGTTAGGAGTTTTTAAAGGTACAAAGTAAAAGTGCTATCTTAATGCAATCCTGCGGCGATTCTCAATAATTCCCACTAAAGTCATGAAGTTACGTATAGGCAGTACCTATATTATCATTTACATCCGTAAAATACATCGAAAATTAAAAACAATTCTAAACTTAAAACGTAAAATAAGTTTGGTTGCATTATTTGGTACAAAATCGGTATTTTTGGTAGGATATTGTTCGAGCAAATTTAAAACAGGTTACGAATATTTTGATGAAATAAAAATGGCGACTATAAAACAATTTTGTTCCAACATGGTGCAGGTGAATTTAATGACTTACTGACTAAGTACCTTATGTTACTATGACTGTATAGAACATCGAAAAATACTCAGCTTCGCCTACACAAATGAAAAGAGAACCGGATATCATCACATCCTGTATATATAAGGACAATATACGTATATATAACATTAACCTATGTACAAAAGTATAGGTAGACTACTTAATACATAATATATAATAATATAATAAATTTAGATACTTTGATAAAATATTTCAACACGAGATGTGTTAACAACCGTGGAATGTGGCACTTACAGTGCTAAAAGAAGAGGTATTTTTTCAGCAAAACATTAAACTGGATGTAGAACTTAAAAACAGGTAGATTAGGTCGAAAGGACGGGGTACGCGGCAGTTAACATAATGGAAGTACTGCAAATATCAAGCAAAGTAAATTGGAACAAATGTTTTGCATCAAATAGCTTTGGACCCGGGGTTTGGTCAAATTCCAATAACTACAGAAGGCGTAAAAAATTTGTGGCGATCTTCTGAAGATCGGGCAGAAAGCTCGAGTTGTATTCGATACATAAGATAGCTATGTACAAGGCGGTGTGACCGCTTATATGTACTTGAAGAGTAAGTACATACACCCGGTTGAAATACCGGCGTCTAGTCGTATACATATTATTTTGACTAAATTAAGCTGCGGCGACAGGCTAGCCAACGCGGCCCGTGGCCGATAGTCCCGAAGTAATATCGACCTTTTGACAATCTACCAAATGTCTTTTGCCAAAGGTTTTGAAATTTTAATCTGAATGGCTAAATATTAAATAACTTATTTTCTCGTAAATTTATTAGAAATTCTTGCAGCAAACACTTTTTCGTAAAATTACACTACTTACCTATCTAAACTCTGTCAGTAATTTTGATATACCCAAATGTAGCCTTATGGGTAGCCTGTGCCGCAGTACACACTATTTACATTATTAATTAACTACCTACTAAAATTACGAAAATGCAATCAAATTCACAAAAATTCAAAAGTTGTCTACCAAGTAGCAAGAGTCAGCGATAAGTTTTTAAAATTAGCTGTTATTTATATGGATGATATTTTGAAGTCCAATCAAGAACTACAAAAGCAGTTTGACACGCGCTGTCTCGCGTGTATTATGTGGGTGAATTATGCGCACGATTATCTGAAGGGCCATTTTTGAAATGCTGAGACACGAAATGATTGGATTTGTCCATTAAAAAAACCGTTTAGTGACTCAGCGTTTCAAAAACTGCGCCCTTGGTGACTCACTCTGAAGTACCGGGATATTGTCTAACATCTCTTATTTCAGATTAACATTGCAACTGCGAAAACAGTGATTGGACCATGAAACAAAATGTTAGATGGCAGATTCTAGTTGGACTTTCTATAGTAATCACGGGGTCTATAATTGCAACAGATATTTTTTACAGAAGTATAATAATCAGATAACACACTGCCTCTCGCTTCTCGATCGACATGCCAACATAAGCAAGTGATACAAAACGACGCACTTGCCATTCTATTATCACAGACCAGATCACCCGTTAATCTAAAATACAAGCTAGATGAATAATAACTAAAGCTGGTATGAAGCAAATCAAACCCATAACACCAACTCGACGATGCTACTTCTCAACTTAAACTGAAACATTAGAATGTAAGCTTTGTGTCGATGTACATTACGGTGGAATTTCCAAAACACCATGCGTACACAACGCACTGTTTACTTATTTTAATGAAATTTTACAAATCCTACCGTAATTACATCGACATAAAGCTTACAGTTCAATGCTTTAGTGTGAGTTGAGAAGATGTGACATGGTCGAGTTGATGTAACGGGCGATAATCTGTCCAGTCTCTAGTGATTATACAACCAGCTTCTGTTATCCTTGAATTTATCCTTGTCCTGAGTCAATATTTGCAATTTTGATATTAACGTTGGCACAAAATCGAATAAGGTTAAAAGCATTGTTTTGGTGGAGTAGAAGAATGTGCAGTGGATTGAAACAGAAAGATTGATCGTAACCGTACAAGCCGTTAGGTTATGGGACCAGTCGTGCGGTCAGTTGTGAGTTGCAACCAAATGTTCCGGTTGGTAACACATCGACGGCATAAGATGCTATTCATAAATTTAATCAAAAAGATTTTCAAAATTGCAACATTGACCTCAGACGCCAAGTTATCAAGTGCACCGTTTCGTCAGCTAATTTCCGCCACTCCATCCAAGTCATCCGACAACATGGATAATACTCTTTCGGTAATGTTATTGTACTTGGTGTCATCCAGGCGTCCTGATTTATATTGTACTATTTACATTACATTAAGCGACATCGATTACTATTTAAATATTTTTTTTTGTTTTTTTTTATTTTTTTTTGTTTTTTATGTTTTGTTTTACGGCAATACTCCAGCTATAATATGTTGATTAAATTGTGGTTTTGTACATCGGGTCGGGGAGACGTAGGTAAGTACGTAACAGATTCATAAAAGCAGTGACAACAAAAAAAGATGCTGTTTCGCAAAACAATAATATGTACTTGCAAACTATACGCCTGTGAAAAACAACAAAACATTTCCATAGTAATACGACATCTGCAAAAAACATCTTAAGCTAAAACGTAATATCAACTTATAACAACAACATAGACATAATAATAAGTACGTTTCTATGTACAAATATACATCATTCGAACTCTGTTCATCGGCGACGAGGCCGCCATTCTAGCTACCCTTTAGATTTAATCGCTATCTATTCATAATATCAATAAATTCGTAAGCGTATCCGATTTTAGAAGCGTTTCGAGACGTTCCGTTGTTGTCTTCATTGTCGGTGAGTTCAGTCTTCATACATTGGGGTCAATCCGGGGAGGTTTCTGTTCGGAGACTGCAGTTGCACTGTTAATTTCCGAACAGAAGCTAAAGTAAAGTCCACTTAACTGTAACTGTTTAGTCCGTCGGAAACAGTTTAACCGAGGAGGCCATCGCCGGGGGCCGAGTCGTACATTGAGTGCATCGGGTTCTCAATGACGTGGCCGGCCAGCTTGTGGCGGTCGCCGTGCTTGCGCCGGAGCAGGAAGTCGGCCAGGCTGGCGGTGCGCCGCGGCTGGCTCAGCTCCAGCAGCGCCTCAATCTCGCCACTGCTGCGGGACTCCGCCACGCTGCGACGCTTCTCGCCGCCCGCGCCGTCCTGGAATACGATGAGAGTAAACTTAGAAGCCCCTTAACCGAAAATTGAAGACTTCTTCAAACAATGGTATATTCATCAGTGGCGGAGCCTCCTTAGAAGCCGATTCCCATCGAGTTCCCTTAGGGGCTTCTAACATATATGCATTTATTACTAATAACAATTATAACCTTCGTATATCGGCGCACTTACTATTTTCATAAGCCGTAAACTAGTAGTATGTCTGGATTGCACGCACCCACATATTCAAAATACTAAAATTCTCTCTGGTTATTGAAATACACTCACAATCATAAATGCACAAACATGCTCAGATACATATTATTCACACTAAGTTAATAAAAATAAGCCGGACATGGAACGGCTTATTTTATAGCTGTACTAGTCCAAATTCTCACCCAACGCCACTGATATTCATATTACGGTATTTGACTCAAATTAAGGGTACCGTAGTAGACAATGGACCCTTATAGTTTAGCCATATCTGTTTCTCTGTCCGTCAAGGTTTTACTCTCAGATTATACTCCCCTTCTACCTGCTAAAAGGTTGTATACACGTGAAAAAATTCACGGCACTAGTATGCCTTTATAACGAAGTTTAGAGGAAAATTATAAGAGCTAAGAAGCGTTTATAAATTAAAAAGTCATACATAGTCGATCAACTTATAAAATGTACTCGGAAAAGGAAAATTTCAAAGAAATTCATAAGAGAAATAGTTTTATTAGGCGTTTTTAGTTGCGTGAACTCAAAGTCGGCATTTGTAACTAAGGAACAACGTAATCCGAAGCAAAAAATAATTATTGGGATCTGCTCAAAAATAAGCAAATTCAAATCTGTTGGTTCAAAAGGAAAACTGAAATGTAAAAGAAATAGGATGGACATACAGCCGTGTTAAACTGCCATTAGGTGTCACGCGTACAAAAGAAATAGCGCGTTGTCCCCATCACGTTATTTTAACCAGTTTTCTTGCTGTTTTCGAAGACTTCTTTTTAATGTTATTTGTTGTTGCTAACATATTGTCCAAGAACAAACTTAGATACCCTCGTTGTAGCTTGCGCAGCTCGCTTTCACGGACCTATATAGTTAAAGTAGTTGGGGCTGTAAAGAAGAAAGAAGAAGAAATAAGTTTACCTCCTGGCCGAGTTCAGTGGACCTAGCACGAGCATGCAGCATCGATAGCACAGCCGGTAGAGGCACTCCAGAGCCATCCGCGAATGAGTGCGGGCGCTCTAGCTTGCGCAGGACCCGGGCACGGACAGCGCCCGCCACGCTCTCACGGGATGAACTCGCTCCATTGGCCATCTTTGGGCTCATCGACCCATTCTGGCTTTCTGAAATTATTTTGAGTCACGTTATAATAGAATACCTTGATTAGGAATCATCTTAGTTACGATAGCCTCAACGGTTTACCAGATCCAGTGCTGAAGTTCTCGACCTACTGACACCATAGAAACAACAAGTGAATTACGTCCGTAGCTGTAAGTGTCCTACAATGTGCTAAATAATGACAATATTTCTGCAGTAATAAATCTAAAATCACTGATATTAATCAGTGATTAGTGACTTTAATTTGCAACGTTTTACTCTATTATCATCACAAAATAATTATTTTTTGATCCTGGATACTTACTACCTATTGTGTGCTTTTGGTCCTGAACATTAGCAATAAAGACCTCGAACAGATAACTTACTTGTTCTTGAGGGGATACTTCACTTACCCTTGGGGATGGAGGCGCGTGGTGTTTGTCCGGCATCCTCATCCGTGCAGCCCTCTGAGAGTGTCTCCAGCGGGCGGTGGTCGCGGCCATTCTGCTCGCTGCCACCACCGACATTGCCATCAGTCGACGTCGATGGAGTGGGGTTCTGGAGCCAAACAATAGCAACCTATTATATACCCCCTCATGTTTAAGTGTTAAGGTATAATGTATGTTATAATATTGATCTATATATGTACCTATTCATTGTTACTTAAGGTATCGGTTGGTAAAGGTATTCGGATGCAGCACTGTCACGATATCTATAGTTTAAAGTACTCGTAACAGTTAGTTTATTACTACCAATAGTATCAATTTGTGTTTTTACTTATTCTTAGCTGCATCTGCAAGCATCTTTAGATACCACTACCACCACCATACTTTGGACTGATAAAAATTTTCATGACTTAACACTTCACTACAATATATACCCTGTGAAAGATTACTACATACTTGTTGATGTTACTAATAGAAGTTACAATTTTTAGACTTACTGGTTTGACTTACTTCTTCTTTTTCTTATCGTGTGCGTTAGTGACTAACACTAGTGTCAGAGCTTTTGAACCGCCTTAAAGGCCTCTGACATGTTTTTTAGGTAACGACCAATGTCAAAGACAGTGACCGGTACCGACGGCTTAACGTGCCCTCCGAAGCACGGATCATCTTACTTATCAGACCAAACTAGTTAGACTTACTTATGAATTATTTCATCATTTTCATTCATCATTTCATCATCATCACTTATGAATACAAAATTACTCATGAATACTTTAATATAAAATCAACTTACGTCATAGATGTCATTGACACCGGGGTCAACCGTCGCCCCGACTCCCTCTAGGAAGAAGGTGACCATGTTGCCCTTGCCCTTGACATCTACAGTCCCACGGCAACGTAGTTTGTAGCCGCGAGTCGCCAGGATGTCGTATACCTCTTGCGTTACCTGTACAACATATTTCGGTAACAGGAAGAAAACACCGCACTTTCGCGCCAGCAATCCTACTTGACTACTTTATTGTGGTACCACAATCGCTCAGCTTTATATATTTCTCTTATAGTAATTGAGCACACCACAGGACATTTATTAAAAACACGAGCATTCAAATAATTTGTGTATAAAATTAATAAAGATTAATAATGACGATAAACATCAAAAGATAAACTACAAGGTCTCCATAGACATCAATCTAAGTACAACTTTTTAAATGTAAACTTTTTGTTTTGCCAAAGCATTCCCTAAGTCTAAATATTTCATCTCATAAGTGCATTCTATGAGTGCTACTTTTTTATATACCTGGATGTGGTCTAGGAGGCCAGTGGAGTCCATGCGTGACGCTACGTTGACGGCATTTCCCCAGATGTCATACTGCGGCTTGCGAGCGCCAATCACGCCAGCCACCACCGGTCCAATGTTGATTCCTGACGAAATATTGTTCTCATGCCTAACTATTGTTTATTTTCATCATACTTAATACAAAAATATTTTATTTTCGCTACAGCTCATATAATGTTAGAAACTTTGGCAGAAAATCATCGATGTAAATACAAATACAATTATTACTTTAGAAAAATGTTATCTTTAATAAAAAAAATGAGATTTTATTGCCAAAGTCTCTTTCTATAAACTAATTTATACTTAACTCACAAAACTAAAAACTAAAAAAGTGAAAATGTCGGTACCGTTCGCACTTGCCAGTAATCGCTTGGCATGCCTAATAACTAATTTTGGTTAATTTGCCAGTAGAAAAAGCCTGACCAGAAAAATATTATAAAGTGCCGTAGTTTACGTGAATTTTCTAATCAAAATGAGCTGAATAGAAAACAAGACAAAAATTATTTATTTTTCTGACCAGCTTCATCTTAAAGGCAATGAGTACTCACCAATGCGAATGCGGAAGCTGTTGAATGAATGCTCATTGACATACTGCAGTTGTTCGCGTAGTCTCAGAGCATAGTCCGCCATCGCAGTGACATGCCGGTAGCCGCGGAGGTCTCGGGTCGCAGCAGTTAGTCCTGTAAAAACGTTTAGTGTTGTCAGATGTTGTATAGAAAATTTACAATGCTAAAAGTCAACCAATCTGCGTAATCAACGTAGAAACAAACCTGAAGCAGCCATGTACGTAGCGCCAGTGCTCTTGATCTTCTCAATGTACTTGAACTGGTCCTCAGCAAGGATCTCGTCGAAGTCGGCGATGATCTCATTGAGAAGACGTAGGCACTCCACGCCCTCGTTGTTGCCCTCCAGTTCCACATAGAATTCCGAGAAGTTGGGGATCGAGGCGAACATGACGCATACTGACTCGCATTGCTCGTGGTATAGCTCCTGTGTGATATAAATTCACGTTTATATTACTAGTTTACAAATTTTTGACAATCACTCTCAATATTTGAACTTCACATTTTATTGGAATAAATGGTATCCTTCATGTAAATCCAGGTCAAATTTCATTCCAATCCATTCAGCCGTGGCGTAAAAGCGGAAAACACACCCATACATCCAAACATCCATACATCCAAACATTCATACATCCTTACATCCATACATTCATACATCCATATATCCAAACATCCATATATCCGTACATCCATGCATCCATACAAACTTTCCCATCAGACAGAGCATCTGTCAACAACTGCATTCCAAAGAGGGATGACTTCAGGCGCCGCTTGACGAATGAAACCAATTTGGATAGATACATTCTCAAAAAGAAAATGAATATGCTAAATGAGAAGAGAATTTAGAAGTAATAAGTAAGATGTTAAATTAATTTAAAAACTCACATCGATGTTCTTGTCGCTGCAAAGGAAGTGTTGCGCGACGTGCTCCGGCAGGATGTTGGCGAGCAGCTTGCGGTTGTATGCCTCAAGGTGTTCCATCTCCTCCTTCTCGTCTGAAAAGAAAACATGGTTCTGTCAGTACCGATAACTTGGATAGTTTAAATGAACAAATAATTTATTGCTTTAATAAAATGATATGTAACAGGCAAGAAATTTGTACCGTCTTAGTGGGGCTTTATGCATTCCTTGCACCCCACTAAAACGCTGGAAATAACTGTTAAAAGTCTAGACTTCTATTTGCACAGGGGAGGGTGGTCGTTCCTGCAATAAACGACAGACGACCGTAGATACGTTTCTGCGTTCCAGTTTCAATCAACAATGAGCGTTATTAAATGGTAAACAAATGTAATTTGGTTTCTCATACAAAAAGGTCGATACTGGCGAAAGTGTATGACGAAGATGACAAGGACTAACTGTTCGCTTGTAGTTTCCAGATGAAGTCCAGACGATATGTGCTCTCCGTCTGCTGTGAGTGGAGGATCAGCGCCACGGTGGCTCCCAGGGCAAGGACGATGTTCATCCATTGCTGATTCCAGTCCAGTCCGCAGTGGTGTCTGTAAATTTTATAAATATAAAGGTATAAGATATACGTTCACATAGCATTATAAAAAATGGGTCAGTTTAGATAGCAGGTAAAAAAACAACTCTGACTGTAACTTTTTTGCTCTTTTGCTCTGAGATCGAAACAGATCCAAAGAAAAGCCGAGGTTGTGATGTACAGATGAGTGGTTGGAATTCGATAAAGAATTGAAAGAAATAGCTGGAAATCGAAGTGATGGGGAAAAAAAGGCGATGCTTTTGCCCAACTTCTCATCGTAATTGTTAAATCTACTTTGCAAAAGTAGTGTACTATGAGACCTAAAAAAAGACCTTTCTACCAAAAGGCCTTATAATAAACAGTCGACTAAAAACAAATGAGAAAGGTTTGACAGGATTGCGGTGGTCCATCTCCATCTACCCCTAAAAGAAAGAAGTCGTAATAGTATGTAATCAAAAGGCAAACGCACTGGTAATCTGCGAAGAACGCCTGGTAATATATGTGCTCCTGGGTGGTGATGGCGATGTACAGCCCGGCGATAACCATCAAGATGATCGTTTTCGTCATGGTGATCAGGATCTGGTGGACTGCGCACAGGAACATCAGCAGCAGGGTCAGAAGCAGGTAATGCTGGAAGTAGAAATCGTAATGTTTTGAAGAATTAAGCTTTTATTCCAAAATCTAGGCAATACTTGCTATTTAATAACAAAATACGTCAACGATTACTTTGCTTGGTGTATTTGAAAGGCCGGCTAGTTTTAAGTGATTAAGACAATCATGAGGGCGAGTGTTAGGAGCAGGCTCTTCGATGGTTTCGCAATTACAGCACGCTACACCGACTACATTAAATGAATTAAAAGTATAAAGTATTCATATGAATAATTGCACACATACCTCGTTCATGTCATTCGGGCAGAAGAATTTCTCATCGTACTGCAGGTTGCGGCGGCCACCGAAATACATGGCGTGAATCTAAAAAATATTAAAAAAAATAAAATAATAAATTATTAGATATAGAAAAGTAAATGGTGAAGCTACTACTGGGATTATACGTATTGAGACGTATTTAATTTAATGCTCGGTTGAATTTGGTAAGGCAAGTAAGACGCTGCGGCAGCAATTTTCGCTGCTCCTAGGTCACAAAATTTAACTCGCGTCTGGCGCAGCGGCAAAGAGAGAAAATCCTTTGTTTTTTCGAACGTAGAGATAACACTGTATGCTGGAGGTAAACGATTCGTTTCATGTAACTAAAAAAAGAAGACCCCACTAGATTTGTGAACATTGCACTGGTGATCATATTTAAAACTGATATACCCATATTATCGACATTGACGTGGTGGACAAATCATTGGACTTGGACCACGAAGGCTGCTAAATAAAAATCATAAATCTATTGCTCAATGTCCATAAAAGATATATTACAATACGAAGAGAGAAAGAGAAAGATAACAAGGTCTTATTACTTATATCTAAAGATAACAGGGAAACATTATACAGCACACCGTATGCGACGGAGCGACTAAAACTGCTACCGCAGCGGCGTGATGTGGCGTGATTCGGCGACGGACATTGCTTACCATGACCACCTGAACTTGCAGGACGAGGGTGCCAACCACCAGAATCGACATGAGCTGGGCCAGGGTGCGGTTGTTGTGCACGCGAA
The DNA here is from genome assembly GCA_963555685.1 of Acrobasis consociella. Lineage (NCBI taxonomy): Eukaryota > Metazoa > Arthropoda > Insecta > Lepidoptera > Pyralidae > Acrobasis > Acrobasis consociella. Next base: position 2,283,965 of record OY743104.1, on the reverse strand, counting down.
CCGAGATGCGACGGATCCTAGCGCTGGTGTGCTGCGAAAATATCACAAAAATGTTTCCAGGAAATATTTTTACAGTAATTAACCACCCTCTAAAAACATAAAATAACAATATGCCACACTCTAAATTGGCCTCAGCATATGCTGGTGTTCGTAAAAGAAGCACCAGCGCTGGTGGAGCCAAGTTTCGTTGGAGCCAAGTTAGTTTCTCTTAAAAAAAGATATATTAACAGCTGTCACTGTCACAATACAGAAGGCAGTCTACAATACCTTGAAGTCAATGCAGAACACAAGGTAGCTGATGGCCAGCGGCACGATCGCGCACAGTCCAATCGTCACCAGGCTCACCAAGGTGCTGTGGAGAACATAACAAAATATTGAGACGAAGACATGTTTATTCCAGGCAGGCCAGGCAAATAAAGATATCCCCCGACTGTCAAGGGTTAGTTTACAAAGGGGTTGTTCCATAATCGGCCAGGTCATTGTACACTAGCGCAAAAAATATGTTAAAATAGTAGGAACGTAATGAGGCTAACATTGTATTTGTATTCGTCCTAATCTGAGTGTAACTTTAACTTAAAAATCGAGTGTAATATTACGTAATGGCGACACTGTCATGGCAGCTACCCATAAGGTGCATTCAAAACCTGTGGCACCATTTTTAGCACACTCTATGAAGTGCCATTTTTGAAACGCGGAGTCACCTTTACGAATGGTTTTTCTATACAAAAAACCGTTCCATTAGTGACACCGCGTTTCAAAAATGGCACCTCTGAACTTCAATGTGTAACATAACGTCATATTTAGTAACTGTCAAAGTCAAACAACGATTGACTGACAAACACCATCTTGAACGATTGTGACATTTGTGACTATAAACGTTAAATGTCACTCAAACGTCAAAGTCACTTTGAAAAGCGCGAAGTTGATAGTAATAAAAAGATAACCTTAATTACGGCATTTCAAACTAAAACTACATTAACAATAGAATGAATTTTTGGAAATTATTGATAACATATTGCTTACCATATATAACTACTAATTTAAGGTAGGTGTACAATGACCTGGCCCCGCTCCCATACATCTCTGGAACGACCCCTTTAACCATTTCATTTTACTACCCCCCTCAGGCATATAGGCATATTAGTATACTTTGGGTAGCTCACCTTTATAATCACCCCCAAAACTTTTAAACCCAGTGGTTTACCGATTACCAACAAACATAGTTAAGAACCACCTCGACTAAGTCAGCTTTAAAACAAACAAAAAAAAATTGCATAAAGGTTGGTCGATTTGTTCACGCGTTACAATGCCACAGACAGATACACAGACATGTCAAACTTAAAACCCTCCGTTTGTTTCTAGATAGATTATCAGTGCCTAATAACAGCAAACAGCCTAACCACTTATATAAAAAATGTTAAAACTTACATGTCGAAGGCGAGCAGCTGAATGATGATGACTGCGACATACACTGCGAGGGTGCATCCGAAGTATGCCTTCAGCATGCGGTCGCGCTCAGCAGTGTACTGCGAACAACAGTATTGGGTTAAATTCCCGTTACTTTACAGGTTAAATTCCTAATTCTGTATTTATACATAAAACCTAAGCTATGCAGATGACATGGTTCTGCTCAGTCCCTCAGTCAAAGGATTACAGAAACGAATATCTATGTGTGAAGAATACCCTAAAAAGTATTACTTAGTGTATAATGTAAAAGACAACAGAGATAGTGGCTTTATGCCCAGTCTGACTCTAGACGGGCAACTTCTAAGAATTAAAGAGACAAAGAAAGAAAGAAAAATTACAACTTCGTTCAAGTACTTTGGTTATAAAAGTGAGATTGTGATCTTGTCTCTAAAAGACGATGAAGATATTGAGCGGCAGCATCGGTCTCTGTATTTTTATAAAGGATTCATAACGTAAAAATAATTTAAAGATCTAATCATATGCCTAACAATTTGCACAAATTTATATGCCAGGCAAATTAAAATATCCGTGACTTTCAAGCATTTATCCCCCATAACTTTTGAATCGCTGAACAACAATTTTCATCAATCATAGCTAATGACCACCAAAAAGGAGGCTTTTACGTAAAAAAGACGCATTAAAATCAGTCCATCCGTTCGAGAGCTACGATTCCACAGGCAAACATTGACGTCAAACATATAACACTTGTCTTTTTTGACGCGGGGGTAAAAATGTTAACTATCACCACATTTAAGGTAAAACCATTTATTACGAATGAGGGCGCCACCTCTACCCTGTTAAACCCTTAACCCTAGTAATGCGTAATCCCGACGGGCCACTGAGTAGATCAGTTTGACACCATTACATCAAAATCCAATCATTGGGTTAAGCTCCAATTTGTGAGTGATTCAATAACAGTCGTTGGACAGTTCCAGCAACTGATTGATTGATTCGAAAAGTTGGCTGCGACACCGGCCTGCCGGTTGAAACATGCTTCGGGAGCCTACTCTAAAATTTAAGCAGTATTATTACGATGTCGTCACGTCAACGTTTTAAATATGAAGTTTTTTCGTAGAAGTTTACGTACAACGTTACGTAAATATATTTACAAAAGTTACGATCATACGATAGTGGAATTCTTGAATGTCATATTCAACAAAGGTATGTTATATTGTATTGTAAATTCTTTATTGTACAGAAAAAGCCACCGGTTCTAGGTCTAATACTGGACCATAATTCATAATATACGAAATAGCTATTTCACTGATTTCGGGTCAGATTGTAAAGTGAAATTTTTGTTCATAATATGTGGCTGCTGCTGTGGCTGATAAAATTAGGTATTTATATATACAAAACATATTTCGGAATAAGGTCTATAATTATATTTTTTAACAATCTAGATTTTATTTATTTTTATTTGAGATCAACTGCTTTATTTTATTTGATAGATGGACGATATCGTCTCAGGATTCAGAGTAATGCCCAAAATGTACAAAATTCGGATATTTATCACTGTCTCCGAACAATCCCAGATGGTTTCCTTTTAAGTAACTAACCTTTTGTTATACCAAGGACGTTTTGTATATCAAGTTATTTACAGTTACTTTACTGTTTGTCGACGCGACGATGTCTCAGAATTAATATAAATGATGTTTATAATGCAAATTGCCCTGGGTCTTCAAAATTTATCTATATACGTATTTGTCTTAAAATATATAGCTAGTATCGTTGAGTAAGTATCCCATAATTAAATATATAGGGACAAATTACACTGATTGAGCTAGCCCCAAAGTAAGTTCGAGACTTGTGTTATGGGATACTAACTCAACGATACTATATTTTACAACAAATGCATATATAGACAAACATCCAAGACCCAGGACAATTTGAAAAAGGCCATTTTTCAACTTGCCCTGACCGGGAATCGAACCCGGGACCTCTGGGTGGCGGACTAGCATGATGACCACTACGCCACGGAGGTCGTTAAATAAGTCTCGAACTTTGGGGCTAGCTATATATATTTATTTATTTTCCTCGGGCCACCCACTGCATAGCTATTGGGTAAGTAAGAACATTTTAACATCACTACATTACTATAAGACTAATTTTATTATCGATCATCTCCCATGCTGGTCTGGGAGAAATAAAAAAAAAACTTAGAATGTACCAGCTGCTTCTCTTCCCACGCAGATCGTAAAAGCCGATCGAGGGAATGGGCAAAAATGCAAATCATGTTAACAGGCGATGCGGCTAGCAACCCATCACTGTATTGATTGCTTTTCCATCTTCTCGCCCACCATGACGCTAAAAGTGGCTTTTGGGTCTTGCGGCCCTGGGCTCTGCATAGAACCGCAAGACCCAAAATGCTCTGTCTGCCCCATTAGGGATAAAGACATGATAGTATGTATGTATGTAATTTTATTATCACATGAGTGTATCAGAATGTGTTATGTCAAAATAGGCTTGAAAAGGTAGGTAGGTAGGTAGTGGTGGCCCGAGGAAAATAAATAAATAAATATACCTAGCCCCATAGAAATAACAATCGAATTATGTCCTTAGACGTAAGTGTCCCAGAATGTATTCAAATTAAAGAACTATAATAATAAATTTAAGAACTAGGTTCTTGTCGGTGGAGTATTTTCCATGTCTCCCTATTTTCTGCTAAATGCTTGACCTCCCTATACGACACAACTTTTGCCTTTTCTTTTACTTCATCCATGAACGACCTTCTTGGTCTTCCTTTTCCTCTCTTGGCTTCCACTTTCCCTTCCATTATGTTGTATTAAGAAACATAAAATTGTTTGAATGATAATAATAAGTCGACATTGGAGCAGATTTTCTAATCATAATTATACCACCATCCAATCCAAATAAATATCAATATCATACTTACTATTACTCCGTTAATTTAGGTACCTATTTAAATAAATGTAAACAATCTTGACATGTCTTTTTATTGAAATATACACTTTATAAATTTTTTGCCTTTGCAAATTACAAATTAATCGTAATAGTAGATTATTAACCAAGGGGATAAAGCAGTGTCTTCTGTCGCGGGTGAAGACTTAAATCGCGAGCGCAACGAAGGACTCGAGGTTTACTCCCGAGCGAAGCGAGGGTGTTAAATACTTAAATCACGAGCGAAGCGAGGGATTTAGGACGAGTCCTGAGTGTAGCGACGGATTTAAGTTCACCCAAGACTAAGACAGCTTTATCACCGAGGAAAATACTCTACTTTTCGTACCATTTGCGAAAAAAAATAAAGACAATAATAACAACAGATAAGCATTTATTAATTAATTTATACCCAGATACTTAATAAATACAAAATGCTTTACGTTGTAAATTAATATAGGTACACAGAAAACTAGGCTGTATGTGTGAGACGCAAATGGCCCTTTGCTTTTTCTTTTTGGAAAACTAAACAGCTGGTGTAAACTAAACAAACAATAACGGGAGTTTTTGGCGGGAAGTCAAGGGGTTCAGTTGAAATTTGCTTTAAATTGTTTTGCAAATTGATTCTAGTGGACTTCATAATATGGAATTGGTGTACCTAGTTTTAATCCTTATTCTCACGGACAATATATGAAATGTTTAAAGTGGACAGTCATAGTGCGGCTGTAGTGATATTTATTTGCGGACTGAGGTTGGACGCCGTCCGCCACTCAATCGGCTATTAAAACCAGTGGACTCCCTTGTAGCAATCAAAGGACATATACCAACCTTCGATTGTATAGTTAGGGTTAGGATTCGGAATAAAGAAGAGATAAATGAAGATGGGCTCTAAAGGACTAGTATCCAGAGCCGTAAATTAATTTATAAAAAAAAAACAAACAATAACATGGCTTGATTTAGTTGTTTATTTTATGAAATTTAAGTGGTTATGTGGATTTTGCGGATACATGTTGTCGATTCAAAATCGTTATTTTTTTACGCTTAACAATATAGAAATGATTTCAATCATTTTCAGTTCAATATAAATTTCGGTAAGTATTCCAAATTTAAACCACATTCTCTCCCTAGAGGATGAATGAAATTCAGTACAATTTTCTTTCCCTGTTTTCATTCTTGGTCTAGAGGCTGAATGAAATTTAGTACATTTTTCTTTCCCTAATTTTATTAGATTGAAAATGACTATTATTATGTTCGCTTTTTGTGCTATAGAATGTGACTTTTTTGAGCAAGTGGTACGAAAATTATATTATTACTTTGTTATTTCTAAAGGAATTGATGTATAAAGTGCTTATTTCAATAAAAAGACATGTCAAGAATGTTTACATTTATTTATATACCTAACCAAACGAAGTATAACAACGTAGGAAATATCCACTTATTGCCAAAAAGGATTTTAGGAATACTTATGTGCATATTCATGTATAATTAAAGTATAAATTACCTGTGCTAATGAATGTAAAGGGTCAACGCACGGAAAAGGGTTCCGTTATCCTGACTATATATTTTTTGAAGTGAAAACTTCTTTAGCGGCGTTGTGCACTTTTTTTGGAATGGGTAAAAAATGTTAAACTCGCGTCAGGACACGCTCGCGTCAGGACACGTGACCTGATCGAAAATTCGTAAGACGGATGGAGAGTAGACAGCTGGCGCGGCGTAGGAGAGGGAGTATCCCCCTCTCTTTCTACGGCGCGGCGAAAATGTATGCCTGCGCCTGCTGTTTCGTATATCAAAAATGCACAACGTTAATATTCAAGTTTTCACTTCTGCCGGCACTCCCAGAGTGCAACCCGTCGTTTTTTTTTTTTACCTTTTCATGCTTCAACTACGGAAACTATTTAGATAAAATTTTGTATGAATATAGGTTGAGACTCAGGACTGCCTCCGTGGTCCAGTGGTCAAGGCATTCCCCTTGTGATCCGGTGGTGGGTTCGAATCCCACTGGGAGGCATACTTTGTAAAGTTTCCAGTCTGGTTAGGATATTGCAGGCTTGAATCACCTGACTATCCGGAAGGAAAAACGTTCCCGTGTTTCGAGAGGCACGCATAAACTGTGGGTCCCAAATTCCATCTAGCGTTTGCTCAAACCTATTTAGGGATTGGTTCTGGTCTACCCTTTGGGTTGCGGAGGTTAGACAGTAGTTGCTCTGTGTAAAAACCAGTAACCTCGTCCAATCACCTGGGTTAGGTAGCGGACCCCGGGCTCTGAAGCGTTACCGCTTAGGATGCAACTGCAAAAAATTACTTTCCCATACAAATTGCCCGGAAAGCTGCACATATGAATACTTCGAATTTTTTTTTTTTTTTACTGTTATTCTAATTTTATTATACTATAGTAATCTAGTATATAGCCCGTGGTTTGATTTATTACGGGTAGGTAGGTATGTCCCTTTACGTTGTATATGTACGTATTTAACCATTTTTGGATTAGTCGCTGTTCGTGCGTCCATAGTTTTATGTAAACAACAGCGTTGGTTGCGGGTCGTGCGCTCAACAAAATTACATTATTGCAGTGGTTGCGTTTCGGGATCTCTTCGATAGACTATCCTCGCTAAGTTTATTGAAGAGATCCCGAAACGCAACCATTGCAATAATGTAATTTTGTTGAGCGCACGAACCGCTACCATCTTAGGATCACATTTTTTTTTAAATTTTGTAGAACGCACGACCCGCAACCAACGCTGTTGTTTACATAAAACTATGGACGCACGAACAGCGACTAATCCCCATTTTTGAGATGAGAACAAGAAATATATACCTAACAGAATAATGAGACTAGTTCAAATATATTTATGCTACGGAACCCTCTTCTCGTTTGGCTACAACACCAAGCAAGCTGACCAGAAACAGCCCAAAGATTATTTATTTGCGCAAAAAAATCCGTGTGGCACACTCATTTACCTTGTTTATTTTAACTAAACTGCATTATAAATTATTAAACAAAGTTTAATAATAAGTTAAATAGTGTTATAATTTTAATAAAATATTACTTGTGGCAATAATATCAAATCATTATGTAAAACAATATAAAAAGAGTGACCACGAATAAATTATTGTTATTAATTTATTAATGAAACAAGTATGATATTAATGATAATTTATTAATGTATGTTACCTTATCTTCAAGGTTTGACCAACAGGGAACGCCTTGAGGACATGGCATTTCCTTAAACGAGTACATTTGCCTAAAGATTACGAGATTATTTAAAACAGTGATAAAATGAAGGTTCAGTTAGTGTTTATATGTATTTCGTTGATCAGCTGTGTGTCCTGTTCATCACTATTCTCCACGCCAATAGTTGAAATAGAGCAGGGGAAAGTGAGGGGGGTCAAGTCACCACTGTCGGGGGTCAACCAATACTTCAGTGTGCCGTATGCGACCAGTGAGAGGTTCCATGTAAGAAAGCTTTTGTAATTCTTTTAAAGGTAGACAACTGAGTTAGTAGACCACGTATTATAACGTGAAAGGGACAACCATAATAAATCGAATCACGGACTATACTAGATCACTATTATAGTATAATGATTGAGGAGCTCGGTGGCACGGCGGGAGTCCGCATTACTAGCGCTTTCGCAAGTAAAGCGACACCGGGCGTGGTCCGCACTTGGATGGGTGACCACAAGGTGGAATACAAATTTCTCGAGCTCCTCTGTGCTTCGGAAGGTACTATTGTAGTCGTCAAGGAATGTCAGATGCTTTTAGGCAGCCTGAAAAATCTGACACCAGTGTTGGCCACGTACGCACACGAAAAACAAACATAGTGTAATGATAATAAAATAAAAGTCATAAAACAAAACATTGACATTCCTATACAAGTTGCCCGGGCGGCTGCAGACATGCGTGTGGAACTGCCGAAGTTTTTTCAAAATTTATGACTGTCATTTTAATTTCATTATCCTTGAGTGATCCACTATAGCCCGTGGTTAGATTTATTACGGGTATCCCCGTTCCATGTTGTATTTGTATAAACCCTCACTTTATTTTAAAAACCTACAAAAGTACTAATAAAACGGGTGACCATTGACATGCATATTATATTTGGAGAAGAAAAAGAGAAAATCGCGCACCGGGCTTCAAAGCAGCACAGCTGAGGATGCTACCAGGAATGCTAAGATAATAGCAAGTAAGAAAATACTTGCCGTGTGATATCCGGTAAAGTAGAATACGACCACTCCAAGTCTTCCTGTGGATATCGTAGAAGGCGACTTAGAAAATACAAGCTAAACAAAGCTTATAAACATCAATAAGACCTCTTTAACCCATCTGGCTAGTGTGGAGAGTATAGGCCAAATCCTTTGGCTGTTCTGGCCAAGTATGGCTCTGGTCGTACAGAGAGGGTCGTGCTCCTGTAGTGGAGACAAAAAGACCTGATGTTGATGATGATGATGAAAGAAAAAACTTACAAATAGGCCTTCGATGGCAAAATACGATTCATTTCAACGTATAGATCTGATCCAAGATATGTATAATGTCATTTCATATTTTTTTCAGCCCCCAAAAAAGCCACGAAGGTGGGAAGGAGTATTTGACGCCGTGAGACGGATCAGGGCCTGTGCCCAAATCACCACATACACGTTACTTGTGAACGAAGATTGCCATTACCTAGACGTGTTCACTCCAGAGCACGCCAAGCCTGGAGACAATCTACCAGTCTTTGTATTCATACACGGCGGTGGATACTACTTCGGTAGCAAGACGTTGTACAACCCGGAATTTTTAGTCGTCAAGAATATTGTGTCCGTAATTATAAACTATAGATTGGGCGCGTTAGGTTTCCTATGTGCGAACAGAGTCGCGAACCTTGGACTCAAAGATCAGCGGGCCGCTTTGATATGGATACAGAGAAACATAGCATCGTTTGGAGGAAACCCGCACCATGTCACTTTAGCAGGACAGAGCGCTGGCGCCATATCAGCATCCTTCCATATGCTGTCGGAAAAAAGCGCTGGGTTATTCCATAAGGTTGTTCTATTCAGTGGCTTTGCGCTAGCGCCCTGGGCTTTTAACTTGGAACCTCTGAGACCTGCTTTGACGGACGCAAACAAATTAGGCGTAGCACACACGGAAAAGGAAATCTACGAGGTGTTCGCCAAGGCTCCTATACGAGATCTCCTCAGAGCAACACGGGCCGTATTTTACAATACGAGGTCCTACAGATACGCCCCTTGCGTCGACAGCAACTTGACAGATCCCTTCTTCCGCGACACTCCGTATGAAATAATAAAGTCTGGACATTTCACCAAAGTGCCCGTGCTGATGGGTGTCACCGACCGGGAAGGAATTATGTTCTACGGTACAAACAACAGGAGCTCTCTGGCCGACTGGGACGCGAATTTCATTGAGCGTCTACCGTCTGTCTTCTCTTGGTGTTCAAGAAGAGATCGAGAGCGGATCGCTCACGATATGCGCGAGCATTATTTCGGGAATGTCCCAGTTAGCTTAGAAGCAGTCAAAAAAGTTGTCAGATTCTACATATACTGGTTGGATCACTCGACTTTCGATGCTTTTTCATCACTCCTGGCCCGGCAAACTGGTATGCCTGTATACAAATACCTATTTTCCTATGAGGGCGATAGGAATCTTCCGAAGATAATCTTTGGTGGTAGATCCAATATACTGAAGGGAGCCTCCCACACAGACGACCTTGCCTACGTGTTCAAACCGCTGGGTATACCGTTGCTACTCTCAAAAGAAGACAAGTTGTTAATAGACAGATACACAACTATGTTGGCGAACTTCATAAAATATTCGTAAGTAAATCTCATCCTCTTTTGAAATTAAATTGAGAAAACTGTGAAATAATTAACGCTTTACCGAGCAGTGATACAATTCAAACAGACAGCGGTCTCAATCACTCGTGTTTTGAACCTTATGGCATTGAAAAAGAGTTCGAATTGTATATACCTGTCATGTCTGGCTAAAAATGAAGGGGAATTGATAGTTCCCGACTGATTCCGTCTATAGATATATCTAGAAGCTGGATGAAAGGGGTTAGGGTGTTTATCGTAAAATCAATAAGTCGGCATTTCTGTTGAGAAGTTTATTCAAAATCTCCAAAGTAATTCATCACTAGATTCCGCTCGTACAGACAATACTTCGAATGGAGTACAGAAATAAGAACTACGGCTGCAGGCGCCTGCACATGTCATTATAATATAGTATTGCCACGTGATATAAGTATGCGTGCAAAATTTCAGCTCAATCGGAAACTTGATATTGGGTCAAATTTTACTTGCAAGATTTGATAACAGACAGACAGACAGACAACGCGACAGGTGAAACTAAATAAAAGCTTGTAAAATGAACTATGGGTCTCATAAGAAAGCTCAAGGTCGCTCAACGCGCCATGGAGAGGGCTATGCTCGGTGTTTCCCTACGTGATCGAATCAGAAATGAGGAAATCCGTGGGAGAACAAAAGTCATTGACATAGCCAAGCGGATTAGCTCGTTGAAGTGGCAGTGGGCGGGACACATAGCGCGACGGACCGATGGCCGATGGGGCAAAAAGGTTCTTGGATGGCGACCGCGTACTGGCAAGCTAAGCGAAGGGCACCCACCTACAAGGTGGTCAGATGACCTGACCAGGGTCGCAGGAAAGCGCTGGATGCAGGCCGCTCTTGATCGGTCATTTTGGAAATCTTTGGGAGAGGCCTATGTCCAGCAGTGGACGTTATGCGGCTGAAATGATGATGATGATGAAAATGAACGTTCCTTTTAAGTACCAATATAGAGGCGCTGTTAATTTTTGCATACAGAACGTATACGAAGGCGATAGAATACTTTGACGACAATATTCATGTTAAGGGCACAGTTTCATAGGCATACTTCAGTTGAAGCGTTGACTGTTCGAGCAGAACCGCGGCGTGTAGCTAATGTGTAATTATAGTTAATTTAACAACGGTTGCGTTTCGTTAACAAGCGTTGTTAAGATATTAAAGATTGCTAATTGTTACTTTGCAATAAATGCATTTCCTGTGAAGCCACAGAATTCTCAATAGTACTTATGTATAAAAGGATCACGCCTAGTTAGAAAATTTGCTAAATCAAACCTATAATTACAGCATACTAAAGTTCTATTCAGTATGCACGCCACGCTTAAACTTTCGATTATTAGCCAATAGCCACAGATACGGCACTTAATAGAAGCGAGTATCATTTATGCCTACACTACTACAAACGAAACTATGCATCCGTGTACACGGCGATGTGTGTGTTCGCCCGCTCTACGCCCTCGACAAGGCGAGAATGGGGGAGATGTGCGTGGACGGGGAACTTCGCCACCACCGTTTGATCTGTCTGTACAAGATTCCTTTTTGTTTCTAGAAACCCAACGCCACACCGAACAGCGCTGTTGCCAGTCCGCTGGCCTGCATCTACAAGCCGCCATTCCTACATAATGCACCTGGACAGGCGATTGAAGGTGACCCATGGACCATTGCAGAAAGACCCTTTCTTCTTGAAAATGCTCTGCAAGTACGGACTGAAGGGGTACGTGCCCTGCGAGAGCTCGATGCAATGCTTCCCTGAAGACGAGCAATACCAATATTCTAATGATGATTACTATGATATATTCGATAGTTATTACGGTTCATAATAAACGATATGTCAATGTTCATCATCTTCATATCAGCCACAGCCACTGCTGGATATAGCGTAAGATATCCACCTGCTAGATGGTCAGACGACCTGTGTAAGGTTGCAGGAAGGCGCTGGATGCAGGCCGCTTTCAATCTGTTGTTTTGGAAATCTTCCGCGGAGGCCTAATATCCATGTATGACGGAATATGAGCCCAGCAGGTGACCGCAGATAAATCTTGTACTAAAACGTGTCACATGTCACTTTGATAGCTAACTCTTTTGCTCTAGTGAAGCTGACAGTTATCGTATCATAAAAAACTAAGCCTTTTTCACTTCTTCTAAGAATCAACTTCATTAGGCTGACTTCATGATGTTCTTAATAGAAGGAGTTATAGCTGTCTATAACATTTTCCTTTTAACTCTTGCTGTTGTTCGCGTTTCATCACGGTCTAATTAGATTCCAATGTCCGCCATAGATCCTAAACCGATTGAATTCGCTGTTCACACAAAATATAGAGGATTACAGAATTGTAGCTCTTGTAAATCTTAATTTTAATCCCATAACACAAGTCTCGAACTTACTTTGGGGCCAGCTCAATCAGTGTAATTGGTCCCTATATATTTATTTATATTTAATTTTGTTGTTTTTGACGACCTCCGTGGCCTAATCGTCAACACGCTAGTCCACTAATCCGGCTGTTCTGGATTCGTTCCCCAGCCAGGAGAAAATAGAAAATGTACTTTTTCATTGGATCTTGGGTAGGTATATTAAAAAATGTAGCATCTTTGAGTTAGTATGCCATAATACGAGTTTAAACATACTTTGAGGCTATCCCAATTAAGTGTGATTTGTCGTTATCTATTTATAAATTTATTACAAAAAGGGTTTATGCAAATATAGTACTATACTAAAGCCATGTGATTAAATGTAGTGTAATACCAATTTTATATCAAAAATCAATTCAAAAAATGGACAAATAACGGGCTAATATGCAAAAATGCTCTCTCAACAATGTGTCTGAAATAGAATATCTATCAAAAAACAGTTGGTGCTTTTCTGTAAATAGAACGTGTCGCTTCTGTAAAATTTTAATTTGTGCCATTGTCGAGACCAATTTGCATGCATTGGATTGGTGCGCAAGATTGGGTAATTGACAGGGGTGGCACCGCATGCAAGTACTTCTCTTTGAATCCAGTAAAAAACATTTTATTTATTTATTTATAAAAACTTTATTGTTCCACAATATACAATTGTTTACAATTGGCGGACTTAAGACGGCCCTTCCCGGTCCGTCTATCGTCAACGCGAGCATGGTTGGAAATGCTTGTTGTTTCATCCAGCGCAATGATAGAAAAAAAAGCAAAGTGAAAAAAAGAGATAGCACCTGAGCGCTCAGTTTGCATTATATTGTACGAAATTAGTATTATTTTTACTATTCATTGAACGAATATTAACTTTTCATAGGGTGCGGAAATTTCATAAAACTTGTTCCAGGTAATACGTGTTTTTCAGTGAGCCTTACGAGTGTGTGAAATAAATGTTTTTTATTTAGAATCTTCATTACATTTGCAAGGTTTGTATGCAAATATTTTCTTTACTTTTACAATTCATGAGTACTATATGATCGGCCGAAGTTCAGGTAAAATTTGTACAAAAAAGCAGATTTTTGGAGACTTATACTGAATTTGTTTTTCCAAATTTTAATTTTTTATTTCGATAGAAACCTAGATATTGCGCACAAGATTCCTGTTAGTTCAAAATTTTCCAAGAAAGATTTGTCACAACGCCATAATCACGTACGAGCGTTTGTATGAAAAGTAAGGCGGGTTGGCCGCTGCTCTTAACGCTAAAAGCGTTCTCTCCCAGTCAACTATAAGGATAAACAGAGATATGGTAGCGGCGCAAAATCACTTTAATAAAACAACACATAAACAACCTTGTAAATATACCTACACAGGTACATATACCTACACCTATAACATACATACACATATACATACATAAACATTCATACACTCTATTATATATAAACAACGAATGGTGATGATGAAACAGAAAATTCAGTATTTTAAAAGAAGAGAGTGTACTTTTCTTTTGAAAGAAAATTTTGTGGAAATGTCCTTGATGTCATTTTATGTCGCTTCTAGCCTTTGAATTTGCACAATTGCCGAAACGATGCACGGTATTGAATTGGTGCGCAAGATTATGTTTATGATTTATGATACGGGTGTGAGCTAGCAGCGTTGCGATTTTTCATATTTGAATCCAATTAAAAACATGTAGTGTCGCTTCTGTGCCTTTGAAATTCTACCATCTACCAATTAGCACGGCATTAGATTGGTGCGAAAATTATGAATTTAATACGAGTGGTAGCTAGCAGCGGTACAGTTATTCGTTTTGAAAACATTTAGTCATGGATAGTTGGCAAATTTAAGGTTACAAAAGTACCCGTAACCGAAGGGCATGTATGAAGAGATTGATGAGTTTAGATGAAGCAAAAGAGGTTTGTCAGGATCGTGGAGCAAGTGGAGGTCCATAGTGTCTGCCTACTCTTGTGGGAAACAGGCGTGAAATTATGTGTATGTAGGTATTTACGTTACAAGATTCGATTATAGACAGACAGACAGGTGAAACTAAATAAAATCTTGTAATAAACGTCGGTGTTGTATTAGCTTACACTGGTGTCAGAGATTTTCAGCAGCCTAAGGTATCTGTACTAGTACGTAGCTCATTGACTGTAATTAAGTGACGATATTAATACACACTAGTGAACTAGTGTCCAGAAGTGCTATTTTTGAAACGCGGAGTCACCTAACCGAATGGTTTTGCCATACAAAAAACCGTTCGTTTAGCGACTCCGCGTTTGAAAAATCGCACCACAGGTTTCCTCACAATTTTTTCCTTCACCGGAAACAATACGGTGTTTAAATCAATTATCTTATCTTATACCTTTAAACGAGCCATTCTTGTATATTTATTTATAAATTTCTGTGATCTCGAAAACGGCTCTAACGATTTCGCTGAATTGGTATATGGGAGTTTTCGGGGGTAAACAATCGATCTACATTAGTCTTATGTTTGGGAAAACGCGTGTTTTCGAGTTTTCATGCGTTTTTCTTTCCACGCACAATATGTTTGCTAATTTCGCCGCGGCGGCTGCTATCCGTTTGGCTCAGCGGTTAAGGATGCGGATCGCTAGAAATAGTGTTACGGGTTCGAATCCCACTCGGTAACTTACTTTTGTTTCTTTATGTTCAAGTTTATATTTTATTATTTTTTTATTTTGTATTGTTTTCATACAAGTTTAAAAAAATGTAGTTAATGTTTGAGATGTAACCGAGCAAAGCTCGGTCACCCAGGTATTTTTTATAAAAATAACATAATCCGAAAGCGAAAACAAAATGTTATTTTTTAATCTGCCTAAAAATAACTAAGTAATAAGCTTATAAAATCTGATGGATGGGCTATCAAAAAAAAAATAAGGATGAACGTACACCGTACACCGCTGTTGACGTCACTGCTATTAGGTCTCGTGCGTACGAAAGAGATAGTGAGATATCACGCTCCCAATCTTATACTTGAAATGCTAATTACTACTTCATGAATTAGCCAATTTCCTAGCTGTTTTCAAATATTTCTATATAATCTCTATTGCGGTATTTTTATATTAACCAAAACAATAAAAATAGCCTATTAGGTATTAATAAAACCGACCGTTGACTAGTACAAACACACGAGGTTCAAGTACGGCCTAGTGAAAATCGAAGTCATACCTCACAGACGTGCAGACAGAGCCTCAACTGCTTGGCTAACCACCACCACAGAATTAATAATTAAATAGTATTACATACAGAATGGAAACTCGCACCGTCCCCCGCAATCTGGTGTCCCCGCAACCCCTCCCCCGTTATTGTGAGGTGTAAGCGCCAATAAAACAGGGTTATTTGTAGTCGCACGTTGACATTACGCGAGTCACTTAGGATTATTGAATTATAATGGTGAGAAACTGCGCACATTATCATTGTTTATCCACGGAAAACAATAAATAACGAAAATTTTATAGATTTCCGAGTGATGAAAACAGGCAAGCAAAGCAACAAATTCTGTGGTGGTGACCCTGATTGTTTAACTCACACATTTCACGTGTGCACGGATGGATTGTTTCGTTTGTAGTAGTACTAGGTATATATGCTGCTCCGTTTGTATGAAGTGCCATACCTGTGCCACCACTGCAAGTCAAGAAGGCAAGTATTATAAGCTTGACGCTCGTCTTTCGGTCTGTCTGTCTGTCTGAGGATTCTTAGAGCCGTAATGGAGAGACCGATTCCAAAGCAATTGTTTTACGTGAAAGCAAGATCTCTTAGCTGTTTGATGAGACACTAGGCGGCGATTTTGTCAATTTGCTCAAAAAATCTTGTTTCACGAAGTCAATCGGTACGAAAAATGTCCGGTATTTCCGAAAATTCTCAAACATGACTTGAGAATAATTATCAACCCTAATAATTGCAAATTGAGCGGCAGCGAGTCTTTTGTCCAAATTAATCGTTTTAATAAGGTATTGCGGGAACAATATCGCCAACCCGGTTTCAGTAGGATAATTTAAGTCTTGGAAAATTAATCTAATAAATCTTGTGATCTCGGGTCTATTTGCGTGAGAAATTGATAGGCTTGCGCAATTATGATTGAACAAATATATAGGTATAGGACTGATATTATACAGGATATAAGTAGGATATAGCTGATCGAACCGCTATCTTCACAAGTGGGATTACAAAGTATTTTCAGAGTGCGACTGTCATGACTGGAATGGTATCTGTTTCCTTTCAAATGATCATAGTCTTTGTCTCCACTGCAGTAGTACGAGCTTCTCTGTACTACCACAGTTATACTTGGCCAGAGCAGCCAGAGGATTTGGCCTACACTCTCCTCGCTAGACAGACGGGTTGGAGAGGTCTCACTGATGTTTTCAAGCTTTGTTTAACTTATATTTCCTAAGTCGCCTTCTACGACATTCACGGGAGGACTTGGAGTGGCTCCATACTACTTACTCTGCCAGAAACTCCTGTCCTTTCAAATGATTTATTTGAAATTGAAAAAAAATGGAAAATGTATGTATCCCCTTAAACTACTACCTACCATCACTTTTCATCCAAATGTTTGACCTCATTATGTAATAATGATTCGAATCCAATTATTCAGAAACAGTACATTCAGAAATGCAGCAACATTAGCGGAGCAAAGTCCCTAACAGCATAAATGGAATAATTGATCACTGTTTCGTGAATCCCGAGGCTTTGTGCATCCGGCACATGTTACATTAAATGGAGGCCTCAGTCAGCTGTGTCTGTAGTTTAATCTGAATTTGTCACTGTAGATTCAAGATCAAAAAATTGACCAGAATCAGAAACGAGGAAAGAGAATGATAAAACAACTATAGATATCTAATAAATTTTGTGGCCTTTAATTTAAACATAGTAACCAGAAGTAGCGTAAAATAAAAGAATTTTCCAGAAGACCGTTGTCTTCTGAACTGAAGGGAAAATCGTAAAATATTGTATTTAAGTACTCAGAGTTCCTGATACTGATAAGTAAATAGGTATAGCTATATAGCTTTGTAAATAAATGATGACCCAGAACATGACGACGCCGATGCAATGCAGAATGGAATCGAGAACATGAGGTTTGAGCCCCATTGACGGTAGTAATCAACACACAAACGGCCAATCGAGCGTGAGTCGATGGAACACGCACCAATCTACCGCACATTATGAATACATACGAGCATCCATCAAGAAATAAAAAGCTCAGGACAGAAATAGAAAATATTTGAAGTGTCAGTGTAGGTAATAAATCTTACCTGCAAAGGTTAAAAGGTAGATTGACCGCCCGTTTACACTTACCAGGCACAGAAGTGATTCTGTGCCTGGTAAGTGTAAACGGGCGGTCAATCGAACAGGCTAATGCGTCATTGCTCTCTTGAGTTATTCTTTGATTTATAACGATAATTAGCAAGGATGCAGCAGTGGATGCTACACAAATAGAGAATCACCGTAGAATATAGCTTTGAAAAGAAATGGAAGTCTTACCTTGCGCTCCTGTGCCTGGTCGCGGAAGGTTAGTGTGAACGGGCGGCAATGATCTGCACGCAGGCGGTCAATCGAGCGTGCATCAATTGCCTTCATTAGGTACTCGTTCACCTCATCCTCTGGCTTCTTGTTCTCGTTGCTGGAGTCAACGCCAATCCTGCTGCAAACAGTTCTATGAAAATCTCACCTAAGAGCATTTATTGACACGGTACACTCCGCGGTTTTTGCCAGCACCATACGCTTGGATTTGTTACGCACGGTGCCGTCACGGCGGAGTAATATCTAAATTCTAACAAAGTTCAAGCGCATGGCGCTGAATCGTAGAAAATCTCAGCCACGGCGGTCCTTGGCTTGGCAAATACGCTCTAGACATTGGACAGACAGATGAGATCTAAACAGTGCCTCCTTGCATATTTCAACTTTTGGTACTAGTGATTTCATTGATAACTTAAAAGATAGCTACAGAGATAGAGGACAGCATATATTGAAAGACGCGGGAGAATGTGAGAAGTACAACATGAAGGAAAGGGGGGATAGTACAGATTCTGATATAGTAAATGATAGACAACAATAGATAGAGTCTGAATCCAAATATAGTATTATTTCAATGGAATCTGCAATCTTATCATCTAGACTTTACAATTTACAAGATTCCAAGGCACGTTTAAAATGACTATGGTGACCTGATTGTAACTTACTTTGAGGAGTGCTTGCCGTGTTGTGAGCCATGGCCCATCACACGCATCTCCTTGGAAACGTTGCCATTCAGCGAGAACGAGTGCTGAGGCTTCTTGTCCTGAGATTTTAAACAAAAAAACAAAAAACATAAGAAAAAAGGCAGTACAACGTCTTTTGAATTATGCGTGTAAATAATGGTCATATGACAGCAGGGTATTTTCATGATTGCCATTATCAATTGCCAAGTTTTTAATCATGTATGCTAAAATTATATCGTTTCCTATTCCTAATCACAAAAAAATGATAAATTAACTATCCAGTTTATATAAGCTTATTAACTCTTGCGCAATCTGTAATTTCTATAAAGAGTATTTTTTCTTTATCAGACACTTTTTTCTAAACGTCATAACATACATTTTTTGTAGGATTTGTATGAAATACAGGCTAATGAAGTCATAGTTTATTGGAGTCAAATAGCGCTCTTAATCTAAAAAACGCTTTGAACTCTTATTTGTGACGTTTTATATTCTTAATAGAAACAACTAATTTATTTTCTGACCCACGAAAATACTCAATTGTATTCTACTTCTCGTCACCGCTGGGCGATTGTTTTACCAAAAAAATCTTATCTTTGCCGTGGTGCCAATTCAGGAGAAATTGGGAGAGACCTTTCATGGCACGACATTAGTATTTGATAGATCGAGAGAATGTTTCTTCTAATTAAAGAGCTAGGCGTATGTCTGTGTAGCAATCACTCCGTCCATTTCTCGCTATCCAAATCGATATATCCATCTCAATTAAGCTATATTCCTACCGTGTAATTACTATTATATTGTAAATAGTAAATATATACTTGAGGCAAGTTGATGTAAGCTATTAAAATGGATGAACTCCATAAGCCCCATTATATGAATACATTAGGTTACGAATGATCATGAGATTTATTAGTACTGATGCGAAAAAAGCAGCTGATACAATATCCTTTTGCTCCCAAACCACTATTACAATTACTTTATCAAACATATCAGCCGGCAAATGTCTGTCAAAAATCTCAAATTAGAATGTCATCGCCCGCTACCGGTGTCTTTCGGTCGTGGCCGGCGGAGCGGGGAGGTCAAATGCAACGCGTATAGAGCAGAAGGGTAGCAGCTATCCAGTTAGAAATGTGGGAAACGAATTGACAAAAAACTATTAATGATAACTCTAAGCATTTTAGCTGAGATGGTGAAGTCATTGGCTGAAATTGATATAATGCCTTACCACGCGGCTGGTGTCATCCGGTACAATCAGGTAGGTCTCAATGTTGTGGTCCTTCAGGTAGGTGTTGCGCTGGCCGCCATTTCCGGGCTCCACCTTGTAGTCGCCGCCGAGGCACTTCAGTGTCTCCTCGGTAATGTGCACGCGTCTGGAGAAGAAAAAATATTTAGGTACGTTGGAAATGACCACTGCTGAACTGTCGAGATGTAAGACAGGAATCTCCCGTTTAAGAAAAAGAGTAAAATACGCCAGTAGTGGCGAGTTTAGTGTAAAGTTATCCTGTTGTTATAAGAATAATGTAAATAATGTCAGTCTGTATGTCTGTTTTCTTCATAGATCTGCGAGTTTTCTGCTTTTAGACAATGAGTCAGAAAGTCTTTATATCTGGGAAGAAAGAGGTCGTTTATATCTGTCTGAGTGATTCAACAACTGGGTTGAATGTTCTTACAACTATGGATGCTCAAGACCGAGCGAAATGAAGAAGAAAAAGCCGGAAAGCTTGCAACTGGGAATACGCTGAAGATGAGAGAGATAAAATATGGAGTTCAGGAGATGGAAAACGACTAAGAGGGAAAGATGAGACGGAGGGAGGACCTGTCTGCTTTCGACAAGGGTTGAACAGTAGTAGGTAGCTAAAGATCGAACTATTTGGAAACACCAAAAAAGAGGCCGTTGCCTAACTATACTACACTTTATAAGTCATGTTCCATTAATAAAAACATGTTCATAAAACATATGGAAATAAGCCATACACTTTGATCTGTTTACTAGAATAAACACGTGTTTTCTCGTTATTCATGCAACATTGTACAAAGTCAAGATAAAGGGGTCATTCAAGCGAAGCAACAACTTACTGATTCAGAATAACTATGAATGAGCCGCATTGTGGCCACAAATAGATGCATTGTTGGGAGTAGAATAGAGGTTAATGTCACAAGGAATTTTTTTACAATTCTGTCACGAAGTTACATGTAAAGGTAGGTCATGTGTTTCACAACTCCTGAATAATGAGATAACACTGATAGGAGTAACAGTACTTTGTTGCTACCAGTCTACATTATGATAGCTCCGTCTCTTTCTGAGGATATATATAGAAAGAAATCACAACAAATACATCGTGCAACAACTGTAAATTTATGAAGAGTTAAAATCAGGCTAGACGCTAATTATTAAGGCTCTTATACACAACGCCCGCAGTTTGGGAAGGAGCATTGAAACTGGAGCCAAATCTTGATATTCTTATTAACTTGTCCTTGAAGAAGGAAAATTGTAAAAGTGCAGCACAAGAAGTGCGCTTAGTTGAGAAGTAGCGAAAAATTCCCTATTTGACAAAACAAACACAAAACACAGGGACATAGCATATTAAAGATTTCAAGCTGACTTGAATTATTACAGACGTCTTAAAAAGCAGACCTTTTAAGTAAATTCCTATCCTAAAAAAGGGGGGAAGAGTATATACAGAATACTTACCCAGCAACGCCACCACTCTCCATGTAGTTGGCGAGGGTGACATCGTTGGACCAGACATCGAACTGCCACTTGCGGAGCCCAAGGACGACGCAGTGTACCCGGCCAGTGTGGATGCCCACGCGCATGTTGACGTTGACAGCCATCACCTCGCGGACCAATCTGAGCAAAAAATATCCTATTTAAATAAAAGTCCTTCTCTGAGAGCAGTATTAGAAACAAACTCAGTAAAGTGTAGAATTTTAATAATAAGTTAAATATTCGACCATGTCTCGACGCAGCACTTGGCTTTATCTTCGTGAGCCTCTTTGTCTGGCAAGCGGCATTCGCAGTCTCCGTAGATGTTGGGGTGGGACATCTATTCAACTTGCATTTTCTGGTGAACGACACTAGAACCTCTGAGAAATAGATTTTCTGTCAATACTCACGCAATTGCGTCGATCATGTCAAGTCCGATCTCGACGCAGCATTTGGCATGGTCATCGCGAGCCTCCAACAACCTGTCAAGCGGCAGTAGAAGACTCCAAGGAGAGAGATGTTGAGGAAAGGACATCTGTCCAAATTGCCCTTGCTGGTAAATGACCCTAGAACCTCTTATTCGGCCAATACTCACACAATCGCGTCGATCATGTCAAGCAAGTTTCATCTCGACGCAGCACTTGCCATGTTCTTCGAGAGCCTCTAACAGCTTCGCAAGCAGCAGTAGCAGTCTCAAAGCAGAGAGATGTTGGAAAAGGAGACCTTTTCAACTTGCCTTTGCTGGTAAACGACCCTAGAACCTCATATTCGGCCAATACTCACGCAATCGCGTCGATCATGTCAAGTCCCATCTCGACGCAGCACTTGGCATGGTCATCGCGAGCCTCCGGCAACCCTGAGACGCAGTAGTAGCAGTCGCCAAGTAGCTTGATGCGCAGGCAGTGGTGCTCTGCTGCAAGGCGGTCAAACCTGATGACAATGGAGGGTTACGGTGAAATGAGGGAAAGACAAGTGATAAGCAACATAATTCTACAAAGTGGAAGGGACATACCCGTAATAAATCGAAACACGGGCTATACCGATATACAATGTCCTTTTTAATTAAGTACAAATATTTTAAGGGGTGGTTCAGTCCATCATTTTGAACAACTTTTCCCAATGAATGTATATCGAAATACGAAAAAAAAATTTTCATTTTCGATAGTAATGATATCACGTGACTACTTCGATTGGTATGAAAACCTAAAATTTTTTTTTCGTATTTCCATATACTTTCATTGGGAAAAGTTGTTCAAAATGATGGACTGAACCACCCCTTAAAATATTTGTACTTAATTAAAAAGGACATTGTATAGACCATTAAGCAAAATGAAATTATAATAACAGTCAAAAACTTAAAAAAAAATCGGCTTTTTCATATAAAAGCCGCCCGGGGAATTTGCTTGGGAATGTTGCAGTGCTTTTTAGTTTTTTGACCACCTTCCAGGTCGTTTAATCATCATCATCATCATCATTTCAGCCGCACAACGTCAACTGCTGGACATAGGCCTCTCCCGAAGATTTCCAAAATGACCGATCTAGAGAGGCTAGAGAGACCTTGGTTAGGTCGTCAGACCACCTTGTATTAGGTCGTTTAATGTTGCTAATCAGTGATGTCTGGCCACAGGTATGGCATTTAAACGAAAATATACACTTGCACACGCCAATGTGTGTGTGTCCGCCGCTCAACACACTCGACAAGGCGAGAAGGGGAGTGAGGTGCAGGGACAGGGAATTTCCATTCTGAATGTATTGCTTGATTAGTGGGTTCCTAAAAACTGATGATGTTGATGATGTGATACTACCTACTTACATAAATAATGTGTTCAAAGCGCGACAGTATTAAAACCAAGACTTCTCCATAGTTTAGTATTAGTACCTGGGCGACCGAGCTTTGCTCGGTTACATCTCAAACATTAACTACATTTTTTTAAACTTGTCTAAAAACAATGCAAAATAAAAAAATTATGTATAAACTTAAACATGAAAAAAAAAACAAAAGTAAGTAAGTACCGTAGTAAGGTTATAAGCTATCTAAATGTCATAATTATGAAAGACATATTTCGCATGTTTCTTTATTTATCTATTTATTTATTCATTATACTTCTTTGAGGAATAATGATGTTATTAATAACTTGGTAGATACATATTATTGTGGGTAAAATAATCTTTTTTATGTTGATTCCACGGACGAGCCGGCCGCCATTACAACGGCGGGGGGCCGAAATATTGCGACTGTTCAAGCAAAAAATAATATTTTATTATTGCTATAAAGACATGTAATTTGCCATAGTCTTATAAAAGATTTGTTTTCTGTTGTTGTGGCTATAACTTACGAGTACATATTTATTTACCTATGATCTTAAATTAGAAAAATATATCTACAAAAACATCGCTCGATTGTTACATTTTTATGAAAAAAAAATGTTACAAGCTTAAGTTTTTTAAAATTTCGTAGCCAAAGGGTAAAAATGAGACCCTATTACTAAGACTCCGATGTCTGTGCGTTTGTCTATCTATGTGTCTGTTTGTCTGTCTGTCACGACGTTATCTATCACGTGCAGTGGACTTCCAAGTCATCATCATCATCAGGCCTCTTTAGTCTCCACTGTAGGAGCACTACCAGAACCATTACCTATTTGTTTGTTGTTTAACTTGGTGACCCATATGTTCGATTGCCGCCCGATAACATAAAAAAATACTTGGCCGGAGCAACCAGATGAATCGGCCTACACGCTCCAGACGGTATTATAATGCATTTAGTCTTCAGATTTATTCCAACAATACCTCATATTACAATCCCATCGTTAGAATGTGTCGCCAATATAATGAAATCCTGGTTACTAATAGAGACATAGACATTTACTACTTCTCATTACACAAATTCCGGCGGCAGGTATTTATTTACTTAAGCAGATAACGTAATCAACTAATGTTTTTATTTATATTTTGTTTTTTATTTATTTTTTATTCTTATTTGTGAGCGCTTCGCTATCTTTTCTAGTTTCTTTATTTTAATAATATCAAGAAAATTGTGTCGAACTCTAGCGCATAAACTTGTGATTTAAATAGTTTAGACTTTTTAGGCATACATATGTAAGGAAAACAATCTAGATCAACACCTAAAAATTATATTGTACCTACATAAAAATATGATTGTTATCTGTTTTGTGTGCTAAATAAAAAAAAAGAAATAAAGAAATAAAGACCGGTTAGAGAGGTCTCGATGATGTTTACAAGCTTTGTTTAGTCGCCTTCTACGATATCAACGGCAGGACTTGGAGTGGCCCTATTCTGCTCTGCCGGAAACCACACGGCAATCCCTTCGAGTCTAATCGGTACGAATCAGTTACAAGCTACACATACAAGAAATCTTCATTGCCATGGAAACCGATTCGGCAGTTGTCAAGCCGAGTGGCGAGCCGTTTGGGATTCCCGAACGTAGATTTTACCTCCCGTATGTGCCTATTAATTGTCGTTGATGGAGAGTCGATAGAGTACGTACAAAGTTATATTTACCTGGGGCAGCTGGTATCTTTTGAGAACTGTACTGAGAATGAGGTACTCAGACGAATCGCTCTAGCATGGAAAAAGTACTGGAGTTTAAAAGAAATAATGAAAAATAAGGACGTGGATATCAAAATTAAGAAAAAATTGTTTGATGTAGCAATCCTCCCATGCATCACCTACGGCTGCCAGACCTGGTCTTTACGAAAAGAGGATGAAGATAGACTTGCTGTATGTCAAAGGCGCATGGAGAGGAGCATGCTTGGTATAAAAATATCGGACAAAATTAACAACAAGAAAATTAGAGCAAGCACGCGAGTGACAGACGTTAGGTACAGAACAAGACAACTTAAATGGAAATGGGCAGGACACGTATACAGAATGAACAATTTAAGACTAACTAAGAAGATGACAGAATGGATTCCAAGAAATAACAAAAGAAGTAGAGGAAGGCCAAAAACAAGATGGCGAGATATATTTAGGAAAATAGCAGGACATGACTGGGTGCATAAGACTAGAGAGCGAACATCCTGGAGAACTTTGGGGGAGGCCTACGCCAAAGAGGCGACTACTACCTACGAGGAATAAAGATTACATAATATACATAAATCAGAAGCGGTGAGATAAATGTTTAAGATTTTAATTTATATGACATAACAAAATCCAAGAAATATACATATACAATTAATATAAATTGACAATTAAATTAAATTACTAAAATTGACATGCTTATGTATAAATTTGACGATCCATCCAAGGAAAAATAATTTCATCGCATATTATTTTATGAAATTGTAAGAAAAAAAATATTTGACAACTATGATAACTGGTAAATGGTAGTAGAATAAATGGCTATTTTATTTTATTTTATTTTATTATGTGCCTATTAATTGCGCAGCAACCTTTAGAGCTTTAATTCAAAGTAAAATCCTATCCTATTCTACTTCCTACTAATGTGTGTGTGTATATTTGTTTGTTTGTTTGTTACCACTTTACGCTTCAACCACTGAACTACTTAGACGAAATTTGATATGGGTATAGTTTGATAGCCAGGGAAAGACAGCATAGTTTTTATTCCGAAATTTCCACGGGGAGCGAAGCCCACGGGCACAGCTAGTAGGTCATAAAAATAAGTAGCAAGTACATGGTGACAGGACTGGCTCAGGGCTGGCTCGTTAGGCCGGTGTCCGGTGCCTGATGGACGGCAACCCTTACCTGATAAATACGCTTGTTTGCCCCCTCGGGCTTACGCTGTGACATGTTTAAAATTGACATCATGTGTCGATAGTCAAGGTTACTTTTATCGATATCGATGGGTACCTAATGATTATTTTTCAGTGTGTACCCTTACTTAAAAAATACGCTTGTTGCCCCTACGGACTTACGCTGTGACATGTTTAAAATTGACATGATGTGTCGATAGTCATGATTACTTTTATCGATGTCGACGGGTAATGGTTTTTTTCATCGGCACGTAAGCTCAGCTTTGCATTTGTGCGAGTGCACATAAATTGTGTAGGTGAGACATTTCATCATCATCATCATATCAGCCAGAGGAAGTCCACTGCTGGACATAGGCCTCCCCAAAGGATTTCCAAATCGACTGATCGGAAGCGGACATTCAATTAATTTAATAAATGCTAACGAAACCAGCGCAGAAAGCGAAATTATAATTGTTGTTTTAGAACTATCGATATAATCAGATGATATTAATATCGATAGTTCTAAACTATCGACACAGAGTCGCAACTCTATCCAGGCTTATAAACATCACGGCTCGGCTGAGCGATAAATCAGCGACGTGTAAATCGGCGATGATTTATATCGGCCTATCGTTTAATTAGATTCGGGCCGTTCTTGACGTAGGAGCCGCGTGATAGAAAGCCTTATTGATTCATGGCCACTGCTCGAAAGCTTTATACATCCCGACCAAAGTTCGAGTATCACACAATCATTTAGACCCGTTATCTTGTCGCATTGACATTACTTGCTTGTAGGGATTGATACTTTTGATTTATCGACTGTTAAAATATCGATGGTATTTAATTGAACTTGAGTTATATGTCACTGAAAATGAGCTAAAGATAATCAACTACTTAGCTACTAACTAGAATAATACCCGTAACTACTAAGAGTAGAATAGGACCACTCCAAGTATTCCTGTGGATATCGTAGAACTTAGGAATTACAAGCTAAACGAGGTTTATAATCACGAAAACTCTCCAACCCGTCTGGCTAGCGAGGAGGGTGTAGGCCAAGTCCTCTATCTGCTCTGGCCAAGTATGGCTCTGGCAGAGAGGGTCGTGCTCTTGCAGTGGAGACTAACAAGACCCAAAGAAGAAGAATAACGAATATCTATAATATAAAAATGAATCGCAAAATGTGTTGGTAAGCGCATAACTCAAAAACGCCTGGACCAATTTGGCCAATTCTTTTTTTAAAATGTTCGTTGAAATTCAAAGATGGTTTTTACGGCGAGAAAAATTCGAATAATTGCCGGAAAACCCTAAAAACAGCCCTTTTCTTTTTCCCATACAAACGTACATTTTGAAAAGCTATATTTGGCAGTACGAAGTCTGCCGGGTCAGCTAGTATTATATAAAACAGTTGCGTTCGATTGTCTATTTTTTAATTGCGAGCATCTCAAAACATGTTGAGTGACCTATGTATATAACAAATATATAAATTCATGTGTTAGGTCAATCACTCAAATCAGTGTATAATAATGGCTGTGCCGATAAAACCTTGTTTATTCAACGCATCGAAACGGCTCCCGTAAAATACCGCTGCAATAAACTGCAGTCACAGTATTTACGACCCCTGAGATACGATGTGGATGACGCAGTCATCTGGTTTAATCAGCCATCCAACTAGACGCCTAGCCTAGACATTTAAACTAGGCATCCAATGAGCCTTCAGAGCCCGCGGGGTCCGCTACCTTACCAAGGAGCTTTGACGAGGTTCCTGGTTTTTTACACGGAGCGACTACCGTCTGACCTCCGCAACAAAAAGGGTAAACCAGAACCAATACTTGGGTAGTGATGTTCAAAAGCTAGATGGCGTTCGGGACCCACATTTTATACGTGCCTTCCGAAACACGGAATCATCTTTCTTTTCGGAGTCTTTTCGGAATCATGTGATTCAAGTCTGCAATATCCTAACCAGACTGGAAACAACTTTTCACAAGGTATGCTTCCCAGTGGGATTGGAACCCATGACCTCCGGATCACGAGGCTAACGCCTTAACCACTGGAGCATAAAGGCAGTCGGTCAATACTTATAACAAAATTCTTTATAACACGACATTTCAAAGCTGTATTGAAATGAAGCAGCATTTGAGCTGGCACGGGACGGTACCATGTCATTTGAAACAGACAGGTGCATATAAAAATGCACTTATTGTTGAGTATCGTCCAACATCTGCATGCATCTAGTTAGCAATAAACTCAACTGAACTGAAGTCTCGTGCATCTTTGTTGATAATTTTATTCTAAGATATGTAAAGTCTGTTCACGGAGAGTTGATATATATAGGGACAAATTATGGACAAATTACACAGTACAGGCTATTAAAAAAGAAAGTTTAATAATTAGCGAGTAACAATTTGTAATGAGTTAAGATATCTTGAATTTATCAACTTGTTAGTATCCCGTAACACAAGTCTCGAACTTACTTTGGGGCTAGCTTAATCAGTGTAATTTGTCCCTAGTATTTATTTTATTTTATTTTTGGATGCAGGCCGCTCTTGATCGGTCATTTTGGAAATCTTTGGGGGAGCTGCAGCGGACTTACCAGCAGTGGACGTTATGTGTCTGAAATGATGATGATGATGATGAATGAGGAATGAGGAAGGTTACCTGGCAAAGAGCTCGTTGAGCAGGCGCACCAGCTCCTCAGCGGTGCACTGGTCCGACAGGGAGGTGAAGCCGCAGATGTCCGCGAAGAGGATGCTGCAAACAACGTCAAACATTACTAAGAGAAGACACACTAAGGCCAAACACTAAGGTCAACTAAAATATCCTAAATCAAGGACTCATATTTTTTCGTTTAGCAAAGTAATAAAAATTCACAAAGACACAAAACATCACACATTACTACGAGAAGATAGACAAAAATATTGTATGCAACGTTGTATAAGTACGTCAAAAAATGCTCGACGGCGTCTCCTTACGATGCTCGCCAAGGTTCGCATAAGTTCTTATACAACTGTTGCATAAAATACTATAAATAACACTTATTGTACAAGCTTTTATTGTGAGGCCAAGGCTAATGAAATAAGCCCAAATTCGATGGAGTTGCGTAGTTTTATTACTGAGTTCCATCGACCACCTTCCGTCTCCGTGATCAGACCTTAGGCATCGTCTACTAAGTGCTCGTTAAGACAAATCAAACGAGTCTTACTCAATGAGTATTATGTTGTTTAACTGAGTTCCGTTGACTATCTCCCCTTCATTATCGGAACAATTCATTGAAGCTATAATATTGTATTATTATCCGACTTACACAATATGCAAAATTTCAGCCCAATCGCTTGAGGATAACTGGTTGAGAGTTAAGTTGCAAAACTTGACCTAAACAAACATACATACAAGATACATTTCTTGATTTGAGATTCATCGGACGCATAGCCTGTCCGGATTCCTCAGGATATCCATCTTATATTTACGTTCATAATACAATCCTTCAATTATCTTTTATCGGTAATAAATGAGTTCCTCGTTCCAGAAAAGCAGTCGTTATCATTTCATAATGAAAGAAAAACACGTCTAGTAATTATATATTTTGTATATGTAAGCCGGCAGCTTCCAGGAATCGCCAATTATGATACATTCTCGATATATATGTTAAGGTAAAGATCACATTGAGCGAGTACCAGTGGTTCGCCGCGGAGTTAGAACTCGCGATTAGTATTCAAGAATTGGAGAACGTTAATTTACTGCGTAAATATTTTATTAAACGGCCTACTTATATGAATTGATTTCCGTCAAATATAACTAAGAACCGTCAAGGAAAGTTTCTTTTATGTGAAAAATCCACAATAAAATCGGTCGATCTATCCTCTCATGATGCCACAAATACACATTGACGTCAAACTTATGATATAACACTCCTCTTTTTCTCGAGGGCTAAAATACAATAAATTTTTAAGAAACGGTAATCCTTTTAATGCTACGGTAACATGAATGTTATAAATTCTCAACATGTTTAACATTTCTTTAAAAATATGACTACCTATGTCGCCGTGGAATTGCCAAGTAATTTTATTGATTTGTTAATTTATATTCATTTACAACAACTTTACAGGAATTTTTCAATGCATTTGTTGTGTTGTATTTCCCCTTATAGAATATCAACATATCTAAATGTTTTAAAACTGATTGCGTCGAGGACAGAGAAACCGGGTTGCCGCTGCTCCTAACACTCGCCCTGAGGATGACTGACTGCACCACGAGAGTAAAACCGTGTTAAAATATTAAGTCATGTCATTTTTTTTATACCTATACATACATTTATATATTTTTTATTGTGTGGCTCTCGGGTCAAGTATGGCCCAAGCAGTACTGAGAGGGTCGTGCTCCTGCAGTGGAGGCTGAAAAGGCCTGATGATGATGATATTTTTGTTACTTTTTACTTTCCTACTCCACTCGACTAATTTGAATTTGCTCAAAGGAAGGGGACTGGATAAACACATTTCTCTCAGTAATTTCGGGGAATAATATTGTAATATACCAACGCAACAACGGCAAACAATGTTGTGGTGTACATAGTGCGATGTTTTGGCTTGTCAAATAATGATAAACAAGCCGGTAATCTCGTTGGAATGAGATCCACTGATACTATTTATTGATCGAGCAAACCAACGAGGTTCTTCGTCTTCTACTTGGAAAATTAAGACGTTTTTAAGGTCTTGCATTATGCAAGACTTGCTATATGATTTCTTCAGAGAACACTCCAAATCCCTTCGTGGATGTCGTAGAAGGGGACTTAGGAAATACAAGCTAAACAAAGCTTTTAACATCAATGAGACCTCTTCAATCCGTCCGGCCAGCAATCAGAGTGTAGGCCAAGTCCTCTGGTTGCTCTGGCCAGGTATGGCTCTGGTAGTATAGAGAGGGTCGTGCTCCTGCAGTGGAGACAAAAGACCTGCTGATTATGATGATTGTGCAAGACAATGGGCCATTTTGCAAAAAACCTGTTAACAATACACCATCTAAGTGTCCTGTGAAACTCTTAAGATACCTGGATAACGTTTCAAATTTTTGCGCCGCAATAGTTTATCTGTTTATCCCTATGGTTGACTTGGGAGAGAAGGCTCTTAGCGTTAAGTCCATCTATTGTAAACAATCGTAATACTTCGCTATAGCAGCCAGAAGATTTATCCTACACTCTCCACGCTGTATAAGTAAAAAAGTGTGTCTGTACATTAAATATATTTCCAAAAAAAATATTGGGGGCGAGGGAGACTCGATGAGATGGAATTACAAAAAAAAATGTCTTTCTGTTTGTCTGTTTTTACACGGTAATCTCCGGAACTGGACGGAGTCGAATGAAACTTTTTTGTTATATAGATGTTAAACCTAGGCAACATAAAGGGTATAAATGATTTTGAAAATGGAACTCCTGATGCAGAAGTATGATGGTCCATCTAAACTATAAGAAATATAAAAATGACGCCTTAGTAAAAGTTGTTCAGCCTGATGAGCATTTTCCAGAGACAAAGTTCACGCGAACGAAGTCGCGGGCTTCGGCTAGTAAATAATAAAATTAAAAACAAACAAGCCCTGAATCAGCTTATAACCAGCTAAAAATAAGGCAATAAAAGCCGATCTCAAACAAGCGGAGACAATAAGAGTAAAAATTAAAAATACTACAGAAGCTTGACATATTTATTGTGATTATGTTGGTTTAGTAGTAGGTATGTAGCAGAGTTAACGGCGTTGTGGTTTTCGGTTTAGAATATAGTGTTGCCGGAAAATCGATAGATAATGACAAACTATCGATAGGCCTATCGATCGCTGTTTTTGAGCTATACTATTGATAACCAACAATACCACCGGTAGTATCGATCAATGACGACGAAAAAACTATCGATACTCTCGATAGAACATAAACTATCGATACTATCAATAACTTATGAAACGCTATACTCGATAGTATCGGGAATTCAATATATAGATGGTATCGGTTTTATTTGAAATACCAAAGTCTATCAATAGATTTAAATAGGAACACTCAGTCGATGCTGCATGGCACCTACATGCTGATTACTCCTCATTTTTCATCATCTCGTCTTATTCACTTTTCCAGAACTAAATTCCAAATTGAATATTCAAATTCTTGACACATTTGATGACTCATATCTTTCTCATCTTAATTGATTCCATTCCTACCTTCAGATGAACTGTTGAAGTCATCAACTACCCTTGGTAATAATCAGGATTCCGGTGGAAACCACAGCAACGCCGCAACGCCTACTGATATAATTCAGATCTTCGACTGGTCCCTTTGTTCCCACTAGTCCAGTCGTCCAGTTCAGTTGACTGTACTAGTGAATCTTTTTTACCGTTTGTTCAGTTGAGTCCCTGTTCGGGAAAATAAACAACTACTAGGCCAGTATAGAAGTGTCTTCTTCTCTGTTCTCTATATTTCCCCTGTTTACCGCCACCCCTCTGGCATCACATTCCGAGCACGTTCGACACCCGGACCTAACTATCGGCATACTCGTATGCTAATATTTACCCAGTTGGCGTTCGATTCACTCTTCCAGGGCGTGTGTGTTTTTCTTTATAAAAAAGTGCTTCTTAATAGGGATGCATCGATACGCTTTTTTGCCGATACGACACCGATACTCATGCAATCATATCGACACATATTCATTTAAATTGAACGCAAAAGAATTGCCATGTGGTTTCCGGCAGAGTAGAATAGGGTCCTCCCGTGAATGCCGTAGAAGGCGACTTAGGAAATACCAGCTACTCGTAAACAAAGCGAGGAGAGAGGCCAAGTCCTATGGCTGCTCTGGCCAAGTATTACTCTGGTAGTACAGAGAGGGTCGTGCTCCTGCAGTGAAGACAATGATGATGATGATAATGAAAAATAAATAATATTGCACAATTTTTTATGTAGTCGTCGTTATAATGTGTTTTTCTTTAACGATTATCTCGTTCAACTCCGATCTGGCACAGGGAAATGCCGAGAGAGCAGAGCCAGGTGGGGTTACTCTGGCAACAGGTTGTGTGACTGTGGGGTCACTCAATCCATGGACCATCTTTTGTCATGTCCCAACTGTCCGACTCCTTGAACTAAGGCAGATCTGAATGTGGCCAATGACAGGGCGGTCGCCGTGGCTAGGTTTTGGTCTAATAACATTTAATTTAAGCCATTTCGACTCGATAAGAAGAAGAAGATCTCGTTCAAAGTCGCATGTTTCGTCAGTTGGCGACCGTAGTCATCGTCACATTTGTGTTAGTTGTTTTTGACGTGTCCCAACCCTAAAAGACTCACAGATATTACACCGGCGCGAACTATACCACAAACACAAATCCAAATAGACACCCGCCAAAACATTACTCTCGCTTTGGCAACGTGGTAAAAGCAGTCTCTACCACAGTCTGCAGTTAATCGCCATTTATTTTGCATCCAACCCCTTATTATATTTTAATGAAGAAGTAACGAGGGATCTTTATGGGCTGTATTCATTTAATTACGGAGCTTTATTTAATTTACAATGTTTGTTAAAATACATTTTTTTCTTAGTCTTCCTTCATTCTTACTTCGATCATTCTTCAGTTTTTTCGCTACCTTATTAACGCGTTGTCTATTTACGTGCTTTTTAACAAAATTAACGCCAAATAAAAAAAAACTGTCAACTATAACAATGCCTAGTTTCGTTATTCGACAACCAAAGACGTCGCTTTTTAGGGTTCCGTACCCAAAGGGTAAAAACGGGACCCTATTACTAAGACTTCGCTGTCTTTCCGTCCGTCTGTCCGTCTGTCTGTCACCAGGCTGTATCTCAAGAACCGCGATAGCTAGACAGTTGAAATTCTCACAAATTATGTATTTTGTTGCCGCTTGACTCGCACTTGGCCGGTTATTATAAAATAATGACTCGGTAATTAGTAGCTATGGATATCTTGTGATAAGTAGCGTAACTACCGATTTACGATTTGACTCTTTCGATTTTGTGGCTATCAAACTGATTATTTTTAAAACGATTATCGTTTTCGGACTAAAGATTTTATTAATCTGTGCTACAGATGAAAAAAAGGTTTAAAACAGTACCGATTCAAATCCAAATAGAAATTTGGTCTAGATATTCAAATATTTTTTTAAACTAATAACCGACATCACACCCAAACTACACAACCGGTTTTGATGAAATCGATGAGACCACTAGCAAGTGTGCCTTTTCAAACAAAAAAAAGAATTTTTCGTCTTCGAATAACCGATGAACATACTTAAAAAAATCGCGACTACTTATTAACCTTCTCCCTAGCTGAAAAAATACATACATACATACATACATACATACATACATGCATACTATCACGTCTTTATCCCTAATGGGGCAGACAGAGCATTTTGAGTATTACGGCTTTAAGCAGATAGAAGCTCAGGGCTGCAAGACTCAAAGGCCACTTTTTTGATTCCTTCATCCACAAAGTGGATGAAGGAATCAAAATAGTGATGGGTTGCTAGCCGCATCGCCTATTAACATGATTCGAGTTTTACCCATTCCCTCGATCGGCTCTTACGATCTGCCCGGGCAGAGAAGCAGCTGGTACATTCAAAGTTTTTTCTTTTCTCCCACCACCAGCATGGAAGATGAATGAAAGAAAAAATACAATGTACAATAATACATACATACATATTTTCACGCCTGTTTCCCATGGGGGTGGGCAGAGACTATGGATTTATGTAGAATAATACCCTATCATTGTAGTAAGATTCTACAAATATACTTTGATATTTAGACACAAAAACCTCTAAACATTCAGCACTTAGTGCAACAAACGGATAAACAACTGCGTCGGACATCGGTGTCCGATGGCCGGCAAGGAAACTGAATTATACCCAGCCAGGAAACGGGACACTGTGTGACATCGGCTCACCGGTACCGTCATTTAGTTGACTTACGCGATTCTCACATTGCCCTGCACTACGCAGCGTAGCGCGTGAAGCGTTGCTTGTAAGTATCTCCGTTTGTATAGGAAACACGCACAGTCCAACACACTGACACCGCGCACCGCATCTACGCGCGTTCGTTTTTGTATGGCGGCCCCGCACTACTAATTCCATTCGCAAATTATAAAGTAATTATGTAATTTATAACATAATTACTTTGTAATTAGCAAAATTATTAATTTATAAAGTGTATATTTCAATAAAAAGACATGTCAAGTTTTTTTTTTTTTAATTAGCCCGATTTTGTGTCCCAATGCTGGGCAAAGGCCTCCATCCTTTTCCTTTTCCTCTCCATCTATCTCTATCCCGAGCAATTTGCTGCCATCCACTAAAGAAATTCTCGATGTCAAGATTGTTTACATTTATTTAAATACCTAACCAAATGGAATATAGAGTATTATCGATTGAAAATGAATAATTCTGAACAATGAAATCCATCGCCACAAACTATTAACGCCAGTTACTGCCGGCAGTGTCCGCCACGTCCCCTGCCCGACACTAATTAAGTGTCGGCGACGGATTCCGGCCTCGGACGTTTGCAGTTTGCAGCTTGACCACTTATAAATGGATTTGCGGTTCATGATTTTGAAATCATGAACCACCACTCCATGAAAATTGAAAATGTTTAGGCCTAGAGTTTCTTATTTATTTTATCACTAGGTCTTTATGGCAAATAGGCGATGCGGATAGCAGCCCAACACTATATTGATTGCTTTTCCATCTTCTCGCCCACCTCGCTAAAAGCGGCTTTTGTGTCTTGCGGCCCTAGGCTCTGACTGCTTAAAGCCGCAAGACACAAAACGCTCTGTCTGCCCCTATAGGAATAAAGACGTAACAGTGTGAATTTAAAAATAAACAATTCAAATTTTTGCATGCACTTGTTGGGTTTTTATGATCTGTTATCGGAAAGAGAAGTTGATCCAGTCTAGAGTATTATCGATTGAAAATGAATAATTCTGAACAATTAAATCCATCGCCACAAAGTATTAACGCCAGTTACTGCCGGCAGTGTCCGCCACGTCCCCTGCCCGACACTAATTGAGTGTCGGCGACGGATTCCGTCCTCGGACGTTTGCAGTTTGCAGCTTGACCACTTATAAATGGATTTGTGGTTCATGATTTTGAAATCATGAACCACCACTCCATGAAAATTGAAAATGTTTAGGCCTAGAGTTTCTTATTTATTATATCACTAGGTCTTTATGTCAAATTGCGAGAAGATGGAAAAGCAATCAACACTGTATTGATTGCTTTTCCATCTTCTCGCCCACCATGACGCTAAAAGCGGCTTTTGTGTCTTGCGGCTCTAGGCTCTGACTGCTTAAAGCCGCAAGACACAAAACACTCTGTCTGCCCCATTAGGGATAAAGACGTAACAATATGAATGTAAAAATAAACAATTCAGATTTTTGCATGCACTTGATGGGTTTTTATGATCTGTTATCGGAAAGAGAAGAAGTTGATCCAGTCTAGAGTATTATCGATTTAAAATAGAATAATTCTCAACAATAAAATCCATCGCCACAAACTATTAACGCCAGTTACTGCCGGCAGTGTCCGCCACGTCCCCTGGCCGACACTAATTGAGTGTCGGCGACGGATTCCGGCCTCGGACGTTTGCAGTTTGCAGCTTGACCACTTATAACTTATAAATGGATTTGTGGTTCATGATTTTGAAATCGTGAACCACCACTCCATGAAAATTGAAAATGTTTAGGCCTAGAGTTTATTATTTATTTTATCACTAGGTCTTTTTGTCAAATAGGCGATGCGGCTAGCAACCCAACACTATATTAATTGCTTTTCTCTTGACTGCTAGAGCCGCAAGACACAAAACACTCTGTCTGCCCCATTAGGGATAAAGACGTAACAATATCAATGTAAAAATAAACAATTAAGATTTTTGCATGCACTTGATGGGTTTTTATGATCTGTTATCGGAAAGAGAATAGAAGAAGAGAGAGAATAGAAGAAGTTGGTACATTCTAGAGTATTATCGATTGAAAATGAATAATTCTGAACAATGAAATCCATCGCCACAAAGTATTAACGCCAGTTACTGCCGGCAGTGTCCGCCACGTCCCCTGCCCGACACTAATTGAGTGTCGGCGACGGATTCCGGCCTCGGACGTTTGCAGTTTGCAGCTTGACCACTTATAAATGGATTTGTGGTTTATGATTTTGAAATCGTGAACCACCACTCCATGAAAATTGAAAATGTTTAGGCCTAGAGTTTATTATTTATTTTATTACTAATTCTTTTTGTCAAATAGGCGATGCGGCTAGCAATCCAACACTTTATTGATTGCTTTTCCATCTTCTCGCCCACCTCGCTAAAAGCGGCTTTTGTGTCTTGCGGCCCTAGGCTCTGACTGCTTAAAGCCGCAAGACACAAAACGCTCTGTCTGCCCCAATAGGAATAAAGACGTAACAGGATGAATTTAAAAATAAACAATTCAAATTTTTGCATGCACTTGATGGGTTTTTATGATCTGTTATCGGAAAGAGAATAGAAGAAGTTGATACATTCTAGAGTATTATCGATTGAAAATGAATAATTCTGACAATTAAATCCATCGCCACAAACTATTAACGCCAGTTACTGCCGGCAGTGTCCGCCACGTTCCCTGGCCGACACTAATTGAGTGTCGGCGACGGATTCCGGCCTCGGACGTTTGCAGTTTGCAGCTTGACCACTTATAAATGGATTTGTGGTTCATGATTTTGAAATCATGAACCACCACTCCATGAAAATTGAAAATGTTTAGGCCTAGAGTTTCTTATTTCTTTTATCACTAGGTCTTTTTGTCAAATAGGCGATGCGGCTAGCAACCCAACACTATATTAATTGCTTTTCTCTTGACTGCTAGAGCCGCAAGACACAAAACACTCTGTCTGCCCCATTAGGGATAAAGACGTAACAATGAAT
This sequence comes from Acrobasis consociella, assembly GCA_963555685.1. Classification (NCBI taxonomy): domain Eukaryota; kingdom Metazoa; phylum Arthropoda; class Insecta; order Lepidoptera; family Pyralidae; genus Acrobasis; species Acrobasis consociella. The sequence continues at coordinate 2,245,837 of OY743104.1, read as the reverse complement.
GTAAAAATAAACAATTCAGATTTTTGCATGCACTTGATGGGTTTTTATGATCTGTTATCGGAAAGAGAAGAAGTTGATACATTCTAGAGTATTATCGATTGAAAATGAATAATTCTGAACAATTATATCCACCGCCACAAACTATTAACGCTAGTTACCGCCGGCAGTGTCCGCCACGTCCCCTGGCCGACACTAATTGAGTGTCGGCGACGGATTCCGGCCTCGGACGTTTGCAGTTTGCAGCTTGACGACTTATAAATGGATTTGTGGTTCATGATTTTGAAATCATGAACCACCACTCCATGAAAATTGAAAATGTTTAGGCCTAGAGTTTATTATTTATTTTATTACTAATTCTTTTTGTCAAATAGGCGATGCGGCTAGCAGCCCAACACTATATTGATTGCTTTTCTCTTGACTGCTAGAGCCGCAAGACACAAAACACTCTGTCTGCCCCATTAGGAATAAAGACGTAACAGTGTGTATTTTTGCATGCACTTGATGGGTTTTTAGGGTTCCGTAGCCAAATGGCAAAAACGGAACCCTTATAGATTCGTCATGTCTGTCTGTCTGTCCGTCCGTATGTCACAGCCACTTTTTTCAGAAACTATAAGACCTATACTGTTGAAACTTGGTAAGTAGATGTATTATGTGAACCGCATTAAGGTTTTGCCACAAAAATAGAAAAAAAACAATAAATTTTGGGGGTTCCCCATACTTAGAACTGAAACTCAAAAATTTATTTTTCATCAAACCCATACGTGTGGGGTATCTATGGATAGGGCTTCAAAAATGATATTGAGGTTTCTAATATATTTTTTTTCTAAACCGAATACTTTGCGCGGGAGACACTTCCAAAGTGGAAAAAAGTGTGTGTCCCCCCCGTAACTTCTAAAATAAGGGAATTAAAAAACTAAAAAAAATACATGATGTTCATTACCATAAAAACTACCAGCGAAAATTGGTTTGAACGATATCTAGTAAGTAGTTTTTTTTAATACGTCATAAATCATAAACGGCAATTTACCTTTCATTCAATCAACTCAAATATAACATTTTTTAAAAAACATACTACAAGACTTTTATATTATGTTATTTGCTACTACGGAACCCTTCATGGGCGAGTCCGACTCGCACTTGGCCGCTTATTATGATCTGTTATCGGAAAGAGAAGAAGTTGATACATTCTAGAGTATTATCGATTGAAAATGAATAATTCTGAACAATGAAATCCATCGCCACAAACTATTAACGCCAGTTACTGCCGGCAGTGTCCGCCACGTCCCCTGCCCGACACTAATTGAGTGTCGGCGACGGATTCCGGCCTCGGACGTTTGCAGTTTGCAGCTTGACCACTTATAAATGGATTTGTGGTTCATGATTTTGAAATCATGAACCACCACTCCATGAAAATTGAAAATGTTTAGGCCTAGAGTTTCTTATTTATTTTATCACTAGGTCTTTTTGTCAAATAGGCGATGCGGATAGCAGCCCAACACTATATTGATTGCTTTTCCATCTTCTCGCCCACCTCGCTAAAAGCGGCTTTTGTGTCTTGCGACCCCAGGCTCTGACTGCTTAAAGCTTGAGTTTGCAGCTTGACCACTTATAAATGGATTTATGGTTCATGATTTTGAAATCATGAACCACCACTTCATGAAAATTGAAAATGTTTAGGCCTATTTAGATACCTAGTGCGAGTTTCTTATTTATTTCACCAACAGGTCTTTTTGTCTCCACTGCAGGAGCACGACCGTCTGTACTACCAGAGCCATACTTGGCCAGAGCAGCCAGAGGACTTGGCCTACACTTTTCTCGCTAGCCAGGCGGGTTGGAGAGGTCTTATTGATTTTTATTAGCTTTGTTTAAATTGTATTCCTAAGTCGCCCTCTACGACATCTACGGGAATACTTGGAGTAGTCCTATTCTCTCCTATACCTTGCTGGAAAACTGGCGGTATATCTTATTTATTAATTTAAATCTTTATTGACCAGTATGGTACAAAAGGTGAACTTAATGCTAATGCATTCTCTATTAATTAATCTGTAGACAAATAGAAAATTTAATTTAATTGCGGTAGGCGCTTAAAGATTTATTTAAAATACACTATATATACACAAGTTTACTTAGATGTATTCTTTAGACTAGCTGACCCGGCAGACTTCGTACTGCCAAATATAGCCTGTCAAAATGTACGTTTGTATGGGAAAAAGAAAAGGGCTGTTTTTAGGGGTTTTTCGGCAATTATTCGATTTTTTCTCGCCGTAAAAACCATCTTTGAATTTCAACGAACATTAAAAAAAAAGAATTGGCCAAATTGGTCCAGGCGTTGTTGAGTTATGCGCTTACCAACACATTTTGCGATTACCAACACATTTTGCGATTCATTTTTATATTATAGATTACTTAGATTTTCATCAAAAATGCCTAAGGACCACTGTAAGGAAAGTTGTTGTAACGTAAAAAAAAAACGCATTGAATTTAGTCCAGCCGTTCGAGCACTACAATGCCACAGACAGAAAGACAGTCACTAGCGCTAAACTTACAACTTTCCTCTATTTTATCAGGGGTTAAAAACCCGTTGAAAACAAAAACTATCAACAATATTCAAATTGCATTGATTAACATGATGGAACCAAACGTATCTTAAGGCCATACCCAGGTCCAGTGGCGTCCCCATTTGAAATAAATAATTTGAAAGGAAACGGAGATATCATATAAAATTGTGCCTTGATCAAGCCCTACATAACCCTTCAAACTATTTTACGAACTACAGTTTAAAGTATAAAGTGAGAACGTGAAGCTTTTCTACGCACATTAGCCAAAAGTGGCCGTTTTTCGCAAATGTGCGTAGAAAAGCTTCACGTTCTCGCTTTAAACTATAAAAAGTAGTTTAAAAATACTTTAAATGAGGATCTAGAGCTTGGTCAAGACACAATTTTAAATAATATCTCCGTTTTCTTTCAAATGATTCATTTTAAATGAAAACCCCGGATCAGGTGTGGCCTTAACGTTTGTTCGTATTGCTACAACTTCTACCAGCAGCTGTCAACCCTAGTAATGCGGGCTAAGCTGTCAACACTCCGTAACTGCAGTTGTAATCCGGTTAGCAACTACTTAAAGCAAATTGTGCTTTACCTCAAGTTAGTCGGTTACTGGAATGTGACATTGTGCATATTCGGGTGGGCCGAAATTAATCGTGCTGTAATACAGGGGCAGAAAAGTGTGATAGTAATTAGTCCGTCTTATAGAATATCTAAAGATAATGGACCCATATTATTTTTTCTCTGGCTGCTTTGGCCAAATATGGCTCTGGTAGTACAGAGAGGGGCGTGCCCCTGCAGTGGAGACAGATAGGCCTGATGATGATGATTTTTCAGTTTAGGTACCAAAAAAGTTAAAATTCACAAAGATACGGAGCATCTTGTCATGACATCTATAAAATATTGGGCAAGACCTGGATGCGAACTGCAGAAGACCGGGTCAAGTGGAAACACCATGAAGAGACCTATACCCAACAATGGGTGAATAAAGGCTGAAGAAGAAGAAGAAGAAGACGGAGCATCAAAGTTCCGGAGTGTGGGCTTGCTACGTCGCCGCTTAGTAAAAATCGTACCAAGCCGAGATGTCATGCGAAATTTAAATGCGCTGTATCTTTGTAATGTTTTGTTTCTCAGAAAAAAGAAAAAATACGTGCATGAGAAACAAAAAGAATTTCACCCTTCAAACAATGAAGAATTTTCGGAATCTGTCCAGGCGACTTCGAATAATAGGCGAATATACAAGAAGAAAAAACACGACAAATTTATAGCCTCCTTTTTGGATGTCGGTCAAAATTGGCTAGTCACTTTCAGGTGAAACTCTGCATCTGTTTTCTATTCGCCCGTTCTCATAATTTTCTTAAAAGGGTTCGGAGAGAGCGGACGGAACTAATAAAAACATATTGGAAAGTGTGTGTGGGGGAATATATTCCGCATAGCAAATTTTGCGGTAAGATAAAAACACCTCCCTCCACATCAGAATGTCTTTCAATTATTATTTCTGTATGTTACCTAAAACAAAATTGTGTTAAACATTTTTTTTTTGAATATCTATCATCATCTTCATCCGAGCGTATATTCCCGGTTGCATCCTCAGCAGTAATGCTTCAGAGCCCGGGGTCCGATACCTATCCAAGGTGATTTGACGAGGTTACTGGTTTTTACTGCGACTGCCGTCTGACCTCCACAACCCAAAGGGTAAACCAGAACCAATCCTTGGGTAACCAATTTCTTATATCTATATTGTTTAAGAGCTCGTGTCGGTGGAGTTTGAATTTTTAGAAAGACCGAGGCATAGCTACGTATAACAGGTGAAGGAGAAGGTGAATGTCGTGTCGTACGAAGTAAAACAACTAGCAGACTAGAGAGACAAATGTAAGACAGTTTTTTTTTTAATTATTATAAGTCTATTTACTAAGCAACTCCCATGCTGGTCTGGGAGAAATGAAAAAACTTAGAATGTACCAGCTGCTTCTCTTCCCGTGCAGATCGTAAAAGCCGATCGAGTTATGTTAACAGGCGATGCGGCTAGCAACCCATCACTATATTGATTGCTTTTCCATCTTCTCGCCCACCATGACGCTAAAAGTGGCTTTTGGGTCTTGCGGCCCTGGGCTCTGCATAGAGCCGCAAGACCCAAAATGCTCTGTCTACCCCATTAGGGATAAAGACGTGATAGTACGTATGTATTTACTAAGCAAATTAAAACAAGCATATGGAAAAAAAATATTTTTGAATAATACATGTTTGTTTGCAAGTAAAAAAATACCCCGACGACACCATCTAGTGATAAGTGGCGAAACTACATAAAATTCTAATCGATGTTATGTGGAATTGAACTGAGCGCCAACTATTATTTGCGACGTAAATTACAAAACCCGACTTTGAAGCCTAAAAACCGAATAACTTTTAAACGACTGAACTAAACAGACTTTCATCAAACATGGCTAGGAACCGGCGCAAAGGAAGTTGCTTTCACGTAAAAAAAACTGCATTGAAATTGGTCCAGTATTCAACGCTATATATCCTCTTTTTTGTCGGGTGTATGTATAAAAATGAACGGTTCATCACGAAACAGAAGGTGAATCGGCGAGCACGTTGGTTCGAATCGTAAGAGCATTAAACGTAACACAGTCCACCGCCGCGGCAGCGGATTTAGCATTCAATACTTTGCATTTGTCGAGAGGACACAGGACCACTCTGTGAGATTACTATCCGATATCTTGACGGAAGACGGCCAGCAAATCGAAGAGACAAGATGGAATGTGCAATGGATTGTATGCGATGTAAGTTGAAAGTATTCACGTACAAATATGTTTAGCTTTTCTATTAAAGATAGCAGACGTACATAATATAGTGCTACCAAAGGTTGATTGGTTGATTGCTTTTGCGTACGCGTGCGTAAGCGTTTGCTTGCTGTTTTTGTACAATTTATGTTTGATGGACCTTAAAGGTTAAGAGTCCCCCGACCCTAGACTTCTCCATACAAACGTAGTCTACGTTTAATTTTGAAACCACATGTCAGATTCCGGTAAAAATTGGTAATTGTAAAGAAATTGCAATTATCTAGGGTTATAACTGGTTTCCTATCGTAAAATTATGAACTGGAAAGAAAATATAACAATTAGAAGTTTCCCATACTAATGGTCAAAAATGATATAAAACACTATATTCTATTTCAAGTTCATATTTTTACCGTCGGAAACTAGTTATAAACTTAGATAATTGCAATATCTTTGAAATTACAAAATTTTGCCCAAATCGGACATGTTGTTTTGAAATAAAACGTAGACTACGTTTGTATGGAAAGTTGTATTTTGGTCTAGGGTCGGGGGACCCTTAAATATATTTTTTTCCAAGCTAAAAACCGGCTTCATCGCTTAACTTCACAACCGATTTTGATAATCTATGGGACCACCTTACAAGTATGTTCTTTCAAATACAATTCCATGTTTCAAACCAAAAAAGAATTTTCCGAAAAAAAAGTATGACATATGTTTGGTAGATAGTAAAAATACTAGATAACGGTTATATTTTTTAATTTGACGTCTTCCTAATGGCTATGCTAAAAACACCGTCTTTCTTATATTGGCATTATAGTGGATCTAAAGAAGTCGTAGGTCTATGCTAGGCGTATCTTTTTGGCGAAATAACGACACATGTGTGCTGTTATGGGGAATAGACTATAGACTTTCCTGACATGATAAATTACCAATGTTCTTATATTAGCGTTCGTGAACTAGTTCGGGTACTATTTAACAGACAGATAACAGTACAGGAGTAGAAAAAGCATATTAGTTACGCTTCGATCTTCGATGCAAATAACCACCTAGTATTTTTGAAAAGAGTTATGAGTGTTATGACGAAGCTAAAGAGGTTTGCAAGGATCGTAGTAAGTAAAAATCCATAGTCTCTGCCTATCCCCTTGGGAAACAGGCGTGAAAATATGTATGTATGTATTTTTAAGGATGTTGCTTACCTGACGTTCTCATAGCGCTGGATGTAGATCTTGTGGAACTGCTCCTGGCGCGGCTGGCTGGCGATATCAGCCTTCATCTCCACAGCCACGTGGCGGGGCAGCACCGACAGCAGTAGGCGCTCCTTAAAACAAACAGATCTCGTTAGTATTTTCCGTACGGGCCTCAAATAAAAGTAAAAAAAAGAAAAAAAAGGGAAAAGAACGGAAAATATGAAAAATTGGAAGGGAAATCGATGTTATTATACCTAAACTTTGTTTAGAAAGTTTAAGCCAAAGTCCAAGCCTAAGTCACCTTCTACGATTTTTTTTACCTGACACACAAATTCAAAAGATTTTCAGCACCACTACACCTTAACTGTACAAACTTAATTTGAAATGTCATACATGCAATCCGCTAGATGCAAAAAAAATCTAAGAAAATTGTACGAAATAACCAGTCGTGACATCATACTTTTTTGAAGGCATATACAGCTCTTAATCTTCTGAACTAATATCTTATTGAAAATAGATGTGATCAATGTAAAGTGACACTATTTCGCGACGTTTTATTTTATCAACTGTCCAGAATAATTTGCCTTTTGTTTTACTTTATCCATGGCCAACTTTCTTGGTCTTCCTTTTCCTCTCTTGGCTTCCACTTTCGCTTCCATTGTGTCGTATAGAGAAGCCAAGCATTTAGCGGAAGATAAGAAGACGTGGAAAATACTTCACCGACAAGAACCTAGTTCTTAAATTTATTGATGATGATGATAACAAATAAATAAATAAATATATAGGGACAAATTACACTGTTTGAGCTAGCCCCAAAGTAAGTTCGAGACTTGTGTTATGGGATACTAACTCAACGATACTATATTTTATAACAAATACATATATAGATAAACATTCAAGACCCAGGACAATTTGAAAAGGCCATTTTCCAACTTGCCCTGACCAGGGATCGAACTCGGGACCTCTGGGTCGCAGACTAGCATGGTGACCACTACGCCAATGCCACGGGGGTCGTCAATGATGACAGAATAATTAATTTTTGACACATTACACAACCCTATCGGTAAATGAATTGAAATGCATAGCGTCTGTACGCCGCAGTAATTATTCCGAGCCAACTGAAATCCAATATGGCGGATTCTCAGGATGCATCCAATCGGCGAATGCGACAGCTACATTCAAGCAGTTCCTACTTGAATGTAATCAATTTGTATTTCGATTTACCTAGTCTGATGAAATTGTTAACTTAAGCGATAATATCTGACGAATAAGGACTGGGCTAGATTCCTGACACGCTTTGATAGAGCGAGATAGTCGTATTGCGACTTCAAAAAGAAGAAAAAGAAAAACGTGCCGTGTTTTGCCCTTATCACAGAAAGAACATCAGTTCATGTGTGCTATACGCACACTTCAAATTGCATACACTTACTTAAAGTGTACCTATAGCCCAATCATGAAAAAAAACTTGAGAGGTGTCAAGGGACACTCGGATGGAACGAAGTTCGAGAGAGACAGATAGAGAAACACGCGCACGCCGCACGGCTTACAACTATAGCAAAAAGTGTCGTTACAACTCTTTTGGTCTTAATTTTTTCCGTCTAGCCCCTTTCGCAACGCGCGATAAGGAACTTCGTTCCAAAACTTGAGAGGTGTCAAGGGACACCCGGATGGAACGAAGTTCGAGAGAGAGAGAGAGATAGACAGAGAAACACGTGCACGCCGCACGGCTTACAACTATAGCAAAAAGTGTCGTTACAACTTTTGGTCTTAATTTTTTCCGTCTAGCTTTCGCAACGCGCGATAAGGAACTTCGTCCCAAAAATATACGTAGTATCATATATGTGTTTTTCTCTTACTTTAATGTACCAGCTGCTTCTCTTCCCATGTAGATCGTAAAAGCCGATCGAGGGAATGGGAAAAAATGCGAATCATTTTAACAGGCGATGCGGCTAGCAACACGTCACTGTATTGATTGCTTTTCCATCTTCTCGCCCACCATGACGCTAAAAGTGGCTTTTGAGTCTTGCGGCCCTAGACTCTGCATAGAGCCGCAAGACCCAAAATGCTCTGTCTGCCCCATTAGGGATAAAGACGTGATAGTATGTATGTATTAATAAACATTATGAGGCCGTGCAATTTCGGATTTTACAAACTTTTGTTTCATTTTGAGCGAAGCTCGCTCGCCCCGATATTTGTAAGCAGTAGTGTAGGTACAGTTTTTTCGACAATTTTATTTGCGTTTCTATCAATAACCTTGAGCATTGATCACAAGTCTCGTAATCTATACTAATATTATAAAGCTAAAGAGTTTGTTTATTTGTTTGTTTGAACGCGCTAATCTCAGGAACTACTGGTTCGAATTAAAAATATATTTCTGTGTTGGATAGATCATTTATCGAGGAAGGCTTTAGGCTATATAACATCACGTTGCGACTAAAAGGAGCGAAGAAACAGTCGAAAATGTGAAAAAAAACGGTGGAAATTATTCATCTTTGAGGGCTTCCGTTGCGTGCGCTGCGAAAACCGTTCGAGATACCCAAAAATTATGTATGAAAGAATTATTTCTCTTTAAATTATCTAAAAAATTGTCCGCGACAGTATATTAATTCACAATAACCGTTTTTATGATAATCAAATTTGGTCGAAATTAATGCATTTTTACAAATTATTTGTCAGAGTTGTATCAACATAATAATATTTATCTTTATCCAAATAAATGTGTTATTGATTAAGAGTATTTAACAAAAAATAAATATGATTCCCAAAATAACTATTCCACGCGGACGGAGTCGCGGGCACAGCTAGTACTTTCTAAAAGGCCTCATCTCCTCAGCTCGTTTAAAAGGGATAAAACGCAGTAGCATATTATGTAAGCATTAGTACGAGTTTTCCCATGCTGGTCTGGGAGAAACGAAAAAACTTAGAATGTACCAGCTGCTTCTCTTCCCGCGCAGATCGTAAAAGCCGATCGAGGGAATGGGCAAAAATGCGAATCATTTTAACAGGCGATGCGGCTAGCAACACGTCACTGTATTGATTGCTTTTCCATCTTCTCGCCCACCATGACGCTAAAAGTGGCTTTTGAGTCTTGCGACCCTAGACTCTGCATAGAGCCGCAAGACCCAAAATGCTCTGTCTGCCCCATTAGGGATAAAGACGTGATAGTATGTATGTATGTATTAGTACGAATTCTTAATTAGAGAGACGATACAGGCTGGCGTTACGTAATGAGTAATTAGGTAGCGTTGATGAAATCCCAAACACGAGGACTTGTTTGCTTAGAGCACAAAAGACAACAGCGAGAGATGTAAAGCTAGTGTTGTAAAAAACTCGAGTCTGGGAGTCTTAATATTTTGACTCGACTGTAAATCACAAGACTCGACTCATAAATAGCGACTCCACTGCTCGATGTGTTAGTTATACTCAAGCTCGACGTGCTTCCAATTTATGGACCCCACAGCAAGATAAGATAAGATATACTCAAGCTCCCGTAATAGACTCGAGTTCAGTATAAGTGCTCGACTCTGTTGTGTGCTGGAGTCTGATTATGGACTGAGTCGCGCTCATAAAACCATAATTGTTTTTTTAAAGTTAATAACAAATATTGTTATTTGTACATACATACATACTATCACGTCTTTATCCCTAATGGGGCAGACGGAGCATTTTGGGTCTTGCGGTTCTATGCAGAGCCCAGGGCCGCAAGACCCAAAAGCCACTTTTAGCGTCATGGTGGGCGAGAAGATGGAAAAGCAATCAATACAGTGATGGGTTGCTAGCCGCATCGCCTGTTAACATGATTTGCAGTTTCGCCTATTCCCTCGATCGGCTTTTACGATCTGCGTGGGAAGAGAAGCAGGTGGTACTTGTTATTTGTAGTAATCATTAATATTAAATAAAGTTTTGAATGGTTGTAATGCTTTGTATAACTTGTTGTAACAGTTTTGTGTGAGTTGAAGTTGCTTCGAGTATTGTATTCGACCGCGAGTTGGTTCTTCGCCTTGGAGTTCTTATCAGACTTGAGTTTTTATTCGACTCCGAGTCTGGGCTCCGACGACTCGTGCTCGACTTAACTTTGACTTGTTAATGTCTTAGTCTAGCAAGCATGCAAAATTAATTCAAGTTTGCAAATGTAGACTCTTGGACTCGAGTTTTGAATAACACTATGTTAAGCTGACATTTGTGCGCAACTAGTGGTAGTTACGTGACGTAGCAAACAAGTACGGGTGGTGTTGTGAGGGTAGCCAAGACGAAAACTTAAATCAGATACTTTTTCTAAACATGAAAACAAACAGTTTCTATGTGGGATTTGCATCAAATATAGGCAGATGACGTCATAATTTCTTGGAATCAAATAGCGCTTATTTTATCACACTTTCTGCAATAATAAATATAAAATCACGTATAAGTGCGGCTAATGAGAATCGAACTCGTGCTTTATAGACGCACTACCAGTGCCAAATTGCTTAGCCAAAGCCACTTATAATTTTTTATTAGGGTCAAAATTATATAAGATTATCCGAAAATAATAAACCCATATTGCTTGCGAACGTCACCGTTTTGTACAAATTGTACCAAAGCGTGACGTCATGCGAAATTTGAAAGCGCTGTTGTCATTTTTTGTTTCTCAGTGAAAAGAAAAAATATGAGTGCAATATTTTTTTATAATTTAACCAACTTTATTTTTCCAGCCATCATTTCCATTTCTAGTCTAGGGAACCGACAGCAACATATGTTATTCTTCAATTTGTGCCTCGGGTAAGATATTAGTATCACGTTACTTACAAGATTCAAATGCAAGATATATTAATATCAATGTTGGAATTGCTGAATTCAATATACGTCTCAGATTTAACACCTATTTCATGAATTTGAGATGGGAAATTTGAATATTCAGCATGTAAAATGAACGGAATTAGATACATCCATGATAGTTTCGTACGATGTAATATTTGGAATATTCAGTTGCTTGTGTTATCGCTCAACTCTAGTAATACGTAACTCTGTCTGTCTGTCTGTTATCTCTTCACGCTTCAATAACCAAACCGATTTAGAAATAAACAACAAACATTATCTATGGGATTCGTATGTAACCTACAACAATGAAATTCATAGTTTCTTGGAGTTAATATCAGTTAATCTGCAATAATAAATTTAAAATCTCATTGCAAATAGATACGATCAATGACAAATGACATTATTTTTTGACGTTTTATTTCCTAAAAATACCAAAATGTACTTCAAGAAATTTTATTTGGGATCGGAATAAACATTCTGCTGTAATATGTAGGTATTTGTAAGTATTATGTATTTGACTGTATGCGTTTAAAAGGTATGTCTTATTTTATTATAAAAAATCAATAAATGTTTTATATAAAATGTAATATAATACAGGTATTGTATCTAATATTACTAGTTGGCTTGCTACACTTGCACGCGTTTTCCAATATCTCAACATGTCCCAAAGGCAAACCAATCCATCATGAGATCGTGTGCATTCGATTTTAATATATAAATAACAAGACAGGTAGATGAAAGAATTTTCACCCAAGCTAAAACGGAGACGATTCGCGCCCAACAAAAACCTAAACATGTCTTAAGAGTGAAATTTTATTTAATCAAAAATGTATGAAATTCTAAATATACATGAAAAATACAAATAATTATAAAATAGAAACAAATTGCTAGTATCCGCAACACGCTTCGTCAAAATATACACAGTTAGTAATCCGCAACACGCTTCGTCAATATTTTCACAGTTAGTAATCCGCAACACGCTTCGTCAATATTTTCACAGTTAGTAATCCGCAACACGCTTCGTCAATATTTTCACAGTTAGTAATCCGCAACACGCTTCGTCAAATATATTAATCTAAGAGACCACCCCTTATCGTACCTGGCCCAAATGTTCCCATGATGATTTTAAGATATCTTTATATACTTTTTAATTTCCTCTTTCGAAATTAACAAGACTGTTAGAGCCAGGTAACTATGTACAAATTTTCTCATTTCCCCGCAATATTAGCACGCCGAGTCCTCGTAAATCTGCCAGGAGTGAGGTCTGTAAATCCGTTTAAAACCTGATTGGTAGACGGCACGAATCGAGTCTCAACTAACGATATCTAGAACCAATTTGAGACTTTAAATTAGACTATTCCAGGCTAAGATTTTCATCTCTGCCTCGATTACCCGGTCTGGAAAAATGTCTTAAATAGTAATATACAACATTTAGGCCCAGTAATTGAAGCAATAGACTCCAATCCAACAAGTCGCCGGTAACGGTTGCTGCCATGTCAACACAACATTAAATTTTATATGGTTCAATTTATTTCTGGACACGCTTTTGATGTGCAATAATATCAGCGGAAAACTTTATTTTCTTAAATTTCACTACAACAGCACTACCCACATTTATTATTATTGTATTATGTCGTACTTACTATATTTATTTATTGTGTATCTATATGTCTTGTAGTTTTTTCTTGTTTTTATAGTCTTTAACACGTTAATTTAACAATCTTCACAACTGATCGCACTTGCACCTATACCTAAGGTTTTAGCTGAAAATCAGCGCATTGCTCTTTGAGCAATATTGTCGCTGAGCCTACGACCTTTTTGTGCAACTGCAGCATACACATCACATCGCTAAAAACTTGTTCTTGATATACTAAAAAATAATTCGTGTATTTCTTTGTGTGTGATTGTGTTTGTGCAGTTTTCACAAATAAATGTTTTATCTATCTATCTATCAATAGATAACTTGCCTGGACTAAACGAAACGTCAGCTATACAAATCATTATAAACATATACTCTGTGTGCTGTAGATATAATGTACTCTGTAGACTGTAGACCACACGAGTCACTCCGATCTGTTAAACTTTATCGGATAAATAAAGTTGTTTCTATAAGGGAAACAAAAAAGTTCTGTGATATTTAAAAAAAAATCCAGAATGTCTAAAATATAATATTTTTAAAGTTCATATCTACGCCATTTTGAGAATTAAAAAAAAAGTGAATCAGCAGAAAAGTTCTATATTATTTTAAAAACGTCTCAATTTTATCTTTTGAGAAATGCGACCTGTAGGCGAGAACAGCCGGACAGACAAACTGAAGGAGAGGACAGCAGGACAAAAGCAGTTTTGGCCAATCTCGAAATTTAGACGCTTCGCTCGCCCGGTCAATTGTACATTGCTTCAATAAAATGGTTTTGGAAATCCCTGGGAGAAGCCTATGTCCAGCAGTGGACGTTATGCGGCTGAAATGATGATGACGATCTGAGTTTTATTGACGGCGCGGGTGTCACCCGCTCGTTATTTCGGAGCATTGAAGCATAATATCCGCCATTAAGTTTGTTCAGTTTGCATTCTGTAAGGGTTGCTGTGCACATAATCGACCCAGCCGCGCGGTAAAATCGAATACATGAAGATGAATGTTCGGAGAAAAGCCGCTCGGCTTTCACTAGGACTTCGCGAGGGTTATGCGTCAATACGACAATCAAGGAACACACGAACAACTAGCAACCCATCACTGTATTGATTGCTTTTCCATCTTCCCGCCCACCATGACGCTAAAAGTGGCTTTTGGGTCTTGCGGCCCTGGGTTCTGCATAGAGCCGCAAGACCCAAAATGCTCTGTCTGCCCCATTAGGGATAAAGACGTGATAGTATGTATGTATGTATGTAACTCCAAGAAACTATGAATTGCATTGTTCTAGGTTACATACGAATCCCATAGATAATGAATGAAGATGAATGTTCGGAGAAAAGCCGCTCGGCTTTCACTAGGACTTCGCTTATGAATGCTTAAAGGTTATGTGTCAACAAGACAATCAAGGGGATGCCGAGATTTAGGTGTCAATTCACCGTGTGGTTTTCGGCAGAGTAGAATAGGACCACTCTAAGTCTTACCGTGGATGTCGTAGAAGGTGACTTATGAAAAACGCTAAAGAAAGATTATAAACATCATGAGACCTCTTCAACCTGCCTGGCCAGCGTGGGGAGTGTAATCGAATCTTCTGGCTGCTCTTACCAAATATGACTCTAGTAGTATAGAGAGAGTCGTGCTCCTGCAGTGAAGACTAAACTCGAGCAGTTTAGCAGTCGGTCAACTTTTAACGCTTATGTCTCTCCGTACCCGAAACAAAAAAATAACGATGCAAAGGAATAATCGCGGTGTCGCCTACCCGTAGCCTAGCCGAAGCTGATCAGGTTTGGTTACGTGCGTACATCTGTTGGACGCCTGGTGGACGGCGCGGTTAAAGGCGATATGGTGTCGATCCGATTTGTTTCAAGAGGATCCATTAACTAATACAATAATTAACATAATTTGAATGGATATCGGAAAGCTATTTAAAGATTTGCCAGATCGTTTCCGAGTTACCTTCAAAAGACCTGTTGATTATAATGATGATGATGATGATGATGATAAACTACAGTTACCTGTTGCTGGTTCTCGCGCTGGGTGACGAGCCTCGCCTCGACGCAGTCGCGGGTCTCCAAGAAGGCCCGACGCTGCGCGAGCTCGCGAGGGTTATGCGTCAACACGCCAGCAATGTTGCAAGCAATCAGGGTCGCAATGGCGCAATAGATCTGTACAACAACAACAAAAAATTTACTCAGAGACCATCGGCATTCGCAACTTCGGAACCCTATACGTAGCCCGACACGCAATTGACCGATTATTTATACAACAAAATAAAATTACGGTAAGTGGTTAACGTAGACATTTGTAATCATTTGTAAAGTATTCCTTTCACGACCTTATTGAATAGAATCTCAAGTCAAAGATTCTTCAAAAAGGCCGTGATGCTATGGTCTTTCTACTTGTACTCTCTTTTAATTAATCATGTACGGTCACCTTTATTTGCTTCCAGCGAAGGATTACATCGTGAAGAAAGCTGCACTCTAGTTACTTGTATGATTATGGGTACATGTGCTCAGCTTATTGTTGTAAGCCTGGTGTCCACTTTCCGGCTTTTTTTCCATTTCTCACGATCTTGTGCATAACATTGGCACTCATATAATCCTTGATGAGGTTAAGCCAGCATTTCTTGGGTCTTCCTTCGGTATCTAACAACAGCAGCGTGGCGTATGTTCCTCGCTAAGTTTGTAAAGAGATCCCGAAACGCAACCACTGCAATAATGTAATTTTGTTGAGCGCATGAACCGCTACCATCTTAGGATCACATTTTTTTTGTCATTTTGTAGAACGCCCGAACCGCAACCAACGCTGTTGTTTACATAAAACTATGGACGCACGAACAGCGACTAATTCGGCGTAAGTGACACATAGTGTCGTTAACGTAAAAGCTGAAATAATACTAACATCGACATCATCGTTGGTATCGAAGGCGAGTCGGGCACCTGTGTTAACTGCAGCCATCGCAACGCCGCCGAGCACAGCCTCGTGCAGCCGCTCTAGCAGCGTGGCGTAAGTGACACAGAGTGGCGTCAACATTAAAGCCGAAATAATACTAACATCGACATCGTCTTTGGTATCGAAGGCGAGTCGGGCCCCGGTATTAACTGCAGCCAATGCTACGCCGCCGAGCACAGCCGCGCTGACAGCGTGGCGTAAGTGACACAGCGTGGCGTAAACGTTAAAGCCGAAATAATACTAACATCGACATCTTCGTTGGTATAGAAGGCGAGTCGGGCACCGATGTTAACTGCAGCCAATGCTACGCCGCCGAGCACAGCCGCGCTGACAGCGTGGCGTAAGTGACACAGCGTGGCGTAAACGTTAAAGCCGAAATAATACTAACATCGACATCTTCGTTGGTATAGAAGGCGAGTCGGGCACCGATGTTAACTGCGGCCAACGCGATGCCGCCGAGCACAGCCTCATGCAGCCGCACCGGCAGCGTGGCGTAGGTGACATACGTGAACAGTGCGCAGGCGCCTGCGCTGACACTCAGTGACCTGTTGACAAAAGATTTTTCATTAGCATTAGCATTTCATTAGCTGCGTCGAAGCTTAGCCTTTCTGTCCGCTGCTCAGAAGATACAAGGATAGAAATTCACAGAGATAGTATTGCTTAAAAGGCAATCACATCTATCACACTAAATGTGAGTTTTTTTGTGTTTGTATGTTTGTTACTTCTTCACGCGCAAACGGCTGAAACAATTTTGACAAAATTTGGTATGCAGGAAGCTGACAGCCTGGATAAATACATAGGCTATTTTAATCTCGAGTAACACCACGGGGCGCAACTATTATATATACTTTTTACTATTATATTACTTCATAGTCATGCCCTTCGGTTACGGGTATTTTTACCTCTTCCTTTTTTAAGAAACTTATTGTAGTTTTATAAAGCCATTAAATAATTTCTACGTAATCGAACTGCCACGTGTTTATTTCGTTGACATCTTACATATATATTGGCGACCTGTACAAATCTGCAGGGAGCAAAACACTTCATTATTGGAATCAAAAGTTAAACTTTGGCATTCCGCTCGAACAAACCGCATAACTGTCACTCAAATTTAAATTTCAAATTCCAAATTTAAATGTTTATTCAGTAATTAGACCTTTACAGGAACTTTTACACGTCAACAAGTATCATTTACATAAATTTATTTAAAAAAAAAGCTACTGATACCAGCCCTTTGCAACGACCACTGCTAAGAAGGAACGTCAAAAGAAACTCATTTTTATAGTATTGGTTTGACTGCCTTCGTGGTGTAGTGGTTAGAGCGTTCGGCTCATACCCGGAGGTCGCGGGTTCGATTCCCGGCGGGGCAACGACTTTGTGTTGTTGTCCTAGTTTGGTTAGGACATTGCAGGCTGATCACCTGATTGTCTGATAAGTAAGATGATCCGTGCTTCGGAGGGCACGTTAAACCGTCGGTCCCGGTCACTGTCTTTGACATTGGTCGTTACCTAAAACCATGTCAGAGGCCTTTAAGGCGGTTACAAACTCTGACACTAGTGTTATTCACTAACACACACGATAAGAAGAAGATAGTATTGGTCGTCTACTCGCCGGAAGGACTTTACATATTATTATTATTGCTTTTTTATCAATAAATACTAACAATATACCTAATGTAATGTTGACATATTATAACATGTAATGCTTGAGAACGAGTTAACAAATAAATTACGTAATAAGAAATACTAGGAAGTCCATAGTCTCTTCCTACCCATGTGGAAAACAGGCGTGATATTATGTATGTACGTATGTATAAAAAATACTAAGAAGTATAAAAAGTAAAGCCGAGTTGACCAGTCCCTACAGGCAGCACGCGTTCACGAGTTGACGCACGGATCAGCCCTCATTAAACCAAGCCATATTAGAGATTTCTCGTGTTTTTATTATCGCGTATTCGGAACAAACTCCACGAAATAAAAAGAGTATAAAAGTAAGACTAATAAATAAATACCGTCTGTAAATAAGTAAAGTAAATATATTTTGTTCTGGTATAAGAAAGTTTACGTAAAAGATTTATTAAAACATTTATATGGAGCACTGCTTTGTATGGATATGAAACGTGGACGATGACCAAAAAGGATAGAGATAGATTAGAAGCATTTGAAATGTGGTGTTGGAGGAGAATGAAAAAAATAAGTTGGACAGAAAATGAGAAGGTACTAGAGGATGTGAGAGAGAAAAGTCAAAAAATACAAATTATAGAAAATAGAAGAGGGAAAATGTTCGTTCATCTACTACGCCACGATGCGTTCTTTAAAACAATAATTAAAGGAAAAATAGAAGGAAGATAAGAAAAAGAGGAGTAGGAAAACCCAGATTTATTAAAACATTTATATGGAGCACTGCTTTGTATGGATATGAAACGTGGACGATGACCAAAAAGGATAGAGATAGATTAGAAGCATTTGAAATGTGGTGTTGGAGGAGAATGAAAAAAATAAGTTGGACAGAAAAAATTACAAATGAGAAGGTACTAGGATGTGAGAGAGAAAAGACAAATAATACAAATTATAGAAAATAGAAGAGGGAAAATGTTCGTTCATCTACTACGCCACGATGCGTTCTTTAAAACAATAATGAAAAGGAAAAATAGAAGGAAGATAAGAAGAAGAGGAGTGGGAAAACCCAGAAGAAAATTTATAGACGAAATAAAAGAAAAATTAAACGTGAAAACATTTATAGAGGTTAAGAACTTAGCGAAAGGAAGAGAGACATGGAAAGCACTCCACCGACAAGAGCCCAGCTCTTAAATATAAGAAGAAGAAGAAGAAATATAAGAAGAAGTAAATAAGTCCTAGCACAGAATTAATATGAGTATTACATACAGAACGGAATCTCCTAAGGTCCTGCGCAATATGTCGTCCCCGTTCCCCGTCCCCGCAACTTTCCGTCGTTCTCGTCTTATGAAGGGTGTTAAGCGGGTGGCTGCAGCTACCTCTACAAGGCGAGAACGGGGGAGAGGTGCAGGGATGTAGACGCATATTGCGCAGGACTTTAGTAGATTCCCTTCTGCATGTAACATACGTACATACTATCACGTCTTTATCCTTAATGGGGCAGACAGAGCATTTTGGGTCTTGCGGTTCTATGCAGAGCCCAGGGCCGCAAGACCCAAAAGCCACTTTTAGCGTCATGGTGGGCGAGAAGATGGAAAAGCAATCAATACAGTGATGGGTTGCTAGCCGCATCGCCTGTTAACATGATTTGCATTTTTGCCCATTCCCTCGATCGGCTTTTACGATCTGCGTAGGAAGAGAAGCAGCTGGTACATTCTAAGTTTTTTTTATTTCTCCCAGACCAGCATGGGAGTATTCTGCATGTAATACTCATAATAATTCTGTTGTCTAAATCTGCCACTTGCAACAGGTAAGACGGGCCCACATCCCACCTAACTGGATTCCAACTATTGGAGTATATGAAGAGAGGATGGCCTAGAATAAGATGATCAGATGACTTCAAAATTTACGGTAGGGATTGATTGGGGAAAGACCTAGGATAGATAAATGACGAAGAAAAGAGGTGAGGCTTTACCCAGTGGGGTTCTCCTTTACAGGTCGCTTTCTCAATTTAGTTTCGTGGAATTCAAAGAGCAGGTCTGATAATTACATCAACAGTTCTGTCAAATCAGTTTGTGATAATCTTTCATAGTTTTCCAAAACTTAAAACCGACTTCATTCCCAAACTACACAACCGATTCTAATGAAATTTCTATGGGACTACTTGACAACTGACTACAAGACTACCTTTCAGACACTTTTTTTAACCGTCAAAGACATTTTCTACCTATATGATTTACTACGAAATACAAAACCGTGACGTACTAACCGATTCTAATGAAATTTCTATGGGACTACTTGACAACTGACTACAAGACTACCTTCCAGACACTTTTTTTTAAACGTCAAAGACATTTTCTACCTATATGATTTACTATGAAACACAAAACCGTGACGTACTGCCTTTTTGAAGTCTCTTAATATCAGTTTTTCTGCATTAATTAATCTTCTTCTTCTTTGCGTGTCGATGGATTTTTTATATTTGATCAGCCCAGTAGTAGGCCACTTTAACGGCTTTATCGTTAGCTTGAAGTAAATCATCCAGGGTGCAGGTGGTAGGGCCACCCGGGACAGGAAATCAGGTGCGCCATAGTTTGTGGAGAGGACCCACACTCGCACGCGTTCCGTGAGCTATGAATCATTTTCCACCTGGACAAAAGCTCTCCACAACGACCTACTTGAGTCCGCAGTCTATTAAGCGACTTCCAGGTAGACCAGGGCAGATCCCGTCCAGATGGTAACTCTTCTTTTGGTGTAATATAGTTGGGCACAGTGTGGTCCCTTTCCCAGAGTTTTATTCTGGCCTCTTTGCATTAATTAATGTATATTCATGTTAAAAATGGATACTATCAATGGAAAATAAAACTATTCTGTAACGTTTAATTTTTTTTCAACCGTACCGAATAATTTACCGAATAATCCAATGGAGTTTTTCTATTCTACTCTGCCGGAAATCACGCGGCATCATGAATAAGACCTATCATGGCAAGTTCTAATTCCTTATGCTCTTTATTTTGTACACCACGGAAACTTCTCAAAGTTTAGAAGTTCAACAACTGCTGAGCGCTGCGATGTTCAAACGCTATCGTTTAGTGTCGTTTTCCGATCAAAGCTGCTTTTGTGATGTTTACGAGTTATCTTTTAGTGCCATGTTAACTGCCTCCGTGGTGTAATGGTTAGAGCGTTTGGCTCATTCCCGGATCGCGGGTTCGATTCCCAGCGGGGGCAACGACTTTGTGTTGTTGTCCTAGTTTGGTTAGGACATTGCAGGCTGATCACCTGATTGTCTGATAAGTAAGATGATCCGTGCTTCGGAGGGCACGTTAAGCCGTCGGTCCCGGTCACTGTGTTTGACATTGGTCGTTACCTAAAACCATGTCAGAGGCCTTTAAGGCGGTTTAAAAACTCTGACACTAGTGTTAGTCACTAACACACACGATAAGAAGAAGAAGAAGTGCCATGTTGTTTATCCACGCGGTCAATAACTATTAGGGCTGTTACAGCCAAGCGACAGTCAGCGATAGTTTGCGATCGTCGAAGACAGCAAGCGACCGTCACATGACTGTAAGACCCTCGCACAATAGGCAATCTGGCAGTGGCAGCCATTCGAACATATGTATGTATGTAATGAAGGTGTATAGCTGCTTATAGCCCGGCTGCTTCGTGCGCGATCTTTTTGCGAGGTACAGAAATACTGAACTGGGTTTCTTTCGGCGTAATCTTCCCAGCAGTTGTCGTTCCGAAACGCTAGTAGTTTTTAGCTTTTGCACTAAAATAATATTTAAAAAAATGACTTTCAATAAGAGATAAATTTATCCTACATTGAATAAAATTTTTTGACTTTGACTTTGACTTTGGCGGGGCGAGACTGCCGTATGCCAATGCGCAGTGGCACGCCATACCCATTTCTGCTAGAGTACACACTACCCGCTACCCGCTGATGCTTTGAGTATTGAGTATCTTCTTCCCACCACCGCCTGTCACCCCGCAAGAAGGCCCCACACGAAGAAGCCGGATTATAGTGCTCGGGCTTTCTTACACCGTCATATTGCGACTGTCTGCCGCAGCTTGACTGTGGCGTAAAAAGTAAGAGATGCCTTTATACTACATTAGCTGGTGCCCGCGACTTCGTCTGCTCAGGATCACACAATATCTTTATAAATTGTATCCTCTGTGTTATTCTAATGTAAAAGCTATATTATTGTAAAGTTTCATTAAAATCCATTCAGTAGTTTTTACGTGAAAGAGTAACAAACATCCATCTATATCTATACTTTTGCTTTTATAATACTAGTAGATTTGACATTTCCTTCTTGTACCGCTGAATGTACCAGAAACCTTTTGTTATGTTACGAAGCTGTACAGTTGAATAACGACAAAAAGCCCTTAAAAGCTTTTAATCAAAACTTTCGCCCAGGAGCTTGTGGCTTTTCATAAATATACTAATTTTCACCGAAGAAAGTTTATTTGATAAACTTATGCAAATAATGACTCGAGTTGTTTTGTCAAACGCTCGCAACGCGGTTGACATTGAAGTGTAATTCTTTGACCAATAATTGTTTTTACATGTGTAAATAACCGTGAAAAAAAAAACGACGGGTTGCATTCTGGGAGTGCCGGCAGAAGTGAAAACTTGAATATTAACGTTGTATACACAGCAGTATGGCCACTACACAGACGGTCGAGCCATCAGCTGTCACCATCCATGGATGCGCGTAGCACGCTGTAACATAAACACACACGAACATTCGCGCAAGCGCCCTGCGCCGTCTTACGAATTTTCGATCAGGTCACGTGTCCTGACGCGAGTTTAACATTTTTTACCCATTCCAAAAAAAGTGCACAACGCCGCTAAAGAAGTTTTCACTTCAAAAATTAATATAAATACTAATGTTCGACCTTCGCCCGTCAATGGGGCAAAAATAGGTAAGGAATAACCGGCCAAGTGCGTGTTGGGCCACACGCGCAGTGTAGGGTACCGTAGTTAAGAATGCCGACTTTGAGTTCAAGCTACTAAAAATGTCTAAAAACAAATTTTCTATTCAAATTGTATGAAAAAAAAAATTTCTAGTTGTTCGCCTAAAACTTTTTAATTTGTAAACTCTACTTAGCTCTTAAGGTTATTCGTAAAACTTCGGTACATATTTTTTTTCGAATTTCCTTTTTACTTTTATAGGAGCCAGCCTAAATATTTTTTTAAAGCTTTTATTTAACCACTTTTTAGGTATGCTCAATGTACATGCCCATACCAGATTACAGCTTTCTAGTACTTATAGTCTCTGAGTTAAACCGCGGACGGACAGACAGACATAGCGAAACTATAAGGGTTCCTTGTTTACTATGGAACATAAAAATAATAGTTAACTAAATTAAACTCATAACTAAATTAAACTCTTCCATGATGGTCTGGGAGAAAAGAAAAAACTTAGAATGTACCAGCTGCTTCTCTTCCCGCGCAGATCGTAAAAGCCGATTGAGGGATTGGGCGAGATTTGAATCATGGTAATAGGCGATGCGGCTAGCAACCCATCACTATTTTGATTCCTTTTCCATCTTAACGCCCACCATCACGCTAAGCGTGGCCTTTGGGTCTTACGGCCCCGGGCTCTGTCTGCCCCGTCAGGAATATAGACGTGAAAATTTATCTGTATCTGTATCTAAATTAAATCACATTGAAAATGGATATAATCAATGACAAATGACGTTATTTGTGTCTTTTTTAACTGGCTTTCAAAAAAGGAGAAGGATTTTTTTTTCATGTATATTGACCGATTATTCAAAGACACCTGGACCGAATTATTGGAACGAAGTTCCTTATCGCGCGTTGGGAAAGGGGGCTAGACGGAAAAAATTAAGACCAAAAGTTGTAACGACACTTTTTGCTATACTTGTAAGCCGTGCAGCGTGCGCGTGTTTTTCTAACTGTCTCTCTCTCCCTCTAATTAATCGAAAGGAACTTCGTTCCATCCTGGTGTCCCTTGACACCTCTCAAGTCTTTTTACTAACTACTGCGCCCTGCGGTATAAATATAAAAAGTAGCCTATGTGTTAATCCAGGTTATATCCTGCATAGGTACTACATTTTATCAAAATTGGTCCAGCCGTTTTTTTTTTTGTTTGAAGAGGTATACTTTAAGGTGGTTCCATATAATGTTTATCAAGATCAGTGGTGAAGTCGGTTTTTAGTTTAAAAAGTTATATTCTGATAACAGTACCAAATTATTTATTTTGACCGAGAAAACTATCTAATACCCATACCACAGAAAAACCTACATTGAAAATCAGAACTACACAATATTGTAACATAATTATTAATTCCATGTCACAGGGAAACTTACTTTGAAAATCAGCACAATACAACATTGTAATATAATTATTAATAAATTTCATTTAAAAAGTTACATTTCATCCCTTCACGCGCCGGGAAAACGTGCCAAATAAAACCATTGTAGTATCTATCTACATATTATACGTATGCATATTGCATATTCAAAACATGCCAATTTAACTCAGTTAAAAACTAATTAACACCTGCATCCAACCATGCAATTGACGTGTCCAATTAATTTTACGGCCATTTGATGAATAACTCACTTGAAAACGAAAATATATGTTGCATCGGAAATAAGGTAAGCGGACATAATGTAATGTCAATAATTAGGTGTCACATTTATAATGATGAGCGATTGCTTGCCAATTTACTGCAACTGGGGTGCCGTAGTATGAATGTAATTAGTTCATCTTTTAGATTATTCAAAAATAATGGAGCCTAATTTTTTTGCTTGCCAATTTACTGCAATAGGAGTGACGACAGGGTCCGAAAAGTATGAATGTAATCGATGGCCAAGTCTCAATATATTTATATAAAACATTAAAGAATTTTAATATTGATATGCGTCACTATAAGATGCTGTTAATTATTACGTAACAACTTAATGCTTCGAGTACGGAGATTCCAAACACAATTGATTTTCAATTGTTATGGACCACGATCGTGAGACTGGACGTATTAAGACAGAAAGTCGCTTAAGTAGAGACTGAATAAATTAATAACCAACTTGGTATTACATGGATCTCACAACTTTTTACCGCAGAACAACTGAGTTGCGAGACTTGGTTTTTTTGACAAGTATTGTTTTTGATGGGATCTCATTTCTTTTTGTATTTTGTAGACAGTTCTACTTTTTTCCTTTTCGGTACCTTCTACTTATTGTATATATGTATATCGCACCGCGCAGCGCATAGTAACGGCCCGCGCTCACTCGCTAGCATCGCAGCGCGTGGTATAATAATTAATTTACAACCTTACGCACTCGTAATAAGTACGAATACGCACGTAGGTACGTTTTTTGCATTAAATAATTTAATTTACACGTGTTTTCATGACGGGAATACCCATTTTTTGCTCGATTTGGCAGGGGCACTACCATGCGCCTATATTTATATGGGACTAGCTTAAAGCCGCGGCTTCGCACGCAATAATAATAACTGCCGTAAAACATCGTTACGAATAAAGCCAATATTGAAAAATTTAACTGAAGACTTGGCTGTATGGGCTTAATTTTCTTTGCGGTCTTTTCTAGATTTTTTAGTTTTTCCTTGATTCATACACCAAACACTACTTATATTCCAAATTTGAAGCTTCTAGGTCTGCTAGAAGTGCCTTAGAATTTTGATGATCGGTGAGTCAGTGAGTGTCAAAATTAAGAAATTTGACCCGTTATAATTCTTAAAATACTGGTTCAAATTGAATGAAATTTAAAATATACCGTGTCTTTACAATGCCTGCATGGTTACTGAAAATTTCAGTCTTCTAGTTTTATCCACAACGAAGTTACAGGGGGTCGAAAATGGTCTGAATTGCTTCGAGAAAAGGATGGTACGGCCGTGACGCTTTTTTGCTCGACTTGGTGGGGGCACTGCCGTGCCCCCAGATTATTCCATCCTTTAGATTATCTAAATAACTATAATGGACCCGTATTTTTCAGTTTACCAATAAAGTAAAAATTACAGAGATACAGCGCGTCAAAGTTCCGGAGTGGGGGCTTGCGACGTCACCGCAAAATAAAAATCGTACCTAGCTCTGACGTCATGCGAAATTTAAAATTGCTGAATCTTTGTCATTTATGGTTTCTCAGAGAAAAGAGAAAATTATGTACAATATTTTTTTATAATCTAACCGATGGACCAAAAATATTTTTCTATTGTCATGCCTATTGTCCGTACCTAGCAGAAATGAATAATAAAAGAAGATGTACATCCCACTCGTAGATTTCGGCTGCCCGCGGCTACATTATTAAGACTGCTTAAAAAAATCACGAGAATAGGTTGAGAGCCTCGATCTATAGGCGATAACATTCAGAAATCTGGACATCTGGAGTTCTGATATACGAAACAATTTTCACCGAAAGTAAAAACGGTGACGCTTCGTTCACTTCGCTCGCTTGGTAAATGAGCTTGTAGTATAACAATTATATAAAGGTTGACTGGTAGAGAATGCGTTAGCATTAAGTCCACCTTTTGAACCATTATGGTCAATAAACTCTCAGCGAATCGAACAAATACAAAGAGCTTTCACCAGGCACCTCGCATTTTCAGCGCCTAATGTCTCTCATCGGTGTCCTTATAACGAGCGGCTCAAGCACTTCAATATGATTTCTTTGTTTAATCGAAGAAAAATTCACGACGTTACTTTCCTATATAAAATATTAAATAACCGTTTAGACTCTGGGGACACATTATCGTTTCTTAATATTAAAGTACCACGTAGACCGCCGCGTTATCCTGTATTTGCAATACTTAGTGGACCGCCGTCTAGAACCAATCTGGGTAGACAAGCTCCAGTTAGCCGTATGTGTAATACATACAACACCTTTAACCGTGGCTCAGAGGATTTGGACATATTTTGCGATAGCTTGAAGGTCTTTAAACATAAGGTGCTGAATCTTCTTAATGATTGAAAATCATAAATTTATAAATTTAAAACTTTAGACTCTCGATAAGCTTATTTTGATCTTTTAGTCAATGTCGTGTATACCTGTCATTGGTATTTACATTAGAACTTAAGTATTACGTGTGTAATTGTGTATCTGCTCGAATGTTGTATGTGAATACTGTTGGTGTACCTTATTCAATAAAATAAAAAATAAAAAATAAAGATTTAATAAATCATCATCATCATTTCAGCCGCACAGCGTCCACTGCTGGACATAGGCCTCTCCCAAAGATTTCCAAAATGACCGATCTAGAGCGGCTTGCATCCAGCGCCTTCCAGTGACCTTGGTTAGGTCGTCAGACCACCTTGTGGGTGGGTGTCCTACGCTTCGCTTGCCAGTACGTGGTCGCCATTCGAGAACCTTTTTGCCCCATCGGCCATCGGTTCGTTGCACTATGTGTCCCGCCCACTGCCATTTCAATATAAATCTATACATATAATAAAACAGTAAAAAAAGTGTGTCTGTACATTAAATATATTTTCAAAAAAAAAATATTGGGGGCGATGGAGACGTAGTAATAGAGAAAGAAATTAAAAAAAATTACTGTCTGTTTGTCTGTTTGTCTGTTTGTACACGCTAATCTCCGGAAATACTGGACGGATTCGAATGAAACTTTTTTTGTTATATAGCTATTAAGCCTGGGCAACATATAGGGTATAAATGATTTTGGAAAATGGAACGCCTGATGCAGAACCATGATGGTCCAGCTAAACCATAAGAGATATAAAAATGTCGCCTTAGTAAAAGTTGTTCAGCCTGATGAGCATTTTCCAGAGACATAAAGTCCACGCGAACGAAGTCGCGGGTTTCAGCTAGTATTTAATAAATAAATAAAAAAATTAAAACTAAGCTTTTATCTAGAGACTCTCCTTAAGACGAGTCTAATGAGCCCAAACTTGATGGAATTGCATCGTTTTATTACAGAGTTCCCATTGGCCATCCTCGGGCTCCATCATCAGATCAGGTCCATGTCACTATAATATTGCATTGTCAGGCGATATACGTATGCGTGCAAAATTTCAGCACAATCGGATAATGAACTTGCAAGATATGATTACAGACAGAACGACAGACAACGGGACAGGTGAAACTAAAAACAAGCTTGTAATAAATAAAACTGTGTGGTTTCGGGCAGAGTAGAATAGGGCCACTCCAAGTCCTCACGTGGATGTCGTAGAAGGCGACTTAGTAAATACGCAAAATAAAGCTTATAAACATCAATGAGACCTCTCCAACCCGTCTAGCTAGCGATAAGGAGAATGTAGGTCAAAGACTTCTGGCTGCTCAGGCCAAGTATGGCTCTGGTAGCACAGAGAGGGTCGTGCTCCTGCAGTGGAGACAAAAAGACCTGATGATGATAATGATGAATAAATAAAAGCTTGTAAAAATTTTACTTACCGCAACACCGTAGTGGCGGTGAATGAGAGTTCGATGAGCAGGAATGTCACCAACACCACATATGAGATCGTCAGCAGGTAGATCTCGTTCATCGCTGGCCGGCTGAGGCACGCCAGGAGGCCTGGGGAACAAAGACAGCAATGTAGTTTAACGAACATAAAAATTATTGTTTACAAGTCTCTTTTTTATTGTGTAATAATTGATGCAGTCCCAAATACAGGTGACTTTATACACACCAGCCAAATTTAATTTAAGTCAAAACAAAAAAATTCTATGGTATTTGTATGAAATAGAGACTAATGACTTCACAGTTTTTTGGAGTCAAAAAGCGTTCTTTATATCAGTTTTTCTGCAATAACAATTCTTAAATCACGACGAAAATGGATATGACCATGAAAAGTGACATTATCTTGTAATGTTCAATTTTCTCAACAGTAAGTACCAAATAATTTATTTTTGACCCAGAAAAGTACCAATTAAATCGTTAGAGATAGATCAACGGCAGACTAGAGAGAAAGCCTTTGCCCAGCAGTGGGATACGAGAGACTACAAAAAAAAAACTCACGCAGAGCGCCTTTCGGTCCGTTGCATGGGAACGGTACTGGCAGGTTACGATATTGACGATAACATATATATAGCTAGTTAAGATGCTGTAAGTAAACAATGGCTGGCTTATCTCAAAAGCAATTTCTTGCCACTATGTTAGTAGGACATTGTATAAGGGACGAGCCACACACGACGCAATTTGCGTCATTTCACACACACTCAATTTCTATTAGCGCAACTTTCCCGTGGTATAAATAGTGGATAAAAATTGTTTGAAACGCCATGTAACGCGTAATTTGCGTGGCGTATTTTGCGCTGCCTGTGGCACAGAATAAGTACCAGTAATCATGTACAGAAATCTTACTCAACAGAGAATTTCAAAGAAAAATCTACTCAATGTGGTTAGCGATACCCAACGCCACAAAAAACTGTTGAAGGGCCCGTAAGTAGGCAATACAGAAGTTGCCGGTAGGAACACAGATGGCAACACATACGACTAGCAAAAAGTAACAAAAGAAGTGTTGAATATGCTTTAAAAATACTTATTATATAGGTCATATTTAATTAATTAGAGTACTACTTCATCTTAATCTCGAAAACGGATCTAACGATTTCGCTGAAAATTGGTATATGGGGGATTTCGGGGGTGAATAATTGATCTAGATTAGACTTATGTTTAGGAAAACGCGTGTGTTCGAGTTTTCATGCGTTTTTCTTTCCACACAGAATATGGTCGCTAATTTCTTCGCGCCGGCCGCCATCCGTTTAGCTCAGCGGTTAAGGATGCGGACCACTAGAAAGAGTGTTACGGGTTCGAATCCCACTCGGTGACTTACTTTTGTTTTTTTTATGTTCAAGTTTATATATAATTTTTTATTTTGTATTATTTTTAGACAAGTTTAAAAAAAATGTAGTTAATGTTTGAGATGTAACCGAGCAAAGCTCGGTCACCCAGATATTTTAAATAATAGGAACAGAACATTTTAATGTTTTAATCATAACCATAAAGCGCCATCTAGTGACAAGGAAGAGAAAGAATTGTTTATATAGCTCTGGTAGTACAGAGAGGGTCGTGCTCCTGCAGTGGAGACCAAAAGACCTGATGTTGTTGATATTGCGATGGGTAGGCATGTTAAAGTGGAGAGTGAAGATCTTCTTCTTCTTATCGTGTGTGTTAGTGACTAACACTAGTGTCAGAGTTTTTAAACCGCCTTATAGGCCTCTGACATGGTTTTAGGTAACGACCAATGTCAAAGACAGTGACCGGGACCGACGGCTTAACGGAGGGCACGTTAAGCCGTCGGTCCCGGTAAGCACGGATCATCTTACTTATCAGACAATCAGGTGATCAGCCTGCAATGTCCTAACCAAACTAGGGCAACAACACAAAGTCGTTGTCCCCGCTGGGAATCGAACCCGCGACCTCCGGGTATGAGTCAAACGCTCCAACCATTACACCACGGAGGCAGCAAGAGTGAAGATCAGAAGGTGTACTCACATGCATAGACCAGCGCAGAGATGCCGAGCACAACCATGTTGACGATGTGCCCAACTCGCTCTTTCTCGTAGTAAACGCGGCGGATAGTCGAGTTCGCACTCAGATCCAGGAAGGTGCGGCCAAGCATGCCACCAGCATCCAGCGGCAACTCGGTGCTGGTGCCACCATAACTGCGGCTATGAAAAAAAAGTTTGAGTGTCAAAGAATTTACTATCAAAAAGAACTTACATAATTCACTTATAATAGAGCCGACCCCAAATAGGGATAAGGCGAGGAAGATGATGATGAAAAGAGACAAGTTCATTTGTTAGGCAATATCTAGTTATAAGTGGCGGAACTACATATTATTCAAATCGATATGTTAAGTGGAATTGACATCTGTATCGCCATCTATTATTTGCCACGTATTACAAAATCCGACTTTGAAGCGTTAACGCCGAATGACTTTTAAACGAATGAACCGATTTTAATCAAACATGGCTAAGAACCACTGCAAGGGAAGTTGCTTTCACGTTCCGCACTAAATTGTTCCATTTGTTTAAAAGCTACGGTTACACACATAGGCAAACAGGATAAAGACTTAGGTTTGGTCTTCATCTAGTGATATAAAAGACTCGAGTCCTCCGAGTCCTCTTACGTAGGACTCGGAGTCGTTTACAAAGCTCGACTCAGTTAACGGAAGGCTCGACGACTGCGAGCTTAAGTGAGACTCGGAGCGTGAAATTAGAGCTGGAGTCTGTTTCTAAACCCGACCCTTTTTCTGCGCTCGAGTCCTTTCACCCGCCTGCGAAGAGGGAGGGTTATGTTTTTCGAGTCCATTTAAAAGCAATAATTTTTAATTCAAAAAAGTCATCTGTCAATAAGAATTAAAATATGATTGATTACAATAGAATTTAAAAGAATGTTTGCGTGCACACCTTGAATAACTAAAATTTTATCTGAAATCACGCCTCGAGTCTTGTAAGCTTTCAAGAACTGCTCACGTTCATTTTAAGACTCAAGCTCTTTTAAAGGCTCGAGTCGTTACTCAGAGAACTCGCGCTCGCCTCGGCTCGGAACCCTGCAAAACCGATTCTAGTCTTCAAAATTAGAACTCAAGGACTCGAGTCTTGTACATCACTAGCTTCATCTGTCAGCACGGAAGAGAAGGCGACGGAACGCTTTAGCACTAGCCATGCTGAAGCGTACCATCTCCTTCTCTCGCTCTAGCAAACGACGCTTCTGAGCGACAGAAAAGGATACCAGCATAGAAATTGCTGATCCGTGCTGACAGATGTAGCTCAACCTGATGATGATTATCCTTACTGTTCTATATTCATCTGAGTGAAGGTGGAGTCTTCAGGCTGGGACGCCATGTTGTTTAGCACGTTCTGTGCGAAGAACAGCGTGCGGATCTGCACTACCATCAGCACCACAGCAACTGCCAGCAGGAGTCCCAGCAGGTGTGTCATGTTAGTCTGGTTCATGCGGAGGAAGTAGCGTTGGTACAACATCTCCACCTGATGACAAGAACAAAAATATATACACGGTGATTTTTTATTGGTTTTGAAGCCGAAGGTCACTTCATAGGCATCGTTAGTAAGACCTAATTAGCTAGTCAAAATAAAAATTCAGAAACATAAAATGTTGTCTAAAACTCGAAAGTTAATTGTGAGATCAATTAGTAGTACCGCCGTCATACATCGCCCGCCGGCCGGCCGGGGTCATCGACATTACGCAGCCGGCGGCCGGCGTATAACTAGGTGGTCTCGATCGAAAATCATTTACGCAACTTTTTTATCTTATGACATACAGAAATTTGGATTACGTATATGGATAGAGGAATTTATTTACTATGTGATATTTTTTTTTCAAAGCCAATGGAAAGTCAGCGTGTATTGATATACGAATGGCTTTGAATTCCATTAGGGAGCATACTTTGTGAAAAGTTGCTGCTAGTATATTGCAGGTGTTAACATCAGATTTTCCGAAAAGTCGATTCAGTATATCTAAAGGCACGTATTAACTGTGGGTCCCGATAGCCTTCTAGCATTTGCTCAAGCCTGTCCAAGGATTGGTTCTGGTCCGTTCAGGTCGCGGACGTCCGACGGCAATCGCTCTGTGTAAAAAACAGTAACCTCGTCAAATCACCTTGGTTAGGTAGCGGACCCCGGGCTCTGAAGCGTTACCGCTGAGGATGCAACCGGGAATACGTGAGGATGATAATGGTAAGTACCAATATTTCTAATGTTCTGCCATACTCATCAGCTTACTTATAATACTAGGGAAGAGTTACTCCAAATATTATCGTTGTACAAAACGTGTCCATGAAATTTATGTTAAACTAGCCGAAGCCCGCGACTTCGTTCGCGTGGACTTTATGTCTCTGGAAAATGCTCATCAGGCTGAACAACTTTTACTAAGGCGGCATTTTTATATCTTATAGTTTAGCTGGACCATTATGGTTCTGCATCAGGCGTTCCATTTTCCAAAATCATTTATAGCCTATATGTTGCCCAGGCTTAATAGCTATATAACAAAAAAAGTTTCATTCGAATCCGTCCAGTATTTCCGGAGATTAGCGTGTACAAACAGACAAACAGACATACAGACAAACAGACAGATATTTTTTTTAAATTCTTACTCTATTACTACGTCTCCATCGCCCCCAATATTTTTTTTGGAAATATATTTAATGTACAGACACACTTTTTTTTACTGTTGTATTATATGTATAGATAGTTTAGCTGGACCATTATGGTTCTGCATCAGGCGTTCCATTTTCCAAAATCATTTATACCCTATATGTTGCCCAGGCTTAATAGCTATATAACAAAAAAAGTTTCATTCGAATCCGTCCAGTATTTCCGGAGATTAGCGTGTACAAACAGACAAACAGACAGACATTTTTTTAAATTCTTACTCTATTACTACGTCTCCATCGCCCCTAATATTTTTTTTGTGAAATATATTTAATGTACAGACACACTTTTTTTTACTGTTGTATTATATGTATAGATAGTTTAGCTGGACCATTATGGTTCTGCATCAGGCGTTCCATTTTCCAAAATCATTTATACCCTATATGTTGCCCAGGCTTAATAGCTATATAACAAAAAAAGTTTCATTCGAATCCGTCCAGTATTTCCGGAGATTAGCGTGTACAAACAGACAAACAGACAGACATTTTTTTAAATTCTTACTCTATTACTACGTCTCCATCGCCCCTAATATTTTTTTTGTGAAATATATTTAATGTACAGACACACTTTTTTTACTGTTTTATTATATGTATAGATTTTCATAAATTGAATTTCGAACCATTATTTATTTGATATAAATCAGAATATTTCAATGTCGAAACAAAGCCGAAACCGCGGGCGCAGTCTCTTTGTTAAAATTCCATATTTCCGTAGAAAATATCAAGTTAAACAAATGTTATTTACTTTTGAATGGGTTTATGAAATATCGCTCGTTTGATCAAAGGTCGGGTCGATATTATTCGGTTAAATAAGTTTAGATGGATCGGTGAGCAGCGTCCTTAAGGCCATACCCAAATTTTCCGGGGTCCAGTGGCGCCGCCATTTAAAATAAATCATTTAAAAGGAAACGGAGAAATCATTTAAAATTGTGTCTTGGTCAAGTTCTAGATACCCATTCAAAGTATTTTTTAAACAACTTTTTGTAGTTTAAAGTGAGAACGTGAAGCTTTTCTACGCACATTTGCGAAAAACGGCCACTTTTAGCTAATGTGCGTAGAAAAGCTTCACGTTCGCACTTTAAATTATAAACAGTAGTTCATAAAATAGTTTTAAGGGTTATCTAGGGCTTGACCAAGACACAATTTTGAATGATATCTCCGTTTCCTTTTAAATGATTTATTTTAAATGGCGGCGCCACTGGACCCCTGAAAATTTGGGTATGGCCTTAAAATTGGACAATCGGGCGTTTGTAGGTATACATGTTCGACTGTTCGACGATTACTCGAGCATGTTTGATTGGAGCGCCTTTTCACATGATTTTTAGGAAGAAAAGCCGGTATTTTAACGTTTTTCTTTTTCCCCAGACCAATATGGAATATTTCCTTATTATTATCGATCCACCATAAACCATAAGCTATTTTAGATAAAGTTTCATTTATCCTGTGTTGCTCCCATGCTGGTCTGGGAGAAATAAAAAAAACTTAGAATGTACCAGCTGCTTCTCTTCCCACGCAGATCGTAAAAGCCGATTGAGGGAATGGGCAAATATGCAAATCATGTTAACAAGCGATGCGGCTAGCAACCCATCACTGTATTGATTGCTTTTCCATCTTCTCGCCCACCATGACGCTAAAAGTGGCTTTTGGGTCTTGCGGCCCTGGGCTCTGTATAGAACCGCAAGACCCAAAATGCTCTGTCTGCCCCATTAGGGATAAAGACGTGATTGTATGTATGTATGTATTTATCCTGTGTAAATACGAACTTCTATACCCTTCTTGTAAGTAATTCTGCTTTCTTCTTATTCGCCGGTTTACTGGAAGAGATTCCATTGTAGGGTAATTCCGCCGTTGTCAATTTATTATATTGTTTTTGTATGTAATTGTGTTTTTTCATAGTACAATAAAGTTATTACAAACAAACAAACCTTTCTATTGACAACAAATGTTTCGTTCTTAACACCTAACACTAAAATTCCAATTAATGGAAAATCATTTATATAACACGGATAATTGAAATCTTTAGATGTTAGAAAATCGAATTTTACAAAATTGCAATCTGGCGCGAGATCAGGACGGGTTTAGAGTCCGATTAGTGCAGCGGGAAGTGCTAGAACGTACGAGAGCTAAATCCTCATCTTCAATTAGTGGAGGGATGCAGACAAGAGGATTTGTGGTGGGGAGTGGACTGAGTGACGTCCAAAGCGATAAAACTTGTCTTCTTAGTACCTTCTCGCTTGTGGGCTTTGAGTCTTGCGGCCCTAGGCTTTGTTTGCTTAGAGCTGCAAAACTTAAACAAAATCTTTTTTATTCATCTTTTTATAGGTCATTTTCCTTAGCTATTCTACTCTAGAGCCGGGGTATGTTTTGGCTTTGTATAGCCCCGACAAAAAGAGGGCTGTTATAAGCTACGTCTACGACGCTAATCTCTGTCTGTCTGTCTCATCGTTCTTAAATGAATGGATCAATTTCGAAGCGGTTTTTTCACGTGAAAGCAAGTTTCCTTGCACTGGTTCTGTTTAGGTAGATATCCTACTAATATTATAAACGCGAAAGTTAGTAAGTATGGATGTTTGTTACTCTTTCACGTAAAAACTACTGAATGGATTTTAATGAAATATAGCTTATACATCAGAATAACACATATGCTACAATTTATAGAGATACTGCGCAGACGAAGTCGCGGGCACCAGCTAGTGAGGAATTATCATGTTTATAAGGTGATGGGTAGAGAAGTTGCGAAGTAGTAGGTTAGGATGGTATGGGCATGTATTGAGGAGAGAAGAAAGTCATGTTACTAAAAGAGTGTTGAATATGAAAGTTAATGGGAAAATAAATAGAGGGAGGCCAAAGAAAAGGTGGTTGGAATGTGTGAGGGAGGATATGGGAAAACGGAATATAACATCGGAGCTGGCTCGGGATAGGGGAAAATGGAAGAAACTTACATGTTGTCCCGACCCCACATAATGTGGGATAAGGAGAGGAAGATGATGATGATAAGGTGATGGGTAGGCATACTCCGGACGACTCTCGCTTCCGCTTAACAATGTAGTCGCTACACCAGAGCCACATTTGTACGCAGCGACTGGACCTGCCAATACAGCTTTAAAAGCTTGCAAACCTTTGTACGTACATACTATCACGTCTTTATCCCTAATGGGGCAGACAGAGCATTTTGGGTCTAAGCGCAGATAGAGCCTAGGGCGGCAAGACTCAAAGGCCACCTTTAGCTTGATGTGGGCAAGAAGGTGGATGAAGGAATCAAAATAGTGATGGGTTGCTAGCCGTATTGTCTATTATGATTCGAATTTTCTCGATCGGCTCTTCCGATCTGCGCGAGAAGAGAAGCAGCTGGTACATTTTAGGTTTTTTCTTTACCAGATCAGCAAGGAATGTGATGAAATAGAGGGGTTTTATTAAAGAAGAAGGTTCCTAGAACACCCGGGAACCATGGCATAATCAGGTCTTTTGGTCTCCACTGCAGGAGCACGACCCTCTTTGTACTACCAGAGCCAAACTTGGCCAGAGCAGTAAATACAGCAGCAGCAAATACAAGCTAAACAAAGCTTATAAACATCAGTGAGTCCTCTCCAACCCGTCTGGCCACCGAGGGGAGTGTTGATTTTAAAATAGCAAATATCCATTTAGGAAATTAAAAACCCAACAATTTTAAAAAATCTATATAATGGTTCTAGGAAAGCTAAATGGATAATGTTTTTCATCGAGTAAACGCTCTCAAACAACATCCCACTGAATCCTATTAAAGTTATTAAGCGAAAGATAGTCAATTTAGCATTATTCTCCGTAGGAAAAATACCATTTGTATAATTTAAAGATCAAAAGACAAAGTATGCCCGAATGAATACTAACAAATTGGCTTCTTGGGCCCTACAAACGGCCTTTGGGATGCAAATGGAAGCAGGCTGATAAATGATGAATTATGACCTTCAGTGTTCTCAAGGGAAACTCATTTTAAAGGATAATAGACTGATACGAAGTGTTATATTATTATGTTCAAATATTTTTGAAACGAAGTTTCTTGTCGCTAGTTGCGAAAGGTGGCTAGACGGAAAAAATTAAGGCCAAAAGTTGTAACGACACTTTTTGCTATAGTTGTAAGCCGTGCTGCGTGCACGTGTTTCTCTGATCCGAACTTCGTTCCATCCGGGTGTCCCTTTACACCTATTAAGTTTTTTTTTGTATTTCTTGGTCTTGATAAGTGGAGTGTAACAGAGAGTCGTATTAGGTGGTTTGGGTATTAATGAAACGAGACAAGGACCATTGTGCTCAAAAGGCTAGCTGTTCCCATCAAGAAGAAAGGCAAAGATGGCAACTTTCACTATCTCACTCTGTTTTGGATTATCGTCTGCAATATAAACATTAATGATATACTCAAGCTGAAATAATAAGTTTTTCGTAACGAAGAAACGAAAAACGTTCTTCGACCAAATAGCAGATGTTCTGAAGAAAGGTGATGTAAGGAGTAACCATAACCGGAGAGCATGCATGAAAAGAGCTATGAGTGTTGAAGAAGCAAAAGAGGTTTGCAAGAATCGTAGTAAGTGGAAATCCATAGTCTCTGCCTACCCCCATGGGAAACAAGCGTGAAAATATGTACAGTATATATGTTTTCGTAAAAAAAAACACTTTTTGTAATAGCTTTTATTGTGAGACCATAGTACTAAGTACTTTGGTCAATAAAGACAAAGACAATAATCAAGACAAATGAAATAAGCCAAAACTCAATGGAGTTGAAATGACAGGAATTTTGCTTTGTTCGTGAGCTTTTAGGGTTCCGTACCCAAAGGGTAAAACGGGACCCTATTACTAAGACTCTGTCCGTCTGTCAACAGGCTGCATCTCATGAACCTTGATGACAAAACAGTTATAAAATTTACAGATGACGTATGTCTGTTGCTGCTATAACAACAAATATTAAAAACAAATTAAAATAAATATTTAAGTAGGGCTTCCATAAACAAACGTAATTTTTTATAGATAATGGTACGGAACCATTTGTTCGCGAGTCCGACTCGTACTTGGCCCGTCATTATTCCCTCACCTCTAGCCCATTTTAGCAATATCATAAAAAGCTTTTCATTCCTTGGCTGTATCATCCGTCATACTTCTATCATCGCTGTTAAATAGCTTTTTTTAAGAGGCGTATTTCCGCAACGAAAAGCGGTGAAATCAAAAAATAAGGAATTCACAGAATGATATTCATCTTCTTTCTTTATTATTCTTTATTTAGCGCTCAGTAGATCCCATAATACGCTATTTTCCAACCAGTCAAATCAGATATTTTTTTCTAAACGTCAAAACAAACAGTTTCTATGGAATTTTGTATGAAATACAGGCAGATGACGTCACAGTTTTTTGGAATCAAATAGCGCTCTTATTATCAGCAAAAATAAATTTAAAATCACATTAAAATGGATTTATTTAAAGACAAGTGACATTATTTTGGGACATTTTATTTGTTATCAGTACAAAAAAAATTATTTTTGACTTAGGAAAATCCCCATTTGGGCAAAGGCCTCCCTCCCTGTTTTGTCCTTTCGTGTGCCAGTCCTTCGAGTAGGCGTCTAGATCGATGCTAGTCTAGTCAGAGAGACAAACAAAAGTCAAATAAACGTACCAGCTACTTCCCTTTCCATGCAGACCGTAAATACCTATTGTGGAATTGGACAAAAATGCG
Source organism: Acrobasis consociella (assembly GCA_963555685.1). Classification (NCBI taxonomy): domain Eukaryota; kingdom Metazoa; phylum Arthropoda; class Insecta; order Lepidoptera; family Pyralidae; genus Acrobasis; species Acrobasis consociella. The sequence continues at coordinate 2,207,523 of OY743104.1, read as the reverse complement.
AGCCATACTAATAGGCAATGCGGCTGGCAACGCATCACTATTTAAGATTCAAAGATTCATATGTATATTCAGTAGTATAACCCTTAAGATTGCTGTTAAATATAAGAGATAGAGTATATTTTTTTTAAATCTTTAGCTTACAGTGGATAAATGCACAGAAATAATATAGTCATATGTATTATAATATATTATAATATAAGTAGAACGGAATCTCTTAAGATCCCGCGCTATATGCGTCCCTGTTTTCCGTCCCCGCACCTCTCCCCGTTCTCGCCTTGGGAAGGGTGTTGAGTTTACATACATACATACTATCACTTTAGGGTCTTTATCCCTAATGGGGCAGACAGAGCATTTTGGGTCTTGCGGTTCTATGCAGAGCCCAGGGCCGCGAGACCCAAAAGCCATTTTTAGCGTCATGGTGGGCGAGAAGATGGAAAAGCAATCAATACAGTGATGGGTTGCTAGCCGCATCGCCTGTTAACATGATTTTCATTTTTGCTCATTCCCTCGATCGGCTTTTACGATCTGCGTGGGAAGAGAAGCAGCTGGTACATTCTAAGTTTTTTTTTATTTCTCCCAGACCAGCATGGGAGAGTTTACAAGGCGATAATATGCAAAAAATAAATACAATGTTCTTCTGCTCGTTCTATACTCTCTATATTTTAAGTCGAGACAGTATAATATTTAGCTTAACGAAACTCGGGACAAAGTGAAAGTGTTTCCGTGACTTTGTCCGATTTTGTCGGGTCCTGTGACCTGCACGCTGTCCGCTCCGCTAAACGCCACGCTAAAGTCGACGAAGGTAAGTACTTACTTATTAAATCTACACGGTCAGTTCGGACAGAGAGGAAAAAATGCCCGAGCAATTTACTAACTCGCATAAAACTAAGTTTTTGAAAAAATTACATTACCCATAGCCTAAAGTGTACAAACGATTTAGACCTCGCGAGCATACGCGTTTTGCAGTTAAAATAATTAAAAGTTTATTTTTAGGGGTGTTATAAAAATCAAAGAAAGGATATAGGTACACATCTTTACGAAAATGAAAGTACTATCGAAAACGAATAGTATGAAAAGTTTTTGTTAACATTAGTGTTGCCTAACCTATCTTTATAAGCATATGTAAAGCGCACAAGAATATACATGTCGCAGTTTTTTATAAAATTAGGTTTTTGATCAAAACCCTAGGATTTTGACGAAAAACCGAAAGATGACACATTTTTAACTCAATTTCATCATAACCTGTAACAATTTTTATTTTTATTTAAAAACTTTATTGAGTCAAAAGCTACAATAGGTGGACTTAATGCTTAAGCATTCTCTCCCTGTCAACCTTTAGGAAAAGAAAACAGACAACAAAGTTGGCGTCTAAATAACAGATAAAATATATAAGCCAGAATCATAATTACTTATCAATTAAAATAAATACAATAAATTCATATTTGATACCTGCATTAAAATATATTAATATTTATAAATAGAATAGAACTACATAAATACATACATCAACAATCCAGATTTTTGATCAAAAACCTAAATTAGTTTGGGTTTAATCCTGCCAAGCAGCAGTAAATAATGAAATAAAAGAAACAATAAATTTATTACAACAAAAATTTATATATAATACATAAGCTTGCTAAAAAAAGAATCAGCGTTTTATTTCTAAGTAGTTTATAGAAGGAAAATTGCCGCCCTGTCGTACCAGTCACAAGGCCGGACTGAAAGCTGATTCCGGACACCGGAATTCCGGAATCCGGACACGTATGCGGGAACGCGCGAAATGTACCGACGGGCATAGAGAAGGCACTTCCAGAGGCTCATTCTTTTTTTATGATATACTGTATTTCTGGTCATTTTCTCACTCCCCGTTTTTTTTTTATTTCATTAACATTCAATTGATTTACCTAGTTTATGTGATATTTATTGTTTTAGCACGCCAAAGAGGGCTTAGCAAATTACAATAGTACTTGGAGTGTGCCAAAAGTATCACATTTACTAAACAGTGTTTATTAAATAGTATGAACTGTTACCTAGGGCATACTAAGACCAAAATTCCAAATAATTGATTTCAAATGAAGGCAGCACTAGACCTCGAGAAATTCCTGTATATATCACTTTTAAAAGAAGAAACGAAGCTCATAGTTTTTCCCAAAAAACTTGGAACATACAAAATTATTATTAGGGCCTTATTAGAGTTTTGATTTTTTTTAAACCGTCGTATTCTGTATTTTTTCTGTAAAATTAATCCTATATAAAAAAAACAAGACTCTCAGTTTTGGCTAATCTGTATAGGTTTCTGGACGTCGGGTCTGGCTCGTTCAATGTACAGCAATATTTGTACAGGGCACTCATTTAAATAAATAGTTTGTGTGGGTGGATTTTTGTATTTGATGGGCCCATTTTGATGTCTATGGACCTTAATAGCATTATATATAGGCTTGACGACTGAAAAAATATATTTAGCCCATCATTGAGATTATTTTTTAAATAAACAGAGAGCCTCCGCTGCCGGCGGCGCCAGCTCCTAAAAATATCACTATTGGGAACCGGCGGTCAAGTGTTTAGGTTCGTTGTGACCAAAACACGAGTGAGCAAGCGAAGCGAGCGAGCGACTCAAGATAAGGGCGAAAGTAACACAGACACAGATCGTGTTACTGTGTGTTACCAGCGCTGGCAGCCAATTCGGCAAACAGCGCCAGTAGCGGAGGCACACTTGATAACAGTTTTTCTGCAATAATAAATTTAAAATCACGTTAAAATGGATATGTTCAAAGACAAGTGACATTATTTTGCGACGTATGAATCAGTTATCAGTACAAAATAATTTATTTTTGGCTTAGGAAAATACCCAATTACATATTTAGAATCCCCTTACCCTAGACTTTTGTATACAAACGTAGTCTACGTTTTATTTTGATCCCACATGTCCGATTTCGGTTAAAATTTGTAATTTTAAAGAAATTGCTATTATCTAGGGTTATAATTGGTTTTTGACAGTAAAATTATGAATTGGAAAGATAATGAGGATTTAGAAGTTTTCCATACTGATGTTTAAATTTATATAACACTCTATATTCTGATTGACGACCTCCGTGGCGTAGTGGTCACCATGCTAGTCCGCCACCCAGAGGTCCCGGGTTCGATTACCGGTCAGGCCAAGTTGGAAAATGGCCTTTTTCAAATTGTCCTGGGTCTTGGATGTTTACCTATAGAGGTATATGTATTTGTTATAAAATATAGTATCGTTAAGTTAGTATCCCATAACACTAGTCTCGAACTTACTTTGGGGCTAGCTCAATCAGTGTAATTAGTCCCATATATTTATTTATTAGTTACTATTCTATTTCAAGTTCATATTTTTGAAGAGAAGAACTGTAAAAAGTAGATAAATGCTTAGGTATGTGCAGTATTTTTTAAATAACAATATTTTGCCGAAATCGGTCATGTCGTTTCGAAATAAAACGTAGACTACGTTTGTAAGGAAAAGTGTAGTTTGGTCTAGAGTAAGGGGACCTTTAAGTACCAAGTTTCTTCTTCTGCAAGTATAGACCAATTAAGACTGAATGAAAACTGACTGAACAATTGGGACTTAAATAAAAGCGTGTAAAAAACGAAGTAAATCGTTTTTTACACGCTTTTATTTAAGTCCCAATGTATCTTGTATGTATGTTTGTTTAGGTCAAATCTTTCAACTCGATTTGAAACCAATTATCCTCAATCGATTTAGCTGAAATTTTGCATATTTGTGTAAGTCGGATGACAATACAATATTATGGAGTCAATGTGCTGTTCTGATGATGAAAAAACCCCATCGAAATGGGTAAATCCGATCGGGCGCTACGATGTCACTGACAGATAGACAGACATTAGATAAAAAAACGCCATAGGGTCGGTAAAATAAATAACAGGACAGTCGACAGACTTGTCATTCCATCCTTTACATTTAAAGAGCAATATCAGGGCTAAAATTTGCCCGTGACATTACATACATACATACATACTATCACGTCTTTATCCCTAATGGGGCAGACAGAGCATTTTGGGCACCAAAATGCTCTGTGACATTACTACCAGACAAATCAGTACTGGCAAAAAAACTCCCCTGATACTACCAGTAGGACTATTAGTTACTACTACTAGTACCAGAACTACTGGTTATTTGGCACTACTACCAGTAATACTACCAGTAGAACTACCAGTAGTAATACCAGTGAAACTACTGGTAGTACCACGAGTAAGCAGCGTAAACAAACAAACAGTGAATTAATAAAAGTCTTAGAATACAAAACAATGTGCATTTGAGTTCCCAGATACATTTCCCGGACGTAACATAAACTTTACGCTCTGTCTCTCGAGTGACAAACTCCAACACTCTGACAAACAACAGTTCTTGTTGTACACTAAAAGAAATAGAGAAACTAAAAGAGAACTAAAAGAAGAAAGAAATGAAGGTACGTATATGACGTTGGTCGCCGCTGTCATTACACCTACACGAAAAACATAAACTTCTCAAGTGACAAACTAAAACAACAGTTCTTGTTGTGTACAGAGCACTACAACAATGTACCTACAATCACAAAGTGTACTACCAGTAGTACTACCAGAAGAACTACCAGTAGGACCGCCAGTAGAACTACTGGGTCTTCTGGTAGTACCAAGGTTAAGCAGCGCAAACAAACAAACAGTGAATTAATAAAAGTTCAAGAAAACAAAACAATTCTCAGTATACATTTCCCGGACGTAACACAAACTTTACGCTCTGCCTCTCAAGAGACAAACTAGAACAACAGTAATTCTTGTTGTGTACAGTGCACTACAACAATGTACGTACAATCACAAAGTGTACAGTCGCGATCAGCTAACTTCGTAATTCGATCTGCGAGGCAGCACGGTTGGTTAGAGTTGTTACGCGAACAACTGGAGCTGTATTTGTAACAATTTAAACTATGTTGGCTCCGTTGTAAGCTTTATTGTTACGTGACATTTTTAACCGCCAGCAAAAAAGAGGGGTGTTGTAAGTTAGACGATATCGTCTACTTGTTTGTCTGTCTATGGCATCATGGATGGAGAGATTTCGACGCGGTTTTTTTTTTATTTGAAACAAGTTTCCTTGCGGTATTTCCTAGCTATGTTATGTTTTTCAGCCGTTTATTTTATACCTCTCAACAAATATTAACTTCAAATCTTTACATACGCTTAAGTTTAGCATTAAGTGTTGTTTAGTTAAGCTTACGCTTAGTTTATTGTTGCTTTCTGGTTGCTATTGGGACAGAAGCGGCAAAAAATTGCACTGCAGCATTTTCAGCAATCTATAGGTACGATACGATTCACTATCACGTCTTCATCCCTAATGAGACAGACCGAGCAATTTGAGTCATATGGCTCTAAAAAGACAGAAACTAAGGCCGCAAGATCCAAGGGTCACTTTTAGCGTAATGGTGGGCGAGAAGATGGAGAAGGGATTTACCCTACTAATGACATAAATGAAAAACATCCAGTACGCAAGACGTCCGATACGAAAAATGACAAATAGAAAAAAAATCCAATACGAAAGATGTTTAAAGCAAAAAAGGCCAATACGAAAAATGACCAAAACGAAAAATGACCTATACGAAAAATGACCAATACGAAAAATGACCAATACGAAAAATGACCAATACGAAAAATTACCAATACGAAAAATGACCAAGACGAAAAATTGCCTATACGAAAAGGGAATCAAAACAGTGATAATTATGTTGCTAGCCAAGCCGCATCGCCTACTAATATGGTTCTGATTTTCGCCCATTACTTTTACGATCTGTGCGGAAAGAGAAATCTAGTACATTGTACGTTTTTCTTTTCTCCCAGACCAGCATGGAAGATATTTCCTCCAGGGACCTCAACTTAAAATTTAAACATTAAAATTAGATTACACAACTCTTCCATAGTACAGTTTGCTGGAGCGTTCCTTTGACTGAATATTGAGCTAGAAATTGAGCTACAAATATAAAAAGGCATAGAAGCCCTCGTCGGTACGAAATATTGTATTACAAACCTTACGTTTGAAAACTGAGTGCGGTCCCTAGGGAGTGGGGAAGCAATCTCCTGCCTGTGATTGCTGATATCAAATAAAGAATGCATAGAATTATATCACGTGTAAGTGCGACTTGTATCACATTCGATTTAAAAAGGATACTTGAACTTTCGAGGTCCATGCTGTCCCCATTTGAAGTAAATATTTGGAAGGAAACGGAGATATCATTTAGAATTTTGTCTTGACCAAGCCCCTAGATAAGCCCTCAAATTATTTTATGAACTACTATTGCTATTTACAGTTTGAAGTGAGTACGTGAAGTTTTTCTACGCGTACTTGCGAAAAACGGTTTTTTTGGCAAATGTGTGAAGAAAAGCTTCACATTCTCACATAAATCACATAAAATCAAGCAACTTTTGGATGGTACCCATTTCCTTGGCCTCGACTCTCATCTTTTTTTAATCACACTAATTCAGTTAGCCTTAGAATCAGTTTTTCGAGATACTAATTTATTTTTATAATAAATACATCGTACCTATATAGATAATTAAGACCTAGGACAATTCGGAAAAGCCCATTTTCTAACTTGCCCTGGTTTGGGATCGCACCCAAAACGATTGAAAACCGGAGAAATAAGCAATCACAGACAAGTCGCTCTTAAATTTGAATGAATGGAAAGAAATGTATATACAATATATCCAACTTGAGAAGCTCATGCTTTTTAACCCCTGATAAAAAAGAAGGGTGTTATAAGTTTGACGCTAATGTCTATTTGTCCGTCTGTGTGTCTGTCAGTGGCATCATAGCGCTCAAAGATTGACCAATTTTGTGCGATTTTTTACGTAAAAGCAAGTTCCGTTGTGGTGGTTTGATAAAAATCAGTTCTGACGTTATTGAGAGTTAACGCTTGAAAGTTACTGCAGCATTTTCAGCAATCTATAGGTACGATACGATTCACTATCACGTCTTCATCCCTAATGAGACAGACCGAGCAATTTGAGTCATATGGCTCTAAAAAGACAGAAACTAAGGCCGCAAGATCCAAGGGTCACTTTTAGCGTAATGGTGGGCGAGAAGATGGAGAAGGGATTTACCCTACTAATGACATAAATGAAAAACATCCAGTACGCAAGACGTCCGATACGAAAAATGACAAATAGAAAAAAAATCCAATACGAAAGATGTTTAAAGCAAAAAAGGCCAATACGAAAAATGACCAAAACGAAAAATGACCTATACGAAAAATGACCAATACGAAAAATGACCAATACGAAAAATTACCAATACGAAAAATGACCAAGACGAAAAATTGCCTATACGAAAAGGGAATCAAAACAGTGATAATTATGTTGCTAGCCAAGCCGCATCGCCTACTAATATGGTTCTGATTTTCGCCCATTACTTTTACGATCTGTGCGGAAAGAGAAATCTAGTACATTGTACGTTTTTCTTTTCTCCCAGACCAGCATAGAAGATATTTCCTCCAGGGACCTCAACTTAAAATTTAAACATTAAAATTAGATTACACAACTCTTCCATAGTACAGTTTGCTGGAGCGTTCCTTTGACTGAATATTGAGCTAGAAATTGAGCTACAAATATAAAAAGGCATAGAAGCCCTCGTCGGTACGAAATATTGTATTACAAACCTTACGTTTGAAAACTGAGTGCGGTCCCTAGGGAGTGGGGAAGCAATCTCCTGCCTGTGATTGCTGATATCAAATAAAGAATGCATAGAATTATATCACGTGTAAGTGCGACTTGTATCACATTCGATTTAAAAAGGATACTTGAACTTTCGAGGTCCATGCTGTCCCCATTTGAAGTAAATATTTGGAAGGAAACGGAGATATCATTTAGAATTTTGTCTTGACCAAGCCCCTAGATAAGCCCTCAAATTATTTTATGAACTACTATTGCTATTTACAGTTTGAAGTGAGTACGTGAAGTTTTTCTACGCGTACTTGCGAAAAACGGTTTTTTTGGCAAATGTGTGAAGAAAAGCTTCACATTCTCACATAAATCACATAAAATCAAGCAACTTTTGGATGGTACCCATTTCCTTGGCCTCGACTCTCATCTTTTTTTAATCACACTAATTCAGTTAGCCTTAGAATCAGTTTTTCGAGATACTAATTTATTTTTATAATAAATACATCGTACCTATATAGATAATTAAGACCTAGGACAATTCGGAAAAGCCCATTTTCTAACTTGCCCTGGTTTGGGATCGCACCCAAAACGATTGAAAACCGGAGAAATAAGCAATCACAGACAAGTCGCTCTTAAATTTGAATGAATGGAAAGAAATGTATATACAATATATCCAACTTGAGAAGCTCATGCTTTTTAACCCCTGATAAAAAAGAAGGGTGTTATAAGTTTGACGCTAATGTCTATTTGTCCGTCTGTGTGTCTGTCAGTGGCATCATAGCGCTCAAAGATTGACCAATTTTGTGCGATTTTTTACGTAAAAGCAAGTTCCGTTGTGGTGGTTTGATAAAAATCAGTTCTGACGTTATTGAGAGTTAACGCTTGAAAGTTACTGCAGCATTTTCAGCAATCTATAGGTACGATACGATTCACTATCACGTCTTCATCCCTAATGAGACAGACCGAGCAATTTGAGTCATATGGCTCTAAAAAGACAGAAACTAAGGCCGCAAGATCCAAGGGTCACTTTTAGCGTAATGGTGGGCGAGAAGATGGAGAAGGGATTTACCCTACTAATGACATAAATGAAAAACATCCAGTACGCAAGACGTCCGATACGAAAAATGACAAATAGAAAAAAAATCCAATACGAAAGATGTTTAAAGCAAAAAAGGCCAATACGAAAAATGACCAAAACGAAAAATGACCTATACGAAAAATGACCAATACGAAAAATGACCAATACGAAAAATTACCAATACGAAAAATGACCAAGACGAAAAATTGCCTATACGAAAAGGGAATCAAAACAGTGATAATTATGTTGCTAGCCAAGCCGCATCGCCTACTAATATGGTTCTGATTTTCGCCCATTACTTTTACGATCTGTGCGGAAAGAGAAATCTAGTACATTGTACGTTTTTCTTTTCTCCCAGACCAGCATAGAAGATATTTCCTCCAGGGACCTCAACTTAAAATTTAAACATTAAAATTAGATTACACAACTCTTCCATAGTACAGTTTGCTGGAGCGTTCCTTTGACTGAATATTGAGCTAGAAATTGAGCTACAAATATAAAAAGGCATAGAAGCCCTCGTCGGTACGAAATATTGTATTACAAACCTTACGTTTGAAAACTGAGTGCGGTCCCTAGGGAGTGGGGAAGCAATCTCCTGCCTGTGATTGCTGATATCAAATAAAGAATGCATAGAATTATATCACGTGTAAGTGCGACTTGTATCACATTCGATTTAAAAAGGATACTTGAACTTTCGAGGTCCATGCTGTCCCCATTTGAAGTAAATATTTGGAAGGAAACGGAGATATCATTTAGAATTTTGTCTTGACCAAGCCCCTAGATAAGCCCTCAAATTATTTTATGAACTACTATTGCTATTTACAGTTTGAAGTGAGTACGTGAAGTTTTTCTACGCGTACTTGCGAAAAACGGTTTTTTTTGGCAAATGTGTGAAGAAAAGCTTCACATTCTCACATAAATCACATAAAATCAAGCAACTTTTGGATGGTACCCATTTCCTTGGCCTCGACTCTCATCTTTTTTTAATCACACTAATTCAGTTAGCCTTAGAATCAGTTTTTCGAGATACTAATTTATTTTTATAATAAATACATCGTACCTATATAGATAATTAAGACCTAGGACAATTCGGAAAAGCCCATTTTCTAACTTGCCCTGGTTTGGGATCGCACCCAAAACGATTGAAAACCGGAGAAATAAGCAATCACAGACAAGTCGCTCTTAAATTTGAATGAATGGAAAGAAATGTATATACAATATATCCAACTTGAGAAGCTCATGCTTTTTAACCCCTGATAAAAAAGAAGGGTGTTATAAGTTTGACGCTAATGTCTATTTGTCCGTCTGTGTGTCTGTCAGTGGCATCATAGCGCTCAAAGATTGACCAATTTTGTGCGATTTTTTACGTAAAAGCAAGTTCCGTTGTGGTGGTTTGATAAAAATCAGTTCTGACGTTATTGAGAGTTAACGCTTGAAAGTTAGGGTTTTTCCATAGCAAAATAATAGATGGCGCTCCAGCTATCAAGTCGTACCGGTAGTTCCGCTACTCCTAACGTCTTTTTCTTCTTAGCGAGTCGGAGTGGCTAAATTCATAAGGTTGTGAACCAGTGCGTGGCCATAATTACTCTCCTGGCATTAGCCGAGTTTAAATCGTCCAATGTACAAGAGATTGGGCAGTTGTGACTTGAAAGGGGGTGGCCCATGCATTGAACAGCTCCACGTTCACAAAGGTTGTTGTATGAAAAACCCCACTCAACTTGGTTACTTTACTCATCACTAGATGGCGTTCTTGTCAGTCAGCGCTTTTCTAATTTGCCTAGCAAATAAATTTGTTGCATGAGAATCTCGCGAGGTTATACTTCTGTACATAGTTATTATCTGTAGCTGCCTTTGGCTGCGCTCAAAGAATGCATCCAATGCAATAATCCTATTTTACTTTTATATTTTCTGCATAAAAGTGTACGCAGCTCGAAATTAAAATTGCATGGTTATTTCAATACAGATTTTAATTAAATTTATATTCATACTGGATACGCTCAGTCAGAATTAAATGTACTTTTAATTATTTTATTGAATGTATTGTATTTGTAACTTTTGTAAGAGAAATAAATATATTTGTAGTTTATATTTTAAATATAAATATGTAACGTCTAAAAATATATACTGAAGCAATTTTAATGGCAAATATAGTCCATAATGCTGAGCAACAGTACACTTTAACTGCTCAAAAAGACCCACTGTAGGTGTTTTCATTTTCGCAAAACAAACGTTGTGTATTTTTCTGCCTTCGTGGTCATGTGGTTAGGGAGGCCTTGTGATCCGGAGGTCATGGGTTCGAATCGCACTGGGAAGCATACTCGTGTGGAAAGTTGTTTCCAGTCTGGTTAGGATATTGCAGATAATCACCTGATCATCGGAAAAGCAAGATGATTCCGTGTTAAGCGTTTGCTCACACCCATCCAAGGATTGGTTCTGGGTCTCTCTTTGGGTTGCGGAAGTCAGACGGCAGTCGTTCTTTGGAAAAACCAGTAACCTCGTCAAATCACCTTGGTTGGATAATGGACCGGGCTTTGAAGCGTTACCGCTGAGGATGCAACCGGGAATACGGGAGGATGATGACACACAGTGTGTTTTTCAGCCGTAGAAGCGTAAGTTCTGGAGTTGCTCAACGTCACCATCATTTGAGATTTTTTTTTTCTTTGGGAAGATCTATTTCCATTAGTGCCCCTAACGACTAATCATTAACTGTGCTTTAACTCGATGAGAGCAGCTGAGGACCGAGATTGGTGGCACAGAAGAAAAGAGGCCTGTAATAGCAGTATGTGGAAGAAGGGCTGGGATGTTGATAATGATGCTGCTTCAATTGCTTGCCGAAAAACAACGGTTTTAAATGACTTGAGGTCCTCTAAGGCCCCATGTGGGGCAGAGGGCTGTTTTGCCATCGCGGTCGGCGTTGGGCTACGCGCTAGGTTCGGGCTAGGTTAGCCGATCGTCTTCATCTCCGCTGCGACTGTGCGCCGCCAGGTCTGCTTGGACGGCCAACTTTTATCTCGCTCTGGGGATCCACTCCAGGTCTTGCCTCAGGATGTGTGTAGGCTCCTTTATGAGAGTATGGTCTATCCACATTTGAAGCACAAAATCTGCTTGTCAATTGGCATTTCCTGCCACGCCTCCCACATGCGTGCATTGGAGATCTTGCGAAGGAAGGAGAATGAGGGAGAATATGTCAAGAATTTGCCGCAGGCAGTGTTTGATGGAGACTTGGATCGGTTACGTGATCTCTTTAGTCACCTTCCAACTTTCAAACTATTATAGCAGGACTACTTCTTATCGTGTGTGTTAGTGACTAACACTGGTGTCAGAGTTTTTTGACCGCCTTAAAGGCCTCTGACATGGTTTTAGGTAACGACCAATGTCAAAGACAGTGACCGGGACCGACGGCTTAACGTGCCCTCCGAAGCATGGATCATCATACTTTTCAGACAATCAGCCTACAATGTCCTAACTAAACTAGGACAACAACACAAAGTCGTTGCCCCCCGCCGGGAATCGAACCCGCGACCTCCGTGTATGAGCCGAACGCTCTAATTACTACACCACGGAGGCAGTTATATATTTATATAGTTATAGCAGGACTGACTCAACATTTGAGCGAAAGATCTTTGATCTTTGATAAGTTTAATTTATCAAAGATCCAAATAAACAAATAAAAAAAAAAACAAATTCTTGGATTGCCAGTTTTAAATGACTCGCTTATCATTTCTAGCCTTCTTCTTCTTCATTTTGAACGACGGAATGAAAAAAAAGCTTCGGAACATTTAAATAGACGTTTGACACCTATGAAGAAAAGTGGCAGTAGAGAGAATGCACTATATGCAATAGTGTTGTTCCGCTATTTTTTAATAGAGAAATTTGAATTTGTAACCGGGGTTTAAGATACGAGACGATAATGCCCGAGTATATATACTATAGATATAGCATAAAAAATCGACATGCAAATAAGAAGTAGGTATGATAGCGTCAATCCGTGACAGCAGTAAAACAGTCGGCAGCAGTCGGCGACCGTCAGCGACAGTTTCCAAAATCAGTGAAAGTCTGCAACAGTGCGACACTGGTGACTGTTGCCGAGGGTCGCCGACAATAGCCGCGAGCTGTTTCTCGTCTGCCCGAGCCCCTAAAAGAATATAAGGCCTTAATATAAGGCCATCATCATCATTTCAGCCGCACAACGTCCACTGCTGGACATAGGCCTCTCCCAAACATTTCCAAAATGACCGATCTAGAGCAGCTTGCATTTAGCGCCTTCCAGCAACCTATAAGGCCTATGTTCTAGTGTAAAAAAATACTTTAAAAAATAACTAATTAATTAACTCACCTATTTATTGCCTTGCGGCGGAGATCTTGTCTACGGCCGTGTATTTGCAATACGAGTATTCAGCCCGGTTTTACAAATAGCAAATTATATTAAAAATAAAAATAAAATTAAATAGGGGCTACTGCGTAACGTGAAGCCCCGACGAAGTCTATGCAGAAACTAACATAGTTAGCAATATTAGCATTCATATTTCTAAATACGTGGGCGAGCTTCACAGAAATGCAATCTTCCTGCAAACTTTGATATTTCCAACTGCTCAAAAGGATCCCTTGCAAAGCTTTGACTTTGTTACGGGGAATTCCGGCTTTGAGTCCATTACGGGAAATATCGGACTATCAGTATGCAAATGTATGCTTTTATAATATAAATATGAAAATGGTTTTCATTTTTATTCACCGACGCAAAAAGATGGGTGTTATAAGTTTGACGCCAATATCTGTCGGTCGAATAGATGGACCGATGAAAGCAAGTTTTCTGGTAGTGCTTAGCTATGTTTGATAAAAATCGGTTTAGACGTTCAAAATTTATTGGAGGTGAACGCTTGAAAGTCAGGGCTTTTTAATGGGACTCTTTTATTTTTCTTTTAAAAATATTTTCAATTATAAAGCTGGACATAATGATTTTAAATATAATCATATTAATCATAATTGGAATAAAGTTCCTTATTGCGCGTTGCGACAGGGGGCTAGACGGAAAAAATTAAGACCAAAAGTTGTAACGACACTTTTTGCTGTAGTTGTAAGCCGTGCGGCGTGCGCGTGTTTCCCTGTCCGTTTCTCCCTCCTAATTAATCGAAAGGAACTTCGTTCAATCCAGGTGTCTCTTGACACCTCTCAAGTTTTTTTTTATCTTATAATTTATCGTCATAATTATTAATGATCATAAAAATCTAAAATCGTAATATTTCTTATTCAAAATAAAAATAACTAATAATTTCCATTCACATAATATTTATTTTAACATAATTATTAATGAAGTCATAAAATGTCAGACAAAAGTTTCAGAAAGTTTCTATTTACTTTTTAACTAAACATGTTCGAGACATATATTATATATATAGGGACAAATTACACTGATTGAGCTAGCCACAAAGTAAGTTCGAGAGTTGTGTTATGGGATATTAACTCAACGATACTATATTTTATAACAAATACACATATAGATAAACATCCAGGGCTCAGGATAAATTGAAAAAGGCTATTTTCCAACTTGCCCTGATCGGGATTCGAACCCGGGACCTCTGGGTGGCGGACCAGAATGGTGACCACTACGTCACGGAGGTCGTCTAAACATCGGACTATGGGGGTGGCCCAAGGGCCTTACTGCCAAACCATAACCTTTATTTTAATACATGACCGTGTTTGCTGTCGGCGGCTATGCTGATAAGCATAATAATAATACCCGAACGAATAAACATTACGAGAGTAAAAATCATATAGTATACCTTTTGTTTTACTATAAGGGAAGAAAGAAGAAGATATATATGTCTTCCAGAAAAAATTAATATGCTAAACTATGGTTAAAACAAGAAAAGTTATGACAAAGCCATTACGGGTAACCATGAAATGAATAAATAAAATATAAAAATCAATAATTATGTCTACAGAAATACAATACAAAACCCTTTAGCACAAACTAATTAGATATAAGTCATAATCATCTTAAAAACAAGGAAATGTTAAAAAGGCAGCCTTATCACTAAGCAATTTTTTAAATTGATTATGATAGAAAAAAATATGTGCAACTATGATTATGACAGAAAAAGTTGTATGACAAAGTCATTATGAGAAACCATATTATGATTTAAAAATTAGGAGAAAAAAGAGTAACCCTTTTTTAATTAGCCTGTCAAATTAACTTGTTGACTGAGCTGAAACGGCGGCGCTTCGCTCGGGCTTCGGTGGCGGCCCACGTTTTCCAATCACGGCTATATGTTACAGTTTCCACGTTTGATCGCGGCACCCCAGGGAAATAACTGAGAAAATAACTTGTGTTTTATAAAAGTTCAATTATTGGTGTCACTTGTTTACTGTCGCGGGCTGGTAGGTTTACCCTAGAGAAATTGTTCTTACTCGATTAAAAGATACAGATACAGATACGTTTACACGTCTATATCCCTGACGGGGTAGACAGAGCCCAGGGCCGTTAGGCCCAAAGGCCACACTTAGCGTGGTGGTGGGCGTTAGGATGGAAAAGGAATCAAAATAGTGATGGGTTGCTAGCCGCATCGCCTATTACCATGATTCAAATCTCGCCCATTCCCTCGATGGGCTCATACAATCTGCGCGGGAAGAGAAGCAGCTGGTACATTCCACGTTTTTTCTTTTCTCCCAGACCAGCATGGAAGAATCGACTAAAAGTTACTTGATTAAAAGTCATACTTATCCCATCAAAAACAATACTTGTCAAAAAAACCAAGTCTCGCAACTCAGTTGTTCTGCGGTAAAAAGTTGTGAGATCCATGTAATACCAAGTCGGTTATTAATTTATTCAGTCTCTACTTAAGCGACTTTCTGTCTTAATACGTCCAGTCTCTAAGACCACGATCGTGGTCCATAACAATTGAAAAGCAATTGTGTCTGGAATCTCCTACCGAAGCATTAAGTTGTTACGTAATAATTAACAGCATCTTATAGTGACGCATATCAATATTAAAATTCTTTAATGTTTTATATAAATATATCGAGACTTGGCCATCGCACTAAATAATTGAATTTACATGTGTTTTCAGGCGATTGAATTTACACGTGTTTTCAGGCGATGGCCAAGTCTCAATATATTTATATAAAACATTAAAGAATTTTAATATTGATATGCGTCACTATAAGATGCTGTTAATTATTACGTAACAACTTAATGCTTCGAGTACGGAGATTCCAGACACAATTGCTTTTCAATTGTTATGGACCACGATCGTGGTCTTAGAGACTGGACGTATTAAGACAGAAAGTCGCTTAAGTAGAGACTGAATAAATTAATAACCGACTTGGTATTACATGGATCTCACAACTTTTTACCGCAGAACAACTGAGTTGCGAGACTTGGTTTTTTTGACAAGTATTGTTTTTGATGGGATCTCATTTCTTTTTGTATTTTGTAGACAGTTCTACTTTTTTCCTTTTCGGTACCTTCTACTTATTGTATATATGTATATCGCACCGCGCAGCGCGTAGTAACGGCCCGTCAGAGCCAGTCCACACGGCGCGTTGCGTTGCGTTGCGTCGTCGCAACGCAAATATTTTGACGCATAGCCGGCCACACGGGCGCTGCAGCGTTGCGCTGTTTACTATGACGCTCCGTCGGCGCAGCGGCGACGCACAGTTGCGGCAAGTATTTTGAAAAAAATTCGCAGTCAGTCTATAGCAAATCATGGATCGGAAAAGACGTCTAGCATTGCTCCTATTACTACGTCACCGCCGAAATCGACGCAAGATCACAAGACGGTACTGGATCAGTCCTGTCATTTCATTAAGAAATCGTGATGGACAGTTTTTTTTTTTAGAATATCGGGAGTTGCTATTAGACGAAAAGAAGTTTTATAATTTTTTTAGAATGAGTGTATCCAGCTTCGAATGTTTATTGAAGTCCTTAGAACCACACATACGAAAAAACTATACTAATATGAGGAATCCAGTGGAACCAGTAGAAATGCTGGGAATCACTTTAAGGTAACTATATAAATATATTTAAGTAATAAAAATATAACAGTTTTTTTGGTTTGTTTAATTAGTAATCAACTCACAAATAATCAGCAATTGTCATAATTTTAAATTTAGACATTATTTAAGAGAGATATCATCCAGTAATTACAAATTAGAAAAATCGTATTCAGTTTCTTCACTTGCTTGAGATGTTTCTGGAGATGTAATTGAATTATTATAATCAGAAATGTATGTACTTTGAAAATTTGCTGTTTGATACCCATATGGTGGTTGGTGAGACGTTGATGGGCCACTCACATATGATGATGTTTGTCCATACCGCATTTCATCTATAATTTGTATAACTTTACTTTGGAAACGGAGAGTTTCTCGGTCGGAAAATTCTTGAATAGATGGCAATATAGCTCTGAAAAAGGACATATGGCGATTTTCCGGCTCCTTGAGAAGTTTTAGTCCTTCTCTTTCAAACTCATCCATTTGCATTGCCCTTTTGCGCGCGACTGGAACATAGCGCGGAGTGTTGTCTGTGGTAATGTCATCATTTGTAGACGTAGATTCATTGTTGATTTCTCTAGGCGAGTCTAAGCTAGATTCGGTGGCATTTTGTTCCACTTTTCTCAAAAAAAGGAGTTGATTGTATAAATGATACTTCTTCAGTTTCGTAGCGCCCGAGCCCGATTTTGATACTTCTTTTAATTTTTTTGAATATCTGAAGTAATTATCTTTTACACTTCTCCATTTTTTTATTAAATCATTACCTGCAAAACCAATAGTAAACATGATTTAATAATTTATACATAGTGAATTTCTCGATAAAATTTAATGACATATTCAGATATCATTAACAAACACTATGTGACCG
This sequence comes from Acrobasis consociella, assembly GCA_963555685.1. Classification (NCBI taxonomy): domain Eukaryota; kingdom Metazoa; phylum Arthropoda; class Insecta; order Lepidoptera; family Pyralidae; genus Acrobasis; species Acrobasis consociella. The sequence continues at coordinate 2,189,917 of OY743104.1, read as the reverse complement.
ACTCTGGAATCGTGAAAATATAACAGCTGTTACATACAAAAAGCAATACCTACTGAATCAAAATGTATGCAACAGCTGCTATTTTTTTCGCGATTCCAGAATTAATTGGTTACATAGAGAAAGTTATTTGCTATCGATGTCTGATTCAGTATTTTTTTTCGGGTATCTATCTATCTCATAAATGCATATTATAATAATTATTTTCTTTTCAGATACCTAGGAAGTGGAAATTCAATAACTGATTTACATTTCAAATTCAAACGGGGAAAATCTACTATTGCATATATAATACAAAGAGTTTGTCGTGCTATATGGACCAATCTTCTTCGAGACAACATCCCTGAACTGACAACTGAAAGTTTCCAAACAATAGCGAGGGGTTTTGATGTAAAGGCAAATTTTCCTCAATGTGTTGGTGCCATCGACGGCAAACATATCCGCGTGTGTAATCCTGCAAATAGTGGCTCACTTTTTTTTAATTATAAAGCCTTTTTTTCGATTGTGTTGCTAGCTATTGTGGATTCAAATTACAAATTCGTATTTGTCGACATCGGTGCATACGGAAAAGAATGCGATTCAACCATATTACAAAATTCTAAACTGTACGAGCTAATGATTAACAACAACTTACCACTACCTCAACCCCAGCCACTCTCTGGTAGCAATATACCAACCCCGTATGTATTTGTGGGTGACGAAGCTTTTGGACTGAGCAAACATATTATGCGTCCATATGGCGGTCAAAATCTCGACTTACAACAAAAGGTTTTCAATTACCGTCTAAGCAGAGCCAGAAGATATGTCGAATGCGCTTTTGGGATTATGGCCAACAAATGGCGCATTTTTCACAGACCGATAGACGTGTCCTATGACTTCGCTACTGACATTATAAAAGCATGTTGTGTATTACACAATTTTGTCGCTGATCGAGATGGTTTTAGACAAAGAGATAAATTTGCTATAAGTGTTGATGAATTTCTCCCAATACAACCCGTACATGAAGAACAGACAGCACCGAATGTCATAAGACAGCAATATGCGACCTATTTTATGACTAGAGGAACTCTGCCTTGGCAGCTAAATAAGGTATAATTGTATTATGAGGGTTTTCAAGATTTTCTTGCACCGCCAATTCCGCGATCAGTAAAAAAATAATATTTTATACCTACTCAGCGTAGTCTAGGTTAGTTTTGAGCTAAGTAATAAAATAGTACTCACGCTAATCTAAATTCCCTAAGTTTTAAAATTTTAGAGTGTCGAGATATTAATTTTGTACTGATCGCGGAATTGGCGGTGCAAGAAAATCTTGAAAGCCCTCTTAAATAAAAAAAACATAAATATCTGTACTGTGAACTCACCAACTTTGTTTTTTCGTTCAGCTGTGAAATTCTCATAATCAGGAAATAAAACTTTTGATATGTCTTCCCAGGCTTTTGTTTTTAAATTTTTATTTTTAAAATCTACGTTTGACTTGTCCCATATAATTTCCCTTTCCTGTATCAATGTAATCAAGTAATCTATGTCAATTTCTTCAATGGTATTCATTTTACCCTGCAAATAAAACTAATTACCCTGCAATTAAAACTAAATACAAAAACGTAAACGTAAAACGAAATGAACTTCCGTGTATCCTCCCTGTCAACGCACAAACAACTGAGCGCTGACGCTCCGACGTCGCACGAGTACACCCCCTCCCGCTTCGTCTCGGGGGCTGCTGTCCGTCATGTGTGCGTTGCGACGACGCAGCGCGCCGTGTGAACACCTTGGTTATTTGTATGTAAAACAACGCAGTGGTAGCGCTGCGTCGACGCAACGCTGACGCAACGCGCCGTGTGGACCGGCTCCTCGCTAGCATCGCAGCGCGTGGTATAATAATTAATTTACAACCTTACGCACTCGTAATAAGTACGAATACGCACGTAGGTACGTTTTTTGCATTAAATAATTTAATTTACACGTGTTTTCATGACGGGAATACCCGTTTTTTGCTCGATTTGGGAGGGGCACTGCCATGCGCCTATATTTATATGGGACTAGCTTAAACCCGCGGCTTCGCACGCAATAATAATAACTGCCGTAAAACATCGTTACGAATAAAGCCAATATTGAAAAATTTAACTGAAAACTTGGCTGTATGGGCTTAATTTTCTTTGCGGTCTTTTCTAGATTTATTAGTTTTTCCTTGATTCATACACCAAACACTACTTATATTCCAAATTTGAAGCTTCTAGGTCTGCTAGAAGTGCCTTAGAATTTTGATGATCGGTGAGTCAGTGAGTGACAAAATTAAGAAATTTGACCCGTTATAATTCTTAAAATACTGGTTCAAATTGAATGAAATTTGAAATATACCGTGTCTTTACAATGCCTGCATGGTTACTGAAAATTTCAGTCTTCTAGTTTTATCCACAACGAAGTTACAGGGGGTCGAAAATGGTCTGAATTGCTTCGAGAAAAGGATGGTACGGCCGTGACGCTTTTTTGCTCGACTTGGTGGGGGCACTGCCGTGCCCCCAGATTTGTGGTGTTTGCTAGAGTTGCCTCTCTCACGCAGATTGAGGGTTTATTCCTCGAAGCGCATTTTGAGTAGCACTTAATGAGGCGCACCTGTACTATGCCTCGATGCTTAAACGTGGGTGCGCTTCGAGGAAATTAAGTTTCAATATTTTTAATAGCTCAGAACAGAAAATTATGGTGCTTTTGCTTCTCGGAGGCCAAGATCCACTTTGGGTCGCCAAGCCAATGGATTAAGTAAGTAATTGCTATCGTGAGCTAAAAATAATAAAATTTTATTCCTCGAAGCGCACCCACGTTTCGAAAGGTGCGCTCCGAGGAATAGTTAAGGTGTGCCTCAAAATGCTTGCGTTAGAGGAATACCCCAGGTTTAGTTAGTGAGCCCAGAGTGTTTTAAACTTGTGTAATGAATAGATAACAAATCAACGATACTGTATTTAATCCAGTGATGCTGGCCCTAGCTACTGTATCAGTGTAAATCAGCCTTCAAATAGGCGCATGTTCGACATTAAATAATATGGCCTCAATCACACATGTCGCGTCGAATCTCGCCTCGCTCAGAGAATTTATATAAGTATTACATAAAGAACGGAAACTTCTTGGGTTCCACGCAATATGCGCCGCCGTTCCCCGTTCCCCGTCTTCGTACCTCTCGGATCCTATTGAACCCTAGGAGTTTGCGTTCTATACGTAATAAATAAGAGTCCCCTTACCCTAGACTTCTCCATACAAACGTAGTCTACGTTTAATTTTGAAACCACATGTCAGATTCCGGTAAAAATTGGTAATTGTAAAGAAATTGCAATTATCTAGGGTTATAACTGGTTTCCTATGGTAAAATTATGAATTGGAAAGAAAATATAACGATTTAGAAGTTTCCCATACTAATGGTCAAGAATGATATAAAACACTATATTCTGTTTCAAGTTCATATTTTTACTGTCGGAAACCAGTTATAAACCTAGATAATTCCAATATCTTTGAAATTACAAAATTTTGCCCAAACCGGACATGTCGTTTTGAAATAAAACGTAAACTACGTTTGTATGGAAAGTTGTATTTTGGTCTAGGGTAAGGGGACTCTTAAATTAATTCTGTGCTCGATGTATACCCAGCCTAATTATTAATTAGGCTCCAAGGGGTAATGACAATACGCGTCGCGTATGAACACGTCATTCCACGTCTCCGCCAAATTAATGTTGAGGCTTAGAAGTTTATTGCGGTTAAGTACACTCCTATGGTGTGTTTTCGTTTAATTATAGTATGTTTCAGGTAGAACCGACAGGACTTATATCTTGCATCTGTGGTTCCTGGGTACTTCCTTAGTTAGCCCGGGGACGAAAAATCTTCTTCTTATCGTGTGTGTTAGTGACTAACACTAGTGTCAGAGTTTTTAAACCGCCTTAAAGGCCTCTGACATGGTTTTAGGTAACCAATGTCAAAGACAGTGACCGAGACCGATGGCTTAACGTGCCCTCCGAAGCACGGATCATCTTACTTATCGGATAATTAGGTGAACAGCCTACAATATCCTAACCAAACTAGGACTACAACACAAAATCGTTGCCCCCGCCGAGAATCGAACCCGCGACCTCCGGGTATGAGCCGAACGCTCTAACCACTACACCACGGAGGCAGTTATGGACGAAAAATAAAACCAGCCAAGTGCGAATCGGATTCGCACCCGAAGGATTCCGTACCATTACTTATAAAAAATCACATTTGATGTATGGGAGCCACACTTACATATTTTTTTTTTCCGTTTTTATTCAGTATTTGTTCATAGATACACATTATGTGTATGCCGTGTGGTTCCCGTCAGAGGTAGGGACACTTCAAGACTTCCCGTGGATATCCTAGAAGGCGACTTAGGAAATACAAGCTAAACAAAGCTTATGAACATCGTGTGACCTCTCCAACCCGTCTGATCAGCGTGAGAGTGTAAGCCTAATCCTCTGGCTGCTCTGGTCAAGTATGGCTCTGGTATTACAGAGAGGGTGGGCTCCTGCAATACGCTATTTTCCAACAAGTCAAATCAGCAACTTTTTTCTAAACGTCAAAACAAACAGTTTCTATGGGATTTTGTATGAAATACAGGCAGGTGACGTCATAGATTTTTGAAGTCAAATAGCGCTCTTATTATGTGTTTTTCTACAATAATAAATTTAAAATAACGTTAAAATGGATATGTTTAAAAACAAGTGACATTATTTTGCGACGCTTAATTTTTTATTAGTACAAAATAATTTATTTTTGACTTAGGAAAGTACCCAATGGAGATAAAAAAGATCTGATGATGATGATGATGCATTGTCTTTGAAAATTTCAATTGTCTAGCTAGCACGGTTTATGACCTACAGCCTGGTAACAGACAGACGGACTATTTCGATAGGCATAAAATAACTTGAGAAAAGCTTTGTGTATAAACGGCATTAGTTGCTCTATATTAAAATAGATGGCGTTGTACAAAGATAGAACTTGATATAGGTATTTTTGTAATATTTGTGCAGTTCGAGCCAAATATCTGTATCAGTAGGCTAGCAAAGCAACCAAAATAAACAGAACAGTATCCATTGTTGGTTTTCATTCGGAAGAAGTTCCTAGGATTTGTACACTTTGAGAGTCATTTGTGTAACGCTGAGTCACTGAACGAATGGTTTTTTTCCATACAAAAAAGCGTTTGCTCAGTGACTCAGCTTTTCAATAACCCCGGCCAAGTGCGTGTCGAGTCTCACGCAGTATAGGGTTCTGTATTTATGAATGCAGACTTCGAATTCACGCGTCTATAAACGTCTTTTTAAACTAATTTTCTTTTAAATTTGAATGAAATTTTTCTTTTCCGAAAACATTTTATAAGCTTATTTTTAATTTGTAAATCTTACTTAGCTTTGATTGTTTTCCTTAAACTTCTTTCTTTTCTTCATACATACTTCTGCTGTGAATGTTTCTTACGAGTCCATATTCAACCGTTTAGATGGGGGACGCATTTGACTCTATCTGAAGTTTTCGCTAAAAACCAAATATTTTAGAAATGGATTCCTAAATGGAAAAAAGGTGTCACAAGCTCACAAATTCAACAGTAAACCAAACAATTGGTTAGTCAAGAAAAAAAATACTGCTGCTATACATGTAAGGGACTTTATTTAAAAAATATATTTTTCCTCTTTATTGTTATGTTTAATATGAAAACCTAAGCTGAATAACAGCTTTGTTGTACTAATAGTATCTAAGTAGAACCGCGAACATAGTGAAAATATAAAGGTTCCTTGTTAACTAAGGAACCCTAAAAATCACCCAATAATAATATTTTTTCTTTAATTTTGTTTTTTTATAAAAAAATATTTAATTTCTTTAATGAAAATAGACTAAAATAAAAGTAAAAGATGTACTTAAGACGTTTTAAAGTGTAATTTCGTTCACGGAACGTTAGCCGTGGTGAAGCACTCTAGTAATTTACCATTATCTCGGTAAAACATGTGGTAATTTACCATTACGCTCGCAATTTTTGTACTTATTGCGATGCGGGACGCCGCTCTTCTAATGTTGGCATGCCTCAGATAAATGTGAGATCAAGTACTTTTTAAATTTATATTTAGATAGACCTAGTAGTTTTTTACCCCTCACGAAAAAGTAGGATGTTATAAATTTGACGCTATACGATACTAACGTCACAGAATTAATAATAGTATTACATACAGAACGGAAACTCGCACCGTCCCCCGCAATTTGGTGTCCCCGCAACCCTTCCAGCGTTATTGTAAGGTGTAAGTGGCAGTAAAACAGGGTTATTGGTAGTTGCACGTTGACATTATGCGAGTCACTTAGGATTATTGAATTGTAATGGTGAGAAACTGCGCACATTATCATTGTTAATCGACGGAAAACAATAAATAACGAAAATTTTATAGATTTCCGAGTGATGAAAACAGGTAAGCAAAGCAACAAATTCTGTGGTGGCAACCTTGATTGTTTAACTCACACATTTGACGTGTGCACGGACGGATTGTTTCGTTTGTAGTAGTACTAGGTATATATGCTGCTCCGTTTGTATGAAGAGCCATACCTGTGCTAACGTGCCTTAAGAAACAAGGAATCATAATAAATGAGTTAACGGGTAACTCACGTATAGAGTCAGCTACTGTCGACATGTTTCGACCTCATCCGGAGGTCTTCATCAGGGCGAATGTGACTAAAGGCCCGCACAACGCACCGGCACGCGATACACGAGCCGACGTTTAGTAGTCAGTAGCTGACTCTGTTGTTAAAAGAGATTATGAAAAACAAAAGCATAGATATCAGGATTAAAAGTAAGCTGTACGAAAACTCTATCCTCCCATGTGTGACGTATGGGTGTCAAACGTGGGCTCTTCGGAAACAAGACGAGGATAGATTGGCTATACACCAGAGGAAAATGGAGAGAAGTATGTTGGGAATTAGATTATCGGATAGGCATACAAATGAATCAATAAGGAAAAGAACTAAAATTACAGATATTACTGAAAGGATTCGTAGTCTTAAATGGAAATGGCCCGGTCATGTGTGTAGGTTGGAGAACGAGAGGTGGACAAAGAGAGCTACGGAATGGATCCCTAGGGATGGAAAAAGAAAACAGGGAAGACCAAGAATGCGATGGCTAGACGTCTTCAAGAAGAAGTGCGGTTCTAATTGGATGAGACAGGCAAGAAATAGACAAAAGTGGAAAAAACTGGGGGAGGCCTACGCCGCAGAGGCGACTTCCAAAAAATCATATTACAGTTAGAAATATTATATATGTAACAGATGTCATTTTATTATTTTGGTAGAAATAAAGGCTTTTTTACTTTTACTTTAGCTGACTCTGTACGTGAGTAATCCGTTAACTCATTCTAGTAATGTATATGTCGCACGTTAGTTTTAATCAAAAAATTTCCTTTTTTTCGGATAAACAAGTGATTCAAGCCTACAATGTCCTAATCAGACTTGGAACAACTTTTCACAAATTATGCTTCCAAGTATCATTCGAACCCACTATATCTGGGTCACTAGGTGAACGCCTTGACCAATTGACCATGGAGGCATTACATTACTTAGTCAATAGCTCAAAAGCATATTAAAAGTAAATAAGTAGATATATTAAATTTAAACCCATTGTCTCCTCACAAAGTGGATATAAAAGGAAAGGTTAAAAAATGAAGTTGATGACAATGAAATTGTGACGAAAAAGAAAGTCTTTTATTGCGTTTTTGGGACCGCAAAGCAAATTTCGGTGTTGTGCGAAAATGGGTTGTTTACGTTCTCTTTTGAGCCAGAGGCGCGACGCGACGCGGTGAGTGCTCACGGAAGATCAGTGGAAAGTGAAGATGTGGTTTAAAATAAAATTATTTGAAAGGCAAATTAAAAACCCCGATGACACCATCTAGCGATGAGCGGCGGAACTACGTATTCTAAACGATGTCCTGTGGAATTGATATCCGAAGCGCCATCTATTATTGGCCAGGTAAATTTGGATATCCCCTTTTAAGTGCTAATCACCAATAACTTTTAAACAGCTGAACCGATTCTCATCAAACGTAGCTAAGAACCACCGCAAGGGAACTTCCTTTCACGTGAAAAATAATGGGCCAAGTGCGTGCGTCGGACCATGCACAGTGTAGGGTTCTGTAGTTTCTTATGTTAACTTTGAGTTCATCTGCCACTAAAAACGTCGAAAAAATAGTTTTCTATTGGATTTATATGAAATTTTCCTTTTTCGAGTACATTTTGAGCAGTAAGAGGATTTGTTCCACACTCTCCTCCTATGTTCAACTTGTATTTCCGAAGTCGCCTACTACGTCATCCACGAGAGGACTTGGACTTGTCCTTTTCTACTCTTACAGATACCACTCGGCGATAACGTATCATGATAAAGTCTCATTTGGTTTGACAGAGAAATAGAAGTCACTATCGTATGACTAACGTATTATTGTACGGAGTAACCCTACATCTCTCGAGCTCCGTTATCTGCGCCCCGTACAATTCGTAATAGCCGCGTTTGTGCCGCTTGTTGTCGCTCTGTAATTGTAAACAGCGGGTGTCCGCTTACACTGCCGATTGTAATTACACGTTACGTAAATACTGGCAAATGGCGGAATAACAGACGTTGTTAAGCTTTTAATGATAAATAGAGAGGTGTTATATATAAGTTTGGCCGTGGCATCGTAGCGTTTAAATGTATAGATCGATTTCCATGCGGTTTTTTTTACGTGAAAGCAAGTTCCTTTGCGGAGGTTCTTAAAATCTTTATTGGGGTTACCGCTTGAATATCGGGGTTTTTTATTTGCCCAGCCAATAAGAGAACCACCGCAAGAGAACTAGCTTTCACGTGAAAAACACATTGAAATCGGTCCAGTACCCGTAACCGAAGGGCATGTAGGAAGAGATTGATAAGTTTAGATGAAGCTAAAGAGGTTTGTCAGGATCGTAGCAAGTGGAGGTCCATAGTCTCTGCCTACCCCTGCGGGAAACAGGCGTGATATTATGTATGTGTGAAATAGGTCCATAAGTTCGGGAGCTACGACGCCACAGACCGACATTAATGTCAAACTAATAACACCCTTCTTTTTGTAAGGGGTTACAAAATTGTCAGCACTGTTCACACGCTGTCAGCAAGACTGCAGCCTTCCTAACCAACTTACTAAAGTGTAAAGTTTCGCGGATTTAGCTGCGGGTCGCCGCAGTCGACTCATTACGGTTTAAAGCGAGAAGTTTTAATGGCGCTTAAACTGCAACCTTTAAAGGAACGACACGCCCTTGACCGCACAGTTTAGGCACATTTTTTAAAGTTTTCTACAGTCCTCGAGGCGTAAGCTCTGCTTTGCATTAATGTGAGAGAGTAGAGATAGTCAAAAAATAAAACAAATGTTTTATTTGAAAGATTATGTCAATTTTTATTTTATTTTATGTGTAGTTTATTGCCGTGTGGTTTCCGGCAGAGTAGAATATGACCACTTCAAGTCTTTCCGTGGATGTCGTAGAAGGAAACTTAGGAAATACAAGCTAAACAAAACTTATAAACATCAATGAGACCTCTCTAACCCGTCTGGTCAGCGTGGAGAGTGTAGGCCAAATCCTCTGAAAGCTCTAGCTAAGCTAAGTATGGCTCTGATAGAACGTAGGGGGTCGTGCTCCTGCTGTGGAGACTAAAAAGACCTGATTATGATAATTAAATTTTATTAAAATGTAAATTTATTTCACTAATAATTGGGACACAACAACACTGGAAGTCAAGATAGCGGTACCAAAGATGAAGGTGAAGGTAGAGAGACCGCGGCAAGTAGATAATGAAGTTTAAAGGAAAACTATCAGGGTTAAGTAGGGTTTACAAATTAGAAAGTTATAGGCGACCAACTTATGAAATGTACCTACTCGTAAAATTAAAATTTCCTACAAATTCAATAGAAAAATAGTTTTTTTAGACGTTTTTAGTGGCGAGAACTCAAAGTCAGCATTGGCAAAGCTGCGGAAACCTACATTGCGCCTGACTCGACTCACACTTGGCCGTTTATTTAAAGAATGCTTTGAGCCCAATAATATGAAACCACAGTCTATCTAGATACTACCTATTTTCCACGGATGTTTACGTATAATAATTCCAACGTACTCGTAAATAAAGATTCTGCAGTAAAGACTGATAAGTGACACTACTGTTAGTAAAACCAGTCTATTTTACAAGCTTTTAACTTCAAACTTATAACAAATCTTGCAACTCAATTTTCAACCAGTTATGCTCAACCGTCGACAGTCGGCGACCAGTGCCGAGAAATCTCGTGCGACCGTCGAGTTATTCCGGTCTGATGATACCCAAAATCTGATACCCTAGTGGATCCGTTTTATTTTAATTATTTTCTATTCCGTTCTAATACCCCGTCCAGGGGATCAGAATAAAGAATTAAATATTGTATTCAGGTCGGATCCCCAAACATATTTTGGTACAGTCAGTTATAAAATATTTGTACTGAAAAATATCTTTTTGATTTGGTTTAATAAATTGTCGGCTACCTTAAGGTTATAATCTTCATTAGAAACTGTAATCATTGTCTAAAGAAGGTTTTTTTTGGTAAGTATTTGATTTTTCATTTGTTAATTATTTACAATTTTATTTTATGTTATCTAAATCAAAGGTGCAAATTTATTATAATCTGTAATTGATTATAATTAATAAAACTGATTACTTTTTCATCAACAACTGTTTTTTTCTTGACTGTACTAAACAGGTAGGCGAGACCGGACTTATTAATTTTAGAATGGATCAGACCGGACAAAAGTAGTAATAATAATGAAGAGTGGATTCGTTTGGTGGATCGGACCGGAATAACTCCGACCGTCGGCGATGGTCACGCGACAGCAGTGACAGTCGGCGACCGCCGTACGACAATTCGCTTCACTGGCCATTGACTGTCGCCAACCAGGGTTGGGAGCTGTCACTTGTCTGTCTAAACACTAAGGAAAATTCGAGACGTACATTTACCGAAAAGAAGATAAGATCTACTTTTGCTTAAATTTTTTTTTATTTTATTTTATCAAACTAGATTGTTCCAAAATACAAATATACATTTAACAAATGGCGGAATTAATGCTAAGAGCATTTTCTCCTAGTCAACCATAGGGATAAACAGAGAAAATTATGCGGCACAAAAAAGCAATACAATAAACTTAAATTATAAAATATTACTGTATAATATAAAATTACACTATATACCTACTATTATAAATATCAGAACGAATATCCACTTATAAAATATATACATATACATACATTTACATAGCTATGAAGAGAAGAATTTACGATGATGACTTTATGAAGAAATGAAATAATATCAATATACACACAATTGTCGAAGTGAAATGCTGTCAAAATAAAAATGTTCTTAACGTTTTTTATGCGTGAATCGAGGGGCTCTCGGCACTCTCATCTTCAATATACCTACCTAAAGCCAATTCATCTGACAGTCGGTCCTCACGGGCCCACGAATGGAAGACGAGTGAAATGATTTTTTTTACAACCAGACCCTAAATCTAATTTTAAAATTAGTTCATACTTTTTAACCATAGGTGCGTGATAAAGGAACGGTTAAGAACCCTTGATTGAGGTTTATTTATTTGGGCTTCTTCATCTTATGTTTTTTTGTTATTGCTTTTATAATTATGTGAAGTGATTGCGCCTTAGCACTAGCAAGACAGTTGCCTGGTAAAGAACGGCTAAGGAAGCACCAGACGCGGGCTCCTAGCAGACGACAACATTCTTACCATTCTCAAAGATAGCCGTGGAGGTAGGAGCGTTTAAATTGTATTTTCGATAAATGAGACCAACCCTTCAGTTACAGTCCACATTTTAATTTTTCATCTTAGGACTCCATCATAATTATATATTAATCGATTTAACTTATTGTGTAGGCTTGAAAGATTTAAAAAGAAACTTTACAATGCAGACTCAAATGTCACAAAACTGAGCCTAAACATAAGTAACTATTAGCATTTCTAGAAAAACAAAATATTTACAAACGCATAATCCTTGAACGACAAATATTCGAATTAACGTCAAGATAAACTAATACCTTATAATTTAACTTTTTATTTACAACTTGGCCCATATTAAGTTACGCCCGGGCCACGCTGACAACGAGTAAATAAGCCATAAAATGCGATCCCGCTATCTAGTCGTTCAATTACTTATTCGTACTCACATTTGGTTTAAGGGCGTAATGGATCAATTTTGGAGGCGTTCGACTGCGATGGCGAACACTTACTGCAGTATCTATCTACCTACTTTAGATGTAGATTAATTTTACCTCAATGGCCAAGCGGTTAAAATAATCACTTCACACGACTTGTACCAGATCTGACTTTATACGCAAGCACGGGGTAATTTCAACAACTTGATTTTCACTAGGTACAACACAATACAATACAATACAATACAATACAATACAATACAATACAATACAATACAATACAATACAATACAATACAATACAATACAATACAATACAATACAATACAATACAATACAATACAATACAATACAATACAATACAATACAATACAATACCCCTTATTGCACATAATAAAATACAGTATATAATAGGTAGGTAGTGTGTAATCATCATAATCATTATCATCATCAGGTCTTTTTGTCTTCACTGCATGAGCACGACCCTCTCTGTACTACCGGAGCCATGCTTGGCCAGAGCAGCCAGAGGATTTGGCCTACACTCCCCACGCTAGCCGGATGGGTTGGAGAGGTCTCATTGATATTTATAGCTTTGTTTAGCTTGTATTTCCTATATCGCCTCCTACGACATCCACGGGAGGACTGGAGTGGCCTTATTCTACTCTGCCGGAAACCACTCGGAAAATTTAATAATAGATAGCAAGAATAGCCTAAGAAAGTCTTTGATAGCTATTTTTAAGTTTCCGTACTAAACCAGGAACCCTTATAATTTCGCCAAGTCTGTTTTACTCAAAGACTATCAGTACTATAACACTTTGATTTGGCATGGGTATGTATGTTAATCACGCCGACAAGTAATAAAATAAAAACTTACAAAACATTTAGGATGGATCGCATACATGTAAAGTGGGAATCGACTTTTTATCGACTAGCCCACGGTGTGGGTTGTCGTTGAATAGGTCTTTCAAAAATATTTTTAGTTTATGAAAACTTTTTTATTTTCCGATTTTAGAATCCGTTTGTAAATTATTTGTTAAAAATGCAATTTTTGTTAGAGTCAGCTCTATCCTTCCCCTTCCTACACTGCGCGTCGCCTGACACCCACTTGGCCGGTTACTGAAAAGCTGAGTCACCAAGCGAACAGTTTTTTTAGAGGAAAAAGCCATTCGTTTAGTGACTCGGCGTTTCAAATATGGCTCTTAAATTCTCACTCAAGCTATTTTATGCATATCGCAAATAGAACATACATACATACGTACTATCACGTCTTTATCCTTAATGGGGCAGACAGAGCATTTTGGGTCTTGCGGTTCTATGCAGAGCCCAGGGCCGCAAGACCCAAAAGCCACTTTTAGCGTCATGGTGGGCGAGAAGATTGAAAAGCAATCAATACAGTGATGGGTTGCTAGCCGCATCGCCTGTTAACATGATTTGCATTTTTGCCCATTCCCTCGATCGGCTTTTACGATCTGCGTGGGAAGAGAAGCAGCTGGTACATTCTAAGTTTTTTTATTTATCCCAGACCAGCATGGGAGAAATAAAATAAAGGTGAATATGCTTTAACTAAGTGAGGCGAGCTGCCGACGGCCGCCGTTCCAGTGTGAACCGGCTCAGGGAACTACCCGATTTCGGAAAATGTTTCTAGGAACATTACACGGATTTGAATTAACAGGCCCTTGAATAATGCAAAGTTAACAAGCTCAGTTGAAGCGAGTTTATAGTTGTTCGCGCAGATGGTAGGTAAAGATAATATTTGAAGGTAAATCAAACATATACTTTAACTATGCGATACTAGCGATATCAGGTATGGTCTCATAGTAAAAGTTGTTCACACTGATAAGTACGTTTATTTATTGTTTATTTATATTTTGACTATTATTTTATTATCATTATACTATAGTGATCTAGTATAGCCCATGGATCGATTTATTACGGGTATATCCCTTCCACGTTGTACAAATGCATCTAAAAACATGACCCTCTTTTATACACAGTCGCGTAAAAATGAGCATCAACTTATTGAGTCCTGGGATGTAATTCGTCCAAAATGGAAAATCGTTTGAAATTTGCTTTTCGCCCACCATGACGCTAAAAGTGGCTTTTGGGTCTTGCGGCCCTGGGCTCTGCATAGAACCGCAAGACCCAAAATGCTCTGTCTGCCCCATTAGGGATAGAGACGTGATAGTATGTATGTATGTATGTTTGAAGTTCGAAAAATCCTTTTACGACTTTTGGATTTGCCAGCGAAGTTTGATAGCTGAAAAGTGAAGATTGAAAGCTCTGAATCGACGGAGTCGTCCCTTTCAGAGGCAATTCTCACCGGCTCAAAGCAAAGCGTAGCGCGACACACTATAGCCTATTTGTTCAATTGGTTGGCATGCCGTCAGCGCTCGCTTCAAAGGCGGCTTTATAAAGACTCGGCCTTTGTGTCACCACACCAATTCAGCAAATGAAATTTCATCACCTCACTTACAGTCACACACACTCCTATACAGACACATACACACACACGCCTCATGCCTGTAAAATGGTTATGTATTTAAATCTTTTATTTTGTACTAGCCGAAGCCCGCGACTTCGTTCGCGTGGACATAAAGTCCACGTCTCTGGAAAATGCTCATCAGGCTGAGCAACATTTACTAAGGCGGCATTTTTATATCTCTTATAGTTTAGCTGGACCATTATAGTTCTGCATCAGGCGTTCCATTTTCCAAAATCATTTATACCCTATATGTTGCCCAGGCTTAATAGCTATATAACAAAAAAAGTTTCATTCGAATTCGTCCAGTATTTCCGGAGATTAGCGTGTACAAACAGACAAACAGACAGACATTTTTTTTTAAATTCTTACTCTATTACTACGTCACCATCGCCCCCAATATTTTTTTTGGAAATATATTTAATGTACAGACACACTTTTTTCACTGTTTTATTATATGTATAGATTATTTCTAGTTATTGTTTTAGCCTAAGCATCTACATTTTTTATACATTTAAAAAAAATAGGTTCTTACTTATAAATACGGTCGAACACCGAATTCCAAAATACAGGCGCCTGCCTAGTTTGGAAATCAGGGTTTAAAATTAATTTGTACTAACCTATAACAACCTTTTTGTATTATAACTACGTTATAAAATTGCTGTACAAATCTTTAAGTGAATAAAGAATTATTATTATTATTAACTGTGATAGCTAGACAGTTGAAAGATGTAGGTAAGTCAGATCGACCACTATCATGATATCGATATCAAGTGATACAAACATCACATTTTGTCACCGCTTTTTCTGTACTTTACTTGCGCTTAGGAAGCATCAAAAACTTAACCGTAAGTATGTTAATGACATAAAGATTAAAAGTCATCATCATCAGCATCATTTCAGCCGCATAACGTCCACTGCTGGACATAGGCCTTTCCCAAATATTTCCAAAATGACCGATCTAGAGCGGCTTGCATTCAGCGCCTTCCAGCGACCTTGCCTGGTCGTCAGACCACCTTGTAGGTGGGTGCCCTACGCTTCGCTCGCTTTTTGCCCCATCGGCCATCGGTGTCCCGCCCACTGCTACTTTAAGGAACTATGAGCTACTATGTCAGTGACGAAACCGAGCATGACCGTTTCATCAATTACGTTTCAGATAAACTTGTACTACAAGTTTATATACGAGGCAAAATTAAAAAAAAAACTCTTGACTCCATCTAGTGATGGGTGGCGGAACTACATGTTCCAACCGATGTTTAGTGGAATTGATATGTATATAGTGGATGGATATCCGTAGCGTCATTTGTTATTTGCCAGGTAAATTAAAAAAACCCTGAATTTCAACCGAAACATCTACTTGTCAGGTGGTACTTGTCGGAAGAAACACCTACTTGCAGGTGGTACTTGTCGGAAGAAATACCTACTTGTCAGGTGGTACTTGTCGGAAGAAATACCTACTTGTCAGGTGGGACTTGTCGGAAGAAACACCTACTTGCAGGTGGTACTTGTCGGAAGAAATACCTACTTGTCAGGTGGGACTTGTCGGAAGAAACACCTACTTGCAGGTGGTACTTGTCGGAAGAAATACCTACTTGTCAGGTGGGACTTGTCGGAAGAAATACCTACTTGTCAGGTGGGACTTGTCGGAAGAAACACCTATTTGTCAGGTGGTACTTGTCGGAAGAAACACCTACTTGTCAGGTGGGACTTGTCGGAAGAAATACCTACTTGTCAGGTGGTACTTGTCGGAAGAAACACCTACTTGTCAGGTGGGACTTGTCGGAAGAAACACCTATTTGTCAGGTGGTACTTGTCGGAAGAAATACCTACTTGTCAGGTGGGACTTGTCGGAAGAAACACCTATTTGTCAGGTGGGACTTGTCGGAAGAAATACCTACTTGTCAGGTGGGACTTGTCGGAAGAAACACCTACTTGTCAGGTGGTACTTGTCGGAAGAAATACCTACTTGTCAGGTGGGACTTGTCGGAAGAAACACCTATTTGTCAGGTGGTACTTGTCGGAAGAAATACCTACTTGTCAGGTGGTACTTGTCGGAAGAAATACCTACTTGTCAGGTGGGACTTGTCGGAAGAAACACCTATTTGTCAGGTGGTACTTGTCGGAAGAAATACCTACTTGTCAGGTGGTACTTGTCGGAAGAAATACCTACTTGTCAGGTGGGACTTGTCGGAAGAAATACCTACTTGTCAGGTGGTCCCGTAATTTTTTTATCAAATCTAAAGTTTCGGTGTGAAGTAGGTTTTTAGTTTGGAAAAATTATCAATTCTTTCGATTACTCTGAATATCTAAAATACAAGTTTGATATGTCTTTCTAAATGGTATTCTTTTGAGTTCCCTTCATAACATGTATAATGAGAGATCTTTAGTCCGCAGCCCAGTATAATGCTATGATAATAAGCTATTTACGTTGCATTTGCTTGTTGCTCTCAAAGGAGAGGATAACACGATTCTTTTGAAGTAGCGTAGTGCATTGTAATAATCAAGTTGCATTTTTAGCCGACTTAGAAAGGAGGAAGTTATCAGTTTGAGTATATTTTTAAATAATAGTCATAAGGGTGACGACAGGGTCCAAAAAGTATGATTGTAATTAGTCCGTCTTTTAGATTATCCGTAATATATAATAATAATGGACCCGTATTTTTCAGTTTACCAAAAAAGTAAAATTCACAAAGATACTGAGCGTCCATGTTCCGGAGTGGGGGCTTGCGACGTCACCGCTAAGTAAGCTAAGCTAAGTAAAAATCGTACCCAGCCGTGACGTCATGTGAAATTTATATGCGCTGTATCTTCGTCAGTTTTGGTTTCTCAGAGAAAAGAAAAAATACGTGCAAGATATTTTTTAATTATCTAACCGATGGACCAAAAATATTTTTCTATTCATCATGCCTTGGTCCGGATGTTACATACAGGTTACATTTCTCAACGGATTCCCGTGAAATTTTGTCAGCCGATTGGATAATTATAATGGACTTTGCTGTCGATTTAGCCCTGGAAATTTTTAATATGGCATGAGCTATGAGAGCTTAAAACGTATCTGATAAGATCATACACATACATACATACTATCACGTCTTTATCCCTAATGGGGCAGACAGAGCATTTTGGGTATTACAACGAAATCGAAAAAAAAACTTTTAAATTTCCCTTACTTATTTTAAGACGCAACTTGTTTGTCTGAACAACTTTTTCTTGCAAAACTTCAATGAGTCAGGGGTGTGACGCATTAAGAGTCATTTGTGTCACTTCGTCAGGCCTACAACTCACAGGGCTACTTAATAAACTGTGTACTTTGATACTATCTGCTAGGCCTCGCTCCCCGTAGAAAGTTTGTGATAAAAACTATCCAAATGTTTTTGTACGGCTGTCCGTCAGTTGGTCAGTCCGACTGTTCTCGCCTACAGGTCGCATTTTTCAACACAAGCTCGTGAAATTTTGTGAGCCGGTTTGAAATTTATATACTTCTTTGTTGTTGATTCAGTTTTTAGAAAATTTTACAAAGGGTGGAAATATGGGTGTTGAAAAGTTTAAAAATATTATATGTTAGGCATTTTGAAAAATTTCCAAATATCTCACAATACCTTTGTTACCCTTAATACTATGATGCAACTTTTTTGTCTAAACCACTTTTTAATCCGATAACTTCAACGTATCAGGGTGACTCGCGAGGTCTACAGCTCTCAGAGCCACTAGGATTAGTCGGAATTGTTAGGATTTCGTAAATCTCAGAAATTAATCCTTCAGCAGCGTGATAATTACAGCGCGTGACGTGTTAATATGTCACTACAGTTTACACATATCGCGTGTTGATTAGTTAATTTGTCTATGAACACAATCCCCGACGTGACAATAGAGGCGTGTCTACGTGACAGGGCAACGAGGACGTTTGTCATCCAGTTCCCACACATGTTGCTCTATTTGCGTGTTTGAACGTGTTATCCGGGACGCGATGCTAACAGCGTGTTCGTACGTGACGAATGGGGTGCGAAGTGAAGGGGATTAGGAATGTCGCTTGTGAGCGACTGTTGACACATTGCGTGGCTATTCGTCTGTTTATTTGCGTGTGTAGTCTATACAGATACATAATCAAGCAAGTCCTTTTATTCCTGAAGAGGTTGACAGAGCCCAAGGCCGTAAGACGCAAAGGCCACGTTTAGCGTGATGGTGTGCGTGAAGTTGAAAAAAGGTACTTAATCAAAATACTGATGGGTTGCTACTACTAGTCGCATCGTCTGTTAACATGATTTCAATTATTATCAATCATTCCTCGAATTTTTGATACTTTCACATCTTTCTAACATGAGAACAGCGTATTTGTACGTGACGAATGGGATACGAAATAAAGGATCGTCCACTATACGTCACACAGATTTTGAATTTTCGAACCTCCAATTGTAATGCGTTTTTCAAATCCCTACTAGTATTAGTCAATATACTAGGGATTTATCAGTAAATCACAGAATTTAATCCTTCAGAAGCGTGATAATAACAGTGTAACGCGTGACGTGACGTGTTAATCAGACGCGGCGGCAAATTCAAATAAAATAATCATGTCACTACAGTGTTTACACATATCGCGTGTTGATTAGTTAATTTGTCTATGAACACAATCTCCGACGTGACAATAGAGGCGTGTCTACGTGACGGGGCAACGAGGACGTTTGTCATCCAGTTCCCACACATGTTGCTCTATTTACGTGTTTGAACGTGTTATCCGGGTCGCGATGCTAACAGCGTGTTCGTACGTGACGAATGGGGTGCGAAGTGAAGGGGATTAGGAATGTCGCTTGTGTCGACTGTTGACACATTGCGTGGCTATTTGTCTGTTTATTTGCGTGTGTAGTCTATACAGATACATAATCAAGCAAGTCCTTTTATTCCTGAAGAGGTTGACAGAGCCCAAGGCCGTAAGACGCAAAGGCCACGTTTAGCGTGATGTTGGGAAAAGTTTTTTTATTAAAAATACTAATGGGTTGCTAGTCGTATCGTCTATAATATGATTTCAATTAATATCATCTAGAATGGTTTGCTACCGTGTGGTTTCCGGCAGAGTAGTAAAGGGCCACTCCAAGACCTCCCGTGGATGTCATAGAAGGCGACTTAGGAATACAAGCTAAACAAAGCTTATAAAAATCAAGCCAGCGTGGAGTGTATGCCAAAAATTTCTGGCTGCTCTGGCCAAGTATGGCTCTAGTGGTACAGAGAGGGTCATGCTCCTACTGTAGAGACTAAAAAGGTCTGATGATGATGATGATGAAAGTGCATAATAATAAACTTAGCTGTAAGTAAACTACAAGTAATATTAGTGCGTATTTAGAACTTTAAATTCACACATTTGTGTAGCCAGTTTGTTGTCATAATTCGAAGCGACAGTCGTACGTGCCAGTCAATACGTATGAAGTAGAGGACAAATGCATTCGCTTGCCAACTAGTGTTGGCACACATTACGAGTCTATTTGCTCGTTTGTCTGCGGCAGTAACGAAGAGCGTGAACATAAGGACGTGTTGAGATACGTGCCGGGTCCGTGTACGCGCGGAGTAGATACTCACTTACAGAAGTATTCAGCAAAGGAATTTAAAGAAATATCTACTCAATGTCGTCAGCGATATGGTTTAATTTAGCTCGCGTCAGAACTCGACACCTCTCTGTTTAGATACGTAGAAGTGCATTGCAAGCCTTCATTCCTATTACTCTAGACATACGATTCACTTCACTGAATTTGCCACTGCGAGGTGGTCGCACAGAAATGGTCACATAGAAATAAAGTAGGTATATTTTCGATACCTGGAAAGAAAGCGCTGGATGCAAGCCGCTCTAGATCGGTCATTTTGGAAATCTTTGGGAGAAGCCTATGTCCAGCAGTGGACGTTATGCGGCTGAAATTAATGAATTTTCGATACCTGAACGGGGAGTGACATAGGCTTGGAAGAGAATACACACGCTCGCTTGCCGCCAAGTATTGATATTATTAGACCTCGTTGTCTTGTCGCATTAACATTACATTGTCACATAAAAAATTTTTTGAAATCGGTTGTGTAGTTTGGGTTGCCCACCTGCTACCTGGTGGACCAGTATGACGAAGCTATTAAAAGTGGAGAACCTACCCAACCCGACGACCTGGTACCGAGAGAGCAGACTCCGCGTAAAATGGGAAAGTGCTAGGACAAGGGTGTAATATTATATAGGTATTTTATTGAAATTATTACAAGTTAGCTTGTTACACTTGCACCACTGTTGAAATTCCTCAACATGTCCCAAAGGCAAACTGGTAGATAATGCATTAGCATTAAGTTTGACCTAGTGTAATCAATCCATCATAAGATTGTCTGCAATAAACTTAAATAAATAAATAAAAGAGAGTTTGTGTAGTTTAAGGGTGAAGTTTATTATGAGAGTTATTTTATGTGCCACTGACAATGAGTTAAGAGGAAAGTATGTAAAGCGCGCGCTCCGTCCATACAAATAAAGCAGAAATAAAAAATGTCGACACAATTTTTTTTTATTATTGCAAATTTTGACAAAAAGAAAACCTATATACCAAGTCTTTTATCTTATACCTTTAAACGAGTAATTCTTGTATATTTACTTATATATTTCAGTGTTCTCAAAACGGCTCAAACGATTTCGCTGAAAATTGGTATATGGGGTTTTCGGGGGTAAACAATCGATCTAGATTAGTCTTATGTTTGGGAAAACGCGTATTTTCGATGTTTGAGATGTAACCGAGCAAAGCTCGGTCGCCCAGGTACTTATGTAAGTTAAATACAAAAAATCATTGATACAATATATTAAAGAGTGGAAATTTTTCTCTTTTGTGTTTCTTTATTAAGAGCGTGCTATACTTTCCTGTTAAGCTATGTTCCGACCGGTTGTTTACACATGTTTACCAATTGGCTATGTAACTTGTTGTTTGTTTATTGGTTACGCGTCAGAAAATAAATGCTGGGGACACGTATTGCCTTTAAAATTGTAATCATTGAAAATGAAAAAAGAATGAAAATATTTTATTACTTTAACAACATTTGGTACATAAAAACTTGTGATTGTGACCTTCTGTTAAGTGGAATACACCTGTATTAGAAGGGCACACTCTTGCATAGCCACAGCAAAACAGTACCTATTAAATCATTTATCATATTTCAAAACTGTATTGTATAATTTTTCTATATACTTAGGTTGCCTGGAAGAAATTGCTTAGCGATAAGGCCGCCTTTTGCGCATTTCCTAGTTTTTAAGATAATTATATATTGTATTTTATTATGTGCAATAAAGGGTTTCTTTTAGCGATAAGGTCGCCTTTTGCGCATTTCCTAGTTTTTAAGATAATTATATACTGTATTTTATTATGTGCAATAAAGGGTATTGTATTGTATTGTATAATTATGTTGTAAGGCTACTTCTTACAGGCTTTTATTTATCTTCACCTGTTCCATTGTCTGTCTGTCTGAAATCAAATCTTGCAAGTTAAATTTGAACCACTTCCCGGTTTCCGATTGAGCTGAAATTTTGCACGCATACGTATATTGCGTGACAATGCAATGTTTTAATGACGTGGAACTAATCTGATTATGGAGCTGGAGGATGGCCATAAAAAGTCTGGATTGAAACGAAGCAATTCCATCGAGTTTGGGCTCGTTTGAATCGTCTTGAGAGTCTTTAGATTAAAGCTTGTCATAGAAATATTTTTCTTTCTAAAACTGAATGCCCAAATGCGTTTCGAAAGCAAAAGTCTATAGACATATCGGAGACATAATTTACTTATTAGCCATGACGAATAGAAAAATATGCTAGGCCCATCGGTGAGATTGTTAAAAAATATTGTACACATAATTTTTAATTCCTCTGAGAAACAAAAAACTACAAGATTAAACGTATTTAAATATCGAGGTTTCGTCGATTGCTTTTCTATCAATGGCAATTATTATCCAATTATCCTACCTAACATATTTAGTACCTACGTACAAGATTCGCGCGAAAAACAATTGCCCCCCTTGGAAGTCGGATTGAAAGGATGGAGAACATAATACTTCCCTGTAACATAGATTTAATCCTCTTTGCTTCACATCTCGTTGTTACGCCCTGTAATTATAATGGTGCAGATGTATTTAACACAGTACAACGGAAATAAATGAATGTAAACAATTTGTCCCTTGTTTGTTTTAAACACAATAATTGACTTGTAGGATAATATGACTGTATACAATTCTCCGTGTCTATTTAAACAATCCGGTGTTTATATAATTATTTGTTTGTATGTTTGTTGAGTTACTATGACTGTAGTTTCATGAATTTGGTAGACGTGTATAAATACGGCTAATAGATTTTTCGAACATGAGCCAAATACGTTAAAGGGTTGCCGAGACATGGGGTTTACGAGTTCACAGAAACAGACCCTTAACGTGGACTAACTTAAGTGCTTAGTTTAAAACATTATCCGCCTAGAATAAAAAAAACCTCCTGCATTATGTTACCTTTTCTTTTTTTGTAAGGCAAAGTCGATATTTTTTTTACTCGTTTGTTTTATTATTAAATATACGCATTAGCTGCGCGGGCTTCGCTCTCCGTAAGAATTTCGGGATAAAAACTATCCTATGTCCTTTCCCGGGTCTTAAACGATACCCATACCAAATTTCATTTTTATCGGTCCAGCCGTTCATGCGTGACGGCGTGACCAAGGGAAATAGGGATTCATTTTTGTATACATAGATATATAGATATATAGATATGTGGCATTTACACGTTGTACGGTATTTCACTCAATTATTTTTATTATTCATATTAATAATTAACATAATCTGTAAAAAGCCTATTCACTATTCA
The DNA here is from genome assembly GCA_963555685.1 of Acrobasis consociella. Lineage (NCBI taxonomy): Eukaryota > Metazoa > Arthropoda > Insecta > Lepidoptera > Pyralidae > Acrobasis > Acrobasis consociella. The sequence goes on along the minus strand of OY743104.1, from coordinate 2,166,397 downwards.
CTTAAATGCTGTTTTTGTGAAGACACAAAAACAAACGATAACAAAAAGCTTGGAAAAATATATCACCACCCAATTCTACCAGCTTTTTTCAACATTTTACAGCCGTGCGATCTAAAATAGCGACCCAAAATGTGCCGCATCGAAGCCCGTAAACCGATTTTAAAGTCAGATATAGGCCTAGTTTATTTTTATCGCAGACCGCGACCACAATTTCGGTATTGTTACGAGCAACGATAGCCAATTATTATAAAAATTGACGCTTCGCAAGATAAACAGAATTATATATACTCCCATGCTGGTCTGGGAGAAATAAAAAAAAACTTAGAATGTACCAGCTGCTTGTCTTCCCACGCAGATCGTAAAAGCCGATCGAGGGAATGGGCAAAAATGGCAGGCGATGCGGCTAGCAACCCATCACTGTATTGATTGCTTTTCCATCTTCTCGTCCACCATGACGCTAAAAGTGGCTTTTGGGTCTTGCGGCCCTGGGCTCTGCATAGAACCGCAAGACCTAAAATGCTCTGTCTGCCCCATTAGGGATAAAGACGTGATAGTTTGTATGTATGTATGTAATAATTTTCCAAGACTAAAAACTGACTTTACCCCCAAAAAAACACAACCGATTTTGATTAAATTCTATGGTAACACCTAGCAAGTGTTACCCTTTAAACAAAAATAGAATTTTCCTCTTTAATTAGCAAATATTGACGAAGATACATTGGCTACGGTTTTTAACCAACGGTGACGTACTTAAATCACCCCCACTCCATAACTTCGAAGCGCTGTATCTTCGTGAATTTTGACTTATTTGATTAAATAAAAATATGAATACTTTCTGCGACCAAATTGCAGACGTTCTAAAAAAAGGAGAGGTAAAAAGTACCCGTAACCGAAGGGCATGTATGAAGAGATTGATGAGTTTAGATGAAGCAAAAGAGGTTTGTCAGGATCGTAGCAAGTGGAGGTCCATAGTCTCTGCCTACCCCTGCGGGAAACAGGCGTGATATTATGTATGTATGAATCCTTTGCTTTCGCATTAGCAAGTTGACGGACTAAATAAATTTATATATGTTTGACCCACTCCCATCCCTATTGGGTTGATTATATTCAGAGCGACGTGTCGAGGCAAAATACTGGCAGCGGCAAAATCCGCAATTTTTGGCATCCGCACCAATTCGTGCTGCAGTTTACTTGTTTTGCTCTTTTTAAAACACAGTTTTCTCTTTTGTTAGCGAATTTTTCCCTTGTTTAGGGCTCTAACAGATGAGCGACTGCCCGCGACCTTGGTCGGCGACCAAAAGTTACTGCTGGCACGAATATGAAAAAAATGCGTAAAAAATATGACTAGAAGCGTTGTCCGCGCTGTGGAGGCAATACGGTTAATGCTATTCAATATACAGCTTTAATATCTAAGTTCAAATCATCCTTTTACTGTACTCCTATACAAAGAACATAAATCTATTGGTAATAATATATGTTTCAATCATCATATACTGTACTCCCATACGAAGAAAATAAATCTATAGCTAAAATAAAAATCTATATGAGATAAATGGCAGCACCTCAGATTATTAAGTTACTCCATTTATCAGATCCAATCACTTCAAAAAATACGTACGCTTTACTTCAATAAACTTGGCCAAAGATAATATAATTACTAACGTAACAGATACCCAATGCCATAGAAACGATTTTTGGGCCCGTAAGTAGGCAAAACTGGAATTGCGGGTAGGCAAACAGAGATGGCAGCACACACGACTATCAAAAAAGTGATAAAGTGTTGAAATTGTTGAATAGGCTTTAAAAATATTTATTGCATTTCATACAAGTAATACTTAATTAATTAGAGTACTATTTTACTTAAGTAATTGTAATAAAAGATTTTAATGTTTTAATTATTACATTATAGCGCCATCTAGTGACTATCTAGTGACAAGTCTATGAGTATCTAGTGACAAGGAAGAGGAATAATTATGTTTATAAGACGATAGGTATAGGCATGACTTGGAATTAATTTTAGGTTTTGACTCGGCTTGTTCTGCCTGCGGAATGGCTAGTGGTAGGTACTGTTCGCACCACCGCCAGCGAATGCTGCTACAGCTGCTCACACACCGGGCCGAACGAATGTGCTACATCTCTTTTGTTTTGATGGAAAAGAAACGAGAGGTGGCACGTTCATTGGCCCGGTGTCTACTCTGCATGACGGAGGCCTGGTAATACCTAGAGGAGAAAAAGATCATCTTCGTCGTGTCGATGGCTGGATATTCTAAATCTAATGATTCCCGACCAGTAGAAGGACACAGCAACAGCATTGTCTGTGCACTGCATCAAGTCGGCCATTGAACATGAAGCAGGACATGAGGGACAACGGAGAAGGTGCGGCATTGTCTGCCTCGGTTGGCCGCACTGACACTGTGGGTTAGTTCGCTCTGTTGGTAAACCCCCATTTTTGTATATTACTCCTGCATCGTCCCACTTGGATTCTCAGTCTGTTGAGTGACTTCCAGACAGACCATGGCTGGTCGTGGCCTGAGTACAGTGACTCTGCAGGAGCAATGAATCCCGAAGGTGGAGCAAAACTATTTTCACAAAGAAAATAGAAAGTTTGCTCTGTATCTCCTTTTTTTCATAAATGATTTTATTATATTATTATTTTCTTTATTCATTTAAAACATACAAAACATAAAATATAAAATGAAATATAAATACAGTATAAAACCTAATCAAGCCGCCCGCTGGCAGTGGGGAAAGGCTCAAGCTACCGGCGGTTAGGGCCGCAGAGAGAGAAACCTCCTGACAATGCGTGCTGTGTCCAGGAGTATTGCCTTCTGTATCTGACTCTTGACCCAGCCATCTAGCGAGAGAGTCTTAAGGTGTTGGTCAAGACTCTTCGCTATAAGACTATTCGCCTAAATGATCGTCGAATCCACATCCCACATAGCAGTCAACTAGTGGGCTAAGTCAAGGTACTTGCTAAGCTTGTCCTTCTCGGCCTTCACGAGCTTTTCGTCATGCGGGATGGTGATGTTGACGAGAACAGCCTGGCGCATCAATCGATCTGTCAGCACGATATCAGGCTTATATTGTTATTTTGTATTTTCTTTGAGAATCACGGGTCTTTTCACCCCGGTTCTTTGAGAGGCTTGCGTGCGGATACAGATCCAACACGTAGAGGCCCTTTGGAGAAGTTGTTGTCATGTGGCGCCCGCCAAAACTCATTCCTGGATATACCTATGAAAGGTGTACCCTTGAATTGGTTTTGGCAGAAGAAAAATCTATTGCATGAAAAAGGGAAAGGTTTAAGGGTTATGGAATGAATATGGGATGGATTGATGCTGGGATATTGTAATAGAAACGTCACCTACCATAATCATGATTACTGACTATTGCAGGCAGGTGGTGGCTTGCCGCCCACTAGATGGGCCCCACAAACGCACCGACAGTAATTGCCGGCAAAGGAACAACACCGGTGCGGGCGACTCAGGGGTGTCGAGAGGTGTGCTGCGCTTTCTCCGTAGTTACTCGCGTTATGCCCTTTAACACTTCCACCCCTGGAGCAACAGCTCTGACGACTCCCCTCTGCACAGCCAATTAAGGCAATGCAGAGCTGAGAGCCCTGCGAGCCCTCTTGGGTCTCCACCCCGACCGATGAAGACGCGTCGGGGACGATCTGACCGGCTCTCTGGAGCACTCGGGTCCGTGGTGTCGTTACTCACCAACAGCTCGCCACAAGCTGCTCTATTATTATTATGTTGGTACGCTTTTCAGCCACGGGTCCATGGGGACCCGGTCCTTTGAGGCGTTCATGGGGCCAAAGCCAACATGAAGAGGCCTTTTAGTGCCTTTTTATCTAAAAAGTGAGATGGCTGTATTTACGGAGGGCTATCCCTTAAAGTACCATTTAGATGCACTAACTTATCTTATACCTTTAAACGAGCAATTATTGTATGTATATATATACATATATATATTTATTTATACATTTCTGTGATCTCGAAAACGGCTCTAACGATTTCGCCGAAAATTTGTATAAGGGGGTTTTTGGGGGTAAAAAATCGATCTAGATTAGTCTTATGTTTGGGAAAACGCGCGTTTTTGAGTTTTCATTCGTTTTTCTTTTTACGCAGAATATGGTCGCTAATTTCGTCGCCGCGGCCGCCATCCGCTTAGCTCAGCGGTTAAGGATGCTGACCGCTAGAAAGAGTGTTACGGGTTCGAATCCCACTCGGTGACTTACTTTTGTTTTTTGTTTTATGTTCAAGTTTATATATAATTTCTTATTTTGCACTGTTTTTAGGCAAGTTTAAAAAAAGTTGTTAATGTTTGAGATGAAACCGACCGAGCTAAGCTCGGTCACCCAGGTACTTATTATTATTATAAGAAAAAGATGTACTCACATGAAGGTTGTCGAACCGGTGGGAGCCGCACAGAGTCCGGACCGGCGGCGGGCATGAGCGTGAGCACTTGTCCCAGCAGCCGGTCTCCTCGTCCTCCGGCGGCTCTGCGCCGGTGCCGCCGCCGCTCTCGCCCCCAGCATCTGGTGGCAAACAAATATGGCTGCTGTTAGATCATCATCATCATACTATCACGTCTTTATCCCTAATGGGGCAGACAGAGCATTTTGGGTCTTGCGGTACTATGCAGAGCCCAGGGCCGCAAGACCGAAAAGCCACTTCTAGCGTTATGGTGGGCGAGAAGATGGAAAAGCAATCAATACAGTGATGGGTTGCTAGCCGCATCGCCTGTTAACATGATTTGCATTTTTGCCCATTCCCTCGATCGGCTTTTACGATCTGCGTGGGAAGAGAAGCAGCTGGTACATTCTAAGTTTTTTTTTATTTCTCTCAGACCAGCATAGAAGCCCAGACCAGCATGGGAGTTAGATATCTTTTTTTTACTCGACTATGGCAAAGGCAAGAGGAAGGGTTATGATATTAGAAGTCTATCTATGTATGTAAGTTCAAAAAACTATTTAATTGACTTAAGTTTATGCGTGCATGTGGATATCTATGTGTGCTCCACCGTAACCTCCGAACCGCTCATCCATTTTCACAAATGAGATGTCAATCGATTCGTCATATATAGTATTTAGCACAATAAAATTGTATTTCTCTATAAATATATATTCTCACACAGCAAAAATGTGACATAGGAATACAAATAAACACGTCATCTACAAACTGCTCCGGGAAACTGATTATCGAGGGAGTGGCCTAGCCACCTGTAGCACAGGTTCCTTTAGGAACCTATTTCAGGGACTAGCCGCTTCACAAATGTTACAAACCCGAACACCTATACTAACACTATGTATTTCATTTATCAGAAAAATTGTATCTTGTGAAGGGAAAATAAACGTTTTTTATTATTGAATAATAATAATACGAGCCATCACGTGTCCCACTGCTGGGCAAAGGCCTCCCTCCATCTTTTCCATTCAATTCTGCTCTGAGCTGTTTCTTTCTAATCATCTTTAAATTTATCCATTTTTTTATTATTATTATCTCTTAAATTATTTTTAAACATATATTAGGTTTTTTTATAACATATCTATAAAAAGTAAAATATATAAAATACACTACAAAATATAAACACATTATAAAAAACCTAATATAGCTGCCCACTGGCAGCGGGGATAAGGCCCAAGCTACCGGTGGTTAGGGCCCCAGAGAGAGAAACCTCCTGACAATGCGTGTCGTGTCCAGGAGTATTATTATTTATTATTATTATTGTCCAGATGTTATTGGCTACAATTTGTATGCAATAAATGTATATAGCAAATGTCACATAGATAGACAGATAAAACATTTATTCGAAGGACAAAAGCAACACAATAATAACATAAACAAATTCTTAAAGTTCAAATCGAATCCACCATTTTTAGTAGATAAGTAAAGTTGACTTGGCATATAAAAGACCCCATTTTTATACAAAAAGTCTAGTATTGAACTTACAAGTATGAAAAAATATAAATATATAGATGCGTCCATAATTTACCTATAAGCACGGAAAGTGACGCATCAAATTTGATAAACTACACACATAAGGGTTAGAATATACCAAACTAAGAACGTGTTGTCAGATCTGTGTTAGAAGACAAGTAGTTGGTTTAAGTTTTTTTTCTCTCTGATCATCATGGAAGACGCAGGTTTAACCCACTTCAAAAAGAAGGAGATCATCAATTCAAATCATATCAATCAAATTAAATCGATTGTGTAGTTTGTTTTCCCTATTTTGAGCACTGCAGCATGAATTCAGCATGGTGATCTTAATAAAATAACTTAATAAAATAATATTTATTCACCGCCCGTTAAGAGGACGTCACGTACAAGAGTTCCCGAGCGCGGGCACTTTATTAATCTGTGCTACGTGACGTCACCAGTTGCTGAGTCATAACTGAACTACTGTCACTAGTTCGCTACTTTGTTAAATAACAGAAGTTCACCCCAACTATTGCGAAAGAAAGAATACAGATACATTATCACGTCTTTATTATAAACGGGTTAGACAGTGTTAGGGGACGTAATACCCAAAGACCACGTTTAACTTTTAGCGTGAAATGAAATAAATTTTTCAAAAAAGTACATATTTTGTACAAGTTTTTATTGTGAGGAGATATATTTTGATTGATAAGGTGAATACCACGCAGAAATGGCACCTTCATTTAAAATAATTACTTTAATCGTAAATATGGTAATAAATCAACATTTTTCAAAATGTTAGGCATATTTAATGAATAACCTTTAAAAGTATTATTGGTATAAAGCGTTTCCTTTTTGCTAAATTGCTAAAAGTGGCCACGTTATACAAAAACGGGTTTTCAAACTAGACAGATTAACTTATTAACAAACAACTATTGTTAATTTTTTTTCAATTTAATCCATCTGATGCGTGACATTGATTAAAATGTTAATTATAACCATAATCACTTTGTTACCCTAAAGCGTGACACTTATTTTCGTTAAGGATGACCAAGCCTGATGGAAAAAGGAATTGTGCCATTCCATTTTACAGATAGCTTTTAAGAGCTTTTAACTTTCGCTCAAAGCTTTACTACACGATCTGGGGCCGTAAAGCTTATCACATCCCAAACTACTAGAAAGCAGGAAGGTGACACTAAAGTCATACAGTCAGCAACACAAGTTGAATAAACAACGTGGAAGGGACATATCTATACATATAATAAAACAGTAAAAAAAGTGTGTCTGTACATAAAATATATTTCCAAAAAAAATATTGGGGGCGAAGGAGAAATAGTAATAGAGTAAGAATTTAAAAAAAAATGTCTGTCTGTTTGTCTGTTTGTCTGTTTGTCTGTTTGTCTGTTTGTCTGTTTGTCTGTTTGTCTGTTTGTCTGTTTGTCTGTTTGTCTGTTTGTCTGTTTGTCTGTTTGTCTGTTTGTCTGTTTGTCTGTTTGTCTGTTTGTCTGTTTGTCTGTTTGTCTGTATGTCTGTTTGTCTGTTTGTACACGCTAATCTCCGGAAATACTGGACGGATTCGAATGCAACTTTTTTTGTTATATAGCTATTAAGCCTGGGCAACACATAGGGTATAAATGATTTTGGAAAATGAAACGCTTGATGCAGAACCATAATGGTCCAGCTAAACTATAAGAGATATAAAAATTTCGCCTTAGTAAAAGTTGTTCAGCCTGATGAGCATTTTCCAGAGACATAAAGTGCTCGCGAACGAAGTCGCGGGCTTCAGCTAGTCCGTAATAAATCAAACCACGGGTTATACTAGATCACTATAGTATAACGGAATTAAAAAAAAAACAGACAAAGAACAAAATAAAAAATTGTGACATTTCCAAAGTGTACAGACGCCCGGGCAATACATACATACATAAATACTATCACGTCTTTATCCCTAATGGGGCAGACAGAGCATTTTGAGTCTTGCGACTTTAAGCAGATGGAACTCAGGGCTGCAAGACTCAAAGGCCACTTTTAGCTTGATGTAGGCAAAAAGGTGGATAAAGTAATCAAAATAGTAATGGGTTGCTAGCCGCATCGCCTATTAATAAGATTCGATTTTTTGCCCATTCCCTCGATCGGCTCTAACGATCTGCCCGGGCAGAGAAGCAGCTGGTACATTCTACGTTTTTTCTTTTGTCCCAGACCAGCATGGAATTGGCAATTTGTATGGGAATGTCGTTTTTTTCTGGTTTTTTACTCGCCATTGAAATTACTCCCACGTTAAATGTACGGGAGCTACACCCAAAAAAAATTGATTTAATTTACCAGTTTGTCAGCATGGTTAATATCCTTAAAATTAAATTAAAAATTAGCTAAATTACAGCTTTCTAGTACTTATAGTCTTCGAGTAAAACCAAAGACAGACAGACAAGGCGAAACTATAAGGGTTCTGTGTTTATTACGGAATAGTGATTAAAAATAGTGAAGGGTTGGTATCCGCGTCGCCTACCAACAACTGTTCAGATTTACGCCCACACATTTTTTTTCACAGATTCACTTTTCTGTTTAACTGTACAAGGTTTTTAAAAGAAGTGTGGTGTCGTAAAATGGGAGTTTCGATGACTAAGTTTACGATAAGTGGTCGCATGAAGAGATTTATAAGTCGTTATCGACTGCTATAATCGTCGACGTCCTCCGTGGCGCAGTGGTCACCATACTAGTCCACCAGAGGTTCCGGGTTCGATTCCCCGGTCAGGCAAATTGAAAAATGGCCTTTTTTAAATTGTCTTGGGTCTTGGATGTTTATCTATTTGTTATATAGTATGTATCGTTGAGTTAGTATACCATAACACAATCTTCTGAATTATGTATCGTTGAGTTAGTATCCCATACCACAATCTTCTAAATTACTTTGGGGCTAGCTAAATCTCTCTCTCTCTCTATATTTATTTATTTATAATGTCTCAGTTGCATCCGCAGCTTTCTTTCCTGAGTGCGTAAGTGGCCAACACTGCTGTCAGATTTTTCAAGCTGCCCGAAGGCATCTGACATATCTTTACGACTGCCATACATGATGATAGCCAGTGGCAATGGCCTAACATGCATTCCGAAGCACGGAGGAGCCCGAGATTTTTTTGCCACTTGTGGTCTCCCATCTAAGTGCAGACCACGCCGGGGTGGCGCTTAGCTTGCGAAAGCCCTAGTAACGCGTTCTCCCGCTAAGCTAACGACTTCTTAGACCCGCAGCTGTAATCCTGTGAAGCTTTGACGCTGCTTTCCCACTGTTCCAAAGAATGATGACCGAAGGATGAAGGAAGAAGAAGAAGATCATGCGAAATCAAGAAGACCTAGCTGGAACAGTTTGATAAAATATATTTTTGTACTCCTGTACTGTTATCTGTCTTTTAAGAATAGTAACAACCTCTTATATAAGAACAGTACCTGGGCGACCGAGCTTTGCTCGGTTACATCTCAAACTTAATGTAACCTGACAAAATATGTAAGTAAATAGCATTGATATGTATAACGATTGACTTCATAGAAATATCACGCGCCCAACGATTTTATTTTTTTGTCTGATTAATGCCCTAGATTGATGACGAGAGTGGTGTGATGAGTGGTAGCTAGGACCTACCGAATTATTTTCTAGCTTTTAGTACATCATTATTTTCTTACTTTGAAATAAAACCGTTTAACTTAAAAAAAATTTTTACTTATTTTATTTGATCCTCTTTATACATCAATATCATAAAAATACTATTGTTCACATACCAACATAGTGGAATATTTAAAAACACAGGAACCAAGTGCCTTTCCCTTAATAGAGACAGTAAGAAAGGTGCCGATGGACATTTATACTTTTGTTTATAAAACTAGGTCAATGTAAAATTACTTATTAGTTTAAGTTAATACGCTAGATTATAATAATAGTAGCATCTTATTCGATTATTTTTAGTATGTAGGTACGTTCAGATATTTTTCTATTCCTGTACTGTTATCTGTCTTTTAAATGGTTCTGAACACTATTATAAGAACATTGATAATATGATTGCAGAAAAAAGTCTATACTCTATGCCTCATAATAGCACATGTGTCGTTATTTCATTAAAACGATACTGCTAGCCATAGACCAAGAACATTTTTTTCTATAGATTTACCATACTGCCAACATAAGAAAAAATGTTTTTTTAACATAGTCACTAAAAAGACGTCAATTAAAAAAAAAGTTTACCATAGATACCATATAGATCAGTACTTGTATATTCTAAATCTGATTTACCAAACATGTAAGTCAAACATTTTCATATTTTCTTTGTTTGGTTTTGTATTTTATTTAGTAAATACAGTCGTAGAAAAAGTATTGTATGCAACGTTGTATAAGTACGTCAAAAAATGCTCGATGGCGCCTCCTTACGATATGCTCGCTAAAGCTCGCATCGTAACCTGCGTCACTCGCATATTTTGAACCCTCTTATACAACTGTTGCATAAAATACTATTAAAAAAAAAACAAAATTTTGTTAAAATCCTATTGGTACTTTTGAAAAGTAAAATAATCACATCTGGAACTTTAACTGGCCAATAAAGTGGCAGTTGTCAATAAAATGGCGATTGTAAAAAGTAATGGGCCCCCATTAGATGTATACGCACTTGACTTGCAAGGAGCGAATTGGAGATTTAGCTCCGGGTCAGGGCACAAGCGCGGGCGGAGGCGTCAGCGATTTTAAAGCACATTTCTTTAACTATGCAAGAATACATGGTTACTTTTTAAATATCGGCAAAATTTTTGGAGCGATTCCAAAATACCAAACTCTTCTTCTATTATATCTTCTGTTAAAGATATATTAAAATCGATAAAAGACATAAAATATGACACTGAAAAGAAGTATTTTTAAAACAGCAAGAACATTGGTTAGTTAATTAATGTAGTAGTAATAAGCATTTTAAATATAAGAGTGCGATAGTGACGGGGATATAGTGCACTCATCACTATCTCTTTCGTACGCGCGAGATCTAATAGCAGAGACGTCAAGAGTGCTGTACGTGCATTTTTTTTCTGTTACTTGACAGTTTCCTCTTCCAACAACCTTTATGAGCAGTTAAAAAATTATTTGGGTTTCGGTTTCGGATGAGGTTTGTTATAAAAATAATCGATCAAAATACCGTACTAATTTACTCGGCATCCGCGGAAGACCAGCGTCGTGGCTCGTACCACGGTCCACGACACATGCTGAGCGGAGGCCGTTTTGGTGCATGCTTGTGTAATTCATGTAGCTTAAGCAAATAGTCAAATTGTTTATAGGTATGTAGCCAAATAAACGATTTTTCTTTCTTTCTTTCTTTCAGATAATAAACAGTTGATTATTTTCTAAATTCGCTTTTAATTTCGCGCAAAGGACTGGCAGAGAGAAATGGAGAGCCGAAAGGGGGAGGCCTCTGCTCAACAATGGGATCTACCGATAATATTAATAATACGCTACATCCTATCACTGTGAACGAAGCCTCCACCTTACGTTTTACGGCAGGTTTGAGTGTGGATTATCATCGTGTGTCTCTAAGGAGGGTCGTTAGTGGCAGGCTTCCGAGGTGCTTCAAAGGTGAGACATGAAGGCCTGATTCAGGGCCTTTGCCCAACAAAACTAGTGCCCTGACACCCCAAACCGTTACCGTCATATTATAATACTAGCCGAAGAAACTTCGCTCGCGTGGACTTTATGATTTCGGAAAATGCTCAACAGGCTAAACAACTTTTGCTAAAGCGTCATTTTTATATTTCTTATAGTTTAGCTGGAACATTATGGTTCTGCATCAGGTGTGCCATTTTCCAAAAGCATTTACACTCTATATTTTGCCCAGGCTTGTCTGTCTGTACATTGAATATATTTTTGGAAATATATTCAATTTACTGTTGTTACATGTATAGATAAATTCTGTGTACATTTTCCGTGTATATAAATAAAATGCATAAAAAAAAATGTGTTATCTAACCAGTTTATCCATAAATATAAAGCAAAGTATTAAATGAGAAAACAGAATGAAAATTGGTTAAATGAACGAGACAGAACGATTTTACGATAATATGTCTGTCTCACTCGCAAAAACACTATTTTCTATGGCAAATATATAGTTAAAATGTACGTTAACTTCACCAGTTCGTCGCTGATTAAGATATTTTATAAATTATTTAATTTTTGTTTACTCCACAGTAATTAATGAGGATTTTAATAAGCAAATAAAAATACGTATATCTTATACCTTTAAACGAGCAATTCTTGTATATTTATTTTGTATATATTTATAAATTTCTGTGATCTCGAAAACGGCTCTAACGATTTCGCTGAAAATTGGTATATGGGGGTTTTTGGGGGTAAACAATCGATCTAGATTAGTCTTTTGTTTGGGAAAACGCGTGTTTTCGAGTTTTAATTCGTTTTTCTTTCCACGCAGAATATGGTCGCAAATTTCGTCGCCCGGGTGCCATCCGCTTAGCTCAGCGGTTAAGGATGCTGACCGCTAGAAAGAGTGTTACGGGTTCGAATCCCACTCGGTGACTTACTTTTGTTTTTTTTTTATGTTCAAGTTTATATATAATTTTTTATTTTGTACTGTTTTTAGACAAGTTTAAAGAAATTTAGTTAATGTTTAAGATGTAACCGACCGAGCAAAGCTCGGTGACCCAGGTACTATTCTCTATTGGTAAATAATTAAAAATAAATATCAAACGCAGACTAATAGGTTATAACCATTGACCGATCAAATCAAGTTGACATCTTATAATATGCCAATGCCTCATCTGAAAATGTCAACTTGATTTTATAGAATCAGAATCAGAAATCATTTATTGCACAACTGTGTTTATAAAGATGTTACATAATGAGATAAGTATGTTTCAACAGTTTGCCCTTTCAGGCATGCAAAAGTGACAAATTGACAATGTAATGTCATTTATATAATATTATATACTAGAGGCAGCGCGCGACTTCGCCCGCGTTAACCACGCGAGTGAAGTCGCGGGCGTGATGCAAAATAGCCTATAGCCTTCCTAGATAAACGACCTATCTAATACCGAAAGAATTTTTCAAATCGGACCAGTGGTTCCTGAGATTAGCGCGTTCAAACAAACAAACAAACAAACAAACAAACAAACTCTTCAGCTATATATATAAGTATGGATTAAAAACATATAATATGTATAGGACAACGGTTCAAGTTGATCGGATAAAAAGTTGTACAACATTTTTGAACATTTCTCGAAATGACTGAAATATGAATGTTACATCGATATTTCAGCCAAAAAATAAAGCTAAAAATAGAGCTCAGTAGGATTTACAAATTAAAGAGTTGTAGTCGTCCAATTTACAAAATATCCTTGAAAAAGGAAAATAACATATACACGCTAACTTTTCATTGGTTTTGGAAAAAAAAATGTCGTATAGTAAATAAATTCCTCTATCCATACACGTAATCCAAATTTCTGTATGCCATAAGATAAAAAAGTTGCGTAAATGATTTTCGATCGAGACCACGTAGTTATATGCTGCGTAATGTCGATGACCCCGGCCGGCCGGCGGGCGGTGTATGGCGGCGGTACTACTAATTGATCTCACAATTTTACTTTCGAGTTTTAGACAACAGTTTTTGTTTCTGAATTTTTATTTTGAATAGCTTATTAGGTCTTACTAACGATGCCTATAAAGTAGCCTTCGGCTTCAAAACCAATGAAAAATTCGATTTAGACGTTTCTAGAAGCGTGAACTCACATTTGGCATTGGTAACTACGGAACCTTACAATGCGCTTGGCCCGACACGCACTTTGCCGCCGTTTTTATGTAATAACCTCTAAATGGATTATCTGTGTCTATATAGTCATCTATGTAAATTTATATAGTTGTTGGTCTAAATAGAATAAAATAAAATATTTTTTTTTCCAGACCAACCTAGAAGATTTAGCAAAGTGACTTTAACTTAGATATTAAAAAGAAATCCCACAAAGTAACTAATAAAGATACAATTGAATTTCGAAAGCAAACAGATATACCAAATTGATACAAATACAAAAATGGAAACCGATATAGTTTATTGTTCGCTCACATGTCGTTGGGTCAGGGCCGTTTAGGGGGAAAGGGGGGGGGGGGGTTAACTTTATTTCTCTTTTACGAACGTCTCGAGTCACAGGTAGGCTCGTTCAACTAATTTTATTAGGGGATGCTGTGAACGGGCGTTTGATGGTAAAGGACGCGTGTTATATCGGGTCTTTATAGTCGTTTCACATCGCGAGCGGTTCGGGGTGCGGTCATAGAATTAATATAAGTATTACCAAGCCTACCCATCGTCATATAAACATTATTATTTCTTTTCCTTGTAACTAGATGGCGCTTTAAGGCAAAAATTAAAACATACAAATATTTTATAACTATTATTTAAATAAAGTAGTACTCTAATTATTTAAATAAGACTTATATGTAACGCAATATATTTTTTAAAAGTATATTCAACACTTTCTTCGTCACCTTTTTGGCTAGTCGTGTGTGCTGCCATCTCTGAGAGGCCGCTCCGCAACTCCCGTTTTGCGTGCTTACGGCCTCTCCAATCGTTTCTATGGCGTTGGGTATCTGTTACTTTAGTAATTATATTATCTTTGGTATTACTTATACTGGTTACGTGATACACGTGAAATTTTACTGGTTTTTGAAGCCGGAGGCCGCTTCATAAGGATCGTAAGTTACCTAATTAGCTAGTCAAAGTAAAAATTCAGAAACAAAAAATAAAGTTGAAAGTAAAATCAGGTCAATTAGTAGTGCCGCCGCCAGGCGCCACGGGCCGGCCGGAGTTCATCGAGGTCACGCGACAGTTTTGAATCGAAATATTATTTGGATTACGTATATGAAGGAATTTAAACCAGAATATTAATTCGGAGCCATAGTACGATTTTATGTCAAGTTGCTACAGTACTACGCTATAGCTATCATAGCAACGATAAGCCGAAGTCTGCTACGCGTTTTGACGCTACGGTGCTACGACGTAGCTATCGTAGCTACAAGTTTTCACACTAAAGTGCTACGAAGTAGTTATCACTGCTACGATATGTCGAAATCTGCTACGCATTGCGTCGCTTCCGTGCTACGTTGTAGCTTTAACAGCTACGATAAGCCGAAGTCTGTTACGAGTTTTGACAATATAGTGCTACGCCGTAGATATCACAGCAACGATAAGTCGAAGTCTGCTTCGAGTTTTAACCCCACAGCTACGTCGTAGGTATCATAGCTACAATAGACGAAGTGTGCAAAGCATTTTGAAACTGCAGTGCTACGCCGTAGGCCCGTGTTACTATCAAATGGTTCGCTACCAAATAAAAACTTGCAAGGTGTCAAGGGACTCAAGAGACACCTGGATGGAACGAAGTCCCTTTCAATTAATTAGGAGAGAGAGAGACAGACAGACAGAGAAACACGCGCACGCCATCACGGCTTACAACTATACCAAAAAGTGTCGTTACAACTTTTGGTCTTAATTTTTTCCGTCTAGCCTCCTTTCGCAACGCGCGATAAGGAACTACGTTCCAAAAACTAGTGGCATAGACTTCGCAAGTCACACCCACCCGATTACGTTTATCGTAAATGTATATTATTATAATAAAAAAATTGATCAGCCAAAAAAGTTGCGATAAGGGAATAAAATCGAAAACTGAATCGACAAAAAATAAATAAGCAAGCAAACTTCTTTTCAATTAAAAACCGCGACCGACCAAAATCAAGATACTTGTGTGCCAACGAGATCAGATGGACAAAAATATTTTTTGAGAAATCTCGATTTTCAGACGCTTCGCTCGCTCGGTCACACACACATAGCGCGACAAACCGATAGTCGATGGGACAAAAAGATCCTCGAATGGCAAGCGAAGCGTAGGACACCCACCCACAAGGTGACCTGATGACCTGACCAAGGTAACTGGAGGGCGCTGCATACAAGCCGCTCTAGATCGATATTTTGGAAATCCTTACGAGAGGCCTATGTCCAGCAGTGGACGTTATGCGCTTGAAATAATGATGGTGAAATGATGTGCGCTCAGTCTATAATATTTCTTAAATATACATACACATTTTCATGCCTATTTCTTAAATATACATACATACATACATACTATCACGTCTTTATCCCTAATGGGGCAGACAGAGCATTTTGGGTCTTGCGGTTCTATGCAGAGCCCAGGGCCGCAAGACCCAAAAGCCACTTTTAGCGTCATGGTGGGCGAGAAGATGGAAAAGCAATCAATACAGTGATGGGTTGCTAGCCGCATCGCCTGTTAACATGATTTGCATTTTTGCCCATTCCCTCGATCGGCTTTTACGATCTGCGTGGGAAGAGAAGCAGCTGGTACATTCTAAGTTTTTTATTCCTCCCAGACCAGCATGGGAGCATTTCTTAAATATGCTATATGCAAATCACACATCACAAAACCTTGTCAAAAAACCTACCTACCCTTGTGGTAAATAGACGTGAAATTATGTATGTGTCATAAAACAGACCAACTCTTTCCGTACCATTTCCCATTTATTTATACGAGGTCGGCGCAAAATGTCTTTTCTTTCCAATTTTCTATATCGCGAGACATACTTTTATCTACTCCTACGACTTTTATATTATTTCTTGTTCACTTTCATCTTTTCCTCGGACTTCCGCTTTGCCTATATCCACTCACAGTCATGTTTATCACTTTTTCGTTACATGAGCCTCCTCTTTCTCATCGCGTGCCTAAACCATGAAAGTCTATGACTTCTCAACTTATCTGATATATCAGCTACTTTGATATTTTTCCTTACATATCATATAATATATAATATGCACATATAATAAAACAGTATTAAAATGTGTCCGTACATTAAATATACTTACAGAAAATATTTGGAACGATAGAGACATAGTAACAAAGTGAGAATTAAAAAAATCTGTTTGTTTGTCTGTTTGTACCCGCTAATCTGTGGAAATACTGGACAGATTCAAACCTTTTTTTTGTGATATAGCTTAAAGACTGGGCAACATATAGGCCATAATTGATTTTGGAAAATGGAACACCTGATGCAGAACCATAATGTTCCAACTACACTACAAGAAATACAATAAGCGGCCAAGTACGAGTCGGACTCGCCCATGGAGGGTTCCGTAGTAGCAAATAACATAATATAAAAGTCTTGTAGTATGTTTTTTTAATTTTTATGTTTGAGTTGATTGAATGAAAGGTAAATTGCCGTTTACGATTTATGACGTATTAAAAAAAAACTACTAACTAGATCTCGTTCAAACCAATTTTTGCTGGTAGTTTTCATGGTAATGAACAACATATATTTTATTTAGTTTTATATTCTCTTATTTTAGAAGTTACGGGGGGGGGGGACACACTTTTTTCCACTTTGGAAGTGTCTCTATGGTTCTGCAAAGTATTCGGTTTAGAAAAAAATGATATTAGAAACCTCAATATCATTTTAGAAGACCTATCCATAGATACCCCACACGTATGGGTTTGATGAAAAATAAATTTTTGAGTTTCAGTTCTAAGTATGGGGAACCTCCAAAATTTATTATTTTCTTTCTACTTTTGTGTCAAAACCTGAATGCGGTTCACATAATACATCTACTTACCAAGTTTCAACAGTATAGGTCTTATAGTTTCGGAAAAAAAGTGACTGTGACATACGGACGGACAGACAGACAGAAATGACGAATCTATAAGGGTTCCGTTTTTGCCATTTGCCTACGGAACCCTAAAAATGACGCCTTAGCAAATTTATTTCAGCCTGATAAGCACTTTCCGGCGTCATAAAGTCCACGAGAACGAATTCGCGGCTAGTGTAAAATAGACAAACTATAAACAAAGTTGTGATTCACGTGGAAATCTACAATCTCCCACGTGCCAATAAATCTTCAGGCTTCAGCTGGAACCCGAGCCGTCCGTCCCGAAAGTTGTAAAGTGGGATTTTTGCCAAGCCTCCACAAATCACGCAGCTGGAAATAATTACCGTAAACAACCCGCTATTATTGGACGAGGTTCTTTCTCTAGCTACAGGTGAGTCAAGCTTTGTCAAGATGGGCCAAAGAATAAATAAACACAGACCGTCTCATTATAAAACGCAGACTATCTTTGTTACTAGGTTTAAACCATTATCCGACCAAATCAAGTTGACATCTAGTAAAACGTCATTGTCTTATCTGAAAATGTCAACTTGATTTGGTCGGATAGTGGTTTAAACCTAGGAACAAAGATAGTCTGCGTTATATAATAAGACGGAGAACGTTTTACCACAACCTAAACAAGAACCCAAGAACAACCTCATCATCATTATCAGGTCTTTTAGTCTTCACTGCCGGAGCACGACCTTCTCTGTATTACCAAAGCCATACTAGGCCAGAGCAGCCAGAGGATTTGGCCTACACTGTCCACGCTGGCCAGTCGGGTTGAAGTGGTCTGATTGATGTTTATAAGCTTTGTTTAGCTTGAAATTCCTAAGTCGCCTTCTACGACATCTACCGGAGGACTTGAAGTGGTCCTACTCTGCCGGAAACCACACGGCCAAATCACGGGACCTAAAGAATGCCAATACAGAACCAGTGACCGCCCAAAAGAAATCTCTTTGGAGAAGAAAGATTGGAAGAGCCGATTTCAACTTAAAAAAATGGGATAAGGCCGGAAAAAGAAGAAGAAGAACATCTCACCACAACAATTTAATTTGCCAGGAAAATTTTAAACAAAACCACAACTTTTAAGGCCAAAACTCCAACTTTTAATATATGGATATATTTCAATTATATGTAAACGTTATGTAGTAAAAAGCAGAGAAACAAACTACATAAACCGATTTGCAAACTTTTAAAGCGGCCGACCCGATTGCGAAACCGAAGCGACACCGCAAGGGAACTATAGATTAGGAGGTCACGACAAATTTGGTAACGATAAGGGATATGGCTGACTCTGGTTTTATAGAATAAAGAGCACCTCTCTGATGCTAAATATGTTGGTCTGCCTGCGTGGAGTGGTTGCGTTACTTAGATATGGCGCCTGAAAAGTTGGTTATCGTGACTAAAAAAAAATGATAAGGGATATGGCTGACTCTGGTTTCACAGGATTAAGAGTATCTCACTGATGCCAAATATGTCGGTCTGCCTGCGTGGAGTGGTTGCGTTACTTAGATATGGCGCCCGAAAAGTTGCTTATCGTGACCAAAAAAAAATGATAAGGGATATGGCTGACTCTTGTTTCACAGGATGAGAGCACCTCTCTGATGCTAAATATGTTGGTCTGCCTGCGTGAAGTGGTTGCTTTACTTAGATATGGCGCCTGAAAAGTTGGTTAGCGTGACCAATAAATGATAAGGTAAACGGCTGATTCTGGTTTCACATAATGAAGAGCACCTCTCTGATGCTAAATATGTCGATCTGTCTGCGTGAAGTGGTTGCGTTACTTAGATAGGGCGCCTGAAAAGTTAGTTACCTAGACAAAAAAAGAAAATTATAAGGTAAATGGCTGATTCTGGTTTCACAGGATGAAGAGCACCTCTCTGATGCTAAATATGTTGGTCTGCCTGCGTGAAGTGGTTGCATTACTAAGGTATGTCGCTTGAAAAGTTGGTTATCGTGAACAAAAGAAAAAAATAATTACGTAAATAGCTGACTCTAGTGTCACAGAACAAAGAGAACCTCTCTGATACAAAATTTGTCGGTCTGCCAGCGTGAAATGGTTGTGTTGTGAAACTTAGCTATGATGCCTAAAATTTGGTTATCCTGATGAAAAAATAATGATAAGGTAAATGGCTGACTCTAGTTTCACAGGGTGAAGAGTACTTCTCTGATGCTAAATATGTCAATCTGACTGTGTGAAGGGGTTGCGTTACTTAGATACAGTAGCGTGCGTTTATACAAATACATGAATTTGTCTACCCTGTGTCACCCTAATATTGATACCGTAGTTCACAAATGTACTAACTACAAAATTTTCGATTTGTACTTTTTAGTACCAGATAAATTAACTCTTTTTACCAAAAACTTAGTGTTACAGTTGTACTTTTTAAGATTCCGGCGTTAACAATAATTAGTATTATTGTTAACGCCGGAATTTTATTTTTATAAATTCAATCTTTAAGTATTGACTGATTTCAACAAAATTTCAAAGTCTGGCGTATCATACGCATTTAGAACATTTACACACGTGTTAAAGTTATGCAAGTGCATAATTTGTTACCGATTATTTGAAGGTGCCTTCACCGATTTGGAAAATTCTTTTATCGAAATCAGTTGTGTAGTTTGGTAGTGAAGTGTTTTTTAGTTTTGAAAAAATATTTGCCTGTTAACATAATGAGGTTTAGTGCACAAATGGACTAAAGTTTATTTTACTATTTTTGAAATTAGACAACTATAATACCACAATTTTTGGATATAATGCAGTCAAAAGACTAGACTCTTGAATAGGCGTGAAATTATGTAATTATTTTTGTGCCGTTCTGGACTAAACTTTACAAAACTTTCTAAATTAAATGCTCTTCTGAAAAGTTGACAAATCTGTTGTTAGTACAATTGTGAACTGCGGCATGTATATATAATATCGGATACTAACAATAGATGTATTTTGCTCGATATGCAGCCGTTCAGAGTCAGTCGTTTACCTTATAATTTTACTTTTGATCACGATAACATACTTTTCAGGCGCCATACCCATATCTAAGTAACACTAGCACTTCACGTAGGCAGACCGACAAAACAAACAAGACTTCACCGACAAATTTTGTATCAGAGAGGTACTCTTTGTTCTGTGATACTAGAGTCAGCTATTTACGTTATTATTTTTTGTTTTGTTCACGATAACCTACTTTTCAAGCGACATATCTAAGTAACGCAACCACTTCACGCAGGCAGACCAACATATTTAGTATCAAAGAGGTGCTCTTCATCCTGTGAAACCAGAATCAGCCATTTACCTTATAATTTTCTTTTTTTGTCAAGGTAACTAACTTTTCAGGCGCCCTATCTAAGTAACGCAATTACTTCACGCAGGCAGATTGACATATATTTAGCATCAGAACGGTGCTCTGCATTCTGTAAAACCAGAGTCAGCCATTTGCATTACCATTTTTTTGGTCACAATAACCAACATTTCAGGCATCATATCTAAGTTACGTAACCATTTCACGTAGGCAGACTGACATATTTAGCATCACAGAGGTGCTTTTCATCCTGTGAAACTAGAGCTAGCCAATTACGGTATAATTTTTTTATTCACGATAACCAACTTTTCAAGCGACATATCTAAGTTACGCAACCACTTTACGCAGGCAGACCAACATATTTAGCATTAGAGAGGTGCTCTTCATCCTGTGAAACCAGAATCAGCCATTTACCTTATAATTTTCTTTTTTTGTCCAGGTAACTAACTTTTCAGGCGCCCTATCTAAGTAACGCAACCACTTCACGCAGGCAGATCGACATATTTAGCATCAGAGAGGTGCTCTTCATTATGTGAAACCAGAATCAGCCATTTACCTTATTATTTATTGGTCACGCTAACCAACTTTTCAGGCGCCATATCTAAGTAACGAAACCACTTCACGCAGGCAGACCAACATATTTAGCATCAGAGAGGTGCTCTTCAGCCTGTGAAATAAGAGTCAGCCATATCCCTTATCATTTTTTTTTGGTCACGATAAGCAACTTTTCGGGCGCCATATCTAAGTAACGCAACCACTCCACGCAGGCAGACCGACATATTTGGCATCAGAGACATGCTCTTAATCCTGTGAAACCAGAGTCAGCCATATCCCTCATCATTTTTTTTTGGTCACGATAACCAACTTTTCAGGCGCCATATCTAAGTAACGCAACCACTCCACGCAGGCAGACCAACATATTTAGCATCAGAGAGGTGCTCTTTATTCTATAAAACCAGAGTCAGCCATATCCCTTATCGTTACCAAATTTGTCGTGACCTCCCGTTCTACTAGATTTTACATAAAGTTGCCTCACAGAGGCGCCTATTTATTTAACACAATTTCCATACAAACTCGGATCTACGATTGGTCAACTTGTATATTCGGCAACAAATTACTTTTCATGTTTCGATACGTGTTCCTTGGGGAAAGTTGTTCAGTATAAAGGACACAATTTACCCTTAAAATAGTTTCAATATATTTTGTTAGACATATTTTTCGTGTTGCTATCTCTTTCTCTCTATCGGATGATGTGGAGTGGCTCTTCTGTCCTCAAATCCAGTTAATCTTTGCCGCGTGTTGTCGCGACCCGGCCGACAACGAGCTCGCGTAATCATGTCACGTGTAGGACAGAAGGGGCATTGTACTAAATGATACGTCCACACACGTCTTTTACGGTAGTAGTTTTTAGCTTTTTCACTAAAATAATATATAAAAAATGACCTTGAATAAGAGATATATTTGTCCTAGATTGAATAAACATTTTTGACTTTGACTTTATCCGCTACGGTTCAAAGATTCAAATGTTTATAACATTAATTAGACCTTTACAGGCATTTTCACACGTCAATAAGTATAATTTACATTATGTGTAGTGTTTTTTTTTAATTTAACTTTAAAAAAAGCTGCTGATACCAGTTTTTGGCAACGACCACTGCTGAGAAAAACTAATTTTCACAGTATTGGTCAAAATTGAAAAGCCACTTTCAGCGTAATACAATACAGATCATTATCATCCGAGCCTATGTATAATTTTGGTCTCATTTATTACATTATCTATTGTGTCTTTCAACTTAAAATAGTGTCATCAAATTGGTTTAATTGTCCGCACTGACGGCAAGCGGCCAGATGGCTTGTCCTTAGTCCCATGGAGGCAGGGCAGGTGTCTCGTTTGGGATGCCACATGTGTGGATACTCTAGCACCCTCGCACTTGCCTTCAACATCTAATCTTGGTGGAGCAGCAGCCTGTTCTGCAGAGACTGCCAAAAAGCGGAAGTACGCAGGTCTGGGAGATAGTTACATTTTTCTTCCATTCGCAGTGGAGACGATGGGTCCCTGGGGCCCTGAAGCTAAGTTGTTTTTAAGGGACATCACAACGCGTCTCTTCGAGGCAACTGGTGACCCGAGGGCTGGTAGCTTTTTTGCTCAACGAATAAGTCTTGCTGTGCAACGAGGGAATGCTGCCAGCATATTGGGTACGTTGCCTCGATGTGGTGCGTTGGAAGAAATATTTTATTTATAAGCAAATGTTTTTTATAATTATTATTTGTTCTTTTTAATAAATGAATAAAATGACATAATATTATTAAAAAAATAAAAATAAAAGTGTTTAATTGCTATATTACTTTTATAAGTAAAAACTTATTATTGGCTAAGTTTTATAACTATTTTTTGTTATAGTTTAAATAGATAAGATATATGGCTGTTAGTTTTCCATAATAAAGAAAATAAAATAAAAAATATATATTTTCCCGGTTGCATCCTCGGCAGTAATGCTTCAGAGCCCGGGGTCCGCTACCTAACCAAAGAGATTTGACGAGGTTACTGGTTTTTAAACGGAGCGACTGCCGTCTGACCTCCGCAACCCAAAGGGTAGACCAGAACCAATCTTTGGGTACTTTAATGATCAAACGCGGCGTTATTGGCATTGTAAGGAGCCCTCTCCACGCGAGTCCAACTCGCACTTAGCCGGTTTATTTGTATGGGAGCCTTTATTTGTGGAAATTGGACAAGTGATCCGAATGATACAGTGGAACATTCATACATACGAACATAGACAGCCATTACTGTTATTAGTATTACGGGACTTACCGCGATTAATATCGTTTTTTGCCTGTAGTTGTGGACGCTCGTATGTTGGACAGACCAAGAGGTCTATATCTCAACGGGTCAAAGAGCACATAACAGCAGTCAAAAACAGGGATATTGACAAGTCAGCTATCGCGGAGCATCTTTCACAAGCTGGAGTCAATCACTGGATTGAGCTACATCAACCCAAAATACTTGCGACTGAACGCCATTACATACCACGCTTAGTTAGAGAGGCGATTGAAATTAAGAAACATCCCAATTTTAATCGAGAAGATGGCTTCAATTTGTCAGGCACGTGGAATCCAGTGATTGAGCTTTGTAAAAAGAGTGTGCGAATAACTAAAAACAGTTCCCGAACGGACACCGTCAGTGTTATGTGTAAGGACTTATGCAACAAACGACGAAGAAAGAGGGTAGACCGATATGGTTACCCTTGACAGCCGGACATCCATCGCAGTTCCTCAGTCGGCCAGCGACCACGATGGCAGAAGGGCCGTCGAAATATCTGGCAAAAAACGATATTAATTGCGGTAAGTCCCGTAATACTAATAACAGTAATTGTGACCGTGAAACTCTAAAATCATATATAGACAGCCATTACACACAACATCATTACCCTTCTTCTTGGCTTTGCCAGAGTCGGGTAAAAATATGACAGACTAGCTTCACACACAGTCAACAGGGCAAACGCGTCCACACTACCCGTTGACCCGAATTTTCCGAGTGACCAACCCACTTTTCCTCACTGCATCGCAAACAAATACCCCTTTTGTTTTTATAAAACGTGATAATCTGCCCGATGTATGGAAAACTTGATTTATTTTTGGAACGAAGTTCTTTATCGCGTGTTGCGAAAGGAGATTAGACGGAAAAAATTAATACCAAAAGTCGTAACGACACTTTTTGCTACAGTTGTAAGCCGTGCGGCGTGCGCGTGTTTTTCTGTATGTCTCTTTCTCTCTCCTAATTAATCGAAAGGAATTTTGTTCCATCCGGGTGTCCCTTGACACCTCTCAAGTTTTTTAATCAGTTTTTGTTTACTTTACGTGTGTGTAAGTGGTAAATACTGGTGTTGGATTTTTTAGACTGCTTAAAGGCATCTGACATAGCTTGACGACTGCCATAAAATTATGACAGCCGGATAACGGCTTATACGTGCCTTCCTAATCACGGCAGAGAACAAGAAATTTTTAATCCATTTGTGGTCACCCATCCAAATGCGGACCCCTTTTATCAGTGCTTCGTGGGAATACGTCACACTAACAGTCGCGGTTGTTGCGGCGTGTTGAAGAAACAAAAAGCTTATTTTCTAGGCAAATTAAAAAATCCTTCGACAACACCATCTTGTGATTAGTCGCGGAACTTCATAATATTCTAACCGATATTAAGTGAAATTGGTATCCGTAGCGCCATCTATTATTTGCCACGTAAGTTAAAAACATCGACTTTCAAGCGAAAACATCGACATATAAATAGATAAATAAATATGTAGGGACAAATTACACTGATTGAGCTAGCCCCAAAATAAGATCGAAATATACTAACTCAACGATACTATATTTTATAACAAATACATATATAGATAAACATCCAAGACCCAGGACAATTTGAAAAAGGCCATTTTCCAACTTGCCCTGACCGGGACCTCTGGGTGGCGGACTAGCATGGTGACCACTACGCCACGGAGGTCGTCATAAGTCGGCGGGTCGGCAGGTTTGGTGTGTATTCAACCAACCAACTTTGGGTCTAACTCAATCTGTGTGATTGATTAATCCGTATATTTTTTAAGAGCAAGAAAGTGGTTGCAGTTTTAACAACCACGTTAACCAACTACACCGACGGTACACCTAGAATAGTCTACGATTAATATGCGCGTCCCGGCGTCCTCTTAAATAATTAATGGTGTACACGGGACCCTACAAAGGTCTGTTTGACCGATCCTGACGAGGGTTAAAGGGTCATTAACGTCGTTTAGTGATCGATTAACTTCGTACTCATGATGTGTTGGATACTATATGAGATGCTACCAGAATGATTCATTGATAAATTAATGCAAATCTGATCACCATCATCACTTAGGCTGCTCCCAAGGATTTCTAAAATGAACGATCCGATTAGGTACATAATACCTACTTTACCAAAATGAACACTTTCCCAAAATGACCACTTTTTCATAATGACTACTGCTTTTCCCAAAATGACCACTTTACCAAAATGACCACATTTTCATAATGACAGTCTTAAAGCGGCCTGCATACAGCGTCTTCCACCGACCTTAGTCAGGTCGTCAGACCTCCTTGTGATTGGGTGTCCTACGTTTGGCTTCACCATTCGAGAACCTTTTTACCCCATCGCAAATGTTATATGCATCATTACCATTTCAGCTGCACAACGTACACTGCTGGTCACACTAGGCCTTTCCCAAGGATTTCTAAAATGAACGATCTTAAAGCGGCCTGCATCCAGCGCCTTCCACCGACCTTAGTCAGGTCGTCAGACCTCCTTGTGATTGGGTGTCCTACGCTTGGCTTCGCCATTCGAGAACCTTTTTACCCCATCGCAAATGTTATGCATCATCACCATTTTAGCTGCATAACGTACACTGCTGGTTCTTCTTCTTATCGTGTGTGTTAGTGACTAACACTAGTGTCAGAGTTTTTAAACCGCCTTAAAGGCCTCTGACATGGTTTTAGGTAACGACCAAAGTCAAAGACAGTGACCGGGACCGACGGCTTAACGTGCCCTCCGAAGCACGGATCATCTTACTTATCAGACAATCAGGTGATCAGCCTACAATGTCTTAACCAAACTAGGACAACAACACAAAGTCGTTGCCCCCGCCGGGAATCGAACCCGCGACCTCCGGGTATGAGCCGAATGCTCTAACCACGGAGGCAGTTACTGCTGGTCAAACTAGGCCTCTACCAAGGATTGCAAAAATGATCTAATGCTGCGTCCAGCGCATTCCAACGGCTTTGGTCAGATCATCAGACCACCTTGTGATTGGATGTCCGCTTCGCATCACCATTCGAGAACCTTTTTCCCCCATCGCAAATCAACTCATATAATTAAGTCAACTTGATACTTTAATTTACTTTAATTACATATTTTACACCTGTTTCTACAGATTTCTTATTCTCGGCATCACCAGTGGGTTGACTGGTAGATAAAGCAAAGCCCATGGCTTTAAGTCCACCTATTACATATTTTGTAATAAAGTTAAATAAATAAATAAATAAAATACTTCATTATCCTTTTCACTTCACCCCTTTTCCGATAATTATCAGCTTAGTTATTAGATTCGTCTCAAAAACCCAAGTGGCCTTTGACAGGTGTCTTTTTTCGACAGTCGGGGTTCATTGTTAAATTAATGACTTGTTTTCAATACGAATCTCAAAGTCTTTTACTAAACATACATACATACTATCACGCCTTTACCCCTAATAGGGCAGACAGAGCATTTTGGGTCTTGCGGCTCTTTGCAGAGCCCAGGGCCGCAATCCTTATTATTTGTTGTTATTAAAATCCTTCGTAATATCCATTGAATTGATATAGAGAATTTGAAAGTAAAGACAGCGGACGCACATAATTTTCCTGACTGAGGGATAAAATACCTATATAGATCCCAGCGTACTCCCGGTTGCTTCCTCAGCGGTAACGCTTCAGAGCCCGGGGTCCGCTACCTAACCTAGGTGATTTGACGATGTTACTGGTTTTTACATAGAGAGACTACGTTTTTACACAGAGGGTCAAATTTAACTTCAAGGTTTGAAACTAAATGAAACTAAATGAAAAGTTCCGAAGAAAATCGTCAGTATTGTTTTGCTAGGTGCAGACGTGAGCAAAGCCTCGGCAAGCCTTCGCAAACACAAACGTTTACGTTACGTTATACAGGGGTTTTATTTAGATGATATGGTTTGGTTTGCCATGGCTTAACGTCAGTCCGACGGCTTTCGGATTTTTGGCACAAATCAAAGAAAGTTTATTGAAACCTTTGCGTACCACAATCGCGTTTGTTGTATGTTAAATATTTATTTAATTTTGTTTTTAGTATTTGTTGTTATAGCGGTAGCAGAAATACATAATTTGTGAAAATTTCAACTGTCTAGCTATCGCGGTTCTTGAGATGCAGCCTGTCACCTAAACGAATAATTTTTCCATCCAAAAAACCGTCTATTAAGTGACTCGACGTTTGAAAAATGGCTCAGTGATAACACACAGATGGATGAATTGTAAGCGCACGTAATTATTGTTTGTTTTTTTTATTGATCGCTTTTATTTTTCGACAATTTTAAATAAAAGTAGGAGGAAAATAGATAGTTTGGTTAGCTGTCGCAAGCGTGTGGACTACAGGTTTGCGTAGGTTTGGTTTGCGTACGCTTGCCTTTGCGAAGGCTTGTCAAGCCATGCCAAATGTCTGGACTTAGCATTAGAAATCACCACCACCACAAATTATGGCCACATCCTTTCGTTGTCGTAATCGAGTTAATAAAAGACAATAAATAAATATATCGGGACAAATTACACAGATTGAGCTAGCCCCAAAGTAAGTTCGAGACTTGTGTTATGGGATACTAACTCAACGATACTATATTTTATAACAAATACATATATAGATAAACATCCAAGACCCAGGACAATTTGAAAAAGGCCATTTTCCATCTTGCCCTGACCAGGGATCGAACCTGGAACCTCTGGGTGGCGGACTAGCATGGTGACCACTACGCCACGCAGGTCGTCATAATAAGCTCAGCCTGAATCAAATTAAAATAGGTAGTCTAAAAATAAATACATATCTTTCAAAATATCAATTGTGGATGTTGAGACGATTTAGGCGTGGCTAAAGTACAAAAAGGAGAAATCTTTGATTTTATTAAGGCAGAGTAAAAAGTTTTGAAAAGACGGCCTACATTCACATTTTTCTTACCAACGAGCTAATTAATAGAATCTTTAAAACTGGAACGGACCTAAGAAAATTCATTTTCCCTAGTCGCATTAATATCAACATAAAATTTTATTCCTGAAAGAATTGTAAAGAAATTCATCAAAACTTTAGTCTTGCTAATAATTTAATACTCGTATGCCAGTTCGGTATACCAGCTCGGTTTCTAAAATTCATTGAAATAAATATTTAATTAGTTTAGATTAGTTTACCCCACTGCCGGAGTCCGCGGTCGCAGTCTCATTCCAATAATGCACCTGTCATGCCCAAATTGGGAGTACAAGTAGTTAAGCAGAGTTAAGCAGATTTAGAACTGACATGCCAGAAAATTTAATTAGTTTAGAACCCCACTGCCGGAGTCCGCGGTCGCAGTCTCATTCCAATAATGCACCTGTCATGCCCAAATTGGGAGTACAAGTAGTTAAGCAGATTTAGAGCTGACATGCCAGAAATGTTCACATTGTTCAATGATCTTGACGAGCTCAGTAGCGTGGTGGTCACCCTAGTCCGCCACCCAGAGTTTCCGGGTTCGATCACTGGTCAGGGCAAGTTGGAAAATGGCCTTTTTAAAATTGTTCTGGGTCTTCTTATTTTTATATGTATTTGTTATAAAATATAGGATCGTTGAGTTGATATCCCATTAAACAAGTCTTAAACTTACTTTTGGGGCTAGCAGGGGCAATTAGTGTAATTTGTCCCTATGTATTTATTTATTTTATCTTCATATTTAAAAAAAAACCTAAAAACAGACTTAACCTATTTTACAACATAACCGATTTTGAAAAAATCTCTATGGAACTTAAAATAAAATTTGGGATTTATATCAAAATAAGACAATCTGATTAGAATACAATAACAGTAGTAAAAGTGCTTTTTTTGGAGGCTTCTAATTTCGTCAAATGAAATCCCAGACCTGATACAATATATTTAAAAACACTGTTTAAAAAATAGCATTATTACCCCCAAGAAATTGTTTATTGTAAAAAAACTATTTTTTATAATTTCTTGGGACAATTTTTGACATTAAAGTTTATTTTGTTTTACATAAAATAAAAATTCTACTAAGCATCAAATGGTCTCACGAATACCTACTCCACAAAGTCTAGAAATCATAAGAGAAACCTAACCAAGCCACTCGCAGTTAACCTCACTACTCGACTAGACCGATGTGAACTCTACCCACCTCTCGGTACGAAATTAATTTCGGCGAAGTTTTGGAGAAATTAGCAGAGCTATGATTGACGAGACGCGCGTGCCGGCCTTCCGGTTCCTTGTTTATTTGTTTTCTATTTAAGACTTGCGTATACGTATGCTGCGCGGCGAAAATAGGAAGTTTCTAGATATATTGTTGTTATTAGTTTTTCGAGACTTACCGCGATTCATCGTCATCATCACCAGGTCTTTTAGTCTCCACTGCAGGAGCACGACCCTCTCTGTACTATCAGAGCCATACTGGACCAGAGCAGCCGAGGATTTGGCCTACACTCTCCTCGCTGGCCAGACGTTAGAGAGGTCCTGATGTTTATGAGCTTCGTTTAGCTTGTACTTACTTACCGCGTATAATATCCTTTATTGCCAGATATTTCGACAAGTTCTAGTGACTATGACGGCAGAAGGGTTGTCGAAATAACTGACAAGAAACGATATTAATTGCGGTAAGTCCCGTAATACTAATAATAATAACTGTTACCGAGAAACTCTAAGATAATACATTTATTTATCTTTAGATATTTTTATCACTTGATAATTGTACATTTTTCTTTCGATTTTATAATATTGTTGACGTCAGATCATTTACTTACAGCTAAGTGCAAGTACAGCAGATGACACTCATCACATCTTCACTCACATGTGACAATAAATCACATGACAACAATTCAAAGAGGTTTAAATAAAAATTTATTACATAGCCCAAAATTGCTTGCCATTATTCATAATGCCCGGGCATTATGATAAATTACCCAATTTATCACTTGGTCTATAACATACACAACACGTAGCTTTTGTTATAGCAAGTTGGAAAAGTTAATATAACGCAGCTGCTTTCGATAAAGATCAGTAAAGGAATAGAGGCTTTTGGCCAGCAGTGGGACTGCAGAATAAGAAAACAAAAGAAAATTGTACATTTTTATCGAGTTACTGAACTAATAAAATAAAAAATAATCAAGAAAGCTATCTAAAACTGAACTTGTAAATAGAAAAGCTTTGCCAAATTCCTGTCCTGTGGTAACGTGCCCAGAAAGCTGGCAGTATTGCCACACTGTATGGCAAATATTATCTTTAAAACATATATGTACTCCAATTTACATTTTTCATCTAAAATTACGTAAGCATACAATGTTCAAATAAAAAATTTAAGATGTCAGCTTGAAACCTTTTCTTAAATAATTTCCCGGAACACGAAATACCTTTTAGAATATAAAAATGTACCTACACTTGGGGAGAAGAGTGTTTCAAAAATAAATTATTCATTACACTTCATAAGTCACATAATGTCATTTGTCATGATCACATACATTTTCAGCATGATTTTAGATTTATAAATGCAGAAAAATTAATGTTAAAAGTGCTATTTGATTTTATAACAGCATGACGTCACGCTTTTCTATTTTATACAAATCTTCCAGAAAATGATTGTTTTGACGTTTAGAAAAAATTGTCTGATTTGACTTGTCATCATCTAGCGGCTTCACTTTCCAATAACTCAAATCAGATACTGTTTTCTATAAGTCAAAACCAATTTTTTACAATGGGATTTGTATGAAATATAGACATAACACGTCATTATTTCTTAGAGCCAAATAGCGAACTTAATATTAATTTTTCTGCGAAAATAAATCATAGACAAAACGTGATAGTTTCTTGTTTTATTTAATATTAATTATTATGCAATAATAAACCGAAAAAAACATTGAAAATTGATATGATCATGATAAATGACAATATATTGTGACCTTTTATTTTCCTGGCAGTACCAAACCACTTATTTCTGACCCGGGAAAGTAACCAATTTCCTAGCATTTTCGGAATAAACCAGCCGGCACGTGTACCGTTAGTTCTGAATTCGCACTCAGGAAATCTTCGATTTTACGTCAGGCATTGAAATATGTTGCGAAATGTCGAAAACCTTGCCACATGTTACGGAGTTTCTACATTCTACCAAATTTCTCTTCACAAATCTTCATTTCATTTCATCTTTTGAATATTTTTACCAACTTTCACAAAGAGGACGAGGTAATCAATTCGTCGCCATCTTTTTGTTTATTATGTTCACCGAAGTTTCTAGATGAATCCTATGAGCTCAAAACCGATGGTGTTTTGTTGTTTTATCACAGAGATGCCGTGGCTACCTTCCGACTTCATCATGAGACTAGTTCCGTAGTTGCGAATGCCAGCATTGAGTTCACGCCACTAAAATTGACTTAAAACGAAATTCTATCGAATTTGTACGATTGTTTTTGGTTTTCTGAGTTCATTTTATAATCGCCTATAACTTTTTGACTTGTATATACCTACCCTATTTAACTGTGACAGTTTTTATCAAAACATCGTTGCAAAATTTCAGCTCAATAAGTTGAAGATAACTGGTTGAAAATTAAGTTGCAAGATTTGACCAAAACAAACATACCTGTCCATACAAGACACATTGCAAGTTAAATAAAAGCTTGTAAAAAGTAGTGAAGTTTCCTTTAACAAGAGCACTATCATTATTGCACAGCCTTCCAGCTATAAACCAGGTTGTTTGCTTCAAATTCCGCCACAAAGCCGCTTTTAAAAGCCATGTATCAAGTTGCTGTGGGAAGAGCCAGGCTAACCGATGTCGGCAAGCCGCGGGTAGTTCCAAGAATATTGCGGCTTAGTGCGGCTTAGGACGAGGAACTCAACTCAATAACTTTCCAACAGACCATTTAGACCAACAGAGCGGTTTAGTGAGGGTGCTTTTTAAAATGACTTTTAAAAAGTTACAGGTTATCAATACGTCGTCATATTTGTAACCGACTTCTAAAAAGGAAGAGGTTCTATATTCGAATGTAAGTATAGGTATGTATGTTTAGGTACCAATTATTTGAAGACGCCTGGACCGATTTAAAAATATACTTTTTTATTTCAAAGGGGATACGTGCGAGGTGGTACAATAGTTAGAAATTTGATCAAAATAGATTGTGTAGATTGGAAAGTCGGTTTTTAGTGTAGAAAAATTATTACTGTCGCTATTGCAAATGCATCTCGCATATCTTGTACAAGCGTAGGTTTTGTTTTTAGAAAAATAAAAAATATGAATACAAAACTTAAAAACTAAAAGAAAAAAAATTTTCCAAACGATTTTTCCACTTCCCATCAGTAAGCGAGATAGAGCGACGGAAAGCTTCAGCACAGCCGGTACTAAAGCATTCCATCGCTCTCTCTCGCTCAAGCAAATCGGTTCTGAGCGACAGAAAAGTACAGCAGCATAGAAAAAGCTGTCTCGTAACTGCCAAATAAATCCCAACTCTAACACCATATTTAAACCGACATAGTTGGGTGTCCCAACAAGGTAAAAACGCTTAATGACCCCAAACATAAAAGTTCTTTTTCGCTGTTTGTTCGACTTATAAAAAAAATAAAGGAGGTAAATTTTATCCCGGCTCGATCAGGGTCCCGATGGATACATTCGTCTCAATTTGGGACAGACGTCGCGCGACGGGTGACGCGCCGCGCCTGCGACACTAATTAAGAATTCAAGGATTCTGACACAATTTCTGAGTGACACGTTAATGTGAGAATGAGTGACTTGATGTAATTTTCCTTAGACACGTTCGTATGTTTTTGCTTTGAAACGTTAAGTGATTTACTTTTAGGAGCTTTTTTATTTACAATAAATTTCTTTGCACGCTTGCCTTAAGGCCATACCCAAATTTTCCGGGGTCCAGTGGCGCCGCCATTTGAAATAAATCATTTAACGGGAAACGGAGATATCATTCAAAATTGTGTCTTGGTCAAGCCCTAGATAACCCTTAAAACTATTTTATGAACTACTGTTTATAATTTAAAGTGCGAACGTGAAGCTTTTCTACGCACATTAGCTAAAAGTGGCCGTTTTTCGCAAATGTGCTTAGAAAGCTTCACGTTCTCACTTTAAACTACAAAAAGTAGTTTAAAAAATACTTTGAATGGGTATCTAGAACTTGACCAAGACACAATTTTAAATGATATCTCCGTTTCCTTTTAAATGATTTATTTTAAATGGCGGCGCCACTGGACCCCGGAAAATTTGGGTATGGCCTTAATGTGACTTTTCTTTAGTGTATTCTTGCTTCAATATGTAAAGTGACTTACTTTTTACAAAAAATTACAGTTTCTTAACACGCCAGCGCCCATGATTTTTCCCCCGACACCAAGCCTAATAAAAATAGTACTTACAATTTAGGCAACTTTACTCGTCGATGGCGTCTCAGTCGCGCGACCGTTTTGGAACTGAAGTGGTCAATGGCGCTCAAAAAGTTATTAATAGCTCGCTTCAAGATGCCATAATAATTTTAAAAAATAATTTTTTGACTCGGTAACCTCCTCCCTTTAGGAAGCCAGTTAAAAATTGGTACCTGCAAAGTCTGGATTATGCAACAATCCCGGAAAACCTATATCTAAATCAAAAATATAATGTAGTATTTTTGCGTTCCCTCTTCCAATCTGGTCTGGGGGAAAAGAAAAAAGAATAGCATGCACCAGGTACTACTCTTCCCATGCAGATGGTAAAAGCCGATCGAGGGAATGGGCGAGATTTGAATCACAATGTATTCTCAGTCCTTCTTCTTCTTATATTTAAGAGCTGGGCTCCTGTCGGTGGAGTGCTTTCCATGTCTCTCTTCCTTCCGCTAAGTTCTTAACCTCTTTAACATATCAATTTCACTTTTAATTTTTCTTTTATTTGGTCTATAAATTTCCTTCTGGGTTTTCCTACTCCTCTCTTTCCTTCTATTTTTCCTTCCATTATTGTTTTAAAGAATGCATCGTGGCGTAGTAGATGACCGAACATTTTGCCTCTTCTATTTTCTATAATTTGTATTATTTGTCTTTTCTCTCTCACATCCTCTAATACCTTCTCATTTGTAATTTTTTCTGTCCAACTTATTTTTTCATTCTCCTCCAGCACCACATTTCAAATGCTTCTAATCTATCTCTATCCTTTTTGGTCATCGTCCACGTTTCACATCCATACAAGGCAGTGCTCCATATAAATGTTTTAATAAATCTTTTACGTAAACTTTCTTTAATACCAGAACAAAATATGTATTTTTTACTCTTAAATGTACTTTTTGCAATAGCAATCCTCTTCTTAATATCTTCTGAGCATTTTGCCTCTTCGTTGATAATAGTTCCTAAATATTTGAAACTCTGAACTTGGTCTATTGTTTTATTATTAAGTTGGATATTTTTAATTACTGGACCTGACTTTGAGACAATTAAGGACTTGGTTTTATTTATGTTTATACTCAATTTATGTTCTTTAAAAATATTATTCATTGCTTCTATTAACTTTTCTAACTGTTGTGAACTGCTTCCAAGGGCTGCTATGTCATCTGCAAATCTTATAAAATGTATCTTTTCTCCATTAATACTAACTCCTCCTAAATCTTGGTCTTTGATTTGAGATATTGCTGCTTCTATAAATAGATTGAATATCAGTGGAGAAAGTGGACAACCCTGCCTCACTCCCTGTCGTATTTTAGCCTGTCTTTTTTCATTATTACTTTCTATTATTGTCTCTTGTTCTTTATACAGTTCTTTGATTATTCTCCTGTCTCTATAGTCTATGCCAGCATTCTTAAGCGCCTTCATCATTAGTATCCAATTTAATTTATCGAACGCCTTCTCTAAATCTATAAACGCAATATGTGTTTCTAAACCAAGTTCCAATCTTCTTTCTATTATAATTCTAAGTGCTAAAACTGCTTCTCGAGTGCCTTTGTTTTTGCGAAAACCATATTGGTCGTTGCCTACTATATTTTCTACTTTAGGTCGGATTCTATTTTGTATTATTTTTATCAATATTTTTGATGCTTGTGTAATTAAACTAATCGTTCTATATATCTAATTTTAATATCAGTATAATTGTGTTTGTTACTGCTTCTTCTGTACTTGCGCTTAGAAAGCGGCAGTAAACTTAGCTGTAAATAAATAATCTGACGTCAACAACTACCTATTATAAAATCGAAAGGAAAATTGAACATTATCAAGTGATACAAATATCCAAAGATACATAAACGATTTTCGATTGTTTTTAACTAGCATGTCAAAACAACCAAATCTAAAATTATCTATTTATTTGATGCGGTTAGCGCAATTCCTTTTTCCATCTCAACGCCTACCATCACGCTAAGCGCGGCCTTTGGGGCCCTGAGCTCTGTCTAACCCGTCAGGAATAAACACGTGAAAATATATCCTTATCAATTTTTGAGTTCTCTTCTCAAATACAAATCGACAACCAATATTGTTTATGAGAAAGGTAAGTGGAGAGGCATTTCCACATTTCCTTTCTTACCTCCGATGTTTGCTTAAAAGGATACAATGAGCGGAAATATTGACAAGCCGAGCAAACACATCAACATGATTCGCTTACGCGTCAGACAATCCGGAAAGCAAAAACGTGTTTATTGTGAACGTTATTGCGGCACTTCAACAACGTTTGATGGACGTAAAGAAATCTTTAGATGTCCACCTCTCTTTGAATGTCTCAAAAATGTTTGCATTTTTATTAAAATCTAGTAAACACAAGTTTATTTACCAGGAAAATCAAAAAATCTTAACTGTAAAGTGAATGAGTAGTGCAACTTCCAATAACTTTTAAACGGCCAGATCGATTTTCATCAAACATAGCCAAGAAAAACCGCAAGGTAACTTGCTTTTACGTGAAAAAACTGCATTGAAATTGGCCTATTCGAGGGCTTAGATACCACAGACTCTTTTTCTAGTGCAAGACGTTTGGGAGGCTGGTAAAGAAATTTGTAGATGTAGAACTAGCTCACATCAAACGTCTCAAAAACAATTGCGTTTTCGAGCGAAGGTTATTTCCTTAACACATTCGGGGACATTTGCGGCTGTGCGCATAATTCAATTGTCATATATATTATGTCTGGCTGAGTGTCCCAGAATGTGTAATGTATGGAAATCTGCAAAAAGCTCACATAAAATCGCCTCTAAAACGATTCATTTTGGAGGAAAATTGTTATGTCTTTTCGAAGACCTTCGGAAATCATTTGTGAAGAACTCTGCAGATGTAGAACAAGGAGTTTACTCCAAAAAGTAGCACGACTTTCGTCCAATAATTACTAGTTTGGCATAACAAATAAATAACTATCGTCAAAAAGCATTATAACGTTGCTTGACCCTACAATAAATTAACTTGTAATAAACTCTCAAAAACGTCTTGAAACGAGAGTGCATTTGCTCCTGCTACGACTGATAAGCTTCGATCAAGAAATTTATATATTCAGATGTCGGAAAATCTTCCCTCACAAAAGGCGCTTACCATTAACAACTTCCATATAGAGTTATGACACCATATTAAAACAGGTCGTGGCTCATTTAATGCAATACCTTGGGAAAAAAATAATATCATTGGTGGCAGGTAAAATGTGCGTAAAAATGGGCTGATATATCTTTGCAGTGTCGCGGAAAACATCACTGTGTCCCTAAAATGGAGTTGTAAAGCCCCCTGTGTCATCTTTAAGGGCCTCCACATACTCGCATACTTCAAAGCGTTAACTTACCTTTGAAAGTTTTAGACTTCTTCTTCTTATCGTGTGTTAGTGACTATCACTGGTGTCAGAGTTTTTAAGGCCTCTGACATGGTTTAAGGTAACGACCAATGTCAAAGACAGTGACCGGGACCGACGGCTTAACGTGCCCTCCGAAGCACGGATCATCTTACTCATCTTAGTTTTAGACTAACAATAGAGTTAATTGGAGAAAATATACATTGTACGCCAACCCCATATAAATAAATGAGAAATCCGCTGCTTTGCAACAACAAATCAAATACTTTTTCTAAGCTTCAAAACTAACAATAGTTATTAATAAGTAGCACCTATGTACTATGTTTACTTTTATAAGGTTTTATTTGTAATTTTTCAAGTGTGAACCAATAAAATAAACATATTGTCTAACGGGATTTGTATGAAACACAGACTTATGACGTCATAATTTCTTGGAATCAAAAAGCGCTTTTAATATCAGTTTTTCTGCAATAATAAATACAAAAATCACG
The DNA here is from genome assembly GCA_963555685.1 of Acrobasis consociella. Classification (NCBI taxonomy): domain Eukaryota; kingdom Metazoa; phylum Arthropoda; class Insecta; order Lepidoptera; family Pyralidae; genus Acrobasis; species Acrobasis consociella. The sequence goes on along the minus strand of OY743104.1, from coordinate 2,128,516 downwards.
TTGAAAATGGATATGAGCAATGACATGAGTTGACGTGAGAATGAGTTTTATTTTCATAATTTTTTTACTTAGCGGTGACGTCGCAAGCCCCCACTCCGGAACTTAGATAAATAAATAAATAAATAAATAAATATATAGGGACAAATCACACTGATTGAGCTAGCCCCAAAGTAAGTTCGAGACTTGTGTTATGGGATACTAACTCAACGATACTATATTTTATAACAAATACATATATAGATAAACATTCAAGACCCAGGACAATTTGAAAAAGGCCATTTTCCAACTTGCCCTGACCGGGAATCGAACCCGGGACCTCTGGGTGGCGGACTAGCATGGTGACCACTACGCCAAGGAGGTAGATGCTCCATATCTTCGTGAATTTTCACTTTTTTGGTAAACTAAAATTTTTCAGATTACCGAAAAGTCCAAATTGAGTCCAATATTTTTGGATAATCTAAAAGAATCATACTTTTAACCCTACCCTGTATAGCTTCACCCTATTCGCGACACAGACGGTCGCCGGCTGTCAACGGCAGGCTGTTGCTTGTCCGTCTGGGCCCTTAGTATGTTTAGACCCGTGTATAAATGATAATACCATTGTTATTTATGTATCTAGTTGAATATCTTATATGTATATATAAAAAATATATATATTTATTGGGTAACAAACATTTTAACAATATTATAGTTGCTGGAGCCTCCTTTTAAGAGTCCCCCGACCCTAGACTTCTCCATACAAACGTAGTCTACGTTTAATTTTGAAACCACATGTCAGATTCCGGTAAAAATTGGTAATTGTAAAGAAATTGCAATTATCTAGGGTTATAACTGGTTTCCTATTGTAAAATTATGAACTGGAAAGAAAATATAACGATTTAGAAGTTTCCCATACTAGGTAATGGTCAAAAATGATATAAAACACTATATTATATTTCAAGTTCATATTTTTACTGTCGGAACCAGTTATAAACCTAGATAATTGCAATATCTTTGAAATTACAAAATTTTGCCCAAATCGGACATGTCGTTTTGAAATAAAACGTAGACTACGTTTGTATGGAAAGTTGTATTTTGGTCTAGGGTCGGGGGACCCTTAAGCATGAAAAAGCTTTTAACAGGAGCCTCCGCTTTTCTTAGCTAAGTTACAATAAATGTTACCATAATATCTTCCCTTGTAACAGGAAGATAAAATTAATATGGCTATATATATATTTATGTATATGAAAATATTGATCAACAAACACACAGACACACATACATATTTATATATATCTAATAGTTTATTTCGTTCACGCCTACTACTACCTGTTTTCTTCTCTTTTCCTCTCCTGGGCCTGCTGGAAGAGATTTCTTATGAAATAAGCAGTACCTATGTGCTAAATGTTCTTACTTTGTTTGTTTCTGCGTTTGTATTTTGTGTACATGAATTTTGAAAATGAACAAAATATCCCCCAAAGTATCAATAAGTTTATTGAAAAAATAATTGTTTGTACAAGCTTTTATTGTAAAGCCAAAGAACTTACAAGAGAATCCTTTTATTACTGAGACCCTAGGGATCGTCTACCAAAAAGTGCTCGTAAAGACAAATCAAACGAGTCCTACTCAATGAGTTTATGTTGTTTTATAACTGAGTTCCGTCGACTATCTCCCGGCTCCATCATCAGAACAGCTCATTGACTTCATAATATTGTGTTGTATCTAACTTACACAAGTGTACAACATTTCAGCAAAATCGGTTGAGGAAAACTAGGTTGAAAATTGAGTTGCAAGATTTGACCTCCCATGCTGGTCTGGGAGAAATAAAAAAAAACTTAGAATGTACCAGCTGCTTCTCTTCCCATGCAGATCGTAAAAGCCGATCGAGGGAATGGGCGAAAATGCAAATCATGTTAACAGGCGATGCGGCTAGCAACCCATCACTGTATTGATTGCTTTTCCATCTTCTCGCCCACCATGACGCTAAAAGTGGCTTTTGGGTCTTGCGGCCCTGGGCTCTGCATAGAACCGCAAGACCCAAAATGCTCTGTCTGCCCCATTAGGGATAAAGACGTGATAGTATGTATGTATGTAAGATTTGACCTAAACAAACATTCAAACATACATACAAGATACATCGCAAGTCAAATAAAAGCTTGTACATGATAGAATTCACCTGGCATAAATGTACCTATTGTGATTTTTATATCTAGTTACCTAGTTGAATATCCCTTGAAGTATTATAAAGTATAATAGGAATAAACTTACATAAATCCAGTTGAATATTCCCAAAAGCATAATAGAATTAAACTTACATAAATGTACCCCTCATGATTTTATATCTAGTTGAATATCTCCCAAAGTATTATTAAGCACAATGGAATTACACTTACATAAATGATACCATTGTGATTTTTGTATCCAGTAGAATATCCCTCAAAGCATTAGGTATAATAGATTCTCATATTTCTCAGTAATAAAGGTGTATTACAGAATATAAAGCCGGTCCTTCGAGCCGGACAATACAGTGGCACACAATGGGCGCGAGGCGAACTGCGAAGTCTCTTCAACTCGATCGCGTAAACGGTTTAGGACAACCGAGCTTGGCCGTTTATTGTCAAGTACTTACCTACTCTTAAAACTTGTGGCTTTGTAAGCTTGTAAGCTGTAGACCTCGCGAGTCACCCAACCCGATGAAGTTTATAGTAAAAACTGTTTTTCAGGCAAAAAGTTGCGTCTTTATACATACATACATACATAATATCACGCCTGTTTCCCGCAGGGGTAGGCAGAGACTATGGACCTCCACTTGCTACGATCCTGACAAACCTCTTTGCGTCTTTGTTATATATAAAATAGTAAATATTTTATTTTGTTTGTAGTATTAGTGATAGTGGCAATAGAAGTACATCAATACGCTATTTTCCAACAAGTCAAATCAGCAACTTTTTTCTAAACGTCAAAACAAACAGTTTCTATGGGATTTTGTATGAAATACAGGCAGATGACGTCATAGATTTTTGGAGTCAAATAGCGCTCTTATTATTAGTTTATCTACAATTATAAATTTAAAATAACGTTAAAATGGATATGTTCAAAGACAAGTGACATTATTTTGCGACGCTTTATTTTACTATTAGTACAAAATAATTTATATTTGACTTAGGAAAGTACCCAATTGTGAAAATTTCAACTGTCTAGGAAAGTACCCAATTGTGAAAATTTCGGTTCATAAAGTAGGTAAGTAGGTACAGCCTGGTGAAAGACAGATAGACGGAAGCTGGTAGATGTCAAAGTCTGTTTGTTTAGAAGTCCTTCACGTCAAAACAAATATGTAAACGGATTGAAGTGATTTTATGATATCAACTTTAAATATTAAACCACGTTATCAATTTAAACTAGTCGTTTTACTGAACCAATTTAAGAGTCCCCTTATCCTAGACTTCTCCATACAAACGTAGTCTACGTTTAATTTAAAACCACATGTCAGATTATGGTAAAAATTGGTAATTGTAAAGAAATTGCAATTATCTAGGGTTATAACTGGTTTCCTATAGTAAAATTATGAACTGGAAAAAAAAATAACGATTTAGAAGTTTCCCATACTAATGGTCAAAAATGATATAAAACACTATATTCTATTTCAAGTTCATATTTTTACTGTCGGAAACTAGTTATAAACCTAGATAATTGCAATATCTTTGAAATTACAAAATTTTGCCCAAATCGGACATGTCAGTACAATACATGAATTTTTCGAGATCTTGGGTGCATTTGAAAGAAAATGGAGGTATCATTTAAAATTTTGTCTTCATTATGCCCTCAATAACCCTTTAAACTATTTCATGAACTATTATTATTTATATTTTAAGAGACAAAAAGAAGCTTATCTTCGGAAATTTGCCAAAAGTGGCCGTTTTTCGCAAAAGTGCTAAGAAAAGCTTCAAGTTCTCACTTTAAATTGTGAAAAGTAGTTCATAAAATAAAGACAGCATTTTAAACATTTTTGCTATTCTTTTCAAATAAATTTAAAACATTTCTGCTACTCTTTTCAAATAAATTATTTCAAATGAGGACAGCATTGGACCCAGGGAAATACATGTACCCTTATAAACAATTTTGATATCCAATGTACATGAGAAATATAACTGCCTCGTAAAATACTAAGTTTCATCCAAATGTAACTAAGGTCAAAAAGTTATTAATCTTTAGACGTTTGTATCACTTGATTATTGTCAATTTTCCTCTCGATTTCTTATTCGTTTCTGACGTCAAATTACTCACTTACAGCTAAGTTTACTGCCGCTTCCTAAGCGCTGAAGAAGCGGTAACAAACTATATTGCAGCATTCTCTCCAAAAACATCAACTTACAATTTACTGAAATACATGTGGAATGAGAATACACAAACACATATAAATAACTACTACACTCAATTTTAATATCATCAAAACTTCAACGGTTCAAGAGTTATCGCGTAGCATACATAGATTCATGCATACATACAAACAAACAATGTTTTTTAGCCCCAACTTGAATCGTAGCCCTCGCTCGCTAACCCATACAGTTGAACGTTGAGAAATGGTGAGGGAATGACAAAGTGAGCATTGCTCGAGTCTCCCAACAGCTCTTTGATCCCCACATTCTTTCCCAAATCTCATCTGCTACTCAAACGCCGAGTTAGCAAGTTATGAATCGCAAGAATGTTATTTCCTTCAAAGGCAGTTAAAGACTTTTAGAATCCGAAAACAAACATTCTTGTTTTTAGTTACCTCATCTCACAACATTCATTGTTCAATGGGAAGCTATTTTTATTATGAATTTGAAAGGAAATGATTTGTATTGTTCTGCGAATAAAATATTCTTTGTTACTTTAGAAACGAATATCGGTTTGTTTCTCGTGTATATACGAAGGAACATCGTGAGGAAACCTGCATCCTAGTGGCTTTTAAGTTGACTAGAGTTTTTTTTATGGAGAACGCCATAAATAAATAAATATGGTCAAATCACACATATTGCAATAAGCTAGCCCCGTAAGTTTTAGACTTGTGGTAAGGGATACTAATTCAACAATACTATCTACTATCTTTTATATAGATAAAGATAAGACCTAAGTCAATGTGAAAAAGTTCACTTTCATAAATTTTTGGACACTCTCATTAAATAAAAGAAAAACAAAGTTATACTAACTATAAACAATATTATATTTTTTTTTACATATAACGAAAACGATATATTTTGACTATTTACGCTGTGCCATTAAATAGTCTCGTTATATAATTTTGGGGGCGTAATGCGCAAAAAGAATGTTTCCAACCACTCAAACTAGATACTTTTTTCTAAGCGTCAAAACAAGCATTTTATATAAAATAAAAACGTCACAGTTTCTTAGAGTCAAATAGCGCTCACAACATTAGTTTTTTCCACAATTATTAATCTAAAATCACTTTAAAAATAGACATGATCAATGACCAGTGAAATTTCTTTGTAACGTTTCATTCTATCAACAGTACCAGTGATCAAGATGATCCGTGCTTCGGAGGGCACGTTAAGCCGTCGGTCCCGGTCACTCTCCTTGACATTGGTCGTTACCTAAAACCATGACAGAGGCCTTTAAGGCGGTTTAAAAACTCTGACACTAGTGTTAGTCACTAACACACACGATAAGAAGAAGAATAGTACCAGTATCAAAAGAACTGGAAATTTAAACTGCCTTATTATAAAGTTACCTCTCGTATAGTGTCACAGTTCTTTGTATAACCCTAAGTAAGAGACCACTTGTTGCTTTTGTGTGGAGGTCAAAGCTCGCGACAAAGCTTTAGGGCGATCGCTCAAATACTTGAAGTTTCTTGGTAGTTTTGTAACTGTCGCTTGATTACGTGAACAAAATTTATGTAACTTTATCAAGTTTAGTTCAAATTCTGAGGTGATAGTAACAGTTTTTAAGCTATTGCATAGCTTCTATCGCGGGCCTTGAGCGCGGGGACCGAATCCAGAAATTCCGTAACGAAAAAACCTCACGCTCCACACTCCGCCTACCATGTAGGTTGCCGCTTCGTCTCCGTCGTCCGTTTGCGACGTTGCCGTCCTTCCTTGTAAAAATTCACCGACCGAACGGAACCACCTTAATGCAATAGCTTTACCGCGGCAGTCCCCGAGTGCCACACGTCTTTTTTTTTTACTACATGTAGAGAATTTAATTGTAACTAAAATGGTGATAAACATAACTAAGTAGGTATAGGCAAATAATAACAGGCTAAGTGCGAGTCGGACACGCGCACGTAGGATGCCGCACCATCCTACTATCCTACTTCCTACTAATATTATAAATGCGAAAGTGAGTTTGTATATTTGTTTGATTGTTACCTCTTCACGCTTAAACTACTAAACCGATTTGGATAAAATTTGGTATGTATGTAGTTTGAGACTCGGGGAAGGACATAGGGTACTTTTATCCCGAAATTTCCACGGGGAGCGAAGCCCGCGGGTACAGCTAGTTATATATAAACTATCACGTTTGTTGTATGAGAGCCCCACTTAAATACATACAGATACATTTTTACGTCTATATCCCTCACGGGGAAGATAGAGCCCAGGGCCGTTAGGCCCAAAGGCCACGCTTAGCGTGGTGGTGGGCGTTAAGATGGAAAAGGAATCAAAATAGTGATGGGTTGCTAGCCGCATCGCCTATTACCATGATTCAAATCTCGCCCATTCCCTCGATCGGCTCTTACGATCTGCGCGGGAAGAGAAGCAGCTGGTACATTCTACGTTTTTTCTTTTCTCCCAGACCAGCATGGAAGATCACTTAAATATTTATTATATTCTGTTTTTAGTATTTGTTGTTATGGCGGCAACAGAAATACATAATCTGTGAGAAATTCAACTAGATATCGCAGCTCATTAGACTTAGCCTGGTGACAGACAGACGGACAGCGAAGTCTTAGATATAGGGTCCCGTTTTTACCCTTTGGGTACGGAACCCTAAAAGGTGTATACGAGTAAAAGACGGCTGCCGATTTTCAACTGCGATTTGAATAAAACTTGGTATTTAAGGTTGTTCCGGGAAATCTTAACTTTTTTGGAATCCAAGATAACTTTTGGAAATAAATTTTTAAATTCTTTTTTGGCAAGAATTAAATTTACAGCTATCGAGAATTTAAGCTACATTAATATTTCAAAGTCCAGTGCTGCCCGCATTTGAAATAAATTATTTGAAAGGAAACGGAGATATTATTTAAAATGTTGTCTTTCCCAAGCCCTAGATAACCCTTGAAACTATTTTATTAACTATTCTATAAAGTTCCAAGTGAGAACGTGAAGCTTCTCTTCATGCAATAGCCAAAAGTGGCCGTTTTTCGCAAATGTGCGTAGAAAAGCTTCACATTCTCACTTTAAACTATAAATAGTAGTTCATAAAATAGTTTGAAGGGTAGCCTAGGGCTCGATCAAGAAAAAAAAATTATATCTCAGTTTCCTTTTAATAATTTATTTGAAATTGAAATGCAGCACTGGATGGGACCCGAATCATTTAAGTACTCCCTTAAGCTTTTGGGTTACACTTTATTATAGTTTATAACCTCTAGTAAACACTAGGGGTGCCAAAAATTGTAAATCCTTTTCACCTTAGGCTTCGGAAAATGCAGTTAAAATCCCAGTAATATAGACCGGGCGGAAAAACAAACCATATCGAGTTTCAACTTTGGACACCGCCATCTATTGGTTTCTCGAATAATTTATGTCCTGAGGGAGAGGGATGCTGCCCCTGGAATGTAGCGTTGCGTTGTAGCTCACTAACAAGTTTATCTTTATTATACGCCTTTCTCGACAAAGAGAAGATTTATTTTATAAATTTACAAAAATTAATTTATAACATCAAATTGGGATAAGCGAAAATTTTTCAAGCTTTGTCCAAGCACATCCTACTTGCAAAAAAATTACACTCACTAAACATACATACATACATACATACTATCACGTCTTTATCCCTAATGGGGCAGACAGAGCATTTTGGGTCTTGCGGCTCTATGCAGAGCCTAGGGCCGCAAGACTCAAAAGCCATTTTTAGCGTCATGGTGGGCGAGAAGATGGAAAAGCAATCAATACAGTGACGGGTTGCTAGCCGCATCGCCTGTTAAAATGATTCGCATTTTTGCCCATTCCCTCGATCGGCTTTTATGATCTGCGCGGGCAGAGAAGCAGCTGGTACATTCTAAGTTTTATCGTTTCTCCCAGACCAGCATGGGAGTACTAAACATCACTAAACATAGGTAAGTATAATTAAATAAATATATAGGGACAAATTACACTGATTGAGTTCGTCACTCCGTTTACTTTTGAGATTAGTTTCAAAGTAAGTTTAAACTTGTGTTGTGGGATACTAAAAATGCTCATCAGGCTGAACAACTTTTACTAAGGCGACATTTTTATATCTCTTATAGTTTAGCTGGACCATTATGGTTCTACATCAGGCGTTTCATTTTCCAAAATCATTTATACCCTATATGTTGCCCAGGCTTAATAGCTATATAACAAAAAAAGTTGCATTCGAATCCGTCCAGTATTTCCGGAGATTAGCGTGTACAAACAGACAAACAGACAAACAAACAGACAAACAGACAAACAGACAAACAGACAAACAGACAAACAGACAGACATATATTTTAAATTCTTACTCTATTACTACGTCTCCATCGCCACCAATATTTTTTTTGGAAATATATTAATGTACAGACACACTTTTTTTACTGTTTTATTATATGTATAGATAAACACATATATGAATAAACACTCCAGACCCAGGACAATTTAAAAAAGGCCATTTTCTAACTCGCAATGGCTGGGGATCGAACCCAGGACCTCCGGATTGGCGGTCTAGCGTGTTGACCATTACACCACAGATGTCGGTGGTAAGTATATTTTTAATACCTATTAAATTTAAAACACAATGAGGCGTTTTCTTTAAAAAAAAAATTAGTTCCTTCACGTGACCTAGATGCCGCCAGCAATCACATAAATAGATCTGTCAATGTCTAATTCATATAAAAAGTTCATAGAGTCTGTACGGAAAGAGAACCGTCGTAGGATTTGAGGGCGCAGTTGTGTTTAATATCCGTATTTGTTATGTTGACAACACTGTTGTGTCAATATAGTGCGACTATAAAGTTCTTGATATTTTGAGACTATGACGGCTATTGGATGCTAATGGATAAATTATATTTTTATATATTATTTACATTACATGTAATGGCTGTAAATGAAAATATATTTTTATATGTTTTCAGATGCTATCTTCATCGTTAGCCTTTAGGTTAGGTAGGCATAAAAAATAAATTTAAAACAATAATATATTTATTAATTTATTGATCAGAACCGTAATCACAGTCTTATTCTAAATATTCAATGCCGGACATGTCTGAACTATCATCGGATAGACTATAGAGATCCAAAGAATTTTCTTCTTCTGAACTTGATTTGCTCAAATCTGTTACAGTTATTTATAATAAATTCTTGCACCACACGCCGTTATTTGAGAAACCTTCTTTTTATTTTAGATACTGTATCTTTACTCAAACCTGAAAAAAATAGGGCAAGTTTATCTAAACGCATAATAAATTAAAAGTATCAACACTCTTTATACCTGCTATCAAAAACTTTGATTGAAACAAAATAAACAAATATTTTTATATATTTATGCAAATTCTTTTTAATTTATACATAATATAAAATGTCGGGGTCTGGGGGTTACCTAGGAAATCTAAAACATTTAAAATAACTTTCTACATACCGCACATCGCCGCCACACGTTCCATGACTTTGTTTAAGTCGGTAATTGTGTTTGGCCGCTTTTTCTTTTTGGCAAAACATATAATAATATTAAATATTATTTCCCTTGTGGGACTGGGTAAAGGATTTCCCCTTTTTGAAATGATTTAAAATAAAAATCACGTTAAAACAACACGGTAAACAAAGATGACGTAAAGTTTGTCATTTGACAGATGGGTGTTGGGTTGTCATATAAAAAAGATTTTGTTAGTTTGATTTTACGCCACGACGGTTCTCTTTCCGCACAGACTCTAGTGAGAGTTTGTCTTTGGAATCAAAGAGAATATAATCACTACGTTTTGGAATATTTAATATTTTTATTTTATGAAATTCAGTTAAAAATATATTATTGTTTGTAAATATGTTTTTTTTTTACTTAAATAATAGTTAATACAAGATTGGTTAATTAATTACAAATTTACTACAAGTATTGAACCAAACGGTCCCTTTCATTTTGACGAAACGATTTCAAACTCTTATGCGCCATCTTTTGTCAATGTTTTTAACCTCATTTTTTTTTCAATGGAAAACGCCTCATTGTTCTCAAAGCAAAATCTCAACCCGTTTTATTATAAAACGAATACTTATTTGTTTCTACGTTAAAACAATTATCCACTCATGTCAAGTTGACATTGACAGATGAGTAAGTTTCACTTACTACTAAGGGGAGTTTTTGGCGGGAAGTCAAGGGGTCCAGTTGGAGTTTGCTTTAAATTGTTTTGCAAATTGATTCTAGTGGACTTTATAATATGAAATTGGTGTAGTTTGGTGTTATAAATGCTCATTCTCATGGACAATATGTGAAATGTTTAAAGTGGGCAGTCATAGTGCGGTTGTAGTGATATTTATTGACTGCGGTGGGCGTCTTTGGGTGCCGTCCGCGGTCCGCCACTCAATCGGCTATGAAAACCAGTGGACTCGTATAGATTTGTCGCCAGAAGCTCCCGTGAAGCAATCAAAGGACCTATACCAACCTTTGATTGTATAGTTAAGGGTTTAGGATTAGGAATAAAGAAGAGATAAATAAAGATTGGCTCTAAAGGACCAGTATCCAGAGCCGTAAATTAATTAAAAAAAAAAAAACTTACTACTAAATGTCAACTTGATTAGGACGGATAATGGTTTAAACCTAGAAACAAAGTTAGTCCTCGTTTTATATTCATCATCATCAGGTATTTTTGTCTCCACTGCAGGACCACGACCCTCTCTGTAGTTCCAGGGCCACACTTGGCCAGCGCAGCCAGAGGACTTGGCCTACACTCTCCGCGCTGGCCCGTCGTGTTGGAGAGGTTTGGTCAATTTTAAACTTTGGTCATTAAAGCAATGGTCATTTCCCAACTTTGGTGTTTTTGCTACTTTGGTCAATTTCACACTATGGTCATTAGACTCCGGAAGGGTCTCATTGATGTTTATAAGCTTTGTTTACATACATACATACATACTATCACGTCTTTATCCCTAATGGGGCAGACAGAGCATTTTGGGTCTTGCGGTTCTATGCAGAGCCCAGGGCCGCAAGACCAAAAAGCCACTTTAAGCGTCATGGTGGGCGAGAAGATGGAAACGCAATCAATACAGTGATGGGTTGCTAGCCGCATCGCCTGTTAACATGATTTGCATTTTTGCCCATTCCCTCGATCGGCTTTTACGATCTGCGTGGGAAGAGAAGCAGCTGGTACATTCTAAGTTTTTTTATTTCTCCCAGACCAGCATGGGAGTTTTTTATATAATTATTATTAATTGAAACTTATTATCTCTTATTCGACCCGGAACGTATTTCTAGATACGGCCATGGCAAGAGCAATATTGTTCTGTCATCTGCAAGCAAGCCTGCGGCTACGGAACCATTATTACAAGCATTTGCTTTGATAAGGAACCCTTGTGCTATTAGAAGTAAAATGTCAATTCCTGCCAAGAGGACACTCAAGTAAGTAATTAAAGTACCCTCACAGCGCAAAAAATACTCCATAAAAATAAACTTGAATGTACTTTTGATGGGGTAATTTTTCGCGCTTGAGTATGTTCCTATAGTACTAGTATAACAGTGACTTTAGTCTACGGTGGTCCATGGAACTCAGTAATAAAACGATAGAACTCCATCGAGTTTGGGCTTATTTCATTTGTCTTAATAAGTGAGCTACTTTAGTCTATTAAGATGATACGTTAATTTTCAGTCCAGTGCTGCCATTTATAATGTAAAGCTTTTCTTTGCACATTAGCCAAAAGTGGCTGTTTTTCGCAAATATGCGAAAAAAGCTTCACGTTCTCACTTTAAACTGAAAAAAGTTGTTCATAAAATAGTTTAAAGGGTTAAGTAGGATTTGATTAAGACAAAATTTTAAATAATATCTCCGTTTACTTTCAAATAATTTATTTCAAATGGGGACAGTACTGGACCCCAAAAAAATAAAGAATCCTCTCCAGGTCCCGTCTTCCATGATAAGAGATCCAGGGGGGATGAGATGTGGGGCCCTCCGCATGCTACTACATATTTTGACTGACTGGGAAGCGAGAGGCAGGGAATGAACGCAGAATGAGGCGGAATGTACATTTTATCGGTATATAATTGTAAACAAATGAAAGGAAACGCTGTGAATTTTTCTATAAATACGTAGTCGCTTTAATCAATTAAAGCGACTACGTATTTATAGAAAAATTCACAGCGATATGATATTTTTTTACACTTAATTATTGGGCTCAAGCCCAAGAATTAAGTGTAAAAAAATATCAGCAGTTTAGTCATAATATATAAAAATATGCTCCCATGCTGGTCTGGGAGAAATAAAAAAAAAACTTAGAATGTACCAGCTGCTTCCCTTCCCACGCAGATCGTAAAAGCCAAACGAGGGAATGGGCAAAAATGCAAATCATGTTAACAGGCGATGCGGCTAGCAACTCATCACTGTAATGATTGCTTTTCCATCTATTCGCCCACCATGACGCTAAAAGTGGCTTTTGGGTCTTGCGGCCCTGGGCTCTGCATAGAACAGCAAGACTCAAAATGCTCTGTCTGCTCCATTAGGGATAAAGACGTGATAGTATGTATGTATGTATTTAAAAATATTGCAAGAATTGGTAGCTTTGGGAGTGAAGTTTATGAGATCTTGTAACTGAATTCGATTAGACAAAGACGTCTTCTTAAATTCTAAAACACTTTTTTCTACGTCTGAGATGATTGTAAAAACCCAAAATATTTCCAAGTAATACAGTTTGTACATACATACATACATACTATCACGTCTTTATCCCTAATGGGGCAGACAGAGCATTTTGGGTCTTGCGGTTCTATGCAGAGCCCAGGGCCGCAAGACCAAAAAGCCACTTTTAGCGTCATGGTGGGCGAGAAGATGGAAAAGCAATCAATACAGTGATGGGTTGCTAGCCGCATCGCCTGTTAACATGATTTGCATTTTTGCCCATTCCCTCGATCGGCTTTTACGATCTGCGTGGGAAGAGAAGCAGCTGGTACATTCTAAGTTTTTTATTTCTCCCAGACCAGCATGGGAGCTACAGTTTGTGGTTAAAGTTAAACATTTAAATGAAACGTACAAACATCAACATCGATCAGGGATCGGCTCTCGCAAATATTCTAAACCGTGCAAAATATTTGTCCCGTTCCTGCGGTCAGGGTAAACATGCGAACGGATCAAATGAATGTCAGCTGATTGATTTTGCACATTACATGATGGTTAAGGCCATACCCAAATTTTCCGGGGTCCAGTGACGCCGCCATTTAAAATAAATCATTTAAAAAGAAACGGAGATATCATTCAAAATTGTGTCTTGGTCAAGCCCTAGATAACCCTTAAAACTATTTTATGAACTACTGTTTATAATTTAAAGTGCGAACATGAAGCTTTTCTACGCACATTAGCTAAAAGTGGCCGTTTTTCGCAAATGTGCGTGGAAAAGCTTCACGTTCTCACTTTAAACTACAAAAAGTAGTTTAAAAAATACTTTGAATGGGTATCTAGAACTTGACCAAGACACAATTTTGAATGATATCTCCGTTTCCTTTTAAATGATTTATTTTAAATGGCGGCGCCACTGGACCCTGGAAAATTTGGGTATGGCCTTAAGGGTTGGGTACACATGTCAGCCCGAAACAGCATCGCATGCTGCTGTCTCTTTCTGTTACTGAGGACCGTCATTCGCTAGAGCGAGAGACGGCGATGAAACGCTTCGGCAGGTGCTGAAGCGTTTACACATGTAGCTCAAACCTTGAAAGGTGCAAAGGGTGTGGAAAATTCTAGAACGAAATAACCGGCGAAGAGTCAGACTCGCGCTGGAAGGTTTCCGTATTATCTACTTAAATATTTATTTTATTCTGTTTCATATCAGAATATTGTTTTAAATGTGTCCTCACATGGATGTCATAGAAGGCGACTTAAGAAATACAAGCTAACCAAAGCTTATTAAGGTCAATGAGACCTCTCCAACCCTTCTGGCCAGCGAGGAGAGTGTAGGCCAAGCCTTCTGCCTGCTCTGGCCAAGTATGGCTCTGGTAGTACAGAGAGGGTCGTGCTCCTGCAGTGGAGACGATAGTTTGAAATAAATAAACCCATAACCGCAAAGATTATTGCTGATATATATGATTATCCAGAGAATACAAGCACAGCAGCAAGAAACAGCCAGTAATGTATACATTTTGCAATGTGATAATTAAGAAATTTAATTTGATACCAAATAATTTTTTTTTTTCTTTTCTTACTTTTTTGCCTATAGAGGGCACCGTATAATTGTGACGTCTCATAGCCTATAACCAGTGCACAGACAAGACTCTTCCAACGATACTTTATTTGATAAGTTACCATGGATATCATAGGAGATACAAGGAGCAGATGAACATACATACAGATACACACATAGTCGCGAAACACGAACCCTCCTTTTGGCTTTGCCGTAGTCGGGTAAAAATAAAGCTCTTTCGCCTGAGCCGTAAGAGTAAAATGTAATAAAAAACTAATAATGTTTACCTACGTATGTGTATTGTTTATGTTTGTTTGTTTGTTTGTAATAACTTTATTGTACCAAAACAAATATGTATGTTTATTGTATCTTTAAGCGCCAATCCCACCAATATTATAAACGCCAAAGTTTGTAAATATGGATGGATGTTTGTCACTCTTTCACGTAAAAACTACTGAATGGATTTAATAAAACTTAACAAAAATATAGCTTATACATCAGAATAACACATAGGCTACAATTTATAAAGATATTGTGTGATCCTGCGCAAACTAAGTCGCGGGCACCAGCTGGTTGCAAATAAATTTATTTCTGTTTCCCTAAAGGCTGACTGGTAGAGAATACATTAGCATTAAGTCCACCTTTTGAACCATTATGGTCAATAAAGATTAAATAAATAAAAAAAGACGTGTGGCACTCGGGGACTGCCGCGGTAAAGCTATTGCATTAAGGTGGTTCCGTTCGGTCGGTGAATTTTTACAGGGAAGGACGGCAACGTCGCAAACGGACGACGGAGACGAAGCGGCAACCTACATGGTAGGCGGAGTGGGAAGCGTGAGGTTTTTTCGTTACGGAATTTCTGGATTCAGTCCCCGCGCTCAAGGCCCGCGATAGAAGCTATGCAATAGCTTAATAAAATTGTTTATTCTGCGTTCTAGATAAGTATTCGATTCAAGAGGCATTTTCCTCCGTTCACACTCAACCGGTTTCATTGTGGAGTGCATACAAGTGTCATTCAGATATTAATTACTTTTAATTGTTTTAAGGTGCTAGTAACTGTTGTTGGAATAACATCTCATCTATTAGAAACTGTCTATACCTTTAAAATTAAATTCAAAGAATATATATTTTAAGTTTCTTTTACCAATTTATTTTATTTTGATTTTTGTCTCCTCTAATTGAGGGTATACGCCAAATAAGCCGAAGACGAGCGTAAGAGGGAGCTATCGTATGTTGTATCTAGAAGTTACTGTAATTGTATTTATTATGTAAGTGTACAGAAATTGTAAAATTGCAATGATATCTATATATGTTATATTAAGTATTTATAGAACAGTTGTTTTTATTATTTTTGTTTATGAATAAATAAATATATAAGTACAAATCACACAGATTGAGCTAGATCGTGTGTGTGATATATCAAATTAATAATTTTACTTCTTTAAACCCAGATGCAAAACCAGACGAGTGTCTGCGACAGCTCGCGCCCTTGGTCGGCGATAGTCGGTGACAGCAGGTGGCTCATAGCTTTCTCCGTTCATACTTGATCGGTTTTACTGTCGAGTGCATACAAGTGTCATTGTGATTTTATTTTAATTTTTTTTTATTGTTTTAAGCGCTCAGTCAGACGAGCCACATTGTATCTGTGACAGCTCGCGACCCTAGTCGGCGATAGTCGGCGACAGTAGGCGGCTCATAGCTTACTCCATTCGTTGTCGAGTGCATGTGTTGGATATTATGGCTGTAATCATTAAGAAATATAGTATTCTTGACTTTCCATAATACAAGTCTCGAATTTACTTTGGGGCCAGCTCAATTTGTGTATATATATTTTAATTTATTTATGTCGTAAGGTTAAAGTCAGATTAGTGACAGTGTATCATCGACACCTCGCGAACCTGAAGTGCTATTTTTGAAACGCGGAGTCACCTAAACGAATGGTTTTTCCATACAAAAAATCGTTCGTTTAGTGACTCCGCGTTTAAAAAATCGCACCACTGGTCGGCGATAGTTGGCGGCAGTTCACACTCGACCGATTTTATTGTCGAGTGCATACAAGTGTCATTGAGATATTAATTCCCTCTTGATTGCTTTCAATTGTTTAAAGGGCTCTGTCAGACGTGGGCATTGTGTCAGCGACAGATGGTCGGCGATAGACAGCGACAGTAGGCGACTCATAGCTAATGACGGTCAGTGACGAGAAGTACGTTTGAGGTAGTGCATTACTTTTTTTGGGCTTAAACTGTGTCTATTACCGAAATCGTTCCATACACGTTTTTTAAGAGCGCCCAACCCGCCTTACTTTTCATACAAACGCTCGTACGTGATTATGGCGTTGTAACAGAACTTTATTAGAAACTTTTGAACTAACGTGAATCTTGTGCGCTATTTCTAAGTTTCCATTGAAATTAAAAATTAAAATTTGGAACAACAAATTCAGTATAAGTCTTTTGTTTATTTATTTTTTTATTTAATTTGTGTTTAAATTTTACCTGAACTTCGGCCGATCTTTTAGTACTCATTAATTGTAAAAGTAAAAAAAACATTTGCATATAAACCTTGCAAATGTAATGAAGATTCTAAATGAAAAATATCTATTTCACACACTTGTAAGGCTAACTGAAAAACACGTATTACCTGGAAAAAGTTTTATGAAATTTCCGCTCCCTATGAAAAGTTAATATTCGTTCAATGAATAGTTAATAATAATAATACTAATTTCGTACAATAGAATGCAAACTGAGCGCTCAGGTGCTATCTCTCTCTTTTTTCTTTGCTTTTTTTTCTATCATTGCGCTGGATGAAATAACAAGCATTTCAAACCATGCTCGCGTTGACGATAGACGGACCGGGAAGGGCCCTCTTAAGCAATGGTTTCAAACCAAAATAACCGGAGAGAACATTATTTTTTTACCTTTCTGTGACTTGTATATAGTGGTATAAGAGACGGGTGTTCAAAGTATTAGTTTAAAAACATTAGGGTCATAACGATAAAATAATCGATAACAATGACAGGTGGCAATAGAACAATCAGCACTGAATACGTTATTCAAACTGTCAAATTTCCAACAGCCTCCGAAATAAGGAGTTTTTAGGGTTCCGTACCCAAAGGGTAAAAGCGGGACCCTATTACTGAGACTCCGTTATCCGATTGTCTGTATGTCACCAGTCTGTATCTCATGAACCGTGCTAGCTAGACAATTGAAATTTTCCCAGACACAAAAAATACAATAATGAATAAACAAATGGGGCTCCCATAAAACAAACGTGATTTTTTATAGACAATGTTACGGAACCCTTCGTGCGCGAGTCCGACACGCACTTGGCCGGTTATTTTCATTTGCACAAATGTCGCGGGCTCTCCCTCAATTAGGGATTCAAATATTCCGCCTTCATCCGACTTCGAGGGTACCCTAAAGCTTTCGCAAGAAAATTCACTTTATTTTTCTCTCACCGATTAAATGATTTGTTGATTAAAGCCCATTTCTTTTTTCTTTATCGTTCATGACAACCTTTTCCAGGGCACGAAGCGGGGTCTTTGTTTCAATTACATTTTCTGTTATTCCTGGGCAGGTTTCCGTGCCTTCGTAAATATTTAATTAGTTTTCAGGTGAATAGCTGTGGAAATACTTTGATTTATGTTATAAATTGTCGATGTTGCAGTAAAATAAAATCTTTAAAAAAGATTTTAGGGTAGCGCGTCCGTACAAGTGGACGTATTTTTTTTTTCTAGAAAACCCATCGTGTGTGATATCCTTGAACAGGTCTTTCAAAAACATTGTGAACTTGTGAACACCATTTTTAGTTTTGCCATGTCTGTCTGTCCCTTCGCGATGTTAATCAGAAACTATAAGTACTAGAATTTTGTAATTTAGCCACAGAATTAATAATAGTATTACATACAGAACGGAAACTCGCACCGTCCCCCGCAATCTGGTGTCCCCGCAACCCTTCCCCCGTTATTGTGAGGTGTAAGCGGCAGTAAATCAGGGTTATTGGTAGTCGCACGTTGACATTACGCGAGTCACTTAGGATTATTGAATTATAATGGTGAGAAACTGCGTACATTATTATTGTTTATCCACGGAAAACAATAATTAACGAAAATTTTATAGATTTACGAGTGATGAAAACAGGTAAGCAAAGCAACAAATTCTGTGGTGGCGACCCTGATTGTTTAAATCACACATTTGACGTGTGCACGGACGGATTGTTTCGTTTGTAGTAGTACTAGGTATATATGCTGCTGCGTTTGTATGAAGTGCCATACCTGTGATTTGGCATGTATGTATATTAATCAAGCCAAAAATTACTTAAAATAAAAAGCTTCAAAAAATATTTGTTTAGGCCATCTCCCATACGAGTAAAATGAGAGTCAGTATTTTCTTTCTCGACCAACCCATTCTGTGAAATATAATTCAATTGTTCTTTTAAAACATTTAAGCTTGTGAACACCATTTTTCGATATAAGAATTTTTCAAAAGTCAAGTGACCCCCTCCCTCCCTCCTCTATTCTATAGATACTACACTCAGCTTTATCACCCGATTTCAGCTTTATCAGAAACCGGAAAGTGTGCCAAATCTAAGGCTGCGTCTCCACTCCGCTGTTCAAATTGAAGCGGAGCGGAGATTTCGAGCATTGTGATTGGTCAATTTCTCTCCTCTCTCGCTTCAGTGGAAACGCAGTCTAACTTGCAACATTTGATTACAGACAACGGCACATGTGAAACTAAATAAAAGCTTGTAAAAACCGAAATCTTATATCCTCCATGCTGGTCTGGGAGAAAAGAAAAAACTTAGAATGTACCAGCTGCTTCTCTGCCCGGGCAGATCGTAAGAGCCGATCGAGGGAATGGGTACAAAATCGAATCGTGTTAATAGGCGATGCGGCTAGCAATCCATCACTATTTTGATTCCTTCATCCACCTCCTTGCCTAAATCAAGCTAAAAGTGGCCTTTGAGTCTTGCAGCCCTGAGCTCTATCTGCTTAGAGCCGCAATACTCAAAATGCTCTGTCTGCCCCATTAGGGATAAAGACGTGATAGTATGTGTGTATGTATGTAAAAAACGAAAGGTAAAGCCTATGCCCAGCAGTGGAACGCAATGACAGGCTAATAAAAAGAAAAATAAACTATAAAAGAGAGAAAAGCAATGCTAACGTCAATCGGCCATTGTTTAACTTTCAGACCAAAAAAGGTTTATTGCAGCATTGTTTTTGCCAGGCAAGCCACAATACAATGTCTGCATACCGACAGTGGTTAATTTGATTTTACACAAGTATTTCCGTGCATCGATGAAACATGCGGACACAAAATATCAAAGTTACAGATATGAGATGTTTTCTATCCTAAAATAAACTGTCCCCTATATTTAAAAGTAGGAAAGCGTCATAGACAAGAGACATACTGTCGCACCAATCTGTTTTTTTACCTGCTTGGTCCAAAGGTTGACTGGCAAAAAGGCCATTTGGCGTTGAGTCCGCCATTTGTATACTTTTATTCGTGCAAATTATAACAGCCAAGATTTTGGGCACATATCGCAATGAATTATATACATTCTGACACTCGATCGTTATAATAACATTTGCACTCTATAACAATTAGTTTATTTTGACACTGGCTCGCTCCGACAATAGGGATATGTGGACTGGGTCAAAAATAAATTATTTGTTACAGTTAAAAAGTCACAAAAAAGTGTCACTTTACATTGATCATCTTTTTTTAACAAGGTTTATAAATGCAGAAAAACTGTTATTAAGTGTGTTATTTGACTAATTGTCATTTCATACAATCCCATAGATTTTTTTGGTTTTGACGTTTAGAAAAAAGTATCTGATTAACTTGTTGCCTTCTAGCGGATTACTATACAAATTTTAACGCATTTTAGAATCGTTCTTTGTAACAATGGTATTACATCTCTGTTATGCATTTTGAGCTTCGCGTTAATTAACACAAAGGCAATCGAACTTGGACGTTCAGTCATTTGAACAGCTATATCCCGGAAGGTTAACGAGCCACTTCTATTAAGCTCTGTAATTTGTGACTGAGTGCTTTTTGATCTGCGGTGAGAGTAATTAATTGCTATAAAATGCATTATTTTGTTAATTATTTTCGGTGTCGCCCTCGATAGCCGTGACCGCAGGTTCAATATTAACGCAGGCCTTTTAAACCCATTTAGGGCCCATTTTGAGTCGGCTAATTACTGCACGAAACAGGTTGGAACATGCAGTGCTTTTATATAGAACTGTACCTCCTTTTCTAATAATGAAACAAATATCACTATACTCGAGCTCCATTGTGTAAACGCAGGGATCCTATGAATAGGATAATCTAAATAGGAATGGTGTAAATCAAAACGAAAAATAACAATGTCAGTATGTCAAATTATTTATTTTTTATCAACCAATTTTCCTGTGTGGAGTTAACACACAAAGAGAATCATTACTCATTTAGTAGAACCACGGACAAATAAAGTTGCCCATAGTCCTATCGATAGGACTACGGAAAATTAAATTTTCCCGTAGTTCGATTGAACGGACCACGGGCAAAATAAATTGCCCATGGATCGACCAGTAGAACTCCGTGATAGGACCACGGGCAATAAACGCATTTTCAGCGTTCGACGGGCACTCTCGCCCTGTGTCGGTTTTTTGGGCGTCCGCATGATTGGTCTCATTTTGGGCGTCCGCATGATTGGTCTCACTAACGGCACAGAATTTATATAAGCCGTAAATACAGGGCAGAATCTTCTAAAGTCCCGCGCAATATCGTCCCCGCGCCTCTCCCCAAGTTAACAGATTGAGAATGTAGACCGATTGGAAATGGAGACCATTTGAGGAAGCAGACTGTTTGTGGAAGTTGACCGATCGGGAAAGTCGACCGATTGTACTGGAGGTGTTGGGCGGGCGTTTTTTTTCTTTTATTTTATATTAACTTTATTATAATACATATATGTAAATGGCGGACTTAAGGCCTGAGGCCTTTTCTACCAGTCAATCAACAGGTGATGCTGAGAAAGCCATCCTTTGGGGGTAAGTACAGCAGAATGTACATTGTTGTGTGAATAAAATAAAATGATACTCAGCTTCTATGAAGTGCCTTACCTGTACTCACGCTTGGAACCGTACGGCACTTTTGAACCATATTCTATGGTTCTCTAAAAATATGTACTTATTTATTTAGGTAATTATTATGTAGGTACCAACGACCAAACTACATGTTATCCAGGTCCCTCGTTTATGTCGAATTTACGGTGCCCTATTTACTACTTAATAAAGTGGGACAAAGAAAAATATAGACAGTTTCCTTTCCTCCCAACAGTGTCTTTTGTTAACATTTTCCCTGCGACTGATCTTAGCAGCGTGGCGCCATAGATGTTTCGTAACAATAAACGAAGATAATAAATTATTTGGAAAGGTGACTACTGAAAAAAGGAGATATTATCATCAGGTCTTTTAGTCTCCATTGCAGGAACACGATCCTCTCTGTACTACCAGAGCCATACTTGGCTGGAGCAGCCAGAGGACTTGGCCTACACTCTCCTCGCTGGCCAGACGGGTTGGAGAGGTGTTATTGATGTTATAATTATAAGCTTTGTCTAGCTAGTATTACCTAAGTCGCCTTCTACAACATCCACAGAAGGGCTTGGAGTGGCACGAAAAAACGAAGATATGCAGAATCATTAAGGTGCTAAGTGTTTTTCTATGCGATCGAATCACAAATAAAGAATTGTTTTGAATTTACCCTTCTTTTGAGTAATTGTTCTATCTTCTTATTCGTCGGTTGACTGGAAAAGATTCCACTATGGGATAAGTCTGCCGTTGTCATTTTACTCTTTTGTTATTATATGTAATTGTACTTTTTCATAGAACAATCCAGTTATTACAAACAAAGAAACAAACAAACAAGAAATTCGTAGGAAAACGAAGGTCAGTGATATAGTAAGGAGGAGGTCATCAATTAGACCCTTATCTTTTTTAATAAATATTTTTTGTATTTATGTTTTACGATATCTTTGCCACTTGTGACCCGAATTTGATAATTCTTTTTTAGTAGTAGTACCTAGTTGCATTGATACCATATTAATTCGGGGAAGATACGATGAAGAACTTTGGAGAACAGTTGAAAGAAAATGAAGTCGGTTTTTTTTATAACAAAATTAACTATTCAATTGAACATATTTCCCGCTTACCTTCATCTAGTGAAGGTTAACAAAGGGCGCATACTTGGAGGGTGTCGGTGTGCGGGGCGCGGGGCGCGGGGCGGGGTAAACTAGCAAGGTGGCCGCGGGGCAGAGGCCTACACGGCCTTTCAGAAGTTACGCTTACAGGTATTTACTTATTGAGGGCATTGTGAGATCCCGGACAAAAGGGCTGCGAGCTAACTTCTGACATTTAAGGAAACAGGAAAAGAAAACCTAAGACCGGCTCTAAAGGACACGTATCCGTAGCCGTGAAATAAGTAATTAAAAAAAACTTAAGATGTGTCAAGGGACACCCGGATAGAACGAAGTTCCTTTCGATTGATTAGAAGAGAGAGAGAGAGACAGACAGAGAAACACGTGCACGCCGCACGGCTTACAACTATAGCAAAAAGTGTCGTTACAACTTTTGGCCATATTTTTTTCCGCCTAGCCCCCTTTCGAAACGCGCGATAAGGAACTTCGTTCCAAAAAAACTGAATTAGGTTGCCTTAAATTGCGTTTTTATCTGGCACCGTTTATAAGAACACCATTCTAACAAACGCTCAGAATGGTATAAGTACCTAGTAGAGTATGTCCATCTATTCAGAGATGTAATGCAGTTATCGTTTATACCTACTTAACCTTTGAACCAAGGATCCGGGGCAGGATTTTTAAGAAATAACATTATTTTATAATACATAAATACATACTATCACGTCTTTATCCCTAATGGGGCAGACAGAGCATTTTGGGTCTTGCGGTTCTATGCAGAGCCCAGGGCCGCAAGACCCAAAAGCTACTTTTAGCGTCATGGTGGGCGAGAAGATGGAAAAGCAATCAATACAGTGATGGGTTGCTAGCCGCATCGCCTGTTAACATGATTTGCATTTTTGCCCATTCCCTCGATCGGCTTTTACGATCTGCATGGGAAAAGAAGCAGCTGGTACATTCTAAGTTTTTTTTTTATTTCTCCCAGACCAGCATGGGAATAATGAAATAAATAAGTTTACACTTTTTGTACAATTTATTATGAAAGGCAAAACTAGGTACTTATTGAGACAAATCGAATACGCCCCTCGATGGAGTTGCGTCATTTGTTACTGAGTTATATCAACCACCTCCCGTCTCCGTGATCTTACATCGTTTAACATAAAGCGCTCGTTAAGACAAATCAAACGAGTCCTACCCAATGAGGTTATGTTGTTTTATAACCGAGTTCTGTCGCAATTCTCCCGGCTCCATCATCAGAACAGCTCATTGACTCCATAATATTGTATTGTCATCCGACTTACACAAGTAGGCCAAATTTCAGCTCAATCGATTGATAACTGGTTGAAAATTGAGTTGCTAGATTTGACCAAAACAAACATACAAGATACGTTGAAAGTTAAACAAAAGCTCATAAAATGAGCCAGGGTTTTTATTAAATCATCTATCACCCTTCTATTCTACCCTTTCAAACACACCAAAACTGCCTCCGTGGTGTAATGGTTAGAGCGTTTGGCTCATACCCGGAGGTCGCGGGTTCGATTCCCAGCGGGGGCAACGACTTTGTGTTGTTGTCCTAGTTTGGTTAGGATATTGCAGGCCGATCACCTGATTGTCTGATAAGTAAGATGATCCGTGCTTCGGAGGGCATGTTAAGCCGTCGGTCCCGGTCACTGTCTTTAACATTGGTCGTTACCTAAAACCATGTCAGAGGCCTTTAAGGCGGTTTAAAAACTCTTGACACTAGTGTTAGTCACTAACACACACGATAAGAAGAAGAAGAACACACCAAGGCATTCTTAATTCTGTAGATGGCTGGGTCGAAAATAATTCGGTACAGTTTATGCAATAAAACGCTACGAACAGTATTACTAAAAAGAAGAAGAAGAAGAAGAAGACTTACATTGATCATATCCATTTTCAACATGGTTTATATTTATTAATTAATGCAGAAAAACTGATATTAAAAGCGCTATTTGACTCCAAAAAAGTATGACATCGTATACTTTTCTATTTTTTGCAAATCCAATAAAAAAAGTTTTTGACGTTTAGAAAAAGGTGTCTGACATTATTTGACTAGTTGCCATCTAAGTTTTATGTTTTCGTATGCTTTACGCTTATAAAACGATTAAAAGCAGGTCCATAAAAGCTAGCAAGCGACGTGAAGTGAATAGAGGACTGCCTAGAATTGAACGGGAAAAACAGCGATATTATGTGGCGTCTCCTCTAGCACTTTTGTACTTCTATGGAACACTGACAAAGGCCAACATTAATACGGGAAAAAGGAAAAGAGATTTATTGTAACAAATGTGACAGATGGGGTGTCGCGTTCGGGATTGACGTCTGTCGATGGCGTGTAAGCCCTGACTCCCAAATCAGGTTACCTTTACGAATAAACAATGTACAAAAATAACTTGTTACGTACCTACGTGTTGTTTTTACTTGCCGGTCTGAGAGGAAAGAAACAAGATATGTGTAGGTTGTTTGCAAATCTCAAACGCGACAAAGGAAAAACTTATGTATGAAATTTGCGTTTTAAGCACTCTAGTGTCGGAGGCCAAGATCCACTTTGGGTCGCTGCGCCACCGTAGTAAGTAAGTAAGTAAGCACTCTAGTGACGTAAAAGAGTGTCAGTAGTACCATCAATGGTACTAATCAATGGTATTTCTGACATCATCATCATCATCATCATTTCAGCCAAGGACACAGGCCTCACCCAAAGATTTCCAAAATGACCGATCAAGAGCGGCCTGCATCCAACGCCTTCCAGCGACCCTGGTCAAGTCATCTGGTATCTTGTAGGTGGGTGCTCTACTTCTGACATAAAGGGCTTTAGTTCGATACTTTTCACAGAATATTTAATTTATTGTGACGTCATATAGCCTTTAACCAGCGTACATACATACTATCACTATCACGTCTTTATCCCTAATGGGGCAGACAGAGCATTTTGGGAAGATGGAAAAGCAATCAATACAGTGATGGGTTGCTAGCCGCATCGCCTGTTAACATGATTTGCATTTTTGCCCATTCCCTCGATCGGCTCTTACGATCTACCCGGGAAGAGAAGCAGCTGGTACATTCTAAGTTTTTTCATTTCTCCCAGACCAGCATGGGAATACAGCATACATACATAACCATCATACAGTCAAGATAATTCCAACTATTCTTCGTACCGGTATCAATTCAAGTCGTATCGGTCGGTAGTTCCGCTACTCATCGCTGGATGGCGTTCTTAACAGTCGGGGATTTTTTAAATTGCCTAGCAAACAAACTTATTTCTACAAATATCTTATGTCACTTCTATAAATACTAGGTATAGGAGGAACTCGGAGTTCGCACAGCGCTTTCACAAGTTGAGCTACCCGGGGCGTGGTCTTGGACTTGGATTGGTGACCACAAGTAACACAAAAGCTTCTCTGGCATTTTTCCAGCTCCTCCGTACTTCGAAAGGAACGTTAAGGGTCCCCCGACCCTAGACCAAAATACAACTTTCCATACAAACGTAGTCTACGTTTTATTTCAAAACGACATGTCCGATTTGGGCAAAATTTTGTAATTTTAAAGATATTGCAATTATCTAGGTTTATAACTAGTTTCCTACAGTAAAAATATGAACTTGAAATAGAATATAGTGTTTTATATCATTTTTGACCATTAGTATGGGAAACTACTAAATCGTTATATTTTCTTACCAATTAATAATTTTACCATAGGAAACCCAATATAACCCTAGATAATTGCAATTTCTTTACAATTACCAATTTTTACCGGAATCTGACATGTGGTTTCAAAATTAAACGTGTACTACGTTTGTATGGAGAAGTCTAGGGTCGCCGGACTCTTAAGCCGTCGGTCCCGGCTGTCATCATTGTATGGCAGTCTTTAAGCCATGTCAGATCAAGCAGCTTAAAAAATCTGACTCCAGTAGGCACTTACACGTAAAACAAAACCTTTATGCTATTATTATTTTAATTGCTTAGAAAATTGGTATATAAAATGCCTTGTGTACGAGATATAAGTATTGTTTACGTTACACGAGGGTTATATTATCGTGTTCGTGAATATTATTCATAACAAAAGATGTTTCCCCGAAAACAGGATTGAATTTCTTTCTCTTTTGCCTTACTAAGTCGTTCTCACAATAAGAAGTATCTACAAAGATATACTTATGAACTTTATACCACGCAAAATAACAATCCTACTGTGTGTTTACATCGGAGGCGTTTCTTTCTTTAGGAACCCAAATATAGTGTTAGTAATCTAACAGAATAGAATAAATTTATTGAAGTGAAATGAAGCGTCTCAGTTTCGAGACTGTCCACAAAATGCTTATGTCCGTCTGTCGCTCTGTTCTCGTCACAATCGAGGATACCGCCGCGATAGTAGCGACCTCAATGAAAATAAATTATTTTTGGGAAAACGGAGATGTTATTTCAAATTCTGTCAAGTAAAAATCTAGATAATCTTTTAAAGCATTTATTGCAATATAATATATTGTCTAAGCAGCAACCGTCAAGCCTTAGTTAGCGTTTATGCCAAAAGTGGCCGTTTTTAATATTAATGAATTTTAGAGCAAGACGGTTGCCGCTTATATGATATATTATATTGCAATAAATACTTTAAAGGAGTATTTAGATTTTTACTTGACAGAATTTGAAATAACATCTCCGTTTTCCCAAAAATAATTTATTTTCATTGAGGTCGCTACTATCGCGGCGCTATCCTCTTAAATATATGCGCAGCAAACCTCCCTTCGCATGCAGTTTCTGATTCCTCTCTGTCTCGAGCAGCCTGATTGTGCAATTACCATTGATTGGTATTAAATTTCTCACTGCAGTACAATTATATATTCTGTGTGCGGTCTGTAATAGTGCGGGGGAAAACTCGAGACCTTGAGTCCACATTTTAGAGCTTAGACTTATAATCATCATCAGGTCTTTTGTCTCCACTGCAGAAACAACCTCTCTGTACTACCAGAGCCATACTTGGCTAGAGCAGCCAGAGGACTTTGGCCTACACTCTCCTCGTCGGTCAGACGAGTTGGGGAGGTCTCATTGATGTTTATAAACTTTGTTCAGCTTGTATATCCTAAGTCGCCTTCGATGACATCCACGGGAGGACTTGGAGTGGCTCTATTCTATTCTGCCAAAAACCAAACAGCGAGGACACATATACTCGATCAATGTTGCAACACATTGAGCTTCTTTAAGCCTGAATTATTAGCGAGTTTCCGTTCAAGCTCTTCAAGTTTTTCATTAGTGCTAGCGTATTTTCTCGTGAGCTCGAGTCTCCTAGTAATACTTCAGTTTCCTTGGAAGCTGGAGACTTCCTTGCGTCTTTATGTACAGAGCGGTATTATGAGCGTGGTAACAGCCACGGAAATTTCCCATCAAGACCTTTAAACCGCAGTTTAAGACTACTTGTTTTAATCTACATTTTATTGGGTCAAACTTTATTCGAGTCTAGTTTTCTAACTCGACTTTCACAAAGACTATGGTCAGATTAATGTTTTTTTTAGAGTCGAGTCACAACTCGAGACTTTCACTCTGGACTCGTGAATTTTTAAGAACCTTGCCCGTGTTCCTGGAGATCACACGCAGATGGCGCTAGTCTCCTAACAACAAGTACTTTTATTTAAAACACACCGAGTAAAATTGAGTCGAGTATATAAATATGGACTCGAAAACTAGAGTTTTGTCCAACACTAGGTCTGTAGCGTTGACAGCGAACTACAATACTATGGAAGCATAATCAAAAAAATGAACATACCAAAAGTACATTCAAGCAGGCGGTACCCAAAAGTTACACCTAGTTTTCCGCCAATGCGGTTACTGACATTACTTCGCATCAATCATTGGACCAATCAGTGATTGTTGTTTGACGGTACGTCAAAAAGGCATTAGC
This sequence comes from Acrobasis consociella, assembly GCA_963555685.1. Classification (NCBI taxonomy): domain Eukaryota; kingdom Metazoa; phylum Arthropoda; class Insecta; order Lepidoptera; family Pyralidae; genus Acrobasis; species Acrobasis consociella. The sequence continues at coordinate 2,099,948 of OY743104.1, read as the reverse complement.
CGACAGACGCTTCGTAATGCAACAGTCGTATTAATACAAAATAGGCAGGACGATTGCAAAAAACATGGTTGGCCCATCGGTTAGATTATTAAAAAATGTTGTACACATATTTTATCTTTTCTCTGAGAAATAAAAATTGACGAAGATACAGCGCATATGAGCGGCCCCGACTCTGGAACTTATAAGTTCCAGTAAAAATTCGCAGAGATACGGAGCTTCTATAGAAGACGTGATATCTTCGGCAACCGTGGACCGATTTTGATGATTCTTTTTTTATTTGAAAGCCCTGACTCCCAAATTGGTCCCATATTAATTTGGTGAAGAAACAATAAAGAACTTTGGAGAAATGAAAGAATATCCTGAAAAAAATTAAAGTCGGTTGTTATTTTTTGTTAAAAATTTGATTATTTGATAAACTGAAAATGGGTCCATTAGTTTTGGATGATCGAAAAGACGGAATGATCAGAATAATTATTTTCTGACATTGTAGTCACCCCTATTTGTATTACCATTTCGGGCGATTATAATATTTGAAGTTCCATTTCCATTGGTATTTAGTTCGCTGAGCGTCGGCCACAGTCGGCCACATCCCCCCCACCGCGATCTGTGAGTTTGTTACGTAGCACTAAAATTATTGTTATATCATTGTTACAGTAATACGAGTAGTTAGTTGGTATAATTGGCCAAGCGAGCGAAGCGAGGTCTCTAATTAGAGTTGGGGGCGAAAACACATGTAATGTATGTATGTTTGTACTGCGATAACTGCCAAACTGATGGTCTAAAATTGCGTAGGAAATATAATAGGAAATATAATTTCATTCCTCTTTTATTGTTAGATGAACTTTTCCTATTGAGTGTGTGGTATTTTTTTAGGCAATAAAGTAAATTATATTCAATTCTAAATATCAATAGAATTTTCAAGTTTGTTGGGCGCCAAAATCGGTCCCCGATTTTGTGGCAAACGAAACTATAGCGCTTTCTAACTTTGGATAGCACCATCTAGGTGATACTTATGGAACTGAATTAATAATCGAGGTCTATGTTCGCGGTGAACTACTAGTATAGAGGCAATGACAGGGGTACGCGTTCCTGCTATTTTATCAATGTTAATGAGAATTTTAAGTTAATGACTTTAGATAAAGCAAAACAGGTTTGTCAGGATCGTAGCAAGTGGAGGTCCACAGTCTCTACCTACCCCTGTGAGAAACAATCGTGATATTATGTATGTATGTGGGAGATAAATGTTTATTTACCTACAAAAATATATTTGTGTTGATATTTTATTATTGTACATAGCAAAATGGCACCTGCCTATCGTAAACAACAGCTGCGGTTAATATCCCCACTATTGCCTTGTTTTGAACGGCGTATAAAAGCGTCGCTCAGTCGATAAAATACTCAGTCTTGTTCGAGCCGCCGTACTGCGCACAACTCGTTTGTGTACTTTGCTGTGACTTGGCCATGACTCATTTCACTGTGATTATTGTAATAGATTGGTGATCTGATTTATTACAATGACTGTTTATTTCAGCCTGAAGATAAGCCCAGATGGACACAGAACATCTGTGTGGGCCAGAGTATTTCATTTTACACATGTGGTTGTAATGCATGGATCAGCGCGAGGAAGGGCACTCATCTTATCGTCACGCTCTTTATTTTTTTAGGTACCGCGTAAAAGCCACCCTGGCTCTCACATGTATGTTTGTAATGAGCATGTTACTGATCATTGGCAAATAGTACAAGACATGAGCGAGCTCTAAGGTCTAGTCACCGCACGAGCATATTGTCATGTTCAAACGTTTGTACACTTTGAGCTATAGTAAAATGTTCTTACTCGTATTTTCAATACTTTCCTACTTTCCGACAACTCAAACCAGATCCTTTTTTAGGGTTCCGTAGTAAACAAGGAACCCTTATAGTTTCGCCATGTCTGTCTGTCTGTCTGTCTGTCCGCGGTCCTACTCAGAAACTAAAAGTACTAGAAAGCTGTAATTTGGCATGGATATGTTATATTAATCATGGCAAAAAAGTCGTAAAATAAAATCTGAAAAAATATTTTTTTTTAGGTTAGCTGCCATACAAGTAAAGAGGTAGTCAATATTTTTTTTCTCGACAAACACATTGTGTGGGTTGCCGTTGAATAGGTCTTTCAAAAACATTGGGAGCTTGTTAACACCATTTTTGGATTTAGGGATCCGTTTCTGAAATATTTGAGTTTAAAGTGAAATTTTTTGTTGGAGGCAAGTGTCCCCCCTCTATCTGCTAAACGGTTATATATGGCCACGTGAAAAAATTCACAGCTATAGTATATATAATGTAGTTTAAAGAAAAACTATCAGAGCTAAGTAGGGTATACAAATTAAAAAGTTATAGGCAATCAACTTATAAAATGTACTCGAAAAAAGAAATTTCATACAAATTCAATAGATAATTAGTTTTTAAACGTTTTTAGTGGCACAAAGTCAAAGTTGGCATTTGGAACTACGGAACCCTAACTTCGCGTGGCCCGACATGCACTTGGCCAATTATTAAACGTCAAAACAAATTTATTCTATGGAATTTGTATAAAATATAGAAAATTGACGTCAAAGTTTCTTGGTGTCAAATAACGCTCTTAATATCTTAGACTACCTGCAAACCTACTTATTTTTCTAATAGAATGGTAAAAAAATCTAATATTACCTATTTTAATATCCTAAATTCACTAGGCAAGTGAAATTTTATCTCAAAATACGTTAGCATACTTTACGTCATATTAAATCATTTCAGATGCGTTATCAGAGCTTCGGCTATTCCCAGCGGATCCCGGAAGACAAATAAGCTACGCAGCGTAAGATACGCCGACGGACCCCCCCTTTCCCCTCCCCTAAGTTGTTTATTTTCGTGCGTGTAAGTGGCCAACACTGGTGTTAGATTTTTTTTGCTATCTAAAGGCATCTGAGGGGTTACGTTAGTCATACGAAAGCCTCGTCCTATTTCTATGTCAAACCAAATCAGACTTTATTATTAAACGTTAGTGTTTAAGGTTGCTTGACACTGAAACGCGGATACGCAGTAACGTCCATCTTGCGTACCGCCTTTGGAGTAATCGCCCTGACATAGCTTGAAGACTGCCATGAAGTTAAAAGAATAACTATCAGAGCTAAGTAGGGTGAACAAGTTATTTTATTAAGGTTACTTTTTAAACTTTAGTCTTTAAACCGTGAGGTGTGAACTCAAAGTTGGCATTCGCAACTACGGAACCCTACAATGCGCGTGGCACGACACGAACTTGGCTGGTTATTTTTTTAAATTTTGTCTCTTAAAAATAATTTGTCCGATTTTAGCAACATCTTTCAATTTTACTCTTATATTCCACACGGAGGCGGCGTCTGTTTGTGGAATAAACCGAAAGAAAATGAGTTGTGAATTTCTCAGAACAGAAAATTCATAACTCAAAAATTTCTTCCCGTTTATATTTGTGCACGCGGAAGGTTAATAACAGGCCAAGTGCGTGTCGGGTCACGCTCAGAGCGGAGTTCCAAAGTTAGGCGTTATAACATTAAAACTTTTTCCATTTTACACGTTTACTACCCATTTTAAACAAGTTACAACTTTAAGTAATTGCCCGTTAAAAAGTCAGGGGTAACTGACTGTAGGTCGCGTGACACTGGGGGATTACTCTAAAAGCGGTACAAAAGGCTGACGTTACTGCGTACCCGCGTTTAAGTGTCAAGCAACATTAAGCATTAATGTGTGATGATAGAGTTTAATTTGGTTTGATATAGAAATAGGATGCGAATGATTTGCCGTGTGGTTTCCGAAAGAGTAGATAAGGGCCACTGCAAGTCCTCCCGTGGATGTCGTAGAAGGCGACTTAGGAAATACAAGCTAAACAAAGCTTATAAACATCAATGACTCTTTAACCCGTCCGGCCAGCGTGGTGAGTGTAGACTGCAAGTTCTACTCTGGCTGCTCTAGCTAAGTATGGCTCTGGTAGGACAGAGAGGGTCGAGCTCCTGCAGTGGAGACAAAAAGACCTGATGATGATGATGATGAGAAATAGGACTTTTTTGGTTAAAACTAACGTGAGATGCAGTCATTATTAATTTCAAAACACGGGTAACTCACGTATAGAGTCAGCTACTGCCGACATGTTTCGACCTCATCCGGAGGTCTTCATCAGGGCGAATGTGACGAGAGGCCCGTACACCTCCGGATGAGGTCGAAACATGTCGGCAGTAGCTGACTCTATACGTGAGTTACCCGTGTTTTGAAATTAATAGAGAAATAGGACGTTACTATCGTAAGACTGACGTATTATAGGAGTACCCTGGTCGCGGACCGTCACCGACTAGTGTCACGAAGTATCGCTGGCATACTATCGCTTAGCTCAATTCAATTCAATTCAAATATATCTTTATTATCATATCATCATCATCATACTATCACGTCTTTATCCCTAATGGGGCAGACAGAGCATTTTCGGTCTTGCGGTTCTATGCAGAGCCCAGGGCCGCAAGACCCAAAAGCCACTTTTAGCGTCATGGTGGGCGAGAAGATGGAAAAGCAATCAATACAGTGATGGGTTGCTAGCCGCATCGCCTGTTAACATGATTTGCATTTTTGCCCATTCCCTCGATCGGCTTATACGATCTGCGTGGGAAGAGAAGCAGCTGGTACATTCTAAGTTTTTTTTTTATTTCTCCCTGACCAGCATGGGAGACTTTATTATCATAGGATATTTATAATATCTCTTAATAATCGTCATTATTTTGTTGCACAATTGTTGACGTCAGATGGTTACTTACAGCTAAGTTTACTACCGCTTCCAAAGCGCTAGTGCAGAAGAAGCGGTAACAAACTGCACTGCAGCATTTTCTCCAAGGACGTCAACTCACAATTAAGCTGTCTGTAGGAGCCCTTACAGAAGGAGTCTCACCAACGACTAAGTTTAAAACTGATTGAATTCGCAATTTTCTGCACAGCGAGCTCCGTGAACAAGCGACTCGCGTACAGTCCACAACAAATTGTGACATTTTGTAAGTACAATATGTTACTTATCTGTTTACGAGTGGTTTTGTAAGGTTTAGCGAACCCCGAAACGTTAAAGTTGATCGGAAAAATTGTTTAGACAAAAAAGTTGCTTTTGAATAAGGGTAGCAAAAAAGATTTGACATTTTTTAAATATTTCGAAATGGCTGAGATATGAGATTTTAACCACTTTATGTCCACTATTTTTAAAAATGTCTAATAACAGAATTAAAAAAATATCAAAATTTCTCGTAAATTTTACGAAAATCTATTGAGAAATGCGCCCGTAGGCGAGAATAGTCGAAAAAATTGATAGGACTGAACACTACGCCTTCGTGGTGTAGTGGTCAGAGCGTTCGGCTCATACCCGGAGGTCGCGGGTTCGATTCCCGGCGGGGGCAACGACTTTTCGTTGTTGTCCTAGTTTGGCTAGGACATTGCAGGCTGATCACCTGATTGTCTGATAAGTAAGATGATCCGTGCTTCGGAGGGCACGTTAAGCCGTCGGTCCCGGCCACTGTCTTTGACATTGGTCGTTACCTAAAACCATGTCAGAGGCCTTTAAGGCGGTTTAAAAACTCTGACACTAGTGTTAGTCACTAACACACACGATAAGAAGAAGAATTGATAGACAGCCGGACAAACGCATTTTTGGCCAATTTGAAACTGAGACGCTACTAATAAAGTATCGTTTGGTCATATCGTAGCTTCGAACCCCAGGTCATATGGTTGTACCGAACCCTATGTTTTGGGGACGCTTTAAGTAGGCTATATTGTTATACCCTTTCATTCCAATCCTTGAAAGCGAAACAAGCATCATAACATCCAGACTTCCATATATTTAGACATCCATTAAAAAACTCGCATTTACGATCAAAATGAACAAAAATTTTGCATACTTACTTGTGTATTATTGTGTAAGCCGGATGACAATACAATATCATGCAGTCGATGAGCTATTCTTATGTTGGAACCGGGAGATTCAACAGAACTTATTATAAAACAACAAAACCTTACTGAGTAGGACTTGTTTGATTCAACTTGACGAGCACTATGGTAGATGATGTCTAGGGTCTGATCATGAAGACGAGAGGTGGTCGTAGACGATTTTGGGTTTATTACATTTGTTTTATTAAGAACATAACACTCACAATAAAAGCTTGTACATGTTTTTATTAAACTTACTGACGTGTTTGCGGACAAGTTGAAAATCTAAAAGTTACAGAGCAAGTTGAATACTCTTCTTGTACTAAGTTTCTTCGGCACTGTCGACTTTTCAACTCCATATGGTTAGCCGGCAAAGTTTAATAAGTTTGCCCGGCCGCCGTCGATCTAAACTTTGCTGGTTATCCGGCCATTTGATACAGTAATGATCTCCTAACCGATGTATGATAAATTGAGTTTGGTTTTAAACCACAGAAGGGTTAAGCAGAGTGGTTTCCAGCTTAGCTGGAACACTATAGTCAAAGTCAAAGAAAAGTCATCTAAAAAATTTTTTTTTTTATAGTCTGGGGCTTCGAGACTATAGTGTTCCAGCTAAGCTGGAACACTATAGTCAAAGTCAAAGAAAAGTCATCTAAAAAAATTTTTTTTTTATAATCGGGGGCTTCGAGACCGTGGGCTTCGCGGAGAAACAAATTTTAAAATTCGGGTGATTCCCGGCCGGATGCTTCGCGGACTATGGGTTTAACGGCCGGACCCCATATAATTATCATAATATTTCGGAGTTTCAATTCACGCTGGAAATATGACTTTATTTTCAACACCTGTTAAAAAAAGATTATCAACACTAACCATCTCGATGAAGCATGATTCGATCAAGTCAGCTTTTAACCAACCTGCATCAAAATCGGCCCATTCGTTTATTCTCCACGATCGTTCGTTTTTCGTGTGTGTAAGTGGCCAACACTAGTGTCAAATTTATCAGGCAGCCTAAAGGCATCTACCATAGCTTGACGACTGCCGTACAATGATGACAGCCGGGACCAACGGCTTGTATGTGCCTTCCGATGCACGGAGGAGCTCGAGAAATTTCTATGCCTCTTGTGGTCACCCATGCAGTGCGTAAATAGCCTTTTTTGTGCCCTGTGCGAGCTTCTATAACTGCGCCCTTGTTTTTTTAAATATTATAGATACCCTAGAGCAATGCTATGTTTAGGTCTACTTTATTTCATTCAGGATGATAAAATAAAGCACAAGGAACTTGGTGTTGGTGGACCAATTATCTAATATTTTGGAAGAAAAATCTATTTTTTTAAAGAATTGATGTGGGCAAACAAGCAGATGAGCCATCTGATATTAAGTGGATCCCTCGCCTATTATATAGCCGGCCGGCCGCTTAACTCCGATAAACACTAATCACAAATACGCTCGTGCGCTGCCAAAAAAATGAGCGCGATGTTTTGTCTAATTTAGTACATGTTTTTGATGATACGTACGTATGTGTTGGAATCGAGCACTAGGGACGCAGCGGGAACTTATCAGGAGCAAACCGAAAAAATAATAGTCCTGCCTGATCTGACCGTTCTTGCGCCCCCCAGAGTCTACGCCCTGTGCCTGGGCACCGGTGGCACCGCCCTATTTACGGCACTGCACCCATGCAAGTGCAGACCACGCCCGGCGTCGCTTTATGAAAGCGCTAGCAATGTGCATTCCCGTCGGGCCACCGCTCCTCTGCTCGCTTCGATGCCTCAGACAGACAAACAGCCCATTTACAGTCTAGATCTAATGGCTAAGTATCAAGTACTTACCCTCGCTGAGCAGCGGCTGCACATCGACGTCGGGCCTTCCAGCTGGACACAGAGGGAGCGCCGGCGAAGCCGCCACCCCGCCATCTGTTTCGACCTGCAACAAGCAATACCATTTCATCATCATCAGATCTTGTTTGTTTGTTATTAATAACTTCATTGTGCCAAAAACAAAATAAAGTACAAAAAAATCGAAAGAGCAAATATGCAAAGGCTGACTTATTCCATGTAGGGATCTCTTCCAGACAACCTGCGACAGATTTAGAGGACATAGATTGAGGAAACTCAATTATGCAAGGTCTTTGTCTCCACTGCAGGAGCACGACCCTCTCTACACTACCAGAGCCATACTTGGCCAGAGCAGTCAGAGTTCTAGATCTACTTGCCATGCATGTAAAGTAGGAGTAAATTTCATTTTCTCGACCAACCCATCTGGAGTATCGTTAAATAGGTATTGCAAAAGTATTTAGAGCCTGTGAACACCATTTTTCGATTTATTCATGGAAATTAAGTCGTAATTGATGAAATACATAATCTAAAAGGTAAAGGGGTTATTATAGATCGGCATTATACATTGGGTCAATGAAATAAGCATCAGTCCCCAATCCAGCCATTTCGCTAACAGCAGATGGGTCGTCCTGAGACCGGAGTCTGGACCCGTAGGGTAAGGACCGATACACACTCACGGAACTAAATAATCCTTTAGTTTTCCACAACTCAAACCAGATACTTTAGATTAAAAGAAGAATGGTGAAAGTTGTTCTATAGACAATACAATAAATACCTTTATTGCATAAAATAAAGCACATTATTATCTTAAAAACTAGGAAATGCGCAAAAGGCGGCCTTATCGCTAAGCAATTTCTTCCAGGCAACCTATATAGAAAAAAAATAGTGATAGAAAATTAGGTAGTGCATATTTTTTATGTAATTAAAACTTGAAAAAAATATAAGTGTATTTATTATGAATAGAAGCAATTAAAATGTATGAAATATACTTCACATTACAAACATAACATTTCTTAGAAAAATAATACACTGCATATACAATACAATACAATACAACCCAGTGTATTATTTTCTCCAAGAAATAGATTGCCTTGACTGTAAAATAGATTGATTGATCAAAATACATTTTGTAACCAAAACGTATTTTAGGAACGAAGTTCCTTTTTGGACACGGTCTCAAATTGGCGGATGGCGGTAGGCAAAAAAGTGTAAGATTTTTCCGTCACGAACATTTTAGGGGATGGAATTTTTTGGGGGTTTAAGGGCCTCCGCTAAGTTACGCAGACGCACGCGACGGGTTTAGTCTATCTCTGTCACAAACGCTATACGTGCGATAGAGACAGATGACCCGCGACGGATTCTGCTGTCTCTTTCGCATTTAGGGTTTGTGACAGGGATAGATCAAACCCGCCGCGTGCCGAAGGCCCTCAGGGGTTTCAATTTTTGTAATTTCATTCCAACCGAGTGTTCAAGACAGTCATCTATATTTACAAGTTTTGATTTAACTTGCAGTGTGTCAAATACAAATACAAAATCTCTTTATTGTAGAACACAGGTAAATACGGTGTTACAGGTTATCTTTTCTTGATTGTATGTATGTATTTTTGTTTAGTTCAAATCTCGCAACTCAATTTTAAACCACTTATCCTAGCTGAAATTTTGCACATTAGTAGCAGTTAGTAAGTCGGATGACGATACAATATTATGAAGTCAATGAGCTTCTGTTCTCTTTCTGAGCTCTTCGATATTTGACGGAACTCAGTTATTAAACAACATAACCTCATTGAGTAGGACTCGTTTGATTTGTCTTGACGAGCAATTTGTGGTAGGCAATACCTAGAATCTGATCACGAACACGGAAGGTGGTCGATGGAACTCAGTAATAAAACGACGCAACTATCGAGTTTAGGCTTCTTTTCATTTGTCTTCAAAAGTAAATTGGTAAAACAAAATAGTTTAAAAAAAAAACTTATCCTGCTAGTAAATGCAAAATTGAGTTGGTATATTTGTTTATTTGTTACCTCTTCACGCTTCATCCACTGAACCTGTTTAGATGAAATTTGATATGGATATAATTTGATACCCAGGGAAGGACATAGGACAGTTTTTATCCCGAAATTCCTACGGGGAGCGTAGCCCACAGGCACTGCTCGTTTTTAATAAAACCTTCCACCATAGACGCGGCCTTACGGCACCGGGCCGAGTTAACAATGAATGTAATGGATTCTTTACCGTGACACTTGCCGGGACTGTCCCGACAAAACTGAGCAAATAAACAGCTGCCAATTGTGGATATGCTTTGTCATTTTAGACGATTTTACACTTTTACACGTCTTTTTAGGGTTCCCAAAGTAAAAAGGGCACCCTATTATTTCAGTGTCTGTCCGTCCGTCAATCCGTCTGTCTGTCACCAGGCTGTATCTCAAGCACCGCGATAGCTATACTCCATTTGGTTAGGTATTTAAATAAATGTAAAAACTCTTGACATGTCTTTTTATTTAAATATACACTTTATAAATCAATACCTTTGCAAATTACTTAATGTATACTTATGAATTATGTAATGTATAACTTATAACATAATAACTTTGTAAAAAGACAATACCTAACCAAATGGAGTATAGACAGTTGAAATTTTCACAAATTTAATTTAATTTTAAAACAAATACTTAAAACAAAATAAAAAAATATTTAAGGGACATACAACAAACGCGATTTTTTATAGATAGGTTATTGTACGGAACCCTTAGTGCGCGAATCCGATTCGCACTTGGCCGGTTGTTTAATTAAAACGTGGATCCCCGAAAATGATCGGCGTGGCAGGGGTAGGACTAGAAAGCGTTGGCGCGATGACTTAGACGCTTTCCAGCGTGATTGGTCAGAAGCAGCTCTGGATAGAGATAAATGGAAAACAATGGGAGAGACATTTGCCCAGCAGTGGGACAGTAGAGGTAATAAAAAAAAGTCTTTTGTTCCTAATGGCAGGGCCAGATTAATCCTAAAAGGGCTCCAAGACAATGCTATTTTCAGGGCATACTCCCCTTTTTTTACTTTCTAAAATACATTTTTATTTATAACTAGCCGAAGCCCGCGACTTTGTTCACGTGGACTTTATGTCTCTGGAAGATGCTCATCAGGCTGAACAACTTTTACTAAGGCGGCATTTTTATATCTCTTATAGTTTAGCTGGACCATTATGGTTCGGCATCAGGCGTTCCATTTTCCAAAATTATTTATACCCTAAATGTTGCCCAGACTTAATAGCTTTATAACAAAGAAAGTTTCATTCGAATCCGTCCAGTATTTCCGGAGATTAGCGTGTACAAACAGACAAACAGACAGACATTTTTTTTTAATTCTTACTCTATTACTACGTCTCCATCGCCTCCATTTTTTTTTTTGGAAATATATTTAATGTACAGACACACTTTTTTACTGTTTTATTATATGTATAGATAGATAAAAGTCGAAACCATCAGTAAGAAACGATCGAAAATGTACCATTTTTATGAAATGTACGACAAATGAACAGGTTTTAACCGTAACTAAGGAAATCTTTATGAAAAATCCAGCGTTCGTGTGTATATTCCAACAAAATTTCTCGAGTATTGTTGAACAAGCATACATTATGTACAGTGAGGCAAAGAAATATGTGACGAGGCCGGCCCTCTACCTAAAAAAATATTATATACCGAAAATAATATCAACATGAAAATGTATATTCAGGAAGATTATCACGTTCTGAATACAAATTTTTACTTTAATATTATTTGGAACGAAGTTCCTTATCGCGCGTTGCGAAAGGGGGCTAGAGGGAAACATTAAGACCAAAAGTTGTAACGACACTTTTTGCTATAGTTGTAAGCCGTGCTGCGTGCGCGTGTTTCTCTGTCTGTCTCTCTCTCTCGAACTTCGTTCCATCCGTGTGGCTCTTGGCACAAGTTTTTTAGATCCAAGAGAAAATTCAAGAAAAACTAAAAAAATAAATAAATAATAAATAAATAGGGACAAATTACACTGATTGAGTTAGCCCCAAAGTAAGTTCGAGACTTGTGTTATGGGATACTTAACGATACTATATTTTATAACAAATACATATATAGATAAACACTGTATATAACACGTACGCACATAATATTGACATACATTCAAACGCCGGTTATTCCAAGTAAACTAAGAGAACCTCGCTTATTCTTTCATTAACTACCATCGACAGGTTAAGAAGACAAGTTTGTTTTCCAGGCAAATTAAAAATAAACTTTCAATAGTGTCATAGAGAAACTAAATAGTAGAATTAAAACCCGAAGCGCCATCTATTGTTTGCCTGACAAACTACAAAAACCTCGACTTACAAGCGTTTACACCCAACTTTTAAATGGCCTAATCGATTTTTATCAAACACAGCTAAGAACCACCGCAAGGGAACTTGCTTTTTCGTATAAAAACCATCGAAATCGGCCCATCCGTTCGAGCGCTAAGATGCCACAGACATCAGCGTCAAACTTTTACAAACTTTTAAAAACAAATATAAATATATATATTAGTAGAGTTAAATTACACTGATTGAGCTAGCCCCAGAGTAAGTTCGAGACTTGTGTTATGGGACACTAACTCAACGGTACTATTATGTCATAACAAATACATATCCCATGCTGGTCTGGGAGAAACGAAAAAACTTAGAATGTACCAGCTGCTTCTCTTCCCGCACAGGTCGTAAAAGCCGATCGAGGGAATGGGCAAAAATGCGAATCATTTTAACAGGCGATACGGCTAACAACCCGTCACTGTATTGATTGCTTTTCCATCTTCTCGCCCACCATGACGCTAAAACTGGCTTTTGAGTCTTGCGGCCCTGGGCTCTGCATGGAGCCGCAAGACCCAAAATGCTCTGTCTGCCCCATTAGGGATAAAGACGTGATAGTATGTATGTATGTAAATACATATATAGACATCCAAGACCCAGGACAATTTGAAAAAGGCCAATTTCCAACTTGCCCTGACCTTCGAATCCAGAACCTCTGGGTGGCGGACTAGCATGGTGACTACCACTACGTCACGGAGGTCGACTGCTCTTTTTGTCGAGGTTTTAAAAGGTAGAATAAGATGTACCTTCGTGGTCAGTGCGTAAGCTGATTTCGCAAGTCCAACAGCAGTCGTCGAGCGACCATCACTGATAGCACGTTGTACAGTAGCATGCCTATCATCATGCTACCGTACACCCACACCACTTGGAATATCGCTTCCTTCATCACTCAGAGATATACAGCACAGTCCCACAGAAGGTGAAAGCACAGTCAGTTAGCTTTGAGTTATTATAACATCGTCACTGATCATTATAGCACAGTTCATAACCATTATAACATCGTCAGTGAATATTATAGCACAGTTCTGGAGGTCAATGTTTGAACACCATCTTTCATTTTCTTTACTAGTCAGTCAGCAACGGATCGAAAAGTTGGGAGGGCATCAGGGTCGTCACAATAAATGGAGTGAATGTAACATATATCGCTAAATAATTGTTATTTCATTAAATTTATCAAACGAGTAGTTTCTCTTGACTTTTGTCAAAACTGACATTAATTTTGTTGTTTGAGAGACCATAGAGATGATAAAGGTCTTACTGCCAGTATTATTTGAATATGTAAATTTTGATATAAACCTTTTTTCCTCACTCAAAACTAAGGTGAGTTCAGGCAAGTACGAACCATTTCTTAGGGTATGTAGCTTGTAGCTTTTTTATGGTTCCATCTACAAATAATAAAAACGGGAACTAATTACTAAGACTCACTGTCCGTCTGTCCATCTGTCTGTCTGTCACTAGGCTGTATTTTATGAACTGTGATAACAAGACAGTTGAAGTTTTAACAGATAATGTATTTAATTGGGGCTTTCATACAACTAACGTGTGTTTTTATAGATAATGGTACGAGTCTTCTTTGTGTGCGAGTCTGACTTACATTTAGCCGGATTTTTATAATCTCTGAAACTAAAATCTGACACCAGTGTTGGCCATTACCTGAAATTTACAAATCAATTTCGGATATATAAAAAAAAATATTTTTTTTTCATAATTTTAGGCTCAGTAGTTTCGGAGATCAACGGCAGGAGGTCAATTTTCATCTTCTTTTATGAATAAAATCAAAACTATTTATTTAATAATATTAACAATAATATTCATTTGATATATAATGATATGACACAGTAAGGCTTGCAAAACTTTTATCATTTCATGATTTGTCCCCCGAAAATGACCTTTATTTTAAAAATATATTTATTTACACGTGTGTTAAATTAAATCTAGGCATAGGATTACACCATCCTAACAAATTTTTCCTGTTTTGGTCCTGTAGATTCGAAAGAGAAAATTTTTGACAGGCGGACGGACTGACGCACGACACGAGTTCCATTTATAATTTTTTGTACGGAACCCTAAAAATCGATATTCTGCAACAACCATGGCACCTCCTTGAACTGAGCAAACAAGAAACGGCACAGGGCCGGCCTCAAACCGATGAATTTATTATGATCCATTTGTCGCCGACGTCAGACACGTATTTAAGTTTCTTCTAATAAATAATTAAAGAATAGATGCGAAGCTGACTAATAGACTTCTTTGTTATTAGCTCGGCGGAATCAATTAAAAAGACTTTTTTTGTCCATAGAAGAATTATAAGTACATCGTAAGTCTTCTTTCATCTTACTTTTACAACTAACATTCTATTTTACGTACCTAACTCTTATTTATATTGTATTTAAGTATCACAAAATCATAAAAGTATCAGTTCAGCAACCTTCGTTACACTCTTTAGCTTTTGTCCTAATTTCAGTTCCTTTTGTGGTACTGTAACGTAATAATTATGTAGATGTATATATAAACATCTACCATACATTTTTCGGTCAAAGATAGAATTACTCCTAACATTGTGACGTCAGATTGATGGCTAAATTTTTTCTTGATTTTTCTCTGCATTTGATTATTAGTAGAGTTCAGAGACAAATCTCAGATTGAGCTAGCCCCAAAGTAAGTTCATGACTTGTGTTATGGGACACTGACTCAAAGATAGTATATTTTATAACAAATACATATATATCCAAGACCCAGGTCAATCTGACGAGATAGTTTTTCATATTGACCTAACAAGGTATCGAACCCGGGACCTAGAGAGTGGTGTGACTGCCTGGCATGATGACAACTAGGCCATAATATTCAAACATTTTAAAGTTTGAAGTTTAAAATATAGTCCAGTACACTTCGCAAAAAAGCTTCTTCTTATCGTGTGTGTTATTAGTGACTAACACTAGTGTCAGAGTTTTTAAACCGCCTTAAAGGCGTCTGACATGATTTTAGGTAACGACCAATGTCAAAGACAGTGACCAGGACCGACGGCTTAACGTGCCCTCCGAAGCACGGATCATCTTACTTATCAGACAATCAGGTGATCCACCTACAATGTCCTAACCAAAATAGGACAACAACACAAAGTCGTTGCCCCCGCCGGGAATCGAACCCGCGACCTCCGGGTATGAGCCGAACGCTCTAACCACTACACCACGGAGGCGGTGTCGAAGGAGCACAAAAGCTAAATCAGATGCACGATCTCTTGCCCGAGTTATCCTTTTGTGACGGACTATATTCTGTCCAGCCACGTAGTGCTAACAAAGAAATGTAACTTCAGCAGTTTCGGAGTTCTCAAAGTTTCCGTAATAAGTACTTTGGAGGTTTGGTTATTTATTTCCTGGGGGTTTTATGTGGATCTGAGGGAATTAGGACTAACTTTTGATAATAAATATTACTTATAAATACATAGAATATTACGTTACGTCTTTATTCTTAACGCCCTGTTTTCGAACGGCCTTGTCGAATGAGGTGCAGGGCATTTTGCGAGGCATCCCGCAGTCTTTTACATAAGTCGACTGACTGGGGAACGGGAGGCGAGGAGTGAACGCGGATGATGCGGTATGTAGAATTTATCGGTTGTTGATTTAAAATAATCGGCCAAGTGCGAATCAGATTCGCGCACTAAGGGTTCCGTACCATTATCTATAAAAAATCGCGTTTGTTGTATAGGAGCCCCCCTTACATATTTATTTTATTTTGTTTTTTGTATTTGTTGCGATAGCGGCAACAGAAATACATACTTTGTAATTCAACTGCCTAGCTATCGCGGTTCTTGAGATACAGCGTGGTGACAGACAGATGGACAGACGGACAGACAGACAGACAGCGAAGTCTTAGTAATAGGGTCCAGTTTTTACCCTTTGGGAACGGAACCCTAAAAAGTATAAAACGGAACTCTGCGAATTTGTCTATAAATATTTAGTAGTTTTAATAAAATTGAGCACAAGAATTAAATGTAAAATATCAGTAGTTGTACATACATACATACATACATACATACATACTATCACGTCTTTATCCCTAATGGGGCAGACAGAGCATTTTGGGTCTTATTGCGGTTCTATGCAGAGCCCAGGGCCGCAAGACCCAAAAGCCACTTTTAGCGTCATGGTGGGCGAGAAGATGGAAAAGCAATCAATACAGTGATGGGTTGCTAGCCGCATCGCCTGTTAACATGATTTGCATTTTTGCCCATTCCCTCGATCGGCTTTTATGATCTGCGTGGGAAGAGAAGCAGCTAATACATTCTAAGTTTTTTATTTCTCCCAGACCAGCATGGGAGTAGTAATCAGTAGTTGTAGTATTGAAAAAATATTAGTTATTTTGGCAACTTTTTTATCGAGTAAAATTTTTAGTTCATGTACCTGAATGCGACTTTAATTAGACTAGATCCATAACAAGAACATCTTTTTTCAGGTTTTAAACACTATTTACGACTTAGACGTATAAAAACTCAAAAACTCGGCATCATCATCTCAGCCGCATAATGTTCACTGCTGGACATAGGCCACTCCCAAACATTTCCCAAGTTACCGATCAAGAGAAGGCTTGGATCTAGATTTTCTCTTTTTCAGGTACCTTGGACAAAACTTTGCTTACAAAACTTTTTAGGTCTTGCCGCTCTAAGCAATTGCAAGACCATTTGGGTACGGAACCCTAAAAACGTTCCTCTTTAAGCGTGTTTCAGTTGTGCAGTTCTTAGCTATGCTTTGAGGAGATCGTTGGCTTGGTTTCTACCGACTATCGACCAGCTTCCGTCTCCGTGATCAGACCCAAGGCAACTTTACCACAAAGTGCTCGTCAAGACAAATCTAAGAGTCCTACTCAATTAAGTTACGTTGTTTTATAACTGAGTTATTCTCATTGACGTCATAATTTATTGTATTGTAATTTGACTTCAACAATTATACAATATTTCAGCAAAATTCGTTAAAGATAACTGGTTGAAAATTGAGTTACGAGATTTGACTTAAACATTCATACATACATACAAGATACATTACAAGTTAAATAAAAGCTTGTAAAATTAAATTATTATAATCCTGACCACCTGTACTATTGCACAGTACCATTGATGGTACAAATGGCACAGATTTATCCCACTAGTTCTAGCAAAAAAATACAAGTATGACAGCCGGCGTCATGTCACCGGGAAGGGTCTACCCATGAAGTTAAAGGCTCTAACCTCATGGGTGTACCCCATTGTGTTTTTTGTAAGCAACGTAGTTACTGGGAAGGGTGTACCCGTGAAGTTAAGGCTCTAACCTCATGGGTGTTCCCCATTGTGTTTGTTGTAAGCAACGTAGTCACTGAGAAGGGTGAACCCATGAAGTTAAAGGCTCTAACCTCATGGGTGTACCCCATTGTGTTTGTTGTAAGCAACGTAGTCACTGAGAAGGGTGAACCCATGAAGTTAAAGGCTCTAACCTCATGGGTGTACCCCATTGTGTTTGTTGTAAGCAACGTAGTCACTGAGAAGGGTGAACCCATGAAGTTAAAGGCTCTAACCTCATGGGTGTACCCCATTGTGTCTGTTGTAAGCAACGTAGTTACTAAGAAGGGTGAACCTATGAAGTTAAAGGCTCTTACTTCAAGGATATAGTGTACCTCATCGCGTTGTAAGCAACGTTGCGATGACTCAATGCCTCTATGGCGAGTATTGCGACAAAAAGTTTGCGTTGCGACGATGTGACGACAAACGTTTTTAGGGTTCCGTAGCCAAATGGCAAAAACTTAACCCTTATAGATTCGTCATGTCTGTCTGTCTGTCTGTCTGTCCTTCCGTATGTCACAGCCACTTTTTTCCGAAACTATAAGACCTATACTGTTGAAACTTGGTAAGTAGATGTATTATGTGAACCGCATTAAGGTTTTGACACAAAAATAGAAAAAAAAAACAATAAATTTTGGGGGTTCCCCATACTTATGGGTTTGATGAAAAAAATATTTTTCATCAAACCCATACGTGTGGGGTATCTATGGATAGGTCTTCAGAAATGATATTGAGGTTTCTAATATTATTTTATTCTAAACTGAATACTTTGCGCGAGAGACACTTCCAAAGTGGAAAAAAGTGTGTGTGTGTGTGTGTGTGTCCCCGTAACTTATAAAATAAGAGAATGATAAAACTAAAAAAAATATATGATGTTCATTACCATGAAAACTACCAGCGAAAATTGGTTTGAACAAGATCTAGTAAGAAGTTTTTTTTTTATATGTCATAAACTGCAATTTACCTTTCATTCAATCTACTTAAATATAAAAATTTAAAAAAAATACTACTACGGAACCCTTCATGGGCGAGTCCGACACGCACTTGGCCGCTTATTTTTTTACTCCTTCTCTCCTCCTCCTCCTTACGAACTTCTAGCATTTTAAGACTTCATTCTAGAAGTCTTTAAAATGCTGGAAATTCTTACAATTGTGTACTTAAATAACTTTACATCCGTGTTTTTAAAAAGGGTAAAATCGAGACCCTTTTGTCTGTCTGTCTGTATGTTACCAGGCTGTATCTCATGAACCAAGATAGCTAGACAGTTGAATTTTCACAGATTATGTATTACTGTTGCCGCTATAACAACAAATACTCAAAATAAAATAAAGTAATAAATTTTTTCTACTCCTGCACTGTTATCTGTCTTTTAAATGGTTCTGAACACTATTATAAGAACATTGATAATATGATTGCAGAAAAAGTCTATACTTTATGCCTCATAATAGCACATGTGTCGTTATTTCACTAAAACGATACGCCTAGCCATAGACGTAGAACTTTTTTTCTATACATTTACCATACTGCCAACATAAGAAAAAAATGATTTTTTTACATATTCACTAAAAAGACGTCAATTAAAAAAAATTTTTACCATAGATACCATATAGATCAGTACTTGTATATTCTAAATCTGATTTACCAAACATACGTCAAACATTTTCATATTTTCTTTGTTTGTTTTTGTATGCAACGTTGTATAAGTACGTCAAAAAATGCTCGATGTCGTCTAATTACGATGCTCGCCAAGGCTCGCATCGTAACCTGCGCCACTCGCATTTTTTGACCGTTATTATACAACTGTTGCATAAAATACTATAATGGTCTTCATACAGAAAACGTGTTTTATTCAGCGTTTTAAACTCAATAATGTGAGAGGCCTCTCTTTCTTTTGAAGCGTGATAGGTATAGTTGAAATTTTCACAGACGACGTATTACTGGCCACAGATACTACATCAAATACTAAAAATAACAAGAAACGTGTTATTTTTACGGCGTTTTTAACTTGATCTAAATAATGGCCTTAACTAGATACTTGAAAGTGTTTTATACCGAAATAAATGAAGGACTGGACTGGAAGGTACGGAATCCTTCATGTACACATGGTACTTGACCGGCTTGTTAAAAAAGTTTGAAGCGGGTTGTTCATACATTTGTTTTGGATGTCTATCTGTGTATGTTTTTGCTATAAAATATAGTATTGTTGAGTTAGTAACCCCTAACACAAGCCTCGAACTTAAGTTAGCTTAATCAGTATACTCGTAACGTGTATTTATTAATTTTCTACGTAATCTGCTGGTTTCTCAGCCGTGTGGCTTTCGGTTTAGGTCCACTCCAGCTTTTCCTGTGGATGTCGTAAGCGTCTAAAGGATTAAGAAGCATTAACCCCATAATACTACTGTCTTGCCAAGGAGGGATGGGTCGGGCGGCGGCCGTTGTAAAAAATTTCGTATAAATGCATTCACAAAGTCTTCTAAAGACAAATATTTTAAGTCCGTCGGTTAGATTAATAAAAAATATTGTACACGTATTTTTTCTTTTCTCTGGAAAACCAAAAATGACAAAGATACAGCGCTTTTAAATTACGCATGACGTCACGGCTGGGTACGATTTTTACTTAACTGTGACGTCAAAAGCCTCCACTCCGTATCTTTGTGAATTTTTACTTTTTTAGTAAACTGAAAAATACGGGTCCATTATTTTTGGATAATCTAAAAGACGGACTAATTACAATCATACTTTTCGGACCCTGTCGTTACCCCTATTGAATTCAGCTCTAGGCTCTGGGGTAACTCCTCAATGTCTTGAGGACAGTGAACCTGTCGGGTCGCCACTCGCCTTAACACGCGCCCTGAGAATTATCGTCCGTAAGTTTTAATGAATTCATCTCCTTACAATCCGCTAGTTTCCAACAAGACTAATCAAATCAGGACTTTTTTCTAAACGTCAAAACAATATGGGATTTGTTTGATATAGCATGTCGGGACGTCATACTTTCTTGGATTCAAATAGCGCTCCTATTTTCAGTTTTCCTGTAATAAAATCACGTTGAAAATGGACATGATCAATGAGAAGTGACATTATTTTTTGACGTTTTATGCTCCTATCAGTACAGTAGAAGATTGTTGCACTGAGCAGAAAGTAAGTTATTATTATTACTGCACGAGTGGTTTTTTGGGCCCGAGCGCTAGCGAAGGCTCTAAAAAGCCGAGTGCAATATCTGACTGTGCAATAACTAGGTACATCTGCTTTTCTTTCAACTACTGCAAGATTTCACTCCAGTTATATTTTTCACTTACTTTAAGTGAAAAATATAACTGAAGTGAAATTACAAAGTCTCGTTATTAATATTAATAGTTTTTTTTTAATATCCTATGTGGTGTCCCATTATTATATGTATTTTTAAGATTAATACTTAATGTATTTTTACCTTTGCTACAGAATAAATACTAACTACTTCGTTCCGGAGCTAGAAAAATAACACTTGAAGATTCAATTTTTATGATAAATGATGTACTTTAGGAACAATTATTGCGTAGGCTCGCTCATATTTTTCAGTGAAAGGACGTATTTTTTGGAACCAAAACAGTGCGGAAATATTATATAAAATCTCATTGTGGCATAGTTTTTCATTAATGCATCTTTTTTTCTCCTCTTTTTTTCTTTAATAAATTATAATTTCCCAGTATTAATTAAAGGTAAAAAAAAATAAGAAGAAAAACTGTGCAACAGTAAAATTTGATATGTCTGCACTGTTTTGGTTCTAAGCAAAGATACTGTGCAGCAATGAGATTTCGTATAACATTTTTGAACTATTTTGGCTCTAAGTAAAACTACGTCCTTTTGTAGTAGTTTGAAGAAAATGAATTTATTTTTGACCCTTACGTGTACTACCCAATACAACGGTGAACAAACAGTTTGTCACTGTCGCTGCGTAATGCAATTTCAGTTGATTGGAATTCGAGGTTACTCAATGAGGTTAGCGTAGATTTATTCTGTGGTAAAATTAAGCTAAACTAAGCAAAAGAAAATACAATTACTAACGTACGTACACAGCCACTTCTTACAGGGTAGACATAATCATCATCAGGTCTTTTTGTCTCCACTGCAGGAGCACGACCCTCTCTGTACTAACCGAGCCAAACTTGGCTAGAGCTGCCAGAGGTTCCGGCCTGCACTCTCCACGCTGACCAGACGGGTTGGAGAGGTCTCATTGATGTTTATAAGCTTTGTTTAGCTTGTATTCCCTAAGTCGCCTTCTACGACATCCACGGGAGGACTTGGAGTGGCCCTATTCTACTCTGCCGGAAACCACACGGCAATATATCATCATCAGCTCTCAACGACCCACTGCTTTGCATAAGCCTCCTTTTGTCTGCGCCACTGAATCCTGTCTCTAGCCCTTGCTATCCAGTTTTTTACA
The DNA here is from genome assembly GCA_963555685.1 of Acrobasis consociella. Taxonomy (NCBI): domain Eukaryota; kingdom Metazoa; phylum Arthropoda; class Insecta; order Lepidoptera; family Pyralidae; genus Acrobasis; species Acrobasis consociella. The sequence goes on along the minus strand of OY743104.1, from coordinate 2,078,085 downwards.
ATAATAAATAATAAATATATAGGGACAAATTACACTGATTGAGTTAGCCCCAAAGTAAGTTCGAGACTTGTATTATGGGATACTAACTCAACGATACTATATTTAATAACAAATACATATGAAGATAAATATCCAAGACCTAGGACAATTTGAAAAACGCCGTTTTCCAACTTGCCCTGACCGGGGATCGAACCCAGAACCTCTGGGTAGCGGACTAGCATGGTGACCACTACGTCACGGAGGTCGTCAAAACAACAGTATCCTATCCTCCTATGTATTGGACTATTTTATTACAGCTGGTGATCACAAACGTGATTTTTACAGGTGATGGTACGGTACTCTCCGTGCGCAAGTGCGACTCGCACTTAGCTGGTTTTATTCTAACCATTCTTAACATATACAAATAAATAAAAATTATTGTCGTTTAAAATTTTTCAACAATGTCGCAGGCATCAGCCAGTAATAATATAATTTAATGCATAAGGGACCAACATAATCTAGCCCTGTGGGTTTAAAAACGGACGCAAACGGGGCCGATACCGGCAATCTATAAATACATTCAAGATAATCATCAAGAGATTCATCTTTACAACAAATGACACTAATTAAGCTAGCCCCAAAGTAAGCTCAAGACTTGTGCTATGGGATACTAACTCAACGATACTATATTTTATAACAAATACATATGTAGATAAATATCCAAGACCCAGGACAATTTCAAAAACGCCGTTTTTCAACTTGCCCTGACCGGGGATTGAACCCGGGACCTCTGGGTAGCGGACTAGCATAGTGACCACTATGTCACGGAGGTTGTCAAAATAACAGTATCCTATCCTCCTATGTATTGGACTATTTTATTGCAGCTGGTGATCACAAACGTGATTTCTTACAGGTAACGGTACTCTTCGTGCGCAAGTGCGACTCGCACTTAGCTGGTTTTATTCTAACCATTCTTAACATATACAAAAAAATTAAAAGTTATCGTCAATTAAAATTTTCCAACGAAGCTGCAGGCATCAGCCAGTAATAATATAATTTAATGCATAAGGGACCAACGTAATCTAGCCCTGTGGGTTTAAAAACGGACGCAAACGGGCCGATACCCGCAACCTATAAATACATTCACGATAATCGTTCCCAACGGTATCCCGAGACTCATCTTTACAACATTTCAGTGAGCTTTGGCGAATTAAGATTATAGATTTATGCCCAGAGATTGTTTCAAATTCTCTGAAATGATTTCATTTTAACCGACTTCAAAAAAGAGGAGGTTATCAATACGTCGCGATCTTTTTTAGGGTTCCGCACCCAAAGGGTAAAAACGGGACCCTATTATTGAGACTTCGCTGTCTGTCCGTCTGTCCGTCTGTCTGTCACCACGCTGTATCTCAAGAACTGCGATAGCTAGACAGTTGAAATTTTCACAAACTATGTATTTCTGTTGCCGCTATAACAACAAATACCAAAAACAAAATTAAATAAATATTTAAAGGGGGCTCCCATACAACAAACGCGATTTTTTGCTCGATATCAATAACGGCAACAGGTGGGCACTTGAAATATTCACAAAATACTCAGTTGTATTTTTATTTTAATAATAAATAAATAAATTAAAATAAATATTAAAGGGGGGCTCCCATACAAAAAAAATTATTTTTATATATAATGGTACGGAACCCTTCGTGCACGAGTCCGACTCGCACTTGGCTGGTTTTTTGTATTACTTGTTATCTTATTATATATTTCGCATTCCTTCACTTTTTGGTTGCCCGTAAGAGATTGCTTCGAAGACAGGGCTTATTACATGTTACTATTTAATAAGTGTTCCAAAATTGTATATTTATTTATTCGACGACCTCCGTGGCGTAGTAGTCACCATGCTAGTCCGCCACCCAGAGGTCCCGTGTTCGATTTCCGGTCAGGGCAAGTTGGAAAATGGCCTTTTTCAAATTGTCCCGGGTCTTAGATGTTTATCTATATATGTATTTGTTATAAAATATATTATCGTTGAGTTAGTATCCCTTATCACAAGTCTCGAACTTACTTTGGGGCTAGCTCAATCAGTGTAATTTGTCCCTATATATTTATTTATTTATATTCATTTTGGTGCAATTAAGTTTTTTGTTATGTATTGTATTCACCGACTATTCGAAGACGCCTAAAAATTTGGAAATTCTTCTGTCTGTAATTAAAAATTAAAAATATATTTTGTTAAAATCGGTTTTATAGTTTGGGAGTGAAGGTTTTAGTTAAAAGTAATCCCATCAAAAACAATACTTGTCAAAAAAACCAAGTCTCGCAACTCAGTTGTTCTGCGGTAAAAAGTTGTGAGATCCATGTAATACCAAGTCGGTTATTAATTTATTCAGTCTCTACTTAAGCGACTTTCTGTCTTAATACGTCCAGTCTCTAAGACCACGATCGTGGTCCATAACAATTGAAAATCAATTGTGTCTGGAATCTCCGTACTCGAAGCATACACATCTCGGCGTTACTGTACATGACAATGTTAAGGTGGGATTAAGTATTCATCTAATTAACATAATTACATAAATTTAACGTTTCCATCGTGTGTATTTCTCCCCTAATCTGTCACAAACGCGTTCATCACAATAACAATTGCTTGGGACCCTGAAAAACACAAAATAATGACAGAACAAATAAGCATAAGTACCTACGTTTTTTTTTTAAATATATTTTTTTTACGACCTCTGTGTCGTAATGGTCACCATGATAGTCCGCATCTCAAAGGTCATGGATTCGATTCCCGGTCAGGGCAAGATGGAAAATGGCCTTTTTAAATTGTCCTGGGTCTTGGATGTTTATAAAATATAGTACCTATCATTGAGGTAGTATCCCATAACACAAGTTTCGAACTTACTTTGGGGCGAGCTCAATCAGTGTAATTTGTCCGTATATATATATATTTATTTATTAAGCTATTGCATAGCTTCTATCGCGGGCCTTGAGCGCGGGGACCGAATCCAGAAATGCCGTAACGAAAAAACCTCACGCTCCCCACTCCGCCTACCATGTAGGTTGCCGCTTCGTCTCCGTCGTCCGTTTGCGACGTTGCCGTCCTTCCTTGTATCGAACCACCTAAATGCAATAGCTTTACCGCGGCAGGCCCCGAGTGCCACACGTCTTTTTTTATTTTTGTGAGTCCAAAGTACTTATAAAGACAAATGAAATATGCCCAAATTCGATGGAGTTGCGTAGTTTTATTACTGAGTTTCATCGACCACCTTCTGTCTCCGTGATCAGACACTAGACATCGTCTGCCATAAAGTGCTCGTCAACCTGAAAATCATTCCGGACAAGTGCCAGTCCGACTTGCACTTGGCCGGTTATTTGTGTCGACTCATCATAAAATCATGTTTATTTCATAAATTCATTCTGTTTTTAGTACTTGTTGTAATAGCGGCAAAAGAAATACATCATCTGTGAAAATTTCAGCTGCTACTAGCTATGAGATTCAAAAGATTCAGCCTGGTGACAGACTGACGGAAGAACGGACAGAAGAGTCTTAGTAATAGGGTCCCGTTTTTGCCTTTCAGGTACGAAAACCTAATTACGCGTAAGTACTAAATTTACTGACGTGTAAAAGTACCGGCAAAAGATTAAGCTTATAAGAGTCTTCTTCTTCTTATCGTGTGTGTTAGTGGCTAACACTAGTGTCAGAGTTTTGAAACCGCCTTAAAGGCCTCTGACATGGTTTTAGGTAACGACTAATGTCAAAGACAGTGACCGGGACCGACGGCTTAACGTGCCCTCCGAAGCACGGATCATCTTACTTATCAGACAATCAGGTGATCAGCTTACAATGTCCTAACCAAACTAGGACAACAACACAAAGTCGTTGCCCCCGCCAGGAATTTAACCCGCGACCTCCGGGTATGAGCCGAACGCTCTAACCACTACACCACGGTGGTAGTTAAGAGTATAATAAAGTGAGGTTTCATTTCTGAGGTCCCGGGTTCGATTCCCGGTCAGGGCAATTTGGAAAATGGCCTTTTTCAAATTGTCCTGGGTCTTGGATGTTTATCTATATATGTATTTGTTATAAAATATAGTATCGTTGAGTTAGAATCCCATAACACAAGTCTCGAACTTACCTTGGGGCTAACTCAATCAGTGTAATTTGTCCCTATTTATTTATTTATTTATTTATTTTATTTATTTCTAAACTTCCATTAATTTGTGATCCAACTTAGTTGGTAGTTCACTCATGTCTGAACAGATAAATTGATGATGAATTGTTTAACAACCCGAATATGCTAATACCTATTATACACATACATACATACTATCACGTCTTTATCCCTAATGGGGCAGACAGAGCGTTTTGGGTCTTGCGGTTCTATGCAGAGCCCAGGGCCGCAAGACCCAAAAGCCACATTTAGCGTCATGGTGGGCGAGAAGATGGAAAAGCAATCAATACAGTGACGGGTTGCTAGCCGCATCGCCTGTTAAAATGATTCGCATTTTTGCCCATTCCCTCGATCGGCTTTTACGAGCTGCGCGGGAAGAGAAGCAGCTGGTACATTCTGAGTTTTTTCGTTTCTCCCAGACCAGCATGGGATTACCTATTTACCTATTATAATAAGGACATAAACAATACAACACCTACAGTCTTCATTAGAGGTCATGATTTTTTTACATATTTTTTAGTCGGACTTTAAAGGCTACAGAAAAATGAGAGTTATAAAACTTATACCGTCTTATTATAAGACGGAGACTAACTTTGTTACAAGGTTTAAACCATTATCCGACGAAAACAAGTTGACATTTTCGGATGAGACAGTGGCTTATTACTACATATCAACTTTTTTTAGTCGGATAATGGTTTAAACCTAATAAAAAAGTTAGTCTGTGTTTTATAATAAGACGGATAAAGTTTGACGTGTCAGTGTGTCTGTCTGTGGTATCATAGCTCCTAAAAGAATAGGCCAGTTTTAATGCTTTTTTGGTTTGAAAGCTGATTTGATAGAAATGATTCTTAGTCATGTTTGATGGATATCGGTTGAGCGGTTTAAAAGTTTTGGAGCTATTGAAAGTCAGGGATATTTTTTTTATTAGTCTGGCTAATAAACTTATAGATGTTATGTTCAATTTAACGGACTAAACACCCCTTTAATATTTTTTTCAATTTGACTAACTAAATTCAATAAACGGGTTACTCACGTATACTCATCCGGAGGTCTTCATCAGGGCGAATGTGACGAGAGGCTCGTACACCGCACCGGCTCGCGACACACTGATGTTAGTCGCGGGAGGCAAGGGGTTCTCACGTTAGTTTTAATCAAAAAAATGACTAACTAAGTTATAAAATGGTCTAAGGATAAAGGCTAATAAAGTCTAACTCAAAACTCAAATGTTTAGTCAGTAATTAGACGAAATCTCCGTTCCGCTTCAATTCAAACAGCGGAGCGGAGATTTCGTCTAATTACTGACCAAACATTTGAGTTTTGAGTTAGAATTCATTAGCCTTTATCTTTAGATCATTAGATTTCGAGCATTGTGATTGGTCAATTTCTCTCCTCTCCGCTCTGCTCCGCTTCAGTGGAAACGCAGCCTTACAGGCACTTTCACGCGTCAACAAGTAAATTTACATTACGTGTACGTATTGTGTACTAAAATTTAATTAATTCTTAAAGAAAAGCTAGCAATACCAGCGCTTTGCAACGACTAAGACTATCGCCCCCACTCAAATCAGACGACATCAAGATCTTATACAGAATTAATTAGAGGAAGATAAATGCTAATGCTAACGACACACTATTCTCCATTTGGTTAGGTATCTAAATAAATGTAAACAATCTTGACATGTCTTTTTATCGAAATATACATTTTATAAATCAATAATTTTGCTAATTACAAAGTAATTATGTTATAAATTATATAATTTAAAAAGAAACAAAAGGAACTCATTTTCACAGTATTGGTCGCCTACTCCCAAGAAGTGCTTTGTCATATTATTTTTGTCTTTTTTATTAAATAAATACTTATATTATAATGTTGATGCATTATAACATGTAATAAATATATATAGTTTCACAAGCATTAACTGCCTCCGTGGTGTAGTGGTTAGAGCGTTCGGCTCATACCCGGAGGTCGCGGGTTCGATTCCCGGCGGGGGCAACGACTTTGTAGTATTGTCCTAGTTTGGTCAGGACATTGCAGGCTGATCACCTGATTGTCTGATAAGTAAGATGATCCGTGCTTCGGAGGGCACGTTAAGCCGTCGGTCCCGGTCACTGTCTTTAACATTGGTCGTTACCTAAAACCATGTCAGAGGCCTTTAAGGCGGTTTAAAAACTCTGACACTAGTGTTAGTCACTAACACACACGATAAGAAAGAAGAAAGAACAAGCATTAATATATAATTTGTGTACACCTATTTACACTTTGACCTATGATCCAAAATTCTCTGTCTGCCCCATTAGGGATAAAGACGTGATAGTATGTATGTATGTATGTATTTACACTTTGAAATATCAATATATTTTTATTTATATTTTCTTTGCTGTACTTACTCGCAAAAGATTGCTTTGACTAGTAGAAAATGCCTAAGGGCTTAAGTCCGCCCTTTACACGCATAGTAATAAAGTTAATAAATAAAAATTCGCACCGCTGAGCCGTCAAACTCTTTTGTTCATCAAGCGCAGGACTTCTAGCCCGAGGCAGCCCAGTCACGTCTGGTGCAATAAGAGAGAAAATTCTAAGTGAAACACTAGCAGAATACTGAAACGGTGTACTATGCACTTATAAAAGCTATAAAAACCTTTGTTGCAGCTTGCATCTGAGATGACTATCAAATACAAAGAAAACCTTAATTAAAACTCCCACGTAGCATGACCTCAGCGACAGCGTTTATCGAGCTCTATCACAAATCAAAATCTAGTTTTAACTTATATATATATATATATATATATAATTACTAGCTGTACCCGCGGGCTTAGCTCCACGTGGTAATTTCGGGATAAAAAGTACCATAAGTCTTTCCCCAAGTCTCAAACTATATCCGTACCAAATTTCATCCAAATCGGTTTAATAGTTTAAGCGTGAAGAGTTAACAAACAAACAAATATACAAACTCACTTTCGCATTTATAATATTAGTAGGATTATAGTTTAGGTGGCGACCTGGAAACGACTTTTTAATATAAATTGATGTTTTTATTTTTAGTTATAGTTTTATTATCAAAGTGATTGTATAAATTAAGAATGTACAAATCAGATATGTCAATTAAAAAAAAAATGTTACGCGTATATTTATAGTTTAATATAGTTAATATTAATTTGTAATATCTACTGTATATTTTTTAATTTTTATTATGAATAAAATATTATTATTATCAATATCTAGCTTTACCGTAATAATAACGAGAGGGGTAGTTCCGTCACGCGATATAACCTTTATCTAGGTTTATCAAAGGTACAGCATGGTACTGGAAGGCTGGCTAGTAATATTAAAAAAAGACACGTCTAGACCATTTTTACCACATTTTCACAAAATAAACGTTTTTCCCACTTTGTCTTGTTTTTTCAGGGGTCCACATATTAATTTTTAACTGATTTTTTTGACATGCTTTCCAACTTTTAACTTAGCACATTAGCCCAAAGTAACCGTTTTTCGTAAATGTGCGTAGGCAGTTCATCAAATAGTTTGAAGGGTTATCTAGGGCTTAATCAAGTCAACATTTTAAATTATATCTCCCTTTTTTTAAATAATTTATTTCAAATGGGGGCAGCACTGCACCCCGAAAAAATAAAGTAAATAAATATATAATGACAAATTACACTGATTGAGTTAGCCCCAAAGTAAGTTCGAGACTTGTGTTATGGGATACTAACTCAACGATACTATATTTTATAACAAATACATATAAAGTATCCCCTTGATTATTGTTTTCACCCTTTTTTAAGCTATTGCATAGCTTCTATCGCGGGCCTTGAGCGCGGGGACCGAATCCAGAAATTCCGTAACGAAAAAACCTCACGCTTCCCACTCCGCCTACCATGTAGGTTGCCGCTTCGTCTCCGTCGTCCATTTGCGACGTTGCCGTCCTTCCTTGTAAAAATTCACCGACCGAATGGAACCACCTTAATGCAATAGCTTTACCGCGGCAGTCCCCGAGTGCCACACGTCTTTTTCACCTTTGAGAGGCGCATAGGGATACAGATCCTTCTGGAGAAGTTAATGTTATGTTGCGCTCCCGCTAAACCCATTCCTAGATATACTTATGAAACGTGTACCCTTGAATACGTTTCAGCAGGAGAAAGATCTCTTGCAAGAAGAAGGAAAAGGTGTATAGGCTATAGAATGAGATTGGGATGGACTGATGCTGGGACATTGCAATAGAAACGTCACCTGCCATAAAATAGTTATCATGATTATGGCAGATGACGTTACCTACAATAATTGTAGGTAGGTGGCATGCCGCCCACTAGATGGGCCACTCAAACGCGCCGGTAATAGTTGCCGGCAAAGGAGCAATACCAGTGCAGGCGACTCAGGGGAGTCGAGAGGTGTGCTGCGCTTTCTCCGTTTCACACCTGGGAGCAACAGGTGTTTCTTACTCATTATTCATTGACGACTCTATGGGCTAGTGGTTGTCATGCGGGTAACATGGTCCTGGACAGGTAAAGATTGGAAAATGATCTTTTTCAGATTGACCTGTGTCTTAAATGTTTATCTACCTACATATACCTATGTTTGTATTTGTTATAAAATACTAGCTGTACCCGCGGCTTTCAGGATAAAGAGTACCCTATGTCCTTCCCCGAGTCTAAAACTATATCCATACCAAATTTCATCCAAATCAGTTCAGTAGTTTAAGTATGAAGAGGTAACAAACAAACAAACAAACAAATATACAAACTCACTTTTGCATTTATAATATTAGTAGGATAGTAGGAAGTAGGATAGGATTAGTAGGATATTATCGTTAAGTTAGTATCCCTTATCACAAGTTTCGACCTACTTCAAAGTCTCGGGTACGTTCCTCAGCCAGGGCAATTTGGATAACGGCCTTTTTAGCTTTTATTTAGTTTCACCTGTCCCTTTGTCTGTCGGTCTGTCTGTAATCGAATATTGCGAGTTGACCCACTTCCCGGGTTCCGATTGAGCTAAAATTTTGTACGCGTATAGGAACTTCTTAATGAAACGTCACGACCTCATCGAGTTCGGGCTCGTTCCATTTGTCTTAAAAAGTACTTAAAGTTGTAAGTTCATTGTTTTAACTTAGCTCAATCAATGTGGTTTATCTTGACGACCTCCGTGGCGTAGTGGTCACCATGCTGGTCCGCCACCCAGAGGTCCCGGGTTCGATCCCCGGTCAGGGCAAGTTGGAAAATGGCCTTTTTCAAATTGTCCTGGGTCTTGGATCTTTATATAGAGGTATATATGTATTTGTTATAAAATATAGTATCGTTGAGTTAGTATCCCAACACAAGTCTCGAACTTACTTTGGGGCTAGCTCAATCAGTGTAATTTGTCAAAAAAAAAGTAAATTGTTGTATTGTTGTTGTTGTTGTTGTTTTCAGTTTGATTTGTCTCTCTCTGCATATTTATTCATTTCCTTCCGTCATCCAAATTCTTTGGAAAATGTTCACCAAATCTTCAAATCTGCGCAAAACTCCAAAGTTGAAAGGGAAATCTGCTCAATAATTGCATTTGTTGTGATACAATCGCAGCCCTTTGATCGCAAGTCACGATCGCGGCTCAGAAGCAAGATTGGAATTAAATATCAAACAAAACAGAATTGGATTATCAGGAGATGAAATTCTGATGTCTATTCGGAAGCAAACGGATCTTCCATGCTGATCGGGGAGAAGAAAAAAACATTCATAAGTTATCTTTTTTTTTGTAGATCGTACATTTGACAGCAAATGGTCGAAAATGCGAACTGCGGGTAGCTATACTATACTGTATACAGAGTTTCTTTAAAAAAACAAAATTATTTTTTTTTTCAAAAAAAATTCAACAGTCCTCCCATACGATTTCCATTTGGCTGAACGCTGATTTGTATGAAAAGCTTTTATTTTTTCGTTTTCCAATTATCGTTTTGATTGAAAGTAGTAGAAAGTTGTTCAATATTATAGACTGAACTTGCACCAAAAATTATGCTGCTGGGTAAAAACTCACCCTGTATCTATCGCGTCGTAATTATATTGTCTCAAAGACAATGTTCGTCGAAAAAGCGTGAAAATGTAATTAACCGACTTCCAAAAAGTAGGAGTTTATCAATTCGTCATGACCTTATATATTTTAAAATATACGTTCACCGAAAAGCATTTTTCAATGCTTTTTTTGTTATTAAATAAAAGGTTTTAATTTTGCCATACGATCGGGCAATTTGTATGGATTTTTTTTAGTTTTTCGACTGTTATTTACTTACTCTTTGGCGTATAGAAAGCGCCATATTCAATTTGTTATACTTATGTATATAGCCCATGACTCCCATGCTGGTCTGGGAGAAATAAAAAAAAACTTAGAATGTACCAGCTGCTTCTCTTCCCACGCAGATCGTAAAAGCCGATCGAGGGAATGGGCAAAAATGCAAATCATGTTAACAGGCGATGCGGCTAGATACCCATCACTGTATTAATTTGCTTTTCCATCTTCTCGCCCACCATGACGCTAATAGTGGCTTTTGGGTCTTGCGGCTCTGAGCTCTGCATAGAACCGCAAGACCCAAAATGCTCTGTCTGCCCCATTAGGGATAAAGACGTGATAGCATGTATGCATATAGCCTACAAACAGCGCATAGCCAAGATGCTTCCAACCATAGAAGTAGAATTTTTCTAAATCTATACTTCCGACAATACCTCATTTGTAATGTTACCATGGAGATCATAGACGATACGAGAGAATAGTTGAACATACATACGTACGTAACGTACCGGGGCGTTGCCGGGGCGAAACATGTAACCCTTTGTGTGTGTACAAATAAATGTTAACCTGTTTATGTAGCAATTTCATTTTAAGGCGTGCCTTCATCCAAAAAAAGTTGTAGGGTAAAAATGTGTATTTTATTATTCGATTCAACGTTGTGCTCACGTGCGGAAATATAAAAATCTACTGTAATTTCAGATCGTTTTCCTCAATCTCATGAATATAGGTAGACAAGTACGTTTGGGGAATATAATCTTCGAGAAGATAAGACGACCTCCGTGGCGTAGTGGTCACCATGCTGGTCCGCCACCCAGAGGTCCCGGGTTCGATTCCCGGTCAGGGCAAGTTGGAAAATAGCCTTTTTCAAATTGTCCTGGGTCTTGGATGTTTATCTATATATGTATTTGTTATAAAATATAGTATCGTTGAGTTAGTATCCCATAACACAAGTCTCGAACTTACTTTGGGGCTAGCTCAATCAGTGTAATTTGTCCCTATATATTTATTATTTATTATTATTTATTAATCTTACTATGATTTACCTACGTTTTTTGTTCTCATATAAGACTTGTGTCAAATTGTTAGAGAAAACACTGGTGTTTATGAATAACACTGCTGTCAGAAAAAGATGCATAAAATGCTCATTTATTCATATAAAATACACGTTAATTTGTTACAAAACACTTGTCTTACATGTGGTCATGTACTTCAAAATTGAAAAAAAAAATACATAAAGAATCGACGTAAGTTCAGATTGTTAGGGATAATACAGGTGTGAGACTGTTATGGATAAAACTGGTGTCATATTATTAGGGATAACACTGGCATTAGATTGTTAGGAGTTCTTGGTGCATAAAAATAATTTCAATTATATTCAATAATTACTATCACGCCTTTATATAACGGGGCAGACATAGCAGCTTAAGGTCTTGCAGCTCTAAGAAGACACAGGTTCGCAAGACCCTTTGAGAAAATGGGTAAAAACACTTTTACGGGGATTTGAAACTCCGATACCTACTTTAAAAAAATCAACCCTAAAAATTCAGATATTTGGGTGAGTAAATAGAACGCTAGTGTTTCTAAATTAAATTAAAACTCGAAATCTACTTTTTGAACAATTTTTAACCACCGACGTAAAAATTAGGGTTGTTATAAGTTTGACGCCAATGTCTTTTTGTCTGTGCTCGTAGCCCCTTCGGCTCTCTAACGTAGTTTTATACAGTGAAAGTAAGTATCTTCAAGATGAAAATTGATTCAGCAGCAGTTCAAAAGGTATTGGGCGTGAACGCTCTAAAGTCGGGGTTTTTTTTAAAACTTAAATGAAAGGTATTATTTCAAATCTACAACAAACTACTTACAAAATAGGTCGAACGTGGCTAAAATACAACAAACGGTACCTTTGTTACACTTGTTTATTAAAAGCCCACACTGTCATTGTTATGTATAACACTGGTGTCAGATTGTTAGGGACAACACCAGTGTCCGATTGTAGATAACATTGGCGTCAGATTGTTAGGGGTGATAATACTGGTGTCAGATTATTAGGATTGATGTTTTTAATTTGCAAATAAACTTATAAAAGCTATTTATTATTTCAAATCCACAACAAACTACTTACAAATGAGGTCGAATGCAGCTAAAATACAACAAACTGTACCTTTGTTACACTTGTTTATGAAAAGCCCATACTTTCATGGATAACACTGGTGTACGATTGTTAGGGATAACACTAGTGTTAGATTGTAGATAACACTGTCGTCAGATTGTTAGGGATAATACTGGTGTCAGATTATTAAGATGGATGTTTTTAATTTGCAAATAAACTTAAATGAAACGTATTTATAATTTCAAATCCACAACAAACTACTTACAAATGAGGTCTACTGCGGTTAAAATACAACAAACTGTACCTTTGTTACACTTGTTTATGAAAAGCCCATACTTTCTCATAACACAAAGATGAAACTTCGGTAAGTTTAAATCAGTTTGAATATTTTGAGATGCAAATGCAGAGTTGTTGTTATTTACATTGGTGTGAGAGTTGAAAGGTGGATTTTGTTTGTTTGGTTGTTCATAAAGCTTTGTCTATCTATCTATTCATATCTATAATAAAACAGTAAAATAAGTGTATCTGTAAAAAAACATTGGAGGCAATTGGACACATAGTACTTGATAGAGTACGAATTAAAAATAACTGTCTGTTTGTCTGTGTGTTTGTTTGTCTGCATGTCTGTTTATCTGTTTGTCTGTTTGTACACGCCAATCTCCGGAAATACTGGACGGATTCGAATGAAACTTTTCTCGTTTTCAACACATAGGGTATAGTTGATTTTGGAAAATGGAACACCTGATGCAGGACCATAATGGTCGAGCTAAACTATATGAAATATAAAAATGATGCCTTAGAAAAAGTCATTCAGCCTGATGTGCATTTCCGGAGTCATATAAGTTACGCAAACGAAGTCGCGGGCTTCGGCTAGTCTATTAATACGTAGTTTATGATAAATAAGTTAAATTTTATTTATTGTTACTTATACATAGATGAACTGAATTGTATTCACACTTTTATTCCACCTATACTCTGTTTGGTTAGGTATTTAAAGAAATGTAAACAATCTTGGCATGTCTTTTATTGAAATATACAATTTATAAATCAATACCTTCACCAATTACAAATTAATTATGTTATAAATTATAAATTACTTAATTACTATGTAAATTGCTAAGGTATTGATTTACGAAGTGTATATTTCAATAACTAGTAGTTCGCCGCGAACTTAGACCTCGCGATTATTTTTCGCAATTCAGTTTCCTAAATAACCCCTAGATGGCGGTATCCAAAGTTAGAACGCGCTATGGTTTCGTTTGCTACATAATCGCGGACATTTTTATTAATATTTCAAAAACTACTGAACCGATTTTGATGCCCAACGAACTTGAAAATTCTATTGATGTTTCCTACATGCCTACCAAGTTTCATCAAAATCAAACCATCGGTTCGGCTGCTATCGCGGTACAAACATACATACATACATACATACATACATACATACATACATACATACATACATACATACATACAATGTGTTTTCGCCCCCAACTCGATTTAGAGACCTCACTCGCTTCGCTCGCTCGGTCAAAAAGACATGTCAAATTTGTTCACATTTTTTTAAATACCTAACCAAACGGCGTTTATAGGAGCTCAATTGTTCAGTGGGAATACGTATTGTTATAAATAAAAGATATCTACATTGAAAATACATCAGTAATTCTTTGACCTACTTAAGTCAAATGGAGTTATAAATATTTCTGATTTCATTATATATTCCTTCCTTAGAAATGTGCAAACAGAGTTTCTGAGCGTGTATGAAAAAATATTAGGAAGAATATTATTTTCTTTTTTCCCTTTTTTAGACACATCTGTCACACAATCAAACTTTCAGATCATAATTAACAGATGAAGAAGTTTTAGCTTTAAAATACCATTATTTTTTTTTCTTAATTTTAAATAAAAACATCAATAGCTTTTTACAAACAGGTATGCTAGGTTATATAGATGTAATTTTTTAGCCAATAACCGTTTTTTTTTTAAATAAAACTAGTTAACACCTCGATATAGCGTTTTCTCTGCCTTTTACATACACATCCACATACTATGACGTCTTTATTCCTAACGGGGCAGATAGATTACTGAGTCATGTAGCTTAAAGCAGACCGAGCCCAGGGCCGCAAGACTCTAAGGCCTCTTTTTGTATAATGGTGGGCGAGAAGGTGGAAAAAGGAATCAAAATAGTGAAATCCCTCGATCGGCTTCTACGATCTGTGCGGGAAAAGAAGCAGCTGGTAGATTTTAAGTTTCTTCTTTTCTCCCACTCTCCACCTTTTGGAAGGTAAAATGCCTATGGACTGGGCTATTATAGAGGAAATAAACACACCAGAAAGCTAATTGATAACTTTGCATCGGGTTTCTTTTGATGTTGCGACTTGTTACGATATGAAATACGAGTATATACGGACAAATTACACTGATTGAGATGAATTTGATTAGACACAATATAAATTTTAGATTTGTATATTTTTTAACAAATTCATATACTGGATAAACATCCATGAACTAGGACAGAAAGTACCACATTTGTGCGACAAACTGTTGCCCAGCAGACGAAAATTTGAAAAAGGCCATTTTCCAACTTGCCCTGACCGGGAATCGATGGGCTTGCGTCGTTTTAAAACCGAGTCACAACAATCGATCACATTCCGTCTCCGTGATCCGACCCTTAACGCTGTCTACCATAAAGTGCTGGACTAAGTAAATCAAACAAGTCCTAATCAATGAGGTTATACATACATACATACTATCACGTCTTTATCCCTAATGGGGCAGACAGAGTATTTTGGGTCTTGCGGTTCTATGCAGAGCCCAGGGCCGCAAGACCCAAAAGCCACTTTTAGCGTCATGGTGGGCGAGAAGATAGAAAAGCAATCAATACAGTGACGGATTGCTAGCCGCATTGCCTGTTAACATGATTTGCATTTTTGCCCATTCCCTCTATCGGCTTTTACGATCTGCGTGGGAAGAGAAGCAGCTGGTACATTCTACGTTTTTTTATTTCTCCCAGACCAGCATGGGAGTAATCAATGAGGTTATGTTGTTTTATAACTCAGTTCTGTGAATATCCCCCGTCTCCATCATCAGAAAAGATCATAACTCCATAATATTTTGTCAACCGTCTTAACAAGTATGCAAAATTTCGTTCAGTTTCGTCTAACGTGCCAAGTGACAATTGACAAGTGACAAGTGGCAAGTGACAAGTGACAAGTGACAAGTGACAATTGACAAGTGAACAGTGAACAGTGAACAGTGAACAGTGATATGTGACATGTGACATGTGACAAGAGACAAGAGACACGCAACCAGCGACAAGTGACAAGTGTCAAGACACACGTAACAAGTGAGCGTGTGAACAGGCCCTGACAAGTGAGAAATGCATAAATATCACTTATTGACACTTGTCACTTGTCGCTTGCGCTTGTCACTTGCCAATATGTGAACCAGGCTTTAGTCATAGTGACAGGAACCCAATTGAGTAAAGCAAATTGTTAAATAGGTAAACGTCTCTTATCTCCATCGTCAGTGCGTTATTAAAATTAGCGAACAACCCTATAAATATTCATGTTCCCGAATTGTTTTAAATGAGCCAAACTTCGGGAACTCCCGCCCGAGCTGTAACTTTTCAACTGGTTCCGATAAGTTATTTTCGGAAAGCAAACGCTTTTGTGTATTTTTTAAAGTAGACTTAAGGAGCGATGGGTTTTTAAGCCGTTTGTTTTTCTCGTGTGTTATCAAGGCCAATTTAGATGGTGCAAGAATTTTGCCTGAGAATGGAGCGTCCATTTTTTTGGGTATGTAACAGGAGCACGACCCTCTCTGTACTACTAGAGCCATATTTGGTCCGCTCCTGCAGTGGAGACTAAAAAACCTGATGATGATAATGATGTAACAGGATCCAACTAACATCTACCTTAGGGTATTAGGATCCCAAGCCTTACCTGCTTGTGGTACATTCTGCTGTTCAACAAACATGACGCAATTTAACACTGGGCTCGGACCCAGTAAACCTCTTAGTTATTATAAAGTCATGGTCAACTCTTTCCATGTCTTACTCGTATAAGAAGTGATCCCTATTTCCAATTACGAATATGAAAAGGGGAAAATAGTCCCTGGGACAAGTTTCATATGGGACAACTTGTCCCCTGACTCCTAAAGCCGCTGGGGCAATATATATGAAAAGGTAATTTTTTTGTTCTTTTTAATCATTATTTTCATTTCATTATACTACAGTGATGTAGTATAGCCCGTAGTTCGAGTTATTACGTGTATATCCCTTACCCGTAAATATAACTTGAGCTGAATTGTTTAATATGTATTTGGTTAAAAAAAAAAAAAACGTCGGGTTGCACTCTGGGAGTGCCGGCAGAAGTGAAAACTTGAATATTAACGTTGTGCATTTTTGATATTTTGGAATGGTTAGGGAATAATTTTGCACGAATTGCTTTAATTATCAGTATAAAATATTTCAAATCTTTTCTGAACCACAGTCTGTCACAAATGTCACAAGCATGACCAAATCCATTTTCAACAAAATCATTTTCAAATACACAGCAGTATGGCCACTACACAGACGGTCGAGCCATCAGCTGTCACCATCCATGGATGCGCGTAGCACGCTGTAACATAAACACACACGAACATTCGCGCAAGCGCCCTGCGCCGTCTTACGAATTTTCGATCAGGTCACGTGTCCTGACGCGAGTTTAAGATTTTTTACCCATTCCAAAAAAAGTGCACAACGCCGCTAAAGAAGTTTTCACTTCAAAAATTGTCTTCTCGTCTTGAGCAGCAGCCAGGAATGAATTTTCATGCTACTTTCCTGGCCTAGGCCTCTAAAGTAATGAATGAACCAAGAATTGCAAATTTCGTATCTTCATTTTTACTACAATAATTACTCGCAAACGTAGGCATTTCCGAGCGTGTTTGAGAAAAAATATTTCTCGGTTCCTTTTGAAGGTTCGGGTACACCAATATAAAACACACATAATATCTTATTTAACGAAGCATGAGATGAGATGTAAGCACTTTTATTTTCGTCTTGAATAAACAGTCTCCATTATTTTATCATACGGGAAAAAATCGTAACAAGTACAATCTGATATTTTATTTGTAGATAATATTTTCTGGAATACAAATATCAATTCGAATAAGTTAATTTGCTAGGAAAATAAAAATATCGGTTTTCAAGCGTTTAAGTAAACTTTTGGACCACTAAACCGATTTCCATTTAAATAAGGATTTCTTAATCTACAAAATTAACTCATTTATTTGATATATCTCACTATGCATAATTGCATAGTACCTGGGTGACCGAGCTGCTTTGCTCGGTCGGTTACATCTCAAACATTAACTACATTTTTTAAACTTGTCTAAAAACAGTACAAAATAAAAAATTATATATAAACTTGAACATAAAAAGAAACAAAAGTAAGTCACCGAGTGGGATTTGAACCCTTAACACTCTTTCTAGCGGTCAGCATCCTTAACCGCTGAGCTAAGCGGATGGCGGCCGGCGCGACAAAATTAGCGACCATAATCTGCGTAGAAAGAAAAACGAATGAAAACTCGAAAACACGCGTTTTCTCAAACATAAGACTAACCTAGATCGATTA
Organism: Acrobasis consociella; assembly: GCA_963555685.1. NCBI lineage: Eukaryota > Metazoa > Arthropoda > Insecta > Lepidoptera > Pyralidae > Acrobasis > Acrobasis consociella. The sequence continues at coordinate 2,059,962 of OY743104.1, read as the reverse complement.
TTTATCCCCAAAAACCCTCATATACCAATTTTCAGCAAAATCGTTAGAGCCGTTTTCGAGATCACAGAAATTTATAAATATATAAATATACAAGAATTGCTCGTTTAAAGGTATAAGATTTTAGGTTGTTCATCTCTACTTTTACCCCACCCCCATTACTTTTAAACGGCTAAACCAATTTCCATCAAACTTAACTTAGTCTCGATAAAGTCAGCTTTCAAACAACAAAAACACGACCAAAATCGACATGTCAAACTTATCTCATAGCACTCCTTTATATCTTTGTTGAAAAATAAAATAAACGTCTAACGAAAACTCGAAGTCGGTGAAGTGAGTACATTGAAAGTCCAAATCTGTGTTCGTATTTTACCTGACATGAATATCAAACGTATCGTATCACACTGACCTTTATGTCTTTTTGATATTCTTGTCAGTATTTCTCTGGTTTCACCCTGAACGCCGTAACACACATACCTTCCAAAACCCTCTAACTTGATGTCCAAAACGGAGCTAAATGTCACATTTGACATTGATAACCCCTGACTTAGAGTAAATAAAACAAATATATAGGGACAAATTACTCTGAATGAGCTAGCCCCAAAGTAAGTTCGAGACTTGTGTTATGGGATAATAACTCAACAATACTAGAGGTATATTTTATAATAAATACATATATAGATAAACATCCAAGACCCAAGACAATTTGAAAAAGGCAATTTTTCTAACTTGCCCTGGCCGGGTATCGAAACCGGAACCTCTGGGTGGCGGTTTAGCATCATGGTGACCACTACGCCAAGGAGGTCGTGAGGAGCGAGCGACATAGTTTTTGTTTGCTAACTTCTTGTATTCATAAAAAAATTACCTCAAAGATTCATAGATTCAAAGATTCAAAACATGTTTGTTTGCGATGCAAATTTAAAAAGAGACCCGACTTTTAAATAGTTTCATATGTAGACATTGACCAGAGGAGGACTTTCTACGGTATGATGATGATATTATGTAAACGCAATCTAGTGGTGAGCGGAGGAACTAAATAGTAGAATTAATCCGTATCACCTACGTATAACGTTTCTATTATTTGTCAGGCCAACTACCCTGACTTTTAAGCGATAACTTAATTTAAACATAGCTAAGAATTAAGATGTTCATCAAACAAAGCTAAGAACCTCTGCAAGAAAACTTTCACGTAACAAGACCGCATCGAAATTCGTCAATCTGTTGAAACACTACAATGCCACAGACACACAGACAGACAGATAGGCATTTAGCGTCAAACTTATCATGGTATAATAAAATAAGGTATTTATTTCCCGTGACAGCTGATGACGTAGGTGGAACTTGACTACGTCATCAGTTTGATATGTTGCCACTGTGTGCAATTGAATTACCCGAGCGTAATGCATTTTTGAAATTTATATACCAATTTCAAATTAATAATCCATTACATCAATTTATAAAATATTGAATTGATGAATCACGCGAGAATCGCGAGATACTAAATAGCTAAGTTACTTAATACTTTATTTAATATTCATGAACTAATTGAGCTGAAAAGAACAATCAGTGGCAACACTTTGTGACGTAGTCAAGTTCCATCTCGGGAAGAGAATACCTGTTTTATTATACCATGAAACTTATAATATCCCTCTTTTTATCGGGCGTTCAAAAACCAGAGCTTGTAGGCCTGATGTTTTTCCTTTATTTGGTTTTCCTGAACTCCATAATGAAAGAGCAAACACAATAAATAGCAGCTATTTATATCCAATTCATCAGTATAATTGATTTTAGTTCTGTTGTAAAACCTTTCAATCTAATCAAGGTGGTTCGTATGACGATTTTACCACTGAAATCATATGTAATACTTGGAAATAAGTGCCTAAATTTTTAAAAGTTTGCAGTTTTTAGATTTTTTTTTTGTTCTTTGTGTAAAATTGTTACATACAAGGTCTTCTTATTGAAAGTGATCTACAACAAAGAGGTTCTCTGTCCGTGAGAACTGTGCCATCTCTGAAGTTTTATACACTCATGATTGGGTACAAAATTCGTATACACGCATTCGGGTGTGATTATTTTATAGCGGGGTCGTTGTGACGAAGGACTCTTCATACAAACAACGAGCCACTATTAATATTGTATATTTAGTAACAATGTTATATACATAAAACAGAAGTAATATTTTCCAGCACAATGCGCGAGATGTTATTTATAATAATTATTTATGTAGTTGTGATTCGCAAGCTTCGTAGGCAGCCGCAGAGAAGATCAAGAAGTCTGTCGTAGAACGTCACTTTGTTTCTTCTTGTCACCGGGCGAAACTTCTTGTAGGTGGCCAGTGATTTCATAGAGAGCGGCTAGGCGCGCAAGAAGGTAAGTGTTTATGTCTGACTGTTGTGTTTATTTTGTATGTGTAGTGGGATGTGTGATATACTAAATATATATGTAGGTATAGTAATATAGTAATTATATATAAATATTTTTATGATTATGTGGACACGCCACATCACTCCCCCCCTGAGGCCGTCCTAAGACGGACGATAGTGGGCCGGAGGCTTAACAATTCTTCCGGACCGTGTCCGGTGATAGTCACTTTTAGTGTCTTTCTCATTCTTTTCTTTTTCAGGTATACTGTGCAAAGGATCTGGGCTATTGTTGACAAAGTAAGCTGGTTTTATTCTGTCGATGGATACTGTTTGCTCTTTGCCTTTTATTAATAATTTGTAAACTTTGTCTTTTCTTTCCAGAATCAGGTATGGTCCTGAATATGCTGGCTGGAGAGGAGGTTTGGCGCTGTCGTCTCGAAGGTAAACGTGTGTTGCAGTTTTCAAATCTTTAAAAATGAAGATATTTTTGTTGCAGTGACGTGATGCTGGTACTGGGCGGATATTTTCTATTATCGAGCGAAGTCGCGCGATGAAGTCGGTCACGTCAGTTGTTGTGACGGTGTTAGGGTTGAAGAATTCTCCAGGTAGCCTCAGTGTTTCTCCGTAAAGAAGTTCAGCGGGTGATGCTTGTAGGTCTTCTTTGATAGCGCTCCTTATGCCGAGCAGCACTAAGGGAAGTGATTCTGTCCAGCTAGCAGTATTGTGGCATGTTATTGCTGCTTTTAACTGCCGGTGCATTCGCTCGACCATGCCATTACAAGCGGGGTGGTATGCAGTGGTTCTTTTGTGATTGAATCCGGTTATATCTGACAGATATTTGAACAAAGCGGATTCAAACTGCCTTCCGCGGTCTGTAACGATCTCTGTTGGGCATCCAAAGCGGGAAATCCATCCTTGAAGCAGTGCTTTTCCAACAGTTTCTGCTGTAATATCGGCTATGGGGTAGGCTTCAGGCCATCTCGTAAATCTGTCCACAGCTGTCAAGCAGTATCGAAAACCATCTGATATGGGAAGGGGTCCAATGAGATCAATATGAACATTTTGAAATCTGGCTTTAGGAAGATTGAATGTACTTAGAGGTGAAGAAGTATGCCGGGTGACTTTTGATGACTGACACGCGTGACATGCCTTTGTCCATTTTCTGCAATCTTTTCTTATGCCAGGCCATACGAAACGTTGGGCGACCAAATTTGCAGAACTTTTAGCGCCAGGATGACTAAACGAGTGAAGGTTCTCGAAAACTTGTCTTCGGAAGTGTTGAGTAACGAAGGGTCTTTCGTTTCCGGTGCTAATGTCACAATAAATGGGCATGTTAGCTCCGTCCAAATTAACTTTCCTGAGTCGAAGCGCTGTAGATGAGTCTTTGAGAAGGTTCTGCAGTTCGGTGTCTGACGACTGAGATTTCGCTAAAGCCGTCAGGTCTATGGGTTGCGTAATTTCCGTTATTCTAGAGAGAGTATCAGCTACCACGTTATCTTTTCCAGATATATGTTGGATATCCGTAGTGAATTGGGCGATATAATCCAAATGCCTAAATTGCCGGGGTGAGCAGTTTTCTTTCTGGGACTTAAATGCGAAACAGATAGGTTTATGATCAGTATAGATCGTGAAATGTCTGGCTTCTAGCATGTGACGAAAATGTTTGATGGCTTCGTAGATGGCTAGTAATTCTCGATCGTATGGAGAGTACTTCTGTTGAGATGGGCTCAATTTACGAGAGAAGAAAGCTAACGGTTGCCAATCGCCGTCTTTTAGTTGCTGTAAAGCTGCTCCAATAGCCGTATCTGAAGCATCCGTTACTAGAGCTAATTTAACGCCTAAGTCTGGGTGAGCCAAGAGGGTTGCCTGGCAAAGACTTGTTTGGCACTCTTCAAATGCCTCTAGGAGCTTTCCAGAGATGGTAACGGGAGATGAGCCTTTGACTGAACCTGCTAACAAGGCGTTTAGAGGGGCTTGTATTTTTGCTGCACCTGGGATGAATCGGCGATAGTAGTTGATCATCCCGAGGAATCTCCGTAGTTCTTTCACGTTCTTCGGGATTGGGAACTCCTTAATAGCCTGAGTCTTTGTGTCGAGGGGCTTAATACCTTTTTCAGAAACATTGTAGCCTAAGAACTTGACTTCAGATGCTCCAAATACACATTTTGAAGTATTAATGACCATTCCAAATTCTTGGAGTTTGGTGAATATCTGCCGTAGGTGTTCCATGTGGCTCTCCTCGTCACGTGAGCAGATTAAAAAATCGTCCAAGTAACAGTAACAAAAATCAAGGCCTCTGGTCATCTCATCGACAAATCTTTGGAATTTTTGACCTGCGTTCCTCAATCCAAAAGTCATGTAATTGAATTCGAACATTCCAAAGGGCGTTGTGATGGCTGTTTTAGGGATATCATCAGGGCAGACTGGTATCTGATTGTAGGCTTTCACTAAATCTATTGTGCTGAAGACCTTACAACCAGAAACATTGTGTGTGAAATCCTGCACATGTCGTATAGGGTATCTGTCTGGAATCGTGCGAGCGTTGAGCATCCTGTAGTCACCGCATGGTCGCCACCCGTTGTCTTTCTTTGGAGCTAGGTGCAGCGGCGAAGCCCAGGGACTCTCCGATGGACGAGCAGTTCCATTCTTCAACATTGCTTCAAATTCAGCTTTCGCTATTTTTAGTTTGTCCGGTGCCAATCTTCTCGGTGTGCACGAAATTGGCGGTCCTGGCGTTGTCCGGATGTGATGGACTGTTTGATGCCGTGGTATCCGCTGTGTGCCCGAGGGACGAGTTATTTCCGGGAAATCACTAAGTAGCTTGTGATACTTTGAGTCGCCGTATATGGTTTTCACCGACGAAATGCTAATAGTTGAAGTTATTACGGATGCTGCCGTTGACAATGTGGTTTTATTGTCAATTAGCCGACGATTACGACAGTCCACCATTAAATTGTAGAAGGAGAGGAAGTCGACTCCTATAATCGGTTTAGTGACGTCTGCCACTATGAATCGCCACGGAAAATCGCGTCGAAGACCAAGGTTTAAGTCCAGGTGGATGATGCCATAAGTCTGGATAGGCGTCCCGTTTGCAGCAAAAAGTCCATATGAGGTTGGTTCTCGCCATTGATTAACTGCTGTACGAGGGAAGACACAGAGGTCGCTGTCTGTATCAACTAAGAACTGCATTTTGGTCCGTCTGTCCATTACAAACAAGCGACTGTACGACGTGGGGCAGTCATCTGTCGCCATTAACGACCGCCCTTGCAGTTTTCCGACTTCTCATAGTCACACGGCTGTTGACATGACTTAGCGTTCTCACGGTATTTGTGATGGTAAAAACAAATTGGGTACCTTCTATAATTTGACTGCGATCGTAGTCCACGTTGGTTGTTATCAGTCCTGGAAATCGACCTAGACCTGGAAGTTGACCTTCTGTCGTTACCGCCTCTAGAGGTAAGTGTCTCTATTTTGCGCGTCAGGTTCTCAATTTGCTTGGCCATTTTGGCTATCATGGGGTCGACCGATGTACTAGCTGCTGCTACCTGAGGCTTCGGTGGTACCAGTTCGTGAACTTTGTCTGCCAAGTCAGCAATAGATGAAAGGGGTGAGTCAGGTTGACATGCGATAACTGTTTGCAAATTTGCTGGAAGGCGGCTGGTCCAAATGGTTCGCAGGAAATCTTCTGGTACGTTGGGACCTGCTAAGCCTTGAAGATGTCGCAAAAATGTGGAAGGGCGACGGTCTCCCAACTCTTCGTGCATGAGGAGCTGTTTGACCTCCTTTTCTCTGGATGCCGACAATCTTTTTATCAACTCTGATTTCAATTTTTGATACTTCCCTTTTGCAGGTGGCGATATTATTATGTCCTTGACTTCGGCTGCATATCGCTGATCTAGTTGGGCGATGACGTAATAGTACTTGGTCTCGTCGTTCTTTATCCCTGAGAGTATGAAGTTACCTTCTATTTGAGCGAACCAAACGCTGGGCTCTTCCGCCCAAAACGGTGGTAATCGCACGCCTACTCTAAAGATATCGGATGGTGTAAATGATCCTTTTCCTACGTCGATCTCATCGCCGGACGCATCGCTGCCATTTGCGGTTTCCATAGTTTTTCAATAAAATAAATCTGCCTTACTTGCTTATAAACTGGAATCCAGTATATGCCGGGGGTGTGTTCACTCTTGAGGGGTCACCAGTATAGCGGGGTCGTTGTGACGAAGGACTCTTCATACAAACAACGAGCCACTATTAATATTGTATATTTAGTAACAATGTTATATACATAAAACAGAAGTAATATTTTCCAGCACAATGCGCGAGATGTTATTTATAATAATTATTTATGTAGTTGTGATTCGCAAGCTTCGTAGGCAGCCGCAGAGAAGATCAAGAAGTCTGTCGTAGAACGTCACTTTGTTTCTTCTTGTCACCGGGCGAAACTTCTTGTAGGTGGCCAGTGATTTCATAGAGAGCGGCAAGGCGCGCAAGAAGGTAAGTGTTTATGTCTGACTGTTGTGTTTATTTTGTATGTGTAGTGGGATGTGTGATATACTAAATATATATGTAGGTATAGTAATAAAGTAATTATATATAAATATTTTTATGATTATGTGGACACGCCACAATTTTTTTATATTTGAGTAAAATTAGTATTTTGTATTCATTTATTTAGTATATGAAGATATATTTAAAATTAAATTATAAAACTCCCATGCTGGTCTGGGAGAAATAAAAAAAACTTAGAATGTACCAGCTGCTTCTCTTCCCACGCAGATCGTAAAAGCCGATCGAGGGAATGGGCAAAAATGCAAATCATGTTAACAGGCGATGCGGCTAGCAACCCATCACTGTATTGATTGCTTTTTCATCTTCTCGCCCACCATGTCGCTAAAAGTGACTTTTGGGTCTTGCAGCCCTGGGCTCTACATAGAACCGCAAGACCCAAAATGCTCTGTCTGCCCCATTAGGGATAAAGATGTGATAGTATGTATGTATGTATGTAAATTATAAAATTGTTCCATACAAGGTCTTCTTATTGAATGTGATCCACCAAGAGGTATTAACCAATTCAATTCATTCGCTCTTCGTCAGTATCATTCAAAGTGAAGTTAACATCACCGTTTTGCTAGCCGTATTGGTTCTCCACCCGTGTTCTGAAGTTTTATATATTCTGAGCAAAATGTCACACATTTATGATGTGATGTGTGTGAGTATAATGTAGGTTTACTACAGAACGACACATTTATACATTACTGTCTTATAATGTAAGTCGTTTGTCAAGCGACCTTAGTCCGTATCTCATGAATTAATAAGGTTGATAAAGCGAGAGTTGAATTCAAGTGAGCTCCCGTTTTTTACGTAAGTAGGTAGTTAATTATATTAATTCCTTGCCCGTGGCAGAAAAGCTAATAAAAAGAAGTAATATTGCTGATTCTTACAAGCTCATCTCCACATTTTTAATATTTAAACGGCATAATTTAATTTCCATTGTTACGAACATTCCATCAACTCGGTAGGTACTGATACTTTGTTATTTTAATTATGAGATTTGCTGAATCAAATATACTTTTTGCCTTAGATATTCGGGAAAATCTGTTTTATGTCAGAGTTAATAAGGTCTGAAATGGAATGAGGTCTTATATGGAAACATGAAAGCGTTTAGTAACAGGCAATTTTACGCGAAAAGTGAGTTGTAGGTTAAAAGGCAGGATTTCTCCCCCCCCCCCCTGGCCCTCCGCAACGCCTCAGGTGAGGCAGTGACGAATAGTATGTTTGGTCTAAAATTATTGTAAGTTAGGTAGCGTCAGTAGAACTGTGACGTCATATATCTGTGGTCTTTTGGCGTTCTCGGTGGCATTATCAGTTCTCTTTCTCGCTTTTTCTACTAAACTTTTCCCTATGAAACGATCAGCGGTCTTGATTGACCAAAAATGCTTTTGTCCGGCTATTCTCGCCTACACGTTGCATTTCTTAACAGATTCCCGTTAATTTTGTTAGAGGATTCGAGAATTATATATACACCCTTTGAAATGGTTTCTGCCTTTCAATTTTCTTCAAAATATTTATATTTATAAATATATTTTTAAGATTTTTACCCATATGGGTTTGAAGGGAAGTTTTCAAAAATGTCACGAAACTTTTTGTTACGCTGCACATATGTATAAAGTCACATTTTTTTTGTCTGATCATCTTTTTTATCCGATAAAATTAAAAGGGTCGGGGTGACCCGTGAGGTCTTCAGCTCACAAAGCTACTAGTTTATTCATTTCGGTGTGAATGCCTACTTCATATTTCTCCAACATTGGTCCCTTGGGGAAAGTTGTTCAGTACCATCATGGCATGAAGTTTTATTTTTGACTGTTATTTTATTATCATTATACTACAGAGTTCTAGTATAGCCCGTGGTTAGAATTATTAATGGGTGTGTACAACGTTGTCTAAGTATGTAGTTGTATTGTATTGTATTGTAGTTAAGTTTATTTCAGGAATATTATGATTGGGTTATGTCAGAATTGTAGCAGTCAAATTAAATGTCAACAGATAGGTACATAAAATTATAAGATAAATATAAATAAATAAATATATAGGGACAAATTACACTGATTGAGCTAGCCCCAAAGTAAGTTCGAGACTTGTGTTATGGGATACTAACTCAACGATACTATATTTTATAACAAATACATACATAGATAAACATCCAAGACCCAGGACAATTTGAAAAAGGCCATTTTCCAACTTGCCCTAGCTGGGGATCGATCCCAGGACCTCCGGATTGGCGGTCTAGCGTGTTGACCATTACGCCACGGAGGTCGTCAAGCGTAACCAACGTCGTTCTATTTCATCAAATTACCTAATGTTTGCCTGTCTATAGGCTATCAATATTTAATATAAAGCACAAAATACAACTCAGTATATAACTTAATAGAATATTTTTCTGAAAACACCAAGAAAGTTGGTTAATAAATGAAGCAGCAATTAGTATTTCAAATATACGAGTGGGGGCGTGGCGGGGATATCTCACTTTCTCTTTCGTACGTGCGAGATCTAATAGCAGTGACGTCAAGAGCGCTGTACGTGCATCCTTTTTCTCTTACTTGATAGTTTCCCGTTCCATCAGATTTTAAAAGCTTAAAACTTACTTATTCAAAAGCAGATATAAAAAAAATCGTTTCAGTTTCGGATTATGATACTTATTGACGACCTCCGTGGCGTAATGGTCAACACGCTAGACCGCCAATCCGGAGGTCCTGGGTTCGATCCCCAGACAGGGCAAGTTGGAAAAATGGCCTTTTTCAAATTGTCCTGGGTCTTGGATGTTTATCTATATATGTATTTGTTATAAAATATAGTATCGTTGAGTTAGTATCCCATAACACAAGTCTCGAACTTACTTTGGGGCTAGCTCAATCAGTGTAATTTGTCCCTATATATTCATTTATTTATTTATTTATTTATTTATTTATTCATTTATTTATTTATTTATTTATTTATTTATTTATTGATATGAATAAAAAAATAATTAATATAAATACCGTTTTTGGCTGACTGTACCTTGAGATTTTACTTTGATAAAAAAGCGTTGGCCCAAACTTATCGTAGATGAGACATGCTGTGTCCATTTTAGGCTGGAGTTTAATTTACATAATAATCTTGATGAAATGAGCTTCAAAGCCGAACCACACGTAGCGTATGTATAATACGGACTCATCTTGCGTCGCGTTACGTCTTATGTTGCGTTTCGTAGAATTTCCTTTTCTGTCGCTCAGAACGGTCATTTGCTAGAGCGAGAGAAGGGTTCTGAGTGAGTGTAAAGGATAGCATGCGAAAATGCTGGTCCGTGCTAAAAGATAAAGCCTAACCCTGAACCACTGCGATACGCGTCCTCACACGCGCATTTTCAGTTGCTTTTGCGACAATGGAGTTATGGTATACTACATCCGATTTTAGAGTAAGTTGCGCGGCGTATTTTGCTCTAATACGAAACGCAACATCAATTCAATTCAAATATATCTTTAATATCATAGGGTATTTATAATACCTCTTAATAATCGCCATTGTTTTGTTGCTCGTCATCGTCGTCATCATATCAGCTAAAGGAAATACACATAGGCATCTCCAAAGATTTTGACGCAACATACGCTTCGCGTATTTCACTTAACGCTTTACTGCTTAGTCGCTTATGTTTATAATCTCTAGTGTAGCCACATTTACAACGACGGCGTTACACTATACCGGACGAATTTTAAGCAGCTACAACCACTTTGAACGTAAGTTATGCGGTGTATTTTACGCTAATACGCGACGTAACATACGCTTCGTGTGGTTCCGCCCTTAAGGCTTATCTGCTGTGGCTGCGAATATTTCTCTAATTTCATGTCTTCGGGACTTAGCAGCAATATTTTAATTATTTGAGGCTTAGTGTTACTTCGCCGAGGCTACTTTGCCAGTTTCAATTAAAGTATGATGTAAGTAATTTGATGGCTCCGAGGGAGCTTATGGCCGGCTCCTTATAGCCGAGCGCCGGATTGCACCTTAAGGGTCCTCCCCGCGCTAACGACCTTGAAAACACAAAAAAATTAATTTTTCTTTCTGTAAGTGAGATTATCAGAAACCCTCCTACAACTTTTTAGCTAGTATCCTTAAGTTTCATTAGAACCTCGAAAATCATTGAAATAAAATACCCTGAATTTTCCTTTGCAAATTAATTAATTTTATAATTATATAATTAATTCAATATACAACCCCACAACTTTTGAACCGCAGAACCGATTTCCATCAAACATACGAACTATTGCAAAGGAACTTGCTTTCACGTCAAAAAACCGCATCGAAATCGGTCCATCCGTTTGAGAGCTACGATACCACAGACATGTACATACAGATATTGACGCAAAAGTTATTTATGCAGTAAAAAAATCTAGGTCTATGTTTTTTTTTTTAAATTTTGGCTCGACGCTGTTGCGATTTAGCCAGGCTCAAGTTAATAAAACGTGGGAACAATCGATGTGAAGTAAATATATATATATATATATATATATATATATATATACCAATCAAAGGTTGGTATATGTCCTTTGATTGCTTTAAGGGAGCTTCTGGCGACAAATCTATACGAGTCCACTGGTTTTCATAGCCGATTGAGTGGCAGACGGCGCCTACAGACGCCCACCGCAGTCCGCAAATTAATATCACTACAGCCGCACTATGACTGTTCACTTAAAACATTTTACATATTGTCCATGAGAATGATCATTTATAACACCAAACTACACCAATTTCATATTATATAAAGTCCACTAGAATCAATTTAAAGCAAACTCCAACTGAACCCCTTGACTTCCCGCCAAAAACTCCAGGTCTATGTTTTTAGCACTCCTTTAAAGTTATAAACAAAAGACGAACCAATTTCGAAAGTTTGAAAACAGAACGTCACTGTCAAACCTGACAGTTTTCTTTTTAAAAGTGGCCAGTAATTATTATTAACACTAATTTAAAAACTCACATGTATTCTAAATTGATTCTAACCCACAATTGAAGGAAAATAATCTTCTCCGACAGAGAATCCGAGCAGAAACCAAACACTCTATGGAATACAAGCAAAATTCAGTTGAAACAATGAAAGTAATTACAGCATTCACGTTTGATATTGCCGACAGAATTCACCGAACAAAGAGATCGGGGAAAGGAGTTTAACAAACATACATACATGTTTTCCCTTAGGGCATACAGAGCATTTAGGGCGCGTTTGGACGATATGAGCACGCCAAGCGCACGCCAAGCCCACGAGTTCCGCTTTTTGAAATATTTGAAAGTTGTATTTTACTCAATTATTTTTATAATTCATATCAATAGGTAAAATAATCCGAAGCTGAAAAAAAAATATTTTTAAATCTTTCCAAAAATAAGTAAGTTATTGGCGTGGAGACGTTCGGACCTTGGGGCCCCGGTGCTAGGGGTCTCCCTAAAGAGATCTCTCCAAGACTAATCTGCGCCGCTGGCGACAAGAGGGCTGGCTGTTTTTTCGCACAACGAATCAGTATGGCAATTCAACGCGGAAATGCGGCCAGCGTTCTTGGCACTATGCCACGTGGGCACGACTTTTTAGACTAAATTAGTAGTTAACTTTTTCTGTGTGTATATTTGTAAATATGTAATATTTTTTTTCTTACTTATTTCAATTTATGTAAGTTATAAGCCTTAACATCTGATGGAAGGGGAAACAGTCAAGTAACTTAAGTCCCATATATCTGCAAGTAACAGAAAAAAGATGCACGTACTGGAGACGTATTTTTGAAATCACTTGTCAAATTACGAAGGGTTTGCGCGAGCGTTTCCAAACGGGCGCATTTTTGAATCGGTAGTTTGCGAAGGTTTTGCACGAGTGGTCTTGACCACTCGTGATTTTGACATTTGTAGCGTGGATATGTCATCGAAGCCAATCATGGTAAATCTGTTCCATTTCACGTTGCTTTTTTATTCATGTTCGAATATTTAGAAAAGCATAGACAAATTATCGATGTTTTCTGCGTAAAACAATATTGTTTTTCGGTGACACGACGGTTTCAAAAATACGATCAATTTGTATTTTACGCGAGCGGTGAGTTGGAAAACTACACGTTTTGTGTTTCGCTGAGTCCCTCAATGAAAAGTAGCACTCCAGCACTCTTGACGTTACGCTATGTAATACTATTATTAATTCTGTGGTTACGCTATGAGGTCTCGTGTGTATGAAAGAGATAGTGAGATGTCCCCACCACACTCCCACTTTTATATATGAATAATTATGCTCCAGTTTTCTTGCCGTTTTCAAAAAGATTTCTTTTCAGTAGTAGGTATATATTTTTTTTTTGTTTTATATAAAATATTAAGTAAGTACTTTGTTGAAATGTTTGCTTATAACCGTATTCTGAATTTGGGCGTAAACAATTGCAACACAGTTTTATACTATAGCGGTTGTTTACGATCATTATGTGTTTAATGTTCCCATGTTTAAATGTTCTAATAAATTCTTTAATTCTATCAACTTAACACGTACATAGTATATTAGCCTATTTGAGTCCTATCACTCATTAATACAACACAAATTGCATTTACCGAAGTCCAAACAAGTGCACGCCTCGCCTCGCTTCTGCCTTGTGCTCGCCCCGACTGGGCTTAGGTAAATTCAGTTCTTTTTTATTTGGTTTTGAACTGTATTGCTGTGAGAAGGCCGTTATTATATACAAAAAAGTTCAAAGCGCGTTACTCGTGCGCATGGCGTGTCCAGTTATCTAGGAGTATAACTTGTTTTAACAGTTTTCGCCTCGTGGATGGTGTTGAGTGGTCGGCTGCGGTCGCCTGGCCGCCTCGATGAGGCGAGAACTGGGGATAGATAAACTGCCTATGTGGTGTAGTGGTTAGAGCGTTCGGCTCATACCTGGAGGTCGCGGGTTCGATTCCCGGCGGGGCAACGACTTTGCGTTGTTGTCCTAGTTTAGTTAGGACATTGCAGGCTGATCACCTGACTGTCTGATAAGTAAGATGATCCGTGCTTCGGAGGGCACGTTAAGCCGTCGCTCCCGGTCACTGCCTTTGACATTGGTCGTTACAAAAACCATGTCAGACGCCTTTAAGGCGGTTTAAAAACTCTGACACTAGTGTTAGTCACTAACACACACGATAAGAAGAATGTTTCATATTTTTTAACAATCAGCATGGAAACCTTCTACACCCTTATATTATAAAGGGCAGAGGCTCTTAAGCTGTTGAACCTCGCATATGTTTTGTACAAAACGTCATATTCAAGCATCATTCTTGAAAACAATGAAAACAATCACAGTGTGTGTACGTTTGATGTTGCCGACAGAAGCGTGATGAAAAGGGTACTAAGTAATTACACAAAGGAGTTTAAACATTGTTTAAACAACGGTTCCAGATATATGGGTGGGTGGTTGTGATAAGTAAACTTAAACAACTTAAATTTTATGCAACAAAGAGGGTTCGTGTCCTTTAAAAACTTCCAGACAACAAACCAGCAAACCATAATCTTGCAAGATCTATCTACTAGTAGTTCGCCACGAACTTAGACCTCGCGATTATATCTTCTACTACTAAGCAAAGCAAGCAAGCAATCCAATACACGACAATTGAACACAATTAACCGACTAAACAAATTAAACAAAACTTTAAACAAGCAAGACAACAAAAAGTCATAAGATTCTAGAAAAAATCAAGTCAATCTTGTAAACGCGAGTTCTAAAAGTTTAAAAATTTTTGTTCGACATCTATTGTTCTTTTTCTGAACTATATGGTATTGAATGTACGCAACAAACATTTGTCAATTTTCTTCTTTTCTTAAAAATAGTGGTCAAGACATTGGCCTTGTAACTCGGAATTCGCGGAATTTAATTCCCACGGGAGACATGTATTTTTAAGAAAGTTTTTCAGTAACCCGGACTGAATTCAATATTTTGAAAGAAGATTTTGTATTGTATATCCGTCACGGCTCAGTCAGCTAGACTTCGCGAGTCACCCCAAACCCGTTCAAGTATAACTTCTAAAAAAGTAGTCCAGACAAAAAAGTTGTTCGATAAAAAAAATTGCGTTTTTATAATGGCAACAAAAAAGTCTAATGACATTTTTGAAAATATTTTTAAATGGTGGACATATGACAGTTTTAAAATTTTAAACACCCATATTTCCGCCATTTTGAAAAAATTCGAAAAACTGGCTCGACAAAAAAATTCTATTTAGTTGCTGAGCCTGCTTACAAAATTTCATGAGAATCGGTTAAGAAATGCGACCTGTAGGCGAGAACAGACAGACAGACAGACGGACAAAAGAATTTTTGGCCAATCTCGAAACTGAGACGCTTCGCTCACTTCGCTCGCTCGGTCAATCAATTTACAGCGATGAAGTCGAAGATCCGGCGAACTTAGTACTATAAAAAGACCCTCCCAAATTATTATCGGATGTGGTACTTAAAACTTTATTACTGAAGTAAATAGGTGTGATGACAGGGTCAGGAAAGTATGATTGTAATTAGTCCGTCTTTTAAATTATCCAAAAAAAGTGGACCCATATTTTTCAGTTTACCAAAAAGTAAAAATTCACAAAGATACGGAGCATCAAACTTCAAACTTCAAAATTCTTTATTGCATAAACTGTGTAGAAATAGGTAATACAATATTAAAGTATCAAAGTTCCAGAATAGGGGTTTGCGACGTCACCGCTAAAAATCGTACCTGGCCGTGACGTTATGTGAAATTGAAATGCGCTATATCGTGACATTATTTTATTTCTCAAAGAAAAGAAAAATACGAGTACAATATTTTTTAATTATCTAACCGATAGGCCAAATATGTTATTCCGTTCGTCATGTCTACATATCAAATAACCGATAGTTAACGCTGGGATATGCGGCAGACATATTATAAAACAAGAAGACTATTAAGATCACTAGTATGAGAAATGGATAGGGAAAATATCATCATTCTTTGCATGACTATCTGTATAATGACACTTTTCAAAAGCTTAGCTCTTTCATACAGTAGAAGTAGAAAACTTTATGTGTTTATTTTATGACAACTTGAAAACATGGTTTGGCCGTAGTAGATAGATAGATAAAATCTTTATTCACCAACAAGGACACAATATATACATTGCAAGTATTAGGTAAAAGCACATGATAACTTAACGAAATCTTAATTAATTGTGATAGTGCAGTGCGGTTGTACTGTGAGATGTGACCTATATAGTAAAAAGGTTAGTAAGTTTTTGCCATTCCCAGAGTAGAACTATAAGCTGATTAAGGCAAAAATCGAACGTAGTTTTTTACACATCTATTATCTATACAATGAAATGCACAAGAGCTTGGTTCTGTCATGTAGTATAATTAGAAAACTTTAAGTGTTAAATGTGATGACTTGAAAACATGGGTTGGTCATAGTAAATTCTTGCCATTCCCGGAGTAGAACTGTAAGCTGACTTAAGGTTTGCGCAAACGAGGTACTTTTGTCTGGAGAAGAAAAATCCCCGAATCGTCAAAAAAATGTCTGTCAGAGACTTGCCACGGACTTACCGCACACGACGCATAGAAGATTGTCATATAAATGTACCGCGAAAATATAAAAATATTCAAAGAAAAGTCCGCCGTGTGCGGTGCTCCACACAGGCTCGGTGGTTCTAGTTTTTTTCGGGACTGTCCCGTTTTGTCCATTGTATGTTAAGTCCTTCGTGTGCGTTATTAGGATTTCATCATCATCAGGTCTTTCTGTCTCCACTACATGAGCACGACCGTCTCTGTACAACTAGAGTCATACATTGGCCAGAGCAAATAGAGGACTTTGGCCTACACTCTCCATGCTGGCCAGGCGGGTCGGACTTCTGACGCTTCATCATCATTAATCATCAGGTTTTTTGTCTCCACCATACTAACAGAGCTATACTTGTCTAGAGCAGCCAAAAGACTTGGCCTGCACTCTCCTCACTGGCCAGACGGGTTGGAGAGGTTTCTTGATTGATGTTTATAAGCTTTGTTTAGCTTGTATACCTAATTCGCCTTCTACGACATCCACGGGAGGACTTGGAGTGGCCCTATTCTACTCTTTTGGAAACTGTGGTATTTTAATCAGTTTTATTCCTAGTGAGGTAGACGGAGCCAGAAGGAAAGAAGAATAATCAAAATGTGATGGTAAGCGCATCGCCTGATAGCATGATTTGATCCAGAGGACAGTTTTCCAGACTATTCCTGTGTTATTCAATGGAAAGACATGTTAACATAATTTTTTTCATTGAAGCCTATACAACCTGGTAACTATTGCTGGGAAGCATAAAAGGTTACACAGCCACAAACGTGCAATCAGGCTTCATTATGCCACAGAATGATGTACGTACAGAACGGAATATCCTTAGGCTCCGAGCAAAATGCGTCCCCGTTCAACGTCCTCGCATCTCTCGGTGTTGAGCGGGCGAACACACACACATTGACGTGTACACGGATGTATGGTATCATTTGTAGTAGTAGTAGGCATATATGATACTCCGTTTCTATGAAGTGCTATAAATGTGATTATGGTCAGAAAACCAGATAATTGTAGTTTATTTTCCAGCGGATAGTCTTTCGTCTGTGCAGGGTTTAAGTACAATCAAACGTTTGTTATGAGAGCAAAACTATCGCATTACTCCATAACGCCCGCGCCCATTATGAAAGGAATGTCGGGATTGTTTCAAAGGGTCTAACTTTACATACTCTCTGTTCCCATTTCGGATTGTTATGTAAGTGAATTTATCTTTTACTCACGACTTTATGCTACATTTAAACTTTATTATACTCAAACAATTTTGATGGTGGATCAGTCCATGATGCCGAACAACTCCCCTCAAATAACATATTTTATGATATTGAATATGAAAATTAAATACTTAGGTACATACTATCACGTCTTTATCTCTAATGGGGCAGGGACAGACAGAGCACTCTAAGCATAGAGAGCCTAGGGCTGCAAGACTCGAAGGCCACTTTTAGCGTGATTGCAAGAAAAAAGGTGGAAAAGGAATAATAAAGATGGGTTGCTAGTCAAAGTGACTCGCATTTTCGCGACTTGCGCAGTAAGAGAAGCAGTTGATACATTATAAGTTTTTCTTTACTTCTAGACAAGCATGGAACTATTTTACCCAATAATTAAAATAATTTTGTGCTAAAAAATTTAGTTTAATTTGTGTAAAAATGATTTCCAAAAATAGAAAGGGTTCGGCATACAGTCCTGTGCTCCAAAACTAAGGTTGTAGATGTAGGCGTCAAGATGCCAGACTCAAATGGGATTGGGCGGGAGATGTATGCAGCATGCAAGCAGATAGATGGGCCCACAGGGTCACCTTGTGGGTACCAGATGGAGGAAGGCGTAGAGTTAGACCAAGGAAGAGATAGTGGGATGACATCGAAGGTTTCTTGACTGGATAGCAACAAATTGTTAGGGATATAGATATATGCAGAGGAGATAGGGAGGCATTTCCCCAGTAGTGAAACACAACATCATGCTTTTAAAAAAAGTAACTACTCCACAATAGTCGTCTTCTTGTTTAAAATTAATTTATTTTACGTCTGGTCCCGAACGTACGTATTTGTAGTTTTAAACCTCAGTCCAGCAGTTTCGGACCTAATTGGCTGTGACGGATATATGACGAGTGATCCTTTAACCGTTCTGTTTTGTCCATTTGAGGTACGGATCCCTAAAAAAGCCTAGCCTATGAGCAAGATTGTAATCAATCCGAAAGAATCCAATTAACAACCCTAAGTGGCGTGATTAGCGATAAATTCCAGACAAAAGTGGACCAAAGATGAAAGTAGATCTGAGCGCAGATTTTTATTCGAAGGCGATTTTATTTTCCTTGATATGGATGTAGACTATTTTTTTTTTCCTCATTGGATAGATAATTAAAAAGTATGGTATAAAGGTATATATAAAGTATACGTATTTCTTTTTTTCTCTAATTAGCTCCCATGCTGCTGGTCTGGGAGAAACGAAAAAACTTAGAATGTACCAGCTGCTTCTCTTCCCGCGCAGATCGTAAAAGCCGATCGAGGGAATGGGCAAAAATGCGAATCATTTTAAAAGGGCGATGCGGCTAGCAACCCGTCACTGTATTGATTGCTTTTCCATCTTCTCGCCCACCATGACGCTAAAAGTGGCTTTTGGGTCTTGCGGCCCTGGGCTCTGCATAGAGCTGCAAGACCCAAAATGCTCTGTCTGCCCCATTAGGGATAAAGACGTGATAGTATGTATGTATGTCTAATTAGCAAATAATGACGAAGATACAGCGCATTTAATTTCGCGTGATGCATATCAACCCCACTCGGAAACTTCGAAGCGTTGTATCTTTGTGAATTTTTACTTCTTTGCCAAACGATCCATCCATTCGAGACAGATTTCAACGTTCGCTTACGATTTGTTCTTAGCTATGTTTGGTGAATATAGTTCAGTTATTTAAAAGTTGTTGAGGGTTAAGGGTCCCCCGACCCTAGACCAAAATACAACTTTCCATACAAACGTAGTCTACGTTTTATTTCAAAACGACATGTCCGATTTGGGCAAAATTTTGTAATTTCAAAGATATTGCAATTATCAAGGTTTATAACTAGTTTCCGATGGTAAAAATATGAACTTGGTTGGTTTTTTTTGGCG
The DNA here is from genome assembly GCA_963555685.1 of Acrobasis consociella. Lineage (NCBI taxonomy): Eukaryota > Metazoa > Arthropoda > Insecta > Lepidoptera > Pyralidae > Acrobasis > Acrobasis consociella. Next base: position 2,040,437 of record OY743104.1, on the reverse strand, counting down.
GGTAGCTGTCAAAAAGTTCACACGTATTTAATTGTGCTCCAGTTAATTTAATTCAAATAAATATATATTTTTAATAAATAGTAAACTCATATAATTTTATGACTTAGTTTAATAGCCTACGGTACTTACTAGACATAAATATCACTTTTCCTTTCACTTTCTCTGGTCATACAACACAGTGACTCACAATGGATGTACTTTCCTTGTTAAACAAGAATATGATGGAAATGAAAGAGATGTTTGCTGCCAAGATGACGTCTTTTGAAGAATCCCTCAATAGTAGAGATCACACGCCAGAATCTATGGTTGTTGCCAGTGAGTACCAAACTTTTAAAACTTTCATTTGGAAGGCTGTTTCCGGTCTCAGCAGACAAATGGAACTGGTGCTTTATTCACTGGATGACTTCGAGATGAGATCACGCTCCAATATTTTGTTGGTACATGGACTTGCTGAGCATAAAGATGAAGACTTAGCTGCGGAACTTGGAAATATCTGTAGTGACAAGCTAAAAGTTCCTGTAACATCTGAATCCTTCTCTGCTTGTTGGCGTATGGGAAAATCCTCTAGGGCTAACAAACCCAGGCCTGTTTTGGTTCGCTGCTCTGATTTGCGCGTGCGTAATATGATATGGGCCAATAAGAAGAATATGAAGGGAAGTGGTTTGACACTATCCGAATTTTTAACGGCTTCGCGACATGCGGTGTTTGTGGAGGCTCGTAAGGCATTGGGAGTTGCGGGATGCTGGACTAGTGACGGTAAAATTGTTGCTGTGACAGCCAACGGATCGAGGCGTAAGATTACAACAATGGCCGAGCTTCGTAATGTATTAGATGAGCTTGCTGAGGCTAAAGGCAGTGAGCAGCAAGCAGTCGGCCGATCTGAACCAGCTTCGGCCGCCACCCGAGTCCCGGCGACCAACGCGTCATCTTCTCGCTCGCAGACGAGACCAGCTGCCGTCGGCGATATTGTTGACCGTCCACAGCGGAGCGCCAAACTTCAGGCCATGACAAACATCAAGTGAAGTAATTCTGTCCGTTTAGGTTGATGCCAGTTTTCGTTTGTAGTTCCAAATTTATCTTTTGTGGCGGTACCGTAATATATTATGATTATGTAATTATAGGGTAATTGTGACATTTTATTGTTCTTTCGTTGGCACAGTTAATTTTGATTTTATTAAATTTGTATCACCACCACTTTAAAAATATAAACTTCACTTGTCTACATAACCTAAATCAACTTCTATCAATGTCAGTCAGCAACACGAACAGAAAAATGTCACTGTCACTTTTTTTTTTTGTTTTGTTCTCGTACTGCTTTGGCTTCTAACTATCATAATTGTTATCATTTGCGTTTTTCTGGTGACTAAATTTCTTAACTTAAAAGGTTTTTTACATTGTGAGCGTTTATTTTGAACTTCTTTTTTCTATACAAAGTGTTTCGATTTATGTATTAATGTCTGGCAAGTATCTGGCGAGGATATATGTACTTTAGGCATTTAAGTGTTAAAATTTAACTTAGTTCTAACCTAACATATATATATTATATATTTATTTTTTTTAGTTATATTTATAGTTCAAGTCATGTCTGATGTTCTAAGTGATAATTCTGATGTAGATTACTTTTCTTTATCCTCATCGTCTGATAGTTTTTTGAGTGTAGATAATGATGATATGCCTTCACTAAATGAGAAATTAAGTAGCACTTTTTCCTCTTGTGCAAAATATTTTAACGTCGCTCATATTAATGCACAAAGCATTCCCGACCACTACACCGACTTATTAAGCACCTTTGCCTCAATAAATCTTCATGCTATTTTGGTGTCAGAAAGTTTTTTGAAACCATCTCTTTCGTCCACGTTGTACCCACTTCCTAGATACAGACTCATCAGAAATGATAGGTCATACTTGGCTTCTTCAGGGGGTAACTCTAGAATGGTTAGAGGCGGAGGTGTAGCAATCTATTTGCGTAGCGATATCCCATGTCGCATTATATCGCAGTCCCCATCCGCTTATTTGTCTCCTGAACATCTTTTCCTTGAAGTTTCCCTCAAAAGTTCCAAAATTCTTCTTGGTGTATATTACAGCCCCTCTCTTCACATTAATTACTTTCAGTCTTTTGAATACCTTTTATCCAATTTTCGTAGTCAATACGATCATCTTGTTGTTATGGGTGATTTTAATACATGCCTCATTACAAATGACTCTCGATCTTCTTCCCTTCTTTCACTTCTTCATTCTTTAGATCTACATTGCCTTCCTCTTGGCCCCACCCATTTTTCTCACAATGGTCCACCATCTCTTTTAGATCTCGTTATTACCTCGAGCTCAAACCTTGTCTCCTCACATGGGCAATTCAATGCTGCTTGTTTCTCGGCCCACGATCTTATTTATGCTTCCTTTAGAATACGTATGCCTAAATGCCGTCACAAGATCATTATGCGGCGTAACTTTAAAGCTATCGATGAAGACCTTTTTTTAGCGGATTTTGCTGCGACCAATTGGGAAAGAGTATTAACTGCCTCTGACGTTAATGTTAAAGTGGAGGCGTTTAACTCTACACTATTGTCTCTTTTTGATAAACATGCGCCAGTTAAATCAGTCAGAGTTAAACATTTTCCAGCTCCGTGGCTCTCCCCTGAAATTAAGGGTTTCATGGCCAGAAGGGATAGAGCTAAAATTAAGCTACGCCAGTGCCCTACTGATGAAAATCGCCAAACATATATTTCTCTTCGTAATTTATGCAATAAAAAGTGTCGTGAAGCTAGGAGAAAATACATTCATACCAATGTTGAAAACTGTCCGCCTGGTAAAATGTGGAATTTTCTAAGAGGCATGGGCTTAGGTAAACAAAAGGCGGCAAGTGATTTTTCTTTTGACGTAAATGCTCTGAATAAACACTTCTGTACTTTCCAACCCAATCTCACCCCTAGTATGAAACAAGCAACTTTAGCTGACCTCTTATTTAAACCTGTTTCTGATTACCCTTTGTTTAATATCCCTAATGTTTCTAGTGAGGAAGTAGTTGATATCATTAATTCTATTACATCGAAAGCTGTAGGCAACGATGATATCTCCTTGGATATGATCAAACCTTTAGCTGGTCTGTTATCTCCTATCATTGCAAATATATTAAACTGCTCACTTTCTTCTGGTATCTTCCCTTCTGCCTGGAAATATGGTCATATTATTCCTCTACCCAAAAAACCTAATCCATCTGATCCCTCACATTTTCGCCCAATTTCTGTCCTACCTATTCTTTCCAAGATACTTGAGCATCATGTCCAGAGACATCTTTCAGCGCATTTAAACCGTTATAAAATACTAAGGCGCTTTCAGTCTGGTTTTCGAACTGGCCATAGTACTACCACAGCACTTCTCAAAATCACCGAAGACATCCGCGCCAACATAGAGAATAAAGCTCTAACGGTTATTGTTTTGTTGGACTTCTCTAATGCGTTTAATACGGTAGATTTTGATATTTTGATTGGACTAATGCGTTCCCTTAATTTCTCGCCCATTACTCTGTCTTGGTTTTATTCCTACCTTACGGAACGTTTTCAACTGGTCAAAGTCGACGATCGCCGTTCTGACTGGTGCGAAGTTAAGTCTGGTGTTCCGCAGGGTGGAATATTATCCCCTATTCTCTTCTCTTTGTTCATTGATGGTATTACTGCTTCTCTCTCTTCATCCTTCCATCTATATGCTGATGATTTGCAGATATATGCAGCCGCCCCTCTTCAGAATTTCATGAATGCTATTAGTGCAATCAATTCTGACCTTACTTGTATCGCTAGCTGGTCTCGTCAGTTCGGGCTTTCAGTCAATGCTGCAAAATCCCAAGCCATTATCATAGGTAGCTCCCATTTTATTTCAAAATTAAATGAAGTTGATATTCCAAATCTAGTGCTTGACAATGTTGTAATTCCTTTCTCTTCTAAAGTCACTAATTTGGGTATCATCTTCGATCAAACTTTATCTTGGACTTCTCAAGTGAATGAAATCAGTCGTAAAATGTTTGTTTCCCTACATTCCTTGAGATGTATGCAATACTTCCTCCCGTATCGAACTAAAGTACTCTTGGCACAATCCCTTCTTATCCCTATCCTCGATTATGCAGATGTTGCTTATTTAGATCTTACCCAGTGTTTATTAGATAAACTTGAACGGTTGCAAAATCAGGGCATTAGATTTATTTTCGGGTTGCGTAAGTTTGATCATGTGTCTGAGTTTCGCTCTCAGCTCAAATGGCTTCCAATAAAACTTCGTAGAAACAGTCATATCCTTTCTCTACTTTATAAAGTCCTTTTTAATCCCCAGTCCCCAAGTTACCTCTCTGAGAGGTTCTCATTTAGAGAGATCGACAGTCGTCTACGTGGTAGTGGTATCCCTCATCTGCTAATTCCTGCTCATGTCTCGCAGTCCTACGGGGATTCATTTTCGGTTCTCGCTGCCCAGTTGTGGAATGCGCTTCCTGCAGACGTGAAAAGTGCGCCGTCACTCGATTCCTTCAAGATCAGACTTAGAAGATATTATGACGACTCCTCAGACATGTAGATATATTGTAGTTTATGTATTTTATTTATTATATTATTTATAGATGTAGTTTGTTTTGGATATATATAAGTTTATGTATTATACGTATGAATATATGTTTATTTTTGTAATATATATAAGTTATTCCGATGACATGTACACTTTGACTTCTACCCGGTGTGCCCATTTATTATATCCTTTCGCTGATATTTGGTTGACTGGAAGAGATCCCATTATGGGATAAGTCCGCCTTTGTACCTACAAATTTTATGGTTTGTTATTGTTCCTATGTTTGTAATGTTTATGTACAATAAAGATATATACAACAACAACAACAACAACTTGAAATAGAATATAGTGTTTTATATCATTTTTGACCATTAGTATGGGAAACTTCTAAATCGTTATATTTTCTTTCCAGTTCATAGTTTTAGTATAAGAAACCAGTTATAACCCTAGATAATTTCAATTTCTTTACAATTACCAATATTTACCGGAATCTGACATGTGGTTTCAAAATTAAACGTAGACTACGTTTGTATGGAGAAGTCTAGGGTAAGGGGACTCTTAATGCTTAGAAGTCAGGACTTTTAAAAATAGGTATTATTGGCAAATTATAGACGACGCTAAGGATAAGAATATGTAGTTCCTCTACTCATTACTAGATGGCGTTATGAAAAGACAGGGGATTTTTAATTTGCTTCGCAAATAAACTTGTTACCCCCGACAAAAAAAGAGTGGTGTATAAGTTTAACGCTAATATCGGTCTAGAGCAGCGTATTTTCAAAACTATTTCAATGAAGTGTTTTTACGTAAAAGCATGTTTAATTTAGGCATGTTAATTGAAATCAGTTCAGCCGTTCAAAAGTTATTCGAGGTAAACGCTTGAATGTCCGGGATTTTTTAATTAGCCCGGCAAATAAATTTGTTGGAAATTTTCATTAATTAGATAATCCCGTTATTTTTGGTCATTATAATTGATGGATTAATAAGGGCGGATTCGACTAAACTTGTTAAAAATTCTACCTGAATTTTCCGGGGTCCAGTGCCGCCCCCATTTTAAATAAATCATTTGGAAGGATACGGTGATATCATTTAAAATTTCGTCTTGACCAAACCCTTTTAACTATTTAGCTGAAGCTTTTCTACGCACATTTGCGAAAAACGGCCACTTTTAGCTAATGTGCGTTGAAAAGCTTTATTTTCTAATGTGCGTTCGCACTTTAAATTGTAATCTGTAGTTCATAAAATAGTTAAAACGGTTATATAGGGCTTGGTCAAGACGAAATTTTGAATGATATCACCGTTTCCTTTTAAATGATTTATTTCAAATGGGAGCGCCACTGGACCCCGGAAAATTTGGGTATGGCCTTAAAACGAGTTAACGGGTTACTCACGTATAGAGACCTGATGAAGACCTCCGGATGAGGTCGAAACATGTCGGCCAGTAGTTGACTCTTATACATACATACATACATACTATCACGTCTTTATCCCTAATGGGGCAGACAGAGCATTTTGGGTCTTGCGGTTCTATGCAGAGCCCAGGGCCGCAAGACCCAAAAGCCACTTTTAGCGTCATGGTGGGCGAGAAGATGGAAAAGCAATCAATACAGTGATGGGTTGCTAGCCGCATCGCCTGTTAACATGATTTGCATTTTTGCCCATTCCCTCGATCGGCTTTTACGATCTGCGCGGGAAGAGAAGCAGCTGGTACATTCTAAGTTTTTTATTTCTCCCAGACCAGCATGGGACTCTTATACGTGACCCGTTAACTCATTCTGATAATATCTGTGTCTCACTTTAGTTTTAATCAAAAAATTAATAATGGGAAAATACACTAGAATAACCTGATTTAGCGTTTTACTAATTATTATCCAAGAATAAGATGTCTATTACAGAGTAAGTTAATAACACCAATTTTCTAGGAATAGTAAATTGTAGTGTTCTAATGGCGGCCTGCGAACAGACAGCTGATGAGATGACATTTGCGACGCATAGTCTGTTTTGTCTTTGGATTTGTCCTTTGTCATTCATCTCCATTTATCTTTGCTCAATTAAATTGTCAATTGGAAGCTAGGGCCTGACACGCTTTGATAGAGCGAGATGGTCTTATTGCGACTTCTAAAAGAAGAAAAAGAAAAAAGTAGTAGTGTTTTGTCCTTATCACCGACCGAGCAGTTGTTTATGGTCGGGTAATATGCACACTTCAAATTGCATAAATTTGAAATGTACCTACAGCCCATGAAAAAACCATGAAAAAAAAGCTTGAGAGGTGTCAAGGGACACCCGGATGGAACGAAGTTCAAGAGAGAGAGAGGCAGAGAAACACGCGCACGCCGCACGGCTTACAACTATAGCAAAAAGTGTCGTTACAAATTTTGGTCTTAATTTTCTCCGTCTAGCCCCCTTTCGCAACGCGCGATAAGGAACTTCATTCTAATATACGCAGTATCATTAATAAGTCTTTTTCTTATCTTTTTTTTACCCCCGGTTGTTCTATTTTTAAAATATTTGATGGAAAGAGTAACGGATTTTTGTCGGGATATACATTCACTTTCTTAACCATAGATAAACAATACCAAGGATTACTTGCTCCAGAAATAGAATGTAAAAGCCTCAACGAAGATATTCGAGATTATATTCAAAGATTAAAATTATCCCAAGAATATTTTTACTGGAGTAACTTAATTTTTGGTTAAATCCGCCCTAAATGAAATAATATTTTTTTGACTCATCCCACATCCCATTTGAAATATAATTTATAATTGTGATACTTTTGAAATTGTTCTACATCACGGCGGCTTAATCATATTACCAACCTTATATCTTACCTTTAAACTAGCAATTCTTGTATATTTATTTATAAATTTCTGTGATCTTAAAAACATCTCTAACGATTTCACTAGAAATTGGTATAGGGGGTTTTCGGGGGTAAACAATCGATCTAGATTAGTTTTATGTTTTAAAAACGCGTGTTTTCGAGTTTTTATGCGTTTTTCTTTCCACGCAGAATATAGTCGCTAATTTCGTCGCACCGGCCGCTATCCATTTGGCTCAGCGGTTAAGGATGCGGACAGCTAGAGTGTTACGGGTTCGAATTCCACTTTTGAGTGACTTAATTTTGTGTTTTTTATGTTCAAGTTTATTTATAATTTTTTATTTTGTATTGTTTTTAGACAAGTTTAAAAAAATGTAGTTAATGTTTGAGAAATAACCGAGCAAAGGTCAGTCGCCCAGGTACTAATTATTTAGAGTGCCATTAATTCGGAGCAGCACCTTGCCTATTTATTCCTTTTATAATATACGACATACTTTCAGGGATCAAATGAGTCATTTGCACTTCATAATTCATCGCCCACCTGATTACAAATAACCAAGCAACAGAAGTGAGGCTTGCTACACACATAGCGGACCTGCACTGCCTTGGCTTGCGGGATGTCCACTCCGGATATAGGCCTCCCCCAATGTGTTTCAAAACGGCCATGCATCCAGCGCTTTCTTGGAACCTTCCTTAGGTCATCTGACCACCTAGTTGGTAGGTGTCCTACGCTGCACTATTTGAGAGCCGGTATTTGAGAACTCTTTTGCCTCATTGGTTCTTCGTGCTTTGTGCCTAGCCCACTGGAACTTCAACGAGCTAATTCGCTGGACTATGTCAGTGATCTTCGTTTTTCTACGAATTTCCTCATTCCTGATTCGTAGAGAAACACCGAGCATAACCCTCTCCATTGAGCGTTGGGCGACCTTGAGAACCTTTAAGGGACCACGTTTTAGAGCAACAATTAAGGCACTGTCAGTTCAACAGTCTTTGTAGAACAATAAATCCGAACCGAAGTAATTTATTGTGCCATTGAAGGCTGTGCCGATTGGGAAGATATATACTTCAATGACTTCAAGTCTGATTGCCTCAATCGAATTTAAATACATAAAACTCTTCATCGGATGAAGACAAACACGCTTTTTGGCTCCTTAGGCAAATTATAAAAAAAAATATGGTATATTTATTTTTATTTTTCTTTTCTCTTGTTAGCAAATAGTGACAAATAAACAGGAAAATTAAATTTCGCGTGACGTCACTATTAGCTACAAACTTTTACCAAAGGTGACGTAAATTACCTCCTCTCTAAAACGCTGTATTTTTGTCAAAAGCAAAGTACTTTTTAGTACTTTGCTTTTGACAAAAATACAGCGTAAAAATATGGGTCCTTTATTTTTGGATAATCTAGTTAATAGACTAAATAAACTCACATATGTTTACCCAGTCCAAATCCTTGTACAGTTTGTGATTCCCGAACATCATCTGTACATATTCGATTTGACCGCCGGCTGTGACGATTAATGCCGTCCCGCCCGAGTTAGTAGTTAGCAACCCCTATATGGCGAGTAGGATTAAATTCACTTTGCTCTCCTTCTGTAAGTCTCTGTGATTTATACTTAAGTATTAGGATGAGGAGAGGGTACCTATTAATTATCTCCACAGTACAGATAAAGTCAGATAATTTAACGCAAGTGTTTAGAATAATGAGTTTCTGTCTAAATAGAGAACAGTTGCGCCTTTAATAAGTATATTCATTAATAATTCTTTTTAATAGCATTATAGAGCTCGGAGTATTATGCAAATTAAAACATGCGATGAAAAATTTCGCCACGAGTGGGATTCGATCCCACGACCCTCACGTTAACGCCGTCAGTACACCAATTGTGCTACCGTGGCTTCAAATCACCCTGATGAATTTTTGAAGTGAAAACTTCTTAAGCGGCGTTGTGCACTTTTTTTGGAATGGGTAAAAAATGTTAAACTCGCGTCAGGACACGTGACCTGATCGAAAATTCGTAAGACGGCGCAGGGCGCTTGCGCGAATGTTCGTGTGTGTTTATGTTACAGCGTGCTACGCGCATCCATGGATGGTGACAGCTGATGGCTCGACCGTCTGTGTAGTGGCCATACTGCTGTGTATTTGAAAATGATTTTGTTGAAAATGAATTTGGTCATGCTTGTGACATTTGTGACAGACTGTGGTTCAGAAAAGATTTGAAATATTTTATACTGATAATTAAAGCAATTCGTGCAAAATTATTCCCTAACCATTCCAAAATATCAAAAATGCACAACGTTAATATTCAAGTTTTCACTTCTGCCGGCACTCCCAGAGTGCAACCCGTCGTTTTTTTTTACATTTTTTTTTCCCCCGGAGTCATAAAGTCCACGCAAACGATGTCGCGGCCTTCGGCTAGTACCTATAAGATTACCTATAAAGTTAACCAAGTACTTATTGACCGAGTGAGTGAAGCGAATTAAGGTCTCCGTTTAAGTTCCGGCAAAAATTCTTTTAATCCAGTTTTTCGGTTGTTCTCGCCTACAGGTCGCATTTCCCAACCGATTCTCGTGAAATTTGTAAGCAGATTCTTTAATTATGTAGAATTATTTTGCAGAGCAATTCTGTCGTAATTTTTTAAATAGCGAAAATTAGAAACATTGAAAAATTCATATTTCAGCCATTTCTAAAAAGGTCAAAATACTTTTTTGTTACCCTTATTAGGAAACTTTTTTCTGAATAACTTTTTATCTGCAAAATTTGACGGATTTGGAGTATTTGCGAGGTTTACACTTACAGAGCCACTAGTATTTTAAAATTTTAAATCAAAAGGTAGTCGAGGTGTCGGGTTTCAAAGATCTGAGAATAACTACGCTCAATGATTGCCATCCAAATACAAAGGCTGCTGTTTTTTAGGGTTCCGTATCCAAAGGATATAAAATAAAATACGAGACCCTATTACTAACATTTCACTCTGTCTGTCTGTCACCAGACTTTATCTCATGAACCGTGATTATGATGTCGCGAGAGACGACGGAACGCTTCATCACCGGCCGTGCTGAAGAATACCGTCGCCTTCTCTCGCTCTAGCAAATGACGGTTCTGAGCGACAGAAAAGGATAGCACAATTGAAAAGTGCTGTTCAAACTCAACCCTTAATAACCTAAGTTGGTTCTCAATAGCTTCAGATCCCTGATCTTAATTACAATAAGGTTTTTAGATTCCTCCACCAAAGATACGCTCTTTGTCATGCGAGCCTGGTGCCTGAATAAATTTACCTTCGTTTAGGTAAATTACGGTGTTTCCGGTAGTAATTTATACAGTTTAGACATTAAGATGCAGTGGGAGGTGGAAATGTGTTTACTTAACGTTTAGACTGGTCGCGTCGCTTCAGGGTTTAGGCGATTCGCGGTCGGACTATATACAAGTATCTCAATTTGTATAGAAAACACGTATACGATACGACAACACATTGACACCACAGATAAAAAAATTGTTACAACCTGACACCGCGTCGCAGTGTGTATATCGCCTTAATATTATAGTAGCGTAGAGTCACTTACGAATATTATTATCCGACCAAATCAAGTTGACGTCTAGTAATATGCCACTGTTTTATCTGAAAATGTCAACTTGACTTGGTCGGATAATGGTTTAAACCTAGTTACAAAGTTTATCTATGTCTTTTACACAAGAACTTTCATAAAATACACGCATACACACCGACAGACTTACACGCAAATATTTATAACTAGCCGAAGCCCGCTACTTCGTTCGCGTGGACTTTACGTCTCTGGAAAATGCTCATCAGGCTGAGCAACTTTTACTAAGGCGGCATTTTTATATCTCATAGTTTAGCTGGACCATTATAGTTCTGCATCAGGTGTTCCATTTTCCAAAATCATTTATACCCTATATGTTGCCCAGGCTTAATAGCTATATAACAAAAAAAGTTTCATTCGAATCCGTCCAGTATTTCCGGAGATTAGCGTGTACAAACAGACAAACAGGCAAACAGACATACAGACAAACAGACAGACATTTTTTTTAAAATTCTTACTCTATTACTACGTCTCCATCGCCACCAATATTTTTTTTTGGAAATATATTTAATGTACAGACACACTTTTTTTACTGTTTTATTATATGTATAGATAATGGGCAGACAAAGGTCAGATGCTTTTGACCTATTTCAAGGTACTTTGTACTTTTCGCAGCCCATTTTTAGATACCTTGGGCTTTTTGCAGCCCAATGCGAATAATCCCATTCAGAAACAATACTTGAGTGATTCGCACTGCGGTCCGAATCGCTCGCGGTGCGAAACAACTCCCCGCATACTCTGAAGAAAGAAGCAGTAAGATCAGTACAAAACTAGGTTACTTTTAAGTCTGTTTTTCGTATATAAATACAAGATTTTTGAGACATTTTGTTCAGTATCATTATCTGAATTTGCCTTGAACTACTTTCACTTAAAGGGTCATAAACATATTTTCAGAAAAGTGAAATATATAATGGTATGTTCAGTCCAAATAATTTTACTTAAGAAAAAAAATTTAGACAAGGAAATTTGTTTTTAATTTCCAAACAAACACCAAAGATCAAATTAGGCTCGAGTTTCTAAGTCGAAGGAATTTTTTTTTTAAGTAAGTATAGTATTTTCCTTTGTTACCCCGGACTAAACATGGCTTTAAAAACTAACAATACTTCTACGCCTTTCTGAGACCTCTGTAGCATAGTGGTCATAATGCCACTCATACACCGGAGGTCCCGGGTTCGACCCCGGTCAGGTAAAGATGGAAAATTTGCTTTTCTAAATTGACCTAGGTCTTAGATGTTTATCTACCTCTATATATAAATTTCTTTTTTTTATTTTATTTGCCAACGTTCAATGGAAAAAAGCATATTAAATATCAAAAAAATGCACAAAATAAGATGTAAAACAATTAGAAAGAAAACTAACATAATTGATGCTCTCACATATACCCAAAAACTGAAATGTCGCTGGGCGGGACACGTAGCGAGATACCGAGATAAGCGATGGACAATTCTTGGTACTAAATGTAAAGGGCCGAGAAAAAGAATACCAGGAAAGCGCAAAACTCGCTGGGCGGACGACATCGTGGCTCTAGCTGGAAAAACTGGCAAGAAACGGCTCAGGACAGAGAGAAGTGGAGTCAATTGGAGGAGGCCTATACTCGAAAGGGGTCCATTTCCAGTGAACACTAATAAACTAACACTTAAATTACATTATATTCTCAAAAAAAAAACAAGTACTTTCTTACTTAGACATATATATACATAGATATTAAAATACATATTTAGACAAAAGTAGATAAATAGTTAAGAAAGGAAACATCAAACTATACATATACTTAATTGAAACAAACAATAAAATAATAAGATTCAATAAATACTACTAACACTTTAGACTAACATTATTATATAAGCAACGTAAACTATGGAAATGGTACAATAAAGACCTTTTTATTTTATTATTATTATTATATATAAATTTCTTATAATAGTATCGTTGAGTTAGTATCCCATAACACAAGTCTTAAACTTACTAAGATTTGTCCGTATTTTTTTTAACGCCCTGTTAGGTGGTCAGACGACCTGTGCAAGTTTGCAGGAAGGCGCTGAATGCAGGGCGCTTCCGATCGGTCGTTTTGGAAATCCTTCTCATCATCATCATCATCATCAGCTCTTTGAGTCTCCACTGCAAGCACGACTCTCTCTGTACTTCTAGAGCCATACTTGGTCATATCAGCCAGAGGACTTGGCCTACACTCTCTTCGCTGGCCAGACGGGTTGGAGAGGTCTCATTGATGTTGTTAAGCTTTGTTTAGCTTGTATTTCCTAAGTCGCCTTCTACGATATCCACGAGAGCACTTGGAGTGGCCCTATTCTACTCTGCCGGAAGCCACGCGGCAAGAAATTGGCAATCCTCGGAGGAGGCCTATGTCCAGCAGTGGACTTCCTGTGGCTTATATGATGATGATAATGATAATGGAATTGCCCTGCATAACTATAGTACTGTAGACAAGTAACATATCAAACATATCGTGCGAAATGGCCCCACGAAATTTGTATAAACTGACTGTCGTATTACGCAACGTCAACGGCTAATGTTCGCTATGACGCAGCGTAATACAGCAGATTGTCACAGCAAGATGGATGTAGTAAAAACACCTTTTGGCTCATTAGTAATAGTTTTTCTTTTCGCTGACTAGTTAACAATGACGAAGATACAGTGCAATTTAATTTAGCGTGACGTCACGATCAGCTACGACTTTTAACCATTTTTTTTTCTCTGATGAGTTAATAATGATCTTTAGAGTAACGTCAGGTTCAGTTATGATGTTTAACCAAAGTTGACATAAATCACCCCCAAAAACTTCGATACGCCGCGCTGTATCTTTGTGAATCTTTAGTACTTTGCTAAACGAAAAGTATGGATCCTTAGTGATCATCTAGTTGACAAACTAAATAAAGTAATATACATATTTTTACCTCGTCCACATCCCTATTGAGTCGTAGTAATGTCAGGAAATAAGTAATGTCAGATTTTTGGCGGGAAGTCAAGGGGAACCCCTTGACTTCCCGCCAAAAATTTCAAAGTTGGAGTTTGCTTTAAATTGTTTTGCAAATTGATTCTAGTGGACTTTATAGTATGAAATTGGTATAGTTTGGAATTATAAATGCTCTTTCTCATGGACAATATGTGAAATGTTTAAAGTAGATAGTCATAGGGCGGCTGTAGTGACATTTACTTGCGGACTGTGGTGGGCGTCTTTAGGCGCCGTCCGCCACTAAATCTGAAGGCTATAAAAACCAGTGGACTAGTATAGATTTTTCGCCAGAAGCTCCTTTAAAGCAATCAAAGGACCTACAGTCTACAACTGTGATTGTATAAATAAGGTTAGGAATAAAAGGGATGACAAAATGAAGATGGGCTCTAAAAGACTAGTATCCAGAGCCGTAAAATAATTTAAAAAAAAGTAACATCAGTCACAGTATAAGCAGAAAAAGGGATGTAATTATTAAATAACGCATACTATAGAAATTTGATGGGGTTTTTTATGTTTGATTATGCTGTCATAGTATCATAGTTAGCTGAACGAGTACGATAAAAACTTAAAATTATGAGTATTACTTTCAGTCAGGTACAAATAACTTCGCTAAGCAATTTTACAACTAGTGTTGCCATACTTCACCCCAAAATTACCGAAAGCGTACTTCGAACTTTCGAATTACGGGATTAAAAATATGGTATACATGAAGCGTAATAAAAGTGATTAGAAATTAAGTTCCTTTCGAAGCACGGGATCTTGAGATTTCTAATGCCACTTGTGGTAACCCATCCCAGTGCGGACCACGCCTGGTGTCCTTTAATTTGCAAAAGCGTGTAACGATGTTGCAATAAATTCCATTCTTCATTTACTTAACTTTCTTCATCATTTCATTATCTTCAAATTTCAAAATTCATCATCTTGGGGGTAAGCGGAGACTATGTATTTCCACTTACTACTAAATACAATACAATACAATACCCTTTATTGCACATAATAAAATACAGTATATAATTATCTTAAAAACTAGGAAATGCGCAAAAGGCGGCCTTATCGCTAAGCAATTTCTTCCAGGCAACCTATATAGAAAAAAAACAGTGATGAGAAATTAGGTAGTGCGGGGGTCAATATAATAAACTTACTTATATACAATAATTATAATAAACATACATATACATATAACTTAAATACATACAACTTACACAGAACAAAACAAAATGATATAACAGTACAAGATGAATAAACTAAGTGGCAAACCTCTTTTTCTTTGTATATATTATTTTATTCTACTTTACTATTCAAAAATATATGCCCAATCTTACAAATAGGGAAGACCGTGGTTGGTGCTCGTAATATGGTTCCGTATAAGAGGATTTAGCCTCCCTGGGGTCCAGTATTACGTTGAAAAGGAAGATTATAGTTATGCGAATTGTAACGTCTTTCTGCGTATTAGTAATACTTAACATTTCAAGACATGAGACAGAGATTTATATTTTGAAACATCCTGCATAAAGAGATATTGTCTATCTCGATCTACAGGTGGTTACATTTTATGCCGTAAAAAAACGTTAGTTATACGACAGTGACGTCCTATTTCTATATCAAAACAAATTAAAAATTATCGTCATTCGATAATGCTTAATGTTACTTGAATTTCTATTTAAAAAAAAATACGATCCTTACTTCTTACGGTCATAGCATGCACTTAAAATATTGGTTTACCTTCCTGAATCACCCTGTGTAATTTAAGAAATACTGGTCGGCGAAGCAGGTAATAGAAATAAATCTAATATTTATTGCATAACCTGCATTTATAAACAACCTGTATATGTTATAAGAAGAAAAGAGAGGGAAAAGAAGATAGAGATAGCTTGAAGCAAGTAGAGGACCAAATCGATGGTAATTCATCCAGGAATTTAATGAAATTTAATTTATAAATATATAGCTAACGTGTAACAAAATATACTGAAATTATTTTAAGGTTGACTTCAGTCCATGAGACAGAACAACTTTCCTCGAGTAACATATGGCGAAATATGAACAAGATTATTTGCCAGGCAAATCAAGAAAACCTGACCCACCTAGTGATGAGTTGCCAAAATTCCAACCGATGTCTAGTGAAATTGATATTCGTGGCGCCATCTATTATTTGCCAGGTAAATTGTTAGACCATAACATCTGAAGAGGCGACCGTGTAAATAGGTCGCCTCCTGGGGATGAAGCGGTTTGAGGACCTAAGGTCACATCTAATGTCTCGGATAAGACTTAGATCAAACGGCCTATGGGGTAGGAAGAAATTCTACAACTTGGTGATTTAACAACTAAGTAATCGCTTACCTCGTTGACGAGCTGCAGACTTCCCTGGTGCACCAGTCCTCTTCTTCTCAGTAGCAGAGCAGAGACGAGGTTCCGGAGATTCGCGGTGGATGATTATCAAATTCGGCGCGAGCGGCCACGGAGGCGCAAATTCGCATGCGCGCTATCACAATGACGTATGGAACAAAACTGTTTTTCAAGAAGCCGACGACTATGAGGTCTCTCCAGACCATTCCGTGCATACTCACCGAAAGAGACAGCGATACATTAGCCTCTCTCACCAAGTTGAGGAAGAGGGAGAAAAAATAAAATATAAGGCGTCTGGCTTCAACAACATCCTCTTTTTTAAGTCGATCAAAGAATCTAAGACACCATTTCTCAACCATTCCGCACCGCATTTGCATCGCTCGTCAAATATTTGCCGCCATGGGCACAGAATAAATATAAGTACTTACCCATACGGCACAATTGTCAAACACTCCACAGGGCCTATGCTCACACCATCCGCAAATATCCCTTTAACCAAAACATATAGCCATATCTGCCCCATTAGGGATAAAGACGTGATAGTCTTCTTCTTATCGTGTGTGAGTAACTAACACTAGTGTCAGAGTTTTGAAACCGCCTTAAAGGCCTCTAACATGGTTTTAGGTAACGACCAATGTCAAAGACAGTGACCGGGACCGGCGGCTTAACGTGCCCTCCGAAGCACAGATCATCTTACTTATCAGACAATCAGGTGATCAGCCTGCAATGTCCTAACCAAACTAGGACAACAACACAAAGTCGTTGCCTCCGCCGGGAATCGAACCCGCGACCTCCGGGTATGAGCCGAACGCTCTACTCACTACACCATGGAGGCAGAGACGTGATAGTGTACAACATAAAAACAAAATGTCCACAAGGTTAACCATCGTACTTTTTCTTTAAATCTAGTGACGTGGCAACAAAAGCTGTGAAGCCTAAAAGCCTATTGTTCAGACACAAACGTGCAATCAGGTCGCATTATGCTCTGACAAGTTTATTTGCCAGGCAAATTAAAAACGACCCCGACTTTCAAGCGTTCACCCTGCATAATTTATAAACCGCTGAATCGATTTGGAGAACGATATTTGTAGCTTCTTGTGTCGAAGGCTCAAAATAAAGTCAGATTTTTCCCATCCAGAAGGTTGCACTTTTACGGCGTTGTCTTTTTTATTTGTAGCTAAAGGTTAATAATTATGAAAAAAAAAAAACTTCAAAGAGCGTTTCAGTTTCTTATGTAAACAATACATATATTCATCCATCCTCATCATCCTTCTTTCTGCTTCACTTCACTTCCTTGCTGGTCTGGATGAAAAGAAAAAACTTAGAATGTACCAGCTGCTTCTCTTCCCGGGCAGATCGTAAGAGCCGATCGAGGGAAAGGGCAAAAAATCGAATCATGTTAATAGGCGATGCGGCTAGCACCCATCACTATTTTGATCCCTTCATCCACCTTCTTGCCCACATCAAGCTAAAAGTGGCCTTTGAGTCTTGCAGCCCTGGGCTCTATCTGTTTAGAGCCGCAAGACTCAAAATGCTCTGTCTGCCCCATTAGGGATAAAGACGTGATAGTATGTATGTATGTATCCTCATCATCCAGGAAAATAAAAAAACCCCGAATTTCAAGTGATAACTTAGTAACTTTTAAATTGGTCCATTCTTTCGAGCGCTACGATGCAACAGATAGACAGACATCACCATCATCAGGTCTTTTTGTCTCCACTGCAGGAGCACCACCCTCTCTGTACTGCCAGAGCCATACTTAGCCAGAGCAGCCAGAGGACTTGGCCTACTTTAGGCAGACAGACAATAGCGTCAAATTCATAACACCCCACTTTGTTTCCGGGGGTTAAAAATAAACAAAAGGGTGACCAAAACAGCTTAGAATATACGTATGGGATAATCCTTAATTTTGCCCACTCCGGCTGGCTCATTCAAATACAAAATTTCGATATGGCCGCAAAATATTGGACCCGACCACCGACATTGACATAAAAGTAATAGACAAGTATAGACACTTTTTTTATTAACATTAACGTGAGACACAGACATTGTTAAAACGAGATAACGGGTTACTCACGTTTAGTAACCCGTTAACTCATTTTAATAACATAAACACATTCATGATGATACCTTACTTTTTTTATTGACCTTCCCTTTGGATAATAATGTGATAACTGGAGAGCTGTTTTTAACCCTAGACCAAAAAGAGGTGTGTTATAAGTTTACGCTAACGTCTGTTGGTCTGTGTGTTTGTGTCATTGTACCGCTCGATTTTAGGGACTGATTTCGATGCAGTTTTATTTGGTGAAGGAAGTTTTTACGGTGGTTCTTATCAGTTCGATAGAAATCAATTCAACCGTTTAAAAGTTATTGGGGGTTAACGCTTGAAAGTTTGGGCTTTCTTAAGCAAAAAATAGATGCCGCTACTCATCAATAGAAGTCAAAGTGAGAACGTGAAGCTTTTCTACGTACATTCGCAAAAAAACGGCCACTTTTGGCGAACGTACGTAGTGAGTATGTAAATGTGCGAAAAAAAGCTTCACGTTCTCACTTTAAAATGTAAACAGTACTTCATAAAATAGATTGAAGGGTTATCTAGGGTTTTATCAAGACATAATTTTAAGAAATATCTTAGTTTGTCTTCAAATCATTTATTTCAAATGGGGGCAGCACTGGACCCTGGAAAATTCATGTATCCCCTTAACCCCTTGTATGCAGGAATATCAGATACAACAATGCATTCTCGCGTATTTATCTGTACATTTAATAAAACAGTAAAAAAGGATGTCTGTACATTAAATATATTTTCAAAAAAAATATTGGGGGCGATGGAGACGTAGTAATAGAGGAAGAATTTAAAAAAAATGTCTGTCTGTTTGTCTATTTGTCTGTATGTCTGTTTGTCTGTTTGTCTGTTTGTACACGCTAATCTCCGGAAATACTGGACGGATTCGAATGAAACTTTTTTTGTTACATAGCTATTAAGCCTGGGCAACATATAATGTATAAATGATTTTAGAAAATGGAACGCCTGATGCAGAACCATAATGGTCCAGCTAAACTATAAGAGATATAAAAATGCCGCCTTAGTAAAAGTTGTTCAGCCTGATGAGCATTTTCCAGAGACATAAAGTCCACGCGAACGAAGTCGCGGGCTTCGGCTAGTTTATTTAATAATTACATTGCATTGCAAATGATCTATTCTATACAAAAAAACAGCGTAGATCTACACAACGACAATGCCAGGTTAAATATTTCTCTCATGTAAAAAATACCACATCGATATTAGTCCATCCATTCGAGCGCTACAATGCCACAGACAGACAGACAGACATTAGCGCAAAACTACAACACCCATCTTTTTGTCGGGTGTTAAAATACATGCCGAGTCCATTTTATATGTAATCATTGAATGTCTAAAATTAGCGAACCTTTTCTGACACATGCCGATAAATAGCTGCCTTCTGATGGCCAGATAAATGAAATTTTATATTTCATGAGCTGTCAACGAAGGAATTAGGCCAGGGCTGGGGTAGCGGCGAAAATGGTTTGGGCGATGCAACGTTTTTTCTTTTTATGAGCAGAAGTGCCATTTTTGAAACGCGGAGTCAGCTAAATTAATGGTTTTCCTTACGAAAAAACCGTTTGTTTAATGACTTAACGAGTTGACGTCCTTGGAGAAACTGCTGCAGTGCAGTTACCGCTTCTTCTGCACTAGCGCTTTGAAAGCGGTAGTAAACTTAGCTGTAAGTAATTATGTGACGTCGACAATTGTGCAACAAAACAATGACGATTACTAAGAGATATTATAAATATCCTTTAATAATAAAGATATAATTGAATTGAATTGAATTGACTCCGCGTTTCAAAAATAGCACCACATGTGTGCAAGAAAACGCTTAGAAATCCTTGGGGGCCTATGTCCAGAAATGGACTTCTTGTGACTGATATAACGATAATGATGAACCGAGTCAGTCATCAACTAACGAAGAACAGACTATCGATACTTCTTACTTTTTATGTTATAGGACGGCAAACCAACTAACTGGTCACCTGATGGTAAGTGATCACCGCTGCCCATAGACAACTGCAACGTTACCGGCCTTTCAGGAAGATACAGACTCGTTTTTCGAAGGTTTTTATTTATTACTAGCTGAAGCCCGCGACTTCGTTCGCGTGCACTTTACGTCTCTGGAAAATGCTCATCAGGCTGAACAACTTTTACTAAGGCGACATTTTTATATCTCTTATACTTTAGCTGGACCATTATGGTTCTGCATCAGACGTTTCATTTTCCAAAATCATTTATACCCTATATGTTGCCCAGGCTTAATAGCTATATAACAAAAAAAGTTGCATTCTAATCCGTCAAGTATTTCCGGAGATTAGCGTGTACAAACAGACAAACAGACATACAGACAAACAGACAGACATCTTTTTTAAATTCTTATTCTATTACTATGTCTCCATCGCCCCCAATATTTTTCTTGGAAATATATTTAATGTACAGACACACTTTTTTTACTGTTTTATTATATGTATATAGATATAGATATATAGATTTAAGGTTTTTGCAAAAAGCATAAACTATAGATAGTTTGGCATTTTTAATTGATGAATTATCGAATTTTCTACAACACAACTCGTCTTGACGAACAGTCGGTGAGTAAACCACTTGTCAATAACCTTTTCATGTATGTAAAGATGCATATTAGGTACCTAAAAAACACTTCTAAAATATTCATTTTCCATAATAACTTCGTTATGACCACGTAAATATGTATGGAGGGCCC
Organism: Acrobasis consociella; assembly: GCA_963555685.1. Classification (NCBI taxonomy): domain Eukaryota; kingdom Metazoa; phylum Arthropoda; class Insecta; order Lepidoptera; family Pyralidae; genus Acrobasis; species Acrobasis consociella. Next base: position 2,019,376 of record OY743104.1, on the reverse strand, counting down.
AAAGGCTTCCAAAGGACCAGCAATTAAGCCTTGTCAAAGAAACTTATTATGGAACTCGGCGAAATAATTTTCTCTAGTCGGAAATAACTCTGTGTAAGGATCAAAAAGAAATATAAAAGGAAAATCGTTTTGTGCTTTAGTGATTTTCTTTGGCGATTACCTCTACGATTAAGGGATTTAACAGTCTGCCCGTGTAACAGTATGCCTGTGAGACCTATTAACCTCGATCGTCGGTCACCGACATATAAGCACTACCCTTATTTAAAAAATAAAAAATAAATACAAAAAAAACCCCATCAATCCCATGCTGGTCTGGGAGAAATAAAAAAACTTAGAATGTACCAGCTGCTTCTCTTCCCACGCAGATCGTAAAAGCCGATCGAGGGAATGGGCAAAAATGCAAATCATGTTAACAGGCGATGCGGCTAGCAACCCATCACTGTATTGTTTGCTTTTCCATCTTCTCGCCCACCATGACGCTAAAAGTGGCTTTTGGGTCTTGCGGCCCTGGGCTCTGCATAGAACCGCAAGACCCAAAATGCTCTGTCTGCCCCATTAGGGATAAAGACGTGATAGTATGTATGTATGTATATATGTAAAAAAAAATAACTTTTATCTTTTTTATAACTTTATATTCATAAAAATTAATAAACGTTTACTAAACTTCTAAACTTACTTTAGCTCTCCGAATAAAACCTTTATTGAAATAAATACAGGACACAATAATTATTTAACTAAAAACTAAATAACCTACCTGAATTTCAATAATAAAACAATTAAAACAAAAAAAACCACTAAAAACATTGCCATACAACGTGGCAATGCTGCCAGCCTTCTGGGCACTCTTCCGCAGGGGAAGGATTTAAGAGATATTTTTTATTTGTAATTGTATAAGTTTATAAGTAATTTATTTTTAGTATTTAAGTTTATTTTAGTTAGTTTAATTTAGTTTAATTTTTAATTGTAATTATTGTTAGTTAGTTTAGTTTATTGTATTGTACTAAAAATAAATTAAAGAAATTTTTATTTCGAATGTTTTGTCTTGTTCTTTAATTGTCAAAGATTCATCATCATCATGTTTTTTGTCTACACTGCGGGAGTACGACCCTCTCTGTACTACCAGAGCCATACTTGGCCAGAGCAGCCAGAGGACTTAGCCTACACTCTCCACGCTGGCCAGACACGTTGGAGAGGTCTCACTGATGTTTATAAGCTTTGTTTAGCTTGTATTTCCTAAGTTACCTACAACATCCATGGGAGGACTTGGAGTGGCTTTATTCTACCGGCAAACACACGGTTGATAGTCAAATATTGGAATGAGGGAAAGAGACAAAACATATTTTAATGTAAATAAATATGAGGGCTACTATTTTTCTCTCTTTTTCTCAATTTTAAGAGCGCGGTCGGACGACATACCCAGACCAACGCCTAGCCCACGATAGTCGTCCACGCGCGCTCGCCTTGCTTCCGCCTTGCGCCCGCCTCGCGCCCGCCTCACACTCGCCCTGATTGGACTTCGGTAAATGCAATTTGGGTTATATTGACGTGCGATAGCACTCAAATTTAATGCAACAAATTTCAAAGCCAGGCCCTTGTTGGCGTGCGTGTATCGTCTTAAGGCCCTCTTACCTCAATCGGCATCTATAGCTAGCTGATTTTACGATTTTCTTTTAATTCTCCCAGTTTCGGAAAGTAGGTTATGTATCACAAAGACTTAAATTTACGTTTTGTAATTTCCTAGAAAGTTTGTTCTCATACAAAATCGACATCACAAAATCGTCCCTCTAGTACTAAAATGCATAGAAGGGTCAAAATTATGTAGATTGACATAACTTGTTTTGGACGAAACCCTAACGAACATTTCCATAGATACGTATCCCTACAGATCAAAAACTTAGTTTTCCTTACAGATAGACTATACATGAACTAGAAAACGATTTTGAATACATTGGCATGTGTTTATTATGTGTGTGTGGTTTTTGCTTGTCATCTGGTCATCTAAAAATGATATCATTTATAACCCCCGCAAAAAGAGGATATTTTTAAGTTTGACGTGTTTCTCTAGGTCTTTGTTTGACGTGTTTCTCTAGGTCTAGGTCTAGTGACGGTGGGTATGTTTGTCTGTAGGTCTGTGGGTCTGTTGGTATGTGGGCCTGTGGGTCTGTGGGTATGTGGGTCAGTGGGTCTGTGGGTATGTGGGTCTGTGGGTCTGTGGGTCTGTGGGTCTGTGGGTCTGTGGGTCTGTGGGTCTGTGGGTCTGATTGTGGCATCGAAGCTCAACTCATAACATATAATTCGGAAAATAAGTGTGAAGTACAATATTTATCTTTAAAATCGTAAAAATCTACTATTAGTTTGCAAGAATGCACTCTTAAGACATGAATTTTGAAATTAAGGTAAAATACCCTCTTTTCATCTTAATAATTTAACCAATCGACGATTAACAATGACTAATTTATGCGATTAAATGCCAGTCTTTGGCTTTTGCACTGCCGCACTACGCACCACTTACTCTATTGTGTTTCGGGAAGAAATCGTGTGCGCGCGTCCTGTAGTCACATTCGTCCTGATAAAGATCTCCAAATGAGGTTGAAATAAGTCTGTCAATAGCTGACTCTCCACGTGAGTAACCAATTAATTCATGCTAGTAAAGCCTTTGACTGTTGGATACAAGAGTTTACACGTATAAAGTGTTTGAACGTAGGCGCTGCCTTAAGTACCTATTCTTATAAATGTAAATAAGACGGAGCTATGTACATTACAATGGATACAGATGAGTCGTTCTAAAAAAAATGAGAATATTTACTTTATTTTATATCTAACTCTTAGAGAGTTGGTCTACATCTGTAAGTACGAAACAGCACTTTCTATGCTGCTGTTTTATGTCTCTCAGAAGCGTCATTTCCTAAAGCGAGAAGCTTTTGGATGTCGTAGAAGGCGACTTAGGAAATACAACCTATACAAAGCTTATAAACATCAGTGAGACCTCTCCAACCCGTTTGGCCAGCGAGAAGAGTGTAGGCCAAATCTTCTGGTTGCTCTGGCCAAGTATGGCTCTGGCAGTACAGAGAGGGTCGTGCTCCTGCAGTAGAGACAAATAGACCTGCTGATAATGATGATTTTTTTTCTTTCTTTTTTAAAGAGTCCTAACTTTCGTAGGTCACTTTTAAGGACCATTTAGACGGTGCCGGTTTCTTGCTCGATGCAACAATTTTTTTGAAGCAATAGATAACTTGCATGGTTTAAACGAAACGTCAGCCGTGCAAATCGTTTATTGCTTCAATAAAATGGTATGCAACAGGCAACCATATCAGTGGAACTTTAGGGTAAGTGCCGCATTCTTTATACTGGTGGAATCTGGTGCGCTTTAAATCCTTATTCTTAACCGTACTAATATTACAAATGCGAAAGTGAGTTTGTATATTTGTTTGTTACCACTTCACGCTTCAACCACTGAACCTTTATAGATGAAATTTGATATGAATATAGATTGATACCCAGAAAAGGAAAAAGGATAGTTTTTATCCCGAAATTCCCAAGGGGAGCGAAGCCCACAAGCACAACTAATAATACATATTTTTGCCATGTTTTGTTGTTACGTTTCTGTACTATCGTTACTTTGTGCGCAAGGGTTCCGTCCAATTTTGCCGCAACTTTTTCCATTTCGTTATAATTCGTCTGATGAGCTTAGCTGGAGTTTGTTATGAATCTCTCTTCGCATAACTTACTAGTGTTTGAACTGTTAAGAGTCCCCTTACCCTAGACTTCTCCATACAAACGTAGTCTACGTTTAATTTTGAAACCACATATCAGATTTTGGTAAAAACTGGTAATTGTAAAGAAATAACTGGTTTCCTACGGTAAAATTATGAACTGCAAAGAAAATATAACGATTTCGAAATTTCCCATACTAATGGTCAAAAATGATATAAAACACTATATTCTATTTCAAGTTCATATTTTTACCGTCTGAACTAGTTATAAACCTAGATAATTGCAATATCTTTGAAATTACAAAATTTTGCCCAAATCGGACATGTCGTTTTGAAATAAAACGTAGACTACGTTTGTATGGAAAGTTGTATTTTGGTCTAGGGTCGGGGGACCCTTAACTATTTATTTATTTCTTTATTGTGCCACGTTTGTTAACAAAGATGCCAAAGATGCCTAGGGACCTTCCGCGCAGAATTTAAACTTTTCGAACATCAGTTTTTGACAGTTTGGGACAGATTGACAAGTGTCGCGTGCCCATTTGCGATAGTTGGCGGCAGTCGCGCGATATCATGAGACTTGTCGTCCGTAAGAGCCCTTAAGATTTATCTTCCCCTAGACCAAACTACAGTTTTCCATACAAATGTAGTCTGCGTTTTATTTCGAAACAACATGCCCGATTTCGGGAAAATTTTGTAATTTCAAAGATATTGCACATATAACTAGTTTTCACACTCAAAATATGAACTTATAATAGAATTATAGCGTGTTACATCATTTTTTACCATCACTTTGGGAAACTTCTACATTCTTATATTTTCATTCCAGTTCAGATAATCAATTATAACTCTAGATAGATAATTGTAATTTCTTCAAAATTACATATTTTTACCAAAATCTGACATGTGGTTTCAAAATAAAACGTAGACTACGTTTGTATGGTAAATATAAGATGATTCTTAAGTATAAAACCCTAATCAGGCAGGTTGTTAACTCAGATTTTCTACTTTTCTTGTTGATCTTTTTACGTTTAGGCCTGCATAAAAACAGAACATCGAACACAGTTTACAAGTACTTTTCCACTCCACACGCCACATATGAAGGACGAGAGATAGTTACAAACAAAAGTATCAACAAAAGTTCCTGAACTCTTCAAACTTTTTATTAGTACAGTGGGCTTCATAACAATCAAGACCGGGTCTTATTTCTTTGGAATAGTGTGTATTACTACAAAGATGTTGGGGTTGATCTGTGGCCTACTGTGCAAAAGAAAAGTGCTGATTCATTTGAGCTCACATGTTTTTCTTGTATTTGTTAGATGTGGTTTTATTACTTGAAATAGTTTTTAGGGTTACGTATCTAAAGGATAAAAACGGGACTCTATTACTTAGACACCGCTATCCGCTCGTCCGCCTGTCTGTCTGCCTGTCTGTCACCAGGCTGTCTCTCATGAACCGTGATAGCTATACAGTCGCAATTTTCACAGATGATGTAAGTATTTCTGTTGCCCCTATAGCAATGAAAAGAAATTGAAACTATAATAAAGACTTAAGGGGATAAACGCTTGAAAGTCGGGGGTTTTATTAATATGCAAAAATTCAAATTCAAAAGTTTATTCAGTAATTAGATCTTTACAGGCACTTTTTACGTAAATTTACGTTACTTGTAGTCTATATTAAAATTTAATTCATTTTTTAAAAACCAGCGCTTTGCAACGGGTGCTGAGAAGGCAAATGAATTTGTCAAATACTTCTATCCCAACGAGTCTGTTTCCAATCTTTCAAACTAAAAGAAGGAAGGAAACTGACGATATTATTTCGACCACGACGACATAAAGACTGCAAGAACTTTGTTAATAAAACCTTTTAGTGACCGAACTCGGCTCAATTTGGCATAAAACGGGTATGTACCGATCATGGTATAATAAAATAAGGTATTCTCTTCCCGTGACAGCTGATGACGTAGGTGAAACTTGACTACGTCATCAGTTTGATATGTTGCCACTGTGTGAAATTGAATTACCCGAGCGTAATGCATTTTTGAACTTTATATACCAATTTCGAATTAATAATCCATTATATCAATTTATAAAATATTATATTGATGAATCACGCGAGATACTAAATAGCTAAGTTATTTAATATTTTATTTAAAATTCATAAACTAATTGAGAAAGTCCTTTAATTTACTGAAAAGTACAATCAGTGGCAACACTTTGTGACGTACCTAGTCAAGTTCCTTCTCGGGAAGAGAATACCTGTTTTATTAAACCATGGTACCGATAATGGTGACGTAAAAACACACCGTCGTTTATAAAAACAGGACTTACTTTGTTACCAGGTTTAAACCAGAATCCGCCCTAATCAACTTAACATTACAAAAGTGAAACTAACTCATCTGTCAATGTCAACTTGATATTGACAGATGAGTTTATATGTCACAAAGTTAATCCCGTTTTTATAATCATACGGACATTGTTTTCACCATGTTTAACCCCCCATAAAAAAGACGGGTGTTATAAGTTTGACGCTAACGTCTGTCGGTCTGTCTGTGGCATCGTGGCGCTCGAACGGGGGGACCAATTTCGTTGCGTTTTTTCCGTGATAGCAAGTTCCCTTGCGGGAGTTCTTAGTTTTGGCCTAATAAAATCGGTTCAGCCTTTTAAAAATTATTGGGGGTTAACGCTTGAAAGTCAGGGCTTTTTCTAGCAAATAAAAGATGGCGCTACCATATCAAGTTAGTAGTTTCGCAACTCATCGCTAGACGGCGTTCTAGACAGTCGAGGGATTTTTCAATTTGCCTAGCAAATGAACTTGTTTGTGGGTGTTGCCATGATAAAAAATAATAATATAATAATGCTAGTTGCATCAAGTACATACCTAGCAAATATTGTCAATGCTCTAAGCTTTCAATATCGATTCCAATCCCATACACACGGTTCTGTTCCCAAACGGAAATCCGGTTACCACAATATGTGTCAGTGGAGACTGACAGTATTGTTGTGCCCGGTCCATCGCTTAGAGATAGCCAGCACTGAATGGGGGCCGAGGATTTGATGTGGAGGTTGATTAAGAATGTATATAATATAATATTATACAATTTCAGCTCTCCCTCTTCGGAGCTCGGCCTCTTTCCCGCTTTTAGCCGTGTGGTTTCCGGCAGAGTAGAATACGGCCACTCCAAGCCCTCTCGTGGATGTCGTAGAAGGCGACTTAGGAAATACAAGCTAAACAAAGCTTAAAAACATCAACCAGCCAGCGTGGAGAGTGTAGGTAGGCCGAAGTCATCTGGTTGCTCTGGCCATGTATGGCTCTGTTAATAGAAAGAGGGTTGTGCCCACGCAGTGGAGATAAAAATACCTGGTGGTGATTATACAATTTCCTTTATTACCAAAAAAATAATGTTAAAAAATGTAAGTAAACGAGCGACAGGTTGCCCGTGTCAACTGTCGGCGACAGACGGCAACCGTTGCAAATGGTTGCGAAAGAAACTGCCGCCATCTTTTTTTCAAAAACCCAAAGTTGCGGCCCCAAGTTTGAAATTTTTGAGAACAATCATGAAAATTGGCAATGCGACTTTGGTATGGTACACATGAGTCCGTGCATGAATGAAACATAGGTCTATGCTAGGTCGACTCATTTTACCAAAGATTTAGAGTATTCAGTAGTGCATTTTACCCGTCTCTGTCATTATCATGAAATTAGAGGGTAAAAGGTCGTTATTTTGTAGTAGTCGTCAGACGTCAGATTCGTAGCGACAAACCTTACTTATCATCTATATTGTATCGATTTTCTGCTGACACTCAGGAACATCTACATCTCCCATGCTGGTCTGGGAGAAATAAAAAAACTTAGAATGTACCAGCTGCTTCTCTTCCCACGTAGATCGTAAAAGCCGATCGAAGGAATGGGCAAAAATGCAAATCATGTTAACAGGCGATGCGGCTAGCAACCCATCACTGTATTGATTGCTTTGCCATCTTCTCGCCCACCATGACGCTAAAAGTGGCTTTTGGGTCTTGCGGCCCTGGGCTCTGCATAGAACCGCAAGACCCAAAATGCTCTGTCTGCCCCATTAGGGATAAAGACGTGGTAGTATGTATGTATGTACTCAGGAACGTCTTCATGCGGAAGGCGTGGCCTTCCGTTCTGTACGTGGGTACCTACTTATATTTATTCCCTGATTATGTCCTGATTATCCACTGTTTTAGTTAAGAAGGTACTATAATGATTCTTGGGGGAAAAAGCCAGAAATTCACCGTAACAGTGAAATAAATTAGTAATTCGCACCGAACCGTAAACTCTCGAATCCCATATCTCAACAAGACCTTGACCGATTTGGCTCAACTTAAAAGTTCAACTAGCCACTTCTACATGCCTATCAAATTGCATGACGCTCCGATGAAAACTACCCGAGTTAACGTCGATCAAATATATAAACACCGGAGAACGTAGCTTGCTTCGCTCGCTTGTTTATTGTATTGTATTGTAAATTCTTTATTGTACATAAATTGACACAAGTTAAACATAGATGAAACACAACAGTACAAAGGCAGACTTATCCTTGCCAGGGATCTCTTCTAGTCAAACCTACAACCAGAGGAGATAATGACCAAAGGTGGAACACTGTACAATACTTACAAACTAAGACACTAAATTGCTTGTTCAACAAGTTTATATCGAATCGTCTTGTTCCTGTGTAGACTTTTCAAGCTGGAACAAGTGTTTATAGTCCACTTACTAGCTGGTAGGGAATTCAAGCATTTGGCTACAGATTGCGAGGCTTGAAAAATAGTCCATCAACCAGAACATCATCATCATTTCAGCCGCATAACGTCCACTGCCATCATAGGCCTCTCCCAAGGATTGCCAAAATGACCGATCTAGAGCGGCTTGCATCCAGCGCCTTCCAGTGAACTTGGTCAGGTCACCTTGTGGGTAGTGCTCTACGCTTCGCTTGCCGTGCTCGCCATTCGAGGACCTTTTTGCCCCATCGGCTATCGGTTCGTCGCACTGTGTCCCGCCATTTCAACGAACTAATCCGAACATATAGTTCTACATTGGTGATGATAATGATACCTACTGGTCAAGTTTCTAAGTCTATCGTCAACAGACGTTCCGGGTCCTGAAGCAGTATAGCGAAGAATGCTAAATGAGAAGGAATTTGAAACAAACAAAGCCATTAGTAGCGAGACCGTAGCAAGATTTACTACGTCCGCCCGAACGAGGTCACGTATCGTATGTGCCGTTCTGCTAATTTTATTGTCTCGTACGTTAAAGTTTAATGTAGTAACGCCATGCTTCTGTATTCGATCGCCGGGTTCGATCCCCGACTAGGTCACACACATTGAGCTAGCCATGTATGTTTGTTACTTATTCACGGGTAAACGGCTAGACCAATTTTAATTAAATTTGTTATGCAGGAAGTTGACACACTGGATTAACACATAGACTACTTGAAACGCGGGTAACACCGCGAGGCGCAGCTAGTATGTTATATGAAACAGAAAATAATACTACAAAGAAATCTTTTTTACAAAGAAAGAAATCTCGAAAACAGCAAGGTTATATAAAGCAATTGTAATATTTGCCAAAAGAAGAGTGGGAGTGTGTGGGACACATATCGCTATCTCTTTCGTATGCGTGGGACCTAGTAGCAGTGACGTCAAGAACGCTGCACGTGCATCATTTTTCTGTTATTGGACAGTTTTCCTTTGTATCAAGCAGATAAAAAAAAAATATTTTGTTTTGGATTTCGAATTTTGATTAAAAATATTGATTGAGATACTGTATTGTTAGTTTGAGGATATGTGGTCCCATTGGGTACGTAGGGCGCCGACACCGGCCACCATTGGTGTCACCCAGACCTCGCCCCTTCCTCAGAAAAGCCCCAAAGACTAGATTGCCATTTCAAATAACTATCTTTATATCCTAATAAACTATCTTTTGTCCTTCCTTGGGTATCAATCTATATCCATATCACACCAAAATAGGTTCAGTTGTTGAAGCGTTAAGTGGTGACAAACAAATATACGAGTACAAACTAACTTTCTCATTTATAATATCTATATGATGATCATAGGAAGTTTATAATATCTCAAAATAATCGTCACTTTGTTTGGTTGCACAATCTTCTTCTTATCATGTGTGTTAGTGACTAACACTAGTGTCAGAGTTTTTAAACCGCCTTAAAGGCCTCTGACATGGTTTTAGGTAACGACCAATGTCAAGAAAAGTGACCGGGACCGACGGCTTAACATGCCCTCCAAAGCACGGATCATCTTACTTATCAGACAATCAGGTGATCAGCCTGCAATGTCCTAACCAAAATAGGACAACAACACAAAGTCGTTGCCCCCGCTGGGAATAGAACCCGCGACCTCCGGGTATGAGCCGAACGCTCTAACCACTACACCACGGAGGCAGTTGCACAATTATTGTTGACGTCAAATGGTTACTTACAGCCAAGTTTACTGCCACGTTTCTCAAGTTTTCTCTGATTAGTAAATAATGACGAAGTTACTGCGAGTTTCAATTTGGCGTGACGTCAAGATCGGATCCGATTTTTTACCGAAGGTGACGTAAATCTCCCCCACTCTGAAACTTCGAAGCGCTGTGTCCTTGTGGATTTTTACTGCTTCGCTAAACGTAGAAATATTCTTTATTTTTGGATACTCTAGTTGACGGACTAAATAAAATTATCCACGTCCCGTTCCAACTTCACATTCTCAAAATCTTTCGTTCCAACGTGAAAACAGTCCTACTTTATGGGTGCGAAACGTGGAAGGTCACCAAAGGCATCACTTCGACAAATATTAGTTATCTTTTGGCCTGATAAGATTTCTAACGGACGCCTGTGGCAGCTCTGTGGCGAAACACCGATCGATCACCAAATAGCGCATCGCAAATGGACATGGATTGGCCACACGCTCAGAAAGGATCCCACGCACATTCCAAGGCAGGCCCTGGAATGGACTCCTCAAGGCAAGAGGAAGCGTGGTCGGCCAAAGCAGACCTGGCGACGGTCGGTAACAGCGGAAATGAAGACAATTGGGCTATCCTGGCCTGAATTGAAGCGCGTTGCTAAAGACAGATTGGAGGAGGACAACGAGATGGAGAAGTACTGTAGCAGCCCTCTGCCCCACCCAGGGGACATAGGACAATAAGTCAAATAAGTCAGTATTAAAACCATTCCTGAAAATGAACATGCTACTTATTATAATGTTTTTGGCGATCCTGTGACACTCCAACTTAAGGTTATGGACACATTATGGGCTCATAAAGCTGTGAAGTGCTAAACATGAAAAATATGAATTTATAAATGTTTGAATAAAATTAAGAATTCGCTTTAACCAATGTTTGAGCACGTATAAAAGAATCTATAAAGAGAAAATATTACGAACAAAACTCGAGGCAAGATGGATCTTGGTAATAAGGAAAAAGGTTTTAATACAAGATTCTTAATTTTACCTCGTAGTACAGTTTATATGGACTTAGTTATTGAACTCATTTTTTAAAATACAATAGTTCGAATTTTGTGAAACACATTTTTAAAGGTAGGTACTGTATTGAATTCGCCGTGGGTCCAATTGGGGCTACATATTGTTTAAATTTAAATTTTTCTGGAAAGTTTATTTTTTATTCTTTAGGAATCTGGGAATCTACTATATGTACTACTTGTGGGCCTTTTTAGAAGCCGATTTCCATCGAGTTCCCTCATGGGTTTCTAATAATATACAAGCATTTATAACCTACGTTAATCGGCGCACCGCGCATTTAAATGTCCATTTACTATTTTAATAAGCCAAAAATCTAGCTCGATTACATATTCAAAATACGAAAAATTTCGCTGGTTATTCAAACATACTCACAATGGTTTTGTATCAACACTCTAAGAGACATATTTACACCCACTAAGTTAATATAAATAAAAATAATTGGCTCACAACCTTTATATAACCTAATTAGGTATGTATTTAAATCGTTTCATAATTTTATAGCTCAAATTATCACCCAACGCAACTGATATTTACCTACTGCAATCTAAACATTGTAAGTGAATTCAGCCTTTTTATGAATCTTTTCTTGTATTGTTGTAATATCTTCTTAAGAGGTCTCCTATTATTCAAAGCCAAAAGATTTCATAACTTAGTCCATATAAAAATAATAAATAGCGGTACTTACAGCTGTTGGGCTGCTCTTACTCCGGTTGAAGTGTTCTATGACTTCCCAGTTGGATTTTTTGGGAGCCGGGGTGTCAGCCGGTGAGGGCGAAGCCCTAGCCGGGGCGGAAGGGGTGCTGCGCCCGGAGTCGTCCGCGGGCCGGGCCGGGGTCGCCGCGGACCGCAGCGACGCGCATCGGCGCCCGCGCAGCGGCTCCTGCAAAGGATAGGTGGGTAGGAGTGCGTGGTGTACAAATGTTATGGAGTGGTCGAGTGTTCAGATGGACGGGTGCACTCCGGGTGGTAGGGCGTTGTGATTGCATGCCTTATCCCTTGAGAAGAGCGGTTTGTCGTACAAACCCGCTGCTTCGATGTCTTTAATTTCCTCTTATAAGTAAAAATTTACTTTATAACACAGTTAAACTTAAATATATGATTTATGCCGGTCACAAGCAATGTATTGGTGGATACTAAACTCTGGGCAAAGAATATGTTCCTCCTTAACTTACTCTCAGTTTATCGACATGACGAAGAAGAAGACATGAAGTTGTTAACCTCAAAAAAATTGCAACATTGTGTGTTAAATAAACTGCCAGTGTCCTAACACAATTAAAAAAAAAACTAGCTTATTCATAATTTAGAAGAGTGAAAGCTTGATTTTGTCCAATGTGCACCTTTCTTCTTTTTTATTTATTTACAGTGCGCAAATGAGATGGTCGGAGGTGTTTTGTTTATTTTATATTTTACTTTAAGACCATAGAAGATAAACATAAACTGTGGCTAGACGAATTGTCGAACATAAGCGTATAGAAAATACGAAAAAAAAAGTAAAAGTATTTCTTAGCATGACAGTCACATCGAAATTCATTTCCATTTGACCAATATTTAGATACATCAACGAAGAATTTATTACTACCATAATAAATATGGTAAAATAACATGAGCTAGTCCCAAGTTCAAGACTTGTGTTATGGAATACTAACTCAACCATATTCTATATATAACAAATACATATAGATATCTTTATCCCTATAAGAATTTGTTATAAAATATATAACAAATACTTATAAAGATCCAAGACTCAGATCAATCCGAAAATGATTATTTTCATCTTGACTTGGCCGGGAATTGAACCGGGACCTCTATGTACATACATACATATTATCACGTCTTTATCCCTAATGGGGCAGACAGAGCATTTTGACCTCTATCTTATTACGAAAGAAAATAATTAACATCAAATGGCGCCACCGGCGCTCGTGTAGGCGAATAACAAAAACAAGAGAAGTATAAAACATTATCCTAATGAAGGCCTATGGGCTCGTCTAATTGATATAACAAGGAAGAAAACAGGCAACGAATCGGTAAATAAACAGCATTTTGATGTTTTTTAGACGTAATTAAAACGAATGTCCTCAGGCCATAAGATCTTGTTTACTTACACCCGTGTTTATTTAAAATCTGGAAGCTTTAAATGATTTAGATATAGAACAATGCCACCGATTCTAGATAAGCTTATTTTTAGGATTAGGTACTTAGCAAACAAGACTCGACTCGATAAGAAGAAGAAGTAAACAAGAAACCCTTATAGGTTCGCAATGTCTACCTGTCTGTCCATGGTTCTAATCACAGACTTTTGCATTTCGGGTATATATTAGTATATCTATTTACTTCTATATTAACCACGTCGACAAAATGGTAAAATAAAATCTAAATTTTTAATTGAAATAAATAAAAGCAAAAATAATTATGTATCGGAATCTAATTTTTTAATATCAGTTTATATGTAAGTTGACGTTTTTGAAGAAAATGCTGCTGTACAGTTTGTTACCGCTTCTTTTGTACTGAACTTAAGAAGCGGCAGTAAACTTAGCTGTAAGTAAATGATATGACGTCAACTTAAAAAATCGAAAGAAACTTTTTGACAATTACATTGACAATTATTAAGTGATACAAATATCCAAAAACAAATTAATGATTTTTTACTTTATACTTTATAAGCCTACATAATATCACGCCTGTTTCCCGCAGGGGTAGGCAGAGACTATGGACTTCCACTTGCTACGATCCTGACAAACCTCTTTTGCTTCATCTAAACTCATCAATCTCTTCATACATGCCCTTCGGTTACGGGTACTTTTTACCTCCCTTTTTTTTAGAACGTCTGCAATTTGGTCGCAGAAAGTATTACCAGATTACGTGTAAATATTATATTATTGTATTTTTTGCTTTTCGTGTGTGTAAGGAGACTAGACTAGTGTCAGATTTCTCGAGCTGCCTCAAGGCTTCTGACGCATGTAACGCTTTATAAGTGCCTTCCAATGCACGAAGGAGCTCAAGACATTTTTATACCACTTAAGGTCACCCATCCGAGGGCGGACCACACCCTGTGTCGCTTAACTTGCGAGAGCGCTAGTTATGCGCACTCCCACTGGGCTACTGAGCTCCTCGTTGCTGTGTTAAAAATAACGTATCCCAAATTGTACATAGTTCTCGGCGTAAATATTTAATAAACATTTGAAGATTAATCCGGGCTTTTGAAATACCGACAATTATTTATGGATGCTACACGCTATTTTGTAATTAATACCTGTTTATTTAATATTTCAGACTAAAATCTAAAATCTGACTTCTATTCATTCAAATAGGGATAGGTATTTCAAATGTAAAGCTTTTGATGTTTGTGAGTTTTGACTTTGAATTGTATACAATACAATAGTTGAGTGAATTCAATTTGAAATTATATTACGTTACAATTTTTAAAATTAAAACTAAGAACTGAAGCTAAAAAAATACAATTTATGTAGTCCCATTAAAATATTAGTACTCGGAAACGTGGCCAAAAGGCTGGCAGCATTGCCACGTTGTATGGTAACGCTGATTCTTTGAGTCAGATAGTTACCAGCGTTTTGGTCACGGGATACCCCGAATAGACGTTTAGAAATGAATTTAAATAAATTACGGACCAAAAGTTTCTACCCTAAAAGGCTCAAATATGTAGTTTTCTCCAATGTCTACATATTTGCGCCTTTTGCCTACATATTTTTTTTTTTTTTAGTTTTACTTCTTAGTTAGTTTTATTTAAAATGTTAATAAAGATAGTTGAATTTTATTTCAATTTAATTTTCTCCAAAAATCTTTTTTGTAAAGAACTATATTTCTTGTATCTTTTTTTTTAAAGTCTAGGAAGGGGTAATGGTAATTTTTTGACTACTTTCGTAACTGTTAAGTTCAAATAAACAAGTTTAAGTTTCTTAAAACAAGGCTATTTATTTGATATGTCACACAATATAGCTAGCAATTTTTGTAATGCATCATAATTAGGGGTTTTCCGAATGACATTTAAAATGCGCTTTTTTAATGACGCCAATACTTGGCGCTGCAATAACTTTATAAACTTTTTCTACTCCTGTACTGTTATCTGTCTTTTAAATGGTTCTGACCACTATTATAAGAACATTGATAATATGATTGCAGAAAAAAGTCTATACTCTATGCCTCATAATAGCACATGTGGCGTAGAACTTTTTTTTCTATACATTTACCATACTGCCAACATAAGAAAAAAAATATTTTTTCACATAGTCACTAAAAAGCAGGGACCGGATTAGCAGCTAATTTTTAAAACCCCTTTAAGTGGTCATCCTTACGATAGGCTTACCCTCACGTCTATGTAAGCCTGTAAAAAGCTTATCCAGCGAAAGGCTTACCGTATCCCCTATAGGGTAACCCTATCCTTATGATAGGCTAAGCGTTTACCAAATCATGGGAAGGGGTATTTTTTCCGCTTATTTGAAAGAGTTTTTCCCCCCACGCATCCCCCCCGCCCCGTGGCCACCAGGGAAAGCGCTTCTTAAAGGGTTAGCCTATGAGATAGGGTTACCCTATGAGAAATGGTTTTTGTAAGGGTAACGTAACGTGCATGTTTTATTAATTTATTTAAAGGGAAACCCTTTTAAAGGCTTTCCATATGATACGGTTAGTCGATCGAAAGAGTTACCCAGCGATAGGGGTTTTTGATCCAATAAAAATATTTAAGCCTATCAATTAACCGCTAAAAACCCACGTTAAGGAAAGCGCTTCCTGTCCCTGCTAAAAAGACGTCAATTAAAAAAAAGTTTACCATAGATACCATATAGATCAGTACTTTTTTTTTCTTTTAAAAATGTAAATTTCCTATATTGTACTTGTATATTCTAAATCTGATTTACCAAACATACGTCAAACATTTTCATATTTTCTTTGTTTGTTTTTGTATTTTATTTAGTAAATATAGTCGTAGAAAAAGTATTGTATGCAACACGTTGTATAAGTACGTCAAAAAATGCTCGATGGCGTCTAATTACGATGCTCGCCAAGGATTGCATCGTAACCTGCGCCACTCGCATTTTTTGACCGTTATTATACAACTGTTGCATAAAATACTATTGTGTGACATTGACATAAATGTAGTGTAGCGTTCTGCCGCTTCGCCCTCAATTTTTTTTTTAATTTATTCAAACCGTCAAATTAAAAATCCCTGATTACTCGTAGGTACTAGAGGGGTCCATTAAATACGTAAGTCGTACGATAGTGACGTCATATTTCTATGTCAAACCAAATTAGACTTTATCATCACACGTTAGAGCTCAATGTTGCTTGACACTGAAACGCGGATACGCAGTAACGTCCTGCGTACCGCTTTTGGAGTAACTCCCCAGAAGTCCAATCCAAATGTTCAAATCATATTATCGTTCATAATACATACATACATACATACATACATACATACTATCACGTCTTTATCCCTAATGGGGCAGACAGAGCATTTTGGGTCTTGCGGTTCTATGCAGAGCCCAGGGCCGCAAGACCCAAAAGCCACTTTTAGCGTCATGGTGGGCGAGAAGATGGAAAAGCAATCAATACAGTGATGGGTTGCTAGCCGCATCGCCTGTTAACATGATTTGCATTTTTGCCCATTCCCTCGATCGGCTTTTACGATCTGCATGGGAAGAGAAGCAGCTGGTACATTCGAAGTTTTTTTTATTTCTCCCAGACCAGCATGGGAATCGTTCATAATGTGATGTAATATTTAGTTCAATTATTTCCTGACCCAATTATTCGTAATTCAATATTCCTACTGGTACTATTAATAATTACCGAATTGATGGAACTAATCTGCTTTGGATAATTAATGTCCTCATCTACAAAATTAAAGTGTTTTACTTGACAATTTAAATATAGAAAATACGGAGACTTTTCTTTGATCTCACTTCCTTAAAAGATTTTCACATTAATAAGTTGATAAAGATATATATACATCACAAGACTCTCTCGCTAGACTGCTGTTTTTGAGGGTTCCATACCCACGGGGTAAAAACGGGACCCTATTACTAAGACTTCGCTGTCCGTGTGTCTGTAAACAGGCTGTATCTCAACCGTGATAGCTAGACAGTCGAAATTTTCACAGCTAATGTATTTCTGTTGTCGTTATAACAACAAATACTAAAAATAGAATAAACTGACATACAATCATCATAATCAGGGCTTTTTGTCTCCACTACAGGAGCATGACCCTCTCTGTACTACCAGAGTCATACATTGGCCAGAGCAGCCAGAGGACTAGGCCTACACTCTCCTCGCTGGCCAGACGAGTTGGAGAGGTTTCATTAATGTTGCGCATTTTCATTAATAAGTCGCCTTCTAAGACATCCACGGGAGGACTTGGAGTGGCCCTATTCTACTCTTCCGGAAACAACACGGCAAACATCCAATAAACGTGATTATTTATAGATAATGGTACGGAACCCTTCGTACACGAGTTCCACTCGCACTTGGCTGTTTATATATATTTATTTAATGTTTAAATTAAAGCTTTTGTTAAACTGAATACGATACGTGCTTCGAATAAACTCACATGTCGTCGACGCCATTTTTAGATCCCGTAATAGGGTAATTCTTCAAGCGTGTGCAAAGTACGCTACACAAACGAGAGAATAAACTAAATATGATTTTTATCATTTCCACTAAAAGTTGTACTTTTCGGTAGTACTTCTGACACAGAGGGGTACGAAATATGTCGGATTCCTAATTTTGGCATCCCATTCTTTTACCTTCGGACCAGTACGTAGCCAGATTTCGTAGCTTCGTGGCATCGGAAAAAATTATACCATTTCAAAATATTTCAATTTGACCTTTTTATCTGAAAGCAAGTTTTCTTACGGTTCTTAGTTGTGTTTGTTCAAAATCAGTTCAACCGATTACAAATTATTGGGGGTTAACGCTTAAAAGTCTCCATAGTCCTCCAAGGTCTTCCATAGCAAAAATAGATGACGCTAAGGATACGTATAGTGCCATTTATTAAATTAAATTTGCAAATAAACTTGTTTGTAAAAGTTTTTACTTACTCCAAGACCAGAATGGAAGAATGTACAAACTTTCGATATATCTAGAGTTGAAATCAATCTCTTCGAACATGTTATCAAGTTTTCAAAACCATCCATAAAGTTTGGTTGAAACTACTTGACGGCTGACGTACAAAGTTTGTGCGGAAATCTCGTACGTGCTTCAAAGGAACTAAGACGTTGAGGTTCAGATACAGACACATAATTTCCTTTTTATTCTGGAAGGGGCAGACGTAGCCTTGGGCTGTAAGACGGATCAGACATAGCCTGTATAATTTAAAGGCCACGCTTAGCGGTTGGAAAAAGGAATAAGTAAATATATGTTTACCAGTGGCGAAGCCTCCCTAGAAGCAGATTCCCATCGAGTTCCCTTAGGGGCTTAACATATATGCATTTACTATTTTCATAAGCTATAAACTAGCAGCATGACTGGATTGCACACACCCACATATTCAAAATACGAAAATTCTCTCTGTTTATTGAAATAAACTTACAATGATCAATGTATAAACACGCTCAGATACATATTATTTACACTAAGTAAAAAAAATAAGCCGCACATGGAGCGGCTTACTTTTATACATATAACCTAATTAGGCAGGTAGGTATTTAATTTTTTTCATAGTTTTATAGCTGTACTAGCCCAAATTCTCACCCAACGCCCCTGATACCTACGGACAAATCACACCGATAGAGTTAGCCCCAAAGTAAAGTTGACCTTATCGGGGATCTAACCTGAAACCCAGAGGTCATCAAATCAAAAGGTAAAGGGGTAATGGCAGAAAATATGACGTAAGTGGCGAGGTAACATCAAATATGTTAACCACCACTATTTTTGAGCTTTGTCTTCTATCCATGATACTGAAAAACAACTAAAGAAAACTAAAAAGAAATTGGCTTTCCAGCGGACAAAAAAGAAGATTTTTTCTTGGTCTTTTGTATATTTTTATTGATTTTTAATAACCTTTTTTATAGAAACTAGTTCAGTATCACCGACTGAACTTGCCCCAAAGATTTAGTGGCTAAAAGACTGTACAATAATAATACGACAAATTATTCCCTCATAGTTTGTATAATCCCATGCTGGTCTGGGAGAAATAAAAAAAACTTAGAATGTACCAGCTGCTTCTCTTCCCACGCAGATCGTAAAAGCCGATCGAGGGAATGGGCAAAAATGCAAATCATGTTAACAGGCGATGCGGCTAGCAACCCATCACTGTATTGATTGCTTTTCCATCTTCTCGCCCACCATGACGCTAAAAGTGGCTTTTGGGTCTTGCGGCCCTGGGCTCTGCATAGAACCGCAAGACCCAAAATGCTCTGTCTGCCCCATTAGGAATAAAGACGTGATAGTATGTATGTATGTATGTATAATTTGTTACGTAAGGAGTTTTACTGACATTTTGTCACAGCTCTACACTCAAAGCCATCACATTCGCCGCGAAGCGTCGTACGTGTTCTTCTGCTTTATATTCCCTCAATGTTCGCGAGCAGAGAATACGCCGCGGTTTGGCGTATTTTGCGCACGGTTGAAGAATTGCCCAATTACGGCTGTGAAATATGCTCGAAATATGGCGTCAAAATCACATCTTCCTCTAAAGCATGTTGGTGAGTATTATAGAACGTAATCGGATAACCAAAGTATAAACCTTCATGTATGGGTTTGAAGACTTAGTTGTAACATTGAAATTGAGAAGGTTGATTTCGACACAAGACACCGCAGTGAGCCTTCCTATTTATCCGACTGCTTAAAAGAAGGAGGTTATCAATTCATCGCGATCTATTTTTATGTATGTACACCGATTACTGGATAACGCCTGGACGGATTTGAAGTCTCTTTTTTGTATGAAAGGGACTTCCGAGGTGATCACATAGAAATTTTATCAAAATCGTTTTTGTAGGTTCGGGTAAAGGCGGTTTTTAGTTTTAAAAAACAAATGGAGGTTTTTTTGATTAAAACTTACGTGAGATGCAATCATTCTTGAATTCAATAAACGGGTTACTCTATACGTGAGTATCCCGTTTATTGAATTTAAGAAAAATTGAGGTGTTTATCGTTTTGCTGCGATCTTCAATTAACATGAATGAATAAATTTGATGCCTTTCTGAAACAAATAATATAGATTGGGTTCCCTTACACTTATTTAGTCACTAATAAACAGGCTTAAAAGTAAAGAAGTTTCTAAACATTTACCGTCTTATTATAAAACGCAGCCTAACTTTGTTACTAGGTTTAAACCATTATTGGACCAAATCAAGTTGACATTTTCAAATGAGACACTGACATATTACTAGATGTCAACTTGATTTGGTCGGATAATGGTTTAAACCTAGTAGCAAAGTTAGGCTGCGTTTTATAATAAGACGGTTAATGTCTACAATGTTGGTACGAACCGAAAATTAAAATTTTAACCTATTTCTAAAAAGGAAGAGGTCATTAACTTGTCGCGATCTTATATAAATGTAAGTTCACCGATTATTTGAAAACGCCTGGACTGATTTAGATATTTTATTTTTATTTTAAAGGGCAAAATAAACTTGTTATTTTTAGGTGGTCTCATATTTTTTTTATCAAAATCGTTTGTACAGTTTAGAAGTGAAGTCTTTCTTAGTTTTGTAATGCTATCCAAGTCGCTTTTACTAAAGAAATCCGTCATATTTGGATGTGAAGTCGTCTTTTAGTTTAGTAAAGTTATCCAAGTCGCTTTCATTGAAGAAATCCGTCATATTTCCTGCGAAGCATCGTACATGTCCAATTTACTTTTATTGTCCCGTTCGTCAGGCGCAGTTTGCACACGCTTGAAGGATTGCCCAATTACGAGCTGTGAAATATGCTGGAAATATGGCGTCGACGTCTCACCGTGTCGGATTTCTTTTAGTTTTCCAAGAACTAGTTTTTAAACTTGAGAGATGGTTCGGAAAACTTCAGAGCATGTTGGATGTTGGAATAGTTTGATTTCAACGCAAGACGCTGAGCTAAAAGTTTTGTAGATTCTTGCATGGTAATTTTTAATCACTTTTGGTAGTTTAGCAGTATGGAAGTCTTTTTTAGTTTTGTAACGCTATCCAAGTCGCTTTTACTGAAGAAATCTGTCATATTTGGATGTGAAGTCGTCTTTTAGTTTAGTAAAGTTATCAAAGTCGCTTTCATTGAAGAAATCCGTCATATTTTTTGCGAAGCCTCGTACATGTAACATGTCCAATTTACTTTTATTGTCCCGTTCGTCAGGCGCAGTTTTCACACGCTTGAAGGATTGCCCAATTACGAGCTGTGAAATATGCTGGAAATATAGCGTCGACGTTTCACCGTGTCGGATTTCTTTTAGTTTTCCAGGAACTAGTTTTTAAACTTGAGAGATGGTTTTGAAAACTTCAGAGCATGTTGGATGTTGGAATAGTTTGATTTCAACGCAAGACGCTGAGCTGAAATTAATGGTTTTTTCTATTTTATTTTTAAGGTTTCGTACCTAAAGGCTAACAACAAGACTCTATTACTAAGATTCTTGTTATGTTGAAGTTGCATCTCATGAACGTTAGCTAGGCAGTTGAAATGTTATTATTAATTACATTTACCGAAGTCCAGTTGGGGCGAGCGCAAGGCGAAAGCAAGACGAAAGCAAGGCGAAAGCAAAGCGAAAGCAAGGCGAAAGCAAGGCGAAAGCAAGGCGAAAGCAAGGCGGAAGCAAGGCGGAAGCCAGGCGAGTGCGTGCGTATGCAACTCAAATTATATGCAATAAATTTCAAAATTTTCCAACCGCTCTCGGATTGGGCTGGGCTTGCGTGCGTTGTCCGAACACGCCCAACAAGAAATATGTAAATAATTATGAAACACTAATGATCATAAGTTTTATTAATAAAATGTACACATGAAATGCGTTATACGCATAAAAAATCGTCATTCCAATATTTTCTACAAAGCATTGTCCATGAATAAGGAGCTCGCGGGCTCGATGTGCGTTTTACTATACGAAGACAAAAGAAGATACTATGAAAAGAATTTTTTTTTGACACGCTCTTGCCCGATTGTAAAATTTAAAGCAGCACAGTGAGAAAACGCGTGGTCAAAACACAAAGATTTTTGCCAAAAACATATTCTTATGTATAGTTTGTATCTGAAATTCTGAATAACAGAGCGAGGTCCAAATGAAGCACCTCCAATCGAGTAACATCAGGTTGTGGAGCAACAATGGCCGCATATTTCATTGTTATCGTCAGCGAAAGAGTAAGTTTGCAAATTGGAAAAATTCCCGCTCGAATACGGTTACCATATCTAGTGAAAAGCGCGGGAAAAAGAAATGTAGCGAGGCTTTTGAGAGTTTTTTTAGGAAACGTGTAATTGGTGTGCTTTTGGGTTTGCTGACTTTAGTTATGAATTTGTGAGGAGTTTTATTTATATGACGTGGAAGGACAGTTAAATAACAGTCAAAAAGTCAAGTCAAGTTTCCATTCAGATTGTCCTGGCGGCGGTACTGCACAAATTCTTGACTTTTACTGACCGACTTAAAAAAGGAGGAGGTTATCAATTCGACTGTATGTTTTTTTTTTGTGTATGTTACGCAATATCTTCGTCGATCGATTTTGATGATTCTTTTAGGTGCCTTTAAGTTGCGATTAGTTGCTTTCCAACATCTCACATATTTTTACAAATATGTCACTAAATTTGAAAGCCTTTACTGCCAAGTTCTATATTAATTTGGTGAAGACATGATGAAGAACTTTGGAGATATTGAAGAAACTACTGAAAAAAACTCGATTATTTTTTTTTGTTGAAAATTCAATTATTTTAATTTTTATTATACTTAAGTGATTTCGTTTAAACCGTGGTTCAATTTATTATGGGTATGTCTCTTCCACATCGTATGCAAGTTGGTGACGCGACCTCAGACTAACTAGCGTTAATCTATCACTGCAAACGAGCAAGTATTGTACATATAAGTTATTACTTTTACTAAATTACCTTGTGTTTTGTACAAGCTTTTATTTAACTTGCACTTTTTTATATGTATGTATGAAACTTTGTTCAGGTCAAATCTGGCAACTCAATTTTCGACCAGTTTTCCTCAACCGATTTTGCCGAAATATTATATACTTGTGTAGGACGGATGTTATTACAATATTATGAGGTCAATGAGCGGTTCTGATGATGGAGCCGGGAGATATTCGACGGAACTCAGTTATAAAACAACTTAACCTCATTAAGTAGAACTCGTTTGATTTGTCGTGAACACTTTATGGTAGACGATGCCTATAGCCTGATTATGGAGGCGGAAGGTAGTTGATGGAACTCATTATTAAAACGACGCAACTCCATCGAGTTTGGGCTTATTTCATTTGTCTTAATAAGTACTTTGGTCTCACAATAAAAGATTGTACAACAAATTTATTTTTTTCAATTTTTTTTTAATTAATATGCGTATTATTTATTTATTACGAAAGGCCTTTGCCCAGCAGTGAGATACAGCATTCGGCTATTAAAAAAATCCTCAATAATAAAAATAGAGATATAAAAAAAACAAAAAACTATATGGGGTATATATAAACACTTTTAAATCTAGTTTCAGCGACAAAAAGTGAAATCGTAGTAATCAAAAATGGTCTACAATTTACAATCAACTAAAAAGTTAATTCTTATTAATTTATTTAAATTTATTTCTAAACGTTTATTTGAGGTATCCCATGACTTTAGTGGAGACTTTACTGGTAACTATCTGGCTTAAAGAATCAGCATGGCTTAAAGAATCAGCGACGTGGCAATGCTGCCAGCCTTTTGGCCACGCTGCCAAGGGGTAATATCACAGACATGGTAATATTTTAGTGGAATACATAGTTTGTAATTTTTTTGTTTTAATTTTAATTTAATAAAATTTTATTTTTAGAACAATGTACGACATTCATTTAACTGTTTCCTGACCCGTTTTCCCACCACAACACGGCGACCCTACGTCAAAAGTTCCGGACTTACCTGAAAATGTTCATATTAAAATACTTTCAAGATGTTATATTGCCGAAAAAGTACCCTGATAAGTTGCCGACCTGCGTGAGCTTTTATTTAACTTCGATGTTGAAAGATAAAATTTGTGAGAGAAATACTTTTCCAATATCTGTTACGAGTACGTACTGACCCACTGATTTTATCTGCCAGTTCGGTTGCTTTTTGTCATAGAATTAATTTAAATACTAACGTACAGAACGCATATTATATATATATATTTTATTTCTTTCCCCCTCTAAATTGTTAATTTTATTTACTGAAAACAATACTTAACAAATACTACTTACGTTTAAAATCATTATTTTTATTTTTTATTTTATTCACTGGGTTCAGTGAATAAAGTAAAACATTTAATCACTATTTTAGTGTTTGTCTCTTTCCCTCTTTTCAATACTTTACACAGTAATAAAGAGATAAACGAGCTTTAGCAAACTTTTGTTAAATTTTATGAATAGGGTTAGACGTAATATATAAGTGTATGTATATATATATATATGGCAATAAGTAATGGCAGTAAGACTCTGGAACGCGCTTCCTGATATCGTGAAGATAGCCAGTGCTAGTATTAAAACTTCCCTGTTTAAGCATTTGCTTGCTGAGTCAAATTAAGTGTAAAGTTGCTGCATATGTAGTTTTAGTAATATCTTTGTATATTATTCAAGTAGTAAACAATATAACTGGTATGTATACATATGTATATACTCGTATATATTATATGTATTGTATATATTATAAGTTTTAGTTTGATTATAAGTACCATGTATGTATTTATTTTAGTATCCAGTATGCAGTAGTTTATCTTATGTAGTAATAATTAGTAAATATTTTTCCTTTTGCTATCCCATTATTTTACAGCCACATAAATTTCTCTAACAACCCAAAGGTTGACTGTTATATAATGCTTTCAGCATTAAGTCCGCCTATTGTGTCATACAAATTGTATTTTGTACAATTAAGGTTAAATAAATAAATAAATAAAGTATATATCTTGTCAAAGCGATTTACACATCAACATGTACTCACACATTCATGACTACATCGATTTAACTAACCGAAGTTACGAGTAAGTAATCGGTGTTTCGTTCAATTTCATTCGACACCACCCTATATGCGATAGTGGTCCTTATCACCCCTGTCTTAGGGATGAATTTTGATTGAAAGGCTTAAAACAATCCTGTCGACTCAATTGTTCGAGTGTTTTAGCGCTTAAATCTCTATTTTGGTGGGAAAGCGTTGAAGCGAGAATATCTACGGACGTTTAAGTCTTGATTTTGTTGATGTTTACGTGTGTAAGTGGCCAACACTGGTGTCAGAATTTGCAAGCTACTAAAGGCATCTGACGTAGCTGGACGACCTAACAGCATCTAAAAGCATATATATTTAATTTATAAGCAAATTATTTATTTTGTCAATTTAGCGCATCACGTACTAACTGGACGTCAATGTTTCAGTATAAATACTCTGCAATAATCAAATTCATTAATTCATTATCAATCATCCCGTCGCCACTCCTGGCCTGTAGACGGTGATGGATCGAACCAGATCCAATGGGTTTCATTAGTACCTTAGTGGTCGCTACAACGGCTGTCATAAAATGATGACAGCTGCTTATACGTGCCTTCTGAAGCACGGAGGAGCTCAAGAAGTTTTTATGCCCTTTAAAGTGCGGACCACACCCGGTGTCCCTTTTGATTCTTTCTTATCGTGTGTGTTAGTGACTAACACTAGTGTCAAAGTTTTTAAACCGCCTTAAAGGCCTCTGACATGGTTTTAGGTAACGACCAATGTCAAAGACAGTGACCGGGACCGACGGCTTAACGTGCCCTCCGAAGCACGGATCATCTTACTTATCAGACAATCAGGTGATCAGCCTGTAATGTCCTAACCAAACTAGGACAACAACACAAAGTCGTTGCCCCCGCCGGGAATCGAACTCGCGACCTCCGGGCATGAGCCGAACGCTCTAACCACTACACCACGGAGGCAGTTTCCCTTTTGATTGCTAAAGCATCAAAGCTTGTAAACATCAGTGAGACCTCTCCAACCCGTCTGGCCAGCGAGGAGAGTGTAGGCCAAAGTCCTCTGGCTGCTCTAGCCAAATATGACTCTGGCAGAGAGGGTCGTGATATTGCAGTGGAGACAAAAATACCTGATGATGATGATGATGGAATGCCGAAAAGTGATAAAATAAAACTTAAAAAAAGCTTTTTTAGGGCAGCTCCCATACAAGTAACGCTGGGGGGAGTCAATTTTTATTTTCTCGACTAGATCAAAAAATGGAGTTCTCTTGCTTAGTATATTTTGAAAGACAATGGGTCTTTCAAAATATACTGAGCAAGAGAACTCCATTTTTTGATTTAGCGATCCGTTTCTGAAATATTTTGTTTGAAAAATGTTTGTTAGAGTCAAGTTTCCATCCTACTATCTTCTAAACGGTTTTCTAAGGACATGTGAAGATTTAAAAATATATATAAAAAGACCCTCTTTTTGCGAGCAACAAAAAAACAATTTCCGAACGGACACCGTCACTGTTGTGTGTACTTTACTTATGCAACAAACGACGAAGAAAGAGCCTAGTCCATTATGGTTACCCTTGACAGCCGAACATCCATTGCAGTTCCTCAGTCCGCCAGCGACCATGACGGCAGAAGGGCCGTTTAAATACTTGGCTAAAATTATGTCAATCGGAGTAAGTCTCGTAATAATTCCCGTAATAGATCACTATTATATAGTACAATTAAATTAAAAAGGCAGTCAAAATTAAAAGAAAAAATTTAACATTGTAAAACAGGCAATACGTATGAGAAAGTCGAATGATTTCGACTGTTATTTTACTATTTATCACTATACTATAGTGATCTGATGGTCACTATACTGGAATGATGGTTGTATATATTTATTAGCTATACGAAGTCGTGTTTGGTGTATGTTAACCGTTCCTACCAGACACAATAGTAAGATAATGAACGTGGACATTTATAAATGTCGTCCGGGTCTTTACCGGTTAATTCAGTGGTACGGCGTTTAATTTACGAAATAATAACTACATTTTTTTAAACTTGTCTAAAAACAATACAAAATAAAAAATTATATATAAATTTGATCATAAAAAAAAACAAAAGTAAGTCACCGAGTGGGATTCGAACCCGTAACACTCTTTCTAGTGGTCCGCATCACGGCATCATAAACCGCTGAGTCAAAATGGATGGCGGCCGGTGCGACATAATTAGCGATCATATTCTGCGTGGAAAGAAAAACGCATGAAAACTCGAAAACACGGCAGGTATACCAATTTTCAGCGAAATCGTTAGAGCCGTTTTCGAGATCACAGAAATTTATAAATAAATAAATATACAAGAATTGCTCGTATAAAGGTATAAGATTCATAGTCTGTACGGTACGGCTCGTTCAAAAGGGGCTTATAGCTAGCTATTAGCTATTCCCGTCTCCAATCAACATCAATCACGATCAAATTGGCGGGATTTCGGTTTGTTGTGGCATTCCGGCGTTGGTTGGAAACCTGTACCACTGACTGCGGGTTAACGGCTTCCGACTTTGCGCCTACGTTCCTTTGATTCTGAATTTCGAATTCGTTGGCGGCTTACGCCATATTGGCTAAAATTTTGCGTGATCTTTGCGTCTACGTTCCTTTGATTTTGAATTTCGAATTCGTTAACGGCTTACGCCATATGAAGCGGCTAAAATTTTGCGTGAACTTTGCGCCGACGTTCATTTGATTTTGAATTCGTAAGTGGCTTAGAGCATATGAAGCGAGTAAAAGTCTGTATTACCGAAGATAATATAATTAATAACGTAACAGATACCCGACATAGAAACTATTGAAGGGCTCGTAAGTAGGCAAAACTGGAGAGACTAGCAAAATACTGGAAAGGAAGTCTCGAATATGCTTTAAAAATACTTATTGCATTTCGTATAAAGCAAAATAATTAGATCGCTACTTTATTTATCTTATACCTTTAAACGAGCAATTCTTGTATATTTATTTATTTATATGTATATAAATTTCTGTGATCTCGAAAACGGCTCTAACGATTTCGCAGAAAATTTGTTTATGGGGGTTTTCGGCGGTAAACAATCGATCTAGATTAATCTTGTTTTATTTGGGAAAACGCGTCTTTTCGAGTTTTCATGCGTTTTTCTTTCCACGCAGAATATGATCGCTAATTTCGTCGCGCCGGCCCCATCTATTTTGGCTCAGCGGTTTATGATGCGGACCGCTAGAAAAAGTGTTTCGGGTTCAAATCCCACTCTGTGACTTACTTTTGATTTTTTTTATGTTCAAATTTATATATAATTTTTTATTTTGTATTGTTTTTAGACAAGTTTAAAAAAATGTAGTTATTGTTTGAGATGTAACCGAGCAAAGCTCAGTCGCCTAGGTACTATTAATTATATGACGATAGGTACGCATGTTATTACCAAAGATAATATAATATAATTACTAACGTAACAGATACCCAACGCCATAGAAACTACTGGAGGTAACCCGTAAGTAGGCAAAACTGGAGTTGCGGGGCAGGCACACAGAGATGGCAGCACACACGACTAGCAAAAAAGTGATAAAGGAAGTGTTGAATATGCTTTAAAAATATTTATTGCATTTCATAAAAGTCATATTTAATTAATTAGAGTACAACTTTATTTAAATAATAGAAATCAAAAGATTTAAATGTTTTATCATTAGAATAAAGCACCATCTAGTGACAAGAAAGAGAAAAAATTATGTTTATGGTAATGGCTTTTAGTTGATTCTCTTAAACGCTGCGTAATAACTAACGAATCCGCAATTTAAGGCTGACCCCACATTGCGTGTTTGTCGTGTGTGTGTAGGTGGCCAACACTGGTGACAGATTTTTCAGGCTGCCGGCATTTGACACAGCTTGACGACTGCGCCATACAATGACAGCCGGGACCAGCGACTTATACGTTAGAGGCACGGAGGAGCTCGAAAAAATTTTAAGCCACATGTGGTCACCCATCCAAGTGCGGACGATTGTGTCGTTTCAGGGTTGGGCTGCACCTGTCAACAGGGAACAGCACTTTCGCATGCTGCTATCCTTTTCTGTCGCTCATAAACGTCATTTGCCAAAGCGAGAGAGAGCGATGGAACGCTATAGCACGGCCGGTGCGATACCGTGCATTCGCTCTCTCTCGCCCTAGCCTAGTATTTATTCTTTGCCTTAGCTAATGATGGTTCTTGCATGTGAAAGTGCTGTTTTATGCTGGCATGTGTAACCGAACCCTTCTTCTTCTCGAGTGTGTTAGTGACTAACACTAGTGTCAGAGTTTTTAAACCGCCTTAAAGGCCTCTGACATGGTTTTAGGTAACGACCAATGTCAAAGACAGTGACCGGGACCGACCGACGACGGCTTAACGTGCCATCCGAAGCACGGATAATTTTACTTATCGGACAATCAGGTGATCAGCCTACAATGTCCTAACCAAACTAGGACAACAATTGTTGCCCCCGCCGGGAATCGAACCCGCGACCTCCGGGTATGAGCCGAACGCTCTAACCACTACACCACGGAGGCAGGAGCAGGAGGCACCGAACCCTCATTCACACGCTCGATCGAGGAACGCGCACGCCCTATGTGGGGTCAGCCTTATATCAACAAACATTTTTATGTATATTAACATAGAATAGACAAATATAATAAAATCAAACCCTCAATTTCAAACAAAACCAAGAAAAACAAACAGCAAAACCTCAGAGCAGATGCAAAAGAAATACGAAATTACGAGGGTAGAAAAAATACGCGAGGGACCCTTATCAAGCATGATTGTGAAATAGGTTAGGTAGGGCGAGCTCAGTGGTGCCATTTTTCAATCTCGGTGTCACTAAACGAACGGTTTTTTGTGTAGAAAAACCATTTGGTTAGATAACTGCGCTTATCAAAAATGGCACGTCTGGCACGCTGCCAGCCCAGCTCAAAGACTGGCCTTTTGATTTTTAACCTTTTGCCACAGCTTTATTTTTACCTAGCAACGGCAAAGCTAAAAGTGGGGTTATGTGTTTCACCGCTATTTATATGTATGTTCATGTGTTCCCTCATATCTTCTGTGATATCAACGGTACGGATTATTTTGTTTAATTTTAAAAACTAAAATCCGACTTCACCCGAAACTACATAACAGATTTTGATAAAATTTCTATGGGACTACCTAGAAATATACCCATATTCAACAAAAAAAAAACTTTCCAAATCGGTCCTATTTTTAATCCAAACGGTTAAAAACTATTATCTTTTTTATGACAAATTGTTTAACTATCTTATTATTTCTATCATTACACGCTATTTCTAAACAACTCAAATTAGATACGTTTTTCTACATGTCAAAACAAACATTTACTAATAGATTCGTATGAAATACAGGCTAATGGGGTACTTAATAATTTATTGGAGTCTAATAGCGCTCTTAGTATCAGTTTTTCCTATAATAAATATAAAATCAAGATGGAAATGAATATGATCATGACTAGTGACCATCTAGTAACATAATTTTGTGACGTTTTATTTTCATAACAGTACCATGGTATAATAAAATAAGGTATTCTCTTCCCGTGACAGCTGATGACGTAGGTGGAACTTGACTACGTCATCAGTTTGATATGTTGCCACTGTGTGAAATTAAATTACCCGAGCGTAATGCATTTTTGAACTTTATATACCAATTTCGAATTAATTATCAATTATATCAATTTATAAAATATTGAATTGATGAATCACGCGAGAATCGCGAGATACCAAATAGCTAAGTTACTTAATATTTTATTTAATATTCATGAACTAATTGAGAAAGTCCTTAAATTTACTGAAAAGAACAATCAGGGGCAATACTTTGTGACGTAGTCAAGTTCTATCTCGGGAAGAGAATACCTGTTTTATTAGGGTTCCGTAGCCAAATGGCAAAAACGGAACCCTTATAGATTTGTCATGTCTGTCTGTCTGTCTGTCCGTCCGTATGTCACAGCCACTTTTTTCCGAAACTATAAGACCTATACTGTTGAAACTTAGTAAGTAGATGTATTATGTAAACCGCATTAAGGTTTTGACACAAAAATAGAAAAAAAACAACAAATTTTGGGGGTTCCCCATACTTAGAACTGAAACTCAAAAAAATATTTTTCATCAAACCCATACGTTTGGGGTATCTATGGATAGGTCTTCAGAAATGATATTGAAGTTTCTAATATCATTTTATTCTAAACCGAATACTTTGCGCGAGAGACACTTCCAAAGTGGAAAAAAGTGTGTCCCCCCCCGTAACTTCTAAAATAAGAGAATGATAAAACTAAAAAAAATATATGATGTTCATTACCATGAAAACTACCAG
Organism: Acrobasis consociella; assembly: GCA_963555685.1. Taxonomy (NCBI): domain Eukaryota; kingdom Metazoa; phylum Arthropoda; class Insecta; order Lepidoptera; family Pyralidae; genus Acrobasis; species Acrobasis consociella. Next base: position 1,987,769 of record OY743104.1, on the reverse strand, counting down.
CGAAAATTGGTTTGAACAAGATCTAGTAAGAAGTTTTTTTTAATATGTCATAAACTGCAATTTACCTTTCATTCAATCAACTCAAACATAAAAATTTAAAAAAAAAAAAACTACTACGGAACCCTTCATGGGCAAGTCCGACTCGCACTTGGCCGCTTATTATACCATAAACAGTACCAAATTGGTACCAAATAATAGCAGTTGTCAAGCTATGACAAATTCATAGCGAGGACACGACAAGAAAAGACAAACATAATTTCACATCTATCCTCAAGCGGTCATATTATATTTGTCTACTGAGTTTTTCTTTCCTTATTATTATTAAACTCTGAGAAAAGAGAAGAAAGAAGCTGGTTTTTTGACATTCGTCATGTCTTTTCGTTCGTTATAGGCTCCAATTTCACGAAAAAGTGCGGTCCACTCATATCTAGAAGAATTGTGAAGATATGATATTCAAAGACTCAAAAGACGCATATTCACAAGAACTGTAATGTGCAGAAAGAATTATTCGAGAAACACAAAAAACGAAAATATTTAAGGCCACCAATTTTTGATTTCGGCGCTCGATATTTTCAAAACGAAGAATGATATCAAAAATTTAAGAAAACCACTGCTGGATATTTTAATCAGCTACAATTTGAACCTAAAAAAAAACGACGGGTTGCACTCTGGGAGTGCCGGCAGAAGTGAAAACTTGAATATTAACGTTGTGCATTTTTGATATTTTGGAATGGTTAGGGAATAATTTTGCACGAATTGCTTTAATTATCAGTATAAAAGTACTCTCATTTATGTGGTAGAATACAATATTTATTTATTGGGCTATCGTACACAAACATGACATTTTATTAGCACGCTGTAACATAAACACACACAAACATTCGCGCAAGCGCCCTGCGCCGTCTTACGAATTTTCGATCAGGTCACGTGTCCTGACGCGAGTTTAACATTTTTTACCCATTCCAAAAAAAGTGCACAACGCCGCTAAAGAAGTTTTCACTTCAAAAAGATAATTGGGTTAAGGGTTTGCCCTGTAGCCTAACCTTTTTGAAAAAAGTCAGAACGATTTTTCTGAGTTTTATTTTGAAACCTTTTCCTAATGTCGACTTTCTCGTTGCTCAGCGATCCGTAGATTCAATTCCAATGTGCTAGATAGTCGTGTAAGGCCCAAAATTTGTGATATTTTTTTATATATATACGGACAAGTCACACAGATTGACCTAGCCCTAAAGTAAGTTCAAGATTTGAGCATATCATAATCTCATCTTAAGGTCTCTGTAGTCTCCACTGCAGGAGCACGACGCTCTCTGTCCTACTAGAGCCATGTTTGGCCAGATCAGCCAGAGGATTTGGCCTATACACTCTCCACGCTGGCCAGATGGGTTGAAAAGGTCTCGTTGATGTTTGAAAGCTTTGTTTAGTTTGTATTTCTTAAGTCGCCTTTTACGACATCCAGGAAAGACTTGGAGTGGTCCTATTCTACTATGCCGGAAACTACACGGCGTTATAAGACTTGTGATGGGATACCAACTCAAAGATTTAAAACAAATTCTTTTATATCAATAATTTCTCAAAACTAAACATAAACACTGACTTCACCCCCAAACTATAGGTACACAAGTGTTTTGATAAAATGTATACATATATATAAACGGGGCTTAGCACGAACCTTTTTGTTTTGTCTAACGTAAATAATGTATTCAAATCGCGATAGTTTAAAAACCAATAGAAAAAATAATTTTCCCAATCGGACGTCTTCGAATAATCGGTGAACATAGGTACAACGAATGTCGTTTTTTTTTTTGTTGTTATTTTATTATCAATTATAATAAAGTGATCTATATAGTTTGCCTGTAGTTCGATTTATTACGGGTATGTCCCTTCCATATTGCAATTATAAATCAACCTCGAACACAGTACTAAAGTAAGATCTTTAATACATATGAGAAATCAACCCAACCGAATTAGTTTAAAAATAGAATGCGCTCTTTAAATTGGTTTCTTTTTACAATGTATGTGGCCAGTGCTTTTTAAATCACGAAAAGAGGTTGTAAACTCTCTCTGACATTACGTTATAGTGTCAAAGCATATTTCGCCGGCTAGAATGCAATAGCTCACAGTGACCGGTTTTAATGAAACTGTATTGGATGGCTTTGTTCAAAGCCTGACCAGTCAAATGGAACATTGCCAAGCGATTATGCACTTTGTTTGTTCGACCCTTTATACCTCCTCGCTTGGAAAAAAGAAACGTGAAATGCCAGTTACTTTTCCTTCGTACGAGACGAGGCGTTCATTTGGAGACAATATATACGAGGCACAGAGACAGATATGCCGACTAATGCCTTATTTAAGGGACTATCTGAATTTTACGGGATCCAGTGCTGCTCACATTGAAAATTAATCAATTGAAAGAAAACGGAGATAACATTTAAAATTGTGTCTTTACCAAACCCTAGATAACCCTTCGAATTATTTTACTAAATACCGTTTACAGTTTAAAGTAAGAACGTGAAGCTTTTCTACGCACATTAGCCAAGAGTAGGCTTTTTCGCAATTTTTTTTGAGAGTGTCTTAGATTTCAAATAATTTATTTCAAATGGTAGCACTGGACCCAGGAAAATTCATGTATCTCTTTTATATCAATATTGTAAGTTGACGTGATTGCAGAAAATGCTACAGTGTAGTTTTTTGCCGCTCCTTCTACCAATAAACTAAGCTCTGTAAGTAAATATTCTGAATAGAATGTTCCTAGAACTCCAAGAAACCATTGCGGAAGCGTGCAGGGCGCCAACAGGCGTTCTGGGCTTCCTGCAGGATCTGGGCTGTTCAAGAACTGAGGCCGGCGTCAGCACCCCACGCAAAACGTGACCGGCTAATTCGGGCCTCATTGTGGAAAATTGTCCTCGAGAAAAGTAAGAAGTAAAATATTCTGACGTCAACATCTATTATTATATCGAAAGAAACATTGACAATTATCAAGTGATACGGATATTCAAAGATAAATAAATGATTTTTGGTTTTTGACTTTTGGAAGCTGGACTCTTAACTGGAGAGGTCTACGCGGAGGAAAAAGATAAGTAGGAAAACAATGAACTAAAGAGTAACTGGATTAGTTCGTATCGGGACATGTAAAGTTCCGCAGTTGTTAATGTCAAATTTGGGATTTAAAAGTTCAAAAAACTTTTTTTTTTAATTTGATGTATGTCTGTCCGTGGCATCGTAGCTTCCAAACGAATAGACCAATTTCAAAGCCGTGTGCAATCAATGCAGTAGAATAGGACCACTCCAAGTCTCCGTGTAAGTCGTAGAAGGCGACTTAGGGTATACAAGCTAAATAAAGCTTATAAACATTAATGAGACCTCTCCAGCCTGTCTGGCCAGCGAGGAGAGTGTAGGCCAAATCCTCTGGCTGCTCTGGCCAAGTATGTCTTAGGTAGTACAGTCGTGCATCTGCAGTGGAAACAAATAAACCAGATAATGATGATGATGAATGCAGTTTTCTTTTATCGAAAACCTTGTCTATTGAGCTGATTCCGAACTATTTAACCGTACAAAAGTTATGGGGAGAACGCTCGGCGTTTTTTTTTTATTTGCTTGGCAAACAAGCTTGTATTGTATTTATTTCAAAAAGCCATTATCACGAGATCTCCCATCCCAGAAAGACTTCCATGCTGGTCTGGGAGAAATAAAAAAAAACTTAGAATGTACCAGCTGCTTCTCTTCCCGCGCAGATCGTAAAAGCCGATCGAGGGAATGGGCAAAACTGCAAATCATGTTAACAGGCGATGCGGCTAGCAACCCATCACTGTATTGATTGCTTTTCCATCTTATCGCCCACCATGACGCTAAAAGTGGCTTTTGGGTCTTGCGGCCCTGGGCTCTGCATAGAACCCCAAGACCCAAAATGCTCTGTCTGCCCCATTAGGGATAAAGACGTGATAGTATGTATGTATGTATTATCACGAGATATATTTCCATTTGTAAACTCAAACTCAATCTGCATTACGCAAAATTATAAAAGGGCATTAATTTTTAATTAAATTTCGGCTCATTATTTGCTTTGTCAAGCAACCGGCCGTGCTGAGTTGACAAATTTAATTGGAAGCCTTCGATTTAATAAAAGAGGACTAGTGAAAGAACAAGTGCTATTTTTAAAAAATACCCCCATTATGACAAATTGAATTGACAAAAGAATTCTATATAATTTTAGAACCGTCTCGCAAAATTTCATGGGAATCGGTTGAGGAATGCGACCCGTAGGCGTAATAGCCGGACAGACAAAACTGCTCGCCAAGGCTCGCATCGTAACCTACCCATCTCACTTTTTTAACTCTTCTTATACAACTGTTGCATAATAGTATTTTATGCAACAGTTGTATAATAACGGTCAAAAAATGCGAGTGGCGCAGGTTAAGCGAGCCTTGGCGAGCATCGTTGGCATTATGATAAATCTATAGAAAAAAAAGTTCTAGGTCTATATAGTCATAGGTTCTATTCTAGGCTAAGCGTACCTTTTTTTCGAAATAACGACACATGTGCTATTATGAGGAATAGAGTATAGACTTTTTTGTGAAATCATATTATCAATATTCTTAAATTAGTGTTAGGGACCATATATAAGACAGTTAACAGTACAGTAGAAATAAGTTTTTTGAAAAAATTAAATTTGTGTGGCCAAAATACTTACCAAGACAAATGAAATAAGTCCAAACTCGATTGTGTTGGATCGTTTTATAACTGAGTTCTATCGACCACCATCCGTCTGCGTGGTCAGAACCTAAGCATCGTCTCCCATAAAGTACTCGTCACGACAAATCAAACGAGACCTACTCGATGAGTTTATGTTGTTTTATAACTGAGTTCCGTCGAATATCTCCCGGCTCCATAATCAGAACAGCTCATTGACTTCATAATATTGTATTGTCATCCGACTTACACAAGTATACAAAATTTCAGCTAAATCGGTTGAGGATAACTGGTTGAAAATTGAGTTCAAAGATTCCACCCGAACCAACATACATTGCAAGTTAAATAAAAGCTTGTAAGAATACTATAACGCTACTGATACCAGAAGCATTTAACTGATACAATATAGCGGTTAAAATATTTACAAACAAGCATTTTAAACAAGAATTTATGGCAGAAAGAACAATCGGAACTATTTACAAATTCACATAAATCATTTTCTATGCTTCACCATGAACCAAAGTAAATAAACTGTCAAAATATTCAAACTTCATTCAACGAAAGAACATCAATTGGTTTCTAAAAATAACAAAATATTTATATTTTTAGTACAGAACCACAACATTGTGAGGAATGTGCTACGATGCGGTAAGGAATATTTTAATGCTGCTTTGAATCCAGGGAAACGAAGGATTTTGCGGTAGAATAACTCGCATGGCCGGGGATTGTACGGTTGAATTCTGAGTGAGGGATGCATATTTATCGCCAAACGTGAAAATTTGACTGCATTTCGACTAGAAAACTCTAAATTGATGAAATTTTCGTTCTGAAAAATTCGTTCTGTGAGAAAAAAAAAGTTAATACTTAAATATAAACATATTCAGTCTTATTATAAAACGCAGACTAACTTTGTTACTAGGTTTAAACCATTATCCGACCAAATTAAGTTGGCATCCAGTAATATGCCACTGTCTCATCTGAAAATGTCAACTTGATTTGGTTGGATAATGGTTTAAACCTAGAAACATAGTTAGTCTGCGTTTTATAATAAGACGGATTATGTACATTAATTAGAGCTAAACAGACTTTGACTTTTGACTTTGACTTAATATAGTTTTCAATACATTCATTTGTTTGTAAATCAATTAACAACAAAACCGTTGGTCAGTAAATGATTAAATTTCGTGTTACGTTTGTAAGTTTCGTACAACTGAGATTGAGACCACTTTCAGCAGTAGTAATAGCATAGGTATTTCAGTACATACATGCATACTATCACGTCTTTATCCCTAACGGGGCAGACAGAGCATTTTGCGGGGCAGATAGAGCCCTGGGCTCTGCATAGAGCCGCAAGACCCAAAAGCCACTTTTAGCGTCATGGTGGGCGAGAAGCTGGAAAAGCAATCAATACAGTGATGGGTTGCTAGCCGCATCGCCTGTTAATATGATTCGCATTTTCGCCCATTCCCTCGATCGGCTTTTACGATCTGCGCGGGAAGAGAAGCAGCTGATACATTCTATGTTTTTTCTTTTCTCCCAGACCAGCATGGAAGAGGTATTTCAGTAGAGACTAAAAATAGGGGAGACGCAATTTAGTCTAAATAACTTTTGGGACTAATTGCAAATTAGACGAATTGTTATTAAAACGAATTCTGATTTGCATTTTAGCTGAGTTTCTACATAGTTTATTTGCATTTATGACCATTCGAGACTAACTCAGATTTTTTTGCCACCTGTGTATACATATAATAAAATAGTAAAAAAATGTGCCTGTCCATTGAATATATTTAAAAAAAAAATCTGTCTATTTGTATACGCTAATCTCCGGAAATATTAGAAGTCAGTTTTTTTGTTACCTATCTATACATACATATAATAAAACAGTAATAAATGTGTCTGTCCATTGAATGCATTTCCAAAAAAAAAAATGTTTGTTTGTTTGTACACGCTAATCTCCGGAAATACTAGACGGATTTAAATGAAACTTTTTTTTCTATTGTACATTATAAGATATAATTAATTTTGAAAAATTTAAAACCTGCTGCAGAACCATAATGTATCAGCTAAACTATATATAAGAAATATAAAAATTAAGCCTTAGTAAAAGTTGTTCAGTCTGATGAGTATTTTCCGGAGTCATAAAGACCACGCGAATGAAGTCGCGGACTTCGACTAGTGTTTAAATATACTTATTAAAACTCGACTAACTACTATATTATTTATACTATAATTTTATACATACTTTCGAGTTTCTTCTAATAAAATTAGCTGAAACCATTTTAAAAGTCAAAGTTCACTCCACGTTACTTCTGCAAGGAATATATCCCCAAAGAATATATATCGGAATACGTAATATAACTTTACAAGTTAACCGATCAGCTGATCCGAGTTTTTCCGGAAAATTAAAAATATACTAAAACAATTTTACGGTAAATGAGTTAATGTGATGATATCATTGATCTTACTTATCATAGTTTTAAAGTACTTAAGTAATTAAAATATATATATATATATGGCTTTATATTTTTTATATCTGTTATCTGGCTGCCAACTTTCTTATTTATGACATCATTTATTGACATCTGTTTTATGTATCCAATACTCTGTTACTGTATGTTTTGGTGCAATAAAGATTTTAACTAACTAACTAACTAACTATTTATGTATTCATTTATATACAAATTTATGTACACGGAAAATGTATACAGAGAATTCGTAAAATAAAAGTTGTACAAACGCACTACTTATCTCAGAAGAGATCTCTTACAGCAGGCTCGGAGAGGAGATGTTTATGTAAGAGAAGCATACAGGCGTGTTCATACTTATTTGTATTTCTTTTTCTAAAGGTTGACAGGGAGATTGTTGCTTTTGGCTCAATAAAGTTTTTAAATAAATCTAATACAAACCGTTTTATTAAATAAGAAAGAAAAAGAAAAAAAAATACATATTTACAAATAAACACACAGAAAAAGGTAACTATTAATTTAGTCTAAAAAGTCGTGCCCACGTGGCATAGTGCCAAGAACGCTGGCCGCATTTCCGCGTTGGATCGCAATACTGATGTGCGAAAAAACAGCCAGCCCTCTTGTCACCAGCGGCGCAGATCAGTCTTGGAGAGATCTTTAAATAAATTAATATTTTTTTTAAAACGGCAAATAATTGACTTGATTTGGATACTATAATAAAAACAAAGACTATCAGTGGAGACTAAAAAAGAGATTATAATGATAGTGCGATGACGATACCTATTATTTTAGAATAATACGAACATATCTATATGGATTCGGAAATGTTAGTTTGTTTGTTTGTTTATTAAGGTCGTAAATAAGAAAGAACACAAATAAAAATCAGAAAAGTAAACATACAACTGCGGGCTTATCCCGTATAGGGATCTCTTCCAGTCAACCGGCCAGTAATTGAGAGGAATGTTTACTTATTATGCGTTTGGTGTAGAAGTTGTACAATATAAAGTTACATAAAAGTTACCTATGAAGTTGTCATTTTTGACTCAGGATACTATTCTATTGGTTTATAGATAATTAAAAAATAACTTACAGCGTTCTGGCCGCCGCGACTCCTCAGGCTCAGCCTCATCTTCCAGTCCCTCTTAGAGGCTTGCACCTCCGAACTGAACGATCTCTTAATAGGCGACGACATCGTGCCACTCACTTATCCGGCGGCAAACGATATGCGTCTCTGTCGCGGCATCATCTTTGCCGTCCGTCACACACACAGTTTAAATTTCGAACACAATCTGCACAATCCTATTCGTCACATCACTAATATCGTCAAAGAATTCATGGCAGAAAGAACAATCGGAACTATTTACAAATTTACATAACTTAACACTATTATACAGTAATAGAAAGGTACAGAAGGAGGGTTATTTACATATGAAACACTAAACATAATTCTAACACTAACACTGAATATATGCACTATTATACACAGGATAGATATCCACAGAAGTTAAAGATCTGAAACAAAAGAAAAAACACGTTATTGACAGAATTTGAAAGTTTTTATGATAATATAGGGTGATAGTAAGACGGCTGATGGTTTACACCGCCTTACTCTAAGGTAACTGCCTCCGTGGTGTAGTGGTTAGAGCGTTCGGCTCATACCCGGAGGTCGCGGGTTCGATTCCCAGCGGGGGCAACGACTTTGTGTTGTTGTCCTAGTTTGGTTAGGACATTGTAGGCTGATCACCTGATTGTCTGATAAGTAAGATGATCCGTGCTTCGGAGGGCACGTTAAGCCGTCGGTCCCGGTCACTGTCGTTGACATTGGTCGTTACCTAAAAACCATGTCAAAGGCCTTTATGGCGGTTTAAAAACTCTGACACCAGTGTTAGTCACTAACACACACGATAAGAAGGGTAAAGGGGAAGGATAAAGGTAACGAGAAATCATCTTTAGGGATAAAAAAAACCAGGAAAGTACACCTGAAGTCGTTACGTCATCGGACATGATTAAATCGAATCGCCACGATGAAAGACGTAATCGCTGTGTGGAGACTCGTTCATAGAGTTAAAAAAGTTCAGAATCGCAACAGTATTAACAACGACTAAGTATTGTAAACTTATTTGTAAAATTGTATATATTTTTTATATTTTTTCAAATAAATAAATATATAGGGAAAAATCACTACTAAATTTATTATATATATATTATTAATAAAAATTTTGCTTACCTAGCACTTACAAATTTAATTAAGTGAGTACTTTGTTAAAATGTTCGCTGATAACCTTAAGAGTCCGGCGACCCTAGACTTCTCCATACAAACGTAGTACACGTTTAATTTTGAAACCACATGTCAGATTCCGGTAAAAATTGGTAATTGTAAAGAAATTGCAATTATCTAGGGTTATATTGGGTTTCCTATACTAAAATTATGAACTGGAAAGAAAATATAACGATTTAGAAGTTTCCCATACTAATGGTCAAAAATGATATAAAACACTATATTCTATTTCAAGTTCATATTTTTACGTCGGAAACTAAATATAAACCTAGATAATTGCAATATCTTTGAAATTACAAAATTTTGCCCAAATCGGACATGTCGTTTTGAAATAAAACGTAGACTACGTTTGTATGGAAAGTTGTATTTTGGTCTAGGGTCGGGGGACCCTTAATCCGGATTTAAATGCATTACAGTTTTATACTAAAGCCGTTTTTTAAAGATTATTATGTGTTAAATGCCCCTATGTTTTTAATGTTTAAAAGTATATTATGCAATTAGTGAATACAAGGGGGATTTAAATCGAGGGCCATAGATGAATCACGACCAAGTAAGGATTCTAAAGATTGAATCACGACTGCAGGGAGTGATATTATTTCATTCTTTAACATTTATTGACAGAAACAGTTCCAAATACTGGAATACGCGACATTTAATGACAAATAGTTCCAAGTAAAAGCCAGGTCCTTTGCAAGTTTTTACTCAGTTCCGTTATAAACACTCTGTATCCGCGTTTAGTCTGCTGAATTGCAACGTTTGTTCCGTCCATCAACAGAACAAAGAGTCGAAATTGGAACTTTTGCCGGAAGGGGCGGTACGGGCCGAATCAATATGGAAAACAACAGAGGTGACGGCTTTGTGACATTTTCCATTGCTTCTGAATAGTTTTTGTTCGCGTGTCAATTTTTTTGGCACGCTTTGGACTCACGAATAAAAAAAAATAACCTCAAATGATATAAAAAAATCAAAAAAATAGTATTTGTAGATTTTAAATAGAGTTTTATTAAAAATATATATTACGTGACTTATACAAAGTTCAATTTTTTTTAAATATAATAATATTAAAATTGTCCAAAATTCAAAACCGTCAAGGCCAGACTACATAATCGATTTAATTAAATTTTGTATTACGACCACATCACAAGTAAGAAGTAAGCCCTTTCAAATAAAAACGATTGTTCGAAATCGGTCCAGGCGTCTTCGATAAATATACATAAATGTGAACATACATAAAAAATATATACATTCAAATTGATGCCTCTTCTTTTTTGCAAGTTGGTTAAAAAGGAGCATTTCGTGAAATAAAAACAGGATTAGTAAATCGTAGAACAAACCCTAATTTGTTTAAGTACGTTTGGAAGTACCTACGGAATGGTTTCTCGAGGGGAGAAGTGGAGGAGAGTTTTTGTTGAATTTTTGAGAGTTTTCTAAATTGAAATGTCAATCACAAATTGGGAAATGCGCACCACGACTATTGTTGCAGCTTTAATTAATTCAGCCGTAAAAGGAACTATAAAAATAGCTTTTCATATCTGTTTCATTGTTAGCTCTACTTTAAAAAATCTATTTTACTTTTGCTTACTACATCATGATTAATGCGGCTGGTAACCCATCACTATTGGGTTATATAATATACCCAGAGGGTAAAAACGGGACCCTATTACTAAGATTTCACTGTCCGTTTGTTTATCTATCTGTAACCATGATAACTAGACAGTTGAATTTTTATAGATTCCATCTCTGTTGCTGCTATAACAACTAACACAAAAAAAAAGAATTAAATATTCTAGTGGTCTCTAACAACAAACGTGATTTTTTATACATAACTAGCTGGTGCCCGCGACTTCGTCTGCGCAGGTTCACACAATATCTTTATAAATTGTATCCTATGTGTTATTCTGATGTAAAAGCTATATTATTGTAAAGTTTCATTAAAATCCATTCAGTAGTTTTTACGTAAAAAGGTAACAAACATCCATCCATACTTACAAACTTTCTCGTTTGTAATATTAGTAGGGATGGTACGGTACGGTTTCTTCCATGCTGGTCTGGGAGAAAAGAAAAAACGTAGAATGCACCAGCTGCTTCTCTTCCCGCGCAGATCGTAGGAGCCGATCACTATTTTGATTCCTTTTCCATCTTAACGCCCGCCACCACGCTAAGCGTGGCCTTTGAGCTTAACGGCCCTGGGTCTACCCCGCCAGGGATATAGACGTGAAAATGTATCTGTATGTATTTAAGTGGGGCTCCCATACAACAAACGTGATTGTTTATATATAATGGTGCGGCATCCTACGTGAGCGAGTCCGACTCGCACTTAGCCTGTTATTATTTGCCTATACCTATTTACAGTCATGTTTATTTTCCCATTTTCGTTACAATTAAATTCTCCTGACCCTAACGGCCCTGGGCTCTGTCTACCCAGTCAGGGATATAGACGTGAAAATGTATCTGTATCTGTATGGTACGGTACCGTTAGTGAGCGAGTCCGACTCGCACTTGGTTATTCCACTTTCTCGCCCATCATTACGCTAAAAGTGGCCTCTGAGTCTTTCGGCCCTGCCGTGGGCTGACTGTTTAGATCTACAAGATCCAAAAGATGTCTGCCCCATTAGCGAAAAGACGTGTTTGTATGTATTTATCTAATTACGAACCCTAAATTGACCTCACTTTTTCTTGTCTATTCTTGTCTCAGACTAAACAAATGGACGCAAAAGAATCCATTACTGAAGTGCCATTTTTGAAACGCGGAGTCACTAGACGAATGGTTTTCGTACAAAAACGTATGTACCTATCTGAAATATATCTTTTACATCAAACAATTTATTTAAAATATCGTAATCATTTGGCAAAAATTAGATGAAACTAAAAGCTAAATATCTTAAAAAGCTTTTTTTTGTGCCTTCCGGTTTTCAACAGATTAGAATAGGGCCGCTCCAAGTACTCCCGTGGATATGTCGTAGAAGGCGACTTATGAAATGCAAGCTAAACAAAGCTTATAAACATCAATAAGACCTCTCCAACCCGTCTGTCCAACACGGAGAGTGTAGGCCAAATTCTCTGGCTGCTCTGGCCGAGTATGGCTGTGGTAGTACAGAAAGAGTCGTGCTCCTGCAGTGAAGACAAACCTGATGATAATGATAGTGATGTTATTTTGTTTCAAAACAACTTCTATCTCAAACAATTAAGTTAATAGTGGTCCGTTTGAAAAATGGCACCACAGAGTCCCTTTCAACTGAAAAACAACGGTTCTATCTGTTATTCACAAGGGTATTATTTGGAACCGTGTCACAGCAATTGAGTCTGTAATTGTCGGTTTTCATTTCACTGATTTCGGCTTGAAATAAAATTCATAAATGAAATTCACAAAATTTTAATTTTGAGCACTTTTATGAAGTGTTGGTCGCTTACGCGGCAGAAGAGCTTTGTCAGTTTACAAAGATAATTTTATTACAATATAAAGCTTGCAAACGAGTACCAAATCCAATTAACAGAAAAAAGTAATAGGTACTGAGTGGCCTTAAGGTGAGGGACTATCTGCGAGGCACCCACCATACTTCTATATATCTCGTCTGACTGGAAAGCGGTAGGCAGGATATGAACGCGGAATGTAGAATTTATCGGTTTTTAATTTAACAAAAAAGGGATAAAAGGGAGCTCTGCGAATTCGTTTAAATGTCAGTAGTTTAGTTGCAGTTTAAAAAAAAATTACGAGCGTTCTTTTATGTTTCAGCTGGTTTTAAAAACTCAAAAACTAAGCCTACTATTCCTTTAAAAATATTCTGAGCAGACCAGTCCCTATACTATGGGCGGCACCATTTTTTTTCACGATTAACGAGTTGACGCGTAAGTCAGCTGTCGCTGATTTCATATATAATAGAGTAGAGGGATTCTAGCGACTTAAGAGTTCCTTTACCGGCAGAATTACACTTTTCCATACAAACATAGTCTAGCTTTTATTTTTAAACGAGAACAATTCAGATTTCGGTTACATTTTGCAATTTTAAAGAAATTACACGTATGTAGGCATATAACTCGGTTTCTACAAAAAATAATTTAGACTTTAAGGAGAATATAATTTTTACTTCTATCATTTTTGACAACCGTTTATGTTTAATAGTTTATTCTGCGATGTATTTTTGAGTTTACATACTTATGTACATAAATATATTTAGTATACTTTTCCACGGTCTTTATCACGCCAGCCACACATATTTTCCGCTTGGTCCAACGGTTGATCGGGAGAGAATGCCATATGGCATTAGGTCCGCCACATGTACGTTTTTTTACAGTGCAATACTGTTTAAATAAATAAATTAAAAAAAACCGGGCGACTACACCCTTATATTTTATTTCAAGTTCATGTTTTGAATTTAAAATCTAGTTATATCTACTACAATCTTTGAAATTACAAAATTTTACCTAAATCGGACATGTAATTTCGATAATAAAAGCTAGATTATGTTTGTATGAAAATGTCTTTGGTCTCTTAGGACAATGCTTGAAATAATTTGAAAAATAAAAGCTAGGTTATGTTTGTATGAAAATGTCTATGGTCTCTTAGGACAATGCTTGAAATAATTTCAAAAATAAAAGCTAGATTATGTTTGTATGAAAATGTCTATGGTCTCATAAGACAATGCTTGAAATACACTTAACCACATCCAACGAAGCATTATCACTGAGAACAGTTGCCCGTCACAACGCACTTCAGCCCAAAGGTTGGTTACCTGGTTATTATCCACGTCACTTCAAAGGCAACCCAACGCCAACACTTATCAGATGTATTATTCAGCTATTCATAGACCTCACAAGATATAGTTATAGCCGTGGTTATGAGATCTAAAACCTGACTACGGGAAGATTCTTAATGCATAATGTTGAATGAAACATAAATAAATAATAAATAATATATAGGGACAAATTACACTGATTGAGCTAGCCCCAACGTAAGTTCGAGACTTGTGATGGGATACCAACTCAACGATACTATATTTTATAACAAATACACATATAGGAAAACATCCAAGACCCAGGAAAATTTGAAAAAGGCCATTTTTCAACTTGCCCTGGCCGGGGATCGAACCCGGGACCTCTGGGTGGCGGACTAGCATGGTGACCACTACGCCGCGGAGGTCGCCAAATAAAATTGTAATTTAAAATAATGGGATAAATAAAAGTCACGGGTAAAAAATGACAATTACATTAAGTAAAAAAATGTAAGCAAAAATATAAATTTATAAATGTTGCGAAAGGGGGCTAGACGGAAAAAATTAAGACCAAAAGTTGTAACGACACTTTTTGCTATAGTTGTAAGCCGTGCGGCGTGCGCGTGTTTCTCTGTCTATCTCTCTCTCTCTCTCTCTCGAACTTCGTTCCGTCCGGGTGTCCCTTGACACCTCTCAAGTTTTTTTAATCTCAATTTGTGAGCTTGCAATTAAAATTAAATTAAACATCGAGATGAAAATATCTACACTAATAAAACTACTCTGAGACGTGAAATAATTACTGCCTGGGTAATTATATGTATTTCTCTTAGTTGTTTTATGGAGTTGCCTGAAATAATTTAGTATTTTATTTCATATCTCCTATTACTTTTTAACTGACTGCAAAAAGGGGGAGTTATTGGTCCGTGGCGATCTTGTTTTAAATATGTTTACCGATTATTTAAAGACACTTAAACAGATTTGTATTTTTGTTTTAATTTAAAGGTTATACTTTTTTTTAACACAGATGAAACACAACAGTACAAAGGCGGCCTTATCCCTGTCAGGGATCTCTTCAAGTCAACCCTACAACCACAGGAGATAATGACCAAAGGTGGGGTGGAACACTGTACAATACTTACAAACTAAGACACTAAATGCTACTCATAATTGGGTGTTTTCCTAAGTCAAAAATAAATTATTTTGTACTGATAACAAAATAAAACGTCGCAAAATAATGTCTCTGGTCTTTGAACATATCCATTTTAACGTGATTTTAAATTTATTATTGCAGAAAAACTGACAATAAGAGCGCTATTTGACTCCAAAAAACTATGACGTCACCTGCCTGTATTTCATACAAAATCCCATAGAAACTGTATGTTTTGACGTTTTAAAAAAAGTATCTGATTTGACTTGTTGGAAAATAGCGGATTACATTACAGATCTAAATACTATAAGATATATAACTAAACATATAAGTACAATTTATATTTAACTCAATCCAAGTCAAGAACCTTCATAAAATAATTGGAGGAATTCAAGGTAATACTTGTGAGGTGGTTCCATAGAATTTTCCATAGAAATTAACAAAATCGATTGTGTAGTTAGGAGGCTCGGTTTTTAGTTTTGAAAAATTATTTCAAGGCGTGCAATGTCATTTTAATGATATGTTAATGTAATTTAATTATAGTGATCAAGTGTACCCCGTAGTTCGATTTATTACGAGAATGTTCCTTCGACACAAATTAAAACAGCAGTTAAGAACTAAAAAATAAAATCGACATTTCCATACGAAAGTGTCCTTCAATCTCAGTAGATCCAATGACCAGATCCATCATGGATCTAGTGAGATATTTTTTTCTGAGTAGATATGCAGCCAAACGTTTTTTGACTGTTATTTTATTATCATTATATACTTTAGTAATCTAGTATAACCCGTAGCTTGATTTGTTACTGGTATATCCCTTTCACGTTGTATACGAACACGGTTGCAAGGGTCCAAACTGCTTTCTCCCAAAAGTCGTAACAATGTACGAATATCGTTTTTGTCGCTATCTCCCAAAAGTCGTAACAGTGTACGAATATCGTATTTGTCGCTTTCTCCCAAAAGTCGTAACAGTGTACGAATATCGTATTTGTCGCTTTCTCCCAAAAGTCGTAACAGTGTACGAATATCGTATTTGTCGCTATCTCCCAAAAGTCGTAACAGTGTACGAATATCGTATTTGTCGCTTTCTCCCAAAAGTCGTAAGAGTGTACAAATATCGTATTTGTCGCTTTCTCCCAAAAGTCGTAACAGTGTACGAATATCGTTTTTGTCGCTTTCTCCCAAAAGTCGTAACAGTGTACGAATATCGTATTTGTCGCTTTCTCCCAAAAGTCGTAACAGTGTACGAATATCGTTTTTGTCGCTATCTCCCAAAAGTCGTAACAGTGTACGAATATCGTATTTGTCGCTTTCTCCCAAAAGTCGTAAGAGTGTACAAATATCGTATTTGTCGCTTTCTCCCAAAAGTCGTAACAGTGTACGAATATCGTTTTTGTCGCTTTCTCCCAAAAGTCGTAACAGTGTACGAATATCGTATTTGTCGCTTTCTCCCAAAAGTCGTAACAGTTTACGAATATTGTATTTGTCGCTTTCTTTCAAAAGTCGTAACAATGTACGAATATCGTATTGGTCGCTTTCTCCCAAAAGTCGTAACAGTTTACGAATATCGTATTTGTCGCTTTCTCATAAAAGTCGTAACAGTGTACGAATATCGTATTTGTCGCTTTCTCCCAAAAGTCGTAACAGTTTACGAATATCGTATTTGTCGCTTTCTTTCAAAAGTAGTAACAATGTACGAATATCGTATTTGTCGCTTTCTCCCAAAAGTCGTAACAGTTTACGAATATCGTATTTGTCGCTTTCTGGCAAAAGTCGTAACAGTGTACGAATATCGTATTTGTCGCTTTCTCCCAAAAGTCGTAACAGTTTACGAATATCGTATTTGTCGCTTTCTTTTAAAAGTCGTAACAATGTACGAATATCGTATTTGTCGCTTTCTCCCAAAAGTCGTAACAGTTTACGAATATCGTATTTGTCGCTTTCTCCCAAAAGTCGTAATAGTGTACGAATATCGTATTGTCGTGATCTCCCAAAAGTCATGAAGACCCTGGCTGCTGAGCATTTCGCGGAGAATCGATAAGTAATTAAATGCGGGAGTAAAAACCTTGTCAATCAAAATTTTACTACTCCCTACAAATTGGACAGAGAGAGAATAGATTTACATCGATACATCGAGTATCATTTTAAAACAATAAATAAATAATAAATATATAGGGAAAAACTACACTGATTGAGCAAGCCCCAAAGTAAGTTCGCGACTTGTGTTATGGGATACTAACTCAACTATACTATATTTTATAACAAATACATATATAGATAAATTATAACATCCAAGACCCAGGACAATTTGAAAAAGGTCACTTTTCAACTTGCCCTCACCGGGGATCGATCCCGGAGTCTCTGGGTGGCGGACTAGCATGGTGACACTACGCCACCGAGGTCGTCAATGTAATGTCAAAACAATGCAATTCTTTATTACTCTTCTATGCTGGTCCAGCTTACACCTAGCAGCTGCTTATCGACCCGCTCAGTTCGTAGATGCTGATCGAGGGAATGGAGCATTTGCCAATTCTGGGCAAGCAGTAGGGTCCTGCTCAATAAGCGTCCCCGTTCTCGCCTTGACGCGTATGTCGGGGGACACACACACATTAACGTGTGCACGGATGTATAGTTTCGTTTGTAGTAGTAGGCATAAATGATACTCCGCTTCTATAAATTGCTTTACCCGGACCATAGTGGAAGTAGATGCCTATTCTCTGTTACCTATATCTCCCTTGAACTGACGATCTCTGTGGCATAGTGGTCATAAGGACAGACTGTCACATCGGAGGTCCCGAGTTCAATCCCCGGTCGGGTCAAGATAAAAAAAAGATTTTTTTTATTTATCTAGCTCATGGATGTTTATCTATATGAATATGTTACAGTTAAATATAGTATCGTTAAATTAGTATTCCATTACACTAGTCTCGAACGGCTATTTCAATCTGTGTAATTTGTCAGCACGAAATAGAGAAAAAGGACCTTTTTCTCTATTCCGTGTTTGTCAGTATATATTTATTATTTACCTACCAACTTCCGTACTTTTAGTATTTGAACTGTCAAATTTGTAAGCAGTGAATGAAGAGGTTTTAAATAAGACCCTAAAATTGTTAGTATAGGGTTTAATCTTGTACACTAATACTTGAGTGTGTTTTATGACGTCATAAAGTAGTAAGTGCGTGTTGTGTTTATGGGTACATTAATAACCTTTAGCTGCTGGTTATAGCACTACTTGTTAGTGTTGCCGCTCGTAGTTTATCATCGATATCGAAAGATTATCGGTATTTTAAATAAAAACGATATAAGTTTATCAATAGCACCTATACTATCGAAAGCATCAATTGTGACGACGAACAAACTATCGATACTGTCGATAGTATCTTTTCTTTTCTTTTTTACTTCTGTCTACTTGTGGAGACTTATAAATGGCTTTCTATTTCTTATAATCAAATATATTTATTACGTAACTTATTTAAATAAAACTAAATATAATTATGAATAAAACTACAGCTAAACTAAATATAAAACTTAAAAATAGAATCAAATAATATAAAAAATGGACCCCAAATAACTGCGTTCGTGGGGTAGGGTGTCCAAGAGGCTGGCCGCATTCCCCCGTTGAATTAGATGTGTTTCTTATTGCTTCTATAATATTTGTATTAATAGCTGTAAGTCTTTCTGTAATGTAACAAAAAATAAAATAAAATTTATCGCCACTCATAATATCTACATAAACTATCGATAGGAAATACATAACGCAATACTACCAACATATCGATAGTTCGCTCTTCGTCATCCATCGATACTATCGATAATATTGATACCATAGTTGGTTATTATATAGTATTTGCCCTAAAACAGCTATCGAAGACTATCGATTTTGTCATTTTTCGATTGAAACTATCGATGGTAAAACTATAGATTTTCGCCAACACTACTAGTCTGTTTGTAACTGTTTAGGGCGAGAGAGACTAGGGGTCGAAATATAAATATACAGGGGTGGAAATATATATATATGTGCCTACATATACTGATACAATATCACGTCTTTATCCATAATAGGCCAGACAGGAATGTCTCGTTCTCGTCTCTAGCAGACAGAGCCCAGGGCCGCAAGAGCCAAAGGCCACTGTCAGCGTGGTGGTGGATGAAAAGGTAAAATAATAGGCCAAGTGCGAGTCGGACTCGCGTATGAAAGGTCCGTATCATTATTTATAAAAAAATCACGTTTTTTGTATGGAAGCACAACTTAAATGTTTATTTTATTCCTTTTTTAGTATTTGTTGTTACAGTGGTAACAGTAAATACATCAACTGCATAATTTAAATGTCATAAAAATATATTTAAAATTGATAAAAGAAAATTCGTCCTCTTATACAAAATCTGTTTGGCTGTGCGCTGATTTATAAGGGAAACTGGTTTTTTAGTTCAACCAATTTTTTTTTTTAAATAAAGTTGTTCAGTATCATGAATTGAACTTGCTCCATAAATGTTACCGGCGTTTTAAAAGTAACCCTATAGTATAGTTAGATTAATGTAGGTGAAAGTTATTATGGGCTGAAAAAACACATTTTTGTACGACCACAAAATTAACAATAACTTTACTATAAATTTTCGATTTTTTTTTGCACTTTTAAGATACATATACTTATGCTTACTGTTTTCTCTAAACATCATTTTTGTATATTTATTTAACAAAATGAGAATTTGTAATTGGGAATAAGTGATAGTTTATAAGATAAAATAATAATATTGAAAAGTGCTCTGATTCTATGTATATGATGAATAAATTAAACAAGACTCACACTATTTAAAAAGTCTCCTTTTGCTATCATCCTGTTACTTTCATAAAAAGGTAACTTTATCACTTTATATAAGTAGTAAAATTACTTATACCTTTTTCACATTATCATCATTTCAGCCGCAAACGTCCACTGCTGGACGTAGGCCTCCCAAGATTTTCCAAAATGACTGATCAAGAGCGGCTTGCATCCAGCACCTTTTACATTATTTCACATTTCACATCAATATGTAAGTAAATATATATTACGAAGATTCAAAAGAACAGAAAGTTTATACGTGTATCCAAACTCTTCAACACTTTCTCCGAAATTTCAACATAGTGTGAAAAACTCACGAATTACACTGTCAGGAAAGGACTAGCTTCATATAATAAAAATACACAACTCACCACCACTCAATTCTCTACCTTATTGCTTACTGAATAAGGATGCATCGGAAATGCACCGATGTCTAATTCGATAACAGGCATATCAAGTTGTTTTACAACATCGATAGCGATCGAGTCGAGAGGCGATAATCGCTATCGAATCGATAACAATTACGAGGGTTACTGTTCGGTAATCTAATAAATTAATACAAATAGCTATCGTTCTCTTTGAGAGTAGTGTTCACCTGAATAATTAAAAAAGACGTGTGGCACTCGGGGACTGCCGCGGTAAAGCTATTGCAAACAAGGAAGGACGGCAACGTCGCAAACGGACGACGGAGACAAAGCGGCAACCTACATGGTAGGCGGAGTGGGAAGCGTGAGGTTTTTTCGTTACGGAATTTCTGGATTCGGTCCCCGCGCTCAAGGCCCGCGATAGAAGCTATGCAATAGCTTAAAATTTAACTAAATAAACAACCGACTTCATTTTGTTTCATAAGTTATTCACATATATGTGCATATGCGTATATAACAAGATTCCTCAGGATATAAAAAACATGACATTTACTTTGTTTAAAAACATTTGTATGACTGGTTGACGGATCATAGTTTCTACAGAGTCCAGGAATTTCGAAGCCATAAAAACTAAAAAAAAATACTGTAAGTAATAATAGAATTAATAATTAATTTGTGTTTCATACTTAAGAATTTACTTACAAATAATATTTATTGTATAAGTAGTAATTATAAATATTAAGTGGTGTAAATTTATTATGCTTGCATGCTATTGAATTGACTGAGTAGGCGTTATTTATACGACTTGCATAACATCTTTTGTATAACCTATTCGACGCAAATTAACATTTCATTCATTCATTCATATCTTCACTCAATTAAGGGCCACTTTGTACAGTCGGCTAACGAGATACCTGGGCCGGCCAACTACCTATATTTTGAATTTTCTCTTAAACTCAAAAGTACCTGAGCGACCGAGCTTTGCTCGGTTACATCTCAAACAATAACTATATTTTTTTAAACTTGTCTAAAAACAATACAAAATAAAAAATTATATATAAATTTGAACATAAAAATAAAATAAAAGTAAGTCACCGAGTGGGATTCGAACCCGTAACACTCTTTCTAGCGGTCATAAACCGCTGAGCCAAAATAGATGGCGGCCGGCGGCGCGACGAAATTAGCGATCATATTCTGCGTGGTAAGAAAAATGCATGAAAACTCGAAAACACGCGTTTTCACAAACATAAGACTAATCTAGATCGATTATTTACCCCCGAAAACCCCCGTATACCAAATTTTAGGCGAAATCGTTAGGGCCGTTTCCGAGATCACAGAAATATATAAATAAATATATATATAAATATACAAGAATTGCTCGTTTAAAGGTATAAGATATACAAGAATTGCTCGTTTAAAGGTATATGATAATATTAATATGGAAATTTATTTTCAGTAAGATTTTAATGGAGTCTTTCAAAATATACATTTTCATGAAAATTCAAGATATACGTTGGTTCAGGTATCTCGCATTAACATAGCTAAGAACCACCGCAAGGGAACTTGTTTTGACGTAAAGAACCGCATCGAAATCAAATCCCTTCAAGAGCTACGATGCCACAGACAGACACATAGGAGACAGATAAACAAACCGACCTAAAAATCTGCTTAAAAAATGGCAAAGATATTGCGTAACATACAAAAAATAAAAATAAAAACATACGGATCGAATTGTTAACCTCCTCCTTTTTTGACGTCGGTAAAAAGTATACTGCTAAGTGGTTCTGTATAGTGTTCCTTTGGTCCCGGCTGTCGTCATTGTACGGTAGTCGTCAAGCTATGTCAGATGCCTTTAGGCCTGAAAATCTGGCGTCTCACACGCAAATAGAGATGGGATTACGCCCGGGCATATTAGGCACATTGCATAAATGCTGAATAATCCGTAAATAGTCCGTAATAGGCCGAATAAATGTCAACTGTCAGGCAGAACTTTTATTTACTTTTTCATTCAAATAGCTACATTTGAGTATGCATAAAACATAATTAAATTACGACTAATAAATTGCCAATGAAAAAATGGAAATTGATATTATCTTTTGGCAAATATACTTCTTTGATTCTCTCTCTTTAATAAGATCACAAATTACTTACAAGTTACTACGTAATTAAGATAAAAACCAATAAAAATCGGAGGCCATAAAAACAACGGAAATCCCTAATATTATAAATGCGAAAGTGAGTTTGTATACTTGTCTCTTTACGCTTCAACCACTGAACCTATTTAGACGAAATTTGGTAACGAATATAGTATAAGACTGAGGGAAGAACATATGAGTTTTTATCAAAAAAAAGCCTCGGGGAGCGAAGCCCACGGCACAGCTGTTAGTAGTAGCAAGTCACTACGTAAGAACGACGCAAAACAATAAATCTCGGAGGCCATTAACCGGTAAAGACCATGACGACATTAATAAATGTCCACGTACATTGTCTTACTATTGTGTCTGGTTTTGGCGGTAAAGGAACGGTTAAAGGTCACAGCACACTTATCAACTCGGAAAGGGATCGACACCGTATCGCCGTTCGCCGCGCGGTCAACCAGGCGTCAACCTGACGTAGGCACGTAACCAAACAGGCTCAGCTTCGGTACGTCGACTCGACTACGGCTGGGCGACGCCGCGCTTACCGGTCGCCGGCCGCTCTGGTCTGTCTGGCACTAGATCATTTTAAACGTAAAGTGTAGCGCACGGTTATGTCTCGGTTCACAATACGCGAGTTGGCAATCATAGCCATAAATTTTTGTTTATCTACAAATAAATAAAACGCGGGTGTGAGGAAACGGAGAGACGTCAGCTCGCATACGGAGAGGCGTAAGCGCGCGGACGACGAGCCGCAAGCGCGGGGACCGCTAGTTGACCGACCAGCAAATCGGTTCGTGAGCTGGTCCCGAGGCGAGGCGTTTACGTTACGAATCCGAATAGTGTGCGTTGCAGTAGGAAGTTTCATACAAAGAATACTGAGCTGCTCGAGTTGATACGTTTACGTTCCGTTTACGAGTTGATAAGTGTGCTAAGACCTTAAAACAACGGAAATTAATTAAAAAATGAAGTAGCAACTTACAACTGCAAACGTTTGTGGTACAGGTAGGTCTGACACCGCAAATTTTTAGTTCCCGACAGAAAAAGAGAGGTGTTATAAGTATATTTGTGAAATGGACCGATTTCGGTGGTTCTAAGCTATGTTTAATGTAAATCGTTTCAGTGGTTCAAAAGTTCTGGGCGGTGAATGCTTGAAAGTCGGTTTTTAGGGTTCCTTAATAAACAAGGAACCCTTATAATTTCTTCATTTCTGTCGGTCTGAGACTATAAGTACTAGAAAGCTGTAATTTGGCAAGGGTGTGTATATTTGTCACGCCGAAAAAGTAGTAAAAAAAGACAGACCCCAGGGTCTGTCTGCCTAAAGTCGCAAAACCCAAAATGCTCCATCTACCCCATTAGGGATAAAGACGTGATAGGATGTATATATTCATGTTATAAAAATTAAAGTACCATTTAAAATAAATCAAGCAAATCCTGCAGCAATTTATGACGGCTTTACGAAACAATTTATACCAGCGACCCATCCCTTACGCTGCCTATGCGGTCGTTACTTAACCTGTTACTAGATATTGCTCCAGCCCGGCCACAAAGTGAACAAATAGTGTGGGTTTCCCCCCATAATGGACATTTTTCCTTTAATTGTGTGACGCGCTGTTAGTTTAGGACCCAGAATCGTCAAATATAAATAGTGCAGAAGTAGGTTTAATAGAGACGTGTTTTGACTAATTTATTTGCTAGGCAAATTTATTTCATTTATTTATTTATATAATATTATATTATCCCACAAAACAGATTAAAACATAATTTCAAAAATGCAAAGAAAAATCATTAATAACATTTAAAAAACTGGTTACAATCCATAACATGTGTGTATTTACAAAAAACAATTATCAGAGGAGAATCTTAATTAATAAAACCAACGACACCATTTAGTGATAAGTGGCGGAATTAATCTTAATGTTTACATGACTTTACAATAAAGATAGCTACGATATTGAATTTGGACTTAATATAGAGGCAACATGATAGTTATTATAATAACTTTTGTAAGCGTTTAAGGGCTTTGTGCCCGTCGACTGCTTCAGAGAGGCTTATAGTAACGGGTCAACACTGCTCATACTCTGGCTAGAATGTTAATACTTAAATCAAATAAAGTGAAAATTCACAAAGACAGCAGCATATCGACGTTCCGATTGGAAGGCTACTAACGCACGTCACCGCCCTACAAAAATCGTATATAGCCGTGACGTCATGCGAAATATCAATGCGCTATATCTTCGTCATTACTTATGAGTTTGAGAAAATAAAAAGAACGTGCATAAAGTTTTTGTCACATTTGCGGAAAACATAATGTACATATCTTTACCACGTGTTTGACAAAAAAAAATGTAACCGCAATGGACTCAGCCTTTATGCTCTTGTTATTTTGAGATTAGTACTGAAACAGTTGGCAAATAGGAATGTTTAGACAACTGATGTATTTGATATTTGACAACCCTATCAGTGAAGTGAGGCGGAATTATCTGCATATGGGTTGGATTCGGAGGATTCAGTGCGAGCGTTAACTGGAACTAATTTTGAATTTAAGACAAGTCATAGAGTGAATATATGATTTTAGGCCTAAAATAATGATGTATCATTGAAGCCGTTTCCTAAATCTGTACGTAAATACTTATTTAAAGTCCCCTTACCCTAAATCAACCTATACGTTTCCATACAAACGAAGTCTAGATTTCATATTGAAACATGTCGGCCAGTTTCGGTAATTTTGTAATATCAATGGAATACAGTGTCACAGAAAAGTATGATTGTAGTTATTCCCGTCTTTTAGATTATCCAAAAATAATTGACCCATATTTATTGTCAGTTTATCAAAAAAAAGATGTGTGGCACTCGGGGGCTGCCGCGGTAAAGCTATTGCAAACAAGGAAGGACGGCAACGTCGCAAACGGACGACGGAGACGAAGCGGCAACCTACATGGTAGGCGGAGTGGGGAGAGCGTGAGGTTTTTTCGTTACGGAATTTTTGGATTCGGTCCCCGCGCTCAATGCCTGCGATAGAAGCTATGCAACAGCTTAAAAGTAAAAATTCACAAGAGATACGGAGCATCAAAGTTCCGCAGTGAGGGATTGGAACGTACATAGCCGTGATGTCATGCAAAATTTCAACGAGCTGTATCTTTGTAATTTTTTGTTTATCAGTGAAATGAAAAAATATGTGTACAATATTTTTTTTATCTAACTGAAGCGTTGGTGCGACGACTTGCGTCAGTTTGAGGGAATGGTGGGAAGTGGCACACGATCGAGATATTTGGAAGGAGATGGGGGAAACCTTTGCCCAGCAGTGGGACAGAACAGGTTAAGTGAAAAAAAACTGAAGTAAGTGGCGGCATCTGAAAATTGGGACTCTTTGAAGTATAGCGATTTTATTATATATATTTATTATTTAGGATATAGTGACTAGAGCATTTTAGAATACACAATTTTACGAAGCATCAAAATCGGTTGTGTAGTATGGGGGTGAAGTGAAATCGGTTTTTAGTTTTGAAAAATTATGACTTCAACGAGAAGTCTATATTTTTTATTCAATCTATCTCGTCTAAGAGAAAGATTCCTTTGTTCTCATACAAATAACTGACAATTAAACGCCACTTAAACATTTACTGGTCTACGTATCAAAATATATTACTGAGTGAAAACTTAAAAAGTAGCTTCTTCAACTTTACGTTTAAGGCCAAGCAACCCTTGGCGGGGACCTCATTTGGATGGGTGGACCATTAATGTAATATAAATGTTTACTAGCTCCTTTGTGTTTTGGAAGGCACGTTAAGTCGTCAGCCTCAGCTAGCTGACGACCTCCGTGGCGTAGTGGTCACCATGTTAGTCCGCCACCTAGAGGTCCCGGGTTCGATCCCCGGTCAGGGCAAGTTGAAAAATGACCTTTTTCAAATTGTCTTGGATCTTGGATGTTTATCTATATATGTATTTATTATAAAATATAGTATCGTTGAGTTAGTATCCCATAACACAAGTCTTGAACTTACTTTGGGGCTAGCTCAATCAGTGTAATTTGTCCCTATATATTTATTATTATATTTATTAGCTATCATCAATGTGGTAGTCATCAAGATATGATAATATAATCATCATCAGGTCTTTTTAGTCTCCACTGCAGGAGCACGACCCTCTCTGTATTAACAGAGCCTCACATGACTACAGCAGCCAGAAGATTTAGCCTACACTCTGGCCAGACGGGTTGGAGACGCCCCATTGTATAGAAGATTTATTTAGCTTGTAATTCGATATCCACGAAAAGACTTGGATAATAAAATAAAAACAAATAACAAGCGAACACCAAAAATAAGTTTAAGTACAGACAGGGTTGCCACAAAGAAATTTTATACAATTATATAAAATTGTGTAAAATTTCTTTGGGTTGTCATCCGTACGGGTTTCCCCGGATGTGTCCTACCTACCACCCGCCGCCTCCATCCGCCCCCGCTCTGTCCCCCCCCCCCAGCCACCCGCCTCACTTTTTAGGATTCCGTACAGGGTAAAACGGGACCCTATTACTATGACTCTGCTGTCCTTATTGTCTGCTTTTCATATTCCGACTAGTAGACACTAGTTAACAACCTTTCCTTTGATTTAATTTCGCTGTTTTACCTTTGGTTTCAAAATAAATGATTTATTGAAAAACACCTTGCTTTAGGGGCATCCACTCCTTTGCTGCCCTGGGCCTCCATATCAAAGTCAAAGTCAGTGCAGAAGAAGCGTTAAGAAACTGCACTGCAGCATTTTCACCAAGGATGTCAACTCATAATTTATAAATAAGTAGGTTAATTCTTTGGGCTTGTTTAAGCTTCCAAAGCATATATTTGGCAGACCCTGTTGTATAAATCCGGACCTGCGACTGTGGCAGTAATTATTTCCAATGACGCGTTAGGCCCGCCTCTCTAATTGTAAATTGTGGGCCCATTCTATTACTTCTGTAACATTAGGCAACCTATTGCGGAAACTTGTTACGCTTGTGTACTGAAACTATTTTAAGGGTGAATTCAGTCCATGATACTGAATAATTTCCTCGAAGAAACACGTATCGAAATAGGAAAAGTAATTTTTAACCTCCAATATAAGTTGCCAGATCATTTGATCCGAGTTTCTATAGACAGCCAAAAAAAATTTTTCATATTTCGATATGTGTTTTGGAAAGTTGTGCACTATCATGAACTGAATTTTACCTTAAAATAATTTCAGCATCTTTTGTTAGACCTTGGTTTTGAAGCCAAAGGCCTAATTAGCTAGTCAAAATAACAATTCTGAAACAAAAAAAGTTGACTAAAACCATATTAAAACTCGGGAATAAAATCGTGAGATAAAGTAATAGTACCGCCGCTAGGCCGGCTGGAGTTCATCGAAGTCAAGCGTCAGTTTCGAACAAGCGTAACTACGTGATCTCGATCGAAAATCATTTTCGCAACTTACTATCATATGTCATACACAAACTTGGATTATGTAGAAATTTATATACGATTTTTTTTCCAAAAGCATTCTTCTTCTTCTTTTCTTATCGTGTGTGTTAGTGACTAACACTAGTGTCAGAGTTTTTAAACCGCCTTAAAGGCCTCTGACATGGTTTATAGGTAACGACCAATGTCAAAGACAGTGACCGGGACCGACGGCTTAGCGTGCCCTCCGAAGCACGGATCATCTAACTTATTAGACAATCAGGTGATCAGCCTACAATGTCCTAACCAAACTAGGACAACAACACAAAGTCGTTGCCCCCGCCGGGAATCGAACCCGCGACCTCCGGGTATGAGCCGAACGCTCTAACCAATACACCACGGAGGCAGTTAAGCATTTCCAAAAGCATTGATAAGTCAGCGTGTATATAAACAAGAGAGTTAGTTTTACGACTGTCAATCTGTCATTACCCTCTCTTGAGGATGCATTTGTTGTGAAAAGTTAAGTAACTGGCCGCCGCCCCTTTATGACAAACTCTTTTTGGGTTGTAGTCACCTCTTACTACATTTATAAGGATAGTATAAGTGGTACTATTCTTGGAAAGCGAAAGCCACACGACACTACTTTCTTACTTTAAGAAATTCTCCTTGACTTCAACAAAAGCCTGGGAAATTAAAAAGACCCCCCGACTTTCAAGTATTCCCCCTAACTACCGCCAATGACTTTTGAATGGCTAATCCTATTCTCAATAAGGAGCTGCCTGAATTATCCGGGTCTATCGCTGCTCTTATTTGAAAGGAAACGGAGATATCATTTAAAATTGTGTCTTGGCCAAGCCTAAGATAACCCCTAAAATTATTTTATGAACTACCGTTTACAGTTTAAAGTGAGAACGCTAAGCTTCTAAAGTCTGATTTTTTATTCCGTAGAATTCTGACAGCTGTCATTTTTTGACATATCAGAGATCATAAACCTTTTTGGCCGGGCGTATTTTATATTAAATTCCAGATTTTAATAAGAGTGCGAACATCTGAGTCGACACATTTTATTTGTTAATGAATGTAACCATTTTACTAAGTGCGATGCTCCAAATCAAAAGGGATACAGCGAGCGATATTTAACGTCCCTTTTCATCACGAACAGTTCAATAACCGATATAAAATACAACTGTGAAAACTATTTGATTTAACAAACATACAGATAGACAGACAGTCAAACAAAGGATAAAAATAGTTTTGATTCTATTTTCTATAAAGACCCCTCTTAAATAAATACAATTAGCTTTCCGCCGCGGCCAATTTGTGGGTAAATGGGAATAAGTCATTTTTCCGCTGGAAAAGTAGCTTATAAGTCCGATGCAGTTTCCCACACTATCTCCATATCAAATTTAATCTAAATCAGCTCAGAAAAAAGTTTTTTTCAACAAGAAAAAACTTAACATAAGCATAATAACAATTAATGTGACAGCCGCGATGTGATAGCTGATGGCCGCATACTTTATTTTTAAATTTGTCTTCTTAATGGATTACGAAAATAAAATTTAAAAAGCTTTTGATTAAAAAGGTTGTTGATACATGAATTAGTAGGAAGATGCCAGGGAAAGAAAAATAACCTGCTGACTTAAAATTACTTAAAAATATAACTTTAATAATTCGGTATTAAAAAATGTTATAACATTTTAAATACACCAGAAAGATTAAAGTTTATCATTATCTGGGTAAACCATAAAAATTAATCAAGAATTTAATTTTTTATCGCCCTTTTACGGGTTCCCTTTTTAGTTGGAGAGTTTTTTTAGTAGCAACACTTATGAAATGTCAGAATTCTACGGAATTAAAAATTAGACTTTATAAAGCGAAAAACGGCCACTTGTAGCTAATGTGCGTAGAAAAGCTTCACGTTCACACTTAGAACTATAAACAGTACCTACTTATAAAATAGTTCGAAGGGTGATCTATAGGGCTTGGTCAAGATACAATTTTAAATATCTCTGATTCGTTTTAATTGATTTATTTCACATGGGGGCTGCACTGCACCCTGAAAGAGATACATTAATTTTTCTTATTTATTCTCTTTTCTATTCTAAGAAGGAAAAATCTTGTAAATATGAAATGTTCTCAAAAGACAAACTTATGTGAAGCTTGAATAATCGACCAAGTGTGATTCGGACTCACGCAATAAGGGTTCCGTACCACCATTAAAAAACCACATTTTTGGTATGAGATATAAATGGGGCCATTTAAATATTTATTTTATTCTGTTTTTAGTATTTGATGTTTCGAGTATAGCGGCAACTTTCAACTTTCTAGCTATCTCGGATAATGAGATACAGCCTGGAGACAGACAGACGGACAGACAGACGGACGGAGATCGGAATCTAGAAATAGGGAACCGCTTTTACCTTCTGTGTACAAATCCCTAATAAATAAATATATAGGGATAAATTACACTGATTGAGCTAGCCCCAAAGTAAGTTCGAGACTTGTGTCATGAGATACTAGCTCAACGATACTATATTTTATAATAAATACATATATAGATACACATCCAAGACCCAGGATAATTTGAAAAGGGCCATTTTCCAACTTGCCCTGGCTGGGGATCGAACCCAGGACCTCCGGTTTAGCGGTCTAGCGTGTTGACCATTACGCCACGGAGGTCGTCTAAAAAAGGATATAATATGTATGAATAAGGAAAAATGACGTCATTAAAAAATATTATAACCAAAATAATATTAACACAGGAAGGCCTTTTTCCGTAACATTTTGCTCCCAGACTAAATTAACCCTCCGTAGTTCAACAAATAAAAGGTAGGACAAAAGTGTAACCTCATTGCGGGGTACGAGGCGCGGCGCAACTCATGCGTATTTCATAGATTTTTTACCCGCGTAAATTGCGCGTTGTTAGAACGAGGTTGGAAATTCTTTAGCACATAAAACGACGCAAGGTTTTTCGCGCATTATACTCTGTGTGGTTCGTTAGAAACTCACCTATCTATATCTATACATATAATAAAACAGTAAAAAAAGTGTGTCTGTACATTAAATATATTTCCAAAAAAAATATTGGGGGCGATGGAGACGTAGTAATAGAGTAAGAATTTAAAAAAAAATGTCTGTCTGTTTGTCTGTTTGTCTGTTTGTCTGTATGTCTGTTTGTCTGTTTGTACACGCTAATCTCCGGAAATACTGGACGGATTCGAATGCAACTTTTTTTGTTATATAGCTATTAAGCCTGGGCAACATATAGGGTATAAATGATTTTGGAAAATGAAACGCCTGATGCAGAACCATAATGGTCTCGCTAAACTATAAGAGATATAAAAATGTCGCCTTAGTAAAAGTTGTTCAGCCTGATGAGCATTTTCCAGAGACATAAAGTGCACGCGAACGAAGTCGCGGGTTTCAGCTAGTCTATATATAAATATGGACTAAATGTTCCTTCAGACGGGAATGGCAACGACTGACAGCGCACTTTCATATCAAGCCATATGCACCTTGATTTCTATCTACGAAATGCATACTGACAAAACACAGGCTTTTGCCTAGTCTGGGAACTCTGTTATTCTTAGTTAGTTGTAAGAACTGTGTTGTGTGTTTACAAATAAACTTTATTTCATTTCATTTCAAAAGTCATAATACAGTTCGGTGACGGAGAGAGTCATTTGATTCAATCGACTCAAAACAAGAAGAGTATGCTCTTAGTGCAATTCAGGTTTTTTGTTTTTGTGAGTGTAAGTGGCCAACACAGTTTCAAATTTTAAGCTGCCTACTACAGGCATCTGACATAGCTTGACGATTGCCATGGTCACTGACGGGATCAACGGCTTATCTTGCCAACGGCTTAGGGTAACTTCTCTATTATCTTTAATCTGTAGTTCCTAGCTGTGAAAGGGTTAATGGCGACTGAATATGTTACTAGGGTTGTCTTTGACCGAGCCTGACATCAATGGGGATGCTATTAAATTTATAATTATATTTGCCACTAGCTTTTGGCCTAACTGCCTCCGTGATCTAGTGATCAAATTCGCCTTACGATCCGGAGGTCGCAGGTTCGAATCCCACTGAGAAGCATTCTTTGAAAAGTTGTTTCCGATCTGGTTAGGATTGCAGGCTTGAATGACCTAATAGAGAATATGCATGAAAAAAATATGTGTTATCTAACCAGTTTATTCGTAAATATTCGTAAGTAAAGTACTAACAGTGAAAACAGAATAAAAATTGGTGGAAAAACGAACGAGATATAGCGATTTTACGAAAATATGTCTATCTCACTCGCAAAAACGCTATTCTATAGCAAATGTATTGATGATCTGTAATTATGACGTCACCAGTCCATATCGGACTTCTCTCTGTAATTAAAACTTTAAAGTGGCATAGGTTCGTCGCTGATTAAGATATTTTATAAATTCTTTCAAATTTGTTTAGTGTGGTTAATAAGGATTTTATTAAACAAATAAAAATCAAATGCGTGCATATTCTCTATTATCCGAAAAGAAAGATGATTTGGTACTTTGGATGGCACGTATAAACTGTGGGTTCCGAACACCATCTAGTGTTTGCTCAAACCTATTCAAGGATTGGTTATGGTCTATTATGGTTGCAGAGGTCCAAACCAGGGTATCAGTTTACGCAGCCTCGCCTCTGCCCTGCAAACCTGAAAGGTGGCAGATGCCTTCCCTTCCCCTTCCCCACCTGTCGTTCCAGATGCACACATGCAAAGAAAATATTGCGAATATAATTTGGTTGCGGAGGTCAGACGGCAGTCACTCTGTGTAACCTCTTCAAATCTTCTTGGTATGGTTCTTGGTCGACGACCTCCGTAGTGGTCACCATGCTAGTCCGCCACCCAGAAGTCCCGGGTTCGATTCCCGGTCAGGGCAAGTTGGAAAATGGCCTTTTTCAAATTGTCCTGGGTCTTGGATGTTTATCTATATATGTATTTGTTATAAAATATAGTATCGTTGAGTTAGTATCCCATAACACAAGTCTCTTACTTTGGGGCTAGCTCAATCAGTGTAATTTGTCCCTATATATTTATTTATTTATTTATTTATATTTGGTTAGGTAACGAACTCTGAGCTCTGAAGCGTTACCTCTGAAGATGCAACCGAGAATACGAGAGTATAATGAAAACCGGGAAGTGGCTCGAATTTAACTTGCAAGATTTAATCACCACAGACAACAGGCAGATGGAACTAAATAAAACTTATAAAAAGACAACGCTGTTTAATAATCCTCAAAAGAACTATGAAAACTGCAGTTATTCAGTTATTTTTAATGCGCTGCCACGTCAAAGAGATAATCGAGCTAAGAAGCTTGAAGCGTAGGTTTAAGTGCTGCAAACAAGCTTTTATCAGTTTTCTCGGGCAATAAAAATATGATATAACTCGTCGTCAAGTGAAAAGCTGCTTAGTGTTCCCAGGTATATACTTAGATTCCTTTTTCTCGTTTACGCTATTTAGCTTTCAGAAATATTACTGTCCGTAACGATTGTTGCTGCTTGTTTGTTTTTTGTAAAATAGTAAAAAGCAAGATTTTCTTAGCTGCGATTATGAGCTTTTTCTTGCTGTTTTTAAGCCCCGACTAAGAGAAGTGTTATAAGTTTGAAGCTAATGCCTGTCGGTCTGTCTGCTTTTCTTTTCTGTGGCATCGTAGTGCTAGCAAAAGCAAGTTCCCTTGCAGTGGTTCTTAGCTATGTTTTTAAAAAATCGGTTTAGCCGTTTACAGTTAATCCCCCATTTGTTGGTAAAATAAACCTAAGACAAAATGTCAATGTCACAACCATCTGTCAGATTAAACTGTCATATTGACTTAAGAAGGTAACCTTCCTTCCTTGCTCTCTTAGCTTGTATGGCCGCCAGTTGTGTTAATTGTCGCTATAATAAAATCCTACGCAATCCAAGTGATTTCTTTAATTTGCTTATATCCCATCTCCATTAACTTTAAAACGTTCACCCTTGAAAGTCAAGCAAATAATATATGACGCTAAGGATATCACTAGAGAATATGCACGCATTTTTTTATTTGTTTATTAAAATCCTTATTAAACACAGTAAACAAATATGAAAGAATTTCTAAAATATCTTGATCAGCGCAGAACCTATGATACTTTAAAGTTTCAATTAGAGAGAGAAGTCCGATATGGACTGGTGACGTCACGATAAATTTGCTATAGAAAATAGCGTTTTTGCGAGTGAGGTAGACATATTTTCGTTAAATCGCTATATCTCGTTCGTTTTTTCACCAATTTTTATTCTGTTTTCACTGTTAGTACTTTACTCTTGAATATTTATAAATAAACTGGTTAGACAACACATACTTTTTCATGCATATTCTCTTTTGGAATATTTAGTTCCGCCACTCATCACCAGATGGTGTCGTCGGGGTTTTTTTTAAATAATTTGTATAGGACACAAACTTGTTTAAAGAGCAGATGTTTTTATATGTATACTTAACTGAAATGATAGAGCTACAAAACGTTTTTATCTGAGTTATGGACGAGTTGTTTGTTTTAGTCGCCTTTTACGACACCCATTGGAAGAATTTGTGTTAGTTAAATTAAAATTTGGGATGTGAACTAGGTTAAAAATAAATTATTCTGTACAGTTAATAAAATAAAACGGCACAAAATAGTGTCACTTACATTGAACATATCTGTATTACAAGATTTTAGATTTATAAATGCACAAAAACTGATATTAAGAGCGTTATCATACAAATCCTATAGATTTTTTTTGTTTTGGCATTTACAGAAAAGTGTCTGATTTGATTTGTTGTCATCTAGCGGCGAAGTACATGGGGTTAAAACTTACAGGTAAAATTTTCGAAAACCGACGATGACGTCACTCTTGTCTGATATTAGGCTTAATGTTCAACGTAACGTAAGATCCGTGACTTCCTGAGTGTATTTCGATATTTGAGGCCAATTGCGGTTACCGATCGAGGCAGACTGGATTTTTATCAAACGATTGTCGAACGATCTACATTGAATGTTTGTCTGGCAAAAGCTGATATTTTCTAAAACTAAAAACTGACTTTACCTTTAAACTACGAAATTGTTTTTGACAAAATTTCTATAAAAGCACCTCGCAAGTATATATTTCAAACAATATTTACAAATAGTTTCAGGCGTCTTCGAATTATCCGTAAACATACATACATACATATTTTCACGCCTGTTTTCCATGGCAGAGGCAGAGGCTATGGATTTCCACTGACTATGATCCTTGCAAACCTCTTTTGCTTCGTCAACACTCATAACTCTTTTCATGCATGCTCTCCGATTATCACCTTTCTCCTTATATCAGTAAACATACTTACATAAAATAAAAGTTCGCGTCGAATTAATAACCTCGTTTTAAAGTCGGTTAAGAAGGCTGCCTAGGTCGTATCAATGGGAGATTGTGGTAATTTAATCAAGACTTGATGGCTCTGTACTAAACCCGGCATCGAATCGATAGCCGACGCAATGCGGCATATAATTTTTTCTACCGATCTCTTGGCACTTTTCTACCGATCTCAATAAACAGATACATTTTCACGTCTATATCCCTGACGCAGCAGACAGAGCGCAGGGCCGTAAGACCCAAAGACCACGCTTAGCATTATGGTGCTTCGTGCTTCGGAGGGCTCGTTAAGCCGTCGGTCCTGGTCACTGTCTTTGACATTGGTCGTTCCTTAAACCATGTCAGAGGCCTTTAAGGCGGTCTAAAAACTTTGACACTAGTGTTAGTCACTAACACACACGATAGGAAGAAGAAGCATGATGGTGGGCGTTAGGATGGAAAAGGAATCAAAATAGTGATACATCTCACAAATTTTTATATTTAGGGATATTTGTGGTTTCGGCAGAGTATAATAAAACTAGTCCAAATCTTTACGTGGATGTCGTAGAAGGAGACTTAGGAAATACAAGCTAAACAAAGCTTGTAAACATCAGTGAGACCTCTCCAACACGTCTGGCCAACGTGGAGATTGCAGGCCAAATCTTCTGGTTGCTCTGGTCCAGTATATCTCTGGTAGTACAGAGAGGGTCATACTTCTGCAGTGGTGACTTAAAAGACCTAAAGATGAGCTGAATCAGAGCATGAAAAGTATACTCAGTGTAGACTGTTCATGAAGTGAAAGAGGTTGACAAGGATTGTAGCAAGAGAAGGTCTTTAGAGGTTTACAGGGGTCTAAGCAAGTGGAGGTATTTGTTTGCCCCATGGGAATCAAACGAGACCCTATTACTAAGACTCTACTGTCCGTCCACCCGTCTGTCTGTCACCAGGCTGTATCTCGCTAACCGTTATAGCTAGACAGTTGAAATTTTTACAGATAATGTCTTTCTGTTGCCGCTATAAAAGTAGCATAAAATAAAATTTAATTAAAACAGCAAACGCAATTTTTTTTACATAATGGTACGGAACCCTTAACGTGTCAAATCAAATAAGTCTTGCCTCACCTTATAAGGGTCAAATCCGACTGAAGTGATTAATAAAAATCTTGGCACAGAATTACAGTCTGAAGTGCAGAACAGAAGCTCCCGAGTCTGGCTTGCACTTGGCCGGATATTTCAATACATACATACATACTATCACGTCTTTATCCCTAATGGGGCAGACAGAGCATTTTGGGTCTTGCGGTTCTATGCAGAGCCCAGGGCCGCAAGACCCAAAAGCCACTTTTAGCGTCATGGTGGGCGAGAAGATGGAAAAGCAATCAATACAGTGATGGGTTGCTAGCCGCATCGCCTGTTAACATGATTTGCATTTTTGCCCATTCCCTTGATCGGCTTTTACGATCTGCGTGGGAAGAGAAGCAGCTGGTACATTCTAAGTTTTTTTTTATTTCTCCCAGACCAGCATGGGATAAATTTGTTATTTCAAGTTCTTATTAAATAAATTTCCTCTTATATTTGAGCTTAATCGCAAAGAAGCAAGCCTTGACCGTCGTCGGAGGGTTATCTGAGCCAACTCCTTGACTTTATCTGCGACCTTGGTATAACGCGTCCGTTTGGGATTGTCCAAGCCAATAGCGAGACTCCAGAAGGATAACCTGGTCGAATAGCAGAGAAAATAGGCA
The DNA here is from genome assembly GCA_963555685.1 of Acrobasis consociella. Classification (NCBI taxonomy): domain Eukaryota; kingdom Metazoa; phylum Arthropoda; class Insecta; order Lepidoptera; family Pyralidae; genus Acrobasis; species Acrobasis consociella. Next base: position 1,950,669 of record OY743104.1, on the reverse strand, counting down.
ATATGGCTACCAAGCAATCTATCACTACTTTCATTACCTTATTCCGTCTTCATACCCACCATCATGCTAAACGCAGCCTTTGGATCTTACGGCCTTGGGCTCTGCCTACCCAACAGGGAACCAAAATGTGATAATGTATCCGTATTGCAGCTCATAAACGGAGTGTAGAGGCTTTGCATTACTCTTAACATGTCAAGGTAAGCATTTTTCTGGACTTAACCTGTTTCCATTGTTTGAATTCTAGCATCCGACTGGAGAAGTTTGGATTGATGGATTAAAGATAGAGATAATATAATCTTTATTACCATAGGATATTTATTATATCTCTTAATAATCGACGCTTTGTTTTGTTTTACAATTATTGTTGACGTCAAATAGTAGTGAGAACGTGAAGATTTTCTACGCACATTTACCAAAAGTGGCCGGTTTTCGCAAATATTTTAACTTTAAAATATAAACAGTCATTCATAAAATACTTTGAAGGATTATCTAGGGCTTGGTCTAAACAAAAATTTAAATGATTTCTCCGCTTCCTTTCAAATGATTTATTCAAGTTAACGAGTTACATTATTAAGATAGTTAAGTGGATGAGGTCGAAACATGTCGGCAGTAGCTGACTCTATGCGTAAGTAACCCGTTAACTCATTTTAATAAAGACTGTATCTGTTGATTCTAGATTATCTTTATTTTGTGTTGAAGCTCGTGGCCAAATCACTGGTGCGGTCATGGTCACATTCGTGTGACCTGGTTTGGCCAGAACTTACTCCACTCTCTATAATTAACGAAAGTAGAACGTTTATTTTCTTTTTCCATTGTAAGTAATTTTGCTGTTATCTACATGTCAATGAGCGTCAAACTTTTTCCCTAACCTACAGGGGTCGTAAGTTGCGACTACGGATATCGAACTAAAAGTTTGACAGAAAAGGCATCAGGGGGTTACTCCAAAGGGCGTTACGCAAGACGAACGTTACTGCGTATCTTCATGTATCAAGCAACATTGAGCATAACTTACGATGATATTTGAAAATTTACTAAAAGGCCTCTTTATGTTGGCTATGGAACCATGAACGTCTCAAAGGACCGGGTCCCCATGGACCCGTGGCTGAAAACCGTACCAAAGTAAAAATAATAATAAATAATCGATTATTGTCCCGATAGTCGTATCGGCGAACGGTCTTATAGCGAAGAGTCTTGACCAACACCTTAAGACTCTCTCGCTAGATTGCTGGGTCAAGGGTCAGATACACAATACAGTAAGTTAAGCACTCCAGGACGCATTGTCAGAAGGTTCCTCTCACTGCGGCCCTAACCCTTGGTAGCTTGGACCTTGCCCCGTTGCCAGTGGGTAGCTAGGAAGTAAATAATAAATAATTATGATAAAATGTATTGATAACGCAAGAAGCAAGAGGATAAAATAATGCACGAAAATTACCAGTGTGAGCTCCACCCGGTTAAAACGAGTAAGTAATCCGATTATTACCGGCTGTCCGGCAGCCGCGTCGTGTGACACCCGGTTATTCAGTTACCGGTTACCGGCTCCACACAGACAAGGGAGATTTTCTATTTATAGAACGCTTTTTTAATGCTTTTATTTTCACCGCCTTTGTTGCTGTTTTCAGATTATATTTTTTTTAAATTTCACATTTTTAAAATACTTTCTTTTTGGTCTGGGAAAAAGAAAGTAATTTAGATTGTACCAGCTGCTTCTCGAGAGATTCCCAGCCGATCGAGAGAATGAGCAAGTGTCGAACAGCTAGCTAGCAATCCATCACTATTTCATCTTCAAGCTCACTATCACGCTAAACGAGCCTTTGGGTCTTACGGCCCTGGGCTCCGTCTACCCCCTAGGGATAAAGACATGACAATATACCTGTACTTTTTTAATACTAGCATTCCACTGGAAAAGTTTTGTTTGAATTGATGGACTAGAGATAAATGGATGAATTATTAAGTACAAAGTTTAAACAAATGCCTCCCATGCTGGTCTGGGAGAAACGAAAAACTTAGAATGTACCAGCTGCTTTTCTTCCCGCGCAGATCGTAAAAGCCGATCGAGGGAATGGGCAAAAATGCGAATCATGTTAACAGGCGATGCGGCTAGCAACCCATCACTGTATTGATTGCTTTTCCATCTTCTCGCCCACCATGACGCTAAGAGTGGCTTTTGGGTCTTGCGGCCCTGGGCTCTGCATAGAGCCGCACGACCCAAAATGCTCTGTCTGCCCCATTAGGGATAAAGACGTGATAGTATGTATGTATGTATGTAAGTTTAAACAAAAATGCCACGTTATTCTAGCTCCATTTTCAGAACAGCTCATTGATTCCATAATATTGTATACTTACACAAGAATGTAATATTTCAGATGAATTGATTGAGGATAATAATTCAAATTTGAGGCAAGATTTGAGCTAAACATAAAAGATTTTGTATCTTTTATCTCAAATATAAGATGCCATATTTGTGTATTATTTACATGTATGTTTATAAATACATATAGATATATAAATAAAATTATACTTAGTTTAATTTAGTTTCGATACAGTTTTAAAGATTTCATTAGAATATGCCTTGTCGTCCAAAATGAGCTTTTTTCGGCATCACCTGTAGGTTGGCTGGTAGAAAAAGCCCTGGGTCTTGAGCCTGCTAGTTAATTTTTTTTTAATAAAGTTAAATAAATAAAAAAAGATACATTGCAAGTTAAATAAAAGCCTGTAAAATGCTAACCTACTAGTTTTACCCGAGTACATGCCGGTACCAATATAAACGTACTCGAGCACTTTACTAGCAATATCCGGTTGCGCTTAACATCCGGACGCCATATTTGCATTACGCAATACCTACCTACATATTTCTGTCTTGCTGAATATTTCAAGCGCGATTTATTTTACAAATTTTCAAATTTATATTTTATCCTTTGGATACTGTTGGTAATAGTTTTTAGGGTTCCATACCCAAAGGACAAAAATGGTGCTCTATTACTAAGATTCCATCTGTCTTTCATGAACCGTGATAGCTAGACAGTTAAAATGTTCGCAGATGATGTATTTCTGTGGTCGCTGTAACAACAAGTAGCTACTGAAACAGAATAACATACAAAAAACGTGATTTTTATAGATAGCTTGCTGTACCCGTGGGCGCTCCCCGTGGGAATTTCGGGATAAAGAGTACCCTATGTCCTTTCCCGAGTCTCAATCTATATCCATACCAAATTTCATCTAAATCGGTTCAGTAGTTTAAGCGTGAAGAAGTAACAAACAAACAAACAAATATACAAACTCACTTTCGCATTTATAATATTAGTAGGATAGTAGGATTGAATGGGACACTTCGTGCGTGAGCCCGACTCGGACTTAGAAGGCTATTGAAGTTTAATTTGGCATGGTATGTACAGTTATATTATTTAGTTATGCCAAAAAAGGGGAAAATAAAAGCATGATTTTTTTTTAAGGTAGCCTATACTTACATTTTTTGAGTATCTTAAGGAGTTTTATTAGACGTTTTTAGTCGTGTAAACTTAAAGTCGGCATTCGCAACTACAGAACCCTAAACTGCGCGTAGCCCGACACGCTCCTGGCCGGTTTTTTGAAAATGTATAAAGCTTAACAGCTGTATCCTAAAATATGCCAGAATATAAAAAAAACTAAGCAAAGTTTAGCGTTGCCAAAACCAAGCATAGCGAGCTTACGAGGTTATTTCCCGTCACGTACACCGAATTTAAATGCATATATGGTAATGCCTTTAGATGCACTTAGCCTGAAAGCGTTTACCGTTTTCGAAATTGCAGTTTTGGCCGCGGTTAAACAGCGAAATTGCTAAAGTGTCGGACTGTTGGTTTGTAAAAAGAACTTTCTCCTGGTTTGTTTTTCTTGTGTTGGTTAACACTGGCAATGGCAGAATACGTTTGTTAACGAACATTTCTTTTTTCACCCACAAATGTCGTAACAAGCGACTAAGGGTATGGGCTAAAATAGTATGGGCAGCAGCGTTCCCTGCGCATAATTGAGCGAGCAAGCGAAGCGAGCGAGGTCTCCTAATCGAGTTGGGGGCGAAAACACATTGTATGTATGTATGTATATATATATGTTTGTACCGCGATAACTGCCGAACCAATTGTCCGATTTTGTAATAAATTTGGTAGGCATGTAGGAAATATCAATACAGTTTTCAAGTTCGTTGGGCATCAAAATCGGTTCAATAGTTTGTGAAATATTAATAAAAATGTCTTGTAAAAAAATATTAATCGCGAGGTCTAGGTTCGCGGCGAACTACTAGTAAGGCAGTTTCCAATAACTCAAATCAGATACTTTTTTCTAAACGTCAAAACAAACATTTTCTAAGGGATTTGTATGAAATAAAGACTGATGACTCCATCGTTTCTTGGACTCACACACGCTCTTAATATGAGTTTTTCCGCATAACGAATCTAACATAGCTTTGAAAACGGATATGATCAATGACAAGTGACCTTATTTGTTACGTTTTAATCTATTAACAGTGTCAAATAGTTTATTTTTGAGCCAGGAACCTTCTTTATGTATAATCTGCGATAACAAGTAGTCTGCCCAGCTAATATGAGCAAATACATTACTTGATTTGGAGATCTTTTGTCCAACAGTGGACTAATAAAGATAAGCTGTAAAAAGAAAACGAAAAGAAAATAATGAACACTTCAATATAATTGGTTAATAAATATGCGCGTCAATTTTCTTTAGTCAAAAAGTCCGCTCCGAATCGTATCTAACGACTAACGCCCATCTCTTGGAGCATTCCCCCACTGTATCGCGAAGGATTATAGACAAATGCTCAAGAGGCTCCTATATTCTATCTACATAAAATAAAACAGTAAAAAAATGCACCTGTACTTGTAGATAGATAGATAGATAGATAAACTCATTTATTTGTACATTGAATATATTTCCAAAAAAATTAAGGGTGTTACAGAAATAGCAATAGAGTAAGAATTTTTAAATGTTTCTGTTTGTCTTTTTCTACACACCAATCTCCGGAAATACTGGACGGATTTTAATGAAACTTTTTTATTATATAGATGTTAAGCCTGTGCAACGTAAAGGGTAAGTTGATTTAGGAAAATGGAACACCATTTTTTAAGTGACCTTTTAAGTGAGATCTTGTGGCTCGATACCATCATAAAACAACATCAACATATTGTATGGCGTGGGCCTAGGTGATAACTGAATCCTGCGCTATCCACACATAAAGAGTGTGTGTAGAGTAGTTTTATGTTCTTGTTCTAGGCCAGAATCCTTAAGAATTAAAGCTTGTTTGATTGTTTATAAAGCTTTATTGTACATAAGAAAAAACACAATAAAAATCAGAAAAGTAAACACAATGGCAGACTTACCCCGTATTCCAGTCAACCGGCCAGTAATTAAGAGGAATTTTTACTTATTATGCAGATGATGTAGAAGTGGTATATACAGGGTGGCCAACTTGGAGGTATACAACTTTTTTTTGCCGCCATTTTGTTTGGGCGGTAAATATGACAGTTGTTGCATGAATATTACTTTGTGTAGATACGGCAAATTTATTATGGAGCGTTTTACGACGGAACAACGTGTTTTTATTATTAAAACGTTTAACGAAACATTTAAAAAAAAGTGTTTCCCGGTCGATTAATTTCGAGAAACGGTGACATTGATTGGTCCCCAAAATCGCCTGATTTAACAGCTCCTGACTTTTTTCTGTGGGGCTATCTAAAGGGACGTGTCTATGCTAACAGGCCAATGAACCTTCAGCAATTAAATCAAAATATTCGAGACACAGTCACTGAGATAACGTAGGAAATGTATGAAAATGTGATGAAAAACGCGATGAAAAGGGTTCACATCTGTGATGCTGCCAGAGGTGGAAATGTCTGACATTATTTTCCATGTTTAACTGCCGGCCCTAAATATTATATTTAACAAGGAATACTTGATATATTTTATATTTCATAGAATAAAAATACAAAACTAAAGTGTATTGTTATTTGGCCAACCTGTATAAAATTACAGGACGATACTGTAAAAATAATACATAAATGTAAACTACACAAAATCAAAGCTTTATAAACTCAACAAAAATACTCATAAAACTTATTGATTTGTGAAACCTACGTGCCTTTGTTGAGTTATTTTCATCCACCGTTAGTTTACAATTTATTGAAATTCCACTTGTGAATAAAATATTGCATTTCTAAAATCTACCAGCCGGAAAGCCGATATGAGATTTCATATTTCTACCACTGAAGCTGATATTTTTACAAGTACAATATTTGAAATGTGTGTTGCAATTCCAGAGAAATGGTTGCCTAGTGAAATACAGCACCATATGATCGTAGAAGCAATGGTCAAGCAGAAAGAGCGAGTGTCGTATTTTATATTTTTACTCTAAATGCTACAAGATCCCAAATTGCTGCATTAAAGAGAGAGAGAGAGAGACAGACAGATAGGGATAGACAAAAAGACAGGTAGATAGAGGGGAAAATTATTCAATTAAAGTTCTTTGGGGCCGTTGAATTAATAAGCAGAATTTTAGTGATCTCACTCCCCTCGCCCTCATCAGTCATCCGCACTTGAATTCTCAATCCAAAAGCTCGGCATTTTACACAGTAGATACTAAACATTATATATACAACTACGTATTCTATTATAAAGAATAGACAACCTCTGTAGCCTAATGGTCAAAATAACACGCTGTTGCATCGGAGGTCAATGGTTAGATTCCCGATCAGGTCAAGATGAAAAAGTGATCTTTTTTAGATTGACCTGGGCCTTGTTTATCTATCTATGTATTTTATAAAATATAGTATCGTTGAGTTAGTATCCCATGACACAAGTCTCAAACTTGCTTTGGAGCTAGCTAAATCTGTGTAATTTGTCAAAAAAAATGGATAGATCATTATACAAATATCCGAAGATAAATAAATAGATGATAGCGCTCGATATAAAACTCTATCGCGGATGCTATGGCTACGGCAACAAAAATTGCCTTTTAAAGACGCGAGAAGTAGTCATAAAGCGCCACCAGCGACCCAGAAGGGGCGTGAAATAACATCAAAACACATAACACTCCTTTCAACTAGCAGTCGGCTAAAAGGTGTGATTCCCTGGACATTTCTCGGGTCCTCTCACTCATTCGATTTACCCGATCTAATTCAATCGCTTTGTAATTTCACACCCGACAACTATCATATCATCTTTCATTCTGGTCTGGAAAAAAACATAGAATGTACTACTGCTGCCGTGTGGTTTCCGACAGAGTAGAGAAGGGCCACTCCAAGGCCTCTCGTTGATGACGTAGAAGGCGACTTAGGAAATACAAGCTAAACAAAGCTTATAAACATCAATGAGACCTCTCCAACCCGTCTGGCCAGCGTAGAGAGTGTTGGCCAAAGTCCTCTAACTGCTCTGGTCAGGTATGGCCCTGGTAGTACAGCGAGGGTCGTGCTCTTGCAGTGATGACTTGGTGATGATGCTGAATATCACTCACATATTGGTCATCCTTTGTTTTCTATAAATATTGCTAAATTTTCCAAAAGTATATATCCAATAAGTTTTCATTAAATGTAATTGTAATGTAAAAAGAGTGTGCGAATAACTAAAAACAATTCCCGAACGGACACCGTCAGTGTTGTGTGTAAGGACTTTGCAACAAACGACGAAGAAAGAGGGTAGACCGATATGGTTACCCTTGACAGCCGGACATCCATCGCAGTTCCTCAGTCGGCCAGCGACCATGATGGCAGAAGGGCCGTCGAAATATCTGGCAAAAAACGATATTAATCACGGTAAGTCCCGTAATACTAATAACAGTAAAAGTAAGTATAATTTTCAAAAACAACCTCATACAAAATAGGTTGGTTCTGTTCTGTTATTTAGGCGCGGGTAATACAGCGGGCGTACCTAGATAAAAAAAAACTTTTCCCTCTAGATACCATCTACAATCTACAATATATTCAGAACCGCAAAAACAACAAACGAGAATGAATGGAAAATCTATTCTTCCGCAAAGAGACAAATTTTCCTCCCGTTGTGGAGTCCCCATAATTCATGAGCTGGCGACGCGCCAGAGGCCAAGGTTGCCATAGCAAAACACATACATGTATGCATAGCCTACGTCTTCATCCCTTACGAGGTATACTGTATACCTCGTAACAGGGTCAAAGATAATATAATTACTAACGTTACAGATAGAACTATAGAAACTATTGTAAGTAGGCAATACTGGAGTTGCAGGTAGGCGTTCAAGAGATGGCAGCACACACGACTAGCAAAAAATGACAAAGAAATTATTAAATATGATTTTAAAATGTAAATGCATTTCATTTAAGTCATGCCTCCGTGGTGTAGTGGTTAGAGCGTTCGGCTCATACCCGGAGGTCGCGGGTTCGATTCCCGGCGGGGGCAACGACTTTGTGTTGTTGTCCTAGTTTGGTTAGGACATTGCAGGCTGATCACCTGATTGTCTGATAAGTAAGATGATTCGTGCTTCGGAGGGCACGTTAAGCCGTCGGTCCCGGTCAATGTCTTTGACATTGGTCGTTACCTAAAAACCATGTCAGAGGCCTTAAAGGCGGTTTAAAAACTCTGACACTAGTGTTAGAAACTAACACACACGATAAGAAGAAGATTTAAGTCATATTAAAGTAATTAGAGAACTACTTTATTACAATAACAGTGATTAAAGATTTTAATGTTTTAATTATTACCTTAGAACGCCATCTAGTGACAAGAAAAAAATAATTATGTTTATAAGGCAATGGGTAGGCGTGGTTTCGTCTTACGTTTGATATGAAAAAGAAAGAAATTGAATCCAATACCGAATTTATGGTATCATCGTCCTTGGCCCCTGTATTCAGCCTTGGCTGCTGGCAGCCCGCCAACGTACCTCATAAATCATGCTGCATTCAGTACGTTTTTGTCTGTTTAAGTAAAAAAAATCTAGTTTCAGGGATGCAATACGTGATTGCGTGGATGGGTTGTTACGTTATTAATTATACTAATTATTTATTACAATTTCAATTAATAACTAAATTATAAACTAAATTATACTCTAAATTAAACTAAACAAATAATAATAATAAAAAAGAAAAACCTTACAAATAGAAAACGTCTTCCAGATCATTGCCCTGCGGTAGAGTGCCCAAAAGGCTGGCAGCATTGCCACGTTGGATGGCAATGCTAATTCGTTGGGCGAAATAATTGCCACCTCGACTAACTTTTTGTTAAAAAATTTAAAAAGTTTGTGAGTTGATGGTCCCCACAGACCTATATCTTTGACGAAATCTAAACCAAAAGATATTTTCAAATCCAGTGGAAGAGGAAAGTCACAGAACATGTTTATTAGCCAGACAAATTAAAATAACCGGCTAAGGGCGAGTCAGAGCCGCGCACGAAGATTTTCGTACCATTATCTATAAAAAAATCACATTTGTTGTATGACAGCCCCACTTAAATATATGTTTTATTATGTTTTTATTTTTTTGTAGTAGCGGCAACAAAAATACATCATCTGTGAAAATTTAAACTGTCTAACTGTCTAGCTATTACAGTTCATGAGTATACAGACAGATGGACAGACGGACGGACAGACAGACGGACAGGGGTCGCGTTTTTACCCTTTAGGTACAAAACTCTAAACAGTGATGATATGGAGGATAATAGGAAAAGAAAGTAGCTTAGTTCTTTCACTAATTAGGGCTCTTTTAGACGAGCGCCGATCGACGACCGCCGCGGGACAGTTCGTGACAGTCGGCGACGGTCGTACGATAGTTCGTGACAGTCGGTGACGATCGCCGATAGATGTCTTGGGCATAGTTTTGCTTTTCTGTTAAAGCCGTTTAATAAAATCAAAAGTACAGTAGCCTAATTTATAAATCAGCGTTTCTTCTCGGCAGTGGTCGTTTCGAGACGTACTTTGTAACTTAAAAAAAAACTTCTTTTTCTTTTGTAGTCGTCAATCGAGATCACAAAAATCGGTCTAAAATGATTGCGAAGCCATCTTTGCTAGTAATATATGTAGGAATAAAAATGATTAGATAAAAAAAACATTCTGAAAAAATATACCTACTCTGTCTCGCACGCAAACATTTGGACGCCATCTTGGATTCTGATTTTTTCCGAGATGTTTTCAAAACAAACACGAAAGAAAAAACTTTGTGTTTGAGGTAACTACGGTTTCCCTGGTTCAAGGTTGTTATAAGTTCGTAAAAATTTATTTAACAGAAAAAAACAACTGAAAATGTTTTAAAATTAATAATTCTTAGAAGGAAGCCAGCGAAATATTCCGATTCAACTTGGACAATCTGCAGTGTGCTGTTTGTAGATGTTTATGGCCTTGCAAAACTTTAATGTATAGCTTAATTGTAATTGACCGAGCGAGCGAAGCGAGCGAAGAGTCTTAGTTTCAAGTTAAGCCAAAAATTCTTTTGTCCGTCTGTCTGTCTGTCTGTCTGTTCTCGCCTACAGGTCGCATTTCTTAACCGATTCTCATGAAATTTTGTAAGCAGGTTCAACAACTAAATAGTTTTTTTTTTTGTCGAGCCAGTTTTTCGAAATTTTACAAAATGGCGGGAATATGGGGGTTTAAAATTTTAAAAGTGTCATATATCCGCCATTTCCAAATATTTTCAAAAATGTCATAAGACGTTTTTGTTGCCATTATAAAAACGCAATTTTTTTATTTGAACAACTTTTTTGTCAGAACAACTTTTTTATACGTTATACTATACTTGAACGGGTTTAGGATGACTCGCGAAGTCTAGCTGACTGAGCCGTGACGGATATACAATACAAATCTTCTTACAAAATATACTGAAACTATTTAAGAGTGAATTCAGTCCGGGTTACTGAACAACTTTCTTAAAAATGCATATCTTACTACAGACACAGATCGTGTTATACAGGCGCCGGCAGCCAATTCGGCAACCAGCGCCGGCAGCGGAGGCACTCCCTTTGGAATAATATTCGCGAGATCTAAGTTCGTGGCGAAGTACTAGTTTAAACGTGTAGAAGTTTAAATCTGTATTGTTATTGTAACATAGCCCATCAGGCTGGGTAGGGACCAATACTGAACTGGGTTTCTTTCGGCGTAATCTTCCCAGCAGTGGTCGTTCCGAAACGCTAGTAGATTTTAGCTCTTGCACTAAAATAATATTTAAAAAAAATGAACTTCAGTAAGACATAAATTTATTCTACATTGAATAAAAAATTTTGACTTTGACTTTGACTTTCGCTTTTAACGGACTTCAAAAATAAGAAGTTTATGAATTCCGTTGTATGTTGCGATCACTCAAAAAGCCTGGTCCAAATTGGAGAAATCTTTTTTGTTTAAAAGGGCATACTTGCGAGGTGGTCTCATATAATTTTTATTGTGAACTTTGGAGTTGAAGTAGGTTTTTACTTCTAAAAAAAAAAAAAACTTAAAAAAAAATATTATTTAATCCTCAAACTATTCTATGCATTATAGTGATAGAAATAAGGGTAATTATGCTTTGATAGTAAAAGTGCGCTGAAAGTCGATACCATTGCAATCGAAACATGAGATAAGTTTGTCTCTCCTCGCCGGCAATTATCTGGAAATACAGCCTTCGATTCGCGCCCCAAAGTATCGGGTTCGAATTCGATTAGCAGAGATTTGACGCCACTGGAGCGGTTCAATCATCTTAATTAGGCAGCACTCACTTTTAACAGTTCTGACACGAAGTAATTAAATCAAAATGGCGCTGGGATTTTCAGCTTAATTTTATTTTAAAAAGATTTTTGTCTTCGTGGAATAACCAAAGCCGGGGATGCATGGAAAGAGTAAGAAGTGTTGAAGCAAAGAGGCAAGGATTGTAGTAAGTGGAGATCCATAGCTTCTGCCTACCTTCATGGGAAACAGGCGTAAAAATATCATATATGTTTTGTCTTAATTAATTAGCGAAGTGATTTTAAGAAAACTCTAACAAATATCATCTTATACCTTTAAGCGAGCAATTCTTGTATATTTATTTATATGTTTATAAATTTCTGTGTTGTTGTTATTTTGTATTGATTTTAGACAAGTTTAAAAAAAATGTAGTTATTGTTTGAGATGTAACCGAGCAAAGCTCGGTCGCCCAGGTACTGAATAGATTATATTCAGCCTAGATGCTATAAAGATATGAATTAAAATAATAATACTAATAATATGGGTATTTATTTATTCAATTATTTACCAGCTGTCATGAATTATTAAAAGGAAGAGCGTTTAAAAAAAAACCGGCCAAGTGCGAGTCGGACTCTCGCACGAAGGATTCTGTATCATTATCTATAAAATCAAGTTTTTTGTATGGGAGCCCCACTTATAATTTTTATTTATTTATTTAAAATTGAAATAAAAATACAACTGCGTATTTTGTGAATATTTCAGGTGCATACCTGATGAAGTTATTGATATTGAGCAAAAAAGAGCAAAAAATCGCGTTTGTTGTATGGGAGCCCTCCAAATATTTCTTTTATTTTGTTTTTAGTATTTGTTGTTATAGCGGCAACAGAAATACATAATTTGTGAAAATTTCAAATGTCTAGCTATCGCGGTTCTTGAGATACAGCCTGGTGACAGACAGAAGGGCAGACGGACAGACAGCGAAGTTTTAGTAATAGGGTCCCGTTTTTACCCTTTAGGTACGGAACCCTAAAAAGACCCGACGTTTAAATAGTTTTATATGTATATAGACATTGTCCGGAAGAGGACTGACAAAATGGTTACTAGAACTAAACTAGGTTATGGCATAAGTAAGGGCAATCCCTTACTCCATAACGGAATATACAAATTATACATACATACCTTTAAAGTTTTGTAAGTGTATTGTAATATTGGATTGTATGAAATTGAGTATTTAATATATAAATATTTATTGTCTTTCAAATGTACTAATGTAAATAATATTTTATATACATTTGAGCAAATAAAATTGTTTTTATTTTCTAAAAAGACATTAATTCACAATATTTAAATCATTGCTTCGTAAGCAATTATACGTATTTTTCGGTTTATCCCGTAGATAGAATGGTACAGAAAGCTAATAGTAACAAGTTTGTATTCGTGAAAATTATTTTTTGAAAATAAAAATGGAACAATAATTTGCATTTTAAATTTGACATTAATATTTAGGTATCTATAACCATTATATACAATTAAAATTAAAATACTTAAATTAATTAAATCTAAATTCAAAACTTAAAACAAAATATAAGAAACTAAATATGAAAATTTCCTCAAACGCATCTGATCGAGGCAAAGTACCCAGGACACTGGCAGCGTTGCCTCGCTGATTAGCAAGGCTAGGAAACAAAATTGTTTATTAACCTTAGTTTTTATGATATAATTATGGTTTTCATAATGTTTTAATTACAAAGCACGATGTGACAGAACCAAAAATTTAAAGTACAGCGGAGGTGACCCTTGCAACTCTAGGTCCCAGGTAACTACTAAAATACGAGTACATATTTTTTTTTAATCGAGACTCTTGGTTTGATTTAAAGTAAATTTCACTATAGAAAAAATATTATGTTCAAGATGTGAAGTTATGACGAATAATTGTATGAGAATAAACAGAAAACCTTCGAAAGTAGTCGGATAATCACATTGGGGAGCTCCAGGCAATATCAAAAGCTACCGTCCGACATATTGCCCGACTGGAAACTTTCTAAATAAATTATGTCTCCTGTATTTGTGATAGGGATTTTCTAAAAATGTATAGTATTTCATTTAATCCGTCAACTAGATAATCCAAAAATAATGAACCCATTTTAGAACGTTGAGCAAAGTTATAAAAATTCACAAAGTTACAGCATTATCATGTATTTTAGTCTCCACTACAGGAGCTCGTTCCTCTCTGTACTACCAGAGCCATATTTGGCCAGAGGATTTAGCCTACACTCTCCTTGTTGGCCAGACGGGTTGAAGACGTCTTATTAAGACTTATAAGCTTTCTTGTTTTTTCTAAGTCGCCTTCTACGACATCCACGGGAGGCACTTGGAGTAACCGTATTTTACGCTGCCGAAAACCATACGACAAAAAGATACAGCGCATCGAAGCTTCATTGCAGATAGTACCTGATCGTGACGTCACGCAAAATTTAAATGCGCTAAATACATACATACATACATACATACATAGAATCACCCTAATGGGGCAGACAGAGCATTTTGGGTCTTGCGGCTCTATGCAGAGCCTAGGGCCGCAAGACTCAAAAGCCACTTTTAGCGTCATGGTGGGCGAGAAGATGGAAAAGCAATCATGCGCTAAATGTTTGTTGTTATTTGCTATCAGAGATCAGAGAAAAGAAACAATACCTTTTTGAGATGCGCCAATACCAGACACTATAGTAAAACAATGGAAGTCTGAAGGAATTTCTCCCAGTAACATCTTAGGGGATACGTACTACATATACTCTACTTTTTAATAATTTACCAAATGAGCCAAAAAATATTTTAGTCCACTTACGTATTTTTGTATGTTTATTATGGTGCAATAATTGTATTGTAAGTAAACACAGAACAAGCGAGCTCCAAAGTAATTTTACAGCCACGTTATGGAATACTATCATACTAACTCAACGACTATATTTTATTTTAAATTCATATAGAGGATTACTATAATATAGACTTTAAAAAAAAGTCCATTTTCCATCTTGCCCTAGCTGGAAATCGAACCCAGAAGCTTCAGAGTGCTTTAAACTATTTAACCAGCAATTCTTGAAAATATACAGCGTGAAAGGGACTTACCCGTAATTAATTAAACCACGGGCTACACTAGATCACTATTTTATAATGAATATAAAATAACAGTAAAAATAAAAACATTTTTTTCTCAGTTCAGCCGTTTAAAAGTTATTGGGGTTTAACGCTGAAAAGTCGGGGTTTTTGTAGTGTGGTCTGGCAAATAATAGATGGCGCTACGGATATTAGTTCTACTATTCAGTTCCTCCGCTCATCACTAGATGGCTTTAGAATATGAAAATATGAAAAGTCGGGTTTTTTAAACTTGCCCAAAGAAACCGGCTCGACAGTCGGCGACCGTCGAGTGACAGTCGCCGACGGCCGCTCGTCTGCAACAGCCTTTACGTATCATTATTTCGGAGTATTTGTTCGCTACACGAGAGCTTCCGAAAGTTCCGGACAAACAATGGAACTGATAAATAAATACTGTTCCGTCATTGAGAATGTTTGTATTTGTTCTCGTAACGATTTGCTATACTGGAAGCTAAGCTGTCTACTGTGTAAGTCAGGAAGTAAAAATCACATGACACTAATATTATAAAGACGAAAGTTTGTGTGTATGTTTGTTACTTCTCCACGCGCAAACGGCTAGAACAATTTTGATCAAATTTAGCATGCAAGAAGCTGACACAGGATAAACACATAGGCTATTTTAGGCACAGGATTTTGTGCCACATAATTTTCTATGTTTATCCCTAACCAGTGTTGCCCCTATCATTTAAAATGTCTCGTGCGGCTCTAGTTTTATTTTTAATTTTGCCTCGACGCCGTTGCCTATTTAGCCATGCTCAAGTTAATAGAAAGTGGATAACAACAATTGATGTGAAGTAAATATTTATACATGCAATCAAAGGTTGGTATTTATAGGTCCTTTGATTGCTTCACGGTCACGGGAGCTTCTGGCGACAAATCTATACGAGTCCACTGGTTTTCATAGCCGATTGAGTGGCGGACGGCGCCCAAAGACGCCCACCGCAGTCCGCAAATAAATATCACTACAACCGCACTATGACTGTCCACTTTAAACATTTCACATATTGTTCTTGAGAATGAGCATTTATAACACCAAACTAGACCAATTTCATATTATAAAGTCCACTAGAATCAATTTTCAAAACAATTTAAAGCAAACTCCAACTACTAACGCTCTAGTTACTAACGTTTAATCTATAATAAAACAGTAAAAAAAGTGT
Source organism: Acrobasis consociella (assembly GCA_963555685.1). NCBI lineage: Eukaryota > Metazoa > Arthropoda > Insecta > Lepidoptera > Pyralidae > Acrobasis > Acrobasis consociella. Next base: position 1,934,727 of record OY743104.1, on the reverse strand, counting down.
GTCTGTACATTAAATATATTTCCAAAACAAAATATTGGGGGCGATGAAGACGTATAGTAATAGAGCAAGAATTTAAAAAAAAAATGTCTGTCTGTTTGTATTTTTGTCTGTATGTCTGTTTGTCTGTTTGTACACGCTAATCTCCGGAAATACTGGACGGATTCGAATGAAACTTTTTTTGTTATATAGCTATTAAGCCTGGGCAACATAAAGGGTATAAATTATTTTGAAAAATAGAACGCCTGATGCAGAACCATAATGGTCCAGCTAAACCTTATAAGAGATATAAAAATGCCGCTTTAGTAAAAGTTGCTCAGCCTGATGAGCATTCCAGAGACATAAAGTCCACGCGAACAAAGTCGCGGGCTTCGGCTAGTATAAAATATTAACCAAAAACATATATTTGCTTCACCAGTAAAAGAGCCTATTCTCGTAGCTGTATAGCATTGCTTCGCTCGCGGTGGAGCAGAGATGCATATCGGAAACATCACGTATCACAGATAAAAAATACCGCGTATATTCAAGACGTGTTACATAAAATTTACGTTTGACATTCGGAGATGGCAATTGTTTTGTTTATTTTTAGCTCAGCCGCAGAAAAATGAAATATTCGATCGTATATTTTTACAAGCTTTTGTTAACCCCGACAAAAAAGGGGTGTTTCTGTCTGTCTGTCTTTCTATCTGTCTGTCTGTTACATGAGTTGCGTCCAAAAGGACCAATTTCGATGCGTTTTTTTAACTGCCTCCGTGGTGTAATGGTTAGAGCCTTCGGCTCACACCCGGAGGTCGCGGGTTCGATTCCCGGCGGGGCAACGACCTTGTGTTGTTGTCCTAGTTTGGTTAGGACATTGCAGGCTGATCACCTGAATGTCTGATAAGTAAGATGATCCGTGCTTCGGAGGGCACGTTAAGCCGTCGGTCCCGGTCAGTGTCTTTGACATTGGTCGTTACCTAAAACCATGTCAGAGGCCTTTTAAGGCGGTATAAAAAACTCTGACACTAGTGTTAGTCACTAACACACACGATAAGTAAGAGATGCGTTTTTTTCAAACGTTATCCTTTGTTTTGAAGTGGCTTACAATTGACTACTGGAAACTTTCTTGATCATTGAATTGGATACCTATATTTTGTTATATTTACTGATGTAAAATAAAATTTGCTTGTTTTTCAAATAAAAAAAATTACTTGGATCCCTATATATAATTATCCTTTGATCTTATGCGGAACCTCTATAATACATACCACTATACAAAATTAAAGAAATCACAGAATGAGAAACCATGTAGGTATTTATATCTCTTTTTATAACCTATGAAAATTTTTACAAAATGTTTATTTGATTACGTTATTTATAAAAAACTTATGGACGTCTAAAACTGCCTGCAAAACCTAATCTATATCTATACATTTAAAAAAAAACAGTATAAAAAGTGTGTCTGTACATTAAATATATTACCAAAAAAAAATATTGTTGGCGATGGAGATATAGTAATAGAGAAAGAATTTTAAAAAAATGTCTGTCTGTTTGTCTGTTTGTACACGCTAATCTCCAGAAATACTGGACGGATTCGAATGAAACTTTTTTTGTTATATAGCTATTAAGCCTGGGCAACATATAGGGTATAAATGGTTTAGGAAAATGAAACGCCTGATGCAGAATCATAATAGTCCAGCTAAACTATAAGAGATATAAAAATGCCGCCTTAGTAAAAGTTGTTCAGCCTGATGAGCATTTTCTAGAGACATCAAGTCCACGCGAACGAAGTCGCGGGCTTCGGCTAGTTATTTAATAAACATTTAAATTTTATATCATATCTACACTACCCATCGCCAAATAAACATAATAATTTACCTGTCTGGTCACTAGATGGCGCTTTATGGTAATAATTAAAACATCTTTAATTCGTATTATTATTTATATAAAGTAGTACTCGATTTAATTAAATACGACTTATATGAAACGCAGTAAATATTTTTAAAGCATATTCAACACTTTCTAAGTCACTTTTTTGCTAGTCGTGTGTGCTGCCATATCTATGTGCCTACCCGCAACTCCAGTATTGCCTACATATTTACGTTAGTAATTAATATAAGTATGCTTCAAGCTGCTTCTCTTCCCACGCAGATCGTAAAAGACGATCGAGGGAATGAGCAAAAATGCAAATCATATTAACAGGCGATGCCGCTAGCAACCCATCACTGTATTGATTGCTTTTCCATCTTCTCGCCCACCATGACGCTAAAAGTGGCATTTGGGTCTTGCGGCCCTGGGCTCTGCATAGAACCGCAAGATCCAAAATGCTCTGTCTGCCCCATTAGGAATAAAGACGTGACAGTATGTATGTATGTAATAAATTCTGTGTTCAATAGCTACAAACTAAATAAGGTTACAGTTCTATATCTTATCAATTTGCAATTTGGCTGGGCTAATGAACGGAAATTAAAGGAGATTGCCTCAGATCTGCATGAGATGCCCTGACCTGCGCAAAATATTGGTTCGAACAGCCAAAGCGACGCTGAGAGGACACTAATGGAATTATTGAAGATTAAATAAGCTAAACAGCTTATTCAATCCTACTAATATTATAAACACGAAAGTTTGTAAGCATGGATGGAAGTTTGTTACTCTTTCACGTAAAAACTACTGAATGGATTTTAATGAAACTTTACAATAATATAGCTTATACATCAGAATAACACATAGGCTACAATTTATAAATGTACTGGGCAGACGAAGTCGCGGGCACCAGCTAGTCTTCAATAATTCCGTCGAGGTTAAGCAACCTCGAAAATAAATAAATAAATAAATATATAGGGACAAATTACACTGATTGAGCTAGCTATTTAGTAGCCGCGGACAGAACGGGATGGTGCAGGCAAAAGGAGGCTTATGCCCAGCAGTGGGTTTTTGAAAGCTGATGATGATGATGATGATGATGAGCTAGCTATGATAGAATCCTCAATTAAGCAAAAATTAGCTAACTTAGCAAATTAAGATAAGTGTATTTGCAAGTCAAAAAGCCGGCAAAGTGCGAATCGGATACGCACTTGAAGGGTTTCATATTTAAATTCGTGTCATAGCCGAAAATGGCCAGTGAATGATCACGGTCAAAATCACATTTGATGTAATGAGAGCCCCGTAAATATATATTTTAATTTTAATTCAATTATTTATTTTAAAGATGAATGTATAACTAAATATTCTGTGCAAAAATTTCAAACGTGTACCAGTTGCCATTATTAATATTGAGCAAAAAAGGGCAATATAAGGTTTGCAAGGATTGTAGTAAGGGGAAATCCATAGTCTCTGCCTACCTTTATGGGAAACAGGCGTGAAAATATGTATGTCATAAAGTCTGCTGGAAGATTTTTTTTACAAATAAGTTGCACCTGTGTACTATGTTTACTTTTATAAGGTTTTATTTTTAACTTTTTAAGTGTTCATAAACCAATAAAATAAATAACGAAAAAATGAGACTTTTTAAGAAAAAAAAAAAACATTTTTGTACAACCTTTTATGCCGAAGTACCTATTATGACAAATGAAAAAAACCCAAACTTGATAGAGTTGCGTCGTTAAATTACCGAGTTCCATCGACCACCTTCCGTCTCCGTGATCAGACCGTAGACATCTTCTAAAATAAGGGCTCGAGACAAAGCAAACGAGTCCCACTCAATGAGGTTATGTTGTTTTATAACTGAGTTCCGTCGAATATCTTCCGGCTTCATAATCTGAACAGCTCATTGAGTTCATAATATTGTATTGTATTCCGTCTTAGACAAGTGTGCAAAATATAAGCTAAATCGGTTGAGGATAGCTGGTTGGAAATTGAGCATTTCAGCTCAATCGGTTAAAGATAACTGGATCTAAATTTATAAGCAAAGTTTGACCTAAACAAACCTTTATACATACACTCATACAAGATATAGGGTGGATCCTACAAATTGATTTAATTTGATGCATTTTTTATCTTCCACAGGAATTTCTCTCTAATAACAAGCTTTTGGCATACATTCTATAGTATAACTTACTAACAACTTTTTACAAGTAGTTGGACCTTGTTATCCGTTATAGATTTTGAGTAATAAAAAAATTTATGTAAATTGTCGTGAACGTAATGACGTCTAAAGGAGCGTAATGACATTTATAAGTGTTGGTCTTATTTTCTTCATAAGAATTAGTTATATACTAAATAAAAGACAAAGTAACATCAGTACTTGGTTTATTACTTAATATTACAATTAAGATTGAGTAATCAGAATAACATTTTTTTTTGTATTAGTCTCATCAGGAGATCACCAAGTTAAATGAAAAATAAACAAATAATAAAGTTCTAAATTTCAACCTTGACTTATTTTTTTACCCAATCAAGAGTAATTCAAACTTACAATATACAGTACAAATATATTTACTAAATAACCTTTGTTTGTACCATTAAATATATTTAATATCTTTTCTACATTTTGTCTGTCTATATGTATGTTTTTTCACCCATCACGCAAAAACTATATTTATGGCAGATTTTTATGATATTTGGGATGTTGGTAGCTAAATGATGAGGTCAACATTTAATATGCAATTTATTGAAGAGAAATATCTGATTCCTAAGGAAATATACGAAACACGTCACACGAACGATGTCGCGGGCGCAGCTAGTATATACATACAGTACACACGAGTATGAAAAAATCTTGTTTGTTTATTAATAAATAGTCTACGATTAACAAGAACTTATATTATCACACAATATTTTGTCATTACGTTCACAATAATGTCATTACGAAATATCTGATTTTAACGTAATAAGAATATATTGTGTGTGTAAAGAGTAAAACTACACACAATTATCGTTGACCACCAGGGTCTACCATATGCATAAATTCGAATTTATTTACGGTTGATCCTTTTGAAATTACACGCACTTTGCTGAATGACGCAAAGGTGTGACAAAACACTGCGAACGAAATTTGGTCGACGAAATAGCAAAAAGACACGTCTTTCTCCCACTGACTACGGGCGGCAAATGAACGCCGGCGGGTGGTCGGGTGTTCTATGGGGTTTCAACGCGTCTCGACACGAGCAAACATGAACTGGAGACGTTTAAATGTCGAATTGTCATCGTGAACTGAATGACGGGTTTACAGTGACAAAACTTTGAACTCATTTATTTTCTTAAATATTAATTTTTATATATAATCATATCAAAAAAATGAATGAGACATTCATCTATTTAAAGTATTTTTTTTTTATTTTCTCTTATAGTTTTTTTTTTGTTATTATATGTTGCCAAGGAGACCGCTTGGCTTCAAACGTCTGAATGACGTTTTCCGTAGTTTTTTTAATTTATTTTTTTAAATGCAAATAAAACACTAGTAAGACTTTCTTACCTTGATAATATAAACCAATTCACATAATATGCAATAAAAATTAATTTAGAAAAACGAAAATTTCATATGAAAATCGACGGTAGATTGGTGAGAACCAATTTTGTAGGATCCACCCTATATTGCAAGTAAAATAAAAGTTTGTAAAAATCACATTTGTTGTATAGGATCCTTAATTATTCTCCTTATGCAATTATTTATTTTATTGTTATTAGTCAACAGAAATTGTGAAAATTTCTACTGTCTAACTATCACGGATCATAAGATTCAGCCTGGTAACAGACAGACGGACAGACGGAGAGACAGACGGACATCGAAGTCTTAGTAATAAATTCTCGTTTTTACACCTTGGGTACAGAACCCTAAAAAACACGTTTGTTGTATGGGACCCCCTTCAATATTTAATTTAGTTTACCAAACGTTATTTGCTGAATTAGAAAGGAAACTTTCTAATTCAGCTAATTAACTATATACTCCATTTGGTTACGTATTTAAATAAATGTAAACAATCTTGACATGTCTTTTTATTGAAATGTACACTTTATAAATCAATACCTTTGCAAATTACAAAGTAATTATGTAATTTATAATTTATAACATAATTACTTTGTACAATAAAAAGACATGTCAAGATTGTTTACATTTATTTAAATACGTAACCAAATGGAGTATATAGTTAATTAGCTGAATTAGAAAGTTTCCTTTCTAATTCAGCAAATAACGTTTGGTAAACTAAATTAAATATTGAAGGGGGTCCCATACAACAAACGTGTTTTTTAGGGTTCTGTACCCAAGGTGTAAAAACGAGAATTTATTACTAATACTATACCTATTCAAATGGAGTATACTTCTATCTCTCATCTGTCAAGACTCGAATACAAGACGTTAATTTTGTAAGTTTAAAACATTAAGCGGATGGGACTAAGATGCCAACGTCAAGTAAATAAGTTAAATTCTCGAAGTTACGTGAAACGTTAGAGAAATGGTTGCCTTTTGAAATTACGGTTGTAATTTTAAATTAATAAGCTGAATGTTCATGACAAACGTTTGATATTAACAAGTTCGAAATAAATATGTATATGTATAAAGTAGAATAGGAATAGGCAACGGCGAGCGCGAGTGAAACCGGTTTTTTAGGGTTCCGTCCGTCCAGTATTTCCGGAGATTAGCGTGAACAAACAGAGAAACAGACAGATTATTTTTAATTAGTCTCCATTGCTCTCAATATTTTTTTTTTGGAAATTAAAGTTCTAAAAAAATATACTGAAACTATTTTAACGGTAAATTCAATCCGTGATAGTGAACAACTTTCCTCAAGAAACATATGTCGAATTATGAAAAATAATTTTTGGCTTTTTTTACAACTTGGATCAGCTGGACTTGTATGGGAGGCCAAAAATTACTTTTCATATTTCGATACGCATATCTTGGGGAAATTTGTTCAGTATCATGAGTTCACTGTTAAAATAGTTTCAGTATATTTTGTTAGACCTTAGATATACACGGTGATTTTTATTGGTTTTGAAGCCGAAGTCCACTTCATAAGGGTCGTTAGTAAGATCTAATTTGCTAGTCAAAATAAAATTTCAGGAACAAAAAATGTTAACTAAAACTCGAAAGTAAAATCGTGAGGTCAATTAGTAGTGCCGTCGCTAGGCGGCAGTTTGGACGGGCATAACTACGTGGTCTCGATCAAAAATCATTTTCGCAACTTTTTTATTATAAGTCATACACAAATTTGGATTACGAATATGGATAGAGGAATTAATTTATTTTACATCATTTCTTTTTCCAAAACCAAAGAAAAATCAGCATGTATTTAATGTACAGAGGCACTTTTTTACTGTTTCATTATATTTGTGATGTTTAGTATCTAATCCGAAAATCAGCCAAAGCGGTCTGAGACAAGGCGACAAAAACAAGTCGGCCGGAGTTAGCGGATTTCCGCTTTTTCTCGGATTAGCGGCGGATCGCCCGGCGGGACCGATAAGCCTGCTTTGGATGATGTGAAACTGTATAAGTACATTTAGGAGCTCGATGACACAGCAGGCGTTTACTTTATCATAGGCGAATGAGCTCGTGAGTTTCGTCACACTAAATAAAAAGCGACGAGGGACGTTGTGTAGAAAGTTTCTTACCTTTTTTCTGCCAACAATTTAACACTTGCTTGTATTCTCTAAGTCGCCTTTTACGACATCCACGGGAGTGGATCCAACCCCACAAGGTGGTCAGTCGACCTGACTAAAGTCGCTGGAAAGCGCTGGATGCAGGCCGCTCTTGAGCGGTCAGTTTGGAAATCTTTGGGATTGGCCTATGTCCAGCAGTGGACGTTACGTGGCATGATGAGTCCGTACGACCGCTGGCGCTGCTGAGAAGATACGCAGTAAATAAAATACAGAGTTAACCCAGAAGATCTAACTGGAATTTAATCCCAAGCCGTTAATTTTATAACCGTTAATTAATAAAAAAAGAAGGTAGATGCCATTAATATAATTAACTTAATTAGGGGCAGTAGGGTCCGATGTCTACTAGATAGCATTTATTTTAAATTAAGCTGCCTCGAGCTTCCGACGGAAATAGACGTGTTCTACTTTACCAGTGTTAAATTAAGTTGTTTTGTGAACTTAGAAATATACTATACATTTTCTTTGTTATTTATTTTATTTTATCTAACTTTATTGTCACAAAGTACAAATTGCGAACCTGAGAGCATTTTTTCCCAGTCAACCATAGGGATTACACCCAATCCCATTGAGAATGTTTATTTTGATGTATAGAAAAAAGTTGGGGTTTGACTTCTTGTCATCTAGCTGATTGGAGAGCCCTTAATACAAAATATCTCAATCACTCTTTGACTTAAAATGCTCGCTAAAGCGTTGGTCTCGGCTTGCAACAAACGTCTTACATCGCAGTTAGAATCCTTTAATCAGCTTGCACAACCTGATACTATTTTTGGCCACTTACTCATGAAACTCACGAAAATAGAACAAAACTCTTGTTTTATCTTAATAAAATTGCAAAATAAGGCAATAATGCAAAAAAGGGCAATACAGTAAGTTGCAAATAATGTTGTTTCCTTCTAATTTTATCATAACTTCAGTTTAAGGGAACTCCCTTGTTTGTTACGAAACAAGGAAAACAGTGACGTGTAAATGTAAACTCGTTTAATTAAATGTTTGTTTGTCATTTGTCATTTTAATGACAAAAGTTTTGGTTTCATCACAGATCGAATTTTATTACTGCGTAAATGGTTTTTTTTTACAGATTCTTTTTTAAAAATTTTGTTTGAAAATTAATTTAGCTAATAATACTGTTCTACTTAGGCCCTTCAAAAATAATGTTGTCCAGTAAATAACTGGCCAAGTGAGAGTCGGTTCCTCGAAGGGTTCTACCTTAAATATTTATTTTATTCTATTTTTAGTATTTATTGCTATATACAGCTGCAACAAAAATCAATAATCTGTGAATTTTTCAACTTTCTAGCAATAAACGTTCATGAGATTCAGCCTAGTGACAGACAAACAGACAGACGGACAGTAGAGACTTAGTAACCCAAATAGTGATAGGTTGCTAGCCGCATCCCTTAATAAATTGATTAATTAACACGAAGTATAATTAATAGGTACCGAGAAGAAAAAAGAACGTCCTCATTAATCGAGTAAGGTTGAAAATAAAGCCTTTGTTGTAAATTGAATCCCCATTACGCTGCAATCAGACACAGAGTTTATATAAGTCTAGAGACGACGTTAATTGCTTTTGTTTGGCTCCTGGAATGTATTTTAAGCGTTGGATTACGCCTTTGTGGTCCGGCAGCTATTTTTAATCTTAGCTTTAATTGATTCTAATCTAGCACTAGCCAGAGTAAAATGTCCGTTGTTATTTTCAGTGCGTTTGTGGTCAAAATCGATTTCAAATCATTTGTCAGTGGATATTTTCATCTCTGGACAATATAGGCTGATTTAAAGGGAGCAAGTTATTGCCTTTTGCATATACCATTACATTAAAATGATAGGGTCTAAAAACGAAACGACAGCGATGTTGATGGCAACACTAGGCATAATTATTTAATTATTTTTAGGGTTTCGTACCCAAAGGGTAAAAACGGGGCCCTATTACTAAGACTTCGCTGTCTGTCCGTCTGTCCTTCTGTCTGTCACCAGGCTGTACCTCAAGAACTGCGGTAGCTAGACAGTTGAAATTTTCACAAATTATGTATTTCTGTTGCCGCTATAACAACAAATACTAAAAACAAAATAAAATAAATATTTAAAGGGGGCTCCCATACAACAAATGCTATTTTTTATAGATGGTACGGAACCCTTACTGCGCAAATGCGATTTGCACTTGACCGGTTATTTTATTCTAACTTATCTGTCAATGTAAAATTTGACACTAAAATAACTTATGTCACATCTTCTTCTTATATTTAAGAGCTGGGCTCTTGTCGGTGGAGTGCTTTCCATGTCTCTCTTCCTTCCGCTAAGTTCTTAACCTCTTTATTCACCCACATATCGCATGTGAATGTATGGGCTCATGTACAGTAAAATTAAGTATACCAAAATAATTAGTGTTTCACTAGATTCCGAATTATATTTATTGCTTCAATAAAATGGTATGCAACAAGCAAGAAACTTGCACCGTATAATGTGGCTATGGCTTTGTCAACACCGTTGTTTTGTTGTTTTTTTATAATTATTTTACGGCTCTGGATACTAGTCCTTTAGAGCCCATCTTATTTGTTCACTTCTTTATTCCTAACCCTGACTTTACCCTAACTACACAGTCAAAGGTAGGTCCTTTGATTGCTTCGAGGGAGCTTCTGGCGACAAATCTATACGAGTCCACTGGTTTTCATAGCCGATTAAGTGGCGGACGGCGCCTAAAGTCGCCCACGACTCAAATAAATATCACTACAGCCGCACTGGACTGTCCACTTTAAACATTTCACATATTTACCGTGAGAATGAGCATTTATAACTAAACTACAACAATTTTATATTATAAAGTCCACTAGAATCAATTTGCAAAACAATTTAAAGCAAACTCCACTGAACCCCTTGACTTTTCGACAAAAACTCCTAAACACCGTTGTCTGATATTTCAAACTTAAGGCATCTGTCATAAATTTACGGCTGCCATCTCAAGATGACAGCTGGGACCAGCGCCTTAATGTGCCTTCCGAAGTCTGGAGGAGCATGAATTCTGTTCATGCGTGTTTTTAACCAGCTAATAATCCAAGCTCATACAGATTGAGCTAGTCTCTTTCGAGACTTGTGTTACGGGATACTAACTCAACAATAGTATATTTTATAACAAATACAGATAGATTTTTATTTATTTTCTATCTATATTAAAATCTAGAAAATAGAAGATGGAAAATGTTCGGCCATCTACTACGCCATGATGCGTTCTTTAAAACAATAATGGAAGGAAAAATAGAAGGAAAGAGAGGAAAAGGAAAACCCAGAAGAAAATTTATAGACCAAATAAAAGAAAAATTAAACGTGAAAACATATAAAGAGGTTGAGAACTAAAAAAGGAAAAAAGAAGACAGATATAGATAAACATCCAAGACCCAGGACAATCAAAAATAGATTGTTGTCCATCTTGACCTGACCGGTGACCGAAACCGGGACCTCCTGATTGGCAATTTGTTAACATCAATAATATCTCTCTAACACGTTTGGCCAGCAACAGTGTCGGCCAAGTCCTCTGGCTGCTCTGACCAAGTATGGCTCTGGTAGTACAAAGAGGGTCGTGCTCCTGCAGTGGAGACAAAAAGACCTGATGATGATACCTCTCTTAGTCGGCTCTTACGCCACCCTTAGATTGGGAAAGGAATGTTTTTATTAATGATCCCCATTATGTCGCAATCAGACAGAATTTTCATTAGGCCTGGAGAGGACGTTAATTGCATTTATTCGGCTCTTGGAATTTATTTTAGGAGTTGGCTAATGCCTTTGTGGTTCAGTGGCAGGTTTTGAACTGGAGAGTCACAGGTCCCCGAAATTCATGTATAGCTTAAGTTATTGATCCTGGCTATCATCAGTTGTATGGCAGTCGTATAACTATGTCAAATACCTTAAGAGGGCCCTTCCCGGCCCGTCTATCGTCAACGCGAGCATGGTTTGAAATGCTTGTGGTTTCATTTAGCGCAATGCTAGAAAAAAAAGCAAAGCGAAAAGAGAGAGATAGAGCCTGAGCGCTCAGTTTGCATTCTATTGAATGAAATTAGTATTATTATTAACTATTCATTGAACGAATATTAATTATTCATAGGGAGCGGAAATTTCATAAAACTTGTTCTAGCTAATACGTGTTTTTCAGTAAACCTTATAAGTGTGTGAAATAAATGTTTTTCATTTTGAGTTTTCACTGCAATTGGAAGGTTTGTATGTAAATATTTTTTTTACTTTTACAATTCATGAGTACTTTATGAACGGCCAAAGTTCAGGTAAAATTTGTACAAAAAAGCAGATTTTTGGAGGCTCGTACTGAATTTGTTTATCCAAATTTTAATTTTCAATTTCGATAGAAACCTAGAAATAGTGCACAAGATTTCTTTTAGTTCAAAACTTTCCAAGAAAGATCTGTTACAACGCCATAATCACGTAATAGCGTTTGTATGAAAAGTAAGACGGGTTGGCTGGCTCTTAAGGCACTTCGTAAACACTTGTTATTAAATCTTAACTATAGCCGTCCTATTATAAAACGCATACTAACTAGGTATAAACTATTATCCGACCAAATCAAGTTGACATTTTCAAATGAGACAGTGGTATACTAGATGTCAACCCGGTTTGGTTGGATAATGGTTTAAACGTAGTAACAAAGTTAGTCTGCGTTTTATAATAAGACGGTAGAGGTCTAAGAACATTGGTGCACCGTACAGCTACAAAATTCAATCCAAAGATATTTATAATATTGGAACATTAAATTAAAATTTACAAACATTAATTTAATACTTAAATGGATTACACCCTTTGAATAAACGAAACGAGAAATTGGTTTCAAATTTAACATAATTAACCGACTTCCAAAAATGAGGAGGGTATCAATTCGTCGCAATATTTTTATGGTCTCTTTTTTGAGGGTTAACCTAAAGTTGGCATTAGCAACTACGGAACCCTATACTGCGTGGCCAGACACACACTTGGCTAATTATTTTTATGTATGTTCACCAGTTTTTCGAAGACGCCTGGACTGATTTAAAAAATCCTTTTCTTTAACTAGGTATATAGTTTGTGGCTTAAGAGTCCCATTACCCTAGACCACACTTTCCATACAAACGTAGTCTACGTTTTATTTCGAAACAACATGCCCGATATCGGCAAAATTTTGTGATTTCAAAGATATTGCACATATCTAAGCATATAACTAGTTTTCACAGTCAAAATAACTTCAAATAGACTACAGTTTTTATATCATTTTTGACCATCCGTACGGGAAGCTTCTACATACTTATATTTTCTTTCTAGTTCAAATTTACAGTCAGAAAACAATTATAAATAAATAAATAAATATTAAGGGACAAATTACACTGATTGAGCTAGCCCCAAAGTAAGTTCGAGACTTGTGTTATGGGATACTAACTCAACGATACTATATTTTATAACAAATACATATATAGATAAACATCCAAGACCCAGGACAATTTGAAAAAGGCCATTTTCCAACTTGCCCTGGCTGGGGATCGAACCCAGGACCTCCGGATTGACGGTCTAGCGTGTTGACCATTACGCCACGGAGGTCGTCAAATTATAACAGTGTATATTGCATTTCTTTAAAATTACAAATTGTTACCGACATCTGACATGTGGTTTTAAAATAAAACGTAGACTACTTTTATGTAGAAAAGTCTAGGGTTAGGGGATTCTTAAGTCCTGATTAAGTCAGTTTTCTTTAACCCCTCTATTTGTTTCTAATTCTATCGTTCCAGTAATCCAAGAGGGCGCTACCCGACCCTCTTCCCGATGTGTCTGATTGGTGTAAAGGCCTCGCTACACGTGATAGAATCGACCGACTTTACTCGGTCAAGGGCGTTGCGTGTGTCCGATACTTTACACGTTTGCCCCGGTCCCGAAGAGCCAACCCAGGCCCCTTTGATAAAAAAATATATGAAGATGCTGCAATTGCTCACGAAATTCTCGAATAACTAGTTTGCAGGCACTAGATACACATCAAGACTTGTAGTTACCGGCGGAGTAGAACAAGACCACTCCAAGTCCTCCCGTGGATGTCGTAGAAGGCGACTTAGGAAATACAAGCTAAACAAAGCTTATAAACATCAATAAGTATGGCTCTGGTAGTACAGAGAGGGTCGTGCTCCTGCAGAGATTATGATACACATAATAAGTAGCAAGTGATTTTCAAATAGGCACGACGTCTGGAAAAATATGTTGGGCTCATCGGTTAGATTATTAAAAAATATTGTACACGTATTTTTTCTTTTCTCTGAGAAACAAAAATTGACAAGGATACACATACGTATTTAAATTTTTCATGTCGTCTCGGCTAGGAACAATTTTAAGCGGCAAGGTCGCAAGCCCCCTCTCGCGAACTTAGATGCTCCGTATCTTTGTGAATTTTTACTTTTTTGGTATTATGAAATAAATTGTTCCATTATTTTTGGAAAATCTAAAAGACAGACTAATTACAGTCATACCTTTCTGGATCTTTTTTTTCAAGTCATAAAATGATTTGGTTATAACTTACGTGAGATGGTAACATTGTAAATATTTAAACTGGTTACTCAAGTCTATAGGTCGTCTCAGGGAAACCAGCCCCCGTAACATGCCAAAATTAATAATCTCAGGTAAAATCTATACCGAGAGATGGACTAGTGCCATCCCGCTCGTTACTTCTACGTAGAACGAGACAGTGATATTAGATAGCGCTTGATAAACACTGTCGCCAATGCCATGATGCGAGGGCTTGTAATCACATTAGAAAACAATATTTACAGATAATATGCTTCATTCGCTACACGCACAGACTTGTCTTGTTCAGTAGGAATCACGAGCAATCGTAAACAGATTGTATATCTTTTAAATTTGCTTGTCATAGTCTGATTAGCTATTTTATTTTTAAGCTATTGCATAGCTTCTATCGCGGGCCTTGAGCGCGGGGACCGAATCCAAAAATTCCGTAACGAAAAAACCTCACGCTCTCCCCACTCCGCCTACCATGTAGGTTGCCGCTTCGTCTCCGTCGTCCGTTTGCGACGTTGCCGTCCTTCCTTGTTTGCAATAGCTTTACCGCGGCAGTCCCCGAGTGCCACACGTCTTTTATTATTTTGTATCTCCTTTGGACGAACAACCCAATCCATAATCACGACTACTCTGTCAAGAGTGTACGACTAAGAAGATCTCCTTTGAAATCACGGGCCTTTTCAACCCGATCCTTTAAAAGGCTTGCGTGGGGATTCAGATACAGAAATTGATGTCATGTGGCGCACCCGCTCATATCCTTCCTGAATATACCTTTGAAAGGTGTGCCCTTGATAGGGTTTCGGCAGGAGAAAGATCTATTGTAAGAAAAAGGAAAAGGCCTAAGGGTTATGGTATGAGATTGGGATGGACTGATCATCTGATATTGCAATAGAAACAATGTCACCTGCTGTAATCATGATTACTGACTAGTGCACGCAGTTGTGGTTTGCTGCCTACTAGATGTGCTCCTCAAACGCGCCGAAAATAGTTACTAAGAAATGAGCAACACTGGTGCAGGCGACTTGGGACTGTCAAGAGGTATCTCCGAAGTTACTCGCGGTATAATGCTCTTTAACACTTTCACCCCTAGTGCAACAATTCTAACAATTCCCCTGTGTACGGCCAATTAAAGGTTGAGAGTTGAGAGCCCTGCTAGCCTGCTTGAGTCTCCACCCTGACCGATAAAGACGCGTCGGGGATGAAGGCTCTGACCGACTCTCTGGAGCACTCGAGTACATGGTGTCGTTACTGACCTACAGCTACACACAGTAGTGGTAAGAGCGTTCGGCTCATACCCGGAGGTCGCGTGTCCGATTTCCGGCGGGGGCAACGACTTCGTGTTGTTGTCCTAATTTGGTTAGGAAATTGTAGGCTGATCACGTGATTGTCTGATAAGTAAAAAGATCCGTGCTTCGGAGGGCACGTTAAGCTGTCCGTCCCGATCACTGTCTTTGACATTGGTCGCTACCTAAAACCATGTCAGAGGTCTTTAAAAGGCGGTTTAAAAACTCTGACACTAGTGTTAGTCACTAACACACACGATAAAAAGAAGAAGCTCGTCACAAGCTGCTGCATTTTATTACGCCATATCTTAAAAAAGCACAACATCAATGTCCGGACTGTTGAACTCTCTGATTTGATGGACGCAACTATAGAACCATTATTTGATTATGTTAAAGCTATAACGCTAGAAAGGTTTCGTGTCTTTTGAAATACTTTTCATAAATGGTAGCTGAAAGGCATGATATTTTTCTTTTATTAGCAAGTTGAATAAAATATGATTTTCAGTTTTGTTTTCTAGTATTAGCCGTATTTATCTGTTTTCTAGTATTTGTGATGAAACCAGTTGTGATCAAAGTGAGAATATGTATGACAAATCTGACCTGAATCTGTTTTATCCAGAGCCGTAAAATACTGTTTAACATGTTTATTTGCCAGGCAACCTTAAATAAATCTAGTTATAAGTCTTCTTCTTCTTATCGTGTGTGTTAGTGACTAACACTAGTGTCAGAGTTTTTAAACCGCCTTAAAGGCCTCTGACATGGTTGATGTCAAAGACATAGTGACCGGGACCGACGGCTTAACGTGCCCTCCGAAGCAAGGATCATCTTACTTATCAGACAATCAGGTGATCAGCCTACAATGTCCTAACCAAACTAGGACAACAACACAAAGTCGTTGCCCCCGCCGGGAATCGAACCCGCGACCTCCGGGTATAAGCTAAAGGCTCTAAACACTACACCACGGAGGCAGTTATGAGTAGTGGAATGTTATGTGGAATTGATATCCGTAGCGCTAGCTATTTATTATAGCTAGTTTCCAGGGTAAAAAGTTTTGCATCCTTGTCTTAGTTGGATGACAATACTGTGGACTCTTCTGATTATAAAGCCAGGATATATTTGATGGAACTAAGTTATAAATTTGACCTCATTAAGTACAACTCATTTGATTTGTCTTGACGAGCACTTTATGGTAGACGATGTGACTTGATCAATGAGTCGGAAAGTGGTCGATGGAACTCAGTAATAAAACGACGCAACTCCGTCGAGTTTGGGCTTATTTCATTTGTCTTACTAAGCACCTACTTTGGCCGTAAAGGCAATCATTTGCATTAATTATTTTTATTTTTTATTTTTTCTTCCCATGCTGGTCTGGGAGAAACGAAAAAACTTACAATGTACCAGCTGCTTCTCTTCCCGCGCAGATCGTAAAAGCCGATCGAGGGAATGGGCAAAAATGCGAATCATTTTAACAGGCGATGCGGCTAGCAACCCATCCCTGTATTGATTGCTTTTCCATCTTCTCGCCCACCATGACGCTAAAAGTGGCTTTTGAGTCTTGCGGCCCTGGGCTCTGCATAGAGCCGCAAGACCAAAAATGCTATGTCTGCCCCATTAGGGATAAAGACGTGATAGTATGTATGTATGTATGTATTTTTTATTTTTTCAAACTTTATTGTTCTAATGTACAATATACTTTTAAACGTCAGACTTAAAGCTAAGTTCATTTTCTACCAGTCAACCATAGGGATAAACAGAAAAATTATGAGGGTCACTCTGGTGACTCCTGGTCTCAAAAATAGGTCAGCTGTTGACTAACTTAACCGGATAGTGCATTAATAATAAAAGAGAGAGCGTTTGAGCTCATTTTTAGGCTAGATATACCAAAAATAGGAGGTACTGAGTAAGTAAAGGTTGATTATGTTACAATCGGCCATCTTAATATACAAGTCAAAAGTCCCAGGCGCGACTTAGAAGACTCGCAAATATTAATATTAGAGGGCTTAGCGAAGTATTGCTGTCTTATTCATTTGTAACTGAGAAGAAAGAGACGCAGACAAAACGTAATTCCGCAAAGCTGGGGAAGCCAATCGAGTGAAATGATTGCCATTGATTAGTTTTGATTCACAGTAGTGTTGTTCAAGTTGCAGCTGATATAGGTAATAACACACATGCACACTAGTACGTCTCTATCCTTAATTTGGTAGACAGAGCATTGAAGTCTAGCTACGCTAAGCCCAGGGCCGTAAGAGTCATTTTAAACCGACTTCAAAGAGATTTAGGGGTAAATTGCAAGTAGATGAATTGTACGGACTATTAATTTCTTCCAAGTATAAAAATGCACTCTATATCGAGCCTGCCGATCTCCGCATACAGTGGCACAGGGTTCCCCCCGCGCTATTCATTTTGGTGAAAGGGAGGAAAATATAGTTTATTTCGTGAAAAATAAAAACTCACCTATACCGCGTAATATAATGATGGTGTAGTAATGATACCTACACGACGTAACAAGGACTGAACGGTTCAAAATGAAGCGCGGTTTAAGTTTACTTACCTAGTTTAACATAAATAATACTTTTGATTTAAGTAAAAATGTAAAATTCCCGTGGGATTGCCAAATTACAAACCATGTGGAGTAGGTCGCGGATAACACTTTTTTCTTTCATATCAAAATCGAAATCAAAATCAAAACATCTTTATTGTGGAAACACAGGTTACAAAAGGATCTTAAAATATATACATGTGCCACTGTGACCTGCCCTTGATGGACTTCATAGACGAGAAGTAGGCGGGATCAAGCATATTATTCCTCATAAAAAGGCATAGAAATATCTTGGAATACCCCAGCAATATCGTTATGAACCGATAGAAATAACATCTGCCAGAGGGCGCGCAAGGGTCTGATCTGGGGCCGCTATAAAATGATACTTTAACTTGGGATGTCTCATTTTAACCCGCAAAAATGGAGGAATTATATTTTATAAATACATTTGACGACCTCCGTGGCGTAATGGTCAACACGCTAGACCGCCAATCCGGAGGTCCTGGGTTCGATCCCCAGTCAGGGCAAGTTGGAAAATGGCCTTTTTCAAATTGTCCTGGGTCTTGGATGTTTTTCTATATATGTATTCGTTATAAAATATAGTATCGTTGAGTTAGTTTCCCATAACACAAGTCTCGAACTTACTTTGGGGCTAGCTCAATCTGTGTAATTTGTCCCTATATATATTTATCTGTATATATTTGCGTAGCTTCCAAAAGGTTGCCAAAATGGCTAAGTCAGTCTTTTGATTTAACAGTAAAGACATGGAAATATCTTGAATGACGCTAGCAATGTCGTTATAAACCGATAGAAATACCTTCAAGCGAAAGGGTCGCCCAAGGGTCTGATCTGGGGCCGCTATAAAATGATACTTTAGCTTGGGATGTCTCATTTTTAACCACCTTCGCAAAATGAATGTTATAAACTGACTGAATCTATTTATCTTTCCAAATTAACCTTTGTAGGGTTCCGTCTTCGTTGTCTGTCCGTCTGTCTGTCACCAGGCTGTATCTCAAGAACCACGATAGCTAGACAGTTGAAATTTTCACAAATTATGTATTTCTGTTGCCGCTATAACAACAAATACTAAAAATAAAATAAAATAAATATTTAAGGGGGCTCCCATACAACAAACGCAATTTTTATAGATAATGGTACGGAACCCTTAGTGCGCGAATCCGATTCGCACTTGGCCGGTTATTATGTTTAATATGTTGATCTTATAAACAACAGTCCCAGCTCAATTTATTTATCATACGTATATTAAATGATTTATGCAAATATAAATTTAGTTGCTGCTTCATTATCTTTCATTTTATTTTTGCTTTTATTTCAATTATTATATGAAAAAAATCTTTGAGCTAGTTTGAAGATGAATCCTGAAGGTGTCGTAAACCCAATCCGATGGAATCATGAATCGTTTTTTGCTTGGAAATGCTGCTGCTTGGAAAATCTTGCAAATAAATATTTACAGTATGTCTGGAAACACATTTAGAAAAAAAAAAATAACAAGCACAAACTCATAGCGTCTTATTATAAAACGCAGAATAACTTTGTTACTTATTATCCGACCAAATCAAGTTGACATTTTCAGATGAGACAGTTGCATATTATTAGATGTCAACTTGATTTGAACAAAGTTATTCCGCATTTTATAATAAGACGGTATGAGTTGGTGCTTGTTATTTTTTTTCTAAAGTGTTTCCAGACATACTGTTAATATTTATTTGCAAGATTTTCCAAGCAGCAGCATTTCCGAGTAGAAAACGGTTCATGATTCAATCATATCTTTAAAATTATATCGCTCCGATTGCTCTGGTAATGCGGAATTATCTGATTGCATCAATAAATTGATGATAGCGCCACACGAATCTCTGAGAATATCGCCATCTTGAATTTAAAAATATAAAATCCAAATTTGGTGTTATTTGAAGCTGATTTTTTGCAGTTGTGTTACATATCTTAAGGGTCCCCCGACCCTAGACCAAAATACAACTTTCCATACAAACGTAGTCTACGTTATATTTCAAAACGACATGTCCGATTTCGGCAAAATTTTGTAATTTCAAAGATATTGCAATTATCTAGGTTTATAACTAGTTTCCGACGGTAAAAATATGAACTTGAAATAGAATATAGTGTTTTATATCATTTTTGACCATTAGTATGGGAAACTTCTAAATCGTTTTATTTTCTTTCCAGTTCATAATTTTACAATAGGAAACCAGTTATAACCCTAGATAATTGCAATTTCTTTACAATTACCAATTTTTACCGGAATCTGACACGTGGTTTCAAAATTAAACGTAGACTACGTTTGTATGGAGAAGTCTAGGGTCGGGGGACTCTTAAAATATAGGAACTTGCTTTCTTGTTGCTCGCGTTAAAAAACCGCATCAAAATCGGTTCTTTCGAGCGGTACGATGCCACAGACAGATCGACAGACGTTAGTGTCAAACTTATATAACCTCTCTTTCTTTATCGGGGGTTAAAAAGTACGGTTACGTAAGGTTTTTCTCGAGTTATATCGGCCAATATGAAAGGAAAACATTTAGCCCATTTACTACTCTACTTTACGAGTCCTTTCATCCAATAAGGTACAGCAATTTTCACCGTACTATAGTTTAACATTTTATGTCTTTTTTATTTCTTATACATCATAAATTTCATGAAATTCCTATATTGGGTAGCTATTTTACTGGTTTTATGCTCTAAGCTGGGTGAAGTCGTGGAGTAAGTTAATAGATTTTTACGTTTAGAAGCAGTAGTTTTAAAGCTTTGTGACCAATGACACTGTTTCGTTTTGTGACCAAGTGTTATAAGACCAAGAATATCGCCCAGTGGCGTTCCGACAAGACATTCATAAAAATAGTAAATGATGAAGTTCTGAAGCAATATCATCTAAAAATGACAAGCCAAGTGCGTGACGGACTACGCGCAATGTAGGGTTCCGTAGTTACGAATGCCCACTTCGAGTTTACGCGACTTTCTATCTATATACAACCGTTTAGCAGATAGAGGGAGGCACTTGTTTCTAGCAAATATTTTCAGTAATGGATACCTAAATCGAATAATGATGATCACAAGCTTACTTCCAAGCTACAATTTTGAAATACTTAAGACCCATTACACGGTGCAAGTTTCTTGCGTGTTGCATACAATTGTATTGAAGCAATAAATGATTTGTATGGCTGACATTTCGTTTAGACCATGCAAGTTGTCTATTGCTGCAATAAAATGGCATGCAACGGGCAAGAAACTTGCACCGTCTAAATGGGCCCTTATTCAACGATGGGTCAGTCGAGAAAAAAACTGACCTCCACTTTACTTGTAGGTTACTGTAAAATCTTTTTATCGAATTTTATTTTACCACTTTCTTGGCATGATTAATATACAAACCCGTGCCAAATTACAGCTTTCTAGCACTTAAATCTCTGAGTGAAACCGCATACGGACAGATAAACATGGCCAAAGGGTTTTTTGTTTACCACGGAACCCTAAAAAGGGGATCCTGACACCATAACTTTATAAACTTAGATGCTCTTTATCTTTGCAATTTGATAGTAATTACATCAATCATGAATAAAGTGTGTCCATTATATTGGATAAATCTAACTGGGGGTCTAAATATAACATTTTAATGACCCAGTCGTTATCAGTGTTGACAACCGAATCCCTTTTCTAAAAAGTAGGTTAAAACTCATGTTCCCTCGTTTTCACCCAAATCTAAATAACAGCGTAGCAATTTGTTCCCCGATCGGCTGTAAACGAAACTTGTAAAAAATTCAGAAGGCACTTAATGAACTCCTTATGAAAAATCAATATGACGCAATCTTGCTGTATTTTGTAACTTCAAGTGTGTCGAAACTCTTCGCAAAGCTGTCGCCCTTAAAAACGGTGCCAATCTCCGGGCTCGAATTATCATCAGCGACATGAAGTCGATAGCTAGACAAAAGCCCTTCCAAGGTTTCCTACTCTATCTTATTATTTATTGAGCAAGGGTTGACTTCGAACGTCAACGTGAAAATTGACTTATTAAACTTTAGAGTAGAAAATGGCAATTTTTCATTTGAGTTCAATAAAGGAGAAGGTTATCAATTGGGATATAGGTATATATGTTTTTTTATCTTTCTTTTTACCCGAAGAAACCCGGACTTTTTTTGTTTGAAAGGGCAAATTTGTGACGTAGTCCTCTAGAAATTTTTATTAAATTGGTTGTGTAGTTTGGCAATCATTTTGGCCCGCATTTGGGTGTGTGAAATTTCTAGATCATTCGCGGGGAGCCATTTACACAAGTCGATGTGGCACGCATTCGGGGTGTAAGAGAATTCCGTAACGCACGCGGGGAGATGTTTTTACTAGTCGATATGATAACCACAGATGACGAAATATTTCAAATTTTTATCGATACGTATATATATACTAGCCGAAGCCCGCGACTTCGTTCGCGTGGACTTAATGTCTCTGGAAAATGCTCATCAGGCTGAACAACTTTTACTAAGGCGGCATTTTTATATATCTTATAGTTTAGCTGGACCATTATGGTTCTGCATCAGGCGTTCCATTTTCCTAAACCATTTATACCCTATATGCTGCCCAGGCTTAATAGCTATGTAACAAAAAAAGTTTCATTCGAATCCGTCCAGTATTTCCGGAGATTAGCGTGTACAAACAGACAAACAGACAGACATTTTTTTTAAATTCTTACTCTATTACTACATCTCCATCACCCCCAATATTTATGATATTATGATATACGTATCGATAAAAATACTACATTTCATTTTAGGGTTCCGTACCTAAAGGGTAAAAACGGGACCCTGTTTCTAAGACTCCTCCATCCATCCCTTCGTCCGCCCTTCTGTCTGACTTTTGTCATGTCTCATGGACCCTAATAAATAGATAGACAGCTGAATTTTTCACAGATTATTTATTACTGTGGCCGCTATAACAACAAAGCTAAAAACAGAATAAAATTAATATTTAAATGGTACTCCAATAGTACAACAAACGTGATTATAGATAATGGTACTGAACCCTACGTGCGCGAGTCCGACTCGCACTTATTAGTTTTATGCACACAAGTGCGAACTTTTCTTTATGTTCTGTTTTGTATTTGCTAGTTTTTTTCATAGATGGAGATTAAACATTTTTACTTTTGGGGATATACGTAAATCTCTCGCTTCACTAAGGATTCCGCCGTAGAATCACTTGCTACGCTAGTGATTTAACTGTGGAGTCCATCGTTTTAAAGTCCCTAACGCCCTCGCGTTAAAAATATTACCTTTACCCCTTGTAGCACAAAACTATTTTTCTTTTTTGTTTCTTTGTAAGTATTTTTAACTAATGCAACATTTCTAATTAAGTACCACGTTTTCATTTCCACGCCGCTAAGAGCTTTTTAATTCCACTGCCAATGAAAACAGGCCGTTGTTTGCCGAACAATGTAACAATTAATTATGAAGAAAATATTGAAACTCGGTAAAAATTATTACGTTCTTACCTATAATAAAAACATATATATTTTTTATACATATCGAGTTAAGTATTAATTAACTAGTTAGCTTTACTTGAAGTTTCTTTCGCACATTAGCTAAGTTTCGCAAATGTACGTAGAAAAGCTTCACGTTCTCACTTTAAACTATAAACAGTAGTTCATTAAATGGTTTGAAGGGTTATCTAAAGCTTGATCAAGACACAATTTTAAATGACATCTCCGTTTCTTTTTAAATGATTTATTTTTGTCCGGATCCGGAAAATTCAGGTAGCCACAGAATTAAAACGTGATAGTTGAAAATGAGTAATGATTGCATAAGAGGCACCCACTGAGCCATTACCGCAAAAAATAAAGGTTGTAAGCCCACAAAGGATCCTGGGATCGATCCGCAACAAAACAATTGGGAAAAATAACAAAAGTTTGACGGCGCCCACTCAGGTGGAAGCGACGGAATAGGGAAAATGTTAAAACCGTTTTGTGTCACGTTTTTCAACATTAGGGACAAATTGTTAATAAGTCTTCTTATGTTTTGTTTAAAAGAAAAAAATCGTTAAGTCTTAAAAATTGTTGAAATATACGCTTTTACTAAAGTTTATCTTGTCTTTTTTGTCAACATAAGATTATTTATTCAAACATTAGGGCCAAACTGGTAATAAGTCTTCTTATGTTTTGTTTAAATAAAACAAAATTGTTTCTTGTTTAAAATTGTTGAAATATACGCTTTTTTTTCAATTTTATCTTGTTTTTTTATGTCGATAAAAGATTGTTTTTTGAGACAGAGAAAAGAATTTCTTTTGATAAATTCTTTAAGCGCTTTGGGCATGCATGGAAAGCATTTTTTGAGATAGAAAAAATACTATTGATCTCGCGACACCGTTACCGACACCAAGATTTTACTTCTGTGCCACTGTTGTTTTTGATTTAATTGTTCCAGATTATAT
This sequence comes from Acrobasis consociella, assembly GCA_963555685.1. Lineage (NCBI taxonomy): Eukaryota > Metazoa > Arthropoda > Insecta > Lepidoptera > Pyralidae > Acrobasis > Acrobasis consociella. Next base: position 1,910,370 of record OY743104.1, on the reverse strand, counting down.
TTTTGTACAAGAAAAACATTATTTTAAAGTTAGTAAATGATTAAGGCGTCGCTTTGTAAAATAAGTAGGTGAGTAAATATAATATATTTTGCTGTCCACATAGGTGAATTGACTTAACAAGGAGAAATCAAATCCTGTTTAATTTTGTTACATTAACATTGTTAACATTGTAGACAAATTGGTACTATTCAACATATATTAATTTTTAAAAGAAATAAAATCGTTAAATGGAATTGTTGAAATATCCGATTGTATTTAATTTTATTTATCTTATTTTTTTGTATTATCTTCTTTATCATTGAAATATTATTTTTTGAGAACAACAAAATATTTTTTTTTGATTCGGATGTTTTATATTTTTTGTACAAAAAGGACCATTTTTTTAGTTTTTTCATCATTTTTAAATCTTTTTGTAAACAAATTAGTGACTATATTAAAAGTGTACCATGCAAATATGATATATTTTGCTGTCCCCATAGATTAAATCGACGTAACAAGGAGATAATTTCTTCTTTTTTAATTCGGATGTTCTAGATGTTTTTTGTTCAAAAAGTACCAACTAAACATACTTTTTTTTAGTTTTTGATCAATTTACGTCGTTTACTTCTTTTTCTAAATAAATACCTTGCCTTTATTTATTATATTTATTTGACGTTACAGGGAGAGCAAATCCTGTTTTATTACGTCACGTTTATCGATATTGTGACGTGAACGTTTTGTTTAGAAGAACGATTTCGTAATTAAATGTTGCCATTCAATCAGAAGAACTCTAATTGAAACATATTTATGTAATCCGTCGGCTCACGTTTTTCTTTTCAAATTTAATTTGTGTACATAAGTACACAGTTTTTGTACAATGTACATTTGATAAACCTTTCTAAAAATCAGTGTTCAAACGTGGAGGTATTTTTTTTCCAAAAAGGTACATTATAATTATTTTATAAACGTTACAATTAAGATTTTTTTGATATATTATGTCCTTTAACTAAATTTAAAGTTTAAAAACATACTTAATTTATAATCTTAAATTGGTTTTGTTTAAATTTTTTAAACCTTACTTAATTTATAATCTTAAATTAATTTTGTTTAAATTTTTAAAATTGTATTTATGTTTAAAAACAATTAAATCATTTTAGTCGAGGAAAACGCCATAAGTTTGTACGATAATTTTAAATTCCGAAACGTTGAAAATATTCGAATACCTAGTAACCTAATAAAAAAGTCAATGAAAAAAAATAGTTTTAAAATGCCGAAAACCGTAAATGCACGCGCATTTCAAATTCTCCGCGTTCCGAAGACGTAGAAATTAACCAGCCAGCAAAAAAATCATTATCTGAAAAAGAGGTTACAAAAGAAAATTCAAAAAAGGAATCTTACCTTAGTCCGCGCGCAAACTCGCCGGCAACTTTACCGCGACCGAACGAACGCTCGACACGGCAAGCGGGCGACGCACGAATGGCCGACCCGCTGCCGCTCTGTCCCCGCCGACCAATCTGTTGCTCGACGCATGCGTGTCCCAGCCTCCTGCGAATTTGCAATTATCATCTCTTTAGGTGCGCCCGACTGCACTCAGAATACAGTGTTAATGCCTACTTTACATGACCAGATCGGATACAATAGGCCGAGCGGGGAAGGGATGTAACTCTGAAAATGCTTGAATATTTTTCTACTGCTAGGAATAACATTTCTCTTTACCTCTAAAAAAATATCAGATTTCTCTGTTCATATAATTTAATGTATAAAAATATTCATTCTAAATCACGTAAAATTTTCTTTGCCTAAACCGTTTGACGTATTTTTTTTTATTTGACTACATATTTAAGGCGCTACCTTCATTTTCCGAGGTCCAGTGCTCTCCCGATTTGAAATAAATCAATTGAACGGAGATTTCATTTAAAATTTCATTTGGCCACGCCCTATTTAACCATTTGAACTACTTTATGAACTACTGTTTACAGTTCAATGAATGAACGTGAAGCTTTTCTTCACGCATTAGCTAAGAGTGGCCGTTAAAAACTTCACTTTCTTCATCACGTTAAAAGTAGCTTCTTAGTGTCGCGGCCCTGAAGTGCCATTTTCGAAACGCAAAGTCACTAAACAAAAGGTTTTTCTATAGGAAATCCATTATTTAAATAAAAAAAACCTGAGAGGTGTCAAGGGACACCCGAATAGAACGAAGTTCGAGAGCGAGAGAGACAGAGTAATACGCGCACGCCGCACGGCTTTCTTTTGGTCTTAATTTTTTCCGTCTAGCCCCATTTCGCAACGCGCGATAAGGGACTTCGTTCCAAAAAGTTCAACGTCTCAAAACTTTCAAAAAATGCACACACAGTGATGTGCTTAGAACCAAGGCCCAAAATGCTATTTCTGCCCCATTAGGATTAAAAACGTGAGAATGTGTACTTGCCCTAATAGGTACATTTATTTAAAACACGGATTATACTCGGGGCTTTTTTACACCAATTTACAATATTCCGCAGACATTACCATGCGACAATAACAATTTTCCACCGAAATTGTAAATTTAAAGTTTTCCGTTGAATTATTCAACACGGTCGCGCGTCACTAGGTGTCCTGAAGGTAAACTTGACATGTTTTTGTATAATGTGATAAGACATATTTCGTACCAAATATAGAATGCCTAATACCTTCATACATCGAAATCTGATTTTATCCGACAGCGTGCTAAATAATTTTAGGCATAATAATAATATTGGCGCCATCCGCATCTTCATGGATAGTTTAAACCTATAAGGGAGTAAACATACTTCTTCTTCTTATCGTGTGTTTTAGTGACTAACACTAGTGTCAGAGTTTTTAAACCGCCTTAAAGGCCTCTGACATGGTTTTAGGTAACGACCAATGTCAAAGACAGTGACCGGGCGGGACCGACGGCTTAACGTGCCCTCCGAAGCACGGATCATCTTACCTATCGGACAATTAGGTGATCAGCCTACAATGTCCTAACCAAACTAGGACAACAACACAAAGTCGTTGCCCCCGCCGGGAATCGAACCCGCGACCTCCGGGTATGAGCCAGACGCTCTAACCACTACACCACGGAGGCAGTTAGTAAATGTACTAATCAATGTAAAAACCTTTTACTATGGGAACTTTTTCCTTATTTTTTTGTAATAGTAGGTATTAGTTTTGTATGGAGCTGGTTTTTTGCGATTTCCGTGATGGTCCCCTAGTAAAAGTTGTGCACATTGATTAGTACGATTACTCCGTTATGGGTTGATGTTTTTTTATTGTAAAATATTTATGGCCAATAATAATTTTTACAATCATCATAACCTGATTTCCCGCGATTTTTTCCTTACCATCTAGACAAGATATTTTTCTTCATTCCCAGCGTGAAAAAAATATAAAATTTGCGTTGTAGTAAAACGGCAAAACAATATTCTCCATCTGGGTCAGTCGGGTAAAAATTAAATTAAAGGAAACGGAAATAAAAGGCTCGAAATGGCGACTGCTGCAGACAGCTAGCGGCCGCCATTTCATATTGATGTAGAAATCCGCGCGAATTTATCCAATCAGCACTGACTGCCCCTGATTGAGCAATTCAAGATGGCTTCCGTTTTCGTGATTAATTTTACTAAATTCATTTATTTACGAAAAAAGCAACCGATTTCATTTTAAATCGACTTTCAAAAAAGATTTATTTTTGAAAGTCAAGAAAGATTGTTTTGGTTATCGATTCGTCGCCATCTTTTTTTATGTATGTTTACCGAGTATTCGGAAACACCTTGACCGATTTGGGATATTATTTATTTAAAAGGGTCTTGCGAGGTGGTATAATAGAAATAATATGACAATCGGTTGTGTAATTTGGGGTGAAGTCGATTTTTAGTTATGTCGATTAACTCATCGTTTAAGGCAGTCTTTCCCAAAGTGGGCGATAACGCCCCCTTGTGGGCGCTGCAGGTCTCAAGGGGGGCGGTAAGAGACCCAGAAAGAAAATGTTTTTTTTTTGCTAGGAGCTTTATTTAGCTAGGAGGACGTGGATTTAGTGCTGTGACAACACTGCTTACTAAAAAGAGAAATCGTTTGCTTGTTACCGAACGTGGCGACTTGCGACTGTTCTTGAGTAAATTGGAACCTGATATCAACAAACTTATTAAACAGCATCAGATTCATCCTTCACATTAGTTTTTATATAAGGATTGATTATTTTAGTTATACATACATACATACATACATACTATCACGTCTTTATCCCTACTGGGGCAGACAGAGCATTTTTGGGTCTTGCGGCTCTATGCAGAACCTAGGGCCGCAAGACTCAAAAGCCACTTTTAGCGTCATGGTGGGCGAAAAGATGGAAAAGCAATCAATACAGTGACGGGTTGCTAGCCGCATCGCCTGTTAAAATGATTCGCATTTTTGCCCATTCCCTTGATCGGCTTTTACGATCTGCGCAGGAAGCAGCTGGTATTTAGTTATATTTTTAATAAAAGATACTCTGTTTTAATACTATAAAGTTGCGTTTCAATAATCATTCTTATTGGCAGGTGGAGCCCGTAAGAGTTAACTTGAGACCTAAGCGCCGTTGTATGTTACCTACTGCGCTCAGGTTTCAAGTTGCGGATTATAGTAAAAGTTTCGTTTAGAATTCTCCGTTAATATACATATATAGGTCACAATAATTAATTAATTTAATTTGAAGTTAGAGTGGTTTTTTAAATAGGTGAAAAAATGGGGGCGCTAAAAAAATATTTATTCTCAAAGTGGGCAGTAGACAAAATAAGTTTGGGAACCACTGGTTTAAGGTATCGTTGAATAGTTCTTTTTAATATATTGTGAGTATGGGAACACCATTTTTCGATTCAGGGATCCGTTAGTATATATATATAACGAAGCTTAAAGGAATAGGTATTAGTAGAGCTAAGCAGCGTTTACAAATTAAACATTTATAGGCGATCAAATTATAAAAATTACTTGAAAAAGGAAAATGTTATACACATATAATAGAAAAATAGTTTTTAGAGCCGGGAGGTGGCCATAGGTACTCTGTAATGAAACGTCGTAACCCTATCGTGTTTAGACTCATTTTGATTTAGAAGTTTTTGTGTTGAACTTTTACATTTTACATAAAAACTCATTTTTAAAATTTTTATTTTTATGTAATTTCTTGTTTTGAGTTTTTTGAACACTTTGACTGCCAGCATGGCAGGTAAAATAGATTTTTTATTATTTGTGCGATACCAGGTGAGCGTCATGGCGTATAAAGACTTCCTTTACTATTAAATCAAATCAATTTATTTCAGGTAACATAATATTAGTTACAATATTAAAAGGTTCGTAATACCACAGAATAAATACTTTACAGACTAGGATTCGAATAAATAGGGGTGACGACAGGGTCAGAAAAGTATACATACATACATATATACTATCACGTCTTTATCCCTAATGAGGCAGACAGAGCATTTTGGGTCTTGCGGTTCTATGCAGAGCCCAGGGCCGCAAGACCCAAAAGCCACTTTTAGCGTCATGGGGGGCGAGAAGATGGAAAAGCAATCAATACAGTGATGGGTTGCTAGCCGCATCGCCTGTTAACATGATTTGCATATTTGCCCATTCCCTCGATCGGCTTTTACGATCTGCGTGGGAAGAGAAGCAGCTGGTACATTCTAAGTCAGAAAAGTATGATTGTAATTAGTTCGTCATTTAGATTTTCTAAAAATAATTTATTTTCAGTTTATCAAAAAAAAAAAACAGAGCATCTAAGTCTCTAAGTTCCAGTGGGAGCTTGTGACTTCCCATCTATGTGAAACTCGTACCTAGCCGTGACGTCATACGAAATTTAAATGCGCTGTATGTTCGTCATACATTGGGCGTCTTCAAGTTCTCACTGAATTTAACTCGTAAATAATGTAGACGCCTAGAGGGTATTAATTAGGACCATGTCGGGCCGCTTCCAAAGCAGGTAAGGGGATTTTACACCGTATATAATATATAATAATATGTCGCAGGAAATTCTATTTCGCCCGTATACAAACGGCGACGCCCGTTCACAACATAAATCTGTTTGAAAAATGCCTGACGCCGTCTGTAAATATACATTTACACAATTCGTTCCTTCAAATGGTATGCACGCACGTACGTACAGGGTCTACCAATATATACTCGATGACCTCCGTGGCGTAGTGGTCATCATGCTAGTCCGCCACTCAGAGGTCCCGGGTTCGATTTCCGGTCAGGGAACTTGGAAAATGGCCTTTTTCAAATTATCCTGGGTTTTGGATGTTTATCTATATATGTATTTGTTATAAAATATGGTATCGTTGAGTTAGCATCCCATAACACAAGTCTCGAACTTACTTTGGGGCTAGCTCAATCAGTGTAATTTGTCCCTATATATTTTTTTTATTTATTTATACTGAAACTATTGTGAGGAGCTCAATGGCACGGCGGGAGTGCGCATTACTAGCGCTTTCGCAAGCGACGCCAGGCGTGGTCCGCACTGGGATGGGTGACCACAAGTAGCATAAAAATTTCTTGAGCTCCTCCGTGCTCCGGAAGGCACGTATAAGCCGTTGGTCCCGGCTGTCATCATCAAGCTTTGTCAGATGCCTTTAGGCAGCCTAAAAAATCTGATGCCTGTGTTGGCCACTTACACACACGAAAAACAAACAAACAAATTTTAAGGGTGAAGGTATATCGTAATATAAAAAAAATATTATTGTGAGAGGCCTGTAGTCCAGCTTTCACTGAAAAAGCTGTAAATAGCTTTGAAGCTTACAAATAACTTGAAGAGGTAAACAATATCTCAATGTCTTATTTTCAATATTTTTATCATTACCCTACTTTGGATTCAGGAATATTATTGTACCCTTTAAGTAAAACATTTTAGCACTTTGCGCCTAAATCTTTACCTTTAACGTCACTCAAAGGCACTGGGATTGTGAATATTTTAATACCTTTCGCCACGTTTCTAAGAGTTTTCTTCGTATACGATGTTAGTAAAGGGTAAATATTATTTATTAATATTTATAAATAATTCACATCATTTGGTTTGACATACTAACATACATAAATGTCCAGCAGTGGACTTCCTGTGGCTGATATGATGATGATGAAGTTATTAATACATAAAAAAACAACAAAAAAGATATCGATGAATTAACATATAGAAGTAATAAACAAATAAACAAATAAACATCCTCGTCCATTTGAGAATTCGGTTATAAATGGAAATAAGATAACTGCCTCCGTGGTGTAGTGATTAGAGCGTTTGGCTCATACCCGGAGGTCGCGGATTCGATTTCCGGCGGGGGCAACGACTTTGAGTTGTTGTCCTAGTTTGGTTAGGACATTGTGGGGTGATCACCTAATTGTCCTGTCCGTTAAGTAAGATGATCCGTGCTTCGGAGGGCACGTTAAGCCGTCGGTCCCGGTCACTGTCTTTGACATTGGTCGTTACCTGAAACCATGTCAGAGGCCTTTAAGGCGGTTTAAAAACTCTGACACTAGTGTTAGTCACTAACACACACGATTAGAAGAAGAATGGAAATAAGAGATTTTTACTTCATGTATCTATTAAGTACAAAGCAACAGCGAGAAAAGGATTATTGTCGCAAGATGCGACTTAAGCCGGTTGTAAAACTTTTCACACGACTGCATTCCCAAGGAGCAATATTTTTATTTACTTTTTTAGATTTTCAACCATAGAAAAATTAATAAAGTTCTGCCTACGTAACACTTGAACGCCCCCAAGATGCAAACGGAAACGCACTAAGTAAATACTTCAAAGCCTCCACAAGCCGGAAGTGATGTAGGCAGATAGTTAGCAAGACTGAGAGTCAGTCAACAAGAGCGTGCAAGTAATAATTAACTCCCGCCCTCTGCTTCGAACTCTAGACAACTACGTACAAACACTGACAAATATACAAATAGATAACATCAACATCTTTCGACGAATCTGACTCAGCTGGGCACTGGGTAGCGTTACAGAACACAGTATGGGAAACTACGCAGTGTCTTCTCGGCCAAAATACCTTAGTGCCACAAGTATAATTATTATATTTATTTCCAGAAAATACCCAGCTACCAATAGCTGGGCAAAAATTGAATTATTTGGTAGTGTTAAAAAAATAAAACATTACAAAATAATACCATAAATTGTCATTGATCATATTTATTTTCAAAATTTTTAGATAAATTATCAGTTTATATTGTATTTAAAACAAATCCCATAAAAAATTGATATTTTGACATTTAGAAAAAAGGATCAGATTCGAGTTGTTGGAAAGTAGTGTTATGTTATGTACAAAGAACGAATGTTATTGCACATTACACGGTTTTGTGCAAAGAATCTTTTTTCCTAATATATTGCTGGTAATGTAATGTAAATAAACTATAGTTAGAAATCAATTTGTCATTTAGAAAAGTAGTCAAATTCTGGTTGACATCTTTTTTTTTAAATTTGTTGTTAATAGTAACCTTTTTCATAATATTTTTTTATTATTTCAATATTTCTTTATAAGTAAAGTGCAAACTTATTAAGGCCTGTTACCATAATCTAACCAAGATTTTTTTGTCGGCACCCCCGGAGTGCCATTTTTTTTGCATGTATAGTCCTAGGCTGTTCGGTGTCTATTTAGATATAACGTGTTCGGTAGTTATTTGATTCGGGACGAACCAAGTTTGTTCTGTCAAAGTGGAATGTTTGTGACTTGGATTTTGTTACGTACTATCAAGGCACTGTATGATAGAATAATATGCTATGAAGAGTATTTAATATCAAGTTTAAAAATATATTATTTTTATTTTTATTTTTATAGACTGCTGAATTTTTTACAGGTGATGTATTTCTGTTGCGGCTCTTTTGCGGCTATAACAACAAATACTAAAAACAGAAAAAATTATGAAGTGAGCCTGCCATACAACGAACGTGATTTTTTATATATAATGGCACGGAACCTTCATGCGCCAGTACGACTCGCACTTGGCTAATTATTTTGATGTGAGAATCCTTTAAAAATAACAATATAGGTATAGATTGTGACTATGTGTAAGCTAAGATGTTATCTACAATTATATGTTCATAACATAGAATGGACATACCCGTAAGAAACCAAACCACAGGCTTATACTAGACCACTACAGTATTATACATACTATCACGTCTTTATCCCTAATGGGGCAGACAGAGCGTTTTGGGTCTTGCGGTTCTATGCAGAGCCCAGGGCCGCTAGACCCAAAAGGCACTTTTAGCGTCATGGTGGGCGAGAAGATGGAAAAGCAATCAATACAGTGATGGGTTGCTAGCCGCATCGCCTGTTAACATGATTTGCAATTTTGCCCATTCCCTCGATCGGCTTTTACGATCTGCATGGGAAGAGAAGCAGCTGGTACATTCTAAGTTTTTTTATTTCTCCCAGACCAGCATGGGAGCCCAGACCAGCATGGGAGTTATTCCACGTCATATACATATAAAGAAATTAAATCATTCTGATTTCACCACCGTTCATCATTCACTCCACTGCTGGACATAGGCCTCCTCCCAGGTTTTCCCATTTCCGTTTAATTCGCCGCTGTTACCGTTGCGTAAAGGATACTCGTTTTATGCTAGCGGCTAGTATCGCTCCGGACTCTAGTAAGGATGCCATGCATTTGAAATATCGCGGATATTTTATAAAACTTAAATATCAAAAATATTAAATAGTTTTACAAAATATACATTAGCTAGAATGTGAATTATATTTATTGATTATCAAATTAACACTAGGTCGCAGACCGAGCGATGCGAGCCCGAAAGGCGAGCTGAGAGGCGAGGGCGAAGCCCGAGCCACTAAGCGTCGCGACGTTTTTTTTTTCTCGGCAATTTAAGATGGCCACCTAAAGTCAACTGCTTGCGATTTGACTGAAATTCAATCTTCATGTATTTTGAGCCGATAAATCCAAATTTGTAATTTTTTTTTGGTATCTTAGATGGCGTATGGATTTAAAAATTAAACGTATTTTATTAGAAACGTCTCACTAAGAGTTCGGTCACCCAAATACAAAATTTCTAAGGCCTGAAATTTTTGTATGTATGGAGGTAAAGCACCTCGCGGATCTCGAATCTTCAAATTCGTCGAATCGTGAAATTTTGGATCCAAGATGGCCCCCTACACATTTTTTCATGTTTCCTCAACAGACTGCAATTTTTAAACAGTTTCTCAGCTGCACGAAAATCCGAAAAGCTAGTGTCACGCTAATCTTTAAAATTTCTAGACGAATATTCACGCTGTTTTCAATAATAGATTAAGCTCGGCTTAGAGCAAACATACAACGTGGAAGGGACATACCCATAATAAATAGAACCACATGATATACTAAATCACTATATCATAATGTTATGTTGTATTGTTATCTACTGTATTTTTGAAGTGTCCTTTCTGTACAATAAAGAATTTACAAACAAACAAACAAACATAATGAACATAAAAAAACAGTCAAAAACAAAAAGAAACGACGTTCCGCACAGGGGGGGGGGGGGGGCGCACAGTTTTGTATGAAATGATTTTATTTTATTATACTATAATGGTATACTAATATAGTCCGTGGTTCGATTTACTATGGGTATGACCCATTGTATAAGCTTTGCTTCATTAAAATGTGATATTAGGAAAAAAACTCCGTAAGTCTTAGATTTCACGCATATATAAAGTCTAACAAAATATACTGAAACCACGTAAAGGGTGAAAACAGACCATGATACTAAACAACTTTCCCCAAGGAACATGTATCGAAATATGGAAAGTAATTGTTGGCCTCCCATACAAGTTGACCGATCAGCTGATCCGAGTTTGGGCCTTCGCTAAGTTACGCGAGCGCACGCGGCGGGTTTCGGTCTATCTCTGTCACAAACTCTAAATGCGAAAGAGATAGCAGAATCCGACGCGGGTCACCTGTCCCTGTCGCACGTATTGTTTGTGACAGAGATAGACTAAACCCGCCGCATGCGACGGCGTAACTCAGCGAAGGCCCTTTGAATGGATGCCAAAAATTATTTTTCATATGTACTTTGGGGAAAGTAGTTCAGTGTAACGGACTGAATTCACCCTTAAAATAGTTTCAGTATTTTTAGTTAGACCTTAAATAAAGAAAATGCGTGTTTATGGTCTCAATATGGTAACCCTACCGGCGGAGGGGAGTAAAGGAAGCGAGGGGAGGGAGGGTCCAGCAAGGTAGACGTCACAAACTGCATCAATCAATTATTCCAGAGTGCTTCCTCATTAAATTGTGTCGTCGTGTGAGACACGCCTTTTTACCTAATTGCTAATGTAGGGTTAGCAGAGGAAGTGGATGTACTACAATTTTTTACCTCGTTTCAGCTAATTGGATAGGCAATTTTCTACAAACAAAATGCCTAGTTAGATATATGATGATATATCTTAGCAACCTTGTGGAAAATCCACCTGTCCCACCTAAGTAACGGTGTACCCATTTGAAATGAGTGTAGTAAAGGTCGCAGAGCAAAAGACTGAATAGAGGAAGAGAATAAATTTATATATTACACAATAGAACTGATTAGGTGTACAAAAAATACAAGTACCTACTTAGATGTTATTAGTATGATAGCAGAAGTGAAAAAGGAATGAGTCAAAATGATGAGACAGGAATGAGTCTGGAATTTAAAAATAGAATTTAGAAATTAAATTTAAAGAAAATTTATAAAAGAAAAATGATTGCAAAAATATATATTAGGATTTTTTTATAATGCCTGGGCATTATTGGAACGAAGTTCTTTATCGCGCGTTACGAAAGGGGGCTAGACGGAAAAAATTAAGACCAAAAGTTGTAACGACACTTTTTGCTATACTTGTAAGCCGTGCGGCGTGCGCATTTTTTTCTGTCTCTCTCTGTCTCTCTCCTAATTAATCGAAAGGAACTTCGTTCCATCCGGGTGTCCCTTGACACCTCTCAAGTTTTTTTAATAACTACTGCGCCCTGCGGTATAAATTTAAAAAGTAGCCTATGTGTTAATCCAGGTTATATCCTGCATAGGTACTGCATTTTATCAAAATTGGTCCAGCCGTTTGCGCGTGAAATGTTACAAACATACAAACACACAAACTTTCGTCTTTATTATATTAGTGTGATGACAAGTTACTTTGGGCTAAGTAATATAAACATCACGAGCCCTCTCCAACCCGTCTGGCCAGCGTGGAGAGTGTAGGCCAAATTCTCTGGCTGCCCTGGCCAAATATGGCTCTAGAAGCAAGCGTACAGACTAAAAAGAGCAGATGATGATGATGAGGTAACGATTGAAAATTAATACACTCAAAATTATTGGCTTCATATATGTATGCGTATAGAATTATAATGACATCAAGACAATAGTGTCATTCATTAATCAAAGGTTTGTCTGCGAATATTTTCCTGCACTAATCAGTAATATGTAAACATGCATATGTGCATGTGTATGTGAATTTGAACATAGTACCTAGCTTTTGTAAGTATATACTTACTATAGGTGATTTTTTATTAGTTTTGGAGCCAAAAGCCACTTCATAGGCATCGTTAGTAAGACCTAATTAGCAAGTCAAAATAAAAATTCAGGAACAAAAAATGTTGACTAAAATTCGAAAGCAAAATTGTGAGATCAATTAGTAGTACCGCCGCCATACAACGCCCGCGGCCGGCTGAGGTCATCGACATCCACGCACGCAGCTGTTTTGGCCGGCATAACTACGTGGTCTCGATCGAAAATCATTTACGCAACTTTTTTATCTTATGACATACAGAAATTGGGATTACGTATATGGATAGATGAATTTATTTACTATACGACATTTTTTTTCCAAAACCAATGAAAAGTCAGCGTGTATATCAAAGAAAATGTAAAGATGAGGACCTAAATGGCGGTTTATATCAACTCTTTCTCAACAAAACCAAACTAAATTATATGTTTGTAAGTCTAGTAAGTATATCATTCATATGCATTCATTTTTAAAAAGTAGCAGTTTCTATATTGTTGAGTGGAAGAAATTGCTATGCGATAAGTACGCCTTGGTATCATAACTCTGTCTTCTTTTTTTCTATTTTTTTTTTGTATTTCTTTTTGTTTATGCTGCAATAAAAAATATTTGAATTGTGTTTTATTGAAAAGGGCTAACTTACAGGTATGATCACTAGTTTACGCATCGAGCGGAAGTATTATGCATTTTTTTAATATATTGCTACTTTCACCAGAAATAAATATAAATATATAAGAACAAATTGCACTGATTGATCTAGCCCAAAAGTAAATTTGAGACTTGTGTTATTTGGTACTAACTCAAAATGTACTATTATTTTATAACAAATACATAAATAGATAAAAATCCAAGACCCAGGACAATTTGAAAAAGGTCATTTTCCAACTTGCCCTGACCGGGGATCGAACCCAGAACCTCAGGGTGGCGGACTAGCATAGTGACCACTACGCCACGGAGGTCGATGTTAATTACGAAGAAATGTTTCCTAATTGGCAAATTAACACACGTGAATGCCACTGCAATCCCCCGCCTAGAATTATAAGCTGCACACTTACAGCGTACTTCTAAATGTATTTAATATTTCTCGTTTCTCGAAATAATAAAATTAACACTCCCGTTCTTGAAATATATTTCTAAAGTGAAATTGTTTCCTGGCGTGTTTGCTACTGAATAGTGCGAATACTTATTCATCGCAGCGAACTATATTAAAATAACACTGTTTAGTTCATTTATTTTGTTTACGGTAGGAGTAGGATTATTCCAGGGTGTTTTTATATATATTTTGCTACTACCTACCTGTTCATACTTAGATGTATATAAGGTCTAATAATATATACTGAAACTATTTTAAGGATGGATTCAGTCCATGATACTGAACAACTTTTCCCTAGGAACACGTATCGAAATATAAAAGTATTTTTTGGCCTCCCATAAAAGTTGACCGATCAGCTAATTCGAGTTTGTATGGAAAGCCAAAAAAATATTTTTTGTTTTTTTTTTTGGGGAAAGTTCACTATCACGGACTGAATTCACCCTTAAAATAGTCAGTATATTTTGTTATACTTATTTCTTAATTAAATCTTTACTGACCGTAATAGCACAAAAAGTGGACTTAATGCTTAAGCACCGTCTATTAGTTTTTAAGAAATAAATTACTTATATTAGCGATAGTTTTTGATACTATAAGATATAGTTTAATTCTATAAAATATAATAAAGGTAAAAATTTACTTGATTTATCCTATCAGAATAATCCTTTAATCATTTCAAACATACTTATACGATATAAATACATACATATCATGAATACATATATTCATATTATAAATAAAACAATTTAAGATAGTCATTAGTTCTGGTACGACAAATTAGGAAAAGGGTGCCTGTAAACTTCACGACTATTTCCATTTGGTTTTGACCATGAATCAAAATATCTGTCGCGCGACACATGTCTGTCTTTCACTCCTGTCACTCCTGTCAAGAATTGTCGTGCAACAGTCGCCGATTATCGTGGTTAAGTGTCGCAGGAAAACTGTCGTCTATAGAACTAGTAGTACTACTAGTACACTGAACGGAGTCTTCTAAGGTCCTGCGCAATATGCGTCCCCGACCCCTGTCCTCGCACCTCTCCTCCGTTCTCGCTTAATAGAGGCGGGTGCAGCCCAACAACCCCCATATATAAGGTCTAACAAAATATACTGAAACTATTTTACTCCTATGCTGGTCTGGGAGAAATAAAAACACTAAGAATGTACCAGCTGCTTCTCTTCCCACGCAGATCGTAAAAGTCGATCGAGGGAATGGGCAAAAATGCAAATCATGTTAACAGGCGATGCGGCTAGCAACCCATCACTGTATTGATTTCTTTTCCATCTTCTCGCCCACCATGACGCTAAAAGTGGCTTTTGGGTCTTGCGGCCCTGGGCTCTGCATAGAACCGCAAGACCCAAAATGCTCTGTCTGCCCCATTAGGGATAAAGACGTGATAGTATGTATGTATGTATGTATAAGTGTTCCTTGGGGAAAGTTGTTCAGTATCATAGACTGAATTCACCCATAAAATAGTTTCAGTATATTTTGTTAGACCTTATATATTATATCTCTACCGTTCTGTATGTAATACTTTTTTAATTTTGTGGCTCTTCTGTGAGAGAAATTATACAATTTCTATATTGACGCTCCGGGCAAACCGCCTGAACAAACATTATATTTTCATTTAAATGCAAAGGGAATGAGGTTTTATTTACGGATATGTAGTTTTGACGTGAAATTAATATGGTTTTATTAACCCCTCGCGGCGCGCCCATTTTGCGAATTCGCGCGTGCCTCGGGCTCCAATATTGTACATCACAAACAGAATCATGGGGCGAATGCAAATTTGACTACATGTCTACTGACGGTAAGGTGCCGTGACTACCGCCAGTACCAGCCCCTGGGCACGTTTGTCGACGCGCCCTGATAAAAGTCACGACAGTAAAGGTCAGCATTGTTATCAGACAAAGGAATAAATAAATAAATATATAGGGACAAATTACTGAAATTATTGAAAAAAGTCATTTTCTATCTTGCCCTGACCGGGGATCGAACCTGGAACTTCTGGGTGGCGGACTAGCATAGTGACTATAACGCCACAGAAGTCGTCTAAAGGAAGTGATTTTGGTTTTTAAACTATTGCGTTTGAACACATTTTTAATCTATTATAATTTTGCTTCGTCTAACGTTTCGAATAGGAGTTGCATCCTTCGTGGTAGCCTGGTAGCAGACAGATTGCCCGGTGTGCAGCGGTGTTTCCTTGTTGACAGTCAACGCTGATTTTGATATTTTTAATAATGGCACCAGCTAATCTTTATTCGTATTTACGTCATTATCATCTTCATCAACCCCGGTACACAATACACTAACTTAAAAGTTTAAACGCCAAAGTCATTGTCGAACAAAATAGATACAGTAAAACAAAAAGGTATCAAAAATATTTTTCTGTTTATTTGCGCCCTATCATCCCAAGTACCGCGGACTTCCACCCAGCCCTGCCACAGTCGTAGGACATGTTTACATTTCAGTTGACCGCATCGAACCGGTGATTTTCAAAGGGAAAATCATACGACCAGTACCGAGGGGAAATCAGTCAATTGCCTACTATACTCAATACTAAATACTGTACTCACGTTTTCAGCGCTACAGAACTCTGTAGGTTTTTCAGTGCTGTAATTAGGTACGGAAAAAGTTTGTGTTAGTAAATGAAAACAGTAATTGAAGTGCCTTCATAACTTTGTAAGTATGCTTGGAATTTTAGAAATGAAACGTGAGGAGGCAAAGCGAAACAGTGGTTTATATTATTTAATTATATGTAGTTCGAATGAACTTCGGTTAGAATTACTTCGACATCCAAAAAGAAGAAGGTTATCAATTGGTCAAGATCTTTTTTTTAGCGTTCCGTACCCAAAGGGTTAAAACGGGACCATTACTTAGACTCCGCTGTCCGTCTGCCTGTCTGTCCGTCTGTCCGTCTGGCTTTCTTTTTGGAACGAAGTTCCTTATCGCGCGTTGCAAAAGGAGGCTAGACGGAAAAAATTAAGACCAAAAGTTGTAACGACACTTTTTGCTATAGTTGTAAGCCGTGCGGCGTGTGCGTGTTTCTCTGTCTGTCTCTCTCTCTCTCCTAATTAATCGAAAGGAACTTCGTTCCATGCGGGTGTCCCTTGACAATCTCAAGTTTTTTTTTTATCTTAGCTAAATTTTTTACAGATGATGTATAAAAGGAGGCTGCTCTAGAATATACGTGCTTTTTTCCGTGTTTTCAACAGGTAGATGCTTGAAATATTTACAGAATATTTCGTTGAATATTCACTGTAAAATAAATTATTAAATTACAATAAAATAAATATTTAAGTGTAATTAATAAAATATTTATCCCATACTACAAATGTGATTTTTTCATAGATAATGGTACGGATCCCTTCTTGCGTGAGTCTGGAACATGGCCGGCTTGTTTTTTTTATTGATGTGCACCGATTATTTGAATACGCCTGGACCGATTTGGAAAATTCTTTTTTATTTGAAAGGGTATGCTTGTCATGTGGTCCCATAGAATTGTTATCAAAATAAGTTGTGTAGTTAGTTAGAATTGTAGGTGAAGTCAGTTTTTTTTTCTAGGTAGATAGTAGGATTTTTTTGTAGGTGTAGTGTCCCACTGCTGGGCCAATACCTTCCCCTTATCCTTCCACACGCCTCTTCAGCGATCTTCTGCCAGTTTCAGATTTAAGTTTTGAAAAATGATTTCACTAAGATTTTATTCCGTAAATAAATAAATATATAGGGACCAACTACGCTGATTGAGCGAGCCCCAAAGTAAGTTCGAGATTTGTGTTATGGGATACTAACTCAACGATACTATATTTTATAACAAATACATATACAATGTCCCTTTTAATAAGTACAAATATTTTAAGAGCTGATTCAGTCCATCATTCCTAACAACTATTCCCAATAAATGTATATCGAAATACGAAAAAAAAAATTTCATTTTCCATAGTAATGATATCACGTGACTACTTCGATTTGTATGAGAACCTAAAATTTTTTTTTCGTATTTCGATATACGTTCATTTGGAAAATTTGTTAATAATGATGGACTGAACCACCCCTTAAAATATTTGTACTTAATTAAAAAGGACATTGTATAGATAAACATCCAAGACCGAGGACAATTTGAAAAAGGCCATTTCCCAACTTGCCCTGACCGGGAATCGAACCCGGGACCTCTGGGTGGCGAACTAGCATGGTGACCACTACGCTACGGAGGTCGTCAAAACCCGTAGTCGGGTCATAGCTTTTTAAACGTATATCTTGTTAAATACACGGTAAACCTTAAACATTCCTTTCCTCGAATATGTCTCGGAGTTTTATAATCACCTTCTATAATAATGCAACGTATAAAAATTATAGTCAACAAGAAAACTAGCCAATAAAAGATGGCGGATTAAATTTTTATTGAGCTGTTCGTATTCGACACAGGCTGTCGCGGTCTAACGTTTATATGGACTGTAAAGGTCTTTTGATAAATCGATTTTTAATCACGTGAGATTAACGATACACTTTTCGTCGCATAATGGTGTGCTATTCATCTGAAAAAGATCTTTTTATTTTATTTTATTACAAGCTTGGTGGGGTACTCTGGCGACAGTTTGTGTGGTCACTCCATCCACGGAACATCTTTTGTCATGTCCAACTGTCCGACTCCTTGCACTAAGGCAGATCTGAATGGCCAATGACAGGGCGGTCGCCGTGGCTAGGTTTTGGTCTAATAACATAATTTAATTTAAGGGTCCCCCGACCCTAGACCAAACTACAACTTTCCATACAAACGTAGTCTGCGTTTTATTTCAAAACGACATGTCCGATTTGGGCAAAATTTTGTAATTTCAAAGATATTGCAATTATCTAGGTTTATAACTAGTTTCTGACGGTAAAAATAAGAACTTGAAATAGAATATAGTGTTTTATATCATTTTTGACCATTAGTATGGGAAACTTCTTAATCGTTATATTTTCTTTCCAGTTCATAATTTTACCTACTATAGGAAATCAGTTATAAACCTAGATAATTGCAATTTCTTTACAATTACCAATTTTTACCGGAATCTGACATGTGGTTTCAAAATTAAACGTAGACTACGTTTGTATGGAGAAGTCTAGGGTAAGGGGACTCTTAAGCCATTTCAACTCGATAAGAAGAAGATCAAAATCTTTCCAATGTATCTTGTATGTATGAATATTTGTTCAGGTCAAATCTTGCAACTCAATTTTCAACCAGTTATCCTCAACCAATTTAAATGAAATTTTGTATACTTGTGTAAGTCGGATCACTAGACAATATTATCAAGTCAATGAGCTGTTCTGATTGTGGAGCCGGGAGATATTTGACGGAACTAAGTTATAAAACTACATCACCTCATTGAGTAGGACTTGTTTGATTTTTCTTGACGAGCACTTTATGGTAGACGATGCCTAGGGTCTGATCACGGAAATGGAAGGTGATCGATGGAACTCAGTAATAAAACGACGTAACTCCGTCGAGTTTGGATTTATTTCATTTGTATTAGTTAGTACTTTGGCCTTACAATGAAAGCTTGTATAAGAAATGTAATTTGTTTTAAAAACTTGTTTCCATCTTGACCTGACTGGAGATGGAACCTGTAGTGGCAGCGTGGTAGACCAGTGACTAATCTCCTTATTCATGAAATGAAGCATTTCATCCAAATCAGTATCCTTGAGTTAGAATTCCATAACACAAGTCTCGAACTTACTTTGGGGATAGCTTATCTGTGTGATTTAACCGTATGTATATATTTATATTTTACTCGATATTTTAGTCCCGAAACGCGACCTGTCAATTTCCATCGAAATCATTAAAACCGTTTCCGAGATTCTCATGAATATATAAGACTAGAGACAGCGCGCGGCTTCGCCCGCGTTACCACACGTGTGAAGTCGCGGGCGTGATGCAATAAAGCCTATAGCCTTCCTCGATAAACGACCTATCTAATACCGAAAGAATTTTTCAAATCGGACCAGTGGTTCAAACAAACAAACAAACAAACAAACAAATAAACAAACAAACTCTTCAGCTTTATATATAAGTATGGATATATACTTGCTAACACTTACACACCAGCATCAAAATATTCATCTACCTATCGACCCACAATTCTTTTTCGACCCTTCGATATTTCACCCTAGAGTTAGTTTGAAGTTCACCTCTTACCCTATAATTTAAGGTACTATCGGAACATGAATAAATTAGGTTACACCTAGCGAATCGCTCGAAGCCCGGGCTGTGACGTAAATCGTGACGTCACGCCGTCTAATTTTAGAAGCATGACGTGTGTTCATTGAATTTGTTCTCTCAATTTAAGTGTCATACGTTTTTATTTGTGCATTGTATAAATATCGGTTCTTTATTAAAATGAATGCATATGAATGAATAATAGGAAAGGTGCGAGTTGGACTAGCGCTAATAGGGTTCTGTACCTACCATTATCTTTAAATAACTGGCCAAGTGCGTGTTAAGCCACGCGCAATGTAGGGTTCCGCAGTTGCAAATGCCGACTCTGAGTTCATGCCACTAAAAACGTCTAAAAACTAATTTTCTGTTAAATTTGTTTTTGACGTTTTTTTTTATTTTATGTAACTACTTTCTCGGCATTATTTATATAAATACACAATTACCCACGCCAAATTATAGCTTTCTAGTACTTTTAGTCCCTGAGTAAAGCCTCGGACGGACAGATAGACAGACATGGCGAAACTATAAGGGTTCCTTTTTACTACGGAATAAGCTACGGAACGGTGAAAATCACATTAGTTGTATAAGAGCCTCACTTAAGCATTTATTTTATTCTGTTTTTCGTATTTATTGTTATAGCGGCAACAGACGGCCAGTGGAATCAGGGTCCCATATTTACCCTTTGGGTACGGAACCCTAAACAAGCGCTAGATTTTTTAAATGAAGCGTATCAGTAGGTAGCGGCAGACTCATGGGCAATTTCGATCTTTGGTAATAGGGTCCCATTTTTACCCTTTGGGAACGGAACCCTAGAAAAGCGCTAGATTTTCCTAATGAAGCATGTCTGTAGCCAGCTGCAAACTTATGGGCAATTTCGATCTTTGGTATTAGGGTCGTATTTTTACCCTTGGGTACGGAACCCTAGAAAAGCGCTAGATTTTTCAAATGAAGCGTGTTGGTAGGTACAGAGGCAGACTCATGGGCAATTTCGATCTTTGGTAATAGGGTCCCATTTTTACCTTATGGGTACGAAACACTAAACAAGCGCTAGATTTTCCAAATGAAGTGTGTCGGTAGGTAGCGGCAGACTCATGGACAATTTCGATCTTTGGTAATAGGGTCCCATTTTTAACCGTTTGGTACGGAACCTAAGAACCTAAGAAAAGCGCTAGATTTCCAAATGAAGCGTGTCGGTAGGTATAGCGGCAGACTCATGAGAGCAATTTCGAACTTTGGTGTTAGGGTCCCATTTTTACCCTTGGGTACGGAACCCTAGAAAAGCGTTAGATTTTCTAAATTAAATTTCGAACTTCGGTAATAGGGTCCCATTTTTACTCTTTGTTTACGGAACCCTAGAAAAGCGCTAGATTTTCTAAATCAAGCGTGTCGGTAGGTAGCGGCAGACTCACGGGCAATTTCGCGGAGTATCACCTTCGAGACACGCAACCTCTCACCATTGTCATTGTCATGCGTTAAGAGCGCCGCACACTGAAACCCAAAAAACGCTATATCCCGTACGGGATAAGTCCACCGTTGTATGTTTACTTTTCTGATTTGTATCTGTGTTCTTTCTTATGTACAGTAAAGCTTTATAAACAAACGCTTTAACTCTATTTTTAAACTTAGTTAACGGTTTACTCACGTATAGAGTCAGCTACTGCCGACATGTTTCAGTCATATTGAGTCAGTGTGTCGCGAGCCAGTATGGTGTACGGGCCTGTAGTCACATTCGACCTGATGAAGACCTCCGAATGAGGTCCAAATTAAAAAAACGACAAGTTGCACTCTGGGAGTGCCGGCAGAAGTGAAAACTTGAATATTAACGTTGTGCATTTTTGATATTTTGGAATGGTTAGGGAATAATTTTGCACGAATTGCTTTAATTATCAGTATAAAATATTTCAAATCTTTTCTGAACCACAGTCTGTCACAAATGTCACAAGCATTACACATTACACACACGAACGTAACGTAACATAAACACACACGAACATTCGCGCAAGCGCCCTGCGCCGTCTTACGAATTTTTGATCAGGACACGTGGTCCTGACGCGAGTTTAAGATTTTTTACCCATTCCAAAAAAAGTGCACAACGCCGCTAAAGAAGTTTTCACTTCAAAAACTCCCGACTTTTAAGGGTTCACCTCCAATTATAGCTAAGAAACTTGCTTTCACGGAAAAAACCGTATTGAAATCGGTAGATCCGTTCGAGAGCTACGATGACACAAACAGACAGACATTGGCGTCAAACTAATAATACCCCTCTTCTTGCATCGGGAATTATCAATTTACTCAGCGGGACGATAAAAACATTATGTAGATATTTGGTTGGCACACTCTGCATCCTAATCAACTTGATGTACTGTTGTTGCTAGAAGAACAAATACTAAAAACAGAATAAAATAAATTTTAAATGGGGCTCTCTTAAAACAATCGTGATTTTTTGTACATAATAGTAGTATAGTAAGACTAAGGGGGAGCATGAACGGCATTCTGAAGGTGTTTGCAGATAGGATGGACTCGGCTATCTTGAGCCGATTCATCGACCTGCATGTGAGAGGCGATTATTGAATTCTAGTCACAAAAAGGCAAATAATGTAAGCATGAAGTATATTTAATATTTTTAATCATGATTTATTTTTATGTTTAATTTATTGACCGAGCGAGCGAAGCGAGCGAAGCGTCTCAGTTTCGAGATTGGCCAAAAATTATTTTGTCCGTCTGTCTGTCTGTCTGTCTGTCTGTCTGTTCTCGCCTACAGGTCGCATTTCTTAACCGATTCTTATGAAATTTTATAAGCAGGTTCAGCAACTAAATAGATTTTTTTTGTCGAGCCAGTTTTCGAAATTTTTCAAAATGGCTGAAATATGGGGCTTTAAAATTTTAAAACTGTCATATATCCGCCATTTCAAAATATTTTAAAAAATGTCATTTGACTTTTTTGTTGCCATTATAAAATCGCAACTTTTTTATTTGAACAACTTTTTTATACGGTATACTTGAACGAGTTTAGGGTGACTCGCGAAGTCTAGCTGACTGAGCCGTAACGGATATACAATACAAATCTTCTCACAAAATATACTGAAACTATTTAAGGGTCAGTTCAGTCCGGGTTACTGAACAACTTTCTTAATAATGCATGTCTACCGTGGGAATCAAACCCGCAACTTCCGAGTTACAAGGCCAATGTCTTGACCACAATTTTTATAAAAAGAAGAAAATTGACAAACAGTTTTTGCGACATTCATTACCATATAGTTTACAAAATAAGCGGCCAAGTGCGAGTCGGACTCGCCCATGAAGGGTTCCGTAATAGCAAATAACATAATATAAAAGTCTTGTAGTATGTTTTTTTTAATTTTTATATTTGAGTTGATTGAATGAAAGGAAAATTGCCGTTTATGATTTATGACGAATTAAAAAAAAACTACTTACTAGATCTCGTTCAAACCAATTTTCGCTGGTAGTTTTCATGGTAATGAACATCATATATTTTTTTTACTTTTATCATTCTCTTATTTTAGAAGTTACGGGGGGGGGGGGGACGGGGACACTTTTTTCCACTTTGGAAGTGTCTCTCGCGCAAAGTATTCGGTTTAGAAAAAAATACTGTTAGAAACCTCAATATCATTTTTGAAGACCTATCCATAGATACCCCACACGTATGGGTTTGATGAAAAATAAATTTTTGAGTTTTAGTTCTAAGTATGGGGAACCCCAAAATTTACTGTTTTTTTTCTATTTTTGTGTCAAAACCTTAATGCGGTTCACACAATACATCTACTTACCAAGTACAGTATAGGGCTTATAGTTTCGGAAAAAAGTGGCTGTGACATACGGACGGACAGACAGACATGACGAATCTATAAGGGTTCCGTTTTTGCCATTTGGCTACGGAACCCTAAAAAACAATAGATGTTGCAAGAAAAATTTTAAAACTCGTAGAACTCGCTATGGTTTTTTTTATAAGTTTACAAGATCGACTTGATTTTTCAACCAACTTTTAGGAGGAGGTTATCAATTTGACAATTATGTTTTTTTTGCAAGTCAAATACGTACCGATTTAAAAAATATATTTTTTGTTTTAAAGAATGCATTGCAAGGTTGGTCCCATGTAATTTTTTTTAAGATCGGACAAAACATTTTGAACTTGAGACCGAAATTCCTCAAAAGACAACTGCAACACAAATATTAATAATACATTTGTATGCTCATATCACTTTCTAATAAAAACCTATTCTAATGATTCAATGTTTGTTTAGAAGAATCGCTTATAAGAGAAGTTTCTTATAATTTGAATAAAGATCTGATTAAGGGTTTTGGACCTGGGGAATAAAACTCCGGAAAGAAAGACAGCAAGTCACTTGCAAAAAGGTTTTTTAATAACCCTAAAGTGATTTTTTTAACCTCGCAGACCAAAGTCAATGACCAAGCCCGCTTAAATGAACTCTGCTTAAATGTCATTGTAATAAGGTAAAGGATTGCATGCGGTTATATATTCTCATAACAAAAGTGTTCAAAATTTCAAAACTACAATTGTAATAGGCTAAAAGCCCGGAACCGGCCTACAGCGAAAGTACCGTCGAACCACAACAATAAAGAAGTTGAACAGTTAAAGCTGCACAGGCCTACGCTGATCAGCAGGCCCAGGGATTGGAAAAAACCATTTACCTATGTGTAGGCAGCAGGTCATGCTTAAGACCAATTTGTGAGTTAAAAAGGACTTGGTGAATGGTGCAGGCACTGTTACTCAATTGGTTTACCCCCTGAATTGCTCCCCACCTACAGATTAACCTTTGGTGATAATGGTGCAATTTGACACCTACACTGGGCCACATATTAACAATTCTGTGCCTATAGCGGCCGTTACTCGATCTTGGCGTTCTGGAGAGATCACTGATTCCAGAACCCAATTCCCTCTTATATTAGCATGGGCAGTGACCATCCGCAAATCGAGATGTTACTACGTTGCACTCTCTCGTTCTCGCCGACTAGCGGACATAGTCCTGGAGCCATTTAATTTAGACCGCCTCACCAGAATAGCTAAATGAAACTTCTTCTTTTAAGAATAGAGGAGGAAAAGAGATTGAATAAGCTAGCAAATGTAAGGGGTGTGTAATGGGTTTAGTAAGGAGGGGTATACTTCAATGGGGCTTATGCGTAAAGGATAGGCGGTAGGCCTGTCTACTTTCTTCCCAACAGGTTTCAAAACCCTCAAGTTTCTTTTGCTAAGCCAGGAAAAAGATTAAAATATCGGTTATTCCATGGTTGTAAAGTTATAAAGGCTCGCGAGGTCTATTGTTCTCACAGAACTACTAGTTTATGTTAGTTTTTTTTGAATTTTAATTAATTAATTGAATGAATTCATGTAATTTTTCTATGGACTAAGTTGTCTGAAAATAAAAGATTTTATTATTATTCATTATAGTACGGAACCCTTCGTGCGCGAGACCGACTCGCACTTGGCCGGTTATTTTTAAAAGCTATCAAATTTATAAAAATACAGGATTTTCTAAAATCGGAAAAAAGTAAGTAGTTTTTTTTTCATATATATACGCTTTTTAGGGTTCCGTAGTAAAATGGCAAAAACGGAACCCTCATAGATTCGTCATGTCTGTCTGTCTGTCTGTCTGTCCGTCAGAAACTATAAGACCTATACTGTTGAAACTGGGTAAGTACATGTATTATGTGAACCGCATTAAGGTTTTGACATAAAAATAGAAAAAAAACGATAAAATTTTGGGGGTTCCCCATACTTAGAACTGAAACTCAAAAATTTATTTTTCATCAAACCCATACGTTTGGGGTATCTATGGATAGGTCTTTAAAAATGATATTGAGGTTTCTAATATCATTTTTTTCTAAACCGAATACTTTGCGCGGGAGACTCTTCCAAAGTGGAAAAAAGTGTGCCCCCCCCCCCCCCCCCGTAACTTCTAAAATAAGGGAATTATAAAACTAAAAAAAATACATGATATTCATTACCATAAAAACTACCAGCGAAAATTGGTTTGAACGATATCTAGTGAGTAGTTTTTTTTTTTGATACGTCATAAATCATAAACGGCAATTTACCTTTCATTCAATCAACTCAAATATAAAAATTTAAAAAAAAACATACTACAAGACTTTTATATTATGTTATTTGCTACTACGGAACCCTTCATGGGCGAGTTTTTATCTGTTTGTTTATTTGCCGTTTTTGCCTGTCCCAGTGTCCGTGTACCCTAAGTCAACCTTCTGTGAAGACACACTCATCGCCATTATGCCATAATTATATCTATAGCTAAGAATATACAATCTATAGCTGCTGTATACAGCGTGTAGTTATCATTAATTTGTATTACAAACAATGTAGGAGCGCTGTGTGTTCATCATTAGTTATAAAATGATTTTATGTACTTCCTACCTACCTACCTACTGATGTCTCAGAGTATTAAACACGATGATTTCTCAATGGTTTTGAAGCCGAAGGCCACTTCATAGGCATCGTTAGTAAGACCTAATTAGCGAGTCAAAATAAAAATTCAGAAACAAAAAATGTTGTCTAAAACTCGAAAGTAAAATTGTGAGATCAATCAGTAACAGTGCCCACAGTACTGCCGGCGACATTAGGCCGGCGTATAACTACGTGGTCTCGATGGAAAATCATTTACGCAACTTTTTTAGCTTATGACATACAGAAATTTGGATTACATATATGGATAGAGAAATTTATTTACTATACGACATTTTTTTTTCCAAAACCAATGAAAAGTCAGCGTGTATACAGAACGGAATTTCCTAAGGTCTCGTAGTCTCGTACATTATGCGTCCCCGTTCCCCGTCCCGCACCTCTCCCCCGTTCTCGCCTTGTTGAGATGTTCTTCTTCTTCTTTTCGTGTCGGTGATATTTTGTGACTCCAGTATCGGGCCACATCGTTAGCTTTGTCATTTGCGGCCATCAAGTCTTCCCAAGTGTAGATGTTTGGGCACCTGGGACACGTAAGAACGTGCTCCATGGTTTGTGGAGTTAAAATGGAGATGTTAAACGACTTCTACGAGGCGAAAAACTGGAAAAAGGACTCATTGGAATCTAATGAGTCCTTTTTTGATCTAATGATGATAATACGAGTACTTGGGTTATATTATTTCTGTGCTGATGTTTTATACGAATACTACCTAAAGCCTTGATCGCGCTGTAAAGTTTTTGTCAATTTCCACATTTTCCTGCTGTTTTTAATACAGTAAACATCGTTTGAATTTGCTCATATGTAATTTTTACATTTCTTACTTTAAATCTGAACAATTTTTATACAAACTTTCAACCCTCATTTACCTCTTAGGGGATGAATTTTGGAAAGTCCTTTCAGTACACACTTATTCAAGAAACATTGTGGAAAATTTTACTTTGATCTTTTATTTTATTTTAGACTCAGCGGTTTCAGCTGTGCGATATGTAGGTGTATCTATGTCAGCCAGTCAGTTTCTTATTTTTCATCATCATCATCATCAGATCTTTTTGTCTCCACTGCAGGAGCACAACCCTCTCTGTACTACCAGAGCCATTCTTGGCCAGAGCAGCCAGAAGACTTGGCCTACACTCTCTACGCTGGCCTGGCCAGACGGGTTAGAGAGGTCTCATTGATGTATAAAAGATTTGTTTAGCTAGTGGCCTTCTACGACATCCACGGGAGGACTTTCTTCTTTTTAACCTTCGACAAAAAAGAGAGGTGTTACAAGTTTGACGCTAGTGTGTGTCTGTCTATGTGTCTTTGTCATCGTAGCGCTCGAACGGATGGACCAATTTCGATGCGGTTAAGCTGTGTTTGATAAAATCAGTTCAGCCGTTTAAAAGTTATTACGTTATCGCTTGAAAGACGGGGGTTTTTAATTTCCTGGCAAATAATAGTTGGCGCTACGGATCGTTGTAAACAATTTTAATTGTGGATCAGTAAAGTTTTAATAAATAAATAAATCGTTCTGCTACTCATCAATAGATGTCTTAATGTTCACATTTAGAAATTAAAAAGCATTACAAAGATTTTACAAAATTGTTGAACTTTGGCTACCATATCCGTCTTCTAATCCATTAAGCGGTTTATAAGTTGTGAGGGGTGAACGCTTGAATGTCAGGGAATTTTTGATTTGGCAGAAAAAAAAAACTTGAGGTGTGTCATGGTACACCCGGATGGAACGAAGTTCCTTTCGTATATTAGGAGAGAGAGAGAGACAGACAGAGAAACACGTGCACGCCGCACGGCTTACAACTATAGCAATAAGTGTCGTTACAACTTTTGGTCTTAATTTTTCCCGCCTAGCCTCCTTTTGCAACGCGCGATAAGGAACTTCGTTCCAAAAACGTTTAAATAAAGATAAGTTACGATGTTCTTCAATCTGAGTTACGTACAGTACAGATTGAAGAGTTATTTACTATGTTATTTATAGCTGCTGCACAAAGCGTGTAAGTTTACTAGACCGAGGTTGCTGGAAACGCTGGATTCAGGCCGTTTAACATTGTAAAAGGCTTCTTTTTGTTCTTACGATGGGGTATTGTTGCGCTTAAAAATGTATTTAAACAATAGTTTCTCGGTTTTTCGACGCTGCTGGCGTCAAGAGGGCTGGCTCATATTTCGCGCAGAGGATTTCAGTAGCTATTCAGCACGAACATGCAGCCAGTGTTCTTGGCACCATGCCACATGAACGACATTTGGATATTTAATTTAGTTTTGAAATAAAATACATATAAAATATATAGAAAGTAAGTAGTAAGTAGTAAAGTTACAGATATTAAACAGCTTAACCAAACATCTTTACATTTATTAAAACAGTAAAAAAAGTATGGCTGTACATAATATATTTCCAAAAAAAATATTGAGGGCGATGGAGACATAGTAATGGAGTAAGATTTTTCTAAAAGTGTGTCTGTTTGTGCACGCTAATCTCCTGAAACACAGGACGGATTCGAATGAAACTTCTTTTTTTATATAGCTGTTAAACCTGGGCAACATATAGGATATAAGTTATTTTGGAAAATTGAACACCTGATGGCAGAACCATAATGGTCTAGCTAAACCATAAGAAATATAAAAATGACGCCTTAGCAAAAAATATTCAGCCTGATGAGCATTTTCCAGAGACATTAAGTTCAATAAATATAAAATAAAATCGATACATTCAACTAAAACTTAATAAAATAAAACTAAAAAGAACATAGATAACCAAAAATTAAGTAGTTTTGATAATTTAGATAACATTATTGTTTCATTTTAAAATAATAAAAGCACAGATTGAATTGTGTGATTTAAAGCCATATAATTCGCTACATTGTCTGAATAGACTATGAGAACTTCTCTTTTAGTTCAAATTCGCAAATATTCACTTGAAAACCTCCGTTTCGTGGACAATAAAATTAATTCATTAGGTTGGTTCGCGCTTAGGTACTAATTTAAAATTAAAACCAGATTCAAGTTTGTCTGTTGACAAAGAATCTGCTTAACATAGAACGAGATAACTCTAGCGAAGCAACGTTTTATGTTGCTAACACGATTAATTTCTGCTTTTGGAACGAAGTTCCTTATCGCGCGTTGCGAAAGGGCTAGACGGAAAAAATTGTGACCAAAAGTTGTAACGACACTTTTTGCTATAGTTGTAAGCCGTGCGGCGTGCGCGTGTTTCTCTGTCTGTCTCTCTCTCTCTTTCTCTCGAACTTCGTCCCATCCGGGTGTCCCTTGACACCTCTCAAGTTTTTTTTATAAAGTAAGCGAATCCATCCACGAGTAATTAGTGCATCGACCGACTTTTGATAAAATTTCAATGGGACCACAAAAACAAAAAAATAAAACAAATTTTCTTAATTGGACCAGGCGCAGAGTCGAGATGTCTTCGAGTTATCAGGGTACATACATAAATAACCAGTCAAGTGCGAGTCGGATTCACGCAGAAAGGGTTCTGTACCATTATCTACAAAAAAAGCACGTTTGTTCAATGCACAGAAAAAAAGGCCTTCTTAAAATAAGACAAAAATACTTAATAGGAAGCAAATTGCATTCAACCAAGAATATGGTTTACTCATATATACTGAAACTAATATTTTCTTGGATATAGCTAAGAGATTCTTTTGAATGCATTTTTTTAAAGAAGATAAGTGTTACTTGAAAGAAGAAAATAAGTTTTCCGTCAAGACAAACATGTTTCATAGATTTAAGAAAATCAACATCTTAAACGAAAGCTCTTTTGATTTGTTGTTTAGAAGAAATATTGTATTTTGGATGAAGCAATTAAAAATGTTTCCTTTAAGTTAATGATTCTTAATTCAAAGCTCTTTTGATTTAATTTTTTATAGTTGTTTTATAGTTAGGTAAGTGGTTGTTTTATTACATACGTATTACTACAGTTTTATAACGTACCTACATTATTCTTAGTGGTAAGTAGAGTATTATAATTCCGAAATAACTTGACTTTAACACTGACGCCGGGTCTTCAGCGCGTGTTTTTCTCTACACGGAATTATAATAAAAACTCTACTTACCACTAAGAATAATGTAGGTACGAACTGTAGTAATACGTACGTAATAAAGCAACCACTTTCCTTACTATAAAACAACACAAAGCTTTAATAGTAGGGACCGACGCGGCGCGGAGCACAAACAGACCAAATAGGCAGGTTTTGACACGCTCAAACTCAAAAGTCAAAAAAAATATTTTTCTACTGAATTAAATTAACTTTTAGTTCAAAGAAGTTACCTTAAAAAAGGAAATGTATTTCTTTAAACAAATTACAAATATCTTTTATTAAAAAACAAGAAACTTCTGTTTGAGTAATTAAATATGATTACTACTCTACTCATTTTGAGTTAAACATTTTTCAATTCAAGAAAATAATTTCTTTGTCGAATAAAAACGATTGGTCAAGAAAATATTTCATTAATTTAACATCCTTAAATTATTAATCTTAGCATTTTTTTGAGTTAGTTTAAGAAAATACTGTCTTCTTGACTTTAGAATTTGATCTTCCTTTAGTTGAAAATATTTTTGTAAACTAAAAAAATATATTATTTAAATTCAAGTAAAACCGCAGTTTACTTTTAACGGCTTCAAGTTTTTGGTTAAAATAAATATTACTAAGTTTAAATAAAAATTACTTAAGTATAGCAAATATACCAAGAAAATCAGTTTTCTTGAATTAAAAATTCTTTTTTTTCTGTGTGGGAATATCTATTTTATTCTGTTTTTAGTATTTGTTATTATAGCGGCAATAATAATAATAATAAATCTTTATTTATCTCCTCACATTCCTGTTTTTACAATTTTCAAAAATAGAAACAGTCTAAAACACAAACAACAAAACAAAAATACAAATAGAAATACATAATCTGCGAAAATTTCAACTGTCTAACCATCACGTTTCATGAGATACAGCCTGGTAACATAGAGACAGTCAGACATACAGACGGTGGAGACTTAGTAATAGGGTCCCGTTTTTAACCTTTGGGTAAGCATCCCTAAAAAAAGATCTAATATACATTCGAATTGACATCTTCCTCCTTTTTGAAGTCCGTTAAAATCCGTTTGATTTTGAATTAATTGGCCACTTAGAACGGAAAGACAACAAGAGGTATGGAGAAAATGAATTGAAATTGTAATGGAAGACCGATCAATAGCAGACGCAAAATAAAAAAAGAATCAATACCAATCGATACAGATTTGTCATAAAGAATTGAAAGTGTGGCAACTTATATATGAAGCTGAAGAGTTTGTTTGTTTGTGTTTGTTTGAACGCGCTAATCTCAGGAACCACTGGTCCAATTTGAAAAATTCTTTCGGTATTAGATAGGTCCTTTATCGAGGAAGGCTATAGGCTATATTGCATCACGCCCGCGACTTCACTCGCGTGGTTAACGCGGGCGAAGCCGCGCGCTGCCTCTAGTGTAAAATAATGGTTTAAATCCGCAACATGACAAGACAAATCAGATCTCAACAATTCGGTTAGGTCACCCGGAGCAGCAGCCAGGTTGGCAGCCACACAAAAAATACAAAAATATTCGGTCCTTTCTACAAATTATGATTTCGTTCCTGTAGCTGTTGAAACTGCTGGTCCGTGGTGTTCAGAAGCAAAAAGCTTTATAAGTGAGATAGGACGCCGCTTAGCAGAAAAAGGTTTCGACCCTCGCTCTGGATGGTATCTGGTTCAAAGAATTGCCATCACAATACAAAGAGGGAACGCAGCTAGTGTGATGGGCACCTTTGAACCAGGTACTATCCGAGGCGGAATTTTTGATTCTATTTAGTTTTTACATAATTTAGTTTTAATTTATATATAATCATTATAGTTTAGTTTAACGTTTATTTATAGTTTAATATAGTTTAGTTTAGTATATATTAATTTGTAAAATCGACTGTATATATATTTTTTAATTTTTAACATGAATAAAATATAGTTGTTTGTTGTAATCAGATACATTTTTATAAACGTCTAAATAAAAAAAACTATGGTAATTTTATGAAAGAACCAACCGTAAAGAATGACCTTTACGGCCTCTGCTAAGTAACGCGGGTTCACGCGGCGGGTTCAGTCTATCTCTGTCACAACCGCTACATGCGACAGAGACAGGTGACCCGCGACGGATTCTGCTGTCTCTTTCGCATTTAGAGTTTGTGACAGAGATAGACCGAAACCGCCGCGTGCGCCCGCGTTACTTTAGCGAAGGCCCTTAGAGTCAAAGCTTTTAATATCAATTTTAAGTAATGAATCTAAAATCTTGCTGAAAATAAATATGATCAATGTGAAGTGACACTATTTTGTGTCGTTTTATTTAATCGACTGTACTTATTAATTTATTTTTGACCCAGTCATGTACCAAATTGCCAATGCTTGGAAAATATATCTAAACTAGTAGCTCTGTGAGCTGTAGACCTCGCAAGCTTAAAGGGATTGCAGAGCGAAGAAACTTTTAACACCATATGTTTTTCAAAATAAATAAATATATAGGGACAAATTACACTGATTGAGCTAGCCCCAAAGTAAGTTCGAAACTTGTGTTATGGGATACTAACTCAACGATACTATATTTTATAACAAATACATATATAGATAAACATCCAAGACCCAGGAAAAACTGAAAAAGGCCATTTTCCAACAAATCTCGATAATGTTCGTTCAACTAATGTTTTCAGGATTTTTTCCTCCTCTGTTCTTAACAGAAGGAGTTTTAATAATCCTGATTCTTGTCAACCCCATATCTCTGTGTCAAACGATCAAAATCGAAAGGCTTCAAGATTACATTGACACATGACAGATATTTGATGACAAATTTTCGCCACGAGTGAGATTAGATCTCACATTCACGTTTGAAATGGCTTGTATCGGGGGTTGAAAGCTTAAAAATAACAAACACTTCAGCCATTTTGAAAAATTTTCACCAATGGCATACTTACAGCATTTTTGTTGATTAGGGGTCAACAACGCAACTTTTTTGTTTGATTTTTTTTATCCCATATCCTTCTATGGGTTGGGAATGATAGCTCACAGTTACAGATCCACTAGTTATGTTAACGTACCTATGTCACAGTTTTTTTGACGTGATAACGTCTTTAAAATCGTTTTAGTCGGGTGACATGTTCAGAAACTTGTGTCACACCAAAACCTCACGAGCGCGATCGCAGGTATAACGAGAGAGAGACGGACCGATCTCCCGTCTCATCTCGAGCGCTGCCAGTCATTCCGTGAAACGACGTTATCACGTAAACATCTCGATCGTAAACCTACTTTACAAACAACCAATTTTTTTTTTACTTTTTTTATTATGTTCACCATTGTGTACTACATTATTACATTCTTAAATCTAAAGTGTTAAACATTTACGCTAAATGCGCACACCTTCTAAGGTGTAGTATAAGAAATAAAGAACTTGGTACTTAATAGTAAAAATACAGTACTTAATCAAATGCAATAGCCAAATTAATATAATTATTAATCGAACGGAAACTGTAGAGGCGCCTCCAGCCGCCCGCTCAACACCCTCCACAAGGCCAGAACGGGGGAGAGGTGCGGGGAAGGGAAACGAGGACGCAAATTGCGCCAGACCCCGTCTTATTATAAAAACATGATTAACATTGTTCTTCTTCTTCTTATATTTAAGAGCTGGGCTCTTGTCGACATTATAGTTGTAAAACAGCGGTTGTTATCGGATAGTTATCCAAAGCAGCGGATAATAACGTATGAACAGCGGTTGACAACCGGCTGCTTATCCGACTCAATACCAAAAGGTCTTATAATTTTTACAGATCCTAAGTCGATTTTGTTATAATATAAGAGCCGATATATACAAATAGGTATTTTTACTAAATGAATTACATACTCTGTCATAGTTTAAAATATAAAATGTTCAATATTATGAATTATTTTGGAATGTCCTTTAACACGACAGATAATAAACTAATGTTTGTAAACTAAACCTACCTACTTATTTATACCGTACAAAAAAAGGTATTTAATCTGTAGGTATGAAACTCCGATTCGTCACTTTATTATTATGGTACAATCGTACTTAATAAATAGGTTAATGCAAAGCGTTCCGTCCTCTTTGCCTACATCGCAAGAGATAGGTTAGGTATACTCATACCCTGCGTGATCTCTGTCTTCACTCGAGCGCTAGATAGGGTAGGTATTATACCGAAACAAACAGCACCATGTCGCGTTGCGCAAAAAATGTTTTAAATGGCTGAAAACGGCTTTTTTCTCTTTACCAAAAACACAAAACGGACGTCGTAGGTACCTACACATGTGAAACTACCGTCCGTTTTGTGTTTCGTGTTTTTCGTATTATGTGATCAACCCGAGTAAGATGAAACATTAATTTCAAAAGTTAAATATTTCAAAATAACATCGACACAACTATGAAATAGGAAAGAGCGCCTATTTAAATTATAAATTCAGAATTTACGAATAAAATAAGTAGACAAATAAACAAAAATAATCACTTAGGACATAAAACGGATTCAATAAAAAACATAAGACATGTCAACCGTAGACAGCCGCTGTTTATGGTTGTTATCCGTAGTCAGCGAAAAAAGCGGCTGGTTACCCGCTGGCTTACTACGATAACAACCGCCTTCACATCTATAGTCGACATTAACATTGTTACTAGGTTTAAATTATTACCCACCCAATTCAAGTTGACATTGACAGATGAGTTAGTTCCACTTTACTAGATGTTAACTTTATTAGGGCAGATAAAGGGTTAAACATAGTAACAAAGTTAATCCTGTTTTTATAAGACGGTAGGAGATTCCATTCTGTATATACTACATATATTAATTCTGTGCCACGTATGTTGTATGTAGCGACCTTTCTGTAATCACTTTAATGTATGTTTTAGTGAAGCGATACTAATGGAAAATGTAAAATTTCAATTACGATAGGGATTATGAATGCAGTGAGGATTAAATTGTTTTCAGTGAAAAACAGCGACAAAAACATGTCTAGTTTCTAGGTGTAATGCTTCTCCGCCCTTCTGAAGGCACGTATGAGCCATTGGTCAAGCTATGTCAGAAGCTTGACCAATGGCTCATAAAATAATATAAATACTGTACTAATACAAATACTATCCGCTTTAGAAACCTTTACAAAAGTGTCAAAAGTTACTGTTTTTAAGCCACGTATGAGCCATTGGTCAAGCTATGTCAGATGCTTGACCAATGGCTCATAAAATAATATAAATACTATACTAATACAAATACTATCCGCTTTAGAAACCTTTACAAAAGTGTCAAAAGTTACCGTTTTTTGTAATTTTTACAAAGGGCTTTTTTTAAACTACAGCGTATTGTATTTCAATGACTTTCAATGTTCTAATGTAACTTAAGGATACTAGCTAAAAAGTTGTGCGAGGATTTCTGATAATCTCACTTACAGAAAGAGAAATTATTATTTTTGTATTTTCAAGGTCGCTAGCGCTGGTACGACCTTAAGCAACCTGAATATGACACAAGGGTTGGCCACTCACTTCCCGGTTTCATCCTCAGCGGTAACGCTTCAGAGCCCGGGGTCCTATACCTAACCTAGGGGATTTGACGAGGTTACTGTTCACACAGAGCGACTGCCGTCTGACCTCCGCAACCCAAAGGGTACACCAGAACCAATCCTGGCTAGATTAGCAAACGCTAGACGGCGTGAATAGGGAATAATCGGGATAGTAAATAATAATAAATAAATATACAGGGACAAATTACACTGATTGAGCTAGTAGCCCCAAAGTAAGTTCGAGACTTGTGTCATGAGATACTAACTCAACGATACTATATTTTATAACAAATACATATATAGATAAACATCCAAGACCCAGGACAATTTGAAAAAGGCCATTTTCCAACTTGCCCTGGCTGGGGATCGAACCCAAGACCTTCGGATTAGCGGTCTAGCGCAGGGACCGGAAAACCCCTTTATTTGATTAAGTCTATCGATGGAGTAACTCCATCATAAGCTTACCCTTTGTTACAGTTAGCATATCGATTGACTTACCCTAACGTTATGGTAACTACTTTGAATCAGTTAACTAATGGTAACTGGACTTACCAGTAACCTTAAAGTTCCGATTATACCTGTTAGCATTAAGTTGGTTACCCTTTCCCCCTCTTTGTTCTACAGTCTTGTCTACTACTTCCAAACTCATAGAAACGACTGTAAACAATGTAATATAAGTCTTATGTGAATGCAATTAGTATTATTATTTAATGGCTGTTTGGACATCCACAAAGCCTGCCTTCTTTTTCTAGCCCGATGCGTCGTCTCGCTAACCCTATAAACTTTTTGCACAAGCAGTTTTGTGTTGTATGCTATTCAAATAAAAATTAAATTGCTTGAGGCCGTATACATAATATTGATAGGGTAAGCCTATCATAGGGTTTTGCGATATTAGTTAGTGCTTAGTTGAATTAACTGTATTGTGTTAGTAAGCCTTTTGTCAGGGTAAGCAAATGATATGGTTAACAAATCATTAGGGTTTACGAAAACCAGTCGATCAAAAACCCGAACGAAAACCCTTCAAAAGGTAAGCGGTTCCGGTCCCTGGTCTAGCGTGTTGACCATTACGCCACGGAGGTCGTCAAATATCGGGATAGAAAGTATGTATGTAACATAAGACAAGTCCGAACGTGTCATATGTCATCCACGCCTTGTGAATTCACAAACAAAAGTGATACAGTATAAAATCCCCAAGATTCGGGCCATAAATGCGGGTCATCACTGAATTATGTATGAGGCCATCGGCGATCGGGTATCTTTCTGAGATTCCTTCATACGGGCTCGGAGTTATGGTGAAAACGATCCTAAGTAATTCGATAACAAATTTTGGGCTCAATCTTTATACCTGATGATGATGTCCTCCTTGACGTGTCCGTCAACGGCGAACCTTGGGTTAAGTTCGTAGATGCGAGCGTATGTGGCTCGCAAAGCCATATTTAGTTTTGAAGGTGCGGTTGCACAATGCAACTGACCTAAGGAATTGTATGTATATGTATAGGAAGGCTTTGGTTGAGTTTTCTTAAGGAAGCGCTTGGAATCGAGTTCCCGAATTCGATATTTTATACCTACAAGGTGTAACAAAACATACTGAAACTATTTTAAGGGTGAATTCAGTCCGTGATACTGAACAACTTTTCTCAAGGTACAAATGTCATGATAAATATTTTTTGGCTTTCCATACAAGCACGGATCAGCTGATCGGTTAACTTGTATGGGAGGTCAAAATACTTTTCATATTTCGATACATGTTCCTTGGGGAAAGTTGTTCAGCATCATGGACTGAATTCACCCTTAAAATAGTTTAATTATATTTTGTTAGACCTTATACATGGTGTTTTTTTATTGGTTTTGGAGCCGATGGCCACTTCATAGGCATCGTTAGTAAGACCTAATTAGCTAGTCAAAATAAAAATTCAGAAAGAAAAAATGTTGACTAAAACTCGAAAGTAAAATTGTGAGATCAATTAGTAGTACCACCGCCATACACCGCCCGCCGGCCGGCCGTGGTCATCGACATCCACGCAGCTGTTTTGGCCGGCA
This sequence comes from Acrobasis consociella, assembly GCA_963555685.1. NCBI lineage: Eukaryota > Metazoa > Arthropoda > Insecta > Lepidoptera > Pyralidae > Acrobasis > Acrobasis consociella. The sequence continues at coordinate 1,872,570 of OY743104.1, read as the reverse complement.
TAACTCGTCATCATTTCCGCAACTTTTTCATCTTATGCCATACAGAAATTTGGATTACGTATATGGATAGAGGAATTTATTTACTTTACGACATTTTTTTTTTTCAAAACCAATGGAAAGTCAGCGTGTATAATACGTGCTTATTCTTATATCTTCCACGCTGGTCTGGAAGAAAAGAAAAAAAACTTATAGTATACCAGCTGCTTTTTTGACTTTAGCTTAGTTCACCATCAGTGCTTAGGTCACCATTCTAGTCAGCGCCTAAACGAATGGGCCGATTTTGATGCAGTTTTTTTTGTTTGAAAGCTGATATTATTGTCAGTTCAGCGATTCAAAAGTTATTGGAGTTTTTTATTTGCCTGGCAAGTTATTATTATTTTTTGATATAATAAACGAATAGCTCTTTATTTACGAAGGACACTCGTGCCACAAAAATATGTACTTATACAACGTGGAAGGGACATACCCGTAATAAATCGAACCACGAGCTGTACTAGACTATAGTATAATGAAATTAAAATAACTGTCAAACACTAAAATAACTGTCAAACACTAAAATAACTGTCAAACACTAAAATAACTGTCAAACACTAAAATAACTGTCAAACACTAAAATAACTGTCAAACACTAAAATAACTGTCAAACACTAAAATAACTGTCAAACACTAAACTAACTGTCAAACACTAAAATAACTGTCAAACACTAAAAAAATCGACTTTTCCACACAAAGTGTGCAGCCGCCCGGGAAATTTGTATTTGTAAGTCCCTTCCACGTTCATCATCATCATCATTTCAGCCGCATAACGTCCACTGCTGGACATAGGCCTCTCCCAAAGATTTCCAAAATGACCGATCTAGAGCGGCTTGCATCCAGCGCCTTTCAGCGAGCTTGGTTAGGTCGTCAGACCACCTTGTACCCTTCCACGTTGTATAATATTAATTTACCTCTTCAGAAAATATTTAATTATTTTGTACGCCCGTCCATTACTGGTAAATAATTTGACTGGGCTACACCGGAAATCCAATCCGCTTTTGAGAATTGATTCAATATTGGATTTAATAAAATTATTTCAAAGAAAAAAGTAAATATGATGAAAAAACATAATGCGTACGTTGATAAAGCACGGAATAGGGATGATACTAAGGCAGAAAATTAATTTTATTATTTTGTCTGTCATTTTATTATTTACCTACCCAAAAAAAATTGGTTGTTTGTAAAGTAGGTTTACGATCGAGATATTTACGTGATAACGTCGTTTCACGGAATGACTGGCAGCGCTCGAGATGAGACGGGAGATCGGTCCGTCTCTCTCTCGTTATACCTGCGATCGCGCTCGTGAGGTTTTGGTGTGACACAAGTTTCTGAACATGTCACCCGACTAAAACGATTTTAAAGACGTTATCACGTCAAAAATCTTAACTAATAAATAAACTTAAACTACAGACTTAATAATACTAATAATTAATTTAACAATAACCTAGTTCTCCCATGCTGATCTGGGAGAAATAAAAAAACTAAGAATGTACCAGCTGCTTCTCTTTTCACGCAGATCGTAAAAGAGTCGAGGGAATGGGCAAAAATGCAAATCATGTTAACAGGCGATGCGGCTAGCAACCCATCACTGCATTGATTGCTTTTCCATCTTCTCGCCCACCATGACGCTAAAAGTGGCTTTTGGGTCTTGCGGCCCTGGGCTATGCATAGAACCGCAAGACCCAAAATGCTCTGTCTGCCCCATTAGGGATAAAGACGTGATAGTATGTATGTATGTATGTATTAACCTAGTTTTAAACATGTCCATTGGCACTTTTCTTACTGTCTCTATGAAGGGAAAGGCACTTTGTTCTTGTGTCTCAGCTGGCACAGCACTGCACTATAATATCAATGTATTTTTTTAAAACTACACTAGTTCAAAAGGTTTAGTTCTTTTGAGACGTCGCACTATCTAAGACTCCGTCCGTCTGTGTGTCTGTCTGTTCGTCTGTTTGTCCGTCTGTCTGTCACCAGGCTGTATCTCATGAACCGTGATAGCTAGACAGTTGATAAACTGAATAACCAGCCAAGTGTGATTCAGACTCACGCACGAAGGGTTCCGTCACGTTTTTTGTATGGGAGGCCCCACTTAATAACACATAATAAATGAATTTTTATATTTAATGCATACACACATATACAACGTAAAACACACTGTCATTGCCACGTCCATTTTCTTTATTCATCATGAGTTAAAAAAATACAGACAATTAAAAACATTCCTACTCCTCTAAGCAGTCGGGTAAACATTACGTGGCCACAACCCAGTGTCCAATCTCTTCGAAACCAATAACCAAAGTGTTGCATGACCTTTAGTCCCAAAATAGACTTAATGGGAAATGCAGTCGTATATAGGGTTGCCATCTGTCTGGACATATTATGGCTTTTTCGGGGTAGTTTTCGGCCATAAATTATGAGACCTATCCGGCTTTTACTAGGCTTTTTTGCGATGACTTTTACTTCAGGGTTCCGTACACAAAGGGTAAAAACGGGCCTCAACTGCTAAAACTTCGCTGCCCGTCTCTCTGTCTGTCTGTCCGTCTGTCTGTAACCAGGCTCCATCTCATCAACCGTGATAGCTAGACAGTTGAAATTTTCACAGATGATGTATTTCTGTTGCTGCTGATACAATAAATACTAAAAACTAAATAAAATAAATATTTGAGTTGAACTCCCATACAGAAAACGTGATTTTTATAGATAATGATACGGAACAGTTTTGCGCGAGTCCGACTCGCACTTGACCAAAATTATCTCATGCCCGCAAATACAACTTACTTGATCTTGAATTCATGCCCCGGTGACATATACATAAACGGCTTTAAAGCCTAATTATCTAGCCCAACTCAACGCAGAGACCGTCTTTTTTAACCTACTTCCTAAAAAGAGGAGTCTATGTTATCAATTCGTTGGGATTTTTTAAATGTTATTTTATTCGTAACATTATTTTTTGTTTCAAAGGGTTATACTTCCGAGTTAGTAAATTATTAAAATCGGATGTGTAGTTTGGGTTCAAGTCGGTTTTTAGTTTAGAAAAATTATTATTGCAGCAGATGACAGCCCTAGCCGCATAGAACTCTTTATCAGATTATCCATTCCAACTTAGCGTAGGAGTGAAAGAGACAGCATATATACCTTTGAAATCAGGTATAAATGTTAAAGATATTGGAAGTTCAGCTTTATGTTTGTAGTTTAGAGTGCAGTTTTCAGTGTCAATTTTAATATAATCGTCAAGCGGTCTTTAATAGAAATGTTTGGGTAAACATCAGTTGATCATATGGGCAGGATTGATAAATTTGTTAAGACCTATCAAGATGATATATTTACATAAACTATGGCCATATCTACGTAAAAATAGGATATTTGTTATAAAAATGATTTAATACTAGGCGAAGCCGGCGACTTGGTTCGCGCGGACTTTGGCTCTGGCAAATGCTAATCAGGCTGAACAACTTTTGCTAAGGCGTTATTTTTATATTTCTTATTGTTAAGCTGGACCATTATGGTTCTGCATCAGGTGTTCCATCTGCCGAAATTAATTATGCCCTATATTTTGCCCAGGCTTAACAGCTATATAAAAAAAACGACAAACAGACAGACATTTTTTTTATTCCTACTCTATTACTATGTCTCCATCGCCCCAAATATATTTTTTGGAAATATATTGAATGTACACACACATTTTTTTACTGTTTTATTGTATGTATAGATATCAATGCTGTTTTATTTGATATTAGATTATTTTAGTATATTGTTTCACTAGCCGTGCCCGTGGACTTCGTTCCCGTGGGTTTTTCGGTATAAAAACTATCCTATGTCCTTCCCTGGGTATCAAACTATACCCTCATCAAATTTCATCTAAATAGGTTCAGTGTTTAAGGGTGAAGTGTCAAACAAATAAACAAACTTACTTTCGCATTTATAATATTAGTAAGGATTATTTTAATTTGGGTAGGTTATTTAGTTTTTAATCAAACTAATTATTTTATGTTTTTTTTTGGTGTATTTTTTTTCAGTAAACAAACCTCTTCTTATTTAAGAAAATAGATATCTAAATACTATAGCAGTTTCTAAAAATGGTAACATCTTATCGGTAGTTTTTTTTTTTAAATGAATAAATTCCACGCGTAATGTAAATTATTCTTATTTACGTGTAAATGTACCTGTAAAGGTCTAATTACAGAATAAACATTTAACTGCCTCCGTGGTGTAATGGTTAGAGCGTTTGGCTCATACCCGGAGGTCGCGGGTTCGATTCCCAGCGGGAGCAACCACTTCGTGTTGTTGTCCTAGTTTGGTTAGGACATTGCAGGCTGATCACCTGATTGTCTGATAAGTAAGATGATCCGTGCTTCGAAGGGTACGTTAAGCCGTCGGTCCCGGTCACTGTCTTTGACATTGGTCGTTACCTAAAACCATGTCAGAGGCCTTTAAGGCGGTTTAAAAACTCTGACACTAGTGTTAGTCACTAACACACACGATAAGAAGAAGACAGAATTTCAATCTTTGAATCTAACAGAGTTTGTATGCAAAGTATAATAAATATAATGTTACATAGGGAAAGTTGACCAGTATCATATAAACTGCAGTTTCCGTATATTTTGTTACAGTATATTCTTAGTAATACGTTTATATCACACAAGCTTTTTTTTTTAATAGGGATGTAGACTTGGTAATTATTTGATTTTCTTTTATCACCTTCACGTCCAACATCACGGCGTGGGCTTCGGGTCGTGGGCCAAAGCCGTGTCTTTCCAGCTAGGGATAAAGATGTGATAAATTGTATCAATGTATAAAAAATAATAGACAACAAAAATATTTTCCCGAAGAATTTTTCTAGTAGAATCTATTTTTGTCAAGAAGCACTTTTTCTTTACAATAATTAAACTTAAAAGTGTAAAGAATATAAACTATTTTATTTAATCCGTCAACTACATTATCCAATAATAAAGAACCCATATTTTTTATTTAGAACATTAAGTAAAAACGAAGATACACCTCTTTGATGTTTCGGAATGAGATTGATTTACGTAACTTGTGGTTAAAGATCGTAGCTGATCGTGACGTCACGCGAAATTTAAATGCGCTGTATCTTTCTCATTATTTGCTAATCATAGAAAAGAAAAATACGTTAACCATACTTTTTTAATAATCTATCTAATGAGCCAAAAACAATTTAGTCCTCAGCATTGTTAAATTCTCGTTAAAAAAAAATAAGCCCTATTACCTGATGTGTTCCACAATGTTATGGGAAGCTTAAAAACTGGCAAACTTTTCGTGCCGTCACTGTACGAACAGTTAAATCCAAGTTTAATCCTCTTTTCGCGGAATAGTACCTATTAAGCCTGAGTATTAATCCGTCCAGGCATCATGTACATAACCCATCTTGTGTCTCTTTCCCTCTTATGGGAATTCACTGTTACAAAAATGCGACCTCGCTAAACGTCAAAAGTAAAAATGTGACCAATTTGCTACTATGTCTAATGACTTTAAGTGACTTTTATATTTAGTAGCGTCATACGCACGTCCTGGCTTATAGCGTGTAAAAATACGCTACGTTCCAAAACAGGTTGCATTTTTGAGAACTAAGGCTTGGTTAGCCGAGATTTTGAGTTTTTAAAACCATCTGAGATATAGAAAATAGTGTTTTAAAATATGAAAATAGATATGTTTGAAAGTCGCGCGCCCCGTCCTTGCCCCGTCTTATCTGTGTTCTGCCTGCGACGTTTCTATACATTTTGTATGAAACCGTCGCTTGCCGTCGCGGAAAAGACAAATGTCTGCGCCCCGTCCGCGTCCTACGTCTTTTCTATGTGTCCAGCGCTTTAGTTAAGGATCTAGTCTTATCTTATCTTGCTGTGGGGTCCATAAATTGGAAGCACGTCGAACCTTTGGGTTATATTGTACTTACCCCCTTGCCTTACTCACGAGCACCGGGATTTCTAAAGGACTGCATAAGCTTCAGAATATCACCTGGTGCATAGTGCCTAGAGTCCTCTAGTTTCAGATAAGCTGATCCAAAGAGGTCCATACGCTTCCTAGCCATTGAGTCGCAGCTGCACAAAATGTGTCTCATTGTCTCCTCTATTTCCTCACATGCCCGACATTCAGGGCTCTCAACAAGTCTCATTTTGAAGAGATGACTGCGGTTTTGAAAATGTCCAGTTAGGGCTCCCAGTAGAGTTCTTGTCTGTTTTCTGTTATATAGATATAACCGTTTGTGCCACTTGGCAAAATCTTCACCAAGTGTCTCCTTAGAGTGGATATGTCCACACAAGGATCTAGTCTAGTCAAATTCGCATTCAGTTACATGATCTAACACCCCGCACCTCATCCAATCTATATCTATATATTAGAGATCTATATCTATTTACCTCCTAGATCTATCTATGGTCCAGGCAGTAATCAGGTTTCAGGATTCCGCAGCCAAATAGCAATCAGTAAATCCAATAGGGGTGAAGTCTGCGAATCTATTTGGACAGTCCGGTGTTTGTATGTATGTTCTCGTGTTTGCATATAGAACGATAACTCGAGTATGCTTGATCTTATTAGTATGTAAACGGGTTACTCACGTAGAGAATCAGACATATTTCGACTCAATCAGGACGGATGAAGAAGGTGTAGGATGTAGCCTTGAGCCAAAGATGTTAGCGGTGCAAAGCAAAGGGTTGAGATACATCTGTCAATACGAAACAGTACTTTCCTATGCTGCTATAATTTTCTGTCGCTCAGAACGTCATTTTCTAGAGCGAGAGAAAAAGATAGCAAAGGAAGGAAGATGGAACCAGCCATGCTGATGCGTTCCGTCGCTCTAGCCATGGTATAATAAAACAGGTATTCTCTTCCCGAGATGGAACTTGACTACGTCACAAAGTATTGCCACTGATTGTTCTTTTCAGTAAGTTTAAGGACTTTCTCAATTAGTTCATGAATATTAAATAAAATATTAAGTAACTTAGCTATTTAGTATCTCGCAATTCTCGCGTGATTCATCAATTCAACATTTTATAAATTGATATAATAGATTATTAATACAAAATTGGTATATAAAATTCAAAAATGCATTACGCTCGGGTAATTTAATTTCACACAGTGGCAACATATCAAACTGACGACGTAGTCAAGTTTCACCTACGTCATCAGCTGTCACGGGAAGAGAATACCTTATTTTATTATACCATGGCTCTAGCAAACGTAGTTACACCCGTCCAAAACTGCCGCGTGACCCCTAATGACTTACTAATTTGTTTCACAATTTTACTTTCGAGTTTTAGTCAACAATTTTTGGTAAATTTTTATTTTCACTAGCTAATTAGGTCTTACTAACGATCCTTATGAAGTGGCCTTCGGCTCTGAATCCAATGAAAAATTTCCATGATACTCGAGCATTCATTACACTGGTACAAGGCAAAAAAAAGTGTACGTCGGATTAAAAAAAAACATTCCATTGTTCAGTTAGGATGAGCTCGCTCTGTTATCATAGGAAATATTTTGCTTTTTAGCTTCAAAACCTTTATTATGACAGAGCACGGTAGGTTTTTGACGCGAAACGTACAGTTCGCAAAATGTGCAGACGAAGCCAATGCTACACAACAGCGCGTAAAATGTTTATTTGTTAGGCAAATTAATAACCCCACCCCTAATAACTTGTAAACGGATGAATTCTTTTTCTCAAACATAGCTAAGACACACTGCAAGGGAATTGCTTTCACGTATACAAAAAACCGCATTGGAATTGGAATATTGGGATGATGAAACATATTTCCCTGTTACAAATATGTTTTTTTTATTTTCAATTTTCAATCAAAGTTCAATTTTTTGACATTAATTTTAATGCCTTCTTTAGCAATCTTTGATTGTAAATACGCATTCTATCAATTGAACATCTTGCGCAAACTGAACTGAACATTTAGTTTATTGTGCGTTTTGCGCCAAATCGGACAGAAGCTCGTACGTGGAGTTCAAATTGATGGATCGCAATTCAAATTAAAAAATGGATAAAAAGCCGAATAGAGACATAGAAATCCCATTCCATTCCAAATTCATGGATATGACCCTTGGTAGAATTTTTAAAATGCGCTGCGAGTTGAAATCAATTCGTGGAATTTCGTTTTATATTTTTAATGAAAATATTTATGCTAGTTTTAACAAAGGCTTTTGATTGTACTATATTGAATGGAAAATATGTTTTAATAGTCACATTGTAATGACTAAGGTCCCTTTCAGGCGAGCTATCAAGTGACACAAAAAAGTGACAATTGGGTATTTTCCTAACCCAAAAATAAATTATTTTGTACTGATAACTAAATAAAACGTCGCAAAATGATGTCACTTGTCTTTGAACATATCCATTTTAACGAGATTTTAACTAATTATTGCAGAAAAACTGACAATAAGAGCGCTATTGGACTCCAAAAACTATGACGTCATCTGCCTTAATGTCATACAAAATCCAGTAGAAAATGTTTGTTTTGACATTTAGAAAAAAAGTATCTAATTTGACTTGGTAGAAAATAGCGTATTATCAAGTGATACAAATCCATACTTATATATAAAGCTGAAGAGTTTGTTTGTTTGTTTGTTTGTTTGTTTGTTTGTTTGAACGCGCTAATCTCAGGAACCACTAGTCCGATTTAAAAAATTCTTTCGGTATTAGATATAGGTCGTTTATCGAGGAAGGCTATAGGCTATATTGAATCACGCCCGCGACTTCACTCGCGTGGTTAACGCGGGTGAAGCCGCGCGCTGCCTCTAGTATCTAAAGATAGAAAAATGATTTTGACTTTGACTTTGCAGTTTGCACGAGATATTCGTCGTCGACGCGACGGTATCCGACTGACGCGCGACAGTCGGCGACCGTCGCACCTATCCTATCCCAAATATACATAAAAAGCAATAGTTTGTGTTCTTTGATGTAGTGTCGACCGTACAACCTACGAACGACCAAGGCTACGCGACTGAAACCAATTCCATTGGACATGGTATAAATTACCAAACAGCTGGGAAATAGCATTATCTTCGTGTTTTCTAAACATGTGGTAATTGCAGAACATATACATATTACATACATTTTATGTGATTTGTCCACGTACAACGAGGAAGGGATATTTACGTAATAAATGGAACCAAAGGCTCTAGATCACTTTTTTTGGAAAATATATTTAAAAAAAGATTGTATTAAAAGTTGTTAGGCTGTTGATTAATAAATAAATAATAAATATATAGGGACAAATTACTTTGGGGTCTCGAACTTACCTTGGGGGTAGCCATAAGTTAGGTAAGTTCGAGACTTGTGTTATGGGATACTAACTCAACGATACTATATTTTATAACAAATACATATATAGATACACATCCAAGACCCAGGACAATTTAAAAAAGGCCATTTTCCAACTTGCCCTGACCGGGGATCGAACCCGGGCCCTCTGGGTGGCGGACTAGCATGTTGACCACTACGCCACAGAGGTCGTCAAATGTTTATCTTAATAAATAAAATAAAATAACGAAAATAAATAAATAAAATATTTATATCATCCATTATTGTCGGTGGAGCTAGGAGGTGGAGTATTTTTTAACCCTTTCACAGCGAGACTTTATATCAGTTGTCGTGCCCCCAGCGCGACATGGTAAATCTAACGTACCTATCTACAACCAAAAACGGATATGGATACGTAAGTTATGTGCCATACGAGCATTTTTTTTTTGTCGCAAATATGCGACCTTCGCGGAATGGGCCCGACAATGTTTGTCACATATATGCGACGCTCGCGGTTAAAGGGTATCCAACCATACTCGTACTGGATCTAGGAGAAAACAAATACCAGATTTTACCAGATAATGTCCCAGCTGTTTCTTTTCCGGCGTAGAAGTTGTAGGTAATTCAAACCAAGTACCTACTAAAATTAGTCCCTGTTTTAATATAAGGTCAAAGTTTGGTCTGTTTAGGGTTCCGGACCCTATTACTAAGACTCCGCTGTCCGTCTGTCTGCCACCAGGCTGTATCTCATGAACCGTGATAGCCCTAAGCTTGAGTCGCTCGCTCGCTTCGCTCGCTCGCTCGTGTCTCGGTCACAGGAAACCTAACAAACCTAACCTACACTCCACTCCACGGCAAAGTGGTTTTTGTGTCTGTGTTATTTTTGCCCTAAGCTTAAGTCGCTCGCTTAGGTATCTGTGCGTTGCATAACGTAGTGCAATTTTGGGAGCAGGTTCGATAAACAGGTATTAAATCGATAGTCGAGTGATTTTTTGATTTTTTTTTAAAAGGGCTGAGTTGACACAAGCATGACAGTTGAAATTTTCACAGATGATAAAGGTATTTCTCAACAACTAAAACTAAAAATTAAGTGAGGCTTCCATACAACAAACGTGTTTTTTTTATAGATGGTACGGAACCCTTCGCGCCTTCGTTAAACAAGCATCAAGAATGCGAGGAAGCAAACACATAAAAACTATTTTGTGTTAACATATACATTATATTTTCTATACGTTATAGATATGGAAAAGGAGTAGAATCGGCCTAGTAGGCAACGCTATCAGTTCATTTGGATAAGATTACATTATGTCATACAATGTCTATCGCTCAAAACATACACTGCTATATATATCATATATCTGGCGCCTAATTGCGGAATTTGATTATGACGAGTTTGCATCGTTTTACGGCGAATTAAGAGGGCTATGTGTTTCGTATTGCTATTATATATTATTCACAGGTTTTATCGTATATTCAGTTATGTATGGTCATCTATACAACGTGGAAGGGCTTTATACTAGACAAATATAGTATCATAAAATTAATATAAGAGATACAAACTTTAAAAGCATTCGGCATTTCTATGCTAAAGTGTGCAGCCGATCGGACAATTCATTAGGTACCTATGTCGATTTTTTTGTTTGTTGGCTATTTTAATTATTATGTCGTAATGATCTAGAGTCCGTGGTTTGATTTATTATGGGTATGTCCCTTCCCCATTGTATATGTATTTGGTATAAAACATTGTATCCTTGAGTTAGTATCCCATAACACAAGTGTCGAAATTACTTTGAGGCTAGCTCAATTTGAGTGGTTTGTCCGTATACATACATACATACATACATACTATCACGTCTTTATCCCTAATGGGGCAGACAGAGCATTTTGGGTCTTGCGGTTCTATGCAGAGCCCAGGGCCGCAAGACCCAAAAGCCACTTTTAGCGTCATGGTGGGCGAGAAGATGGAAAAGCAATCAATACAGTGATGGGTTGCTAGCCGCATCGCCTGTTAACATGATTTGCATTTTTGCCTATTCCCTCGATCGGCTTTTACGATCTGCGTGGGAAGAGAAGCAGCTGGTACATTCTAAGTTTTTTTATATTTCTCCCAGACCAGCATGGGAGAATGTGAAAATACATACATAATATCACGCCTGTTTCCCACGGGGTAGGCAGAGACTATGGACCTCCACTTGCTACGATCCTGACAAACCTCTTTTGCTTCATGTTTGTCCGTAAGTATTTATAAAAATAAATATCATAGTCAATAAATGTAAATATAATTAAATAAATTAATATTATCGAAGGTTTGTTTAAAAGGATTGTTTCTTTTCTCCGAAATTTTCCGAGCAAGTTTATATAGTCCTTGTTGAAAGTGCTTCTAGGTAGCGTAGGTGGATCCCAAGATAAAACCAAGGAGTATTGCTACTTACATTTAATGAGTCTGCTGCTATTATGCTTTAAGATCAGTGTATAACTATTTATAACTTGTTTTGAAATGCATACTTAATTAATAGAAATTTGTTTAAGTTGAAGGGCTCGTACAGACGAGAGACTATATGCACGCCACAGGTCGCGCGACGGTCGCTGACCATCGTAAACGGTCGCGTGACACATCATTATCACAAACTGACAAAAACTGCCGCGCGACCGTCGGCTACGGTCGCCGATATCGGCTACTGTATCGGATACCTGCCTCCGTGGTGTAGTGGTTAGAGCGTTCGGCTCATACCCGGAGGTCGTGGGTTCGATTCCCGGCGGGGGCAACGACTATGTGTTGTTGTCCTAGTTTCGTTAGGACATTGTAGGCTGATCACCTAATTGTCTGAAAAGTAAGATGATCCGTGCTTCGGAGGGCACGTTAACCGTCGGTCCCGGTCACTGTCTTTGACATTGGTCGTTACCTAAAACCATGTCAGAGGCCTTTAAGGCGGTTTAAAAACTCTGACACTAGTGTTAGTCACTGACACACACGATAAGAAGAAGAAGAAGATCGGCTACTGTGTAAATATTATTTCGATCTCCTGACATACTTACTATTACGTCTCACTAACGGGGCAGACAGAGAATTTGGGGTCTAGCCGTTCTAAGCAGACGGTTCCCAGGTCCGCAGACCTCAAAGGCCACTTTTAGTATGATGGTGGGCGAGAAGGTGGAAATTCGCGATTCGCATTTTCGCCCAGTCCCTCGGACTTCAACGATTTGCGCGGAAAGAGAAGCTAGTACATTCTAACTTTTTCTTTACCTCCCAGACCAGCATGGAAGAGATATCTTTAAAAGAAAGTAGAACCTTGATCTCCTTAAAAGAAAGTTAAGGATTTACGGGTCTTTTTTCCGAAATATGTCACCTGCCATAATCTTGATTAGGTACTGACTATTGTGGGTAGGTGGCATGCCGCCCACTGGATGGGCCTCGCAAACGCGCGGACAATAGTTGCCAGCAAAGAAGCCTACGTGGTGTAGTGGTTAGAGCGTTTGGCTCAGACCCGGAGGTCGCGGGTTCGATTCCCAGCGGGGGCAACGACTTTGTGCTGTTGTCCTAGTTTGGTTAGGACATTGTAGGCTGATCACCTGATTGTCCGATAAGTAAGATGATCCGTGCTTCGGAGGGCACGTTAAGCCGTCGGTCCCGGTCACTGTCTTTGACATTGGTCGTTACCTAAAACCATGTCAGAGGCCTTTAAGGCGGTTTAAAAACTCTGACACTAGTGTTAGTCACTGACACACACGATAAGATTCGACTCGATAAGAAGAAGCAAAGAAGCAACACCGGTGCAGGTGACTCTAGGGCGTGGAGAGGTGTGCTGTGCTTCCTCCGAAGTTACTCGAGGCATGATGCTCTTTATTTCTTCCACCCCTTGAGCAACCCCTCTAACGACGTAGCAGTCGATTTAGGCAACGCAGATCAAAAAGTCCTACGAGCCCTCTTGGGTCTCCACCCCGATTAAGATGCGTCAGAGACGATTCGAGGGCTTTGATTAATATTCTAGAGCACTCAGGTGCGTGGTGTTGTTGCTCACGAATAGCTAGCCATAAACTGCCGCTTATTTTGATACGACCGATGCGATAAGTATTTCTTTTTAATAACCGTCTGTAAAGCTGAAATGCAGCTTCGAATCCCCTTACCCTAAACTTTTCCATGCAAACGTAGTCTGCGTTTTGAAACTACATGTCAGGTTTCGGTAATAATTTTTAATTTTATAGAAATTGCAATATAGGGTTATAATTGGTTTCCTAAGGTAAAATTATGAACTGGAAAAAAAGGAGGTAGAAGTTCCTATACTGATGATCAAAAATGATAAAACAAACTATAATTACTTTCAAGTTCATATTTTGACTGTGAAAACCAGTTAAAAGCCTGTAATATGTGCAATTTCTATAAAATCACATTTTTTCACCGAAATCTGACATGTGATTTTAAAATAAAACGTAGACTACTATTGCATGGAAAAGTCTAGGGTAAGGGGACTCTTAACTGTGAACTTTGTTAATTAACTATTAACAGAACAACGATCTAATGCCTAGCTGTGCTTGCACCAAACCTATGATTGGGAGTTATCAGTCTTCCGAGCCGGAAACCGTGTCACAACGTTTCCGATTAAACTGTCACGAAACTGGACGTGTATTGAGAGAATCTGATCCAATATCCTGGTCAGAGTAAGCAAACGTTCCCACTATTCATGTAATGCGGACAAAGGTTATAGTAAATCCTTCATCATCAGCATGATTAGGTCTTTTGTATCATCATCATTATATAGCATTAGATAGCATCATTGTCTCCTGCTGTGGAGACGGGTGACGGTCGGCGATCAGGTAAGTTACTCTTATAATACGACAGTCTTACAATAGTGACGTCCTATTTTTCATCATCATCATCAGGTTTTCTTGTCTCTACTGCAGAAGCACGACCCTCTCTGTACTACCAGAGCCGTACTTGGCCGGAGCAGCTAGAGGAATTTGGCCTACACTCTCCTCACTGGCCTGAAGGGTTGGAGAGGTCTCATTGATGTTTATAAGCTTTGTTTAGCTTGTATTTCCTAATTCGCCTTCTACAACATCCACGGGAGGACTTGGAGTGGCCCTATTCTACTCTGCTGGAAACCACACGGCTAATAGTAAAGCCTTGATATAATTACAGACGAACGGGTATTTGATGACGGCGGCAGGTTGAAGGAAGAAGAAGAAGAAGAAGAACGGAGTGAGAGAGTTAAGAGCAATACATAGGTAGCGTTTACCCCAAAGGTAACGCAAAGGTAACGCAAAAGTAGCGCTAGACCCATAGCAAGACCCATGCCATACGGCTTTGAAATGCATTTCCCGAAGACATCAGACAAACTAGTAAAAAATGTATATTTTTTCTTTGCCTTACGACTTTGGGATACATTACCCGAGGACATCAGTCAAATCTTCAGTAGACATGAAAAAAATGCATGTTTGCTATTCAAAAGAATAATCAATTAGCAGAATTCACCGTTTCTTACTATTGTCCATATATGTATATGTATGTAGGTATATATATTATTTCATTTATAAATATTATTATATATTAAATTGTATTTATGTCAATTTTAAAGTTATTATGATATCTGCCTTTATATCTTGTAATTTATCTGTTATTTACCTAGACGCAAACATTCCGTTTTTCTTTTCCTAAAGGTCGATAAGGACAGAATGCTTTAACGTAAAGTCCACCTTTTGACTCAATAAAGCTTAATAAATAAGACCCATAGCTCTGTCTACCCCATTAGAGGTAAAGACGTGATAGTATCTATATTCATAACAGACAGACTACACATTATTAATATACTTAATACGAAAAATGCTGCGTGGCATGAATAAAAGAAAATACTTAGTAATGTACTGCTTCTCTTCCCGCGCAGATCTTAAAAGCCGATCATGGGACTGGGTGAAAAT
Source organism: Acrobasis consociella (assembly GCA_963555685.1). NCBI lineage: Eukaryota > Metazoa > Arthropoda > Insecta > Lepidoptera > Pyralidae > Acrobasis > Acrobasis consociella. The sequence goes on along the minus strand of OY743104.1, from coordinate 1,857,365 downwards.
ACGTATCATCTTCTTCTTATCGTGTGTGTTAGTGACTAACACTAGTATCAGAGTTTTTAAACCGCCTTAAAGGCCTCTGACATGGTTTTAGGTAACGACCAATGTCAAAGACAGTGACCGGGACCGACGGCTTTACGTGCCCTCCAAAGCACGGATCATCTTAACAGACAATCAGGTGATCAGCCTACAATGTCCTAACTAAACTAGGACAACAACACAAAGTCGTTGCCCCCGCCGGGAACCGAACCCGCGACCTCCGGGTATAAGCCGAACGCTCTAACTACACCACGGAGGCCAATACGCATCATGACATAAGGCGATGCGGCTAGCAACGAATATTTTGATTCCTTTTTCCACCTTCTCGCTCACCATTATGCCAAAAGTGGCCTTTGAGTCTTGTGGCCCTGGGCTCTGACTGATTAAAGCCGCAAGACCCCAAAATTCTCTATCTGCCCCGTTAGGGATAAAGACGTGATATTTTGTATGTATGTTTGATTTCCAACCAAATGTGTCCTGTATTTATTTATTTTGTTCAATAAAGGTATTGTATTGTTTATGAAATAAAGTAATAGAATTGAATTGGTCATTGCAGATAGGAACACATTGAATTGTTTAGATAACTAGCGGTCCGCCCCGGCTTCGCACGTGTATGTTTTGTACATATAAACCTTTCTCTTTAATCGCTCTATCTATTGATGTAAACCGCACTAAAATCGGTTGCATAGTTTAAAAGATCTAAGCGTGCATACATTACACAAGGACAAACGGCGGGAAACGACTTAGTAATATACTGTGTATTTTGTTTTATAATAATATAGGTATTGATCGAGTATTAATAGCAAGAATTTAATTTTTCAAAAAAAAAAAACTGACTTCGCTCCCGAACTTCACAACCGAATTCGATTAAATTTCTATGGGACTACCTCGCCAGTATACCCTTTCAAATAAAAAAAGAATTTTCCAGATCTATCCACGCGTTTTCAAGTAATCGGAGAATACACATAAAAAAAAATATCGCGACAGATTTATAACCTCCTTGGAAGTTGACAATCATGTTTAATTTCCCATGATTTCCTATCATAAATAGACGTTACAAATTGTCAATCATCCACGACTGAACAAGTTTCCTCGCAAAGAAGCGACACAATAGCATTTCCGAGAAAACTATGAATTTTACGGCACACTGGCGCCATCTATGTCACGGCCGTAGCGCGCCGAACGACTGTCTTGCGAAACACAACACAGGTAGCAATGGTCTGAACAAAATTAAGTAAATAAACTAACAGACTCCGTTAGTACCTCCGTCGTGAGTAAATATTATACGTCACGATTGTCAAGTTCATTCTTTAGTTATAAATTTTGTGATGACTGAAAAAATCACTAAAATCGTTTCCCTAAAAGAAAATTGGTCGTAAAAGTGAAACGGTGAAAATCGAGGATCGCCCGCCGGTTTCAAAGATAAGCTTAACCCACCTGATACATTAAGACTGTTAGGGTAAATATACTTTAGGATGAGTCGACCTTGATATCTTTCCATTATGAGTCATTCGGCCTTAAACAAAATCAGAAATCGGAAAAGGTTTTTATCTCCCGTTCTAACTCATCGGTCACGATGTTGAATTAAAAAAAGAAAATTCGAAAAAGGAACGGCAGAAAATGGCGCGCGGATTTGACAGTTGTAGTGATGGGCGTACTTACAGGTTGTAGTGAGGTTCGGGACGCGATTGGATTCTGTGCGCGACAGAGATAGCGTGTGAGCGCGACGAGAGCGATAGACCGACTGACGCGGGGCACGCGGGGTGATAACCGTGTGCTGATAACAGAAACGTCACCAGGTGAGAGTGGTTAAGACAGCGCGTGTGTCGTCATTGATGACGTTGTCAACTTCACTTTTATTACTCATTTATTTATTTTACTCTTATCATATAGATATATAATGTCTAACAAATCATATTGAAATTATTTTAAGGGTGAATACAGTCCATGATACTGAACAACTTTCCCCAAGGAACACGTATCGAAATATAAAAGATAATTTTTGGCTTTCCATACAAACTTGGATCAGCTGATCGGTCAACTTCTATGGAAGGCCAAAAATAAATTTTCATATTTCGATATATGTTTCTTAGGGAAAGTTATCCACTATCATGTACTGAATTCGCCCTTAAAATAGTTAAAGATATATTATCTGCGCTTCGCGGTGTTACCCGCACCAAAAGTAGCCTATGTGTTAATCCAGGGTATCAGCTTCCTGCATACTGAATTTTATCAAAATTGGTCCAGCCATTTCCGCGTGAAGAAGTAAATAACATATAAGTATATACACACACACTCACAAATGTTCGCTTTTATAATGTTAGTGATACGGAGAAATTACACTGACTGAGCTAGCCCCAAAATAAGTTCGAGATTCGTGTTATGGGATATCCCAACGATACTATATTTTATAACAGATATAGATAAATATCCAAGAGCCATGTCAATTTGATAAAGATCATTTTCCACCTTGACCCAACTATGTGATTATTAAGTTCATAGTTCAGTCGTCAGTGAGGTCGATCTCCTCTGGGCAGTATGGAAGTCCTTAAACAGACTCCGGGCTGGTGTTGGGAGATGCCACGAGAACCGAGTCAGGTGGGGTTTCTCAGATTGCAACCGTTATGACAGTGGAAGTGTTCAAACCATGGCCCACCTACTCTCGTGCCCGAACTGCCCAACATCTTGTACAATAGAGGACTTAAACTCTGCTAATAAAAGGGGAGTAAGTGTCGCCACACACTGGTCCACAACTATATAAAATCGCCATTCCGACTCGCTAAGAAGAAGAAGTGAGGGCAAGTTAGAAAAATGGCCTATTTCAAATTGTACTTACTAGATCTTTTTAGAAGTAGGTTAGAAATCAATTTACTAAATTAGATAATAAATCCATAAAACTATACTAACATTTACGAATCAAAAAGTAACTTAATTTTCTTCTTAAATAAAGTCATATTTAATGATGGCTATTGTTTAGGGATTATATTATGGGTGCCATACCTAATACAATAATGTGTTGTTTGATAAGCAGTTTTGGATTATATCTATAACTATTTTGCCCTCACGTCGGTTTGTTTGTACTCTATCAGATAATTTAGAAAAACAAGGTGAAAATTACTGTTTACAGACTCGCTGACTTTATCTTCTTCGAGTTCATTGGTTTTGGAAAAACAATGGCGTATAGTAAATATATTCCTCTATCAAATGCGTAATCCAAATTTGTGCATGTCATAAGATAAAAAAGTTGCGAAAATGAATTTTGATTGCGCGTGACCCCATAAACTCCGGCCGGCTGGCTGGTAGCGCCTGGCTGCGGTACCACAAATTTATTTCACAATTTTACTTTCGAGTTTTAGTCAACATTTTTTTTTTCTGAATTTTTATTTTTACTAGCTAATTAGATCTTACTAACGATCCTTATAAAGTGACCTTCAGTTCTAAAACCAATGACAAATAAATTACTTTTTCCATTATATACCTCAAGCTGAAGCCTTGCCCGTCTGGTAAAATTTTTGGGTATTTGGTTTTTAGCTGAGTTTTATACAAAATTTCCCCCCCTATTTAAATCCCTTAGAGAATTATTTTAATAAAAATAGTGATACAGAAAACTTTTGTTTTAAACCGTGAGCTCATGATATTATTACATTTCTAACCTCAAAATTGACCAAGAGTCACACAAACTTTCAACCCTCATTTCAACCCCTTAGGGGATCAATTTCCAAAAAGCCCTACTTAGTGCACACTTACGTCATTTAAGGCCATACCCAAATTTTCCGGGGTCCAGTGGCGCCGCCATTTGAAATAAATCATTTGAAAGGAAACGGAGTTATCATTTAAAATTGTGTCTTGGTCAAGCCCTAGATAACCCTTAAAACTATTTTATGAACTACTGTTTATAGTTTAAGTGAGAACGTGAAGCTTTTCTACGCACATTAGCCAAAAGTGGCCGTTTTTCGCAAATGTGCGTCGAAAAGCTTCACGTTCCCACTTTAAACTACAAAAAGTAGTTTAAAAATACTTTGAATGGGTATCTAGAACTTGACCAAGACACAATTTTAAATGATATCTCCGTTTCCTTTTAAATGATTTATTTTAAATGGCGGCGCCACTGGACCCCGGAAAGTTTGGGTATGGCCTTAAGAGTCCCCTTACCCTAGACTTCTTCATACAAACATAGTCTACGTTTAATTTTGAAACCACATGTCAGATTCCGGTAAAAATTGGTAATTGTAAAGAAATTGCAATTATCTAGGGTTATAACTGGTTTCCTATAGTAAAATTATGAACTGGAAAGAAAATATAACGATTTAGAAGTTTCCCATACTTTAGGTCAAAAATGATATAAAACACTATATTCTATTTCAAGTTCATATTTTTAATGTAGGAAACTAGTTATAAACCTAGATAGTTGCAATATCTTTGAAATTACAAAATTTTGCCCAAATCGGACATGTCGTTTTGAAATAAAACGTAGACTACGTTTGTATGGAAAGTTGTATTTTGGTCTAGGGTCGGGGGACCCTTAAGGAACGTTTGTGCAAAACATCATGCTTTTTAGACTCAGCGGTCTCGCCTGCGCGTTGATCGATCAGCCAATATGACAGCCAGTCAGTTCCTTCTTTTATATATATATATATATTCTTTTATATGTTCGAGTAAGTATATATTATAGAAGATAGATAGTCAGATGACGGGAGTGATAGGATTTTTTGGGATTCCGAACCCAAAGGGAAATAAACTCCGCTGTCCATTCGGCAGGCGGTCTGTATCTCATGAAGCGTAGCTACTCAGTTAAATTTTTTATAGTTGATGTATTTCTGTTACCGCTATATCAAGAAATACAAAAAACAAAACTAAGAATAAAAAAATATTTATGTGAGTCTCCCATACAACAAAGTTATTTAAAGATAATGGCACGGAACACTTCATGTGTGAGTCCGACTCGCACTTAGCCGGTAAATTTATTAACACATCGGTTCACACTATCACTACTTTTTATTCCAAACATTGTTCGAATATAGCGCGAATAATTTTTACTACTTGTAATAAAATTAAAGGAATAAGATACAATACTTTTTCGAAAAAAAAATCCTCAGTGAATTAATCTTTCTGACGACTTTGAGTCATTTTTTTTTTATTTACATCCGATTGCTCCCCCAAACTACACAACCGTTTTTGATAAGATTTATGATACCTATGAGACCACCTTAGGAGTATACTCTTTCAAACCAAAATAGCACTTGCCAAGTCGGTCCAAAAAAACGGTAAACATACTTACATAAAAAAAAACGACGGGTTGCACTCTGGGAGTGCCGGCAGAAGTGAAAACTTGAATATTAACGTTGTGCATTTTTGATATACGAAACAGCAGGCGCAGGCATACATTTTCGCCGCGCCGTAGAAAGAGAGGGGGATACCCTCTCTCCTACGCCGCGCCAGCTGTCTACTCTCCATCAGTCTTACGAATTTTCGATCAGGTCACGTGTCCTGACGCGAGTTTAACATTTTTTACCCATTCCAAAAAAAGTGCACAACGCCGCTAAAGAAGTTTTCACTTCAAAAACTCGTGACACATTGATAACCAGACTTTTTTAAAGATCGGTTAAAAGCCGTGTGGATCGGAACTGCAGGCTACCGGTGTCATTATCAGTAGCCACTCCTACTAAGCCAAGAGCAGGTACTTACTACTACTTACAGCTACAATGACGCTTAATAAGTATGCTTTGGAGGCCATGTGTGAGCTGAAAATAATTTATTACAAAATTAACCCTTTTAATGAACTGTGCAAGTGGAAATGCACCTTATACAACGTGGAAGGGACACACCAGTAACAAAACGTAAAAAAAGTGGGTTGACTGGTAGATAAAGCTTATGGCTTTAAGTCCGCCCATTACATTTGTAATAAAGTTAAATAAATAAAATAAAATAAAAAATAAAACGTACCACGAGTTAGACTAGATCGCTATAGTGTAATCATAATAAAATAACAGTAAAAAAATCGACATTTCCACATAGATTGCCCGGGCTGCACACCTTTTGTATGGAAATGCCATTTCTTTTTGTGTTAACTGTTATTTTGATTCCATTATACTATAGCTATTACGTGTAGTAACCACTTGAGCATTATAAAATTAAACATACTATCACGTCTTTATCCCTAATGGGGCAGACAGAGCATTTTGGGTCTTGCGGTTCTATGCAGAGCCCAGGGCCGCAAGACCCAAAAGCCACTTTTAGCGTCATGGTGGGCGAAAAGATGAAAAAGCAATCAATACAGTGATGGGTTGCTAGCCGCATCGCCTGTTAACATGATTTGAATTTTTGCCCATTCCCTCGATCGGCTTTTACGATCTGCGTGGGAAGAAATGCAGCTGGTACATTCTAAGTTTTTTTTATTCCTCCCAGACCAGCATGGGAGTATATTATGAGAATAAAATTAAAACCCAAAAGAAAAATAATGTCGACACTCCCATGCAATATTGCTCAAGTGGCTGCGTACTTTGAAGTGGATTTTTTTTTGTTATTTTACTTCCATTATACTGTAGTGATCTAGTATAGCTCGAGGTTCGATTTAACACAGGTATGTCCCTTCCACGTTGTATAAGGTCTAAGAAAATATACTGAAACTATTTTAAGGGTGAATTCAGTCCGTGATACTGAACAACTTTCCCCAAGGAAGATATAACGAAATATGAAAGTAATTTCCTTTCATAATTATTAAAAACTAGCTGAAGCCCGCGACTTCGTTTGCGTGGACTTTATGTCTCTGGAAAATGCTCATCAGGCTGGACAACTTTTACTATGGCGACATTTTTATATCTCTTATAGTTTAGCTGGACCATTATGGTTCTGCATCAGGCGTCTCATTTTCCAAAATCCTTTATACCCTATATGTTGCCCAGGCTTAATAGCTATATAACAAAAAAAAATTCATTCGAATCCGTCCAGTGTTTCCGGAGATTAGCGTGTACAAACAGACAAACAGACATACAGACAAACAGACACACATTTTTTTTAAAATTCTTACTCTATTACTACGTCTCCATCGCCCCCAAATTTTTTTTTGGAAATATATTTAATGTACAGACACACTTTTTTTACTGTTTTATTATATGTATAGATTATTAAAATAAAATTATTTTTCATATTTCGACATATGTGCCTTGGAGTACATACATAAACCGGTCAAGTGCGAGTGGTACCCGCGTGAAGAGGGTCCCGTACAATGCCAAAGTCACATGCTACCTCACAACTAGAAAATGACCAGTATACATTCAAATTGCCAACCTCATTTTTTAAAGTCAGTACAAAATAGATCCGTCGTCTTTGTCATACTTAGCACGTTGAAGCAGGAAATCATCAGTCATCGCAACTAGCTATCAATGTGCAGTAAAACTAATAAGGCGTTTTTAATGAGCGCTCAGCGGTGTTGATTCATGGCACAGGATACTACAGTGACACTGCGATGATGATTGCAGCTGATTTTCCTCCTATGCTCTAATGAAGATCGTGTTGCGTCATTGCTATTTTTTTTTATGATTGTTTTACGGCTCTGGATACTAATCCTTTAGAGCCCATCTTTATTTTTCACTTTTTTTTTATTTATTCCTAGATAACCCTAGCCTTAACTATACAATCAAAGGTTTGTAGGTCCTTTGATTGCTTCAAGAGAACTTCTGGCGACAAATATATACGAGTCTACTGGTGTTCATAGCCGATTGAGAGGCGGTCGGCGGCTTTTTAGGGTTCCGTAGCCAAATGGCAAAAAACGGAACCCTTATAGATTCGTCATGTCTGTCTGTCTGTCCATCCGTATGTCACAGCCACTTTTTTCCGAAACTATAAGAACTATACTGTTGAAACTTGGTAAATAGATTCTGTGAAACGCATTAAGATTTTCACTGAAAAATAGAATTTAAAAAAAATCAGGTGTTCCATATACACTGAACATTATGTACCACTGTTTTAATTAGGTACAATAAGAACCCTGTTGGGTAATACAAAAATAAGAAGGGACTGCAAGCGGTTGTTATAGTCATACTTAAGCTTTAAGTGAGGTTTGCCGTGTGGTTTCCGGCAGAGTAGAATAGGACCACTCCAAGTCCTCCCGTGGATGTCGTAGAAGGCGACCTAGGAAATATAAGATCAACAAATCTCATAAACATCAATGAGACCTCTCCAGCCCGTCTAGTCAGCAAGAAAAGTGTAAGCCAAAGTACTCTGGCTGCTGACCAAGTATGGCTCTGGTAGAACAGAGAGGGTCGTGCTCCTGCAGTGGAGAAAAAAAGACCTGATGATGATGAATGTATATGGCGTCAAACGTATAACACTCTCGTCTTAAGTTATTCAACAATTTTAATGAAATGCCTAAACTTTTCATTAAATCATTTGCTTGGTTCTGTAATCCAGTGGGTAAGCTGGGATTACGTTACACGAAAGGTTTAACGGAAAACGAGTTTACTTTGCAACAACTAATTAGTTTTATTTTCATATATTTATGGAAATCTCTGAAATATGCATGTAATGTATTCATGTTAAATATTAGGGAGTGCTCCGCTGCCGGCGCTGTCTGCCGAATTGGCTGCCTTGTCTCTGACTCCCATGCTGGTCTGGGAGAAATAAAAAAACTTAGAATGTACCAGCTGCTTCTCTTCCCACGCAGATCGTAAAAGCCGATCGAGGGAATGGGCAAAAATGCAAATCATGTTAACAGGCGATGCGGCTAGCAACCCATCACTGTATTGATTGCTTTTCCATCTTCTCGCCCACCATGACGCTAATAGTGGCTTTAGGGTCTTGCGGCCCTGGGCTCTGCATAGAACCGCAAGACCCAAAATGCTCTGTCTGCCCCATTAGGGATAAAGACGTGATAGTATGTATGTATGTATGGAAATCTCTGAAATATGTATGTAATGTATTCATGTTAAATATTAGGGAGTGCCTCCGCTGCCGGCGCTGTTTGCCGAATTGGCTTCCCTGGTTGGTCACAGGAAACCTAACGAACCTAACCTACACTTCACGGCAAATTTTGAGTGCTGGCGCCGGCAGCCGGTGTTTTAAATCTCGATTGCCGGCAGTATAACCGCCGGTTCCCAATAGTGATATTTTTAGGAGCCGGCGCCGGCAGCGGAGGCACTCTCTAAATATTAAGGCTCCTCCCTGCGCTAACGACCTTGAAAACACAAAAAAATTAATTTCTCTTTCTGTAAGTGAGATTATTAGAAACCCTCCTACAACTTTTTAGCTAGTATCCTGAAGTTTCATTAGAACCTCGAAAGTCATTGAAATACTATCCGGTTTAGAAACCTTTACAAAAAAAGTCAAAAATGGCCGTTTTTAGTATTTTTTGCAAAGGATAATTCAGGGTATTTTATTTCAATGATTTTCGAGGTTCTAATGAAACTTCAGGATACTAGCTAAAAAGTTGTAGGAGGGTTTCTAATAATCTCACTTACAGAAAGAGAAATTAATTTTTTTGTGTTTTCAAGGTCGTTAGCGCAGGGAGGACCCTTAAGTACACATAATAGATTATATATAAATTAACTATAAGTACTAAACGTACATTAGACTATGGAACTACTTTCAGTCTTAAACTATTTTAAGAGTGAATTCAGTTCATGATACTGAGAACCTTTCCTCAAGGAACTTACGTATCGAAATGTAATTTTTGGCCTCCCATACAAGTTGACCGATCAGCTGATCCGCGTTTGTATGGAAAGCAAAAAAACTGAAATAACACTTTAAATAGTTTCTTTATATTTTGTTAGTAGTTTATTTACTAAATAAAACAAATTATGTCTAAAATAGATAGAATTAAAAATTGCGCTCGGATAATTACCTGGTTGGCTTGAATGGAAGGCAGGTTCTGCAGGCAGGTTGGCTGAAGGGAAGCCGTATAACTAGGCAGGTTCTCAAAATGCATGTCAAAGGACATCGGAACAGAGGGAAACCAAAAAAACGTTGGATGGAATGTGTGAAGAAGTTTATGAGAAAGAGAGTGACGAACGGGTTGACTGGAAGAAAGAAAGAAAGAAAGAAGAATAGTTCATTTGATATATCACATTGAAGGTAATACAATGACACAGTTTTTACAAATACACATACAATTTGTAGCTACATCAAAAAGGCCTCCTCTCAGCATGGTGTCGTTACAGGGCTACAACGCTGCTCTTCCGAGGATACCGAACAAAACAACATAAAAATAAATTAATAATAAAAAACGCCTAGTAGGTTGGCGCTTCATTTAATTCGTTTAAAGACAATACTGAACTGACTGAAGATAGAACCAAATGGAAATAATTGGCCAAGTGCATGTCGGGCCACGCGCAGTGTAGGGTTCCGTAGTTGCGAATGCCAACTTTGAGTTCTTGCCACTAAAAAAGTCTAAAAACTAATATCTATTGAATTTGTATGAAAATTTCTTTTTTGAAGTACATTTTATAAGTTGATCGCCTATAACTTTTAAATTTCTATACCCTACTTGGCTCTGATAGTTTTCCTTCAAATTACATTATTTAAACTATAATTGTGATTTTTTTCACGTGGCCATATATAACCGTTTAGCAGATAGAGGGGGGGGGGGACACTTGACTCCAACAAAATTTGAACTTTAAACCCAAATATTTCAGAAACGGATCCCTAAATCGAAAAATGTTGTTCACAAGCTAACAATATTTTTAAAAGACCTATTCAACGATACCTCATTCAATGTGTTTGTCAAGAAAAAAAATATTGACTACGTCTTTACTTGTATGGCAGCTATCATGAAAAAAAATTTTTTTTCCATATTTTATTTTACGAATTTTTTGCCATAATTAATATACATATCTATGCCAAATTACAGCTTTCAAGTACTTATAGTGTCTCTATAGGACCGTGGACAGACGGACATACAGACAGACAGACAGACAGACATGGTGAAACTATAAGGGTTCCTTGTTTACTACGGAACCCTAAAAACTCACATGCTGTACCTACATAAATAGTGGGATAAGGATAAGGCAGATAAAGATAGTACTTCGGTCAAAGGTGCCCATAATGCTAGATGCTTTACCTCTTTGTTCGGCGATGGCAATTCTTTCAACCAGGCATCGGAGCGACGGTCGAAATCGTTTATTTTAAGTTGTGAACAAATATCTAAAAGTTTTTAAAATGGTTTAAGTACCTAGAAACTTATAATAAAGAGAAGCAAAAGAGGTTTGTCAGGATCGCAGCAAGTGGAGGTCCATAGTCTCTGCCTACCCCTGCGGGAAACGGGCGTGATATTATGTATGTATGTATGTAAACTTATAATAAGTCTCAAGACCTCTTTGAATATAAGCAACTTTGTTTTTTACCATAGACTAACCAGACAACAAGTTATTTCCTAAGCAATTTTAAATATAAATGTATAAATCATTATAAGTATACATACATCGTTAGCCGTATTATAGCCTCCCGTAGTCAGGTATTAGTTTTTTAACGTATATTATCTTGTTTAAATATTTAATTACATCTAAATCGTCTAATAACCTACAATTACTAAGTTGCAGCCTGAATAAAATTAACAGAATAATCAATACTTCTACATTAGGTTCTCTTGTGAAAGAGTTCTTGAAAATTACAAGATACATAATAAATGAAAATTACAAGACATGTATGAAGCGTAAATTCAAATAAACTGACTAGCAATATTAATATTTCACACTAATAAAGCCCAAATAAATTCACATAAAGCAGGCTTTTCTACAAATTTCCCTTTGTGCAAAAGTTAATTCGAAAATTCGAGTTCTAATGACGCCTGCGCAAAATATCCGAGCAACCATTTGCTTTTACTCACGTTGCTAATTTAATAAGTAAGGGACTCATTAATTACTCAGCAGCAGGGAGATTAGAAGTTATGGGGATTGCAATGCTGAAGTCCCGTGACTCCTGGTACAGATACCTGGGCCCTCTCTACCTATATCTTGAATTTTCTCTTAAACTCCAAATAAGATTAATATGAAAATGTATATTTAGAAAGATTTTAAAAAAGTCTTTCTAAATATACATTTTACAATACAATACAGTACAAAAAACTTTAATGCACTAAAATACATTTTCATGTTAATATTAACGAGTTTAGGATTAAATTCAAGATATAGGTAGAGTGCCGGCCCAGGTATCTCGTTGGCCTACTGTTTAAGCTCTGAAAGAGACAATAAAATCTTAGTAACTTGTAATTAAATTTAATTTGATTAATAAAATTATAGAAATGTATCAATCCTTTTTTAACAAAAATAAATAATTATACTTATTTTGCAACCTTCTTTCTATATAAGTTGTAGTTTTTACTTTGGTGTAATCTTTTTTATTTCTGTATTTAAGTTTTATTTAAGGTTTTGGTTTATTTAGAATAATTTACTTTTATTTTAAATACGAATCTTAGTTAAGTTACTCTTTGTCTGCTTAAATTATTAGTGTCTACTTAAATACAAAACATAAATTATGTAAATGTATTGTGTTACTTATTCTAATATCATTTCTTAAGTTTATTTAGCAAAGATATTTTAAACCGACTTCAAAAAGGGAGTAAGTAGGTACGTACTCAATTCATTGGGATATTTTACTAAAATATTTGTTAGCCAACTCCATTTTATTCTCAGTTCTCCAGTAGGAAGGGCGCTCGGAATGTCGAAATCTTTCAAAGAAGAATTTCTTATGCTTTTAACTTTTTACTATTATACAAGTATAAATTCCTAACTCAATTCGCCTAACATGGCTTTACTCAATCCTAATGTTGACTCAAGTATGAGAATTTGACTTCCTACTACATGCATACACACATATAACCACGCCTGTTCCCACAGCTCCCATGCTGGTCTGGGAGAAATGAAAAAACTTAATGTGAATGTACCACTGCTACTGCTGCTACTCTTCCCGCGCAGATCGTAAAAGTCGATCGAGGGAATGGGCAAAAATGCGAATCATGTTAACAGGCGATGCGGCTAGCAACCCATCACTGTATTGATTGCTTTTCCATCTTCTCGCCCATCATGACGCTAAAAGTGGCTTTTGAGTCTTGCGGCCCTGGGCTCTGCATAGAGCCGCAAGACCCAAAATGCTCTGTCTGCCCCATTAGGGATAAAGACGTGATAGTATGTATGTATGTATGTTCCCACAGGGGTAGGCTGTGACTATTGACCTCCACTTACTACGATCCTGACAGACATCTTTCGCTTCATCTACTACAGCAGCTATTGATACATTTTTCGGTTGAAACTATGACCTCTCGGCAACCGTACTATAGGAACGCCAGTAAGTGCATTAGAAATTAGTTTTAAACCAACTTTCAAAAAGAAAGAGGTTATCAATTCGTCACGATCTTTCATTTATGTATGTTTATCAATTAATCGAAGACGCCTTTACCGATTTGGAAAATTTCTTTTTGTGTTTAAAAGGGTATATTTGTTCATATGATTCCATAGAAATTTCATCAAAAGCGGTTGTGTAGTGAGGATGAAGACGGTTTTACGTTTAGACAAATTATTTTTTAAACGTACTTAGGTAAGTAGGTATATTATTGTATCGTCGTATTGAATATTCTATATTTTTTGCATTCTAATGTTATAGATAGTTCAGTAGTCAATAATAACATTTGTTTAACTATACTATCGCAAATAGGAGTATGGCTTTTTATGTGACTTTCAGTCTGTAATAAATACCTGTGTAAAATATCGATTAAATTGTAATTAGATAAGATATCCACCAACAGATGGAGCCACTTTAACCACGAATAACTTCTAAAATAGATCACAAGTACTGGATCCAACGCGTTAAATTTAGCAGAGTGACTTCGCTTCCAGGCGGCAGTGTTCCGACAAAACACCGAGGTATTTATACAGTTTATCATACAATTAACACATTGAGACAAAGTGTTAGAAGTATAAGTGCATTGGTTAGAGAACATTTTGTGAGATATGCTGTGAGACAACGTGTTGTGGGAATATAGCTTTTTGTGCGTGCGAAATAAGGTTAGAATTTGTAAAATCTGCGGCAAAATCTTTTGCAAATAACTTTGTATGCATGTTACTCTTTTTTAGGGTTCCCTACCCAAAAAAAATGGGGTCTATTACTAAGACTCCGCTGTGATACAACCTGGTGAAAGACAGATGATACTCTGTCTGGCTGTATCTTATGAACCATGATAGCTAGATAGTTGAAATGTTCACAGATGATGTATTTCTGTTGCCGCTTTAACAAAAAATACTAAAAACAGAATAAATTAATATTAAAGTATAATATCCTATACAACAAACGTGATTTTTATAGATAATGGTACGGAACTGCATGCGCAAGTCCGACTCGCACTTAGCCGGTTATTTATATACTTATCACATTTCATTTTGTTGTTTTTACGAACATTTTACACCTTTATTTTATTTGCAATATCTGGATATTTGTTCTTATTTAATTGGCTGTGACACATAGCGCGACGATGGCCGATGGGGCAAAAAGGTTCTTGAATGGCGACCGCGTACTGGCAAGCGAAGCGTAGGGCACCCACCTACAAGGTGGTCAGATGTCCTGACCAGGGTCGCCGGAAAGCGCTGGATGCAGGCCGCTCTTGATCGGTCATTTTGGAAATCTTTGGGAGAGGCCTATGTCCAGCAGTGGACGTTATGCGGCTGAAATGATGATGATGATGATGAATTGGCTTTGCGCATAGTACTTCGGTAACTTTTATTTGTAATAAGTATTTAGAAATAATACTTATAAACAGTTAAAGAGAAACGACGAACAACTTGCTCTATAAACAAAAGGATCTTGAGGTCGAAAAAAAAGTTTTTATACATTTTTTTTATATTTTGAAAACTTATCCCCTCGGCTTGTCGACGCCGCTGGTGACAAGAGGGCTGGCTCATATCTCGCGCAGAGGATTGCAGTAGCTATTTAGCACGGGATGCAGCCAGTGTTCTTGGCACCATGCCACAAAACGACATTTAGATTTTTAATTTAATTTAATTTTGATTTTTAGTTTAGTTTTTATATTTGGTTTTATTTCATTAATTATTACTTGATTTTAAAATTAATTACATTTAATAAAAAAATAAAGGCTGGAATAAATAACTTGGTTATTTAATATTTAAGTAGGCAATATAGTCACGTGAGCTGTAGCCACAGAAATAATATGATATTTTTTTTGTCACAGGTTAAATAAAGTTTTCTAATGACATTTTTAAAAAAGCGGCCAAGTGCAAGTCGGACTCGCCCATGAAGGGTTCCGTAGTAATATTTTTTTTTAATTTTTATATTTGAGTTGATTGAATGAAAGGTAAATTGCAGTTTATGACATATTAAAAAAAAAACTTGTTACTAGATTGAACTTGTAGTTTTCATGGTAATGAACATCATATATTTTTTTTAGTTTTACCATTCTCTTATTTTAGAAGTTACGGGGGGGGACACACTTTTTTCCACTTTGGAAGTGTCTCTCGCGCAAAGTATTCAGTTTAAATTAAAATGATATTAAAAACCTCAATATCATTTCTGAAGACCTATCCATAGATACCCCACACGTATGGGTTTGATGAAAAATATTTTTTTGAGTTTTAGTTCTAAGTATGGGGAACCCCCAAAATTTATTGTTTTTTTTCTATTTTTGTATCAAAACCTTAATGCGGTTCACATAATACATCTACTTACCAAGTTTCAACAGTATAGGTCTTATAGTTTCGGAAAAAAGTGGCTGTGACATACGGACGGACAGACAGACAGACAGACAGACATGACGAATCTATAAGGGTTCCGTTTTTGCCATTTGGCTACGGAACCCTAAAAATTATCAAAATGCTACGTAAATAAGCTATGTCCATGAAGTTAGAGGATAAGCTAGGTCAGATCCACTACTTGTATGTAAAAAATATTTGCTCTTTGACTTGTATCGATGGCTTCAAGCATCTGGAAAAATCCAATAAGAATTTAAATTTTGAGGAAAAATCCAAGAACGTTCCTCAAGGTTACTTCATCTTTGCAACACCGAATATTTTATTTATTTTTCCAAGAAGTAGACTTGGGTGCATAAGATTATGGATGCAGACGGTCTGAGCCTTGAGACCTGAATATCATTTTGCAGGCTCATACATCATAATCGTCACATGTTAGGGCAAGGCCACTAAAGCTGAATACAGTATTTTATACAGTTTATTAAAAAAACAAGCAGAGTACTTTTCCGTTTGGTTTTCACGGTAAAATGAGGCCACAAGTCCCCCGTAGATGTCGTAGAAGGAGACTTAGGAAATACAAGCTAAACGAAGCTATAGATAAACATCATGAGGCCTCTGCAACGAGTCTGGCTAGCGTGGAGAGTGTAGGCCAAGTCCTCTGGCTGCTCTGGCCAACTGGTCTAACAGAAAGGGTTGTGCTCCTGCAGTGGAGATAAAAAAACCTGATGATGATGACGGATGATTGATGAAGCAAAGTACTAACTAGCTATAAACATAAACTAAACCTAAAAATAAAAAATAAAAACATAAAATTAACAACAAGAAAGAAAAACAAAACAAAACTTAACTATATCTAAAACTTAAAACTATTCGTAAAATTAAAAGAATTTATAAATAAAAAAGTTCATCAAAAACGCGGCATCAATCCCAAAATGCTGGCAGCGAAATAATTAATCAATTTGCCATACAACGTGGCAATGCTGCCAGCCTTTTGGCCACGTTGCCGAGAAGTAATATTTTAGTGGGACTACATAATTTGTAATTTTTAGTTTTAATTTAAATTTTAATAAGTTTGTATAGTTTGAATTTAAGTTAAATCAATTGATATTATTATTGTTATCAATAAGGAACATAATCCGAAACCGAAAATAAAAATGATTTTTTAATCTGCACAAAAGTAAGTTATAAGCTTTTAAAATCTGATAGAAGGGGAAACTGTCAAGTAACAGGAAAAAGATGCACGTACAGCGCTCTTGACGTCACTGCTATTAGGTCTCGCGTGTGCGAAAGAGATGTGAGATGTTCACACCACGCTCCAGTTATATTTGAAATGCTAATTTCTTCTTTATTAATTAAAAAAATAATAATAATAAGAATAATAAAAACTAAATGTTACTAATCCCTAGTTTTATAAGATTACTAACAAAATGAGTCATGTTACTTGTAAAAATAAATAATTCATTCATTCATTAATTATACAATTTTGTAACTGTTTAAAAAAAATCTTTTCAGTGCTATTTTTATGTTTTTTTTTTTATAAAATATTCTTGTTTTATATCAAAAACACACACAGTAATTATTGTATGAAAAACACTTTTGAAATATAACTAAGCTATTTAGAAATAACCAACCAAGTGCGTGTCGGGCCACGCGAAGTAGAGGCTTCCATTACGAATGCCGATTTCCTGTCTTTGTTTGAAAGTCTATCTGTCTGTGTGTATCATCGTAGCTCCCGAACGAATGGACCAATTTCGATGTAGCTTTTTTGCCTAAAAGCGGTGACCCTTGCGGTGTTCTTAAGGTATGTTTGATGAAAATTGGTTTAGCCGTTTAAAAGTAATCAGGGGTCAACTCTTGCAAGTCAGGGTTTTCCCTAGCAAATAATAGATTGCTCTTCGGATATCAATTGATATACCTATAGAGCAGTCTTTCCCAAAGTGGGCGATAACGCCCCCTTGTGGGCGCTGCAGGTCTCAAGGGGGGCGGTAAGAGACCCAGAAAGAAAATGTTTTTTTTTTTTTGCTAGGAGCTTTATTTAGCTAGGAGGCCTCTTAAACAACGACTGCAAGAGCTCTCGACTCTCAACAACAACCACACAAATATCATCCTCCACTTTGAGAATAAATATTTACATAATATACATATATAGGTCACAATAATTAATTAATTTAATTTAAAGTTATAGTGGTTTTTAAATAGGTGAAAAAATGGGGGCGCTAAAAAAATATTTATTCTCAAAGTGGGCAGTAGACAAAATAAGTTTGGGAACCACTGCTATAGAGTTTCACTATTTTTAATTCAATGAAAAAGATATATATTAACGCATTTTATATTATAAAACTTAATCAATGTTTTTAAATAAATAAAGAAGAAGAATAATTGACATAAGTATAAATATTATGTAAATATCTGAAATATTGACTTATTAAACAAAATAAAAACTTAGACGAAATATAATTTTAAAACATCAGTAAAAAGAAATTACATTTATATATGTACCCACATAGTAATTTTAACATTGAATTTGATACACACTAAGAAAAAAACCTTATGCTGTTCCGTTATTTTATGTAACAATGCCATATCAGGGTTTATGTTGTCTACACTAATATTATAAAGAGGAAAGATTTGTTTGTTTGTTTGATTGTATTGAATAGGCTCCGAAACTACTGGATCGATTTTAAAAATTCTTTCACTGTTGGATAGGTATGTTATCCCTGAGTGACATAGGCTATGTATGTACCACGGGCGAAGCCGGGATGGACTGCTAGTACCTAATAACTTAAGAAGTGACTGTGCAGTGTAACCTTATAAAGGTACAACGTGAAAAGCTATAAACAAATTGAATTGAACTCAACTCCGCCATATTTGTATACGCCAAGTAACAACATGAATATCTAAGTTATTCGTCTCCAACTAACTTGATTTAACTTGCGGTGGCGATACGACGAAGCTGAGTGTTCACTGGCTTGAGAATTTACTTGACCATAACTTTAGCACTGAAGTTTTCGTCTTAAAGGATCTTATAAATAACCTTATAAATAAATCTTTCACAACTTTACAAGTCATCGTTTAAAAACAATCCCGACTGAGTGAAAACTTTTTTTTAATTTTTTAATTTAGACTTTCTGTAACCAAAAGGTTGACTGGTAGACAACACTTCTAGCGTTAAGTTCGCCTATTTTTTTGTACAATTTGTATTTGATGTACAATAAAGATTAAATAAATAAAAATAAAAAATTAGGATACGACCGCGAATACGCTCGGACAAGCGAGGTTAAGGAGCTGAATTTTCAGGGGTCTAGTGACGCCCCCATTTATAAGTAAACGTTGATATCAATTAACATTCAGTCTTGACCAAGTCTTAGATAAACCTTCAAACTATTTTATGAACTACTGTTTACAGTTTAAAGTGAAAACGTGAAGCCTTGAATTAGAATTAGAATGTACCAGCTGCTTCTCTTCCCGCGCAGATCGTAAAAGCCGATCGAGGGAATGGGCAAAAATGCGAATCATTTTAACAGGCGATGCGGCTAGCAACCCGTCACTGTATTGATTGCTTTTCCATCTTCTCGCCCACCATGACGCTAAAAGTGGCTTTTGAGTCTTGCGGCCCTAGGCTCTGCATAGAGCCGCAAGACCCAAATGCTCTGTCTGCCCCATTAGGGATAAAGACGTGATAGTATGTATGTATGTATGTGAAGCCTTGCTACGCACATTTGAGGAAAACGGCCACTTTTGGCTGATGTGCGTAGAAAAGCTTCATGTTATCACTTTAAACTACAAACAGTACTTCATAAAACAGTGTAAAGTGCTATTTAGGGCTTAGTCAAGACACAATTCTCAATAATATCTCCGTTTCCTTTCAAATGATGTATTTCAAATAGGGGCGCTACAGGACCCCGGAAAATTAATGTAGCCCCTTAAATGTTGTTTTTAGGGCTCCGTATCCTTCCTTTTCTCTTTGTTGTAGTCGGGTAGAAATATGAAAAGCGATACGAGAGGCCATCAGCTCAGTGCCTCTGTATTTTCCACGCAGAAAAAGATTTATTAACACAACAATGGCTTTCTAAATACATTGGCGAATAGCTGAAATCCATTAGCCTGATGATATTATACAATGGTTACCTGATACACGACCTTTTCAGCTTGTTTTTAGCCCTTCACGTGTGACCTAGTTCGTCTAGACGTAAAATAATGAAATATACAGAAGGACCGGCTACCGTTATCAAACTGAATCACCTACTGAAACCAACAGGATAAAATAAAATTTTAACACAAAAAAATTGGTTGTTTGTAAAGTAGGTTTACGATCGAGATGTTTACGTGATAACGTCGTTTTACGGAATGACTGGCAGCGCTCGAGATGAGACGGGAGATCGGTCCGTCTCTCTCTCGTTATACCTGCGATCGCGCTCGTGAGGTTTTGGTGTGACACAAGTTTCTGAACATGTCACCCGACTAAAACGATTTTAAAGACGTTATCACGTCAAAAAAACAACAGACTTTATCCTTAAAATACACAATCGATTTTGATAAAATGTCTATGTAATGTATGTAATATGATCTGTTTTGGAAATAAAAAATATTTTATGTAGATTTTGTAGTTGTTGTGTAGTGCCGTGTGGTTTCCGGCAGAGTAGAATAGGGCCACTCCAAGTCCTCCCGTGGATGTCGTAGAAGGCGACCTAGGAAATACAAGCTAAACAAAGCTTAAACATCAATGAGACCTCTTTAACCTGTCTAGCCGGCAAGGAGAGTGTCGGCCAAATCCGTCTGGGTGCTCTGGCCAAGAATGGCTCTGGTAGTACAGAGAGGGTCGGGCTCTTGCAGTTGAGACAAATAGATTTGAAGATGATGCAATTTAGATTTTCAATTAAAATTTTGTTAAATTTAAATTTTGCTGTTATTATTTTATTTGGGTAAGGTTGTTATTTGTATTTGGGTAAATACGCGTACCTACATTGTTATTGTATGTCTTTGAATTATTTTCTCGAAACGTACTGGTACAGGTACGATTCTATTGTCTACGGAATTTGTTTTGGAAATGTACTTAAATGAGTACGTTTATTCCCTGCGACAAAGCGGAGAGCGAAATATACAGGGTGCTATTATTTTATTTTAATTATTAATTAACACCCAAAACAGATAACCTCTCTAATCCTTCTGGCCAGCGAGGAGAGGGTAGGCTAAAGTCCTCTGGGTGTTCTGGCCAAGTATGGCTCTGGCAGTACAGAGACGGTCGAGCACTTGATGATGAAAACAGATTACATTTACGTTTGTATATTGTATAAGTATAAGCTTAGTTATTTTCTTAATTAAGAACAAACATTGCCCAGTAAACAACTTGACCAAATAAATATATTATGAATGAATGTAATCTAAAACCAGACAAGTGCGAGTCGTACTCGCTAATGAAGGGCCCATCATTTATAAAAAAATCACGTTTGTTGTATGGGAGCTCCACTCAAATATTTATTTCATTCTGTTTTTAATATATGTTGTTAGGGCGGCAACATAATACAATGTCCTTCTTAATTAAGTACAAATATTTTAAGGGGTGATTCAGTCCATCATTTCGAACAACTATTCCCAATAAATGTATATCGAAATACGAAAAAAAAAATTTCATTTTCGATAGTAATGATATCACGTGACTACTTCGATTTGTATGAAAACCTAAAATTTTTTTTTCGTATTTCGATATACATTCATTGGGAAAAGTTGTTCAAAATGATGGACTGAACCACCCCTTAAAATATTTGTACTTAATTAAAAAGGACATTGTATATCATCTGTAAAAATTTCAACCGTCTAGCTAGCACGGTTCATGAGATATAGCCTGGTGACAGACAGGCAGACGGACGGACGGACACCGGAATAGTAAATAAGTTCCCGTTTTTCCCGTATTTTTTTTTAAAACTGTGCAATGTCATCATCCACTATTTTCTAACGAGTCAAATCAGATACCTTTTCCTAAACGTCAAAACAAACATTTTCATGAGATTTGCAGATGATATCATACTTTATTGGAGTCAAATAGCGCTCTTTTTATAATTTTTTCTGCAATAAAAAAATGTAAAATCACATTGAAAATAGATTTGATTATGACAACTGATATTATTTTGTAACATTTTATTTCCATAACAGTACCAAATATTTTATTTTTGACTGAGGAAAATACCCAATATTTTTACCCAATATAAATAAATATACTAATTTTTTGTTGTATAAACACCTTGTATAATGAAATAATATTAACCGAACGAAAATATCCACGAACGGGTTGTATTGTACATAAATCTATTATTTCGCTTCGTTGTAATGTGTTTTGGTTCGTTTAATAAAGCCTTTGTGTCTGTAATTTCTATAGTTGGTAATTTAATAATGGAGATCTTACCTACTTGGCCTGAAATAGTAACGAAAAACAACTATTCATTTTGGAGAGTATTTCGAAATGCATTAAGGGTCCCCCGACCCTAGACCAAAATACAACTTTCCATACAAACGTAGTCTACGTTTTATTTCAAAACGACATGTCCGATTTGGGCAAAATTTTGTAATTTCAAAGATATTGCAATTATCTAGGTTTATAACTAGTTTCCTACTGTAAAAATATGAACTTGAAATAGAATATAGTGTTTTATATCATTTTTGACCTAAAGTATGGGAAACTTCTAAATCGTTATATTTTCTTTCCAGTTCATAATTTTACTATAGGAAACCAGTTATAACCCTAGATAATTGCAATTTCTTTACAATTACCAATTTTTACCGGAATCTGACATGTGGTTTCAAAATTAAACGTAGACTACGTTTGTATGGTGAAGTCTAGGGTCGAGGGACTCTTAAGTATTTTGGGGTCTGCTTTTGGTTTTTATCCGACTTCAAAAAAAACGACGAATGTATATACTTATCTATATTTTTTTCATGTATGTTCCCCGATTACTCGAAGTAACCTAAACTAGGTCGTTTTTTTTATTACTAGCCGAAGCCCGCGACTTCGTTCGCGTGGACTTAATGTCTCTGGAAAATGCTCATCAGGCTGAACAACTTTTACTAAGGCGGCATTTTTATATCTCTTATAGTTTAGCTGGATTATTATGGTTCTGCATCAGGCGTTCCATTTTCCTAAACCATTCATACCCTATATGTTGCCCAGGCTTAATAGCTATATAACAAAAAAAGTTTTATTCGAAACCGTCCAGTATTTCCGGAGATTAGCGTGTACAAACAGACATACAGACAAACAGAAAGACATTCAAAAAAAAAATCTTACTCTATTACTACATCTCCATCGCCTCCAATATTTTTTTTGGTAATTTATTGAATGTACAGACACACTTTTTTTACTGTTTTATTAAATCTACACTAATATTATAAAGAGGAAAGATTTGTTTGTTTGTTTGTTTGTTTGTTTGTTTGTTTGTTTGATTGTATTGAATAGGCTCCGAAACTACTGGATCGATTTTAAAAATTCTTTCACTGTTGGATAGGTATGTTATCCCTGAGTGACATAGGCTATGTATGTACCACGGGCGAAGCCGGGATGGACTGCTAGTGTATAGATATAGATATAGATTACTACATCTCCATCGCCCCCAATATTTTTTTGGTAATTTATTGAATGTACAGACACACTTTTTTTACTGTTTTATTATATGTATAGATATAGATTTACTGTGGCATACTTTCCAGGTGGTTAGATTTAATTGATCTTTTCACCTGTCCCGTTGTCTGTCTGTAATCAAATCTTGCTAGTTAAATTTGACCCACCCAGTATCTTTTTTGATATTTTTATCGCGTGACAATGCTATATCTTATACCTTTAAACGAGCAATTCTTGTATGTATATATACAATGTCCTTTTTAATTAAGTACAAATATTTTAAGGGGTGGTTCAGTCCATCATTTTGAACAAATTTTCCCAATGAATATATATCGAAATACGAAAAAAAATTTTTAGGTTCTCATACGAATCGAAGTAGTCACGTGATATCATTACTATGGAAAATGAAAAAAAAATTTTCGTATTTCGATATACATTTATTGCGAATAGTTGTTAGGAATGATGGACTGAATCACCTCTTAAAATATTTGTACTTAATTAAAAAGGACATTGTATATATATATTTATAAATTTCTGTGATCTCGAAAACGGCTCTAACGATTTCGCTGAAAATTTGTATATGGGGGTTTTCGGGGGTAAATAATCGATCTAGATTAGTTTTATGTTTGGGAAAACGCGTGTTTTCGAGTTTTCATGCGTTTTTCTTTCCACGCAGAAAATGGTCGCTAATTTCGTCGCGCCGCGACCGCCTTGATTTAGCTCAGTGGTTAGGGATAGCGACCGCTAGAGAGAGTGTTAGGGGTTCGAATCCCACTCGGTGACTTACTTTTGTTTTTTTTTTATGTTTAAGTTTATATATCTATTTTTATGTTGCATTGTTTTTAGACAAGTTTAAATAAAATAGTTAATGTTTGAGATGTAACCGAGCAAAGCTCGGTCGCCCAGGTACTTATGATACCATGAAGCTTATCTGATGACGGAGCCAAAAGGTAGTCATAGGAACTTTGTAATGAAACGCAACCCCGTCTAGTTTGGACTCGTTTGATTCGCATTGAGGATATTAAAAAATCCTACTCTAACTAGTCCTAGCTAGTCCTACTAATATTATAAATGCGAAAGTGAGTTTGTATATTTGTTTGTTTGTGACCACTTCACGCTTCAACCACTGAACCTATTTAGATGAAATTTGATATGGATATAGTTTGATACACAGGGAAGGACATAGGATAGTTTTTATCCCAAAACGGGGAGCGAAGCCCACGGGCACCGCTAGTATTCTTTAAAACAAGCTTTATTGTAAAAAATATATTTTAAATAATGACTTGTCTATTTCAGCGGTACAATGTCCAAAATCTATAAAGAAGTGGACCCAAGCTTCGCCTTAAAGTGCAGTGACGTCACGCTATGCTCCAACTCCGTGGGTTTCTTCCGGGAGTTGGCCGAGGAGATGGTCTCCCTGGCCGACAAGGATGGCTGGCTGCAAACCTTCGAACAGATACCTGAGGCCGGCAGAGTGGCTGCGGTATTGGAGAAGGAAGAGGTTGGTTGCTTGACGACCGTGGTTAACACGCCAGTCCGTCACTCGCAGGTTCTGGATTCGATTCCCAGTCAGGACAAATTGAAAAACGGTATTTTTAAGAAAGAGGTTGGTTTCTTAAGGGTCCCCCGACCCTAGACCAAAATACAACTTTCCATACAAACGTAGTCTACGTTTTATTTCAAAACGACATGTCCGATTTGGGCAAAATTTTGTAATTTCAAAGATATTGCAATTATCTAGGTTTATATTTAGTTTCCGACGGTAAAAATATGAACTTGAAATAGAATATAGTGTTTTATATCATTTTTGACCATTAGTATGGGAAACTTCTAAATCGTTATATTTTCTTTCCAGTTCATAATTTTACCATAGGAATCCAGATAGAACCCTAGATAATTGCAATTTCTTTACA
This sequence comes from Acrobasis consociella, assembly GCA_963555685.1. Taxonomy (NCBI): domain Eukaryota; kingdom Metazoa; phylum Arthropoda; class Insecta; order Lepidoptera; family Pyralidae; genus Acrobasis; species Acrobasis consociella. The sequence continues at coordinate 1,832,124 of OY743104.1, read as the reverse complement.
ATTACCAATTTTTACCGGAATCTGACATGTGGTTTCAAAATTAAACGTGTACTACGTTTGTATGGAGAAGTCTAGGGTCGCCGGACTCTTAAGGAACAACTCCGTCCCGTGGTGGTTAACACGCTAGTCCGTCACTTGCAGGTTCTGGGTTCGATTCCCAGGACAAATTCCCAGGACGGCCTTTCTCAGCTGCCTGGGTATTGGTTGTTATGCAACATTAAGTCAACTAACCAAGTCGACTTAAAACTGTTGCGTGGTGTTAGATGTGGTCAAAATAATTCGTTTTTACCCCCCAATTGCCTCTTTACAAAACGTCGATTGTTTTAAAGATTTCCGACATTTTTATTTACATACATACATACATACTATCACGTCTTTATCCCTAATGGGGCAGACAGAGCATTTTGGGTCTTGCGGTTCTATGCAGAGCCCAGGGCCGCAAGACCCAAAAGCCACTTTTAGCGTCATGGTGGGCGAGAAGATGGAAAAGCAATCAATACAGTGATGGGTTGCTAGCCGCATCGCCTGTTAACATGATTTGCATTTTTGCCCATTCCCTCGATCGGCTTTTACGATCTGCGTGGGAAGAGAAGCGGCTGGTACATTGTAACTGGAGTAAAAATATATGATGTTCCGAAAATTACCCAGGATTCATGTAATTCATGAACAACAATAATTGACGATTTATGTTTCAAATGAGGGCGCCACTCGAGCATTCCCTTTAGTCCCTTAGCCTTAAATTCATAATCTTATCATCGCTTCGATATAACGAAGCAATACAAAAATTTATATACTTTTTGATGTCACTAGTATTTAGGTCTAAATATAAACTAACACATTTATATCACATACCGAAAAATATTCAACAAATGAGTTATCAAAAGCAATAAAAGAAACCATAGCGAGTTTTAAATTCAGACAGCGCCACCTATTGCGTTTTGATGTGACTAACGAGTAGGGTAGGAGGGTGCCAGGTGAGGGTGGTGGCTGTAGACGTTGTGATTTCATTTGCAAAAGAAATTGTTACCTATTTTGTTGAGCATAGAGCTCAACTGATTGGTATAGCACCGAACAAGTGAGAGAGGTGGAGAGGAGTGTGAAGTGTGTGATTTTTATAATAGAAATACCACCCAAGTAACATAATGGAAAAATGTTATAACATTGTTTGGTTATTTAAGAAGTATCTACTTATAATTCAATGAAAATTTCTTTTAAATCAGAGGTAATAAGTTTTCAATTTTTTTATAACTAAGTAGGTATCGTCTACCTAAGTAGGTATCGTCGTCAACATGGATCGAAGAAGGTAAACTTTTTTATACTATGTGATTTGAATTACTTTGTGTGATTCCGCCACCAGTTAGTCCATGCAAGCTATTCCGCCACCAGTTAGTTCATGCAAACCATGCAAACTATTGTTGATGGCGGGTGCACACGGGCTGCTTGTGGCAGGTATGCTGGGACTAACAGTAGTGGGTGGGCGCCGGCCGGCAGTAGTTTGCATGAACTAACTGATGGCGGAATCACACCAAGTAACTCAAATCACATAGTATGTAACTTTCACTTTCGCAAAGTAACACCTGAATCTATTAACAAACGTTATTACGCTCTTCGCTTTGGAAAAGAAATTAGCTAAGTAATAGCGCTGTTTTTGTCTATGATTCAATTTACAGAAGGTTAAGATCATATTGTGTTAACATGTATTTATTTGTATAAATTTGAAAACATTTCTCATTAAAAAATTTAATGAAGGACGACGAAAGCAAAGTTATGAGTGGAGTGAACATTTTATCAGAAGTTGTTTCTGTTTACAAAAAACATTGCTTTGTATTATTGAATCAAAATGACGCCAAATAAAAGTCAGCATCTGCCGGTTAAAATCTGATTAGGTATATAATTACATACATACATACATACTATCACGTCTTTATCCCTAATGGGGCAGACAGAGCATTTTGGGTCTTGCGGTTCTATGCAGAGCCCAGGGCCGCAAGACCCAAAAGCCACTTTTAGCGTCATGGTGGGCGAGAAGATGGAAAAGCAATCAATACAGTGATGGGTTGCTAGCCGCATCGCCTGTTAACATGATTTGCATTTTTGCCCATTCCCTCGATCGGCTTTTACGATCTGCGTGGGAAGAGAAGCAGCTGGTATATTCTAAGTGTTTTTATTTCTCCCAGACCAGCATGGGATTAGGTATATAATTACATATAGGTTTTTAACTTTAATTTAAGTATATTCTCTTTTTATTTGCAATTTTTTCTCATAGATAGAGATAAAAAGTAGGTGTGGGGGTTCATGTACTCCGAAAAGGAAAATTTCATACTTGACTTATTCAATAGAAAATTAGTTTTAAGACGTTTTAAGTGGCATGAACTCAAAGTTGGCATTCGCAACTTCGGATCTCTACACTGCGCGTGACCCGGCACGCACTTGGCCAATTATTTTATGTATGTATTCGAAGACGTCTGGACTGAATTTTTTTGTTTGAAATATATACTTGTTACGGCATACATGTATACTTATTAGTTTATAGTACCTGGGCGACCGAGCTTTGCTCGGTTATTACTATTTATTGTAATACATATAAAAAATAAACAAAATTAAGTCACCGAGCTTGATTCGAACCCGTAACACTCGTTTCTTGCCGTCCGCGTCTTAACCCGCTAGACCAGACGGACAGTGGCCGGCAGGACCAAATTAGACACCATATTCTGCGTGGAAATAAAAACGCATGAAAACTCGAAATCACGCGTTTTCCCAAACATAAGGCTAATCTAATTGTTTACCCCCGAAACCCCCCATATATTTTTCAGCGAAATCGTTAAAGCCGTTTTCGAGATCATAGAAATTTATAAATATATATATAAATAAATATACAAGAATTGCTCGTTTAAAGGTATAAGATTCATTACTAGAGGAAAATTCACGAGTTCTAATATTTTCTGTTTCTTAAAAATAATGATTAGACGGGTAATTTAGGTAGACTAATAAAAAATATTAGCCTGACTTGGCTGAATGCCTTCATATGCCTTCTTACCTATTCAAAAGCGGAAAAAATAAGAATGGGATGCTTCGACATCATTCCATATTTTCTGCCCACTTGACTATACCCGGGAGTATGTTTTGCACTAAGATAAAATACAAATTCTTTATTGCACCAAGTAAGTATGACAATAATCAAAAGTACATTTAAAATATAGTAGGTACAAAAGCGGACTTCTCCCTAAAGTGATTTCTTCCAGCCAACCTTTGGGTAAAGATGACTATAAAAGATGTGGGGGAGTTGGCGCAATTTAAGTATTACAGTTTAGAAGAATACAAGTATACAATTAAATAACTACACTACCGAATGAATTACTTCTTATCGTGTGTGTTAGTGACTAACACTAGTGTCAGAGTTTTTAAACCGCCTTAAAGGCCTCTGACATGGTTTTAGGTAACGACCAATGTCAAAGATTGACCGGGGATCGACGGCTTAACGTGCCCTCCGAAGCACGGATCATCTTACTTATCGGACAATTAGGTGATCAGCCCACAATGTCCTAACCAAACTAGGACAACAACACAAAGTCGTTGCCCCCGCCGAGAATCGAACCCGCGACCTCCGGGTATGAGCCAAACGCTCTAACCATTACACCACGGAGGCAATTGTGAATGACTTGATTACTTGATTAACAGCTCGACACAGTCTTGATTTTGATACACCATGCATATCAGCTACTGTGTGGCAGTGTCCAATATAGAGCAACTAGATTTATTCGTTTTGGTGCCATGGCCTAAGATGGTAGGCAATAAACAAACGTTTTTATTATATGGAAAACCATTCGTTTGGCTCACTCCACGTTTCAAAAATAGCACTTCTGGCTTCTCTCGGTCAACCATTGCAACCCCGGCCCGATAACTTCAATCTGCTCTTCCTTTTTTGTGCTTTTCAAAAGAAATCTTTCATTTAACTAGAACGTGGACTAAAATAGTTGGTACGCTTTTTAAAATGACACCCGAAAAAAATGGTTTTGGCTTATTAGATAGCTTATTGAAAAGTAAATTATACGTATTTTTATTTTCTCTAATCAGCAAATAAAAACAAAAATGCAGTGCATTTCAATTTCGCGTGACGTCACGATCAGCTATGATTTTTAAGGCCATACCTGAATTTTCCGGGGTCCAGTGGCCCCGCCATTTGAAATAAATCATTTGAAAGGAAACGGAGATAAAATTTAAAATTGTGTCTTGACCAAACCCTATATAACCCTTTTAACAATTTTATGAACTACTGTTTACAGTTCAAAGTACATACGCCGGAAAATTCAGGTATGGGCTTAACCTTAGGTGACGAGACACTCCGAACCTTCGAAGTGCTGTATTTGTCTGTAAATTTATACCAGTTTGCTAAGCGAAAAAGTATGGGTCCTTTATCTTTGGATAATCTAGTTAACGTACTAAATAAAATAATTCATTTCATACGTAATCCACATCCTCATAAGGTAGAGAGAAAAAACTGGAAAATCACCCATTTCTTGTTGTGATTTTCAGATTATGGACGCTCTAAATGAAGTCCTGTCCAGGATTCAGCCCCTGCACCGCGGGAAAGAGCCCAAGCTGTCACAGGAGCGTCTGCAGGCCGCTAAAACGGCCCTGGAGGCCAGTGAATTGAACAAGGCCCTGGCATTGGCTACTCAGGCCATTTTCAAGGCCCCTCCAGCAGGTTGGTTGTTTGTTATGAATAATATCATCGTCATCATCAAGTCTTTTTGTCTCCACTGCAGGAGCACGACCCTCTCTGTAATACCAAAGCCAAACATGGCCAGAGCAGCCAAAGGACTTTGGCCTACACTCTCCTCGCTGGCCAGACGGGTTGGAGAGGTCTCATGATGTTTATAAGCTTTGTTTAGCTTGTATTTCCTAAGTCGCCTTCTACGACATCCACGGAAGACTTGGAGTGGCCCTATTCTACTCTGCCGGAAACCACACGGTGCATTGCTAACCTATTATTCTGGTCTACTCCCGAAAGGCAAGGAACTGACTGAATGGTGGCCCAGATCGAGTGAGAGAAGCGTCGGGCGTCCGCCTATGCGATGGGTTGACGACATAATCAAAGTCGCGGGTCATACCTGGATGAGAGCAGCACAGGACTGACATGGGTGGCGTCGACGAAGAGAGGCCTATGCCCAGCAGTGGGCGGAAGAAGGGCTGGCATAACGATAATGATGATGACTCCAGAAAGGAGAGGAAATTGAAGTGATTTCATCATCACCATTATATATCAGTCATAGGAAGTTTTTTATTAAAATAACATACATACATACATACTATCACGTCTTTATCCCTAATGGGGCAGACAGAGCATTTTGGGTCTTGCAACTCTATGCAGAGCCCAGGGCCGCAAGACCCAAAAGCCACTTTTAGCGTCATGGTGGGCGAGAAGATGGAAAAGCAATCAATACAGTGATGGGTTGCTAGCCGCATCGCCTGTTAACATGATTTGCATTTTTGCCCATTCCTTCGATCGGCTTTTACGATCTGCGTGGGAAGAGAAGCAGCTGGTACATTCTAAGTTTTTTTTATTTCTCCCTGACCAGCATGGGAGAAAATAACTTACTTGAAATTTCGATTAAAGGCACCTACAAAACTTTTCTATTCTTTAGATGACAAGCAAATTGGCTGAACCTTATGGAAAGTATTTTAATTCAGAATAGAGCTATTTTATGTGCTTCACGCCGGTAGCAGTAACGAAGTATTTTTAATCTGATCACTGCGCTTGTTCCGGCGAGCGCGGTATATCACAACTTAATGAAACAGAGAACAAATAACCGCTCTTAGTCGCACTAGCTTTAAACACGGGTGTTTAAGCACTTCTTGGTAGATCTATAAGAGTAGAATTAAAAATTGCTGCATTTTATTATTTATGGTCTAACAAAATATACTGAAACTATTTTATTTATTTAAACTCAGTTCATTATACTGAACAACTTTCCCCAAGGAAAACGTATCGAAATATGAAAAGTAAATTTTGGCCTCCCATACAAGTTGAACAACCGGCTAATCTCAGTATGTATGGGCAAAGAGTTGCCCGAGCCTTAAGTAGCCTGTGTGTTAATCCAGAGTGTCAGCTTCCTGCCTAGTAAATTTTATCAAAATTGGTCCAACCGTTTACGAAAGAAATAATAAACAATTATACACACACACACACTAGCAAACTTCTGACTTTTTAATTTTAGTGTGATATTTCGACGTATGTTCCTAGGAGAAAGTTGTTCAGTATCAAGGCCAGAATTTCCCCTTTAAATATATTTTTAAAGTCAGTCCTTATATACATGTATCTAAGTAATGTTTATTTTTTACATGTATGAGAGGATCAGAAAAGTATGACTGTAATTAATCCGTCTTTTAGATTATCCAAAAATCTTCTTCTTCTTATCGAGTGTGTTAGTGACTAACACTAGTGTCAGAGTTTTTAAACCGCCTTAAAGGCCTATGACATGGTTTTAGGTAACGACCAATGTCAAAGACAGTGACCGGGACCGACGGCTTAACGTGCCCTCCGAAAAACGGATCATCTTACTTATCAGACAATCAGGTGATCAGCCTGCAATGTCCTAACCAAACTAGGACAACAACGCAAAGTCGTTGCCCCCGCCGGGAATCGAACCCGCGACCTCCGGGTATGAGCCGAACGCTCTAACCACTACACCACGGAGGCAGTTAATCCAAATAAATAATAATATATATCCAAAAATAATGGACCCATATCTTCCAGTTTAGCGAAAATGTAAAAATTCACAAAGATATGGAGCACCAAAGTTCGGGAGTGCTAGGCTGGGGGTTTGCAAAGTCACCATTGCTACCTAGGTGACGTCATGTGAAATTTTAATGCGCCATATGTTTGTCATTTTTGTTTCTCAGAGAAAAGATAAAATACGTGTGCAATATTTTTTAATAATCTAACAGATGGATCTTAATATTTTTCCATTCGTAATGCGTTGGAGTTTTCTAAGGCAAAACCGAGCACATGCTGGTTTGATGACCATTTTCAGGAATAAATAACATTTTTATTTTATATGACCTTCTTAATTTCTTCATGCGATTATTGTGTTTTTTGTCCTTCCATTAAATGTTTTATCTAGGTATCTATCTATCTAAACATTTTTCCCTGAGCAGCTTGAAAGGAGCTGGAGATCTTTCTGTAAGACATTTAATTTGTGCCTCCTTCTCTCAGTTTTACAAGAGCTGATTAGGAAGCGTACCGCCGGGAAATACCTGATTAAAACCGAGAGTTGAGGGACTTATCCAGAAATTATAATAAACTCGACCTAAATGCTTCAATGTTGTCTCTTCAGGCGATCAATAGTGCGGTCTATGATTTTATCTGTTGTGAGTAGAGATTGTTTTTAACCCCCTACAAAAAATAGGGGTTATAAGTTTGACGCTAATGTCTGTCGGTTTTCTGTCTGTCTGTCTGTCTGTCTATGAATTTGACAGAGCCGACTCCAAATAATATCTATATGTATACGGGCAAATAATACAGATCGAGCTAGCTTTAAACTTGTGTTATGGGATACTAACTCAACGATACTATCGTCAGACGTCATAACGGGTCTTCTTCTCTTCTTCTTATCGTGTGTGTTAGCGGCTAACACTAGTGTCAGAGTTTTTAAACAGCCTTAAAGGCCTCTGACTTGGTTTTAGGTAACAACCAATGTCAAAGACAGTGACCGGGACCGACGGCTTAACGTGCCCTCCGAAGCACGGATCATCTTACTTATCAGACAATCAGATGATCAGCCTGCAATGTCCTAACCAAACTAGGACAACAACACAAAGTCGTTGCCCCCGCTGGAAATCGAACCCGCGACCTCCGGGTATGAGCCAAACGCTCTAACCACTACACCACGGAGGCAGTCACAGGTCAGAAAAGTATGATTATATAAGTCCATCTTTTAGATTATTCCGTGCGGTTTCCGGCAGAGTAAAATAGGGCAACTACAAGTCCTACCGTGGATGTTGTAGAAAGCGACTTAGGGAATTCAAGCTAAACAAAGCTTATAAACATAAATGAGACCTCTCCAATCCGTCTGGCCAGCGAGGAGAGTGTAGGCCAAGTCCTCTGGCTGCTCTGACAGGACAATCTTTATTAGGATTGTTAAGTAAAACCACTTACCTCTTTAATTTTTCAGGTGTAGACGACTCCATAGACGGCGGTGCTACTCTATCCTTGGCTCTATGGTTACGTTCAGAAATCCTGTTAAAACTGGACAGACCTCAAGCTGCGCTCGAGGACCTGAAGATGGCGCTAAAAGAGCGGCTTCCAGCCAAGATGAGGTCCAGATATTATTGGAGAATGGGGCATTGCTATAGAGGTAATAAAAACAGTAGAAAAAGAATATGTAACAGGACATACTTTTGAATGAAGTGTTTTTTTATTCATTATTATGAACTACTACTATAAAAATTATATTATAATTTTCTAAAATAAAAAATATATATTTTTAAAAGCTTTGTACTTGTTATAACAAAGGAACTAAAAAGTTAAAAATCATTTTATTCTGATGAATTATACCATTTTGTAGATTCAATAAATACCTTTTTTTTTAATAAAAGCAAGTTACATTTAGGCGGCAAGAGCAATCAAGAATAAAAATAAAAGGCTCTTTTTGCCCGACTGCGGCCAAGTCAAAAGGAGTGTGTTGTCCTGTGACTCGTCTGTAGAGTCCTAAATGTACCCATTTTATCAATTTATTTATTTCTCAAAACTTAAATCTAGTTTATAATTTAATTTATTTGGCTAAACTGCCAGACAGTTTATCGGCAAAGTGATTTAATCAAAATACAGTATTGTTTCGTCGTCTAATTAAACTTATTTCTACCCACCAATGGCGTTGGGTGAGAATTAGGGCTAGTACAGAACTACCTGATTAGGTTCCTGCTTATAGTTCGCATTTTTTTTGACATAGTGTGAGTAATATGTCTCTGAGCGTTTTTGTATAAAATATACATATGTACATACATACTATCACGTCTTTATCCCTAATGGGGCAGACAGAGCATTTTGGGTCTTGCGGTTCTATGCAGAGCCCGGGGCCGCAAGACCCAAAAGCCACTTTTAGCGTCATGGTGGGCGAGAAGATGGAAAAGCATCAATACAGTGATGGGTTGCTAGCCGCATCGCGTGTTAACATGATTCACATTTTCGCCCATTGTATAAAATATATGAGCGAACATTTTCGTATTTTAAATATGTACACAATCCAGTACTGCTCATTAGTTTGCGGCTTATGAAAATAGCATTATATATTAGTATATTAAGTAAATGGACATTTTAATGCGCGGTGTGCCGATACACGTAGATTATAATTGTTTTTAGTAATAATTGCGTATATATTAAAAACCCCTTAGGGAACTCGATGGGAATTGGATTCTAAGGAGGCCCCGCTACCGTTACCCACTCCCATTATAATTTCAATAGCGATAACGTTACTATTAATTAAAACAAAATATTTTATTACTATTATTTTAATAAAGTAGTGCTCTAAAAAATACAATATGACTTATATGAAATGCAAAATTACTTAGCCGCTCTAGATCGGTCATTTTGGAAATCTTTGGGAGAGGCCTGTGTCCAGCAGTGGACGTTATGCGGCTGAAATTATGATGATGATATGAAATGCAATAAATATCTTTCTTCGTCACTTTTCTTGCTGCCATCTCTGTGAGAGCAGCTGGTACTAATTTCGCCTGCATACAAGCCCCCCAAAAGTTTCTATGGCGTAAGGTATCTGTTACGATAGTAATTATATTATCTTTGGTAAAGGCTGGTCCTGCATCACATTTCACTAGTGCTCTCACACCTGGATGTAAATCTTACCACAAGGATACATAAAAGTGTGAAAAGAGAGGCTTATACTCTACGAAATGGTTTAAAAGTTACAAAGTAGGGGTATTTATGTGTTAAAGAAGGTGTCAGAAAAAACATGTCTAGGATAACATTGATATACCATATGAATGTATAGGATAACATTGATATACCATAGCCTTGTAAGCTATGTAGACCAAGACGCTTTCAAAGATATCGATATCTCATTTATAAAGGTATCATGGTTATTATTGGAGACGAGGGAACAGATAAACATATATACATACATACTCCGTTAGCTCTTGTCATTGTAGGACAAAATTTTTTAAAACTAATAAGTTTTTTAAAAAAATTACATTTTTTGTACAAGCTTTTATTGTGTGGCCGTTGACTTCATAATATTGTATTGTCATCCGACTTACACAAGTATACAAAATTTCAGCTACATCGGTTGAGGATAACTGGTTGAAAATTGAGTTCAAAGATTCCACCCGAACAAACATACATTGCAAGTTAAATAAAAGCTTGTAATAAAAACCGACTTCACCACCAAATCTAAAATCTAAATTACACAGCCGAATTTGATAAAATTTCTATGATATCACCTGACAAGTTTGATGCCAACTTTGAGTTCATGCCACTAAAAACGTCTAAAACTAATTTTCTGTTGAATTTATATGAGATTTTCCTTTTCCGAGTACATTTTATAAGTTGATCGTCTATAACTTTTTTATTCCCTAACCGTTCTTAGCTTTAAGCTTTCCTTTAAACTTCATTATATATACTACTGTGACGGTAAGATTATTTTGAAAGAAACAATATTTAGAAAGACCAAACTCTTTAATTAAATTTTTAACAGATTATACATTAAATGCCGAAAGTAGTCATAGGTAAGGGTCGTAGGTTCACATCCACGAGATTCGTTGTTCCAGAAGAGATTTCCAAATTTACTCAGCTTTTGAAGACGCACCGGCCCGGCGTCCAGTCGTGGCCAAAAGAGAACGAGATCCCTCAAGCCGTCTTTTTATATGGGCCGCGCGGGGTAAAGTGCGGAGGGGAGGGAAGCACTAGTGCGATCCAACGTCACACTACATACAGCTGCGAATTTTTTCGCGTGTCCATATATAAACATTTAGCAGATAGAGGGGGGGGGATTGGCTTTTCCAATCAAATATTTTAGAAACGGATGATAACCTCCTCCTTTTTGAAAGTCGGTTAAATACTAATTTCAAATGCTCTTATTGGTTCCTATAGTAGGGTTGCCAAAAGATTGATAGTTTCACAATCGATAGTTTCAACCAAAAAATGTATCGATAGCTATTTTAGATCAATGCTATTGATAACGTAGGGTTGTGGGCTACATCTATTAGCATAGGAAAGTGCTGTTTCGTCCTGACAGATATGGTCCAACCCTTATAATACTATCGATAGTTTCAATCATTTACGACGAACAAACTATCGATACTATCATTTGTATCAGTTACCAACCGAAAAGTATCGGATAGGTACTTCATTCAATAGTCTAGGATTCTAGATAGATAGATTCATAGTCTCTGCCTACCCCCATGGGAAACAGGCGTGAAAATATGAATGTATGTACTTCATTTAATTAGTACTATACAAAATCCAAATTAACTTTATTGAACCATGATAAATAATATATACTTACAATCTATAGATTTAGTAAAACAGTAAAAATTAGGGTGTCTGTACGCAGAACATATTTCCAAAAAAAATTAGAAGTGATGCAGAAATATTAGAGTAAGAATTTTTTTGTCTGTTTGTCTGTTTGTACACGCTCCGGAAATACTGCACGGATCGAATGAAACTTTTTTGTTACATAGCTGTTAAGCCTGGGCAACTTATAGGGTATAATTGATTTTGGATTATAGAACACCTGATTCAGCCGCATAATGGTCCAGCTAAACTATAAGAAATATAAAAATGACGCCTTAGAAAAAGTTGTTCAGCCTGATAATTTTCCGGAGTCATAAATTCCATGCGAAAGAAGTCGCGGGCTTCGGTATTGACTATATCGATAGTTTCGGTTTTATTAAAAAAACCGATAGTCTATCGACAGTGCACTATCGAGCGGCAACACTATCGTATAGCAGTTAATTTCGGGTGCGCGTCACACACTGCTACTAAATGTAATTTGCAAAATGCTACCGTTTGCTGCTGAATATACGGCTCCCAGGAAATGTATTTGCTGCCATGGAAACCTTTCAGTCAGATGCAGGGAGACTTGATGCAATTATGCTCACCCATGCATCCGTGTTTGCAATTTGATGTCTGATGGACTATTCCGAAATGATAGCACCAACGACATAGGTAAATAAATAAAATAAAAATAAAAAAGCCTGTTTATTCAGTGACAGTTTATAATAGGAATACATTTTAAAATAATAAATTAGTTCATAAGCCTTAAAGTGAATAGTCTATTCAGTGAAGAAAAATATGTTTCTAATTGAGAATTTAGAATTGGATATGTCTAAATAATTAGTAATGACTTTTTTTTAAATCTGTTATCATATAATTTAAATTTATTATTTTTTAATTACACATATATATGTGAGTATTAAGATTATAATACGTGATAATAACATTTGTTTAAGTCAGCTGAATCCCTCGACGGGTAAAGGCCTCCTGCAGAGCATTCCATTCGTCTCTTTTCTTTGTAGTGATTGTCCATGGTTTTCCTGCGATTTCTTCTATCTCGTCTCTCCATCTTCCGTTTGGTACGACATAGGTACAACTACATTATTGTACTATTGATGATCTGTGAGCAGTAGACCTCGCGAGTCTGTTTTTTGTTTATTGTTGAGGCGCGTGCGCAAAGCCCACGCCTAGCGCCGAACTTTTCAACAGTTGCGCATAAATTTTGAGTTCTATTACACATCAACAACTCAATTTGAATTTCTAGTGAGGCGTGCGCGTCTGGACTTCGGTAAATGCAATTTGGGTGTTTTGTAATTTATATGTGACAGAATTCAAACTTAGATTCAAATTATAAGCATGCATATGTATGCAAAAAACCAAGCGAGCGAGACGTGAGCTAGGCTCGCCACGTGAGGAAAGATTAGATGTTTTTAAATTTTTAAACATCCACGTTTCCGGCATTTTGAACGGACAAAAAATCGACATAATTATCTGACTTTCACAAGTATCCGTTCAAAAATGCGACAGTGGGAACAGCAGGAATTCCGATTCACGAAAGAATTTTTGCCAAAGCTGAAACGGAGAATTCGCTTCGCTGCAAAAATAAATTATTTGATACTGATAATAAAATGCAACGTCGCAAAATAATGTCACTTGTCTTAGGAACATATCCATTTTAACGTGATTTTAAATTTATTATTGCAGAAAAAGCGATAATAAGAGCGCTATTTGACTCCAAAAAACTATGACGTCATCTGCCTGTATTTCATACTAAATTCCATAGAAACCGTTTGTTTTGACGTTTTGAAAAAAGTATCTGATTTGACTTGTTGGAAAATAGCGAATTACGTACTGCATTGCAGGAGTTGGGGAGCCAACCAGAGCGAAGGTTTCGTACGAACTGGCAGCCAGATTGCTCGGCAGCGATGAGGAGGCCAGGGCTCAGCTGATGAAAGACATTGAGGGTCTGGACTACTCGGTGCAACCCAAACATCCCCCCGATAAGACTGGTAAGAAGATTTTTAACCGGACTATTTTATGTATGTTCACCGATTATTTAAAAACGCCTCGACCGATTTTGAATATTCTTTTTTTTGTTTGAAAGGGTATACTTGTGAAGTAGTCCCATAGAATGTTTTATCAAAATCAATTGCGTGGTTAGGGGGTAAAGTCGGTTTAAGTATTTATCAAAATAACATTCCAAAAACCGAATATCTAACATCGTGATCAAACAAAGAATTAAAGTTAACGATGCCGGGAAGCGTGTTATGGATCTCAAGTGGAGTTGGGCAGAACACCTGGCAAGACAAGGTGACGATAGGTGGAGTAGAATGCTGACGGAGTAGTGTACCCTAGATGGTAAACGTAGTGTGGCTCGTCCGAAAGCTAGATGGGTCGATGACTAAGAAGAGTCATGGATCGAAACTGGTTTGGGAAGGCGCAGGATTGAGGTTAGTACACACTGAGAGCCCATATTTCTAACAGTGGGATATAGAAGGCTGCCGATGGTGATGATAAAGTGGGCAACACTGGTGTCAGCATAGAAGTAGAATTTTTTTAGACCACACTAGCCGAGTGTGACAGATAATATGATAAGTGTCATCTCCATAAGAGCAAAAGAGATGGCATCAATTTGACAATGAGACAAGTTTTCATACAAAACATTGTCACCCTGGCTCGAACATCGTCTTACGAAAATTTGATTTTCCAAATTGTAAGCTGTGTTAATTTATAAGTTATCTTTAATTGGAAAGATGGTATCGTACTGCTTTACCCATAGTTTGTGTAGTAGGTACAAATACAACCCATAAAAAGTGACACAGAAATATTTCGTTTCTGGTCACATTTTACAATACTCTATATCCATCTTATACCTTCTAAATCTATGGTGTCAGATTTTTCAAGCTGACTAAAGGCGTCTTTTTGGACGAAATGCTGCAGTGCAGTTTTTAGCCACTTCTATTCTAGCGACTAGAAGGCTGGGTGTTGAGCGGGCGCCTCGACCAAGTCGAGAACAGAGGTGCGGAGACATGGAATGGGGGACGCATGTTGCTCGGAATCTAAGAAGGTTCCGTTGTATAATACTTAGCTGGAGGCCAAGACTCACTTTGGGTCGCTGAGCAACTGCCTCCGTGGTGTAGTGGTTAGAGCGTTCGACTCATACCCGGAGGTCGCGGGTTCGATTCCCGGCGGGGGCAACGACTTTGTGTTGTTGTCCTAGTTTGGTCAGGACATTGCAGGCTGATCACATGATTGTCTGATAAATAAGATGATCCGTGCTTCGGAGGGCACGTTAAGCCGTCGGTCCCGGTCACTGTCTTTGACATTGGTCGTTACCTGAAACCATGTCAGAGGCCTTTAAGGCGGTTTAAAAAACTCTGACACTAGTGTTAGTCACTAACGCACACGATAAGAAGAAGAAGAAGCTGAGCAATACTAAGCATAGTAAGTAAGTAAAAATAAAGTATGGTTTGGATCTGTTCCCAGGTATATGTGTGACGGGAGGAGCGAAGCCGAACACCCCAGCCTTGTCGCGGCTGCTTAAAATTGCCGAGGAGGAATCTAAGGTGAGAATAGGGGTGACGACATTGTCAAAGTATGTTGTAATAAGACCGTCTTTTAGATTTACCAAGAATAATGGATCCATTTTCAGTTTGCCGGAAAAGTAAAATTCTCGAAGACACAGCATCAAAGTACCGAAGTGAGATCTGGCGAAGTCACTGCTAAGTGAAAATCGTCGTACCTAGCCGTGACATCACATGAAAAATAAATGTGCTGTATCTTGTAATGTTTCTTTTCCAGAGTAAAGAAAAAATACGTGTACAATATTTTTTAATAATTAAACCGATGGTTCAAAATTATTTTACCATTCGTCATGATGTCTAAACAGAGTTTAAAAAATGGAGGAGGTTATCAATTCGCATGTCTTTGTATTTTTTTATGTTCTCCGATTACTAGAAGACGCCTGGACTAATTTAAAAAAAAAAACTGCAAAGGAATAGCCGAATATAGGTCTAATAGCCTACACCGGCTACTAAAAAATAATAAAACTGAAAATAAAATTTTCCCTCAACGAAAAGCTGCAGTCTTTTGTTGTTGCTTCTGCACTTGCTTAGGAAGCGGTAATAAACTTAGCTGTAAGTAAATGATCTGACGTCAACAACTATTATATATAAATAATAATGATAAAATAATGATTGAGCTAGCCCCAAACTAAGTAAGTCTTATGTTATGGTATACTAACTCAACGATACTATATTTATATACATAAACATCCAAGTCTATAGACATAGAATTTTTCTATGTCCAAGACCCAGGACGAATTGAAAAAGGCCATTTTCTAACTAAAACAAAAAAAACACAATCATCAAGTGATACAAATTTCCTAAGATAATTAGATGATTGTTGACTTTGACTTTGAAAAATGCTCTCAGAAGTCTTCTAAAGTCGTCTTATATTGGATTACATAGCCATCATTCCGTCTCTTTACAAGAAAAGGCGCCGAATGGATTCCCTTGGCGTCCATTAATAAAATATCAGTATTCACGGAACCAGGACTCGCAGTGTCAGTCATATCGTAGTGTAAACATGTTATGTAAATTCGTAATGATATTTTTGGGACAGAGGCGTATTATATAATGACGTGGTCCCCGGGGCACTATGCGTATTGTATCCCATTAAGAGTCCGGCGACCCTAGACTTCTCCATACAAACGTAGTACACGTTTAATTTTGAAACCACATGTCAGATTCCGGTAAAAATTGGTAATTGTAAAGAAATTGCAATTATCTAGGGTTCTATCTGGATTCCTATACTAAAATTATGAACTGGAAAGAAAATATAACGATTTAGAAGTTTCCCATACTAATGGTCAAAAATGATATAAAACACTATATTCTATTTCAAGTTCATATTTTTACCGTCGGAAACTAAATATAAACCTAGATAATTGCAATATCTTTGAAATTACAAAATTTTGCCCAAATCGGACATGTCGTTTTGAAATAAAACGTAGACTACGTTTGTATGGAAAGTTGTATTTTGGTCTAGGGTCGGGGGACCCTTAACAGACATCATCATCATCAAGTCTTTTTTGTCTCCACTGCAGGAGCACAACCCTATTTGTAATACTAGAGCCATATTAGACCAGAGCAGCCAGAGGATTTGGTCTACACTCTCCACGCTGGCGAGACGTGTTGAGAGTATTGATGTTTATATGCTTGGTTTAGCTTGTGTTTCTAAAGTCGCCTTCTACGATATCCACGGAAAGACTTGGAGTGATCCTATTCTACTCTGGCGGAAACCACACGATGACTGAATTAATAGACATATTATGTGTATATGTTTGTTACTGCAACTCCAGCTAAGTTTTTTTTTAAATCCAAATATAACCTAAGACTTTGATGTTTTATGATAAGACAAAGAAAAAGTTACAAACACAGTATTTGTTTCATAAATAAGAAGTTTTTTGTGTAGTGGGGGTTTAAGGCTACAGATGATGATGATGATGAAGTAGGTATACCTCACATTGTGTATTAGCCATACACACATTATGCATAGCATGCATGCATTTCAAAATAGCTGAGTGGGGGGGTTGAAAACTTAAAAAATAATATACTCGTATCTCAGCCATTTCAAAAAAATTCTAATAATGTCACAAACTATTTTGTTAAGTACCCTTATTAAGACGCAACTTTTTAGTCTAAACCTTTTTTACCCGATAAACTTCAATAGATCAGGGTGACTCGCGAGGTCTACAGCTATCAGAACCATTAGTATTTAATATTTATCATGCCACTACTAGTATAAAATGCAATGTGGTGACGGCAGAAAAGAAAACAATCTGTCATCACAAAATTTTGCTCCTAAGGGTATCTCATTGGAGGAGCTCTTTAGACAAGTTGTAGTTGCAATTGATGTAGACGTTCATCCTCAGAGTGAGTGTTAGTAGGAGCGGTGATCCGAGTGAAAACGAGCTTAAAATATTTAGTTGTCATACTACGTTACTTTTAAGTACTAAGGTACTAATTTCTTATATTTATGAACGGATTAAAAATAATATTTACATTTCCAAATTCGGATTAAATTAACTTATAATTTGAATTAAACTTCACAGATAAGTTTAGATTAAGCAAAAGAGGTTTGTCAGGATCGTAGCAAGTGCAGGTGCATGGTTTTTGCCTACCCCTGTTGGAAACAGGCTTGATATTATGTATGTATGTATTCACAGATAATGTAATGTAGGCCCCGGGGCGGCATCTTTTAAAATACGCCACCGCTTATAACGTTAGGAAAATAATCCGCGAATGCTTCCTTTGATGATACTAGGAGTGTCAAATTGAATTAATTTGAAATACAATTTGTGAGAAATGCGTAAAACATCTTTGATGATGACGTAGAGTAGAGCATATAAAAAAAAATAGCATTTAAGTTTATTTGAGTTCATTCGTTTCAGTAAACTCACAGTACAGTTATTAAGCTATTGCATAGCTTCTATCGCGGGCCTTGAGCGCGGGGATCGAATCCAGAAATTCCGTAACGAAAAAACCTCACGCTCTCCCCACTCCGCCTACCATGTAGGTTGCCGCTTCGTCTCCGTCGTCCGTTTGCGACGTTGCCGTCCTTCCTTGTTTGCAATAGCTTTACCGCGGCAGTCCCCGAGTGCCACACGTCTTTTTTATTTATAATATTATTTAGTTTAAATGATTACGCTGCTGGTAATATGTGTAATAAAGAAATCTATTATTTGTTCCCTACTAGCCGAAGCTGGCGACTTCGTTCGCTTGGACTTTATGACTCTTCTTCTTCTTATCGTGTGTGTTAGTGACTAACACTAGTGTCAGAGTTTTTTTAAACCGCCTTAAAGGCCTCTGACATGGTTTTAGGTAACGACCAATGTCAAAGACAGTGACCGGGACCGACGGCTTAACGTGCCCTCCGAAGCACGGATCATCTCACTTATCGGACAATCAGGTAATCAGCCTGCAATGTCCTAACCAAACTAGGACAACAACACAAAGTCGTTGCCCCCGCCGGGAATCAAACCCGCGACCTCCGGGTATGAGCCGAACGCTCTAACCACTACACCACAGAGGCAGTTTATGACTCTGGAAAATGCTTATCAGGCTGAACAACTCTTGCTCAGGCGTTATTTTGATATTTCTTATAGTTTAGCTGGACCGTTACGGTTCTGCTTCAGGTGTTCCATTTTCTGAAATCAGTTATACCCTATATGTTGCCCAAACTTAACAGCTATATAACAAAACAGAGTTTCATTTGAATCCGTCTAGTATTTCTAAAGATTAGCTTGTACAAACAGACAAACAGACAAGTTCGTCGCTGATTAAGATATTTTATGAATTCTTTCATATTTGCTTACTGGTGGTAATTGTAATTAATGGATTTTATTAAGAAAATAAAAAAGTGCATATTCTCTGGAAATATATATCCAAATTAAATCTTTACTTGCTATGTCCCATGGATTCGCGGCAAAGCGGTAAATGGTAGCAGTGTGCAATACTAACGTAACAAAAAAAATCTTCAGCTTTATACAAAATTAAAATCTACGGTGCAAAATATACGGAGATACAGATTTTTTTGTGATTTCAGGGATGGTCCAATAGTAAAAGATTTTTCACATTATGGGAATGTGTTTTTTTTTGTTTTTTGATTGTTATTCTATTATCTTGATACCATAGTACGACGACCGTAGCGTAGTGGTCACCTTGCTAGTCCGCCACCCAGAGGTCCCGGGTTCGATTCCCGGTCAGGGCAAGTTGCTAAGCCTTTTTCTAATTGTCCTGGGTCTTGGATGTTTATCTATATATGTATTTGTTATAAAATATAGTATCGTTGAGTTAGTATCCCATAACACAAGTCTCGAACTTACTTTGGGGCTAGCTCAATCAGTGTAATTTGTCCCTACATATTTATTTTATTTATTTATAGTGATGGAGTATAGCCCGTGGTTCGATTTATTACGGGTAAGTCCCTTCCACGTTGTTAATAAGTCGGTGATGATGGACCGCCCATCATCACCCTAAAAGTGGCCTTTGAGTCTTGCGGCCCTGGGTTTGTGTGCACAGGTCCTTAAGATCCAAAATGCTTCGCCTTCCTAACATGATTAAAACGTGGTACTGTTTACAACGTGTAACGAAAAGGGGGTATCAACCCAAAAATGGATAAACAGTTAATTTATTTATTTTATTACTAGCTGTTACCCGCGGCTTCGCTCGCGTTAAATCGAATAGTACCTACCAAGTTGATTTATAACTTTTTATTTGTTTGAGATGCTTTAGTGCGAAACGTACTTTCTTTTTATATACCACTAGCAGTCCATCCCGGCTTCGCCTGTGGTACATACATAGCCTATGTCACTCAGGGATAACATACCTATCCAACAGTGAAAGAATTTTTAAAATCGATCCAGTAGTTTCGGAGCCTATTCAATACAATCAAACAAACAAATCTTTCCTCTTTATAATATTAGTGTAGATATCAAACTTTATTGTTCCAAAGTACAAAAATACTTTTAACAAATGCCGGACTTAATGCTAATAGCATTTTCTCCTAGTCAACTATAGGGATAAACAGAGAAAATTATGCGGCACAAAAAGCAATACAATAAATAAATAAATATAATATAAATATATACAATGTAAAATATAAAAAAGATGGAGGGAGGCCTTTGCCCAGCAGTGGGACACGTGATGGCTCGTATTATTATTTATATACAATATACTTACACATATAAAATAATACTATATAATTACATTATATACATAAGATTATATATCAATAATCAATCTAATCAATGTGAACAACTTTTGCTTTTGGACCATCCCTGAAATCGCAAAAAACTGCATCTCCCTTTCACGTTGAATTCGTAGAATACATTTAAAATCAAATATTAACATCAACCCGATACCAATTTCCGTTTTCCTTTTGCCCATACGCGTATTTCCGTGCACGGCTTGCAATATGCGAACAAGCCGCCGAAAAATACAGAGCTTTTATTATCAACAGTCGCAGCTTTTTCAGTGACTGATTTTTGCTTTGTAGTCGTTTCGGGGTTTTCATCTTTCATTTTTGACTGCCTCGCCGTTTGAAAGAATGGAGGTATTTCTTGCAATAATTCATGCTGCTGAATTTTTCGAGTATTCTGATAAAAAGCCTGGACTTTTTAACGCAGTTTGCCTAAACGTCAGTGAGGAGATAGAAGCAACAACAAACTACACTGCAACACTATTAAAAGCTTGTTTCTCATAGACCTGCATGAAAGGAAAAAAACATAAGATGTGTCAAGGGACCCCCGGATGGAACGAAGTTCGAGAGAGAGAGAGAGAGAGAGAGACAGACAGAGAAACACGCGCACGCCGCACGGCTTACAACAACTATAGCAAAAAGTGTCGTTACAACTTTTGGTCTTAATTTTTTCCGTCTAGCCTCCTTTCGCAACGCGCGATAAGGAACTTCGTTCCAAAAAATTAACGATGGCTGATCCGGGCGTCAACTCGTGAACGGGTGAAAAATTAATTAAATTTTAATAAACACTACACGTTATCCTACTATCCTATCCTAACCTATCCTACTAATATTATAAATGCGAAAGCGAGTTTGTATATTTGTTTGTTACCCCTGCACGCTTTAACTACTAAACCGATTTGGATGAAATTTGGTATGAATATAGTTTGAGACCCGGGGAAGGACATAGAGTACTCTCTATCCCGAAATCCCACACGGAGCGAAGCCCACGGGCACAGCTAGTATAGTATAAATATAACGTGTGAAAGTGCTTACAAAGTGTAAAGGTTTATTTGCTAAATAAACATTTGAACTTGAATTTAAATACATACTATACTGTCTTTATCCTACGACAGACACGATCCTACGATAACGGGGCAGACAGATCACTTGCGGAGTTACCGCTAAGCAGACTGCCTCCGTGGTGTAGTGGTTAGAGCGTTCGGCTCATACCCGGAGGTCGCGGGTTCGATTCCCGGCGGGGGCAACGACTTTGTGTTGTCCTAGTTTGGTTAGGACATTGTAGGCTGATCACCTGATTGTCTAATAAGTAAGATGATCCGTGCTTCGGAGGGCACGTTAAGCCGTCGGTCCCGGTCACTGTCTTTGACATTGGTCGTCACCTAAAACCATGTCAGAGGCCTTTAAGGCGGTTTAAAAACTCTGACACTAGTGTTAGTCACTAACACACACGATAAGAAGAAGACCGCTAAGCAGAAAGAGCAGGGTTCGCAAGACTCAAAGACCACTTTTATCGTGATGAAAGAAAGAAAAATTGTTTATTTGGTACACATGAATTAAAAGGAAAAAAAAACAACACACAATAATTATTAGGTTCCAAATTGTCTCCGCTGGTCTTCCGCGGATGCCATACTTAAAACTACACATAATAATATTGAAAATAATAATAACAAATCAAAGACAATAAAAACAGCAGACAATATTAATAAGCGAACTCCAATATACATATAATATAAATTTTAATACTATTTGCCTATCTAACAAATAATATATAATCACATAATAATATTAGATTTATATATATTATAATAGTTATTATAACTGATATATACAACGTCCCTTTTAATTAACTACAAATACTTAAACTGCTGCTTCATCTAAGGTGTAACAACAGTTTTGTAGCATAAAATAACAAATCCGCAGGTTAGTTTTTTTTTTCACTTCTTCTAACAAAAATATTAAATTATTTACGCAAGCCTCCTGTATGTGGTCAACTAAAATTCATTCATACTTGTAAACAATCATTGGCACCGCCTATCGCCATCTATCTCCCTCTTACCAAAGCAGATCGTGAGTGATAGACAGAGAAAAACGTATTTTAGAACATACTAATGTCGGTGTTTAAAACCAAAATGTTGGGAGATTTCCTACAAATATGGGAATAGGGTAATGGCTCAAGTCATCTGTTAAAAAAAATATTCATTTGTTTTCATGTAGGTGCTGCATGATATTCATAGTTTTGTCTTGTAATGTGATTTACATTGATGGCGTAATTCAAAATAATATTAAAAAATAAAAATGATCTTACTAAATAAGTTTCTATTAATAATCTAATAAAAGCAGTAAATGATTTGTCGTACCCATTACCTGTTTTTGAAAGAAATAAAGAAGTAAATTACTAATAGCCCAAACAGTTAACAACTCTTGTAAGTGTTTGGGGTATTAGCAAATCTAAGTTGGCAGCACCGGCATCGGCATGATTCGATCCGATTCATTCATTAAATATTATTGTTACCTACACAGATCTGACAGAGGTTACTTACCCATCTTGACAATTTCGATTCATTCATTAATAAGATAATCTGATTGATTAATTGATTACCACTGAGAAGTAGCAGAAAAAATGCAGCCTTATTATTAACTACCTATTAGATGAGTTAGGCAGACAGAATGATTGAATAAATCAATCTGAAGTATGCGATTGCGTTCAATCAATTTGATTAACAGATGATAATAAGAATTACGAGTGTCATTTGTAAATGACTTAACTTCCTAAGTACCTACACACATCTTTGTTAGAAACAAATAATTATGAAATAAGTAAGTACATACTTACCACCTGTTACATGATTTGTCACGACACTCACGACTCACGAGCGACCGGGCGGAGGAGCTGCTTGTAAGCTATTCCATCAAGCTCTGTATGTACCATGGTGGTACCAATCATGCAATTGCATTATCCACTTAGCGCACACTTTACACCCACACTTAAGACGTAAACGAGACTGGCACGACCGGCATTCAAGCACTCACAACCCTCAAAAACATTTCAAACACTTGCTTGAAAAACACACTGCACTGATCTAAGCCGTACCTTATCTACGAGCTTTTAGAATCGGGCGATCCTGGCTCTGCTGATACGCAGTTTAGTTATTTACTAATTCACCTAAATAGGTAACATACTAAGCACTTATCGGCGACACTACTAACCACATCTGCAAACTCGCGAATAGATTACCAATCCGAAATTTACGTACGCGCCTTTGTTAGTAATTAAGACGATACCTCCGCAAAAAGGGTTGTATTGAGTCTAATTTATCTCGCAAAGTATTTGAAATATAAATTTGAAATTTAAGGATATGATTTTTTACTCTTTTCTTAGTTTATTGATAAGATGAAAACATGATTGAAAAGAAAAATCTCGATAGAAATATTTTTCGAAATATGGTCTTACTTAGCAAACTTGTCAATATTATCGCTCGAATAGGACGACTTAAAAGAAACCTTTTGAACTATAAGTAAGATTTTCAGACATTTTTAATAATAACAAGATGAAATTTTGATTGATCATTTAATTTTGCTGTAAATTATTAATAAAGGTTTTGGCGGTTACGACCTATTCGTTCATGTGGATTGGAACCCCAATTGAACACACCCACCGTATACCTCTCTCTGCCCCACGCGGGTCAACTCGCCGAGCGCTATCTCTTGCTCAGTCTGCGTAAGGATTCCTTGGACGTAAGACCTGTACCAGTCGTCCGCGCATCCCAACGTTTCGAATGATCGATCTTTTATTTGTAAAAATTAAGTTTTAGGCCCAACGCAGACGCCAGACTAATCCGAGCCGCACTTTTTGGTCTGTGAAAATAGAACCCTATTTTCACTTACTGTTTTACATTGTGATTGTGTACATAAGTATAATAATAATAGGTAAAACAAAAAATAGAAAACGGGAACATTCCTGATTTCTCAAGGAAAAAGCAAGCCTGATGAGACATAAATTTAATAGATGGTAAGTACTTACCTACCTCAATGTTTCTAAATAAGTGGCTTACATTGATAAAATATATAAAGTTTGTAAGAAAGGCAGTAGATATGTCAATAAGTGCCTACCAATCTTACTGACTAGTCAAAATATAGGTACCTACTAGGTATAAGTTGTATCATACTGAGATGGCACCGTACTGTCCTACTTTCAAACCATAATTACCTACCCTACTTATGTTATTTTCATACGTATCTTTATATACGTACCTTTTTGTCTTATTCTACTGTTACAAGTTACAACTTATTCTACCCAACTAACATTTTGGATAATATGCACCTACCGAATAACTTCGAAGTAAATCCGCCAATATAAAAGTACTACTGTTTTCAGGCTAAAAAATATCCTCTTATAGCAGAGTTTGATGATACTTTGTCGACGCCGCCGCAAGAAGAACCAGGAGGTGTAATTGATATGGAGTCGGATTTACAAATTATGTATCTGGACAATCAAAATATTTCGTCAGGATCACAACAGGTGGAATTGAAAGGTGTGTATTTTAAATAGAACTTAATAGAATACATACTTTCAAATATGACAATATTTGAAGTTATTTTTTAATCTCGTAAACGGGCATTTCGCCTGGTCGCAGATAGACGGGCGGGCGGACAGACAGACAGTAAGAGGGGTGTTAGATGTTATGTATGTAGAAGAAGTTTGATGCCGATGTCTGTTTGTCTGTGACATCGAAGTTCTTTCAGTATTGCGGTCTGAAATTATCTTTATCTATATAGTTTTGCATATGTATACCTAATAGCATGAAATAAAAATTACAATATGGTATTTGTTTCAGGATGAATTTAATGAAAATATTTCTGGACATCGTATAGTGAACATCGAGTACTTCTTTAAAGAATTAAAGAAAATAGCCACCAGTCGCTTTGTGATTGTGGGTTAAATATCATCAACATTGTATCAGAAAAATGTACGGGAATAACATCAAATTTCTTTTTATCATGCTCCATGTGCAACGAACAATTTACAATAAAGAATACATTGGAGGATGTTAATAAAGATGGAGTAGCAGGAGCTATGGTAGCAGGTTGTGGTCACCCCCAACTCAAACAAATTAGTGCCTGCCTCCTTAGATATACCAATTATGTCTGAGCGCATTTACAACCGTGCACATGACAAAATATGCGAAAACTGGGGGACCACAGCTTAGGACGAAATAAAAAAAGCTGGAGAAAGAGAAAAAGCTGCTGCGATTGAAGAGGGTAAAATAGATAAAAATGGCAATGCCATAATTGATGTTATACTGGATGGTTGCTGGTGAAAGAGACTCTTGAGAGAAATTACTCCGCCCTGTCTGGTGCTGCAACTATGATAGGGAGGCGATTTAGACAAGTGCTCTTTATGTGTGAGAAAAATAAATACTGCTGTATTGGGCAATAAATATTTTTCTGATTTTTTGAACATAATGTAATCTCATTAGCAGTTGATTGTCCAGTTCAAACTTTATCAAGATTATTATATTACTTAGGATGTTTTTTATTTTTATGTTCAATACATCAGTCTCATCGTATAATCAAAAGATATCAATTATTATTGTTATTATGCTATTTTTATTGTATATGTTTAGCAATAAATCTATGAAAAATTATTTTATATTTTTATTTTGTACACCTATATATATTTAAAAATACATTGAAACTATTTTACGAAATATACTGAATATTTTTCTTTTACATATTCTATACCTATCTTTTAATGTGTGCAACTTTCCCCAAAGACCTTATTATTGTATCGAAATATATAAAAACAATATTTTCTGATCAGCCGACCGGTCAATTTGTAACTATATTTATATATTTTGTCTTCTGATTTCTTGGCGAAAGTAACATAAAAGTTGTTAACTTTATTGTATGAAAAAAATACCAACATAAAGACCATAGTAACTAGATAAAGTGACTACTTCGATTTGTTTGAGAACGTTATTTTTTTTCGTATTTCAATATACATGTACTAAGTACTATAAGTTTTTCTGGTTCAAAATGATGGACCGAATCACCTCTTTTAACATATTTGTATCTACTGAATTAAAAATATTATTGTAAACATATCTATCTGCTATCTCCATACGTTCTAAGCTCCCGAGTTCATGAACATGTTCTCGGGAGTGCGCGTAAAAATAATATCAAGGAAAGCGCCCCCTCGCGCAATCGACACGAAACGTCTAGCTCCGCCCACAAATGAGGTACATTAATTTTGTGGTATCGTCTTAATTACATGATAACTAGATAGGTACTAATTGCCCACGCGCGTGACGTGATGTCAACAATCAAACTGAAGAGTGCGGGGCCGCCAATCGCCATAGTAACGCTTTTGGCGACACGAGGCAAGAGCGAGATAGAAGACTCTCTATCGCGTGTGTCGGCACATGCAAAAGAAATAAAAGATACCGCTTTCTTTGCGACTGCCGCGGACTATCCTTTGTCGGTTAATGAAAAAAGCCGAAAAGCTAAAGCCGCGGACAAAGAGTGCTTGGGGTACAGATGTGACAATTGATGATTAATTTTGTAAATAATACACACACATGAAAATCTATTTTTTTAAATCATTTTAACCCCGATATTAAAGAGTAACTCTGTCTGCATGTGTGTCGGTCTGACTGACTGTGTGTCTGTATGTCCGTCTGTATGCCTGTGTGTCTGTCTGTGGCATCATAGCTCTCCAACAGATTGAACAAATTCGAAGTGTTCTTTATACGTGAAAGCAAGATCCCTTGCGGTGGGTCTTAGTTATGTTTGATGAAAATCGATTCAGCCGTTTAAGTTATGGGGTAACGCTTTAAAGTCAGGGTTTTTTATGTGCCTGGCAAATAAACTTGTATTAATTTGGGTTTGCAGGTTTCTTTTTAGTTTTCCTAATAATTATTTACATGTAGGTCTACTTCAATCAAAGTTTTGGTATTTTAAAGCTTACTTATTTACTTTTGCAAAACAACAATAATAATAAGCATGTCTTAATTTAACTGTTATCTTAACTGGCAAAAGCGAGTAGATACCTCAATAAAACCACGAGTACCATGACCACTAAATCAATAAGCCTACGTATACCATCTGCCTGTTTAGACGTCTCATAATAGTAAAGTAATGGAATGACCTGTCTGTATTTTACATTCTCTATGTTTTAGTAGTACCTATTCCTCCGCCCGCAATCCATCGAACTGGAGGGAGCTAACGTCACAGCTAACGTCTGTGCGTCTAGGTTTGTGACACGTGCCACGTGCCATACACACATTTAGCGCCAAAGAAAACACGTATTAGAATAAATGCGGAGTATAAGCTTTATGAGATTTTATCAGGCTAAATTATTATTTTTAGCACCTTTAACGTTGCATGTAAATGGAAGTTGTTGTTTTTGAAGTGAAAACTTTTTTAGGCGCGTTGGGCATAGACGGATAGCATTTTTTGAGATGAGAAAAAGCATTTAACCCGCGACACTGATAACGTTGCCGGAACCGACACCAAGTTTTCGCTTTTGTCTTCAGTCCCGGACTGCCACTATTTTTTTTTATTTTACCTCAACCACAGGGTCACCGGTAGGCTACACGAATTTTAACCATCTAGGCCAAGGGTGACACTGGTAAGCCTAAAAGTTTTCAATTCAAACATAATTTACAGGGAAACATTTTAGTAGGGTGTGGTCAAGTAGCGTAAAAAGGCCCTCTAAAATTTTATTACTTTGGTTCTTACATTTTTCGTGTAGTAATACTGTAATGTTGTCACTACAAGTCAGTCATTGAACTACGTCAAATATCTTCAGACAGCTCAAAAATCTAACACCATTGTAAGACATTAACTCACTCGATAAAAAAAGAAACGAGAAGAACAATCATTTACATAAACTAGGTCCTACCCTATACTAATGAGAAATTAAAATCGTTAAATTGATACCAAAAACTCCAAGCGTATTTCAATGCTCCCGGAAACTACTTGTGATGAGATATGTGATGAGACTTTGTAGGGAAACACCAAGAATGTAAGAGCGCACATTCCTACATTCGTGGTGTTTCCCTACGATCAGAAACAAGGATATCTGAAGTAAAAACTCACTACATAAGTTTTAAAATGGTGCCTACGTACTGTTAAGCGTCGCAAGTCGTCTTAATTTAACATTCGTTACCAATGGCATGACTGCTCTTAGGCACGGACAAGTTCAACGTACCACTTGTGCTATCCACCTACCCACGGATGAAGGCCACGATTGCTTCACATGCAAAAGTGATAGTATTGTGTATTTCTACCGGTCTATCGAACTTATCGTTCGTGAAGCGGGCTCTACATTCGCGCCGCGAACATCCTTGAAAGCAGCGAACTGAATGTGTATGGCTGTCGCGCCCGTTCACAGGCTTCGCACTTGTTCACGCCGTGTTTACCGTTCAGAGTCAGTATTTGCACCCGCGTTAAGGTTTTACAGAGCGCTAACCTCCCGTAAACGTGAACACATCCAAACTTGCGCGTAAAGAAAATGTGATGTAAATGTAATGTAAGAACAGTAACGCGCAAATCTTGGTGCTGTGAGATTCTGTTATTTGTACGGAGGATGGTGCGTCAAAATGAACGCCACACGCCTTCTCCAGTTTGTAAAAAATGGCGTGAATTCACGCCGTAAATCACACAGGAGTCTGGAGCCCGCATGAGTCATAAGAGCTTGGGCTCCGGTGAGTATCAACTCTGTACCTGTGCGCGGGCGGCTTTTCTACAAAGGTAGTACACATGCCCACCGCTTCGAAATTACACAAATGCACTTTCTTTCTTACACTTGTTATTGCTGCTATTTTTATCTCTTTCAGTGTGAAAGAGATAAAAATGAAGATGAAGAGCCAAAACCTACAACCCCTTTCATTTTTAAAATTTCTTGACCTACATTCGGTATCTATTGCTCATAATCGCGTGACGTCAGATTTGCATAGCAAAAATGCCGTACCGATATTCCAATCAGCAATACCTGGACATGGCAATATGTTATCATGATGCCGAAGAGGTTCTCACAACAGCTCGAGACCTCTTCTTTCAGCGGTGTGGGATTTGGGTGAATGTCCGCACCATCCTCGGCGCAGTGCAACGCCATCGGGAGACGGGCAGCTTCCGCCCTCGGATAGAAGCAGAAAGACCGCGATATTACACTGTGCGTCTGGAAGAAGAAGTGTTGCAATTCTTTCTGCGCCATCCCGTGGCAAGCACAACAGACGCTGCACGCGTCTTCAACGTGTCGGCGAGCTACGTGCAAGACGTGCTGCATGCGGAGGGATTTTATCCCTATCATATTATGAGGGTACAGGACCTTCTTCCAGCGGACCATGCAAAGCGGTTGGACTTCTGCAGATGGTTGCGAAGGAATAGAACGTACAACATCCTTGTGAAGTTTATTTTAGTAAAATCTCTCGGCTCTGTCTGCCCCGTAAAAGTTGAAAGTGTATCTGTATCAAAAGAAATCATACCTAACCTAACTACTACTAACTGTAGGTAAGATGTGAGTGTGACATATTTTATGAATGAATGCGTAAATGGGCGGGGCGTTTGGGTAACGTAATTTTATAGTAAACAAATAGTACGCTATACGCGGGATCATCTACAGGGTGTTGTTATGTGTCTTTGTATGGAAAATTTGTAGTGACGTTATCTCGAAAACTAACCTGCCGATTTTTTATTTTTTTCTGCTAAACTGTTTTTTCTTCCATTGTTAAGCAGCCTTTCAAGTATTTGTAGTTAATTAAAAGGGACGTTATATAAAAGGATGGTGGGCGAGAAGGTTGAAAAATGAATCGAATATCAGGGTTGCTAGCATCACCTGTTAAACTAACTAGAATTTCCACCCTGTCCCCCGATAGCTTCTACTCAAGAAGAGAAGCAACTAGTAAAAATGCGTATTATCATGTAAATGACTACTTATCATCATCTGAGGTAAATTCTTGCAAATAGTTGACTGCAAATTGTAATTGTATAATTTAAATGTAAAGCTTAAGGCCATACCCAAATTTTCCGGGGTCCAGTGGCGCCGCCATTTGAAATAAATCATTTAAAAGGAAACGGAGATATCATTTAAAATTGTGTCTTGGTCAAGTTCTAGATACCCATTCAAAGTATTTTTTAAACTACTTTTTGTAGTTTTAAGTGAGAACGTGAAGCTTTTCTACGCACATTTGCGAAAAACGGCCACTTTTAGCTAATGTGCGTAGAAAAGCTTCACGTTCGCACTTTAAATTATAAACAGTAGTTCATAAAATAGTTTTAAGGGTTATCTAGGGCTTGATCAAGACACAATTTTGAATGATATCTCCGTTTCCTTTTAAATGATTTATTTCAAATGGCGGCGCCACTGGACCCCGGAAAATTTGGGTATGGCCTTAAGTGTAAATCTGTATTGTAATTGTAACATAGCCCATCAGGCTGGAAAGGGACCAATACTGAACTGGGTTTCTTTCGGCGTAATCTTCCCAGCAGTGGTCGTTCCGAAACGCTAGTTAGCGTTAGCGTAGTTTTTAGCTTTTGCACTAAAATAATATTTAAAAATATGACCTTCAATAAGAGATAAATTTATCCTACATTGAATAAAATTTTTTGACTTTGAATTTGTACGTTCTATTTCTTTTTCTTTTCTGCCAGACAATATGGAAGAGAATTTGAATTTGGGAATTTTAAACCATACATCACCTCTTTACTGACCTTTCGTCCGCAGGGCCGGTTCGCCGTGGCCAACGCGACAATCAGAACTGGTGACGTCCTCCTCGTAGACACTCCGTATGCAGCCTGCCTTCTCTCGGACTTCTACGGCACGCACTGTCAGCACTGTTTCAAAAGGTTCACATTACTTTTTTATGAGTTTCTTCCACTTACCTTTCTACGCCATCAATGAGGTAGCAATATGTGCCATAGAGTTAATATAAGTATTACATACAGAACGGAATCTCCTAAGGTCCCGTCTTCTTCTTCTTATCGTGTGTGTTAGTGACTAACACTAGTGTCAGAGTTTTTTAACCGCCTTAAAGGCCTCTGACATGGTTTTAGGTAACGACCAATGTCAAAGACAGTGACCGGGACCGACGGCTTAACGTGCCCTCCGAAGCACGGATCATCTTACTTATTAGACAATCAGGTGATCAGCCTGCAATGTCCTAACCAAACTAGGACAACAACACAAACCACAAAGTCGTTGCCCCCGCCAGGAATCGAACCCGCGACCTCCGGGTATGAGCCGAACGCTCTAACCATTACACCACGGAGGCAGTAAGGTCCCATGCAATATCCCGTCCCCGTTCCCCGTTCCCCGTTCTCGTCTTGGTGCCTACAGCCGCTCGCTCAACACCTATATGTACAACTCGGTCGAGTTAAGGCCATACCCAAATTTTCCGGGGTCCAGTGGCGCCGCCATTTAAAATAAATCATTTAAAAGGAAACGGAGATATCATTCAAAATTGTGTTTTGGTCAAGTTCTAGATACCCATTCAAAGTATTTTTTAAACTACTTTTTGTAGTTTAAAGTGAGAACGTGAAGCTTTTCTACGCACATTTGCGAAAAACGGCCACTTTTGGCTAATGTGCGTAGAAAAGCTTCACGTTCTCACTTTAAACTATAAACAGTAGTTCATAAAATAGTTTTAAGGGTTATCTAGGGCTTAATCAAGACACAATTTTAAATGATATCTCCGTTTCCTTTTAAATGATTTATTTCAAATGGCGGCGCCACTGGACCCCGGAAAATTTGGGTATGGCCTTAACTGCGTACCTGGCGGCCGTGGCATCGCATACAAACGAGGTGCGCAGTTAGCTCGACCGAGTTGTACATATGTACATATATGTACATATGTACATATATGTACATATGTACATATATGTACATATGTACATATATGTAATAATCCGGCACACATTGCGCACAAAATTTATACAACGTGGAAGGGACATACCCGTAATAAATTAAATTACAGTAGTATAATGATAATGAAATAACAGTCAAAAACAAAAATATTTTTTAACATTCCATACAAAAAGGCGAGGGAGATGACTTTATCCATCTTGTTGGCAGGATAGAGGACTGCACCGAATCGGCCCCGGTGTGGTGTCCGCGCTGCTCTGGCGTGGTGTTCTGCAGCGCCCAGTGTCGCGACACCGCCGTGTCTACCTACCACGGTCATGAGTGTCAGTTCTTAGACTTATTTATCGGTAAGTCACTCCTGGTATGAACACTGAGAAAGAAGAATGGTTCATAATTTCATAATTTATCTACTAACCAAATCGAAAGTAGCAGAATTTGTTTAGCTATTTCTTGCCATAAACCTTAAAGTTTTTAAGCTATTGCATAGCTTTATTGGCGGGCCTTGAGCGCGGGGACCGAATCCAGAAATTTCGTAACGAAAAAACCTCACGCTCCCCACTCCGCCTACCATGTAGGTTGCCGCTTCGTCTCCGTCGTCCGTTTGCGACGTTGCCGTCCTTCCTTGTTTGCAATAGCTTTACCGCGGCAGTCCCCGAGTGCCACACGTCTTTTTTGCTGTAGTACTACTGTGTTATTATTATCTATCCTGGGATACAACGTAAATGCACGGACTGAATTCAGTTTGAAAATAGTTTCAGTATATTTATTTAGAACCTGTATCAATGTTTTTAAAATGAAATCAACTTTCCGAATATTATATATAATACCTTCAAACTTCCTTTGCAGGTTCTGGAATGTCAGTGTTAAGTTTCATAGCGTTAAGAATGGTGACACAAGCAGGTCTTGAAACTTCTATGACGATCCACTCAAAACATTTGTTTGGCGAAGCGAAGACAGTGGAGGGGACCGCACTGAATGATATCGAAGGAGTCGCTAAGAAATTCAAAATGAAAAGCAGGAAAGAAAGACTCAATAGGTCTAGGAAAGGTCTCAAAACTTTAGCAGAGAAAACAAAGGAAGAAGAAGTAGAACCGAAAGAAGACAAAATGAATGTGGAAGAGAGAATGGAGTTGAAGGCAGCACAAATTTACTCTTTGTGCACTCATGCCGAACAAAGGAAAGGAGATGATTATTTGAAGAGAGTAGTCATGGGGCTGTTTTTGACTGAATGTTTGAAGAAGGGTGGGTTTTTCAAGAAATGTGACGCTGAAAATCGGACAAAAAGTAAGCATCTAGAATTAGAGAATTTATTTTTCTAAAAACACCTCCAGAACCGAGAATGACTACCTTCGTGGCGCAATAGTCAACACGCAAGCCGCCAATCCGGAGGTCCTGGGTTTGATCCCCAGTCAAGGCAAGTTGGGAAATGTCCTTTTTCAAAATGTCCTGGGTCTAGGGAGTTTATTTATATACGTATCTATTATGAAATATAGTATCGTTGAGTTGATACAAGGTTAAACTTACTTTGGGGCTAGCTCAATCAATGTGATATGTCTGTACTTATCTATTACATTTAACGAAGCAAAATTACCTGTCAACTGATGGTCCAATTACACAATTGATTGGACCCAAAGATTTAGAATATTTATACAAGAAGTGATTGGATCCATGAACTAGACCACGTCACTGTATTGCCACCTGTCACATATATTTAAAAACATTTCCCAGCGGAGATGTCAATCTGCGAGCTGATCGTGCGCAACCTCCAGCTGCTTCAGTTCAACGCGCACGAGATCTACGAGACGGTGCGGGGGGAGCACCCCTTCTCGGGCTCCAAGCCTGTGTACATCGCCGTCGGCATCTACCCCACAGGAGCACTGTTCAACCACGAGTGCTATCCAGCTGTTGCCAGGTAAAATTCTTATTTATAGAACGAACGAGACACATAGTGGGACAAACCGATGGCCGATGAGGCAGAAAGGGTCTTGAATGGCCACCGCGTACTGGCAAACGAAGCGTAGGACACGCTCCTACAAGGTGGTCAGATGTCCATGACCATGGTCGCTGGAAAGCGCTGGATGGAGGCCGCTCTTGATCGGTCATTTTGGAAATCTTTGGGTGAGGCCTATGTCTAACAGTGGACGATATGCGGCTAAAATGATGATGATAGAACGAAGTTCTTTTTTAGATAAATTCTGACATGCTTCAATCGCTTGCGCTTTGCGCTTGATGATTGCACTTAAAAAGTGAATTTTTTTCTCTGTATTCCAGATACTTCGAAGGCCGAAACATAGTTCTCCGTGCCACGCGTCCCCTGGCTCCCGGAGATGTAGTGTCAGAAAATTATGGTCCTCACTTCATGATGAGAGGAGTGAAGGATCGTCAAAGGGTCCTGGCTTGCCGTTATTGGTTCAAGTGCGAATGCTGCGCCTGTCAGGAGGACTGGCCGACCATCAAGCAGATGAATAGCGACACTCCACCTTATTTGAGGTACGGCGATTGGTTTGACTTTTCATCCTAGAATGGTTCTCGGGGTTCGGATGAATCAGGAAGTAGAAGACTTAAGGGTCCCCCGACCCTAGACCAATATACAACTTTCCATACAAACGTAGTCTACGTTTTATTTCAAAACGACATGTCCGATTTGGGCAAAATTTTGTAATTTCAAAGATATTGCAATTATCTAGGTTTATAACTGGTTTCCGATTGTAAAAATATGAACTTGAAATAGAATATAGTGTTTTATATCATTTTTGACCATTAGTATGGGAAACTTCTAAATCGTTATATTTTCTTTCCAGTTCATAATTTTACCATAGGAAACCAGTTATAACCCTAGATAATTGCAATTTCTTTACAATTACCAATTTTTACCGGAATCTGACATGTGGTTTCAAAATTAAACGTAGACTACGTTTGTATGGAGAAGTCTATGTCGGGGGACTCTTAATGTATGTAGCTAAACATATTACAATAGTTATATATTATCACGCCTATTACCGTCAGGGGAAGACCAAGACTTTTTACCTCCACTTATCTTCTTATCGTGTGTGTTAGTGACTAACACTAGTGTCAGAGTTTTTGAACCGCCTTAAAGGCCTCTGACATGGTTTAAGGTAACGACCAATGTCAAAGACAGTGACCGGGACCGACGGCTTAACGTGCCCTCCGAAGCACGGATCATCTTATTTGTCAGACAATCAGGTGATCAGCCTGCAATGTCCTAACCAAACTAGGACAATAACACAAAGTCGTTGCCCCCGCTGGTAATCGAACCCGCGACCTCCGGATATGAGCCAAACGCTCCAACCATTACACCACGGAGGCAGTTACCTCCACCTCCACTAATTGCTACGTTTCAGACAATGAAGTAAGAGGGGATTTTTTAGCTTCATGATCCACACAGACCTCTTCTACTTCACTTACATTCAAATGTCAATGTTAAATAAAGAAATGGCCAAAACTGATGTCAGTTAAATGGTTGGACAGGCTCCAGGCTTGTTATTACTCATTCCCATCTGTTTCCAGATGCGACAACGCGGACTGCTCGTACAAATTCCGGGCCAACGCGCAGTCCTTGCCAAATAGATGTCCCAAATGCTCGACGGCCATCGAGCGGGAGATAGTCAAGGGAAACCTGGACGCTGTCCAGAAGTCCGTGGAACTGTATCAGGTTAGTTATCGTACAACGAAGTTATTGGACAAATTGCCCTTCACACACATCTCAATGTACCCCTTGAGGATGAAATAAATTTAATAAAGTTTTGCAGATTCCACTGCTGCGGGGGTTTTTTATGTGCGTTAGGATCACGGGAGCC
Organism: Acrobasis consociella; assembly: GCA_963555685.1. NCBI lineage: Eukaryota > Metazoa > Arthropoda > Insecta > Lepidoptera > Pyralidae > Acrobasis > Acrobasis consociella. Next base: position 1,796,168 of record OY743104.1, on the reverse strand, counting down.
ACGACTTTACCCACCAGTGGGTTCACGAAAAATTTGTTTCCCTTGCACCCACTACAACCTTCTGCATAAAGCGGGAAAATAGGTGTACTTTACAGAATTGGAATGCTTTTCTTCAGCAAGTAGTGTATTTAGTACGAGTACAGAGGAACAAACTTTGTACGTTAGTGTACGAGTACCCATAATTCATTCCAGGCTAGATACCGCTGCCGTGGTGGCGTACTGCTTTAAAGCATGTTAAAGGAGCTTCAATGCCAACCATTTTTACCTGACTGAAAGAGGGTTAAGTTTTTCGAGTGTATGTGTATAGTACTAGAGTCTATGAAACGTTCTGCAGCCTGTACATATGGATTTAGCACAAAAGAAAGCAAAATAGCAGTTTTTCGGAAATTATTCAAGCAGAATGGTTTTTTATTATTAATTAGCTGATGACTTAGACTTCGTTCGCGTGGATATAAATGCTCATTAGGCTAAATAACTTTTGCTAAGGTGTCATTTTTACACTTCTTATAGTTTAGCTGGACCATTAGGATTCTGCATTAGGTGCTCCATTTTAACCAGCTTAGTACTCATATCTACGTAATCCGTTTAGTATTTCCGGAGATTAACGTGTACAAACCGACAAACAGACTTCTTAATTTTTACTCTATTACTACGTCTCCATCGCCTTAAATGTACTATAGATTACTTGTTCCTTTCAGGAAGGAGCTCGCCTAATGGACGACGGCAGCGTCGAAGAAGCCACAGCAGCGATGTGCAACGGCATTGATCTCTACCACGAGGTCGCCCGGCCCCCCCACCGAGACACGCATCTTGCGCAAGAGTCGCTAAGAGCTTGTTTCGCGACGGCGGGTAACGTTCACATGGTACGGGGTACCGAAGAGACTAACAAGTAGTAGATACCAAATACTTTGAAGCGTCGGCTCGGAATGGCAGCGGTCGATTGATTTCACTGTCAAACCATTTTTACCTTTATTTCTATCAACAAAACGCATAGTACCTATCATAGACATAGATTTTTTTACTGCGTAAGGTACCTATAGCATTAGAAAAGTTTATTTGCTAGGCAAATTAAAAAACCCGAACGACACCATCTATCGGTAAATGTCAGAACTACATAATACTCGTATTCTAATTGATTTTAAGTAGCATTGATATCTGTAGCGCTATCTACAACATTAAAGCACTAACACCCAATAACTTTCAAACGACTGGAGCGAACAACTGCAAGGGAAGTTGACTTTACATCAAAAAACGCATTGAAATCGGTCTATCGGTCCGGTTGAAGCGCTAGATGCCACAGACAGACAAACACTAGCATCTAACTTATAAAATCCCTCTTTTTTTTTCGGGGGTTACAAAAGTCTTGCGGCTGTCCTGTCGCGTAGGTGGCGGATGGCTCCCGCATCCACAATTTCTACCACGCTATTCTATGCATTATGTAGAAAGAAATACGGGTGAATATGGTTTTAAAGTAAAGTGAACTGCCAGCGCTGCGCCGGTGCCATCACTTTCCACAAGTCTGAGTTTGTTAATAATATCTATTCTGTTGATATTCTAGTTGATCCCAGTTGTTCTGCCAACGTTGATTTCCCGTTTTTTGCAGATATTAATTGGTTTCCCTGATAGAAACAGGCTGATTGTACACCCTCTAGTTTTAATTAACTCTATAAACAGATTTCTAATAAAATCTAAAACTCTAAAACAAGGTGTTTGTGACATTCATTTTTATTTCAATTGAGTTTCTACCTTGAATATATAGATAATGGAGGAATTTTGTAATCAGCTACCTGTGACTACCTGTTTATTGTTTTCTTCGAGTAGTAACAACTTTTTTGTGCGTTTTCCATATAAGTTCATTAGAAGAAAGTCTGTTCGCGGAGAGTTGATAAATTCAGGGCTGCGGACAGCTAATTATTTAAAAACTTATACATTTTTTTTAACACCAATTTTAACAATTATGAATTGTATAAAACAGAAAACAACACTCAAACACCCAAACGACTTATTCGAAGCGCATTCCTTACCGGAATGGCAATATAATATGGCCGCCGCGTCCGCTCGTCCGTTCGGACCGCGATTGACATCAACTTCGTGCCTCAAACGGTGAAAGCGGAAGACAAGCGACGGCCGACGCTAATCAGAGACGAATTATAATATTTATCAACTCTTCGCGAACAGACTTCCAAGAGCATTTTGGGGTTAAAATGAAAAACAACCATTAGTTATTACCACGGCAAAAAGTATATATGTTCTGGTTTGATGTATGTACGTTAATATTGTAATGCATGTAAAATTATAATGTAGGTATAGATTGTCTAGTTTTAAAGTGCTCCACCCTCTATTTACGCTCATAAGCAAAAATACATCAGATTTTTTCATCATTTGTCATTAATCTAGCCGTACGACATTTGGACTAGAGTTGGCAAAATCTGTTGACCAACTCTTGCATCATTGCTAAATTTTATTATCGTTCTGGCACGCATTCGAGATGCGAGAGATTTATGCCACAGGGCATGCATGCACGTAACCGTTTTCACACTAGTTGATGTAGTTAGAATTGTTGACCAACTCTTGCATCACTGCTAAATTTTATTATTGTTCTGGCTAGCATTCGAGATGCGAGAGATTTATGCCATAGGGCATGCATGCACGTAACCGTTTTCACACTAGTTGATGTAGTTAGAATTGTTGACCAACTCTTGCATCATTGCTAAATTTTATTATTGTTCTGGCTAGCATTCGAGATGCGAGAGATTTATGCCACAGGGCATGCATGCACGAAAACGTTTTCACACTAGTTGATGTAGTTAGAATTGTTGACCAACTCTTGCATCATTGCTAAATTTTATTATTGTTCTGGCTAGCATTCGAGATGCGAGAGATTTATGCCACAGGGCATGCATGCACGTAACCGTTTTCACACTAGTTGATGTAGTTAGAATTGTTGACCAACTCTTGCATCATTGCTAAATTTTATTATCGTTCTGGCACGCATTCGAGATGCGAGAGATGTATGCCACAGGGCATGCATGCACGTTACCGTTTCCACACTAGTTGATGTAGTTAGAATTCGGGGTGGGAGAGATTTCCGTAGCGCGAGCGGGGAGCCGTTTTCACTAGATACACAGCTTGTGGGGTATAACCGCAGTCGACTAACGGCCACTGAATCTACTTATGGCTTTCATGGCGCATTGGTCGTTAGCCCGCGTACGGGGAGTCCCCGCATGCTGTATGTTGATTGATTTATCGAACAATGAAATGAGCAATGATACGACGCGCGACAAATCAGAAAGTATGCAAATTAATCGCAAAATAAGTTGATGAATTAGAGAAAAGACGAGTTAAATCTACAAATTGCCGCATGAAGTCAATCTCATTGTATTTACGACCACCCATTGAAATAAGACTAAAGTAGTGGAGGGGAGTTCACTTTTGCTAGGCAATCAATACGTTTTTTATTGTTTGTATTGTTACGTATATGTTGTTTGTTACGTCTAAATAAAAAGTTTTATACTGTTAACAATTTATTTTTAATTTCAACCAAAAGTTTTTAAAGAACGAGAAATCTTTGGACTAGGTACATTTTAATAAAATACTAACAATTATTAGGAATGTTTACACAAACTGTCAAGAGTGGGCAAACGAGAAAATCAAAGTTAAATATAAACCGTCTTATTATAAAACACAGACTAACTTTGTTACTAGGTTTAAACCATTATCCGACTGAATCAAGCTGACATTTTCAGATGAGACCGTGGCATATTACTAGATGGTAACTTTATTTGTTCGGATAATGGTTTAAACCTAGTAACAGAGTTAGTCTGCGTTTTATAATAAGACGGAAAGTGTAGTTTGCTTACCTACACCACAGAGTACTATATGCTAGCGCACCTATACACAACAAATATAGTAAGTAGTATATGAAACTGTCGCATAATGAGGGGTAATTTAAGACCCCTATTATGTGCAGCTTCATATACTAATTTAAATTTTATAAATACAAGATGGCGTCAAAAGCCAACACATCACTAAGTTCAATGAAACATTATTTTGTGAAGAACATTGAACATTTTCAAAATCCGGTGTGTTACCTATTTCATAAATATGATGAGCCCCGTCATTCATCTATTATTAATTGCTAATGACAGGCCTCTATTTGATTGCACCACAAATTTGCTTCTACTACTACCAGGTTCAAAAACTCATCATTATCGTAAAAAAATGCTAAAAATATAACTAGAGGACAAAAAAAAAAGTGTTCTAGTAAATCTATTTTTAAATTTCAGTATTGACTATACCAAATATGCTCAATATAAGTTCGAATATGCGTATCAACCCCTTTATCATTTACTAAGAACTACATATCCGAATGGTTAACATCACATGGTTGGAGATCTTATACACCCCGCACAAAAACAAAAACTTATCTAAAAGTAAATTTATTTACTTTTAGTTTGTCTTTTACACGCGATATAAAACTATGCAGTCAATAATAGAATGTACATATGATTTGAAATTTTAAAATATGATGTACCAACATATAAACCACTTCATCACACTGAAAGTTTTCAACAAAACTCAAGTGACTGCTATAAATAAATAAATAAAAATTTATATGTAACGACGAATCAGATGTTTACGGATAGGATCTATTTGATTACGTTGTCACTAGCGAGTTGAAGGAAAACTAAATAATGAAAATAAAGTATTTTAAAGTGGTTTTAACCACTCTGTATTGCTTTATTTACTATTTAATTACCTACGTTCATAATTTAGTTCCCCTTTCAGCTGGCGCATATGTCAAATTTTGCCCACTCTCACAATACACTATGCTGAATTTAAGATGCTGATTTTATATAAATTACCTGTTTTGAAACTTTCGGATAAAATGTATCATAACAATAAATTCCCAGCCTACAACTATTATTTTTGGTATAAATTTAGGGCGATGCGAGTGAGATTAAATTACTGAATAACTGTCATTATCAATCATTTGACAAAATTATTTGAAACACAATGTGTTATGAAAGGGATGTATCAAGCCCAAATGTGGTAAAAGTAGACAAATTACTATTACATTACAAGTAGCCAATTTGCTATCAACACAGGACATTGACCCTATTAATGTTTTTCTAAAATATTTTACGAGTTCTGTATCATTGGATAGACACTACTTGTTATTATTGATGATGTGAAGTCAGACAATATTTGTTGGACTAGATAACAGGTTACTACAATATTAAAATGGCTGCTATAAATAAGACACAGCTTGGTGATTAACAGAAATCAATAATTACCTACAATCTAAAGAAATGTAGGTGTAATGATAGCTTTGTAACGATTTTTTAGAAGAGATATTAAAGAAATATCACTTGTAAAAATCGACATGTAAAAATTATATGGATGACATTTTTAAGTGTAAGTATCAAAGTTCAAAATGTATTACCTAATAGTTTTCCAATACAATTGTTATCAAATATTTTGTAAAGACAAAATTAAGGTTACAATATGACTAGAATTTATTATAAACCAGATCCGTGCTTCATGCGCGGTACAGGCTAACATATATATCTGACGTTGAATATTTCATCGAATGCATATCAATGAATAAGGCTTGTCGCAATGTTATTATTTATACCATTTTACATCTTGATAGTTTCATAGTTTCTTAGGCAAATTGAGTTGAGATCCTGTCTGAGATAGGTAGGTACTTAAAAAAGCTTTGTCAAATACCGAAATGGACACTCAAATAAGTATCCATTAGCCGCCGAAGCCACTTATAAGAGGTAGGAGGATAGAACTTGCCCACTATAATAAATTATCATATAGTCTGATTACAGCAGATATATATGGTGCCATCGTTTAAGGTAAACGTGAGAACAATTACTAAACGTATTTTGAAGTATCCTTTATAGAGACCACATTGTCATTAACCCACATTGTCATTACATAGAGACATCTATTGTCATTAATAATTTATTCCATTTTAAGTCAGATTGCAAGCGAATGACGGGTACACGTCCGTGGCCGCTATTGTGGCCACTACTATAGCTAGCAATTAGCTGAAAAATATTCTAAATTCTAAGTTTATCTAAATCAGGCGTCCTCAAAGAAGGTCTTGCACAAGCACTCCTGGTTGTCGGCGTCTCCTTCACCGGTGCTGGAGGCGGTTCTCCTGAGGGTCTGCACCTGGTTCTGGAGGCCGAGTATCCTGAACTGCGCTTGTTCGAAGTTCTCGTTCAAACGTTGAATCTGGCATTGCATGCGGCATTGTATCTGATGGGAAACAAACAGCAGTAAGCAGACGGTTATGGGATCAATAATATGTACCTAGATAGAAAAAAAACTGCTAGTTCGGAGTTTCGGATCAGTGCTGTTATGCGTCTGGTGCAAAACTCGAATTTTATAGGCCCGTCATTAGCAGCATACTTCGATTTTAAATTATGAATGGCCATTATTGCGCCCCTTTAGGAACTGCGCCCTATACCTTAGCTACGCTGGTACCACCCTAGTTAGGCTTGGTCACAAGATGCAAGAGCTTCTTCAAAACTCACTTTGGGCGGCCAATTAGCCGTCAGCCTGTTGGGTTTCAACGTACAAACGGATTAACGAGGTTAGATTTGTAGCGGATTTGAATTGGCTACTAACAATTTTAGTAGACCACAAGCAATGGCAACATCTGGTGTCAGTATGATGACCACAGTGAAAAAGTTTTAAAAAGGTCAGAATTGACCTAATTCAACAACTTCATAACATTTACTGCAATCAGCAACAGCTGCAGTTATTATGGGCAAATCCGTTTTTAGTCCAGTAGTGAACTGAGGCTGCAAATATAATTACATGATCAATGATCATTTAGTGTGTATACTAACCTCTTCACGGTCTTTCTCCGCAGTCTTGACTTGTGCTCTACAGGCTGCGAGCTGTCTCTCTAACTCTGCTACAGTAGTCTGCATGCATCTGGAGAAATATCGGGAATTTTTTTAAGTAACTCTTTCATTTAAAGTAATGAGGGAATGTAAATATAAAAAAGGGAAATGTAAATATATTTTAAGTTCCCTCGGCATGAGAGATACTATTTTCCTGGTCGCACGTTCGCACTGAAAAACCTTAGGCAGGCCTATGATTGGCAGTGGACTTCCTGTACTTGATATAATAATGATAAATATTATTATTGTTTAAAGCCCGCTAGATCCCATTATTGGGTAAAGGCCTCCCTCTCGGCTCTCCATAGTTCTGCGTGAGGACTGGCAGGCAGAAGAGCAAGACAGAGAAATGATAAATAAAGCTTCATTATCTCTACCTCTAGAATAAGTACACAGTATCATATTTAGAAACAGACTTTCAACGAAGCCTGCCAAATCTTAGATAATAAGTCACCTATGACTAGCAGTGGACTTCTTGAATCTGATTTTAGAATGATACTCGTAAATAAAGTTTCATTATCTCTACCTCCAAAAAAAGTATACAGTATCATATTTTGAAACAGACATTCAACGGAGCCTGTCAAATCTTAGAAAATTTTGTCAACAATAACTAGCAGTTGGCTTCCTGAACCTGATATAACAATGTTTAAAAAAGTTTCATCATCTCTACCTTCAGAACAAGTACACAGTATCATAATTTTGAAACAGACTTTTAAAGGAACCTGTCACATCTTAGAAAACTAAGTCATCTATGACTAGCAGTGGACTTTTTGATCCTGATATAACAATGATTAATAAAGCTTCATCATCTCTACCTCTAGAAAAAATACACTATAAAATATTTTGCAACAGACTTTCAATGGAGCCTTTCAAATCTTAGTAAATTTAATAAAAACCATAAAAGATCTTCACTCACTTCCTGATGGTCTCAGTACGGTCATTAGCCCTCTGCAAAGCTCTGGCCGCCTCGTCTCTAGCACGATCCAGCTCGCCTCCGAGCTGAGCACACTCGTGCATCTTCTCCTGGAGACGTTTCTCGTTCGCCAGCACCGATTCCTCCATGCGGATCACGTTAGCCCTAGAACAACATTGTGTTTATAATGTACACGTCGATATTTAAAAAAAATGCGTGCATGCGTTATTGAATAGAATACAGAATATAAAAAACAAGAAAGCCATCGACACGCAAAGAAGAAGAAGAGAGTACACGTCGTCAGAGCTAAAGTACATACGCAAAGGCTTCATTCAGCAAGATGGTAAACATACAGATGAAAAACAAGAATCAGAATAATGACAGTTTGCTAAGTGATATCCATCCAGCGCACCAAAAAGTTTTACATCTATTCTTTTTGTATTGCTGTAACACATAAAATTATGCAGGTACTTTTTTGTGTCCGCATTTTTTTTGTAGAAGGTTATAGCAGCAAATAAAGGAATTTATCTATCTATTTATTCCTTTGGTCCACTTTATTTTAGCCCCTTGAATACCACAATTTACTGAAAACAGTTGAGCGAATACCGGCAACATTGCACAGCTAAGGGTGGCATCGAAAAGGGCTAAAATGACAACATCTATGTATGCCATCATTTCGGTCAGATCAAATCCAATTTTGGCTTTATCTTTTCTAGTTCGCGCCATCTCCTGCATTATTGGATGATCGTTGATATGCGCATCGTCTTTGGAGAAAGACAGGGAGCAGCACAGCTTAGGATGCAACTGAGAATGGGGTTAGATAAGACAACTGACCAAGTGCGAGTCGGACTCGCACACGAAGGGTTCTGTTTCAAAAATCACATTTTTTGTTGTTACAGCGACAAAAGAAATACATTATCTATGAAAATTTTTACTGTCTTACTATCACGGTTCATAAGGTACAGATTGGTGACAGACAGACGCACAGCGAAGTCTTATTAATAGGGACCCGTTCTTGCCCTTCGGGTACGGAACCTTTAAAACGTCTAAGGCAATTGCTTCGTCAGAAAAACACAGACATCAAATACAGCATACATGCTATTAAGGCAGCCACGCAAAAGCGTTTTTCGAACATCCAATTTAACTTCGTAGCAAACAAACAATAACTGTATTATACTTCGATTTCAGGATTTCGTCAGTTCGAATTTACCACAACACGCATTTTAAATGCAAATGCAAAAACATCAAGTCGCATGCGCCTAGAATATCACATTGTGGAGTTTCCTCTATTTAACGAGGATTTCATAATCAGATGCTAACAATAGGAACACTTCGCATGTTTGTGTGTACTCTTTAAAAGAAGAAAACGGAAGATAAAAGCGAACATATATTCTACTATCCTATCTTACTAATATTATAAATTCGAAAGTGACTTTATAACTTTATATACTTGTTTGTTTGTTACTATTTCACGCTTCAGCCACTGAACCTATTTAGACGAAATTTAATATGGTTATAGTTTGATACCCAGGAAAGGACATAGATTTCACGCTTCAGCCACTGAACCTATTTAGACGAAATTTAATATGGTTATAGTTTGATACCCAGGAAAGGACATAGGATCGAAATTCCCACTGGCTGCGAAGCCCACGGGCACAGCTAGCAAAATATAAAATGAAGAAACAAAATGGTTACTTGAGCCGCTCGATCTCGCCCTTAAGCGTCATATTGCCCTCGGTGAGCTGGGTTATCCTCTGTTGCAGAAGCGCCATCTGCTTCTCATCAGCCCCCTTTTCCGGAGGCTTCTCGGGCGGCTTCGTGGCACTGTGCAGGAGCATATGGACCTGGGGGGAAAGTTTGGTGTCATTTCTAAAGTTAAGGTGCTGATTGTGGTTAATGGTAGTTAGTTAGTTAAAATCTTTATTGCACCAAAACAGAGTTACAGAGTAATAGATAAATAAAACAGATGTCAAAAGGCGGCCTTATCATAATTTGCAATCTTTCCAGGCAACCGAGGTAGATAGAAAGATAGATAGATAACTCTTTATTGTACACCAAAAAAATAACAAAGAAATAAATTTTACATTAAATGAGTACAATGGGCGGTCTTATCGCTTAAAGCGATCTCTTCCAGACAACCAGTGGATAGAGAGGAATGTGAGAAAGATAAGGCGGTGGTGAAACTGACCAAGAAGGAAAATAATATCAAAACTAATTAAACATAACGCATAGGTACTAGGAGATGTTTGAGAGTGACGAAAAATGGTAATCATCGATAGAGGCTTATGACGATGATTATGTTATAATAATGATAATGTTTGTGGAGCCCATCTAGTGGGCGGCAAGCCACAGCCAGCCTACAGCAGTCGGTAATCATGACTATGGCAGATGACATTTCTCCATCCTAATCTCATTCCATAACCCTTTCCCTTTTTCTTGCAAAAGATCTTTCTCCTGCCGAAATTTATTCGAGGTTACCCCTTACTAGGTACATCTATGAATGGGTTTTAGAAGGAGGCCCAATTTACATCAACTTCTCCAAAGAGCCTCTATGTCCCCACGTAAGCCTCTGAAACAACCGGGGTGAAAAGACCCGTGATTCTCGAAGGAGATAATAATAATGATGATTTCGAAAAATTTGAGGTGACTTTTATACGCATGATTATTTACAGAATACCTATATTTTATATTTAAGACATAACTTGTCATTAATAATATAAAAATCTCAGCTCCAATTGACATTCCTATTACCTGACATTGATATGGCTTCCTGAGCAATTGATGGAGCAATATTTAAATGGAAAATCAATTTACTGTTACAGCTTTTCTTCGATATTACTTCCAACGCACTCAAATTCCAATAACCTTTCTATCTACGAGTAGGATTCATTTGGACTCTTCAAAAGAACTAATTAGTCGGTCTGCCTTCTACAAACTAATAAAATTGAATGGAAAAGTGAAAATCAAAGTCTATTTACTTCAAGCGAATCGAAGCATTCGTTTGAAGTAATAAAACCATCAAAATACACGTCTCTTTGCTATAATAATTTCATCGATTTATATTTCACAGGCTTCTATGAAACATAAGTTTCTATAAGAAAATACACACATTACGCTGCCGCAGTAGAATTTAACGGAAACTAACAAAATACATGCCTAATGTCCAACGAAGTCGAGGCCAGTGACACAATATATTCCTCAAAATGGAAAGCAGAAGCCCGATAGGCTCGAAAAGAGATGGAGGAACCAGCGTGACTAGTACTGCAAGGATTGGCCTCAAAATCCCTCGACCAAGAGAATTAAAGAGAGCTGGAATGGAGGCCTTTCCTTTGCCCTGCAGTGGGACAATATAGGCTAAAAATAGAAATAGAATAACAAAATACAAGCAAAACCGCCATCGCGGCGGCATAATGTATATGTTCTCTTACGCGTATTTTTTTCTCATTACACAAATGTTAGTCCTCACTGAGATTCAGCGTAATCAATCCATGGTGGGTCTGCTTAGTTCGTTTATTTAACTAATCTACTTAATAAAGAGATAAGTTATGCTAAATGATCGTTATGGCCAATAGGAAATGGACCTAGTAGGTAGTAGTATTTTCAGGAAACGAGCAAAACAAACAATGGTATTTACAAACAATGGTCAAACGTAACTATGGTCCCTAACGTCAAAGAGAAATTAATTTATGTGAAATGTAAATACGGATATAACGGAGTCTGTTGATTTGTAGGCAATTAAGTCCGCTATGGTCCGGTGACAAAGTGGATCAAAGGGATTGAGACTGTCACTAAATTGCTTCTTGTTTGCCTTAGACGTAAGCACTAATCCATTTCTGTGATTACGGAATCACGCGAGAACAAATTGGTCCCTCCGTATCAGAAGTGCAATAAAGTCAAATGTCCTATACCTTCTCTCTGGCGCAGTTTAGTTCCCTGGCCAGTTGTTCAGCATTGTGTTCAGCGATTGCCTGCGATTGCTGCGCATCTTTCAGCCGCATCTGTGTTGCCTTCAATAGATCCGGAATGGGAGCCAACTCTTGCAGCTTCTCTTGGAACTTCAGCTGCAGAAAAAAGTATACATAAGCAAGGGAAAAGAAAGCAGGTCTAAGTTCAAAATCAAAGCTTAACTAATTATTTGCATTTACATATACGTGACCACATTAATTTTCATCAAACTTGAATATAAATGCTGGACTTGCGCCAGAACTGTTTATAAAGGGGATACATGAATTAACCAAAAGTGGCCGTTTTTCGCAAATGTGCGTAGAAAACCTTTACATTCTCACTTTAAACTGTAAAAAGTAGTTTGAAAGATTATCTAGGGCTTGGTTTAGACACAATTTTTAATGATATCTTTGTTTTCTTTCAAATGATTTATTTCAAATGGGGGCAGCACTGAACCCCGGAAAATTCATGTATCCCCTTAGGACTAACGATGTCCACTGAAGTCTCCTATTTGAACAAAGTCTCCTATTTGAGCATAGGTATAAGTAATTAAACGAATCCTGTTGGTAAAAGAGGATTACCTTGACTCTCTGGATCTCCAAGTTGATTTGTTCACTGATTCTGGTGTTGTCTATGTCCATCATGTCCATTTGGCGCCGCTGTTCTTCCACCAACTGCTGGGCTTGAAGGTACTAAACAAAACCAATTGTATAAAACAGACACTGCTCTTATAGATATCATTGATGTGTAACAATGACTCATTATCATCATGTCTTTTTGTCTCCACTGCAGAAGCACGGCCCTCTCTGTACTACCCGAGCAAATCTTGGCCAGAGCTGCCAGAGGTCTTGGCTTACACTCTCCACGCTGGCCAGACGGGTTGGCTTGTATTCCCTAAATCGCCTTCTACGACATCCACGGGAGGTCTTGGAGTGGCCCTATTCTACTCTGCCGGAAACCACACGGCAACAATGACTAGTATTGGAATATGGTTCCGTTCGTCGTTCTTCAATTTACACGAAAATACATTCTAAATCAAGATTTTTTTTACTTCAGAAGCCTCGACATCAAATGATAAAATGTTATTTGGTTTAGCATTGTATTCTTTTTATTTTACCTTGTTATCTTCTTCTTACTGCTTTCTTACTCAGAGATAGGTTAACCAAGTTGGTAACTGTGTTAAATCATTACTCATTATCAGTATCATCTATTCAAAATCTAAATTACTCTCGAAAAGCATCACATCTTCTACCACAGATTAAACAAGTATGTAGCTAAAAAAAATCTTTCTTTCTGTCTTTTTTGAGAGTCGTTAATCGGTACCACTTACCTTAACCCTATAATCCTGAAGCTGGTCATTCTGTTCCTTCATCAGAAGCCTCAATTCATCGATCTCTTCCCTGGCTTCCCTGTAGCACTGCTTCAACGCAGATACGTTCATCTCCTGTAGACATTGAATTTACAGATAAAGATACTTTTTGTAATGTCTTAATCTAATCTGAATGTCTACTCACCGAGACGACATGATGCTGCTAAGTCGACGTTGTAATTACCCGCCGAAATACAATTTTTAATTAGTTCGGCAGGCAGGGATTTACTTAGTCATACAAAAATGCTCAAAATGCTCATTTCTTTATATAAAATACACGTCAATTTGTTACAAAACTCTTGTCATACATTTGGTCATGTACTTCAAAATTTAAAATAAAATGTACTTCAAAATCTATATTTATACATATAATAAAACAGTAAAAAAGTGTGTCTGTACATTAAATATATTTCCAAAAAAAATATTGGGGGCGATGGAGACGTAGTAATAAAGTGAGAATTTAAAAAAAAATGTCTGTCTGTTTGTCTGTTTGTCTATAAGTCTGTTTGTCTGTTTGTACACGCTAATCTCCGGAAATACTGGACGGATTCGAATAAAACTTTTTTTGTTATATAGCTATTAAGCCTGGGCAACATATAGGGTATAAATGATTTTGGAAAATGGAACGCCTGATGCAGAACCATAAATTATAAGAGATATAAAAATGCCGCCTTATTAAAGTTGTTCAGCCTGATGAGCATTTTCCAAAGACAAAGTCCACGCGAACGAAGTCGCGTGCTTCGGCTAGTTTAAAATAAAATACATCAGAAATCAGAATTTAGGAATTAGGAATTTTACAAGATCAAAGAATCAAACAATGTACTTAGTCTGTTTTTGCTTTGCGATATTAACTGAATATAATGCCATTGTAATAAATAATCAATAAATAAATATAAATGGTAATCACATACTTTTTTATAAGTTATTATCTGTTGTTAAGAAATAAAGTACCTATGCACGTACCGTAGGCCAAGTTGAAATTATAAATAGGGCCGTGAAGCTCAAAGGCCACGTTTAATGTTATGGTGGCCGTAAAGATGGAAAAGTATGAATGGTATGAAAAAATTACGATACCTGCTCGAACGCTTGCTCCTTGGTGCCTAGCAACATATTGGTCTGGGTTTGCAAGCCTTCAAACCTCATCTCCAGATCCCGCAACTTGCTCTGCGTCTCGCGATGTTGGCATCTCTCCTTCTCTAGTTCTTCTTTCTTCCGCATGAAATCCGAACGGAGTATGGCACACTGAATGAGGTAAAAAAGTACGATTAACAACAGAATAGTAATTAAACCCTCTTTGGTAACGAATTTACTTTTTCTGTCTTTGTCAGATTCTGTCGTACCCTAAACCCTGCATGACATCGGCTCTCTTCATACTTTCACGCTATTTTTATAGACTGATAGCCATTTCTGGACAAAGATACACTCGTGTCCTTAGAGATGGTTACAATAAGAGACAAGCAACGTGCCAACGACGAGGCCACTGTCACTGTTATCGCGTTATAACGATCAGTAGTCTGCTAGAAACCTAAGATTTATAAATTTTTAAAACTAAAAACCGACTACACTCCTAGTTTAGGTGCGTAGTCATTGATTTTGATAAAAAAAATATAGGATCACATATACCTGATAAAGTATGACCTTTCAATTTTTTTTAAAATTTTTCATTTCCAAAAGTACTTGAAAACGTTACCTCAGTGATTTTGCTCTTGAAATTCTCCTCGGTCTGTTTGAGTACAATGGTAAGCCTTGCGACTTCTTTCTCGGCTGGAGTCTGTTACAAATCATATTTTCATTAGTTTCATTCCATTAATACACATTTTTTCAAAACTAAAAACCTACTTCGGCCCAAACTACTCAACCGATTTTAAAAAACCTTTCAAACAAAAAAAGAATTTTCCAAATCGATCCAAGCAACTTTAAATAATCAGAGGAAATGCATTACAAAAAACCTCTCGGCGAATTGATAACCTCCTCCTTAGGTCGCTTAAAAATTATAGAGCAACCTGAGGATGTTATTTCTGCAGCTGACTGCATATTTTATCTTATTCATCATCATTCTCACGTATACCCGGTTAAATCCTCAGCGGTAACGCTTCAGAGCCCGGAGTCCGCTACCTAACCTAGGTGATTTGACGAGGTTACTGGTCTTAAGGCCATACCCAAATTTTCCGGGGTCCAGTGGCGCCGCCATTTAAAATAAATCATTTAAAAGGAAACGGAGATATCATTCAAAATTGTGTCTTGGTCAAGCCCTAGATAACCCTTAAAACTACTTTATGAACTACTGTTTATAATTTAAAGTGCGAACGTGAAGCTTTTCTACGCACATTAGCTAAAAGTGGCCGTTTTTCGCAAATGTGCGTAGAAAAGCTACACGTTCTCACTTTAAACTACAAAAAGTAGTTTAAAAAATACTTTGAATGGGTATCTAGAACTTGACCAAGACACAATTTTAAATGATATCTCCGTTTCCTTTTAAATGATTTATTTTAAATGGCGGCGCCACTGGACCCCGGAAAATTTGGGTATGGCCTTAACACAGAGCGACTGCCGTCTGACCTCCGCAATCCAAAGGGTAGACCTTGGATACTTCTGTATCCCAGGACACAGAAGTATCCGAAGATAGGTTTGAGCAAACGCTAGATGGCGTTCGGGACAGTTAATACGTGCCTTCCGAAACACAAAAATCATAATATCTAAATCAAGTGATTCAAGCCTGCAATATCCTTACCAGACTCAACTTCTCACAAAGTATGCTTCCCAGTGGAATATGAACACATATTTTATCTTATTACTGGTATTATATTATGTACTTTGGTTAATGTTTTTTCCCTCAACCCTGTCAGTATCAATAAATGTAGTTGTCATACACTCGCATTTACGCCACCGTAGACTTATGTGACATATTGCGTTTGCATTTTCACGTAGCAACAAAATTATGTAATAGCAACAAAAATAATTAAGGTCTTTAACTGTCTTACTTACAATCTTATATCCATATGGACCCTTTAAAGGTGTAGCTTATAAACAAAGGGCTGAAATATAGTTAATAATATTTGTTGGCAACTACTTTTTTGCTCAACTCCGTTAGTAGGTATAAATGGATGTCTTTGTCATGAACACACATTTACGCATAAGGTAGACTTTGAATGTGACTTTGCGTTTGCATTTCCGTATAGCAACAAAAACGTATTAAAAAATCTGTTATTACTTATCCCACATATAGACTAGACCCCTTTATGACATACCCGTTTATATAAAGGGGGAATTATAATAAATCCTTTTTTGTGTTCGTCAACATAAAACTAAATCTAAAATAAATTCTTTTAAAATAATGAATTTTCTGTTTCATTATCATCATTCGTTGTTTGTATATGTATTATAGAATGTATGAATGTTTATGTATGTATATGAATATGTATGTGTATGTGTATGTGTATGTATGTTATAAGTGTAGGTATATGTAGCTATGTAGGTATATTTACAAGGTATCTTTGTGTTGTTTTATTTAAGTAATTTTGCGCCGCTACCATATCTCTGTTTATCCTTATGATTGACTGGGAAATTGTATATAAATCGATGTGCGTCCCGGACAGTAGTTTAATGGATCCTTTAATTCGAGTGTTAAACAGATGCAAAATAATTACCGGTGGTGCATTGGGGTTGCATGGTGCGGGGCACGGGGGACACACGCCACACTGAAACAGAAAAGTTTATTCGATAGGCAAATTAAAAAATCCCCGACGACACCATCTAGCGATATGTGGCGGAACTACATGATATATTGATATCGTAGTGCCATCTATTATTTGTCAGGTAAATTACTAGTGATATGTGGCGGATGATATAATGATATTTATTTATTTAACTTTATTACAAAGGTAATAAATAGGCGGACTTAAGAGTCCCCTTACAATAGACTTCTCCATACAAACGTAGTCTACGTTTAATTTTGAAACCACATGTCAGATTCCGGTAAAAATTGGTAATTGTAAAGAAATTGCAATTATCTAGGGTAATAACTGGTTTCCTACAGTAAATTATGAACTGGAAAGAAAATATAACGATTTAGAAGTTCCCCATACTGATGGTCAAAAATGATATAAAACACTATATTCTATTTCAAGTTCATATTTTACCGTCGGAAACCAGTTATTACCCTAGATAATTGCAATATCTTTGAAATTACAAAATTTTGTCAAAATCGGACATGTCGTTTTGAAATAAAACGTAGACTACGTTTGTATGTAAAGTTGTATTTTGGTCTAGGGTAAGGGGATTCTTAAAGTCATAGGCTTTATCTACCTACCAGTCAACCCACTGGTGATGCCGAGAATAAGATGTCTTTAGAAGAAGGTGCAAAATACGTAATTTTGAAAGATTTAATTTTGATATCATATCATCTATTATTTGTCAGGTAAATGTGTAGGACTACGGGCACAAAATGTTATTTAAAGCATTATCACCCAATAACTTTCAAACGACTAAACAAATTATCAAACAAGACTAAAAACCACTGTAAGGGAACTTGCTTTCACTTTCTTTAGGGAGTATATGGAAATAGTACTCCGTTACTTAGTCTATTTTCTTTTATTTCGAGTTATAGGGCCTTGTCAGGTGCCTACGACGTCTCAAATCTAATTAAGCTCTCACATCTGGCTAAGACATGTGGTCGACATACTCTGCAACGAACCTATTATCCTTTGTGAGCTGAATTCAGTCGTGTCTTCAGTCAAAGCCAGTGGGCGGTCTTCCGGCTGGCTTGCACATACGCTATCTTAATGAGCTGTCACTAGCCGGGACGTGGCGCACAATGCAGCAAGTTCCATTAAAGGTTGACAACTATCTTAGTACACCTCTAGAATGTGTTTAGTATGACCGTCAACTAGATCTCTCAACTCAACGAAAAAATATGGATACTTATTATTCAAAAATAAGTATCCATATTCTCCTCGCTGATACTCCCATGCTGGTCTGGGAGAAATGAAAAAACTTAGAATGTACCAGCTGCTTCTCTTCCCGCGCAGATCGTAAAAGCCAATCGAGAGAATGGGCAAAAAATGCGAATCATGTTAACAGGCGATGCGGCTAGCAACCCATCACTGTATTGATTGCTTTTTCATCTTCTCGCCCACCATAACGCTAAAAGTGGTTTTTGGGCCTTGCGGCCCTGGGTTCTGCATAGAGCCGCAAGACCCAAAATGCTCTGTCTGCCCCATTAGGGATA
Source organism: Acrobasis consociella (assembly GCA_963555685.1). Taxonomy (NCBI): domain Eukaryota; kingdom Metazoa; phylum Arthropoda; class Insecta; order Lepidoptera; family Pyralidae; genus Acrobasis; species Acrobasis consociella. The sequence continues at coordinate 1,777,788 of OY743104.1, read as the reverse complement.
AAGACGTAATAGTATGTAAGTATCCATATTTTTTCGTTGAGCAAAGAAGTCAAAATTCACGAAGATACAGCACTTTAAAGGTTTGGACTGAAGGCGATTTACGTCACCGTTGGTTAAAAATCATAGCCAATCGTAAGGTGACGCGAAATTTACATGCGCTGTATCTTTGTCATTACTTTCTAATTAAAGAAAGGAAAAAATACGTATGCCGTAATTTTTAATAATCTAATGACCGGTTAAAACACGCTTGACGAAATACCGCGAACGTCGTATTTGTCTGACTATGAATTTTGTCACTTAAATTACAAGAAGACCTTGGATTCTTTGAGCTAATCCCGTAATGTAATGTATGTAACCCGAGATTTTAGTGCTCAAAAAGTTAAAATTAAACCATCAGCACTCTTGACCAATTGTACCAATTGTAATTTATTTTCCTGACCATCCTCTTCCTTAACACCTGTATGCCGTAATATCAGACACAATAGTTAAACAATGCATTCTCGCGTAGATCTACGCAACCGCATACGAGAGGCTAAAAGTCTACTTCCCTAACTAAATAGTATTAATTATTTAGCCAATATACAAATGACAAAGAATAAATCGAAAACCATCAAGCCCCAGGCCATCCCGAATTAGACGAGGGTCTGTATCTCTGAACTTGCCTCTGGAATGGATTTCAAAAGTTGTTCCAAGGTTATCGGCAAATGTATTCACAAATTGTTCTCTAAATTACCCAAAACTTAATAAGAAGATATTTGTAATTTTGGGAAATTTAACTAAGCTCGTGGACTTATATGACAATGAAGATTTACACTACTAATGACATAAATTATAAACGTCTGGTACGAAAAACGTGCGATAAGAAAAATTACAAATACGAAAAATGTCTGATACGAAAATTGGCCAATGCGAAAAATTACGAATGGTGATGAATTAATTGAGCAAGTTATTTGAGCAAGCTTTTCGAAAGTGGGCGAGCGTATCTAGGAATCTTAAAGCTATAAATGATGTATATGTATCCGGTAGCTATAATACTCTTTCTTTCTTACCGCTTTAGACATTGGTGGCACCGGTGGTGCTCCGGCCTGAAAACAAATGCGTTGTTTCAATAAAAAAAACTACGGGGTTTCTAGTAACACGGGTGACGACTGACGACAGGGTCAGAAAATTATCATTGTAAGTCCATGGTTTAGATTATCAAAAAATATTGATCCCGTATTTTTTAGTTATTACCAAAAAAATTCACAAAGATTCGAAGCCTCAAAGTTTCGGTGTGGGGGCTTGCAATGTCACCGCTAAGTAATAATCGTATATAATAATTATAAATACATTGGTGTGTGTAAAAATACTGTCAAAAATACTCAAGGAACACGGTGTAATAAAATAAGTTTGTATCGAAGTAATAAGATCTTATTGTTAAAAATTAAATAAGTATGAAAAAATAGAAGAGGGGCCAACGTTCGAAATAGCGGTCTATATAATCTATGTCAATGTTTTTTAAGAACTGAAAGAACGCAACCAAAAAGATTCGTACTAAATTCCGTTTATATACAAAAATAATGGTACAACATAATAAAGCACTTTGTTTAAGCCGTGTAGTTTCCGGCAGAGTAGAATAGCGCTACTCCAAATCATCCCGTGGATGTCGTAGAAGGCGACTTAGGAAATACAAGCTAAACAAAGCTTATAAACATTAATGAGACCTCTCCAACCCGTCTGGCCAACTTAGAGAATGCAGGCCAAGTCCTGTAGCTTCTCTGGGCAAGTATAGCTCTGGTAGTACAGAGAGGGTCGTGCTCCTGCAGTGGAGACTAAAAGACCTGATGATGAAGATGAAGAAATCACTCACCGGCTGCTCAAAACAGGTGTTGACGCCGGCGCCTCCGCCCCGGCAGGCCGACGTACCTCCCTTAACAGCATCCATCTCTAAGCGGATGTGATGTACCTCTATCTCTAAACCACCCAACTGCTTTTCCTAAAAAAAAAAAGATAAAATTTAGAAAAAAATTAAAACTTTTTATGTAAAACAATGAAAAGTTTAAAGTGCTCTTAAGAGTCCCCTTACCCTAGACTTCTCCATACAAACGTAGTCTACGTTTAATTTTGAAACCACATGTCAGATTCCGGTAAAAATTGGTAATTGTAAAGAAATTGCAATTATCTAGGGTTATAACTGGTTTCCTATACTAAAATTATGAACTGGAAAGAAAATATAATAGAAGTTTCCCATACTAATGGTCCAAAATGATATAAAACACTATATTCTATTTCAAGTTCATATTTTTAGTGTCGGAAACTAAATATAAACCTAGATAATTGCAATATCTTTGAAATTACAAAATTTTGGCCAAATCGGACATGTCGTTTTGAAATAAAACGTAGACTACGTTTGTATGGAAAGTTGTATTTTGGTCTAGGGTCGGGGGACCCTTAAGACAAATCAATCGGGATCTCTTGATAGAGTTGCATCCTTTTATTACAGAGTTCCTATGGCCACCTTCTGGCTCCATCATCAGATCAGCTACATGTCATCATTTGATATGAAAGAACGAGCCCCCTACTCATTTGACGAATTTTGCCAATTAAATATATTTAAATTGATGAGATCTATTATAGTATTAAAAATGTATGACATGTGTGTTTACACCTAATTTTATGTGTACTGATGTGCTGAATAATTCTAAGTTTTTATTATATTGACCTGTAACAAAATGTTATCAATATGTAATAAACAATAAACATAATATTATATTGTCACGAGATATATAGGTATTTACAGACCGTATATGTACTTGGCAGAAAATCACGTAAATATTTTTTTCAATTATTAATTATTTCGCCCAACGAATAAGCATTGCCATCCAACGTGGCAATGCTGCCAGCTTTTTGGGCACTCTACCGCAGGGCAATGATCTGAAAGACGTTTTCTATTTGTAAGGTTTTTCGTTTTTACTATTATTATTTGTTTAGTTTAATTTAGAGTTTAATTTAGATTTTAATTTAGATTTTAATTTAGATTTTAATTTTGATTTTAATTTAGTTGTTAACTGAAATTGTAAATTAAATAATATTTTTTTAAAACTAAAAACTACTTCACCGCCAAACTAATTTCTATGGGACAACTTCGCAAGTATACCCTTTTAAACAAAAGGAGTCCAAATCGGTTCAGGCGTTTTCGAATAACCGGTAAATAGGTATATACATTTTAAAAAAAGTTCGCGACGAATTGATAACCTCCTCCTTTAAGTCGGTTACAAAAGCAGCGGTTTCGTCCGGCGCAGCTAATTGGGTACTTTCCTAAGTCAAAAATAAATTATTTTGTACTAATAACAATATAAAACGTCGCAAAATAATGTCACTTGTCTCTGGACATATCCATTTTAGCGTGATTTTTAATTTATTATTGCAGAAAAACTGATAATAAGAGCGCTATTTGACTTCAAAAAACTATGACGTCATCTGCCAGTATTTCATACAAAATCCCATAGAAACTGTTTGTTTTGACGTTCAGAAAGTATCTGATTTGACTTGTTGGAAAATAGAGTATTGGCTACTTTCCTGGATCAAAAAAAAAATATTTAGTACCAAAGTCACAAAATTGCTTAGCGATAAGGCCGCCTTTTGCGCATTTCCTAATTTTTAAGATAATTATGTACCTATATACTCTATTTATTTTGTGCAATAAAGGGTATTATATTGTATTGAGTTGTGAAACGTGATTTAAAATTTATCATTGCAGAAAAACTGATACGGAGTCAAAACTCCAAGAAACTATGACGTCATTAGGCTGTTTTTCATACAATTCCCATGGAAAATGTTTGTTTCGACGTAAAGGAAAAGGTTTCTGGTTTGAGTTGTCGGAAAAGAATCCTCCAACCCTGCTTCCGCCCCTGCGTCCTGTACAGCTTAAAGTTCCAACAGATGGCGCTAGAGCAAAAACACATAGCTAACACTCGATATTGTTTCTTTTACGACGTATGCCATATTATAATAGTAATCTATGCCATGTAGTCAAATTTAGAAAACGTTGTCGTAAACCTACTGACGCCTACATATAGTACATAATCGGCAATTTTTCCAGCGCGTTTGCAAACGCGTCCATTTTATATATATAAAATAACTTTGTAAATTTTTCGGGGTCTAGTGCTGCTCCTATTTAAAATATATTAATTGAATGGAAACTAAGATAATATTTAAAATTTGGTCATAATCAAGCCCTAGATAACCCTGCAAACTATTTTATGAACTACTGTTTACAGTTTCAGAGTGAGAACGTAAAGCTTTTCTTCGCGCATTTGCCAAAAACGGCCACTTTTGGCAAATATGCGAAATAATTTACCCCCATGCTGGTCTGAGAGAAATAAAAAAACTTAGAATGTACCAGCTGCTTCTCTTCCCACGCAGATCGTAAAAGCCGATCGAGGAAATGGGCAAAAATGCAAATCATGTTAACAGGCGATGCGGCTAGCAACCCATCACCGTATTGATTGCTTTTCCATCTTCTCGCCCACCATGACGCTAAAAGTGGCTTTTGGGTCTTGCGGCCCTGGGCTCTGCATAGAACCGCAAGACCCAAAATGCTCTGTCTGCCCCATTAGGGATAAAGACGTGATAGTATGTGTGTATGCGAAATAATGCCTAACGTTCTCACTTTAAACTATAAACGGTAGTTCTTAAAATATTTTAAAGGGTTATATAGGGCTTGGTCAAGACAACATTTTAAATGATATTTTCTCTCACTTTCAAATAATTTATTCCAAATGGCAGCACTGGACTCCTGGCGTGTACAATTGTCCATGTCCAGTGTAAAGAGACGTTTTGAGTCTGATTAAAAATGGGAAAATATGCAGTTGGGAAAAACAAATGACAAAGCTATCGAAGTAGCTCGATCTCGATACTGAAATGACAAAATTTAGATAGATAGATAGATAAAGATAGACAGATAAAGACTTTATTTGTACCAACAAAGACACACAACACAATACAATACAATAATTAAACCAACGAAATTAACACAAACACACCAGTCAGGCTGTGATTATGTGTCGCAGTGATACAAATAGGCAGAAGCTCAGCGCGTATCTCACTACAAGAGCGAGGCACTGATTTTCAGCTGCCGCCTGTGGGTTCTCTTTAGTATTAAGTATTTTTAATCGACACGAAACTATCTATTCATCCTGTTTCAGTGCAAAATGTTTATGACAAACCTCTGTTAAATTTCAACTCTATTTCACATAAAACAGATCACAATTTCCTTTGGAGGACTGCAATATGTTGGAATCCTAGAGGCCCGCATTTTGACTGAATCAAAATCTAATAGGTGGCGCTGGGATAGATTTAAAACTCGATATGGTTTGGTTTATGGAGTGTGATAAGACATGCGTCGAATATTTTTCAGTTAAGTAGATACAGGCACATACTTATTGCAATAAGGAAGCATTAAAATTTTGCTCATAATTTTTGAAACACGTTTGTCGTCTGTGACAATACGTGTTCATAACTTAAAACCAAGTTCAAACCGATACTACTCAAATGATTTTGATAAGATGTATCTGCTGGAGACAAGTACGTTCTTACAAACAAAAAAGTAAGTTTCGAAATTGGTCCAGGTGTCTTTGAATAATCGGTGAACTTAAATAAGATTTAAAAAACGAATTGATAACCTCCTCCTTTTTAAAAGTCGTTTAAAATTTAAATAAGTTTATTTGCTAGGTATAGTTACTAAAAAATGTCAATCGTTCAGCCTATAACTTTTAAATCGCTGAAATTTGCCATCAAACACACTTAAGAACCATCTCGATAAAGTCAGTTTTCAAACAGAAAACCGCATCAAAATCGGCCCATTCACAGAAACGACAGACACGTAAAACTTATATCAATCTTTTGTTCATCGGGGGTTAAAAACTAAAAGTGCTAAACTTTTTACAAGTCTGCCACAAGAAAAGTAAAAGGTTTAAAAAAAATTGCGCGTAAAACAAAGTATTTTCACTTGGTCAAAAATAACATATTTGATTCTTTTAGGAAAATAAAACGTCACAAAATAATCTTACATGTCATTGATCATATCGACTTTCAAAGTGATTTTAGATTAATTATTGCAGAGAAACTGATATTAAGAGCGCTATTTGACTCTACTGAGAAAAACTAATATGTAGTTTAAACTCGCAAGGAATTATGACGTCATTAGCCTGTATTTCATACAAATCCCATAAAAAAAATTGTCTTGAAGTTTAGAAACATACATACTTATGCATATACATAGGTACTCACGTACATAGACTGCTAAAATCATTACAGTTGGGTAAAAAAAACAAAAGTGACAAACTTACGAGCTCTAATGTAGAAGTCTTGTAATTCTCTAGTTTCTCCACCAATTCCTCGGCTAATTTTACGTCGAATTTCTCGTTCTGAAAAAAAAACAGAATTTATCAACGTCAGATTTATAGATCTACTAGCTGTACCCGCGGGCTTCGCTCCCCGTGAATTCCGGGATAAAGAGTACCCTATGTCCTTCCCCGAGTCTTAAACTATATCCATACCAAATTTCGTCCAAATCGGTTCAGTAGTTTAAGCGTGAAGAGGTAACAAACAAACAAATATACAAACTCACTTTCGCATTTATAATATTAGTAGGAAGTAGGAATAGAAGGAATAGTAGGAATAGTAGAAATAGTAGGAATAGTAGGAATAGTAGGATAACGTTTTAAGAATTAAGACCACATCGCCACAGAATTCACACAACAACGCGAGTAACATTGCGTGAAGTCAACAAAATATACTGAAACTATTTTAAGAGTGAAATCAGTCCATAATACTGAACAACTTTCCCCGAGAAACAAATGACTTTCCAATTTTCCATACTAACTCGGATCAGCTGATCGGTCAACTTGTATGGGAGGCCAAAAATTACTTTTCATATAGACCTTTGAGGAAAGTTGTTCAGTATCACGGACTGAATTCACCCTTCAAATAGTTTCAGTATATTTTATTACACCTTTAAAAAAACTTATATTAATTCTGATACTATAGCACATAAGTTTGAATATAGGCAGTATTATGAAATTAATAACCATTAATTTACATACAAATGTGTGCAGCCGCCCAGGCAATTTGTATGGGAACGTAATTTTTTTAGTTTTGACCTACTTTAATTTTATTTTAAATATGTACCTACTATGTATATACGTACAGGCAAGCGAAGCGTAGGACACCCACCCACAAGGTGGTCTGACGACCTAACCAAGGTCGCTGGAAGGCGCTGGATGCAGGCCGCTCTTGATCGGTCATTTTGGAAATCTTTGGGAGAGGCCTATGTCCGGCAGTGGACGTTGTGCGGCTGAAATAATGATGATGATACACCTACTATTTAGTGATCATGATCATAGAGACGACACCTTCCACGAATGTTAAGACTTGTGTCCTAGTGGTGATCATGCCACGCTGACACATTGAGGTCCCGGGTTCGATCCCCGGTCAGGTCAAAATGAAAAATATTTTTTTTTATATCGACTGGGTCATGGATTTTTATCTTTATATGTATTCGTTATAAAATATAGTATTGTTGAGTAAGTATCCCATAGCAAGTCTTGAACTTACTTTGGGGCTAGCTCAATCTGTGTGATTTGTTTGTAAATATATTGTCGCGAACGAGATAGATGTAGAATATTCGCGAGTAAGAACTTTGCTGGCGAGATAGATTTGGAATGTTCGCGAGTGAAATCATGCAAGCGAAACTAGGCCTTATATTCTTACAGCATAAAGGCTAGAATTCTTTGAATGGTCGTCGGCTTAGTCGCACTCACACATACATACCGGCGTCTCGATGTTTCCCGTCAATCGAAATACATTCGTCAAGTGAGGCGAATATTCGAGAAAAGTGTAGACCTCTGTATCGGCGCATATAAAAAGGCGATCGAGTGCGCGTCCCGCCAGTTCAGTACGAGCTACGAAAGCGATAACTTCGAAGCGAACCGAAGCGAAGGAAACCTACCTCAGTGCGACAAGTGGAAGTACCTGCGACAACTTTGGCGATATACCTGGACCTCAGCTGCTACGCGACTTGGACTTGGACATCAGGAAGACCATCTTCACGTGTCAACCTTTGGGTTCCGTAGTGAATAAAAACCCTCATACGAACTTTGGCGTTTTTCTCCAAATCTCGAACCCAGTTTCGTAACATTTGGTGTCGGAAGTGGATTTGGAGATGCCAGTTCTACCAAGAGAAGAAGAGGATACCACCAGGGAGGGCGTCAGGACCAGGGCCCAGCGTGCCATGGAGGCTCAAGAGGGCGTGGCTCAGGCCATGCCTACTGAACCTCAAGCCACGCCCACTGACCCTGAGGCCACGCCTACCGCCTATCAGGCCACGCCCACCGCCCATCAGGCTCCGCCCACTGGACAACAAGCCCCGCCTACTGAGCCTCAAGCCACGCCCACCAGTAATCAAGCCACGCCCACTGGACCTCAAGCCACGCCCACCAGACGTCTAGCTCCGCCCACTGGCCCCGCCCACCTTGGCCAGGCCACGCCTACTGACCACGCCCACCAAGCAGTGCCAAGTTCATTAGAGACGCCGAACGATTCAAATAACTTAGTACACATACCTATTAGAACTAATTCAACAACGACTGCACCGTATAGAAGAGACACAAGATTTACGACTTCAACGTATAGAAGAGAAACAAGATTTACGATTTGCACGCTTGAGTGAGCAACAGCAAATAGTCTTGGGAAATTTCTGCAAACTCAACCAATCAGTGGAGCAGATCCGAAATGATGTAGACGTTGTCGAAAACCGTGTGACTGATCTGGAAAACAAGGTGGAAAATAGAGTAACCTTTTTGGAAAAGAAAGTATTGCGTCTAGAGACAGTGGGAACCCCAAGTACATCCGGCTGTGAAACTAAGGGGCCAAGTGTAAAAGTGCCATCTTATGACGGTACCACATCTTGGGCCGCATACAAACAACAATTCCAGACCGTCGCTAGTTTAAACGGTTGGACCGATGAACAGAGCCATACAGCCCTTACTGTTGCTCTAAAAGGCTCAGCACTATCAGTCCTAGAGGCACTGCCTAGCTCTGGAAGCACCTTCAAAGAATTGATGGAGGCATTAGAAGCCAGGTATGGAGAACGTCATCTCGAACACGTTTTTTGAGCCCAGCTGCGTGAAAGAGTTCAGCGCCCAGGAGAAGGACTTCAAGAGTGGGCATTGGAAATAGAAAAACTAGTGCGTAAAGCCTACTCGTCTTTTGACTCCAAAATGATCGACACATATATTTTACAAGCTTTTATTGATGGAATAAGAGACGTGGACGTAAGAGCTGCAGTGGGGATTCATCATCACACGTCACTAAAAGATGCCTTGGCACATGCTCTAGAGTACGAAGCTTTAAGGCAGGACATGCGCACACATAAGTTGCGAGAAGTCACGGAAGACGTAAAGGCAATCAAGAGCCCGCCAAAGAAGACCAATAGATTTGCGCCTACTTGCTACAGGTGTGGTGAAAGAGGACATTTGCAACTCTCCTGTCCAGAAAAAAATGAAATAAAGAAATTACGAGAAGAGCTAACTGCAATTACGAAAAGGCAAGAATCCTCCTTTCCTGCAAGAAATCAGGGGAAACGAGTAACAGCCAAGACTGAGGAGCGGGTACTGGCTGACGCAGAGGAAGGCCAAGTTGCACGTCGGATTAAACAACTCCAAGAATTAGACTTTGTTACTGAGCACCGCAGTGGAAAGGCCCATGGAAATGCTGATGCACTCTCAAGAAGACCATGTGCGGAAGACTGCAAGCATTGTGTTAAACAGGAGACAAAGGAGCTTACGGTTAACATCACAAGGACAATTCCTACAGGACAATGGGACGATGACAACTTAAGAGAAGCCCAGGAAGATGATGAAGATATAAGGCTCATCATCGCATGGAAAGAACGTAGTGCTGATAAACCTCGATGGGCAGAAGTTGCACCTACGAGCCCCACCACCAAAGCGTACTGGGCTCAATGGGACAGTTTTATCCTGCAGAATGGAATACTTTACCGTAAATGGGAGAAACCAAACGGCAAAGAGTTTCACCTACAGGTTGTTGTTCCAAGAGACAGAGTGAAAGACGTTCTCCGTGAAGTACATGATGGTGTAACAGGTGGACATCTAGGCGTTAAGAGAACGTTAACAAAGATTCGGGAACGGTTTTACTGGCTGAATTGTCGGAAAGATGTTCAGGATTGGTGCCGCAAATGTACAACTTGTGCAGCCGTGAAAGGCCCGTCAACAAGAACTCGAGGAAGTCTACAGCTGTACAATGTCGGCGCGCCCTGGGAACGGATTGCAGTAGACATTGCCGGACCATTCCCCGTAACTGAATCAGGAAATAAGTACTTCATGGTTGTCATGGACTATTTTAGCAAGTGGCCAGAAGTATTTGCCATACCTAACCAAGAAGCTTCGACAGTAGCCTCCAAGTTGGTTGAGGAAGTAATCTGCCGGTTTGGTGTACCACTAGAAATCCACTCAGATCAAGGAAGAAACTTCGAGTCGCAACTATTTCAAGAAATCTGCAAACTTCTGGGGATTCATAAAACGAGGACCACTCCATATCACCCTCAGTCTGATGGCATGGTGGAGAGATTTAACCAGACTCTGGAGAGACATCTAGCGAAACTGGTTGACAAACATCAGAAAGACTGGGACAAATACATACCGCTTTTTCTCCTGGCTTATAGGACATCCGAGCATGAAAGCACAAAACTTACCCCAGCTCAGGTGAATTTCGGCAGAGAACTTAGGTTACCTGTGGATCTACTAACGGGGAGGCCACCAGAAGACCCATGCACTGTGCCAGACTACGTCTTCGATCTTCGAGAGCGAATATGGAACATCCATGACTTAGTTCGCGAAAACGGTTTACAAGCAAGTGAAAACATGAAAACTAGATATGACCGAAGAGCGAACTCACGTGGCTTTGAAGAAGGAGTCTTAGTATGGCTTCATAACCCGATTCGCCGGAAAGGAAAATCACCGAAATTACAAACGAGATGGGAAGGTCCATACAAAATCATTACGCGAATAAACGACGTGACTTATCGGATCCAACGTCAACCAAGAGGGGCACTCAAAGTGGTGCACATAGACCGTCTAGCACGTTATCATGGCAGCAATAGTGACGCTCGGGACGCGCGTCTTTAAGAAGGGGGCAGTGTCGCGAACGAGATAGATGTAGAATATTCGCGAGTAAGAACTTTGCTGGCGAGATAGATTTGGAATGTTCGCGAGTGAAATCATGCAAGCGAAACTAGGCCTTATATTCTTACAGCATAAAGGCTAGAATTCTTTGAATGGTCGTCGGCTTAGTCGCACTCACACATACATACCGGCGTCTCGATGTTTCCCGTCAATCGAAATACATTCGTCAAGTGAGGCGAATATTCGAGAAAAGTGTAGACCTCTGTATCGGCGCATATAAAAAGGCGATCGAGTGCGCGTCCCGCCAGTTCAGTACGAGCTACGAAAGCGATAACTTCGAAGCGAACCGAAGCGAAGGAAACCTACCTCAGTGCGACAAGTGGAAGTACCTGCGACAACTTTGGCGATATACCTGGACCTCAGCTGCTACGCGACTTGGACTTGGACATCAGGAAGACCATCTTCACGTGTCAACCTTTGGGTTCCGTAGTGAATAAAAACCCTCATACGAACTTTGGCGTTTTTCTCCAAATCTCGAACCCAGTTTCGTAACAATATCTATTTATGCTGGAAAGGACTGGACAGTAGCTTCCCCGGATATAACGGAATGGCGCAGACAAAGGGAGGCTTATGCCCAGCAGTGGGTTTTTGAAAGCTGATGATGATAATGATGATTAATACATTTATTTAACTAACATACAAAAAAAATCTGTTTGTCCCTCGAAATACCATTAATATATTAACACATCTTTATCCCTAACGGGGCCGACAGAGCATTTTAGGCCTTGCGGCTCTACGCATAAACAGAGCCCAGGGCCACATGACCCAAAGGCCACTTTTAGCGTGATAATCGACGAGAAGGTGGAAAAGGGAATCCAAATAGTGATGGGTAAGCCATATCACCTATTATCATTATTCGCATTTTCGCCTATTCCCTCGACAGGCTTTTACGATCTGCGCGGGAAGAGAAGCACCTGGTGCATTCTAAGTTTTGATTTCTAACGGACCAGCACAGAAGGTACCTGACTGTCCAATTCAAACTCTTGTTGGCATGGTATTCCTTGGTTCATCGCAGATGCATCGCCCTGGAAAAGATATAAAGATATATAATATACTAGCTGAGCCCGAGGGCTTCGCTCCCCGTGGGAATTTCGGGATAAAACTATCCTATGTCTTCCCGGGTCTTAAACGATATCCATACCGAATCTCATTTGAAACGGTCCAGCCGTTCACGCGTGTAGGCGTGACCAAGAAAAATAGGGATTCATTTTTATATTAATACATACATACTATCACGTCTTTATCCCTAATGGGGCAGACAGAGCATTTTGGGTCTTGCGGTTCTATGCAGAGCCCAGGGCCGCAAGACCCAAAAGCCACTTTCAGCGTCATGGCGGGCGAGAAGATGGAAAAACAATCAATACAGTGATGGGTTGCTAGCCGCATCGCCTGTTAACATGATTTGCATTTTTGCCCATTCCCTCGATCGGCTTTTACGATCTGCGTGGGAAGAGAAGCAGCTGGTACATTCTAAGTTTTTTTTATTTCTCCTAGACCAGCATGGGAGTTTTATATTAATATTATACCTTAATAGACTAGTGGTTTTTGGGGATGTAGACTTCGCGGGTCATCCCGAACCTTTAAATTTTATCGGATAATAAAGCTGTTCAGACAAAAAGTTACTCTAATAACATGAATTTTTCAAAAAGCTGAAATATAATATTTTTAATTTTAAAACCCCCATAAATTATCACCATTTTGAATACTTGGTAACAACAGCCTCCGTGGTATAGTGGTTAGAGCGTTCGGCTCATACCCGGAGGTCGCGGGTTCGATTCCCGGCGGGGGCAACGACTTTGTGTTGTTGTCCTGGTTTGGTTAGGACATTGCAGGCTGATCACCTGATTGTCTGATAAGTAAGATGATCCGTGCTTCGGAGGGCACGTTAAGCCGTCGGTCCCGGTCACTGTCCTTGACATTGGTCGTTACCTACCTAAAACCATGTCAAAGGCCTTTAAGGCGGTTTAAAAACTCTGACACTAGTGTTAGTCACAAGAAGAAGACCCCTCCATTCCCTTAACTTTTTTTATTTGGTACCTAAGGCATTAATACATTTTAGTGATTTTCCAATCATTTCTGTAAGCAGACAAAACAAATCGACGTTCTCTGAATAAAATAATTAAGTACATTAACGTAGACTTAAAAAATCCCAGACAGCTATTAGCGCTCGAAATACAAGAGCTCTCTAACGTTGTTTTATGCCGTAATTAGTAAGCTGGAATTAAATGTTTATAGAAACTGTTCGATTCTACGAATCCTTTAATTCTATAGCACTCGCCCACTCTAATAAATGTTTACATGTTATGGCTCAGAGAAACGGGCGACAGACAGCTGCAAAATGTGTCGCGACTGTTGTCGACACTGGAGACCGATCGTAGGTAGTTATTTTTGAAATGCTGAATCACTAATCAAACGGTTTTTGAATAAAGGACCGTACTTGAAGCACATTTACGAATAACGGCTTAGGTATCTTAAGTTTCCTTTCAAATAATTTATTTCAAATGGAGATAGCACTGGACCCCGAAAAAGTAAAGTATCCCCAAACTATTATATATTCTTTCCCGGGTTTTAAATTTATATCCATGTTAAATTTCATCTAAACCAATTCGGTGGTAAAAGCATGAAGAGTTACAGTTAATTTCGCATTTATATAATAAGAAGTAGGAATAGGAGTTATAAATTTATACTCTTACTTCAGGATTATTCTTGCTCAACTTCTCCAGCAACAGTGCATTCTCCTTGCTCATGAGTTTCAGTTCCCCTTGCAGCCGCTTTACCTGCGCCCGACAAGTCTCCAAGTTCTGGTCTTTGGTCATCAACTCCTTGTACAAAATATATCTGAAAGGCAACGTACCTTGTTTTATCCATGTTTTTGTTTTTCCCGTTCGTTACAACTCATAATTTCTGTTTATTTTGTTGCGGCCCTATTGATTTTGTGATGTGTCATCGTGGTCAAAGAGAATTCAAAATACTAATCGTCATGTTGGAAATGCGTTCCAAACTCGAAAGTTTGACATGACATTTTTTTATAAAAAGTTATGTAAACTGTGTAAACTCCTTGCTTCGATTATTGGTAGATTTAACATATTTTTTATCTGTGATCAGGGGTTTTTGGCGGGAAGTCAAGGAGCTCAGTAGGGGTTTGCTTTATATCATTTTGCATTATATTCTAGTGGACTCTCTACTCTGTGAATTTGGTGTAATATTGCGATATAAATGCTAATTACATGAATAATATAACTGTGGTGGGGAGTGTTGGAGTCCACATTTTAGAGCTGAATTATAATCACAATACTTCTTGATCAATATTTGACGACCTCTGTGGCCTTGTGGTCACCATGCCAGGCTTTCACTCCGAAGGTCCCGGGTTCCATTGATCTGTTTCAGATTGACCCAGGTCTGGGATGTTTATCTATATATTATGTATTTGTTAAACAATATAGTTTCGCCAGGCCGCTAATGGCTCCAATGTCATGTATGAATTCTTGTTATACCTTTATATTGTCAAATGGATAGCTATTTAATTTGCTCTTGTGACAGTTATCAGTTTATTTAGCGCATTTTACTAGTATGGGCTTCTAGGCAGTAAAAAAATCTAGGCCTATGTTATCATCATCATCATAAGGTCTCTAGTCTCCACTGCAGGAGCACGAACCTCTCACCTCTCACCAGAGCCATACTTGGCCAGAGCAGTCAAAGGACTTGGCCTACACTCTCCTCGCTGGCCAGACGGCTGGGAGAGGTCTCATTAAAGTTTATAAGCTTTGTTTAGCTATTTTATTCTACTCTCACATGTCATATCTATGCTATAAGCTTTTAAAAAAAAGTAAAGACCTTTTCACTTCCAAGTCGGCGTTGTCGGCGACCAGTTTTTCTTGCATGTCGTAACTCTCACTCAGCTTCCTAGTCAGGTCGATTTCCTTCAAACGAACATGATCATTAACAAAAAATACGTGTGGTACTCGGGGACTGCCGCGGTAAAGCTATTGCATTAAGGTGGTTCCGTTCGGTCGGTGAATTTTTACAAGGAAGGACGGCAACGTCGCAAACGGACGACGGAGACGAAGCGGCAACCTACATGGTAGGCGGAGTGGGAAGCGTGAGGTTTTTTCGTTACGGAATTTCTGGATTCGGTCCCCGAGCTCAAGGCCCGCGATAGAAGCTATGCAATAGCTTAAAATATGCCTCGTACATACAAATATATTTAAAAAACCGGCTGCCTTTTTATACAACATCGAACCACGGGCTATACTAGATCACTTTAGTATAATGGAATTAAAATAACAGTAAAAAAATAAATTTGGCATTTCCGTACTAACTGTGCAGGCGCCCGGGTAATTTTTATCGGAATGTCGATTGTTTTTTTTGGTTTCTTGACCGTTATCTTAATTTATTAGTCACTCTTACAAAAGACGAATCTAAAGACACCTCTCAAACTCACATCCATTAAGCCGTTTAGGCTGCATGGCGTTCCATATAATATACCTACATAAATCACTCGAAAAACATAATCTTTACATTTTGTATGAAACCGTCGTTTGCCATCACGAAAGAGACATATATACACGCTGACTTTTCATTGGTTTTGGAAAAAGAAATGTCGTATAGTAAATAAATTCCTCTATCCATATATGTAATCCAAATTTCTGTATGTCATAAGATAAAAAAGTTTCGTAAATGATTTTCGATCGCGACCACGTAGTTATGCCGGCCAAAACAGCTACGTGGATGTCAATGACCTCCGCCGGCTGGCGGGCGGTGTATGGCGACGGTACTACTAATTGATCTCACAACTTTGCTTTCGAGTTTTAGCCAACATTTTTTGTTTCTGAATTTTTATTTTGAGTAGCTAATTAGGTCTTACTAACGATGCCTATGAAGTGGCCTTCGGCTTCAGAACCAATAAAAAGTCACCGTGTATATGTCTGCGCCCGTCCGCATCCTACGTCTTTTCTGTGTCTCCAGCGCTTTTAAATAAACATAGCTAACTTAGCCGACATAGTTTTCCTTTATTGTTACTACGACGATGTTTTTAGATTTTTCAAGCTTATAGGTTTAACTTTAAAGGGGGGACGCAATACTTACGCCTAGAGTCATGAAACATGTGCGCCTGCAGCCGCTGCTATTCCAGTCCAAAGCGGTGCTTATAGGACACAGAATTTATTAAGAGTCCCCCGACCCTAGACTTCTCCATACAAACGTAGTCTACGTTTAATTTTGAAACCACATGTCAGATTCCGGTAAAAATTGGTAATTGTAAAGAAATTGCAATTATCTAGGGTTATAACTGGTTTCCTATACTAAAATTATGAACTGGAAAGAAAATATAACGATTTAGAAGTTTCCCATACTAATGATCAAAAATGATATAAAACACTATGTTCTATTTCAAGTTCATATTTTTACTGTAGAAAACTAGTTATAAACCTAGATAATTGCAATATCTTTGCCCAAATCGGACATGTCGTTTTGAAATAAAACGTAGTCTAAGTTTGTATGGAAAGTTGTATTTTGGTCTAGGGTCGGGGGACTCTTAATAAAAGTATTACATACAGAACGGATACTCCTAGGGTCCCAGTCCCGCGCAATATGCGTTCCCGGCTGCAGCCGCCCGCTCAACACCCTCTACAAGGCGAGAACGGGGGAGAGGTTCGGGGACGGTGAACTAGGACGCATGGTATAATAAAACAGGTATTCTCTTCCCGAGATGGAACTTGACTACGTCACAAAGTGTTGCCACTGATTGTTCTTTTCAGTAAATTAAAGGACTTTCTCAATTAGTTCATGAATATTAAATAAAATATTAAGTAACTTAGCTATTTAGTATCTAGCGATTCTCGCGTGATTCATCAATTCAATATTTTATAAATTGATATAATAGATTATTAATTCGAAATTGGTATATAAAGTTCAAAAATGCATTACGCTCGGGTAATTCAATTTCACACAGTGGCAACATATCAAACTGATGACGTAGTCAAGTTTCACCTACGTCATCAGCTGTCACGGGAAGAGAATACCTTGTTTTATTATACCATGCTAGAACGCATATTGCGCGGAACCTTACGAAATTTCGTTCTGTATGTAATACTTATATTGACTCTGAGCTTAGGACTTAGGGCAAGGTACAACATAAGGCCAAATAAATACTCCATATCATCCAAAACGTTTACTACAATTTAGAATTTGGAATACCGTTTCATTTTCACACTGACAATTTGGTGAAGAATATCTACTGGGTAAAGTGTGGAGGTTTGATGTGGATGTTAGGACATACAGACTTGCTCCTCATAGGGGGGTTGCAGACCACGAAGCCTGGGGTCTCAGAGTTGTTGCCGGTCAGGAGCACCGTGGGATGGTTCATCCTCATTTCGTGGTGCATTGGTGGTTCTGAAAGTGATTCAAACTTCAATATTAGAGGTACAACTAGAAAGTAGGAGACTATGTTTTGTGTAGGGATTAAAAGTTTTAAGTTATCGACCGTATATTTACTTATTGATGCTTGTAGTACAGAATTATGAAACAACTTTAGTTACTCGGGCGATAAAGAATTGTATGCAATTTCCACCCGATTACGGCAAAGCCTCTTAATCAGCAATAAGCATTATTATGTATGCAATTTTGATATGTCAATCGATTCATCGTAGCTGTTCGTATGACATATGCTACAATTTGTACGCAAAATACGCATATAACCGGGGTGCATACAATTCCATGCATATAACGAATGCTACATTCAGAAAAGGAGAGTAAAAAAGGGTTTTTAGTTTCGTATTCGAATGGGATATGAAATAAAAGGTCTTGATTACATATCACATTTAAAAAATATATACATTGATAGCCGTATTTATAAGCATTTCTTAGTCGTGGAGGTATGTATTAGTTTTTTCAAGGGAAAACTATGATAACTACATGACTAACAAACACTTTTGCCTTTATTTATCACAATTTTGTCCGTTATTAGTGATTGTCTTTGATTAATTGCCTGTGAAATAAACTCTATAATCTATAAATCAAAAGTTTCAAACCTTACAAAAAAGTAATTTTAGTGTGACAAAATCACGAAATCTAGTAAGTGACAACCTTAGAAAACGTCTCGTGATAAAAAATTAATTCTGATTCACTTGACTTCAAGAGATGCTTCAAAACTTAAAATAATTTTAATCCAAGTCCGAAGTTAGTAATAAGTTACTAAGAAAATTAAAAGAGCCATCAAAATTTTTTTAAATTGCTGAGTGAAGTTAATTTCTGAGATGCTGCAATCCTTTGAAAGTGAATTAATTAACTTTTGTGCTAAGAGGTTTTCAACTTCTTAGTGTCTGTTCGTTTTGTAGAAAAAAATAATTACTTTCTCTTCTACAGTCTTACCTATAGTGATTAAGTAATTTTACTACACCGTGAAGATTCTGGCCTAGAGTAGGACTACTCTACTGCTTCCACAAAAATACATTCTTGTGGTAGACCTGAATGAGGCCAAAGACCCGTAGCTAGCTTTATCCCAGTAAACGAAGTCGTACCAAGTTATAACCTGGATTTTGGTCGAATGAGTTTATCAAAAGGAATACTGGAAATGTCGTTTCCAACCCATAATCCAGAAATGGTCCACTAAGCCCACTGGTTGTGTTGCGTAGTATATATATCCGGCTCCAAGGACCATGTACAAATCCCAGGAACTTCTCCGAATGAAAAGCAACTCTGGATACTGTTCTGTTTATTTCGGTTGCTTTGCTAGCCTACTGATACAGATATTTGGTTCGAACTGCACAAATATTACAAAAATACCTATATCAAGTTCTATCTTTGTACAACGCCATCTATTTTAATATAGAGCAACTAATGCCGTTTATACACATAGTCTACCGAAAGGATCATAGACACTGCCAGGTATGTACTCCTGTATTGGTCCCTTAGTCCGAAACTGGGCCACTTCAACTCCTACATGCTTCTCAATGTCCATCATAATTAAAATGCTCATCCTCAAAGAATCCATAATCTAACTGAATAAAACTTCTTACCATAGCGCTGCCAGGTTTTTGTACCTTAGGTTTCCGAAACTGGGCCACTTCAGTACCCACCGTCTATTGGATGTTCTTCTTAAGACGATCAAGATGTTCCAACCAAAGAATCCAAAACCCAACTTAGATATCAGTGATTCTTACCAAAGACGTTGCCAGGTATGTACTCCTGCATCGGTTCCTTGGGCTTCCGAAACATTGCCACCTCAGCACCTACCAGTTTCTGGATTTTCTTCTTAAGACGATTAAGATGTTCCAACCTAAGAAACCATAATCCAACTACAAATTATAAATATCTATAATTCTTACCATAGACGCTGCCAGGTATGTACTCCTGCATCGGTTCCTTAGGCTTCCGAAACATTGCCACCTCAGCACCCACCAGCTTCTGAATGTTCTTCGTGAGACGATCAAACCGCTCCATCTCCCTGAGAAGCAGCTCGTTCCTCTCTCCTAGCTCTTTGACGTCCGCTTCAGTGAGATTCATTTTCTACAACGAGATTGCCTGTTGCATACAATTGAATTGGAGCAATAAATGATTTCGATGTTTTGTTAAAACCATGTAAGTAATCATCATTTTCATTTTTTTTTTCATACATGCCTTTATTCTAAGCTTTGCTACACACTTATTCGAGCCGGCATTAATCGGCACAGCTGGGCGGTAACATTAATTTGCCTTTATGAAGATGAATGTTGTCTTGGCAAGTGCCCAATTATGCCGGCCGGTTTTTGTAATGAAGATTTATTATGCCGATCGTACCCGAACGAACATCCCGATCACCACAACTGTCAATGTCACTATAAAACTGAACGTAGTGTAGTGGTTGGTGACACGACAGCGCAGGCCCGCTTATCTGTGTAGCGAGCCTTAAGTTCTTCTTCTGCCTTGCGTTTCCCCTATTTATGGTCGGTTCTGTATGTCTAGTCAACTCCCTCCATAACCTTCTATCCTTTGCCATCTCTGTACTGACCCCCTGTTCCCCCAAATCCGATCCCATGCATTCTTACCACGTCTTTCTCGGCCTTCTTCTTTCTCTATGTATACTCGGTCTACTATCAAGTTGACCATTTTTTTGTGATGCGACCTTACCTTTTGTATTTCCAATAGTCTGGCTCGCGAATCTCGGATGACTCGGGCGCTCTTCCTCGTGTCATTGTGGATCTCCCGAATTTGCCGGCTGAAGGGATCGTCCATGTCGTAAGGAGAAAAGGGAGAACCTACAAATAAATTGTGCTATTGAAAGTAATAAAAGTTTTTTTTTAAATATGGGCACCACAGTGACGTCGGGTCCAATAAGCTGCTGTTACATACATTTGACAGAGCAAAAAACATGTTTATCCAAGCAGTGTACACATAGCGACCACCCATGGCGACCACAAAGCAACTTATTTTTTTGTAGCGAGCAAAAGCTACATCTATAGACCTTGTCTATACATAATACAGTCGATTTCTGAACGAAATGAGTGTATCAAAACTTGTTTGTTGCCCAAACGATTGTATTCGTGGATTTACATCGATTATCAATGTGATTACATACATACATACTATCACGTCTTTATCCTTAACAGAGGTGACAAAGCAGTTTGGGTCTTGCGGCTATAAGCAGACAAAGCCCAGGGCCGCAAGACTTAAAGGCCACTTTAAGCGCGATGGTGGGCGAGAAGGTAGAGAAATAAAACAAATAAAATATGTTGAAATGTGCGTGGTATAATAAAATAAGGTATTCTCTTCCCGTGACAGCTGATGACGTAGGTGAAACTTGACTACGTCATCAGTTTCATATGTTGCCACTGTGTGAAATTGAATTACCCGAGCGTAATGCATTTTTAAACATTACATACCAATTTCGAATTAATAATCCATTATATCAATTTATAAAACATTGAATTGATGAATCATGCGAGAATCGAAAGATACTAAATAGCTAAGTTACTTAATATTTTATTTAATATTCATGAACTAATTGAGAAAGTCCTTAAATTTACTGAAAAGAACAAACAGTGGCAACACTTTGTGACGTAGTCAAGTTCCTTCTCGGGAAGAGAATAACTGTTTTATTATACCATGGAAATGTGATTTTGCCGAAAATAAATAAATTAGTGCTACTTATTGTAATTTTATGTAACTATACAAATATTGTCGATATTTTCGTAAGTAAGGTAATAAAAAGCAGGGTAAATAATTAAATTTTCATATAGATTTGTGTAATTCTACTCACATGATCTGGATTTCTGTAAAAAAAGAAAAATTTAATTAGCAAAGTAAGCTCATAACAATAATTTGATACATTTGATCATGCAGTACGAGACTAGAATAGAATGTCATTTACGTACATTCAGATAATTGCGAACTCACATGCTTCTAATGCGTGAGTTACTTACCAAAGATAATATAATTACTAACGTAACTCATACTCTCATATACATTTCGCAATTTTAATATAGTTACGTTTTTATTTCTAAATAAAATATTGACTTTGAAATTTATTCTAAAAAGACGTAAGTGCGTTGTGACGTCATTTATACGGTGACATCGGGAGTTTTATAAATATGCTAAACTTTGGCTGAACAAAAAGTACAACTTAGACATTGACTGATCTCGTCACTCGGTCGGTTATTTTAGATAGATAGATAGATTAAATCTTTGTTCACTAAAAGGACACACTATATAATATGACGTAACTACTAAGTAACATACATACATACTATCACGTCTTTATCCCTAATGGGGCAGATAGAGCATTTTGGGTCTTGCGGTTCTATGCAGAGCCCAGGGCCGCAAGACCCAATAGCCACTTTTAGCGTCATGGTGGGCGATAAGATGGAAAAGCAATCAATACAGTGATGGGTTGCTAGCCGCATCGCCTGTTAACATGATTTGCATTTTTGCCCATTCCCTCGATCGGCTTTTACGATCTGCGTGGGAAGAGAAGCAGCTGGTACATTCTAAGTTTTTTTTTATTTCTCCCAGACCAGCATGGGAGTAAAGCACATGATAACGAAACGAAATCTTAATTAATTGTAGTAGTGCAATGCGGTTGTACTGTTTTAAAAGGCATTGTTAACCGAATTCACTATTAAAATAGTTTCAATATAATTTACAATGGCTTCAGAGCTGTGGAGGCCTACCAGACTGTTTAATCATCTGATAAAAGTTAAACAACTAACCTTCAGAGAACAGCCAGTGCACTTCTTGTCCTTGGGCATCCTGACCTTCTTGACGTCTGTCCCTGAGCTGGCCTTGTCCCCCGAGCTACCTTTGTCCCCCAAGCTGCCTTTGTCCCCCGAGCTGCCTTTGTCCCCTGAGCTACCTGGACGAGACGACTCCTCGCTTTTCATCACAGCCTGTTGTGGTTCGACACATACGTCATGGTACCTTAATTGCTGGAAATAATAAAGTTATTACGATACAGGGTTACTTTGATAATAACATTATTGTTATACCAATAACATTTTTTGAAGCAAGTTCAGTCCATAATTCTACACTATTTTATACAACGAACGTGGAAGGAACATAAATCAAACCACGGACCATATTAGATCACTAATAGCATGATAAAATTAAAAAAACAGTCAAGGAACCAAAAAAAAATGACGTCTTCCCATTAAAATTTCCATTTTTGTACGGGAAGCCGATTTTTTTCGTTTTTCGATAATTGTTTTTATGAAAAGTAGTTGAGTGTCACGGACTAAACTTGCTCCAAAAATTTTGCCGGTGTTACATTAATAAGCCTTTTTGCTATAGCGATAGACAAAGACTATAGAGTATTTGTAATATAACGGTTGAGAAAAGTTAAGTAAAGGTATAAAACATAAAAATGGCAGAAGAAAAAGGGATGGAGGCAGCTCTACTTAACTCCACTGACAAGAGCCTGCTCTTAAATTACATGAAGGACAAGGATTGGAGGGTAAAGACCCAGGATTGTATGGGTTGCGAAGAAAAAGAGGCTTTTCCCCACCTGTGGAATACGAGTACCTAACTTATTTAAAAAAACTTAGCTACGTGGAATACTCGGTTGGAACGAAGTTACAAAAATTGAAAACCCTGAAAAACCCCCAAAAAAATCCAGACTTTTGTCAATTCCATACTGTCGAAAAAGAAACATCGTTCCAAAAAATATCTTGAACTGTTCTGTGCTTCGTTTAGAAACCGTACGTTAACAAGCTACGTCAGATGCCTTAAAACTGCTTGTAAAATCTGACACCAATTTATGCTACTTATATCATGTAATAAAAATAAACAACAAAATGTTGATTTGGACAAATTTGCTGTTAAGATTTCATAGGAGAGATCACCAAGACCCATATATTCATACATCCATACATCCATCCATACATCCTTACATACATACATACATTCATACATCTATACAACCACACATCCATACATCTATACATCCATCCATACATCCATACAATAACAGTAATCTTGTATTACTTTACCAATCGTGATGTGGAAGAGTATAAAGGATCCCGAGGTGACTTCGGGAACTCCTGCTTCCGATCCCTGGACTTTCTGCTCAGCCCCACCCGTGGGCTGTGGTCCACCAGGTGTGGAGTGCTGGCGCTCTGCTCCACTGGCCTCAGCTCGTGTTGGCTGGTCTTCAGCGAGGGTTTTAGTGACTGCAACAAGATTTCTATCAATGACGAAATCTGACTGGGCTCCTTCATAGAATACTGGTTCAAAACATCTCTTAATGGCTACTACACATACCCGTAATAAATCTAACCACTGGCTACTAGACCACTATAGTATAATAAAAATTAAAATAACAGTTGTGGCATCGCCTTATTTAACAGACAGTAACTATAGAACGCTTAAAACCATCATACTCACTTACCTCAGATGAACAGCTCATGAAGACGGAGATAGCGATACCTGAAAACCTGAAAGAAAATGTTAAACTTACCACATACAGAACGCGTTCCGAAAAAGAAGTCAAATTCCGCCCGTCCTAAGCCGGTCTCTGGAGGAGGAGACCTGTGTGTGGCATCGCCTATTTAAATACTTACATACATACTTCGTATTCATCTAAAACATATTATTTGTTAGTACATAACAACACGACACAGTCAAAAACTATTAAAAAATCGGCATTTCCGTACGAAAGTGTGCAGCCGCCTGAGCAATTTATATGGGAATGTCGATTTTTTGTTTTTAATTAAAGAGTTTAATTTATTATAATTATACTACAGTGATCTAATATAGCCTGTGGTTTGATTTATACGGGTATATCCCTTCCACGTTATATACGCTGCATTAGGCGGGACCATAGATAGAGAGTATATACTCTATCTAGGACACTATGACGCGGTTGAATCAAATGCGTACCTCATGCGCGGGAGACAAGCAACGGCCGCCATACAGTTTGTGATAATGAAGCATCAGTCGCTAGTCTGAGGCGAATTTAATTATTTATCAACTCTCGGCGAACATACATACTATCACGTCTTTATCCCTAATGGGGCAGACAGAGCATTTTGGGTCTTGCGGCTCTATGCAGAGCCTAGGGCCGCAAAACTCAAAAGCCACTCTTCACGTCATGGTGGGCGAGAAGATGGAAAAGCAATCAATACAGTGACGGGTTGCTAGCCGCATCGCCTGTTAAAACTCGGCCTCGGCGAACAGACTTTACATAATGATTTATCCTTAAAAATCAAAATGTACAGGGTGGCCAAATAACAGGTATACACTTTAGTTTTGTAATTTTATTCTATGAAATTCAAAATATATCAAGTATTCCTTGTTAAATATAATATTTAGGGCCGGCAGTTAAACATGGAAAATAATATCAGACATGTCCACCTCTAGCAGCATCACAGATGTGAACCCTTTTCATCGCGTTTTTCCTCACATTTTCACACATTTCCTACAATATCTAAGAGACTGTGTCTCGAATATTTTGTTTTAATTGCTGAAGGTTCATTGGCCTATTAGTATAGACACGTCCCTTTAGATAGCCCCACAGAAAAAAGTAAGGGAATGTTAAATCAGGCGATCTTGGGGGCCAATCAATGTCACCGTTTCTCGAAATTAATCGACCGGGAAACATTCTTTTTAATGTTTCGTAAAACGTTTTAATAATTAAAACACGTTGTTCCGTCGTAAAATGCTCCATAATAAATTTGCCGTATCTACACAGAGTAATAATCATGCAACTACTGTCATATTTACCGCCAAAACAAAATGGCGGCAAAAAAAGTTGTATACCTCCAAGTTGGCCACCCTGTATAAAAAACATCATATATTTAAAATAAGCGGCCAAGTGCGAGTCGGACTCGCCCATGAAGGGTTCCGTAGTAGTATTTTTTTTTTATTTTTTATATTTGAGTTGATTGAATGAAAGGTAAATTGCAGTTTATGACATATTAAAAAAAAACTTCTTACTAGATCTTGTTCAAACCAATTTTCGCTGGTAGTTTTCATGGTAATGAACATCATATATTTTTTTTAGTTTTATCATTCTCTTATTTTAGAAGTTACGGGGGGGGGGGGGGGGACACACACTTTTTTTCACTATGGAAGTGTCTCTCGCGCAAAGTATTCGGTTTAGAATAAAATGATATTAGAAACCTCAATATCATTTCTGAAGACCTATCCATAGATACCCCACACGTATGGGTTTGATGAAAAATATTTTTTTGAGTTTCAGTTCTAAGTATGGGGAACCCCCAAAATTTATTGTTTTTTTCTATTTTTGTGTCAAACCTTAATGCGGTTCACTTTACATCTACTTACCAAGTTTCAACAGTATAGGTCTTATAGTTTCGGAAAAAAGTGGCTGTGACATACGGACGGACAGACAAACAGACATGACGAATCTATAAGGGTTCCGTTTTTGCCATTTGGCTACGGAACCCTAAAAAGACATCGAAATCAGTCCGTCCGTTCGAGCGCCACGATGCCACAGACAGACGAGCATTAACATCAAACTTATTACATCCCTTTTTCGTCAGGTTACAAAGAAAGAACAGCTTCCAATCTACAATAGTCTACTTTGTAGAGGCAACAAGTGGGTTCGTTAGAAACAGTAACTCCGCGAAGTTGTTTGTAAAACAATACTGCAATGCGACGTAGCGACATTGCAGCGCAACATTTTATTTGTGTTTGCAAGTAATACTTTCAAGAAAACCCTGCAATAGGCAATGGAAAAATATTGGCCCATCGCTTAGATTATTAAAAAATATTGTACACCGTATTGCACGCCTCATAAGCGAAGCGTTGAGGTGGGTACTACTGTCACTTCGCGCAAAACATCTGATTTTATGTGTCATACATTGCACTTGTAAGAGAATATATACACACACATATTAAGAAAAAAACACGATTTTTAACACTCATGATATTTTTGATGTCATTTTTGTTATTTAAACTAGTTAAAAAACAGTTCAAAAAAGTTCTGTCTTGGACGTCCGTGTGTCTGTATGTGCGGAGGCTTTTCTTGTTAACACGATAACGACCGAAATACTTTACTAGTCGAGTCTTTTTTTTTCTCTTACGCTTGAGTATGCTCAGGAATAGAACCCTTTCATTTTTCAGGGTCTGATTCGATGTGGTTTAATTGTTATTAAATAAACAAAAAAAAAATATCGACTGTTCTTCATAGTTTTAGTATATTTATATATATCTTTATTTTTCTATATGCGTAAGAATTAAAAAAAAATTATGGTCCTTTTGAGGCGTGCTCTTTTGGATTTTCCAAACTTATTTTTTCTTTTCTCTGAGGAACATAAAATGACAAAGATACAGCGCATTAAATAAAATATACAACTTTCGGACGGATAAGTAAAAATCGTAGATACAATATGTACAATTTTACTTCATCATCATCAATAAATTTAAGAACTAGGTTCTTGTCGGTGGAGTATTTTCCATGTCTCCCTATTTTCTGCTAAATGCTTGACCTCCAATTTTACTTAGCGGTCTGGAAATTTGATGCTCCGTATCTTTGAGAATTTTAAATTTTTTGGTAAACTGAAAAATATGGGTCCGTTATTTTTGAATAATCTAAAAGACTGACTAATCACAGTCAAATTTTTGACCTGTCGTGACCTTTATTGTAAGAGTTTACATGTCAGATTTTTTTTCAATAGTTTCATATTTTTATTTGTGAAAAAGTCGATGGGGCACAAAAGGCATGAAAGAAGATGCTGCATGGTCTGCCATGCTTTTAATAGACAAGTATAAGTAATCGTACAAGACTCGAGTCCTCGAGTTCTAATTTTGAAGACTCGAGTCGTTTTGCAGGACTCTATGAGCCCAATAGACCTGGAGTTTCTGACTCGAGCCTCTTAAAATAAACGCGAGCTGTTATTGAAAGCTTACAAGGACTCGAGGCGTGATTTCAGATGAATTTCAGTTATCCAAGTTACGCAAGCAAATATTCTTTTAACTACTATTGTATATCAATCATATTTTACTTCACAGATCAGTTTTCTCAAAGAAAAATCACACCCTCTTCACAGTCGGGCAAAAGACGCGGGCGTAGAAGGTTCGGGTGCAGAATAAGTCTCGAGCTCTAAGCTCACGCTCCAAGGCTCACGTCAGCTCGCAGTCGTCTAACCTTTCTTTATAACAGTGGAGGCCTGTAAACTAGCCTAGAGTCTGTAAGAGGACTCGGAGGGCTCAAATCTGGTACATCACTTCTAAATCACACTCGCATTGTGCTTTTAAAATAAAAAGTTACTTACATAATACAAAACAGGTAAATACTTACGGTGCCTGGAAGAAATACCAAACGAACTTAGAAATTAGGTTTTTTGCTACAATGATGGACGACTTAATCGTGGCCGTCCAGATTTTACTAACTTTGACTCATAAAATGGCGTATGCTCGTATTTTACATTAAATTTGATATAGGTGATATATAAGTATGTTTTGGCACGTTGAGAGGATAGAGGAAAATAAATAAATAAATAAAAATAATAAAAAACTAATTTCGAGTAAAAAAGGTGTGAATAAGTTATAAGAAAAGTTGTAAACATAAAAAAGGCCAAAACAAAATACAAAAAGGCCAAAGGAAAGGTATATGGAGTAGGTGAATCAGGATATTACTAGTTAGTTAAGATGTATCAGTTGAGTTGACGAGGAATGGACATAATGCAAGCGACTAACATGCTGTGACAACCCCACATTTCTATTTCTATTTCTATTTCTACATAGAGTGGAAAGGAAAGGCAAGAGGTGAAGATGTTATTTGTTCGTTCATGAATATTTGCCTGTCTAGTTAAAAGTACAACGTATAATAATTTTTTTAAACCTAAAACCGACTTCAGCTCGAAACTACAGAACCGATTTTATAAAATTTCTAAAGGACCACTTTACAAAAGTAAGCAGACTTAAAAAATCTTTTTTTGGGTATACCAAAGATCATTTTTTCGAGTCGGCTAACACGTCTTTGAATAATCGAGGAACTTTCATTTAAAAAAAAAAAGATCTCGACGTATTTATAACCTGCTCCATCCTGCCATCGGTTCTACGTGTTATCTGTCCCGCCCACTGCCACTTAACAAGCTAATCCTCTGGGCTATATAACATTCGCTCTTTTACGAATGTCCTCATTTCTGATTCTATCACGTAGAGAAACACCGAGTATAGCCCTCTCCATAGTCAGTTACAGATACACTATCTCAACTTTATCCTTATGGAGGAAATCAGACCCTTGGGCTGTTAGACCCAAGGGTCAAATTTAGAAGCAGATAATAAGGAAAACGCAGAAGTAATGTCATATAGAGATGTTAAATAGATATTCTACTTGTTATTAATACACGATTTACCTTCATTGTAGAATCCGTGAACAATATTTCGTAGGAAATTAAGATTCAATACTAATCAAATACGCTTATCAAAAATGAAAATTTAAATCAAAGACAACATTGCAAAGAGCCACTGTCAATTTGTATATATCTTTTGGAAGTAGCATAGACGTAGAAAAGAGTCTTCGAGAACCTATTTGTAAAGTTAGAACTTTTTTAATGGCTGATTCCCAATGAGGTTTGACGTCAAGCATGCGACCGGTAATGGGTAAAACCATAGACATAGATTTTTTTTATGGGTAAAACTAATAGCCAAATTGTTTAGGATGTTCCGGATATTTCTTCTCGATTTAGCATGAACTGTAATATAAGCGCAGGTATGGAACTTTATAGAAGCGAAGTATCATTTAAACCTACCACAGAATAAATCTACTACTACAAACACAAAACGATGCGGCTAGCAACCCATCACTTTGAATTCTTTTTCCACCTTCTTGCCGACCATTATGCTAAAAGTGGCCTTTGAGTCCTACGGATTTGGGCACTGTCTGCACAGAACCGCGAGGACCCAAATGCTCTGTCTGCCCCGTTAAGGATAAAGACGTGATAGCATGTATGTATGTATGTTAAAAATGTAATCGTATGTTAGATTATATCCTGCTCAACTCTGCTTTCGGTTCGGACACATCTACATGCCCATAAGCAAGGCAGTTGTATTGTTGTGTTTTTGCATATGAATGAAGAAACATTTCCTCAATGATGACCGTTGACAATACATAGAATATAGGTAGTATAGGTACATAATGTTTCACGCTCATATAGTTAAGTACGTAAGATTTTACAGATAACAAGTTTAATGGACCATTAGTATATCTACACTCATATAGACACAAGCACGTCAAAACGCTGGGTAAATAATCTATAGAATACACCTTAAAACGTACTTTAAACACTACATTCAAAGAAATAGGGTGTACATCGGTATGTTTTGAGTGAAGTTGTGTTGTTAGGTGATATAGATAATTCGGTTAACACAATTAAAGATGTAATACGGCTTCAGCGTGATACTAAGTCATTTACGGCGCAGTCGAGGCGGGATATAGTGACAATGGCTGAAGGTAAGTCTTGATTTTCTAATAATAGATATTTAAATGAAAATAAAATGTGTTCTGACAAGTATTAGCAAAATTGGGATTGCCTAAGATATTATAAAATTTTAAATGATATTTGAGCTGTATGTTGCCATTACACTCTTTATTAACCAACTTCAAATAGGACGTTATCAATTTGAATGTTAATTATGTTTTCATGTATGTTGTCTAATTACTCAAAGACGCCTGGATCAATTTGAAAGGGCGTTGTTGTCAGGTGGTGGCATTGAAATTTTATTGAAATCGGTATAGTCCGTGGTTTGATTTATTACGAGTATGTCCCATCCACGTTGTTTCAGTATGGTGATATCAGGCAACGTTTTTATTTATTACTAGCCGAAGCCCGCGACTTCGTTCGCGTGGACTTTATGTCTCTGGAAAATGCTCATCAGGCTGAACAACTTTTACTAAGGCGGCATTTTTATATCTCTTATAATTTAGCTGGACCATTAGGGTTCTGCATCAGGCGTTCCATTTTCCAAAATCATTTATACCCTATATGTTGCCCAGGCTTAATAGCTATATAACAAAAAAAGTTTCATTCGAATCCGTCCAGTATTTCCGGAGATTAGCGTGTACAAACAGACAAACAGACAAACAGACAAACAGACATACAGACAAACAGACAAACAGACAGACATTTTTTTTAAAATTCTTACTCTATTACTACGTCTCCATCGCCCCCAATATTTTTTTTGGAAATATATTTAATGTACAGACACACTTTTTTTACTGTTTTATTATATGTATAGATGTGATAGTAAGATGCCCGTTTGTTTTAATTTGTCTGCTTGTTTTGTGTGTGCATTGCCAGCCATTGCGAATTTTTTTATCGTTTCACAGGAATATATATTTATAAAATAAATTGTAAGGACATATTATGACACCCAAACAAGGTGGTTAAAATAAATATAGAAATTTATACAGACATATCACACAAATTGAGCTAGCCCCAATGGAAGTTCGAGACAATTAAATCAACGATACTATATTTTATAACAAATAATTACAAGACCCAGTTCAACCTAAAAAGATAACTTACCATCTTAAGTTAAATTGAGAAAATACTGCAGTATTACAGTTTTTTTCCGCTTCTTCTGTCCTATTTATATTTATTTATAAAAACTTTATTGTTCCACAATATACAATTGTTTACAATTGGCGGACTTACCTCACGCTAAAAGCGTTCTCTCCCAGTCAACCATAAACAGAGATATGGTGGCGGCGCAAAAATTACTTAAATAAAACAACACATAGATACCTTGTAAATATACCTACATAGTCCATATGTCCTTGCGCTTAGAAAACGGTAATAATAGCTGTAAGTAAATGATCTGACGTCAAGATATATTATGAAATCGAAAGAAAATTGTCAATTTTCAAGCGTTACTGGCTGCTCTGGCCAACTATGGCTCTGGCAGTAGGGAGGGTCGCGCTCGGTGCTCGTGCAAAGAGTGCAAAGAGTACAAAGAGTCAACTAGATATGGATTTAATAGCAATGAAGGAATAGCCTCCTTTAATCATGCATGTCCTTCTTCTTCCTATTTTTTTATTTTGACGACCTCCGTGGCGTAGTGGTCACAATGCTAGTCCGCCACCCAGAGGTCCCGGGTTCGATCCCCGGTCAGGCCAAGTTGGAAAATAGCCTTTTTCAAATTGTCCTGGGTCTTGGATGTTTATCTATATATGTATTTGTTATAAAATAGTATCATTGAGTTAGTATCCCATAACACACGTCTCGAACTTACTTTGGAGCTAGCTCAATCTGTGTGATTTGTCCCTATATATTTATTTCTTTATTGAGTGAATATAAAACAGGTGTCAGATTTTGCGAACTGCCTTAAAGCATCTGACGTATTTCAATGACTGTCAATTAACGACAACAGATTAAGATCTGTCGTGAGTCTTGAGTGTTTATCATCATCATCATCAGGTCTTTTTGTCTCCACTGCAGGAGCAAGACCCTCACTGTAATATGAGAGCCACACTTGGCCAGAGCTGCCAGAGGACTTGGCCTACACTCTTCTCGCTGACCAGATGGGTTGGAGAGGTCTCATTAATGTTTAAAAGCCTTGTTTAGATTTTATTTCCTAAGTCGCCTTCTACGACATTCACGGGAAGACTTGGAGTAGGCTTTGAGTGTTTATCTATGTATTAGTTTGTAATACAATAGTGTCGTTGAGCTAGTATCTCCTAATAAGGTTCCCTTAGAGTCCGAAAAATCTATCTGCGATATATTATTCATCGATAGACGATACTTCGAATGATGCGATGCCTTATTTATGCGAAAGTTCATACATCGATGCTTCGTTAGTTCGATGCCTTGCTACATCAAAAACTTTACTTCAACGCTTTTTGAAGGATGAACAAGTTTGTTAGTAACTTGGCCAGCTCATCTGTGTGATTTGATCATTCTATCTTCATATTTATTATTAAGGTATGCATTTTTCTTTTACCTAAAACCTAAAAATAATTTAATAAAGCGTCTTCAATTTCTGGTCTTCTTCATCAGTTCCACTTTACCAAAATACACTTTCTGAATGCAATGCTTGATTTATTGACAAAAACACCAAAGCCACTATATGTGAGCTTTCAATATTTGGGGAGTTTCCTCGATTTCTCGAAGATCCCATCATCAGAACAGAATCAGGAAGAATTTTCTAAATCGGTCTATAGTTAAATATAATTAAACAGTATAAAAAATGTGTTCGTTGAAATATTTAATATACAGACACATTTCTTATACATTTAATATTTTTCCATAAAAAAAATGGGACGATGGAGACAAAGTACTTAATAGAGTAAGAATTTAAAAATGTCTGTCTCCTTTCACACGCTAATCTCCGTAAATACTGGACGCTTTTAAATGAAACTGTTTTTGCTATTTAGCTGTTAAGCCTGGGCTTTGGAAAATGGAACACCTGATGCAGAACCTTAATGGTGCAGCTTAGTTTAGTTATAAGAAATATTAAAATGCCTTAGCAAAAGTTGTTAAGCCTGATGAGCATTTTTGTCCACGCAACCAAAGTCACAGGTATCAGCTAGTATGTACATAAAAACATATTCTAATTTAGAAGTTTCTACATGTTTTTGGCTGAAACCACGGAACGCCTACAAAATTTCCACTGCAATTAAGACGAGCCTCAATGTGCTAAGTGTATTCTTTTGGCGACCTCCTTGTCGTAAGATGCCAGTGCACCAAACCTAGGATCTTATTTCAATCCCTATTCATTTTAAAATGACCTTTTAATTTGTTCTATGTCATACTAAACTAACGTTGAATTTACTGTGCCGCAAGCTATCGTCTGGCCAGCGTGGAGAGTAGGCCAAACTCCTCTGGCTGCTTTGGCTAAGTAGGTACGGCTCTGGTAGTACAGAGAAGGTCGTGCTCCTGCAGTGGAGACAAAAAGACCTGACGATGATGATGATGTTGATGAGGAAAGCTATTATAGAAATCAAAAAAATACATTTTTCTATATACGGTGTAAATCTAACCTTGCTATGTTCTTAGATGTATGTATTCATACTGATCATGAAAATTGGGTTCCAAATACACAACTGCTAATCAGCTCATAGATTTTGAATGGGAAGTCCAACTTCTTTTTTCATATTTCGACTATTTTCCTTGAGGAAAATTGTTCAGTATGTATGTAATAGGTACGTTCGAGAATATGGCAAGGTTATAGATTTACACCTGTATAAATATGTTTTAAAAGTTGTTCAGTATCGCATACTGAATCTAAGTTACTTTTAAATAGTTTCAGTACCCTTATTATGTATATCGGGTGACAGGTGCGGCCTTGCGAAAGTCTGCTCGTGATAAAAAGCCCTTGTGCCCAATACCTCAATCGTGTGATAACCCCACGATAGCAATTCGTACATTACAAGGCTTGATATACTAATGGATTTACTTTAATGATCTCTTCGTCGTTTCGATGACTGAAATATGAAAGTACACAGATACAGATAGATTGTCACGTCTTTATTCTCTGGTATAGACAGTGCCCAGGTCCGTAAGACCCAAAAGACCACGCTCAGCGTGATAGCGGGCTTACAGATAAAAAAACGGCCAAGTGCGAGTTGGACTTGCGCATTAAGGATTCCGTACCATTGTATATAAAAAACAGGGACAGGAAGCGCTTTCCCTAACGTGGATTTTTAGCGGCTAATTGATAGGCTTGAATATTTTTACTGGATGAAAAAGCCCTATAGCTGGGTAACTCTTTCGATCGACTAACCGTATTATATGGAAAGCCTTTAAAAGGGTTGCCCTTTAAATAAGTTGTTAAAACATGCACGTTACGTTACCCTTACAAAAACCATTTTTCATAGGCTAACCCTATCTCATAGGCTAACCCTTTAAGAAGCGCTTTCCCTGGCGGCCACGGGGCGGGGGGAGACGTGGGGGAA
Source organism: Acrobasis consociella (assembly GCA_963555685.1). NCBI lineage: Eukaryota > Metazoa > Arthropoda > Insecta > Lepidoptera > Pyralidae > Acrobasis > Acrobasis consociella. Next base: position 1,743,213 of record OY743104.1, on the reverse strand, counting down.
AAACCCTTTCAATAAAGCGGAAAAAACCCCCTTCCAATGATGTGGTAAACGCTTAGCCTATCATAAGGATAGGGTTACCCTATAGGGGATACGGTAAGCCTTTCGCTGGATAAGCCTTTTACAGGATAACATAGACGTGAGGGTAAACCTATAGTAAGGATGACCACTTAGAGGGGTTTTAAAAATTAGCTGTTTATCCGGTCCCTGATAAAAAGTCACGTTTGTTGAATGGCTCCCTCTCTCACACAGCAAACGTGAGTTTTATATTTATTTTATTTTAATTTAATCATGTATTTTTAAAGTGAATATGCACCGAAATATTCTGTAAATATTTCACTGTAAATATTGCGTCTATCTGGTGCCGTTATTAATATCGAGCAAAAAACAGCAAAAAAACTCACGTTTGCTGAATGCCCTTAAATATTTATTTTATTCTGTTTTTAGTATTTGTTGTTATAGCGGCAACAGAAATACATCATCTGTAAAAATTTTAACTGTCACGGTGAGAGACAAACAGACAGATGGACGGACAGTGGAGTATCAAGTAACAGGGTAACGGGGCTAGGGCTGATTCAATCCATCAACTTTTCCCAATAAATGTAAACGGAAATACGAAAAAAAATTAGGTCCGACATTTCTATACAAATTGTCTGGGCGGCTGCACTCTTTTAAATAGAAAATCATTTCTTTTTGTCTCTTATTTTCATTTAATTATTATTCTATTGTGATCTAGTACAGCCCGTGGTTCTATTTATTACGAGTACGTCCCTTCCACGTTGTTTATGCTGGGAACTTTAGAAATAAATGTTACAAATAATTAATAGTACCTGGGTGACCGAGCTTTGCTCGGTTCATCTCAAACACTAACTACATTTTTTTAAACTTGTCTAAAACCAATACAAAATTAAAAAAAAAAAATATAAACTTGAACAATAAAAAAACAAAAGTAAGTCACCAAATGGGATTCGAACCCGTAACACTCTTTCTAGCGGTCCGCATCCTTAACCGCTGAGCCAAACTGGCCGGCACGACGAAATTAGCGACCACATTCTGCGTGGAAAGAAAAACGCATGAAAACTCGAAAATACGCGTTTTCCCAAACATAAGACTAATATAGCCGTTTTTGAGATCACAGAAATTTATATACATATAAATATACTAGTAGTTCGCCACGAACTTACACCTCGCGATTATTATTTCAGAATAATGTACATGATTTGGATGAATTTTACAGGTTTACCGATATGCGAATTCATGGTTATGACCAAATTTCCGAAATAGTTGCCAGTCACAGCCCTTTCTTCAAATGACTTTCGATCTAGCTCTGAAATGTCAGGAGCACCTTCCAACCATACAATCCCATGGATATGAGGTCTACCGTGATGCAGAAATTCAGTTCTGTACCAGTAGTCTTTCACCGAAAAATGACCCATCATTTTCAAATGACAAAGTCAGCTCGTTGTTGGAAAAACCAGAAAATTATTAATGGGTTTTCGTTTAAAAGTTTATTTTTATTGCCATGGCTCTATGCCGCTGCTCATTGGTTTCTTACTTTCTTCGTAAAGCTACTTCGCGGGCTTTGATCGCTGTTGATCTCTTGTTAGTTCGTATCATAATTACTTAAACTACTACAGAAGCACAGACAAGCAGCGATAGCGATTGAACGAAAGTTCGCTCAACAAAATTGCTAAATTTAATAAACAAGCCAACAATCAATCAAAATAAGCAAAAACTGAAGAAAAAAAACTAATCTTAAAATAAGCAAAACCCTTTTATTTTAAGTCGGTTTAATATGATAAAATTTATAGAACCACTTATGAAACTCAAAATAATAACCATAATAGCTATTCAGAGAAATTACTCCGTGGACCCCAGGGGAGATATGTATTTTTAAGAAAGTTGTTCAGTAGCCCGGACTGAATTCACCATTAAATAGTTTGAATATATTTTGTAAGAGGATTTGTATTGTATATTCGTCACGGCTTAGTCAGTTAGACTTCGCGAGTCACCCTAAACTAATTTAAGTATAATGTATAAAAAAGTTGTTCAGACAAAAAAGTTGTTCAAGAAAAAAAATATCGTTTTCATAATGGCAACAAAAAAGTCTATTGATATTTTTGAAAATATTTTGAAATGACGGATATATGACAGTTTTAACATTTTAAACCCCCATATTTCCGCCATTTTGAAAAATTTCGGAAAACTGGCTCGACAAAAAAATTCTATTTAGTTGCTGAATCTGCTTACAAAATTTCATGAGAATCGGTTAAGAAATGCGACCTGTAGGCGAGAACAGACAGACAGACAGACAGACAGACAGACAGACAGACAGACAGACGGACAAAAGAATTTTTGGCTAGTCTCGAAACTGAGACGCTTCGCTCGCTTCGCTCGCTCGGTCAATAAATAAATATACAAGAATTGCTCGTTTATAGGTATAAGATTAATTGCTTCTAATGTAAAATGACCTTTTTCAAAATGTCCTGGGTCTTAGGTGTTTTTTTATAGGTATGTATGTATATTGTATATGTATGTATTTATAACAAAATATAGTAGTAGTGAGGAGCTCGTTGGCCTGGTGGGGGTGCGCATTACTAGCGCTTTCGCAAGTAAAGCGACACCGTGCGTGGTCCGCGCTTGGATGGGTGACCACAAATGGCATTCTTTCTCGAGCTCCTTCGTGCTTCAGAAGGCGTCGTCGTCAAGCTATATCAGATGCATTTAGGCAGCCAGAAAAGCAGTGTTAGCCACTTACACACACGAAAAACAAAAAAAAAACTACAATATAGTATCTTTGACTAAGTACGGGGCTCAGTGTGATTTGTCCCTACATATACATATATATATTTATTTAATGTAGCTGACATACTTGTAAATTCGGAGGAGTCATCATCATCAGGTCTTTTTGTCTCCACTGCAAGAACATGACCTTCCCTGTCCTGTACTACCAAAGCCATACTTGGCCAGAGCAGCCAGAGGACTTAACGTACCCTTGATGAGTCTTAAAATTAAAATGTCCTTTGAATGTATTTTCAATAATTTATTTCGAAGTAACTGCGAAATAATCCGATTTCCAAAAAAATAACCGGTCCAGCGAATTATAGCAGGTACCTAACTAACAGGTTTTGCATATATCTTGTTATTGTTACAACGATGGTCATTAACCTGTCCGTGTCACGTGTCAGTTCCTCAACCATGACCAATTATGATCATCCGGATACCTGCCGGGTTTGCCCCCGGGTACAAAAACGAAAATACAACAGTTCTGCGACAAACCGTTGAGACCTATGACCGACATAACATTTGATCTGTACTACTATTACTCGACATCTAAACCGGGTTGCATCAGATAGATAGATAGACTCATTTATTTGCTGCTATAACACACATAAAAAAAACGTACACAAATCAGACACAAAAAACTTGAGAGATGTCAAGGGACACCCGGATTGAACGAAGTTCCTTTCAATTAATGAGAGAGAGAGAGAGAGACAGACAAACAGACAGAGAAACACGCGCACGCCGCACGGCTTACAACTATAGCAAAAAGAGTCGTCACAACTTTCGGTCTTAATTTTTTCCGTCTAGCCCCCTTTCGCAACGCGCGATAAGAAACTTCGTTCCAAAAGAAAATAAACTTCTACCTACCTGTACAATTTTCAATGTGTGTGCTACAGCAATACAAATAGGTCACAGCTCGGTGGTAATATTGCCCGGGAGCAATACACTGACTTTCAGCTGTGACCTAAACAGATGCATGGTGCGGATCCAACAATAATAATGTGAAAATAAACAAATGAGGCTGTTTGTACGTTTACATTCTAAATAGTGTAATAAAAACAAAAGTTTAAATACATATATTTATTGCTGTCGCGTAAATATTATCATATGGCACTGTCATTACTTGTATCACACAAGTTCCTTCGGAAGAATGTACGACAGATGGCCACAGGAAACGAAAAAGACTAAGGATAAGATAAGCTGACGAACTGAATGTGTTTCAGAAATGTAGAACCAAAGATAGAGAGTTGTGGAAGGAAAGAACCTTTGCTTAGCAATGGGAAATACCTGGCATGTAATGAAATCGTTGAAAAATCGCACTCGTCCCTCCCCTCGGTCTGCCGCGCATTGGCAGTATTTTTCTCTGTTCCGTGGTACTCTTTGGCTGTGTTGCACTTACATGTATTTTGCTCATACTGAAGCATGCCATTCTACATACCATGGCAACCTAAATTGGCGAATTCAAAGCAACCTCGTGTCTGTAGTAGTACACATAATGGCAATACGCCTCCTGCCCACCCCCATGGTCCACAATGGGGCGGTGCCCCCCATCACCAGAAATAACTCCACATGGGGCGCCATATTTAGATTTAGCCTCTACTAAAATGTCTAGATCAGGTACTGTCTGTGGACAATAATGAAGAATAAGTAATTAGTTTTTCAAAATAACGTTACAACACCGGGACTTTATTTTAAACCCCCGCAAAAAGAGGGGTGTTATAAATTTGACGCTAATGTCTGTCTGTCTGTCTGTGGCATCGTATCACTCGAACAGATGGACCAATTTTGATGCAACTTTAAAAAAAAATGACGTCGCGAGGCAACTTCGTCTTTTTGGAATAAACCAAATTTAAATTATTCAAAATTGTAAAAAAGACCTCATATAAAAAAGTAGCAATATGTGTAAGTACCCTATTTTATTTAATTATAAAAAAAAATAGTTTGAAATTTTAAAATGGTATCGATTATCGTCCCAGAAAATGTCAATTGTTTGAAAATAACAATGTCTCTGCTTCAATTAACTCAAGCCACGTGTTGCCTAGATATTAACACCGATCACGCGCACCAAACACGTTTTTTATCACTAAATAATTACTAAAATCAAATCATTAAACGTCAATAACTATATGAGAAGATAATAGTAGTCATTATTATTGATGAACGGGTGATTCAGTTTCTTGCCTGTGGCAAAATACTACCTAATTTGGCCGGAGAATACTATAGTTAATCAATTTCTATCTTTCTTTTTTAGGGTCACTCGTGCGTCCGTCTGTCACAGCCAATTTGCTTTGAATCTACTGGACCAAATCAGGTGAAATTTGTTAGGATAGTGTAATCCTATGACCCAAATACAGACGTGCAAAGTAACTAAATATATTTTCAAAATAAGGGTCATTTCGGGGGACAGGTTAGGAAATTTAAAAAAAGTTTTTTTTACCTTACTTTGTCATATCTACACTAATATTATAAAGAGGAAAGATTTGTTTGTTTGTTTGTTTGTTTGTTTGATTGTATTGAATAGGCTCCGAAACTACTGGATCGATTTTAAAAATTCTTTCACTGTTGGAAAGGTATGTTATCCCTGAGTGACATAGGCTATGTATGTACCACGGGCGAAGCCGGGATGGACTGCTAGTATCTAATAAAATGGCTTTTTTGTATTTTTTATAGTAAACAGTTATGATTTTATTCATGAAAGAATACGCAAATTGACCATTCCCGCTGATCTCCAAAACTACTGAGCATAATTTTTTATGAATGATATTCTAAATGTAAGTAGTTCATTTCTGCTCATAAGTCTTGTAAATCTAAATGTATTACTCGACTGAGTCTTGTACATCACTACTCCCGTGTTCAAAAATGTGTCTCTCAGGTCGGTATTATAAAATTTCGCCCAAGATTTAATTTTATTATAATATTCTATAAGCAATAACCGAGCAATTAAAACAAAATATATTGAGTTTACCACTTTATTTTCAATTAATAACATTCTTAAAGGTTTCCTGTAATCTACGAGCAATCAACTATATTCTGTACTTTTCAAAATTTTAGGCTCAATTTTGGAATCTGCTTTCATGAATAAAATCAAGTATTTATTTTAAAATAATATATATTATATATAATAATAACAAAAATATATTTGAGATCCTCATAATAAGGCCTTAAATTTGATATATGACACAGTATGGTACGCAAAACATTTTTTTTAAATTTGAAAGAAAATGACTCTTCTGATATCTGTGTTTTAGTCATAGGATTACACCATATACATATCCTACCAAATTTTACCTAATTTAGTCCAGTAGATTCGGAGAAAATTGACAGACGGACGGACAGACAGACGCACGAGTGATCCTAAAAGTGTTCTGTTTTACATTTTTGTTCGGACCCAGAACATTTCAACTTTTTTTTTATTAAATCAATAGCCTATATTTTTTTCGAGATTGACAGCCATACCAAACTAATTTTTTTACTAACTTTTTAATTGAAAAAGTATCAAGGACCGAACACAATCAAACATACATACCTGTTTCAATAGAGATAATTTAATAGTAATTACATTTTAATTATTTCGCTGTTAAAAAAAATCGTTTACTTTTTGCGGAAGTTTCGCACAGCAATATATGGATCGGCGCGAGTTTTTGTAGTGCAAAGTATAGCAAGGTCAATCCATCAAACATATACATATTAAGAGTCCCCTTACCCTAGACTTCTCCATACAAACGTAGTCTACGTTGAATTTTGAAACCACATGTCAGATTCCGGTAAAAATTGGTAATTGTAAAGAAATTGTAATTATCTAGGGTAATAACTGGTTCCTACAGTAAACTTATGAACTGGAAAGAAAATATTACGATTTAGAAGTTTCCCATACTAATGGTCAAAAATGATATAAAACACTATAGTCTGTTTCAAGTTCATATTTTTACCGTCGAAAATCAGTTATTACCCTAGATAATTGCAATATTTTTTAAATTAAAATGTTTTGCCGAAATCAGACATGTCGTTTTGAATTAAAACGTAGACAACGTTTGTATGGAAAGTTATATGTTGGTCTAGGGTAAGGGGACTCTTAAGTCCACAAGAAATTAATTTAATTTTTATTTTTTATTAGTGTGTGCTTGTGTCCCACTGCTGGGCAAAGGCCTCCCCCTGTTCTTTCCACACGTCCCTATCCTGAGCATTGTGCTGCCATCCACTCATGAAAGAGTCTATGTCGTCCCGCAAACTCTTTCGTGGTCAAAAGGTAAAAAAAAAAAAAAAAAACATTGAATTTTTGGCACTGAACTCGGGGCCCCACCAATCAAGTTTTTATAAACCTGTACCTGTAGAGACCCGCTCTTTTAAATTATAAATATCATTACAGAGTTAAAAAAATATATTGTGTTTAATTAATGTTGCAGTTGTATAACGTGTAGGTATAAATAATCGTGATTATTATACATATACAGAAATACTACTTCAAAAAACATTTACGTTTAAAAAATTATTAAATCTTTGAAAAATGTGCTAATTTAAGACCTTTCATTTGATATAAACATCGAAACAAAAAAAATGTCTCCCATTTTTTTGTATGTTATACTCATTTATAGCATACAAATTGCACCATCAATGAAAAGTGATATTGTTATGTGACGCTTTATTTTATGAACTACTAGCTGTACGCGCGGGCTTCGCTCCTCGTGGGAATTCCGGGATAAAGAGTACCCATGTTCTTCCCCGAGTCTCAAACTATATCCATGCCAAATTTCATCCAAATCGGTTCAGTAGTTTAAGCGTGAAGAGGTAACAAACAAACAAATATACAAACTCACTTTTGCAATCATATTAGTAGGAAGTAGGATACTGTACCGTCCATAGATTTGTAAAAATTCTAGGTCTACGGTACCGTCAGCAAGGCAAGTGTGGCGAAGCAAAATAATACAAAAAGAGCACTAAATTTAAATTTACATACATACATACTATCACGTCTTTATCCCTAATGGGGCAGACAGAGCATTTTGGGTCTTGCGGCTCTATGCAGAGCCTAGGGCCGCAAGACTCAAAAGCCACTTTTAGCGTGAAATTGAAATTTCTATATAATATATAGACGAATAATAGAAGAAAGTACTTCCGCATATTTTACTCATCGATGACCTTGCTAACTTGCTAACGCTACATACACTTTACAACTTCAACCAAAAGTTGAGAGCACTCGTGAAAAAACTAGACATACAATATTTTTTTATTACGTAAGGAAATAAAACATCCATTCCCATCTCGAAAGAGAATATGTACCTTGGTTTACAACATCGTCGTTATTTTTGAACCTATCCTATTATCTAGAAATATAAATAATTATAAATATAAATATATAGGGACAGATCACACTGATTGAGCAAGCCCCAAAGTAAGTTCGAAATTTGTGTTGGGATACTAACTCAACGATACTATATTTTATAACAAATACATATAAATAAACATCCAAGACCCAAGGCAATTTGAAAAAGGCCATTTTCCAATTTGCCCTGACCGGGGATCGAGCCCGGGACTTCTGGGTGGCGCACTAGCATGGTGACTACTACGCCACGGAGGTCGTACCTAGACATTTTCAAAAATCTAAAATTAATAATGGTTTGCTATGTATTTTTCCATACCTATGTACAAAAGTGCTGGTTCTTATTAACTGGAATATTTTGTATGTTCAAGTGTTCGTAAATAAATAAAATAAAAATAGCAATGAGAAAAGATCGACCTTCTATAATTTGTAAGTCAATGTATCTCTGACCATTGAACCAAGATATGATAAGTTTATTTTCTAGGCAATTAAAAAAAAAAACCCCGACTTTGCTCGATGCCATCTAGTGACGAGTGTTGGAACTACCGACTTGATATCCTTAGCGTTATCTGCTTATTTGCTACAGAAAGCCCTGAAGTGCGATTTTTGAAACGCGGAGTCACCTAAACGAATGGTTTTTCCATACAAAAAACCGTTCGTTTAGTGACTCCGCGTTTGAAAAATCGCACCACTGACTTCCAAGCGTTAACCCTAATAACTTCTAAACGGCTGAACCGATTTTAACCAACATAGCTAAGAACCACCGCAAGAGAACTTTGGGGAGTTCGGTGGCCTGATGGGAGAGTGCGCATTACTAGCGCTTTTACAAGTTAAGCGACACCAATTGCAAAAATGCAAATCATGTTAACAGGCGATGCGGCTAGCAACCCATCACTGTATTGATTGCTTTTCCATCTTCTCGCCCACCATGACGCTAAAAGTGGCTTTTTGGTCTTGCGGCCCTGGGCTGTGCATAGAGCCGCAAGACCCAAAACGCTCTGTCTGCCCCATTAGGGATAAAGACGTGATAGTATGTATGTATGTATGTCATACACTAGAAGTGCTTCGGAAAGCTCGTAAAACCGTTTTTCCCAGCTGTCCTCATTGTATGGAAGTATTCTCAGTCGTCAAAGTATGTCAGATGTCTTCAGGCATCTTTAAAAATCTAAGACCAGTGTTCGCCGCCGAAAAACAACAAATCAATCAAATAATCAGTCAGACAAAAATTAGCGTCACACTTATAATCCGTCTTTTTTGTCAGGATTTAAAATGCGCGACATCTTGCGTTGCGTACGCGCCTAATGGGCATGATGAATGGAAAAATACTTTTGGGTTAGATTATTAAAAAATATTGGACATGTATTTTTAGGGTTCCGTACCCAAAGGGTAAAAATGGGACCCTATTACTAAGACTTCGCTGTCTGTCCTTCTGTCCGTCTGTCTTTCTGTCCGTCTGTCCGTCTGTCCGTCTGTCCGTCAAGCTATAACAACAAATACTAAAAACAACATAAAATAAATATTCAAGGGAGGCTCCCATACAACAAACGCGATTATTTTGCCTTTTCTTGCTCGATATCAATAATTGCAACAGATAGGCACTTGAAATATTCACAAAATACTCAGTTGTATTTTTATTTTAATAATAAATAGAATATAAAATAAAATTTATATTCAAGGGGGCTCCCATACAAAAAACTTGATTTTTATAGATAATGATACGGAACCCTACGGGCGCGAATCCGACTCGCACTTGGCCGGTTTTTTCTTTTCTCTGCGAAACAAAAAATGACAAAAATATAGCGCATTTAAATTTCGCATGACGGGACGTCATTGCTTGGAACGATTTTTACTTAGAGGTGACGTCGCAAGCCCCATGAGGTTAGAGATTCACCCTCTGGGGCTCTTCTTCTTCTTATCGTGTGTGTTAGTGACTAACACTAGTGTCAGAGTTTTAAAACCACCTTAAAGGCCTCTGACATGGTTTTAGGTAACGACCAATGTCAAAGACAGTGACCGGGGCCGACGGCTTAACGTGCCCTCCGAAGCACGGATCATCTTACTTAACAGACAATCAGGTGATCAGCCTGCAATGTCCTAACCAAACTAGGACAACAACGCAAAGTCGTTGCCCCCGCCGGGAATCGAACCCGCGACCTCCGGGTATGAGCCGAACGCTCTAACCACTACACCACGGAGGCAGTTTCTGGGGCTCTTAGAGCGGAACACACGTGAGATGTATATTTATTTATTTAAAACTTTATTGTACTTAATAACAAACATTAATCAAATATAATTACAAACACAGTGGTACAAATGGCGGACTTATCCCAGAAGGGATCTCTTCCAGTCGACCAGAGAAACCATAGATTTAGAAGGTATAAGATGGATATACAATGTCCTTTTTAATTAAGTACAAATATTTTAAGTGGTGATTCAGTCCATCATTATAACCAACTATTCCCAATAAATGTATATCGAAATACGAAAAAAATATTTTTATTTTCCATACTACGATATCACGTGACTAACTCGGTTTGTATGAGAAGCTAAAAATTTTTTTTCGTATTTCGATATACATTTATTGGGAAAAGTTGTTCAAAATGATGGACTGAGCCACGACTTAAAATATTTGTACTTAATTAAAAAGGACATTGTAGAGCATTGTAAAATGTGACCAGAAACGAAATATTTCTGTGTAACTTTTTATGGGTTGTATTTGTACCTACTACACACTATGGGTAAAGCAGTACGATACCTTCTTTCCAGTAAATTAACAAAGTTTACAATTTGGAAAATCAAATTTTCGCGTAACGATGTTCGAGCCAGGGTGACAAAGGCTGACATGTTTTGTATGAAAACTTGTCTCATTGCCAAATTGATGCTATCTCTTTTGCTCATATAAAGATGACACTTATCATATTATCTGTCGCACTCGGCTAGTGTGTTCTTTTTACGTAGTAAAAAAATTCTACTTCTATGAGAGAAACAAAGGACAGTTATTATAATAGTATATCATCGTTTTATATCGACGCAGATTATTCTGTACGGAACACAATCCGGATAGAGCCCGTACGGCACCTCGTTTCACAGCACTGCGGGTGCTTCCCGTACGGGTCGCCCGCACAGCCGGGAAACCACCATCGTCATCGTATTGCTTTATTATAAGCCTTATTATTGTTTAAATATAATTCTTTTTTAACTAAAAATCGACTCCATCGCCAAACCACACACCAGATTTGATAAAATTTATAAGGAACCCACCCACTTTAATCAAGAATATTTAAACATTTAAAATGATTAAATAATTCCAGGCGACTCCAAGAAATCATAACTACGTAGTAATCATTGATCGATGTCATAACGTACATAAAATTGTGTACACTCGAATTGATAATCTCCTTCTTTTTGGAAGTCAAGTCAAGTTTCTTGCCTGTTGCATAACATTGTAACGGGACCCTTTTTTTTTTGCATAATTTTTTTGCCCTAATATGCTTTGGCATACTGGGTTTGGCATAAAATATTTTGTCATAATAGTTTTTAGGCATAAGTTGTTTCTTGGCATACTGGTAAGTTGGGCATAATTATATTTTAGGCTAATTTGTTACGGCATAATGTTAATTCGCATAATCTCTTTACGCGTAATAACTATAAGACTAATAGTATTTAAGCATAATATTTTTAAAAATAACAGAAACAAAATTAAGTTATGTAAGTGTTTATTTTTAATTATCATGCAAAAAAAAAATATGACCACCCAAAACAAATGTGAGGGCAAAAGGGAAGTTAGGTTTAAGTTTTTTTTTTTATGATCACCTGGTACAACTGTGAGACCAGAAAGGAAGTTAGATTCAACTTATTAGCAATTAATAAACAATTTATATACAATGAATAAAAATGTTATGCTTAATCATTTTTATGCTTAAAGTAATGTTATGTCTTGATAAATTATGGTTTGATGACATTATGCTTACATTCTTTTATGCTTTAAAATGTTAGGGCTAAATAATGATTATGCTTAGGTACATTATGCTTAAAATTATTATGCATACTCCATTACGCGAAAGGACGTTATGCTTAAAAACGATTGTGCATTAAACCAGTATGCTATGTGATATTATAGCTTAAATTTGTATGCATATAGATAGTGATCCCATTGTAACAATGTTATGCAACAGACACAAACTTGCGTCGTCTAATTGGGCCTCAATTTACTAGTTTATAATAAAGCCTGTTATTATTAGATGACGTCAGAAGATTAGGTAATAGTCTAAAACCACGATTCCTTAAAATAATTATTTAAATTTATATAAATTCTACTGATTCTGAATTTATTTACTAGAGAGCCTTGAACTTGGCTTTGATGTGACTAAATCTTTTTTTTCACTTTAGAGCGCTAGTTTTATCCGGATTTTATGCGTAAATTGGGACGGATTATGCTAATGTCTGATGCTCACTGGTTGATAACAAGCAAGAAAACAAATATTCTTTAAATATAACTATCGATTCAAGGTCATTTGGGAAACATATTTCCATAAATAGTGTTTCTAAATGGCGTAAGGAACCCCATCCTACTCATGTTATCAATGCGAAAGTGAGTTTGTATATTTATACGAGTAATTCAGTAATTCGTCCCATGTACCTACGGCCCATTTGGGACGAAACGCAGAAAATCAAAATTAATCAAAATTTCATTCTGCAATTCGTCCCATTCTTTTTTTGTATGGAAATTTAAACCTTATTAACGCTTGGTACAGTCAGTGAGACAAGAATTAAGATAAATGTATATTTCGTTAGAATTGTTACATTTTTAAACATGGGACGAATTGCAGAATGAAATTTTAATTAATTTTGATTTTCTGCGTTTCGTCCCAAATGGGCCGTAGGTACATGGGACGAATTACTGAATTACTCTTTATACGAGTAATTCAGTAATTCGTCCCATAGTCATATACCCAGGGAAGGACATGGATGTTTGTATCCCGAAATTCCCACTAAAAAAAATACTGTCTGTTTGTCTGCTTGTACTGGACGGATTCGAATGAAACTTTTTGTTATATAGCTGTTAAGCCTGGGCAACATATAGGGTGTAATTGATTTTGGAAAATAGAACACCTGAGGCTGATGCAGATCCATAATGGTTCGGCTAAACTATAAGAAATATAAAAAAGACGCCTTAGCAAAAGTTGTTTAGCCTGACGAGCATTTTCCAGAGTCATAAAGTCCACGCAAACGACGTCGCGGGCTTCTGCTAGTATAAAATAAAACAAATTAATAGATATATCAATTAGTTCTGCTACAACAAATTAGCAAAAAGGTCCGCGTGGATGTTTTTTTTTTTCGACTAGTTATACTAATTAGACTAGTTACTTTTTTTTCCTATTTGAGATACATAAATCAGTCATGAGTCAGTTATCAATGTATTCTTCTTCTTTTTGTCGTGTGTGTATGTGTGACTAACACTAGTGTCAGAGTTTTTAAACCGCCTTATAGGCCTCTGACATGGTTTTAGGTAACGACCAATGTCAAAGACAGTGACCGGGACCGACGGCTTAACGTGCCCTCCGAAGCACGGATCATCTTACTTATCAGACAATCAGGCGATCAGCCTACAATGTCCTAACCAACTAGGACAACAACACAAAGTCGTTGCCCCCGCCGGGAATCGAACCCGCACCTCCGGGTATGAGCCGAACGCTCTAACTACACCACGGAGGCAGATATATTAATGTATCTATGTCTATTACACCTTCAGTAAGAAATCTATGATCTCACCACATACAGGGTTACATTTTAAACACCGACAACACTTTTAGTGCAAGTTCAGTCCGTGAAAGTGAACTACTTTCCAAAACTATTACCAAAAAACGAAAAATATTTGACGTCCCAAACAAAAAATAAAAGTACAAAGTACAAGAGTAGCCAAATGTAAATTCTATCGGAAAACGAGATTATTTATCGATTTTCAATATATTTTTTATAGAAAACAGTTTAGTGTTATGAACTGAACAAAAATTAAATATCAACTATTTACAAGTATTAGTATAACTTTAAATTGGTTTTAGTGAAGTAAAGTAGTTAAGTATGTAGGTTTAACTGGATTCTGTTTCCTGCTCTATGTATATTGTACCCACTCTTTACCCTGTGTTGTAAATTGTCCTTTTAATTCAAGGTTGACTGGAAGAGATCCCTATCTGGGATAAGTCCGCCTTTGTACTGTTTTCTACTTCTAACTTGTATTTTTGTGTCTTGTGTTTATGTACAATAAAGATTTAACAAACAGACAAACAAACAAAGAACCTGTATTAATATTTATTTTCACAAAAAAGTACATAAAATGATTGATTTAACTTAAATCTAAATAACCTACTTTAATTAAAATAAAACTATAAACTTGAATATATCTAATTAAAAATAAAATATTATATTAAATAAAAAATAGACCCCAGATCGCTACGGTTGCAGGGCAGAGTACCTAAGAGACTGGCGGCATTGCTTCGTTGTATGGCCAGACTTAATCTTTATAATACCATACCATAACACAAACTTTTTGATAAACAAAAAAGCATTATCGCGTGAAAGTAAATAAATATTGTATGGAATATTATTCTGAAAGAAAAAACGTAAAATGTGCCAGCTGCTTCTCTTCCCGCGCAGATCGTAAGAACCGATCGAGGGAATGGGCGAGATTTGAATCATGGTAATAGGCGATGCGGCTAGCAACCCATCAATATTTTGATTCCTTTTCCATCTTAACGCCCACCATAAAGCTAAGCGTGGCCTTTGGACCTTATGGCCCTGGGCTCTGTTTACCCCGTCAGAGATAAAGACATGAAAATGTATCTGTATATTATTCTGGACTATAAGTTTTCATGGCTGTCAGATACCGCTAAATAAAGTGTTGGAAACTGAGTAAGTAGGTACATACCTCTTTCTCTTATTTTACAGCTAAAGTCTTTACATATATAACATTACCAAAAAAACCGGCCAAGTGCGAGTCGGACTCGCGCACCGAGGGTTCCGTACAAACGAGATTTTGGTATGAATTTCAATTTAATACCTCTACGCGTTTATGAGGAAATGGGTAGTAAGTTTAAAATTATTAAAAAAAAATATATTATGTGATGTAACTAAAAATTTATGGTTTTCGTAATTTTTCCTTTATCTATGCTATAAGACGTTGCTTCGTACCAAATTTCAAGATTCTGAGTTCACGGGAAGCACCCTGTAGGTTTTGATTCCCTTGCAAGTGTCGAAAATTTGCGGCATAAACGGCTGTACCTTTTGATTGCGTTGGCTTAGAAGTTTGATTTTTTCACAGCTTCAAGGGACAGTAGACCTGAGTAATTGATATAAATTTCAGCTTCATACCTCCACGCGTTCCTGAGAAAAAGGGTCTTGACAGACGGACGGACGGACGGACAGACGGACAACAAAGTGATCCTATAAGGGTTCCGTTTTTTCCTTTTGAGGTACGGAACCCTAAAAATGATGTTGGCGACGCAAATTAAAAAAAAGCGGCCAAGTGCAAGTCGGACTCGCCCATGAAAGGTAACATAATACAAGCCAGTAACATAACTACAGCAAGTAACATAATACAAGTCTTGTAGTATGTTTTTTATATTTTTTTAATTTAGTTGATTGAATGAAAGGTAATTAGCCTATGATTTATGACGTATTAAAAAAACTACTTACTAGATCTCTTTTAGTTTCGTCATTCTCTAATTTTAGACGTTACAGGGGGGGGACATACATTTTTCCACTTTGGAAGTGTCTCCCGCGTAAACTATTCAGTTTAGAAAAAAATGATATTAGAAACCTCAATATTATTTTTGAAGACCTATTCATAGATATCCCACAAGTATGGGTTTGATGAAAATATTTTTTTTAATTTCCGTTTTAAGTATGGGGAACCCAAAAAAAATTTATGGTTATTTTTTCTATTTTTGTGTGAAAATCTTAATGCGGTTTACAGAATACATCTACTTACCAAGTTTCAACAGTATAGTTCTTATAGTTTCGGAAAAAAGTGGCTGTGACTTAAGGACGGACAGACAGACAGACAGACATGACGAATCTATAAGGGTTCCGTTTTTGCCATTTGGCTACGAAACCCTAAAAAACACATAGACACGTGAAACTTACAACACCTGCATCGGAGATTAAAAAATACATTTAAAAACTTTTTCTAATCTAAAATTAACTTCACCCCCAAGTCAGCTGATTTTGATAAAATTTCTACAGGATCACCTCCGAAGTGTACTCTTCCGAATAAAAAACAATTTTGAAAAAAAATGGTGAACATACATAAAAAATATACATTCAAACATAGAACCTCCTCCATTTTGAAATCGTTTAAACACAAACCTAAAAATAGGTTCCAGAGTGCTCACGATATTCTACAATATAATATTTCAAAGATCCGTACAATACATAATTATATGACCTTGTCACGAGTACATCGATTCACGTGTACTGCAAAGAGTTAGGTACAAAAGGCGTATTTACCGTTTTAGTTCAAAATAGAATCCAGTTGAATAAATATATTTTTAAACACTTTTTAGGGTTCCCTACCCAAAGAGTAAAAACGGACCCTATTACTAAGACTTCGCTGTCTGTCTGTCTGTCAAGAACCGCGATAGCTAGACAGTTGAAATTTTTACAAATTATGTGTTTCTGTTAATACTAAAAACAATAAAATAAATATTTAAGGGGGGTTCCTATACAACAAACGCGATTTTTCTTTAAATTCTGATGTAAATTATGTATTACAATACCTAATTACCGAGTGAATGTTTACAGTGACTTTGTAAACTCAATAGAAATTATCAAGATACTGATAAGATTACATTCCCTATGAAATGTACAAATATCTTCAAGTTCAATTGTATGTTTGCTTACTTTGATAGGATCGATAAAAAAAAAACTCCTACAGATATTGACCAAAATATGTTAAGATTTGACTTCACTGAAAATCTGATATTTTTATTTTACAATAACAAATCGTATTTGCATTGTAGATTTACTTACGATGTACAAAAAACAAAAGTAAAAACCGGCCAAGTGTGAGTCGAACTTGCGCACGAAGAGTTCCGTACTATTACTTATAAAAATCACGTTTGTTGTATGGGAGCCCACATTTTATTCTGTTATTAGTATTTGTTGTTATAGCAGCAACAGAAATACATCATCTGTCAAAATTTCAAATGTCTTGCTATCACCGTTCATGAGAAACAGCCTGGTGACAGATAAACGGACAGACGGACAGCGGAGTCTAAGTAATAGGATCCCGTTTTTTACCCTTTGGATTCGGAACCCTAAAAGTAAAGTCAATGATTTACCTTTAATTAAAAACAAAACACAATCAATTATATAAAAAATGCGCTGCTGGGACCCGGGAATGCGAGTTTGTTCTAAAAATAAAATAAAAAACTTTATGAATTTGTTTTTAAATGTTCGTCAGTCTAAGGTTCGCGCATTTCATATATTTATCAAAAGTATATCTTCACAGTGTGTTCTGGTTTTATTTGAAATAAAATCTTCGGGTCTTCCCTTTATAAATTCTGTCTGTCTCAGTCATTAGCCGTGTACACTGCCTTGTAGTATAGATCTACGTATAAAGCCAAGATTCAGAATATACAAGTAGTGGTATAGAGGAATTGTTTATCATTAGTGATTGATACTGTTGTGAGATGGTGCGTATTGGACTATGCAGTTTGCTCATCCTGTTACTCTATGGTAAGCTATTTTTAACCGACTTATAAAAAAGAGGAGGTTATCCATTAGTTTTTTTTATGTCTGTTTACTGCGATTATTATAGGAAACCTAGACCAATATGGAAAATTCTTTCTTGTTTGAAAGGGCATAGTTGTCAGGTGGCGACATATAAATTTTAGGGGTCGAAGTCGGTTTTTAGTTTTCAAAAATTATAAATAATATACTTTGTAAGTACCTATTTATAACGTGTAACTAAATATACTGAAACTATTTTATGGGTTAATTCAGTCCGTGATTAACAACTTCACCCAAGGAATATATGGCGAAAAATAGACTTTTTTGCTTCCCATACAAATTTCGATGAGCTGATCGGTCAACTTGTATGGGAGGCCAAAAAGTATTTTTCATATTTTGATACGTGTTCTTTGGGGAAAGTTGTCTAGTATCATCGACTAAACACAGTATAAAATACAGTATAATTTTTATCTATCGCAGGTTGACTGGAAGAGATCCCTACATGGGATAAGTCCGCCTTTGTATATTTGCTCTTTCGTAAGCTGTTTTTGTATATGTATTTGTTTTGGTACAATAAAGTTATTACAAACAAACAAACAAACAAAATACTTTTATTATCTCTGAAAAAAAAGTACATACAAATTTCATCAATATATGAAAGAAATCAATCAAAAATACCACCCCAAATTGTACCCGGTGCAAAGGCACCATTATGCTTGCCGCATTTCCTCTTTGAATTGCTATGGTTTGTTAGACCTTATATAAAAATATTTAAAGAAAATTGGCTGTCAATAATACGATCTCGAATCAGCTGATCAGGCACCTAGGGAAGTATGTTTTTTCTTATATCGCTTTAAATTCTTTGGGAAAGGTTTTCAGTAACAATACAAGTATATATATGTCACCGTTTAAATAGTTTTAATAATATTGTTGCCATTGTAACAATAAATCCTAATAATAACCGGGCAAGTGGGAGTTGCAGTTGCGCACAAAGGGTTCCATACTATTATCTATAAAAGAATCACGTTTTGGGGTCCCGTTTTTATCCTTTGGTTACAGAACCCTAAAAAAAAGAAGGTAAGTTTACAAATTTTAATTGAAAATAAGAACACAATATTATTGAAATTATTTGAAAGGTGGCAGATACTGATTAACTTACTGAAAAACTTTCACAAGAAGGTTAAAGCTGTAAGAATTTAATTATTCCCTTAGTTGCCTTATTTTTACGGCCTTGGATAATCTTTTATCACTCGTGCGTCTGTCTGTCAGTCTGTCACAGCCAATTTGCTCGGACTACTGCACCAAATCAGGTGAAATTTGGTAGGATGGTGTAATCCTATGACTCAAACACAGGTGTGTAAAGTATTTTTTTTGAAGTGAAATCTTCTTTAGCGGCGTTGTGCACTTTTTTTGGAATGGGTAAAAAATCTAAAACTCGCGTCAGGACACGTGACCCTGATCGAAAATTCGTAAGACGGCGCAGGGCGCTTGCGCGAATGTTCGTGTGTGTTTATGTTACAGCGTGCTAATAAAATGTCATGTTTGTGTACGATAGCCCAATAAATAAATATTGTATTCTACCACATAAATGAGAGTACTTTTATACTGATAATTAAAGCAATTCGTGCAAAATTATTCCCTAACCATTCCAAAATATCAAAAATGCACAACGTTAATATTCAAGTTTTCACTTCTGCCGGCACTCCCAGAGTGCAACCCGTCGTTGTTTTTATATTGGTCATTTTCGAGGGACAAATTAGAAGATTTAAAAATATAGTTTTGCAAATGATGAATTAAAAGAAAGGGCTCTTTATGACGATCCTTAATTAATTGAAAATGAAGTGGTAAACTCAATATAATACGTTAACTTACAGAAAACAGTTCACTAAAATATCACTAGATAGCGCTAGTAGTAGTTAACTCTAGCATTGTACGGGACCCTCTCCACGCGAATTCAACTCGCACTTGGCCAGTTTATTTAATAATCTAACCGATGGGCCATAAGTATTTTTCCATTGACAAATTACACTGACTGAGCTAGCCCCAAAGTAAGTTCGAGACTTGTGTTATGGGATACTAACTCAACGATACCATATTTCATAATAAATACATATATAAACAAACATCCAAGACCCAGGACAATTTGAAAAAGGCCATTTTCCAACTTGCCCTGACCGGGGATCGAACCCGGGACCTCTGGGTGGCGGACTAGCATGACGACCACTACGCCACGGAGGTCGTCGTCATAAATCAGTTTCTTATGCCGCGGGGTCAATGGCAACTACGCATTTTCGCTAAATATTGTGAAATACAAAAAATTATATACTAGGAGACTATATAGACTTTTTCTACTTCTTGTACCGGTTTATATTTCAATTTTACGAAGTCAAAGGTCGGCGGGATCGACAGCTCGTAAACTATCCAGGACGTAAATGTATTGACGTCATTTACTTGAGATGAATCCGACACCAGTGTTGGCAACTTAGCTATACACGAAGATTTAAAAAAAAACATTTTATGTACAAGCTTTTATTGTCAAGCCAAAGTACTTATTAAGACAAGTTTAAGCCCAAACTACTTTCGGTTCGGTCATCTACTAAGCCACGATGCGTTCTTTAAAACAATAATGGAAGGAAAAGTAGAAGGAACGAGAGGAGTAGGAAAACCCAGAAAAAAATTTATAGACCAAGTAAAAGAAAAATTAAACGTAAAAACATATAAAGAGGTTAAGAACTTAGCGGAAGGAAGAGAGACATGGAAAGCACTCCACCGACAAGAGCCCAGCTCTTAAATATAAGAAGAAGCCCAAACTAGATAGAGATGCGTTGTTTTATTAATGAGTTCCATCAATCACTTTCTCCATCCGTGATCAGACCTTAGACGTCTACCTTAAAGTCCTCGTCAAGAAAAATCAAAGGAGTCCTATTAGATGAGTTTATGTTGAGTAATAACTAAGTTCCGTGGAATATCATCTGGTTTCATCTTCAGAATAGCTGATTGAATCCATAATCTATAAGTACATTTAATAAAACAGTAAAAAAAGTGTGTCTGTACATTAAATATATTTCCAAAAAAAATATTGGGGGGGATGAAGACGTAGTAATAGAGGAAGAATTTAAAAAAAAAAAGTCTGTCTGTTTGTCTGTTTGTCTGTTTGTCTGTATGTCTGTTTGTCTGTTTGTCTGTTTGTACACGCTAATCTCCGGAAATACTGGACGGATTCGAATGAAACTTTTTTTGTTATATAGCTATTAAGCCTGGGCAACATATAGGGTATAAATGATTTTGGAAAATGGAACGCCTGATGCAGAACCATAATGGTCCAGCTAAACTATAAGAGATATAAAAATGCCGCCTTAGTAAAAGTTGTTTAGCCTGATGAGCATTTTCCAGAGACATAAAGTCCACGCGAACGAAGTCGCGGGCTTCGGCTAGTATATTATATTGTCATCCGACTTACACAAGTATGCAAAATTTCAGACTGTTTGAAAATTAAGTTTCAAGATTTTACCTCAACTACATACTTACTACAAGATTAATTGCAAGTTAAATAAAAGCTTGTAACAAATTATTCTTCAAGTCAACGGTTTCAATTGGCACATAGAAAAGACGTAGGACGCGGACGGGGCGCAGACATCTGGGGGCACGGCAGTGCCCCCACCAAGTCGAGCAAAAAAGCGTCACGGCCGTACCATCCTTTTCTCGAAGCAATTCAGACCATTTTCGACCCCCTGTAACTTCGTTGTGGATAAAACTAGAAGACTGAAATTTTCAGTAACCATGCAGGCATTGTAAAGACACGGTATATTTTAAATTTCATTCAATTTGAACCAGTATTTTAAGAATTATAACGGGTCAAATTTCTTAATTTTGTCACTCACTGACTCACCGATCATCAAAATTCTAAGGCACTTCTAGCAGACCTAGAAGCTTCAAATTTGGAATATAAGTAGTGTTTGGTGTATGAATCAAGGAAAAACTAAAAAATCTAGAAAAGACCGCAAAGAAAATTAAGCCCATACAGCCAAGTCTTCAGTAAAATTTTTCAATATTGGCTTTATTCGGAACGATGTTTTACGGCAGTTATTATTATTGCGTGCGAAGCCGCGGGTTTAAGTTAGTCCCATAAAAATATAGGCGCATGGTAGTGCCCCTGCCAAATCGAGCAAAAAATGGGTATTCCCGTCATGAAAACACGTGTAAATTAAATTATTTAATGCAAAAAACGTACCTACGTGCGTATTCGTACTTATTACGAGTGCGTAAGGTTGTAAATTAATTATTATACCACGCGCTGCGATGCTAGCGAGTGAGCGCGGGCCGTTACTACGCGCTGCGCGGTGCGATATACATATATACAATAAGTAGAAGGTACCGAAAAGGAAAAAAGTAGAACTGTCCACAAAATACAAAAAGAAATGAGATCCCTACAAAAACAATACTTGTCAAAAAAACCAAGTCTCGCAACTCAGTTGTTCTGCGGTAAAAAGTTGTGAGATCCATGTAATACCAAGTCGGTTATTAATTTATTCAGTCTCTACTTAAGCGACTTTCTGTCTTAATACGTCCAATCTCTAAGACCACGATCGTGGTCCATAACAATTGAAAATCAATTGTGTCTGGAATCTCCGTACTCGAAGCATTACGTTGTTACGTAATAATTAATAGCATCTTATAGTGACGCATATCAATATTAAAATTCTTTAATGTTTTATATAAATATATTGAGACTTGGCCATCGCCTGAAAACACGTGTAAATTCAATCGCCTGAAAACACATGTAAATTCAATTATTTAGTGCGATGGCCAAGTCTCGATATATTTATATAAAACATTAAAGAATTTTAATATTGATATGCGTCACTATAAGATGCTGTTAATTATTACGTAACAACTTAATGCTTCGAGTACGGAGATTCCAGACACAATTGATTTTCAATTGTTATGGACCACGATCGTGGTCTTAGAGTCTGGACGTATTAAGACAGAAAGTCGCTTAAGTAGAGACTGAATAAATTAATAACCGACTTGGTATTACATGGATCTCACAACTTTTTACCGCAGAACAACTGAGTTGCGAGACTTGGTTTTTTTGACAAGTATTGTTTTTGTAGGGATTTTTCTTTTCCGCGACGGCAAGCGACGGTTTCATACAAAATGTATAGAAACGTCGCAAAGCAGAACACACAGAAAAGACGCGCGCCCCTTCCTTGCCCTGTCCTTTCTGTGTGTTCTGCCCGCAACGACATATGTCTGCGCCCCGTCCGGTGCCCTGTCCTTTTTGTGTGTTCTGCCCGCAACGACATATGTCAGCGCCGCGTCCGTTGCCCTGTCTTTTCTGTGTGTTCTGCCCGCAACGACATATGTCTGCGCCCCGTCCGCGACGCACGTCTTTTCTATGTGTTCTGCGACTTAAATTGATTGTAACCGACTTCCAAAAAAGGGGGAGGTTATCAATTGAGGCAATAAAGTCAGCTTTCAAATAAAAAAGCTGCATTAAAATTGGCCCATTCGTTTAGACGCTATACGATGCCACGATACACAGACACCTCAAACGGGATTTTTGCTTTTTTTGTCGGGGGTTAAAAATATTTATTTTTAATTCAATTCCATTCTTTGCATTTGCTTAGTAAGAGTTTTTTTACAGTATGGTCTTATATATAAATACAGTCCTTCTTGTTAACCTTTTCAGGTAGTTTTTTTAATTATATATCTTATTTCTTGTATTTTATTCTTGAGTTTTCGTGCGTTTTTCTTTCACGCAGAATATGGTCGCTAATTTCGTCGCGCCTGTCGCTATTCGTTTTGGCTCAGCAGTTTAGGATGCGGACCGCTAGAAAGAGTGTTACGGGTTCAAATCCCACTCGGTGACTTACTTTTGTTTTCTTTTTTATGTTCAAGTTTATATATAATTTTTATTTTGAATTGTTTTTAGACAAGTTAAAAAAATGTAGTTAATGTTTGAGATGTAACTGAGCAAAGCTCGGTCGCCCAGGTACTATAGTACTAAGTAAAGTTTGCTGCCTCAAGACCACATAAGGCATTATCTATTTTTGGACCACTTCTCATGCCTTAGCAAGTTTTTGCTGGTACACTAAAGTTGCATGATCATAATTTTAATCAACTCCATACTAACTTACATTTTTTACACTGTTAGCATGCCTATTTAAAGTAAATTTAATTCTAAATTAATACTTAACTAAATGTAAGTATAATTAATTATTAAAGATCCTGTCTAGTAGATGTATTCTACTAGACAGGTTTCTGCGCCAAAAACACGTCCTTTTGAATTTATGACTTTCGGACGGTTCAGACAGGTGAAAAAAAGTGTAATATAAGTATTCAACAATGATTACAACAATTTCAACAAATTACTATTGTATACTAAAACTAAAAAAAAATGTAAGCAGTATGTTATTTAACAAAAATTAGATACAGCGCCATCTGCCAGCTATAGCTCACTTCCACAAGCAAGTGTCTATGCTCTTAGTTTGCTTTGTATTGTATTTGATTTGTGGTTGATCCGGTAGATGGCGTAAACTGTAAAGTGACACTTCATTGAAGTGTAAAAATCTAGATCGAGAATCGGACAGGCGATATTCGGCTGCGTTTTTCTTCACTCCTCCCCAGTACCCTCAAAGATTCCTGTGAATACAATAACAGCGTACAATAATGTACTACGAAAGTTACTTCGTTCAAACCAAGTGTTCCATTAAAATATCATTATTTATTATTTATCACTAAAAACCCTCCCGCATTTTTATTATACTTTTGATTTACCCAGGATTACCCTCGCAGTTAAGACGAATCTAAACACAATTCTCATATAATTAAAGGCGTCATCAACCTCATCATCATATCAGCCACAGGAATTCAACTAATGGACATAGGCCTCCCCCAAGGATTTCCAAAACGACCGATCGGAAGCGGCCTGCACCCAGCGCCTTCCTGCAACCTGGCACAGGTCGTGTGACCGTCTAGTAGGTGGGTGTCCTACCTGGTGTGACTGCAGAGCATGCCAAAGAAATATAGATACGCTGAATACGTCCTGTCAAAAACATTAACTCTCATTCTGGCGCAGTCAGTTAAAAAAAAAACCCGCTGTCAAACCACAAATTTGTAGACAAATTAAGAAAATTGACCATCCGTACATAATTGGCTTTACATTATTAATGAGATAGGCGTTTTTTAGTACATATTAAATCGTCACAAAATGCTAATAGTCATGGCTCCTTGTTAAATGATCAAATTAAATAAAGTACAGATAGGAAATCTCGGCCCTATTTACCGAGATTGTTAAGAGATATTTACCGAGATCGTGGCAAAAATCGAATGACATTTCGAAGGATTAACGAGATTATACCTCGGTAAATATGGCCCTGATCTCGCGAAATTAATGAGGTTAATCTCGATTAATATGCCTGACATAATTAACTAAATTAATCTCGGTAAATATGGCCGAAATTTGACAGATAAACTTTAATAATCTTGGTCTTTATGGCCAAGATCTTGCGAGAACAATACTGTATTTAAAGCCTACTAAGGGACCACAGTCTAACCTCCAAAACCCAAAGGGTAAACCAGAACCAATCCTATTGTAGTTTGATTATCACACGCAGGCCTGTGTATCACTATGCGCGCGGCGACCATTTTGGAGTGGTAAATTCAGTGACATGAATTGTTTGCCTAGAGTAATAAGAATGAAATTAGCTTGCTATGAACTTCTAGGTATCTAAACAAAAAGGTGCCGAGTTTTGACGCGAGATGGGTACCTAGATATTTCGTTTAATTCCTTTGCTGTCTTTGATTGGCATTCGGGACCTACAGTTTATACGTGCCTTCTGAAACACGGAATAATCGGATTCAAGCCTGCAATATCCTAACCAGACTGGAAACAACTTTTCACAAAGTATATGCTTGCACGTGGGGTTCGAACCCATGACCGTTTAGATCACAAGATTCACAAGGCGACCGCCTTGACGACTGGACCACGGAGGCAGCTATAAAAGTCCGTAAGGTCCGAAAAGGGACTTCGTTCAAAAAAAAAACAAATTCACTAATCTCTCAATACTGATCTTTACAATTTAGGATCTTGCGAAAACACGATTAAGAGAATAAAGCAAAGCTTTATTAATACAAAACAAAAATAAACAATTCAAAGTTTAATTCCAGATCCACACCCCCAATTTAGCTGGTAAAACGTACAGAAGGACTTCTGTAGAGTTATTGTTTTGTACCAATTGTATGTAAACAGGTTTCCACGGCAGACAATGAGAGCAAAACTGTCGCGTGATCTAAAGCAGTGCAAGCGACGTCACTATTGTATCATTATCAGAATCAGGTTGATTTCAGCGATTATACTAGTTAGTACCTACTCGTACTCACTTTCTAGACAAGCAGAAGCATCTTTATTCCTAATTTCGTAGTAAAAAATAAGTAAATTTAAATTCAAACTATACAAACTAATTAAAATTTAAATTAAAACTAAAGATTACAAATTTTGTAGTCCCACTAAAATATTACACCTCGGCAACGTGGCCAAAAGGCTGGCAGTGTTGCCACGTTGTATTACAATGCAGATTCTTTGAGCCAGATAGTTACCAGCCCTTTGGTCACGGGATACCTTGAATAAACGTTTAGAAATTTTAAATAAACTATGGGCGGAAGGGGACGGACCAAAAGTTTATACCTCAAAAGGCTTAAATATGAAACTTTTAAATATAGCAGAAACCATGTCAGAGGTCTTCAAGGCGGTTAGAAAACTCTGACACTAGTGTTAGTCACTAACACACACGATAAGAAGAAGAATATAGCAGAAGCTTTATTTAAAAGTTTTTTTTAATCAACACTGACGTAAGACACGGACATTATCATACTTAGTGAATAATTACAGTTATCAGTAGTAGAACATGTCAGCAGTTATAGCTGACTCTATACGTGAGTAACCCGTTTACTAAATATAAAAATAATTTTAGAAAGCATAAAAATAGAATCACGTTTGCTATATGAAATTCCCACATAAATATTTATTTTATTCTGTTTACTATTTTTCGTTACAGTGGCGAGAGAAACACATAATTTGCGAAAATTTCAACTGTCTAGCTATCACGGTTCATGAGTGAGAGGCAGACAGAGTCTTAGTAACAGGGTCCTGTTTTTGGACTTTGTTTTTATTCAAAGTCAAAGTCAAATTCAAAGTCAAAGTCAAAGTCAAAGTCGAAGTCGAAGTCGAAGTCGAAGTCGAAGTCGAAGTCGAAGTCGAAGTCGAAGTCGAAGTCGAAGTCGAAGTCGAAGTCGAAGTCGAAGTCGAAGTCGAAGTCGAAGTCGAAGTCGAAGTCGAAGTCGAAGTCGAAGTCGAAGTCGAAGTCGAAGTCGAAGTCGAAGTCGAAGTCGAAGTCGAAGTCGAAGTCGAAGTCGAAGTCGAAGTCGAAGTCGAAGTCGAAGTCAAAGTCAAAGTCAAAGTCAAATGTTTTTATTCAATGTAGGATATTTTATCTCTTATTGAAGGTAATTTTTTAAAATAAATATTATTTTCGTTCAAAAGCTAAAAACTACTAGCATTTCGGAACGACCACTGCTGGGAAGATTACACCGAAAGAAACCCAGTTCAGTATTCGGTCTGACCTTTGGGTACGGAACCCTAATCATGATAAAATGTCAGATTAAAGGATGTTCTTTAATCTGAGGATACAAGTTTAAACTGATTTTAGGATCATCTCAATTAAATTTATACCTCTTCAATTGTTTATCGACCTGTCCATATATGTACCCGAGGCTTTTGAACTTATAAAAAAAAGAAACTTAGTCATGTCCATCCATTATAACAAAATTTTGAATCAAAATACCCAACTCACGATTTACTCATTATTTTTGCAGTCAATGACCAGGCACGTATTTAAGACCTTTTACGTCACTACACAAAAAGAGTATTATGTGCTCATCATCATCTGGGGTCCCCATTATCTGGGGTCGGCGCAGTATGTCTTCTCCTTCCACAGTCCTCTGTTTCCCGTCATACTAATATGTAAGTAAATTAACTATAGGTATAATTACTGCGCGCATCTAATTTCAAATTATTTTTTTCCTCCACCCAAAGGTTGGCTGGAAGAGATTGCATTTATAGCGATAAGTCCGCCTTTGTGCCTATATTGTTTCTTGTTGTTGTTGTCATTTTTTATGTATATCATGGTGCAATAAAGTTAATTTGTATTGTATTGTATACTAACATCTACTCCTATTACCCCATATCTTGCCTTACGCATTCCATCCACCTCTTTTTTGGTCTTTCCCTTCCCCTATTTCCATTAACTTTCATATTTAATGTTCTTTCTATTCCGTGTTGATCCTCTCTTTTCATTACATGTCTAAACTATTCTAGTTTTTAGTATTTATTGTGCCAAAAAACAAAAAAAAAGTACAAAAAATTCGAAACAGCAAATATACAAAGGCGGACTTATCCCATGTAGGGATCTCTTCCAGTCAACCTGCGATAGGTTGAGAGGACATTTACTCAATTAAAAGGTAGAAGTAAGTACGAACAGAGTTTGTCAAAACACAATCCTAAAGAAATCTTTAGTAACCAAGTCTAAAGGCATACTTAGGCGGTGCAAGTGTTTTGCCTCTTGCAAACAATTAAGTTGAAACAATAGTTAACAAAGAAAACTATAGTAAACTATAAATAAACGTTAAACTTAACTATAATGATTATATATAAATTAAAACTAAATTATGTTAAAACTAAATAGAATCAAAAATTCCGCCTCGGATAGTTCCAAAGTAGTACAGTTTAATTTAGTATATATTAATTTGTAAAATCCACTGTATATATATTTTTTAATTTATAAAGATGGTATCGTACTGTTAACAAAGTTAAGTATAAACGAACCGTCAGCCATACAAATCATTTGCTTCAATAAAATGGTGTGCAACAGGGAAGAAACCTGGAACGTCTAAATGGCCCTAATTAGGGCTAAGACTCCCGTACTTAAGTTGTTGTGTGATCTTAACCCCCCACAAATAAAAGGAGTATTATAAGTTGGACTGTCTGTGTGACTGTGGTATCGTAAAACTCTAACGGAAAAGACAGATTCCGATGCGATTTTTTTAAAGCCTTATCTTGGTATGTTTGATAAAAATCATTTTTCCCGTTTAAAAAGTTATTGATGGTTAACAGTTAGGGCTTTCTCTAGCAAAGAATACATGGCGCTACGGATATCAAGTCGTATCGTTAGTTACGCTTCTTATCTCTAGATGGCGTTCTTGACAGTCGGGGATTTTTTAATTTGCCTAGCAAGTAAACTTTTCAAGCGGTAGCCAAGCGATTTAAGAGTCCCCCGACCCTAGACCAAAATACAACTTTCCATACAAACGTAGTCTACGTTTTATTTCAAAACGACATGGCCGATTTTGACAAAATTTTGTAATTTCAAAGATATTGCAATTATCTAGGTTTATAACTGGTTTCCCATGCTGGTCTGGGAGAAACGAAAAAACTTAGAATGTACCAGCTGCTTCTCTTCCCGCGCAGATCGTAAAAGCCGATCGAGGGAATGGGCAAAAATGCAAATCATTTTAACAGGCGATGCGGCTAGCAATAGCAACCAGTCAATGTATTGATTGCTTTTCCATCTTCTCGCCCACCATGACGCTAAAAGTGGCTTTTGGGTCTTGCGGCCCTGGGCTCTGCATAGAGCCGCAAGACCCAAAATGCTCTGTCTGCCCCATTAGATAAAAAGACGTGATAGTATGTATGTATGTATGTATAACTGGTTTCCAACGGTAAAAATATGAACTTGAAATAGAATATAGTGTTATTTATCATTTTTGACCATCAGTATGGGAAACTACTAAATCGTTATATTTTCTTTCCAGTTCATAATTTTACTGTGGGAAACCAGTTATAAACCTAGATAATTGCAATTTCTTTACAATTACCAATTTTTACCGGAATCTGACATGTGGTTTCAAAATTAAACGTAGACTACGTTTGTATGGAGAAGTCTAGGGTCGGGATGTGTGTAAGGCACAAGTTCAATCTTCACTGTTTATCTCAACAGGTACAAATTGTGCCTTTTATCACCTTCACGTACACTAATACGCCAAATATGGCCTTTGGGGTTTTGATTCTGTCTACACTGGTAAATTTAAAAACTCTGTCATCATCATCTTCATCAGTTTTTTTTTGTCTCCACGGTAGGAGCCTTTCGGTACTACTAAAGCCATATGTGGTTAGAGCAGCCAGAGGACTTGGCCTACACTCTCCGCGCTGGCCAGACGGGTTTAAGAGGTTTCATGATGTTTAAGCTGATTTTAGCTTGTATTTCCTAAGTCGCCTTCTATATTTCATCATCATCATCATCATCATTTCAGCCGCACAACGTCCACTGCTGGACATAGGCCTCTCCCAAAGATTTCCAAAATGACTTCTATAATTTAATGGTAAGGAAATCCTACATGTGCGATTCCGACTCGCACTTGGCTGGTTATTTACACATTCGTACCAGCTTTTCTTTGGCCTCCCTTAATTTTTAACCACCGACAAAAAAGAGAGGTGTGTCAGTGTAAGTGTCAGTGGCATCGTAGCACTTAAACGAAGGGCCGATTTTATTGCGTTTTTTTAAACCCACTTTATCGAGATGGTTCTTAGCTATGTTCGATGGAAATCGGTTTAATGATATAAAGTTATGAGGAGCAAACTCTTAAAAGCCAGGTTTTAAAAAAAAATCTGGCAATTTAACTTGTGTATAGGTACTTACTACCTCAAATACTGTATTGTTTATTACAAAGTGGTACATAATGAGCTGAACATAGTTATATAGTTATATTTCCTACATAGTTAGCGGAGAACAATCCCATTCAGAAGTCAGTCACGTTATGCATATGTAAATTGATGTAGGTACCTACTAAATAGTAGGTACTCATATTGTTTACTAGCCGAAGCCCGCGACTTCGTTCGCATGGGCTTTATGTCTCCGGAAAATGCAAAGAAAACAACTTTTTCTAAGGCGTCATTTTGACGTGATAACGTCTTTAAAATCGTTTTAGTCGGGTGACATGTTCAGAAACTTGTGTCACACCAAAACCTCACGAGCGCGATCGCAGGTATAACGAGAGAGAGACGGACCGATCACCCGTCTCATCTCGAGCGCTGCCAGTCATTCCGTGAAACGACGTTATCACGTAAACATTTCGATCGTAAACCTACTTTACAAACAACCAATTTTTTTTATATTTCATAAAGTTTAGCTGGACCATTATGGTGCTGCATTACGTGTTCCATTTACAATACCCTATATGTTGCCCGGGCATAACAGTTATATAACAAAAAAGTTTCATTCGAATCCGTCCAGTATTTCCGGAGATTAGCGTGTACAAACAGACAAACAGACAGACTTAAAAAATTCTTACTCTATTACTATGTCGATCGCCCCCAATATTTTTTTGGAAATATATTTAATGTACAGACACACTTTTTTTACTGTTTTATTATACACGTATGTAATAGATTTGTATAGATTATTATAACAGACTGAACTGACAAAATTATATAGTTAACCTGTTGTTAGTGCAAAAGAATGCATGTCGACCGGATTCCTGGTCTGTGAACAGACGACAGGTTAAACAATTATATACATACATACTATCATGTCTTTATCCCTAATGGGGCAGACAGAGCATTTTGGGTCTTGCGGTTCTATGCAGACAGAGTCCAGGGCCGCAAGACCCAAAAGCCACTTTTAGCGTCATGGTGGGCGAGAAGATGGAAAAGCAATCAATACAGTGATGGGTTGCTAGCCGCATCACCTGTTAACATGATTTGCATTTTCGCCCATTCCCTAGATCGGCTTTTATGATCTGCGCGGAAAGAGAAGCAGCTGGTACATTCAAAGTTTTTTCTTTTCTCCCTGACCAGCATGAAAAAGTTAAAAGTAGAAGATAACAGTATGAGAGGTAGTAGATGAGTCAAAATGATGAGGAAGGAATGTGTAAAAAATAAATAAGCAGCCAAGTGCGAGTCGGACTCGCCCATGAAGGGTTCCGTAGTAGTATTTTTTTTTTAATTTTTATATTTGAGTTGATTGAATGAAAGGTAAATTGCAGTTTATGACATATTAAAAAAAAAACTTCTTACTAGATCTTGTTCAAACCAATTTTCGCTGGTAGTTTTCATGGTAATGAACATCATATATTTTTTTTAGTTTTATCATTCTCTTATTTTAGAAGTTACGGGGGGGGGGACACACTTTTTTCCACTTTGGAAGTGTCTCTCGCGCAAAGTATTCGGTTTAGAATAAAATGATATTAGAAACCTCAATATCATTTCTAAAGACCTATCCATAGATACCCCACACTTATGGGTTTGATGAAAAATATTTTTTTGAGTTTCAGTTCTAAGTATGTGGAACCCCCAAAATTATTGGTTTTTTTTCTATTTTTGTGTCAAAACCTTAATGCGGTTCACATAATACATCTACTTACCAAGGTTCAACAGTATAGGTCTTATAGTTTCGGAAAAAAGTGGCTGTGACATACGGACGGACAGACAGACAGACAGACATGACGAATCTATAATAAGGGTTCCGTTTTTGCCATTTGGCTACGGAACCCTAAAAAGTGCTGTTTCGTGCTGCTAGAAGTGCCATTTTTGAAGCGCGGAGTCACGCGCAATTATATTTCCATACAAGTAATCGTTGGTTTACACTCCGCGTTTGAAAAATGGCACCACAGATGTTGCCCAACACAACTATCACAGGAATGATTTATAGGAAGTTCATTTGCATGAATTTCTATCCGTTAACCACAGGTCCTTGAAGCCTTCCTTGTGGTTATATAATCAAAACGAGATTAGCTATTTCATAATAATTTCCAACATTGGTACGGAAGCGCGGAAGTTTTTGGAAATTATTCAAAATATTTACATTTCTATGCGGCGATATGACGCACCATATTCACAAGCGATTGTCACATACGCCGCCATTTTTGGTGTCATATGAGCGAGTGTAGAAGATATGAACCTCTGACCTACATAAATTTAACAAATTTGAACTTCCGACATCAAAGTTTGATGCTTTATTTACTAGTTCACCTTAATTACCTTCAATCGGTTGCTTTTAAATTATCTATGTAGTGTTTTAAAAGAGAGGGGGCGTTATAAATTTGACGCATGTGTGCCATCGCAGAGCCTAAACGAATGGTACGATTTTGATGGTTTTTTTAAGGCAAGTTCAATAAAAATCGGTTGGGCCGTTTTAAAGTTATTAGGGTTAGACAATCAGGGTGTGTAGTTTGTCTGGCAAATAATAGATGATGCTTCAGATATTAGTTCTACTATTTTGTTCCTCCGCTCATCACTAGATGGCGTTTTCATATAAAACTATTGAAAGTCGGAGCTTTTTAATTTGCCTGGCAAATAAACTGGTTAGATATATTATTCGGATCCCTTATTAAGAGGAGTGTGAAACTACGTTACCGACTTGTATGTATCGGCTTAAGGCATGGTCAGACACAGTCTCTTGCGGTGTCTAGACCAACCTCAGCGATGTCCTTGACTCGGGTGAAGGATATTGTCACGCCAAGTCTCCAACGGTTTGAATGTCACACTTGTTTTGAGATTATAATCGCGTAATGGTTTCCTGCAAGTTGTATCGTAAAAAATTATAGGAACCCAGACCTATGTCACTGAATTAATATAAGTACCTATCAAAACATATAATAAAACAGTAGGAAACGCGTGTCTGTACATTTGATAATAATTACAAAAATGAATGTGGGCCT
Source organism: Acrobasis consociella (assembly GCA_963555685.1). Classification (NCBI taxonomy): domain Eukaryota; kingdom Metazoa; phylum Arthropoda; class Insecta; order Lepidoptera; family Pyralidae; genus Acrobasis; species Acrobasis consociella. The sequence continues at coordinate 1,709,612 of OY743104.1, read as the reverse complement.
TAAGAAAAGAGTAACAGAACACAAAAAAGATTTTTTGGATTTTTTTGTCTAATCTAATCTTAAAAACTACGGAACAGATTTTTACGCGGTTTTCACTAAAAGATTAAGCTTATCCCTGAGCAACATAAAGGCTTTGTTTCATCGAAATCTATTGTCAGATAAAAAAGTTATTATCATTTAAAGTTTAAAGATAATTTTTCTATGGGCGATTGTTTGTCTGTTAGTACACGCTAATCTCAGGAAATACTGGACGGATTCGAATGAAACTTATTTTGTTATGTAGCTGTTAAGCCTGAGCAACATATAGGCAATAATTAATTTTGGAAAACGGAACACCTGATGCAGAGCCTTAATGGTCCAGTTAAACGACAAGAAATATAAAAATGACGCCTTAGCAAAAGTTGTTTAGCCCGCTGAGCACTTTTTGTTGAGTTATAAAAATCAAAGATCTGGAACACCTGATGCAGAACCATAATAGTCCAGCTAAACTATAAGAAATATTAAATAACGCCTTAGCCAAAGTAGTTCAGCCTGATGAGCATTTTTTGTTGAGATATAAAAATCGAAGATCTGGAACACATGATGTAGGACCATAATGGTCCAGCAAAATTATAAGAAATATAAATAAGTTTGGAAAATCCAAAAGAGCACGCCACAAAGGGTCCATAATTTTTTTTAAATTCTTACGCATATAGAAAAATAAAGATATATATACATATACTAAAACTATGAAGAACAGTCGATATATTTTTTTTTTTGTTTATTTAATAACAATTAAACCACATCGAATCAGACCCTGAAAAATGAAAGGGTTCTATTCCTGAGCATACTCAAGCGTAAGAGAAAAAAAAGACTCGATTAGTAAAGTATTTCGGTGGTTATCGTGTTAACAAGAAAAGCCTCCGCACATACAGACACACGGACGTCCAAGACAGAACTTTTTTAAACTGTTTTTTAACTAGTTTAAATAACAAAAATGACATCAAAAATATCATGAGTGTTAAAAATAGTGTTTTTTTCTTAATATGTGTGTGTATATATTATCTTACAAGTGCAATGTACGATACATAAAGACATTTTAAGTTTGAAAAATCAGATGTTTTGCGCGAAGTGACAGTAGTACCCACCTCAACGCTTCGCTTATGAGGCGTGCAAAAGGACGCCTAAGCAAAAGTAGTTCAGCCTGATGATTTTTTTTTGTTGAGATACACCTGATGCAAAAATATAATGATCCAGCTAAACTGTTAGAAATATACATTAATGACGCATTAGCAAAAGTATTTCAGACTGATGACCATACTTATACGCCGAAGTCCTAAAGTCCATGCAGACGAAGTCGCGGGCATCAGCTAGTTAATAAATAAATTTATGTACAGAGGTGCCATTTTTCAAACGCGGAGTCACTAAACGAAAGGTTTTTTGTATGGAAAAACCATTCGTGTAGGTGACTCCGCGTTTCAAAAATGGCACTTCAGAACGGAATTTCCTAAGGCGGGGACGGGGAACTCGGACGCATATTACGCGGGACCTTAAGAGATACAGATACAGGTACATTTTCACGTCTATATCCCTGACGGGGTAGACAGAGCCCAGGGCCGTTAAACCCAAAGGGCACGCTTAGCGTGGTGGTGGGCGTTAATATGAAAAAGGAATCAAAATAGTCATGGGTTGCTAGCCGCATCGCCTATTACCATGATTCGAATCTTAGGAGAATCCGTTCTGTATAATTATATGTATATTCATTCTGTGGCTATGTAAAGGAGCTATTGGGAACAGTTTCTGTGTTCTAATTTTGGTAATTTACCTATTTTATTGACGACCTCCGTGGCGTAGTGGTCACCATGCTAGTCCGCCAAAGGTTGCGGGTTCGTTCCCTGGTCAGGGCAAGTTGGAAAATGGCCTTTTTCCAATTCCCAAGGCAATTCGAAAAATGCCACTTTCCAACTTGATCTTGGATGTTTATCTATATATGTATGTGTTATAAAATATAGTACCGTTGGGTTAGTATCCCATAACACAAGCCTCGAACTTACTTTCATTGATCATATCCATTTTCGACAATGTTAAGAGCGCATAACATTATATCAATGTACAGTAGGTATCATAGTGTAACATATTTGTATTGCACTAAACGAAGTATGGCGCTATTTTCCAACAATTCAAATCAGATACTTTTTTCTAAACGTCAAAACAAACAGTTTCTATGGGATTTTGTATGAAATACAGGCAGATGACGTCATAGATTTTTTGGAGTCAAATAGCGCTCTTATTATCAGTTTTTCTGCAATAATAAATTTAAAATCACGTTAAAATGGATATGTTCAAAGACAAATGACATTATTTTGCCACGTTTTATTTAGTTATCAGTACAAAATAATTTATTCTTGGCTTTGGAAAATACCCAATTTAATTCAATTATTTATTCAGATATTTGTTAGTAATAAAAACATTAAAGTCACATAAACTCTAAATGTTAAATTATAATCAAAAGTTTCTACATTTAAAATATAGTTGGTCCAAAGGTGGGCTTGGGCCAATGAACATGAGCATAAAAAATATTTTTTGCCTTTCCATACAAACTTGGATCAGCTGATCGGTCAACTTGTATGGAAAGCCAAACATTACTTATCATATTTAGAAAGGTAATCCTTGGAGAAAGTTGTTCAGTATCGTGAACTGAATTCGCCCTTGAAATAGTTACAGTATATTTTTTTAGATTTTTTTAGCTATGCCTATAAAAACTTTCAACCTCTATAAAGTTACGGAAGTATGTTCACACGCTCTTTACCAAAAAATTTACATCACCTTGGAAACGGATAATTAGCATCAAACTTCGAAAAATCACAATCAAAATTCGTTGACATCCGGATTAGATAATGTTTTTTGGATTAGAAATCCTAAATGTTCCGGTGGCCTTTAGTGCACTGATATGCGTAGATGTACCAGTTAATTACTTAACTTAAGGCCACTTAAGGGATACATAAATTCGGGGTCCAGTGCAAATGAAATTTTAAAATAAATTATTTGAAAGAAAACGAAGGTACAATTTGAAAATTTGTATTGATCAAGCCCTAGATAACCCTTCAAACTATTGTATGAACTACTGTTTACAGTTTAAAGTGAGAACGTGAAGCTTCTCCTCGTACATTCGCGAAATACAAATAATGTGCGTAGAAAAGCTACACGTTCTCACTTAAAACTGTAAACAGTAGTTCATAAAATAGTTTTAAGTGTTTATTTAAAATAGTTTAAAGTGTTTATTTAAAATAGTTTAAAGTGTTTATTTAAAATAGTTTTAAGTATTTATATAAACTTGCTTTTACGTTAAAGAAACCGCATCAAAATTGGTCTATCCGTTCGAGCACTACGATTCTGCAGACACATAGACAAACATTAGCGTCAAACTTAAACACTTTTTTGCGTGCATGCGTTCCATTTCATGAAAAAATGTATTTAAGATCAAATTAGTAGTTGTACTGGACAATCGTTTCTTTCTCTTCATTAACATCTGGTCAAGGACGCAAGCTACTTCCTATCCAGCGCATAGCTTCATCAAAATGAGCAAAACCGGTTCGGTCATAATACTGTCACATAATATAAATTATTATTCATTACACTAAATTAACATTTTATGACATAACGAAGAGGGAAGGACCGAAGGAGACGATCAAATTTGATGCACAGCGGTAATAAATAAAAATAAATATATACGAACTAATTATATTATCATACTTCGATTTGTAGCAGAACCTAATTTTTTTTTATATTTCCATACTTATGCAATTTTAGGAAAAGTTGCTCAAATTAATGGACTGAATCACTTTTTAAGACATTTTTACTTAAAAGAGACATTGTATATTGTTAGACGTTATAAACAATTGGGTATTTTCCTAAGCCAAAAATAAATTATTTTGTACTAATAACAAAATAAACCGTTGCAAAATAATGTCACTTGTCTTTGAACATATCCATTTTAACGTGATTTCAAAATTATTGCAGAAAAACTGATAATAAGAGCGCTATTTGACTCCAAAAAAACTATGACGTTTTCTGCTTGTATTTCATACAAAATCCCGTTGACTTGTTTGAAAATAGTGTATTGTGACGGAGTACCTTACCATTTTTTGGCATCGCCAAATAAAAAAAAAACATAGTTAATTCGAATATGTCTACTTTCATACTAACCAAATCCATTTCGTTTGAGCTCGACCCTTTGATCTTACAGTTTGCACTTTACCCTGAGGTCTTCAAACGAGGCTCATGACTATTGTCAGAGGGATAAGGTTTGAAATGGGTCGGAAATTAGCAGAGGGTTGAAAAGGCCAGTTTAGCCCGGGTCCCGACAGTGCCGAGAACTCGAGTAAGACCTATGTGTGTTTGAAACATGTCATTATCATATCTTCATCAGAACCATATAGCTACGGCCATAAACAGTGTGGTGGGTAGCTGGTACATTCTTTCAAGTTTTTAGGGTTCCGTATCAAGAGGGTAAAAACGGGACCCTATTATTAAGACTCCGCTGTCCGTCCGTCCGTCGGTCTGTCTGCCTGTCTGTATGTCGGTCTGTCTGTATATCTGTCTGTCTGTCGGTCTGTCTGTCTCTCTGTCTGTCACCGGGTTGTATCTCATGAACTGTGATAGCTAGTCAGTTGAAATTTGCACAGATGATGTTGCCGCTATATCAACAAATACTAGAAATAATAAAATTAATATTTAAGTGGGGCTTCAATACAACAAACGTGATTTTTATAGAATGATACGGAATCCTTCGTGCACGAGTCCTTCGAATCCAGCGAAACTTACAAAAACAAATTAAAATTAAACTTACTTAAAAATATAAAAGCTGTGGTGTTAATTTGTTCTTCATGTGTGTAAGTGGCCAACACTGGTGTCATTCAAAATTCAAATGTTTATTAACTAACTAGACTTTTACAAGCACTTTTACACGAAAATAACTATAATTCACTACACGTGTAGTGTATATTAAAATTATTATTTATTACTAGCTGTACCAGCGGGCTTCGCTTCCCATGGGTATTTCGGGATAAAGAGTACCCTATGTCCTTCCCCGAGTCTCAAACTATGTCCATACCAAATTTCATCCAAATCGGTTTAGTAGTTTAAGCGTGAAGAGGTAACAAATATACAAACTCACTTTCGCATTTATAATATTAGTAGGAAGTAGGATAGGATTATTATTTATTAGCTGTACCAGCGAGCTTCGCTCCCCGTCGATATTTCGGGATAAAGAGTCTCAATCTATGCCCATACCAAATTTTATCCAAATCGGTTCAGTAGTTTAAGCGTGAAAAGGTAACAAACAAACAAATACACAAACTCACTTTCGCATTTACAATATTAGTAGAATTTTTTAAATAGAATAGTTACCGCACCAAACCATGTCATATTATCAAGCTGCCAAAATGCATTATTTAATGCAAATTAAGTTGCAATTAAATAATCCAGATAAAGAGTTTATCTTCATACATACATACATACTATCACGTCTTTATCCCTAATGGGGCAGACAGAGCATTTTGGGTCTTGCGGTTCTATGCAGAGCCCAGGGCCGCAAGACCCAAAAGCCACTTTTAGCGTCATGGTGGGCGAGAAGATGGAAAAGCAATCAATACAGTGACGGGTTGCTAGCCGCATCGCCTGTTAACATGATTCGCATTTTTGCCCATTCCCTCGATCGGCTTTTACGATCTGCGCGGGAAGAGAAGCAGCTGGTACATTCTAAGTTTTTTCGTTTCTCCCAGACCAGCATGGGAGCGTGCAAATTAAGTTGCAATCAAATAATCCAGATAAAGAGTTTATCTTCGATTTCTAATATCATGAATGCTTAGCTTACCTTCTTAGGCAAGGTACAAGGTCCCACAATTTAACTATCTTGAGATGATTACTCGTATTACCTAATTAGAACATAATATGTAGATAACTGAGATAAATAATTACATGGTCTTTGAGTTAAACTACGCTGAGTTTCCGCTACCGGCTAGTTACCTAGTCAGTCCATGCGAACTTGCTGGCCCGCCCACTACTGTCAGTCCCAGTATATCTTTTTTTTAATAATTTAATAATTATATAGGGACAAATTACACTGATTGAGCTAGCCCCAAAGTAAGTTCGAGACTTGTGTTATGGGATACTAACTCAACGATACTATATTTTATAACAAATACATGTATAGATAAACATCCAAGACCCAGGACAATTTGAAAAAGGCCATTTTCCAACTTGCCCTGGCCGGGAATCGAACCTGGGACCTCTGGGTGGCGGACTAGCATGGTGACCACTACGCCACGGAGGTCGTTTTTTATAGTTGTTTTACGGCTCTGGACTCCCACCTCCTCCGTGCCTCCGTGGTGTAATAGTTAGAGCGTTTGGCTCATACCCAGAGGTCGCGGATTCGACCCAGCGGGGGCAACGACTTTGTGTTGTTGTCCTAGTTTGGTTAGGACATTGCAGGCTGATCACCTGATTGTCTGATAAGTAAGATGATCCGTGCTTCGGAGGGCACGTTGAGCCGTCGGTCCCGGTCACTGTCTTTGACATTGGTCGTTACCTAAAAACCATGTCAGAGGCCTTTAAGGCGGTTCAAAAACTCTGACACTAGTGTTAGTCACTAACACACACGATAAGAAGAAGACGGCTCTGGATACTAGTCAGAGCTAATCTTTGATTTTTCACGTCTTTATTCCTAATCCTAACTATACAATCAAAGGTTGGTTTAGGTCTTTTGATTGCTTCAAGGGAGCTTCTGGCGACAAATCTATACGGGTCCACTGGTTTGCATAGCCGATTAAGTAGCGGACGGCGCCTAAAAACGCCATTGTCCGCCAATAAATATCACTACAACCGCCTATGACTGTCCACTTTAAAGATTTCACATATTGTCCATGAGAATAAGCATTTATAACACCAAACTACACCAATTTCATAATAAAAAGTCCACTAGAATCAATTTGCAAAAGAATTTAAAGCAAACTCCAACTGTACCCCTTGACTTCCCGCTAAAAGCACAATCCCAGGCTCTCGTAAAGTACACAACCGGGTAATTAAGGGATGATAATTATCATATCAAATCTATACATATATCTATATCTATACATATAATAAAACAGTAAAAAAAGTGTGTCTGTACATTAAATATATTTAAAAAAAAAAATTGGGGGCGATGGAGACGTAGTAAAAGAGTAAGAAATTTAAAAAAAATGTCTGTCTGTTTGTCTGTTTGTCTGTTTGTCTGTTTGTCTGTTTGTCTGTTTGTCTGTTTGTCTGTTTGTCTGTTTGTCTGTTTGTCTGTTTGTCTGTTTGTCTGTTTGTCTGTTTGTCTGTTTGTCTGTTTGTCTGTTTGTCTGTTTGTCTGTTTGTCTGTTTGTCTGTTTGTCTGTTTGTCTGTTTGTCTGTTTGTCTGTTTGTCTGTTTGTCTGTTTGTCTGTTTGTCTGTTTGTCTGTTTGTCTGTATGTCTGTTTGTCTGTTTATCTGTTAGAGATATAAAAATGCCGCCTTAGTAAAAGTTGTTCAGCCTGATGAGCATTTTCCAGAGACATAAAGTCCACGCGAACGAAGTCGCGGGCTTCGGCTAGTTATAAATAAATATATATACAAGAATTGCTCGTTTAAAGGTATAAGATTATAGTACTCTATGAACACAAGTCTCGAACTTACTTCGGGACTAGCTCAATCAGTGTAATTTGTCAAAAAAAATATATCTTAGGAATTTGTGATTTTAATGCCTAGATCATTTGACTAAGGTGTCTTTAACACAAAAAATCAAAATCATTGGCCGATCGTCAGTGGCCGTCTCAATCCAGATCATTTTAAAAATATGAAGGTTAGTTAACAAACTGACCTCCATGTTCTTATACATACAACTGTACAGTTTTTATTATTGTCGTAAACATACGACTAGTTTAGTTATGGATTATAGTGGAAGATTTCCTAGATTTTCTAAGAAATGGCATAAAAAGCCATGCATGCTTTGTGGTCGCCGTGGTTAAGCGACCTTGATAATCATGGTGGTATTTATCTATAATTTGCAACATTTGTTCCCCGTCTGTTGTTATGTTATTGGGAGTGAGAAAAGTATAGGGCTGTCAACGAATATGAAGTTATTAATCTTATACCTTTAAACGAGCAATTCTTGTATATTTATAAATTTCTGTGATCTCGAAAACGGCTCTAACGATTTCGCTGAAAATTGGTATATGGGGCTTTTCGGGGGTAAACAATCGATCTAGATTAGTCTTATGTTTGGGAAAACCCGTGTTTTTGAGTTTTCATGCGTTTTTCTTTCCACGCAGACCACGCAGCGGTTAAGGATACCGACCGCTAGAAAGAGTGTTACGGGTTCGAATCCCACTCGGTGACTTACTTTGTTTTTTTTTATGTTTAATTAATTTTTTATTTTGCATTGTTTTTAGACAAGTTTAAAAAAAATAGTTAATGTTTGAGATGTAACCGAGCAAAGCTCGGTCGCCCAGGTACTAAGGTCTAATTAGCCGTGTGGTGTCCGGCAGAGTAGAATAGGACCACTCCAAGTCTTCCTGTGGATGTCGTAGAAGGCGACTTAGGGATTACAAGCTAAACATAGCTTATAAACATCGTGAGACCTCTCCAACCCGTCTGGCCAGCGTGGAGAGTGTAGGCCATAGGCTGCTCTGACTAAGTATGGCTCAGTAGTACCTACAGAGAGGGTCGTGCTAGTGGAATCAAAAAAAATACCTGATGGTGTTGATGATAAGGTCTTACAAAATATACTGAAACTATTTTAAGGGTAAATTACGTCTATTATTCTGGATAACTTTAGGAAGTGACATTGTAAATTGAGCGTAGTGTCATAATCAAAAATAAAAAAACCTTCACTATCAACAAGGAAACTCCGCTGCACTCCAGCCAGTCTGTCTACGACCACGAAGGATGTAACTCCAGTTCGAAACGTTAGACGTAACAAAAAAGGTTCGTGCTAAACCCCGTTTATACAACGGGCACATTCGTAATAAATCAAACCACGAGCTATACTAGATCTATAGCATAATAAAATTAAAATTACAGAACCAAAAACAAAATTCGACATTCCCATACAAATTGCCCGGGCGATCGCTCACTTTAGTATGGATAAGCCAATTTTTTTTTGTTGTTCACTGTTATTTTAATTCCATTAGGTGTACTATAGTGATCTAATGTATGACCCTACCACCTTTTATATGTATACTTTAATAAGTGTTTTAAGTGGGATAATATAAAAACCATTAATACTAAGTTTTTGCTTTTATTACGACAAAAAATAATTATATAAACATTAAATTTTCTTAAAAACAAAAATAAAGATTATAAAACTACTCACTTTAATACACTACAAACTAATATTTACAAATAAAAAAGGCCCGGTAATTGTTTACCCTACGGTAACGTGCCCAGAAGGCTGGCTGCATTGCCACGTTGTATGGCAATGCTTATTTTCTGACCTAGATTTAGGCCAGCCTTCTGGTCACGGGAAACTTCAATAAGTTTCCTTGAGATAGCGCCGTGTACTAAGTTGCTCTTTATTTTAGCGCGTTCCAAATAGCATCCTCAGCTGTGCTGCTTTAGGGCCCGGGACATACCTTCCCTCTTTAACTCTTCCAAATCTTATACCTTTAAACGAGCAATTCTTGTATATTTATTTATTTATATATTTATAAATTTCCGTGATCTCGAAAACGGCTCTAACGATTTCGCTGAAAATTGGTATATGGGGGTTTTCGGGGGTAAATAATCGATCTAGATTAGTTTTATGTTTGGAAAAACGCGTGTTTTCGAGTTTTCTTTAGTTTTTCTTTCCCTGCAGAATATGGTCGCTAATTTTGGCGCGCCGGCCGCCATCGGCTTAGCTCAGTGGTTAAGGATGCTGACCGCTAGAAAGAGTGTTACGGGTTCGAATCCCACTCGGTGACTTACTTTTGTTTTTTTTATGTTCAAGTTTCTATATAATTTTTTATCTTGTACTGTTTTTAGACAAGTTTAAAAAAAAAAGTTAATGTTTGAGATGTAACCGACCGAGCAAAGCTCGGTCACCCAGGTACTATACTAAATACGCGTATGCATTTCAATCACCCAAAGATGTCGAAGACCTTGCGAAATCTCACGCGATACAGCCGGAACCGTTTAAACGATTTAGATACATAATTTATAGTTTTATGGCCGACCTGTTGATCTGCTATTTGGTAATGCATTTCTGCTTCACATATTACAAACAGGGGGTTTACTTCATAAAAAAATGCGTTAGTCGTACGATAGTAACGTCCTATTTTTATCACAAACCAAATTAAACTTTATCATTATACGTTAGTGCTCAATGTCGCTTGACACTGAAACGTGGATACGTAGTGACCACCATCTTGCGTAACGCTACGTAAGTATTAGTGTTTATTCTGTGGTAACGCTTTTGGAGTAAGCCCCCAGGCGCCGTCATACAATAATCTTACTATACTCCATTTGGTTAGGTATTTAAATAAATGTAAACAGTCTTGATATGTCTTTTTATTGAAATATACACTTTATAAATCAATTATTTTGCTAATTACAAAGTAATTATGTTATAAATTATAAATTACATAATTACTTTGTAATTTGCAAAGGTATTGATCTATAAAGTGTATATTTCAATAAAAAGACATGTCAAGATTGTTTACATTCATTTAAATACCTAACCAAATGGAGTATTGTTATTGCGTGACTATCCGCAAGATGACAAGTCAATCAGACACTTTTCTAAACGTAAAACAAACATTTTCTATAAGACTTACCATGAAATACAAAAGCGTGACGTCATGCTTTTTAAAGTCAAGTAGCGCTCTTACTATCAGTTTTTCTGCATTCATAAATCTATAATCACGTTGAAAATGGATACGATCAATGATTTTTTAACCATACCGGATAATTTATTTTTAACCCAGTCATCTACTTCAGTTCTTAAAAGTGAAGCTTTTCGACGCACATTTGCCAAAAGTGGCCGTTTTTCGCAAATGTGCGTAGAAAAGCTTCAAGTTCCCACTTTAAACTGTAAACAGTAGTTCATAAAATAGTTCGAAGGTTTATCTAGGGCTTGGGCAAGACAAAATTTTACTGATATCTCCTTATCCTTTCAAATAATTTATTTCAAATGGCAGACCCTGGAAAATTCAGCTATGTTAGGACATATATGGGAAGAGAGATATCTAAAGTATACGGCTGAGACAACCCTGTAGGTAATTATAGGATAAATTGCAACAAAAACGTGCTACGCAAAAATGTCTAAAATGACTTATTTGGTCGAAATAGGTAATTTTTCTACTGTACCAAGAGCCGTAGTGTTGCGAGACGTTACTTATTCTCTCACTAATCACTTTTGCGTGATTTACTAGTGACATTTATTACTAGACCCCGTTTTCTTGTCGCATTGACATTATTTTCTGGTGATATATCGATGATATTTGAATTGTACTCGAGTTATATATATATCACTGAAAATAAGTCAAAGCCACGGGTAAAAAAATCATAAAAAACAAGCGTTCGTTTGTTATGAGTTTTATGACTTATTATAATTTTCCCACAATAATTACAAAAAACTGAATACAATTTTACATTGTCCGTGTAACTAAAGGATGTTCAATGATTTTGGTGAGTATAACAGATCGATATATTAAATGTTTCAATACCTACAAAAATGTGACGTCTATGCAACAAGATAACAGGGTGTAGGGTAAAATTAAAAAAAAAAAACGACGGGTTGGACTCTTGGAGTGCCGGCAGAAGTGAAAACTTGAATATTAACGTTGTGCATTTTTGATATTTTGGAATGGTTAGGGAATAATTTTGCACGAATTGCTTTAATTATCAGTATAAAATATTTCAAATCTTTTCTGAACCACAGTCTGTCACAAATGTCACAAGCATGCCCAAATTCATTTTCAACAAAATCATTTTCAAATCACACCAGTATGGCCACTACACAGACGGTCGACCCATCAGCTGTCACTGTCACCATCCATGGATGCGCGTAGCACGCTGTAACATAAACACACACGAACATTCGCGCAAGCGCCCTGCGCCGTCTTACGAATTTTCGATCAGGCCACGTGTCCTGACGCGAGTTTAATATTTTTTACCCATTCCAAAAAAAGTGCACAACGCCGCTAAGTTAACCCCTACAACTTTTAAACAGCTGAACCAATTTTCACCAAGCATATTTAGGAACTACCACGAAGAAACTTGCTTTCACCTAAAAACAAGACGCATCGAAATTGGTCTATCTGATCGAGAGCTACGATGCCACAGATAGACATTTTCGTCAAACTTTTTGACGTGATAACGTCTTTAAAATCGTTTTAGTCGGGTGACATGTTCAGAAACTTGTGTCACACCAAAACCTCACGAGCGCGATCGCAGGTATAACGAGAGAGAGACGGACCGATCTCCCGTCTCATCTCGAGACGTTAATATACTCACCAATAAGACGTTATCACGTAAACATCTCGATCGTAAACCTACTTTACAAACAACCTTTTTTTTTAAAAAAAAATAGGTAGCATTTATATTGTAACCCTTTTACCGCGAGACTTTATTATCAGTTGTCGTGCCCCCAGCGCGAGGCACAGTAAATCTTTTGTTTGTTTGTTTTTTGAGTTTGTTTGTTTGTTTGTTTGAACGCGCTAATCTCAGGAACTACTGGTCTGATTTGAAAAATTCTTTCGGTATTAGATAGGTCGTTTATCGAGGAAGGCTATAGGCTATATTGCATCACACCCGCGACTTCCCTCGAGTGGTTAACGCGGGCGAAGCCGCGCGCTGCCTCTAAAAATAAATAGTTACAACCAAAAAGGGATGTGGATACTCAGGTTTTGTGGTTTTATAGCGGAAATATCCGACGACGCTCGCGAAATAGGCACTACAATGTTTGTCGGATAAATCCGTGATAGTAAGTACCTCTATATGTATAGGTATGTATGTGTGTATGTATCTGGCGCTACTACGGCTCTTGGTCCGTATTATTACGCTACAGTTCGCTACGAACGCGGTGATCTGTTATGTCAATGTCAATGTCAAGGTACAAGGTGACATAGTATATATAATGGCTACAGGACGTATATAAATTATTTTTTTATTACTTTACGATAACCTGTTTGGTTTTTTAATCAATTATATAATTCCATAATTCTAGGTTTATGTATGATTCATAGTCAATTAGTTCGGGTACACCATGTCGGCTAGGTTCTCCTAAAGTAATAGTACTTACATGTTTTAGCTTTTTAGGGTTCTGTATCTCAGACAAAAACGGAACTATGAAGTGTATGAGGAAATGGTTTGAAGGGGTAATTTAAGGCATACTACAGACAAAATTATAAAATTATATATCTGTTTCCTTTCAAAAATTTTATTCCAAATGAAGGGCAGCATAGATAGATAGATAATCATTTTATTAGAATCAAAAAGATACACGAAACACTTAACTTATCCAGGGCAAATAAATCATGATAAATAAAAATACTACAGCTAATGGTCTTCTTCTTATCGTGTGTGTTAGTGACTAACACTAGTGTCAGAGTTTTTAAACCGCCTTAAAGGCCTCTGACATGGTTTTAGGTAACGACCAATGTCAAAGACAATGACCGGGACCGACGGCTTAACGTGCCCTCCGAAGCACGGATCATCTTACTTGTCGGACAATCAGGTGATCAGCCTACAATGTCCTAACCAAACTAGGACAAGAACACAAAGTCGTTGCTCCCGCCGGGAATCGAACCCGCGACCTCTGGGTATGAGCCGAACGCTCTAACCACTACACCACGGAGGCAGTAACAGCTAATGGAACAAAAGCAAAAAAAAACCTATGCGAAGTAGTGCGTGTGTGCCGCAGCGATACCAAATGGTTGTGGCTCAGTGAAACGTTTGCTCGTAGAACAAACCACTGATTTTCAGCCACCACCTCCAGATTCACGGGGACTTGTGCAACAATACCTTCGGTGTCTCGTAAATCTATACATCTATATATCTATATACATATAATAAAACAGTAAAAAAAGTGTGTCTGTACATTAAGTATATTTCCAAAAAAAATATGGAGGGCGATGGAGACGTAGTAATAGAGTAAGAATTTAAAAAAAAATGTCTGTCTGTTTGTCTGTATGTCTGTTTGTCTGTTTGTCTGTTTGTACACGCTAATCTCCGGAAATACTGGACGGATTCGAATGAAACTTTTTTTGTTATATAGCTATTAAGCCTGGGCAACATATAGGGTATAAATGATTTTGGAAAATGGAACGCCTGATGCAGAACCATAACGGTCCAGCTAAACTATAAGAGATATAAAAATGCCGCCTTAGTAAAAGTTGTTCAGCCTGATGAGCATTTTCCAGAGACATAAAGTCCACGCGAACGAAGTCGCGGGCTTCAGCTAGTTATGAATAAAAAATACCAAAATTGTTGTTAATCACTGATAAATAATAATTAAACCATGTTGCAGCATATGGCCCGAAAAAATCATGTATCCCCTTAAACAGTGGAACCGAACTCTGACTCGCACTTGTCCGGTTTTTTTTTAATTGTCTATCATAAAGTCCCTCATTATATAAAGAATAACAATAGAAAAGCATGTCCTTTTAAGTAACGACGTAATAATTTAACAATTTACCTACAACAAAGGGAAGGCGGATGATGTCTCTTTTCTCTCTTGAAGGGTTATTGTGACTAAGTACAAGATGTATCCCAAGGCTAGTAGAAAAGGTTATTCTATCTAATCTCATAACGCAAAATTCCGATTATAAACTTTGATTTTGTATTAGCATACTTTATGACAACGAATATATATTTTTTTTAAATTTTCAAAACTTAAAACATATAATGATTGTATAATGATTGTGCTGTAATGATTGCTTTTCCATCTTCACGCCCATGACGCTAAAAGTGGCTTTTGGGTCTTGCGGCCCTTTGCTCTGCATGGAGCCGCAAGACCCAAAATGCTCTGTCTGCCCCATTAGGGATAAAGACGTGATAGTATGTATGTTTGTTTATGAGGCGAAGGGTAGGCATGCTGTCGCTAAGCCTTTGTTGTTCACTGCAAATTCCAGCGGCTGGCTGATAAATGTAGTGCCGAGTGTAGGTCGTAGGATAACGCAGATTTATTGAGCTGTATCAACGTGAAACCTAATAGAACATGCTCTAGATATCAAGTCATTCTTACCCGATCTGTCTTAGACCGGAGATTAAGGCTAGGTTGTACCTATTTGGACATTTCAGAACACGTGTACATCTTATGATGTTTGTAAGTGACCAAAAGCAAAAATTGATTTTTTAAAATTAATATTATTATTTTCATTTAATCTAATGAATTGTGAAGACAGAAACATGAATTCTATTAATTCGTTTGATTAAAAAAATCCCAAAGACGACACTGACTCACTTCTTAAACGTGTACTATGAAAGCTTTACTTCATCAAATCACAAAATATCATAAAATAGGTTTGTTGTGAATAAATGAATTTATTATTTATTATTATTTGTCAAAAAAGAAGTAAAAGTGGCTTTTGGGTCTTGCGGCCCTGGGCTCTGCATAGAACCGCAAGACCCAAAATGCTCTGTCTGCCCCATTAGGGATAAAGACGTGATAGTATGTATGTATGTATTATTTGTCAATGAACAGTAAAGTCACGTTTTATACCTCTAAATTCATCATTATTTTTTTAAAGAAAAGAAAAACACCTAATGTCACTTTATCGCCGCTCGAGCCGGCCAAATCAGTGCCCCCCGTTCCTCAGTCAGACGAGATATGTAAAAGTCTGCGGGGTGCCTCACAGATCACCCCACACCGCATTCGAGTGGGTCGTTGGAATCATCACCAACATCATCAGGTCTTTTTAGTCTCCACTGCAGGAGCACGACCCTCTCTGTACTACCAGAGCCAGTGTATACTTGGCCAGAGCAGCAAGAGGACTTGGCCGACACTCTCCTCGCTGGCCAGACGGGTTGGAAAGGTCTCATTGATGTTTATAAGCTTCGTTTAGCTTGTATTTCCTAAGTCGCCTTCTACGACATCCACGGGAAGACTTGGAGTTGTCCTTTTCTACTCTGCCGGTAACCACACGGCGGGTCGTTGGAATACAGGGTCTTAATAAGTAGCTCTGCACTGGAAACTACTGATAGCTGAACCAGTTTTGCTTGTAATTTGTTTATTAGATACCAAACTTTTGTTCAAAATAGCAGTACAATGTAGCTTTAATTAAAACACATTTTAACTCTAGCCCTGAGTTCAGCAGTTACTCGATTTTGGTAACGTGAAGGAATTTTTTGCTACTAGCAACAATTTTTTTTTCTTAGTGTGTGAACTTGTATCACGCATGACATCTTCATATTGTGACATACTGCAGCGACTCCGTGGGGGTTCTAACAGCATCCTTAACACCCTAGCAGGCAAAATTAATGGGCCTTTTGTAAGGCACTGGGCAGATCTGCTCGTGCATAGAGGTGTACATCTAATTAATTAAATAATCTTGGAAATTACTAACATTAGGATAAGTACTCTGTTTTTTACTTACTTTCTATGGACCATGGTCTAAAATAAAGAATTTTATTATTATATTGTTGAAACGAAGTTCCTTATCGCGCGTTGCGAAAGGAGGCTAGACGGAAAAAATTAAGACCAAAAGTTGTAACGACACTTTTTGCTATAGTAGTAAGCCAAAGGAACTTCGTTCCATCCGGGTGTCCATTGACACCTCTCAAGTTTTTAAAATTATTGTTTGATGCTAAGCTGTTATCCACCTCATTTCTGCATCTTTCATCATCTCATCTTGTTCGCTTTTTAAGACTTTAAAAAAAAAGGAGAAGGTTATCAATACGCTATTTTTCAACAAGTCGAATCAGATACTTTTTTCTAAACGTTAAAACAAACAGTTTCTATGGGATTTTGTATGAAATACAGGCAGATGACGTCATAGACTTTTAGAGTCAAACAGGGCTCTTATTATCAGTTTGTCTGCAATAATTTTAAAATCACGTTAATATGGATATGTTCAAAGACAAGTGAGATTATTTTGCGACGTTTTATTTTGTTATCAGTACAAAATAATTTATTTTTGGCTTAGGAAAATACCCAATTCTTAACACGCCATGACAATGTTGTACAAAATGTACGAGATGAAAAAACGAAAGAATGAAACTTCATTATTATTTTATTGTTGGATGTACTTTTTCTTTTTAGTGTGTGGTATTTTTTGGCAATAAAATATAAATTCTCTTATATTCTATTTGGTAGGCGAGTAAATAATAGCTAATAGAATTTTTAAGTCTAAACATGAGCCAATTCGGTTAATGGGTTGCCGAGATATGGCCTTCGCGAGTTCACAGCTCAGGGTGAACTACTACTTAATCGTAAATTCAAGGAGCTGGATGGCCCGGCGGGAGGGCGCATTACTAGCGCTTTTGCAAGTTAAGCGACACCGGGCGTGGTCCACACTTGGATGGGTGACCACAAGTAGCATAAAAAATCTCTCGATCTGCTTCGGAAGGCATGTATAAGCCGTAAGCGCGGCTGACGTCATTGTTAGGCATTCGTCAAGCATCTAACATTAGATGCCTTTAGGCAGCTTAAAAAATCTGTCACCAGTGTTGCCACTTAAATACATACAGGTCTTTCTTTTTGACTAAATTTATCTTCTTTTATTAACCGATTTCAAAAAAGGATGAGGTTATCAATCAGACTGTATATTTTTTGTTTTTTTTTTTATGTATGTGACGCGATATCTTCGTCAATCGTAGACCTATTTTTATGATTCTTTTTTTATTTGAAAGCCCTTACTCTTACGTTGGTCCCATATTAATTTGGTGAAGACGTGATGGAAAACTTTGGAGATATGGAAGAAACTCCTAAAAGAAATTGAAGTTGGTTGATTTTTTTTCGTTAAATATTTAATTACATCAAATTGTATTTATATGTTTGAGAGAGATTGCTTATTTAAAATCTCTATACATTTTGGTACAAAAAAAAAATGAGTTTGAACAACTTATCGTCGGACACAATCACGTGACCCTAGACTTTTGAGACTATAAAGGGGTATAGAAAACTCCAGCTTGTCTCCTGACTTTCCGAGGTAAAACCAGCTGACTGTACTGTAAATATTCATAGCTTCTGTCATGCTAATAAGCTCACGACAATGTTGAGCTGCAAACTGGGTTAGCTTGACCTGGATTGGATTGGAGCCTTGGAGACGACATTAAGGAGTAAGGATCTTATTGGCCCTTTAGTAACGTTTTCGCAAGTCCAATAACAATGGGTGTCTACACTTAGATATACCTGCTCTATATATCTGCCTCCGTGGTGTAGTGGTTAGAGCGTTTAGCTCATACCCGGAGGTCGCGGGTTCGATTCCCGGCGGGGACAACTTTGTGTTGTTGTCCTAGTTTGGTTAGGACATTGTAGGCTGATCACCTAATAGTCTGATAATTAAGATGATCCGTGCTTCGGAGGGCACGTCCCGGTCACTGTCTTTGATATGGGTCGTTACCTAAAACCATGACAGAGGCCTTTAAGGCGGTTTAAAAACTCTGACACTAGTGTTAGTCACTAACACACACGATAAGAAGAAGACTTGGATATAGACCTGGATACTTGAATATTTAGGTGTCCGTTGCTACCCACATATGAAAAGAAATTTGTCTCGATCAAGCCTTAGATAACCCTTCAAACTATTTAATGAACTAAGTACTGTTTATAGTTTAAAGTGAGAACGTGAAGCTTATGTATATAAGCTTTACGTTCGCACAAAAAGTGGCCGCTTTTGACTATTGTATGAAGAAATGCTTCACGTTCTCACTTTAAACTGTAAAAAGTAGTTTAAGAACCGATTGAGCTGAAATTTTAGTTCTAATTTATGAAGTCTAGATATATTCGACAGAACTTAGTAATATAAAAACGTAACCTCTTTGAGTGGACTCCTACGATTTGTCTCGACGAACTCTTTATGGTAGACGATATCTAGCATAGACATAGAAATATCTAGGGTCTGATCAAAGAGACGGAAGGAAGGTGATTGATGAACCACAGTAGTGAAACTCCATCGCGTTTGGATATATTTTATTTGTCATAATAAGTTTTTTGGCCTGCCAATAAAAGCTTGTACAAAAGTTGTAATTTTTTCGAAAAACTTATTTCAGATACAGACATTATCACGTCTTTATCTCTAACAGATTAGACAGAGCCCAGGGCCGTAAGATCACAATTTAGCGTAATGGTGGGCGTCAAGACAGAAAAGTAAATAAAAAATCTTTATTTTTACAACCCATAAAGTGAATGCGTAAGCCAATCTTTTTTTCGAGTTCTCTTACGCACCGGCAACCAACATGATTGCTTTGACGAGCAAAAACGAACGTAATGACGTAGTTAAGATAGTTATGTTCTACCTAGGGGTACACAAACAAGCCCATTATCCTATGATACCTACTCTAAAAGCCTGCGCAAACGAGGTAATTTTTTGTGAGGAGAAATACCTAATTTAAAGATCGAAACTAGTCGGCCCTTTTCGACTACACTACATAAGTAAAACAATGTTACTCACGTTAGTTTTAAAAATATTGTGATATGTAATTTGTCAAAAAAATTTCGCCGCGGAATTTGGAGGTTGCGAATAACTCACACATTAGCAAATGTGCGAAGAAAAGCTTCACGTTCTCACTTTAAACTGTAAACTAGTTCATAAAATACTAAGGGCTAGAAACCTAGGGCTTATGAGACCAAAATTTTTAATTATGTCTCAGATTTATTTCAAATGGGGGCAATGAACCCAGGAAAATTCGCGCAAAACGCAATACGCTATGTAAGAGTTAGTGATTTAGGTCTATCTAGGGCCAAGAGCTTGACTCTCCGTGACATCTGCTAACTTTTACAGTGCATGCAATATGTACTAACTCAAACGGTCTATAATTTATAACAAAACATCCAAGACTTAGAACAAAAAACCCATTTTCCAACTTGCCCTTACCGGGGATCGAACCCGGAACCTCTGAGTAGCGGACTAGCATGGTGACCTGACCACTACGCTACGGAGGTCGTCAAGTTAAACAACACAGAGACAACAAAATTTCCAACTTGCCCCGGGACTTCGAAACACGAGACTGGGACCCAAACCCTAGTTTTATACTATCTATTAATATTGATCTACTTACTAACAAACTATTTATTAACTAGCTGTACCCGCGGGCTTCGCTCCCCTTGGGAATTTCGAAATAAAGAGTACCCTATGTCCTTTCCCGAGTCTTGAACTATATCCATAAAAAATTTATTCAAATTGGTTCAGAAGTTAAGCGTGAAGATGTAACAAATAAACAAATATACAAACTTACTTTCGCATTTATAATATTAGTAAGATATGTGCCAACAACAAGTTTCTTTGCCTGGCAAATTAAAAATGGCCCGACTTTTTAAAAGTTTCTAAAGAAATTATATTGTATGTAATTTCTTTGATGGTTTTATATGTAAACGCCATCTAGTGATAGGCGGGGGAACTAATTAGTGGAATTAATCCGTATCGTCAACGTTTCGCATCCGTAGCGCCATCTTTTATTTGACAGGCAAATTACCCCGACTTTCAGACTATAACTAAATAACTTCTAAACGGACGAACCGATTCTTATTTAACATAACTAAGACCTACCGCAAGGGAACTGGCATCCACGTAAAAACTGCATCGAAATTGGTCCATCCGTTCGGGCGCTGGCAGGCAGAAACACAGACATACAGACAGACATTAGCAACAAACTTAACACCATCTTCTTTGTCGGGTGTAAAAAATTCATTCTAGGTCATACACACAATTTTATGGAAATACTAAACAAAATACTAACTGATAACTATTATTTGAATAAAAAACCTATTTGCACTTCCGGAATGTCCAAGATATCGTGTCTAGATCAACGACAGTTAACATGATTAATTAAACAATTAACGTTTAACACAAAAACTATATCCTTTGACAATGATTTTGTGTCCTTGAATGGGCTGTAAAGCTTAAATAGACTAGGATTTTTTAGCAGACTGTAGTAGTGCGCGAGCGCAGCGAGACGCAAGTCGCGTTGCGAGAGTTTCAATTTAATATAACCGTTCGCCGTTTTTACGTTCGCTCGACTGTTCGTTCGCTGGTTTGTCCGCACCCGCCTGGCGTTAGACTTTAAAATCGTCTGGAGAAGTGTAAAATAGTGCACGTTTCACATAATGAGGGAATTATTCGGTATGTTGGCTATGCAAAGTTTTTTTTTTGTTTTATTGTATTGCTGCTGGGTTATGGTAACCTCTTGATTTTTAGGCTTTGGCGCTACAACTGGCCTACTTTTATTTTAATATCCAGTTTTTTATTTCGATATCTAAGAGAATTATATTGATAATACACCTAGTATACATAGTAAATTTTCAAGTTAAACTCAACAACAAAACCAACTAAAACTAACACTAATTTTAGTTATAGTTACTCGTAGTTTTGTTGTTTATTTTATTAATTTATTTGTACAATAAAACTTCATCCCCTAAAATTGGCTTGGAAAATTTCGTACAATATATAATTTATATCCAAAAATGCAGTCACCCTTCTGGGCACGTAAATATTACTGTACTGTCAGAGTAGTATTTTTATCTTTATTTTAGTTTTTCAGAAAATTTTATATGTTTGTATATATTTTTTCTTCGTCTGTATATCATAAAAAAATAATCGAAAATTGAATTGCTAGAAATTGTAACGTGCAAGGAAAACTATGGAAAATAAAGTACCCATTTCGTATCGGTACTTTGTGGCCAGGTGTACTACCGTGACCAGGACACGCACTTGGCCAATTATTTTTACTTTATTTACATCGTAGGCTGCCTGAAAATGATAATATATAATATCTCATAATTCTTGTGCATAATTATTATTGTTATGTATATATGTATATTTTTACCTAACTATACTGTATGTATTTCTTTTAACTACATAATTAATATGGTAAACAACATTTTTTTTCGAATTTTTTCCATTTTTATTTTTGATGAATATAAACACTTAGTACGTCTTTCTTCCTATATTTTATTCATTTTGCCCTTGGTACCATGTCACAATGTTGCGGTAGCTATATCTTATGGTATATTAGATATCACAATATCATGATATTAGTATCAAAAACTGCGTGTAAAAAATTAGATTAATGGCTAATCTATAAATGAAAACAATTTTTTAAGTACGTAGATTCAAAAATAAATGATTTGGTTCTGTTAAAATAAAGTATACATACATACATACTATCACGTCTTTATCCCTAATGGGGCAGACAGAGCATTATGGGTCTTGCGGTTCTATGCAGAGCCCAGGGCCGCAAGACCCAAAAGCCACTTTTAGCGTCATGGTGGGCGAGAAGATGGAAAAGCAATCAATACAGTGATGGGTTGCTAGCCGCATCGCCTGTTAATATGATTCGCATTTTTGCCCATTCCCTCGATCGGCTTTTACGATCTGCGTGGGAAGAGAAGCAGCTGGTACATTCTAAGTTTTTTTATTTCTCCCAGACCAGCATGGGAGTAAAATAAAGTATAATGTCACAAAATAATGTCACTTGATATTGATCCATGGCCATCCAGGCCATTTCCGAAAAACTGATATAAAGAAAGCTATTTGACTCCAAGAAACTATGACGTCATTTGTCTTTATTTCATAGAAATCCCATAAAAAATGTTTGTTTTGATGTTTAGAAAAGTGTCTGATTTGAGTTGTTGCCAAATAGCGGATTGTTTTTGTATAAGGTCTAACAAATATACTGAAACTATGTTAAGGGTGAGCTCAGTCCATGATACCAAAGATAATATAATTACTAACGTAACAGATACCCAACGCCATAAAAACGATTGGAGAGCCCGTAAGCACGCAAAACGGGAGTTGCGGGGCGTCCTCTCAGAGATGGCAGCACACACGACTAGCCAAAAAGGTGACGAAGAAAGTGTTGAATATACTTTAAAAAATATATTGCATTTCATACAAGTCTTATTTAACTAATTAGAGTATTACTTTATTAAAATAATGGTTATAAAATATTTTTATGTTTCAATTTTTACCTTAAGGCCATACCCAAATTTTCCGGGGTCCAGTGGCGCCGCCATTTAAAATAAATCATTTAAAAGGAAACGGAGATATCATTTAAAATAGTGTCTTGGTCAAGTTCTAGATACCCATTCAAAGTATTTTTCAAACTACTTTTTGTAGTTTAAAGTGAGAACGTGAAGCTTTTTTACGCACATTTCGAAAAACGGCCACTTTTAGCTAATGTGCGTAGAAAAGCTTCACGTTCGCACTTTAAATTATAAACAGTAGTTCATAAAATAGTTTTAAGGGTTATCTAGGGCTTGACCAAGACACAATTTTGAATGATATCTCCGTTTCCTTTTAAATGATTTATTTTAAATGGCGGCGCCACTGGACCCCGGAAAATTTGGGTATGGCCTTAAAGCGCCATCTAGTTACAAGGAAAAGAAATAATAATGTTTATATGACGATGGGTAGGCATGATGATACTGAACAACTTAACCAAAGAAAGATATGTCGAAATATGAACAATATTTTTTGGTTTTCCATAGAAACTCAAATCAGCTGATCGATCAACATGTATGGGAGGCCAATAATTACTTTTCATAATTCGGTATATGTTACTTGGGGAATTCACCCTTAAAATGGTTTCAGACCTTATATAGACCAGTTTAACCTACCGCCAATTCTAAATTTCACGCAAACTTCGCTTGAAATTCAAAACGACGATATATTTTTTTTGACATAACACACATAAAAATTTTTTTTTTTTTTCTTTTACACATTTCATATGACTTACACTCATATTTAAGATTCGGTACCCAAAGGGTAAAAACGGGACTACTAAGAACCCGTGTCTCAGTCACCAGGCTATATCTCATGAATCGTGATAGGTAGATAGTTGAAATTTTCACGGATGATGTATTTCTGTTGCCGCTATTTTAACAAATACTAAAAACAGAATAAAATAAAAATTAAATGAGGCTCCAACATAAAGAAAGTGATTTTTTATAGATAACTAGCTGAAGCCCGCGACTTCTTTCGCGTGGACTTTATGTCTCTGGAAAATGCTCATCAGGCTGAACAACTTTTACTAAGGCGGCATTTTTATATATCTTATAGTTTAGCTGGACCATTATGGTTCTGCATCAGGCGTTCCATTTTCCAAAATCATTTATACCCTATATGTTGCCCAGGCTTAATAGCTATATAACAAAAAAAGTTTCATTCGAATCCGTCCAGTATTTCCGGAGATTAGCGTGTACAAACAGACAAACAGACATACAGACATACAGACAAACAGACAAACAGACAGACATTTTTTTTTTAATTCTTACTCTATTGCTACGTCTCCATCGCCCTCAATATTTTTTTTGGAAATATATTTAATGTACAGACACACTTTTTTTACTGTTTTATTATATGTATAGATATAGATGTACGAAACCTATCGTGCGCGAGACCGACGCGCACTTGGCCGGTTATTATTTTGTTTGATAAATTAATTAAACGAAAGTACCTACCGCTTAGATGTACAGACGCGCGATTTTTACTTCTTTATCATATAAGTAATATATACACGTCGTATTAAATTTTATTACATGATGTTCAGATTACTTGACCGGCTCTGGTTGTAAAATGTATATTTACGTAATAACTGGTTTTGGTCTGATTAGAGAAAGTAATAAAATGTGTTGACTTAAAATTGTACCATTCCATGTTTACCTATCTTGTTTTATTTTTAACTGCCTCCGTGGTGTAATGGTTGGAGCGTTTGGCTCATACCCGGAGGTCGCGGGTTCGATTCTCAGCGGGGGCAACGACTTTGTGTTGTTGTCCTAGTTTGGTTAGGACATTGCAGGCTGATCACCTGATTGTCTGATAAGTGAGATGAGATCCGTGCTTCGGAGGGCACGTTAAGCCGTCGGTCCCGGTCACTGTCCTTGACATTGGTCGTTACCTAAAACCATGTCAGAGGCCTTTAAGGCGGTTTAAAAACTCTGACACTAGTGTTAGTCACTAACACACACGATAAGAAGAGGAAGTTTTATTTTTGACGACGTACTGACGACCACCTTTTTGCCTGGGGGGTTTAAACTAATACGTTAGTCATACGATTAGTGACGTACTATTTCTATGTCAAACCAAATTAGACTTTATCATCATATGTTAGTGCTCAATGTTGCTTGACACTGAAACGCGGATACGCAGTAACGTCCGTGTTGCGTACCGCTTTTGGAGTAACCCCCCTGATATCAGATATAATAATAAAACTAAGCCTACCTATATATGTTGCTGTGAGGTGGCTGACTGAGATGATTTTGGCATCGGAAATGTCTTTTCGTTCGCTCCAGTCTAGCTCCGATTTCATGAAAAAGTGTGATCCACTTAAATCTTGAAGAATTGTACTGATATAATTTTACGAGAGCAAAACTAATTATATAATAAAGCCAAAAATTAAAAAAAAATATGGCAGAAAAAGTAAATAATTTTTTTTCCGAATTTTTCATTTTGCCTCTCAATATTTTGGAAACGAAGAACGATATGAAAAATCTGAGAAAAAACTCATCTGCACAATTTAGTCAGCTACAATTTGAGCCTAAAACAAAGACAATCAGGTTAAGGGTTTGCCCTGTAGCCTAACCTTTTTAAAAAAAGTCAAAACATCGGTACGATATTTTTTCTTCAATTTATTGAATGAGCAGACACGCGATTTTTACTCTTTTTTTAAGGATTAGTATTAATTGAACTTGGCTCCCATTTTTACATTTATGTTTTTTTAGTACTTGCCTCTTATACCTATTGAATTACCTAATCTATGCAAATGGTCTGTTCCAATCTAATACTATTAGATCATTCGATCATTGATTACTATAACTAACCAATACGTCGTGACAGTAACTATAGTATCTATACCCTCCCAAGTATACACATTATACACAACCATGTCAACCACTGATTTATTGCCACTCATTATACAATAAGGATTTATTTAACTAAAGGTTAACAATAGGGTATTACAATCATTTTTGAAGTGTCTAAATTAGATTTCATGGTGCTAATAAACCACTTAAAAAATAAAAATTTCAATCGATAAGTGTCATTCTTAGGGTTCAAATTCTTTGGTCATTCTAATGCATTTCAAATACACATTTTCAAATTTTGGAATTTTGGAATGGCGTCCGGTGGACGCCATATTGCTCTATGGTCATGACGTCAGATTTGTATGTAAAAAAAAATGCGCCAATGTACATAACATATGCATTTTGACAGTTGACGCTTTTTAGTTAACACACACATATGACGTAATGACATGGTGGCTACATTTTTTTGTTTTAAAACAAGTCATATAGGCTGAAAACTTAGAACTGAATTTTAAAAATTATTTTGTTATTTTTAAAATTATTTTTACTTTAAAAAAAGAAGGAGGTTATTAATTCGTCGCGATCTATTTTTATATTTGTTCGCCGAATGTTCAAAGACGCCTGGACCGATTTGGAAAATCCTTCTAGTTTGAAATACCATACAAATTTTATAAAAATTAGTAGAGGTATGTAGTTTGAAGGTAAAGTCGGTTTTTAGTTTTAAAAAGTTGTCAGATATCATTTCAGCCGCATAACGTCCACTGCTGGACATAGGCCGCTCCCAAAGATTAAATATTATTTTACTATTAAATATCTCAAGAATTAACTTTTAGACTTTTTTTCATAAGACCAAAATACCGTATTAAGTTAGTGGCCTCGCTATATTGCAGAAAATGTCGGAACTAAATTTAACATGGAACCGTAACACAGATTAAACAAGTTTAATTGCTTTTTTGCTAAAAAAAATCCCCGACTGTCAAAACGCCATCTAGTGATGAGTAGCGTAACTACCGATAAGGTATCCTTAGCGCCGTTTTTTTGACTGAACCGATTTTCATCAAACATAGCTAAGAACCACCGCAAGGGAACTTGCTTTCACTTAATAAATACGTTACTGTCAAACTTAAAAACTCCCATGCTGGTCTGGGAGAAATGAAAAAACTTAGAATGTACCAGCTGCTTCTCTTCCCACGCAGATCGTAAAAGCCGATCAAGGGAATGGGCAAAAATGCAAATCATGTTAACAGGCGATGCGGCTAGCAACTCATCACTGTATTGATTGCTTTTCCATCTTCTCGCCCACCATGACGCTAAAAGTGGCTTTTGGGTCTTGCGGCCCTGGGCTCTGCATAGAGCCGCAAGACCCAAAATGCTCTGTCTGCCCCATTAGGGATAAAGACGTGATAGTATGTATGTATGTATGTTACTGTCAAACTTCTTACCCCTTTCTTGTCGGGGGTTAAATACCAAAAAAAAACTTCTGCTATTAATTTTGCGAACAAGTGAGCAAAAACAAACAAACACAAATAGAATAGCTGAAGTCCTAAACAGACCCGGCAGCGTCCGATCACGAGTTGACGCAGCCGGTGTTTGAGTTTCCTAACATCTGATTGCTGCAGAAACGTATTTTTCTTGTCTTCAATTCGGCAGCCTGCATTCTCTGATAGTTACGATCTCAAATAACTCTGCTTGAGATCCAACTCATGATTGAACAAGTTTTTTGTTAGGCAAATTAAAAAAACTCCGACAACACCATCTAGTGATACTCGTAAGTAGCAGAACTACAAAAGTAGCGCCATCTATTATTTGCCTGGTAAATTTTAAAACCTAACTTTGAAGCGTTAGCTCCCAATAAGTCTTGCAGAGCAGACCATCGTAAGGAAAGTTACTTACTTTCAAGTAAAGAAATTGCATTGAAATCGGTCCATCTGTTCGAGCGCTACGAAGCCACCGACAGACAAATTTGATTACAGACAGACAACGGATAAAAAGCTTGTAATAAAATAACAGGCTTGCAACCAGCGAAAAAACAGATGAATCTATAAAATATAAAGAGTATAGGTATTGCTTGTAATTGATAAACTGAACATACGATATAGTATGTCGCTACATTTACCAGTTGGTTTGTATAATATAAGAGCTTAACGCTCGATTGCAAATGATAAGAAATTGCTTGTTTTATATGCGAACGCAGTCACTGCACCGCAGAAAACGTGATTTGAATGCATGTCTTTATGTAGCTATTGTATTTTTAGGGTTCCGTAGCCAAATGGCAAAAACGGAACCCTTATAGATTCGTCATGTCTGTCTGTCTGTCTGTCTGTCCGTCCGTATGTCACAGCCACTTTTTTCCGAAACTATAAGACCTATACTGTTGAAACTTGGTAAGTAGATGTATTATAAGAACCGCATTAAGGTTTTGACACAAAAATAGAAAAAAAACAATAAATTTTGGGGGTTACCCATACTTAGAACTGAAACTCAAAAATATATTTTTCATCAAACCCATACGTGTGGGGTATCTATAAATAGGTCTTCAGAAATGATATTGAGGTTTCTAATATCATTTTATTCTAAACTGAATACTTTGCGCGAGAGACACTTCCAAAGTGGAAAAAAGTGTGTCCCCCCCCCCCCCCCCGTAACTTCTAAAATAAGAGAATGATAAAACTAAAAAAAATATATGATGTTCATTACCATGAAAACTACCAGCGAAAATTGGTTTGAACAAGATCAAGTAAGAAGTTTTTTTTTTTTTATATGTCATAAACTGCAATTTACCTTTCATTCAATCAACTCAAATATAAAAATTAAAAAAAAAATACTACTACGGAACCCTTCATGGGCGAGTCCGACTCGCACTTGGCCGCTTATTTTCTGTATGACCACAGCTCTGAAGCTTGATATGTTTTGAGAAAAAATGTCAAACAAGTATAGATAGAACGTCCGTACACACGCGTCCGTGTGCGAAACGTAGGGCTAGGCTATCGTAAATCGATTCATATTTTACCCCGTTTTTTTCTTTCTGTCATAATGGTATAGCAGACGTCTGATTAGTAGTAACAAACCTTATTTTTCCATCTTTATTATATCGATTTGGGGAGGACTAAGAATCATCTCCAGCTGGTCCCAGTAGTCCTACCAAGTTGGTTCTACCAGTAGGACTACTCGTGGGAGGAGATGAGCTCCCATTTTGTACGTAAGTACTTATTATTTTTGGTGTGTGATAGAAATGTAAAGGTCTTTCTTATCTGATTTTCAGAGAAGAGAATGCTTTAGCATTAAGTCCACCTATTTCGTGTTTTTTGAAGGTTGTTTAAAAAAATACTTACCTAAAACCTCACTGCATTAAATTAGGTAGATGACTGAGTCAAAATTAAATAATTCGGTACAGTGAACAAAATAAAACATTCATACATACATACATACATACTATCACGTCTTTATCCCTAATGGGGCAGACAGAGCATTTTGGGTCTTGCGGCTTTATGCAGAGCCCAGGGCCGCAAGATCCAAAAGCCACTTTTAGCGTCATGGTGGGCGAGAAGATGGAAAAGCAATCAATACAGTGATGGGTTGCTAGCCGTATCGCCTGTTAACATGATTCGCATTTTCGCCCATTCCCTTAATCGGCTTTTACGATCTGCGCGGGAAGAGAAGCAGCTGATACATTTTAAGTTTTTTCTTTTCTCCCAGACCAGCATGGAAGAGACAAAATAAAATTCACAAAATAGTGTCACTTTACAATGATCATATACATTTGGTCATATCAACGTGAATTTAGATTTATTAATTTAGAAAAACTGATATTAAGAGCGCTATTTGACTTTAAATATAAATCCTATAGGAAATGTTCGTTTCGAAGTTTAGAAAAAAGTGTCTGATCTGAGTTATTATCATCCAGAGGATTCTAAAAATCCGACGTTTCGTTTTCTCCATTTTTAATCACCCCAGTGTAACTTTGACATTATTTTATATGTGTATCATATTTTTATTGTATTTGGTCAATTTTCCTGGGACGAAAGTAAATAATTTGGTACTGTCACGAATATAAAACATCACAAAACGATGTCACTTGTCATTGATCATATCCATTTGCAAAGTGATTTTTTTTATTATTGCAGTAAAACTGATATTAAGAGCGCTATTTGACTTTGAATACAAATCCTATAGGAAATGTTCGTTTCGAAGTTTAGAAAAAGTGTCTGATTTGAGTGGTTGTCATCTAGAGGATTCTAAAAATCCGGCCGTTTCGTTTTCTCTATTTTTGATATGCCAGTGTTACTTTGACAATTGGGACAATTTTCACAAAATTAGGTAATTATTTGGTACTATTAAGAAAATAAACCGTCACAAATTTTTGCCACTTGTCATTGATCATATCCATTTTCAGAGTGATTTTATATATAACTGCCTCTGTGGTGTAGTGGTTAGAGCGTTCGGCTCATACCCGGAGGTCGCGGGTTCGATTCCTGGCGGGGGCAACGACTTTGTGTTGTTGTCCTAGTTTGGTTAGGACATTGTAGGCTGATCACCTGATTGTCTGATAAGTAAGTTGATCCGTGCTTCGGAGGGCACGCTAAGCTGTCGGTCCCGGTCACTGTCTTTGACATTGATCGTTACCCAAAACCATGTCAGAGGCCTTTGAGGCGGTTTAAAAACTCTGACACTAGTGTTAATCACTAACACACACGATAAGAAGAAGAAGAGAGTGATTTTATATTTATTATTGCAGAAAAACTGATATTAAGAGCGCTATTTGACTCCAAGAAACAATGACGCCATTACCCTGTGTTTCATACAAATCCATGAAGTTAGTATTATCCTTTAACTTCATGAACCAATCCCAAAGAACTTTTTTGTTTTGGCGTTTGGAAAAAAGTGTCTGATATGATTTGACTTGTTGAAAACTAGCGAATAAAGAAGAATAATAACACCTTTCAAGCCATTTATGTTGCAGTGTGCCAAATACTTTATCATACACTTAAAGTAAAGTAAAAATTAGTTTATTTCCTCCATACAATCATACAAAAAGAAAGAAAGAAAATTAATACATTTTTGGGGTGGCTACATGCAGATTGGA
The DNA here is from genome assembly GCA_963555685.1 of Acrobasis consociella. NCBI lineage: Eukaryota > Metazoa > Arthropoda > Insecta > Lepidoptera > Pyralidae > Acrobasis > Acrobasis consociella. The sequence continues at coordinate 1,678,607 of OY743104.1, read as the reverse complement.
GGAGGCTGGAGCCTGTTGAAGAAACCTGTGTTACAGAGCTCCAGTGCTCTCCCACTGTTGCAGCCAGGCACCGATAACACACACATCGCATAGGGATTTCCCCGTATTTGCGATGAGTGATATACATGTATACTTAAATTATAAATAAAGCATAGAACAGCGAAAAACTTAAACTTACTTAAAATAACAGCAGCAAAAAAGAACAGAAAAATTGAGGATCTATGGTTAGCGCATTAGATACAGGGAAGGAGTAAGCGTGAAAAACATATCGGGCTCTTCTCGTAGATGTTAAAAATTAGCCTGTAAATATTATTACCTATGTTGGGTATTAATCATCATCATCATCATCATTTCAGCCGCACAAAGTCCACTGCTGGACATAGGCCTCTCCCAAAGATTTCCAAAATGACCGATCAAGAGCGGCCTGCATCCAGCCCTTTCCAGCTACTTCCAGCGACCCTTGGGTATTAATATGACGTATCAAACATGCTCGTCACATACGACGAACACGCTTCAAAAATTAAATGAGTGCCTTGTACAAACAATAGGTTTAAACGACCGTATGTAAGTAACCGTAAGTTGTGGCATACAAATTTTTAGTGTTACTCATAAAGAATCCATGCGACAAACCATAGCGAGTTTAAACTTTAGATAACGCCATCTATAATTTAGTCTAGATTTCATCGGACCTAGGGGAAGGGTGGCTTACGCAGCTGTTTCCCGTTTGGGTGCTTATGGATGCATTTACCTTTTCAAACGAATCTGATACTAAATGTCGCGATATAAAGTCCAAAGTTCGAATTTGTTTCGTCCTGCGATTCTGTTACCTCACTTTTAACCCCCGATGGTAAAGAGAGTGTTGTAAGTTTGACGTGTTTGTGTGTCTGTCTGTGGCATTATAGTGCCTAGACGAATGGGCCGATTTTGGTGCAGTTTTTTTGTTTGAATGCTGAGTTGGTCAGAATGGTTCTTAGCTTTGTTTGATAGAAATCGGTTTAGCAGTTTAAAAGCTATTGTGGACAAACGTTAACGCTTCAAAGTCTAGGATTTTTAATTTACCTGGCAAATAATAGATGGCATTACAGATATGAATCCCACATAACATGGGTTGAAATATGTAGTTTAAACACTTATTACTAGATGGTGTCGGGGTTTTTCGACGAACTCTGTGGCTTAGTGGTTATTATGTCAGGCAGTCGCACCGGAAGTCCCGGGTGAACTTAAGAAGTAGGAGTTTTTTTTTTATTTGCTTGGCAAACCGACTCGTTTCTTTGTCTCTCTTACAGTGGTGTCAGATTTTTCGAGCTACCTAAAGCTTTCCTGCCAGTTTTCCTCATGTTTTCCTTCCTTAGCAAGTCCTGGTAGTATATAATTTTCCAAAACTAAAACCGGCCCCCAAACTACACATCCGATTTAGATAAAATTTCTGTGAGATCACTTGACTTGAGATGTTCCAAACAAAGAATTTTCCAAATAGGTCCAGGCGATTTCGAATAACTAGTGAACATACGGAACACGCACTTGGCTAGTTTTTTTTTTTAATAATGGACTGTATACTTAATGCATACAGTCCATAAAAAATTATAAATCTCGCCGCATATAAATTATGATGTTACGACTAAAGCAGAAGGAAATGGTCATTTATTAAATAAATAAAAAACTAGGTATTAATTAATCAGCTTGTTTAAATGACAACTGCGGTGTTAAGAGGATTGTGTAGTAAATTTTCATACAAAAAGCAATAACATTTTCCCCCCTTAAACATAGGCCATTTTTGATATTTTTATATGTTGTTGATATATTAGATATGTAGGGCCATACGTTATTATATTAAAGAAATGTTGCTTACGACAGTTATTAGCATATAAATATCCATATCTTTTTAAATAAAAGAAAAATTATCGAGCCCTTCATTTATTTAACTTAAACTAAACCGAATTACTAAAAAAGAGTCGTACAGCCGTAGATTAAGGTATATCGAATCGAATTACATCAAAATTGCCTCATTTCGTTAAAGTTTAGGGGAGTGGTCGTTACGTTATCGCCCGAAACAATATTTCAGAAGGAAAAAATAGGCAATAGCCTCTAAGACTTGCAACTCTATGTATCGCACAATACGGGTCGGGACTAGTGATGTGCCGTTCCCAAATTCCCGTTTCCGGGGAACGTTCCTCATTCCCGTTTACGGGAATGTTCCCTGGAACATTCCCAATTACAGGGGAACGTTCCCGTCTCAATTTTATTTTTTCATCATATAAATGTTTTCTGCTACAGGTAGTCAAGTATTCTTAATATGTATATTCATCAGCAGATCAAATATCAAAATAATTCATTTTTAACCCATAATTTTTAACCTATTACCAAGAAAGTCGGCACGTTCAAAGGGCCAATTTCATATTTTTAAATAATTGTATAACATATTAATGACCATAAAACAATAAAAAAAATTTTTTTCTCGATTAATAAGATGTATATCCTATGGAAACGGGTCTCGTTTCCGGCATCAAGGAAACGTTCCCGGCAACAAGGGAACGTTCCCTAGAAATTTGGGAACGTTCCCTGGGAACGTTCCCACATTTCTAATGTTATGGATTATTGGAAATATTTAAATTATAACCATATTAAGAAATGCTTTTACATAAGTTTAATACATTTGCATTGATAAAAATAAAGAGGGAAGAGCGGAAAGTCCAAACACAAGTAATGGAGATTCCAGCCAGACACATGATTAAATAAATATTTTTTATTTTTTGCAAATAGCTACTATAGCGACGCGTATCGGCACTACATGATCCTCTTAATAAAATAAATGAAGCGCAAAAGTTGAAGCTATTCGTGCGAGATTAAGAACCGTCTTTAGGTACTTAATTCTCGCACGAATCGGCTACTTTCCTGGCTCAAAAATAAATTATTTGTTACTGTTAATAAAATAAAAAGTCACAAAATATTCTCACTTGTCTGATCATATTTACATCTATATCTGTGGATCATATCCATTTTCAATGTGATTTATTGTTACAGAAAAATCTGGTATCAAAAGTGTTTGACTCCAAGAAACTATGACGTCATTTAGCATGTATTTAATACAAATCCCATAAAAAAAGTTTCTTTTGACGATTAGAAAAAACTATCTGATTTGAGTTGTTGGGAAGAAGCGTATTCAGTGTACCTACCGATATTTATTTAAACTTTATTGCACAATAAGAAAAAGTGTACAAATGGCGGACTTAACGCCATATGGGATGATATAGACGGGTGTGAGGGACAAACTACACTGATTGAGCTAGCCCCAAAGTAAGTTCGATACTTGTGTTATGGCATACTAACTCAACAATACTTTATTTTATCAAATACATATATAGATAAACATCCAAGACCCAAGACAATTTGAAAAATGCCATTTTCCAACTTGCCCTGACCGGGAATCGAACCCGGGACCTCTGGGTGGCGGACTAGCGTGGTGACAACTACGCCACGGAGGTCGTCAATAGATACTACTCCATTGTCTGAGGTGTAAATAAAGATCTTAAGCGAACCTTCTTCAATCACTTTAAACTCGGTCACTTATACTTAGATCAAGGTTTTGTTGTACTCGTAGATCGCGTGTAGATTGTAAATACGGACTTCGTAATAGGTGTCAGGTACAATTAGCGGGTTATAGTCTTTATTTTCGTGTGTGTAAGAGCATGCATGAAAAAAGTTATGCGTGTTGACGAAGCAAAAGAGGTTTACAAGGGTCGTAGTAAGTGGAAATATATAGTCTCTGTCTACCCCGATGGGAAACAGGCGTGAAAATATGTATGTATGTGTAAGTGGCATGTTATCTAGCTGACTGCACACTTGTCAGTAGCCAACATGACCTAGCGTGTATTGTTGTGTTATCTCATTTATTGCCTACAGTCCATCATCTCATCATCATCAGGTTCTTCTGTCTCCACTGCAGGAGCACGACCCTCTCTGTACTACCAGAGCCACACTTGGCTAGAGCAGCAGATTTGGCCTACACTCTCCACGCTGGCCAGACGGGTTTGAGGCCTATCGATGTTTATATGATTTGTTTAGCTTGTATTTCCTAAGTCGCCTTCTACGACATCCACGGAAAGACTTGGAGTGGTCCTTTTCTACTCTGCAGGAAACCACACAGCAAACTATACAGTCCGTTAGGTGACAGACAAATCATACACTTTTTTGTGAACGTCAAAACAAACATTTTCTATTATATAGGATTTGTATGGGATTTTTTGGCGGGAAGTTAAATTCAAATTCAATATAACTTTATTATCATATCATATTTATAATATCTCTATAATAATCTTCAATATTTTGTTGCACAATTGTTGACCTCAAATGGTTGCTTACAGCTAAGTCAAAAGGTTTAGTTTGTGTTTGCTTTAATTTGTTTTGTAAATTAATTCTAGTGGACTTTATATTATGAAATTGGTGTAGGTTGGTTATAAATGCTTATTTTCATATACAATATGTGAAATGTGGACAAGCATAGTATACTAAAATGAAATAAAATAAACTACAAGGAAAAAAGACAATAAAAAAAAACAAAATAAATTAAAATAAACAACTATATTGTCCTTTCTACAATATATATAACAATAAAACACACAAAACTAATAATCTAGGGACAGACGCGGGTCCAGCGAAAAAATAGGTAGTCTCGTACAGATGATGCGTTTACAAATACAAAATTAAAACAGAACGGTGGTCAGTGGTTCTCGGGCGGAACTTATCTGGGTGAGGGACGAATATGCACTCGGGGCAAAACAAAATGGCGGCCGGTTTGACTCGAAGTCCCGACGTGTAGACGCACCAGGGTCGTCTTTCACCTGGGGTAACGAAGTTTTCTCCAGGGGTAACGAAGTTTTCTCCAGGGGTAATGTAGTTTTTTCTCCAAGGGTAACGTAGTTTTCTCCAGGGGTAATGTAGTTTTTTCTCCAAGGGTAACGTAGTTTTCTCCAGGGGTAATGTAGTTTTCTCCAGGGGTAATGTAGTTTTCTCCAGGGGTAATGTAGTTCCCTATATAACAGGGAACTCGTACACAATAAAAATTATTTTTAAAAAAGAATAAAAAAATAGCTGACGGACAACTTAGCCGTACAAATTAATCAAAATTAAGCTAGTTCGTAGTCGAAGCGAGCCACAATTGTAATGATCGATCACTGAGGTTTTTCGATCTACATCCAACAAGATGTAGGTAGATCGATAAAAATATCAACTCTGTGATACCCGAAACCCACTCAATAATTAACTTTTGTCTATTATCGAAGGTTCTAGAAAATCGGAGATAATATAAAAATAAAAATGTTTAAAAGAGTTTATTAGTTTATTATGGATTCTTTATAAATAAAATGAATGATTTTAAATAATCAACATTATATTGAATTATTTTTTAAAAACTGGGAATGACCATGACATTAACCACCTCTCAATGTCATCTTAAGTCATTCAGTTAGAATAAACTACCGAAAACAAACAATGTACAGAACCAACCTATTTGTATGAGTTTATTTCTGAAAATTATAACTACTTTTTATTTAAAATGTGATGGAATACATACTTTTGAAAAAGAATTTAGCAATATCTATAGAAAACAAAAAATGACCAATTGGTGAGTGGTATTGTTAACATTACATTGTTACAATACCCCCCTTCCCAAGAAAAGGATTTTACGTAGTAAAATCCGCGCGAACGCTCTAAATAAGAAACAGTTTTCTGCCCAACTAACATACACTCATTCAGACATACAATCAAAATCACACTCACAAAATAGTCTAGTGAAATTAATTTTAAATCAAAAGACCTACCAAACAACAATAGAGATACAGTCATAATTATAACATGCTGCACTCAAACAGAAAAAACTAAGATGGTGAATAAGCGCATCAAGAAGGAAAATATGCAACCTGTGACATAAAGTGATGATTTGTACTGAAATTATATACTGTCCGCATTTGCTAAGCTGTAGAGTCACGACCCGCTCTAAACGCGCTAAAACGCATAAAAACCGATAACAATCCTGAAGCGAAGAAACGTCATTAGAGGCTTATTTTACGAGTTAACAACCGCTCGTGACATGAGGCTTATTTAAAACGAGTTTGCCAAACCGCTCGAAAAGATGTGCTATTAGAGGCTTATTTTACGAGTTAACACTACCGCTCGACCAAGAAAAGAATGCCATCAGGATGTTCCAGCAAAAAAAAACCCAAAGTCCTGACCTAAAAAAAAGGTATACCAAGGAACAACAAAAACCAAAATTCCCACCTATAAACAGGTAAAAGGAACAACAACAAAACCCCAATTCGTGTAGGCTTATTGACTCAACAACTACGTTCAATAACAAAAAATCAGTAACAAATTTGAAATCACAGAAAGATGTTAACTGTTATGCAACAAAACTCAAAGGAAAAAAAAATAAAAAATATTAAAATTAACTTTAGAAAAAAAATACAAATCGACATTATAAATTGTTACACAATACTACAATAACGGAAACGACCCAGCGACCCTGACCTAAATACGACTCTAAAAGTCAAAATATTTATAAAAAATATAAAAACGAACTGTAGTAAAAATTTATCAAAATTAAACAATAATGTCAACAAAGTATTAAAAAGAACTCATTTAACGCTAACTCAAGCCTAAACTCTGAGCGCATGAAACTAAAAATCTATACAAAAGATCAGCACAACTGATTGTGACTTTAAAATTTAAATAAGACCTAAACAAAATTGTGGTTCGATTCATATTGTTAAAAAAAATTAAGTTTGACTAAAAAAAATCTATATAAAAACTACACGTGTGTGTCCACTATTATATAGGTGAGTTGCTGACTGTAAACCCCCCTAAACAAATTATACAAAAAAAATAACAATAAAAAAACAAACACAAAAAAACGTACACAAACACAAAGCCCTGGGGTAGATAACATGTAAGTTATGTGCCCCAGGTGTGCCCAGTAATTAAAATCCGAATCCTGTCTCTGTAAAAACAATATGAGACAGGAGTGGTCCCTCTCGGTTCGAAGCCGGCACTGACATCTACCACAGTTCCGACCAACACCACACAATTATACAAAAATAATAATAAAAAAAAAAAACGCAAGATCCACCGACCACGCGCTAATCTGTACACGACCACCTATTTAAAACCACGTATATGGGCGCCAATTGCTACGGGATAAGCCCGAGCAGAAAAAAAAAATGAAATAAAATAAACTACAAGGAAAAAGGACAATAAAAAAAACAAAATAAATTAAAATAAACAACTATATTGTCCTTTCTACAATATATATAACAATAAAACACACAAAACTAATAATCTAGGGACAGACGCGGGTCCAGCGAAAAAATAGGTAGTCTCGTACAGATGATGCGTTTACAAATACAAAATTAAAACAGAACGGTGGTCAGTGGTTCTCGGGCGGAACTTATCTGGGTGAGGGACGAATATGCACTCGGGGCAAAACAAAATGGCGGCCGGTTTGACTCGAAGTCCCGACGTGTAGACGCACCAGGGTCGTCTTTCACCTGGGGTAACGAAGTTTTCTCCAGGGGTAACGAAGTTTTCACCAGGGGTAATGTAGTTTTTTCTCCAAGGGTAACGTAGTTTTCTCCAGGGGTAATGTAGTTTTTTCTCCAAGGGTAACGTAGTTTTCTCCAGGGGTAATGTAGTTCTCTCCAGGGGTAATGTAGTTTTCTCCAGGGGTAATGTAGTTCCCTATATAACAGGGAACTCGTACACAATAAAAATTATTTTTAAAAAAGAATAAAAAAATAGCTGACGGACAACTTAGCCGTACAAATTAATCAAAATTAAGCTAGTTCGTAGTCGAAGCGAGCCACAATTGTAATGATCGATCACTGAGGTTTTTCGATCTACATCCAACAAGATGTAGGTAGATCGATAAAAATATCAACTCTGTGATACCCGAAACCCACTCAATAATTAACTTTTGTCTATTATCGAAGGTTCTAGAAAATCGGAGATAATATAAAAATAAAAATGTTTAAAAGAGTTTATTAGTTTATTATGGATTCTTTATAAATAAAATGAATGATTTTAAATAATCAACTTGGTTAACTCTAACAACAAATAAGTTTGGAGGATACTAATGAAATACATTAGTACCATTTGTATCAACGGTACAAGTGGGTTAAATAAATGTCATTAGTACCATCAATGGTAATGATACAGGTGGTCTAACTGCTATATATTTTTGTATATTTTTTTAATTTGCAGTTTTAAACTTGTTGTTTAGACAGGCTGGAATGTTAATTCATGCTAGCTGTTTCAATTATGACTGTTGATGCGCGTCGGCTTCGCTTGACTTAGAGCATGTAATCGGATATCACGTCTGCCATTTAAAAAAATGTTATTAACCACCTAAAAAGAAGAGGGTTGTTATGTGTTTGACGCTAATATTTGTCTATCTGTCTGTGGAACGGATAGACCGATTTCGAGTTTGTATGGAAAGCAGAAAATATTTTTTATATTTAAATACAGGTAGGTATGTTTCTCGGGGAAGGTTGTTCAGTATCATGGACTGAATTCACCCTTAAAATAATATCAGTGTATTGTTTATGTATTAATGGACTTTGTACATAAACATTTGCCTCCAATGATACATTAATTGCTCTACTAATCGAATTCTGGATCCCTGACAAAATTCCGCCAGAGAAACGTTTCCCTAGCGAAATATGTTTTTGATTTCTCAAAAATTTACTGAATACACAAATTTCATTTATCGATAAACATTTGAAGGCGGCTTTACAATAAAGATCTAGTAAAGTCAACATTTAATATTCGACACTTTTCTGCTGGGGACATGCACACGATTAAGTAAGGGTGATTTCAGTCCATGATACTGAACCACTATTCCCAAGAAACGTATATCGAAATACCGTTGTACTTATTATTTGCCACACACACTTGCACACTTGACCGATAAGCTGTTCAGTTTGTACGATAAGCAAAATATATATATTTATTTCGATAATACTTACGGAAAGCTGATTAGTTTCATGAAGATGGGCTGAACGTATCTTTAAAATGGTATTTATAGAACCTATTTTTCGAATACGTCATCATCAAGCGATTAGGATGAGTGCGTGTTTTAGCGTTAATTATACCAGTTCAGCTAATTAGTCTGTACTCTATTAATAGAATAAGGAAATTTCCTGGGTTAAAAATTGGTACTGTTAATGGAATAAAACGTCACCAAGTAATATCACTTGTCTTTGACCTGATTTCAGATTTATTGTTGCGGAAAAACTTACATATATTAATAAGGAACCCTTTGTGCGCAAGTTTCGCCCACACTTGGCCTGTTATTTGCCTATTTTCTTCAATAACATCAAAAATACCGATCTAAAAATTCAAATCAAAAAGGTCTTCCCATATCACACTATATAGTTCACGATAGCTCCTTCGTGCTTCGGAAGACACGGCACAAAATGATGACAGCCGGGACTAACATTTTTATGGCAGTCGTCAAGCCTTGTCAGCCTTAGGGCAGCTTAAAAAATCTGACACCAGCGTTAGCCACTTATACACACAAAAAACAAAACTATAGTAAAATTAAAATATAGTCAAAAGAAATACGACCTACTAGTAGAAATTTCTCGGACGGCTTCACACTGTTGTATGCAAATGCCGAATTTTTCTTATCGGGAACAAACGACTCGATGGCTAAGATTTGTTCTTTGTCTTCAGGCACAGCAGTTGGCGAGAGACAGCTGGGCAGGAGAAGGGCAGTACCTGTCATCTACCTCCAGGGCTCCCACTATGAAGTCGGCTTTGATGTGGTAAGTACCTTGTACCATCATCATCTGAGCGTATTTCTGGTTGTATACCCTCAGCAGTAACGCTTAAGAGCCCGGGGTCCGCTACCTAACTTAGGCGATTGACGAGGTAACTGGTTTTTACATACCGAACCACGACTGAACTCTAAACCCAAAGAGTAGACCAGAGGTCGCGTTGGCGATCGCAACCCACAGTTTATACGTGCTATTCGAAACACAGAATCATTTTTCTTTTTGGATAATAAGGTGATTCAAGCCTGCAATATCCTATACAGACTGGAAACAACTTACACAAAATTATGCTTCCCAGTGGGATTCGATCCCACGACCCCTTATCACAAGACGAATGTCTTGCCCGCTGGACTAACGAGTCAAAAATCAAAACTATTTGGATATTTGTATCACTTCATAATTGCAAAGCAGTAGCAAATACATTCAATGTACTTTGTTGTATAAAAATAGTCTTATGGAAAAAAGAAAAACTTAAAATATACCAGCAGCATCTCTCTTCGTGTACATCGTAGAAGCCGTTCGAGAGATTGGGCGAAAATGCGATGCGGTTAGCAACCCATCTCAGTTTTGATTCCTGTGCCTCAGACTTACTGATCCCCAGACCAACCTCAGTTATTGATTGATATAGTATAATCTTCCAGGGTCGTATATTCTCGTCCGTGATCAAGAACTTCATAGCATCGTACGAGAACCTGCGGGACTTCGAGAAGGAGTACAAGACGGAGCCAGGCCGGCAGGCGTACGAGTCCACCCTGGACAACATGAAGAGACGATACCCGCAGTACGTGAAGGAGATGCAGGGTATTGCTGATGGAGCCAATGTCTCATTTGTGCAGGTATCATACTTATTCAAGTACTATAAATAGGGCTGGATTTGAGCACAGGCTACATAGGCTGTGTGGTTTCCAGCAGCGTAGAATAGGATCACTCCAAGACTTCCCGTAGAAGGCGATTTAACGAAACGTGTAGCATAACCCTTAGGAAATACAAGCTAACCAAAGCTTATAAACATCAATGAGACCTCTTTAACTTGTCTGGCTAGCGTGGAGAGTGTAGGCCAACTCCTCTGGCTGCTCTGGCCAAGCATGGCTCTGGTAGTGCAGAGAGGGTCATGCTCCAGCAGTGGAGACTAAAGACCTGTTATAATAAATAAACGACGCATAGACTGCAGCTTAACTGCCTCCGTGGTGTAGTGGTTAGAGCGTTCGGCTCATACCCGGAGGTCGCGGGTTCAATTCCCGGCGGGGGCAACGACTTCGTGTTGTTGTCCTAGTTTTTGTTAGGAAATTGCAGGCTGATCACCTGATTGTCTGATAAATAAGATGATCCGTGCTTCGGAGGGCACGTTAAGCCGTCGGTCCCGGTCACTGTCTTTGACTTTGATCGTTACCTAAAACCATGTCAGAGGCCTTTAAGGCGGTTTAAAAACTCTGACACTAGTGTTAGTCACTAACACACACGATAAGAAGAAGAAGGGCCGCTTCTTTTTCTTCACACCACAAGAGGGCTACACCATTTTTAATAAAATTATTTATTTCCTTTTCAAAGTTTCCTTGCCGTGGTTCTTAGCTATGTTTAATGGAAATTCGTTCAGCAATGTATGTTTTATTAACTACTATATGCGCCCCACGGTGTTACCCGCGCCTTAAGTAGTCTATGTGTAAATCCAGGGTGTCAGTTTCCTGCATACCAAATTTTATCAAAATTGGTGAAACACATACCCACACATACACACTCATAAACTTTTGCCTTTATATTATTAGTGTAATTTTTCTTATTTCTCTTAATAGATCGCGAGGAATCGAATGCGGCCATTATCCTCCAGTCTTTAAGGAATAAAATGTTGGTTTTCTTGCAGCTGTTCCTGCTGCAGATGGACGACCTGATCGGCACCATTAACGACAATCACGTCCCGCGGGACGACACTGGCGGCTGCAGCTCCATTGGCATCCTCAACAGAGACTCGGTTAGTTGTTTTTTGGTGTAAGCAGTGCCGTGACCAGGGCGCTGCTAGCGGTGCCGTAACCAGGCATAGATGCTAGACGAAGATGCTGCGAAGGCCAAGAAATATCCAGATCAGGATCACAGACGCACAAATAAAATCAAAACCTTTTACTTACCTATTTACTGCTTTGGCTTATGTAGTATTTACTGTGGCTTAGGAGTCCACTCCAGCACTAAATGACTACAAACAAATATTCCCAAGGAGATGTTGGGCAGTGTATACCTTTAAGCGCCATTTTTAACTAAGCCGACGGTTTTTTGTATCAAATAAACCTTAACTTTTTGTAACAATGTTTAAAAAAGGCGCTCCTGTATGCAATTGGGTATTTCCTGGGACCAAAATAAACTATATTTGGTACAGTCACAAAATAATGTCACTGTCATTGATCCATTTTGAAGTGATTTTAGATTGATTATTATTACAGAGAAACTGATATTATGAGTGCTATTTAACGCCAAGAAAATATGACATGAATATGGCATCAGCCTGTATTTCATACAAATCCCATGGAAAATGTTTGTTTTGACGTTTAGAAAAAAAATTGTAGTTGGAAAATAGCTAATGAAACTATTTTTGTAACAGAACGTGTTGGGTCACACAGAAGACGCGTTTTCGGAGACGCTGAACCACTTCTACATCATGTCTGCTCACATTGTTCCTACGCCTGAGGATCGGGAAAAAGGGGTGAGTCAACCAAACAGGGTTGGTACACACTTACACAGAATTACATTACATATAAGCCCGCAGTCGCCCGCTCTACACCCTCCACGGGAGAGGTGCGGGAACGGAGAACGGAGACTCATATTGCGTACCTTAGATTCCCTTCTGTATGTTATATTAATCCTGTCCTTTGGGTACCTGTTTATGATTTGTTTAAATGTAGATTATAATTTCAGGCAGTAGAAGAGCGTTTCGCATCCCTGTGCTACGCAGGCCACCTGCCTGGGTACACCATGGGCTACAACGAACACGGCATGGTCTTCTCGATCAACACCCTCAGTCCAGCGGCGTTGAAGCCGGGGAATACTCGTAAGTATCAGACGACATACTATCACGTCTTTATCCCTAATGGGGCAGACAGATCATTTTGGGTCTTGCGGTTCTATGCAGAGCCCAGGGCCGCAAAACCCAAAAGCCACTTTTAACGTCATGGTGGGCGAGAAGATGGAAAAGCAGTCAATACAGTGATGGGTTGCTAGCCGCATCGCCTGTTAACATGATTTGCATTTTTGCCCATTCCCTCGATCGGCTTTTACGATCTGCGTGGGAAGAGAAGCAGCTGGTACATTCTAAGTTTTTTTATTTCTCCCAGACCAGCATGGGAGTAAGTATCAGACGATATTCAAGATAAGAAAATAAATTAAGAAAATATAACACTGATAATCATTTAATTAATAAGCAAATGTGAATGCACTGTCTCTTGAGTGATAAATACACACTAGAGGTTTTTTCAAGAAGGCACTTATCCATCTCATTTCTATCTTAAATAGCAGGAAAAAGCTCAGGAACTTGCCTCTGCTCTATTTCAAATGCTTTTGAGGGAGCCCCTTATCCCCCAAATCCGTCCTGTCACCACTTAAAACAGTAACTATTCCCCAGCTCGAACTTTCATCACCCGAGCGTTACTTGCGGCGAAGAGTTTCAACGACGCGGAAAGGATCCTTTTGGACGAAGGGCTGGGCATCGGGAATGGTTTCTCTCTGAACATGATCTGGTCTAAGGCCTGGGGCAACCGCCAGCTGTACAACGTGGAGGTGGCGCCCGACCTCAAGGCCGACCGCTCCTTGCTCAACATACACAAGTTTGATAAGGACCCTCTGGTTCACTGCAATATGTAAGTTTACTTAACGAGTACTTAGATAACAAGATATAGTTTAATAACCGGCCGATTGCGAGTCGAGTAATTTCGTTTCTTTGTGACGTTCGACGTGATCATAACATTTTTAGTGGAGTGAATTCAAAGTCGGCATTCGCAACTACGAAACCCTACACTTCGCGTGGCCCGACACGCACTTGGCATATTATTTATAACCCTTAAAACAAAAACCTGACTACGGAAAATTTCTTACTAAGAAGTACTTTTATCCAATTAATAATTAATGTAAGCACAGCCGGGGGCGACGGCTGAAAATGTATAAATTTTGTAAATGTGCTTCTTTAGCCCCTTTTATTTGATACTCTATACGGTATTATTCATTTTTAACCGATATCCGAAAAAGAGAAAGTTAACAATTCGTCGCGATCTTTTATTATTATTTATTTATGTATGTTCAGCGCTGGACCGATTTGGAAATATATTTTTTTCTGTTATTTTATCGAAATCGGTTGTATAAGAATTAAGATTGGCCGTAAACCCCACGACAATATCCATAATGTCTAGGCAATGTGATAAAGAAATTCTAACTATAATTTAAAACCTTGCCCAAATTAGCTTATCGTTATTCATAACGCCCGGGCATTATAAAAATTGACCCAATTTATTGCTTTGTCTATAACATATGTACAGTCAGCATCAGAGACACCTGACCCCTCCTCTATATATATCTTGAATTTTCTCTTAAACTGAAAATAATATTTACATGAAAATGTATATTCAAAAAGACTTCATTAAAATCTCTCTCAATACACATTTTCATGTTAATGTTATTTTCAGTTTAAGATAAAAAATATACAGATAAAGGAGGGGTCAGCAGTGATGCTAACTGTACATACATCCGAATAGGCATGAGGAATGGAAATATATTTTTGGTCCATCGGTTAGATTATTAAAAAATATTGTACACGTTTTTTTTCTTTTCTCTGAGAAACCAAAAATGGCAAAGATACAGCGCATTGAAATTTCGCGTGACGTCATATTTAAGCACGATTTTTACTTATGTGTGACGTCGCAAGCCCCCACTCCGGAACTTTGACGCTCCGTATCTTTGTGATTTTTTTCTTTTTTGGTAAACTGAAAAATACGGGTCCATTATTTTTGGATAACCTAAAAGGCGGACTCATTACAACCATACTTTTCGGACCCTGTCGTGACCCCTATTGACAACCTCGCTTTTGGAAATAAGCAAAAATCAATGCTGAATCCTCGTTGCCAGCTACATGCGCCTGAACGTGACCGAGGTGATAGGGCCCATCATCGACAGCAGCGAGTCCCGGCTGAAGGCCATCGGCGGGCACCCGCCGCCGCAGACCCGGCGCGACGTGGAGGACATCCTGTCCGACACCAGCGGGAAGCTGTTCCACGTGTTTCAGGAGAAGCCTGATGCCGTTATAAAGACTATTGCTGCAGGTACATTTTTATAATCGTACAGTTCATCTAAAATAGTACAGTCAGTCAATGAGATTTATTTATTTATTGTAAGACTAAATACAACGGTTTTTTACCAATTACAGTATCTAGAGAATTTATAACTAAAGGTATTTACAGTTAAAACTTGTATGTCGACTTGTATGTAATAAATATATATTATATACAAGTCGACTCACTTTCATCATACTCGCAATATGTAAGCAGTTTCCTTACAATCACATTCGCTCCATCAGCAAACACATCACATTCAGGTTGCTGATTCAGATCAGATATGTGAGCCAGATCAGTAGGGAGCGACGGTTAATGTGTACTTTTTGAAACTTGCTTTTTCAGCCGTAGGATTATTCAATTTTTATAGTAATTACTTTAAGGATTATAGCACAGAATTAATATGTATTACATACAGCCTCCGTGGTGTAGTGGTTAAAGCGTTCGGCTCATACCCGGAGGTCGCGGGTTCGATTCCCGGCGCGGGCAACGACTTTGTGTTGTTGTCCTGGTTTGGTTAGGACATTGCAGGCTGATCACCTGATTGTCTGATAAGTAAGATGATCCGTGCTTCGGAGGGCACGTTAAGCCGTCGGTTCCGGTCACTGTCTTTGACATTGGTCGTTACCTAAAACCATGTCAGAGGCCTTTAAGGCGGTTTAAAAACTCTGACACTAGTCTTAGTCACTAACACACTCGATAAGAAGAAGACATACAAAATAAATTCTCCAAGTGGTTTCCGGCAGAGTAGAATATGGCCACTCCGTCTTCTATGGATGTCGTAGAAGGCGACTAAACAAAGCTTATAAACATCTTTGAGACCTCTCCAATACGTCTGGCCAGCGAGGAGTGTAGGCCAAAGTTCTCTGGCTGCTCTGGCCAAGTATGACTGCAGTGAAGACTTGTAAGATCTAATGATGAAGAAGATGAGACATACAGAACGGAATCTCGGGGGGACGCATATGGCGCGGAGCTTAAGGAGTTTCCGTTCTGTCTGTAATTCTTATATCAATTCTGTGCATTTGTATAGGGGATTCTTGAACAATGTTCCATGTAGTTTTCGGGCACTTCATCTCTTCCTGTGGATGTCTTAGAAGGCAACTTCGGGTCTAAGAACAAAACTCTCGTGCTGCAACTGCATGCCCAAGGGGGGTTTCACGTTAGGCGATAACTGGTTGTAAAACCTTGCACAAATGGTTCCCAAAGAGGCTTGACGTCCTACACATGGCCGGTCGAAAACCATAGTCAAATCGTTTGTTGATTTTACCTGACAAGGCGGTAGGAGAAGTCAGAAAATCATGAAACCCATGTGACGTCCCTCCCCGCTCCCCGCTCCCCGACCCTGAGAGCGGGGACGCATATTGCGCGACGTAATTTAATTTATGCATGACCCCTTATCGTACGTCACAATTCACCCAAAAATACAATTCACTAATAATGTCAATTATTTTCAGGCATATTCGACCTGGACAAGAAGACCTGGAGCATCTACATCAACAAGCCCAACGCTTCGGAGCCAGTCGCCGTGTTACCAATCCGATTTAACATATAGAACAATCGTAAACAAAACTTAGATACACAACGCCGAAATTACGCGACGGAAGTTCGGCAAGAATACGCCTGCAATAGCATGTTTGGCGAAGTTACTTTCCGGTTTGGCGTATAACCAAAATTAAGTCGGGCGCAAGTTCGGCTGTAAGTAACACATTCTATGTAACATCTCACAAAATACAGGATGACTTTTTAACCACCAGCCAAATTTTTAGAGCATGGTCTGACCATGATACTGAACTACTTTCTATAAAAACAATTAACGAAAACTGAAAATAAAAAAAAGTGGAAAGTGGTCCAGTATCAGGACTGAACTTGCTTAAAAAATTTGGCTGGTGGGTAAAAAGTCATCCTGTATATTGAAACTATTTTAAGGCTAGTTTCAGCTTCCTGTGCGGGAGATCCGTACTGTGTACACAATCCCAAAAATGTATTGAAAATTGACTGATTTCGTCCTCCCATGAAAATCCATTTGACTGAACGCCGTTTTTTATGAGAAGCCGATTTTTTCGTTTTTCGAAAGTAGTTCAGTACCCATCATGGACTGAACTTGCTCCAAAAATGTTGCCTGTAAGTATATCAAATGCATATAAACAAAGAAAAGTTTGGATAGTAATGCGAATCATCTAATCGATTTGTATGGGATGCCGAAAATTATTTCTTGTATCTAGATATATGTTCCTAAGAGTAAGTTGTTCAGAATCATGAACTTAATCTATACTTAAATCAGTTTCAGTATATTTTGTTTGACCCTGTGTATTTTGAATAAGTAACATATCATACGCGGCGGAAGTTCGCTTCGATTTGTTACCCGCGTAATTTCGGCTTGGCGTGTTTAGAGACTAATATTAACAAACCTAGGTTAATAACTTGTTGAAAAGTTAAAATCATCAAAGTTAAAATAATTGCCTTTAAATTATTATTGTATCATAGCCACAGTTATAAATATTACATACAGAACGGAAACTCCTAGGAGTCCTAGGGTCCTGCGCAATATGCCGCCCGCTTAACATCCTCGACAAGGCGAGAGCGGGGGAGAGGTGCGGGGACGGGGAACGGGGACGCATATTGCGCAGGACCTTAGGACATTCCGTTCTGTGTGTAATAATTATATTAAATCTGTCATATGAATTATAGCTAGGATCATACCCGAACAAGTGTAAAATGCTATGCCCTAACTGGGCCCATGTAATGTTACATGTGTGAGAACCATTATCTGTTCGCTGTGTATGTACATGTGCATTGTAATTGAAATAAAAAAGTAACACAAAAGGAGCTCAATGCTCCTGAGGGGCCTTCATTATAAATAAATAAAGGTTTTCAAAAATATTTGACAACAGATGGCGACACAGCTGTCATAGTCATCAGGTCTTTTTGTCTCCACTGCAGGAGCACGACCCTCTGTACTACTAGAGCCATACTTGGCCAGAGCAGTCAGAGGACTTGGCCTACACTCTCCTCGCTGACCTCTCACTGATGTGTATAAGCTTTGTTTAGCTTGTATTTCCTAAGTCGCCTTCTAAGACATCCTGGAGGACTGTGGTCCTATTCTATACTAAATTACGAAAACGATAGATTTAAAAAAACTAGGTCTATGACTGCGACACAGTGACGTCAATTCCAATAAAAGTTTTAGAATATACAAGTATTGGCAGCTTATTGAACCTTCACTATACTGCCATCTAGTAGTAAACTTAGCTGTAAGTAACTATTTGACGTCAACAATTGTGCAACAAAATAATGACGATTATTAAGAGATATTATAAATATCCTATGATAATAAAGATATATTTGATTTGATTTGATTTATCTGTTATCCCATATTTTTGAAAACTTTCAGTGTTTATTCAAAGCATTAGGTGCACCTTTTTATTATATGAACAACTGTAGTATTTGTAGTATTTAAGGTAAACATTGTGCAGAAGTGACACTCTCACATGGAATAAATTGTTTAATCGCAAATATGGTGATAATTAACATTTTGCTAACCGTCAGGCATTAGATAGACCTTTAAATTATTAATTGAACAACTGTTCAAACTGATTGCAATAGTCAGTCTAGTTTAAAACATGTTTTCGATAAAAGTGGAGAAACAAACGAAAAAGAAACGAAAACTATATTTTCAACTCAACTGTTATCCATAAGATAATAGATAAAAATACCGCATTGTTATAACTATTACTAAACAATTTATTTCATGACACTTCTGCACTTAAGGGTCCCCCGACCCTAGACCAAAATACAACTTTCCATACAAACGTAGTCTACGTTTTATTTCAAAACGACATGTCCGATTTGGGCAAAATTTTGTAATTTCAAAGATATTGCAATTATCTAGGTTTATATTTAGTTTCCGACACTAAAAATATGAACTTGAAATAGAATATAGTGTTTTATATCATTTTTGACCATTAGTATGGGAAACTTCTAAATCGTTATATTTTCTTTCCAGTTCATAATTTTACTATAGGAATCCAGATAGAACCCTAGATAATTGCAATTACTTTACAATTACCAATTTTTACCGGAATCTGACATGTGGTTTCAAAATTAAACGTGTACTACGTTTGTATGGAGAAGTCTAGGGTCGCCGGACTCTTAATAACTGAACACCACATAGTTAGATGCTGTTTGTCATAGTATTATAATTAATAAAAATAAACTTATGTTATTAAATCAATTTATTTTATTTAAGACTAGTCCTTAAAATATTCCAGTTAACATACACCTTTACAACAACTTAATATTACTGTGCCTGTTCTCATAGAGGATATTAAAAAAACTATGTTTCTGCGAAGGCACGAAACATATCCGTTTATTCCCAGTAGTTCCTTTTCACCTATAGACCTCTCGTATTGCGGCGCTACTAGGCCCATAATGTTACACTGTATAATGTTATGTACTATCTACATTTGTATTGAAATTATGATCTGTAATGTTATGGAGAACAATTAATGTTTGAATTGAATTGAATTGAAGGAACTAATGGAGTACCATTAGTTCCTTTGTAGGAATTGTCAATAAGTTAATTAATTTAAAAATTTAATTATAAAAATAGTATTTTTTCCCCGTGACGTCACGATGAAGATTCTTTGAGTAAAATTGGCAATTTCCACTTTCAGTACTGTAGTGTAACTCACTGACCTCCATATATACAAGTACGCTGGACCTATGATACCCTAAGAAATGACAGCTCTTTATTGTGCCTATTTGAAGCGCCCCCAATGCGTGGGAAGAGAACTAAATCTGACGTAACTTTTAGTTCCGTTCCCACCCACTGCTACGAATGCCTACGATCAGCGCCAAAATGGCGAAAATCAAATCGCCTCACTATCATATGGCCCTGCTAATCATAGGTCCAGCGTACTTGTATATATGGAGCTTGAGAACAACCAACATAACGACGGTAATTTAAACAAGACATTGACAGTTGACAGATGTTGTTTTTCAGTGCAGGCATAGGAAAAAATTTCAAATTAAGATTGCTGCGTGTCACTTCCGCTGTAGTTGAAAATTACATTTAAAATCCTGATAAAACGTTGTTTTTTTATTCAAATTACTTTCTTAAAATTGTCTATATTTTCGATTACAGGCACCTTGTAATTTTCCAACTAACCTTTTGCGTAAAAAAGCCATTTGGCAGTATTTTTGAAGCCGTCGTGTCAGCGAAAAACAATGTTTTATGCAGAAAACTTCGAAAATGTCTTTATATGGTTCTCTGAAAACACCATAAATAAAAAAGCACCGTGAATCGGAACGGAATCTCCATGAAAGGTTTCTTTGATATTTCTACGCTACAATTGACAAAATTACGAGTGGTCAAGACCAAAGAACAACACCACTTGTTGAAAATCCTTCGCATACGGCCGATTGTGACGAGGTCCGCACTGGCGCTTCCCTCCTTACCCCGCTCTCCACCCCGCGCGGCCCATATAAATACGGAGGCGTGAGGAGTCTCGTCCTCTTTCGACCACGACTGGACGCCGGGCTGCTTCAAAGCTGAGTACTTTTGGAAATCTCTTCTGGAACAACGAATCTCGTGGTAACTCCTCTGTTGTGGCGCCACTGTGACGTTGAGATTATTTTGAAAGAAACAATATTTAAAAAGACCAAACTCTTTAATTTAATTTTTAACAATTATACAATGAGTGCCGAAAGTAGTCACAGGTAAGGGTCGTAGGTTCACAGCCACGAGATTCGTTGTTCCAGAAGAGATTTCCAAAAGTACTCAGCTTTGAAGCAGCCCGGCGTCCAGTCGTGGTCGAAAGAGGACGAGACTCCTCACGCCTCCGTATTTATATGGGCCGCGCGGGGTGGAGAGCGGGGTAAGGAGGGAAGCGCCAGTGCGGACCTCGTCACACGATTTAAAAATGGGTCGCATTTTTAAACGCTCGCGCAAATTCGTAACGTGACAAGTGATTTCAAAAATACGTCCCCAGTGCGCAAACGGGGCCAACACAAAGATTTAGAATAAACATAAGCTTGCTATGTTTCGTGCCGAATAGTTCGTCGAAATATTCGTCGACGAGTGCTGACACGCGAACTATGAGTGATAGAGGCAAGTTGCAAGTGCATTGTCTACATACATACATATTTTCTTGCCTATTTCCCATGGGGGTAAACAGAAACTGTGATCTCCACTTGTAAATGCGTGCTTGTAAAAATGCATTTCACATTTGGTTGGCTGTCTCGCTCGCACAATCAAATCAATCTTTCTTAAAGATTATTAAAAAATGTGTCTCGTTCTATAATGATCTAGTATCTGTCTACATATATATAGATAGATAGGTCTATATACTTATTAGTTGTTTTACATATTTTTTATGAAATATAGTATCGTTGAGTTTATATCCCAACACTAGTAAACTAACACAAGTCTCAAACTTTGGGGCTTGCTCAATCTGTGTGATTTATGCATATAGAACGTAAGTAAAGTAATAAATAGTAGAAAGTAATAAATCGAACCACGGGCTGTACTAGATCACTATAGTATAATGAAATTAAAATAACAGTAAAAGAATTAAAAAATCCATATCAAAGTGTGCAGTTCGGGCAATTTGTATGGGAATGCCTAATTGTTTTTACAAGCTTTTATTTAACTTGCAATGTATGTTTGTTCGGGTGAAATCTTTGAACTCAATTTTCAACCAGTTATCCTCAACCGATTTAGCTGAAATTTTGTATACTTGTGTAAGTCGGATGACAATACAATATTATGAAGTCAATGAGCTGTTCTGATGATGGAGCCGGGAGATATTCGACAGAACTCAGTTATAAAACAACATAACCTCATCGAGTAGGTCTCGTTTGTGTTGTCGTGACGAGTACTTTATGGGAGACGATGCTTAGGCTCTGATCACGCAGACGGATGGTGGTCGATAGAAAACGACTTTACACAATCGAGTTTGGGATTATTTCATTTGTCTTTATAAGTACTTTGGCCACACAATAAAAGCTTGTACAAAACAATAAATTTTTTCAAAAAACTTTTTTCTTTGTTTTTTGTCCATTATTTTATTATCATTATTCTATACTGATCTGATATAGTTGTATGTACGGATATGTACCCTTCTACGTTGTATGTACGGACAAATCACACAGATTGAGCTAGCCCCAACAATAGACTTGTGTTATGGTATATTAACTCAACGATACAGTTATAACAAAAACGTAAAACAAATAATACAAGTATTCACCGTGTAAGGGACATACCCGTAATGCATCGAACCACGGGCTATATATACTAGATCATTGAAAGTAAAATAACAGTCAAAGCACTTGTTTTTAGAAACAAATTTATATTAATAAGTTGTTTGTAACGTAGATATAATCTTTAGCCCCATACAACATAGCCTTCCTGCACAAGATCTCAGGGAGATGAGGGGTGCCTGTAAAACAGCGTTACCTCGAGCCTTGGTTCGAGGTAACACAAGCTGAGGTACTCCTTTGCCCTAAATTAGGATAAGGTTTTTAATTAAGTTTGCTCTGTATCTCCTTTTTTTTGGCAATAAATGATTTTTTATTTATTTATTTACTAAAAAAAAATTTCGACATCGGCTGCACACTGTTGTATGGAAATGACGATTTTTAACCCTTTAACCGCGAGCGTCGCATATATGTGATAAACATTGTCGGGCCCATTCCGCGAAGGTCGCATATTTGCGACAAAAGAAATGCTCGTATGGCACATAACTTACGTATCCATATCCGTTTTTGGTTGTAGATAGGTATGTTAGATTTACCATGTCTCGCGCTGGGGGCACGACAACTGATTTAAAGTCTCGCGGTGAAAGGGTTAAAAAGTTTTTGGCTGTTATTTTAATTTCATTGTACTATAGTGGTCCAGTATAGACCGTCACCCGTGGTTTGATTTATTACAATGCCAAGAGCCAGTTCAACATCCAGAACAGTTCGGATACAACAAATGTATACAAAATCCATGCGCCTCTAACTCCGCGTCATTCGCCTCGCTATTTTAAATACATGAGTAAATACGCTATTAGAAGTTATTATTTAAATGAGATTTATTTAAGACCTCCGCCTACCTATCTCGGCGCTGAATTAATATTTAGATGGTTAAGGGACGAGCCACATAGCAACTGGCGCGGCCAGGGATATGCCGCATGGCATTTTATTCCATTTGTAATTGTATCAGACAAGTATTACATTAATGGAAATGTTTAGATTTATTTATTAGAGAATATTAGGTAAAGTAGTGACATATAAATTAAAATGCATCAAAATTCAGCGGATACATGGGAAAACGACCGCTTTTGGCAAATTTGCCAAGAAAAGCTTCACATTCTGACTTTAAAAAGTAAAAAGTAAACAGTTGATTACAAAATAGTTTGAAGGGTAATAGAACAATCTAGGGCACACTGAAGACAAAATTTCAAATGACATCTGCGTTCCTTTTCAATAAATTATTTCAAATGGCGGCACTGGACCCCGAAAAATTAATGTATCCTTAAGGTATTTTTAGTTATTAGCGGAAAGCAGTCAAAAACTATGACTAAACTTGTATATATCGACTTACAAAGTATACTTAATGAAACTATTTTAAATGTAATAAATCGAATCAGCTTGTCGGTTAACTTGTGTAGGTCAAAATTTATTTTTTAATTTTTGTTTCTTGAGAAATTGTTCAAACGATGGATTGAATAAAACCTTAGTTTTTTTTTATCATTTGGGTTCCGTACCCAAAGCGTGGCAACTTATATTTTTGGATAATCTAAAAGACGGTCTAATTCTTCACCTCTATTTTGAGAATGTTTATAGTCGCGCTAGTCAACCTTTCTGACTGCTACCTTATATACTAAGGCTTATTATGCTACAGTTAATAACTACATGTACAGGCAATAATATATTATTTTTTACAGTCATACATCCCAATTTTTATACCAAATAACATGTTAAAATAGATATTTTCTAAAAAGCCTAAATAAATAACTATAAGTACTGAAATTAGTTTAAGAGAAGGGTCCGAAATACGGAAAAGCTTTCTCGAAGAACTTTTTGTATAGAAATATTTAAAAAAGATTTCTATGCAAACTCTAATCAGCTAATCAGACAGTTTGCATGGGAGGAAATTTTTTTCTCCCGCAACATTCAGCTGGATTCCAAAAATGTAAAATTCCAATTAATGTTTAATTCCAAAAATGTTGGATTCCATAAATGTTGAATTCCAAATATGTTGAATTCTGAGAAAGCCGGTACCATGAAAGTTGAATTTCCCGAATGATAAATTCCACAAATGTTGATTTCTACGAATGTTACGAATTCCAAACGTTTTTATTTTTTCGTATTTATGATGATGCTAGAGAAAAATTCAATATCATTTACTGAATTCACTCTTAAAATAGTTTCAGTATTTTTTGTTAGACGTTAATTTTATGTAATGGAATCCGTACCCGAGATGGTACTTATGACAACAGTTGGTACGTAGATTACCCGCCGCAGCCGCAGCCCCCCATCGGCGGGGGCGAGGGCCCGGAGCCCGAGGGACCGAAGCCGCCGAACTTCCGCGACGGGGGCTTCGGAGGCCTGCAAACGATAATGATTACATGTTATGGAAACGTCACTCTCGGTGGTATAATGGGCTTGACGACTGGAAAAATATTTTTATATCATTCTCTCTCTAAACAGTTTATTTTATACTAGCTGAAACCCGCGACTTCGTTCGCGTGGACTTTATGTCTCTGGAAAATGCTCATCAGGCTGAAAAACTTTTACTAAGGCGGCATTTTTTTTATCTCTTATAGTTTAGCTGGACTATTATGGTTCTGCATCAGGCGTTCGACGTTCCAAAATCATTTATACCCTATATGTTGCCCAGGCTTAATAGCTATATAACAAAAAAAGTTTCATTCAAATCCGTCCAGCATTTCCGGAGATTAGCGTGTACAAACAGACAAACAGACAAACAGACAAACAGACAGACATTTTTTTTTAAATTCTTACTCTATTACTACGTCTTCATCGCCCCCAATATTTTTTTTGGAATTATATTTAATGTACAGAAACACTTTTTTTACTGTTTTATTATATGTATAGATATAGATATAGATACTGAAAACAGTGAATAAAATGCAATCTTTTAATTTTCGTAATTGTTATTACATTTTACCACCAACAAAGAAAGTCACGGGCTTCGGCTAGTCGTAAATATGTTGATTATTGACTTTTATTTTTTTAATACTATAATGGTGAATAAATACCATTACAGTTTAATGCCAATAGTTTGATCATTAATATTTTACTAACCGAAGGACTATAGGAGGAAAATAATTTAAAGGTCTATCTAATGATAGACCTTTAAATTATTTTATGAATAAATCATTCAAAGTATTGTGAGTATAGTCCGTCTAGCTTTGAAACGCGTTTCTTTATAAAACCAAAGCCAAGTAAAAACAGTCTAAAGGATTATTCCTATCCCGGTTGCAGACTTACATCTAACTAGCTCCGCCCGCTGTGTTAACTAGCCTATGTGTTAATCAGCTTCCTGCAAGCCAAATTTTATCAAAATTGATCCAGGCATTTACGCGTGAAGAAGTCAGAAACACACACATACTCATAAACTTTCGCCTTTGTCATCCATCACCATCATCAGGTCTTTTTGTCTCCACTGCAAGAGCACGACCCTCTCTTTACTACCAGAGCCATACTTGGCCAGAGCAGCCAGAGGACTTGGCCTACACTCTCCTCGCTGGCCAGACGAATTGAAGAGGTCTCACTGATGTTTAAAACCTTTGTCCAGCTTTTATTTCCTAAGTCCCTTCTACGACATCCACGGGAGGACTTGGAATGGCCCTATTTACTCTGTCGGAAACCACACGGCAATAATATTAGTGTGATAATGCATTTATTATTGGGCTAATGATAATGTGTTAGATTTTTATTCTATTCTATTATCAATTACCAGCCTTGTGGTATCCGGCAGAGTAGAATAGGACCACTCCAAGTCTTCCCGTGGATGTCGTAGAAGGCGACTTAGGAAATACAAGCTGAACAAAGCTTATAAACATCAATGAGACCTCTCCAACCCGTCTGACCAGCCTGGAGAGTGTAGGCCAAGTCCTCTGATGGCTCTGATGTATAGACCTGATGATGCTCAATTAACCGAAACCCCCTCCCCTTCCCTCGCTTTTAGCTACGCCACTGCTGGAAACCCGCATTAATGAAACACTTTCATCTTGAACAGAGCGACGACCTCCATGGCGTAGTGGTCACCATGCTAGTCCGCCACCCAGAGGTCCCGGGTTCGATCCCTGATCAGGGCAAGTTGGAAAATGGCCTTTTTCAAATTGTTTTGGTTCTTGGATGTTTATCTATATATGTATTTGTTATAAAATATAGTATCGTTGAGTCAGTATACCATAAACACAAGTCTCGAACTTACTTAGGGCTAGCTCAATCAGTGTAATTTGTCCCTATATATTTATTATTTTCCCCCGTGGGAATTCCGGGATAAAGAGGACCCTATGTCCTTCCCCGAGTCTCAAACTATATCCATACCAAATTTAATCCAAATCGATTCAGTAGTTTAAGCGTGAAGAGGTAACAAACAAACAAATATACAAACTCACTTTTGCATTTACAATATTAGTAGGATAGATGAAAAGACATTAAATAGCTACTGACCCACTGCCCGGCGGCCTGAAGTCCCTCACGTACTTGTCTCCGTGCTTGTTGTAATTCGGGTTGATCAGCGTTTGGAACCTGGAATGTAGGTATCAAGCAATTAAACGAAGTCATTTTTGACTCAAACTCGAAAGTAAAATCGTGAGATCAATTAGTAATACCGCCGCCAGGGCCCGCTCCGGCTAACCGGTCGAAGTTCATGGGGACACACGGCCAGTTTTGGACGGGCGCAACTACGAGGTCTCTCTCGATCGCAAATCATTTTCTCAACTTTTTTATCTTATGTCATACACAAATTTGGATAACATATATAGATAGAGGAATTTATTTACCATACGTCATTTTTTTTTGCAAATCCAACGAAACGTCACCTTGTATAGGCAGACTTTATAGAGTATAACAAGCAATGAATACTTACAATAAATATAGGAAGTTAAGTATCCCCCAGAACCATCCGAAGAGGCTGAAGGAGTTCTTCTCAACAACCGTGCCATCTGTAACATATCATTATAAAATTTAAAAATAAAAAAAGAATATAGAGCTTTATGGACATCGTGGAGTCTGTAGTCACATTCGCCCTGATGAAGACCTCCGGATGAGGTCGAAACGTCGGCCAGTAGCTGACTCCACGTGAGTAACCTTTTTATTACATACTTAAAAAAAAAAAATAACCTGCTAAGTGCGGGTCGGACTCCAGAAAGAAGCACTCCGTAACATTAATAAAATTTATAAAATAAAAATCTTTATGGTGTAAAATTAGTTCTACAAATATTATTTGGTTGTTGAAGCCTACTTTTAAGCATAGCATCTATAAAAAAAACACGTTTGTTGTATGGGATCCCCACGTAAATATTTATTTTATTCTACTTTTTGTATTTTTTGTTATAGCGGCAACAGAAATACATCATCTGTGAAAATTTCAACTATCTAGCTATCACTGTTCATGAGATACAGACTGGTGACAGACGGACAGACCGACAGCAGTCTTAGCAATGGGGTCCCGTTTTTAACTTTTGAGTACGGAACCCTAAAAATACCTTTTCTATGCTATATTACAACCCTTTGTTCCGATTATTTCGTCTCGATTTCGCATGGTTTCTCCATCCTTGGGTGATCATTGGATCATCATCAGGTCTTTTTTGTCCCCACTGCAGGAGCACGACCCTCTCTGTACTACTTTAGCCAGTGTATACTTGGCCAGAGCAGTAAGAGGACTTGGCCTACACTCTCCTCGCTGGCTAGACGGGTTGGAGAGGTCTCATTGATGTCTATAAACTTTGTTTAGCTTGTTTTTCCTAAGTCGCCTTTTACGACATCCACGGGAAGACTTGGAGTGGTCCTATTCTACTCTGCCGGAAACTACACAGCTTCAGATCATTGGATAACATATTATATTTGGAGAAGAAAAAGAGGAAAGCGAACCCAGGGCTATAAAGTAGCACAGCTGAGGATACAACCAGGAAGGCACTAGGATGAAGAAGAATACCACCCTTATTTATTTTTAGTGTTAATACATACATACATACATACATACTATCACGTCTTTATCCCTAATGGGGCAGACAGAGCATTTTGGGTCTTGCGGTTCTATGCAGAGCCCAGGGCCGCAAGACCCAAAAGCCACTTTTAGCGTCATGGTGGGCGAAAAGATGGAAAAGCAATCAATACAGTGATGGGTTGCTAGCCGCATCGCCTGTTAACATGATTTGCATTTTTTAGTGTTAATGTCAGATATTTAAAGGTTAAGGCATCTGACGTACTTTGACTGACTGTCTCTCTAACTTACGACCTCTGTGGTCTAGTGGTCAGCATGCCGAGCTATCACACCTGATGTCCCAGGTTCGACCCCCGGTCTAGATGAAAAATGTTTATGACTTGGGTCTTGGATTTTTTGATTAAAACTAACGTGAGATACAATCATTATTACATTTATTGAACGGGTCACTGCCGACATGTTTTGACTGATGTAGCTCATGGTATAATAAAACAGGTATTCTCTTCCCGAGATGGAACTTGACTACGTCACAAAGTGTTGCCACTGATTGTTCTTTTCAGTAAATTTAAGGACTTTCTCAATTAGTTCATGAATATTTAAAAAAATATTAAGTAACTTAGCTATTTAGTATCTCGCGATTCTCGCGTGATTTATCAATTCAATATTTTATAAATTGATATAATGGATTATTAATTCGAAATTTGTATATAAAGTTCAAAAATGCATTACGCTCAGATAATTCAATTTTACACAGTGGTAAAATATCAAACTGATGATGTAGTCAAGTTCCACCTACGTCATCAGCTGTCACGGGAAGAGAATACCTTATTTTATTGTACCATGATGTAGCTGACCTCTATACGTGAGTAACCCGTTCACTAAACATAATAATTGGTCTTGGATGTTTAACTATACATGTATTTGTTATAAAATATAGTATCCTTGAGTTAGTATCTCATATCGTTTTGGGGCTAGATAAACCTGTGTGACATACATATATATATATATATATATATATATATATATATATATATATATATATATATATATAGATCTGTGTGATATATATCCGAGCGTCATGAAGAACGAGTGCTGCCGGGAGAGACTGGTCATTTCGCGTCGCTTTTTAGATTCCTTAATAATAAAATCTTATTACTTAATGTATGTTTGTAAACCGTTCGCAAGCATTACATGTTATAATGTGTAAACATTGTATTTTATTTTAAATTTTTATTTATTTACAGAAAAGACATAATATTAATATGACAAAGCCCTTCAAACGAATAGAAGACCAATACTGTGAAAATGAGTTTCTTTTGGCGTTTCTTCT
This sequence comes from Acrobasis consociella, assembly GCA_963555685.1. Classification (NCBI taxonomy): domain Eukaryota; kingdom Metazoa; phylum Arthropoda; class Insecta; order Lepidoptera; family Pyralidae; genus Acrobasis; species Acrobasis consociella. The sequence goes on along the minus strand of OY743104.1, from coordinate 1,648,967 downwards.
CGGCAGTGGTAACTGCGAAGCTTTTATTTAAAAATAAATTAAATTGTAATATACGCTACACATAATGTTAATCTTATACCTTTAAACGAGCAATTCTTGTATGTATGTATGTATATATATATATTTATTTATAAATTTCTGTGATCTCGAAAACGGCTCTAACGATTTCGCTGAAAATTTGTATATGGGGGTTTTCGGGGGTAAACAATCGATCTAGATTAGTTTTATGTTTGGGAAAACGCGTGTTTTCGAGTTTTCATGCGTTTTTCTTTCCACGCAGAATATGGTAGCTAATTTTGTCACGCCGACCGCCTTATTTTTAGCTCAGCGGTTAAGGATACCGACCGCTAGAAAGAGTGTTACAGGTTCGAATCCCACTCGGTGGCTCACTTTTGTTTTTTTTTATGTTTAAGTTTATATATTTTTTTTTATTTTGCATTGTTTTTAGACAAGTTTAAAAAAAATAGTTAATGTTTGAGATGTAACCGAGCAAAGCTCGGTCGCCCAGGTACTGTTAATTATACATAATGACGTGAAAAAGTGACAGTAAAGGTTTAGTTACTGAAGAAACATTTGAATTTTCAACACTGGTGTGAGATGTTTCGAGCCCCTACCGATTTCCATCAAACATGGCTAAGAACCATCTCAATCTAGTCAGCTTTCATCAACGGCATCAAAATCGGCCCATTCGCTTAGGCGCTACGATGGAATAGACAGACACACAGATACACAGACACGTCAAATTTATAACACACCTCTTTTTCGTCGGGGTCTCATGAAAGAATAAGGTGGTATGTTCTTTCTAGGTGATGGAGGGAAAGCAGCATACCTCTCTACCATTTTTATATGACAATTTTCATTTTAGTAATTGGTATTCATTGACGACCTCCGTGGCGTAGTGGTCACCATGCTAGTCCGCCACCCAGAGGTCCCGGGTTCGATCCCCGGTCAGGGCAAGTTGGAAAATGGCCTTTTTCAAATTGTCCTAGGTCTTGGATGTTTATCTATATTATGTATTTGTTATAAGATATAGTATCGTTGAGTTAGTATCCCATAACACAAGTCTCGAACTAACTTTGGGGCTAGCTCAATCAGTGTGATTTGTCCCTATAAATTTATTTATTTATTATAAGCATAAACATAAAACCGGCCAAGTACGAGTCAGACTCGCGCTCGAAGGGTTCAATACCATTATCTGTAAAAAATTATGTTTGTTGAAAGGGCGCCCCATTTAAATATTTATTTTATTCTGTTTATTTGTTATAATAGCGACAACAGAAATACATCATCTCTGAAAATTTCAACTGCCTAGCTATCACGGTTCATGAGATATAGCCTGGTAACAGACAGAAAGACAGATGAATGGACAGAAAGACTGACTGACTGACTGACTGACTGACTGACTGACTGACAGACAGACAGACAGACAGACAGATGGATAGTCAGACATATGAAAAGACAGACGGACAGAGAGATGGGCAGATGAGACAGACAGACGGACTGACGGACAGACAGACAGTAAACGAAACAGAACGGAAGTCTTAGTAATAGGTTCCCGTTTCTACCTTTAGAAACGGAACCTTAAAAAAGGAAAAATTCTAGATTGTGAAATTCTAGCATAAATCGATAAAATGAACAGTATTAAATATATATACAATTAATACCCACATATACCTGTAAAATAGTTTGATAAATTATATATCACACAGCTACACATACAACACAAGCAAAAAATATAAATAAGAATAAAGGAACATATTTTAACTATCAGCAGCTGACATCTATATATTCAACACAAGAAAACAAATATAAATAAGTTTTTCTTACTATCATACAATTCGCAAAACAGTCATGATCATAATTATGGCCATACCCAAATTTTCCGGGGTCCAGTGGCGCCGCCATTTAAAATAAATCATTTAAAAGGAAACGGAGATATCTTGGTCAAGTTCTAGATACCCATTCAAAGTATTTTTTAAACTACTTTTTGTAGTTTAAAGTGAGAATGTGAAGCTTTTCTACGCACATTTGCGAAAAACGGCCACTTTTAGCTAATGTGCGTAGAAAAGCTTCACGTTCGCACTTTAAATTATAAACAGTAGTTCATAAAATAGTTTTAAGGGTTATCTAGGGCTTGACAAAGACACAATTTTGAATGATATCTCCGTTTCCTTTTAAATGATTTATTTCAAATGGCGGCGCCACTGGACCCCGGAAAATTTGGGTATGGCCTTAAAGGGTTCACCCAAAGTCGCAGTGTTGCTTTGCTGTTAAACTATACAGGTATATAACTAATGATTTTTTTTTTGTTACTTTCATCATCATCCTCATCCCAGCCCTTCTTTCGCCCACTGCTGAGCATAGGCCTCCCTTCTCTTCTTCTTTTTTGACTTTAACACTTGAAAATCCTGCTTGAAACCAACCTTATGTACATATACATGCAATTTCATTAAAATCACACAACTATCAGAAATACATGTCTTTTCAAAACAAAAGGGTGTTAAACTCCAGGCGCCTCCACTAGACAAGAGCAGAAGTTGAGAAGACGGGGATACATATTGTGCGGGACCTTAGGAGATTCCGTTCTAAATTTAATAATCATCATGTCTTTTTAGTCTCCACTGCAGGAGCACGACCTTCTTTGTTCTACTAGAGCTATATTTGGTCAGAGCAGCCAGAGTATTCGGCCTACACTCTCCTCACTTGCCAAATGGGATGGAGAGGTCTCATTCATGTTTATAAGCTTTGTTTAGCTTGTATTTCCTAAGTCGCCTTCTACGACATTTACGGGAAGACTTGGAGTGGTTTTATTCTACTCTGCCCGAAACACGGCACACCAGAATGTAATACTTATTGAATAGTATTCATTTGCTCCCATGCTGGTCTGGGAGAAATGAAAAAACTTTGAATGTACCAGCTGCTTCTCTTCCCGCGCAGATCGTAAAAGCCGATCGAGGGAATGGGCAAAAATGCTAATCATGTTAACAGGCGATGAGGCTAGCAACCCATCACTGTATTGATTGCTTTTCCATCTTCTCGCCCACCATGACGCTAAAAGTGGCTTTTGGGTCTTGCAGCCCTGGGTCCTGCATAGAGCCGCAAGACCCAAAATGCTCTGTCTGCCCTATTAGGGATAAAGACGTGATAGTATGTATGTATGTAGTATTCATTCTGTGGCTCTACTTGTCTGCGCCATTGAATCATATCGCTAGCCTTAGCTATCCAGTTTTTACTTCAATTCATTTGATATTACTAATCACTAGTTGCGCCCTGCGGTGTTATCCGCAGTAAAAGTAGCCAGTGTTATCCCTTTAACCGCGAGCGTCGCATATATGTGACAAACATTGTCGGGCCCATTCCGCGAAGGTCGCATATTTGCGACAAAAAAAATGCTCGTATGGCACTTAACTTACGTATCCATATACGTTTTTGGTTGTGGATAGGTATGTTAGATTTACCATGTCTCGCGCTGGGGGCACGACAACTGATATAAAGTCTCGCGGTGAAAGGGTTAATCCAGCGCAGCTTCTTACTTAACAAACTTTCGCGTTTATAATATTAATGTGATTCTGAATAAAAATGTTACTTCGCTAACCAGCAGTTAGATATAGGTATAGCTTAGGTTTACTTAGGCACGAAACAGAGCAAGAGCCCGGGGCGCGCTTTTCGGGCGCTGTGGTGCCCCGAACGCTAGCTATTTTTCGTTACATATTATTCCATATAATTTATCAGGGCACTTGCTATGTTTCTTGCAAGAAGCGATAGGGTAGGTCTCATCTCTGAGGGGTAACTAGGCAGGTACGTACTAAGTTTTCATTGATTTAAATAGAATACGTTTCGTGAGTTGCATAGCAAAAACATACGTTACGCAGGCAAATAAAGGTCAAACTGATAAAAAATGGGAACGGGAAGCGAAATAAGATAAAACAAATAATTATTCTAACACTGACGTGGCCTAGTTATTTCGCAATAAATTTAAGATACATAGAAATTAATGTTAGATGCGTATGTTTACCTCCTTTGACGTACACCATCTCGAATTGTGAAAACAGCTACGATTTTCTGTTAATTTATCGAATTTACAAAATTAATTACACCAAAATATTAACGAAATCTGACAGCCAAGAAGAAATGAAAATAAACATAGACAATAGAGTGAAAAAAAAAAGAAACAGACGGCGATGAACCAACCATAGGGTTCCAATAAACTACTTTTTTTAGTACAATGGCAACTCAAAGACTTTCTAAAATTCATAGAGAATCTAAAATGAATTATCAATGTCATGTCAATGTCAAATGGAAGTTTTGTGTGGTGATTTTGCTTTTATTTTTATTGAAATTGTGTGAAATGTAATTTAAATAACAATGAATTTTCGTGGAATTAAATTAGTCACCTTTGATGCAACAAACACTTTGCTTAAATTTCGCATACCGCCATGGCACTATTATGCACTCGTTGCCAAAAATTTCGGCTTTGAAGGAACAGAGCAGGATGTAAAAGATAGGTTGATAGATTCATATAAAGTTATAATGAAGAAGTTTCCAAATTTCGGTAAAAGTGTTATATCTTGGGATATATGGTGGCGAAAAGTCGTAGAAAGAACGTTTGAAGGAAAGATTCCACTAGGCCAAGAAGTTCCTATTACCAGGGTTCTGATAGAAGATTATAAGTCATCAAAATTGTGGTGTGTTGCTCCAGGAGGGCGTAAACTTCTTGAACTTCTAGCAAATAAGGGAATCGCCACAGGAATCATATCAAATTTTGATCCCCGTCTTCATGATATACTAAGAAATGTAGGAATAAAAGACCGATTCAAGTTCATAATTACCTCATATGAGCTTGGCTGTTGTAAGCCTGATAGACAAATATTCAAACATGCAATGAAGAAAGTTGGAGTAACTTATCCAACAGAGTGTCTTCATATTGGGGATGATGTAAAAAATGATTATGGAGCAGCTATTGGTGCAGGGTGGCGTGCACTTATTGTTCCGAGTGGTGACAATGCTCTGATCCAAGATACCGAAGAAGACTCGCCACCTCCAGAACATGTTTTTGCTAATTTAGCACAGATAGCTGATGCTATTGAGCAGGATAAGTTATCACTTCATTAAGTTATAGTTTTTGCCAATGTCTTCTGTTTAGTCATTCATGAAATACCAGAGACAAGGTTAACACATATTTATTCATTAATTTGTAGGTATGTAATTTATAAACTGGATTAAGTATGTTTTACTAATAGTTCTATCATATTTTGATGTTCACAATTTATAGATATACTCATACATAATAATAATGACCATCTCACTTTTTAGTTAAAAAGGTACTAAAAAGCCTCTTCATGTTGGCTTTGGCCCCATGAATGCCTCAAAGGACCGAGTCCCCATGGACCTGTGGCTGAAAAGCGTTCCAACATAATGAAAAGTATTGTTTGCCATATAAAATGGTGCTTATATTGATTACTCGCAAATAATTGTATATACAGCTGTATAGTTAATTTTTAGTCCATAAAGTGCTTAGGTAGTTTCATTATGTGTTTTCCCATACACAAACATGAAGCCCTACAAAATATGAGATAATAATAACCAAATATTGTATTATAAGAGATAGAGGCCTATGTCCAGCAGTGGACGTTGTGCAGCTGAAATGATGATGATGATGATTGTATTATGATTGCTAATTTTATTTATAAGTCATCAAAAGCCTGCACTCTTTAAATTGGTAGCATGCTCACTATATGGCTGATTTAGGCAGATTTTTATGGGTAATCCCATTAGATATGAGCGCCGACGGCCAATACCACGGCGGCGGCGTGGTCTAAAAATTTACGAGGCGGCGGCGGCGCGCCGGCGCTGTTTATATTTTTATGGAGGGGGGGACTATTTCTTAAAAATAAAGAAAAAAAGATTTTATTATTTATACTAAAGAAAGCGATATATTTTAATAAAGGAACAGTAGGTATATTCGTGAAAATTGCTTATTCATATCATAAAAATGACATTTTTAATGATAAAATTAACTAGCATCAGTCACATAAATAAGATCGATCGATATAAACACCTCAAAATTGCTTGCTTTTAATTTTCTAAACAGAATTAAAATAAATTATATTTCTAAGTATAAAAACTAGCAGCAGTCATCATTATTTTAATCGACTTCTAAAAAGTAGGCGGTGGTCAACTCCTTGCAATTTTTTTTTATGTACTCGTATGTTCACCGATCATTCAAAGACACCTGGGCCGATTTGGAAATTTATTTTTTTTGTTTGAAAGGGCATACTTGTTACGTGACCCCATATAAATTATATCAAAATCGGTTGTGTAGTTTACGGGTGAAGGGGGTTTTTGGTTAAAAAAAAATATAACATAATAAGATCGACCGATATTAACTCCTCCACATTGCTTGTTTTTAGATGTTGTTTCTTTTTAATAGAAATAAAACAAATAAATCACATTTCTAAAGACATAAACTAGCATCAGTCAACTCGAATAAGGTTGCGCAGCGCAGACCTGTTTCGGTCAATCGAGTGGCGATTAATTGCAATAAGGGGTTACTTCATAAAATAATACGTTAGTCGTACGATAGTGACGTCCTATTTCTATGTCAAACCAAATTAGACTTTATCATCATAAGTTAGTGCTTAATGTTGCTTGACACAGAAACGGATAAGCAGTAACGACCGTCTTGCGTACCGCTTTTGGAGTAACCCCCCTGTCGGCGCGCCGCTAGTTTCGCTCGGCGGCGGCGCGTCGACGCTAAGATACGGCGACGGCGGCGCGCCGGCGCGGCGCTCATATCTAAATCCCATAAAAATCTGCAAATTTGCCATAAAAATACCTAAATTTTATTTGGTTACATTATGATTTTATTTAGTTAGATGAAACAGTATTATATTTATGTAGTTATTATTTGTTTTCATTTATGGACAGACAGCTGATGTTCAACTTATATCAAATTAGGATTGATGGACTATTGTTGATGATCCGTGCAATTTATTTTCTCTTTTAACATATTGTGAAGTTGTTATAGTTTTAGTCAGTTACAATTTATTATTTTTTGTGTTGATTAAACAGGAATTTGTTGATTTATACAAATAAAGTACTAATAAATATACTTATTGCCTATTGTTTATTTCCCTGCTCCCTAGATCTAATTATTAAGCTTATTTATTAATTAAAAAAAACACTGCTGAATGGTTAGAATAAGAAAGAGATGTAGGTATACATGTTGTATGTATTTGAAATGATGGCGCCACCGTACAATTAACGTGTTGGCTTGCTACATAAAACTTTAACCTTGTGTGAGTTCGGCTTTTTTTTTTGCAAAACGAGCAAACGTTTTAATCTTTAGTTGTAGGCAGGAAAGACAGCAGTCTGGGTGTAAAGAGAATATAATTATTTAATGTTGGATAGTATTAAATACTCAAAGGACGATTTGTCTGCCTCGAAATTTGTGTTTAATTTATTTGTTATAAAAGCCTCAAAGAACTACAGCCTGCTTAAATACAGGTAAGTATGTTTGTTTGTAGTTGCATCAGTTGCATGTTGCATCTGTGTTGCATGCATCATCTGACAAATATGGATTTGACAACATAAAAAAAATTTAGAAAACTGGCAAATACTCAGTGATATTTTTATAACCAAAGTTAGAAAACTTCACACAATTTTATTTACTTACTGAAAAACTTTTGCTAAGTAGTCATTTTTTTTAGCTGGACCACTATGCTTCAGCTTCAGGTGTTCCATTTTCGAAAATCATTTATACCCTATATGTTGCCCAGGCTTAACAGCTATACAACAAAAAGGTTTCATTCGAATCCGTCTAGTATTTCCGGAGATTAGCGCACAAACAGATTTTTTGTAAATTCTTACTCTTTTACTATGTCTCCATCGCCCTCAATATTTTTTTTTTAAATATATTTAATGTACAGACACACTTTTTGTACTGTTTTATTAGATTTGGAAATCCTTGGGAGAGGCCTAACGGCCTAAGTTATGTGGCTGAAATGATGAATGAGAAATGGCTGGAATGGATGGGTGACCACAAGCGGCATGAAATTTCTTGAGAATGGCAGTCGTTAAGCTATGATAGATGCCTTTAGGCAGCTTGAAAAATTTTGACACTATAGTTGGCGAAAAACAGACCAACAATGTCTGGAATAGAATAGAAAAATAAAGAATAAAGATTTTTTTATTCTACATAAACGTGTCGATTATGTATAGCGAATTAAATAAATAAATACTAGTTGTTATATATTTAATTCCAAAAACAAACCCAAAAAAGATTGTCCGATTTCAGTCATTTTATTATTCATTGTACGAAATCTTCAATAAATATTTAAGCAATATGCCTGTCGCCGCCTTCAGAATTTATTATAATTATGGGGAATAACTAAAACTCTTAAAGAAACCCAAAGGCGGCGAAAGACAATATATGCATTGAGAAACAATTGCCAACTGCAAACATGTTGCATTGTGACTCATACCTTTAGATTATGTATGCATTGCGCTATCCATCTGTGTCCATCTCCTCAACGCATACAAATAATGGTCTGCTTCGCTAGTATAACATCTGCCATCGCTACCTGTAGAGATAAATATAATTATGATTCCAACTGAATGGAATCACCAGTGCCTAGGATCATGTTAAACTTCATTAAATCAATATTATCATAAAATTAACTTTAACCATGGAGAATAGCGTCTTCATCTTTTATGGATCCTTTTTGTCTATAGACTGGGCTAAGAGGGACGCATCCCAAATCTAAACCAGCATAGCTTGGCTAAGGCCACGACAGACCAGAGTGTCCGCCGGGTCAGCGCACCGCTGCATGACCAGCTACAATCTAACCAGCATAAACCAATACTAGTTGATACGTGCCCTAGCTTGGCTAAGGCCACGACAGACCTGAGTGTCCGCCGGGTCAGGGCAACGCCGCATGACCAGCTACATTCCCCGGGGACAAAAACCATACCACCTCTGGGGTATGGACGCCTATAATTCTCTTACATGGTTCGGTCCGATTCCTCCTCGAGGAACACGGAACGTCTTCATATATTATTGATAACTACTTTAAAATAAGAACTAATCCTAGACACTTAGCTTTATTACAGAAGACCGCCAGACCAGGCCTTCGATCCAACACAGAAAAATAATTTTACTTAGTGCGTAAGACGCATTGCCGCGTTACGTTTAAAATAATCTTTTCACATAAAGGCATAGACAACAGATAGCGATAGCAAACTTACCATAAACTAAAAAGTGTTGCTATGTTTAATATTTACATCTCGCGAAGAGTCGCGACACTCCCGCCGAGAACAATTAAAGTAAAATAGTCATTAAATTGCGCGTCCATTCCCTTATCTTCTGAAGGGCCCTTACCGCTGCAATTCTTCTAGGTCTATTTTCTCCAGGTGGATCTGTTACTGGTTCATCGTCCTTCGTCTCCAAATCTTTGTCTGTTCTAATACTTTCACTCAGATCATTTTAAACGTTATCTCCGTTCTCGCTCGCTATGTCTGTTTCATTATTTGTAACATCTACGGTATCATCTGTCATATCCATGTTCTCAACAATTCTATCATCGCTTTCAGCTAGTGCATCTTCTTGCGTCTTATCTGCATCTATTGTCACAATCTCGGGTGTGGAAATTAATTGCTTAGAAGTATCAATTGTTAGCTGGGTACCCTTTAAGCTCTCTTTTGTATTTAGCGATACTGGATCATATTGATTATCATCTTCTACTTCCAGAGGATATAAATGTGCAATAGATCGCGTAAATAAAGTATCACCTACTTTAACTCTAGCTACTCTAACTAAACCATCTGAACCCTTTACGAGTAAGACTATCTTTCCCACTTTCCAACCTTCGCGATTTCTATCACCTTTAATTTGAACTATTTGACCTTCTTTTGGCGTCAATTTTGAAGTCACTCGCGGTTGTTTGTGTGAGTGATTATACCTCTCACGTAAACTTGGCAGATAGCGATTGCGAAACATTTCTTCGAACTCGTCAAGCAGTACACGAGCTTTCCTCCAACCTTGGATTAGATTAGTTTTCGTCGATGTACCATGTAATTGTATTTCTTTGTCTGCAGTTTGTGATGTGAGACATCCTCCTAATTGAAGAAAATCTGATGGTTTCAGTATATGTTCCTGTTCTGCATCAACGGATGTTAAAGGTCTTGTATTTAATATTCCTTCTATTTCTTTTATTATCGTTGACAGTTGACTGTCCTTAAACAGATGTTTTTGAAGAGTTTTCCTCATGATTCCGTCAATGTCTTTGAATAGACCTAAATTTCGACTGAGACATGTAATTTTATCGTTTACTTCATCTTTGAAGTGTTCTGCTTGAATTTTCTTTACTTCTTCTAGTGTATTATCGTGTGAATGAGACGGATCTTTTATATGCACATCATGAGAGTCTTCTTTCCTGTCTAATTCTAATTCCATCGTCTTTGGATATTCGCTTTCTAAGTCACCAGTACTAGACAGGATCTCCCCAACTAAAAGAGTGTTATCCATAATCGTATTGTTCATCCGAGTAGGCCAATAATCACGTCCTGAACGAAGAAAATCAGGTCCAGCTAGCCACCTTTCTCTTTCTTCTGTAGAACTTGTGGATCTTGTAGCTGCATCGGCCGGATTTAGCTCTGACGGAACGTATCTGACAGTCAAATTTTTATTTCTCATAATCTCCTCAACTCTTCTTGTTACAAATGGAGTTAGTAATTTATTGGAATTACACCAATCGATTACTATTTGGCTATCTGTCCAAAGCACCTGTTTAGTGACATTTAAGTTAATGAATTTAAGTGCATATTGTATTAGTCGACTTCCAATCAGAACTCTTAGTAGCTCAAGTCGAGGTATTTTCAGATGCTCTTGATCTTTTATTGGTACAAGACGAGATTTTCCAATGACAAAGCTTACTTCTCCTTTGCTGACTATATAAACCACCGCTGCATAAGCTCTTGTTGATGAATCCGTGAAGCAATGAATCTCATAATCGTTATTCTGGGAATTTTTTATGTAACACCTAGTTAGACTTATCTTTTTGACTTCACTTAAATTTCGTTTCATTTCAATCCATTTATCGACAATATCAGTGGGTAATGGAGTGTCCCATTTTATCTTCATTTTCCATAAATCTTGTAGTAGTAGTTTTGCGGGTAATAATGTGGGTACAGCGAAACCACATGGGTCATATATAGATGCAACGCTCTTCAAAATACCTCTTTTGGTATCAGCGTTATTTAAAACAGATGGTCTTATCTGAAGTGTATCTTCTTCTAAATGCCAGTCTAGTCCTAGTATTTTAACAACTTTGTCTGGACAAATATCAGGGATACGTTGCCTTACTACTTCTGAATTAGAACTCCAATCTCTCAAATTCATTGAAATCTGTCGAAATGCTTCTTTGGAGTTACGATATACTACCAAAGCTTCTTCTATATTGTTACTTCCTGTCACAACGTTATCCACATATGTGTAGTCTGCTAATTTCCTAACGTTCTCATCTTCAGCCTTTGACAAGTGATGTCTAATAGTAGCATTTAGTATGAATGGACTTGAGATAACTCCAAAGGGAACTCTGCAAAATCTATACTGTATGATGTTATCATCAGTTACATCTTTTTTAAGGTCCTTAACCCATAAAAATCTCGTGACATCTCTATCTTCAAGTTGGAGGCCTACTTGTAGGAAGGCCTTCTCGACGTCTGCTGTTAAAGCTACCTTATTCACTCTGAAGTGGAGTATAAGACCGGTAAGATCTTGTATCATTGTTGGTCCTCTATATAAACATTCGTTCAAACTTTTTCACCTTTTATCTTCGCCGAAGCATCGTACACTATACGACCTTTCTTTCCTTTCTGATGCACCATATGATGAGGAAGATAATGAACAGGATGAGTAGCCTGACTAAGAGGTAAAGGTTCGACCTCTTCTATCACCCCTGCCTCTATTTGTTCCTTTAGAATCTTGTAATATGTGTCAATCGTCTGACTATCCGAACGTCTGAACAGGCTCTTTAATCTGCCAAGTGCGAGACCATAATTGCTAGGTAACTCTGGTGGATATTTTGTCCAAGGCCATTTCACTTGGTATCTTCCCTCACTAAACTTCACAGTTTCATTAAAATGATGGACTGCTTCCTCTTCCACAGAGGTCTTTGGTGAATCGGTAATCCCTATTGACTCCAAATCCCATAAAAGCTTCATATTTTCATTTTCTAATGGTAAATCAGGTAGATTCAATCCAACTTCACAAGAAGATTGAAAGTATGTTACCACTGACAGTTGTTCGACTGGTGTTGTTGACACCCTTCCAGACATGATCCAACCAAAGACAGATTTAACTAAGTACAAGTCTTCACCAATGCATATTTTCTTCCCTGACATAACTGCAAAATAATAGTCATTTCCAAGTAAGATATCAACTCTATCTAATAATGAGCCATCATCAGCCATTGGGTATTTCATTTGTGTGCTCTTTCCGAGTAACTCCTTACATGGATGTGGAACTCCTTGAGAAATTGAAGGCACTACATTAGCATAGAAAGTTCTAATAGACTTGTCTCGCGTCACTATATCTAATTTAACAAGAGGGCTCTCTAGTTCTCTAGGCTGTTGGGATCCAAATGTAAATATGGCCAGATTATTATGTTCTTCAGCTTGAAGGTTTAGCTCTTCAGCAATCTCACGAGTAACATAGCTTCGTTGACTACCACAATCTAGTAAGATTCGACATAACTTAGAAATGTTACATCCTTTTACAGAAGTCACAGCCGTCTGTAATATGGTAGAACTATCTCTACCTACAAGCATAACGCTAGTAGCTTCCCTTTCCTTTGATGGGAATTTATTAGGGCATAATGATCTATTATGGCATACATAATTATTGCAGTATGGACATTTTATCTTCTTTTTAGTACAATTCCTTGAAATATGTCCTTCCCGAAAACAACTAAAACATCTACTTCTCAATTTCTCTTTCCTTTCTTCAATAGTTTTTACTTTGTCACAATCAGCATTATTATGGCTTCCTCCACAGAAGATACATGGCCATTTCTTTCTTTTCCCTCCAATAATTTTTCCATTTCTTTCTTCTTTAAAATCAAATTTTCTTTTAAAAGGTCTATTATTTTTTCTTGTATCCCAAGAGGATGTAGATCTATTATTGTTCCATTTTTTCCCATGGTGATTCATGCCGTTCGAATTATTAGTTTTCAAATGTGAATTTTTGTATCGGTGCATATGCTCGTTCACATGCAACGTTTGAACAGTATATGGTGTCACCTCACTTGAAATATTCTCTTGAGTAATCCTTCTTGCTTCTTCCTTCGCTGAGATGACAGTTGAAAGTAGTTTGAGAATATTTTCAACCGAGAGTGTCTCATCAGCACTTAATCTCATTTTTATTTCATAAATAATTTCAGTTGGAAACTTCTCCATGACAAGGTACTGTAATTGACTAGTATTTATATTTTCTTTCATGGACTGAAGTATCCTTAGGTGTCTTGATACCTCATCTAGCGTTCCTCTGCAATCTTCTATCTTCTCAGCCCGCTTGACCTTACTCAAAGCTTTATGATGTGCATATATTATCTCATTATCTTTACCGTATCTTCTTTTCAGCGTGTCAACCGCTATTTTATAGTTTTCATTTGTTGTGTCAAATCCATCGATAAGTCTTGCCGCATCTCCTCTCAAGGAGCTCTTTAGATAAAGCAGTTTATCTACGTCATTAAGATTCCTCCTGGTAATATTTGATGAAAACTGGTCCCAAAAAGACCGCCAAGAAAGAATATCTCCATGGTACTCGGGCAAACTCAAGTCCGGTAACTTGCTATATCTCAAAGTATCGCTTCCTTTTGTTGAAATATTTGGCTGCTCATTTCTGATCTCCAATTTCGCATTTAATTCTGCTAAGTTTTCTTCTCCCTGCAGCTGGTAGGTAGTGAAGTCTGATATTAGATCAGCATCAGGATTTTTACATATGTTGAAGTAGTTATGCAGTTCAGATGTAAAACGTGACAGTAAGGATGATAGTTTAGCTTTCACAACTTTAGCTGTATCCACGTTGTCATTGTTTATATTGATGTTACACAGACTGTTCGCTTGATCCGACAAAGATTTGATTTCTTGTATAAACTTGGACAATCTATCGAGCAAAATTACTTCCATAGTGAATTGATGAAGTATATTCTGGAAACAAATTTTTATAATGTTCCAATGCACAACTATACTGTACAATAGCAATTCCTATCCCATAAAGAAAATATAGTTATTATAATTTATAACAAAAATAAAGACAAGTAAATTTTGTTCCATATATATATATATAATTGCATATATAACACTCAAGACACACAACCTTTATACCTAAATTGCTTTGTAAATAATAAAATTAATATCAATGTGTGCCCAAATAAATTTAATTTTATTACCTTTTTTGCTTTAACTTAATGTGTATTTTAAACTTTACTTTAATGTGTATTTTTATAAAAACTTTCCTTATTACTGCAACTCTCGCTCAAATGACAATATAAACAGTATCAAATGTTACTTTATTTTACAATGACCAAAGATATAGTTACTAAAATAGTTTCTGCACTGACATTATATTGTATTGCTAGTAAAGACATAATATTCATTTCATAACTGACAGACTGTACATGACAACTTTGTAAATGATTTAGGATTATACACAAGATAATGAAAATATAAACTATGCATACCTTTTATTACTTCAGAAAGAAATTATTCGATTTTTGAACCAAATATTTCCATGTCGATGAGCAATGGCAAACTGTGGCGTTCCTTACAAATGCTTGTTTGTCCTATAAAAAATTACAAATGGACATCGTAATCTTTTTTCTTTGCTACATACCTACACCGAATTCCACTTGAATCACGACTTTCAAATTAACGAGGCTATAATACTAATTTATCTACATTGAAATTGCTTAGCCCAGAAACAAATCATAAGTAGGTATCTACATGAAACTGTTTTCAGTGATGTTCATTTGTTTTCGAAGGTAATCGTTGTAGGTATGATATTATTATCCTACCATCAATAAAAGCTACTTTGGGTTTGCTTTTACTCTAAGGCAAGTCTTCAGATCAGCTCCATCATTGTAAAAGATAACTTTTCAAGTAACCAAAACTTTAGTTAGGTACACGTCCCTACCAAAAATCCAAAGAAAACACCAAATAAAACTATTGAGATGTAATTCTAATAGTACAATCCACTCACCTGAGTATACCACAAAAATATATCTGCATTTCTCACTACACCGCACTGAATATCTCGCTACAATTCAATTATTATTTTCCGCAATGCTTCGAATAAGACGAAAGAACGCGCTAAACAAAACACAAATAAATCGCCGACCGGAAATTTCGTCTAGCCATAGCCTTGCTTTGTTGCCATAGTTACCAAATTGGTGATACTAACATTCGAATAATTAACTTCTGATGGGTAAATTTAAATACAATTTTAGTGAAAACTTTCCATAAATAGGTATCGACTGTATCAAAATTACTTTAAAATTTCTATCTTAATATAAAAATACTTATTTGCTAAATAAGACCTTTTAAAGGACTTAAAATAAATCTGACAGTCATGATTTGGTCGTATTTCCTGTTCGCAAAAACAATCGCCATTTTGGTCTATTCGGATTACGTACCACACATTTACATTCCTTTTAAAATCAACCAGATTGATAAAAACTCGTTGCTTGCTGTAACAACTGTTATATAAATTATGTATTTATTTACGTAATATTTTCTAATTCTCTTTCATGTTTTAATAAAACTTACACATAAAACAATACTTTTAAATCATATCAGTTCCGTTACTGGACAACAGATGGCGCTATGAGTCACAAATTGCTTATAATTTTATCAAAACATTTTCTCAATGCAAAAAATTTTTTCTTCTGGATTAATCTCATCTGATCCCAGCACAATCCACCATATCGCCGCCTTCAGAATTTATTATAACTATGGGGAATAACTAAAAACTCTTAAAGAAACCCAAAGGCGGCGAAAGACAATATATGCATTGAGAAACAATTGCCAACTGCAAACATGTTGCATTGTGACTCATACCTTTAGATTATGTATGCATTGCGCTATCCATCTGTGTCCATCTCCTCAACGCATACAAATAATGGTCTGCTTCGCTAGTATAACATCTGCCATCGCTACCTGTAGAGATAAATATAATTATGATTCCAACTGAATGGAATCACCAGTGCCTAGGATCATGTTAAACTTCATTAAATCAATATTATCATAAAATTAACTTTAACCATGGAGAATAGCGTCTTCATCTTTTATGGATCCTTTTTGTCTATAGACTGGGCTAAGAGGGACGCATCCCAAATCTAAACCAGCATAGCTTGGCTAAGGCCACGACAGACCAGAGTGTCCGCCGGGTCAGCGCACCGCTGCATGACCAGCTACAATCTAACCAGCATAAACCAATACTAGTTGATACGTGCCCTAGCTTGGCTAAGGCCACGACAGACCTGAGTGTCCGCCGGGTCAGGGCAACGCCGCATGACCAGCTACATTCCCCGGGGACAAAAACCATACCACCTCTGGGGTATGGACGCCTATAATTCTCTTACATGGTTCGGTCCGATTCCTCCTCGAGGAACACGGAACGTCTTCATATATTATTGATAACTACTTTAAAATAAGAACTAATCCTAGACACTTAGCTTTATTACAGAAGACCGCCAGACCAGGCCTTCGATCCAACACAGAAAAATAATTTTACTTAGTGCGTAAGACGCATTGCCGCGTTACGTTTAAAATAATCTTTTCACATAAAGGCATAGACAACAGATAGCGATAGCAAACTTACCATAAACTAAAAAGTGTTGCTATGTTTAATATTTACATCTCGCGAAGAGTCGCGACAATGCCTATTATGCAGTGCGAAGCACAATGCAGTTGTTAAAAATAATCATATTTTGCACTATGGTTTCTCAAAATATTAATGTGTGCTGGCAACACTGAGTCAAAACTGCTGGCTGCGCGTCCATAGCAAGTGAGTTTCATCTGTGTAATACAAGATCAATATAAATTAAAATCCTCACATACAACCGTGATAATTTCAGTCAGCTTATCGCTCCGTCAGTGTTATTTGTAATTCGGCAGCGGATGGACCTACAGTCGTGGAGAATGCGCTCACATTCCATACACGAAAGACAGATCGTAGTGAAGTGAAATGTTGGGGACGTCCTTTATTCCTAACAAAGTGAAACTATGAACTCTAGACAGTGAAACACCGCTATGTAGTGTGACAACCCGGACTGAACTTGAAGTTTTTGCAATATTTGAGTACTGTATCTTAGTGATGTGGTTGCGATGATGTGGTTCAGTGCGGTGCTGGCCGTGTCGCTGGCTGCGTTCGCGGCCGCGGAGCAGGTGCTCCTTCTGGACACCACCACGGAGGCTACACTCGGCTGGACGCGGTTCCCATACGGCCCGCAAGCAAGCACTCTGGGCTGGCTGGAAGAATCTTACACTAACTTCGAAAAGCAAATCAACTGGCGATCCTACGTGGTCTGCGATGTCGCTCACAACAACGTAAACAACTGGTTGTGGACGCCGTTCATCGAGAGAAGGAACGCGAACCGTATTTACATTGAAATCAAATTCACTATTCGTGACTGCTCTCTGTTTCCTGGCAATGCTTTGAGCTGTAAAGAAACCTTCAGCCTGCTTTACTACGAATTTGATGTCGTCACTCGAGAGCAGCCGCCGTGGGAGCCAGAGACCTACAAGCTGGTGGGAAGGATTGCAGCAGGAGAAGGCAGGTTCAACACCAACTCTGAAGTGGACATTAACACGGAGGTCAAGAGCATAGCGGTCACCAAAAAGGGTGTGTACTTTGCCTTTAGAGATCAAGGAGCATGCATTTCTATTTTAGCTGTAAAGGTGTATTACATCACCTGCCCAGAGGTCACTGTTAACTTTGCAAGATTCCCGGCAACCCCTACAGGCAGAGAAGTGACAGTTATTGAGCAAGCAAATGGAACCTGCGTTGAGAACGCCGAGATAGCTTCAGGTGAGCCTGCCCCAGTTTATTTGTGCAAAGGAGACGGCAAGTGGACGCTGCCCAGTGGCTCCTGCAAATGCCGAGCTGGCTTTGAATCTGACCACCACAACCAAATCTGCAAAGAATGCTCTCCAGGCAAGTTCAAGTCCCACACAGGTGATGACCCTTGCATACCATGCCCTGACTACTCCAAGTCTACCGCTTATGCTGCTGCTGAGTGCAAATGTGTTCCTGGGTTCTACCGAGCGAAGAACGATCCTAAAGATATCCCATGTACCCAACCTCCATCGGCACCTGACAATTTGACAGTAACTTTTGCTGATCAGTTTTCTATATCCTTAACCTGGCAGCCTCCACACAAAACTGGTGGCCGGAATGATGTCACTTACAGGGTACACTGCTCTAACTGTGGACTGAGTGCCGAGTACAAACCGGCTGCGTCAGGACTCAACAATACCAGAGTTACCATCATAGGCCTTGACCCAGTAACAGAATATAAATTCCAAGTATTCGCAGAGAATGGTGTCACAGAGTTGACGGGAGAACCACCTAAGAAAGTAGAAATAACAGCTGTTACGGAAGCCTCGGTTGTCAGTGTTGTGTCCAAGCTGAGGGTACTGAATGTGGAAAGTGACAAATTGTCCTTGTCATGGAGTCCGCCTCCTATTGATCTGACTGACCCCGATGATACCATAGAAAGCTATGAAGTTAAAGTTTTCCCTAAAGATAACCTAGAGAAAGGTATAAACACAACACTGAAAATTACCAAAGAACCTCACGCTATTATAACTGGTTTGAGGAGAGATACAGAATATGGGATCAGAGTGAGGGCAAAGATGAAGCGTGGTTGGGGCGAATTTAGTGGGATTGTATACGCACACACAACTGCTGTACCAGAAACAACGTTTGTGGGAGAAGAAGAAGGCGCACAAGTTCGCCTCGTCGCAGGCGTGATGGTCGCAGTTGTCGTTATTTGCGTCGTTGCCATTATCGTGACCGTCTTGTTCCTACGCTCGCGCGCCGACGATGAATGCGACAAGAAACAACCGAATGACTGCAACGCTCTCAACTACAGGAACGGCGAAGTATACACTGGCCCAGAACGACCAGCTAAGACCAGCAGCAACGCTACGACCCCACTTTTCGCTGGCACCGGGTCTCGCACCTACATCGATCCTCACACCTATGAAGATCCAAATCAAGCAGTCAGAGAATTTGCGCGAGAAATCGACGCATCTTGTATCACGATTGAAGCCATAATCGGCGGCGGCGAGTTCGGAGACGTTTGCCGCGGTAAACTCAAGGTCCCAGCCAGTTGCGGACAAGAAATAGACGTTGCGATAAAAACCCTGAAGCCAGGCTCGACTGAGCGCGCGCGACGAGACTTCCTAGCTGAAGCGTCGATCATGGGGCAATTCGAGCATCCCAACGTCATATTTTTACAGGGTGTCGTCACTAAGTGCAATCCTATAATGATAATTACTGAATTCATGGAGAACGGCTCACTCGATACCTTCCTGCGAGCGAACGACGGCAAATTCCGCGTCCTACAACTAGTAGGAATGCTGCGCGGCATCGCGACGGGAATGCAATACTTATCTGAAATGAACTACATACATCGCGATCTCGCGGCACGCAATGTGCTTGTGAATTCTCAACTTGTGTGCAAAATAGCTGATTTCGGGCTGTCGCGCGAAATAGAGTCCACAGCCGACGGCGCTTACACGACGCGCGGAGGCAAAATTCCGGTGCGGTGGACCGCGCCTGAAGCGATCGCGTTCAGGAAATTCACATCAGCTAGCGACGTTTGGTCCATGGGCATAGTTTGCTGGGAAGTTATGAGCTTTGGCGAGCGGCCTTATTGGAACTGGAGCAACCAGGATGTGATCAAGTCCATAGAGAAAGGGTACCGCCTGCCGGCTCCAATGGATTGTCCCGAAGCCGTATACCAGCTAATGTTGGACTGTTGGCAAAAGGAGCGCACACACCGGCCAACGTTCTCCAGTATCGTCACGACTTTAGACAAACTGATCCGTTGTCCCGATACATTGAGGAAAATCGCTCAGAATCGTTCAGCTGATCCATTGGCGGGTGATACCCCGGACTTGGTCCAGTTTTCTTCCGTGGAGGAATGGTTGGAGTGTATCAAAATGTCGCGGTACATAGAGAAATTCCGGGCAGCAGGCATTACAGATATGGACGCTGTGGTTGATCTGACGGTGCACCAACTGGCGGCCCTGGGTGTCACCCTTGTGGGACACCAGAAGAAGATCATGAATAGTGTTCAAAGCATGCGTGCTCATATTCGCGTAAGTGGCCCCTATGGCTTCTTGGTGTAAGTGAAATACTGTGAAGTGAAGTGACAACTGGTACACAGAGCGGGGACTTTACTGATGTGTGTGTGAGGCATCTTGTATATTTTTGTAAAAGACTTACAAACAATTGGCGATAATTGATGTCGAAGACTTTGAACTGAATATATTTAAATGTAAAAGATAGGCTGTTTATATTCTTTTCTATTTTTATTGTACTGTTATATTTTGTAGTAATAAAATGATTTGACAGATACATTGAAACCCTATAACCGGCCTAAATATCTAGAACTTATGTGTTCATATATTTTCTATGTCAAGCTAATGTAATGTACGGTCTTCTATGTAACTTTCATACAACGAATTCATATCCATAATATTTTAAACTTTGTAGTCACAAAACATATTAAATATTGAAATCCCGTTCCAATAAAATAGTGTTCAAATCTGATAGTTAAGGTTTCAGACAGATAGGCCTGATACATTATCACCATATTGAAAATGTATCTTTATTTCCATTAAGTTCATTTTCTAAAACGTGTACACTGACACGTATTTATAAAAAAGAATGTTTTCAAGAAGTTTTCTATGAAACGGCTCTTATTCTCAATTATTATTCTGTAGACCAGAGTAAAATTTATAAAAATGGCTGCTATCACAAATGTGATTTTAATTAATATTTGCTCGCGCAAGCGGGAAACTTAATGTACACAATATTTTAAAAGGCTTTACAGACAGTAGTGGGCCCACTGATTTGTCCCGTAACAAATTATTTTCTCGAAAACAAAAAAGCGTTTAAAAGTTTTCAGAGGTTTTAAAGAATTAAGACAGAAAATACATTTTCCAAAATCCCTCATAATGCTAACGTTAATGGAGTATTTTGTTAAATTGAAGTTTCTCAAATATTTTTTTATTGAGGAATTTTGTTTTTAAGAGTCCGGCGACCCTAGACTTCTCCATACAAACGTAGTCTACGTTTAATTTTGAAACCACATGTCAGATTCCAGTAAAAATTGGTAATTGTAAAGAAATTGCAATTATCTAGGGTTATAACTGGTTTCCTATACTAAAATTATGAACTGGAAAGAAAATATAACGATTTAGAAGTTTCCCATACTAATGGTCAAAAATGATATAAAACACTATATTCTATTTCAAGTTCATATTCTTACTGTCGGAAACTTAATATAAACCTAGATAATTGCAATATCTTTGAAATTACAAAATTTTGCCCAAATCGGACATGTCGTTTTGAAATAAAACCTAGACTACGTTTGTATGGAAAGTTGTATTTTGGTCTAGGGTCGGGGGACCCTTAATATTCAATTAAATTTCAAATGAGGGCAGCACTGCTGTTCGTTACAGCCTTATCATGTGCTATGTGAGCCATGCAAATAAAGAATTAATCTAAATCTGTGATTATTATTTATAGCTTTTTTTCTTACACTTTTTATTATGCAAATATCAATTTATTTTCTATTTAGATGTAAGTTGAAATTATATGGAGGATGGACTGGACTGTTATTTGGACAAGTGTATGACTTTATATTAATATAGGCAACTTAAGCCACATAAAAAGAAACATTTTGTAAAAAACGTAAGAGTTATAGTAGTTAGCAAATTTTTCTATGTTTGGAGGAGTAGTTATTTGTATATTCGTGATGATTTTCGATTTTGAAAAATATCTAACAAGGTAATTATATTTATAAGTGTCAAATACTCATGCCCTCGTTTTAACGTAAACTGTACTGCCAATGTGATGTAGGTACTTAATTTTTTTATGCATTTTTTTTACGTTTTTTACGTCATTTTACTAATACTGACACTGCATTGTATATAATGCTGACTGTAATAAGCAATCTGGAAATTGGAATCATGAATCAACTGGTAGGATATAATTTAATACCTGAGGAACTCGGTGGTCCGACGGGAGAGCGCATTACTAGCGCTTTTGCAAGTAAAGCGACACCGGACGTGGTCCGCACTTGGATTGATCACAAGTGGCATAAAAAAAAAATTGAGTTCCTCCACTCAAAGGCACGTATAAGCCGTCGGTCCCGGCTGTTATCATTGTATGGCAGTCGTTAAGCTTTGTGAGATGTCTTGAGGCAGCCTGAAAAATCTGACGCTAAAAACAAAAAAAGGCAATAAACCAAAATAACCTTGGCCTGGCGTCATCATAAAGAAGCTTTGGACAACTGGGAACAAAATTCCCAGTAGCACTACTGGATGTACCATGATATGAGTATTAGTACTTGAATAGACCCTAGTCGAGACCCTGGATGCAGGCCGCTCTAGATCGGTCATTTTGGAAATCTTTGGAAGAGGCCTATGTCCAGCAGTGGACGTTGTGCGGCTGAAATGATGATGATGAGACCCTGTCAGTATAATGACGTGGTTCCGTAAAAAAAAACTCTAAAAATGTGCTATATACTTCCCAATTGACCTACCAAGTTCTAATAGCGGGGCACACTTGACTTTAACAATTACAAATGGATTCTACATTTTATTGCTAATATGAAATGTAATACTAATAGTCTATGAGTAAAACCGCGGTCAGACAGACAGACAGACATGGCGAAACTATAACGGTTCCTTGTTTACTACGGAACCCTAAAAATGGTCTATGAAACACGGATGAAGTTTTCATTATGACGGCGCCGTGTCAGGTAACACCGGTCAAGGTTTTCTTTTTTTTAAATTAAAATGCTTTAACGTAAATAAATTCATATTTTTTAAATTCAATTTGATGATACAGCTTTCATTCGCTCGATTAATTTCAACATGATTCCCGATTCCCAGAACTGTTGTTGTGAAACAAATCAAACACAAAACTTGTAAAAATCAATAAAATTTATTTTGAAGCTTTAACGTGATTGAAAGGCAAGTTTATTTATTTTAACGTTAGTTTTGAGTACCGTCCTACAGCTTCAATATGAATATAAATTATAGAGGTATAGGTTTAGTCTCTTTTATATTATTTCTACAAACTATCATACTAAGGCTTGCACAGCATTAATATAGGTCAAGTCTGTGTGCAAGATTCTTAAGCGCCGCTTCCAAGAGCAACATCTCGAATAGAGAAAGAAAAATGTTTATTATTTTACAAATGGTCTCCGCGTTTGCTTGTACATTTAAGTGCGGTCAAGTGCGTGTCGGGCCATACGCAGTATATGGCTCTGTGGCAAAAGCCAACTTTGAGTTCAGTGCGACTGAAAACGTCTAAAAAAAAATTCTATTAGATTTGTATGAAATTTTCCTTTTCCGAGTACATTTTGTTGGTAGGGTCGCCTAAAACTTTATGATTTGTAAACACTACACTAAAACTATTTTTTCAAGAATTTATTTTACCACTTTTTTGGTAAGATTAAAATACATACTTATGTTAAATTGCAGCTTTCTAGTACGTATAGTCTCTGAGTTGGACCGCGGGCAGACAGACATGGCGAAACTATAAGGTTCCTTGTTTACCACGGAACCCTTAAAAGCCATAATTACATAAGAAATGGTTTGATATGCTACAGTAACAAAGTACTGACAAAATGAGCAAGTTAATTTTAAGTTAGGTGATTTCGGTGAAAGTTGGAATGAGGATATTCCGTTCGTGGTTTAGACCGCTGATTCTCCGCGGATGCCTTGACTTAAAGAATACACAAAAATATAGTAAAATTCTGTACAAAAAATTACATATATTCACAAGTATTAACAAAGTCAACTCGTCGCGATTGTATAGCTCTTGGAATCGCCGCCCAAATGATAGACATGCCAATGTAGTTTTAGGTGCTTTGCTTATTGTACTAATTTAACTGCAAAGTAAGCTGTGCGTTATTAACGCTACGCGACCGAATTTATGTATAGCTAAGCGAAGTAAGCGAACATGTATAGAACAGATGACTTATTTCGCGGTTAAGTGTTCGGATATATCTGCTGAACTATCAACATGTCACTTGATGCAATGTTTAGAAATAGAAAATCTTTGGAGCATTAACAAAATTACGAAAATGTAAATATACAATTTGAAAGGAAAAAATAAGGTATTTGAAACAAAAAGTCCTATTCTTGAAGGCTGTCTCATATCTAAATCGAATGTCATATGTAACAGGGCAGACTATTTAGTCTGCCCTGTTAAATAATACAGTGTGAGAAATCTAGCAATTTAAAAAAGTCCAAATTTTTGTGAATTCGTTAGATGACAAGTCAAATCAGACACTTTATTATAAACGTCAAAACAAACAGTTTCGATTTGTATTAAATACAAAAGCGTGACTTCATGCTTTTTTGCAGTCAAATACTAAAAAGCTAAAAAAATATCTAAAATCATGTCGAAAATTAATATGATCAAAGAAAAGTGACAATATTTTGGTGATTTTTTTTTTACTAAAGTGACGTAAATAAATATTGATATCCTAGGTGGGATTTAAAACGTCAGGGGTAGCTAAATTTTCTGGGTGTTAAATCTTAATATTAAATGATATCTCCGTGTCCTTTCAAATGCATTATTAAAAATGGGGACAGCACTGGACCTCGGAAAATTCACGTATCACCTTAAATTCTCACTATATTCAATAGAAAATGCTGTTTTCAAAATCTTCTAAATATATAATAGTAAGGTAATCACAGTAAATTCGACCGCATCACCTCGGCAGGTATGTCCGTACATAAGGCCAATTTACCAAGAAACATACATCAAAACGCGACTGTAATCAACTTTTTATCATCCGAGACTGAGTCACTGTGTTACTCACGCCACACAATTCCAAATTTGCCGAAATAATCTCCATACTGTGACATTTTAGAAAGTGGCTCAATTTGACAAAATGTTTGGCTCGATGTTACAAGGTAAAATAGTTTTAGTAATAATATAGTACTTGTTTAAGGGGTTACGCAAATGCCAGTGGCGCCGTGATTTAAAATAAAATATTATCTTGAAAGTGAAGATTAATCAAAAATCAAATTAATGTTTTTTGTGGCATTTTTGATCACCGTTTTAATTATACAAGATTAATAATGATAATAAGAAGGCCTAGCTTAAATCCATTTCCGCCTAGTAAGGCCTCTTTTAAAGTGAGACAAATACGACTACTCGTAAAACTTAAAAAAAATATTTTTTCTAAATATCACAACATAAGACGTCGTTTTCGAAAAATTGTTTATTAAAATTGTTTTATACAATATAAAAATTTAATATCGTTTTCGAGATATTTATTTTAAGTCAGGGAGCCACTGGTGTTAGTGCACAGCCTTAAATAGTAATTTGAATCAATTATTTTGAAACTTAAGTATGCACAGCTCAAAACATATGTATAAGAATGACTACTGATTGTCAAAAAATATGTACTTATCTTACCCCGTCTGGCGTGGTCCATTATTTAGGTATTACATGTAAATTGTACCTTAATTTTTAGTATAATAAGTAGGTAGAGAACATTGTACCGTATTTGGTTGTCGTAAAATTATTTTAATGTTTTAAAAGTATGTATTACTAACATAGCTATGCGATATGCTTACATACGACACTAGTTTAAACTGCAGAATATTAATGTGTTTAGAATATATAGTTACATTACAACTTATTAAATCTGGAACTTCTCTTAAAGTTTTCTTACTCTTTGATACCGATTCATATTTCTTTTGAAACAATTACTAGAACCCTTCCGATGGGCAACCTTTCACTATTTTCCTCTTTCCATCTACATATAACGTCTAATAAAATATACTTAATCTATTTAAGGGTGAATTCAGTCCATTTTACTGAACAACTTTCCCAAAGGAACATATATATCGAAATATAAAAAGTAATTTTCGGCCTACCATACAAGGTTAAACAATCAACTGATCCGAATTGGTATGGAAAACCAAAAAATATTTTTCATATTTCGACATATGTTCCATGGGAAAAGTTTATGAGTATCATGGACTGAATTCACCCTTGAAATAGTTTCAGTATATATTGTTAAACCTTATAGGTCGACCGTAGGACTAAGAGCGGTTACCTACACGCTATAACGCCGCGGCAGGGGATTTCACCGCCGCGGGAATCAATTTTGATAATATTTGCACTGACCCGTGATGCCTCAACCTTACATATACCAACAAACAAGATACAAGCGCGTGGCAGTCCTACTGCCCCGCGTTCTGCTGTGGCTTCATCTGACAGCATGGAACAGCAAGAGAAAGACTAAGTCTCTCTCTCGCTCTAGCTGATGACGGTTCTGAGCAGCAGAAAAGGATAGCAGCATAAAAAAGTGACGTTCTGTGCTAATAGATATAGCCCAACCCGTGTCAAACCATTGTCGCCTTTATTTCTATCCGAGAAATGCATAAAATGGCTTGAAAAACACTCGGCCGCTTGGCGCGGCTGGTAGTCATAAGAAGTGAGGCTTTTGTTTTGTTCAAGCTATACTGTGCATTGCATAAATGGAAATATGGTTTGACAATGAAAGCGCCCTTCCGGCCGCTTCTCTTCCGATGTGAATTAAGCCTTAAGAGTGACTACTTTTGGTCCTGCGACCCTTAGCTCTGTTAGCGTGTTAGTATAAGCTTATATTGTTTGCGTAAAAATATCTTAAACTTATACATATACTATACACCTTTGAGACAATTGGGGGAAAGTTGCCACTTTTAGAGGATACCTTAACAAGTTGCAGTTTGTAACTAAAGGTAACGTTTATACCCCGGGTTACTAACGTTGTCTTTAGTTAGATATGGCAACGCATATAAATCCTTTAATAATATTTCTGACTTAATCTACCAAATTAAGAATTCCATCAAGACTCGACGGAGATCGCATCCAAAATTCTGAGCTTTGAACTACGCCGTACATTTTTTATAAAAGAATTCTTTTAGAAAAAAAAGAATACAATATTAAAAGAATGTTCATTTGTACATTTACTTTTAATTTCATACGAAATCCGCAAATCTGCTTTTTCGCTCGTATATTGACTCTGAGCTAACAAGGAATCGCCTTAAAATTAAATATTCATCTCGCTCCTTTAATCGGAGTTAATACTACAAAGACCTTTGATTAAATGCTCAGACTGGCTTACTTGCCAAGGAAATGTAATGGCTTCCTTGCATTTTCATTATTTATTTTATTAACACTTTTGTTTCAAAGTAAAAAAAATCTTTTAACAAATGGCGGACTTAATTCTAAGAGCATTTTCTCCTAGTCAATCATAGAGATATATATGTTACGGTAAATCTGATAAATTGAAAATTATTAATAATTTTACAAGATTATTAATAATAACCTCTTGTTTTGTTAAATGTGAATAATCAATAGAAATTAATTACTTTTAGTAGTAATTATTCATAATTTACTATACATATTGGTAAAAATGATAAAATAAAATAAAACCCAAAGTTTTTTGTCCACCAGGAATTTATTTATAATACCACAGTCTTACAATTGTAAGACTGTGGTAGTAATTGTTGTTGTAGTTGCTTTAAGAGAAACGAACAACAAATTTACTTATTATTCTGAAATAAAATACTAAATAAACAAAACTTAAATGTCAGATTTATAGACTCATCATCACAACACTGATGCTCGATTCAGAATTCGTCAAAAATTATTACATTTATCTATACTAACGTTAAAATTAATAATCTCCGACAAATGTGATTAATTTATCACTTTTACCTCGATTTTTGGTAATTATTAATAATGATACACAATTATTAATAATTTTCAATTAATTACTCTTACCGTAACATACATACAGAAAAAAAATAATGTGCGGCGCAAAAAGCTACCATGACTACAGATATAATACTCCTACCCTTGGTACCTAATTAATAAGGCCCTTGCAGGCAGAAAACTTCAATAAGATAATATACATTGTCTACGTATATTTCATCATCATCACATCAGCCATGGGAAATCTACAGCTGGACAAAGGCCTTCCCATCAAGGCGAATGTTGAAGGGAGCAAAATCCACTAGACGACCACTAGTCAAATCAGACACTTGTTTCGAAACGTCAAAACAAATATTATCTATGAGATTTGTATGAAATAGAGGCAGATGACGTCATAGTTTCAAGGAGTCATATAGCGCTCTTTTCTGCAATAATTAATCTAAAATCACATTGAACATGGCTATGATTATAACAAGTGTCATTATTTTGAAACGTATTATTTTCCTAACAATATCAAATAATTTATTTTTGACCCATGAAAGTAAATACCTAAGTAGGTACTCGATAAAATTTGATGAAACTATTCGAACGTTTCCGACATAAATTGTACAAAACATGCATAGTTAATGGTTAAAACGTGTAGATTATTTAAATGATGGCAAGCCAAGACTTGAAACTAGTTAGGTCATAAAACACCCAACATTTTTCGCCTCGCATTAGGGTGCAGGTGCAAGCTGTCGACCGCCTAAGTGGAAGGCGCGACGCGACGGGCCGAAAATTCAGAACTCGTGCACTTAAACTGTTTGCTGGGAACGAGCAACGCCTAGGAATTTCAGACGTCATTTTTAGCCTGTTTAGGTACAGTGAGCCAACGAGATACCTGGGCCGTATTCTATCTATAACTTGCATTTTCTCTTAACCTCAAAATGATATCATTTTAAAATGTATATTAAAAAAGACTTCATCAAAATTTTACTGAAAGGGTATACATTTTTATGTTCATATTGTTTTGAATTTGAGAGAAAATAGGCTTAGGTATCTCATTGGGCGACTGTACTACCTACGTCAGACTCAAATTTATTAAAGGAATGACTCAGCCCATAACAATGAACAACTTTTCGTATGGACTAATGCTGGGATCTCGTAATAATTTTTTATACAAATCATCCGGAGCATTTTTCTCTGCATGTCCCGGGACTGAAACAATGGAATGGGAAAATGAATAAATTATGGACATAACTCAGATTAGACGCAAATCAAAGTATACAAGAAAAAGGTTCATAATTAACTTTTTAAAAGCATAATCAATTGCAGAATTTATCGTTTCTTACTATTTTCCATATCCGAACGTACCCATATACTTACTTTATAATTATATAATGTATTTATAATAATTTCGAAGTAATTAAGATATCTGACTTTATATCTTTTTGACTGTTATTAAAAAAATAATAAAAAAAATATAGTGACAAATAACATTTAGACGCAAACTTTCTGTTCCCATTAAAAGGTTGACAGAGAGAGAATACTTTAACATTAAGTCCACCTATTGTAGCCTTTGGCTAAATAAAGAATTAAATAAATAACTATGGGTCTGAAATAAACACACCGCCGCCCGCCTGTCGACCGGTAGTCAGAACAGAAGACGATTGAATCCGCTATTTTCCAACAAGTCAAATCAGGTACTTTTTTCTAAACGTCAAAACAAACAGTTTCTATGGGATTTTGTATGAAATACAGGCAGATGACGTCACAGTTTTTTTTGAGTTAAATAGCGCTCTTATCAGTTTTTCTGCAATAATAAATAAAAAATCACTTTGAAATGGGTGTATCAAAGACAAGTGACATTATTTTGCGACGTTTTATTTTGTTATCAGTACAAAATAATTTATTTTTTGCGTAGGAAAATTCCCAATTTAACTGACATGTGACATCAAAAACCAGTATTGCTTTATAGAATTTACGTAAAAGTAAAACTTCGTTTTGAAATAACAATGTAAGTTAAAGGTATTAACTGAAAGTATTGCTCGTTATTTCTTTGTGACATCGATTCTGAGTAATATCGAATTACACATAAAATTGATAACATTTTTTTATGTCCGATAAGACAGGAGTGTTCGGTGTTTTTGAAGTACACTCTAAGTACATTGATGACTACACCGTAATCTATAGAACGATTATTGCTGTTCATCTGTTTTAGAAAATGATTATATTTATTTAGTAAAGTTTTTTCATTAGTAGCCAGGTCTGCAGCTAAAAGAAGCTTGCTTTTGGTGCTTCCATTATTTTCTATCCTTATGTGTATATCTTTCCCGTCTTTGATATATCCCATTTGACGCCAGTGGTAGCAAATGAAACTGAAGTAATAGTTATTCCCATTCATCCCGTGGAGAAGACGCGGTGGGGACAATCGAAACACAAAACACAAAACTAAAAATTGTCCCATTCGTCCCCAGTGCGGACGTCCTCACTGGGAACAAAAATTCTTATTCGTCACCACTGGGAACTCAGGAACTGATGGGAATTATAATGAAAGTACGCATTTCCCCAGTAATGTTTAATACAATAGCTTATAATGATTTTTAAAAAGTATATTTTTAGGATAGATGCAAAGGAGGGCTTTATGTTTAATAAAATAAAAGTTACATGAGTTACGTCACCACTGGGCACGAATGGGACATTAGGTACCCCGATTCTTCTCAGTACTTTTGAAGTCATACTACTTTTCTAGACCTTGGCCTTCTTCTCTTTACCTTGTCTATGGAATAGCTGATTCCCTCCATTTATCTTTAATCAAACAAAGCCAATAGGGATATGGACTTTGTCCGAAATATATTCTAATTTTTTTAGTTTATCTATCCTAAATTATCCAAAAATATTTCTCTGCATAAATAAATTCGGTGAAAATAAAACATTATACATACCAAAGTACATACATAATATCACGTCTTTATCCCTAATGTGGCAGATAATGTATTTTAGGTCCAGCGGCTAAGCAGAAAAACCCAGGGCCACAAGACTCAAAGGCCACTTTTAGCGTGATAGTGGGTGAGAAGGAGAAAGAGAATTTAAAATAGGGATGGATTGCTAGCCGGACTTGAATTTCCGACCATTTCTCGTTTCTACTACTTCTGCACGGGAAGAGAAGCAGCATGGAACAAACAAGAACAACTAAAATATACACAACGTGGAAGGGACATACCCATAATAAATCAAACTATAGTGTAATATTATGATAATAATTAAATTTTTAACAAAAAAAAAACAACCGACTTCAATTTTTTTCAGGAGTTTCTTCCATATCTCCAAAGTTCTTCACGGTGTCTTTACCAAATTAATATGGGACCAACTTGGAAGTAAGGGCTTTCTAATAAAAAAAGAATCATCAAAATCGGTTCTCGGTTGCCGAAGATATCACGTCACATACATACAAAAAAAAAATACAATCGAATTGATAACCTCCTCCTTTTTTGAAGTCGATTAAAAAAAAACAGTCAAAAAATATAAAAAAATGAATTCGACTTTCCTGCACATTATAGAACTGTCGTTTTGTTTTTAGTGTTTGACTTTGTTTACTTTCTTTATAATAAAGTAATTTCTATATAGTCCGTAGTTTGATTTATTGTCTGTTATGTCCCTTCTACGTTGTTTGTAGTGTAAATACAAAATCATTATAATCTAAACTAAATCCGTCTATAAAACATGGACTAAGGAATTTTATTAAGTACTAATTTTAAACCATTATCCACTCTAAACAAGTTGACATATTGTAAAATGACACTATCTCATCTGACACTATCTCGTCAATGCCAACTTGATTTAAGCGGACAACGCTTTAAACCTAGTAACAAACTTAGCCTAGGTATGTTTTATTTTTTACTAGCCTTCATTTCATAATTCCCACTGCTGGGCAAAGGCCTCTAGTACACCACTGATCTTTATTACGCCTGGATAACTTCTGAAAGATGCCCGATCATCAACACCACTTTGTTGTTGGGCACGGATTAATTATAAGCATTTTTTTTTTGATGTCATGTTTTGTCCCATTGTGGCCATTGTCGGGCAAAGTATTATATACAGAACGGAATCTCCTTTGGTCCACCCGCGCAATTTGCGTCCCCGTACCCCGTTCCCGCACCCCTTCCCCGTTCTCGCATGTGTTTTTGAAGTACCTATTTGTAGTTTATAGGAAAACTGTCCGAGCTATGTAGGGTTTACAAATTAACTCTTTAACCGCGAACGTCGGATTTAGCCGACTAACATTGTAGGGTCCATATCGCGAACGTCTGATATTTCCGACAAAAAAAAAAAGCTTCTTTGGCACATAACTTACGTATCCATATCCGTTTTTGGGGACGACAAACGATAGAAAGTCTCGCGGAGAAAGAGATAAGAGTTATAGGCGACCAAATTACAAAACTAACTTTGAAAAGTAAAATTTCGTACTTAATTCAATAGAAAAATAGATTTTTTAGATGTTTTTAGTCCCGTGAACTCAAAGTTGCCTAGTTTAGTCCCGTAAACACTACACTGCGCGTGGCCCGACACGCACTTGGCAGGTTATTCCATCTTGACGCCCACCATCACGGTAAAAGTGGCATTTATTTATGCGACCCTAAACTGTGTGCTTAGAGTCGCAGGACCCAATAGGGATAAAGAAGTAATAGTGCATATTTGTAAGTACTCAACTTAAATCAAAAAATAAATCATTCACCTAATTTTAAAGGTTTTGGAACAAAGTTCCTTAGGCGCGTTGCGAAAGGAGGCTAGACGGAAAAAAATAAGACCAAAAGTTGTAACGACACTTTTTGCTATAGTTGTAAGCTGTGCGGCGTGCGCGTGTTTCTCTGTCTCTCTCTCTCTCTCTCTCTCTGTCTCTCATAGAAAGCAAGTCAAGCCATTTTCGTTTCGTCTTTCTATTTGGCATTGAACAGTGTGGTGTCGCGACGATTATTTTTGTTGATTACATTTGTTATTAATAAAAAAAATATTATTATAACTTAAAAAAATAACATTTTATTACAATTCCTTAACTAATTAATCGAAAGGAACTCAAGTTTCTTTTTCCAGTAACGGTGTGTGAACACAAAAAATAATACATTCAACAAATTTTCAAGGTTTAGTGTAACCTGAATAGCATATCAGTAGTTTTAACGGCCAAGGGATTGATAATGGTTTTTGTTGTTAGTAAAAAATGCTAGGTTTTGCATGCATCCAGTTGTACCGTCTGCAGCACGTCAAACTACCTACATTTATTGCAATTTCGGCCCTATTACCGCTGCATAAAGGTACACAAAGGCTATTACTGTTGATTGTACTTGGCCTTGCACTAGGCCAGTTAGTCCGGTACTCGTATATGACATTTTGACATCGGCAGAAAAAAACTTGATAGTGCTTCAAAGGGAACAAGTTTAATTATAATTAAATCAAGAGTTCAGTGCTTTTCATTAGTTTTGATTGAACGAACTGTCGATGTAGTGTCTCTAGTAGTTTATTTATTCGACTGCGCCAGAAGGAGTGTTATGTATTTTCCTTTGTAGTCCTAGATGGTATTTAGAATTTGACTTGAGATGAATCGTTACATTCGTCTTAATTGTCAAAGAAACGTATTACTTTTGAATTTTTGAAGTGAAAATTTCTTTAGGCGTATTGAGCATGCAAGGAAAGCATTTTTCGAGATAGGAAAAACCACTGAACTCGCGACCTTGTTATCGTAACCGACACCAAGTTTTCACTTCTGTAGGCACTCCCGGAGTGCCACGGTTTCTGACACCCAGTCGGGTTTTTTTCATATGTATATCTACTTACTTGTTTAAGTTAAATAATTAAGTAATATTCTATCTGCAAATATGGAGCCAAAAGTATTTTGTCAAATTGAGCTTAGATTAAGTTTATTTGTAAGAAATGTTATGTAAAAGTCACAAATTACACTAGTTAGTTATATATTTATCGTAGGTACATAACAATATGAAGTGGGTAGCTACAATTTACATTTCAAAAACTGTTAGAAACTATAGTCTTAAAAATTGTATGGTTTCAAGCGAATACAAAGATGTGGAAGATAAATTTTTCTAAAAGTCAAAACAAAATTATCTATTGGACTTGTATGAAATATAGGTAAATGACGTCATAGTTTCTTGGAGTCAGTAGCGCTCTCAAGTTTTCTGCGATAATAAATCTAAAATCACTTTAAAAATGGATATGATCATGTCATGACAAGTGATATTATTTTGTAACGTTTCAGTACCAAATAATTTATTTTTGAGCTAGTACAGTACTCAATTGTTTGATGGTGAACGGGTCTAAGTATTTAATACGCTGTTTTCCAACAAGTTAAATCAGCAACTGTTTTCTGAACGTCAAAACAAACAGTTTCTATGGGATAATGTATGAAATACAGGCAGATAGATTTTAGGAGTCAAATAGCGCTCTTATTATCATATTTTCTACAATAATAAATTTGAAATAACGTTAAAATGGATATGTTTAAAGACAAGTGACATTATTTTGCGACGCTTTATTTTTTTATTAGTACAAAATAATTTATTTTGGACATAGGAAAGTACCCAATTATACTAAATCGAAACGGTTATTATAATAATTACAGTCAAGCAATTAAATAGCTCTCCAAATTATTTTAAGATCTATCATGAAAAGTGTTATGTTTGTCTGTCTAGTATAAAACTAGTTTTTGAAATGAAAATGAAAATCTTTATTTAGGAACAGGAAATTATTGAGACAATAAACATTATCGATGACACCTGCAGTAGTTAAATATATTTATTTATTCCCTATATATTTTTGTTCCTATATATGTCCCTATATATTTATTTGTTTATATAACTGTGTCGCAGATGTCAACGCCCACCTCCGAAATAAAGTTACAATTTCTCCTAGTTCTTAAAATAGACTATAGGTACGTACTTAGAACTCCATAATTACATGCATTAGATACAAAAAATTAAATCTACTTAATAAATTTCATCACAATATTTTTTTCATAATTACATGCATTAGAAACAAAGAGTTTAAATCTACTTAATCACAATTATTGTTTAAAAGCAATTATAATTTCGCAGTAATTATTAATAATTTATCAAATCTACCTTTTACCAAAAGTCACTTCGTTAAGGGTGTACCTACACTGACCTACACCATATCTAGGAATGGATTTTGGCGGCAGCGCCACATAACACCACTTTTCAAAAGGGGCTTTACGTGTTAGATCTGTATCCCCACGCAATCCTCTCAAAGAACCGGGGCGAAAAGGTTCGTGATTCTCAAAGAGATACAAAATAAACATAAAATAATTATATTTACACTATTTACGGCGCCATTTCTATATGGCATTCGCCTTGTTAAAGTGCATTTTTGTTTGGTTATCGTCTTCCTAAAAGATATGCAAGACATTGCCTAGCAGATAAAAGGACTATTCAATTACTTCTTGAATAATTTCTGTCTGTGCCGACTAAGTCTAAGAAGTTTATTTGCGCAAATTAAATAACCCCCACTGTCAAGAACGCCATCTAGTGATGAGTAAATTAAAAATAAAAATTTAACTGCCTCCGTGGTGTAGTGGTTAGAGCGTTCGGCTAATACCCGGAGGTCGCGGGTTCGATTCCCGGCGGGGGCAACGACTTTGTGTTGTTGTCCTAGTTAGGTAAGGAGATTGTAGGCTGATCACCTGATAGTCTGATAGGTAAGATGATCCGTGCTTCGGAGGGCACGTTAAGCCATCGGTCCCGGTCATTGTCTTTGACATTGGTCGTTACCTAAAACCATGTCAGAGGCCTTTAAGGCGGTTTAAAAACTCTGACACTAGTGTTAGTCACTAACACACACGATAAGAAGAAGATCACACCCCTCTTTTCGTAGGGGGTTCAAATCATTGATTCACTTAATTAATACGAGCTTATTTTGCAGCCCCTAGCTATATTGAAATCTTGGAATCAAAACACTAATGGAAGACAAAACAATAAAACTACATTTGTCAATTCCATTATCAGCTTTGAAATATAAAATTCTTTCTAAGAAAACTGCGCGTCTAAAAAACAAATTGAAAATCCTTTTTCTAAAAGATTTTAAGATTTGTTTTAACCGCCTTCCAAAAAGGAGGTTATCATTTCATCGGAAATTTTCTTTTCTACACTGATTATTTCATAGACATAGAATAGATTATTCCATGAGATTATTCTAAGACGCCTGGCTGGACTGATTTTGAAGATTCTTTTTTTTTTAACACATTCACGGACACTTACGGCTGTGGACGTAATTCAATTGTTATTTCTATTGTGTCTGGCTTAGTGTCCGTGAATGTGTTAAAGGGCATCATTGTCTGGTTCATCCATAGAATACATACATATTCTTTTTTACGCCTGTTTCTCATGTGGGTAGGCGAAGACTATGGATTGCCACTTACTACGATCGTTGCAAACCTCTTTTGCTTCGTCAACACTCATTACTGTCCCATAGAAATTTTATTTAAATCTGATATATAAATATGATAATATACCTCATGGCCAAAATTACATTTTGCTCGCCTCATAAGCGGAGCGGAGCGAACTCTCAACATGTCATGGTCAAGCATTTTTCTGGACTTACACTGCCTCTTTTTTAATTTAGAATATTATTAGGTCTAACAAAATATACTGAAACTATTTTAAGGGTGAATTCAGTCCATGATACTGAACAACTTTCCCCAAGGAACACGTATCGAAATATAAAAAGTAATTTTTGGCCTCCCAATTAAGTTGAACACCAAATATTATTTTTCATGTTTCGACACATCTTTTTTGGGAAAATTTCTTCACTATCACGGGCTGAAATTTACTCTTAAAATAGTTTTAGTATAATTTTTAGACCTTATTTAGGTATAATATGTAATGCTCTTTTTAATTAAGTAGGCACAAATATTTAAGGGGTGATTCAGTTCATCATTTTAAACAACTTTTCGCAATATATGTATACCGAAATTATAAAAACAAAATATTTAGGTTTTTCGTACAATCTGAAGTAAGTAGTCACCCAATATCGTTACTATGAAAAATGATTTTTTTATTTTATTTCGATATACGTTTATTACGAAAAAAAGTTGTTGCTTCAAAATGATGGACTGGATCACTCCTTAAAATATTTGCACTTAATGAAACAGACATTGTATATTTTAGTTCAGTTGAGTTTTATTTATTTGTCTCAGTATTTAATTCTATTTTCTTCTAGTAAAAGCATTTCATTAAGACTAAACAACGGAAAAATATCCCCTTTCATTCTAAGATCGCGTAGGAGGACTTACAAGTAAATAGTTGAAGGTTGAAATATGTCTTGTGAAAGCTTTTCTTGGAATGGATATTTAATTTCCACAAACAACGGTGTTGTGTATCGCAAAATTCTGCGTACTCCTAAGTAATTATATTAATATCTTTGCTTCGACTTAGCGTTTTGATTTACACAGATATTATTAGATTCTTCTTGTTTAGTCGTAATGGATTTAACCGAGTTAAAAAAGGATAGGTTATCAATTCGTCGGATTCTTTTTTAAAGTATGTTTACACAATACCAGACACAATAGTAAGACAATTGACGTGAACATTTATTAATGTCGTGCGGTTCTTGACCGGTTAAACTTATGTTTATCTTATACCTTTAAACGAGCAATTCTTGTATATTTATTTATATATATATATTAATAAATTTCTGTGATCTCGAAAACGGCTCTAACGAATTCGCTCAAAATTTGTATACGGGGGTTTTCGGGGGTAAACAATCGATCTAGATTAGTTTTATGTTTGGGAAAACGCGTGTTTTCGAGTTTTCGTGCGTTTTTCTTTCCACACAGAATATGGTTGCTAATTTCGTCGCGCCGACCGCCTTGTTTTTAGCTCAATACCGACCGCTAGAAAGAGTGTTACGGGTTCGAATCCCACTCGGTGACTTACTTTTGTTTTTTTTTTTATGTTAAGTTTATATATAATTTTTTTATTTTGCATTGCTTTTAGACAAGTTAAAAAATTTTTTGTTAATGTTTGAGATGTAACCGAGCAAAGCTCGGTCGCCCAGGTACTGATTAAATTATTTCCCCACAGAATATTTTTCTAACCTCTTCACCGCGATCGTCGGTTATCCGACAAACTGTCGTGCCTATTTCGCGAGCGTCGGCTATTTCCGACACAAAACTACTGCTCGTATTGCAAAGACCTTAGAGTGTGACCAAACTTATTAGTAATCTGTGGTGTGACGTCAAGAGTGCTGTACGTGCATCCTTTTTTAGGGTTCCGTAGTAAACAAGGAACCCTTATAGTTTCGCCATGTCTATCTGTCTGTCTGTCTGTCTGTCCGCGGTCCTACTCAGAAACTACAAGTACTAGAAAACTGTAATTTGGCATGGATATGTATATTAATCATGGCGAAAAAGTCGTAAAATAAAATCTGGAAAAATATTTTTTTTTAGGTTAGCTGCCATTCAAGTAAAGAGGTAGTCAATATTTTTTTTTCGACAGACACATTGTGTGGGTTGTCGTTGAATAGGTCTTTCAAAAACATTGTGATTTGTTTGTGTTTCATACAAATTCAATAGATAATTAGTTTTTAAACGTTTTTAGTGGCATTCGGAACTCAAAGTTGGCATTCGGAATTACGGAACCCTACACTGCGCGTGGCCCGACACGCACTTGGCCAATTATTTGTTTCTTGACAGTTTCCTCTTTCATCAGATTTTAAATTATTTATCTTACTTAGTTTTGGGCATCATTTTGTTTTCGGTTTCGAATTATGTTACAATGATATGAATGATAAAATTAATTGAGTGTAATACAGTAATACGGTATTTTGCGTTATATTGACCACTCGTGCTCGAGCCCAGAGTCCTGACACGATGTGAACTCGAAGTTTTGATTGACAGACGAGCAAATAGAATATGTCGCCGCTTGATGCGCTTCTCTTTGTTGACGGCTTTCCCTTTGTGCACATTTCTACGCCCTTTTCACAAGCATTCTCACTCATGATCATGAGTATAATGACAACCTCCTTATTGTTTGCACTGCGTTTTGCAATTTTGTAATTAATGTCATTCCTTACGTTTGTTTACGGTTAGTGATTTTTGAAGTGAAAACTTCTTTAGCGGCGTTGTGCACTTTTTTTTGGAATGGGTAAAAAATCTTAAACTCGCGTCAGGACCACGTGTCCTGATCGAAAATTCGTAAGACGGCGCAGGGCGCTTGCGCGAATGTTCGTGTGTGTTTATGTTACGTTACGTTCGTGTGTGTAATGTGTCATGCTTGTGACATTTGTGACAGACTGTGGTTCAGAAAAGATTTGAAATATTTTATACTGATAATTAAAGCAATTCGTGCAAAATTATTCCCTAACCATTCCAAAATATCAAAAATGCACAACGTTAATTGACCGAGCGAGCGAAGCGAGCGAAGCGTCTCAGTTTTGAGACTAGCCAAAAATTCTTTTGTCCGTCTGTCTGTCTGTCTGTCTGTCTGTCTGTCTGTCTGTCTGTTCTCGCCTACAGGTCGCATTTCTTAACCGATTCTCATGAAATTTTGTAAGTATGTTCAGCAACTACATAGATTTTTTTTGTCGAGCCAGTTTTTCGAAATTTTTCAAAATGGCGGACATATGGGGGTTTAAAATTTTAAAACTGTCATATATTCGCCATTTCAAAATATTTTCAAAAATTTCATAAGACTTTTTTGTTGCCGTTATAAAAACGATGTTTTTTATTTAAACAACTTTTTTGTTTGAACAACTTTTTTATACGTTATAGGTACTTAAACGGGTTTAGGGTGCCGCGAAGTCTAGCTGACTAAGCCGTGACGGATATACAATACAAATCTTCTTACAACATATACTAAAACTATTTAAGGGTGAATTCAGTCCGGGTTACTGAACAACTTTCTTACAAATACATACACCCTGGGGTCCACGAAGTAATTTCTCTGAATAACTATTATGGTTATTATTTTGAGTTTCTTAAGTAGTTCTATAAATTTTGATCATATTTAACCGACTTAAAAAAAGGGTTTTGCTTATTTTACAATTAGTTTTTTTTTTCAGTTTTTACTTATTTTGATTGATTGTTGGCTTGTTAATTAAATTTAGCAATTTTGTTGAGCGAACTTTCGTTCAATCGCTATCGCTGCTTGTCTGTGCTTTTGTAGTAGTATTAGTAATTATGCTACGAACTAACAAGAGATCAACAGCAACCAAAGCCCGCGAAGTAGCTTTACGAAGAGAATAAGAAACCAATGAGCAGCGACATAGAGCCATGGCAATACAAATGATGGGTCATTTTTCGGTGAAAGACTACTGGTACAGAACTGAATTTTAGCATCACGGTAGACCTCATATCCATGGAATTGTATGGTTGGAAGGTGCTCCTGACATTTTAGAGCTAGATCGAAAGTCATTTAAAGAAAGAGCTGTGATTGGCAACTATTTTGGAAATTTGGTCACAACCATGAATCCGCATATCGGTAAACCTGCACCGATAATTCATCCAAATCAGGTACATAATTCTGAAATAATAATCGCGAGGTCTAAGTTCGTGGCGAACTACTAGTATTCAAGTTTTCACTTCTGCCGGCACTCCCAGAGTGCAACCCGTCGTTTTTTTATATCAGATTTCTGCACTGTTTCAAGGCTATCTACGTATCATTATCATCATTTCAGCCGCATAACGTCCACTGCTGGACATAGGCCTCTCCCAAGGATTTTTAAAATGATCTAGAGCGGCTTGCATCCAGCGCTTTCCTACCTTGGTCAGGTCGTCAGACCACCTTGTGGGATAGCGTCCTACGCTTCGATTGCCAGTACGTGGTAGCCATTCGAGAAACTTTTTGCCCCATAGGTCATCGGTTCGTCACGGTATTTGTCCCGCCCTCTGCCATTTCAACGAGCTAATCCGCTACCTAATTATACATTGTATCAATTACACTTTCTGATTTCTCATGCCGGCTTCTTAAATTCTTAGTAATGACGTCATAAGGGTTGTGGAATCGGACAGAAAATTATAATACTACCTATTTAGTCTGTCAGTTAGTTTATCCCAAAGTAATGGACTGATTTTAAGGTATAACAATTTTATAAAAAATCGCATCAAAGTTCCGGAGTAAAGGAGTAAAGGCTTGTGACGGTAATATTATGCGTTGTATCTTCGTCTTTATTTGTTACTCAAAAGAGATTTAAATACGTGTAAATACGATAAAAATACTTTTTCTAATCGACAAATAACATATTTCTTTGCACATCCGTTTTGTCTAACCGTGTGGAAATAATATTTCATTGGTTGGCTCCTACGTCGTCACAATATTCCGTTCAATTTTATTTGCACCATCTGCTATAAAATCTATGCTCAATTCACTCCACTTCCCAGTAGTTCCCAGTGTGCAATCGAATCGAAAAGTGCACTCAATTTGTACAACAAAGTACCGTCAGGAAATAAAGATAGCAATTATATTTCTCAGCTATTAAATTGGTGCAAAGTCATTATTAAAAACACTAAAAATATATTGAAAAGCGAAAGTTCATCATTTTTTACAGCTTCAATAAATGAACTTATATTGAAATAAGAGACATACTTTCTGATACAAATTGAATTAGTCGGCGACCTAGTTACTGTGCGAAGTGAAAACTTTTTCTTATTTCGTTTCACAATGTTTAGGAAAAGTTTTAAAACATAATTAAAAAGCGCATTGTATTACGTTTTCATTTTTATAACGTAACTGGGTTGCATTTATACTTATTGCCTGTTTTATTACCAAGTAGCTGTACTCGCGGGCTTCGTTCCCCGTGGGAATTTCGGGATAAAGAGTACCCTATGTCCTTCCCCGAGTCTCAAACTATATTTATACCAATTTCATCCAAATCAGTTCAATAGGCTTAAGCCTAAAGAGGTAACAAACAAACAAATATAGGTACAAACTCACTTTCGCATTTATAATATTAGAAGAAAGTAGGATACGATTAGTAGGATTAAACTCGGGTCGATCATTATTAAACTGCCAATGTACCTACTTAAGTAAAATCTTGGAGTAATACAATGATATGATCTTCCACAGTCAGTATAGTCACGAAACCAACACCATAATGTACCTTTTCATACACATTTTTTAATATCTTATACCTTTAAACGAGCAATTCTTGTATATTTATATATTTATAAATTTCTATGATCTCGAAAACGGCTCTAACGATTTCGCTGAAAAATTGTATATGGGGGTTTTTGGGGGTAAACAATCGATCTAGATTAGTCTTATGTTTAGGAAAACGCGTGTTTTCGAGTTTTCATTCGTTTTTCTTTCCACGCAGAATATGGTCGCTTATTTCGGACGCGCCGGCCGCCATCCGCTTAGCTCAGCGGTTAAGGATGCTGACCGCTAGAAAGAGTGTTACGGGTTCGAATCCCACTCGGTGACTTACTTTTGTTATTTTTTTATGTTCAAGTTTATATATAATTTTTTATTTTGTATTGTTTTTAGACAAGTTTAGAAAAATGTAGTTATTGTTTGAGATGTAACCGACCGAGCAAAGCTCGGTCACCCAGGTACTATACACTTATATCACCATTACATCCTATGTATTATTATATTACTATAATTTAAGGATTCTCTACAGATCTTGGCGGCCATTTAGATTTCAATTATTTTGTCGGATATTGGCTCCCATTTTCACATTCATATTTTTGATTGGATAAAACTTTCCTCTGTGAAGGGGGATTTAAAAAAAAAAAAAAATACATTTTAACGCCATTAACAGTTTCAAAAAAACTACCAAACTAATTGATAAAATTTCTATATCCTAAAAGAAAAAAGTAGTTTTTTTCTAATTGATATTATGAATAACGGAGTTCTGATGCGACCATAGAGGTTTCTACAAAAATTACAGACGAATAGATAGGTAACGTCCTTTTTTAAAGTTGGTTGAAATAGCATAAGGTGATCTCAGCTTCTACACAGTGACGTTGAGATCTTCTCTAAACACGCGGTCAGAATACGTGGTTAGCAGTTGGAAGTGTTGATTCTCTAA
Source organism: Acrobasis consociella (assembly GCA_963555685.1). Classification (NCBI taxonomy): domain Eukaryota; kingdom Metazoa; phylum Arthropoda; class Insecta; order Lepidoptera; family Pyralidae; genus Acrobasis; species Acrobasis consociella. The sequence continues at coordinate 1,605,907 of OY743104.1, read as the reverse complement.
ACACGCGGTCAGAATACGTGGTTAGCAGTTGGAAGTGTTGATTGGTTAATAGTCAGGGTACGAACCCAGTCAGGGTTCTAATCCTGTACCCCGATCAACGCCTCCTGTGTAGAAACGGATCACCTTTAATAATACTCACAAAAATCGATCTAATATACACAAAGGTCAAAAAATCTTTGATACCGCGTTTTAGAACTTATGCGTAATATTTAAAAAATACACAAGTTTCAGATCATTTTAAGACTGAAATAACACATTTGTTTATTAATATTGTTGTAGCTGCAATATTTTTGCTGTATTAATATTTTTTGTTTAGAGAAATATGTAAAAACATATGCAAATAAATCTTAACGATGCAGTAATGCCATCTGTGATGAAAGCTTATGCTTTTCAAAGCATTGATACAGAAAATCATTAAAGCATGACACAAAATTGAATACATTAGATAGATACGGCGGGTAGATTTCCCGATAAATATATATGGAAAAATTCTTTTGAGACTTGTATAGGATAGTATCTCAACGACATAAATAAAAATCCAAGACCCAGGACAATTTATAAAAGGCCATTTTTCAACTTGCCCTGACCGGGTATCGAACCCGGAACGTCTGCGTAGCGGACTAGCACGGTGACCACGCCACGACAATCGTCTTGATTGTTCAATTTGTTAAAGTGATTAGTACTTATTGATTGCTGGTAACTGGGCGAGCTTTGCTCGGTTATTACTATTTTTTGTAAATGGTGGTGTTTAGGTAAAATCTACATAAAAGAAAACAAAAAAAATTAAAAAAATAAGTCGTAAAAAAAACATAAGTAGGTCACCGAGCGGGATTCGAACCCGTAACTCTCGTTTCTTGCCGTCCGCGTCTTAATCGTTGGACCAGACATTAGCGACCATAGTCTGCGTGTAAGGAAAAAAGCATGAAAACTCGAAAACACTCTTTTTCCAAACATAAGACTAATCTAGATCGATTGTTTACCCCCGAAAACCCTGTCATGTACCAAATTTCAGCGAAATCGTTTAGCCGTTTCCGAGATCACAAAAATAAATTTATATACATACATATTTTCACACCTGTTTCCCATGGGGGTAGGCACAGACTATAGATTTCCACTTACTACGATCCTTGCAAACATCAATTGTAACGACGCAATTAACTACCTTTCAAATTATTTATTTTAAATTATTTTATGGATATTGTTAATTACCAGATTTCTCTCTAGTACGTGCTTTAGTAATAACCGACCAAGTGCGAATCGGATTCGCGCACTAAGGGTTCCGTACCATTGTCTATAAAAAATCGCGATTGTTGTATGGGAGCCCCCCTTAAATATTTATTTTAATTTGTTTTTAGTATTTGTTGTTATAGCGGCAACAGAAATACATAATTTATGAAAATTTCAACTGTCTAGCTATCGCCGTTCTTGAGATACAGCCTGGTGACAGACAGACGGACAGACAGCGAAGTCTTAGTAATAGGGTCCCGTTTTTACCCTTTGGGTACGGAACCCTAAAAAGCATTAAGTTTTACGTGCGTCAATTATAGCATTACCGGGAACTTTAATGCCAATTTGCTGGTACTTGAGGACTGAGGAATAGTGACGGTAAACGGTAATGATAGCGAGTTTCACAGAACTAAAAATGTATAAAATCTTTTTTAAAACTGTAATTGAGGTAGGTTTTATTTAGAAAAAAACTTTATTACAACTATTTATTTTGTTATACATTTACATACTACGAAGATGCAGGATTGTAGAAGCGAGCTACCAAATGTAGCAAGATAGGAGCTTGTTGTAGCGGGTTACAAATTGTCGAAGCAATGCAGAAGATTGTTGTAGCAAGATACAAGATTGTTGTAGCCAGCTACAAATTTGTCGTACTAATGTACAACATTGTTGTAGCAGGCTACAAATTGTCATAGCCAAGTACAAGATGGTTGTAGCAGGCTACAAATTTGTCGTACCAATGTACAATATTGTTGTAGCAGGCTACAAATTGTCGTAGCCAAGTACATGATTGTTGTAACAGCTACAATTTGTCGTAGCAGGGAATAAGATCGTTGTAGCAAGTTACAAATTGTTGTCGCAAGGTGCAAAATCGTCGTAGCAAACTACAAGACTTTTAAAACTGATTCTGCGTTATTAGGGTTTCTTAGTTAATGAGGAACTCTTAGTTTCGCCATATTGTAGATGCTTATGCTATACTATACAATCATCTATAATCTCTAACAATCGGAATCACTTGTCACTTGATTATCCATTCCGGGGTGTAGGTACAATAGTTAGGGCAAATTTAACATACTAATATATAAAGCTGAAGAGTTTGTTTGTTGGTTTGAACGCGCTAATCTCAGAAACCACTGGTCCGATTTGAAAAATTCTTTCGGTATCAGATAGGTCGTTTATCGAGGAAGGCTATAGGCTATATTGCATTACGCCCGCGACTTCACTCGCGTGGTTAACGCGGGCGAAGCCGCGCGCTGCCTCTAGTTAAATATAAACACAGACATAATATGCACTTATCAGAATACGAGGAATATTTTGTTTAATAAATTTTGCAACGGAAACAAGTAAGTGTACTCGTACTTATTTGTTGAAATGATGGAATGGAAATATCGAATATCTTTAAGTGCAACTTGTTGCAATCTGGAAAGGAAAATATCGCGAGTAGGTAAACTGCACTAGTGGTATTGATTTCTGTATTAAATAGAAAAAGTAGCATGCCATTTCAAAGGAAAACAAATTTTACCTGCAAATAAACTATAATTAAAGTGATTTGCTTTGAACCACGGCGAAAGATTAAAATCCCATTTCTGTATTTGAAAAAATATTATACAATACCGTCTTATTTTAAAACGCGAAGTAACTTTACACTTGGTTTAAACCATTATCCATTCTTAACCCTATACCAGTTGATATCTAGTAAAATAAAACTTATGTCAATTTCAAATTGATTTATGTAGTTTTTGGCGGGAAGTCGAGGGGTTCAGTTAGGGTTTGCTTTAAGTTATTTTGCAAATTTATTTTCAAAATAACTTAAAGCAATAATATTTAATTATAAAAATATTACATAATATTTGTAGGTACTAATATCTTGTAGCACATGTTTGGCAAATAAATTATCTTTATCTTATCTTTATCAAATAAAGAAAAGCTCCAAAGTACTCGGTTCCAGAGCAGCAATACATATTTAAGGTCCGCTTCTTGTACGTTTTTTTACTAAGCAATAAAGTTTAAATAAATAAATAAAAAAAATACATATCTTAAAAAAAATCATTTTTTTAGATGAACACAGTTTAGTTCATTTTTTTTTGTTAAGACGAATATAGTCTCTATAGGACATACCCGTGATATATTAAACCACTTATTATACTGGATCACATGGTATAATGAAATTATAAGTAAAAAAAAAATCGGCAATTCGGCAAAAAAGTTTGCAGTCATCCAGGCTTTTTTTTTGTTTTTGAATGTTATTTTAATTCCATTATACTAGCAGTAGCCCGTGGTTGGATTTATTACGGGTATGTCCCATGCACGTTGTAGTTAACTCGATTGAAACTAGAATCTGGATGACGTCCTTGTGTTTGAGTTAATTATAGTTAACGTTGACGTAATGACACTGTCATCTCAGGGCATCCTATCTAGCTTGCATCTCCTTGGAGCCCGGGCTCGCTTTTGTGCATTTGACATTACATGATATGACATAGATAGTACCTAAATGTTTGACAACCCTACACAATCTCGAACACTGTTACGACGTAATTGAAATTAGCTAGATTGAATTCTAATTGAATATACTTATTAAAAGATTTTTGATACATCCGACGAAACAAGTATGATAACAAAGATTTTACGTCCAATGAGTGTTTTTTTAAGCGAGGTTTTTTTTATGGTCGATGTCTTATAGGACAAAATATTGAATTTCGTGTTAATTTCCGTTTCTATTTTGATTAACGTCATCTTGTTAACTTTATTTGACGAATACAGTGAAATCTAAATTTATTCTACTGAGCTTAAAAATGAATCTTTGAAAAAAAAAACATCTCAGTGATTTTGGTGATCATAATAAACTTCACTCGGTTTCAAAAGCCTTTGTAAAATGCACTTAATTTAAAAAATAATAGATTCTGAAAGAAGTTTTGGGAGACCCAGTGGTACTTTATGGTCCGAAAATTCTGCTGATCCAATGTCTTCCGCGTATTTTATTTATAAAAAACATTGCATAACTTAGTCATCTTAGCTTCAATGCGTGTATTTAAAAATGTAGTTTTTTGTATTGTAACCCCGATAAGATTACTTAAGTCGAAAGCAATAAACTTGCCTTTTAAGACCGGTGCCCCTACGGCAGAGCACAACACCTACCCTCTTGTTTACTGAATACTCTCGCAATGGTCTAAAATGGAATGGTCTCAGTTCACAGTTTTAAGTTGTAAACGTAAAAGTATGGCGGACATTCTGAATACTTACGAACTTACATTTTTTTTAATCATCAGCCAGTTTGTGAATGTTGTTTAATAATGATCATTATTATGTCGCAGATTTTCGGTATTCAAAACTGACGCCATTTTCCGTGTTAGTGTTTAATATCAATTGAGGACTTTTCCTCTTACAATAATTCCATTTATTATAGATATAAGATTTTTTCTCATATACAATAATAGGCCATAATTTTATACAATATATTACCGATTCGTTGGCAATCGTTGGGGACTATAGCATTATATAACATTTAACATAATATACTGAAACTATTTTAAAAGTAGATTCAGTTCATGATATTTAACAACTTTCTCAAAGGAACATCGAAATATAAACAAATAATTAAATAAATATTTTTCTTTCTATACCTGTATAATCTTTGAGGAAAGTTGTTCAGTACCATAAAAATAACCTTTATTTTCTTGATTTCAAGATATTTGTGATACCCTTGTTTAGTGTCATAACGTACAGTCGGCCGACGAGATAACTAGGCCGAACCTCTACTGAAAATAATATCAACGTGAAAATGTTTATTAAAAACGGTTTTAATGATATCTCTCCAAATACGCGGTGATTTTTCATTGGTTTTGAAGCCGAAGGCCACTTCATAGGCATCGTTAATAAGACCTAATTAGCTAGTCAAAATAAAAATTCAGAAACAAAAAAATGTTGTCTTAAACTCGAAAGTAAAATTGTGAGATCAATTAGTAGTACCACCGCCATACATCGCCCGCCGGCCGGCCGGGGTCATCGACATTACGCAGCTGTTTGGCCGACGTATAACAACGTGGTCTCGATCGGAAATCATTTACGCAACTTTTTTATCTTATGACATACACAAATGGATAGAGGAATTTATTTACTATACGACATTTTTTTTTCCAAAACCAATGAAAAGTCAGCGTGTATACATTTTCATGTTAATATTTAAGATATAGATAGTAGGCTGGCCCAGGTATCTCGTTGGCCACTGTACCTAGGGGATTAATTATATAACATTGCTTTTGCGAGGAATTAAGGGCCGATAATTAAATGTGGTATATAGACGACTGTAGTAACACCAATCATAGCCTAATTAATGTAAAACATAGAACGATGTTAGATTTATTTATAAGATTTTTTATATAGAGTTTACGAGGGCGTCACTTGGTCCTTCGAACCGGGCACGCTCTTGCTTCGTATACAGAATTATAGAAATAAAACTTAGACAGTTTTAAATCGTAAATGTAAGCTTGGCTATAATTTATGTAATAAACTATTGATACTTATAATTATGTTTTCTTTTCTTCCCGTACTGTTACTTGATCATGTTTAATCTTCGAAGATCAAAGCTTGTTTTAGATGAAAATAGACTTTGGGTCAATAGTTCACTGAAAGGTTTTACTGTCTTCAGTGAACTATTTATATCCAACTGCATTATCTTTGAATCAAAACAGACATATTTATACAAGGGTAGATATAAATAGTTCTTCCATGCTGGTCTGGGAGAAAAGAAAAAACTTAGAATGTACCAGCTGCTTCTCTTCCCGCGCAGATCGAGGGAATGGGCGAAAATGCGAATAGGCTAGCATCCCACCACTGTTTTGATTGCTTTTCCATCTTCTCGCCAAACATGACGCTAAAAGATGGCTTTGAATCTGGCGGCCCTGAGCTCTGTTTGCTTAGAACCGCAAGACCCAAAATGCTCTGTCTGCCCCATTAGGGATAAATACGTGATAGTATGTCTATGTATGTATGTATGTATACGTATGTAGATATAAATACAGTCGACCATATAAATAACTCTTCCTATGGAAACAAAGAGTAGTGTAAAAATTGAGTAGGACTCGTTTGATTTGTCTCGACGAGCACTTTAGGCATAGTCGCTGATCACGCAGACAGAAGGTGGTCTATAATAGAAGTCAGTAATAAAAGGATGCAACTCAATTGAGTTTAGGTTTATTTCATTTTTCTTAGTAAGTAGGTACTTTGGCCATACAATAAAAGCTTTTACAAAAAAAAAAAAATTTCACTTATTACTCTTTTTTATTTTTTTCCATTTTCCATATTCCTTTCATTTTAAGCAATAAATATCATTTACATATTTGCCACGATACGCGGAATTTTCCGCACATTTTGGTACTGTTTCGTACCTGTACTTTTCGTCTTGCCTTATTTGCTTTCACCTGCATCGATGCGTTAACTATAAACTGATGGATTATTGGAAAACCAAAATTACACAGGATATTCTGATATTAAATATCCGCCTTTGATACAAGTAACTCGTCCACGCTGCAAATATGTATTGAAGTTTATAATTGATTTATAATTAACGTTGATTGAGTTCTGATATTTCATCTTTATTAATAAAGCGGCCAAGTGCGAGTCGGACTCGCTCATTAAGGATCCGCAAATAAGTAAATTAAAATATAATTAACTACAGTCTCACGATAACTGTCAACTTATAACACTAAACTATAACACTAAATTCAGACTAGAAAGGCCACTAGAATCAATTTGCAAAAAATTAAAGCAAACTATAAATGAGCCCCTTGACTTCCCGCCAAAATCTCTTGGAATTTCGACTATCGTAGTCTTATATTGCCGTTTCTAACACTAAAGGCCAGGCAGACGAGGGATTTTTGTCCGCGGACTTTTTTGTCTGCTAAAATAGATCGCTTACAACTGTATCAAGTAACGCAACGAGGGATTAAAAGTACTGCGTACAAAAAGTCCCCCGAATAACCGAGGACATGCAGGGAGCGGACCGGACAAAAGTACGGATAAAAATAGAACTCGTGTGACTAGGCGAAGCAACGCACATGGCGGACTTTAGTCCGCGTTGTGCGCTGTATTGATTGACGTACATGTGTACGGCAAATATGGCGATACGTGTGCGTTGAGTTCGCGGTAAATCCGCGGCGGACTTTTTATTCGCGGAGCGTACTTTTTTCTCCGTCGCGGAGAAAACTCCGTCGTCTGCGCAGGCTATTAATTAGAAAAAATACAAGCTTATATATTATGTAGACAAAGTCATTTTACAGTTTTTCAACATGATGTTTATAAACAACTGCTTCAAATTTAACAATAGGTAAGCACTTGTTCATAACGGAGAGCAATTTGTTAAGTTTTTACTTTTTCTGTATCATCAACCTATTTTTATGCTACGAAACTCAAAAACTCAAATACTGATGTTTATTCAATAATTAGACCCTTACAGGCACTTTTACACGTCAATAGGTAACTATAATTGACGTAACATGTATTATATACAAAAATATAATTTATTTTTAAAGAAAAGCTAACTATCTCTTCGCAACGACCAGTGATAGAAGAAACGCCGAAAGAAAGTCATTTTTACAATTACCGACATTGCCGGCAAAATTTACGCATTGACATGCTTAGACTGTCGTAAGGAATCACTAACTACTGGTAAATAATATTACGGGATCACCTTGAAATTAGTAAGCGGGGAGCGAGGTAAGATATTATTATTTTTCTACTCCCCTTCTGTTATCTGCCTTTTACATAGCCACTAACACTATTAAAAGAACATTGATTATTTATGACTTCAGGAAAGTCTATAGTCTATTCCCCATAACAGCACTTGTATCGTTATTTCGCCAAAACGATACTCCTAGCCATAGACTTAGAACCTGTTTTTTTCTTTGAATCTATCATACTGCCAACATAAGAAAAACGTTTTATTAATATATTTGTGATATATTCACTATGAAGACGTCAATTTAAAAAAAAATAAAGTTTACCATAGATCTACCAAACATAAATGATGTCATACATTTTCATATTTTTCTTTGTTTATTTTTGTATTTTATTTAGTAAATATAGTCGTAGAAAAAGTATTGTATGCAACGTTGTATAAGTACGTCAAAAAATGCTTGATGGCGTCTTCTTACGATGCTCGCTAAAGCTCGCATCGTAACCTGCGCCACTCGCATATTTTGAACCCTCTTATACAACTGTTGCATAAAATACTATTAACAGCATCTGTAAGCGTGGATGCGAGAATAACCATTTAGACGGTGCTAGTTTCTTGCCTGTTGTTTAAACTTGCACAGGAAAAATTGATTTTGAAAAATTGAACACCTTATTCAGAACTATAATGGTCCAGCTAAACTATAAGAAACAGAAAATGCGGCCAAGTGCGAGTCCGACTCGCCCACGAAGGGTTCCGTAGCAGCAAGTAACATAATATAAAAGTTCTTGTAGTTCGTTTTAATTTTGATAGATGTTTTAATAATAGTGTATTTTATTTTAATTTGTGACGTATTTGAAAAACTGCATATTAGATCTCGTTTAACCCAATTTTCGATGAAAGTTTTTATGGTTATGTACGTCATATATTTTTCATTCTCTTATTTTAGATGTTACGGGACACACACACACACACGTTTTAACACTTTGGAAGTGTCTCTCGCGCAAAATATTCAGTTTAAATTATAATGATATTAGAAAACTCAATATTATTTTTGACCTATTCATAGATACCACACACATGGGTTTGATGAAAAAACATTTTAGTTTCAGTTCTACCTTCTAAGTATGGGGAACACCCAAAATTTACTGTTTTTTTATTATTTTTGAGTGAAAATCTTAATACGGTTTACAGATTATATCTAATTACCAAGTTTCAACAGTATATTTCTTATAGTTTCGGAAAAAAGTGGCTGTGACATACGCAAGGACGGACAGACAGACAGAATCTATAAGGGTTCCGTTACGGAACCCTAAAAATGACGCCTTAGCAAAAGTTGTTTGCCTGATGAGCATTTTCCGGAGTCTTAAAGTCCACGCGAGCGAAGTCGCGGGCTTCGACTAGTAGTTTTAGTTTAATTTACTATATTTTAATTTCTAACATCTACTTACGCAGTAACTTATTAGTAATCTGTGCATCTACTGTATATTATTTAATTTTATCATGATTAAACGCTGTATAGGTACTAGGAAAATTAATCAAATGGTATATACTCAATATGCAACAGGTAAGAGGCATGCACCGTCTCAAAGGGCCTTTAGATTACATTTCGCCGAATCGTCTGTAATCTAGAGCTGTCAGTATCAGGTATTGCAGTCTGATTGAAGACTTCACGAGGTTGAGCAGAGCGCAGTTCTCGATTATAATATACAGTACCTGGGCGACCGAGCTTTGCTCGGTTACATTTCAAACATCGAAAATACGCGTTTATCCAAACATAAGACTAATCTAGATCGATTGTTTACCCCCGAAAACCCCCATATACCAATTTTCAGCGAAAACGTTAGAGCCGTTTTCGAGATCACAGAAATATATAAATAAATATACAAGAATTGCTCGTTTAAAGGTATAAGATTTAGTTGATCTTAAGATGGAAGTATATTTGAATGTTGATGGAAAAGTGTATACACTATCACGTCTTTATCCCTAATGGGGCAGACAGACACAAAAAAAGCGCGGATTTATAAAAAAATCAACAATATGTGTTTTTGCTTTTTAGGGTTACGTAGTAAACAAGGAACCCTTATAATTTCGCTATGTCTGTCTGTCCGCCCGCGGTTTAATTAGAGACTATAGTACTAGAAAGCTGTAATTTGGTATAAGTATGTTTTTTTTTTATATAACTAAAGTGGAAGTCATTTTCTTTCATGACTAACCCATCGTGTGGGATATCGTTGAAAAGGTCATTCAAAAATGTCGTGAGCTTGAAAACATCCTTTTTTCATTCATTTTTTCTATTTAGGGATCGGTTTCTAAAATATTTGGGTTCGATCCCCGGTCAGCGCAAGTTGGTGAATGGTCTTTTTCAAATGTCCTGGGTCTTGGATGTTTATCTATATATGTATTTAAAAATATAATATCGTTGAGTTAGTATCCCATAACACAAGTCTCGAACTTTCTTTAGGGCTAGCTTAAGGGTCCCCTTACCCTAGACCAAAATACAACTTTCCATACAAACGTAGTCTACGTTTTATTTCAAAACGACATGTCCTATTTGGGCAAAATTTTGTAATTTCAAAGATATTGCAATTATCTAGGTTTATAACTAGTTTCCAACAGTAAAAATATGAACTTGAAATAGTATGTATAAGTATAGGTATAAACATCAATGAGACCTCTCCAACACGTCAGGCCAGCGAGTCATTTTGATTTATCCTACCGTTTTTAAGCTATTGCATAGCTTCTATCGCGGGCCTTGAGCGCGGGGATCGAATCCAGAAATTCCGTAACGAAAAAACCTCATGCTCGCGCGTTGCCGCTTCGTCTCCGTCGTCCGTTTGCGACGTTGCCGTCCTTCCTTGTATCGAACCACCTTAATGCAATAGCTTTACCGCGGCAGTCCCCGAGTGCCACACGTCTTTTTTATTTTTTTGAATTATGCACCAAATAAACAATTTTCTTTCTTCCTTTCGTGAACCAGATATTGCAAAAGCAACGGGCTAATTAGTTTCTCTGTACAATACGTAGTTTTCAATTCCACCGTTTGTAGTTTACTTAGAATTCGTAGGTATTTTTTCTGGTTTGTTGCCTGGATTTTGCCCGTTTTTAATTGTAAACTATGAATTGAATCAGTGGCGGATGTGCCTTTTGCCACGGAAGGACCGCCCGGGGCCAAATAGATATTAGGGGCAACGATTATATTAGTTCGTATTGGTTGGTCATTTTTCGTATCGGATGTTTTTCGTACTGGACGTTTATAATTTATATTATTGGTAGTGTAAATCGATTTGGCTTCCAACGGAAAGCATCGATATTTAGAAAATAGAAACATTCCCATACAAAGCCTGGCGGACGGCGGCAGCGGACTCTTAAGCCACTAACCTAATAAGCTATTACACTAAAAAAAAACGCCGGGTTGCACTCTGGGAGTGCCGGCAGAAGTGAAAACACAGCAGTATGGCCACTACACAGACGGTCGAGCCATCAGCTGTCACCATCCATGGATGCGCGTAGCACGCTGTAACATAAACACACACGAACATTCGCGCAAGCGCCCTGCGCCGCCTAAACGAAACAGCAGGCGCAGGCATACATCTTCGCCGCGCCGTAGAAAGTCACGTGTCCTGACGCGAGTTTAACATTTTTTACCCATTCCAAAAAAAGTGCACAACGCCGCTAAAGAAGTTTTCACTTCAAAAACTATTGGCACTAAAATTTACTTTCTACAAAAAATTGGGACTACTTACTAGCTATGTAGTCATATTCAGTTGGTAATGACCATGCTATGACTACCAGTTTGTAGAAGTTGAAATGAGATGGAAATTCCCGTTAGTTAGGCCTACTGTTTGGTCAAGTGAAAATCATTACTTATTTTTGGATATTATTGTCACTTGATACATTTCTTTTTTGCTTTCGATTACGTGATACCTAGTTGATGACGTCAGATACTTACAGCTCCAAAGCGCATGTGTAGAAGCGGCTACAAACTGCTCTTCAGCATTTTCTCCAAAGGTAGGTCTACCGGCATTAGTCTAGTTATAATTTTTTTGTAAAAAAAAAAAACATTTTTTGTACAAACATTAATTGTGAGGCCGAAGTACTTAATAAGACTAATAAAATCAGATCCAACTGGATGGAGTTGCGTCCTTCCGTCTCTGTGATCAGACTCTAGGCATCGTCTACCATAAAGTGCTCGTCAAGACAAATCAAACGAGTCCTACTCAATGAGATTATTATAACTGAATTCCGACGAATACCCCTCGGCTCCATCATCAGAACAGCTCATTGATTTCAAAAGATTATTAGAAATTTTCAGCTAAATCGGTTGAGGATAACTAATTAAAAATTCAACTGCAAGATTTGATCTAAACGAACGGTCATACATACATACAAGATACATAAAAGCTTGTATAAAAGGGGCGGTTGAAGTGAGATGGCGCAGGGCGGCCAGTACTGCAAATCCGCCCCTGGCCAGAACTGTTAACAGGAAACCAGAAAACTGATTTAAACTCGGCGAGCCTTGTTCTGACGGAACATTTAATCAAAAATCGACGTGTGCACCGCTTAATTACAAGTTTTAATTGCGTTTGTACTGAAAAAATTCTAAATTCGGCAAAACGTAATCACAATTTTTTTCGATATGGTGATTATAGCATTAATACGAAATGGTAGCAGAGTGGCGCCCTCATTTGAAATGTGTCTAGTTTTAAAACAAGTTTACGCCAAATGTGGCCGCTTTTGGCGAAAACTCGTTTTAAAACTAGATGAGCTAACGCAATTACTTTCAACGGATATTCATAAAATAATTTAAAGGTCTTTCTACAAACAGTTTTTGATTATCACCATATTTACTTTTAAACAATTTATTTCAAATGAGGGCGGCCACTTCTGCCACCATTTCGCCTTAAGTATGTAATAAATAAGATTTTCAAAAGAACTAATTTATGGACATAGGTCTCCCCCAAGGATTTCCAAAACGACAGATCGGAAGCGGCCTGCATCCAGCAGTAGATTAAATTTTACTTCTGTGTAAAATCCAAGCGGATACTTACTTAAAAGTGAAAAAAATAAATAATCGCTGCCGACTATGTAACGATAAAGTTAAAACAAAAAATAAATAGGCACCTTACTCGTACAAGTACCAAAACTTCTCTTTCTGTTCGCCAGGTCATTGCTGGCTTCCTCATTCGAATAGGAGTAAAATGGCACGAATTTGCTTCAAAAGCTTGACACTGCTCACAAATAAACCTAACGAGTATCTAAAATTGTTGCGGCGCATTCTAAAAAATAATTAGACAGGGTTTGATGAAAGTTGAATACTCATGCTGCATTCACATCCGCTCGCCTGTAGTGGCATTCATGAGAATGTCACACTGTGAAAAAGTTACAGAAGGATATTACATGTATGTACGCCACTGTACATACCTGAGCTCAATGGCTGAGCGAAGGGCGCATATTTGCTTCAACGTAATCAGTTGTACCGAAATGACTGTCACTTTATCTCGACCGCATCCGCGCTTCGGAAGAATAAAAGCATAATTTACACTTTTCACAAATCATCATCAGTAAAAAGTACCCGTAACCGAAGGGCATGTATGAAGAGATTGATGAGTTTAGATGAAGCAGAAGAGGTTTGTCCGGATCGTAGCAAGTGGAGGTCCAAAGTCTCTGCCTACCCCTGTGGGAAACAGGCGTGATATTATGTATGTATGTATCACCATCAGGATTTTTTAGTCTCTGAAAATATTATGTAGTTCCGCCTCTTATCACTAGATGGCATCGCCCAAGGTTTTTTAATTTGCCTAGGAAATAAATTTGTTACTACGCATATAATTATTGTATATTTTTATTATTGTATGTATATTTATTGTATATATTTATGGTCTCCGGCATCTTCACATGGAACTTATAGTTTGACCACTAGATGGAGACAAATATTGTGTGTCGCCTTTGCGACTCTTTTTAGTTTTAAACTCTGAGATCAAAACAGAAACATGTCGCTCTAAAATTCAGTTCTCATTCCAGACGAGCTGAAATGAAATATTCCTACAGAGATGCGATAGCAAAATTTTTCTTTGAGCTTCCATAGTAACAGTTTAAAAAAGTTCGAGGGTACCTAATTCGTACGCACGAGGAGTTAGTCTCGAACCGTCTTATTATAAAACGCAGACTAAGTTTGATACCAGATTTATACCATTATCCGACACAATCAAGTTGTCATCTAAGTAGTAATATCCAACTGTCTCATCTGACAATGTTAACGGAATTTGGTCGGATAATGGTTTAAACCTGGTAACAAAGTTAGTCTGCGTTTCATAAAAGGACGGGAGTGGTCTTAAATGCAAATAGTCTATATGGAAACTGTAAAACGCAACTTGGAACTCGTTTGAATAGAAACTCGTCTAAATTGCAAGTAGTCTCAAATGTTATTTTGGCTAAGTTTTTTTTTTTTTTAATAATATTTTTTTTTTTTTTTAATTGCCAAAATTAGAATTATAGTATTACAATTCGTTATAACTTATAGCTAATTAAACTTAAAAACAGGTATAATTTCTTTTGGACCCTGCACTAAGCGTAACTTGTATCGCAGTTGCGGCTAGTCTCCTATGTTATTATGTCTAATGTTGAACGACGTTGTGAGTAGTTTATAAATATGTAAAAAAAATCATTCTTAGCTACCGTAAAATAAAAATTATATACTGATACATTTTCTCGTCTATATCCCTGACGGGGTAGACAGAGCCCAGGGCCGTTAGGCCCAAAGGCCACGCTTAGCGTGGTGGTGGGCGTTAAAATGGAAAAGGAATCAAAATAGTGATGGGTTGCTAGCCGCATCGCCTATTACCATGATTCAAATCTCGCTTATTCCCTCTATCGGCTCTTACGATCTGCGCGGGAAGAGAAGCAGCTGGTACATTCTAAGTTTTTTCTTTTCTCCCAGACCAGCATGAGAAAAATTATATAACTGTTGAAATTGGTCTAAATATTAATGACCTGTCAGCAGTGACATTATAAGCGCTTCCATCCAATTTTAAAAGCTTACAACTTACTTATTTTGGGGCCGATAAAAAAACATTTCGTTTTCGGTTCCGGATTATGTTACTTATTGATATTAATAAAAATAATTGATTAAAATTATTATTATACGTATTTTGTGAACTTGCCTCCTTTTCTTTGTAGTTGTATGGACAGTTGGATACCCTACTTAGAAAGAGTGGTGCGTGTACGAGATAGAAAGCAGCAAATTCTGCTTCATGTGGGTAAAAGGCTAAGTGGCCTCCACTTTACTCCCTAACTTCATGGTTGATATCATGATTGATACCATGAAGTTAGAGGTAAAGTTAATAGGTACACTTATGATAACTTTTTTTGTGTTTTACCGGTTTTAGAACGGCAGTCCGTTCCTGTTTCAAACCGACTTCAAAAAAGATTTGGATTGGAGATTGGAAAGAAAATGAAGTCGGTTTTATATAGAGGTAAATAAAAAAAAAATATTACTATTCAATAAATGTTCGTATGCAATTTAGTTTTTCGTATGTACGTATATAACGTCTAAAAACATATACTGAAGCTATTTAAGAGAAAATTCAGACCATGATCCTGAACTTTCTGTGGGTTAAGTCCTAGGGACTATATTGAGTCTGTACTGAAGAAGAACTGAGTGCTTCCGCAAGCTAAGCGACACCGGGCGTGGTCCGCACAAAGATGGATGAGCACAAGTGGCATACAAATCAAGTTCATCCGTGCTTCGTAACGTATCTGTTGCTGATAATGATGATATATAATCGTGTAGTTTGTAGGCTGATGCGGTACCAAGGTTTCATCCCCAAACGGCTAAAATATATGTAAAAAAAATAAAAATATATAAGGCCTACCTATAATTTAGGATAGCAATACCGTTCCTAAAGCCGAGTATTGATACTGAGCAAGATATCAGAGCCCACAATAAATTTCCACTAAAATTCACTTTGCTGCAAAAATTTCCTCTCACAAATTTCACTTAACCAGACTTACATTTCAATAATTATTGTAATAAGTAAGAACTTACCCAGGTAATTCTAAGAGATGAGTATAAAAACAAAAATCAATATTTACTCAAAATTTCTAAGAAAACATTTCGCATGAGTTTAACATACTTTTTTATTACCTATGTATTATCACAACATACTTATAGTTATTAAAATAGGTACATAGTTATTAAAAACATACCTACATAAGTAAGTACTGATAGGAAAATGATAAGCGACTTAGGGGCACCCCTGATTCGCCAGTAAATGGCCACTATCACGTCGAAAAAGAGAATGAAATGCGACTTCATTTTATTTTCTTTATAAACGCTGCATAGTTCTATAAAATGTATAAAACCATAGACCTAAATTCTGCGTCTATGGTTTTAAACATTTTATAGAACTTTGCAGCGTTAAAAAAGAAAATTTTTACTGCGTAAGTGTAAAACAGTACTAATAGACCTAGAAATACACAAAATGACGTAAACTATCAAAGAGGTCGTCGAGGTCACTTCAGTCACGTGAGGTGATGCTCATTAATTATTTTGGATAAAAATGATGACCCTATCCGCAGACCTCGAGTGAATTACGTAAGATAATACTAGAAGCTCTGTGAGCCGTAGACCTCGCGGGTTACCCCGACCCGTTGAAGTTTTTCGGATAAAATGTTGTTCAAACAAAAAAGTTGCGTCTCAATAAAGGTTACGTTAGTAATTATATTATAATGGATAACAAAATAAACAAAAAAAATTGGTTGTTTGTAAAGTAGGTTTACGATCGAGATGTTTACGTGATAACGTCGTTTCACGGAATGACTGGCAGCGCTCGAGATGAGACGGGAGATCGGTCCGTCTCTCTCTCGTTATACCTGCGATCGCGCTCGTGAGGTTTTGGTGTGACACAAGTTTCTGAACATGTCACCCGACTAAAACGATTTTAAAGACGTTATCACGTCAAAAAACCGAGAACGCCAAAAATGTGATGTTTATAAACTTCGACCCCCTTTTCGCATCTTTTAAAAAACTTCGAATCGATAAAAAAGGTCTGTATAATTTTCGAACCTTCTCACAAATTTTCACGAGAATCAGTTGAAAAATGCGACCAAGGCGAAAGCAGCTGGACAAACTGACGGACATACGGACAAAAGCATGAGACGCTTCGCTCGCTCGGTCAAAAAATCTACTAGCTTTTGTTTTCGATAGGTATTTTAACTACCAACAAATATTTATCATCATCAGGTATTTTCGTCTCCACTGCAGGAACACGACTCTCTCTGTACTTCTACCAGAGTCATACTTGGCCAGAGCAGACAGAGGACGTTGGCCTACACTCTCCTCGCTGGCCAGACGGGTTGGAAAGGTCTCGTTTATGTTTATAAGCTTTGTTTAGCGTGTATTTCCTAAATCGCCTTTTACGATTTCAACGAAAGCACTTAAAGTGTTTCTATTCAACTATGCCGAAAACCAACTTAGTAGGTATTTGTTACTAATTAATGAAAAATATCGAATATTATTTTTAAAACAAAATAAGTTATGTCTTCGAGTAATGAAGTCTTTTTTCCACTAATGTGTTGAAAAACGCAGTATGGCACACGTGTGCATTGTTCATCACAAGTCTCGGCTCCATAGACACACGCGCGGGCTACTTGTGAGTCAACCCGCTTCGACTGTAATGAGCAATTTACCACACTTGTATCATAATCTACTATTAAAGTATATTCAACACTTTCTTTGTCACTTTTTTGCTATTCGTGTGTGCTGCCATCTCTGTGAGCCTACCCCGCAACTAAAGTTTTGCCTACTTACCGGCCCTTCAATTGTTTGTATGGCATTGGGTATCTGTTACGTTAGTAATTATATTATCTTTGGTAAAGGACCTTGCACCGAAGTTTGTAAACTTGAAATGGTGTTACTATTATTATTATGTTGGTACGCTTTTCAGCCACGGGCTATAGGGACACGGTCCTTTATGGCGTTCATGGGGCCAAAGCCAACATGAAGAGGCCTTTTAGTACCTTTTTATCTAAAATGTGAGATGACTGCATCTACGGAGGTCTATCCCTTAATGCACCATTGAGATGCACTAACGGACAGTCATCCATAGCTGCTGAACTATTGCCAGGGAGGGATTGACTTGGTTTGGGCTGTCGGATGGGATGTTAGTGGGCCGGATAACTGGGTTATCTACCTAAAAATCTCTTACAATTATGATTATTTTAGCGGCGCGTGTATATATTTTTGGCTTTGAGTGCCTTTGTGATTTGCCGTTAATGTTGATAATTCGATAATTAAATTAAAATGCAGTGATCTTTTTGATAGTTGAATGAAAAGTGTATTTCGATTTTTAAATTACAAAAGTCATGGACAAAAGGAAGTGGGAACAATTGTTAAGAGTCCCCCGACCCTAGACTTCTCCATACAAACGTAGTCTACGTTTAATTTTGAAACCACATGTCAGATTCCGGTAAAAATTAGTAATTGTAAAGAAATTGCAATTATCTAGGGTTATAACTGGTTTCCTATGGTAAAATTATGAACTGGAAAGAAAATATAACGATTTAGAAGTTTCCCATACTAATGGTCAAAAATGATATAAATGTGGTAAAAAATATTAATTAGTAACAAATACCTACTAAGTAAGTGCCCAGGTACTGTAACAGCTTAGGTTTTAGGTCATTTTTGCAAATAAAAAATAAAGTGCGTGCCTATCTTGTCATATTTATCGAATTACTTAAGTAAAAGTGAAAAATATATTTCAAACAATGTTTGATTGAAAATTTGGGAAAAATCTTAATGTGCCTGTAAGTTTTAAAAATGCTGACCGCTGTATGCTGTTAATTGAATATAGCCCGAAAAAGCGTAAGATTACCACACAGGATATTGACTACTTGACGAAGATTTAAACCACTTGTCTAAGGTATTTGAAAGGTTGCCTTTTATTCCCCGCTCGGCTTCCACGATCTGCGCGGGATGAGAAGCAACTCGTAAGTTTTTTGTTTCTTCCAGAAAGCAGTCAAATGAACTAAAATAAGTAAGTTTAATTTTAACCTACGGAGACATCTGTCATCTAACATTGTAATCGTGTTCATCACTAGTAGGTACTTACCCGCAACAATCAGTGAGCAAGAACCCTCATCCATCCACTCACTACCCACCCCGGTGTAGGTATCCTCAGCTCTCAGGTAGCATGCGATTCGCCAGTGAAGTTAATTCTTACCGTACAGGGTAGATGGCGCTGTTAACTTAAATAAGTAGTCTAGGTCAAGGTAATAATTTTTCAAAAATAAAAACCGGCTTCACTAACAACCGATTCTGATAAATTTAAGACTACCTAACAAGTACCTATGCCCTATAAAACGAAAAAGAATTGTTCAAATAATCGGTGAAAATACATACCAAAAAAATCTCTACTTTTTTTGGAAGTCAGTCAAAAAACATCTAAGTAAAAAAAATTTTTTTTTAAATTATTATTTTCGTAAAAGTACTTGTGAATGTATCGTATACATATAAGGTCTAACAAAATATACTGAAACTATTTTAAGGGTTAAATCAGTCTATGATACTGAACAACTTTTCCCAAGGAACATACCTATGTCGAAATATGAAAAATAATTTTCCAACAAACTCTAATCAGCTGATCGGTCAAAATGAATGGGAGGTCAAATATCACTTTATTTACGTGTTCCTTGGTGAAAGTTGTTCAGTATCAAGGACTGAATTCATCTTCTAAATAGTTTCAGCATATTTTTTTAGACCTTATATAGTACTCTGTGGTATCATTGTTTTGACCATAGTAAAAAACAATTCTATGTCTATGGTTTTGACGACCTCCGTCGCGTAGTGGTCACCATGCTATTCCGCCACCCAGAGGTCCCGGGTTCGATTCCCGGTCAGGGCAAGTTGGAAAATGACCTTTTTCAAATTGTCCTGGGTCTTGGATGTTTATCTAAGTATATATGTATTTGTTATAAAATAAAATATCGTCGAGTTAGTATCCCATAACACAAGTTTCGAACTTACTTTGGGGCTAGCTCAATCAGTGTAATTTGTCCCTATATATTTATTTATTATTGAATAGGTACCTACTTATGCTGCCCGCCCACATCCGACAATCGGTGACAGATTTTTTGTAGGAGAGAAAAGCACGTATTGATTGCAATAGTGCAACGCACACGTCCCTACGAATAGTAGGTCAGAAATTCATACAAAAAACAATCACCCTTTCGGTCCTACAAAAAGTCTGACGTGGGCTTTGATTATGACGTGGACGGGCATCCTTCTTTGTTCCTCTTTGACGGAAAGGATTTGAAAGAAAGAAAAAATTTCCAGGCGGGGGCAACGACTTTGCGTTGTTGTCCTAGTTTGGTTAGGACATTGCAGGCTGATCACCTGATTGTCTGATAAGTAAGATGATCCGTGCTTCGGAGGGCACGTTAAGCCGTCGGTCCCGGTCACTGTCTTTGACATTGGTCGTTATCTAAAACCATGTCAGAGGCCTTTAAGGCGGTTTAAAAACTCTGACACTAGAGTTAGTCACTAACACACACGATAAGAAGAAGAAGACGGAAAGCATAGACTGCATGATATGCTCATCCTAGCGATGGATGCAAACACTTGCCGCCAGTAGGCCATTCATATTTTGCCGCCCGTAACTGAATATACATATTAAGCACCATTCTACATTGTTGACTTGAAAAACAGAGGGGCGATAGGTGTAGTATATGGCCTAACGCAGACGACAGACTAAACTGTGCCGCACTTTTTAGTCTGTGAAAATAGAAACCATGGAATCACATGCAGTAACGCACACGACACGCAAAAAGTCCATAGGTTCTATTTTCACAGACTAAAAAGTGCGTCACGGATAGTCTGTCGTCTGCGTTGGGCCTATGGGTAATTGGCCTCAATTATCTGCCGCCCAAGGCTTCAGCTTACTGCTGATTATTGTGGCCTGGCTAAGGGATGAATAAATAATAACAAATGGACAAATTACACTAATTGACTATACAAAGTTCGAATCTTGTGTTATGAGAAACTAACTCAACAATACTATATTTTATAACAAATACCTATATAGATAAACATCCAAGATTCAGGACAATTTGAAAAGTCCATTTTCCAACTTGCCCTGACCGGGAATCGAACCCGGAACCTCTAGTCGGCGGACTAGCATGGTAACCACTACGCCGCGGAGGTTTGTTTGTTTGTTTGTTTGTTTATAAAGCTTTATTGTACACAAGAAAGAACCCAGATACAAATCAGAAAAGTAAACATACAACGGCGGACTTATCCCGTATAGGGATCTCTTCCAGTCAACTGGTCAGTAATTGAGAGGAATGTTTACTTATTATGCGTTTGGGGGTCAATATGCCCAGCTGGCAAGGTTAGAGGGGCGGCAAAATCGAATTGTTTATAGTATATCGATTTCGTAACCATTGCTATACTTCCATGCTGGTCTGGGAGAAAAGAAACACTTAGAATGTACCAGCTGCCTCTCTTTCCGATCGAGGGAATGTCGATGCGGCGAGCACCTATCACTATTTTGATTAATTTTTCGCTTAGCTTGAGTCCTACGACCCTGGGCCCGGGCTACTACGTCAGAGTAAAAGACGTTATGACGTATCTGTATCTGAAAACATTGCTAGTTTTTTATGCGTTCAACAACAAATTGGAAAACACTTGGCACTTAACTAATTAAAGTGTAGGCATAAAACTGTTTAATACCTCTAAATGGCGATAACATGTGGAACCTCAAGGTTGTAGGCGTGTACCTATATCTGTGTGTGTACGTATATATATATGTGTGTGTGTGTATACCTACTGTTGTACAAGTGTTTACTTGTCGGTCGCGATATTTTAGTATAAATAGATACGTTACAGAAGTAGTAACTAGTGCTAGTAAGTACACTAACTATAGTAGCAGTAACTAAAGCGTAGCGACCAACCTAGAATTAAAGCGATCAAGGTAATATCATTATGGCGAGCTAATATACCCAATAAAGCTGTTAGATCCATCTCTGTCTTTAGGCCAGGAGTTGCGACGGGATAATGGATCATATGCGCATACATACTATTACATATTTTCCCTAGGAGAGGTCAGAAGTACCCATAACCAGCGATCATGCATGAAGAGAGTGCTGTAGATTAAGCTAAAGAGGTCTGTCAGGATCGTAGCAAGTGGAGGTCCATAGTCTCTGCCTGCCCATGTGGGAAACAGGCGTGATAATGTGTGTGGAGCTGACATAGCACAGTATTTTATTCCGCTGCTTATCTAGGAATAAAAAGGATTTACAAACTGCCGATTGTGAGCTCGCATCCAGCGTTATATATAAATATAAAGTTTTATTTACGATATCAGTAATAACTGTAGGTGTTGGAGTCTGCAATTAAGCTATTAAATATGCTTGTGCCAGGAGGATCTCCTCTTCGTCATTTTTGCTTTCTTTAGATCGTTTGATTATACTATAAATATTTACCTACTATGAATGGGCACGATATGTGCAAGGTATATATAGGTAGGTAGGTGTATGTGTGTTTAATTTAGGCGCGTGTGTGTATGTTTATACGTATGTACATGTCATAGGTACTTATCCGTTTTCTAAAGAAGTTATAGAGAATTTACAATTATATGAAACTTAATATTGTCAAAGGGTGCAGTTCATATGACCACTTTTATGCAGGCGTTACCAAGTGTCTATTCTGTAAACTCTCTATTTTAATGTTGCACATGTGAAAACATTTGCGCGATGTTGTAGTACTTCTGACTGTAGTAGGTATCACAGGTACCATACCTATTGTGCAGTCTTGTTACATGATAAAAGTACAATCATGTGCATTGGACATGCACATGGAGAATTGGACATGCCAAACATTATAATTTGCCGCGTAAATGTAGTGTTCATCGGGCGGTTGCATCCTCAGCTCGGCTCCAATTCGAGTATCAATAATTAAGGGTCTAACACGCGCTAGCGACCTTGAAAAAAAAAAATAATTTCTCTTTCTGTAAGTGAGATTATCAGAAACCCTCGTACAACTTTTAGCTATACATTAGAACCTCGAAAGTCATTTAAATACTATCCGCTTTAGAAACCTTTACAAAAAGAGTTAAAAGTGACTATTTTTAGTATTTTTTGCAAAGGAAACTACAGCGTATTGTATTTCAATGACTTTCGAGTTTCTAATGTAACTTAAGGATACTAGCGCAAAAGTTGTACGAGGGTTTCTGATAATCTCACTTACAGAAAGAGCTTTTTTTTTATATTTCAAGGTCGCTAGCGCGGGTAGGACCCTTAAAGATATGTTTATAGGGTGATTCATAGAGTTAGGATAGTTGTACCTAAAGGGGGTGATTTTGAATCTCCTATCTAGTTATATTTTAGGATAGTACTTAGTCTGAAAAATCGTCAAATTACATTGTTTCATAATAACAAGATAGGTAGTATAGTAACGTTGCAAAGCTAATAGATAGATAGTACCTATGCAGATTACGCCGAAAAAAGAAAAAGCCATGTACGGCTGTCGTTGAAGTGCTTATGAAGACTTTTCATTTGAAAGCCCCGATTGAAAAAAAAAACAAGGTCTATGGATAGCTCAGTCGACCGCATGAAGCTAGAGTTACCTTTTACCCTTAACTTCAAGAAAGTTACCCTCGTAACTACATGCCACTTGATACCAAATCAAAAAACCAAAAAACCCTTTTTTTGAATGTAACATTTATACATTGTACTTTTTTATTAAGTACAAATATTTTAAGGGGTGATTCAGTCCATCATTTTGAACAACTTTTCCCAGTAAATTTTTATCGAAATACGAAAAAATAATTTTCATTTTCCATAGTAATGATATCACGTGACTACTTCGATTTGTATGAAAACCGAAAAAATATATTTCGTATTTCGATATACATTCATTGGGAAAAGTTGTTCGATATGATGGACTGAATCACCTCTTAAAATATTTGTACTTAATTAAAAAGGACATTGTATATTTTGAACCGACTTCTAAAAAGGAGGAGGTTATCAATTTGTCGCGATCCTTTATCAATCAAATCTAATAATCAAATTTTATGAGTTAAAACCCTACTTATTCCCAGTTTCCAAACTGACAATGCAATATTATGATGCTGATATGATAAAAATTGATGACTTTATTTCTTGTTTCTCTTCTTCAAGACCAATATCGAAGAAATTTATACTCTAATTACCAGATATAAATGTAAAAACTCATTTACTTTAAATACAATATATTTTGAAATAAATTATTTACAAAATACAATATTATATCACAATTTGGAATATAACTGTGACTAAGGCGTAGTCTCCACGGGCAAGCTCATCGCGATTCGCGACACAATTAAGTATATACATATAAGATGTAACAAAATATACTGAAACTATTTTAAGGGTTAATTCAGTCCATGATATTGCTCCCATGCTGGTCTGGGAGAAATAAAAAAAAACTTAGAATGTACCAGCTGCTTTTCTTCCCACGCAGATCGTAAAAGCCGATCGAGGGAACGGGCAAAAATGCAAATCATGTTAACAGGCGATGCGGCTAGCAACCCATCACTGTATTGATTGCTTTTTCATCTCGCCCACCATGACGCTAAAAGTGGCTTTTGGGTCTTGCGGTCCTGGGCTCTGCATAGAGCCGCAAGACCCAAAATGCTCTGTCTGCCCCATTAGGGATAAAGTCGTGATAGTATGTATGATATTGAACAACTTTTCTCAAGGAACATATATCGAAATATGAAAGTAATTTTTGGCCTCCCATACAATTTGACCGATCAACTGATCTGCGTTTGCATGGAAAACCAAAACTCATTTTTCATTTTTCGACATGATATGATTCTTGGGAAAAATTAAAAAAAATTAAAAGGGAGGTCAAAAATTACTTTTCATATTACGATACGTGTTCCTTGGGGAAAGTTATTCAGTGTCATGGACTGAATTCACCCTTAAAATACAAAGAGAGTGCGGTAATCGGCGCTAGGCGTGATCTTTTATTTTCCTATATTTCCTTTAATTATAAATCCCTAATAAATTTAACGCACGGCGTGTTTCCCGCAGTCTAAGTGTTAAAATAGTTTCAGTATATACATATTGTTAGACCTGATGTACAATCTCCAGTATTGTCGCCACTCGGCGATATAACGAATGAATTATGTCAACTCGCCGCGATATACCCGTGGAGGCAACGCCTAAAAGTAAATAGGAAAGCAGAATTCACTAAATAAATACGGCCTCGCCTTTCCCTGCATAGGGATTTCGGGTCGGCTATTTCTTAACATTTCACTAAACAATACCATGGTTATAAAATTAAACTGGGAAATAGTAACATTTATGGCAACACTTATCTATTCCTATTTACAATAAGTAATGAAGTGCGATTTTTGAAACGCGGAGTCACCTAAACGAATGGTTTTTCCATACATAAAACCGTTCGTTTAGTGACTCCGCGTTTGAAAAATCGCACCACTGGTCGAAACGTACTGCGTGGCGCTGCACGGTTGCTTCACGTTGTGATCAGGGACGTTACTACATAAAATAATAAGATAGTCGTCCGAGAGTCGATAGTGACGTCCTATTTCTACATTAAACCAAATTAGACTTTATCATCATACATTTATGCCTGCGCGGCAATTTTAGCTGGAATCGTCCGCATCACGCAGTGCGATTCGGCTACCTAGAGTACAGGAGGGTAATATGAACATCAGGTTAATAGGATTACTTCTTATTGTTAAAACTAGGTGGTAGCGGTGAAGACGAAGACATAAGCAACTAAAGCGATCAACATTTTAGCTTTAATATGTATTAATTAATATTTTTGTGATATACAATACAGCCTCATAGTTTTGAGATGACTCAATGGTGACCCGCACTACCTAATTTCCCATAACTTTTTTTATATAGCGAGGATGCTTGAAAAAAATTGTTTAGCGATATGGCCACCTCTTGCGCATTTTTTTTTGCTATAAAGGATATTTATTGTAATGACCATATTACCCCCCCTCCCCCCGTACCTTAGTGCAAACGTGACACTTCATCACAGAATAAGAAGGTAGTAAACTTAGCTGTAACCATTTGACGTCAACAATTGTGCAACAAAATAATGACGATTATTAAGAGATATTCTAGATATCCTACGATAATAAAGATATATTTGAATTGAATTAATAAAAGTATTAAAAACAGAACGGAACTTCTTAACCCTTTCACCGCGAGCGTCGCATATATGCGACCAACATTGTCGGGCCCATTCCGCGAAGGTCGCATATTTGCGACAAAAAAAAAATGCTCTAATGGCACATAACTTACGTATCCATATCCGTTTTTGGTTGTAGATAGGTATGTTAGATTTACCATGTCTCGCGCTGGGGGCACGACAACTGATATAAAGTCTCGCGGTGAAAGGGTTACGAGTACTAGGACGGGAGATCTCCTATAACGGGGGAGAAGTGTGAGGACGGGGAACGGGCACGCATATTGCGGGGGACCTTAGGACATGCCGTTCTGTATGTAACACTTATGTCAATTTTGTGACCCCTGTATGCTATATTTCCCATTAGCAGGAGGTTGCTGCATTATCCTATCATTATTAAAGATTCAGTGTTACGAGTTTTACGAAACAATAATGCCACTTACAGCCGGCGAACTATAATACTATGGGAGAAACTTCATTGCATGCGTGCAGTAGCAGCAGGCAACTGTCGGCTTATATTATATTCACTTTGACGCAGCGTCAAACAGCAGCCGCTGATTTGCCCAACAATTGGCCAAATGTCAGTGATGGTATTGGCGAAAAAAAAGATTTGTTATGTAAGTGTCGCCTACTTATAAAGACGTAATTTTTTGCGCTTGATTATACTTCCTTGCTGCAGTGCAGTTTGCTGCCGCTTCTGCACTAGCGCTTAGGAAGCGGCATTATCTGTAAGTAACCAATCGACGTCAAAAACACGATGACGATTATCTAGTTAAAAGATATTATGATAATAAATATATATTTGATTGATTCCACAGTTTTATAGTTCGCTGTACTAACTAAATGAAAGTGTTTCCACGCGGCGATTAGACGAATGAATTATGCCAACTCGTAGCGACATATCCGTGGAGATCACGCCTAAAAGTAAATAAGAAAAGATTTCTCTAAATAAATTCGGCCTCGCCTTTTTCTGCCTAGGAGTGTGTCAATCTTTATTTCATCCCCCCATTTCGCAGAAAGGGTGCCAGTAAATCCGTATACTTTTTATATAAATATTTTATAACAATAAAAGCTTTTTCATAATTCAAACTGACAGCCAACATTTTTAAGTGACACGTACAGATTAGGATGATAGGGTCCACCCACACACTAGCGGAATCACGGGGAATCCAATGAAGCGTTTTTGACGTGATAACGTCTTTAAAATCGTTTTAGTCGGGTGACATGTTCAGAAACTTGTGTCACACCAAAACCTCACGAGCGCGATCGCAGGTATAACGAGAGAGAGACGGACCGATCTCCCGTCTCATCTCGAGCGCTGCCAGAAGACGTTATCACGTAAACATCTCGATCGTAAACCTACTTTACAAACAACCAATTTTTTATATTTTTTTTAATCGCGTGACTTGCAATATATGATTACATGGCGAAGTATATACAATCCATGCGTGACCTGATCTGATGATGGAGCTGCAAGGTGGCCATAGGAACTCTGTAATGAAACGAAGCAACTCCATCGAGTTTGAGCTTTTTACATCTTGATAAGTACTTAGGCCTCATCAAAAAAGCTTGTACAAAAAAAATAAAACTTTTTAAAATCTTGTATCATTAAAAGTTAAAAAATAAGTCAGTGGACCTAAAGGAGGAACTTTTAAAATGGGACCACCCATAAAACAGATTAAAAAAAAAAGACGTGTGGCACTCGGGGATTGCCGCGGTAAAGCTATTGCAAACAAGGAAGGACGGCAACGTCGCAAACGGACGACGGAGACAAAGCGGCAACCTACATGGTAGGCGGAGTGGGGAGAGCGTGAGGTTTTTTCGTTACGGAATTTCTGGATTCGCTCCCCGCGCTCAAGGCCCGCGATAGAAGCTATGCAATAGCTTAAAAACGATAAGTGGCGCCATCATTTGAGGCCCAAAATGTCTACTTATCGCCTGATAAACATAATTAGTTCTCTTCCTTGCTAGATGGCGCTATAAGTAATAATTTAAACATTAAAATCTTTTGTTACTATTATTTCAATAAAGCAGTAAACTACTTAACTATAACTTATATGAAATGCAATAAATAACACAACCCTACAGAAAAAAAAATTACTTGTGTTTCCAGAGATTTTATTATTGTTTCTATCTAAGTTTGACACGTACTTTTTAAATATGGCTACAATTTTTCTTTAACAGCTTTTGTTTTTGAGTTATAGCTAACTACCCTCAATTACTATTTTTATTAAGATATTATTTTTTTGTTGGACACAAAATAATATTTTGTTGTTGTTTTCGACATGGCTTCTTCAAGAAGATGTTGTTTTATTAATCCAGATTATTTTTGCTATGTGTGTGGTGAATATATCTTCGAAAAAAATCGGAAACCTATATCGGACTTTGTTAAAACTGCGTATCATCAATATTTTAAGATTAAATTGTGTAATCAGGACAAGTCATGGGTTCCTCATACTGTATGTCAGAAATGTGTTGTATGTCTACGATTATGGTCCAGTGGAAAAAGGGATGCAATAAAGTTCATAACACCTATGATCTGGCGGGAACCTCGAAACCACCATGACGACTCCTACTTCTGCGTTGTAAAAATAAACGGAATTAACCCTGTAAATCGAAGTAAGTGGTCATATCCGAACTTATTTTCTGCTCAAAGACCTCAGCCGCATCATACTTCCACCACTTCATATTAAACTCGGCATATTGAAACAGTTTGTAAAGGCGCTTGACAAAAGTAGCGAATGTTTTAATTTTCTTTCACGCAAATTCCCAGGATTAAGTAAAGAAAAATTAAAAGCCGGTATTTTCGATGGACCACAGATCAGGCAACTCGTGAGAGATCCTAATTTTGTCAAATCAATGACTAAAGTTGAATCCAAAGCTTGGAACTCATTTGTTTTAGTTATGAGTAATTTCCTTGGTAACAAGAAATCTGACGACTATGTCCAACTTGTTGAGTGCATGCTATCGAATTTGCAAGAGCTAGGGTGTAACATGAGCATAAAACTTCACTTCCTAAACTCGCATTTAGACCGATTTCCACAAAATCTAGGCGATTTTAGTGAGGAGCAGGGTGAAAAATTTCATCAGGATATTCGGACCATGGAAGAGCGTTATCAGGGAAGATGGGACGCACATATGATGGCAGACTACTGTTGGAGTTTGCAACGAGATCTACCTAATGTTGTTCATTCTAGAAAATCATATTAAAGATCGTTTGATAGTGTTTAATATAAATTTTGTAAAAATGTGGATTAATTTTCGTATATTTTTTGTTAAAATAGTAAAAGTCTATATTTCAAAAAATAAAGCTGTTAGCAATATCCCACTATTTTTTTCATAGTCAGGGCCATAGAAATACCCAATAACAGTAATAAAAAAACAGGAAACAAAATAAGACCAGTGTAATTTGTCACTTTTTTGCTAGTCGTGTGTGCTGCCATCTCTGTGTGCCCGTACCTACCAGTTTTGCCTACTTACGGGCCCTCCAATAGTTTCTATGGTATGGGTGTCTGTTACGGTAGTTATTTTATTATCTTTGGGTCCACTGAATTATTTGATGACCTATCGTATACTTTATTCTTCATCAGAATCAATAAATAATCGAAAATAAAGTAGAAGTATAATAACAGCAATTTTTTTAAAACAAGTTGCGTTCTTGAACTCGCTGCTTTTAGTTCCTGCGCGCGTACGAAAGAGATAGCAAGAAGTACCCATCACGCTTCCACTCTTCTTTATAGCAAAATTTAAATGCTAATTGCTGCTTTATTTAATAACCAATTTTCTGGCTGTATACAAAAAAAAATCCTATATACATACATATTTTCACGCCTGTTTGCCATGGGGGTAGGCAGAGACTGTGGATCTCCACTAGCTACAGTCCTTGCAAACCTCTTTTGCTACGTCAACACTCATTTCTTTTTAGATGCATTATCTCCGTTTATGGATACTCCTTACATCACCTTTCTTCAGAACATCTACAATTTAGTCGCAGAACGTTCGTCGCGGTCGACCCGGTCCGGTTCTCCCATCCATATTCACACGATAAATATTTTAGTTAATCTTCTAAGTGTTATTTTCTGTTTTATATAAAACAATAATCAAAAACATAAATAGCCTTTTAAATCGGTTTTACAATATAATATTCGTGAACACTCAAAATGAATAAATATAATTTTATTCACTAGGTATTTCATATTACCTAACTAATTGGCTTGTCAAGTAATTTTTAAGAAAATCGAATTCGCAAATCGTTTCATGAAATAGCCTCTAGAAGTTTTCTCTAATCGGATTTTAAAATAAAGTCTTATTTATTAAGATATTTAAAAAAAATCCTAATGACCTTCATTTTCAAGCAAGGTCAAGCTTATTTGAGGAATTGACGTCACGATGAAGATTTTTTGAGTAAAGTTGACAATTTCAACTTTCAGCACTGTTCTGTATTGTCACTGTCATCTACCAACACAACATAACAACGGTAATTCAACAAGAAACATTGATAGTTGAAAGATGTTATTGTTTTTTTAGTGCAGCCATAGGAATAATGTAAACTTCGATTGCTGTGTGTGGTCACTTCCGTACTTAAAAACCTTTAATTAAATTTAAAAGATTTTTTTGAATCAAAATACTCTCTTAGAATTCTAAATTTTCGATTAAAGGCACTCTACAACACTTTATATATTCTTTAGTTGACAAGCCAGTTGTAGGTTGACAACTAAGTAATTAGGCCTGAATTGTTGGCGCAACGGAGTAGGTACCTACAGGCCGGCTGGCCGCGCCATTGGTACTAAATTTAGTCCCAGAATACGGATGTGAACTCAAAATTTTTTTGGCTCTTTAGATATAGATGAATAAAAAGTATGATATATTTTTTTTTCTTCGATTGTAAATAATGACGAAGATAAAGCGTATTTAAGTTTCGCGCGACGTCCGTATCAGTTATGATTTTTAACTAAAGGTGACAGGTGTAAATCACCCCTACTCTAAAACATCGAAGCGCTTTATATTTGTGAATATTTACTACTTTGCTAATCAAAAAAATATGGGTCCTTTACTTTTGGATAATTTAGTTGAGGGGCTCAATAAAATAATATAATTTTTAACCAATCCACATCCCTATCTTAGCTGTCTACCTTTGTCTTAAATGCAGCACAGAATAAAAATCATTACAGTTGAGCGTAGCAGTATTTTAATACTGCTTAAAATAATCTCTATGATAAAAATGATAAAATAGTATCATACAAATAAAATTATAAAAATAATTATCTATTACAAATTATCACTAAGAGTTAATATTTTCGTTCGTCTAGGCACAAATATGACTACAATAATTGTCGAATACAATACTTCCGAGTAATTTTAGTTTTAAATTATGATCTAATTGCATGACTCTATTGCATTTACTTTAAAAATTAACACATTGCTGGTTACTCACAGACAATAGAAATAATAATTGATGGGGTTGATCTCACTATTCCCATTACCCATTGCAGTGGTAATACTGAGACTGCACTTTTTTTTCAAATCAGTCTCACTATTCCCATTGAATTACGAAACGCCGAATGGTAATAGCGAGACTTATGTTCTCCTACAAAATGTCTCATTATTCCCATTTAGAGCGGTTTTTTTTTAACTTCGGGTGTAAAATAATATACTATTCTAAAGAAAAAAACAAATCTACGCAATATAAAATTTTATTTGGGCTTTTAGTAATTATTTATGTATATCTAATAATTGT
This sequence comes from Acrobasis consociella, assembly GCA_963555685.1. NCBI lineage: Eukaryota > Metazoa > Arthropoda > Insecta > Lepidoptera > Pyralidae > Acrobasis > Acrobasis consociella. The sequence goes on along the minus strand of OY743104.1, from coordinate 1,574,071 downwards.
ATTTACAACGGCAAACCAAAATTCCTCTATAAAGAGGTCATAGTATCGAGCGTTGGTCGCGAATAGTAGCGGTATATAAACGCAATGGGGATAGTGATACAAGTTTTATCACTATTACCATCAATGGGAAAGCTCAATGGGAATAGTGAGACTAACCCAATTGATGTACGTCTATAGACGTAGTGTGTCCAACAATGTTTTAAATTTCATTCACAATGAGGTTAAATCATAGATTTCTTGATTAATTACTGTAACCGTTAGTTAAATAAACTTGAATTTAATTTGATCTACCGGAGATATACCTAATAACCATAAGGGCATCCGCTAAGGAACGCGGGCGCACGCGGCGTGTTCAGTCTATCTCTGTCACAAACGCTACGTGTGACAGAGACAGGTGACCTGCGACGGACTCTGCTGTCTCTTTCGCATTTAGAGTTTGTAACAGAGATAGACCGAAGCCGACGCGTGCGTCCGCGTAACTTTAGCGAAGGCTTTTGTTTATGTTTATGTTCATCTTACAATTAATATAAAGGAAAATGCGCTACTGTAGTACACGCTCTGTTATCAGCTATCTGTATAACAATCACAAGAATGCAAATAGCATGATAATAATAATTTACAAAAAAAAAGTACTTCACTAATTAAAATCTCAGTCACTTTCCTTGACTTTAAAGTCCATATGTATAATCACTTAAGGGACTACAAGATTTTTTTTGCCCCTATTTGAAATAAATTATTGATTTGAAAGGAAACGGAAATATCACTTAAAATTTTGTCTTGGCTAAGCCCTAGATAACCCTTCAAAATATTTCATGGACAGTAGTTCATAGTAGTTTGCAGTAAAAAGTGAGAATGTGAAGCTTTTCTTTGCACATTTGCCTAAAGTGGTTGTTTTTCATGAATGGAAAAACTTAATGTTCCCTAAAAACTGTAAACAGTAGTTCATAAAATAGTTTGTAGAGTTATCTGGACATTGGTCAAGACCAAATTTTAAAAGAAACACAGTTTCTTTTCAAATAATTTTAATTTTTAAATAATTTATTTCAAATGGAGGCAGCACTAGACCTCAATTTATGTGTCCCTTAGTCTGAAATACAGACATATTCTTAATATTCAAACTTCTAGTTCTTTGTCACTTGCCACAGTCATTTTAAGGATTATAGCATCACTAAGTGTAACATCTTTGGTACCGTGAATACTATACTAAGTATGTAGAGCACTGGGTTGGTTTTTTTCGCACGTATTGCTATACGACATCCACTTTAGCATTATTGATCAAGGCGTAACTCGGAGTCGCCTTGCGTTTAAACGTAACATAAGTATAAAGGAGACTCGCTAAAACACTTATGTTCAAACCCACAAAGTTCAGCCAAGAGAATATGTAATCACCACCGATTACCATCCCTAAATAAGTTACTAGAATGTTCTTGAGGCAGCCTATGATTGTAGTAGTCAAGGCACTGTTGTACTGAGTACATACCATCACGCTGTACGATAAAACAAAACCCATAACACAGGACATGATGAATTGGGCTAAGAAGATGGGGTCTCCCCATCCCGTGTACTCTGAGGACTTCTTCATGTCCCCAGTCCACCACGCCACCAACGCTGCTGGTACAATCATGAACAAAGCATTGTAATACATCAACCCATACTTCCCAAGATCTTTGGAGTCTAATTTCTTCTTCATGTAAACTCCGTTAGCAGCAGTAAATGCATCATTGAGGAGAACCAGCGTGTACCCGGACACTGAGAAGGTGACGTCATCTGCTGCAGCCAGTAAGGCGCCAAACACCATCGCAAACACACTGCTCTGAACGGGCCAGGATGCCCGCACACCCAGCACTACCCTCTCGAGAACCATAGTCATGAGGATGCTGAAGCGTCGCAACGCCGTGAACATAGGCAGACTTAGCTCCTTCGTGCCTCCGAGGCCTGTGGCCATGTTTCCTAAATAAATAAGCGGAAGCGGCCATATCCGCCGCGCCACGCCGCTGTCCAGCTGAGGGAACTGCACTATGTTCGCCGACCGTCCACACCACAACACAGTTATTATCGCCACCATTTGACCCAACCCCAGCACTTGGTAGGAAGGGAACTCGTAAGTCGTTAACACAGTTTTGTTTACCACGGTTATCATAAACGAAGCGAGTGCGTAGAACACCGCACTCAGGATCTTCTTTATCATCAGCGTCCTGTCGGCGTCGGCCTCATCTTGGGCGCTGTGCACGGACATCGCGATGCTCCACGTAATTACTTACTGAATTGAACTCTACACATGATCGATAACACGGATGGGTTGTAATCGCTTACCGATAGTCACGATTCCGTCATTGCTTAGCTGAACGTTCACACGATAACCACTCTCATGGTCAGTCATATAATCCTTTCAATTTAATATACACAGTATAATAAAACCTTGATTACATTATCCGTAGCCGCACAGCGAGCAAATAAAATAAATTAATGAGGCCGCTGACATGCAATGTCATATTGACAGATGGCAGGAAACTGTTGTGTTGAGGGTCGAAGTGTTGCTATTTAAAAACTATTTTAACCAATCAATGAATTTTCTTTGTCTATGGACTTTTCTTTGCATTATTTAGATTTTTCGTAAATTTTATCAAATTATTTCTATTTTATATAAAATAATTCCCACATTTTCGACATTAACGATTTATTTTATAGGTAGTATAACAAATAAATTTAATTCAAGTAGGTATTTTAAATTTCGTTTTCAAACTAGTCTTTGTCCACTCATAATGACTGACAAGTACTAAAGTAGACAGAGTACGAAAGTGTTTGTCGGACAATGAACGGTGCATTGTGAACAAGCGACATTTTGTTATTTTTTCCATGTATTGCCATACCAGTCAAAAGTATTTGTGTAGCATCATAATTATTCATGGGTGCCGCGTTTGTAGATTATTTGTAACGTTGTAAACATGTATATTTAGTGTCAAGAAGATTGTAGCGCGTCGTTTCATTCGTTTACGTAGGCAGCGGGGGTAGCGTTCGTTTTTCAGGGAATGCGATGTTTCATCGCGCGGACGCGTAGTAGATTCTGAAAGTTGTTTACAGTTAGGTCCGTGGGGCGTCGTCGGGACAGGATTGCAGGGGTTCCGCTTCTAGATGGCGATGGCGGAACAGTTTTCTTTGCGATGGAACGACTTCCACACGAACCTGTCGCAGTCGTTTCACGCTCTGCTGGAGGGCGAAGACCTGGTGGACGTCACCCTGGCGGCTGGCGGGCAGTACCTGCACGCTCACAAGCTGATTCTCTCCGTGTGCAGCCCTTACTTCAAGGAACTTTTCAAGGTATGAGTCACGCTTACGTTTTCCTTGTATACCTGCCATTGTAAACAGTTATTTATCAAGTTGATAGGGCTGACTTGTTGACAGGGCGCTTATGAAATGGACTGATATAGTTGTATTTGTTTACATTATTGATAATGCAGTATGCATTCTTAGCACTGAAATACCAAAAGTACAATGTATCAGTGGCTTGTTACCTACAAGTACTATCAATAACATAATTACCATATACCTACTTTTATGTAAATTCTTGATAATGTTTTCACTGAGTATTCTTGTTTAATGTATTCTAAAATTTAAATGCCATGTGTTGATCATTACATACACATATTATTATTGCATTTTTTCTTGAGATTCAGTACACATACATATACATTATGTCGCCTGTTTCCCACAGAGGTAGCTAGAGACTATGGACCTCCACTTGCTACAATACTGACAGACCTCTTTCACTTTATCTACACTCATCACTCTCTTCATCACCAGTTACCTCTGTACTCTTCTGTTGTAAGAACGTCTGCAATCTGGTAGTGGTACATTCATCGAGTATTCTTCCACACGTTGGCTTTGTATACCCTTTTCTACATGCCCAGACCACCTTAACATTCCTTTCTCAACTGTAATTATTATATGTTTCAGTTCACACCGCTCCCTTATGACACCATTTCTAATCTGATTCAGTGTACAATTATAGAAGCTCATAAATTATATGTTGGTTATCATCCCATAATGCAAATTTCTAGTTGTAGTCTCCGTTATATTATGAAGCAGTCAGGGAATCGACAATGGGTACTTTATTGGATCAGAAATATATTATTTGGTATTATTAAGAAAAGAAACTTCACATAAATATTGTCACTTCTTATGATCATATCTGTTGTCAATCTGGTTTTAGATTTCTTCGTCTTTAAAAGAGCTAAGCTCTTGTTTGTAGAGCAACCAATGCCCTCCATCTCTCTCTGTCCAATCAACTCCAAGACCTTGTAGGTTGAAACATTGATTTGATCTTTTACTTGTTTGATATAACTATCTCTAGGTCTTCCTTTGCCTCTTCTTCCTTCCATTTTTTCCTCCAATATTACTTTTAAAGTTATCATGTCTTATACAAGATATCCTAACATTTTCCCTCTCCTAAAATTAATATTATTAAAACGCGTTGGAAGGACGACATCTGCATAACATTAGGGCCATACTGGAATAGAGTGGCAGAGGATAGAGCACAGTGGAGAGAGCTGGAGGAGGCCTATGCCAAAAAGCCGAGCTGCGGGACATTATATGAAACACACATAACAGATACCAGAAATATTGAAAAAGCTTGGAAACAAAAGGCTTTAATAAAATTAATATAATAGTTTGTAGTAGTTTGCGTGTGTCTCCAACAGTTCTTATACCTTCTCATTAGTTTTCTATTTTAGATTTATTATTGCAAAAGAACTGAAAATTAAAAGTGCTATTTGACTCCAAGAAACAATCATATCATTACTCTATTCATTCATACGGGTTATAGGCCACCCGCAAAGATTTCCAAAATTAATGACTACAAATTAATAGACTATTTCAAATGAATTCCAAAAAAAATGTTTGTTTTTGATGTTTTTAAAAAGTATCTGAGGTGCTATTTTTCAAACGGGAGTCACTAAATGAACGGTTTTTTGTATGGAAAAACCGTTTAGGTGACTCCGCATTTCAAAAATTGCACTTCTGATTTGAGTTGTTGGAAATAAGCAAATTGGGTACATTATCAGCTTTCAACAAGTTTTTGCTAGCAAATTATAAAACTCTCAAACCGAAGTCGTATCTGTAGTTCCACTACTCCTCACTAGACGTATTTCCGTAACGCCATCTATTGTTTGCTAGAGAAAGTCTTGACTTTCAAGCATTAATCACTGAAAACAATTAAACAGCTTAACTGATTTTCATTAAACATAGCTAAGAATCACCGCAAAAGAATTTGCTTTCACGAAAAAAAAATCCGCATCGAAATCCACTGATGCCACAGAAAGACATTAGCATCAAACTTATGACACCCCTCATTTTTAGGGTTCCGTAGTAAACAAGGAACCCTTATAGTTTCGCCATGTCTGTCTGTCTGTCTGTCTGTCCGTCCGCGGTCCTACTTAGAAACTATAAGTACTAGAAAGCTGTAATTTGGCATGGATATGTATATTAATCATGGCAAAAAAGTTCGTAAAATAAAATAAGGAAAAAAATTTTTGTAGGGTAGCTGCCATACAAGTAAAGAGGAAGTCAATATTTTTTTTCTCTACAAACATATTGTGTGTGGTATTGTTGAATAGGTTTTTCAAAAATATTGTGAGCTTGGGAACACCATATTTCGATTTAGGGATCCGTGTCTGAAATATTTAGGTTTCAAGTAATTTTTTTTGTTAAAGTCACGTGTCCCCCCTGTCTATCTGCTAAAGGGTTATATATGGACACGTGAAAAAAATCACAGCTATAGTATATATAATGTAGTTTAAAGGAAAACTATCAGAGCTAAGTAGGGTTATCAAATTAAAAAGTTATAGGTGATCAACTTATAAAATGTACTTGAAAAGGAAAATTTCATACAAATTCAATACTTAGCCGTTTAAGACTGCAAGTTGGCATTTACAACTACGGAACCCTATACTGCGCGTGGCCCGACACGCACTTGGCCAATTATTGTAAAGGGTTAACAAGCCACTGCTGAGAATGAGCCTTTGTCTACGCCGTCCTATTCAGTCACTGGTCTCTGCCATCCAGTTCTACAGGTAGATACATATTACAGTAGGAACATTCACATATTTGAGGCAAAATGTAATACACCATTGCCGGTGGTTTCCGGCTGAGTAGAATAGGGCCACTCCAAGTCCTCCCTTAGGTAAATACAAGCTAGACAAAGCTTATAAATGTCAAAGAAGCCTCTCCAATCCGTCTGGCCAGCGTTTGGGAGTGTTGGCTAAATCCTTTGGCAGCTCTGGCCAAGTTTGGTTCTGGTAGTACGAGAGGGTCGTACTCTTGAAGTGGAGACTAAAAAGACCTATGATAGTGATGATGATGATGATGATGCCTCAAATCATAACTCCCCTTAAAGCTTCTTATAAAATGTTCATAAAATGTTTGAAGACCCAGTCATACCAGAAGCCAGTGATTATTGTCAACATGCTTACATTTATCTCATTTGACGACCTCCGTGGCGTAGTGGTCACCATGCTAGTCCGCCACCCAGAGGTCCCGGGTTCGATTCCCGGTCAGGGCAAGTTGGAAAATGGCCTTTTTCAAATTATCCTGGGTCTTGGATGTTTATCTATATATGTATTTGTTATAAAATATAGTATCGTTGAGTTAGTATCCCATAACACAAGTCTCGAACTTACTTTGGCACAAGTCTGGAACTTACTTTGGGGCTAGCTCAATCAGTGTAATTTGTCCCTATATATTTATTTATTTATCTATTTAACTTTATTATAAATGTAATAGGTCGACTAAATGTTAGATAATTTTTATAAACTTTTGTTCAAGCAACATATCAATCCAAAGGTATGTGAATATGTTAAATAATTGAATTTGCAAAACATTTTCATTGATTTCACAATTTGATTGACCTGAAATCTTATACTTAATTTTACTGACAATGCAATGGTACAATAAATGCATTGTCAACAAATACACTTACTGAACATGAACTCCTACAATATAAAGCTTGTACAAATCTGTCCCCTTGATGTTTGATGAAATTTTCTGTGATTTGGAATTCATTGTAAGGGTTGCGGTAAAAACGGGACCCTATTACTGAGACCTGCAGTCCATCTGTCTGTCACCAGGCTGTATCTCATGAACCATGATAGCTAGACGGCTAAAATTTTTAGAGATGATGTATTTCTGTTGCCGCTACAACAACAAATACTAAGAAAAGAATAAAATAAGCATTTACGTGGGGCTCCTATACATTAAACTTGATTTTTTATTGGTATGGACCCCTACATGCGCGAGTCCGGCTTGCACTTGCCCGGTTTTTTAGGGTTCCGTAGTAAACAAGGCACTCTGATAGTTTCGCCATGTCTGTCTGTCTTGTCACGTACTGGCAAGCGAAGCATAGGACACCCACCCACAAGGTGGATAACTAATTGTTGAAATTCAGAATAACACTCCTGCCCAAGGTCGCTAAAAGGCGCTGGATGCAAGCCGCTCTAGGTCGGTCATTTTGGAAATCTTTGGGAGAGGCAGTTTGGAAGTCCAGCAGTGGACGTTATGCGGCTGAAATGATGATTCAATAAGTAACCCAAGTAGCACGTTAGTGAATTTTGGAACTTATTTTGCAACTGTAGGTAGCGTATAAGTGATGCAAGAGTGATCGGTATTACTTATAGATGCAAATAGCACTCGAATTTGCATATGAGTAACTCTTATCACTAACAGTTGCATTTGAGTTATTTTTGTTCCTGCTTTATAAGTTATGGTGGCATAAAGCCGATTTTATTACTTATAGACGCATAAAGATTTCAATTTTCACTCTTTTAGAAGTCAAAGAAGCATATGACATCTTAAACTCTCCTCTTAAGAACCGTGCCCTAATAGGTGGTATTTTTTCCTTATTTGGCACCTTAAGTACTAAATAAGTAGTATATGTAAGTTATTTATCGCCTATAGTGGCTCAAAAGTTATTATTGCAGATCATTTGGAACCTAGTGTAATTGCCTTTGTAAGGTCTAATGTACTCTAATACGTTATTGTAATGCGTACATCGATTCTAAAAGATGGTTCTTGAAAACCTTCAGCAACAAATTTCTCTCACTTAGAACCACTTAAGATCTAACAGTTCTTAAAGATAGAAATGTAGAACTTATTTTTAATTTTGTTTTGAGAAATTGTTTCTAGAGAATTTGACTATCACTATCGCAGGTTCCTTACATTTTAATAAATTTAAATGGAGTACAATTTATTTCCTACATTTTAGGTAATTGACTAGTTTATGAAATAGTTATCAAGCATTTAGTTCACTTTGAATTTTTTTAAATCTACTTACGTTATACAGGGTGTAAAATGAAAGATTGGTAGGCAAGGCAAGATCAGTTTTTATTTATGAGTTATTCTTTTGGATGTCTCTTGTATTTTGATTTCAAGTTGTAGGTAGATACCATTTGTCAGATTTATAGAATAAAGATCTCTTATGCAGTCATAATCCTAGTGAAAGTTCAACTGTTTTTTTTTAATTACTGAGGAAATTCGACTAAAATAAGTGATGGAAATTTAGCTGAAAATGATAATGTGAATAATGAAATAATTGAGGAAACTGACCTCGAAGAAAATTATGACTGAGCTTTGAAATCTTTAACGACACCTATAAACACTTTAAATCCGAATTTGATTCCAGTAGACCCAAGAAGGCTCATGCTATCGTTTCAACTACAAAAAACGGCATTCTGAAAAAAAATTATGCGGAATAAAATAAACATCATAAATTAAAATTAAATAAGTATATCTTATTGTAAAGAAGAACTGCCAAATAAAAAATTACAAATTGGAAACTATCAGTAGGAAATATATATTTTTTTTACAAATCAAATAAATTTTACTTTCTTTACCTTCATAAATGGGTTTTGTATCCGTATTGAAGATCCCCAATTCAATGCAATGACAACGAGACCTGCAAAGTGAAAATAATCACTACTAGGTAATAATGAGTGATGTTTGGATCTAGGAGCTCCAATAAGGCAACAAACGAGTGGAAATATGAAATGCAAGGTCTATTTTAAATCGCAATGTTTAAAAATGGAGTCCTTAAAAAGTATCTTGTTGAATGGTATTTTATTACAATTACATACAATAACATGAGTTTTGATAACTGTTTCTGATGTAGTTTGTCATTATACTTTTTTTAAAACCATAATATTAGGTTTTTAACAACCAAATTTTATAAAGTATATTTGATCAGTGCATATTATTTGATAATTCTTGATTAGATTGAAGGCGCATCAAAATTTACTTAGTAAATATACCATGGTTTTACAGTAAAAAACCATTTGCAAGGGCTCCAAGATGTTATCCTGCGTTATACACATCATTTTTTAATACTCACTAAAAAGATGCAATAATCCAAATAAAGCTGTCACAACACAAAAGCACAATCGTCCTTTTGTTTATCTCCACCGAAAATAAGAACTTGATAGGATCTCATTTGTCACTCAACGAATGAACTGTATCGCTTTATCGTTCAATCATTCATTCACGGCGCGCAATTTGCACCGTTAGTTCCAAGTACCACTCATGATAACAATTCGAACTCTTATGCTTCGCTTTTGCATCTATAAATAAGTTGCAATTTTTCTCCCTTTGGTAATATACAGGTTGCTTAAAGGTTCTAACCACCTTTATAGAACTTAAGCACAGTGGATTTTATTACTAAAGTTACCAAAAAATACTATATGCAAGCTATTTGTCACCAAATGTGTTACTTGGGAATAAATAATAAATAATAAACAATAAATAATAATTAATAAATAATAAATAATAAATAATAAATAATAAATAATAAATAATAAATAATAAATAATAAATAATAAATAATAAATAATAAATAATAAATAATAAATAATAAATAATAAATAATAAATAATAAATAATAAATAATAAATAATAAATAATAAATAATAAATAATAAATAATAAATAATAAATAATAAATAATAAATAATAAATAATAAATAATAAATAATAAATGTATAATAAATAATAAATAATAATTAATAAACAATAAACAAACAATAAGTAATAAGTAATAAATAATAAATAATAAATAGTAAATAGTAAATAGTAAATAGTAAATAGTAAATAGTAAATAGTAAATAGTAAATAGTAAATAGTAAATAGTAAATAGTAAATAGTAAATAGTAAATAGTAAATAGTAAATAGTAAATAGTAAATAGTAAATAGTAAATAGTAAATAGTAAATAGTAAATAGTAAATAGTAAATAGTAAATAGTAAATAGTAAATAGTAAATAGTAAATAGTAAATAGTAAATAGTAAATAGTAAATAGTAAATAGTAAATAGTAAATAGTAAATAGTAAATAGTAAATAGTAAATAGTAAATAGTAAATAGTAAATAGTAAATAGTAAATAGTAAATAGTAAATAGTAAATAGTAAATAGTAAATAGTAAATAGTAAATAGTAAATAGTAAATAGTAAATAGTAAATAGTAAATAGTAAATAGTAAATAGTAAATAGTAAATAGTAAATAGTAAATAGTAAATAGTAAATAGTAAATAGTAAATAGTAAATAGTAAATAGTAAATAGTAAATAGTAAATAGTAAATAGTAAATAGTAAATAGTAAATAGTAAATAGTAAATAGTAAATAGTAAATAGTAAATAGTAAATAGTAAATAGTAAATAGTAAATAGTAAATAGTAAATAGTAAATAGTAAATAGTAAATAGTAAATAGTAAATAGTAAATAGTAAATAGTAAATAGTAAATAGTAAATAGTAAATAGTAAATAGTAAATAGTAAATAGTAAATAGTAAATAGTAAATAGTAAATAGTAAATAGTAAATAGTAAATAGTAAATAGTAAATAGTAAATAGTAAATAGTAAATAGTAAATAGTAAATAGTAAATAGTAAATAGTAAATAGTAAATAGTAAATAGTAAATAGTAAATAGTAAATAGTAAATAGTAAATAGTAAATAGTAAATAGTAAATAGTAAATAGTAAATAGTAAATAGTAAATAGTAAATAGTAAATAGTAAATAGTAAATAATAAATAATAAATTAGAGTCAAGTGTCCCCCCTCTCTATCTGCTAAACGGTTCTATGTATGGATACGTGAAAAAACTAACAAGTTACAAATTAAATTTACAAGATAAAAAGTTATAAGCGGTCAACTTATAAAATGTACTCGGAAGAATGAAGATTTCATACAAATTCAATAGTAAATTAGTTTTTAAGAAATTTTTTATTGGCATGAACTCGAAGTTTGCATTTTCAACTACGGAATCCTACATTCACGCGCGTGGCCCGTACGCGCTTGGCCAATTATTATGTGTATGTTCACCAATTATTCAAAGTCGCCTGGGCTGATTTGGAAAATTCTTCTTTTGTTTGTCGCAGGTGGTCCCATAGAAATTTTATTCAAAATTGGTTGTGTCGTTTGGGCGTGAAGTCGATTTTTAGTTTTAAACAATCTTCTTCTTATATTTAAGAGCTGGGCTCTTGTCGGTGGAGTGCTTTCCATGTCTCTCTTTCTTCTGCTAAGTTCTTAACCTCCTTATATGTTTTCACGTTTAATTTTCTTTTATTTGGTCTATGAATTTTCTTCTGGGTTTTCCTACTCCTCTCTTTCCTTCTATTTTTCCTTCCATTATTGTTTTAAAGAACGCATCGTGACGTAGTAGATCACCGAACATTTTTTCCTCTTCTATTTTCTATAATTTATAGTATTTGTCTTTTCTCTCTCACATCCTCTAGTACCTTTTCATTTTAATTTTTTCTGACCTACTAATTTTTTTTATTCTCCTCCAGCACCACATTTCAAATGCTTCTTATCTATCTCTATCCTTTTTGGTCATCGTCCACGTTTCACACCCATACAAAGCAATGCTCTATATAAATGTTTTAATAAATTTTTTATGTAAACTTTCTTTAATATCAGAACAAAATATATATTTTGTTTAAACAATAATAATTATAAAATGCATTGACTTGCATATTGTGTTTGGAGAAGCAAGAAACCGAGAAGCAAGAAACCCTAAGCAGCACTCAGGCACTGAATCAGAACATTGCAACTGAGAATGCGCTGAGTCAAAAGAAACTAAATAAATAAATCAATAAATATATAGGGACAAATTACACAGATTGGCCCAAAGTAAGTTCGAGAATTGTGTTATGGGTTACTAACTCAACCATATTATATTTTATAACTAACCATGAAGAAATGCTGGGAGCATCTTAGGAACGATGATGTCCTTTGTTCAAGGGGATTACTGCCTAAGTGGAAACGGAGATATAATTACAATTTTTGTCTTGATCAAGCCCTATATAACCCTTAAAACTATTATGTGAACTACTGTTCATAGTTAGAAGTGAGAACGTTTAGCTTTTCTACGCACATTTGCGGAAAACGGCCACTTTTGGCTAATGTGCGAAGAAAAGATTCACGTCCTCACTTTAAACCATAAACAGAGTTCATAAAATAGTTCGAAGCGTTATCTAGGGTTTGGTCAAAACAAAATTTTAAACGATATCTCCGTTTCCGTTTAAAATAATTTATTTCAAATGTGGAGCACTGGACCCCGAAAAATTCACGGAAATAGCATACATCCGTTGTTTTACTATTATGTCTGGTATTGGCAGTAAAAGAAAGGGTTATCAGAACCACTCATATTCAATGACTAATTACATATCTACCGCTCTGGTCTGGGAGAAAAGATAAAACTTAGAATGTACCAGCTGCTACTCTTCCTAGCGCAGGTCGTAAAAGCCGGTCAAGGGAACGATCAAAGATGCGAATCATATTAATTGGCCATGTTTGCTCATCACTTTTTTGACTTTCTATCTACTTGCCCGCTATTACACTAAAAGTGGCCTTTGGATTTTGTGGCCCTAGGCTTTGTCTTTATCCATAATGAAGCAGTTGAATTCTCAACAGACAGAAGAGGCCAGGGCCGCAATACTGACTTTGTCTGAACCGAATCATAACGGTAGGGTATCAAATCATCATCATTTCAGCCGTATAACGTCCACGGCTGGACATAGACCTCTCCAAAAGATTTTCAAAATTACCAATCTAGAAAATTATGAAATTCGTAAGAGAACTAAAGTCGATGACATAGCCCAGCGGATTAGCTCGTTGAAGTGACGACCACGTATTGGCAAGCGAAGCGTAGGGTGTTATCAAATGAAGAGGTTCAATCAGCACATTTCAAAAATATACAGGGTCAAATAAAATATACTGCAACTACTTTTCCCCAAGGAACAGATATCGAAATATGAAAAATAATTTGTGGCCTCCCATACAAGTTAATCGATCAGCTATACCGGGTTTGTATGGAAATTTAAAAAATCTTTTTCATATTTTATTATATGTTCCTTGGGGAAAGTTTTTTAGTATCTTGGACTGAATTCATACTTAAAATAGTTTCAGTTTATTTTGTTAGACGTTATATACTACTTATTCATTACTAGCTGTTTATCCCTGTTGTGCTAGCATTTACTGGACTTTACAAAAAAATATATATTTTTGTGTCTTTGTAAAATCTTTATTGTAAATGTAAACTTTTTTTCTCATTTGCGCCGTGTGCGCCGACCCTAATAGTTATAGGTACATAGTTATACAGTACCTGGGCGACCGAGCTTTGCTCGGTTACATCTCAAACATTGACTATTTTTTTTTAAACTTGTCTAAAAACAATACAAAATAAAAATTATATATAAACTTAAACATAAAAAAAACAAAAGTAAGTCACCGAGTGGGATTCGAACCCGTAACACTCTTTCTAGCGGTCGGTATCCTTAACCGCTGAGCTAAAATCAAGGCGGTCGGTGCGACGAAATTAGCGACCATATTCTGCGCGGAAAGAAAAACGCATGAAGACTCGAAAACACGCGTTTTCCCAAACATAAAACTAATCTAGATCGATTGTTTACCCCCGAAAACCCCCATATACAAAATTTCAGCGAAATCGTTAGAGCCGTTTTCGAGATCACAGAAATTTATAAATATATATATATATATATATATATATATACAAGATTTGCTCTTTTAAAGGTATTAAGATATATCCGTCATTCTTTTCAACTTTTCAGACTTGAGTTCCAGACGAACAAAACATATATTACAAAGAAATCTTCATCTGACTAGAAACTTTCTTCTTGCAATTTTGGAGCTTGCTCTTTTCGGTGGAGTTAAGGAGATGTCTCCATTCCTCTCTTCTCTCTGTCATACTTTCAATGTCCTGGTACGACTCGACTCATAGCTTTTAATTTTTCGGAAAAACACTGAGAACTTTCTGAACTAACTACGTAGGTAACAAAAATTTAGATGTGAACAACTTTTTAGATCACTGTACCTCAGTGACCTCAAAGTGGTATTTTTCTGGAGGGAAAAAATTTGATTATTTGAGCCAACGACACGAAAAGAAGAAGAAGAAGAAGAAGTGACCTCAACAAATATTTTTGACAGGGGTAGGCACTAATCTCACCAAAATGCACATAAAAAAAACATCTATATATGTAAAAATGAATCCCTATTTTCCTTGGTCACGCCATCACGCGTGAACGTCTGGAAATTTAAATGAAATCTGGTATAAATATCGTTTAAAACCCGGGGAAGGACCTAGTGAGCTAAGCCCGGCTCAACTGGTATGTGATAAATATAATACATAATGGTCGTTTTATCTCAATAAACAATCAAGCAAAATTTACAATGTACATCTCTAGTATCCGATATTATAGGGTGGCACACGGCAGATAAATCCTATGTGTCTGTATAAAATGCACTGCGTATCTCGCACCTGTAAATCCGTTCACACTAACAAGCACCCTCCACGTCCGTCAAACATGACGTTACATCCAATTTTATATACCATGTGTCTAGACACCTCTTCCCCGGCCGTTGCCAGGACAACTGATCTCCAATATTAAATATTGATTAGTTGCTTGCATGTATGCAGTCTGTTAACGGAGTACCTACCTATACAAATTTAAGTCTAGATGCCCTAGGGTGGCGAGTCGCCTAACAACGCCCGCATGCGCCCTTAATGGCGTCCCCGCTCGCCGCTCGGTGGTGATGTTTGGGCGACAGATATAGCGATACGCTGAGCGATGCGTTTGGCGATTTGCAATTCGGTGTAGCAAATAAATTTTCATGATGACTCGCAGCTTAAATAATCTGATATGACAAAAAAGTTGCCCACATACGTTAAGGATAAAAGATTTTTCGGCGTACAGTGCATTTAAAAACAAATTATTTCAAATGAAACGGAGATATTATTTAAGATTTTGTCTCATGTGGCTCTAGATATACCTTCAAACTGTTGTATGAACTACCTTATCAAACGTTTTTCGCAAATGTGCAAAGAAAAGCTTCACGTTCTCACTTTAAACTGTAAAAATAACAGTAGTGATAGTACATGAAATAGTTTGAAGGATTATTGTCTACGGCGCAGACAACATTTTTAATGATATCTCCGTTTCCTTTCAAATTATTTATTTCAAATGGTTGCAGCACTGGACCCCGAATAATTCATATGTATCTCGTTTATAAAATAAACAGATACATACGGGGCAGACAATCTTTTTCGTGGGTATTTTCTTGAACAGTAAAATATCTTACTAGCCCGCAAATTTTTAAGGCTGGATAATATTCGCAATCCCGCCATCTCGAAAAAAAAACATGGTCGTTTGAACAACATTGAACTATGACGTAAACATCTGCGAAATACATTCTTTTGTAAACAAGTATAAGCTGCTTTTCAGATTATTTTATGTAGGTGGTATTGTTATGATAAACAATTGTAAATTCAACGGAATTTTCGTGAGGGAAATATTTTCTATAGACCACCCACCGCACCTCACGTAAGCCCTGCTATCCCTTTGTTCTCCAATTTTCCTAATAAACCAAAACGGGGACAAATAACTGCCACGCATTCGAGTGATGTAATAAAATTATTTAGTGATACACATGAAAATATTTTATAGACGAACACATAGCTGCATAAAAAAATCGAGAAATATAGATTTGTATTGTTGATTTCCCCTCCCTTTATAATAAAAAACCCCCAAGTTCCACAACCGATGTTGATAAAATTTCTATGGGCCAACTCCCAAGTTAACCCTTTTAAACACAAAAAGAATTTTCCAATTTTGTCCAGGCCTCTTCGAATAATCGGTAAAAAAAACCGCGACGAATTAATAACCACTTTTTGAAAGTCTGCTAAAAATTAAGTTGAATATACAAAAACGTCACTACTTTTTTTATTACATTCATCTATATAGCATCTTACTTTACTTGCCTTTAGGCAACTTAAAAAAGATTTTCGATAGTTTATGATTTTTGATGTATTAAGTACCTTTTACTCAAAAAGAAAAAAAAAGTATATATCCTGACCCAGATCTCAAAATCGGTATGTTCCACTCTTATCTTCTTTAATTTCTATATTTCTTGCCTGTTTTCATATCGTAAATAAATCCTTAACACTGCTTATCATGCAAAAATACTTTATGCAATAAATTAATAAAAATATTCATAGTTAATGTGGCAACACCCGACGCGTACATACATCCTGCACACTGCTTAACATGCAAAAAGTTTTTAGCAATAATTATAAAAAAATATTCATCGTCAGAAATTAATATATTCATCGATAATGTGGTAACACCCGACGCTGGTACTGTACAGTGTACACAGTAGTGCACACCGCCCACCGCTCAGCGAGCCGGTGCTCGCTGGGTGGATCTAATTAGCGGGAAAGGGGCCTTTTACACACCTAGGTACAAGTCCGTCGGCTGCCGTGGCAGCCGCGATGGGGTTAATTCATCTCTTCTCCCTTTATAACCTGGCGCTCGGTCGGGCGCCGCGCAGTCCGCGTCCATTCGAGCTTCAGTACGTTTGTCTCATTAGTCATTGAACATGGAGATGGAATTTTATTTCTGAATTCTCATTAATTGTTTAAATTCTCATTTATTAGGTTTTAAAATGGATATTAGACTTGTCATAGTGATTGTAATATCATCGTAAATTAACTCGCGGAAGATGTGAGGACGATTTGGGTAAGTGTCTTTTGTAATTTAAGGGTGAAAGAAACTTTTTGTTTGTATGTATGTTTCTACTTTTAGTTTAAGAACTTTGCTGTTGTCAGTGGAGTTAAGTGGAGATGCCTCCATTCCTTTTTACCCAACTGCGCCAGGAGGCCCCGGCTATGTTTTTAAAGTGCATTTATGCAGCTATGGGACGCTAGGCAGCCCGAACGGCTTGTTGGAAGCTTGAGAGGTGTCGTTAGATACGTCATAATTCTGAGAGTGACACTGGCTGTGCATATGTGTAAAAGGGAGACAGGTTTAAAAAAAAATGTTGAAATAAGCACCCCTCTTCCTTGCTGGTATGGGAAAAAATCACAGATACCCTATATTCTAGTTTTGGGAAATTTTGCGCACAATTTTTTAATTACATTTGCCAGTTTGGACCAACTTCTTTGAAATCCACTCCGGAGGCAGGTTGTTTCCGAGATACAGCCGTCTAGTTCGGAAATGGCCTGGGGCTGGATGGATTTCGATTTATTCTTTGTCATTTGTAAATTACTATGTATATTGGCTAAATAAAGATTTATTATTATATTATTATTATAAAAGAAGAAACTTAGAATATACCAGCTGCTTGTTTTCCAATGTAAATCGTAAAAGCCGATCGATGGAATAGGCGTAAACGTAAATAATGTTAATAGGCGATGCGGCTAGCAATCCATCACTATATTTATTGCTGTTCCATCTTCTCGCCCTTCATCATGCTAAAAGTGGCTTTTGAGTCTGGGCCATGGGCTCTGACTGCTAAGAGCAGCAAGATACAAATACAAAATGCTCTGTCTGCCCCATTAGGGATAAAGACGTGATAGTATGTCTATGTATGTATTTATAAGCACCCTTACAAACCTCGAACATAACACCCAGAACAATCTAGATAGTGCTTGGTTTCGCCTGTTGACATCTTTCTCGTTTATTCCTTTGATCGACTTTTGCTTATAGGTGTGGATACGTTCCTAAAGATTGGCAGTCAGCCGTTAGAGGGAGAAACACGAATATTTCAGGATCCGAACAATCTAGATAGTGCTTGGTTTCGCCTATTGACATCTTTCTCGTTTATTCCTTTGATCGACTTTTGCTTATAGGTGTGGATTCGTTCCTAAAGATTGGCAGTCAGAGGGGGAAACATGAATATTTCGGGATCCAGCGCTATATTTTTGAAAGTAACTTCAAACTATTTTATTAACAACTGTTTAAAGTTTCAAGTGAACTTGAAGCTACGAAAAATGGCAACTTTTGGCAAATTGTTCAAGACGACCATCGTCTGATGTTCTTCCTACATTAGAATAGAAGAGTAACGCTCTATGTTTGTTAACAGATGAACCCATGCGACCACCCCATAGTGATCCTCAAAGACGTGCCGCATCAGGAGCTCCGACAACTGCTGCAGTTCATGTACCGCGGAGAGGTCCACGTGAGGCAGCAAGAACTCTTCGGGTTCCTTCACACTGCTGAGCTGCTTCAGGTTAAAGGCCTCACCAGCGGCCGGGAGGTAAGTCGTTATCCTCTAGTGTCCTAGTCTAGTCTAGTCCTATCCACCGGTCTAGTGATGTACCGTTCCTGAAAAGTTGGAGAAATGTCCGAAACGGTCCAAAACATTTCCGAGAAATTTCTCGCAATAAATTTCTTCAGTAATTTTTTAACGGAAATGCGCGAGTTATGTTGGAAAATTCCGGAAATTTTCAAGGAAAGGAATTTCGCCACGTTTCAACACAAAGGTACAAGTGAACGACAAGACTCCGGTCTTTTCGTTCTTGTTTTATATTTATAGGCATAGACAAATATACTTAGTAACGTAACAGATACCCACGCCATAGAAAACTATTGCTTCCCTATTCCCCCTTCCGGAGGAGGTAAGGGCGGAAAGTGCGCGGCAGGGAGATAACGTGTGTGGTCGTGCCGCGACTCAGGCGAAGTTTCAAAAAACCAGTATAAACCGGTGCGGGCCGTGCCATGCCTCAAGCCGATGACTCACCTACACTAATCTGTATGCAAAGCTGAGCTTACACTAATAACGCAAAAGGTAGTTCTCCCCGAACTGTAAACTAGCGAACCTCATATAATGATAAACGCTTGACCGATTCGGCTGATGTTCGAACTTAAAAAATGAAGCGTTTGGATCAATAGTTTTAAATAATAGATCTATTTCACTTTAGTCTCATTACATCTTTGCTTCTTTGTTATAAAGGGTTGTCTCATTGACCGAGCGAGCGAAGCGTCTTAGTTTTGAGATCGGCCAAAATTCTTTTGTCCGGCTGTCCGGTATTCACTCTGTCCGGCTGTTGTCTCGCCAACTCATCGCATTTTTTTAACTTTTTAAGTTGATTCATTTTTTTGATATTTTTCAAAATGGACTAAATATAGGGGTTGAGAACTTAAAAAATCATATTACAGCCATTTAAAAAAAAAAACATTTTTTTTTGTGAACCTTATTAAGGCGCAGCTTTTTTGTCCGACAAACTTCAGCTGGTTGGAGGTGACTCGCGACGCGAAGTGTACAGCTTACAGAGCTACTAGTATCTAGTACCTATGTAATAACTCCCTATTCGTTAATTTATTGCGGATGGATTACTTTCACTCTATCCTAACCCCATACGAGTGACCCTAGGCTTGTCCCCCTCTCATTTAGTGTGTGCATTCTCCTAATTATTTATCCTAATTAGGAATGCCCTATAAGGGATAAAGAAGAAGGTATGTGTATGTTGTTTGTCAGTGAACAAAAGAAATGTAACAGTTTTTTTTGGTTTCCCGCCATGTGTGTCTTATGCGACTAACTAGCTGGTGCCCGCGACTTCTGCGCAGTATCGTTATAAATTGTAGCCGTATAGGCTATATTATTGTAAAGTTTCATTAAAATCCATTCAGTCGTTTTTACGTGAAAGAGTAACAAACATGCATCCATCCATACTTACAAATTTTCTCCTTTATAACATTAATAGGATAAAAAAAAGAAAATCTCGTTTACGAAGTTGCCATAAGGAAGCGATTGTGGGTCCCCCGACCCTAGACCAAAATACAACTTTCCATACAAACGTAGTCTACGTTTTATTTCAAAACGACATGTCCGATTTGGGCAAAATTTAATTTAATTTCAAAGATATTGCAATTATCTAGGTTTATATTTAGTTTCCGACGGTAAAAATATGAACTTGAAATAGAATATAGTGTTTTATATCATTTTTGACCATTAGTATGGGAAACTTCTAAATCGTTATATTTTCTTTCCAGTTCATAATTTTACCATAGGAAACCCATTATAACCCTAGATAATTGCAATTTCTTTACAATTACCAATTTTTACCGAAATCTGACATGTGGTTTCAAAATTAAACGTGTACTACGTTTGTATGGAGAAGTCTAGGGTCGCCGGACTCTTAAAGTCCACATTTACGGTTGCAGCGAAGTGAATCCCCGCCGCCGATCGTGGAGGACCAGCCCAAGCAGAGTATGAACCCAGAACCCTCGGCCGACAGCCAGCCCGAGTGGGTTCCCGGGGGAGAAGACACTATAGCCACCGAATCCCCTCCGGAGTCCGTCGACAGTAAGGACGACGCGACCCGGAGTCCACTAAAGCGGTGAGAAGAGTTTTACAATTTTCTTTTGTTAATTTGTTTTTATTTTTTATTTTTCAATGTATGTGAAATGTTAAATGGTAATATTCGACCCGGTGTTCACTAAAGCGATGAGAAGAGTTTAAATTTTTTTTAAATTTATTTATGATTAGTTATGTATAATGTTAAATGTTTATACGCGAGCCGGAGTCCACTAAAGCGATGAGAAGAGTTTCACAAGTTTGTTTTTTTTTTTTTTTATTCTTTTAAGGAAGTAAAATGTTAAATGGTTATACGCGACCAGGAGTCCACTAGAGCGATGCCGATGACAAGTCTAATTTTTTTTTAATTTTTTATGTAGGCCAAGTCCTCTGTGGTACATAGAGGGTCGTGCTCCTGCAGTGGAGACAAAAAGACCTGATGATGATGATGATGATGATGATTAATTATTTATGAATTTTATATTAATTAATTAATTAAGTAAAAAGTAAAAAGTCCCGGAGAAACGCGACTCGGAGTCCATTAGAGTAGTTAGAATAGTTTTATTATATTTTTTAATGTAAGTAAAATATTACATGGTAAGTAATACGCGACCCGAAGTTCACTAACAAATCAAACATTTTTAGAACTTTTTTTTATTTTATTTTTTTGATATTCGTCATCATAGCAAACTAAGATTAATTAATTAATAGCAAACCAAAATCCATAGATATACATTAAGAATAAGAATAATCTTTATTGAATATAACTTAACACACACAAGCTTTTAAAACTTAACATTATATCTTATTCTTATTTATAGGTTATACATTATAATACAATGTTTTTCACACAGGCTACTGAAAAACACACCGAGCAAAAATAACTACACAATGAAAAAGAAACCTCGCCCCGTCAACAACAGTCCGACGCATCCCGAGAACGCAGAATACGCCTACGACAGGTAAGAGCGATTAAAAATATATTTCTGTTTACAGGATGCTACGAAAAACAAAAAAAAAAAAAATATCCCATAGAACAAATGTGATTTTTGATTGGTAATGGTAGGGAACCCTTCGTGAGTTTGACTCGCACTTGGCCGGTTATTATAGTATGTATTACGTTAGATAATTTGCATTTCACTTTACTAAAGTACTTGGTACTAACTTCTCTAATGTATAAATGACGTCACAGCACGATTTTTTGATTTATTTTTTCTTTAAAAATAAGTGACAAAAAAATCTTTTATATTTTTTTTGGGATTTGGAAAGATAAAAAGAAACAGTATTTTTTATTTAGGGCCTTATTAAATATTATGAATTGTTTGAGACGCACATCGGCCGTTTCCAGCCGAAAGTACTTGGTGACATATAATTTTCGGTGGTTAAAAGTTTAATTTAAATTATTAAATAAAATTGTTTTTTGTTTCGTTTCTTCATTTAAATTAGTGACTGTACTTAATTTTTTTACCTTTATTTTATTTATTTTTGTTTTTTTATTCTTTCGTAACCCCTTCCAGCGAACCGCTCATCGACTTCGACAGTATGGACCCGTTCACAAGCGTCATGATATTGCCAGAATCCAAGGAATCCGGTTAGTACATATTCATGTATTTATATTTGGTCGGTGTTTGGTTTTCTTGCCACCAGGAGGCGCCACGTTTTATCGTATATTACATTTTTATATAAGTATAAAAAAAAGATTTTCTGGACAAGACAATGCTCTGTCTGCCCCATTACGGGAATAGACGTGATTTTGTATGTATCTATCCTCGACTACTTTAAAAATATTGAATTAGGTATTTTTGTTAGAAGCATCTATTTAAAAATTAATGTGACGCCTGGTGGCCATTACCCAAAATGATATAGATTATTTGTAGATTATTCATCGGAAATAGATTAAAGCTTACATTTTATTTTTGTCAGCTGTACGTTCTTGATTTTCCTTAAAATATCTGTAGATTGGCTCTTACTCACCTATTCTCTTTAGAACTCCAAGTAAATATGATTACAAAAACAATTATATTATTTAGTTTTCCCGCCCGAAAATGCTACTTTTACTATCGATTAGTTTTAGTGAATGAAGTTCTCTCCCAACAGATGGCGCTAACCCAAATCCGCTTACAGGTTGGAAATGCAAAACAGCGGGCGTGAAATGCCCCTCGTGTCACCGGTTTTTCGCTAACCGATACAACCTTAAAGTGCACATACGAGACAAGCACGACACTAGAGAAGGGACGCTCCAATGCGAGATCTGTCAGAAGAGAATGAGGAATCCATCGTGTCTTCGCGTACATATGTACCATCATAGGAAGCAAGCGGCGTACCTAGCACAGCTGAGCACCCAAGGCGATCAGATGCAGCATGTGTAAGTCTTTGATGTGGGAGAGGGGGGGGGTATTGATGGATTTTTAGGCAGGTGTGCAACATGTGCGGAAAGAAATGTGCGGAGATTACCGTTGTCACCGAGTTGAACTCGGTGACAATGGAAATCTCCGCACATTTTTTACCCTCGCCACGTCTTCCGCTCAGGCGGCTCATCGTACGATCTCAGACTCTCGTTTCACCGCATCACGATTGTCAACATCGAGGTACCGGTGAAGCAGCGACGTTGATGGATGGATCAATATTACGTATTGGCTGCTTTATCATCTGCGGAAATAAATTGAAATGCTTATATCATGGGGCCTTTGACTTGTCAGTTATGTTTATTTTGTAACCCATTTTAATTTTGTCGTTATCATCTTAGTTTGAAATTAAAGGGGCCCAGCGCTGCCTCCAGTTGGAATAAATTATATGAAAGAAAACGATTATGTTAAAAGTTTGTGTTGATGAAGCACTAGATAACTCTTTTAACAATTTTATGAACCTACTGTTTATAGTTTAAAGTGAGAACGTGAAGCTTTTCGCAAAAGTTGCGTAAAAAAGCTTCACGTTCTCACTTTAAACTGTAAACATTAGTTCATAAAATAGTTTGAAGGGTTATCTAGGGCTTGATCAAGACAAATTTTAAATAATATATGTTTTCTTTCCAATTATTTACTTCAAATGGGGACAACACTGGTCCCTGAAAAAATCATTTTGTCAGACATGACAGAGCTTTTGTCGTATATTTTAAATTGTATCAATTTTTTTTCAGCTTTTATCCAAGATAACGATTTGTTTCTTTATCTAAGCGCGTTGTCAGTTGCATCCTCAACTGTTTTCTGCTTTTTCTTCTCCAAACAACGTGGAAGGGACAACCCGTAAAAAATCAAACCACGTGCTATACTAGATCACACTATAGTGTAATGAAATTAAAATAACAGTCAGTCCCCAAAGGGTACAAACGGGACATTATTACTAAGACTCCACTGTCCGTCTGTTTGTCTATCTGTCTGTCACCAGGCTGTATTTCATGCACCGTTATAGCTATACTCCATTTGTGTAGGTATTTAAATAAATGTAAACAATCGTGACATGTATTTTTATTGAAATATACACTTTATAAATCAATACCTTTGCAAATTGCAAAGTAATTATGTAATTTATAATATATAACATAATTACTTTGTAATTAGTAAAATTATTGATTTTTATAGTATATATTTCAATAAAAAGACATGTCAAGATTGTTTACATTTATTTAAACACCTAACCAAATGGAGTATAGACGGCTGAAATTTTCACAGATGATGCATTTCAGTTGCCGCTTTAACAACAAATACTCAAAATCTCAAAATATTTAAGACCCACACAACAAATGTGATTTTTAAATGTACGGAACAACACGTCGTTCGCGGTGATTATATTTATTATTAAAAGCTTTGATTGTTCTACTAGAAAATGGCGGTTCGAGGCAGCACTCGGCGTTGACTACAGGGATGTCGACAAGTAAGTACTTTCACATTAGTAGCAGTAGTACAGTCTGTTCGCCGAGAGTTGATAATTATTATAATTCGTCTTCGACTAGCGACTGTCGCTTAATTATCGCCAACTGTATGGCGGCCGTCGCTTGTCTCCCGTTTTCGCCGTTTGCGTGGTACGAGGCACGCAGTTGGTGTCAACCGCGGCCCGCCGGACGAATGAACGCGGCGTGTTTATATTGCCGTTGTAAATGAGTCGTTTGGGTGTTTGCGTGTTGTTTCCTATTTTATATTTATACTGATACTAATAGTATAAAATTTAAAAAAAAGATTCTTTAATGTTTTTTAATAATTATCTGGCCGCAATTTGTAATGACTTAAAAAGACCTGAATTTATCAACTCTCAGCGAACAGGCTTTAGTATTAGTTATGTCTTTACTGTACTAAACAATAGTAATAAAATAGGAATAGTCTTTAGAAAAAAAAATATAGCTTTGTGCAAGTACGGGCTTATCCCGGGAAGGGATCTCTTGTTAATTAATACCTATGGCTTTACAGCGAAGTTTCACTGTGAATCGGTGCTATGTAGTTTAATTTGGCTGAGCGTAAAGATAAAATTTCTATATGTTTATATATTTTTATGTATAATTTTTTACTTTGCATTGTTTTTAGACAAGTTTAAAAAAAATTAGTTAATGTTTGAGATGTAACCGAGCAAAGCTCTCAATCTAGGGCTTGATCAAGACACAATTTTAAATGATATCTCCGTTTCCTTTCAAATGATTTATTTCAAATGCCGGCGCCACTGGACCCCGGAAAATTTGGGTATGGCCTTAATAAGTAGAGACTTTGGCCTCACAATAAAAGCTTTAACAAAAAAAAAACATTTTTTTTGTACAAAAAATTTTTTTGTTCATTTTTGTATTTGGTTCTTTTACAGACATACGAACAGACTAATAGTGAACGTTTCCCGAGTTGAGAAATTCCATACAAATCGCCTCATTACGCTTTGCGATCTTGAATATGACATAACATGAGTTCGGTGACCTACCGCTCGCTGCATGCAAATTTTTTTATGTTTTTGAATGTTATGTTTAACCGACTTCTATTAAGGAGGATATCAATACGTCGCAATCATATGACGTACCCCGATTATTCGAAGACTGCTAAATCGATTTGTGAAAAATCTTGTTTCGTCATACTTGTCAGGTGGCCCCATAGAAATTTTATCCAAATCGGTTGTGTAGTTTGGGGGTGAAGGTCGTTTTTAGTTTTGAAAAATTATGTAGTAGTCTATGATTTTATCAAGGACTAGCTGACCCTGCAGACTTCGTACTGCCAAATATAGCCTGTCAAAATGTACGTTTGTAGGGGAAAAAGAAAAGGGCTGTTTTTAGGGTTTTTCCGGCAATAGGGCTTTTCCGGCAATTATTCGAATTTTTCTCGCCGTTAAAACCATCTTTGAATTTCAACGAACATTTAAAAAAATGAATTGGCCAAATTGGTCCAGGCGTTGTTGAGTTATGCGCTTACCAACACATTTTGCGATTCATTTTTATATTATAGATTGTATTTTTTGTATGTGTAAGAGATTCACAATGATGTCGGATTTTTCAAACTGCTTAAAGGCATCTCATACTTCAAGACGTACACTAATGCTTAAAGAATATGCATAGGTTGAAGAAGAATTATTTATACATACATACTATCACGTCTTTATCCCTAATGGGGCAGACAGAGCATTTTGGGTCTTGCGGTTCTATGCAGAGCCCAGGGCCGCAAGACCCAAAAGCCACTTTTAGCGTTATGGTGGGCGAGAAGATGAAAAGCAATCAATACAGTGATGGGTTGCTAGCCGCATCGCCTGTTAACATGATTCGCATTTTTGCCCATTCCCTCGATCCGCTTTTACGATCTGCGCAGGAAGAGAAGCAGCTGGTACATTCTAAGTTTTTTTATTTCTCCCAGACCAGCATGGGAGTATTTATAATATAATAATAAGTAAAACTCAGACAAGTATAGAGAATAAAAGCGAATGTATTGTGGCTTATTTGAACGGTATGATGCGTTGCGAATGCGCAATACAGTCTTTTAATGTAAAGCGCAAAACTTAAAGTTATGATAAGGGTTAGTTCAGAGAGAGGAGCTCAGCGGAGAGGATTTGTTTATGACTTCAATTGGCATATAGGGCAAGACGCGAGTATTTTGTCCTGTTTAAACGTTTTTTCGGCTTCATATATCTTGTTCAATACAAATGCGCAGAGGCGAATTTCAGGCAATGGCCTGAACTTTTTGCGTGAACTTTCTCCCACTTCGTCGCCATCGCCTATTAATATGATTTACATCTCGTCCGTTCCCTGGTTCGGATTTCACTATCTGCGTGGGAAGAGAAGCAGCTGGTGCATTGTTTTTAATCTTTTTCCCAGACCAAGGGGGTTGCATAATTTAGGTAATTTAGTCATATTTTAATCTTAATAGAGCATATAAATACATACATATATACGGACAAATCACAGAGATTAAACCCCAAAGTAAGTACGAGACTTGTGTCATGGGATACTAACTTAACAACACTATATGATTTTAGAGTTTCACGGTCACAATTACTGTTATCAGTATTACGGTACTTACCGCGACTAATATCGTTTTTTGCTAGATATTTCGACGGCCCTTCTGCCATCATCAAATACATATTAATATAAACATCCAAGATCCAAGACATGTTGATGCAAAGCAAAATCATTTTAGCAAAGCGAATGCGCAAAGCACCAATAATGTCAATAACTTCAGTCAACTTAGAGAAATAAATGAGACTCTCTTGCTGTTCCAGTTACCAACAGCCGCCGCCGCCCGAGCCCAAGCTCGAGATCCACGAGGAAAAGGCCCCGGACGCCAAAGGCCACGAGCCAAAAGGCGAGGCCAAACCAGAGGCCAAACCCCACGAAGTGAAGGCCCAAAGCTCCGAGGCCGTGGTCCCAAAAGCCGAAGCTGCTCCAGAGGTATGATGTCCAGAAACGCACCCCGTGGTGCCTGAGCCGGAGTTCGTTGACCCGTATGTATTGTTCTGTGCGTTCACGGAGCAAGGCTACTGGCACAAATCCGTGTTCTACCCTTGCTACTCGCCCATCAGCCTCACAAGACACGCAGTCAACCACAATAGAGAGAAACCTCGTAAACGAACTAGAAAGATGTAAGCAAATTAGGTGTAAGGTTCGGCCGCTTTTCCAAGGCGGTTTTTCGTATTACGTACGTTCGGTGAACCGTACTTTCTGTGTCATAAGAATAGTTTTATATGGGGTTTTTTTTTCGACACTGGCAACACTTTTGGAGTTAATTCAGTGCGTGGTACGGTACTACTTTCCGTTCAAACAAATATAGCAAAACGAAAAAAAAATGTTTAATTTTTTTAATGTTTTTTTTTATTTTTGCAAAGACATCCCTATCTTTTACTACACATTTAAAAAAAATGTGTAATGGATTGAACTTGCTCCAAAAATGTTGCAGGTGTTTAAAAAGTAACTCTGAGTACGAGATTCTGAGAATTCATGACGTTTACGTATGCCTTTACTTTGACAGAATATACAGGGTGTAACAAAATATACTGACACTAAATTAAGAATGGATTCAGTCCACGATACTGAACAACTTTCCCCAAGGAACATATATCGAAAAATCAAAAACAATTGGGTGAAAAATAAATTTAGTCACAAAATAATGTCGCTTGTCATTGATCTTATCCATTTTCAACTTGATTTTAGATTTAAAAAAAAATGAAAAACTGATATTAAGAGCGCTATTTGACTTCAGGAAACTTTTTACGTCATTAGCCTGTATTTTACACAAATGCCATAAAAAATGTTTGTTTTGACGTTTAGAAAAAGTATTCGATTTGAGTTGTTGGAAAACAGCGAATTTTTAGGCCCCCATACATGTTGACCGATCAGTTTGTATGGAAAGCAAAAAATGTTTTTCATATTTCGATATATGTTCCTTGAGTGAAAGCCTTTTAGTATCATGGATTGCATTCACCTTTAAAATAGTTCAGTATATTTTTCATCATCAGTACATTGGACGTTGTATAATTGTCGAGCCATTATAGACTTTCCTGACTTTAAGATACGGTAGCTTCTCGCTCAGACAGTCGCGTTGAGCGCTGTGTCCGCAGATGGTACCTGTGGTAATCAAATTGTAACATTATTCCAATGGCAATAAAGTCTATAACGGTACGTAAAGGATACTCTACGTCTTGTTTAAAAAGGGCCGACTGAATTTCTTTGATACAAGCGGCCGACATATTTAATGGAAAAAAGAATAAAATTGTTGTGTAACTAAAAATATTAATATCTGTTATTGAAATATAGTTATTTCTTTGTTTTTACCGACGGTATCGTTATATGCAAAGAAATGCCAATTAAAGTGTGTAGATTACTAATTGTTAGCGTCGTAAATATATATCAATTTTAATAGATGGCGCTTCGCCACAATAAGGGTAAAATTTAAAAATAAGTGTATGTAAAATGGTTTTATACAGATATGGTTCGAAACCTCACACGAGTTCAACTCGCACTTCTGAGTTTTTTTAATAATTTGCTTACATCTTTTTAAAAGTTAAAATAGGTAGGTATGTGTAATATAAGTCCTCAATATATTCTAATACCATGACAAAGCCATTATTGGAATGTAACATAACTGTGTATGTATCTATTCTATTTCTACAGGATATATTTTTCCGGTGCAATTTTTTTATGTAATCAGTTTGTATACAATATGCTTGTTGTGTGTAACAAGTTTGTTCTATACAAACTGGTTATATTTTCGGACATGGTAAAAAGTTAGACCTTTTTAATATCTATCTTATTATGAAGCACGGACTAACTCAGTTATTAGGTTTAAAACATTTTTCGTCCAAATCAAGTCGAAATTTGCACCCTTAATAGCACAGAACAAAATACAGGACATAATCTTAGAACCTAAGAAATATCTTCTAGGCAACCTCGTATAAGGTCTTAACAAAATATACCAAAACTATTTTAAGGGTGAATTCAGTCCGTTTTCTTAACTGCTTTCTCCCAGGAACGCGTATATAATTTTTTGCTTTCCATACAAACTCAGATCAGCTGATCGGTCAACTTGTATGGGAGGCCAAAAATTACTTTTCATATTTCGACATATGTTTCTTAGGGAAAATTCACTCTCACAGACTGAATTCACCCTTAAAATAGTTTCAGTATATATTATTAGACCTTATATAGAAAAAAGTGATGAAAAATTTGGTAGTGTTTGGGGTAAGTGAAAATAATAATAAAATTAAGTGAAATGACATCTCATCTGTCAATGTCAACTTGATTTGGAAGAATAACGGTTTTAAACCTATTAAAAGAGTTTTATAATACGTTTTATACACTAAACATGTTTCAAAAAATGAGTGCACTGGAAGAAACATCCTGTATCACCTTACTGCCTAATTACAAAACAGATTACGTTACTAATGAAAATAAATTGACATTACCTGACGTGATAGCAACACATTGACATATGTCAAATTGTTTTGGTTGAATTGTTGTTTAAATCGAGTACTAGTTTTACTCATTACCGCCGCGGGATCGTTTTTCGCCAACTGAAAACAAAAAACACAACAAATATGAATACTAACACCAGCCAGGCAAATTAAAAAGAAACCCCGACGACATCTAGTAATGAGTGGCGGAACTACATATTCCAACCGATGTTAAATACATTTGATATCCGTAGCGACATCTATCATTTGCCAGGTAAATTTAAAAAAAAAAAAACTTTTAAGCGGACATTAGAGTCAAACTTAAAATAACCCGTATAAAAATTCGTTGTCGGAGTTTAATAATTTTTCAAAATAAAAAACTGACTTCCTAGAGAACACCTCTGTTAACTACACATCCGATATTCATAAAATGTCCATGGGATGATTGCATGCCCTTTCAAATAAAAAAATAACAATTTTCCAAATCGGTCCAGGCATGTTCGAATAATCGGTCAACATACAAAAAAAAAGATGGCGAAAAAAAAAATATGTCGCGCCGGTATAATTTATAAACGAACGTACTATCTGTTTTGTGTTAGGCTTGGAATTCCTCACACTTATCATAAGTCATAAGTAAACAAGAAGTCGCATGTTCTTATTATTAACTTTAAGCCAATATTTGGGCGGCCACATAATAAATAGCCCCATTGGAATGAGTCTATACATAATACATATATATGTAGGTAAATAAATAATATTATATATATATAGTCATATATATAAAGTGTGCTCGCGGAGAGTTGAGGGCTTTTTAACTCATAACAAATGTTGCCACGATAATAAACACAAAACGACACGAAAACACCCAAACGACTCATTTGAAGAGCATACATTCGAAGGCAATATATGGCCGCCGCGTCCGCTCGCCCATTCAGGCCGCGGTTGACATCAACTGCGTGCCTCGTATCACGCAAACGGCGAAAGCGGGAGACAAGCGACGGCCGCCATACAGCTTGCGATAAGTAAACGACAGTCGGAGATAAATTATAATATTTATCAACTCTCGGCAAACAGGCTTTAATTATACATATTAGGTCTGAGTAAATATACTAAATCTGTGTGAATTGACTAGGCACAATCAGACTATACTACAATTTCTTGTTCAATAGACTGTTCGTGCCCTTAAGAATGTTTCAGTATATTTAATTAAACCTTATAATACACCACAATATTAATAATAAGCATAATACTCTCATATATCTTTTAATAAAATAATCAGATTTTCTATCGAGGGGAAAAGTGAAACTTGAATGAAATTTCGTAAATATGACTTTTTAATATATTTATGGTCATTTTGTGTATTTATAGGCAAAAAATAAAACAGTTTTTAGACAGTGATTATTAATATTAGTATTGTTATCTTAATACTCATTATAAATGTAATATATGGCCAAGCAGGTGTGATGCCACGTTTAAAAAAAAATATTATCTTTACATATATTTAAAATCTAAAGGTATAAATCCGAATTTATATGGCTAGATTGTTTGATCTTTTGAACCAATTTTTAAACTTAGCATGTAACTTAAATTATGCAAATATCATGTTTAATTTTTAACCTCAAACGTAACTAAAATGAAAAATCTCATTTAAAAATTAAAATCTCATTTAAAAATTCACGATCGAGTTGTGATTAAGTTTCAAGGTTGAAAGTAGGAATTAAATCGCGTTTCCATAATAAATATAACATAGCTAAAGGATTTAAAAAAAAAAAAAATGTAAAAAAAAAATATACTAAATGCGCTTCCCTACAAGAAGAAAAGTCAATTTATTACCTGTTAGTATGTTATGTTTATCACGGAAACAAGAAAAATAAGGCTCAAAGTGACAATTTTAATGTTAATGATAAAGTATCTACATAATAGTATAAATAAATAGTAATTGTACATAATTTTTATCTATACTATGTGGCCGACTCATTTTACTTATTTTTTTTTTTACTTTTACATTTATTTTGTATTCGGTTATTATATAGTATATTATGGCCATTTTGATATTAAATATACGAAGGCGAGACATTCCCGCCGGAAGTTATCGCCTTCGGCCATAAGATCGCCCCATTACGTCACGATTTTAAACCGTATGTATCTCTAAAAGACTGTTTTTACTTACTTCCACAACTTCATCTAAGTATATGTTAACAAAAGACTGTGTGTAACTTATATGATATTATTATCTGCGTTTATATAAAAGTACAATTTTTATTTAGGCAGCTACACCGAGGGTAGTATGTTAGGACACAAATCGTTGCCATTCCATAAAGTGTACAAAAATATGTTTTTCGTAATAACCCCATTTATGCTCAGTTGAAACACAGGCTGTAACGCCCTGTCAAAGCATAAGGGAATGTTCACACCAAGCGTTTATACCGCCTATAGACCGCGACCGAAGTTCAATGAAACGCATAGCGTATGTATACATTTGGCAAATCGACGGCTGATCCCACGCTTGGTGTGAACACTCACTAAACCTTACAGTACAAAATATGTGTATAAAATAAAATTTACGTATGCTTTACTTAGGATTTAAGTTTTTTGTAAGATTTTCTTTAGACGACACTAAGACAGAACAAATACGTACAACTTAGTCCGTTTACGGTGTATACATATATATTTTTTTTATATTAATATCTAAAACAAGGTTGTTTAGGTACTCTAAGAAAATTTACCTCAATTTCGAAACGACTGTTTTTGTGTAAGATATTGTCCGTGAAGGTTCACCGTTTAAAATTTTAGTTTTGTCATAATTTTAGTTGTTATTTTAAGACATTCCAATTTGATAAGGTATTACGGCCAGGTCGGGTTGCATTTTGCATTTTTAACTGAGCCCGTTGAGAATTTATCTTGTGCCACAAATGTTATAATGAAAAATTTTTTTTTAAATCGAGAAGCCATTTAAACCAACGCATCGAAAGTGCTACAGATCAACTTATAAACTGTTTTCCGTGTGCTAATTTAGTTAACTTTGAAACGACGTTTCTTATTTTCAATATGGCGGGCAGCCGTCCTGATGTTTACCAAAATGGCGGACGGTAAACCCGGGTTTCAGGATATAGTTGGTGCCGTCGGCCCGGCCTGGCCAGTGGCAGAGTGTCTAAAAGCTTTAATCTGTTATCGTCCCATCGTCGCGAAGTCGTATTGTAGTCATTAGCTCTCTTAGTTTCGAGGGGTCAATCTGAGTTGTCTTTGACGGAGGCGTCTTTGGTCGCCCAGTATGGGAATGTTATTACGTCACAGATATTCTTGACCAACGGTTTGGTATTGGATAAAGAAAGAATAGCTCAAATTTTTATTAAAGTGTAAAATTTTCGTTTTTTGAATAACGGTTTGCTCAAGTGATGTCATTTTTAGTTGCCCGTGGAAAAGCAATTATAATTATTAAAAGAATATATACGTGGGCTCCCGCTGTGCCCTGGACGTTATCGGCAATGACAACTCCGAATGACCAGTTTCGGGAGGTGAACCCTAGGGCTCTTTTTCGGAACTAGATTTTTTGGTACATTTTTATATATATTTTGGTGCGGTGTACCTTATATTTAAGCTCTATATACATATATTGATCGATCAAAGTACACTTGTCCGTCGATTTTTAATTTCTACGTTGAACATGTTGAAGTATGCCAAATCAATTATTTGTATATTTTGCCACGACCGTTTGCATTTTGCTCGGTGTTTTTTTTTGATAAATATTATAAAAATACGTCCATTAATTGATGTATTTTGGTTTGGGTATTTTTAACCATTAATCATAAGGGGTAGTAGAACTAACATCTATTTTTAACATTCCACTAGCTATAAGTATGCATAATCAATCTGATATGTTAGAATTTCAATATACATAATATAATTAGGTGTAAGTTTGTCTTTTTGTAAACTTTAACAAAGGAGATTATTACGGAGTCTACATAAGTGACATTCCATAATTTGGTAGCTGGTTAGGATTTTTTAGCATTTATATTTTTTTTACCAAATTTTTTTTATACCAATGCTCTTATTAGTATATGTTGAGTCCGAGGAATGCAGCTATATGGGAGACGCTGGCTGAGCGCCCTCGGGAAACCGGACGACATTAAAACGCATATTGAAACCTATTTTATTAACGGTTTTGTATAAGACTAAGGTAACATAATTATAAGTGATCATTGCCAGGTGTGTTTTTCAGCAGAAAGTGAATTTCTACTAGGATAATTTTTTTTTTCAATTGCTTTATTATCAAATTTTGTTTTACACTTTGTTCAAATGTGTTTTCAAAGCAACAAACAAACTTTTAATCCACCTATTAAATTTGTAATAAAGTTTGAATAATTAAAATATACGTGCCAATTTACACAGTGAAGTTTTTTGCCTGTTGCAAATATAAAATTTTTTTTAGACATGGACGTCATTTATGGCTTCAATTTAATTGCAACTTTAAATCTACAATAAAGAAATGTCAATTAAAAAAGATATACACAGAATAGAATAGGAGCTTTCACTAATCGTTTTTTTGTCGTACGGTTTTCGAAAGGGGCGTATTCGCTCATGCCCGCTCTCGGGTTTGCTCAAGCACTCATTCAGTGCTCCGTTAAAGTAATCAGTTGTAATACTCAATATGTGTGGCCAAATAGATTATTCCCATGCATCTAGCGCGTATATCTTTCTATATACTAGATGCGTGATTATATATTGTACATGTACTTTAAGGACCGAATTAGTTAAGTATGTTTACCTAATTAACAGAGACGGCAACACCAAGTATGGAGATGTATATTTCATGACTTTGGATGTTCTATTTGTATTTTTTCTGTCTCACTGCAGGGCAAAGGCCCCGTGCAGCACTCCAACTGTCTCGGTCGAGGGCCTTTGAGGCCCAATGTACGAGACAAGCTTGTCCCTCCATCCCTTTCCGAGCCTACAGGGCTTCCGCTTTGATGAATATATTTGAAACAGAGTTCGTCGGGCATACGGCATAATAGATTAAACAACAATCCGCTAGATGACAAGCCAAATCAGATTTTTTTTCTAAACGTCACAACAAACGTGTATGAAATACAAAAGTGTGACGTCATTCTTTTTTGGAGTCAAAAGCGTTCTTAATATCAGTTTTTCTGCGTTTATGAATATAAAATCATGTTGAAAATGAATATGACTCTTTGTACCGAATAGTTTATTTTTACTTTAACAATCTTACCTACGCTTGGTGTTGTCTTCTCCTATTTCTTAAGATGTTAGGTAAATATTCTTCTACTTTTTGGATCTTTGTTAATAGTAATAGTGAGCCAATGAAAGAATTACCTTTCCACATAGCCGATGGCCATGTGAATTTTGTCAGGATATATGTCTATTTATCTATGTGTATTTTCTGTATATTGTGAGTATATTTATGTACACAAATAATGTTCTATGTATATGCATATCGGCGTTAGACAAACCGTCGAAATCGAAATTTCGACTTGTCATTGTAACTTAGTTTTAAAATTCTTCTCAGAAGATGGCGTCTCGTGTACGTACTAACATTCCAATTGTAAAAAAAAACATTCCGAAAGTATTTGTTAGAGAAAGTGCTCAAATATTTACCTTTTTATTTATAATGATATCTGTATATCCATGACAATGTTAGGTTAAATGTTTTAGTATGTAAGTCTATCCATTTTTCCGTGTATACTTACCTATAACTGGGCAGTTGGCAACGCTGAATTTGATGTTATTACAAGCTTTTATTTAACCTGCAATTTATCTTGTATGTGTGAATGTTTGTTCAGGTCAAATCTTGCGACTTAATTTTCAACCAGTTATCCTCGACCGTGTAAGTCGAATGACAACACAATATTATGAAGTCGATAAGCTGTTCTGATAATGGAGTCGGGAGATATTAGACGCAACTCAGTTATAAAACAACATTACCTCATTGAGTAGGACTCGTTTGATTTGTCTTGACGAGCACTTTATGGCAAATTATGCCTAGGGTCTGATTACGGAGACGAGGTGTTCGATAGAACTCAGTAATTAAACGACGCAACTCCTTTGAGTTTGGGGTTATTTAATTTTTTTAGAAAGAAATTCGGCCTCACAGTAAATGCTTGTACTAAAAATGAAATTTTTTCAAAAAACTTATTTTCAATTTGACTTAAAAAGTTTTTAGAACTGTGTTTGTGTTGCCAACAGTCAAATATTTCTCCATCAAGGTCTGGAACCAGTACAAGAATA
Organism: Acrobasis consociella; assembly: GCA_963555685.1. Lineage (NCBI taxonomy): Eukaryota > Metazoa > Arthropoda > Insecta > Lepidoptera > Pyralidae > Acrobasis > Acrobasis consociella. The sequence goes on along the minus strand of OY743104.1, from coordinate 1,537,867 downwards.
GCCATATATCTATAAATTTGTATACCAATCGATGTTAAATGTCCAAAACGTAGGCAACTTTATTATATTATTACCGAAAAAAAATCGAAATAGGTTGTAATTGTATAAAATAATTGTCGGTCTAAGAAATGATTTATTAGCTCTGGCATCGACCCGAGAATCTCCTATGCAGGATCTGTTTGTACTCATAAAAACACTCAATCTCAGATATCAATGTAAAATGAATCTTCGTAGTACTACAAAAGATTCATATTTGAGTGTAGTCTTTAACAATGTTATTCTTTAAAAGTTAACAATATAATAGGCTAATAGATCACTTTTTAGGCCAACCGTACGTGTGTCGATGGAAATTATTGCGGTTCTGAAAGGTCTTTTTTCTTAAGTGCAAATATTTTAAGGGCTAGTTCGGTCCATAATACTGAACTTTTGACAAGAAATTTCCATCTAAATGTGACAACATTGTCACTTTTCATTAAGGCTTACCGTTCAATGAGTTAAGTATTGAAGTCATTAGTTTTATATCATAACTGAACTACACCTTAAAATATTTCAACTAAAAGGGCCTTTTACATTTAGAGAGTATTTAAGATATGGAAATCATACTTTTATTGACAATAAGTCGTCCATTGGCCAGTATTCTTCAAGACTTTAGGCCTTCCGCAGTGGTATGCCTTCGTCCCGACGAGATCGAATCTCAGAGTAAGGCTGCAAAAATAGTTAATGGTTTAAGTCGCTCCCTGCAGACTAATGTGTAGTCCAGAGTTGAAATTAAATTAGTTTGTATCAAATTGTCACAAAATGACACTTTTGGCGTGATTTTAGATTATTTTATGAGACAGATGCGTTTTTATACTTGCATCTCTGTCACACTCGAATAACGACTTGCAAATTAAATTTGTGTCATCCCGCTCGCACTGCTCTGTGGGCAATGAGTTTAGAACACGGAGGAGATAACTACAGAAACTAAGCTACATAATTGCTCTTGATCGCTCTTACTATATCAATTAATTAGAAAAATGAAGAATTATAGACTTATTTATCTAACGGATTTTTTTTTGTTACCTACTACGTTTTTTTCTTAACTATACGCTTCTATAGTTCTTGGTCCCTTGACGAAAATGTCAAAGTTTTATATTTAATGTGGGATATACATTCTTATTGAAGGCCATATAGGTACACTCTTAAACTACTACTTCGTAATTTAACATTTCCTTTCGAACTTCTTTGCGTTTCGATGGATCTTCAAACAGAATTAACGTCCGTCCATCTCTTGTCTTTATCTTCCTTTTTAAACGTCCAGAGTCCAGTTTGTGATGTGAGACCATATTTAACCCTTTTACCGCGAGCGTCGCATATATGCGACAAACATTGTCGGGCCCATTCCGCGAAGGTCGCATATTTGCGACAAAAAAATGCTCTTATGGCACATAACTTACGTATCCATATCCGTTTTTGGTTGTAGATAGGTATGTTAGATTTACCATGTCTCGCGATGGCGGCACGACCACTGATATAAAGTCTCGCGGTGAAAGGGTTAATTTATGCATCTATTCTTCTTCTTTTATCTTCCAACACCTAATACGCAGAGTTGTCTTCTTCATTTTTTGCTTTTTCTTTAAATATAATATGCATGCCAATGGTCACAAAAGGATGCAAAAGTTCTTGCGATTAGGAGAACATAAAAGACGGAACAATTTAAATGATTTGGCTACAGTTCTGCCAGTCTGAAGTTCCTTATTGCCAATACGCATTATTACATTTTTCTCTGTAGTTGCCTCCTCTGCGACAATGATGTGATAAAATATGGAAAGAAAGTTGTGAATTTATGGTAACGACGTCGGTTGTGATGGAAAATAAAACTGGCTTAACGGTTTATAAGTAAAAAAAAACGGTACCAGTCGTTTTTGAGTTTGATTCTTTAAAATAATACTTTTTAGAGTTCTTTTTGTAATGATTTTTTGTAAACAACACAGAATTAATATTAGTATTACACGCAGAACAGACCTTAGGCGATTCCATTCTGTATATATGGATGTATTTCTGTGTAAACGGCCTAACGATGCTCGGCCCAATGTCAGCACTTACAAATTTTAGTTTGATATTAATAAACATTTTAATTTTTTGTACAACGATGTAAATATGTCTTAATTGACATGTACGATTGGTCGTTCCAAGAACGATGATATATTTTAGTCTGTATTTCACATCCATATTGCACTTTATTGCTTTGACTTAGTTATTTCCAATTTTTTTGGATTTTTATTAAGAATAAAATGTTACTCAGATTGACTCAAAAATTTTGAAAATTTGTGTTATTGCGTCTCAAAGTAATCATTTGGATTCACACATTTATATTTAAATGCGAGATTATCACTGCATCGATTTACAAAATTATTTTATTTTACCTCGTTTAAGAGATTTTGATTTACAACGAACGTTGGAACGAACACAAATGCTCTCTTACATGTGATGTCTGTATAAGTGTCAAATATACTCAGTTTAGATAGACGGTGATGTCAGATACGTGCGTCGCGCGGATAAACGCGTCTGATTTGAGTAGCGGGTCGTACCGTCTCTTGCACGTCAATTTTCCGCACGTGTAAATCCGCACGTGTAAATCAGCACGTGTAAATACACTCTTGTAAATCCGCACGTGTAAATCCACTCGTGTAAATCCGCACGTGTAAATCCGCACGTGTAAATCCACTCGTGTAAATCCGCACGTGTAAATCCACTCGTGTAAATCCACTCGTGTAAATCCGCTTGACGCATCGCACGCCGTATTGGTGTTTATTAGTTGCAAGTTCTGTATCATAATGTCTGCCTAGTCTCTTATTCGTGTAAAAAGGCCAAAACCATACTTTTGAACTTCATTTGAAACTTTGGGCCTCGCCTCTGCAGAACGACTGTCTTTTAAATTTTGTTTTCAAAATTTAAATGTTTTTTTCGTAATAAGACTTTGCAAGCACTTTTACACTTAATATTTTGAAATGTAATTTATTTTAGAAGAAATTCACGATTTTAGTAACGCATTCGATTAAAAAATATTTGAAAATGGACGGATTTATTCTTGGACGGATTCTTTATGAAAATTTGTTGAGTGGCGAGGTCCTTAGATCTATTTATAATGAATTAGCTATATCACTGATCTCTATTTGTTACTAAACGGATTATAGAAAACCTCATAGCGTTTATGACTATGGGAACCAATTTTTTTTCCCTACCATAAGTATATGTACCTTGGAGCAAGTTTTTCGGTACTAAGGACAATCTAATCCTGAATGAAATAGTTTCAGTATATATTATTAGGCCCTAAATAGAGAACAGTGAGCTATATGAAATAGAATCGACTGTTCACTGACTTGTCATTTGTAAATGTTAGCAGTCAGTGTTCACTAGTTGCTACTTATTTTACTAGAACATTATAGAAGGTAGACATTTCCCATGTTCTTTATCGGTTGTGTATAAATGTATCTATATTCTTGTCTCGACGCTCTCTCGAATATACTCAAACGTTTTTCTTATATTTTTATATTAGCTTTACATGGAGTAATAATAATAAATTATAATTTTGTATCGTGTCGTTTCATTTTTGATTCCTATATTCCTTTGCTGCGTGACGTCACGCGTGCGGCCAAAGAAGTTACATACACTCTGGAATGCTTACGAAGTTGCAAAGCCGTTCTCGAAAGTATACATAAAGTTATCACTGTCCCTTTTACTGGCTGTTCGCAGGAAAGTGATGCAGATAACTAAGCATATTTTCTGGGAACGTTAGTTATAAAATTGAAACTAAGTACGTGGCATTAGGTTTAATTTTCAATTTTTTTCGAGATTACTCGTAATTATTCTAGCTTGTATGTGATTTCTTTGGTCATTCTAGATTGTATGTTATTTCTTTGCATGTGACATTATATGTCCCTGTCGCATGCATGATGTGACTCGACTGCGATAGTGATTTAGTTTATCATTTCGAACAACTTTTCCCTATAAATGTATATCCAAATACGAAAAATCATTTTTTTAGGTTCTCATACAAATCGAAGTAGTTACGTCATGTCATTACTATGAAAAATGTATTTTTTTTCGTTTTTCGAGATACATTTTTTGGGAAAAGTTGTCCAAATGATGGACTAAATCACCCTGTAGAATATATTTTGTACTTGATAAAAAGGGACATTGTACAATAGATTGGCAGGAAGTACTATCCTCAATTCGTAGTATTTTGTATAGGGTTCCTTTAATTAAACAAATTTACATCTTAATAAATTTTGAAATGCAACAGCGAATGTTTTCTAATAAGAAGCGAATACATCAAGAGTTTGTGCTACATAAGCCTGTGCTTTGCGAAAGTTATGAAACCAGCGCTTTCTTGCACGGCTAGACTCAATATCAATTTGTTACCGCTTCTTCTGAACTGGCGCTTAGGGAGCGGCAGTAAACTTAAGTAAACATTTCATCATGATCAGGTCTTTTTGTCTCCACTGCAGGAGCACAACCCTTTCGGTACTACCAGAGCCGTACTTGGCCAGAGCAACCAGAGGACTTGGCCTACACTCTCCACGCTGGCCAGACTGCACATTGGCTAAAAGTGGCCGTTTTTCGCAAATGTGCATATAAAAGTTTTACGTTCTTACGTTTAACTTTAAACAGTAGTTCATAAAATAGTTTGAGGAGTTATCTGGGGCTTTGTTAACCCTTTCACCACGAGACTTTATATCAGTTGTCGTGCCCCCAGCGCGAGACATGGTAAATCTAACATACCTATCTACAACCAAAAACGGATATAGATACGTAAGTTATGTGCCATAAGAGCATTTTTTTAAGTCGCAAATATGCGATCTTCGCGGAATGGGCCCGACAATGTTTGTCGCATATATGCGACGCTAGCGGTTAAAGGGTTAAGATACAATTTTAAATGATATCCTCGTTTCCTTTCTAATAATTTATTTCAAATGGCACTCCCCTTAAATACGTCTGTTTCAGATTTTCCGTACTCAGATTTCATGTATAGTTTAGCTTTATCACGAAAAGCGAAATTTATAAAAATCTATGTGACCGACAGCAACTAGGTACTTCTTCTTCTTATCGTGTGTGTTAGTGACTAACACTAGTGTCAGAGTTTTTAAACCGCCTTAAAGGCCTCTGACATGGTTTTAGGTAACGACCAATGTCAAAGACAGTGATCGGGACCGACGGCTTAACGTGCCTTCCGAAGCACGAATCATCTTACTTATCAGAATCTTATCCTACTTCCTACTAATATTACAAATGCGGAAGTGAGTTTGTTTTTACGTTTGTTTGTTACCACTTCCGGCTTCAACCACTGAACCTGTTTTGATAATATTTGATATGAATATAGTTTGATACCCAGGGAAGGACATAGGATAGTTTTTATCCCGCAATTCCCACTAGAGCGAAGCTCACGGACACAGCTAGTTAACCGAGCGAGCGAAGTCCAGTGCCGTAAATAGGGCGGTGCCACCGGTGCCCAGGCACAGGGCGTAGACTCTGGGGGGCGCAAGAACGGCCGTTCTTGCGCCCCCCAGAGTCTACGATCAGGCAGGACTATTATTTTTTCGGTTTGCTCCTGATAAGTTCAAGATCAGGGTGGGCAACGCATTTGCACTAGTGAACTTGCGATTGAGTTTTAGGGAGTGAGACACAGTGGGTAGTATAATAGGCGAAGGGTCCACTTAACATCAGATGGCTCATCTGCTTGTTTGCCCACATCAATTCTTTAAAAAAATAGATTTTTCTTCCAAAATATTAGATAATTGGTCCACCAACACTAAGTTCCTTGTGCTTTATTTTATCATCCTGAATGAAATAAAGTAGACCTATACATAGCATTGCTCTAGGGTACCTATAATATCTAAAAAAACAAGGGCGCAGTTATAGAAGCTCGCACAGGGCGCAAAAAAGGCTATTTACGGCACTGGCGAAGTCTACAACGCAAAAAAATCTAAAAAAATATTTTACTTATTCAGAATCGCCAAATCTCGAAATGAAATTCGAATTTTCATACCTTTTTAAAAATGAAATGTCAATTCAAGTTGGGGCGAAAAACATAGTTTGTATGTTTGTATGTTCCGCGATAACTTTTTGATGATATTAAGAATAAGTGTAGCAACTATTCACAGAATTTTTAAGTTCATTGGGTATCAAAATCGGTTCAGCCGTTTTTGAGATATACGCATTTTGGTAGAAATAAAAATTGCTTTATAACTTTCAAACCGTTGATCAGATTTGGATGAAATTTATTAATTAATTCCACGAGATAGTATTGTTATATTTCTCATGTATATTGGAAACCAAAATAATTGTATATACAGTTTTGGAGATATTGAGTTGAAACCTGAAATATGACGAAAAACTACTGTACTGATAAAAACAGTTATCTCCTTAGATGAAGTTGGTAAATGTATACATTACATCTAATATATTCGATACTAAATTAAGATGACCCAGCAACAAAAACTTTAAATCAAAGGTAAAGTTACTTTCAGACATCTATTAGGTACACATATAGATATACACATATAGGTATACATAAAGTAATTTCTCAGAATCACGGGGTCTATTGTATATTGACAAATAAATATACTAGTTCTCAAATAAATGGTAGATACAGTTTCCATTCCACCTATGACTCGGTGGTAAAAGACTGGCCCATTGCAGTATTATCTCATGAACGCAATTCACACTGTCGTTTGCCTGGACAGTAACTGCATAAATCGCAAGGACTCAGTTTCGATAAAGTAGTCGTGGACTAGACATTGGCGTAAGAGTTGGCGGTAGACTAGAGGTGGGTCGTTGACGGTTTTGTCGTCGACGAAACGAGACCGTTTTCCGTCAACTATAAACTAGTTCGTATACTATAAAGTAGTCGTTGACGGAACCACATTCAATGAACTATGGCAACGTAGACTAGTCTTTTATCAAAGTCAAAGTCAAAATTTTTTATTCAATGTAGGATAAATTTATCTGTTATGGAAGGTCATTTTTTTGAATATTTTTTTACTGCAAAAGCTAAAAACTACTAGCGTTTCGGAACGACCACTGCTGGGAAGATTACGCCGAAAGAAACCCAGTTCAGTATTGGTCCCTACCCAGCCTAATGGGCTATGTTACAATTACAATACAGATTTACACTTAAGCTATACATTTAAATTATACAATTACAAATTGCAGACAACTATTTCCAAGAATTTTTCTCAGATGATGATAAGTAGTCATTTACCTATATAATCAAAGTCATTTACATGATAATACGCATTTTGTAATAATAGGCATTTATTGCACGATGCAATGACAACGTCAACGTCGTGACGTGAACTAGTTTCTAGTCTTATGTCGACTGATAAACGGGAAACTAGATTTTGATATTTTTTAATGTTTGGACTTCAGCCTGTACGAGATTAGGATGGCCCTCAAACAGTTTAAAAACAACAAGGCGCCGGGCGAGGATGGAATCACAGCAGAGCTTCTGAAAGCGGGCGGAACGCCGGTACTGAAAGTCCTTCAGAGGCTCTTTAATTCCGTTCTGCTCGAGGGCGTACCGCCGGAAGCTTGGAGCAGGGGCGTGGTGGTCCTGTTCTTCAAAAAGGGAAATAGCACTCTATTAAAGAACTATAGGCCTATCACGCTTCTAAGTCATGTATGTAAGTTGTTTTCAAGGATCATCACGCATCGTCTCGCAAACAGGTTTGATGCCTTCCAGCCTCCCGAACAAGCCGGTTTCCGTAAAGGTTTTAGTACACACAGCAAAATAATTCGGTTTGCACCCCTTTTGTTCGTGTGCAAGTCAAGATCATACTCGCAAATATCCCATCCAATAAAAATCTTACAACACCTGTGTGGGTGAATCTTACTCAGTAATTTTATTTCGTTCGACATACACACAGTGTGTTCGGATAAAAGAATAGCTACACAGATGAACTTGCGTATTATTAGGACAGCGGCCATTCAGAACGCGCACATTGAAATATAGTGATGCGTGTGTGCCCTGCAAACCAAATTATTTTGTCGTGTGTACTATGGACCACATTCATACGGTGCGGCAGGTTATAGAGAAGACGAGGGAGTATAACCAGCCGTTATGCTTGGGGTTCGTGGACTATGAAAAAGCCTTCGATTCAATCGAAAATGGGCCGTGCTGCAGTCTCTTCAGCGATGCCGTATTGACTATCGGTATATCGAAGTGTTGAAGTGCTTATACAGTAACGCCACTATGTCAGTCCGAGTACAGGAGCAGTGCACGAGGGCAATTCCACTGCATAGAGGTGTAAGACAGGGAGACATTATATCTCCGAAACTATTCACCGTTGCACTGGAAGATTCCTTCAAGCTTCTGGAATGGGAAGGATTTGGCATCGGCATATAAGACTCAAAGGCTTTACTTAAGAGTCCCCTTACCCTAGACCAAAATACAACTTTCCATACAAACGTAGTCTACGTTTTATTTCAAAACGACATGTCCGATTTCGACAAAATTTTGTAATTTCAAAGATATTGCAATTATCTAGGTTTATAACTAGTTTCCAACGGTAAAAATATGAACTTGAAATAGAATATAGTGTTATTTATCATTTTTGACCATCAGTATGGGAAACTTCTAAATCGTTATATTTTCTTTCCAGTTCATAACTTTACTTAGAAAACCAGTTATAAACCTAGGTAATTGCAATTTCTTTACAATTACCAATTTTTAGCGGAATCTGACATGTGGTTTCAAAATTAAACGTAGACTACGTTTGTATGGAGAAGTCTAGGGTAAGGGGACTCTTAACGTACTGGTGTTGTTTTGTTTTTCGTGTGTATATGTGGCAAAACTGGTGTCCGATTTTTTGACTGCCTAAATTCATCTGACATAGCTTGACGACTGCCATACAATGATATCAACCGGGAGTAATGGGTTATTGATATAAATGTTAATAGATATTCATGAAATAAAACATAATCCATTACTTTCATGAAAATTCATGAAAAACATTAGTTGTTTGATGCTAATTTACTATTCATTGACGTTTTATGCAAGTATCTACGCTTGCTCATACATAATGCCTTCCGAAGCACGGAGAAGCGCGATAAATTATTATGCCAACGCCACTGTCATCCATCCAAATGCGGTGTCACTTGTAAAAGCGCTAGTAATGCGTACGTCCATAGCATGATAGGCGTAAAGATACATTTTAAGTTTTAAGGGTTCCGTAGTAAACAAGGAACACTTATAGTTTTGCCATGTCTGTCTGTCTGTCCGCGGTTTGACTCAGAGATTACAGAGTACTAAAAAACTGTAATTTTGCATAGGCGTATTTCGCCGAGAAAGTGGTAAAATAACAGCTAAAAAATAAAAGTTCGCGACGTATTTACAACTTCCTCCTTTTTAAGAGTAGGTACATGTAAAGTGGGATTTTTCTTTCCGACTAAAAATATTGTTATTACTCAAAAATACACCCATACATTTCCTTTGCAAAAGAAATCTCAACGACTGCGTACCGTACAGTACAGCCCCCACTGCCGCGCACCCCTTAACCCCTCGTTAGTTACATCGAAACTCACTAGATTGCGCTGGCCAAATTTAAAACGCGCTATGGTTTCTTTTAACCCTTAGGATAACTCTCCCGTTGAATATCATCCACTTTGTAAAAGTCTTTAACAAACATTAATTTTTGTAGCGCGCTGTTTCGAATTCGGAACGATTTTAAGCGTGCAATATATATGCAGAAGCGGAACAAGTAACTATTACAAAATATGTTTTAGCCCAAACTCGATGGGGTTGCATCCTTTAACTACAGAGTTAGTATGGCTACCTTTCGGCTCCATCATCAGATCAGCTCCATGTCATATATCGTTATAGAAAATCACAAAATATAGAAAATCAAACACCGCTTTTGTAGATAAACATTATTACGACTAGTCATGGTATAATAAAACAAGGTATTCTTTTCCCGAGATGGAACTTGACTACGTCACGAAAGTGTTGCCACTGATGGTTCTTTTCAGTAAATTTAAGGACTTTCTCAATTAGTTCATGAATATTAAGTAACTTAGCTATTTAGTATCTCGCGATTCTCGCGTGATTCATCAATTCAATATTTTATAAATTGATATAATGGATTATTAATTCGAAAAATTGGTATATAAAGTTCAAAAGTGCATTACGCTCGGGTAATTTAATTTCACACAGTGGCAACACATCAGACTGATGACGTAGTCAAGTTCCACCTACGTCATCAGCTGTCACAGGAAGAGAATACCTTGTTTTATTATACCATGCAACTAGTCTTTTAGTTTTCTTTTGTTTTCTAAATTGACCAATTTAAATTTTAATAAAAAGATTACGATAAAAAATATAAAAGAGGTTAGCTGATCGCCAACAGGAGTCAAATTTGACTAGCAAGATTTGATAACAGACAGACCGACAACGGGACAGGTGAAACTTAACAAAGGGTTGTAAAAATGTCGAGCGAACTCTCACGTGTACACGTGTTTTACATTACTAACAAATCGCAAGGACTCAGTTCCGATGAAGTAGTCGTGGTAGACATCGGCGAAGAAGTGTTGGCGGCCGGATGTACTTATGTTGTTCTTTCAAGATCAAAACTTAAAAAAAAAAATAAAAAAAAATAAAAAAAAATAAAACTTAAAAATAAAAATAAATAAAAAAAAAACTTCTTACCAATATTTCATTTGAACCAGGTTCGCTTGGAAAAAAAAATTAAACTGTTGCAGCTCAGATTGAAAGAAGACAGAAGGTTGGAAAATCTGTTTTCTGCAACGGTGTCTGTCTAATCACCGCGCAATGAATGAACAAAATATCACTGGACATTAAAACTGGTGCAGTAAATTTACTCACCTACTCTTATTTTTTTATTAACCCCGACAAAGAGGGGTGTTATAATAGTTTAAAACCAATGTCTGTCAGCCTGTCGGTCTATCTGTGTCATTGTAGCTCTCGAACGAATGGACCGATTGAGATGTGGTTTTACGTGAAAGCAAGTTTCTTTTGCGGTAGTTCTTAGCTATGTTTAATGGAAATCGGTTCAGTGGATCAAAAGTTATGGAAGGTAAATGTTTTAAAGTCAGGGTTTTTCACAAATTGGCAAATAAACTTGTGGAATAATAATCGCGAGGTCTTAGTTCGCGGTGAACCACTAGTTAATAATCAGGTGATTTAAGCTATATCCTAACCAGAATAGAAACAACTTCTCACAAGGTATACTTCCCAGTAGGATTCGTACCTACGGACACCGGATCCCAAGGCGACCGCCATGACCACTGGACCACGGAGGCAGAAAGAAAGAAGAAAATAATATACATACATACATACATACTCATACACATAAGGTGTCAGCAAATTCAAATACTTGGGCTGCACCGTGACAGATACCAACCAAAGAGGTGAAGAGATCGATATTCGGATCCACAACGCCCTCAGGTGTACAGCCGCACTTCACAAAATCCTAGTGTCCAAGCTATTACGCAGAAGAACCAAGATACGAGTCTACAAAACTGTGATCAGACCGATCTTGATGTACGGGTGCGAAGCTTGGACACTGACTTTGAAGGAAGAGAACAAGCTGCTAGTGGCGGAGAGGAAGATCCTTCGTAAGATTCTGGGACCAACACAAAGGGAGGATGGGAGCTGGAGAAGCAAAAAGAACCAAGAAATTGAAGATCTAGTGTCTGAACCAAATATCATCGGTGAAACGAAAGCAGCTAGGCTTCGCTGGTTCGGACACGTAGAAAGAATGGGAGAGGATCGGGCGTTGAAAAGAGCTTACTTGGGTCGGCCGAATGGCCATCGTCCTGTTGGCCGCCCTAGGTACAGGTGGGCTGATGAGGTGCAGAAAGACCTGCGGTGCCTCGGAGTGGACGACTGGCAGCAACGCTTACAAGACCGCAAGAAATGGCGCCATCTAGTGTCGGAGGCCAAGATCCACTTTGGGTCGCTGCGCCACCGTAGTAAGTAAGTAAGTACATACATACTATCACGTCTTTATCCCTAATGGGGCAGACAGAGCATTTTGGGTCTTGCGGCTCTATGCAGAGCGTAGGGCCGCAAGACTCAAAAGCCACTTTTAGCGTCATGGTGGGCGAGAAGATGGAAAAGCAATCAATACAGTGACGGGTTGCTAGCCGCATCGCCGTTAAAATGATTCGCATTTTTGCCCAGAAAATAATATAGTTCTTTAATTATAGAAATAGACAATGCTACTAGCTAGGAACACATTTTTCAGTTTGATAAGTGAATTATACTCTGTGATACTACCTACGTATTTTCTTACCTACCTCCCTACGTATTTCCGTGTAGTTTTTTTTTAAATTTAACGCCATCTCTCGTCAGGCAGGAGAACTACGGTGTTAAGTTCAGGGTTCTTGGGCAATACACGTTGACGTAGCAATACACCCTAGTATTATAGTATTGCAGACGGGCAACAGATGACACTACCCGTAAAAAACCATTGATGGTTTGTATCTCGGACCAAGATAAAACAGTTTTAACTTTTCAGTGTGAAAATGGTTCGAGATATCCACGAGATGTCGTTCTTTTTCACTCAACTGACAGTGGTATGTACCTTCTTTTTTTTAAGTATATCAACAAGCAAGAAAAAACTAACAGCAAAAAAAAGATTAGGAGACTAAGCTTAAAAATATTTTTTACTTTTTGAAAATGAAGTTAGCATGAATTTAGAGGGTAAAAGATACTCTGTGCCATGCTGTACACAAACCACGAAAGTCAAGTCAATCTGGAAGCCATACTTCTAAATAACAACAAAAGTATTATAAAATGACCTCAAGTAACCCCTGTTTTCCCTACGGGATAGCCAACGTAACGATTGATATTACCCCAGTGACGATGAAGTGCCAGTAAGAATTTGAGTACTAGTTAAATTGTCTGTATGACAAGAATTATAGAGTCTGTGCGGAAAGAGAACCGTCGTGGCGTAAAATCAAACTAACAAAATCTTTTTTATATGACAACTCAATACCCATCTGTCAAATGACAAACTTTACGTCATCTTTGTTTACCGCGTTGTTTTAACGTGATTTTTATTTTAAATCGTTTCAAAAATGGGAAATCCTTTACCCAGTCCTACAAGGGAAATAATATTTAATATTATTATAGGTTTTGCCAAAAAGAAAAAGCGGCTAAACACAATTATCGACTTAAACAAAGTCATGGAACGTGTGGCGGCGATGTGCGGTATGTAGAAAGTTATTTTAAATGTTTTAGATTTCCTAGGTAACCCCCAGACACCGACATTTTATATTATGTATAAATTAAAGAGAATTCGCATAAATATATAAAAATATTTGTTTATTTTGTTTCAGTCAAAGTTTTTGATAGCAGGTATAAAGAGTGTTGATACTTTTAATTTATTATGCGTTTAGATAAACTTGCCCTATTTTTTTCAGGTTTAAGTAAAGATACAGTATCTAAAATAAAAAAGAAGGTTCCTTAAATAACGGCGTGTGGAGCAAGAATTTATTATAAATAACTGTAACAGATTCGAGCAAATCAAGTTTAGAAGAAGAAAATTCTTTGGATCTCTATAGTCTATCCGATGATAGTTCAAACATGTCCGGCATTGAATATTTAGAATAAGACTGTGATTATGGTTCTGACCAATAAATTAATAAATATATTATTGTTTTAAATTTATTTTAAATTTATTTTTTATGCCTACCTAACCTAAAGGCTAACGATGAAGATAGCATCTGAAAACATATAAAAATATATTTTCATTTACAGCCATTACATGTAATGTAAATAATATATGAAAATATAATTTATCCATTAGCATCCAATAGCCGTCATAGTTTCAAAATATCAAGAACTTTATAGTCGCACTATAATGACACAACAGTGTTGTCAACATAACAAATACGGATATTAAACACAACTGCGCCCTCAAATTCTACGACGGTTCTCTTTCCGTACAGACTCTAAATATAAATTGTTAAAAAAACTTGACTAAAACGATTTTCATACAAGTTTTTGCTTATTAATTAAAATAATAAAGATTTATGAAGGACTTCCATTTTTTCCCCCCTATTTTTTAATTTATTCTTAAAAGCTGTTACATGGCAATCCAAATTCTAGTTGTCAAATCATGTCAAATAATTTTTACTGCAGAATGGCGGATGTTTACATTCACTTCGCAAGTTTGTTTTTAATTTTTGGAAGAATCCAGAGGCGAAACTAGCAAAATGGTTGTAAAATGTGTTAGGCACGGTTGCAAAAGTAAGAGACATCCAAGATGTGATACTATATTCGTAAGTACAATATAACATGCATAAACTGCGCGTCATGTAAAACTGTTTTTAGTTATATTTCGACTTTAATCGCAGTTATTTCTGTAAAGAGAACTTGTTATTTTGGTAAACCAAAATAACAAGTTCTGTTATAATAAGATAATAATAAGTATGTAATAATATGTAATAAGATGTTAATTTTGGTCCGGTATTTCTCATTTTACTTCGTTATTTATTAAATATTTAATAATGAACGTTTCATGAAATTTCAGCTAGGGTGACCATACATCGTGAATGTATGGTCATTTTAGAAACGGAAAAGGTTCTTTCGAATGGTACTTTACACGATTTGCCCGAAAGTCAATGTGATTGAAACGTTGTTTATTCGAATGCTGGTACATTAAAACCACAAAATCACGAAGAACTTATTGAAATTGGAATCTAAATCTCAATAAATATCTGCAGAAAACATCGACTGCATACATTTCTTTTTTTATCTCTGTGAACTGAAAAAATATCTGTTTTGATAACATATTTTTTCAGGTTTTCTTCCAATTCAACGGAACGTAATAAATGGTTAAATATTGTGGAACTAAAAAGATCCTATTTTGAAAAAGCCAAGATTTGTAATCTCTATTTCAAACCAAACCATCACATGGTTAACGTAAGAAAACGACTGAAACAAGGAGTAACACCAATTTTCAATGAAGTAGCGGATTTATTTGATTTATTATTATGCAAGTTTGTAAACGCTATTGCTATTATATTAATAAATATATAAATTAAAATGATTGTAATTGTAACTTTATTTTTATGATTTTCTAATGACACTTTATCTTTTTGTGTTTATGTACTTTATGTAGTATATAAGAAGTACACAAATATTTGGCTAAATTATACATATTAAATATTAAACTTTCGCACGCGGCTTCGTCTGAGTGAATTTTTTAATTATTTTCCCTAAAAAAATGATCAAATTTCGGGATAAGAAGTATCATATGTGTTATTCCAGGTCATTATATGCCAAATTCCATTTTTATATTCTAATTCTCTGATCCCGATAAGTTGACAACTCAACGATCATAATTTATTTAAATAAATTTAAAACACATCATAATTTTTATTTACAATTAAATTTAAATATTATAAATGAATATAAATTAAAAAAACTGAGTTATAGAATTCTTGTAATTGGTGGTCACCCTAATTGGAAAGAGACGGAGGGGCAAAGAAAAATTTCAAGGTCATTTCTTGTCTTTTTGTATGTCATTTGAGAGAGTTTTTTTCAGTTTGTATGCAAGTACATACAATTCCATGACATGCATGACACAAACTAAATTTATGCCCAAAGCCACTCAACCTCCATGATTATAACTTCATGGTCAAAACCATGAAGCTCAAAACCTGCTCAAAACTGAATGCATAGCAGATGCACAGATAGCTAACTTCATGGATATGACAGTTGTGATATCCATGAAGTTAGCTAATTTTATGTCTTGTGATTTGTGATCACTTGTGACTGCTTTGACATTACTGGGTTTATGACCAGATTTGTCAACTGTGTTTGTCAAATGTCAAAATATTGCAACTTTTGGAAATTTACAATTTAAAATGCAAAGTATAATATGTTCTCAACTTCTGAAACGAGTATGGGAACCTCTGACAACGACGGTGAGGAACCATCCTTACCCGATGCAATTCGGGCAGCACCTCCGCAACCAGCCGCAAGTGCAGAGCACTGTCCTGCCTAACGGACTCACTGTGGCGTCTCAAGAGAGGGAATCCTTCAACGCCTGCATCGGCTTGTACTTCGACGCCGGCTCACGGAACGAGGCTCTCTTCGAGAACGGCATCGCCCATTTCTTCGAACACATCGCTTTCAAAAGCACGCAAAGCCGCGAAAAAACTGTTCTCGAAGAGGTCATGTCCACTTCAGGAGCTCGCTTCCGATGCTTCACAACCCGCGAAATGGCCGTCTACTATGTTGAATGCTTGTCTCCCGACGTGCCCAGCATTGTCGAGCTTCTTGCTGAATGCATCTTCACCAACAAACTTTGCCCCAAAGAAATAGAGAACCAGAAAAAGATTGTGTTCGCAGAAATGATAGAACACGAACAAAACTCGCAAGCGGTCCTGTTAGATTATCTACACAGCACCGCTTTCCAAGGCACTCCCCTATCCCAAACCGTCATGGGTCTTAGTACTAACCTGTACAATTTTAGTGCCTCGACTTTGAGTAATTACTTGAAGAAATGGTTCGATCCTACCAAGACTGTGTTCGCGGGGGTCGGCGGCGTGAAACACGAGCAGCTTGTGAGCCTGGCGAACTCATACCTCCGTCAGTTCGAGCCAAACAAGATCGATTATAAAGTAGGCTACAGGTTTACAGCATCCGATGTTCGTTTCAGGAATGACGACCTTCCCGTTGCAAACGTAGCTGTTGCCGTGGAAGCACCAAGCTATTGTGATACCCATGACAGTTTAGTTATGGATATAGCTGCGACCTTGTTAGGGGGATGGGACCGTTCGCAGTACGCCGGCAGGGATCATCCCCTGAACATTGCTCAAGCTGGTTCTCTTACCAAATCCTGCGACTCGTTTAAGGCGTTCTATCTGAAGTATAGCGATACGGGGTTGTGGGGTGTGATGTTCATGAGCCCGCCGTTAAAGCAGGAGGACATGTTGTATATTGTACAAAATGAATTTATGAAATTATGTACGTGCATCACAGAGCCGGAGGTCCAGCGAGCTAGACGCCAGTTAAAAACGAAGATACTGTCGACATTGGAGACTTGCCAGGGGACGTGTCACGATCTGGGCAAATCTTTTCTGTACCGGGACAAGTACGTAAAGCTGGACGCTTTGCTGGAGCAGATAGATGGTATCCACGACTTTGAAGTTAAGGCTGTGTGTGACAAGTTCATCTACGACAAGTGTCCGGTGGTAGCCGCCGTGGGCGCGTGCGAGGGGCTGCCGGAGTATAACAGGGTCAGGGGTGGGATGTACTGGCTGAGATTATAATTTTTTAAATTATTTATATGATGTCGTTTAGAAAGATATTTATTTCTGCATAGTTTTTTACATTGGACCCTGTCCAGTGTACATATTAGTGTTTGGCAAAACTTTTAGCTGTTTGGCATTGCAGCTCGGTTTTGTAAAACAGCTAAACATCGTACAGCTGAATTGCAGTGGGGGAGTGGAACGAAAGTGGATCCTTTTTGCCATAAAATACAAAGTACAAAAATGCAGACGAAGTCGTTTGTAAAAGGAAGTTTTTAAACCCTGACAACAAGAGGAGCGTATATATAGCTTTGACGTTAATGTCTTTCTATCGGTCTGGCTGTCTGTAGCATCGTAGATCTCGAAAGGATGACCGATTTCGATGCGGATTTTTTACGTGAAAGCTTGGTTCTTATGTTTGATAAAAATCGCTTCTTTCGTTGTTAAGGCGAGGTTTTCCAAATAAATAAGGTCCGTGCGACGACATCCCTGAAGACACCAGTTCAGAGTGACTGGGGAGTGAGGGGTTCCGTAGTTAAAAATGTCTCAAAAACTAATTTTGTATTAATTTTGTATGAATTTTCCTTTTCCGTGTACATTATATAAGTTGTTCGCCTGTAACTCTTTAATTTGTAAACCCTACTTAGCTTTGATAGTTTTCTTTTAAACTTCGTTCTGCCGTGATATTTTTTCAATAATAGCTACCTTCTTATACGTAAAGAGCTGCGCTATTGTCAGTGGAGCTCTTAGGAGGTTCAATATCATCCTGTATTCTCATTCAAACAAGAATTCTTATCTAAATCAATAGTGGATAAACTGTGTCACGGACCTAGACTTTTATACTGTAGAGACTGAACAGAAGAGGTATTTAGGTTTAAGGAGAAAGTGAACGTCGTGTCATAACAGCGTAAGTGAAACAGCTGGCAGACGAGAGACAAGAAATTTCATACTTTTTAGCTCTTAATAATGTACATCGTGGAAGAGATATAATGTAGGTACCCGTAATAAATCAAACAGCGGGCTATACTATATAACTACCTATAGTATAAAGCGCAATACACACCGAAGCCGCTGACACACCGACACAGCCCGGCGGGCTATGTCGAAAGAATCATGTCGGCAACCTGCGCCCGCGCGTATTGCCCGATGGCGGTTTGCGCATGCGCTCAGACTTGCCCGGCGATACTCGAGCTGTAGAGAAGTAAAAGTTAGTGACATCGAGCCGCCGACATACCGCCGACAAAGTTTTTCGACTTGCAATGGGTGAAGCCGCCAACCTAGCCCGCCGATAAATGTTGCCGACAGAATGTCAGCGGGTCGACAGCTTTGGTGTGTTCTTTCCTGGCTCAAAAATAATTTGGTATTCTACTGTATGAAAATAACACATCAAAAAGATTGTCACTTGTCATTGATCATATTGAAACATGAGATTGTAGATTTATTCATCATGATCGTATCACCCACAGGAAGTCTTCTGCTGGAGATAGGGCTGCCCCAAAGATTTCCAAAACGACTGATCGGAAGCGGCCTGTGTCCAGCGCCTTCCTGCAATCTTGCGCAGGTCGTCTGACTATCTAGCAGGTGGGTGTCCTACGCTACGCTTGCCGGTACGTGGGAGCCATTCGAGAACCTTTCTGCCCCATCGGCCATCGGTTTTTCGCGCTATGTGCCCCGCCCACTGCCACTTTAATGAGCTAATCCGCTTGGCTATGTCAGTGACCTTCGTACTTCTACAGCGCACGACACACTGAAGTTGCCGACTCGCCGATACAACCCGACGGCCTATGTCGAAAGAATCATGTCGGCAACCTGCGCCCGCGCGTATTGCCCGCCGACACGTTGGCGGCTTGTCTGCGACTTGCATATGCGTTCAGACTAGCCCGGCGACACTCGGAGCTGTAGGGAAGCAAAAATTCCTGATGTCGAGCCGCCGACATGCCGCCGACAAAGTTTACCGACTCGCAATGAGTGAAGCCGCCAACCTAGCCCGCCGATAAAAAGTTGCCGACATATGCCGGCGGGTCGGTGGCTTTGGTGTGTAGTGCGCTTACAAATTTCCTCATTTCTGATTCAGTCACGTAGAGAAACACCGATCATAGTCCTCTCCATAGCCCGTTGAGCGACCTTGAGTCTTCTTATGAGACCCATAGTAAGGGACCACGTTTCAGAGCCATAAGTCATCACTGCGCTCGCGCGTGTTGCCCGCCGACACGTTGGCGGCTTGTCGGCGGCTTGCATATGCGCGTGACTTGCCCGGGGACACTCGAGCTGTAGGGAAGTATGTCGAGCCGCCGACATGCCGCCGCCAAAGTTTTCCGACTCGCAATGAGTGAAGCCGAAAACCTAGCCCGCCGACAAAAAGTAGCGACATAACCGGCGGGTCGGCGGCTTTGGTGTGCAGTGCGCGTTAGTGAAAAACTTATCACATCTGTATCCCTAACGAGGCAGAGGAAAAGTTGTTCAGTATCACGGACTGATTTCACCCTTTAAATAGATTTAGCATATTTTGTTAGACCATATTCTATGATTTATGTTTTCCATTTTTCGATTGGCACATGGTACATTTTAAGCTTATTTCTTTACTCCTAAACCAGCACGCAAGTACGAAAAAGGATAAACTTAAACCATCTTATCATAAAATGCAGACTTAACTACGTTATTGGTGGGATAATGGTTTAAACCTAGTAACAAAGTTAGCCTGTGTTTTATAATAAGACGGATAATGTTTAACGCAGTAAAAAAATCTAGGTCTATTCTATTGTTAAAACATAGTGACAAAGTCTACGTTTCATAATAAGACGGATTGGCACGAAGGAAGGTCAGTGAAACGTTTATCTAATATTACTATCACTAACACGTCTTTTGACCCAAACGGGGCGCACAGTGCTTAGAGTTGCAAGACTCAAAGGTCATTTATACTGAAGGAAAGAACGCTAAGGGTTGGGCTACCTTTCAGCACCTTTCTATGCTGCCAACCTTTTCTGTCGCTCAGAACCGTCATTCGCTAGAGCGAGAGAGAGCGGCGGAACGCTTCAGTACAACACAACCGGTACTGAAGCGTAGAAAAGCTCTACAGATGTAGCCCAACCCTTACAGACAAAAACAAAACGTGTAAGAAAAATTTAATGTTACAAACACAACATAAACACCTACAAAATGTGAATACGAAACTAGAGCCTCAGCCAGTACATGCCCCCTCGGATGCGGTTGTATTCTGGCAGGCCTTCAGTGGGCCCCACTGCCGCCACCGCCGGGCACCGGTCGTACAGGTACTTATCGCAAACTGCTTTCAAGGCGCTGTGTTTTACAGACGACAGCAAATCGTACGATTCCTGTAGCGACTGCCTTTTACCGCGATACATGACCTGCAAACCAACGTCTAAACAGGAGTCGACACCCCCCTGCACGCTCCTCGCCAACTTCAGCTTTGCCTCGTTTATCCCACGCTTCACTTCATTGAAAGTCACAGTGGTGCACAACGCCATAAAACATCTTTGTATGTTATACACCATATTCTCCAAGTGCATCCTATCGCCTACAAAGTACACACCCCAGAGGCCGACATCTCTGTAAGGGATGTAGAAAGCTTCGTACCTTTCACACAAGCCAGTGTCTCCTGCTTGTGCCAGTAAGAGTGGATTACTCGGTCCTCGGCCTTGACTCCTATCCCAAGAGCCGATCATGCAAGCTGCTGTGAACATCGTCCAGTATTCAACTGTGTTAAACCCTGGAGCTTCAACCGCCAAAGCCACGTGGGTGAAAGGTAGAGAGTCGTCGCGAAAAAGGACTTCGGATCCAGTGAATCGACACGGCCCTTCGTCCGACTGTCCTGCTGGGTTACTCTCCAAAGAACCGAAGTGGGTCTCCACGTTATGAAGCATTTCTTCATGCTTGATTGGTCCAGAGCTTACCAAGGCTAGCTTGTAGGGCTGGTAGTGTTCTTTCATGATATTTTCACAGTATACAGAGTCAAACGCGTCCAAATTCTTCTTGGGCCCAATCACCCGCTGCGCCAAAGGCGTTCCTTGAAAAGCTGTCTGATGCAAGTAGTCAAATAGGACTTGTTTAGCGTCATTTTCGGCGTCTAACAATTCCAAACTAATGTTTTGTCTCTCCTTTTCTATTTCAGAGTCTGAGAATGATGGCAGACTGATTATTCTGCTGAAAATCTCGATAACGCTCGGGTAGCATTCGAGAAGGCACTTAGCTGAGAAGATCTGCAACTCTCTGCCTGTTGTGATGCTAAATTTCATGCCATTGGTAAGGAGCAACTTTTCTAATTGGGGTTTATCCATGCCTTTGAAACCCTTGTACACGAGATGTTCTATGAAATAGAAGATGCCATTATTACTGGTCTTTTCATACCTGGACCCTGCTTCGACGAACAGTGCTATATGTGCCATGGGTGACTTGGTTAGTTCGGTGGCGACCTTCATCCCGTTCGGCAAGGTGGTAAGTTTGGTGTTGCTTGGTATTTTGGCTGCTGGACATGTCGTCTGGTGCCTCACTAACGTTCTACCAGACTTAAGCAAGAAAGGTTTTAACTTGAACATATTTATCTAAAGCAATAAAACGTGAAAAATTTCCTCAAATGTTTTGACATTGCGTTTTGAACATGACGTATCTACCTACCACAAATAAGAGAGGTTGTGACGTAGCTACATAGTGTCATGCACATAGAGAAAATTGGTCATGCCACCGTGAAGATAGAGGATGCATGCAACAAATATAGTTTCATGAAAAAAGTGATAAAAAATACCATTGATAAAAAATACCGTAGATCTTACGTAAACAAATTCTAGTTGGAAAATTGTATTTTGCATAGACATGACAAAGACTGTCATGTCTATGCAAAATACTATTTTCTTAATTGTAACTTTAAGCCTCTAACTTAATGATTATAAGTCTATGGTGGGAATACTGCAACACTGACCTCCATATATACAAGTACGCTGGACCTATGATACCCTAAGAAATGACAGCTCTTTATTGTGCCCAGAGATATGGGACTAAAGCAATTGTGCCTATTTGAAGCGCCCCCAATGCGTGGGAATAGAACTAAATCTGACGTAACTAATTTGGAAATGTCTTTTATCGATGTCATTGTCCCTCTCTAACATTAGTTCCGTTCCCACCCACTTCTACTTTGCTTCTACGATCAGCGCCAAAATGGCGAAAATCAAATCGCCTCACTATGGCCCGGCTAATCATAGATCCAGCGTACTTGTATATATGGAGGTCAGTGGCTTAAAACGATGACATTATGGTACACACCGTTTTGCTTACGTTGAAACGGACGTGAACGTCGGAGTGAGGACTGAATGAGTCGGAGATCATTATCATCATCATTTTCAGCCGCATAACGTCCACTGCTGGACATCGGCCTCTCGTGCGGATCTAAAAGATATCGTGTCGGAAATAACCGAATCACTAATCGTGACGTCACGCGAAATTTTCAATGTATCTAATAGCTATTCTATTGCATGTCTGCAAGGCAGCTTAAGAAATCTGACATTTATGACCAGTATTTAAATATTTTTCATTTCAGCATATATAGAATATGCACGATTTTTTGAAGTGAAAACTTCTTTAGCGGCATTGTGCACTTTTTTTGGAATGGGTAAAAAATGTTAAACTCGCGTCAGGACACGTGACCTGATCGAAAATTCGTAAGGGCGCTTGCGCGAATGTTCGTGTGCTACAGCGTGCTACGCGCATCCATGGATGGTGACAGCTGATGGCTCGACCGTCTGTGTAGTGGCCATACTGCTGTGTATTTGAAAATGATTTTGTTGAAAATGAATTTGGTCATGCTTGTGACATTTGTGACAGACTGTGGTTCAGAAGAGATTTGAAATATTTTATACTGATAATTAAAGCAATTCGTGCAAAATTATTCCCTAACCATTCCAAAATATCAAAAATGCACAACGTTAATATTCAAGTTTTCACTTCTGCCGGCACTCCCAGAGTGCAACCCGTCGTTTTTTTTCTTCATATGCTTAATAAGTCCGCCATTTACATGTATATTGTAATGAAGTTAAATAAATAAATAAATAAATCAACCACAGTAAACAAATATGAAAGAATTTATAAAATATCAGCGTCGAACTTGTGATTCTTTAAAGTTTAAATTAGAAAGAGAAGTCCTATATGCACTGGTGACGTCTACGTCCATGTCATCTATACATTTGTCCACTCCATGCATTTGCCATAGAAAATAGCGTTTTATCGAGTGAGATTTTCGTAAAATCGTTATATCTCGTCCATTTTTCAACTAATTTTTATTCTGTTTTCACTATTAGTACTTACTTTACTTTTGAACATTTATGGATAAACTGTTATATAGCACATATATTTTAATGCATATTCCCTAGTGGACAGACATGAAAAGCAAAACGGTTGATATAATGTTGTCATCGAAAGCTCGCCGCACGCGCTACGTCACAAAGAAAGTAGCAATTTGCATAGTAAACGCCGAATTTAAATGCCATTGCACCAGCTCTGTCGCTTTCATTTCGTCCCAGTAATGTCCGTGGTTATGTCCTTGCTGCGAATGTTGAAGGACCAAAGATGACCACAAAGTAAACAGTGTCATTCATGGCGAATAACGCAGTAAAAGGAGTTTTTGGCGGGAAGTCAAGGGGTTCAGTTGGAGTTTGCTTTAAATTGTTTTGCAAATTGATTCTAGTGGACTTTATAATATGAAATTGGTGTAGTTTGGTGTTATAAATGCTCATTCTCATGGACAATATGTAAAATGTTTAAAGTGAACAATCATAGTGCGGCTGTAGTGATATTAATTTGCGGACTGCGGTGGGCGTCTGTAGGCGCCGTCCGCCAGTCAATCGGCTATGAAAACCAGTGGACTTGTATAGATTTGTCGCCAAAAGCTCCCTTAAAGCAATCAAAGGACCTATACCAACCTTTGATTGTATATATTTATATTTTTACTTCACATCGATTGTTCCCACGTTTTATTAACTTGAGCCTGGCTAAATACGCAACGGTGTCGAGCCATAATAAAAAAAAAAACGCAG
Organism: Acrobasis consociella; assembly: GCA_963555685.1. Classification (NCBI taxonomy): domain Eukaryota; kingdom Metazoa; phylum Arthropoda; class Insecta; order Lepidoptera; family Pyralidae; genus Acrobasis; species Acrobasis consociella. The sequence goes on along the minus strand of OY743104.1, from coordinate 1,513,562 downwards.
TAAAAAAGTTCTATATACTATGCGAATAAAGAGCAAAAGTGGCGCCCTCAGTTAAAATAAATTGTTAACTTTACATTTTAATTAACGTCAGGCTTTATTATTTTTTGAACCACTTGTGTTTTTCGTGTATGTAAGTGGCCAACACTGGTGTCAGATTTTTCAGGCTGTTTAAAGGCATCTGCTACAGCTTGACGACTTATATACAATGATGACAGCCGGGACCAACGGCTTATACGTGCCTTCCGAAGCACGACGAAGCTCGAGAAATTTTAATTCGTCGCTTTACTTGCGAAAGCGCTAGCAATACGCCACTCTTTGGAATAGTAAGTTAAAACACTTTTTGCCTTACGCGTTTTTAAGTAAGATTGATTACCAACGACATTTGAACGGTTATTTTTATTATTTATTGTATTTAAAATTAAACAATTTATTTCAAATGAGAGAATATGTTTGATGAAAATCGGTTCAGCCTTTAAAAAGTTATTAAGTTATCGCTTGAAAACCGGGATAGTTTGCCTGTCAAATAATAGATGGCGCTACGGATATTTGACGTTGGCGATACGGATTAATTCTACTATTTAGTTCCTTCGCCTATCACTAGATGGCGTTTACTTATCCTCAACTTATATCATTATATCAGCCACAAGGAGGTCCACTGCTGGACATAGGTTTACATATAAAACTATTTAAAGTGGAGTTTTTTTTATATGAGTTATTATATCCTTATAGATAAAACGTGATATTGTTTGTAGTGGGAGCAAGGTGATATGCTCGATCACCACAAAGAGAAGATCTTCTCACCAGGCATGGTAATAAGCCTGGGTAACCGCGGCTCCAACGGTATATTGTCGGTTGTATTTATTCAGGGAATCGGGCGAACTCTAAGATCGAAATGTAGAATACTGCTGGCGCCATCTCAAATGCTTTTTGAGAACTATATTGTCGCTGTTGTCGCTTCATTATTTGTGGTTGTATTTCCTCGCAGTAATCTATAATATAAAAATGAATCGCAAAATGTGTTGGTAAGCGCATAACTCAACAACGCCTGGACAAATTTGGCTAATTCTTTTTTTAAAATGTTCGTTGAAATACAAAGATGGTTTTTACGGCGAGAAAAATTTGAATAATTGCCGGAAAAACCCTAAAAACAGCCCATTTCTTTTTCCCATACAAACGTTATCTAACTAAATGCTCTATCACCAGGGTGACGGTTCTGTCCAGGAGAATTTTTTGCCCCGACTATAAAATATGTTGGATCAAAAAAATGACACATTACAAATCATTTTGACAGGCTATATTTGGCAGTACGAAGTCTGCCGGGTCAGATAGTAAATAAATATATAGGAACAAATCACACAGATTGATCTAGCCTCAAAGTAAGTTCGAGACTTGTGTTAAGGGATACTAACTCAACGATACTATATTTTATAACAATTACATATATAGATAAACATCCGAGACCCAGGACAATTTGAAAAAGGGTATTTTCCAACTTGCCCTGACCGGGGATCGAACCCGGAACCTCTGGGTGGCGTACTAGCAAGGTGACTACGCCACAGAGGTCGTCAGTGGCCTAAAGGACACACTGAGATACAAATACCACACCCCGATTTATGCGTTAGGGGTAAAATATCTACCCCGTATCGTCCCGTGTGGACGATACGACGGTCCACTTGGCATCACTCTTTCCGAATACGCTATTTTCCAACAAGTCAAATCAGATACTTTTTTCTGAACGTCAAAACAAACAGTTTCTATGGGATTCTGTATGAAATACAGGCAGATGACGTCATAGTTTTTTGAAGTCAAATAGCGCTCTTATTATCAGTTTTTCTGCAATAATAAATTAAAAATCACATTAAAATAGATATGTCCAGAGACAAGTGACATTATTTTGCGACGTTTTATATTGTTATTAGTACAAGATAATTTATTTTTGACTTAGGAAAGTACCCAATTCTCTGGACCGTAGACTTGCTTTGTTCTCGACCCTAGCAGGAATGAAACAGGGGTGCAGTAGGTATGTATGTATATCACACTAGTATTATGAAGTTGAAAGTTTGTATGTGTGTGTTTGTTTCTTCTTCACGCGCAAACGGCTGGAGCAATTTGGATAAAATTTGATATGTAAGAAGCTGACACCCTGGATTAACACATAGGCTACTTTAATCGCGGGTAACACCGCGAGGCGCAACTAGTTATAGGATATATCTCAGTGCAAAAAATGCGAGCAGCTCGGTGGTTCGGCGGGAAAACGGAAGAACGCATTACTTTCGCGAGTTCAGCGACACCAGGCGTGGTCCGCACGTGGATGGGTGACAGTGGCATATTTATCGAGCTTATCCGTGATAAGGGAGGCAATTAAAGCCGTTGGTTACGGTTGTCATTCTATGGCAGTAGTCAAGCTATGTCAGATGCCTTAAGGCAGCTAGAAAAATCTCATAAGTGTTGGCAACTAATGCGCTGTTAATGACTCATGTAATATATTCGCTGTATTTGTACTGTACACAGTATATGTCATTAAATAAATATAGCAAGAGTAACAGAAAGCTTTCCATTAAAATGTGCACAGTAAACCCCTAAAGTAAGGTCATTAAAAAAAATAACCGGCCAAGTACGAGTCCGATTCGCGCTCGAAGGTTTCCGTACCACTATCAATAAAAAAAAACGACGGGTTGCACTCTGGGAGTGCCGGCAGAAGTGAAAACACAGCAGTATGGCCACTACACAGACGGTCGAGCCATCAGCTGTCACCATCCATGGATGCACGTAGCACGCTGTAACATAAACACACACGAACATTCGCGCAAGCGCCCTGCGCCGCCTAAACGAAACAGCAGGCGCAGGCATACATTTTCGCCGCGCCGTAGAAAGAGAGGGGGATACTCCCTCTCCTACGCCGCGCCAGCTGTCTACTCTCCATCCGTCTTACGAACTTCGATCAGGTCACGTGTCCTGACGCGAGTTTAACATTTTTTACCCATTCCAAAAAAAGTGCACAACGCCGCTAAAGAAGTTTTCACTTCAAAAATCACGTTTCTTAAATATTTATTTATTACTTATTTGTTGTTATGGCTGCAACAAGAAACACATCATCTGTGAAAATTTCAACTGTCTCGCTATCACGGTTTAAGAGATACAGCCTGAACGAATGAATGAAATGAATGAAAACCTTTTCATCGCACTAATAAAAAAATTACACTACTAAAAAGGGTAAGATCTTATACATATCCCTTACATTTCTTACATTTATTTGTTATAAAATAATAGTATTATTAAGTTAGTATCCCATAACACAAGTCTCCAACTTACTTTGGGGCTAGCTCAATTAGGTAGTGTATTTTGTCCCTATATATTTATCGCTAATGGTGAAAGACAGAAGGACAGACAGTATTAGAAATTGGGACCCGTTTTTACCCTTTGGGTGCGGAATCCTAAAAGAATCCTGCATATTTCACCCACATCCTCGTTCGCTATGCTAAATCGTTGTCATCTTTCTCGCTAACAAAGAGATCGTCGAGCGCTAGAATGTGACATCATTTTATAAAGTCGCGATTCACGCAGGCATCGTCCACATTCCCCTGCTCAGTGTCGATAGGAGCTTAGAAAACATTAGAGTTAGCGCCGCGTCAGACTGGAATGGCAGCGGCCGGCAACGCACTTTCATTGTCAAACCATACCCAACTTATTTTCTATTTAAGATAATTTTTCAAAACGAAAACCGACTTTACTCCCATACCACACCGATTTTGATAAAATTTCTACGGGACCATCTGTCGAATATCAAACAACAAAAATAATTTTCCGAATCCGTCTAGGCTTTTTCGAATAATCAGTGAAAACATACATAAAAAAGATTTGATAACATTCACCTTTTTGGAAGTCGGTTAGAAAGCAAAGCTTGTGAAAAACAAAAAGCCCGCGTTTCAAGCAAAGAGCAAAAGAAAATTTTATCTTCAAGTCACTATACGTGTTTCGAGTCACAAGGTACACTGAATTTTTGAAATCATCGCGTATAAGGATTTTTATGTTGTTATTTTACGAAGAGAATATAGAAAAATTATCAAAGGCATTTAAAAAAACATTACATATACAAAAAATCCAGCATAACCGGCCATTTATGCGAGCTTATATTGAATCTTGTATGTTGTTTGGGTCAAATCTTGCAAACCAATTGAGCTGAAATTTTGCATAAGTGGGATGAAAATGCAGTAATTATGTCAAATCTGATTTGACGATGGAGCCGGAAGGTGACCATAACTCTTTAGGAAAATGACGCAATCGCGTCAATTGGGCTTGCTTTTTGCATTTGTTTTTAAACACAAGTACTCAAGCCTTACAATAAAATTTTGTACGAACATTTTTTTTTTTTATATTGAAACTTATTAAGTATGAGATTCGTGTGTGTTTTAGCTCCTTGTCACGAGCGACGCGCATTCCACTGTGTAAATAAAAGGTTAAGGAGGGCAATACCATTAGGGCGGACGCGCTTAGAGCAGAAGTCCTATTTTTGAAACGAGGAGTCATCTAAACGAATATTTTTCTATACAAAAAAAAACGTTCGTTTAGAGACCCCGCATTTGAAAAATGCCACCACAGAGCGGACCGTTATCATCCGCTGTTTGTCGTTTCGTAGATAAACAAATTAATTAATTAATGATTATGTAGGTAATCGAATTACCTATTCAGGCGCATTCCGCAGTTTGAGAATAAAGCTAGGTCGCCCCTCAAACGCAGCTTATGTTCGAAACTATGGACAGATATTTAAATTTCAATAATAAATTACGCTCAGCCCAGTGCAACATAATTTAGGCTTTGTTTCTCTGAAATCGGACTTGCGCACAACGGGTTTCATACCGTAATCTATTAAAAAATCACGTTTGTTGCATGGAAGCCCCTCTTAAATATTTATTTTATTATGTATTTAGTATTTTTATTATAGTGGCAATAGAAATGCATCATCTGTGAAAATTTCAACTATCTAGCTATCACAGTTATTGAGGCACAGCCTGGTGACAGACAGACGGACAGCGTCTTAGTAACAGGTTTTTACCCTTTTGGTACGGAACCCTAAAAAACCTAGAATATAGCAGCGGTAGTAAGAACAAATACTTATTAATATTATTTTCCAAAACTAAAAACTGACTTCACCCTAAACTACACAACCAATTTTGATAAAATTTCTATGAGACCACCTTTTTCTTCTTCTTCTTATATTTAAGAGCTAGGCTCTTGTCGGTGGAGTGCTTTCCATGTCTCTCTTCCTTCCGCTAAGTTCTTAACCTCTTTATATGTTTTCACTTTTAATTTTTCTTTTATTTGGTCTATAAATTTTCTTCTGGGTGTTCCTACTCTTCTCTTTCCAGCTTCATTTCTAATTTAAGCTCCTCAAATTTGCCGGGATCCAGCAATGTCTTCACCACCAATGGGACCACCTTACAAGTCATCATATCAGCCACCAAAAGTTCTCTGCTGGACATAGGCCTACCTTACAAGTATCCCTACCCTTACCCTAATCGGTAAACACGCACGTACATAAATCGCACAGAATTGGGTACTTTCCTAAGTCAAAAATAATTTATTTTGTACTAATAACAATATAAAACGTCGCAAAAAATGTCACTTGTCTTTGAACATATCCATTTTAATGTGATTTTTAATTTATTATTGCATAAAAACTGATAATAAGAGCGCTATTTGACTTCATAAAACTATGACGTCATCTGTCTGTATTTCATACAAAATCCCATAGAAACTGTTTGTTTTGACGTTCAGAAAAAAGTATCTGATTTGACTTGTTGGAAAATAGCGTATTGTTAAATAAATAAATAAATATATATGGACAAATCGCACATATTAAGCTAGCCCCAAAGAAAGTTCGAGACTTGTATTATGGGATACTAACTCAACGATATTTTATAACAAATACATACATAGATAAACATCCCAGATCCAGGATAATTTAAAAAGGTCATTTTCCACCTTGCCCTGACCGGGGATCGAACCCGGAACCTCTGGGTAGCGGACTAGCATGGTGACCATTACGCCACGGAGGTCGTCAATATCGTTTTCCATACCATGCGGACGTTTTAACCTCCTCCTTTTGAAAGTCGGATGAAAATCAAAGCTAAAACGTCCACATGGCATGGAAAACAAGATGGCGCTATTCTAGCCCGGAAGACAGCGCTGATAGTCCGCAAACTTGGTTATCTTGGCTATCCATTCACTTTGTAGGTGAAACTGCCGATTAGTTACAATTGATTGCTTTCAGACACAGTTACGTCAGTGGCTTGCGGTTGCTGCGATCGAGCTTACCAGACGATTATACAAGTCTGGATGCAATATACAGTGAGGTGATTGGTCGTCAGGAATACGTACGTATGATGATCGACTCGTTTATAAGACTCGAGTCCTCTGAGTTCTCTTACTTAGGACTCAGAGTTGTTTACAGGGCTCAACTCTTTTAAAGGAAATCGTCTCTTTCTTGCGCCTGCTGCGTCTTTTTACCCGACTGCGAAGAGGAAGAGTTATGTTTTTTTGAGTGTGTTTAATAATTATGATTTTTCATTTATAGAACTAATCTATTAATGTGGAATAAAATATGACTGATATAATTATGAATAAAACTACAGCTAAACTAAATATAAAACTTAAAAATATAATCAAATAATATAAAAAATGGACCCTAAATCACTGCGTTCGTGGGGTAGGGTGCCCAAGAGGCTGGCCGCATTCCCCCGTTGAATGGCCAGGCTCAACTTTTGGCCAAAATGCGCGCTAACTCTTGGATCTCCTGAGGCGTCGATGAGGCGTGCGGAAATCTCCTTGAACAGCTGACGGGCTTCCGCACCCCAAGGCCCCAAGGTCTCCACGGCAAAAGGCGTAAATATATACGGCTCTCCCAAAGCCGCATATATGACTGATTGCAATAGTAGTTAAAATAATGTTTGCTTTCATAAGTTGGTAATAACTAAAATTCATCTGAAATCTTTTTAATAGGCAAAAAATATACCTGAAAAGAAATATGTAATTGAAAACAGCAAGAAAATTGGTTTATTAATAAAGTGACGTAAAAAGCGCTGTACGTGCATCATTTTTCTGTAATTGGACAGTTTCCCTTTCTATCAGATTTTAAAAGCTTTTATTTTACTAAGTTTTGGGCAGATCGTCTAGTTTTCGGTTTCAGATTATGTTGTATATGTTACTCATTGATATGAATTAAAAAAAAATGTATATACCGTATAGTTTCAGTAATTTTGTTACTCCTTTGTACTTGTATAGTTATTCAGAATATATAGGCAGTCATTACGAGTCCCTCCCGGCTTCCCTCCAGGTGGTCGCAATTCCAACTCTCGGAAATTATAAACGAGGAACAGAGTAATTTATCTCGAGGGATTTGCTTCAAATGCAATCCTTCTGCGTAATGAATAAAGGAATAAATGTGCACCGGTGGGGAAGGGCGTTAAAACGAATAAATATAGATCGATAAGGATAAATTACTCTGATTGAGCGCGCCCCTACTAAGTGTTTTTAACTCCTGACACAAAAAAGGAGTGTTAAAATCGGCATCATCATCGTCTTCTTCTTATATTTAAGAGCTGGGCTCTTGTCGGTGGAGTGCTTTCCATGTCTCTCTTCCTTCCGCTAAGTTCTTAACCTCTTTATTTTATACTTTTCTCCATTTTGACTCCATTTTAGGGATTGTATTTGATTCGACAAAAACCCTTCCAAACGCCGCATCTTCGGCCTTCTGCCAATACTGTCACTACTGCTGCCTAGTGACAGAGGAATGCCTATTTACTGGCGGCATTGAATCGCCATGACACAGAGCCGTCATTGGACCTAAGTCATATCATCATCGTCATGAGGTCTTTTTGTCTCAACTGCAGGAGTACGATCCTGTCTGTACTGCCAGAGCCATCTTGACCAGAGCAGCCAGAGGACTTGGCCTACATTCGCCACGCTGGCCAGGCGGTTTGGAGAGGTCTCATTGATGTTTATCAGCTTTTTTTAGCTTGTTTTTCCTAAGTCGCCTTCAGACAGTCGGTTTTTTTTAAATTTGCCTAGCAAATAAACTTGTTTATTAATAATGATTGTTTAAACTCCCTTTTTTCATAAAGTCATCATCATTTAGTTCTTCTCTTTAATAAATGTTAGTATAAGTAGATGTATATGCGTGTATTGATTTTTGTGTTGTGTTGACTGGGAGATAATGCTCTTACCAATAAGTCCGCCATTTGTTAAAAGTATATTTGTACTTTATTTTATACCAGCTGCTTATCTTCCCGCGCAGATCATAGACGAGAGTCTGGGTGGTGAGGGTTCGTAATGCAGGAGGCTGGTTGAAGAAGTCTTGATGTGTAATAAACTTTTTGTTTATTTAAATTAGAAAAACATAGGTACAACAAGTATGTATGTTGACGACCTCCGTGGCGTAGTGGTCACCATGCTAGTCCGCCACCCAGAGGTCCCGGGCTCGATCCCCGGTCAGGGCAAGTTAGAAAATGGCCTTTTTCAAATTGTCCTGGGTCTTGGATGTATATCTATAATATGTATTTGTTATAAAATATAGTATCGTTGAGTAGTATCCCATAACACAAGATTCGAACTTACTTTGGGGTAGCTCAATCAGTGTAATTTGTCCCTATATATTTATTTATATATTTTATTACATGTATGCGCACACGTCGATTGTCCCACAGCGGTTCACCCGCCAGCTGATTTGTGCGTCAACACTGGGCGAAAATGTGAATTATTTTTATAGGCGATGCGGCTAGCAACAAATCTCTATTTAATTCCTTTTTCCACATTCTCGTCCACCATCACGTTAAAAGTGGCCTTTGAGTCTTGTGGCCCTGGGCCCTTTCTGCTTAGAGCCGCAAGACCCAAAGTGCTCTTTGAAACAATAAAGTTTGATGAAATAAATTACCTTAACGATCTGCTCGCACAGAAAACATTTTTCTATTCTTTCAGACCTGCATCAGAAATATGTAATAACATTCGCAAATTAATTTCATTATTTCGAGTCAGTGGCGCTAAAACTTCGTTAATTTTCAACGTTTCAACCTAATCAAATCAACCTTCCATTTGGCAATTTATTGTGTCGCCATAGACCACTTATCTTTGATAGAGGTCTCATTACAACTTATAATATATTAATACTACAGCCGTATAATTTTCGGTAGAGTAGAATGGGGCCACTCCAAGTCCTCCAGTGGATGTCATAGAAGGCAACTTAGGAAATACAAGCTAAACAAAGCTTATACACATCAATGAGCAATGAGACCTCTCCAACTCACCTAGACAACGAGGAGAGTGTAGGCAAGTCCTCTGGCTGCTCTGGCCAAGTATGGCTCTGGTAGTACAGAGAGGGTCGTGCTCCTGCAGTGGAGACAAAGACCTGATGATGATGATTTATACTAGTACGGGTTCTTAACGTGAAATACGGTCCCTTCCGGAAAAAAGGATGAAAATTAGCATGCAAGAAGCTTTCGTATAGCTAAGTATGTGCTTCACTGACAATATGGAAAAAAGTGTAAAGATATTCGCTCCCCCTTCCATCATCCTTTCATCTCCCTCTTTATGATTTTCTTCATTGTCTACAAGAACTACTATGTTGATAGCAGTATTATAAAAAGTATTGAACTTACGACTATAAATTAAGTATCATTTAATAGCCAATTTTTGACGATGATTTGATTTTTGAAAGGTAAACTCCTTAGTCCTACAGTTTTTGCAGAAAATTAAGAAAACCAGAAGGAGGGAGATCATAGTGAGCGGGAGGGGGGTAAAAAGATCTTGACACGTGTTTCCATATCGTCAGTGAAGGACATATCTGATAGCTACATGCATGCAAAGATTCATCCTTTCTTTCAGATGGGACCATAAAATTGGTTAGTAATGGATCCGTACTACACTACAGTCTGAACATTGTACCTACCATTAAGTTAGAGGGTAAACCTCTTGTAGCGGGAGCGAGGTGATATGCTCGACCGCCACAAAGGGAAGATCTTCCCGCCGGGCATGGTGTTACGCCTGGGGAACGGTGTCTAGTCGGAGGTTGTATATATAGTCAGTTGCAACCAGAACTCTGAGATCGAGATGTAGATTCTGCTGGCGCCATCTCGTATGATTCTTGTGAACTAGGTATTGCTGCGTTCATTTGTTGCTTGTGGTGTTTAGTTCCTCGTAGTGGCGTAGAGGTCGCCACACTCTAATTCCATTGTACCTACCACTGACCTATGGAGGTCAGTGGTAACCATGTGGTACCTACGCATTATCTGACACAACTTGACAACTGCTGTACAGTAAGACAGACAGCGTCAGTCGGATATATACGGTGTCGATTTTACTTACGCACAGTATTTTTTACCACGTTTTTACCCGAAAATTGGATTCCCGTCACAGCTGTGACTGGCACATCCAATGTCGACAATTGGAGTGGCAGTTTAATGTGAACTGTAAATAATGCTTTTTATTTACTGGATTTTTTAGGGTTCCGTAGTGAACATGGAACCCTTATAGTTTCGACATGTCTGTCTGTTTATCCGTCCGCTGTTTTTCTCATAGACTATACTCACTAGAAAGCTGTAATTGGGTATTTTCCTGGGTCAAAAATAAATTATTTTGTACTCATCTATATATCTATATCTATTAAAACAGTAAAAATAATTTGTCTGTACATTTAGTTTTTTTGACAAAAATGGATAGAGGGAGACCTAAAAAGAATAATACAAAGCAAAAAAGGTTTTACTTGTTTTTTCACTTCTTTATTGCTAACCCAAAATATTCAATCAAAGGTTGGTGTAGGTAATTTTTATTGCTTTAATGGAGCTTCTGGCGATAAATCTAAACGAGTCCACTGGTTGGTTTTCATAGCCGGTTGAGAGGTGGATGGCTCCTAAAGACCACAGTCCACAAAAAAATTAAATATCACTACAGCCGCACTTTGACTGTCCACTTTAAACATTTCGCATATTGTCCATGAGCATGAGCATTTATAACACAAAACTACATATTTTCTTTATTATTATTTTTGTTTGCTGTACTAAAGATTGCTTTCTCAGCATCACCTGTTGGTTGACTGGTAAAAAAGGCCTCAGACTTTAAGTCCGCCATTTACGTGTATTTTAAGAAAGTTAAATAAATATTTAAATACAAATTGCACTTAATCAATTTGCAAAACGATTTGAACCACTTGACTTCCCGCTAAAAACTATTATTAGCTTCAAGTCAGGATTACCACCACAGCTTATTGTGAAAATCGCTTGCATCGTCTATAGAGTTTGTCGTCTATGATCGAATCCTCATTAGTACTTTGATTGTGTTACTTCTCGGAGCGGACGTAAGTGTGTTATCGAATTAATAGGGGTTCCGGCGAGCGCCGATTTCAATTTTCATGTCATTAAAGTAGATTTAAATAGAACAACTCTCAACGGGTTATGGAGATATGTTTCTCTACGCGATTGAATAAAAAATGAGGAGATTCGTAGAAGAACAAAAGTTACTGACATAGCAAAGCAGATTAAAGTGGCAGGGAGTGGGGCACTAGCGCGAAAAACCGATGGCCGATAGGGCGATAAGGTTCTCGAATGGCGGCCACGTACCGGCAAGCGCAGTAGGACACCCACCTGCTAGATGGTCAGACGGCCTGTGCAAAGTTGTAGGAAGGCGCTGGATGCAGGCCGCTTCCGATCGGTCGTTTTGGAAATCCTTGGGGGAGGCCTTTGTCCAGCTGTGGACTTCCTGTGGCTGATATGATGATGATAATGAAACAGAATACGTAAAATTATTCGCGCAGTAGTGTTCTCAAAGCGAAAACAGTCCCAAACGGTCGCGCGACACATGTCAATCTGTCAATTAATAACCGGTTAAGTGGGTGTTGGGCCACGCATAGTGAAGGGTTCGGTAGTTGCGAATGCCGACTTTGAGTACACGCAACTAAAAAAGTCTAAAAACTAAATTTGAATATTCTATTGACGACCTCCGTGGCGTAGTGGTCACCATGCTAGTCCGCCACCCAGAGGTCCCGGGTTCGATTCCCGGTCAGGGCAAGTTGGAAAATGGCCTTTTTCAAATTGTCCTGGGTCTTGGATGTTTATCTATATATGTATTTGTTATAAAATATAGTATCGTTGAGTTAGTATCCCATAACACAAGTCTCGAACTTACTTTGGGGCTAACTCAATCAGTGTAATTTGTCCCTATATATTTATTATTTATTTATTATTATTATTGAAATTAAATGAAATTTCCCTTTTCTCTGATAAGAAAATAATGACGAAAATTAATTCCGCCTGACCTTTGATTAAAAATCGTGACATTTCAATCGAAAAATCAAAAAATCCGAAAAGTAGCAGATCGTGGCATCAGCTACGATTTTTAACTAAAGGTGACGTAAAACATCCTCACTCTGAAACTTCGAAGCGTGTACTTTTGTGAGTTTTTACCACTCTGCTAAAAAAATATGGGTCCCTGTATTTATGTATAATCTAGTTGACGGTCTAAAAAATATGTTTATACAGTCCACCACTAATAGAGTGGTGGACTGTATAAAAAAATATTCTATCAAATAAAAACTAAACTGCCTCCGTGGTGTAATGGTTGAAGCGTTTGGCTCATACCCGGAGGTTAGTTGGGTTTAACTTGTTTTTTCACTTCTTTATTGCTAACCCTAACTATTCAATTAAAGGTTGGTTTAACTGCCTCCGTGGTGTAGTGGTTAGAGCGTTCGGCTCATACCCGGAGGTCGCGGGTTCGATTCCCAGCGGGGGCAACGACTTTGTTGTTGTCCTAGTTTGGTTAGGACATTGCAGGCTGATCACCTGATTGTCTGATAAGTAAGATGATCCGTGCTTCGGAGAGCACGTTAAGCCGTCGGTCCCGGTCACTGTCTTTGACATTAGTCGTTACCTAAAACCATGTCAGAGGCCTTTAAGGCGGTTTAAAAACTCTGACACTAGTGTTAGTCACTAACACACACGATAAGAAGAAGATCAAATAAAAATATTATATCCTTTTGGACTTCGCTTGTTTTTCCAGCCTTGGATATACATTTGCCTGTACCCTCTGATCTGATTGCTCGTAATCGCCATCTAGTAATGAGTAGCCAACCGCCGACGTGCCAGTTTCAATCGGCAGTGCCAGGGGACTGAAAAACGTTAAAACCATTGCAGAGACAATTAATAATGGATGAGATTGCCCATTCAGTGGTCAAAGCCCAATTCGAATGTGTTTTGAGAGATATATGTAGGCTTTGTTTGATTATTTTTCGTGTCTAAGCTTTACATATTTTAAAAAAATCTTTCCTTTCTGGTTTTAGACGTTAGGTCAGCGGCGGCCATTAACACAAACATTTTTAATTTTTTAAATCAAATGTTATTCGGGGTTTCGTTTGACCAAAGGGAACTCAATTACTTCGCCCGACAAACAGCATTGCTATCCAGCGTGGCAATGCTACTTGCCTTTTGGGCATTCTACCGCAGGAAAATAATCTGCACGATGTTTATTATTATGTAGTTTTTCCCCCCCTAAATATATATTTAATTCTGTTTTTAGTATTTGTTGTAACAGAAATACATCATCTGTGAAAATGTCAACTTTCTAGCTATAACGGTTCATGAGATGACGGACGGACAGACGGACAGACAGTGGAGTCCTAGTAATAGGGTCCCGTTTTTACCGTTTGGGTACGGAACCTTAAAAGTGGCACTTTTTAGTCAGTTGCTGATTATCGGCGATAATAAGCGACTTTCGCCGACGTTTTGACAGATTGTGATAGATTGACATGTGTCACAAACTTGCGAACTCGAAAATTCCGCCTACAAATTATAGGTACAGAATATACTTTACGAAATCCCGCTGAGCTACCGAGCTCCTTTATAAAACAAACATCGTTTTACTTTACTGATACTTTTAGAGAGATAGCACTTTTTTCTACAAAAACTTTGAAAGCTAAGCAAGAACTGTATAAGTTTCACAATTGATGACGTCAAGGTCGAAGCTCGGAGCTCATGAATATGTAAGGGTCGTTGAACCGGAGCTTTTCCGAAGCTCCCAATTTATCTTTATTTCCTAACTAACAAATTCGCTCATTTTGACGACCGGCGCATGAGAAATGTGTCTTGGAAACTTCAAGAATAGTCTCTGCCTACTCCTGTGGGAAACAGGCGTGATAATACGTGTCTACACGGTGATTTTTCATTGGTTTTGAAGCCGAAGGCCACTTCATAGGCATCGTTAGTAAGACCTAATTGGCTAGGCAAAATAAAAATTCTGAAACAAAAAATGTTGTCTTAAACTCGAAAGTAAAATTGTGAGATCAATTAGTAGTACCGCCGCCATACACCGCCCGCCGGCCGGGGTCATCGACATTACGCAGCCGGCGGCCGGCGTATAACTACTTGGTCTCGATAGAAAATCATTTACGCAACTTTTATATCTTATGACATACAGAAATTTGGATTACATATATGGATAGAAGAATTTATTTACTATACGACATTTTTTTTTCCAAAACCAATAAAAAGTCAGCGTGTATATTCCTAAAAAAACCATACTTACCTCCGCAAATTCGCTGTATGGTTTTCGGCAGAGTAGAACTGGACCACTCCAAGTCCTCCCGTGGAATTCGTAGAAGGCGACTAAGGAAATACAGGCTAACAAATCTTATGAAATGAAAATGAAAATCTTTATTTAGGAACAGGAAATTCTTGATACAGTTAACATTGGCTAACGATGACACTTCCAGTAGTTAAATATAACTGTGCCGCAGATGTCAACGCCCACCTCCGAAATAAGGTTACAATTTCTCCTAATTCTTAAAATAGACTATAGGTACGTACTTAGAACTCCATAATTACATGCATTAGATGCAAAAAATTAAATCTACTTAGTAAATTTCACCACAATATTTTTTCAAAATTACATGCATTAGATACAAAGAGTTTAAATCTAGTTATATAATAAGTAATATAATATTTTAATTTTTTAAGCTATTGCATAGCTTCTATCGCGGGCCTTGAGCGCGGGGACCGAATCCGAAAATTCCGTAACGAAAAAACCTCACGCTCTCCACTCCGCCTACCATGTAGGTTGCCGCTTCGTCTCCGTCGTCCGTTTGCGACGTTGCCGTCCTTCTTTGTTTGCAATAGCTTTACCGCGGCAGTCCCCGAGTGCCACACGTCTTTTTTTTGTTATAATATTTTTATTTTTATTAAGTTTATAAACATCAATGAGATCTCTTTGACCCGTTTGGCCAGCGTGGAGAGTGTAGACCAAACCCTCTGTATTTATACTCTGGCCAAGTATGGCTCTGGTAGTACAGAGAGGGTCGGGCTCCTGCAGTGGAGACAAAAAGACTTGATGATGATGATGACCTCTCAAAACATATGACCAGTTTTATTTAAGTACAGAACATCAATACATACATCAACATACATCAATTCATATACAACGTGGAAGGGCCATACCCATAATAAATCGAACCACGGGCTATATTAGATCACTATAGCATAATTAAATTAGAATTCATTATCATTTTTGACCGAGCGAGCGAAGCAAGCGAAGCGTCTCAGTTTCGAGATTAGCCGAAAATTCTTTTGTCCGTCTGTCTGTCTGTCTGTCTGGCTGTTCTCGCCTACAGGTCGCATTTCTTAACCGATTCTCATAAAATTTTGTAAGCAGGCTCAGCAACTAAATAGAATTTTTTTGTCGAGCCAGTTTTTCGAAATTTTTCAAAATGGCGGAAATATGGGGGTTTAAAATTTAAAACTGTCATATATCCGCCATTTCAAAATATTTTCAAAAATGTCTTTAGACTTTTTTGTTGCCATTATAAAAACGCATTTTTTTTAATTGAACAACTTTTTTGTCTGGACAACTTTTCTTATACGTTATACTTGAACAGGTTTATTTAGGGTGACTCGCGAGGTCTAGCTGACTGAGCCGTGACAGATATACAATACAAAATCTTCTTACAAAATATTGAATTCAGTCCAGGTTACTGAACAACTTTCTTAAAAATACTTACATGTCTCCCGTGGGAATTAAACCGACTTCCGAGTTACAAGGCCAATGTCTTGACCACTATTTTTAAGAAAAGAAGAAAATTGACAAATATTTGTTGCGTGCATTCAATAATAGTTTACAAAAAGCAATAACTAGATGTCCAACAAAAAAGTTAAAACTCTTAGAACTCGCTATGGTTATTTTTTCATAAGTTTACAAGATTTAGGTACTTGATTTTTTATAGAATCGTATGACTTTTTGTTGTCTTGCTTGTTTAAAGTTTTGTTTAATTTGTTTAGTCGGTTAATTGTGTTCAATTGTCGTGTATTGGATTGCTTGCTTGGAGGTCCTGGGTTCGATCCCCAGCCAGGGAAAGTTGAAAAATGGCCTTTTTCAATTTTTCCTGAGTCTTGGATGTTTATCTATATATGTATTTGTTATAAAATATAGTATCGTTGAGTTAGTATCCTATAACACAAGTCTCGAACTTACCTTAGGGCTAGCTCAATCAGTGTAATTTGTCCCTATATATTTATTTATTTATTTATTTGCTTGGTAGTAGAAGATATAATCGCGAGGTCTAAGTTCGTGGCGAACTACTAGTATTATTTAAGAATTAAAAAAAAAAAACTACATTTCCATATTTAAGTGTGCAGCCGCTCGGGCAATTTGTATGAGAATGTCGGATCCCCTTTTTGTTTTTTGACTTTAATTTTATTATCATTATACTATAGTGATGTGATACTATGTGGTTTGATTTATTACGGGTATATCCCTTCCAGGTTGTATAATAAACGGTACAGCAGCCTCGGTGAGCGAGTTTAACTCGCACTTGCCCGGGTTTTGTTTAGCGTTTTCATTTGAAAAGTTGCGACACAGTTTGTTGCCCCCCTCCCCCCCCCCTCAGCCAGGTGCCGAGCTAAGCGGTTTAGCTATAATTGATTTGCATGCCAGTGGGATTGATTCTCGTGACACGGACTCTCCGGTAATTTCCGCCCGCCATGTTGGAATATCTCTTCCCATTTCCGGTTTCTGAGAGGTTGTGCATGTCACTGCATTCTGATCTGTTAATTTTTTTAGGGTCGTAAGAAGCGACGGTAACGGCGGTAAAAGTAACAAGGTACCCAAGAGAGAGGGAAATTTGGTATCTATCGATTTATTTGGTGACTCAAAATGCGTTCAAACAGAGGATGGAAATTTTCAAAAATCGTTTAAATAGTGTACGTACAATATAATTACGTACATTGCTACTACAATTCGTAGCTGGCAACAGTAATCTTGGACATTGCTACGACAATTTGTAGCTAGCTACAACAATTTTGTACATTGCTACGACAATTTGTAGCTAGCTACAACAATCTTGTACATTGCTACGACAATTTGTAGCTAGCTACAACAATTTTGTACATTGCTACGACAATTTGTAGCTAGCTACAACAATTTTGTACATTGCTACGACAATTTGTAGCTAGCTACAACAATCTTGTACATTGCTACAACAATTTGTAGCTAGCTACAATAATTTTGTACATTGCTACGACAATCTGTAGGTAGCTACAACAATCTTGTACATTGCTACGACAATTTGTAGCTAGCTACAACAATTTTGTACATTGCTACGACAATTTGTAGCTAGCTACAACAATCTTGTACATGGCTACGACAATTTGTAGCTGGCTACAACAATCTTGTACATTGCTACGTCATTTTGTAGCTGGCTACAATACTTTTGTACATTGCTACGACAATTTGTAGCTGGCTACAACAATCTTGTACATTGCTACGACAATAAGTAGCTAGCTACCACAATCTTGTACATTGCTACGACAATTTGTAGCTGGCTACAGTAATCTTGTACATTGCTACGAAAATTTGTAGCTGGCTACAACAAGCTTGTACATTGCTACGACAATATGTAGCTAGCTACAACAATCTTGTACCCAAGAGAGAGGGAAATTTGGTATCTCTCGATTTATTTGGTAATTGAAAGTGCGTTCAAACAGGATGGAAATTCTCAAAAATCGTTTAAATAGTGTACGTACAATATAATTACGTACATTGCTTCGACAATTTGTAGCTGGCTACAGTAATCTTGTACATTGTTACGACAATTCGTAGCTGGCTACAGTAATTTTATACATCGCTACGACAATTTGTAGCTGGCTACAACAATCTTGTACATTGCTACGACAATAAGTAGCTAGCTACAACAATGTTGTACATTGCTACGACAATTCGTAGCTGGCTACAGTAATTTTGTACATCGCTACGACAATTTGTAGCTGGCTACAACAACCTTGTACATTGCTACGACAATAAGTAGCTAGCTACAACAATGTTGTACATTGCTACGACAATTCGTAGCTGGCTACAGTAATTTTGTACATCACTACGACAATTTGTAGCTGGCTACAACAACCTTGTACACTGCTACGACAAGTTGTAGCTGGCTACAGTAATTTTGTACATCGCTACGATAATTTGTAGCTGGCTACAACAACCTTGTACATTGCTACGACAAGTTGTAGCTGGCTACAGTAATTTTGTACATCGCTACGATAATTTGTAGCTGGCTACAACAATCTTGTGCATTGCTACGACAATAAGTAGCTAGCTACAACAATGTTGTACATTGCTACGACAATTCGTAGCTGGCTACAGCAATTTTGTACATCGCTACGACAATTTGTAGCTGGCTACAACAACCTTGTACATTGCTACGACAATAAGTAGCTAGCTACAACAATGTTGTACATTGCTACGACAATTCGTAGCTGGCTACAGTAATTTTGTACATCGCTACGACAATTTGTAGCTGGCTACAACAACCTTGTACATTGCTACGACAAGTTGTAGCTGGCTACAGTAATTTTGTACATCGCTACGATAATTTGTAGCTGGCTACAGTAATTTTGTACATCGCTACGATAATTTGTAGCTGGCTACAACAATCTTGTACATTCCTTCGACAATTTGTAGCTACCTACAACAAGTTTCTTTCTTGTTACGTCATTTGGTAGCTCGCTTCTACAATCCTGCATCCTCGTAGTATGTAAATGAATAACAAAATAAATAGTTGTAATAAAGTTTTTCCATGTTCCAGGCCCACGCGCAGTGTAAACTACCAGTCTTATTACAAAAAAAGGCCTTAATCGTAATTAAGTCCCGTCTCACATGCATTCTTTTTTTGATTACAAATAGGTCGTGGGTATCCACACAATTTACCGAAAGTATTATCCCCTATCGTAACCACGACTACGCGAAGGCATATTATGCTGATAATGCTGTTCTATTTTATTTATTAAACTTTATTACAAAGATGATTTAAGGCCCAATGTTTATTCTACCAGTCAATCTACAGGTGGTGCTGATAAAATACTTAAACTTAATGCATTTGTAAAATAATTTCTTTTTTAATTTCCATTAATCAAGTAAACAAATATTATTTAAATTAAACTATGGGTTGAACGTCACCTGGGAAACATAATTCTATAAATAGTGTTTCGAAATGGCGTAGAGAACCATAAGGTATGTTGCTTGTTTAGACAATGCATTTCATTTGTTATGTAACAAGGTACAATGTGTGTAGGTACGATTTTTAATAAAGAATAATTTAGAAAATCATTTTATAAAATTTACTTTAATTTACCTACAACGTAAGCACTGATTGTTCATAGTAATCAATAAGTACTAATCAGTTCAACATATTGAACAATTGAGATGATCTCCGTGGCGTTGTGGTCACTATGCTAGTCCACCACCCAGAAGTTCCGGGTTAGATCCCCGGTCAGAGCAAGATGGAAATGCCCTTTTTCAAATTGTCCTGGGTCTTGGATGTCTATTTATACATGTATTCGTTATAAAATATAGTATCGTTGAGTTGGTATCCTATGACACAAGTCTCGAACTTACTTTGGGGCTAGCTCAATCTGTATAATTTGTCCCTGTGTATTTATTTCTTAATATATTTTTTTATAAATAACTTATACATATTTATTGTTTGTCATGCTATAATGATCTTCTGTGTCTGTGTTTTGAGAAGCATAAGCTTTCGTCACAGATGGCATTACTGCATCATTATGATTTATTTGCATAAGTTTTTACATATTTCTTTATAATAAAAATATAAATGCAACAAAAATATTGCACCACAAACAATATCAATGCACAAACGTGTTATATCAGTCTTAAAATATTCTGAAACTTGTGTATTTTTTGAATTATTTGTATAAGTTCTAAAACGCGGTATCAATGTTTTTTTAACCTTTGTGTATATTAAATAGGTTTTTGTAAGGATTAGTGGAGGTGATCCGTTTCAACACAGGTGTCGGTAGTCAGGGTACTAACTTAATAACCTGACTACTAGTCAATCAATAGGTACTTCCAACTATAACCACGTATTCTGACCACGTGTTTAGAGAAGATCTCAACGTCACTGTGTAGAAACTGAGATCACCTTATGCTTCAATCAACTTTAAAAAAGGACGTTTCTATTCGGCTGTATTTTTTGATGGTACAGTGGGCTACATAGAAAAGTATACTACCTCGGTCTTAGAGGCCAACGTCTTCGCTAGTTTTCGGTCGCTGTCGTAATCAATCGGCCCATTAATGACGTATATGGTGCATATAACATATACATACGACTACGAGTATTATGAAAAATTCCGCCGCATAGAATACAGCTTCAACGGCTAAGTATGTCTAAATCGATCGATCGATTGACCGATCGATATTTTTATTTTATTTTTTATTGTAAAATATTTTAGTTTTTCCGTGATTTTCTTTTTTTTCTTTTTAAATTATGTGTTTATTTAATGTTGATTTTATTAGAGTTATTAAAATAAAATATTATTTTTTTACGAATATTTCTGTAATAATTGTTACTTAAGTAAAAACTTGCAAATAACAACAATTGAATAATTTAAAGTTAGAAGTTTTTTACAATTTTCTGTTTGTAGCATTTGATTTATTAGATTATATAGATATGTTAAGTTACATTTTAAATCGGTTTCCGCTATACAAAACACACCTGTTAACGAGATAAGCAAATTACAGCCACTTACAAGTGAAAAGTAAATATTGGTGTTGCAAAAATAACACCAATAAAATAAAACTAAAATAATTTGAAATCCTAATGACTACTTCTTAACTAACCAATTACATAATTACTTCACCAATTTTCCTGGTTTAAAAATATATATTTTCCGTGGTGTTTTTGTTTTATGCAACGTGGAAGGGACATAATAAATCAGATCGCGGGTTATACCAGATCACTATAGTATAATCAAATTTAAATAACATTCAAAAACTAAAAAAGAACCGGCATTTCCATACAAATGTGTGAAGCCGAAGTTTTGTTTTTTGACTGTACCATTAACAATTAAAATTACATTTCAATATAGGTATAACTACACTTAATGTAAAGAACCTGGGCGACCGAGCTTTGCTCCGTTACATCTCAAACAATAACTACATTTTTTTTAAACTTGTCTAAAAACAATACAAAAAAAATATATAAATTTGAACATAAAAAAAACAAAAGTAAGTCACCAAGTGGGATTCGAACCCATAACACTCTTTCTAGCGGTCCGCATCATAAACCGCTGAGCTAAAATGGATGGCGGCCGGCGCGACGAAATTAGCGATCATATTCTGCGTGAAAAGAAAAACGCATAAAAACTCGAAAACACGCGTTTTCCCAAACATAAGACTAATCTAGATCGATTGTTTACCCCCGAAAACCCCCATATACCAATTTTCAGCGAAATCGTTAGAGCCATTTTCGAGATCACAGAAATTTATAAACATATAAATATATAAATAAATAAATATACAAGAATTGCTCGTTTAAAGGTATAAGGATTATACTAGAAGTGTACTGGAAAAAACTAATTAAATTAACCTAAATTCAAACTAAAATTAAAACGAAAAACTACAATTTTGAATGTTATTTTATTATCAATAAAGTATAGTGATCTAGTATAGCCCGTGGTCTGATATATACGGGTATGGCCCTTCCACGTTGTATAAATTAGTAGTATCGACCAAATCCGTACGCAGCAAATAGCCTATTATGTTATTCAATACAGCGTTTACTCTGAATAGCTATTCACTGGCGATTCATTAAAACTTACCTGAAATAATTAATTTTCGGTGTTATCTTACATTTAGATTGAAACTGATCGTATTGCCGCGGCCACGTTGTTTGCTGGGAAATGTTTGATGAAAAGGAAATGTCGGACTTTTGATAAAGATATTTTATGTTGGGATGAAATAAATAACAATTATGTTTTGAGAAGTTTTAAGTAATTTTATCTGACTACCTCCGGCCTCCGGGGCGTTGTGGTCACAATGCTAGCCCGCCACCCAAAGGTTCCGGGTTTGATTGCCGGTCTGGGCAAGTTGGAAAATAGCCTTTTACAAATTATACTGGGTTTTGGATGTTACAAAATATACTGAAACTATTTTAGGGGTGAGTCCGCCTTTGTGCCTATATTGTTTCTTGTTGTTGTTGTAATTTTTTATGTTTATCATGGTGCAATAAAGTTAAATTGTATTGTATTGTATTGTATTGTATTGTGAGTTTAGTCCGTGATACTAAGCAACTTTCCCCAAGGAACGCGTATCGAAATATGAAAAGTAATTTTTGGTCTTCCATACAAGTTGATCGATGAGCTGATCCGAATTTCTATAGAAAGCAAAACAATATTTTTCATAATTCGACATATGTTTCTTTAGGAAAGTTGTTCACTATCACGGACTGAATTCACCCTTAAAATAGTTTCATTATATTTTGTTAGACCTTATACATGTATTTGTTATGAAAATATAGTATCGTTGAGTTAGTATCCCACGACATTGGGGCTAGCTCAACCAGCGTAATTTAACACAACATATTTATTTTTTATTTTTGAGGTAACACTTTTTTACTCAAATAAATTATAGTATAGATAAGTTTAAGAAATCTATACATATAATAAAACAGTAAAAAAAGTGTGTCTGTACATTAAATATATTTCCAAAAAAAATATTTGGGGCGATGGAGATGTCGTAATAGAGTAAGAATTTAAAAAAAAAATGTCTGTTTGTCTGTTTGTCTGTTTGTTTGTATGACTGTTTGTCTGTTTGTCTGTTTGTACACGCTAATCTCCGGAAATACTGGACGGATTCGAATGAAACTTTTTTTGTTATGTAGCTATTAAGCCTGAGCAACATATAGGGTATAAATGGTTTAGGAAAATGGAACGCCTGATGCAGAACCATAATGGTCCAGCTAAACTATAAAAGATATAAAAATGCCGCCTTAGTAAAAGTTGTTCAGCCTGATGAGCATTTTCCAGAGACATTAAGTCCACGCGAACGAAGTCGCGGGCTTCGGCTAGTCTATATCTATACATATAATAAAACAGTAAAAAAAGTGTGTCTGTACATTAAATATATTTCCAAAAAAAATATTGGGGGCGATGGAGACGTAGTAATAGAGTAAGAATTTAAAAAAAAATGTCTGTCTGTTTGTCTGTTTGTACACGCTAATCTCCGGAAATACTGGACGGATTCGAATGAAACTTTTTTTGTTATATAGCTATTAAGCCTGGGCAACATATAGGGTATAAATGATTTTGGAAAATGGAACGTCTGATGCAGAACCATAATGGTCCAGCTAAACTATAAGAGATATAAAAATGCCGCCTTAGTAAAAGTTGTTCAGCCTGATGAGCATTTTCCAGAGACATAAAGTCCACGCGAACGAAGTCGCGGGCTTCGGCTAGTACTTAATAAAAATAACTTTTTGTACAAGTTTTTATTGTAAGACCAAAGTACTTACTAAGACAAATAAAATAAGCCCAAATTCGATAGACTTCCGTCGTGTTATTACTGAGTTTCATCGACCACCTTCCGTCTCCCCGTCACCCGTGAATCTAAAGAAGATAACATAAATTCATTGAAAAATAACTCATCACCCGGAAGGAAAATGCTATAACCACTTACCGAGAAAATATAGCCGAGATTCGAACCTACATTCCTATTTTCCTCTTTCTCCCTAGCAATTAGTTGTTTGTCAAGACGTCCTCGTGACCATTAATTCTGCTCCCCCAGGAATAAAAGACGTAAAGATATTAATCTCTAATCGGTAGGGAATAAGGTGCAAAGTTGAATGTGAAGTTGGTGGGATGACTACATATGCATTTTGTAGCGGACAAAGCGTGAAATTGTGGCTACTAATTACAGTCCTAGTGGATACTTACGTTGTTAATGAAATAATGAAACTGTCGGACCTCAGTTGTTGTTATACTATTTCATCAACAACTGAGAGGGTTTTCAACCTACAAGGATGTAAAGTTGACTTCAGACAGACAGAGATGGGGAGCATTGGTTGCTCCGCAGACAAGGGCTTAGCTCTCTAATTAGAAGAAAAGGCACATGTTTACAAGTTGCTGCCCGCAGCACTAAACGTTCGAAGAGTATTTATTTGGCAATATCTAACACAGGAATCTATTTTTTGGGATAAAAGTGCAATTTTTTTCCACCGCAAGGGGACTTGCTTTTACGTAAAAAGACCGCATTCAAAATCGGTTCATCCGTTCGAGAGCTACGATGGCACAGACAGACGGATAGCAAGACAGACGGACCGAAAGACAAACAGAAATTCTTCAAACATATATTACCCTTTTTTGTCGGAAGTTAAAAAAAGCTTAATTTACGCTCGAAAAACATTACTCTCCTACGACAGTCGAGTAATAAGTAGTAACTCAGACGACCGACCTCCGCCATTAACCTCCAAAAGATATCTGTGAAAGTCAAAGTAACTTATATCTCAAATAATTGTTTCAGTAGAAGCAGTTCAAAAGAGATTGTCAAACACGACTTCGAGATTATTTTGCCAGGGTTCTGTTTTGCGTAGACTGGGACCTTTTTGGCCTGGACGCGTTTTTTGCGTCGGCCATTTTTAACTAACTTCCAAAAAAAGCGGAGGTTAACTATTCGTCACGATCTTTTTTAGGGTTCCGTACCCAAAGGGTAAAAAACGGGACCCTTTTACTAAGACTTCACTGTCAGTCCGTCTGTCCTTCTGTCTGTCACCAGGCTGTATCTCAACAACCGCGATAGCTAGACAGTTGAAATTTTCACTAATTATGTATTTCTGTTGCCGCTATAACCACAAGTAGTAAAAACAAAAAAATAATAATAATTCGAGTTCTGACGCGAGCTAAATTAAACCATATCGCTAACGAGATTGAGTAAATATTTCTTTAAAATCCTTTGGTTAGGAAGACTTATTCTGTGGTAATATTTATATGCATTCTTTACCAGAACCTCCGGACTGACAGCCTGGCCATAACCGCTACGTCACAGAGGTTGTAATGTATAATACACGGAAAATAAGTTGAATGAATGCAATCATATTTCCTAGCTTAAAGCTCAAGTTCTCTTAAGTTAGCAACTTCTTCATTTCGCAAAGAGTGTTTCTTACTTATTACCTTTAAGTTTTGCTGTTTAATTTTTTAATGTCCGTACCTAAAGGGTAAAAACAAGACCATATTACTAAGATTACGCTCTCCACCTGCCTATCACCGGGCTGTATCTCATAAACTGTGATAGCTAGACGGCTGAAATTTTCACAAATGTTGTGTTTCTGTTATTTTTTTGTTGATTTTTATTCTGTTTTAGTATTTGTTGTTATAGCGGTAACATAAAATATATAATCTGTAAGAACTTCAACTGGCTAGCTGTCACGGTTCATAAGATATAGGCTAGTGACGGACAGAAGGATGGACCGAAGTTATAGGGTCCCGTTTTACCCTTTGGGTAAGGAACCCGTAAAACAAAGATGAAAAAGAAAGAGTTTAGCTTAAGCTTGGGTTTTAGTCAGGCTGTTTAAGGTACTGTAAAAGCCGATCGAGGGAATGGGCAAAAATGCAAATCATTTTAACAGGCGATGCGGCTAGCAACCCATCACTGTATTGATTGCTTTTCCATCTTCTCGCCCACCATGACGCTAAAAGTGGCTTTTGGGTCTTGCGGCCCTGGGCTCTGCATAGAACCGCAAGACCCAAAATGCTCTGTCTGCCCCATTAGGTAAGACGTGATAGTATGTATGTATGTATGTTTAAGGTAAACACGATCAGGTCGTGATACACATATATGTGAGGACAAATGATATCGCTTAAAGGGGGAAGGAGACAGAAAAAATAAACGTGTTTGTACTTTGTACACGCGACGAGCCGATAACAGCTTTTGTTATCTGTATACCTTAACAGGTTGGCGTTATCTACACCTTAAGAGGCAATGCGTGTGTATGTAATTTCAGTGTTCATCATCATCATCAATCACTGCAGGAGCACGACCCTCTGTACTACCAGAACAGCCAGAGGACTTTGGCCTACACCTATGGCCAGACGGGTTGGATAGGTCTCAATGACGTTTATAAGATTTGTTCAGCTTGTATTTCCTAAGTCGCCTTCTACGACTGAAGCGTTACCGCTGAAGATGCAACCGGAAATACATTTGGATGATGATGTTAATACCAAATCTCAATTGAAGGTGGAGAAATGAATCAACAAAGTGATGGGTTGCTAGTCGATCTGCGCGGGAAGAAAATCTGCTGGTATACCTATTCTAAGTGCTTTCTTTTCTTCCAGACCATGAAAGGTTTACCTTGCAAATTACATGACAATAGTATATATATGTAACTTTTACTTTATGTCAAACAGGCGACATAATGGCTTTGAATCCCAAGGGAGAGGGGTTCTTCACTACCTGGAAGCGGATATATATTTTATAGGCTTATTGCTAATACTCTCAAGTTGCTGTAAAAATGTTGAACCGTAACGCCATGAGTAATTTTTTATAATAGTGAAATATGACCACGAAAGGTACATACAATTCCATGAACATCCATACTTATATATAAAGCTGAAGAGTTTGTTTGTTTGTTTGTTTGTTTGAACGCGCTAATCTCAGAAACCACTGGTCCGATTTGAAAAATTCTTTCGGTATTATAGATAGGTCGTTTATCGAGGAAGGCTATAGGCTATATTGCATCACGCCCGCGACTTCACTCGCGTGGTTAACGCGGGCGAAGCCGCGCGCTGCCTCTAGTGACTTATACGACCCCCAACAAGTCAAATCACACACTGTTTTATAAACGTCATTTTCTATAGGATTTACGATGAAATACAAAAGCGTGACGTCATGCTTTTTAGGGTTCCGTAGCCAAATGGCAAAAACGGAACCCTTATGGATTCTTCATGTGTGTCTGTCTGTCTGTCGGTCCGTCCGTATGTCAAGCCATACTACACTCACTACCTATACTGTTGAAACTTGGTAAGTAGATGTATTATGTGAACCGCATTAAGGTTTTGACACAAAAATAGAAAAAAAACAATAATTTTTGGGGTTCCCCATACTTAGAACTGAAACTAAAAAATGTATTTTTCATCAAACCCATACACTGAGAAAGAAATACTGTTGAATTAACAATAAAACTTTAATCCCTGAAGAGCCGTCCATAGTGAATTGTTACCATATAAAAGTTTTTATTGCCAAATGAAATCGATAATTGGGTTGATTCGGCAACAATAATACATCGCTGAAGAAGCAAGGTGTAATCTTGTCATATCAAATACTCCTATTTGTTTCCCTAACAATTGAACTTTGTACCCATACATATTCCCGTTTGTTCCAATACCTACATCATTTTGTTCCCATACCCATTCCGGCTTTGTTACTCCAACAATCTGACTTTGTTACCTTATCTATTCCCCATTTTGCCTTTCTTAAAATGTAACTTTGTGCCTGTAGCTGTCTTCTTTTTGCTGCTTCAGCAATTTAACCAACCCCTTTCATGACCGTTCTTAAATCTGGCCACATTTGTAAATTATCTTTTCTTTCTTTTGAATTCGTTGACATGAGCAATACAAAAGAAAGTTGTGTTTTCTGCCGTGATCAATATCATGGGTAGGGGTTTTCATTGGTGCCTTTAACAATCCTTTGAGCATTTTTAAGGAATGTAAAAGGCACCAATTCACCTTTTATATTAATTGCGGTAGTATTACACATCATATTTTTGTAGTACTTATTTATGCCAGCAAATGTAAAAGAAAGAAAAGATAATTTACAACTAGTGACCAGATTCAAGAACGGACATGAAAACGGTTGGGTAAATCACATTTACAAAATAGCAAAAGAAAAATAGGAAGAGCTTAAAAATAAAATAGGCTAATATTATGTATATCTACTTTGCCTAATTATGGGTGCCGGAACAGGTAAAGTTAAAATCTCAAAACTTACATTTTGTAGCAAAAAAAGGGTATTATGTTCAAAAAGGTTCGCAAGACAATTATATAACTATATAAAATATTTTAACTTGCATTTTGTTTACCTTTATCGCCATCCTTGTAAACCTTACAATTAATTGATTTGGGGCAACTTATTACCAAACAACGATAGGACAGCTGCTGATTGAAACAAAATTATTTTGACAATCTATTTTTATTAGTACTGCAGTATCAAAGTAATAGGTATAATAATAATTATAAAAAATGTTTATATCTCCCACTACTGACAGGTACTTACACCTCATGCTTTTGTGTCTGATTTTTTATTACAAGTTACGTTTATCCCAATTGTTTACTGTTCACTGCACAGATAGACACATCGAACCAGCCGCACCGATATTGTTCGCCGTAAAGTGCACCACACGCTCGAACATGGTACGACACCGCACACCGTTGGGTTCACGAAACGATTTGATTACATTACTGTCCTCCATGATGAAATTTAGATACATAGAATGTAAAACTCCACAAACAGTTTCACGACTGCAGTAAACGCAGCCACGCGGTCGAACACTCGCGAACAAACTAAGCGCCTGAGTTTAAACCACGGCAAAACGACACTAGTATTTTGTCACGATACACTAGTTCACTTGTTAAACGAACACCCTAATATTTTGTTACTTTTGAGTATTGTTGACCCAGCGATGCATCAATTAAACATGACAGCAACTTTAGTTTTGTTAGAAGTTATTTTGTTGTACTATAAACACCTATATTAATATTCGAGCAACAGTAGCAGTTGTTACCTTAACAATGTTATTCAACATTGTTACACGGTTAAAATTTCCGAAGCCGCAGGTACAATAAATATCTGACCATAAAAAGATTGCCTTGGGCATAATTTACCCTTTGTTAGTGTATGTCAAGTGTTTAGTTGCAGTAATTATAAATATTTAACAACGCTTTTATTGACGCTTTGCCAGCTTATTTTTTTCTCCAGTGTACGTGTGGGGTATCTACGGATAGGTCTTCAAAAATGATATTTAAGTTTCTAATATAATTTTTTTCTGAACTGAATACTTTGCGCGAGAGACACTTCCAAAGTGGACACACTTTTTTCACTTTGGAAGTGTCTCTCGCGCAAGTGTCCCCCCCCCCGTAAATTCTAAAATAAGAGGATGATAAAACTAAAAAAATATATGATGTTTGTGAATATATGATGTAAACTACCAGCGAAAATTGGTTTGAACCTCAGACCAAATAAATATTTGTTCTAATGTTTGAACGAGATCAAGTAAGTAGTTTTTTTTTTAATACGTCATAAATCATAAACGGCAATTAACCTTTCATTGATCAAATATACAAATAAAAAAAAACATACTACAAGACTTTTATATTATGTTATTTGCTACTACGGAACCCTTCATGGGCGAGTCCGACTCGCACTTGGTCGCTTATTTATTCATATATTTTAATATCGTTGCCTCTGCGGAAATACCGTCGATCGGCTAGGCCACCACGGACTATCTTGCCCCAGGAGCGCGGGCCGCATAGCCCGTCATGCCAGCCTTAACAATATCATCCATCGTGCTCTTGTCACCATTCAGATGCCAGCAGTTTTAGAACCAATAGGTTTGGCGCGGAATGATGGCAAGAGACCGGATGGTATGACCCTTGTGCCCTGGAGGTTGGGAAGACCGCTGGTGTGGGACGCCACATGTGTCGACACTCTTGCGCCTTCCCATCTTCATGGCACAAGTGGAAAGGCTGGCATTGCTGCAGCTACCGCTGAATCCCTCAAACGGCGCAAGTATATGCATGCCTTGGAGAGGCATACATATTTGAGCCGTTCGGGGTTGAAACTTTGGGTCCGTGGGGGCCTTCTGCGCATAGTTTATTTAATTTTATAGGTAAAAAGCTGGTCGAGGTTTCAGGTGACCAGGGGGCTGGTAATTACTTCGCTCAAAGAATAAGCATTGCCATACAACGTGGCAATGCTGCCAGCCTTCTGGGCACTCTTCCGCAGGGGAAGGATTTAAGAGATATTTTTTATTTGTAATTGTATAAGTTTATAAGTAATTTATTTTTAGTATTTAAGTTTATTTTAGTTAGTTTAATTTAGTTTAATTTTTAATTGTAATTATTGTTAGTTAGTTTAGTTTACTATAATGGTTTATTAGTAATTTTAAATCGTGTTAATGGATATGATGAATGAAAATTGACAGTTTTTTGTGATATTTTATTTTATGAGCTGTAAGGAAAAGTATAGCTCTGGTAGTACAGAGAGGGTCGTGCTCCTGCAGTGGAGACAAAAGACCTGATGATGATGATGATGATAAATAATTTATTTTTGACCCAGTCATCTACCCAATTTTGATAGCAAAGAGGTGGCTGTTTTTTTGTTCCTTTTTTTTAAACTGGCGATCTTCGTTAAGAATGTTTGGTCTTCTTATCGTGTATGTTAGTGACTATAACACTAGTGTCAGAGTTTTTAAACCGCCTTAAAGGCCTCTGACATGGTTTTAGGTAACGACCAATGTCAAAGACAGTGACCGGGACCGACGGCTTAACGTGCCCTCCGAAGCACGCATCATCTTACTTATCAGACAATCAGGTGATCAGCCTACAATGTCCTAACCAAACTAGGACAACAACACAAAGTCGTTGCCCCCGCCGGGAATCGAACCCGCGACCTCCGGGTATGAGCCGAACGCTCTAACCACTACACCACGGAGGCAGTTAAGATTGTATGGTGACCTTAGATGTTTGGGTTGTATATCATTTAAAACTAACTAAAATGTAAATAAAATAGTAAAATCTTGCACTCTTTCTTCCTACGTCGACCACTTGGGTGATGAAGCGTAGCGTAGTGTTCCTGACTCGGTCAAGATACTGCGCTCCATTGCTTCTGCTTTTTAGTCAACGACCAAGTTTGAGTGTAGGTTAGGTTAAAAGTTAGTGGTCGATGAAGGAATGATTTAAAGGCAGCCTTCCAACATGCCTAAAGAGACGGCTTATGGTCATGTCACGGTTTAGATATCTACAGTTGTGGAACTCGGCGCTGTCCTTGAAAATATATCTACGCTACGCGTACGCAAGGGCTGCCCGTCTACACTATATTAATTTCATCTAATTTTTTTACTAGTTTTGTGATTAAGATACTTTGCATAAATTGCATATTTAAATAATACATGTATGTAGCTAAGTCCCCACATTAGTAAGTAGATATGGAGCCCAGGAAATCACTTTGTATCTACTTACCTACTAGTTTTTTTATCGCGAGCGTAGGTAAGATAGCTCATTGAGCTCACTCGTGTCTTCAGAACAATCTCACTATTTTTTTTTTAATCCAGGTATTTTACTCTGTGGAAAAAGGGAAATACTTACATACTTATATATTAAAAAAGAAATAAACAACGTAATCACTAGTAGGTACCTATATAAAAACTACTTTACTGACGAGTTCAAACAATCAAATACAGCACAATATTGTCTGTGTTTTGCCGTATTATTATCCCACAAGAAAAAGATAATATAATAAATGTTTACAAATAGCACGCCTACTGCTTACAACAAAACACCGTTCGCCACTGCTCACTGCGGCGCATTCCCAACTGTTTGTACGCCGAGTCACGGA
Organism: Acrobasis consociella; assembly: GCA_963555685.1. NCBI lineage: Eukaryota > Metazoa > Arthropoda > Insecta > Lepidoptera > Pyralidae > Acrobasis > Acrobasis consociella. The sequence continues at coordinate 1,481,639 of OY743104.1, read as the reverse complement.
ACAAGTGTATGCTGACCTTCAAGGCGCGTAGGTATAACTAGCGTTCCGACCGTTTGTAGGAAGATACAATACTGTAGATATCTGTACCGTGGTCATGTGTATCTTGCCAATCCTAACCTACGGTAATCAAACTTGATCCGTACCATCTTAATATATAAAACAATGTCGTGTTAGTTACACTATCTATAACTCAAGAACGACTAGAGCGATTTAAATGAAATTTTGTACGGACATAGTTTAAAACCCGGGCGAAGATATAGGGTACGGCCGAGCCCGCACGCCCAGCTAGTAATCTGTAAAAAAATCTCGTTGTATAGGAGCCTATCTTTAATATTTATTTTATTCTGTTTTTAGTATATATACATTGTTATAGCGGCAACAGAAATACATCATCTGTAAAAAGTTCAACCGTCTAGTTGCTACGGTTGCTGAAAAGCCTCGTTACAGAAAAACAGCGGAGTCTTACTAATAGTTTTACTTTTTACCCTTTGGGTACGGAACCCTAAAAACGTCGTGACAAAGGGAAGGAATTTAAAAACGTGCCTGTAAATCTAAAGCATTTATCAGCCCATAAACTGAATGGTTCCGCTTTGGCTCTAGAAACAATATGATATCGTTCATTCCGGACACGTACGTCCCCCTTTCAAGGTCACTCGACCCCCTCACCGCGGGGCCACTGGGTCCCCTCCCGTCAGGGGCTACGATTGACAAAGGTCCGATTCTTTGTCGTTATTGGACGCTGGAACATCAAAAGGGACTTTTTTAGACGTGCGGCTTTACTGACATTTTAATATACATTAAAATGGTTTTTTTGTTGGTACTGATTTTTGCTTACTTAGTAAAAAAATCTGTCTATGGATTTTTGGATGACACCAAAGGTAATAATTTTTCAAAACTAAAAACCGACTTCACTCCCAAACTACACAACCGATTTTGATAAAGTTTATATGGGAGCACCTAACAAGTATGCACTATCAAACAAAAAAAAATTTCAAATCGTTTTAGGCGTCTTCGAATAATCGGTGAACATACATAAAAAATGATCGCGACGAATTGATAACCTTCTCTTTTTTTCGAGGCGGTTAAATGTATTTTATTTTTCCAGAAACAGAATAAAAATTATAACTAAACGTGTAACATCTTTCTGGACGAAGACTGAAATTTGTTGTAGGCAAGACTTTACTGCAAGTCAGATTAAATTAAAATGTGTTCTTTCTGTCATTGGTATTCAAATTTGTATTAAGACACATTCGTCAATAGATGGCGCTATAAGTAATAATTGAAACATTATAATCTTTTATTGAAATAAAGTAGTACATACTCTAATTAATTAAATATGAGTTATATGAAAAGCAATCGATATTTTTAAAGCATATTCAAAACTTCCTTTGTCACTTTTTTGCTAGTCATGTGTGCTGCCATCTTTGTGTGCCTACCCGCAACTATCAGTTTTGCCTCCTTACGGGCCCACTTATTCCAATAGTTTCTTTGGCGTTGTTGGATATCTAGTAATACAGCAATAGATGTGCTGTTTCGGTGCTAGGTGCGGTTACTATACTCCATTTGGTTAGGTATTTAAATAAATGTAAACAATCTTGTCATGTCTTTTTATTGAAATATACACTTCATAAATCAGTACCTTAGCAATTTACATAGTTATTTATAATTTATAACATAATTCATTTGTAATTTGCCATGGTATTGATTTAAAAAGTGTATATTTTAATAAAAGACATGTCAAGATTGTTTACATTTATATAAATACCTAACCAAACAGAGTGTAGCTTATTCTTGTCCTTTTTATGGGTGCGCATTTTCTTACATAACTTTTTAACTCATATCATCGCAAGTCCGAATTTTTTTGTCATACCATTCTAAATCATAATGCTCATTCTTCATAAAAATTTTAGAAACTAATGATTTTAAACTATAATCATCGGAATTCATAATTTTACTAATCATACACTTTGTTTTTAATAATATTTGTTTTCATATATTTGTTTATACTAATGATCTAAACTCCTAATCATTTGAATTCATAAATATTATATTCATAATTTTCTTAATCATAAGTGTATTCATCCATATTATTGAAAATCATAAATAATGTTTATAATCAAACACAATGTTTTATACTAATAAATTCATTTTCATTTAGTTTTTAAAAATGCGACTGCACTGAAAATCTGATTGCTACTAGAAACGAGATGCTACCAGAAAAGTAGGTTAGGTTAGGTTAAAACTGTGACCACACCAGAAAAGACTTGCTACCAGAAAAGTAGGTTAGGTTAGGTTAGAACTGTGACCATACCCGAAAAGACTTGCTACCAGAAAAGTAGGTTAGGTTAGGTTAGAACTGTGACCATACCCGAAAAGACTTGCTACCAGAAAAGTAGGTTAGGTTAGGTTAGAACTGTGACCATACCAGAAAAGACTTGCTACCAGAAAAGTAAGTTAGGTTAGGTAAGAACTGTGACCATACCAGAAAAGACTTGCTACGAGAAAAGTAGGTTAGGTTAGGTTAGAACTGTGACCACAATAGCCAGAAACTAATTTTTGATATAAAATAATGATGTATTTACCATTATGGTAAAGAACATTGTAAGTTTAAATATATTTTTTTAGTATTGCCTATAAACTATTCACTAAAACTATTCTGAACAACGACGTTATGAGTTGTAGTATATTATTAGTAACAACATTTTTAATAAAAACAATATGACAATTGAATGTTATGAAGAAAAAAGTTCTGAAAAAAAAATTATGAATTTAGATTTTTTTGATAGTAGTAGTATGAATAAAAAAATTATGATCACTAAATGTTATGAGCTCCGATGATAGTAATAAAAATGTATGAATAAAAAAAGTATGAGGAATAAAATTATTAAGAGTGATGATTATGAACACAAATCGGTAGTAAGATAAAGAATATGAATTAGAATTTTATGAGAGCCAATATGGACCCCCTTTTTATACGTTCTTGCTCAATAAAACGATTTTTTTTCACCCACCTATTCAAGTTAACCAACCATCAAAGCTGATCCAAATAACTAGCCTTTTTTTACAGATTTCGACCATGGATGTCAGCGGCAGAAGTATCATCAAAATATTTGGCAAAAATGATAAAATCTGTAAAAATGAACTTCACGGCATTTCTTCTCAGCAGTGGTCGTTGCAAGCGCTGGTATCAGTAGCTTTTCTTTAAGAAATAAATTAAATTTTAACATACACGTACACGACGTATAAAAGTGCATGAAAAGGTCTAATAACTGAATATACAATTCTTCTCGTGTGTGTTAGTGACTAACACTAGTGTCAGAGTTTTTAAACCGTCTTAAAGGCATCTGACATGGTTTTAGGTAACGACCAATGTCAAAGACAGTGACCGGGACCGACGGCTTAACGTGCCCTCCGAAGCACGGATCATTTTACTTATCGGACAATCAGGTGATCAGCCTACAATGTCCTAACCAAACTAGGACAACAACACACCCCACCGGGAATCGAACCCGCGACTTCAGGGTATGAGCCGAACGCTCTAACCACTACACCACAGAGGCAGTTAATATAATATATACAATACAATAATATATATTGAATCTTTGAATTGAGATAAGTCCCGAAATACTAATTAGAGATGTTTCGATGTGTGTTCCGTAGAATATTTTTTTTATCATTGACTGAATCTACCCTGAAAGTTGTTTCAGTATATATTTTTTTCTGTTATACACATTTATTTCTGTGGTTGTAATCATGTTATAATAAAACAAGGTATTCTCTTCCCGAGATGGAACTTGACTACGTCACTTTAAGTGTTGCCTACTGTTCTTTTCAGTAAATTTAAGGACTTTCTCAATTAGTTTGTGAATATTAAATAAAATATTAAGTAACTTAGCTATTTAGTATCTAGCGATTCTCGCGTGATTCATCAATTCAATATTTTATAAATTGATATAATGGATTATTAATTCGAAATTGGTATATAAAGTTCAAAAATGCATTACGCTCGGGTAATTCAGTTTCACACAGTGGCAACACATCAGACTGAGGACGTATTCATGTTCCACCTACGTCATCAGCTGTCACGGGAAGAGAATACCTTGTTTTATTATACCATGGTTGTAATTAAACATCTCACCGTCACTAGGACAAATCACAAACAAACGACGTTCAACACTTGAAGCCGGCGCATATTATGAAAACACCGGCAGTAGAGTCACAACACGCAACGTCGGGTTTCTAAACGGAGAGCGCATTACTGAACGTTTTGAAAGGCAAGACACGCAGTCGAGCTGTTTGAATGCGAAGGATTTGATATAATTACTAACGTAACAGATACCCAACGCTTTAGAAACTACTGGAGGACCCGTAAGTAGGCAAAACTGGAGTTGCGGGGTAGGCACACAGAGATGGCAGCACACGCGACCAGCAAAAGTGATAAAGATTTATATTTATTGCATTTCATTTAGGTCATATTTAATTAATTAAAGTTCTACTTTATTTAAATAATAGTAATAAAAGATTTTGAGGTTTTGATTATTATCTGTAGCGCCATCTAGTAATAAAGAAGAGAGATAATTATGTTTATAAGGCGATGGGTAGACATGGCTGAAGTTTTATGAAATTACTAGCTGTACTCGCGGGTTTCGCTCCCCGTGGGAATTCCGGAATAAAGAGTACCCTATGTCCTTCCCCGAGTCTCAAACTATATCCATACCAAATTTCATCCAAATCGGTTCAGTAATTTGAGCGTGAAGAAGTAATAAACAAACAAACAAACAAATATACAAAATCACTTTCGCATTTATAATATTAGTAGGATAGTAGGAAGTAGGATAGGATAGGACGTTTACGGATACACTATCCTGGTTGACAGCTACTTGGGTCCTTGAGTCTTACAAGGTCTTGTACATATCGGCGAGAAAAAGTGAATTATGGCTCTTCATTGGTCGATGACGCGGGCTAACGACCAATAAAAGCCATAAGTCGATACAGTGGTCGTTCTGCCGACTCCGGTTATACCCCACATGCTGTTATCGACTACATTACTCGATCGACTTCTGAAAACGACTCCCCGCGTGCGTTACGGATATCTCTCGCGGCCCGGATTCGAGCTAAATCAACTATTGGAAACGGTTATGCGTATGTGTGCCTTATGGCATGTGTATAACTGCCTCCGTGGTGTAGTGGTTAGAGCGTTCGGCTCATACCCGGAGGTCGCGGGTTAGATTCCCGGCGGGGGCAACGACTTTGCGTTGTTGTCTTAGTTTGGTTAGAACATTGCAGGCTGATAACCTGATTGTCTGATAAGTAAGATGATCCGTGCTTCGGAGGGAACCGTGCTAAAACCATGTCAGAGGCCTTTAAGGCGGTTTAAAAACTCTGACCCTTGTGCACGATAAGAATCTCCCGCACCCCGAATGCGTGCCAGATGCCAAAACGACCAATGAAATGAAAGTTTGTATGCGTTTGTTCTGATTTAAAATGAAATTTGGCATGTTAAAGTCAAATTAAAGCCAAAGTCAAAAAACAGTTAGTACCTAAAGTGTGTTCGCGGAGAGCTGATAAATTCTGGGGTTCTCAACTCATTACAAAATGGCGGCTTTTATGTATAAAACAGAAAACAACACACAAACACCCAAACGATTCACTCGAAGCACATTCCAGAACGGAATAGCAATATATGGCCGCCACGTCCACTCGCCCGTTTGGGCCTCGATTGACATCAACTGCGTGCATTGTCACACCACACAGCTTGCGATTAAGGGTCCCCCGACCCTAGACCAAAATACAACTTTCCATACAAACGTAGTCTACGTTTTATTTCAAAACGACATGTCCGATTTGGGCAAAATTTTATAATTTTAAAGATATTGCAATTATCTAGGTTTATAATTAGTTTCCGACTGTAAAAATATGAACTTGAAATAGAATATAGTGTTTTATATCATTTTTGACCATTAGTATGGGAAACTTCTAAATCGTTATATTTTCTTTCCAGTTCATAATTTTACTGTAGGGAACCAGTTATAACCCTAGATAATTGCAATTTCTTTACAATTACCAATTTTTACCGGAATCTGACACGTGGTTTCAAAATTAAACGTGTACTACGTTTGTATGGAGAAGTCTAGGGTCGCCGGACTCTTAAGACAAGATAATTATGACAGTCGCGTCAGAAAATGCTCGTTTGACAAAGTGCCTTATTTTTAACCGGGAAAACTCGGCGTGTTATCGGACGGACTACTTGGCATATTCAGTGAAAGTGTAGTGAGGGTAGCGTCGCTGATAACAGCGGAAGGGTTCCCGAGATAAGTTCTGTGCGCGAACATGCCGAGTTGAAGTTCTTATCTTGATATTGATGAAATCCCTTTATACTGTATAGGTACTGTAAGGGTGTCTACACATAATGCTACGTCCAGACGTTTGGCATGGCTTGGCAAGCCTTCGCAATCGCAAGCGTAGGCAAACCAAACCTACGATAACTACATAGTCCACACGCTTGTGAGACCTTGCTAAGCTATCTATCTTTGTCCTATTTTCGACATTTCGAAATCGACAGAAAAAAGGAATAACCGGCCAAGTGCGAGTCGGACTCGCGCATGAAGGGTTCCGTACCATTATCTATAAAAATCAAGATTTTCGTATGGGAAACCCCTTAAATATTTATTTTATTTTGTTTTTAGTCTTTGTTAATATAGCGGCAACAGAAATACATAATTTGTGAAAATTTGAACTGTTTAGCTATCGCGGTTCTTAAGATACAGCCTGGTGACAGACAGACGGACAGACAGCGAAATCTTGTAATAGGGTCCCATTTTTACCCTTTGGGTTCGAAAATCTAAAAATGACCTTCATTATGAGATAAATTTATACTACATTGAATAAAAAAAATGACTGACTTTGTCTTGGCTGCCACGTTGTAATGCTGTTGGCTGCCAGACGTTTGCCAGGCGATCTAGCCTTCGCCAACGCAAAAGTGTGGTACAGTACAGGGGTTTGCTATGACTTGCCGTCGATTTTACGGCTGTCGGTTTTTAGCACAAATCAAAGGAAGTTTATTGAAGCGTTCGCTTGCCATCCACGCATTTAAGAGTCCCCTTACCCTAGACCCAAATACAACTTTCCATACAAACGTAGTCTACGTTTTATTTCAATACGACATGTCCGATTTCAACAAAATTTTGTAATTTCAAAGATATTGCAATTATCTAGGTTAATAACTGGTTTCCAACGGTAAAAATATGAACTTGAAATAGAATGTAGTGTTATTTATCATTTTTGACCATCAGTATGGGAAACTTCTAAATCGTTATATTTTCTTTCCAGTTCATAATTTTATGTAGGAAATCAGTTATAAACCTAGATAATTGCAATTTCTTTACAATTACCAATTTTTACGGGATCTGACATGTGGTTTCAAAATTAAACGTAGACTACGTTTGTATGGAGAAGTCTAGGGTAAGGGGACTCTTAAATGCATGCAATTCACAGAAGTGCAACTTTTGAAACGCGGTGTCACCTATTCGAATGGTTTCTCCATACAAAAAACCGTTCATTTAATTATTTAGAGTAGGTAATTTATTGTTTTTCATTTGAGATGGTGGCATATTAATAGATGTCAACTTGATTTGGTCGGATAATGGTTAAACCTAGTAACAAAATTAGTCCTCGTTTTATAAAAAGACGGTTAGTCTCTGAAAAGAGCGTCAAAATAGGCGCTTCGTAGACTGTGTTTGTGTTCCAAAAACCCCAAAAACCAACATACCTTGGATCGCGCCACGAGCGGTTGGTGAAGTGCAAAGTTCATACATACATACATACATAATATCACGCCTGTTTCCCGCAGGGGTAGGCAGAGACTATGGCCCTCCACAGTGCACAGTTCGTGCGTGCAAGACGTCCAAACTAAGAGAATTGAAATGTGGACTGGGTTAAAAATAAATTATTCGGTTCTGTTAGTAAAATTAACGCCTTAAAAATAGTGTCACTTTACATTGATCGTATTTATTTTCAACAAGATTTAAGATTTATTACCACAGAACAACTGATAAAAAAGAATATTGATAAAAAAAATTGAAATAAGACTGGGCTGGCCACATACACCGCAGGCCAAATGATTTCTGGGCAAAGGTCACCACTTGTTGGACTCCTACTAATACCAGAAGACCCGGCAGACCAAGAATGCGATGGCGTGACGAATTGGATAAATTTAAAGATGATTGGAAAGAAACAGCTCAGAGCAGAATTGAATGGAAAAGATGGAGGGAGGCCTTTGCCCAGCAGTGGGACACGTGATGGCTCGTATTATTATTATATTAACTGATATTAAGCGAGTGATTTTACTCCAAAAAAGTATGACGTCACGGCTGGTTATTTCATACAAAACCCACAGAACAATTTGTTTGATGTTTAGAAAAGTGTTGACTTGTTGTAATCTAGCTGTTGTTGTATGACGACCTTCGTGGCGTAGTGGTCCCTATGCTAGTCCGCCACCCAGAGGTCCCGGGTTCGATCCCCAGCCAGGGCAAGTTGAAAAATGGCCTTTTTCAAATTGTCCTGGGTATGGGATGTTTATATAAATGTATTTGTTATAAAATATAGTATCGTTGAGTTATCCCATAACACAAGTCTCGAACTTCCTTTGGGGCTAGCTCAATCAGTGTAATTTGTCCCTATATATTTATTTATTATTATTTATTTTATTAGCTGATTTCGTTACATTGCATGATATACTGCAGCAGTGACGTCAAATTCTTTCATTGCATGATACATTAAATGCTTTGTTACAGCAGTCTGTACGTGCCTGCTCAAACGTGGAACGCAACGCGCAATATACAGAAAATATAATTTCTAGTTGCCCAAACACACTGCAGGCTATTTATCGATATCGAATATTTCTATGAACTTGGATATCATTGGTTTTTTGCGGTAGTTTTAGTGCTGTTAAACATTGTCTTTGATTAACTGTTTAAGGGTCCCCCGACCCTAGACCAAAATACAACTTTCCATACAAACGTAGTCTACGTTTTATTTCAAAACGACATGTCCGATTTGGGCAAAATTTTTTAATTTTAAAGATATTGCAATTATCTAGGTTTATAATTAGTTTCCGACAGTAAAAATATGAACTTGAAATAGAATATAGTGTTTTATATCATTTTTGACCATAAGTATGGGAAACTTCTAAATCGTTATATTTTCTTCCCAGTTCATAATTTTACTGTAGGAAACCAGTTATAACCCTAGATAATTGCAATTTCTTTACAATTACCAATTTTTACCGGAATCTGACATGTGGTTTCAAAATTAAACGTGTACTACGTTTGTATGGAGAAGTCTAGGGTCGCCGGACTCTTAACAATAATTTTCAAAACTAAAAACCGACTTATCCCCAAACTCCTCAACCTATTTTGATAAAATTTCAAACAAAAAAAGAATTTTCCATATCTCTCCAGGCGTCTTCGAAGCGCTGAACATGTATAAAAAATAACCGGCCAAGTGCGAGTCGGACTCGCTCACGAAGGGTTCCATACCATTATCTATAAAAATCAAGTTTTTTGTATGGGAGCCCCATTAAATATTTTATTTATTATTAAAATAAAAATACAACTGAGCATTTTGTGTATATTTCAAGTGCCTACCTGTTGCCTTTGTTGAAATCGAGCAAAATAGGACAAAAGAATCACGTTTTTTGTATGGGAACCCCCCAAAAAAATATTTCTTTTTAGTACTTATAGTTACAGCGGCAACAGAAACATATAATTTGTGAAAATTTCAACTATCTAGCTATTCGTTTCTTAAGATACAGTCTGGTGACAGACAGACGGATAGACAGCGAAGTCTTAGTGATAGGGTCCCGTTTTTACCCTTTGGGTACGGAACCCTAAAAAGATCGCGATGGATAAATAACCCCTTCCTTTTTTGATAGTTTGTAATTTTTTTTGTCAGTCTTTTGTCACTGGCAGGTTCGATACATTTTACGTTGGAAAATAAGTATTATGTTATGTATATGTACTCGTATATACTTATCAATCGACACCAAAAGAAGAAAGTCAACAATAAGTTCGCAGTATTTTCGTCTTCATTTTAATTGCAATAAAACTTCAAAGTACAATCTAGCCGGGGAAAACGAGAAACTCTCTTTTAAAATAGGACTTCATTTCGCTCTAAGCAAAGCTAAATAAATCTTTTACAGAAAACAACGCAGTCCCCTTTTATAAGATTGTCCTTTGTAAAGCCAAACGAAATGTCCGTAACACAATTTATGGTAAATCAATTTTAGTATTAAAACCGTTTTTTACATTCTATTGTTTTTCTACCTTCCTTCGCCCGCCATTTTTAGGGCTCCGTAGTAAACTAGGTTATACTTTCACTACGTCTATCTATCCGCGGCTATTATTAATAATAAGCGGCCAAGTGCGAGTCGGACTCGCCCATGAAGGGTTCCGTAGTAGCAAATAACATAATATAAAAGTCTTGTAGTATGTTTTTTTTAATTTTTATATTTGAGTTGATTGAATGAAAGGAAAATTGCCGTTTATGATTTATGACGAATAAAAAAAAAACTACTTACTAGATCTCGTTCAAACCAATTTTCGCTGGTAGTTTTCATGGTAATGAACATCATATATTTTTTTTAGTTTTATCATTCTCTTATTTTAGAAGTTACGGGGGGGGGGGGGGGACACACTTTTTTCCACTTTGGAAGTGTCTCTCGCGCAAAGTATTCGGTTTAGAAAAAAATACTATAAGAAACCTCAATATCATTTTTGAAGACCTATCCATAGATACCCCACACGTATGGGTTTGATGAAAAATAAATTTTTGAGTTTTAGTTCTAAGTATGGGGAACCCCAAAATTTACTGTTTTTTTTTCTATTTTTGTGTCAAAACCTTAATGCGGTTCACACAATACATCTACTTACCAAGTTTCAACAGTATAGGGCTTATAGTTTCGGAAAAAAGTGGCTGTGACATACGGACGGACAGACAGACAGACATGACGAATCTATAAGGGTTCCGTTTTTGCCATTTGGCTACGGAACCCTAAAAAGCTGTTAATTGCTACGGGTATGTACGTTAGTTATGCCAAAAAGAGGTAAAATAAAATCAGAAAATAAAAATTGTTTCTTGTAAACACCTTAATTCGATTTAGGTAAATACTTATCTGTATAAGTCAAGTGCCCCTTAAATTCACGGCAGTAGTATAATATAAAATTTCATACAAAGTTTTTTAGACGTTTTTATCCGCGTGAACAATTTTTTTGGTCGTGTTGTTTTGTCGCGCGTTTTTTGTCACGTTTATAGTCGGTATTCGCACCTACGGAACCCTACACTGCACGTGGTCCGACGCGCACTTGGGCAGTTATTTTCTCGATACTCAATCATTTATTGCATTTTATGCGTTCACAGACAGACAGACAGACCGACCGACACACATTGGCGTCAAACCACAGGTATGGCACTTCATAGAAACAGAGCAGCATATACAATGTCCTTTTTAATTAAGTACAAATATTTTAAGGGGTGATTCAGTCCATCATTTCGAACAACTATTCCCAATAAATGTATATCGAAATACGAAAAAAAATTTCATTTTCGATAGTAATGATATCACGTGACTACTTCGATTTGTATGAAAACCTAAAATTTTTTTTCGTATTTCGATGTACATTCATTGGGAAAAATTGTTCAAAATGGTGTACTGAACCACCCCTTGAAATATTTGTACTTAATTAAAAAGGACATTGTGTACCTAGTACTACAATCAGTGTAATTTGTCCCTATGTATTTATTTATTTTACTACACACGAAATAATACATCCGTGCACACGTCAAATGTGTGAGTTATAATAATATAATCAGGGTGGCCACCATAGATTTTGTTGCTTTGCTTACTTGTTTTCATCACTCGGAATTCTATAAATATTCGTTTTTTATTGTTTTCAATGATAAAATGCGCAGTTTCTCACCATTATGATTCAATAATCCTAAGTAACTCACGTAATGTCAACGTGCGACTAGCAATAACCTTGTTTTACAGGCGCTTACACGTCCCAATATCAGGGGAAGGGTTGCGGGGACGCCAGATTGCGGGGGACGGTGCGAGTTTGCGTTCTGTATTTAATACTATTATTGATTCTGTGGTCAAACTTATTACACTCTTCTTTTTGCCGGAGGCTAACAACTAGGTTAAAATTATATTTCTGTGCCCTAGGTGACTCGTAGATGATATTAAACACGTTTCATGCCTCTCAAAAGGCATGAGATTTAATGGGCGCGCTGAGACAGTGACGTATTTTAAGTGTCAACGCCCCGCGCATATATTAATTTTTCTATCCAGCGAAATAAAAATTATGTCACATTGTTGTTTGTTTTTCATGTGTTTATGTGACCAATACTGGTGTCAGATTTTTCAGGCTGCCTAAAAAAACCTGACATAGCTTGATGACTGCCATACAATGATGACGTCTGGATTCAACGGTTTTGTATGTGCCTTCCGAAGCACGGAGAAGCTCAAAATTTTTTTATACAACTTTTGGGTAATCATCCAAGTGCGAACCACGCATATTATTTGGGTGAAACCTACTTTTTTGAAGTGAAAACTTCTTTAGCGGCGTTGTGCACTTTTTTTGGAATGGGTAAAAAATATTAAACTCGCGTCAGGACACGTGGCCTGATCGAAAATTCGTAAGACGGCGCAGGGCGCTTGCGCGAATGTTCGTGTGTGTTTATGTTACAGCGTGCTACGCGCATCCATGGATGGTGACAGCTGATGGCTCGACCGTCTGTGTAGTGGCCATACTGCTGTGTATTTGAAAATGATTTTGTTAAAAATGAATTTGGTCATGCTTGTGACAGACTGTGGTTCAGAAAAGATTTGAAATATTTTATACTGATAATTAAAGCAATTCGTGCGAAACTATTCCCTAACCATTCCAAAATATCAAAAATGCACAACGTTAATATTCAAGTTTTCACTTCTGCCGGCACTCCCAGAGTGCAACCCGTCGTTTTTTTCTTTTACCTACCTTTTTGTTACTTTCTTAGTCAATTTTAACAGCTTCTTTGTATCCAGGGTCTTGCCTAAAATTTTGTGAATATTATCAGTGGTTGTCCAAATTTCATCCGACCAGATCTCTTCATACTGTATATGTGCTGCTCAGAGTTTGTTACACACAAATATTATATTTACTTACTTTGTTAAATAAAAATGCTCATAAATGACTTTTATTAAAAATAATATAATTTAAAAGATAATTTGACTTAGATATTTTTTTATGGATTGTAATTAAATTGTATAATGTTACTTAATTACTAGGTATTATTGTATAAATATGACTGTACATTTTTGCTGAACATTTCACCTAATTGAATTATTTCTATACGACCTTCAAATGCAGTTTATAGTGGTAGCTTGTATCAATATTTTAAGATCTTTTTGTAACCTGTGTTCCACAATAAGGATGGTTTGATTTAGAACCATAATACCGGAAAGGTATCTTAATGTGCGACTGCGTTTAGTTAATGCAGACATGCACTAAGTGACACGCAAAGTTCTTACTCTACACTTGTGACGCAGCTACATGGTTTTATGTTTTTGTTGCAAACGTTGATCTTATGTTTGCAAGAGAAAGCCAACTTTCTTATCTGTTTTCTTTTCCTATCGTTGACATGTAAAAAATGTTTTAGCATTTAGCTATTAAACCACCTATTGTAGATTTTGGCTTAACAAAGATTTTAAATAGATAAACAAAATAGAAAGAAAAGAGTCAACTGTTTACCATGCTGAAGTGTGACTTTGGGGCTGTAATCCTCATAACAGTCCGGGGCACAAAAGTATCTAAATACGTCGTCACTGCGTTTAGTTAATGCACAGGTGCACTAAGTGGCGTGTGACGTCCCGCTAGATGTACTTGCACTCATGTCATGACGCAACTGCAGCGTTTTGTGCTTTGTAAAAGTTGGACACCCTCGCAAAGTTTGGAGTTAATACCTTAGTACTATCATATTCGGACACGTTTGAATTTTCACGTGTAAATTAGAATTTGTAGTTCATTTGCATTTAGCTCTTTTTACCCTCCGAAAAGGAGGGGTTATACGTTTGACCCTAGTGTTTGTTTTTCTGTCTGTTTTGTCTGTTTGTTTGTGGCATCGTAGCGCTCGAACGGATGGACCAATTTCAATGCCGTTTTTAAAGTAAAAGCAACTTTATTTGCGGTGGTGTTTAACCATGTTTGATGAAAATCGTTTGAAAGTTATTGGGTAATAACGCTTTAATTTCGTGGTTTTGTAATTTACCTGCAAATGTGATGGCGCCTGAGGATGGCGCTACGATATTAATATATTATGTAGTTCCACCACTTATCACTAGATGGGGTAATGTATGACGTCGGGGTTTTTTTTAATTTGCCTAGCAAAATTAACTTGTTTCAAGCTTTTAACTTGCAATGTATTTATCTTCTAAATGTATGTTTTTTGACTTAAACTAACTAGACAGACATTATTGGCATAAATAATTAGCCCTGATGTAGACCTCCGAATGAGGTCCAGACATCGTCCCAGGCTTTCGGTCCGTCGTCTCGCTGTGTGTGGGCGTACGTAGCGAGACGAACCGATCCTTAGTGTAAAACTGCTTTAAACTGACAGTGGATCACTTTCGTCATCATCATCAGGTCTTTTTGTCGTCACTGCAGAAGCACGACCCTCTATGTACTCAGAGCCATACTTGGCTAGAGCAGTCAGAGGACTTGGCCTACACTCTCCTCGCTGGCCAGACGGGTTGGAGAGGTCTAACTGATGTCTTTATGCTTTGTTTAGCTTGTATTTCCTAAGTCGCCTTCTACGACATCCGCGGGAGGACTTGGAGTGGCCCTATTCTACTCTGCCGGAAACCACACGGCACATTTTACGGTGGATCACTTTAAAGCAGTTTTACACTATCCACATTTTCGCTTACCACGTGACAGTCTCGTAGGTGCAAACATCGCGCAATTCGGTACTAAGCTTTATAGATCTCTCAGTAGGTGTATATGAACCAAAGGCTGGCGCTTTACTTCTCCTTCATAGCGTGTAATTGGTACTTTTAATTTGGTTGCTCCACTAAATTAAGCCTCAAGAACTCTGTCGTTAGAAGCGACTAGGTCCTTTAAAGTGTAGGTATTTGTTCACTTAGGAAACGACAGCAAGCACTTTACCAGGCCTGTGTCTTTTCCCGTTTATGTATCGAAAATATACCTACATTATTACTATGAGCGCGGCGACCACTCCGGAGTGCATTTGAATCGATCGTATGCGAATGTTTGTAACGTTTTGACATTTGTAGTATAACTATGTCAAAGAAATCTTTCATGGTGAAATTTTTTGAAAACTTTCGACAAATTTTCTCAGTTTTCTACGTAAAACAATTTTTTTTCGCTGACATGATTGTTGCAAAAATACGACCAGATGGTCTTTTACGCGAGCGGTGAGTTAAATACTACACGTATTGTATTTCTGTACGCAATTCAGCACTTCAGGCGGGGATCGAACCACCTTGTGGTTATAAGTTGCATCTCATATACCACTAGAACACTAACAACTGCTTCCTTATAAAACATATATTTTATGTTTGTATTCAATCGCTTACTCCGCTTCATACAAGCTTCATAAAGTACGCTGATCAGACTTAGAATGCGTTCGAAAGAGGATCTTAAAAATATGTAATTTTTAAAAGAAATATAACACATAATGTAAACTAAACTAATTGACATGTTAAAGTGCCTGTTAGGGTCTAATTACTAAACAAAAATTATTATTTTTTCATACTGAGTCAGGTTCTTTTCGCTATAGGTCACATCTCTCAGTACAACCGCATTGCACTGCTACAATTAATAAGATTTCGTTTAGTTATGATGAGCTTTACTCACTACTTACAATGTATAAATTGTGTTCTTTTAGTGAATAAAGATTTTATCTATCTATCTTTTTTTAATTTACGATCTTCGCTTCTGTTTCCCGCCCGCTGCAATCAAGCCTCCGCTTTACCATGGAGCCCACCGAAATTCTGTTTGAATTTCTGTTTGCAGTTAAAATGGCGACCAAAAACGGTCTACATAAACGCTGTTAGTATTTTTTTCTTGCAAAGTAATCAATGGCTACCGTTTGTGTTTGTACATAAAATATCAATGGTAGAGAAGGATAGCTCATACCGACATAGGTGTGTTAGTAAAAATGTTCAGAAGAAACTCCTTCCGTGAGTTTTCATTCCTGAAGGTAAAGGTCGAGTAGGTTGACGTTTTTGGAGAAAATACTGCAGTACAGTTTGTTACCGCTTCTTCTGTTCTTGCGCTTAGGAAGCGGCAGTAAACGTAGCTGTCAGTAAATAATCTGACGTCAACATTTACCTAGGTAGATATACTCGTAGACGTGGAATTTTAGAACTGCTTGTGATTTTCTATACATCGTTAATCGGCATAGCAAGGCGGAAAAACAGTATATAATAATACTAGCTATACCCGCGGGCTTCGCTCCCCATGGGAATTTCGGGATAAAGAGTACCCTATGTCTTTCCCCGAGTCTTAAACTATATCCATACCAAATTTCATCCAAATAGTTCAGTAGTTTAAGCGTGAAGAGGTCACAAACAAACATACTAATATACAAACTCACTTTCGCATTTATAATATTAGCAGGAAGTAGGATAGGATAGTAGGATGCAGATTTATGCAAATACTGCTGAATTGAATGATATGTCGACCCGGAAAAAAAAGCCCAATGAAGCCGAAAAAGTGCAGTAAGGGCTTCGGGTGCTTTGTTGATGGCCTCTTTAAGTGTATCTTTAACAAACGGCTGTTGCCGGGAGGGACTGGTTATCACTGATCAGCTCAGCTTCGCTATTTTAACTAGTTAGTGCTTATTACGTAATATTTTATGTTTGTTAACTCGTTTGCAAGCATTACATGTTATAATGTGTGAAAACTATCCTACTATCCTACTAATATTATAAATGCGAAAGTAAGTTTGTATATTTGTTTAATACAACAATAATAATGATTAGATTAATTTTTTTCTGTTTTCTTACAGGTTGACTGGCAGAAACTGTCTGAATAAATTAAAGCATTAAGTTCACCTTTTGTACCATTGTAATCAATCAAGATTTTAATAAATAATATGACATGGTAAGTAATCGACAATATTGTGAAAAAAAGTTTCTGTCCGCGTTTTTCTTAGCAGTGGTCGTTACGAAGTGCTGGTATTGGTAGTTTAAAAAAAATACACTACACGTATTGTAAATTTTACTTATTGACGTGTAAAAGTGACTGAAGGTCTTATTACTGAACATTTGAGTTTTTTAATCTTTAAGACTAAGCACACATAGAAACGCACCACTTTTTTGACGCGTCATTTCTGTGTCTTCTTTAATTTGCGTCCAATGTGCGCGTATTTTCGGCATTAGAAAAAACAATTGAATTGGCAATGTAAACACCGGTCTATGTTGGTTCCAATGTTTTTGTGGACGAGAAAATGTATTGTAGTCTTCACAAAGAACCTTCTAAATTTTGGGGAATGGTAGTGTTCCGCCAAAGCGGGACAACGCGTTGTCTAAAAAAGCTATGCCCGCGGGCTTCGTCCATATCGAATTCCATCTAAATAGGTTCCGTGATTGAAGCGTGAAGTGATAACAAACAAATAAATATACAAACTTACTTTCGCATTTATAATATTAGTGTTATAGAACTATTTCATGAATTCCTCCGTTTCCTCGTGACCAAGGGATGTAAGCCATTCTTGCAAGCCCTTACATTCGCTGTACATGTACTAGCCGATGTTTACTTTGTCAGCTTACATGAGAGCTCAGCATCTGTTCCAAACTTTACGGCCGTCACTCTGAGCTAAACAGCGCAAATTTGTCTGCAAACACACCGGGAATTTCTACAGCTTTGCTTTGCCGTGTTGCTCGTAATGAAAATAAGAACGTCATGAAACGAGCTCTTCCTGATTGTAGCCGATCCCGAATGGAATACAAATTATTGTACAATATGTTGTATATATTATTTATGATTTTGTATATTCTATTGACAATCATTTGTATTCCATTCGTAATTTGTACAATGTTTTTTTGCGGTGCGGATAGCAAATACGTCTGTTTTCCATTTTTAAGCTATTGCATAGCTTCTATCGCGGGCCTTGAGCGCGGGGACCGAATCCAGAAATTCCGTAACGAAAAAACCTCACGCTCCCCACTCCGCCTACCATGTAGGTTGCCGCTTCGTCTCCGTCGTCCGTTTGCGACGTTGCCGTCCTTCCTTGTATCGAACCACCTTAATGCAATAGCTTTACCGCGGCAGTCCCCGAGTGCCACACGTCTTTTTTACTTAATTTTGTTTAATTTTATTTCGTTTAATTTCTTTATTAGTCTGTCATATTACATTTACAGTTTTGCCACCAGATTATTCATATAGCATTTACAGAGTATTCTAATTCTACTGTTATATAAGTCGTTTCCTCATTGTATGTCATGTCAATTTAATTTTCCGAGAAATATGTCAATGTCGCTTTTTCAAATCCTGCTAATGTACAATGGTGGTTTTTATTCTCTTTCAGATTTACAGGCTCCCTACTCAAGTACAGCAAAGTAAATTTTCGTTAAGAGCCTATGCAAATGGAGTATTTTTAACGCACGGCGCTTTATTTGAAATTCAGACGCAGACAGTAAACCTTAACATACATACATACTATCACGCCTTTATAACTAATGGGGCCGACAGAGCATTTTGGGTCTTGCGGTTCTATGCAGAGCCAAGGGCCGCAAGACCCAAAAGCCACTTTTAGCGTCATGGTGGGCGAGAAGATGGATAAACCTTAACACACGTTCAAAATACATAAAACGCTTATTTTATGTAGATACAAACGTGCTTATACCTGCTGCGATAAATTACAGATAACATACAGAAACAGAAATCTACTTACACACATACACACACACACACACACACACACCTTTCTTCGACAAATTCACAATCTGCTTTTTAATTATCTCTACAGCGTTGTAGCGCGCGTTTTCTAAACGCGCGTAATCGGCAGGTTTATAAGTTTATTTGCTACAGGCAAATAAAAAAAAAACTTGACATACCCTCTAGTGTTAAGTGGCGGAACTACATAATATATTGATACCGTAGCGTATTTTTGTCAAGTAAATTATAAAGTTATGTATCACCCAATAATTCGAAACGATTGAACCGATTTAAATCAAACATGGCTAAGAACTCCCGCAAGGAAAGTTGCTTTTACATAAAAAACCACATCGAAATTGGTCCATCCGTTAGAGCGCAACGATGCCACAGATTTAATATAAGAACGGAAACTTCTAAGGTCTTCACTACACCCTTTTTTTTAAAGGGGGTTAAAAATACGCTGTGTGCATACGCCCTTAGACATTCCCCTTTTATCATTGTTGTTTAAAACGATACAACAGCGAACATGCGAAAGATTTTACCTCACGATTTCATTCGCGACGTGCGAACGGACCGACAGATGGTGTTCCATTTCAATTTACGCAGAAAACATAAAATTGGCGAACTAGGAGCCGAACAGGGAGATATGTGTCAACAACATGAGCTGAGATACTGTATAGGGTCCGTCAAATTGGGAAATGGTGGTGGAGGCGCGGTTTAGGCACAGGCTGTCTGTGAGGCAGCTTAGGAGTTCGATACTCATTAGGCGCGACTTTTTAACCCTGAAGGCTAAAGCGATTTTCATCAAAAATCGCAAGTTTGCTTTCACGTAAAAAAAACGCATCGAAATCGGTCGACCCGATTCAGCGCTAAGATGATTCAGACAGACAGACAGACAAACATTAGCGTCAAACTTATAACATACCTCTTTTTCGTCAAAACATTAGATTTTTTTGCTAGCGTTTGTGATGAAGCGTTTTCGGGGAATCGAACCCCTGGACGCTGTCATCAACATAAATTGAGTAGACCCCTGTTACCACCCTAGTATGACAGGGGTCTGGAAGGTCTAATGAGGAAACCTACCGGGAGGGTGTGTTTAAAACCAACTATACCAACGGTAACAATAATTTATTTACAGGTTCTACAGGTCTTAGTTTAACCTAGACTTAATTAGCACTACCTTAAATCTAGATTCACACTTGGCTTATGGCCGAGCGCCTACGCAATTCCAAAGACGAAACCCTATACGGAGTATTCGCGTTCACACAACTACAAAGGATATTACGAACTATCCAGACTAAAATAGGTTCCACCCTGAGGGGGTGCGGAACGGGATGCACACGGGGTGCAAAGCGCAGGACGCGCGGAGCGGTAAACGGGGGGCAGGGTACGAACGGACCTGCCGGACGGGACGGTATCGCCACACGCACACGGGTGCGCGGACGTCGGGAAAACCACCCCTCTAGGGAGAGGGTGGTAAGGCACTCCGAGGTGCGGGGTGCGGTACGCACACGGATCACCGGGGCAACAAGGGGTTGCTCCGGCGGACTACCCTGAAGGGGTAAGCGGGACGCGCAGGAGCACGTCGGCGTCGCGGCGCTCCCTCACACGGGGGTGGGAGGGGGTGTCGCGGACGACCACAAATCGGACGGGAACGTAGGGGGATATATCTGATCCAAGCGGCCGAGGGGGATGGAAGGGGATTCGGGAACCCTGACCGTACCTAGATATCTGATCCAAGCGGCCGAGGGGGATGGAAGGGAATTCGGGAACCCTGACCGTACCTAGATATCTGATCCAAGCGGCCGAGGGGGATGGAAGGGAATTCGGGAACCCTGACCGTACCTAGATATCTGATCCAAGCGGCCGAGGGGGATGGAAGGGGATTCGGAAGGGGAGAGGGGGAAGGGAAAACCCGATCGTACCTAGATGTCTGATCCAAGCGACCGAGCCGGATACCCGAGTGAGTATCCGCGTTTAATGGGCTCGCTCTGCGTTATATAGCCGGCTGCCAGCCGGCGCGGAGTGGGGGCACGGTGGGGGAAACCAGATCATACCGGTTTTATTACGGAAGCAAGTTTACCCGCGACGTGTATCGTTTGTAGCTGTGTGAGTAATGGAATGTTCGAGAAGGTTCCAGAGGCGTTTGTGCGCGGCGACGTTGGCTTGTCGATCGCTGCGTCACATTTTGTTGTTATGTCCCACTGCTGGGCGAAGGCCTCTCCTTGTTTCTTCACCCATCACTGTCTGCTGAAAGCTCTTCTCATCCAGGCAAAAACCTATCCAGATCATTTTGCCACCTGGTTATTTGTCTACCTCTGCCCAGGCGGCCCTCGGTTAAAACCTTTTTTGGAGTCGATTAAAAAGATTGTTTCTTTGTGAGTGTGTTTGTATGTTTATGTTAGTGTGTGTTTAAATTTAAAAGTACCCGTAATCTAAAGGCATGTATGATGAGTTTAGATGAAGCAAAAGAGGTTTGTCAGGGTCGTAGAAAGTGGTCTTTGTCTCTGTCTACCCCTGTGGGAAACAGACACGTGATATTATGTATGTACCTATGTGTTTAAATTTAAATCCCCATATCTAATTTTAATATGTGTGTAATTATTGTAAGTTGACGTTTTCGGAGAAAATGTGCTTCACAGTTTGTTACCGCTTCTTCTGTACTTGTGATTAGGAAGCGGCAGTAAACTTAGCTGTAAGTAAATGATCTGACGTCAACATTTACCTTTTAAGAAATTGAAAGAAAATGTGACAATTATCAAGTGATACAAATATCCAAAGATACATAAATGATTTTGACTTTGACTTTAACTTTAAACCACATATTCTCCCCTCTGCTCTGCCTCTTTGTTATCTGTTAGATATCTTTAGTCAGTGGCGCCACCACACCAAAGGCGGATGCGGTAAACACTACCCCGCGCCCTTTACCGTTTCAGGACCCTTATTTGACACCCGAAACTTACTGACACTATGAATCGTATGTCGAGAATTGGAAATTGAGAAGCGAGGTTTTTTTCACATGCGAAGGTGATCGCTAATTTGATTAGGATTACAGACGAGCTCGGTGACGCGGCGGGAGTGCGCATTACTACCGCTTTCGCAAGTAAAGGGACATCGGGCGTGGTCTGGACTTGGATGGGTGACCACAAGTGGCATAAAAAATTTCTCGATTTCCGTCCCGGCTGTCATCATTGTATGGCAGTTGTCAAGCTATGTCAGATGCCTTTAGGCCGCCTGAAAAATCTAACACCAGTGTAGCCACTAACACACACGAAAAACAACCAATTGGACTAGTGATGGTGACCTCGTGTGACATTAAACGAGATCCTCTGTGACTAAACTTTAGTTCCAATAGAGTGATATTAATTTCGAGTTTTTAATAAACCTGTGCCTACTTTAAGGGTAAATTCAGTTCGTGATAGTAAACAACTTTCCCCAAGAAAACATAGTTATTTTGGTATTTTATAAACTACGTAAGACAATGTTTACCCTAAGCTCTAAAGAATCTTATACCCTTAAGGGGACGCACCGTGAAAATGGGCATTTTCTATTTCTTATTTCTCAGCCAATATCAGAAATTTAGAACTGATACTTGCTAATAGCATACTAGAACGCTTTTCTAGCATAATTGTGGTTGTGGATACATGATTAGTTAATTTTTGTAACACAAACTTGCTCGTCAAAAACACCTCTACCAAAACATATATGGTCTAATTTCTCACAAACGAGAGGGACTTCAGCTTTGAAACTTTTTATGCAGATCAGTAATTATGTAATCTTCAAAATTGTGGTTCAAATTTTTTTTTGTTGCTTTAGTTTTAATTTTAGAGCTATTTTTCTATAATTGATCAGTTTTGCGTGGCTTTAGATTTCAGTCATATAAGCCCTTTTACCTTCCTGAAAATTATTGTAATTGCCGTCTTGCTTTTTCGCGAGTGTATTTAAATAAACTGTTCTTGTTGCACAGATTTTTGACAGTTATACATCAAATTGTCAGATGGCCGATGGGCCTCGCGGAGCAAGGACGCGTCGCTCTTCACAAAAAAAATGACATTTGATTTCGTAAAATTATTGTCACAGTGTAAAATAATATCACGAATATATATGGGTCGAACAGTCTGTAAACAAACGTACGAGTAACTTTCTTACACTGTGTCACTTGTCATAATGTCAAAGGAAGTGTCAAAGTATAGCGTGGCATAGATTGATTACCTGACAGACATGGTCGGCATAGATTTTTTTTCATACAAGTACCGTACATACAATATCGATTTATAATATTTTAGTTATATTCAATTACCAGTTTTGTGGCAGTAAATTAATTTTATAATAGCCAAAGAAACTTATCTATAGATACAGACTGTACCACTGACTGACTGGCTGACTAATTGATATGGTTGTTTGACCTGCGCCGTGCTTATAGCCGTAAGGAGTGAAGCTCACTTGCTTGGTGGGGTAGCAAAAATATGTTAGCCTACCTCAAAAGCTGCACAAAAAACCGCGGGCTGCTTGCAGCTTGCGTAACGCCTAAAGAGCTAGTACATTTGTTAAAATTGATATAAAATATCGATGAATAAGTATAAAATATCGTTAGTCTAAATACTATATTTGTGGCCTTAAAAAACCATAACAATATCGATAGGACTATTGATAATATTGATTACTGATAGTTTACAATAATATCGATGACAAGTAAAACTATCGACAGTTTTTAGGGTTCCGTTTTAAACAAGGAACCCTTATAGCCTATAGTTTCATCATGTCTGTCTGTTTGTCTGTCATCCGACGTTTTATTTAGAGACTATAAGTACTAAAAAGCTATAATTTGGCATGGGTATATTAATCATGCCAAAAAACAGTGGAGTAAAATAGGGAAAATCTTATACCTTTATACGAGCAATTCTTTATTTTTAAATTTCTATGATCTCGAAAACGGCTCTAACGATTTCGCAGAAAATTGGTATATGGGGGTTTTTGGGGGTAAATAATCGATCTAGATTAGTCTCATGTTTGGGAAAATGCGTGTTTTCGAGTTTCTTTCTACGCAGAATATGGTCGCTAATTTCGTCGCGCCGGCCGCCATCCGCTTAGCTCAGCGGTTAAGGGTACTGACTGCTAGAAAGAGTGTTACGGGTTCGAATCCCACTCGGTGACTTACTTTTGTTTTTTTATGTTCAAGTTTATATATAATTTTTTATTTCGTACTGTTTTTAGACAAGTTTTAAAAAATATAGTTAATGTTTGAGATGAAACCGACCGAGCAAAGCTCGGTCACCCAGGTACTATAATATTGTAGCTCCCATGAAAGTTTTTTTTCGACTAACCCATCGTGTAGGGTATCTACACGAAGATAGATCTAGTTTAACTTTAAAAAATTGGGTAAAAATAAAGGACTGAATCACCCTTTTTTGGCACTTGTTTAAAATGTTGCCCATCGTTTACAGTAGCACAACTGTACTATAGACAAATCTGAATACATAAGATTGTTCTCCTAGCATTTACACTACATAGACACTCCACAAATTCGACGTCAGTTTAAAATAAATGTAGTGCCCACAGTAGTGCCTATATACAACGTGGAAGGGATATACCCGTAATAAATCGAACCACGGGCTACACTAGACCACTAACTATAATCAAATAAAAATCACAACCAAAAACTAAAAAAAAATGGCATTTCCATACAAAAGTGTGCAGCCGCCTGAAAAATTTGTATTAGAATGTCAAAGTCGGTTCTTTTTTACTGTTATTTTATAATTATAATAAAGTGATCTAGTATAGCCTGTGGTTCGATTTATTACGGGTATGTCCCTTCCATGCTGTGTATTATCTAATTATTTTTTCAACACACTTGCTCGTAAAGTGGCTCTAATTTCATCGGTTTTAGATATATAAAGTAGGTCATAAAACACGCTTGCGTTATAAACATATTAAAAATTACTATAAACGGCCACTTTTGACACTTTTTGTAAAGGTTTCTAAAGCTGATAGTATTTTAATGACTTTCGAGGTTCTAATAAAACTTAAGGATACTAGCTTAAAAGTTGTGCGAGGGTTTCTGATAATCTCACTTACAGAAAGATAAATTATTTTTTCTGTATTTTCAAGGTCGCTAGCGCTAGCGCCGCTAGCAGCCTTGAAATAAAAATCAGTTTAGATATAAGTGTATTGAAAAACGTCGTGCGATATACGTGTGTATATTAGTTAAAACACTTTCAGCTCTATTACTCCCTCGCTTTCGGCTCGGGCTGGAAAATCATCACACACAAAACTTATATCAGAACGTACAACTATTTTGCAATTTTAAAAATATTACTTACTTTAATATAAATAATTGAATAATGCAGCTCTTTTTATATAGTTACTTATTTACCCCTTAGTAATTTAGTACATACATGCTGACTTTTCATTGGTTTTGGAAAAAAATCTATTGTAAATAAATTCCTCTATCCATATACTTAATTCAAATTTGTGTATGACATAAGATAAAAAAATCGAGACCACGTAGTTACGCCCGATCAAAAACTACTGCATGACCTCGATGATCTCCGGCCGGCCGGACGGAGGCGGTGCCTGGTGGTACTACTAATTGATCTCACGATTTTACTTTGTTTTTGAATTTTTATTTCGACTAGCTAATTAGTTTTA
This sequence comes from Acrobasis consociella, assembly GCA_963555685.1. NCBI lineage: Eukaryota > Metazoa > Arthropoda > Insecta > Lepidoptera > Pyralidae > Acrobasis > Acrobasis consociella. The sequence goes on along the minus strand of OY743104.1, from coordinate 1,456,053 downwards.
CTAACGACCCTTATAAAGTGGCCCTTAGCTTCAAAAACAATAAAAAATCACTGGGAATATTTTAAAATTTAAATAAACTATTTTTGTTTTTTTCTAAATACCTACTATTTATTGATACATACTTTAATGTACGGTAGTGAGAGTTGGGTATGGCAGAGAAAGCATGAAGTAGAATAAATGCAGTTGAAATGCGAGCGCTGAGGAGTATGTGTGGTGTTACTTTGAAATATCGAATACGGAATGATGCCATAAGGGAGCGGTGTGGAGTAAAAGAGGATGTTGTGACAAAAATAGAGAAAGGGATGTTAAGATGGTTTGGGCATATAGAAAGGATGGATGAAAAGAGATTGACGAAAAATATTTATATGACAAATGTGAAGGGAACAGTAGGAAAAGGTCGGCCTCGGCGAACTTTCTGCGACCAAATTGCAGACGTTCTAAAAAAAGGAGAGGTAAAAAGTACCCGTAACCGAAGGGCATGTATGAAGAGATTGATGAGTTTAGATGAAGCAAAAGAGGTTTGTCAGGATCGTAGCGGGTGGAGGTCCATAGTCTCTGCCTACCCCTGCGGGAAACAGGCGTGATATTATGTATGTATGTTTTTTCTAAAGGCTGACCGGTAGACAAAGCATCAGCATTAAGTCCTTGTACGGACATGACCGTATTCAATTCTTTACAAAAACGTAATGTTACAAAAATGTAAACATATAAGATTTATTTCATTACGTCATGTCTTCCATACTGTAACCTCTATATATTTTTAACTCTATCTGCATTGCGTTTAGACATTACTACAATCCTAGCGGAAAAGAACGGACAACTTTTGAATCAATTTTGACAGATTTTGAAAAATAAAAGCGTAGAGCCAAGCCTTAAACGAGCAATTCTTGTATGTATATATATTTATTTATAAATTTCTGTGATCTCGAAAACGGCTCTAACGATTTCGCTGAAAATTTGTATATGGGGGTTTTCGGGGGTAAACTATCGATCTAGATTAGTTTTATGTTTGGGAAAACGCGTGTTTTCGAGTTTTCATGCGTTTTTCTTTTCACGCAGAATATGGTCGCTAATTTCGGCGCGCCGGCCGCCAATGGCTTAGCTCAGTGGTTAAGGATGCTGACCGTTAGAAAGAGTGTTACGGGTTCGAATCCCACTCGGTGACTTACTTTTGTTTTTTTTTTATGTTCACGTTTATATACAATTTTTTATTTCGTACTGTTTTTAGACAAGTTTAAAAAAAAATAGTTAATGTTTGAGATGTAACCGACCGAGCAAAGCTCGGTCACCCAGGTACTATATATTTATATGTTAATAAATTTCTGTGATCTCGAAAACGGCTTTAACGATTTCGCTGAAAATTGGTATATAGGGGTTTTCGGGGGTAAACAATCGATCTAGATTAGTCTTATGTTTGGGAAAACGCGTGTTTTCGAGTTTTCATGCGTTTTTCTTTACACGCAGAATATAATTTTTTTATGTTTAAATTTATATATAATTTTTTATTTTGTATTGTTTTTAGACAAGATTAAAAAATGTAGTTATTGTTTGAGATGTAACCGAGCAAAGCTCGGTCGCCCAGGTACTGTATTTTAAGATTATTTTTCATAAAGACTAAAATACCGTATCTTTGCTTTTTTTTCTCTCCATATTATCCTGCGACCGTGTCTCGAGTGTTTCTCTGTATAATTATGTATTTGTTATAAATTATAGTATCGTTGAGTTAGTATCCCAAAAATAAGTTGAAAATTACTTTGCGGCTAGCTCAATCAGTGTGATTTGTCCTTGTCCCTATTACATTTACTTATCATAAAGGCGAAAGTTTGTGAGTGTATGTTTGTTACTTCTTCACGCGTAAACGGCTGGACCAATTTTGTACAGTAGATTAACATATAGGCTACTTTTTCCACGGGTAACTCCGCGGGTCGCAGCTAGATTATTTATAAAAATATTTATTTAAAATGATTTAATTAATAAGTTTATTTATTATATAATTTAGCGCTGGATGCAAGCCGCTCTTGATCGGTCATTTTCGAAATCTTTGGGACAGGCCTATGTCCAGCAGTGGACGTTATGCGGCTGAAGTAATGATTAGATATATTTCCTACGCAACCAAGCCTAAAGCACAGAATTGATAATAGTATTACATACAGAACGGAAACTCGCACCGTCCCCCGCAATCTGGCGGCGTCCCCGCAACCCCTCCCCCGTTATTGGGCCGTGTAAGCGCCTGTAAAACAGGGTTGTTGCTAGTCACACGTTCACGTTACGCGAGACACTTAGTATTTTTGAATCATAATGGTGAGAAACTGCTAATATAATCATTGTTTATTCACGGTAAACAATAAAGAACGGAAATTTTATAGATTTCCGAGTAATGAAAACAGGTAAGCAAAGCAACAAATTCCGTGGTGGCGACCCTGATTGTTTAACACACATTTGACGTGTGCACGGATGTATTATTTCGTGTGTAGTAGTACTAGGTATATATGCTGCTCCGTTTCTATGAAGTGCCATACCTGTGAACAAAGTGCGACATTTCGCAATAAAGTTGTTTATCAAAGATTTTCAAGTCGTTTTATTGAAGCAAAGAATAGTGACGCGGTGCAAATGTCGTTTGAGTTGCTGGCAGTAAAACTGTTTCCTTATTTTTTACGGCTTTCGTATTTCTAACCGATTACCAGAAAGGAAGGTTATCACTTCATCGCCATCTTTTTAGGGTTCCGTAGTAAACATGGAACCCTTATAGTTTCGCCATGTCTGTCTGTCTGTCCACGTTCCTACAGAGAAACTATAAGTACTAGAAAGTTGTAATTTGGCATGGATATGTATATTAATTATGGCGAAAAAGTCGTAAAATAAAATATGGAAAAAAAAATTTTTCAGTGTTGCTGCCATACAAGTAAAGACTTAGTCAATATTTTTTTTCTCGACAAACACATTGAGTTGGGTATCGTTGATTAGATCTTTCAAAAATATTGTTAGCTTGTGAACACCATTTTTCGATTTAGGGATCCGTTTCTGAAATATTTGGGTTTAAAGTTCAAATTTTTGTTTGAGTCAAGTGTCCCCCCCCTCTATCTGCTAAACGGTTATATATGGCCACGTGAAAAAAATCACAATTATAGCATTTATAATGTAGTTTGAAGGAAAACTATCAGAGCCAAGTAGGGTATACAAATTAAAAAGTTATAGGCGATCAACTTATAAAATGTACTTGAAAAAAGACATTTTAATACAAATTCAATAGATATTAGTTTTTAGACGTTTTTAGTGGCAAGAACTCAAAGTTGGCATTCGCAACTACGGAACCCTACACTGCGCGTGGCCCGACACGCACTTGCCCAATTATTTTATGTATGTTTACCGATTATTCGAAGACGCCTGGAAAATTCTTTTTTTGTTTAAAAGGGTATTCTGTTAGGTGGTTTAATAGAAACTTTATTAAAAACGATTGTGTAGTTGGCGGGTGAAATAAGTTGTTAGTTTTAAAATATTATGCATAAATTACCTAAACTAGTGGTTGGTCGCAAACTTAGACCTCACGATTATTATTCTACAAGTTTATTTGTCAAGAAAGTTGAAACAAAAACCGATTTCATCCATTTCCATCAAACTTACGTAAGAACCACCTTCTTCTTCTTCTTATCGTGTGTGTTAGTGACAAACACTAGTGTCAGAGTTTTTAAACCGCCTTAAACGCCTCTGACATGGTTTTAGGTAACGACCAATATCAAAGACAGTGACCGGGACCGACGGCTTAACTATCAGACAATCAGGTGATCGGCCTGCAATGTCCTAACCAAACTAGGACAACAACACAAAGTCGTTGCCCCCGCTGGGAATCGAACCCGCGACATCCGGGCATGAGCCAAACGCTCTTACCACTACACCACGGAGGCACTAAGAACCACCGCAAAGAAACTAGCTTTTAAAAAATCGCAAACCGATGCCACAGACAGACAGACAGACATGGCGTCTAACTTATAACACCCGTCTTTTTTGTTGGGGTTTTATTTTTGCTTAGTCCTTTAGTCGCCTCTTACGACATCCACAGGACGAAATGGAGTGTATCTAGGCAAAAAGCAACGTCATCAGGCATTTAATCTTTTTAGGGTTCCGTACTTAAAAGGTAGAAATGAGACTCTATTACTAAGACTACACTGTCCGTCTGTCTGTCTGGCTGTTACCAGGCTGTATCTCATGAACCGTGAGTATTCTGTTAACCGTATTTCTGTAGCCGCAATAGCAATAAATACCTAGAACAGAATAAAATAAATATTTAAGTGAGGCTCCCTTACAACAATTTTTTATAGATAAAATAGTACGAAACCCTTAGTGCGTGAGAGAACCCACTCGACTCTAGATATTTGATTGAAAAAAGGTTAAAATGTCGATATGGTACGCATAAGTTTAAACTGACTTTTTGTTCTGAATAAACATCTTTACTACGAACATTGAAGATGTAAATTGAAAACATTATACTCATTTCCCACTCGCGCAGTCATGTAATAAAGTCTGGTTCCTAGTACATTAAGCTAGTTTCCTATTCTCAGATAGAAGCTACGTTATGGGCAAAAACTGCTCAGAATAACAATAGAGTAAATATTATAACAAAAATAAAGTACAGATATAGCGCTTTATTCGAATGCTGGTCTTTCACAGAGCGCAGAATTGATATAAGTATTACATACAGAACGGAGTCACAGTTGCCTGCGGTCGCCAGCTCAAGCACCCTCTACAAGGCGAGAACGGGGGAGAGGTGCGGGGACGAAGAACGGGGATGCATATTGCGGGGGACCCTAGGAGATCCGCTCTGTATGTAATACTTATAAATATTTATTCTTTGCCCAGAGTTAAACTACGGTTCGGTACAATATCATCGTCATGTGATCATCATAATTTGAAATTTAAATGGGTTCCGTACTCAAAGGGTGCCAAGGTTATTAAATACTAACTCCACTGTCTGTCTGTCAATCCGTCTGTCACAGGGCTTCTGGGTCTTAAACCGTAATACCTAGATGCTAGAAATTTTACCGATTATGTTTTAAAATGGACGCTAGAATGACTTTATAATGATAAAGTTAATAAATTAAAAGAGGTCATCGTGCAAGAAACATGTTTTTCCAGCGTTTTTAACTTTTCTTGTTCTTTATGTAAGAAGGTACGGAATCTTTCACGTACGAGTCCGACTTACATTTGACCGGTTTATCTTGTCCATCTTTTAGTGTTTATGTTGGCTTCCTTCCGTGGTGCACGAAAGAAGAGATTTTTTAATTGTTGAATTGCAATTAAAGTTTATTGCTTAAAATGCGGTACAAGTTTTTAACCCTCGACAAAAAAGACGGTTGAAAAGTTTGACGTTAATGTCTGTCTGTCAGTGGTATTGTAGCGTTTGAATGGATTGGTAAATTCACTTGTGGTGGTTCTTAGGTATTTGTAATGAAAATCGGTTGTACCATTTCAAAGTTATTGGCGATTAACGCTTGAAAGTCAGGGCTTTTTCTAGCAAATAATAGATGGCGCTATGAATGGATATCCAACTATATGACAATCAGGGTTTTTCAATTTAATATCAAATAAACTTGTATAAATTGAAATATTGCTGCCACCTAAAATCTTGTCCAAATCCCCCTTTCTTCAAATGTTAGGCGCAGTTTTTAAGCTCTTTTTCTGGAACTTTCGTAATTTGTGTTTATGCAGATAACGGTCGGAGGCGCCGCGGCGGCTGAGGCTTCCGGAATCGGCGATCATTTAGTGCAGATCCTTCCTAGTTTATTGCCTCAGCACGGCCGGGGTGCCCGCACTCAAGTCGGAAATCAATGGAAATGAGCTAGTATCCTTAGTCGAAATCAATGGAAATGGAAATGGAGTCACAAATAAATTATTTCGTTGGGATAGTCGAAGTTTTCGGAGTCGGATAAATTATTTGAAAGGAAACGGAGATATCGTATAAAATTTTGTCTTAAATATGCCCTAGATAACTCTTTAAACTATTATATTAACTACTGTTTGCAGTTTAAAGAGTGAACGTAAAGGTTTTCTACGCACATTTGCGGAAAGCGGCCACTTTTATCTAATGTGCGAAAAATATAGATTTACGTTCTAACTTTGCATAAATCGTCACAAAATAACGTGACTTATCATTGATCCTACCTATTTTAAACATCACGCTTTGATGGAGCGATATATATAGTCTTATAGCGACTTCTGAAAGAAGAAAAGAAAAAGTGCTCTGTTCTCTGAAGTGTTCTTATCACCGACCGAATATTTGTTCATGGTTAAGTATATGCAAATTTGCATATACTTATCTCAGAGTAGTATTGACACTACACGGAACAAGTTATCTGTTAATAAGTATAATAAATGGTTACCTACAATACAGGCCACGCCTATTGTAGGAACCAAAAGGATGTTTAATATAATTATAATTATTCTGCTCCCACGAAAAGAAAAGTTTTTATGTTTAGATGGAAACCTACTTTAATTTTATTTTGTAAAGAGCATTAGACTGTTTCTATTTTTTAAAATTGTAAAAACAGGAATATATTATTATTAATAAAGTGTACCTATAGCCCGACCATAAGACAATGAAAAATTATACGAGTACGTTGTATATTTTAAACGTGATTTTAGATTTATAAATGCACAAAAAAGGAATGCAGCAAATAAGACAGCAATTTGACTCTGACTTGAAAACGAGACAAAAATATTGGCCACTAAGACAGTATAAAAAAGAAAACAAAAATCCCGCCAACCTGCCGCCAACTTAATAGTATCATCTGTCAAGGGTGAGCCTGCACCTGGGTGCAGCTCGGTAATGCAAAGCATTTGTCCCTGACAGCCCTGGACAAACGACGTAGGTCATAGAATAAAAAGGTTTTAAATTTAAAACTTTAACCCCCGACAAAAAAGAGTTATAATTTTAACGCTAATATCTGTCTCTCTGTTGTCCAGCAGTGGATGTTATGCGGCTGAAATAATGACGATATCTTTGATTTTTATTAAGAATATGGTTGATATTTTTTGATGACTAAAATATTGTTTCGCCGTTCACACTTCGTATATCGGAATCATATTGGTTGTCAAAACAGTATGTATATTGTATACTTATATCTATCTTAACTTCCTTCGGAAACTCTGAGAGGTCGGTGCATTAATCATCTGTTAGTTAATGCCGTTCACCTACATTGACTAGACTAGCCTTATTATCAGGCTAATAGGCATGACGATAGAAAAATATTTTAGGCCCATTCGTTGAATTATTAAAAAATACAACAAGTCAGGCGAAGCGTAGTGTAGGGCTCCGTAGTTGCGAATGCTGACTTTGAGTTCTCGCCTAAAAACTTCCAAGAAGTAATTTTCTAGTTTTGAAATGATTTTATATGAATTTTCTTTTCCCGAGTACATTTTATAACTTTTTAACTTGTAAACCATACTTAGCTCTGATAGTTTTCTTTTAAATTTCGTTATATTTACTACTGCTGTGAATTTTTTCACGTGTCCGTATATAACCGTTTAGAAGATAGGGGAGGAGGGACACCCTTCACTCTAATAAATATTTCAGAAACAGATCCCTAAATTAAAAAATATTTTTGAGAGACCTTTTCAACGGTATCCTACACGATGGGTAAGCCGAGAAAAAAAATTACTCTTACTTTACTTTTATGGAAGCTATTTTAAAATATTTCTTTTCAAGATCTTGTTCATCTCGTCATGATTAATGTAAATACTCATGCCAAATTACAGTTTCCTAGTTTTTATAGTCTCTGAGTAAAACCGCGGACAGACAGTCAGACAGACAGACGTGATGGAACTATAAGGGTTCCTTGTTTACTACAGAACCCTAAAAATTACAAAGATACAGCGCATTTACGTATTATTTCGAATGACTTCAGGAACAGGTATGAGTTTTACTCAGCGATGACGTCGCAAGCCCCTACTCCGGAACTTTCTTCTTCTTCTTATATTTAAGAGCTGGGCTCTTGTCGGTGGAGTGCTTTCCATGTCTCTCCGGAACTTTAACGCTCCGTAACTTTGTGAATTTTCACTTTTTTGGTAAAGTGAAAAATATGGGTCCTATATTTTTTGATAATCTAGTAGACGAATTTTATAACATAATGTCATTTTATAATTTTTATTTTTTGTTAGTATCTCATAACACACATCTCGAACTTACTTTGGGGCTAGCTCAATCAGTGGAATTTGTCCCTATATATATATTTATTTATTTATTTACCCAGTTTACATCCCTATTACTAGCTATACTCCATTTGTTTAGGTATTTAAATAAATGTAAACAATATTGACGTGTCCTTTTATTGAAATATACACTTTAAAAATCAAAAAACCTCTGCAATTTTGCTAATTACAAAGTAATTATGTTATAAATTATAAATTACATAATTACTTTGTAATTTGCAAAGGTATTGATTTATAAAGTGTATATTTCAATAAAAAGACATGTCAAGATTGTTTTCATTTATTTAAATACCTAAACAAATGGAGTATAGTCTAGTTTAATAAAGTCTACGTACTATTCTAGTTAACACGATGAGTTAATACCAACTAACACTACAGAAACGTAGATACAAACTTGGAATATGTAATCAGTTATAGTTTATGTGTAACTGTGCGAGTTTGTAAAGTTTGTTCCAAGTTTCTACACACAGGTATATTTACCGCAAGAAGCTTCTCCATGGTGGTTGTAAAATTACCGGCCAAGTGCAAGTCGAACTTGCGCATGACGTGTTACGTACCATTATCTACGTATAAGTGGAGAAATAAACAAATAAAATAAAATAAACAAAAAATAAATCTATAAAAAATCACGTTTGTTGTATAAGAGCTTAACACGTTAATGGACAGTAGGACTTCTATAGAATACATCAATTGTTTTTTCTATTGTGTCTGGCTTAGAGTCCGTGAAAGAGTTAAATATTTATTTTATTCCGTTTTTAATATTTGTTGTTATATAGCGGTAACAGAAATACATTATCTGTAAGTATTTCAACTGTCTAGCTATTACGGTACAGGAGATACAGGTTGGTGACTGACAGACAGACGGACAGCGAAGTCTTATTAATAGGGACCTGTTGTTACCTTTTGGGTATGGAAACCTAAAATATCCTAATAAATAATGAAATAAGGCATATTGATAAAATAACACATGAGCGAGTATTTTTCACCAAAAAAATATCAACATACTTAGTTATTTTAATAAATGTATCGTTATCGTAAGCGCAACTAAAAGGTCGAGGAATACCTCAAAAATATTAAAATTTTATTCCTCGAAGCGACACATTTAAAAAGGTGCGTTCTGAGGAATAGTTAAGAGGATAGCGCCGCGATAGTAGCGACCTCAATGAAAATAAATTATTTTTGGGAAAACGGAGATTTTATTTCAAATTCTGTCAAGTAAAAATCTAGATAATCTTTTAAAGCATTTATTGCAATATAATATATTGTCTAAGTTAGCGTTTATGCCAAAAGTGGCCGTTTTTAACATTAATGAATTTTAGAGCAAGACGGTTGCCGCTTATATGATATATTATATTGCAATAAATACTTTAAAGGAGTATTTAGATTTTTAACTTGACAGAATTTGAAATAACATCTCCGTTTTCCCAAAAATAATTTATTTTCATTGAGGTCGCTACTATCGCGGCGGTATCCTCTTAAGCTGCACCTCATTAGGTGCGCCCCAAAATGGTTGCGCTTCGAAGAGTCGCAACTTTTTTGTCTGAATATTACCTTTTCATCCGTCAGGGGTCTATGAAAAGTCAGAATCATAACGTCTACACCTCACAGTACCACTAGCAATAAATTGGAGCAAATTCTTCTTCTTATCGTGTGTGTTAGTGACTAACACTAGTGTCAGAGTTTTTAAACCGCCTTAAAGGCCTCTGACATGGTTTTAGGTAACGACCAATGTCAAAGACAGTGACCGGGACCGACGGCTTAACCCTTAGCCAGGTAGTGATTAAATAGCGAACCACCTCAGAAATATTTTTTTTCTGACGAGCAGATGCTAGCTAGAAACCGCAAAATGTCATCCGTCTATTGTCTATGATACAGTTGATTTCTGAACGAAAAAAAAAATATGCATCTAGAAAAAAAAACTTGACATTTCGCTTGTCAAAGTCAAAATATTGGTCGAACAGCGAATTTTTGTGCAAATTGAAAATGTTTTTTAGGTTTATGGCGGAAAAAAAGTCCCGGTAAGTGATATTATTTGTTTTTATAATAGCAGATTGGTTTAATTATATGTAATATATGTTTCGGTTTTACATGATATTTGTTTTTCTTTGAAATATTTACGCCGAAAGTTTGTGGTCAACATGTGACCTCTGCCTATCTGGAAAAACTTATTGTGGTTATTATGTAACCACTGTCCTACAAGCGTTTATCCATATAAATAAAGGCAAAACTATATTTACACATCAAATAGTTTGTATGGTAGATAGATAGGTTCTTGGATCGAAGAATAACCGATACCCTGGTGTCAGAGTCTTTTAACCACTACATCACAGAGACATTAATATTTATTAATATTTTTATACAAAGAAACACACAAATCTTTCCTCTTTTTAATATTAGGCTTATATGTAGATTCACCTTTATTTTTTCAATACTTACATGTTGTGACCTAACTGGGCAGTGGTCAGATCTAATCCACATCATGTATATTTAAATGGGCAGTGGTCATATCCAGACCAGAGGGTTTTTTTAAAGGAAATTGTAGGAATAAAAAAAAAATAAGAAATTAGTTTTTTTCACATTCGTCGGCTCCCCTCCAAATCAGAGAACAGAACTATTCTAGTCACCCTCACCAGTGTGATTATGAAAAAAGATATCTTGAAATTTGCCCGCAGCTGCATTCAGAAAGGAAATAAACTTAACACGTCCCTACTTGGTTTTCAAGCCTCGCAGATGATATATATGTCAGAGCATCTCCCACCGAAAATGAGGAGATTGTACTTTCTTGGAAGGCAACTTGTGAAGGAGGGAAAATGCAAGTACTGCTGGGTTGCAAACTCAAGAGTCCTCCTCCGCAAGGATGAGGGTGAAGCAGCCATCTACATCTCAGACGAGTCGGTGATAAATAAGATTAAGGAACAAGGTTGACAATTTTTCACCTTTTTACACGGTGCCTCTAGAAGTAATATACTAGTGTTCATTGGTTTACAAAAAATATACCACATAACCTTTTATACAATAAATACTCTTGTCCAAGCGTCAAACCAAAACTGGAAATACTATCTGACCTGTGTCGGCATACTTGTATACTGCAACTTATATTATAATTATAACACTTGTAATTTACTCTATATATGTAAGAAGAACTGTGTTAGGATAGGTGTGATTCTCTTTGCTATCATAGAAATTAGTACTAGGCTAATGTATTCCTGTACCATCTCTAAATACCACATTATTTTCTATCAGTTTTTTACAATTTGTAACCTCCTAAATTATTTTCATGGTCTGGTTCCCAGGTACTTCATTATAATGTTATACCCAGACTTTCACTCTATAAATGTTGAGGTAATATCTATTTGGTATGTCAAGTGTCGAGTATGTAACAATAAAAAAATAAGGCTATTTTTCTGGGCCTGTTATTGTTGTGTTACATGCTCGAGGGGGTGCACTGTACTGGTGCATATGTATTTACACTTACCTTCGGCGAATTTTTCCCTATATATTTTATTTAAGCTGTTTGTATATATTTACATATTTGTTAACCAATTTGCTATATCCTGTAACAACAACTTTTGTTCTCACTCCTTCTATTGCACACATAACCGTGCTCAAACCATGATTGCAGCGTTTTCACACCGGGGACTTTCCTATCCTTGCCTCTCATACAATATACATATAACTAACATAGACCAGCATATAACTGTTAGCACCAACATACTAACCCTCACTTTTTGTATAACCTGGCTCACAAATAGGTATGCTCCCAAAGTAACACACTCTCACATGAATATAAAATACCTAGATCCTACCTGCTATGTGATAGTGTTCTTTTTTACTGTGAACAACCAGATAATTTTTCATCCTTTTGTGTATGGAGTGGCCAGGTATACAGATGTGTACAGATGTGCAACTGCCTGCGATTTTGTGTTTCTGAAGCTGAATAGGCTGGGTCTAACTCGACATAATGGGTGGACATCTGTGCAATATTTTGGAGTCAGCGAAATTCTGGGTTTCATAGTTAGCACTGCTATAACCTGGTACACAAATATGTACCATACTTATATGATCACATGCTTAATGCAGTGCCCCGTTAACCTTAATGTGTCCCAGCAAGCAATATACAATATGCAATATACCTGGTATGCGGATAAGCACTTTTTTTCTGTGATAACTCGTTCACTATGGTATCTTAATAAATCTGACATGCCCCTGACCATGGGTTTTTGCTTGTGTTCTACATTAGTGGCTCATGCTTCTACCTATCCTCAAGAAACCAAATTCATATGTTTTACTGATGTACACTCAATCTTGACCGAATATACACAACTGTATCCTGTTGGTAATGATATGAATCAGTTCATTTATGTGAGCTATGCTGACATTATTATTCTATACCATATGATTAATTTAACTCGGCTCATGTGGGTGCAATTTGGTATCAGAAATATTTTATGGCACTTCTTAATATTGTATGGTGGAACCAGTATAAAGCGGTTCACGAATGTGCATAACTTTGCCACTTATTGTGACATGGCCCTATTTGATGTTACAGGTATAACACGGTACACGTTTTTGCATCCTAATACTGCACGGCTCTCAAATTGTACAATTTTGTATTGTATTGTGACTCATTTGTTGTTAGGCCTATATGTAATATATTATTATGTCGCAATTGATACAGAAGTATGGCTTATAGCTGACGATCACACACATTTTATCTCGAACCTGGACGTTGTCTGCACTTGTGGGACTCATTCTGTGACTCCAAACTCGAGATTTATCATCCACATTTTCTACACTGCCATGACATCATACGGACATTTTTGCTGGCACATTTCACAAATAACCACCGGTCTATTCCTGAAAAGTAAACAAACCTTAACAAATATAATTCGCGTGTGTCAATGAATTGATAAATAACCTCGACGAGTTGTCCATCAGTGAGTCTTATCTATGCAAACCTGAGGAATGCCCCAATATACTTAAACAATCCAATGATTCTCTTAATCTTTTGATGCAAAACATTCGGAGTATAGGTAAAAATATAACAGGTTTACACACTCTCCTATCAAGAATAAAAATTAATTGTGACATTATCGCACTGACTGAGTGCTGGCTTTCATGTAATCCCATAATCCCTACCGTCAGTGGATACAATCATTACGCTTCGACTAAAAATCACAACCAAAATGATGGTGTAGTTCTGTATATCAATAGTAGTTTGAGCAATGTAGTGGTCGATGAACCGAATATTGCGGAATGCAGTTCCCTTTCAATTAAAATAGGTACTGACACTATTATCATCGCAATTTATCGTCCATGGTAATTTGATAACCCTACCAATTTCATACATTCTTTAAATAAAGCCTTGCATGAATTCCGTTCTTACAAGAATATTTACATAATTGGTGATATAAACATAGACATCTCTCCCAATAACCAAGACCCCAAAGCTTCTGATTACCTTGACACTATAGGGTTTCACGGTCTCTTTCCTGGACATACGTTTAATACACACGGTCTCACATGTCTTGACCACCTCCTACTAAAGGCAACAGAACCTGTAAAGACACTGGTCTTTCAGACTACAATCACAGATCATTTCTCAGTTCTTTGCGCCATAACAACAAATAAGGAGTTATTGACAAATAATCTGTCTCCCAGACTTGATGAGGTGGCTTTTGAAAGGGATTTCTGCCGCATTGATTTTGGCCCTGTGTACAATACTCCTGATCCTAATGCAGCTGTCCTGCGTATTATTGAGCCTATTCGTTCTGCGATTGCAGCTAACACAAATAAACATAAACCATCACGTAGACGTAGACCAATAAAACCATGGATAACACCCGGTCTGTTAAGATGCATGCGACACAGAGACAACCTACACAAAAAATTACGGAAAAAACCCAATGATGAAACCCTTAAAGTTATTTACAAAAGATATCGTAATTTCTGTACCGCTATCTTAAAAAAGGCAAAAATAGAACACGAGAAGGCCCTGTTTAAACAGGCGGGCACTGATCCTAAACGAGTTTGGAATGTTGTAAAGGAAATTACTCATTTGAATAAATCTAAGTTGTCCGCTAGTGATTTGATAGGTGACAGCCCACAGAGTGATATTGACAATGTAAACACCTTCTTTGCCAATGTAGGTAAAGACCTAGCAGAGCAAATAACAACACAGCCCGATGTGACCCAAGCCCAAGGGCCCCAATCTCACCCCTACTCTTTAATGCTCATCGAGACGGACGAGAGAGAGGTTGGCAACTTGATTGATTCCCTTCGCAGGGATAGTGCTACAGGGTGGGATGGTATATCCTCTGGCATGCTAAAGAAATACAAACACATATTTGTACCTCTTCTCGTTCATGTTTGTAACCTGAGTATCAGAACTGGGATCTTTCCTGAAGCCTTCAAAAAAGCCCTTGTTCATCCAATTCATAAATCGGGGGATCGTGACCGTGTAAACAACTATAGACCCATATCTATTCTTTCTGCCATGTCGAAAATCTTGGAGCGAGTTTTAAATAATAGACTAATGCAATATCTCGAATCTAAAAACTTGCTTTCTAATAACCAATTTGGCTTCAGGAAAAATATGTCAACTAGTGATACTGTCCTAAAGCTTACTAACTTCATAGTAACTGAAATTGACAAAGGGCATAAATGTTTAGCCATATTTTTGGATCTGGCTAAAGCTTTTGACACGGTCTCGATCCCAAAGCTTATCCTCAAGCTGGAGAGCCTGGGCATCAGGGGCACGCAGCTCTCCCTTTTTGAATCTTACCTCACAGACCGAACGCAATGTGTTAAAATCGGATCATACTGTAGCTCATACGAGCACATCACATATGGAGTCCCACAAGGCAGCATACTTGGTCCCAGCCTGTTCCTTATATACATTAATGATTTGTGTAACCTAAACCTTGAATGCGGCTCGATAATCTCCTACGCTGATGACACCGCCCTCTTATTTTCCACAAAAAATTGGAATGACACATATCTCCTGGCACAAAAGGGCTTTAACACCGTTACCCAATGGCTGAACAGTAATTTATTAACCCTCAATATTGATAAAACTAAATTTATTTCCTTCTCTATACGGAATCCCCCCCATCCGGAACAAAGCAGCTTCACCATTTTTATGAATGACAGTAACAATGTAGCTCAACCAATAAGCAAAACCGACTCCATAAAATATCTTGGTATAATACTCGACAGTAACTTAACTTTTTATGAATACATTATTTGCCTATCTGGGAGAATTAGAAAGTTATTGTACATCTTTAGGCAACTTCGAACTTCAGCTGATGGTGATGTTCTAAAAATGGTCTATTATGCACTTTGCCAGTCGGTCTTGAGTTACTGTATTACATCGTGGGGAGGTGCTGCCAAAACTCATACAATCCAAATCGAAAGAGCTCAACGGGCAGTTCTGAAGGTCTGTCACCGTAAGCCTATTCTGTTCCCCACAGACGAACTATATAAACAATGTCAAGTTTTAACGGTGAGACAGCTATTCATTTTATATACCACTTTGTTACAACATTCGCGCACTAGTTATGACCCTAATTCTCGAAGACGTAATCATCTTGTTGCTCGTAAACCAACTTTTCGTAAATATTTTACGCAGCGCTTTTTTTGTTACCTAGGTCCTTACCTTTATAACGAACTACATAAAATCCTCTCGATATATCCCCTTAACAAATACAAGTGTAAAAAGGTCGTAAAGGAATGGCTCCTTAACCTTAGCTATGACTCCACGGAAGACCTCCTCGGTCGTTCTGATTACAAAATTATCGAGTCGTCAAATTAACCTGCTTCTGCCTTGGTTAGTACCATGGCTTTCGCTCAATTGTCTTACCTCGAACAGCGACTTTGAGTCCGATCCCAAGAAGTTCTTTACGTAGTATCCTTCGTAGGGCTGTTCCGAGGTAACCTATACCTTTAAATTGATATTGTATAATAACAATATTATATTTTAATATCAATATAACTCTAAAATTAATCTCACTTCCTATTTCTTTCGCACACTTACATTTACACACACCTAAGCACAATGTATAGTCCATTTGCAACTTATATTCATCTTTTCCAGTATCAAAGTAATAATCTACACCTTACTTATTCAAGTCACAATACATATGCACCCTCCAGCTTGCTGTACCTTCGCGTGAGGTGGGGCTTGAAGACTTGTAATACAGGTTCTTACCTAGTACAGGCTTCAGCTCCCCACAAAACTTAATGTATGCCTACCCATACAAGCACAATCCTGTACTGTTATATTGTATTAAATACATTCGTTGAATTGTATTAAAATACGGTACTTAAGTAGAATTGTATTAGAATACTTAATTTAGAAACCTTCACATTTGTATTGTACCATTCTATGTATACTGGTTTTGTGGCGAGAAATAAATCTTTATTATTATTATTATTATTTATTATCATCCAATCTACCATTATCTGTATATAAAGATAAAATAATAGCCAGGCCTGGCTAAGGGTTAACGTGCCCTCCGAAGCACGGATCATCTTACTTATCAGACAATCAGGTGATCAGCCTGCAATGTCCTAACCAAAGTAGGACAACAACACAAAGTCGTTGTCCCGCCGGGATTCGAACCCGCGACCTCCGGGTATGAGCCGAACGCTCTAACCACTACACCACGGAGGCAGTTAAATTCATTTTTAATCATTGAAGAAGGCGCCTCTCCAAATATATAAGTCCTCGATTTGAAACCGCCCCGTACCTCCAGGATCCATATTTCGACTTGTTAGTATTCCAGCGGCGACTGCCGGCCAAGTCTCGGGGAATCGGAACCAGAAAAGTTACTTGGTTCCTTTCTATTTATTTTCGTAACAAGTTTATTAAAAAATATGTTACTCTTCTTCTTATCGTGTGTGTTAGTGACTAACACTAGTGTTAGAGTTTTTAAACCGCCTTAAAGGCCTCTGACATGGTTTTAGGTAACGACCAATGTCAAAGACAGTGACCGGGACCGACGGCTTAACGTGCCCTCCGAAGCACGGATCATCTCACTTATCGGACAATCAGGTGATCAGCCTGCAATGTCCTAACCAAACTAGGACAACAACACAAAGTCATTGCCCCCGCCGGGAATCGAACCCGCGACCTCCGAGTATGAGCCAAAGGCTCTAACCACTACAACACAGAGGAGGAGAGGACAATTAGTATGTTACTATAAAAATAATATCGTATTTATTAAAAAAATATCTTAAAAACAAGCTTTTTTTTAAAGCAATTGCTCCTAAATACGAATAGTTTGGGCTCATTTGATTCGTATTTAGGAGAAACCCATCCGGGTTTGTGTCGTTTCATTAAAGAGTTCATATGGCCACCTTCCAGCTCCATCATCATATCAGCTCCAAGTCATCATAATTGCATTATCATGCGATATCAACTCGATCAGGAACCGGGAAGTGGGTGCATGTTAAGGCCAGTAAGAACAGGAGTGCTATTTTTCATTGAGGGACTCAGCGAAACACAAAACGTGTAGTTTTCCAACTCACCGCTCGCGTAAAATACAAATTGATCGTATTTTTGCATGGAATTGTATTGTACTAACTCTCTACTTTCGTGTATTTTTGAAACCGTCGTGTCAGCGAAAAACAGTATTGTTTTACGCAGAAAACATCGATAAATTTGTATATGCTTTTCTTAAAAATTCGAACATGAATAAAAAAGCAACGTAAAATGGAACGGATTTCCCATGATTGGTTTCGATGACATATCTACGCTACAAATGCCAAAATTACGAGCGGTCAAGACCACTCGTTGCAAATCCTTCGCAAACTACCGATTCAAAAATGCGCCCGTTTGGAAACGCTCGCGCAAACCATTCGTAATGTGACAAGTGATTTCAAAAATACGTCTACTGGCCTTAACATGCAAGATTAGAAATTTATTGAATTTGATCAAGATGCCAAGCAGCTTTGAAAATCTGTCATCAGTGTCAACTAATGAAGCTCACTTGATAAGAAAGAGTCTTTATGGGAATTAATATTGCCATAAGTAAATAAAAATCTTTTAAACTCGAAAAAGTACATATGTATATCGTTATCAAATGCAGTCATATAAATATATAGCATTAAAATAACACTCGGAATAATTGAAAACATAAAACTATTTTACTGCAAATGAGAAATATTGCAAAATTACAACTTTATAAGTGCGAGAAATCATATAAATAGCTTCATAAGATTCCGTTTCAGTCACATGACAGTTGAAATAATAAGAAAAGATTGTAGGAAACTGGGTATTAGATATGGAAATCGAGCTAAGTCAGACATCGTATAGACTGGTAATAAATTATTGGTAAGTCACAAATTCTCTAATATACCTATACTTAACTAGTAGTTCGCCGCGAACTTAGACCTCGCGATTATATTCTTTCTATATTATAACATAAAATCATTCCCTAAGTAACACCTAGATGGCGCTATCCAAAGTTAAAACGCGCTATGGTTTCGTTTGCTACATAATCGCGGACATTTTTATTAATATTTTAAAAACTACTGAACCGATTTTGATGCCCAACGAACTAAAAAATTCTACTGATATTTCCTACTTGCCTACCAAATTTCATCAAAATCAGACCAACGGTTCGGCAGTTATCGCGGTACAAACATACATACATACATACATACATACATACATACATACATACATACATACATACATACATACATACATACATACATACATACATACATACATACATACATACATACATACATACATACATACATACAATGTGTTTTTGCCCCCAACTCGATTAAGAGACCTTGCTCGCTTCGCTCGCTCGGTCAAATATTTTACTGAATTTTTAGACTTCCGTACCCAAAGGGTAATAATAGGGCCCTATTAGTAAGACTCCGCTATCCGTCTGTCCATCTATCTCTCCTTCCATGTTTGTCACCAGGCTGTAATCTCATGAACCGTTATAGTTAGACAGTTCTGTTGCCGCTATAACAACAAATATTAAAAATAGAATAAAATACAATAAACATAATTGTTATAGCTAATGGTTTGGAACCCTTTGTGCGTGAGTTCGACTCGCACTTGGCCGGTTATTTATAACCATTTTATAAAAAAACACCTAAGTACCTAACGAAATAGAAGTACCAAAGCCTTAATCGCAGTGTGTTTTTTTTTCAGTTGCCTCTTACTTCACAACAAAAGAAATGGAAACAACATGATAAGTTCATAACAAAAAGTGAACTAAAAGAAAATTGAAAATGTAATATTTTCTACTGTGATCTGAAGCACAGACAATTATAGAGAAAGAGGGGCCTTATACAAACCTACCTCTTCGAGTAGCAAGATGTGACATATCATCATCTGAGCGCATTTTCCAGGTTGCATCCTCAGCAGTAATGCTTCAGAGCCCGGGTACACAACCTAACCTAAGAGATTTGACGAGATTACTGGTTTTACACAAATTGATTTCCGTCTGACCTCCGCAACCTAAAGGTTAAACCAGAACCAATCCTTGAGTAGTTTGACGATTAAACGCGCTAGATGGCGTTCGGGACCCACAGTTTATACTCTTCCGAAACAATCAGGTGATTCAAGCCTGCCATATCCTAACTCGACTGAAAACAACTCTTTAAAAAGTATGCTTCCCAGTCGGATTCGAACCCATGTCCTCCGGATTACGAGGCGAAAACCTTGACCACGGAGGCAGTCCAAGATGTGACATATCTATGGTATTATATTATGATCAATAAGAAAAAGGCAAAAGACCAGTAAATTGCTATTCATATTATAATGCATGCCGTGTGGTGACGGCAGAGTAGAATACGATTTGTCACCACCCCTACCTGCTCCCACGGGTGTCGTAAGAGGCGACTAAGGGATGTTGATGAACAGAGAACTGGCAGCAGCGTCTCCGTGCATCGACTTTATTCCACCTACTGCATCATCAACACCCATTATTATATAATGGGAGGATTTGCCTACGACTGGACTTCTGTGAACTTCTATAGGCTGTAAAGAAGAAATTCACAATTATATTGAAATGCTTGTTGGTAATCTTGAAGTGCAGTCTTCGTCGTTATGAAACTGTTATGACTACTCTGCTCACGCCCAAGGCATCTACTGCTGAAGCGCTGTCGACGACGACCACCCAATCGTGGTCAGGCGCATCAAACAGAAATCGTCGTGGCCACATCACCCAACAACGTTTACAATAGAACTTCACATTCCTGCCCAAGACTAGAAGACGCAGATGCGAAGAAAAATGAAAATGACAATACATTTAATGATTTCAAAGTTAATGATGATAATGAAGTAAAGGAACACGAAATGAAGGAAGAAATCTCGAAGGCAGATAATGGCTCATTTTTTCAAGTAAAAGGTTTTGCAGACACCGAAATGGCCGCAAAACTCTCCCGGTGTCAGTGAAACCCATCGACTTTGGAGTAAAAGAACACTATTTTCTTAAAGTCACCTGTATACTAAAAGAAACTGATGCAAATAGACGAAACGCAATAGCATTGTACATTAAGGGCAACATACACTTGGTGCATGAAAAGTTGCAGATTATTGCAGCAACTCGCTTGGTTCCCGAGGACCATTGTTGACAATGCTATAGTGTACTTACTGATTATCTCTTTTTGGTCACCCAATGTATGTAAGGGCTGTCCAGGGTGATTTTGTTTCGATTTCTTTTATTGTACCATCATGGGATTAGACACGTCAAGCGAAAATTTACATGAATCTGTTATGTTGTCACTGAGTCGTTTTATAAAGTTATTTGACTCATTAATCTGAAAATATATCAAAGAAGTGATATTGAATATAAGTGTTGAGAAAGATTTTTTTGTTTCAATTTCTTCATCAAAGTTTTAGCCGTTTTTCCAAAATGACCGAACTAGTGATGAAATTTTGATATACAAGGTATCAATCACTCATAGTTTGAATTTCATTATACGGGTTTGTCACTCCTTCAATTTCTGTTTTGCAAGTATTGGATTTTTAAGACAACCTCCGTGGCATTCTTATTTATTTATTTATCTTGGATTATTTAAACTAAATAAAATAAGATATTTTTTATCCAGTCCGTATCAAGCCGTATCAATCATTTAGCTGCAGCCTGAGGTAGTATGGTCAGAGTGAGCCTGGTTGTCTTGGAGAATTATACGTAAATAAAAGTTATGATATACGCAGCTAAACCTGTAAAGACAACTGTAAAAAAAACATACTAAATGTGATATGAAGTACAGAAACAAAAGAAAATTAAATCATAGGTACTTATAAATGTAAACAAGGGCCCAAAGCCGTAATGATTCCCGCCTTAACGACGCCCCGAAAAGAATATTTTTCCATAAATCGCATCATTAAACTTGCGATGCAGGGGCGGAGCTACCGTCGTATGAGCCGTGTCAAAGACCCGGGAGCCCGGGTTACAGGGGCCCGGAATCGTAAGAAAATAATATATCCACAATACAATACTAAATCTTAGGCCATAAGCTTATATACAATCTTATCTATGTATCCTATACAGCGCATGAACAATGTAATTTTAGCTAAGAACATTAATTTTAAGAAGTAACCAGTAACATTTATATTACAATAAAACATTATTATGTAAAGTGATGCCAAGTCGAGCCAAGCTCCAAACTCTACTCGCTCTCTAACTCTCATCATAGTTAAAAGAAAAGTCAAAGTCACGTTTAGCACCTGCGTAATCCTAGTTTAAAGGTTCTCTACAAACTCTTCACGGTAGTTAAAATGTCTCACTTGATGGTTCACCATAGTTAAAATATGGGGCTTAGTGGTTTCGTAGGAGTGACGTAGACACTTCTATCAGCTTTAATAGGTAATAGTTAATTCACTAGGCGTTAATATTGAGCCCTCTTACTGTCCTTGAGTAACAAAACCGCCAAGCCACACTTTCTAACAGTATCCAGACCGAATATGGAAGGATAAGAAACGTTTCGAAAAAAGATTGGTAGTACTGCGCTTCCGATGTCTCGACTTGGCGGAGGCACTACCGTGCCGTAAGACTTTTTTGCGAGCACGAAAGAAAGAAAAGGGGTGTTATAAGACTTATAAGTCTGACGCTAATATCTGTTGGTATGTCTGTTGGTTTGTCTGTCTGTCGCATTGTAGCACTCTAACAGATGGACCGTTTTCAATGCGGGTTTTTCACATGGAAGCAATGTTCCTTTGCGGTGGTTCAAAGCTACGAGTATGTTTGATAAAAATCGGTTTAACCCTATAAAAGTTATTGGCTGTTAACACTTGAAAGTCAAGGCTGTCTTCAGCAAATAATATATGCTACGGACATCATGTCGTCGGGGTTTTTTAAATTTGCTTAGCAAATAAACTTGTATTTACATACACAAGTAGTTTGCCCCGAATTGTGAACTCGCGAACCCCATATCTCGGCAACCTCTTGACAGGTTTGACTCATATTCGAACGTAAAAACTTGGCTGCTTCTACACACATACATACATATTTTCACGCCTGTTTCCCATGGGGGTAGGCAGAGACTATGGATTTCCACTTACTACGATCCTTGCAAACTTCTTTTGCTTCGTCAACACTCATAACAAGTCACCGAGTGGGATTCGAAC
This sequence comes from Acrobasis consociella, assembly GCA_963555685.1. Classification (NCBI taxonomy): domain Eukaryota; kingdom Metazoa; phylum Arthropoda; class Insecta; order Lepidoptera; family Pyralidae; genus Acrobasis; species Acrobasis consociella. The sequence goes on along the minus strand of OY743104.1, from coordinate 1,433,246 downwards.
CCGTAACACTCTTTCTAGCGGTCGGTATCCTTAACCGCTGAGCTAAAAACAAGGCGGTCGGCGCGACGAAATTAGCGACCATATTCTGCGTGGAAAGAAAAACGCATGAAAACTCAAAACACGCGTTTTCCCAAACATAAAACTAATCTAGATCGATTGTTTACCCCCGAAAACCCCCATATACAAATTTTGAGCGAATTCGTTATAGCCGTTTTCGAGATCACAGAAATTTATAACTATATATATATATATACTAGTAGTTCGCCGCGAACTTAGACCTCGCGATTATTTTTCGCAATTCAGTTTTCTAAATAACCCCTAGATGGCGGTATACAAAGTTAGAACGCGCTATGGTTTCGTTTGATACATAATCGCGGACATTTTTATTAAAATTTCAAAAACTACTGAACCGATTTTGATGCCCAACGAACTTGAAAATTCTATTGATGTTTCCTACATGCCTACCAAGTTTCATCAAAATCAAACCATCGGTTCGGCTGCTATCGCGGTACAAACATACATACATACATGCATACATACATACATACATACATACATACATACATACAATGTGTTTTCGCCCCCAACTCGATTTAGAGACCTCACTCGCTTCGCTCGCTCGGTCAATAAATAAATATACAAGAATTGCTCGTTTAAAGGTATAAGATATGCATATCAAATTTCATGAAAGACCAGTCAAGTACTCAAATTGTCGTCGAACAAACAAACATACTTACATCATGTACGTACAAACGCCGGATTTTTATGTAGACAGGAAAAACTTCGCTCGTTCAATAAAAAACTTTTAACCTAAAGGCCTATGTAGATGGTGCAAGTTTTTTGCCTGTTGCGTACGATTTTATTGAAGCAATAAATGGTTTGTATGGTCTTCTTCTTATCGTGTGTGTTAGTGACTAACACTAGTGTCAGAGTTTTTAAACCGCCTTAAAGGCCTCTGACATGGTTTTAGGTAACGACCAATGTCAAAGACAGTGACCGGGACCGACGGCTTAACGTGCACTCCGAAGCACGGATCATCTTACTTCTCAGACAATCTGGTGATCAGCCTGCAACGTCCTAACCAAACTAGGACAACAACACAAAGTTGTTGCCCCCGCCGGAAATCGAACTCGCGTTAATTATTATATCGCGGTAATTATTTCTCTTTTCCTTGTCACTAGATGGCGCTATAGATAATAATTCAATCATTTAAATCTTTTGTTCGAGCAATGCTCGCACATTTTGTCTGCACGCGGCCACATACTATGTAGGTCACGTGTCAGCTGTTTTAACTTTACAGTACCTGGGCAACCTAGCTTTGCTCGGTTACATCTCAAACAATAACTACATTTTTCTAAACTTGTCTAAAAACAATATAAAATAAAAAATTATACATAAATTTGAAGATAAAAAAAAACAAAAGTTAGACACCGAGTGGGATTCGAACCCGTAACACTCTTTCTAGTGGTCATAAACCGCTGATCCAAAATGAATGGCGGCCGGCGCGACGAAATTAGCGATCATATTCGATTCGATAAGAATTGCTCGTTTAAAGACATAAGATTTTACATCTATTATATACTACAATTTGAGATACTATCGAACAGCGATCGAGAAAGGACCCGTCACACCCAACTCTACAACATGTAAAATAACAATAAACATTTTCTACGTGACGTGGTCTTGTGTCTCCAAACCAACATCTCACATCGTCTACATCATCATCTCTTAATGTATGGCGCGGGCCTAGGTGACAACCGAAGCCTGCGCCGTGCATTTTTATTACTTAATTAAATAAAGTTGTACTCTAATTAATTAAATATGACGTGTATGAAATGCAAGCAATATTTTTAAAGCATAATAAACACTTCCTTTGCCGCTTTTTTGCCAGACGTATAGCCTAGTATATAACAGAGACATTGATATCTTTCACTTTATAAGTTTCGGCGGCAAATACTAATACACCTAAAAATGTGTCAATATCAATAACATGCATTTATAAATCTTTAATTTCTGTTTTGTCTTGACCTGTTTTTTTTTTGCAATTATCTATCACTTTTTTATTTTGTTTTTTTATTATTGTATTCAGTGTACCCTAGCTTCTGACTTTGTTATTAGTATAGCTTTTAGGCGTACTTGTTTTAGGATTGCAGACTAGAACGGCTCTAATATCTGTATACTTAATTTGTTTTCTTATTGTGTTTGTAATCTGTTGAGTGTGCTAATAAATAAATAAATAAAACGTGTGTGCTGCCATCTCTGTGTGGCTCCCCGCAACTCCAGTTTTGCCTACTTACGGGTCCTCCAATAGTTTCTATGGCGTTGTGTATCTGTTACGTTAGTAATTTTATTATCTTTGGTATGCCTGAAGTTTCGTTAAGGCCATGCAACTTATCTACTGCTTCAATAAATAGATGTTTATCTATATATATGTTTTTGTTAGAAAATATAGTATCGTTGAGTTAGTATCCCATAACACACATCTCGAACTTACTTTGGGGCTAGCTCAATCAGTGTAATTTGTCCCTATATTATACAATGTCCTTTTTTATTAAGTACAAATATTTTAAGGGGTGAATCAGACCATCATTTTGAACAACTTTTCCCAATAAATGTATATCGAAATAGGAAAAATTTTTTTAGGTTTTTTAATAGAAATCGAAGTAGTCGCGTGATATTATTACTATGGAAAATGAAAATTATTTTTTCGTATTTCGATAAAAAATTATTTGGAAAAGTTGTTCATAATTATGGACTGAATCACCCCTTACAATATTTGTACTTAATAAAAAAGGACATTGTATATTTATTTATTTAATAAAATGGTATGCAACGGGCAAGAAACACACCCCGTATAAATGGGCTTTAAGGTTCGAGAGCTCCATCGCAGTCAGAAAGGGGCTGAACCATTTTTGACATAGGGTCCGTTTGGTTCAAGCTACGCCATTGTGCGATGGTTCTGTTAACATCCAATTTGACTTGAGTAATTTGTAATTTCGTGTTTGTACGCGGAAACAAAGAAGTATGAGGAAAATCGCAATGTAATTTAGCTGTAATTGGAAAATCTTATTCTTATTGTTTCTTGTAATCTTTCTGAATGTTTTTGGGGTATCGAATTATAAAAGGAAATAATAAAAACCTGTTACTTTCTTATAAGTACATGAGGCTGTTTAGGGATCCGTAGTAAACGAGGTAACTTTATAGTTTTGCCAGAGATTATAAGTTCTAGAAAGCTGTAATTTTTAATGGGTATAATATTAATCATGCCGACACAGAGGTAAAATTAAATCATGAAAAAGATTTTTATTTGTGTCAGCTTCCATACCTGTAAAGTGGAAGTCAATTTTTTTTTGCTCGACTAAACCATTGTGTGGTAACATTGAATGAATAGGTCTTTCAAAAACATTTTGAGGTTGTGAATACCATTTTTCGATTAAGGGATCCAAGGAACACGGGAGAGGTACGGGGAACGGGAACCTTACGGGACCTTAGGGGATTCCGTTCTGTATGTAATACGTATATATATTTAATTCTGAGTCCTAAGTTAAAACTTTGGGGTTATGGGAACTCAACGATACTATTTTAAATTAAACGCCTAAAACCCAGGACAATTTGAAAAGGGCCACTTTCCAACTTTTTCTGTCTGGGGATCTCGCGTGTTAACCACTACACCACGGACGAAGGTCGTCAAACTGTCAAACTATACCCTTAACATCCCAATTGGGTATTTTCCTTGGTCAAAAAGAAATTATTTGATACTGTTAAGAAAATAAAACGTCAAAAATTAATGTCACTTGTCATTATTATATCCATTTTCAATGTGATCTTTGACTACAAGAAACTATGACGTCACCAGCCTGTATGTCATACATACATCCATACATATTTTCACGCCTGTTTCCCATGGGGGTAGGCAGAGACTACGGATTTCCACTTACTACGATCCTTGCAAACCTATTTTGCTTCGTCAACACTCATAACTCTTTTCATGCATGCTCTCCGGTAATGGGTACTCCTTACATCACCTTTCTTCAGAACATCTGCTATTTGGTCGCAGAACGTTCGTCGCGGTCGTCGCTGTATTTTATACAAATCCCTAATAGGAAATGTTTGTTTTGACGTATAGGAAAAAGTATCTGATTTGAGATGTTGGAAACTTCTTATAGCCTATATCTCCCAGACAATATTAACGAATCGATTGACATCTCATTTGTGATAATTGGATAAAAGGATGCTACTTGAAACAGACATAAATACCTAAAAACATACATAGACTGCTAAAAGCATTACCCTTCCTATTGGATTTGCCTCAGTCAAGTAAAAATGAAGTGGAATAACCAAAAATGTTCATTGTTCCTTATACACCTCATGGATTGCAAGTCACGTCCAGTCAAATAAATCGCTGGTCAGCATAACAGAATTATCGCAATGATTAACGAGTTCCACTTCCGCTGCCATGTGCCGCCATCTTGGATCGCGCTGTTTCCGGCGTTTGAAAGCTAATTATTTCTACGAAATGGAAGGACAGAAGGGGATATTGTTAGTTCGTCGCGAACTGAGAAAACGCGACGTTTATATAACCTCTCGGCAACCCATTGACGGATTTGGCTCATGTTTGAACAAAAAAATCCTATTGGTTATAATACGCTATTTTCCAACAAGTCAAATCAGATACTTTTTTCTGAACGTCAAAACAAACAGTTTCTATGGGATTTTGTATGAAATACAGGCAAATGACGTCATAGTTTTTTGAAGTCAAATATCGCTCTTATTATCACTTTTTATGCAATAATAAATTTAAAATCACATTAAAATGGATATGTTCAAAGACAAGTGACATTATTTTGCGACGCTTTATTTTTTATTAGTACAAAATAATTTATTTTTGACTTAGGAAAGTACCCAATTACATATAAGAAGCTTCGATTCGACATTGCATAAGCAGAACGAAATCGACAGGCATTTGTAATCTCATATTTACTTCTTCCAATAAACCTATAGCTCTCGGCCCAGCCGAAACGCTCAGGGGTCTAGACTTCTTTACAACTACAAAAGCCTGTGTACTTTCTGGTCGAAAGTAACGTAAATTTGTAATCTCACTTGATACTAACTTCAATAGCCAATAGGATTCAGCCGTAGGACCGAAACGCTCTGGGGTTTGGAGTCGAATTTTAACTACAAAAGCCTGTGTGCTTCCTGGCCGTAATCAACAAGCGTAACATATTTCGCAGCTTCGATCATACATACTCAAGTTATCGTCGATCAAACATACGTACATACGTATACAATAGATCGCTAAGCGATAAGACCACCCATTGTACACATTTAATGGAAAATTATTTCTGTGTCACATTTTTCTTTTGATGTACAATAAAGAGTTATCCATCTATCTACGTATATACCTATACAAACGTCGGATTGTTTAACCGGTAAAAACCCGGACGACATTTATAAATGTCCACGATCATTATCTTACTATTGTGTCTGGTATTGGCGATAACGGAACGGTCAAGTAGACTCGGAGAGAAAGAAAGTCTATGATGACATTAACACAATTTTCTTCAATTAAGTAGATTAATCTAAGGTAATTTGACAATTCTATGGCCTAGCGGTCATCATGCCGCATTGTCACACTGAAGGTCTCTAATCTTTTTCAGATAGACCAGGTCTTGTTTATCTACATACCTATGTATTTGTTAGAACTGCCTCCGTGGTGTAGTGGTTAGAGCGTTCAGCTCATACCCGGAGGTCGCGGGTTCGATTCCCGGCGGGGGCAACGACTTTGTGTTGTTGTCCTAGTTTGGATAGGAAATTGTAGGCTGATCACCTGATTGTCCGATAAGTAAGATGATCCGTGCTTCGGAGGGCACGTTAAGCCTTCGGTCCCGGTCACTGTCTTTGACATTGGTCGTTACCTAAAACCATGTCAGAGGCCTTTAAGGCGGTTTAAAAACTCTGACACTAGTGTTAGTCACTAACACACACGATAAGAAGAAAAGAAGAAGAAGAAGAAGAAGATGTATTTGTTATAAAATATATCATAGCATCGTTGAGTTAGTATCCCACAACATAAGTCTCGAACTTACATTGAGGTTGGCTCAGTCTGTGTAATTTATCCGTATATATAATATCAGGTCGAAAACCAGTAGGTCGACCTAGATATCGCTGGAGCGATACGTTGTAGGCTGATATGCGGGAGATGGCAGTTGTCAGCTGGCAAGATATCGATCGAAACAGATATGGGTGGTGCTCTTTCGTATCGGAGGCCAAGATCCACTGATCGCTGAGCTAATGGAGTAAGTACAAGTAGCGGCACTTAAAGCGCAGGACACGTATAGAAACGTCGCAAAGCAGAACACACAGAAAAGACGCGCGCCCCGTCTTTGCCCCGTCCTTTCAGTGTGTTCTGCCCGCGACGTTTCCATACAATTTGTACGAAACCGTTGCTTGCCGTCGCGGAAAAGACAAATGTCTGCGCTCCGTCCGCGTCCTACGTCTTTTCTATGTGTCCAGCGCTGAGTGAAGTGTAGAGGGGATACTGCGCACGGGTACAGTATTAATTTTTACTTCGACGCAGTAACGGTCAGCGCTAGTTTCGTGCCACTTTACTACCTGTAAGTAGGTATATAAGGAAATCGCAACCTCTTAGTTTTTTAAGCTATTGCATAGCTTCTATCGCGGGCCTTGAGCGCGGGGACCGAATCCAGAAATTCCGTAACGAAAAAACCTCACGCTACCCACTCCGCCTACCATGTAGGTTGCCGCTTCGTCTCCGTCGTCCGTTTGCGACGTTGCCGTCCTTTCTTGTAAAAATTCACCGACCGAACGGAACCACCTTAATGCAATAGCTTTACCGCGGCAGTCCCCGAGTGCCACACGTCTTTTTTTTTTAATAAATACCTGACCAAGGTCGCTGGAAAACACTGGATGCAGGCCGCTCTTGATCGGTCATTTTGGAAATCTTCGGGAGAAGTCTATGTCCAGCAGTGGATGGTATGCGGCAGAAATGATGAAGTTTATATAAAAATTTTAAAACACATACTTAAACTTAAACATTTATTATTTATATGGAAATGTTTACGTGGCTTTTCTTTTTCGACCCATCTGGATCTTTCTCCTCAAAAATCTCTCCATAGCTCAATTTTTGTTTCTTCCGGTCCGTCACTTCACTCAACTCTTCTTTCGAGTCTATGAGATCACTATCGCTTAATTTGTTCAACCACGATTTTAACAATTTGTATAAAAACTTTAGTTTGTCATTTCTATCCGTATGCTTTCCTTGTGTATGTGTCATGTGACATTTGTATCTTTTTTCATAATGGTCGTATTTAGTTATCTTATCCGGCGCTTTGAGATGTCTGAATTCGTGATTAACGAATAGGTCTTTAGGTATTGTGTGTGATGCAGCGAGGTCTTTGGGTTTAGATTTTTTTATCACATTGCTGGGTTCGTAGTCATAATTGCTGGGTTCATAAGAGCTGTAGTCATCCTGGTCTTCAAGGCATGGACCTTTGTAGAGTTGCTTCAAGGTAGGTTGTCCGATTTTGGCTATCTTGAGATACCTGTCGTGTTCGTATGTGTGTCCGTCACTGCCACACACACATGTGTCGCATCCATAGCACAGGTACGGTTGTGTATAGGTCAATTGAAATAACCATACTAGAATGGTACCTGGGGAGATTTAAGAAGAGTTTAAGTATTATAACTTATTATAGTTAATATAATTCAGCTCAATACCGACTGTAAAACGTCGAAGAAGGTGCAAACGTTAGAAAATTATTATAATAATCCATACGTAGTATAAAATGCAGTCGCCCACCATGTATATCTGTCTGTTTTTCTGTCTGTAAGCTTATAACTAAAAAGTACTGGACGAATTTTGATGCAATTTTCGCCAACCTTTTGTTCAGGAAGATATACGTATATAATTTATAGGTATTTTGCTTATATAAACTGAGCTATCATTAAGTTTTTGACCAAAAGTTATTTCTGACTCTGCATCAGGCAATTTCTTGGCTAACGCTGGCAAAGTTTTAGGACATAGGTCTATAAAAACAATGTTGTAAAAAGTTGTAAAGGTCTTTAAAAGGTCTAAAAAATATGTCTATCTCCTACTTAAAAAATTAACATATTTTGGGGCTAGCTCAATCAATGTAATTTGTCCCTTTATATTCATTTATTTATATTACAATTAGCGAGTGATGAGAAGCTTCTGAAATTATTTAAATATTCCTTTTAAAAGTAATACTTACCCGCCAAAATCATTACTGTACCGCCACTGAAATTATCAGAATAGCAATGCCTTTAAAAATCCTGTTATCACATTGTTCAATTTAAATGTACATTAATGAATGCATGTACATATTAATGAGAACAACATAGCTTTACACATACGTCAAATTAGTACATAAGTAATAAAAATTGCAACTTGGACCGATTTTTTGATTCATTATACGAGAACTAACGTGAGAAATTGTAAATACTGCGCGGAAATGCCGCCAGTCTCTTGGGGTCCTTGCCTAAGGACAGAGGTGACGGTTAATTTTTTTGAATAAACTGATTTAATTTTTAGTTTTAGCTATTATTTATTTTATTTAGTGGGGGCCTTTTGCACATAGCTTATTTAAATTTAGAGACAAAAAGGCTGGCCGAGTTTTTAGGTGACCAGAGGGCCTTTACTTATTTGGCATAAAGAATAAGCGTTGCCATCCCACGTGGCAATGCTGTCAACCTTCTGGACACTCTTCCGTAGGGAAGCCGAACGTAACTTCTTTTACCCGCCTAACATGCGCATGTTGTAAACCATGAGTAGAAATTGTAAAGGTAGGCGCGTTACGCGACGCAAGTTACGTCGTGCATTTTGCGCTGCTTGTGGTTCAACATTGACGGTTTACTTGGTAATCCAAGTAAAGTATTCGACCAGGATACAGACGGAATTTCTGATGAGATCATCATCAGAAATTCCGTCGCTCCTAACATAAGTACTTGTGTGATTGCCATACATACCCATAGTTATGTTCTTTATTTACAAGTTTATTTGCCAGACAAATGAAAAAAACCCCGACCACCATCTAATGGTGATGAGTGGCGGAACTATATATTCCAACTAATTTTAAGTGGAATTGATATCAGTTAAAACGACCCTGTAAGCATAATAACTTTAAAACGGGTGAACGATTTTCATCAAACGTAGCTTAGAATCTTGCTTTTACTTAAACGAGTTCTGAGAGCTAAGATTCCACAGACATACAGACAGATATTAGCATCAAAAGGCGGACGCCCGACGCTTCTCTCACTGGTTATTGCAAAACCTTCCGGAGTCTAATGACCATAGTGTGAAATTTAATTGTAGCCAATCGTGACGTCATGCGAAATTTAAATGTGCTGTATCTTCGTCATTAATTGTTAATAAAAGAAAAAATACGTGTACCATAGTTTTTGATAATCTATCTAATGAGCCAAAATAATTATATTGTCCACATGCCTTATATTGTCCACATGCCTGACCATAGTTTAAAATTAACCAAAGTTTCAAAATGTCCATTGCTAATTTAAAAATGATACCATGTCTGTCTATTTATTGCAAAATTTTCAAGAAAATAAAGCCTAAAATCTGTGCTTTTTATCAAAACCTCAGCAAATAGAACAAAAGAAAGCAAATTGGGGTAAGAGTCGTAGCGGCACCCCACGCTGTCCGTTTGCCAACTATCGAGAGGAAATCTATAAGCGAGCGGCTGGCGGCCACGGACCTTTTAGGGATCCCCACCATACTATCAAAAAGGTTTGTATGTTTCTGAAAGGGTCTCAAAAGGTTCTGTTAAGTTACAACCTTAAACGTCTTTAATCGCCTTCTACGTTTGAAGTTTACTATTTTATTCGTCTTATTTGTGATTGGATTTCTGCTAATGTGTGGACTGTACTACTCCGTCTTATAATCCCCTCAGGCCGCTTTGGTAAATATGTTTCGCGACCAGTTGTTATAAAAAGAAGGAATAATCTTGATACGCAACTACAATAGTTGCCTAAAAAGAAAATCTATTTTCGGCTTCTACGTTTAAAAACTATTTTATTATTAGTTTTATTCGTGATTGAATTTTTGCTAATGTGTGGACTGTATTATGTCAAACGCCGTCTTAAAATTAATTGTCTTATACGTTTGTGGTTTACTGTACTGTGGTTTACGTTTTGTTCGTTTTATTAGTGATAAAAAAATTACTGACATGTGGACTGTATTATAGAGAGATTACAAAGAGTTTGCAACACATCATGCGTTCTAAAATCATTAAGCTAATCCGTGAGATAATAGTAGTTTACGATCCAAATGTGGTAAATTGGAAAATTGACACTGACTCACAAGCATACGAAGCCCGCGCTTGTTTCTATGGAGCCGAGAAGAGTAATGAATGACACACCAGACGTGTGTCATACAACTTTTTCAACACATTTGTAAGAAAAAATATTAAACAAAAAATAGAAAATTATAAATAAGGCGCGCACATGAAAAACTTTTCAGACACTCGCGCCTGCTCACGCCACGTGATACAAGAATTACAGAAATCAAGCCGCCAACAGACAAACTATTTACTAACACCCCTCCTTTTGCATAGGGGTTAAAAAAGTGTTCAAACGATGGACGGACTGTCGCCACCGTCAGTCAGCACAATTCGATGGCTATTTTCCAACAAGTCAAATCATATACTTTTTTCTAAACGTCAAAACAAACAGTTTCTATGGGATTTTGTATGAAATATTGGCAGATGACGTCATAGATTATTGGAGTCAAATAGCGCATTTATTACCAATTTTCTGCAATAATAAATTTAAAATCACGTTAAAATGGATATGTTCAAAGACAAGTGACATTATTTTGCGACGTTTTATTTTGTTATCAGTACGAAATAATTTATTTTTGGCTTAGGAAAATACCCAATTCATTTAATGCTTTTCATCCATTACATCCACTCTAACACTCACCATCATGCTGATTTTTTTAAAGTGCGGCCCTACAGAACCCTCAATGGACGAGTAAGACTCACACTCGTTTACTGTTTTCACTCACACACACGTATCGGTCACATGAAAGTGCGCATGTGTTCCATTGTTGCTGTCAATGTGTTGTTCATGAGCCGTGTGGTTTCTGGCAGAGTAGAATAGGCCACTCCAATTCCTCCCGTGGATGACGTAGAAGGCAACTTAGGAATACAAGCTAAACAAAGCTTATAAACGTCAATGAGACCTCTCCAATCCCTCTGGCCAGCGAGGAGAGTGTAGGCCAAAGTCGTCTGACTGCTTTGGCCATGTATGGCTCTGGTAGTACAGAGAGGGTCGTGCTCCTGCAGTGGAGACAAAAAGACCTTATAATGATGTGTTCAAACCGGTTATAACCCGCATGGCATCATATTATGATAAGTTTTACTATGTGTCTGGTATTGGCGGATCTTAAAGACTTAAACGACAGGCGTTAGTGTTCTATTTGCCTTGAATTATTATCCAATTTACACTTACATTATTGCACGTTGTGGTGTGGGTTCGAATCCCACTCGTGGCGAAGTTTTTCATCACTTCTCTTAAAAATCCCTGTTATTAGGCTTTTCTTATTTCATTATAGTCCTCTGGCCGCTCTGACCAAGTGTGGCCCTACTGGTACAGAGAGTCGTGCTCCTACAGTGGAGACAAAAAGACCTGATGATGATGATCCGACTGCCAAGCAAATGTTATGTTTTTGCGCGAATCTTGTATGGATGTCTGATTGTTAATTTCTTCTTAAAAATTGAAAATAAGTTTTTATTTAATAAAAGGCCGGATTTCACGCAGTAGAGGTTTTTTTAAATAAATACGTACATATTTAGTTTAAGTACTTTAGTACTGCGAGGCGTGTGTCACTACCCCCTTTTTTTATTTAGCCTATGCTAGTGTCTCACTGCTGGGCAAAGGCCTCCCCCTGTTCTTTCCACATCGAAATATCGGATCGAAAATATACCTACACTATTTTCGATCCCCGGTCAGGGCAAGTTGGAAAATGGCCTTTTTCAAGTTGTCCTGGGTCTTGGATGTTTATCTATTAATGTATTTGTTATAAAATATATGTAGTATCGTTGAGTTAGTATCCCATAACACAAGTCTGGATCTTACTTTGGGGCTAGCTCAATCTGTGTAATTTGTCCCTATATATTTATTTATTTACTATTACTATGCGTGCGGCGACCACTTCGGAGTGAGAAATTCAGTGACATGAATCGGTTGTGCAGAGTTATTTAAGACATTGGCTTGCTGAGTTCTAACACGAGCTAAATTAAACCATATCGCTAACAACATTGAATAGATATTTCTTTGAATTTCTCTGCTCAGTAAAACTTTTCTACGTAAGTACTAGAATTTATTCTATGGTACTGCGTATCTTGACTGCCTAAAAGTCCCAAAAACAAATATTGGTTTAAATTGTTCTAAGGAATTTTGAAAAATAAAAGACAAGTGAAACTCACTCACTTAAGTAAAAGCTGTGGTAAAGTTTTTATTGTCTTTTTAATAGGCAAGTCCGCTTTATGGGCAGTTAAGGCCATCCACGAGGATGTAAATCATGTTTATATTCCATCTTATGAAATGGACAAGAGAATCCCGTTTTTGTTATGTAAATAAACAAAAATTATCTGTAAGCATAAAACTATTGTTATATTATAAAATACTCGCTGTTCCCGTGGGCTTCGCTCCCCTAAAAACTATCCTATGTTCTTCTTTGGGTATCAATCTATATTCATATCAAATTTCATCTAAATGGGTTCAGTGGTTAAAGCGTAAAGTGGTAACAAACAAATATACAAACTCACTTTCGCATATATAATATTAGTAGGACTAGTAGTAGGATAGTATCGTTGAGTATAGATAAACATGAAAAATGTTCTGTTTCAGATTGACCTGGATTTTAATCCGGGTCAATCTGAAACAGAACATTTTTCATCTTGACCTGACCGGGAATCGAATTCAGGACCTCCGGTATGACAGCGTTGCATAATGACCACTAGGCCAAGACCTCTGGTCTTCGAAATGTCTATATTCCACATTTTAGATAAAATAGACCATAGAATCCCTTTTTACAATTCCCTTTTTAGGGTTCCGTAGCCAAATGGCAAAAACGGAACCCTTATAGATTCGTCATGTCTGTCTGTCTGTCTGTCCGTCCGTATGTCACAGCCACTTTTTTTCCGAAACTATAAGACCTATACTGTTGAAACTTGGTAGGTAGATGTATTATGTAAACTGCATTAAGGTTTTGACACAAAAGTAGAAAAAAATCAATAAATTTTGGGGGTTCCCCATACTTAGAACTGAAACTCAAAAATTTATATTTCATCAAACCCATACGTGTGGGGTATTTATGGATAGGTCTTCAAAAATGATATTGAGGTTTCTAACATAATTTTTTTCTAAACCGAATACTTTGCGCGAGAGACACTTCCAAAGTGGAAAAAAGTGTGTCCCCCCCCCCCCCCGTAACTTCTAAAATAGGAGAATGATAAAACTAAAAAAAATTTATGATGTTTATTACCATGAAAACTACCAGCGAAAATTGGTTTGAACGTGATCTAGTCAGTAGTTTTTTTTGATACGTCATAAATCATAAACGGCAATTTACCTTTTATTCAATCAACTCAAATATAAAAATTAAAAAAAACATACTACAAGACTTTCATATCATGTTATTTGCTACTACGGAACCCTTCATGGGCGAGTCTGACTCGCACTTGGCCGCTTATTGTAATATTGTTTTCTGTAATTGTTTAAAGTTGTTTAAGTTGTTAAATTGGCAAAAAAAAACAAATGAAGAAACAAAAATTAGAGTTGTTAAACTCTGTATACTTATAACTACTTAAAGACCACGCACAGAAAATTATACACCAAAGATTAGAGGTACCCTGTAACAGTACACGATCCTTTAGCGGTAGTCGGTGAAGAGCGATCAGTAATTGATCTGCATTTTACGATGAGAAAATTTGCAAGTAAAACGTCCTTGTGATCCTCGAAAAATGGGCCGCGGGTAGGGTTGCCACGGTCGGTTTTACTGGACATGTCCACAATTTTTATTGTCCACGTTTTGTTTGATTTACCTGACAAATAATAGATGGCGCTAGGATATCGATATATTGTGTAGTTCCGCCATTTATCACTAGATGGTGTCGTTGAGGTTTTTTATTTGCCTATCTATAGCAATAAACTTGTGCGTTTTATTGTATATGCACATTTTTGAGGATCATTTCCCATCCTGTTTTGTTTTCTTTCTATATAGGTTGCCTTGAAGAAATTGCTTAGCGATAAGGCCGCCTTTTGCGCATTTCCTAGTTTTTAAGATAATTATGTGCTGTATTTTATTATGTGCAATAAAGGGTATTGTATTGTATTGTATCATGGGGGCATTCTATAAAAGTATGTACATTTGTAGAAAATTGTGGATATGCCCAGAAAAATCCTATACTCATGTACCACCCATCTTCTTCGTTGGCTCAGAATATCAGACTTAATATTAAAACAATGCATTTTAGCTAGGAGCCGGTAAAGCCACACATAAGCTTATTGCTATAGGCAAATTAAAAACCCCAACGACACCATCTAGTGATAAGTGGCGGAACTACATCTATCATAGAAAAAAATTATTTGATTTACGGCCAAAATTAAAAAAGGCACAATTATCGAAAAAAATATAAAATAAAATAATTTTTATTTATGAATTATAAAAATATGTTTAAGTTTCTATTTTATGCAATTTGTTTTGTGTCAATCTGACCATTTTAAGAACATAAAATATTATTTTAAAATAAGTAAAGATTTTGGTTCTATGAATCGACGTCGCGAGAAAGTTGACTTGAATTGAACAAAAAGGGAAAAAATAGAAAAGATTTCTTAAACAGTAATTTTTATTATATAACAAAAGAAAATTACAATGTTAATTCATCATCATCATCATCAGGTCTATTTGTCTCCACTGCAGGAGCACGACCCTCACTGTACTGCCAGAGCCATACTGGCCAGAGCAGACAGGGTGTTATAGTAACAGTTAATTAATATTTAAAAAATATACTAGAAATATAATAGTTTTGGTATGTTGCACATATACAGCACTTCGCGTTTATGGGACAACCCTACCGCGCCCGGTTTTTATTATTCCCGTCGCGTCAGCAAACGTTTTGTGTCCCCACCCCCGATTTATAGCCAGGTAATCATTTAGCGCCCTGCTACGTTATTATAATATATCAGCTGGAATTATCACAGTGTTGCCACCCCGTCGGGAGTTTCCCTGGGTATTTTTATTTTATTTTTGACAGAATTCCCAAAAAGAAGTAGGTTATCAATTCGTAGCGTTTTTTTAGACTTTAGAAAAAGGAAATGGTTATCAATTCGCCGGATTTTTTTTTTATGTATGTTCATTGACTATTTGAAGACGCGTGGACAGTTTAGGAAAATTCTCTTTTTGTTTGAAAGGTTATGCTTGTCAGGTGGTCACATAGAAGTTTTGATAAAATCGGTTGTGTAGTTTGGGAGCGAAGTCGGTTGCTAGTTTGTAACTAAATAATCAAAAATGATCTTTAGAGAAAACGGAATAGGTATATGGGTACGTAAACAATTTTAAATCTTCTTTTTTAAACAAAAAAGCAAGTTTTTAGTAGCAAAATAACTTAGGCCTATTCTTAAGGGTAATATGAAAAACTTTTAAAAGGTTAGGACAAAAATACTAACATAAGTACACATCAAAAGTGTGTTAATGTGTGTGTGGGTGATACTTATGCCATTTCGAATCGCTTTACGTAATTGTTTAATATGTCCTTAGTGATTTCATACTTGAATCCTTACTCGTTTATGCCTATACTTTTAAGGCCCAACGCAGACGACAGACTATCCGTGACGCACTTTTAGTCTGTGATAGTCTGTGAAAATAGAACCTATATAATCATAAGCAGCAACGCACACGATGCGCGCCGGACTTTTTGCGCGTCGTGTGCGTTACTGCATGTGATTCCATTGGTTCTATTTTCACACACTAAAAAGTGCGGCGCGGTCTAGTCTGTCGTCTGCGTTAGGCCTTAAAAAGATGGAGTGGTGGAATATGGGGTTTATATTCCAAACTGAAAACCACACAGAACAGCAGAACAATGAAAACAACACATAAACCAGTGCGGGCCGTCCCATGCCTCAAGCCGATGTCTCACCTACACTATCCGTGTACACTCACACAAACGCAAAGCTTACCTCGAGACCAGTACATTTATTGACAACAATTTTAAAGTCGTATAAAAACTAGCGAGCCATTTAGTAATAATAAAATTCGATCAAATGGAAGCTTCGTAAATATGATCGCCTCAGGCGCATTTCCGGAACGAGCTCGCAGCGCCCCCTACAAAGCGGGACATTGTAAAAATTCCCCGCTGCAGTCGACCAAGGATGTTATAAATGGATGTGGCACACGAATGGTTGAGTATGGAAATATAAAGTGCCTTTAGCAAAAGTTCGAGCATCGGTCAAACGAAAAAGACTCTATGTCTATGAACAAAACAACTGGTAGAAGACCTAATTTTGAATCGCGAAGTATAAAGACAGGTTTGGACGAAAATTATATTGAGTCGCCTAAGTGACGGCGCCTAAATGAAGGTGTGCTATACGGTAGTCACTGACGCCGTAATTTAGGCGCCTATGACTAGCGTACAATAGCACACCTTCAGACCTTTTAGACAATGATTTTTATATTCAGGCGACTCGGTGCCGTGTCCAACAAGCTGACACTAGTCGTTTACAGAGTACTTTTTAACTTATAAAAACGAGGAGTTAATCAATTCGTCGTGATCTTTTTTAGGGTTCCGTAGTAAACAAGGAACCCTTATAGTTTCGCTATGTCTGTCTGTCTGTCTGTCCGTCCGCGGTCCTACTCACACTATAACTACTAGAAAGCTGTAATTTAGCATGCATCTGTATATCAATCATGGCGAAAAAGTCGTAAAATAAAATATGGAAATATTTTTTTTTTAGGGTAGCTGCCATACCAGTAAACAGAAAGTCAATTTTTTTTACTACAAACACATTGTGTGGGGGAAAGGAACGGTTTTGGGAAGAACTTGGTTCGCTCCTATCGTGTATACCACCGGAAGAAGAAATCATATTGGGGGGAGATCTAAATGGACATGTTGGTAGTAGTAATGTTGGTTTCGAACGCGTTCATGGTGGAAATGGTGTTGGTAGTAGAAATCCCGAAGGAGAAAGTATTTTAGAAACTGCTACTGCATTCGACCTAGCTTTAGTAAATAATTACTTCACCAAAAAACAAGAACATTTGATCACTTATAAAAGCGGGCAGCATGCCACGCAAATAGATTTTATATTAGTCAGAAGGGTGAGATTTAAAAATGTTAAAGATTCAAAAATTATACCAGGTGAAGCATTAACTAGTCAGCATAGATTATTAGTTGTAGAATTAAAAATTGATCTCAATAAAATTAAGCAAAAACAAAGAACTATACCAAAGATTAAGTGGTTCCTATTAGGTAAAGAAAAGTGTGCAATAGAATTTAGGGATAAGTGTCTTAAGAAAATAGGTAGTCTAAATAATTTTAATTTTACATCAGTAGAAGAAAGCTGGAACAAAATCGCAAACATCATTAGAAGTACGGCAATAGAAGTGTTAGGCCAAACTAAAAATTCCAATATAGTGGAACAATGAAGTACAAACAACATTACAAAGTAAAAAGGCAGCATTCAAAGATTGGCAAAAAAACTACAGACAGTAATTTAAGAAACAATAAAAAAGAAATTTATAATAAAGCTAGGAAAGATGCAAAAAAAGCTGTAGCAATAGCTAGGGGAAAAGTACAAGATGACTTATATAAAAAACTAGATAGTCAATTGGGCCAAAAAGAACTCTACAGAATAGCTAAAGTAAGACACAATAATAGTAGAGATGTGACACATATTAGATGCATTAAAGATAGCGAGGGAAGAGTGTTAGTAAACGATGAAGATATTAAAAGAAGGTGGAAAGAATACTTTGAAAATCTAATGAATGTAGAAAATGACAGAAAAGACTTAGCTTGGGATGCAGATGAAAACATAGGACTGGTTCACGAAATAGATACAGAGGAGGTAAAAAAAGCACTCAGTAGAATGAAAAATGGTAAAGCGGTAGGTCCGGATAATATCCCGATAGAGGTTTGGAAAATATTGGGAAATGAGGGGATAATTTTCATAACTAAAATATTAAATATGATTTTGCATGGAGAAAGAATTCCTAATGAATGGAGAGATAGTTACTTAATTCCAGTATATAAAGATAAAGGGGATATACAAGATTGTAATAATTATAGGGGGATTAAACTTATGTCACATACTTTAAAATTGTGGGAGAAGCTTATAGAAGGCAGAATTAGAGCCGAAACAGAAGTAACCCAGAACCAGTTCGGTTTTATGCCCGGGAAAGGAACAACAGATGCAATCTTCGCTGCCCGACAATTAATGGAGAAGTACAGAGCCGTCCATAGGAACCTTCATATGATCTTTATTGACCTAGAGAAGGCCTATGATAGAATACCTAGAGAAGTGTTATGGAAATGCCTCCAACAAAAACTGATTCCACTTGAGTACATCCGGTTGATCCAAGATATGTACCAGGGAGTGAGTACACGAGTTCGATCCACAGCAGGTATAACGGACAGGTTTGAGGTAAGAGTTGGATTACACCAGGGTTCTGCGCTAAGTCCATACCTGTTTGTGTTGGTGATTGACGCCCTAACATCTGGCATACAGGATGCCGCTCCCTGGTGCATGTTATTCGCTGACGACGTTGTGCTGGTGGAAGAGGAAGGGGAAAGGATCCAAATCAAACTTGATGAATGGCAAAAGACGCTGGAAGATGCCGGATTGAAAATCAGCCGATCAAAGACGGAATATATGTTCTGCGATTTTGGGGGAACTTCCAGCGCTACCAATGTTAGGATCTGTGACATCGCTGCCAGTTTGTACGGATTTTAAGTACCTAGGATCAGTCCTACAGAGCGACGGAGACGTGGATCGAGATGTCACCAAAAGAATTAATACCGGATGGCTTAAGTGGAAACAAGTTACTGCAACAACATGCGATAAGCGGCTCCCAATGAAATTAAAGGGAAAGATATATAAGACGGTAATAAGACCTGCTTTGTTGTATGGAGGCGAATGTTGGGCTACGAAGAAGAGAGAAGAACATAGATTACATGTAGCAGAGATGCGAATGCTTAGGTGGATGTGTGGGGTGACGAAGATGGATAAGATCAGGAATGAATATATAAGAGGGAGTTTGAAGGTAGCACCGATTGTAGAAAAGTTAAAAAGCCACCGTTTAACATGGTACGGCCATGTCAAGAGGCGAGATGCCGAACATCTGGCAAATAAAATGGTTAGCTTAAAGGTAGATGGCCACAAAGATAGAGGACGACCTAAAAAGACGTGGGGGGAATGTGTAAGGCGGGACATGGAGGAGAGAGGGGTTAATACAAATATGGTTAATGATAGAAAACTGTGGAGGGAGTTGACATACAGAGCCTACCCCAAATAGGGATAAGGCGAGGAAGATGATGATGACATTGTGTGGGGTATCGTTGAATAGGTCTTTCAAAAATATTGTGAGCTTGGAACACAATTTTTCGATTTAGGTTACGTTCACGTGTCCCCCCATCTATCTGCTAAACGGTTATATATGGACATGTGAAAAAATCACAGCTATAGTATATATAATGTAGTTTAAAGGAAAACTATCAGAGCTAAGTAGGGTTAACAAATCAAAAAGTTATAGGCGATCAACTTATAAAATGTACTCGAAAAGGAAAATTTTATAGAAATTCATTAGATACTTAGACGTTTTAGACGTTTTTAGTGGCATGAACTCAAAGTTGGCATTTACAACTACGAAACCCTACACTGCGCGTGGCCCGACACGCACTTGGCCAATTATTTTATGTATGTCCACCGATTATTCGAATACGCATGAACCGATTTGTTAAATTGTTGCTAAAACTTCCTACCTGGGATATTGTAAGGAGAAGACTTAAGGGTCCCCCGACCCTAGACCAAAATACAACTTTCCATACAAACGTAGTTTACGTTTTATTTCAAAACGACATGTCCGATTTGGGCAAAATTTTGTAATTTGAAAGACATTGCAATTATCTAGGTTTATAACTAGTTTCCGACGGTAAAAATATGAACTTGAAATAGAATATAGTGTTTTATATCATTTTTGACCATTAGTATGGGAAACTTCTAAATCGTTATATTTTCTTTCCAGTTCATAATTTTAGTATAGGAAACCAGTTATAACCCTAGATAATTGCAATTTCTTTACAGTTACCAATTTTTACCGGAATCTGACATGTGGTTTCAAAATTAAACGTAGACTACGTTTGTATGGAGAAGTCTAGGGGAAGGGGACTCTTAAGGCCACATCTATCTCCTATAACTCCACGTTGAAACGGTTATAGAAAATCGAAGTGGGTCTATTCAGACGGTCGCTAAGGACATTGTGAAATCATTTTATACTCGGATTTTATCCAATACCCCACAATGGCAATGCTCCCGTGTGTGTGAATTGAGAATGGAAGTTTTCATGTGCTTTGGTTACCAAAGAAAGCAGTTGTCTGTACTCAATAATGTTATAATTTGCCGTGTGGTTCCGGCAGAGTAGAATAGGGCCACTCCAAGTCCTCCCGTGGATGTCGTAGAAGGCGACTTAGGAAATACAAGCTAAATAAAGCTTATAAACATCAATGAGACTTCTCTAACCCGTCTGGCCAGCGAGGAGAGTGTAGGCCAAGTCCTCTGGCTGCTCAGGCTACGTATGGGTCTGGTAGTACAGAGAGGGTCGTGCTCCTGCAGTGGAGACGAAAAGACCTGATGATGATGATGATGAACAATGTTATAAGGACATTCTAAAAATAATTGCACGTATGGCTTTTTTATCCAACTAAGGCTAAGCCAAATAGAAGGCTAGGTATTTCGGCGCTATGTCGGTTTGTAGGGATGAAGGTATGTTGTTCTGTTCGCTCGTATCATCAACGATATCAGTTTCTAATGTAAGGTAAAAGTACATATGAAAACAAATACAATATGCCCAAACTATTTTTTTTAACTATAATATCTAATAATAATGAAATTATGTTAAACTAAAAGCTATTCTATAATTTAAAACTATTACTAAAAATAAAAATATTAATTTATATATAAAGTCGTGCCCAAACTTGATGTTCTTACAGACTTACCTACTCGTTTTATTACAGAGTTCCTATTACTATTATCCGGCTCCATGGTCAGATTAGCTTCTTGTCATATTAATTTTACAGCGGTTCTGCAAACAAAGCCCTTAAGGCGAATAGGCAACCAAAACTGTACAATTGAGTTTCTTTCGGCGTTTCTTCTCAGCAGTGGTTGTTGCAAAGCGCTGGTATTATAGCTTTTTTCTAAAAAATAATTCAATTTTAATAAACATACATAAATACATACTATCACGTCTTTATCCCTAATGGGGCAGACAGAGCATTTTGGGTCATGCGGTTCTATGCAGAGCCCAGGGCCGCAAGACCCAAAAGCCACTTTTAGCGTCATGGTGGGCGAGAAGATGGAAGAGCAATCAATACAGTGATGGGTTGCTAGCCGCATCGCCTATTAACATAATTTGCATTTTTGCCTATTCCCTCGATCAGCTTTCACGATCTGCGTGGGAAGAAAAGCAGCTGGTACATTCTAAGTTTTTTTTTTTCTCCAAGACCAGCATGGGAGGATTTTACACTACACGCAAAAGTGCCTAAAAGTCTAATTACTGAATAAACATTTAAATTTTGATTGAGGATAATTGGTTTAAACTTGAGTTGCAAGATTTTACCCTAGCAAACACAAGGTACGAGTAAATTGGAAGTTAAAAAAAAGATTGTTAAAAATGAGGATTTTTTTAAAATGCTGTGGTTGTCTGCTTGTTAAACGTTATCATCAATACATATAATAAAACAGTCAGAACCGCGTGTCTGTACATTTGATAAAAATTTAAAAAAAATAAACCACAAAGAAAGTTTTTATTTTTATTTTTTTGTCTGTCTATCTGTCTGTCTGTCTATCTGTCTGTCTGTATATACTCGCTAATCTTTAAAACTACTGAACAGATTTTTACGCGGTTTTCACTAAAAGATTAAGCTCGTCTCGGAGCAATATATAGGCTTTGTTTCATCGAAATTTGATGTCAGATAAAAAAGTTATCATCATTTAAAGTTTAAAGATAATTTTTTTACTGGCGATTGTTTGTCTGTTAGAACACGCTAATCTCCGGAAATACTGGACGGATTCGAATAAAACTTTTTTTTTTATATAGCTGTTAGGCCTGAGCAACATATAGGCTATAATTGATTTTGGAAATAGAACACCTGATGCAGAAACTTAATGGTCCAGCTAAACTGTAAGAAATATATAAATGACGCCTTAGCAAAAGTTGTTTAGCCTGCTGAGCATAGTTTGTTGAATTATAAAAATCGAAGTTCTGGAACACCTAATGCAGAACCATAATGGTCCAGCTAAACTGTTAGAAATATACATTAATGACGCATTAGCAAAAGTTTTTTAGATGAGCATATTTATACGCCGGAGTCATAAAGTCCACGCGTACGAAGTCGCGGGCATCAGCTAGTAATGTATACATATGTAATAGACCGAGTGATTAATAAGCTATTATAATAAATGCCCACGTAGTTTGAAAAATCAGCAGAGTGCGAATCAGGCTTGCGCACGAAGGGTTCCGTATTTACATATAAAAAATCACGGTTGTTGTATTGGCCCTGCTTAAATATCTATTTTATTCTGTTTTTTTGTATTTGTTGTTGGGCAACAGAAATACATAATCTGTGAAAATTTCAACTACCTAGCTATCACTGTTTTTGAGATACAGCCTGGTGACAGACATACATACAAACAGACGGATGGACAGCGGAATTTTAGTAATAGGGTTCCGTTTTTTAACTTCGGGTACGGGATCGCCGTGGCCACAAACTAGTCGAAGATAATTTGAAATTGAAGCGACACTGAAACCATTTCGAGTCAATAAGAAGAAGGCTACGGTACCCTAAAAATTATTGGGGTTTACTAAGTACACAAAAAGTTTTTCAAGATCGTCCAAGAACACTTAAAAAACTTCGCTCTTCCAATTAAGATACAAGCAAGAAAGACAAATTAAACTCGAGCCATGGACGATTCATCATAAGTAGTAATAAATTTGTCAAAACACGCTGTGACGTGAAATTACCGTTGGATTGAGATGAAGGGCGCATCTCACCCGCGTCAGTCTTCAGTCATACAACCCCTCCCGCCCCCCGCCCTTGGCCCTTTTGCCCCATGATGTATTGTTTAGGTATTTCAAGTGCTACCCTGACATTTGCACCTTCTGATCCATAGGAGTACAATGTAAATAAGCGGCCAAGTGCGAGTCGGAGTCGCCCATGAAGGGTTCCGTAGTAGCAAATAACATAATATAAAAGTCTTGTAGTATGTTTTTTTTAATTTTCATATATTTTTTTTAGTTTTATCATTCTCTTATTTTAGAAGTTACGGGGGGGGGGGGGGACACTTTTTTCCACTTTGGAAGTGTCTCTCGCGCAAAGTATTCGGTTTAGAAAAAATGCTATTAGAAACCTCAATATCATTTTTGAAGACCTATCCATAGATACCCCACACGTATGGGTTTGATGAAAAATATATTTTTGAGTCTGTTTTTTTCTATTTTTGTGTCAAAACCTTAATGCTGTTCACACAATACATCTACTTACCAAGTTTCAACAGTATAGGTCTTATAGTTTAGAAAAAAAGTGGCTGTGACATATGGACGGACAGACAGACAGACATGACGAATCTATAAGGGTTCCGTTTTTGCCATTTGGCTACGGAACCCTAAAAAGTGGTTTTGTTTAATATCTCCATCAAAACTATAGATTTGGAAGGTACGAGAGAGCTCTATTCTCAATAAGATTTTAAATTTTTTGTACAAGCTTCTATTGTTAGGCCAAAGTACTAACTAGACAAATGAAATAAGCCCCGCCCCAACTCGACAGAGTTTCGTCGTTTTATTACTGAATACGATTCTAGCCACAATGACATAGGTAAATAATATGATTCAGAATCTCGCCTATTCCCTCGATAGTTTTTTTTACATTGTACATTTTTGTTTTTCTCCCAGACGCACGTAAGCAGCAAAGCACAGACCAAAGATTACAAGACATAAAGAAAAAGTACTTATAATTTAAAATAAAACGAATAAATAATTATGAAAAATTTAATAATATGGTTATCGTTTCACAGATTCTATGCCATTTGTGCGACAAACATTTGATCGATACTACTATTGCTCGACATCAACTTTTTCGACAATGATTTAGAACATGATTAGCACGGAAAACACAAAATTGGTACCGCTGCTAAGACCATGGCTAGCAATATGGAAGAATTCCTGAAAGTTGTTAGTAACATTGTAATAAACATATTAGAAATATTTAACTACGATGTTATATATATTTTTATCTGTATACAGTAATTGGGTTATGTTGGATATGCGTTTTCTTATTCGTGGGCTAAATTGGTTTTGCTACAATTTAGATGTAACTGATTTCGAAATAACAATATGCAATAAATTTTACGAGTTAGGGCTGAGACAGACGAATAATAAATTTCCAGCGATAGTTGACCAGTGTCGCGAATTGTCGCGCGACAGTTGTGCAATGACATTATGCAACTGTCGCGCTACAGTTTGCGACAGCAGTGACAGTAGGCGATCAAAAGTGCTATTTTTGAAACGCGGAGTCATCTAAACGAATGGTTTTTCCATACAGAAAATCGTTCGTTTAGTTTGACTCCACGTTTGAAAAATAGAACCCAGGGCAGCATATCGCAGGCATAACGTTGCCACGTTGCACATCTGTAAGAGGCCTTATAGGCCAGAGTTGCGATATTTTTTATAATAGGTACCTATTTAATAATATATACTATTGTTAACAAGCTCATCTTAATTATATACGCAGAAGTATTTGCAAAGTCTAAGAAAATATACTCTAAAATTCTCTTACCGATTTAGAAACAAGTAATTATTAAAAAAATGATTTTGAAAAGCTTTTATCTAAAACAATTATCTTTAAAGTATTAAGTGCTCCTTAAGACAAATCAAACGAGCTCCAACTCGATGGGGCTGCGTTGTTCCATTTACTCAGTTCCTATGGCCACCTTCCGGCTCTATCATCAGATCAGCTCCACGTCATCATACATACATACATACATACTATCACGTCTTTATCCCTAATGGGGCAGACAGAGCATTTTGGGTCTTGCGGCTCTATGCAGAGCCCAGGGCCGCAAGACCCAAAAACCACTTTTAGCGTCATGGTGGGCGAGAAGATGGAAAAGCATTCAATACAGTGATGGGTTGCTAGCCGCATCGCCTGTTAACATGATTTGCATTTTTGCCCATTCCCTCGATCGGCTTTTACGATCTGCGTGGGAAGAGAAGCAGCTGGTACATTCTAAGTTTTTTTATTTCTCCCAGACCAGCACGTCATCATAATATTGCATTGTCAGGTATTATACGTATACGTACACTCCAAGTCCTCCCGTGGATGTCGTAGAAGGCGACTTAGGAAATACAAGCTAAACAAAGCTTATAAACATCAATGAGACCTCTCCAACCCGTCAGGCCAGCGAGGAGAGTGTAGGCCAAGTCCTTTGGCTGCTCTGGCCAAGTATGGCTCTGGTAGTACAGAGAGGGTCATGCTCCTGCAGTGGAGACAACAGACCTGATGATGATGATACGTATGCCTACTTAGCTCAATCGGAAACCGGAAAGCGGTTCAAGTTAAACTTGCAACAATAAATTACAGACAGACAACAGGTGAAACAAAATAAAAAAGAACTTGTAAATAAAATAGCTCGCAATAAAAACTGGCATAATTGAATAAAAGATTCGGAGTTTGAATTCGGGAACACAATCTGTATGATTGTATCCCGGGCCTCCCAAACCGGAGCGGAGATCTTCGGATGATTGAATAGATCTTTTGCGAGGGGTGCATACTAATCCAAGAGAAGGGACCGCGTCCATCACCCGGGAGTACAGATAGGCCCTATCCTGTTTAATATTATAAATGCGAAGTCTGTATGTATGTTTGTTCCGTTTTCAAGCAATGGGTTCCAACCCGTTTCTGCTTTTCAACATTTCAACAAACATTCCAATTTTTGATAATTTTTTAAGGGAAATTTTGAAGTTACGTGGTTTTGCCAAAATAACCTTTCCATGAACCGTACAGCCGGACAGAATTATAAAAGCATTTTGCCTAAGCTATGATTTTACAAAAATAAAAACTGACTTCACCCTAAACTGCACAACTAATTTAGATAAAATTTGTATGGGACTCGCGCACGAAAAGTTCCGAAACTCTATCTATATAAAATCACGTTTGTTGTATGGGAGCCCCACTTAAATATTTATTTTATTCTGTTTTTAGCATTTGCTTTTATAGTGGCAAAAGTAATACATAATCTTTAAAAATTTCAACAATCTAGCTATCACGGTTCTCGGGATACAGCCCGGTGACAGATAAAAAGACGGACAGCGGAGTCTTAGTTTTTTTAACCTTTGGGTTCGGAATCCTAAAAAAGATCGCAACTAATTGAAAACTTCCTCCCTTTTGAAAGTCTGGTTAGCTATAAAAGCTATGAAAGTATGAAAGCTGGCACTAGCTCGGTCAACACACTTACTTGTCGAACCACATTCTTCGCACGTTTGTATTTCGAAGTTCAGTAACGCACTCTAATACAATATTGTTGATTGTTACAACTTACCAACTTTATTTTTTATTCTTTAACTTAATCAGCGTCATGTTTTATCTATTTCATCTTCTCGTAACATAGCAATTCTTTTATTTTTCTAACGTGTAGTCCCAGCTTACAAACGAGTTAATAATATTGTGAAATTCCATATGTCGTAAATATTTTAATGTTTTCAATTACAGACGCCCTTTATAAGCGATGTGAAACCGAGAAGTTTATTTTTTTTTTCGTGTGTATGGCTGAGTGGCTGGCTGGATCATGGGGAATTAACAAAAAACCTTTTATGAAATAAATCTGGTGAGTTTTCTTTTTTTTACCAACATTGTTTTTTTTTAATTGTATTTGCAATTTATGTTTCGAGGAGCTTGGTAGGGTACGCATTATTATATATGATAAATATATGATTAGGGTGATATGATATAATGAAATTGGTGAATGTGGGAGGGGAGAGGACTAGTGTAAATCATTGTTTATCCTCGGAAAACATAAAGAACGATCATTTTTTAGATTACTGAGTGATGAAAACACGTAAGCAAAGCAACAAATTCTGTGATGGCGACCCTGATTGTTTAACTCATACATTTGACGTGTGCACAGACATATTATTTCGTTTGTAGTAGTACTAGGTATATTTGTTACTTCGTTTGTATGAAGTGCCATACCTGTGCTCTGGGTATAGCAAACGTTTGTAATTTTTCATGAATAAGTGTTTCAGTATGCAATTACATTTATCACCATTTCAAATAAACCATTAAGATCCTTCAATGCTGGTCTGGGAGGAATAAAACGAGAACGTAGAATGTACAAGCTGCTTCTCTTACCGCTATCGTAAAAGTAGATAAAGGAAATAAGTGAAAATTTGAATCATATTGTTTTTTTTTAAACTAGGTATCCCCGACAATGTGGCATTGTAGTTCTCGAACGGATAGACTGATTTCAACGTGGTTTTTTTTACGTGAAAGCAAGTTCCCTTGTGTCAGTCCTTAGTTATGTTTGATGAAAATCAGTTTAGTAGTTATTAAAAGTTATTTTTATTTACCTAGCAAATAATATATGGCGCTACAGATATCAATTCCACTTAACATCGGTTGGAAAGTAATTCCGCCACTCATCACTAAATGGTGTCTGTTTTTAATTTGCTAGGCAAATTAACTTGTGCTTCCCTGTTTCTGTCTTCACGTCCACCGTCACGCTTAATGTGGCCTTTGTGTTTTACCACCTCGGAGCTCTTTATACCCAGTTAGAGTTTAAGAAGACGTGATAATTTATCTGTAAATATTATCTATTTCACTTGCAAATGTTGAAACGAACCATGTGGTTTTTGGGCCACCAAGGTCCCCTTAAAGGTCATTACGACTATAATTCATGGCTTTAAACAGTGTTAATTAATGACAACAATATTTTTTGCAGGTAATGGCTGATGCAGAGGAAACTTTGATACCAACGAAAAAAATAGACCATGTCCACTTTCTGCAAAATCTGATAATCGAGATGAGTCAAAAAAGATTTTTTGCCTCATTCATGAACATTTTGATACTTTTATAAATAACTAGAAACATTTATTGTTTCGACAGCCAAATATTAGAAACAACAATGATCCAGACGTGAGAATGTTAACAAAAACTCTTTCTCAACATTTAATTTCAACTTCACTTACTGATGTATCTACAGCAACAGTGTTAAATACATAATATGAAGAAAGACACAGAAGCAACGATACAGAGACAAATCGAATAAGTTTTTCTTCATGTTCCTGTTCCCATAACGAAGGTTTAATATCAGCAATCGAAATAAAACCACCAAGGACACCCGTCACATAGATTGTTTGACCAAGAAGAGTTAAGCTGTAAGAATGCCATAGAATTGTCCACAACGGTCCTCCTGAATCAATCGAGGAGCTAGAGTAGTGGGCCACATTTTGGTGCAGGAAGTGTGTGTTGCCATTACTGTTCTCTCCTATTCTCCTTCGCCTATTTGTAGTGGTTTCTTTTGGTCTACCGGCGGGTTTATGACGATGATGTTCTTTTACTCCAAGGATGAAGGTTTTGGCTTCACCGGGAGTGTTTTGCGGCCATTTCGGTGTTTGCCAAAATTGATCTTAACAATTTTAAAAAATAACGAAGCCAATGTCATTTCTCGTGTCTTCTTTATTAACAGTTGTGTCTTTATCTCTATCATTGCTTTTATCACTAACTTTGTGAGAAACGTTGAATATGTTTTAATGATTTTCAATATTTCATCCAGAATCTGTGATTGTATCTGAATTATTAGAGTTGGGTAAGAATCAAAGTTGTTTTGAACTTTATTGGTTATAAAGAATCAAATACTTATTCAGTGAATGAGGCTCCAGGCAATTCTGTACGAGTAGTCCTCAAAATAGGAGCCAAGCTGACTGGTGGCCTCCGTTTACGAGTTGACGCGTTGATCAGCGATATGTAGGCGTATAATGAGCTTGTGACCTCTCCAACCCGTCTGGCCAGCGAGGAGAGTGTAGGCCAAAGTCCTCTGGCTGCTCTGACCAAGTACGGCTCTGGTAGTACAGAGAGGGTCGTGCTCCTGCAGTGGAGACAAAAAGACCTGATGATGAACGAGCTTGTTGCATATCTACTAGCTACTTGTCACTTCTCAATACGTAAGCCAGGCTAGAAGAACAGAATTGTTGATGAAAATGTGTGGTTACGTCCGTTTGTGTTCCATACGACTGACCACGAATGGGTAGTCGTCGTTGACCTCACTCCAGCAGTGGATCTCATGAGCATGGGTAGTGTCGTTGTGGTAGTTCCATAACGACGCATACTTCACTTCAAATTACCAACAAGCACCTCAGATGTAGTTCAATTTGATAAATTCATCGTCAGATTCTTGTGGGATCAAAATTATTTTGGGATTTTGCACGATCGTAAGAATTTTGAATTGAAATATACCAAAAAAGAGGAGGTCGTCAATTCAGCGATTTGCCGATCATTCTAAGGCGCCTGGACCGATTTGAAAAATTCTTCCTTTGAAATAACAAAATTGTCTGGTCCCATAGAAATTTGATCAAAATTGAGTTTGGGAAAAAATTTGATGATGGAAAATTTTCGGTCCTGGTGATATCAAGTCTATGAGTGCGCCCAATGTCCTTGTGACTTCGAATCAGCCTGACGCATTTCCTCATCACATATGTATATACCTATTAACATGTACAGGGTTCATGCATTTGAACTATGCATAATGAATACGTGCGTTATACGCATTATTATTGTAAAATCACCTTTATAATGTGAAATGTAAATAAAGTTAAACAAAATTTGAAGATACATACGTAATTAAATGTATTTGTTTAGCATTAAAAAAAATGGTGGAGTAACATTACAGAAAATACTTCAAACTAGTTCAAATGTTTATTGACATTTTGTCTGTATTTGGTAAACATTAAAGGTATTTCTTATATTTCTCGCGTTTTTTTTTGCCTTCGAATAGTGTTGACGTCAATAGACTATAGATAGTTAAAGCAAAATGTCTAAACGGGTATGTCCCTTCCACGAGTTCCTCGAAGAATTGGGTACCTATTTTCCTTGGTTAGAAATAAATTTTTTCGTACTGATAACCAAATAAAACGTCGCAAAATAATGTCACTTGTCTTTAAACATATCCATTTTGACGAGATTTTAAATTTATTATTGCAGAAAAACTGATAATAAGAGCGCTATTTGACTCCAAAAATATATGACGTCATCTGACAGTATTTCATACAAAATCCCATAGAAACTGTTTGTTTTGACGTTCAGAAAAAAGTTGCTGATTTGACTTGTTGGAAAATAGCGTATTGGGTTAGAAATAAATTATTTTGTACTCATAGGAAAATAAAACGTCGCAAAATAATGTCACTTGTCTTGAGCATATCCATTTTAACGTGATTTTAGATTTAGTATTGCAAAAAAACTGATAATAAATAAATAGTTATATATAGGTACAAATCACACTGATTGAGTTAGCCCCAAAGTAAGTTCGAGACTTGTATTATGGGATACTAACTCAACGATACTATATTTTATAACAAATACTAATATAGATAAACATCCAAGACCCAGGAAAATTTGAAAAAGGCCATTTTCCAACTTGCCCTGACCGGGGATCGAACCCGGGACCTCTGGGTGGCGGACTAGCATAGTGACCACTACGCCACGGAGGTCGTCAATAATAATAAGAGCTCTATTTGTCTCCAAGAAATTGTGACGTCATCTGCCTGTATTCCAAACATATATAAAAATTATGTGTTTTGACGTTTAAAAATTGCATCTGATTTGACTTATTTGAAAATAGCGGATTCTAGGATTTATAACATCAAATAATCCGCAGCAAAACTATAATCTCGCTTTGCTGGCTGCAGCTAAAAGCCGAGCTTTGCAACTCAACGGAGATGACTACGCTCCAGGCTCAATATTGTTCACGCTTGGATTTGCGCTCACGTCATAACCAGGCGTGAACAGTACGTGCGTGGTGCTTGTTCTGTTCCCGTGTACTGTATATTACGTAGTACGTGACTTTGATCGCAGTACTTCTATTATTATACAACATGGAAGGTACTGGTATTAAATCAAACTATGAGCTATACTAGATCTGTATAGTATAATGTAGTTAAGGAACAAAAAAAAAAGGCATTTCCATTCTAATGTATGGGAATGTCGAAATGTGTTTTAGTTTCTTGACTGTTCTTTTTTTATTTTACTACGCTATAGGGATCTAGTATAGCCCGTGCTTTGATTAATTACGGGTATGTCCCTTCCACGAGTTCCACGTAGGATTCTAGGATTTATAACATCACCACGAAGTATA
Source organism: Acrobasis consociella (assembly GCA_963555685.1). Lineage (NCBI taxonomy): Eukaryota > Metazoa > Arthropoda > Insecta > Lepidoptera > Pyralidae > Acrobasis > Acrobasis consociella. The sequence continues at coordinate 1,401,581 of OY743104.1, read as the reverse complement.
CTGGGTATTTGCGAAGGAATTCATAACTTCAAAGTTGCCTCAATCTACAGCAAAACTATAATCTTGCTTTGCTGGCCGCAGCTAAAAGCCGAGCTTTGCAACTCAACGGAGATGACTATGCTCCAGGCTCAATATTGTTCACGCTTGGATTTGCGCTCACGTCATAACCAGGCGTGAACAGTACGTGTGTACCTGTTCTGTTCCCGTGTACTGTACATTACGTAGTACGTGACTTTGATCGCAGTACTTCTATGATTATACAACATGGAAGGTACTGGTATTAAATCAAACTATGAGCTATACTAGATCTGTATAGTATAATGAAATGAAAATAACAGTCAAAAAAAAATACCATTTCCGTGGGTAATATGTATGGGAATGTTGAATTTATTTTTAAGTTATTTTAATTTTACTACGCAATAGTGATCTAGTATTTTAGCCCATGGTTTGATTTATTACGAGTATGACCCTTCCACGTTGTATATTTGTTTTTATAGCGACAACAGAAATACATTATCTGTAAAAAAATTAACTGTCTAGCTGTATCGGTTCATGAGATACAGCCTGGTGATAAACAGACGGACCTCAGTCTTAGTAATACGATACCGTCATTACTCTTTCCGTGTGGAACCTTAAAAGTCATAAGGTCTGTACAACATTTTCTGCTGACCTAAATTTTTTTTAGATTTTTTTTTACCTATCATGGGGTTCTAAAAAATCGGTTGATCCAAAGTGTGCAGGTTTAAGAACGCAGAATTTAGATTTCTTTATCAGAAGACCGGTCTTAGTTGCGCAGGAAATATTATTTTCAATTTATGAAACTGCCTTTTGCGGCATGATGATGATTGATGAATGTATAAAAAGAAAAGGAAAATTCCAGAAAACTCTAAACTCGAATAACGCAATTTGGTATTAAGAATTTTTCTATTAGAACTACTGTTACGTCACAGCCAATCGTTCTGTTGGGACGAAATATCCCAGTAGTCCTACTGGTGGAACAAACTTGGTAGGACTACTGGGACTAGGTCAATATTTTAACATGGTTTTACTCACGTAATTTGTAAATGTGTCACATGAGTAAAATCGTTATATTGAGTTATTCTAGTTTCGTTTATATGCTAGGGGTACGTTTTCTGGAGTTTTCTTTCACCGTGATTAATATTTATTGGAACGAAGTTCCGTATCGCGCGTTGCGAATGGCGGCTGGATGGAAAAATTAATACCAAAAGTTATAACGACACTTTTTGCTATAGTTGTAAGGCGCAGGACACATAGAAAAGACGTGCGTCGCGGTCGGGGCGCAGACATACGTCTGTTCCGCGACGGCAAGCGACGGTTTCATACAAAATGTATAGAAACGTCGCAAAGCAGAATACACAGAAAAGACGCGCGCCCCGTCCTTGCCCCATCCTTTCAGTGTGTTCTGCCCGCGACGTTTCTATACATTTTGTATGAAACAGTCGCTTGCCGTCGCGGAAAAGACAAATGTCTGCGCCCCGTCCGCGTCCTACGTCTTTTCTATGTGTCCAGCGCTTAAGCCGTGCGCTGTGCGCGTGTTTCTCTGTCTGTCTCTCCCTCTCTCAAACTTCGTTCCATCCGGGTGTCTCTTGACACCTCTCATGTTTTTTTATATCAACATCTCACGTAAGATAACGCTCTGTCTGCCCCATTAGGGATAAAGACGTGATAGTATGTATGTATGTATGTATCTCACGTAAGTTTGAATAATATTACATTCAAATAAGGTCGAACCTGAGTAAAGTTAGCTAAGGGGTTGCCAAGACCCAGTCGCGAGTTGCCTGGCGAACTTTTTAATTTTTTGATGAGTGCGCTCAAACTTCGTCGAGGCTTGTTGTGCCAGGGTCTAGAAAATCAATGGCAGCACGCCAATGGAAAAACTTAAATTTATATTAAAGGAGTATGTGATGTAACATTTTGTAATAAAATATGCGCTTTTCATTGACCGAGCGAGCGAAGCGAGCGAAGCGAGCGAAGCGAGCGAAGCGTCTCAGTTTCGAGATTAACCAAAAATTCTTTTGTCCTTCTGTCTGTCTGTCTGTCTGTCTGTCTGGCTGTTCTCGCCTACAAATCGCATTTCTTAAATGATTCTCATAAAATTTTGTACGCAGGCTCAGCAACTAAATAGAATTTTTTTGTCGAGCCAGTTTTCCGAAATTTTTCAAAATGGCGGAAAAAAGGGGGTTTAAAATTTTAAAACTGTCATATATCCGCCATTTCAAAATATTTTCAAAAATTTCATTAGACTTTTTTGTTGCCATTATAAAAACGCATTTTTTTTAATTGAACAACTTTTTTGTCTGGACAACTTTTTTATACGTTATACTTAAACGGGTTTAGGGTGACTCGCGAAGTCTAGCTGACTGAGCCGTGACGGATATACAATACAAAATCTTCTTACAAAATATTGAATTCAGTCCAGGTTACTGAAAAACTTTCTTAAAAATACATGTCTCCCGTGGGAATTAAACCCGCGACTTCCGAGTTACAAGGCCAATGTCTTGACCAGTATTTTTAAGAAAAGAAGAAAATTGACAAATATTTGTTACGTTGCGTAAGTACATTCAATACCATATAGTTCACAAAAAGCAATAACTATGTAGGTAGATGTCCAACAAAAAATCAACTCGCTATGGTTATTTTTTCACAAGATTGACTTGATTTTTTCTAGAATCGTATGACTTTTTGTTGTTTTGCTTGTTTAAAGTTTTGTTTAATTTGTTTAGTCAGTTAATTGTGTTCAATTGTCGTGTATTGGATTGCTTGCTTGCTTTGCTTGATAGTAGAAGATATAATCGCGAGGTCTAAGTTCGTGGCGAACTACTAGTTTAGCCTGTTTGTCGTAATTGGCTTGTCAACTAAAAATATAAAAGTATTATAGTTGCCTCAAAAAATATAGACAATTTTAAGAACGTAATTTGTATAAAAAAATCTACGTGTAATCAGGATTTTTTATGTACACTACACACAGCCTAGTGATCAAAGTTTACATTTTTCCTATGCCTGCACTACAAAAACAATGACATCTGTCAACTGTCAATGTCTCCTGATTAATTACCGTCGTGACAGTGACAATACAATACAGTGGTGCCATTTATGAAACGCGAAGTCACTATACTAGGTTTTTGTATAGAAAAATCATTCGTTTAGGTGACACCACGTTTCAAAAATGCATTTCAGTACTACTATACTGAAATTGGAAATTGCCAACTTTAGGCCTAACATAGACGACAGACTAAACTGTGCCGCACTTTTTAGTCTGTGAAAATAGAACCTATGGAATCATACGCAGTAACGCACACTTAGCGCGCCGGACTTTTTGCGCGTCGTGTGCGTTACTGCATGTGACTATCACAGACTAAAAAGTGCGTCACGGATAGTCTGTCGTCTGCGTTGGGTACTACACAAAAAAACTTTATCGTGGCGTCACTTCCTTAAAAACCTTGAATTTGCTTGAAAACGAAGGTCATTGGGATTTTTGCAAATATCTAATTATGTAAGACCTTATTTTAAAATCCGATTAAAGAAAGCCATTCCTAGAGGCTATTTCTCGTAACTGATTGCAAATCAGATATATTTTTAAATTACTTGGCAAACCAATTGTGCTTTGTCACTTTCCTTGGCGGGATGTTGTTCAGTCGAAATAAACCGTCGCGGCCTAGTCTTCTGTCGGTCTACAGCATGGGGGATAACATTTAATCGATCTACAGTTTATCGATTAAATGCTGTGTCGGTCCAACTGACAGTCGGGATTAACTATTTCGATTTCATTTTCTGTCGGTCTAATGCACTAAGTAAATGAACTGTCGGTATAGCGTGAATGGTAGACTCGGTGTAAGTCATTTGGTTGCTTCAATGCCTACCCTCTCTTCTCTCTCTCTTATTATTAAAGAGCTAAGCTCTTGTCTGTGGAGCAACCAATGCCTTCCATCTCTCTCTGTCTAAAGTCAACTCCTTAATATCCTTGTATGTTGAAAAATTAATCTGATTCTTTAGTTGTTTTATAAAACTATCTCTAGGTCTTCCTTTGCCTCTTCTTCCCTCCATTTTCCCCTCCAATTTTCCCCTTGGAGGGGAATACCTACACATCGCCATTTAAATATAATTATTTCTCTTCCTTGTTACTAGATATATATAAAACATAGTTACTAGATAATAATTAAAACATTAAAATCTTTTAAACCTATTTTTGAAATAAAATAGAATTCTAATTAATTAAATATGATTAATATTAAATGCATTATATACCAAATCCTCATTGGCCTTTATCTTGCTCAAAAGATAAGCATTGCCATACAACGTGGCAATGCTGCCAGCCTTCTGGGCACATTGCCGCTTGGCAGCGATTTGCCAGGGATTTTTTATTTATAAGTTATTATTTTAACGGCAGTTAATTTTCTTGTTTATTTTATTGATTTACACGAATAAAGGACAATTCCACATAGTAAAATCCATGGTACAATAAAATAAGGTATTCTCTTCCCGAGATGGAACTTGACTACGTCACAAAGTGTTGCCACTGATTGTTCTTTTCGGTAAATTTAAGGACTTTCTCAATTAGTTCATGAATATTTAAAAAAATATTAAGTAACTTAGCTATTTAGTATCTCGCGATTCTCGCGTGATTTATCAATTCAATATTTTATAAATTGATATAATGGATTATTAATTCGAAATTGGTATATAAAATTCAAAAATGCATTACGCTCAGGTAATTCAATTTCACACAGTGGCAACATATCAAACTGATGACGTAGTCAAGTTCCACCTACGTCATCAGCTGTCACGGGAAGAGAATACCTTATTTTATTGTACCATGGTCACAGAATTAATAATAGTATTACATATAAATGCCATGGTAAAATCCATTGAACTTAGTTCAAAACAAACTCAAACTAAACTCCTTGATTTCCCGCCAAAAACTCTCTGCCGGACTAATCTTGTTTCTGTTTGACAATTGTTTTAGAGTTCCGCAAGTCTGGTGACAATGAATATTATAGTCTTTATTATTATATTATTATTATAGAAGCCGGAATGTGACCCTATCGAGATCAGGCATATTATATTTGCCTTGTTATAGTATTATTGTATACCTAGGTTGATAAGTAGTTTTGTAATAATTAAAAGCTAATCTGTTTAAATTAACTGTAGTCATCAATAATGATTGGAAGTTGTTTTGATCAAACCGTCACTACCAGTATTAATGGAAGCTTGTATTATTTTCAACTGAACAAACGGGAAAAAAAATCTCACTAGTTCAGTTGCCAGAACTAGACGACTGGACTAGTGGGAACGAATTAAAATTAAATTAAAAATTATTTATTTGACCGAGCGAGCGAAGCGAGCGAAGCGTCTCAGTTTCGAGATTAGCCAAAAATTCTTTTGTCCGTCTGTCCGTCTGTCTGTCTGTCTGTTCTCGCCTACAGGTCGCATTTCTTAACCGATTCTCATGAAATTTTGTAAGCAGGTTCAGCAACTAAATAAAAAATTTTAGTCGAGCCACATTTTCGAAATTTTTCAAAATGGCGGAAATATGGGGGTTTAAAATTTTAAAACTGTCATACATCCGCCATTTCGAAATATTTTCAAAAATGTCATTACACTTTTTTGTTGCCATTATAAAATCGCAATTTTTTTATTTGAACAACTTTTTTGTCTGGACAACTTTTTTATACATTATACTTAAACGGGTTTAGGATGACTCGCGAAGTCTAGCTGACTGAGCCGTGACGGATATACAATACAAATCTTCTTACAAAATATACTGAAACTATTTATGGGTGAATTCAGTCCGGGTTACTGAACAACTTTCTTAAAAATGCATGTCTCCCGTGGGAATCAAACCCGCGACTTCCGAGTTACAAGCTTGACCACTATTTTTAAGAAAAGAAGAAAATTGACAAATATTTCTTGCGTACATTCAATACCACATAGTTCACAAAAAACTATACGTAAATGTCCAACAAAAATTTTAAATTCTTAGAACTTGCTATGATTTTTTTTTCATACCTACGTTTACAAGATTGACTTGATTTTGTCTAGAATCGTATCTAATATCTAATAGTAATCGTTTGTCTAGACTTTTTGTTGTCTTGCGTGTTTACAGTTTTGGTCGGTTAATTGTGTTCAATTGTCGTGTATTGTCGTGTATTGTCGTGTATTAAACAACAATTTATAGGTTATTATTTACAGAAATAAATGTTACATATGAAGAAACGTTATGCTGTTTTTGCATTCGTTTTCCGCGCTACATGTCGTGAAGCCGCCGTGAGGTGTTGTTGTTCATCAAGACCAAAGAATTACATACTCGTACTCTCATTAAAAATATGTAAGTTGTCTTATCAAGTTCCCATTTTATGTTTTTGTTAAGTGAAAGAGTTGCGAAATTGAAACGCACGGACATGGAACCATCGGAGATTCGTGATTTTGGTGGGGACTAAATAATTTTGGTGATTTTATTTTATGACTGCAGTAAAGTGATTATACATGACTATAATTTTAATTTTTGAAATAAAACTGACTTTTTTAATTATATCTTATTGTTTTAACTATAATTTCTGTTAACCAAAGTTATTGTAAAAGCCAGTCTTGTCAGAAATAATTCGTGTTATTCTTTAGTCATAGTAGGTTAGCATGTAGTGCTAGTAAATTATACTAGACTGTTTACTTCGCGTCGCTTACGGTCCTTGAAATCTTAAAAAACTCTGGTTTCTCTCTGTCGTAGATACTTAATATCTTTCCCCAAAAAATATGACGCTTAGATATGGTTTATTTTAAATGAAAATTGTTCTTTTTTTGTTTAGTTTTCGATCTCTATTTCTGGGTGATAGATGTTTAATATCAACGGCTGGAGTTAGTGTTTCTGGGATTTTAATGACCACTGAGTCGCGGTTTATTATAATTTTGGTTAAAATTTGAACCCTTAATACCCCTATAGTAACGTAACAGCGTGGTTAAAAATAAAAGAGTTAATTAGTATACAACACCTCCGAGAGGTTTCGCTTACACAGAATATTGGTTACTCGTAAATGAACAGCTTAAGCTATCAATAGTAAAAGCTATCTTAAATAGTAACAAAATGTTTTGTTAAAACTAATCACAATGCTTAGCATAAACCTACAAAAACTTTGGCTATATTTAACCAAATTGTTTGACAGTGAATAACAAACGATGTAGTCTATTCCGAATAAAATTATTTTGCTGCTAACAACTTTCAATAGGCTTGATTAATACAAAACAGTTTTGTTATATGCTACAAATACAGTTGGTAAATGTTAAATAAAAAGTTATGTTAGAAAATTACATTACTGGCTTTTGTTACTGGTAGCAATAGTTATGCTGTCACTATTTTTAGATAACCAGTAATATAATTTTTTGTAATATATACCCCAACAGTTTTTTCAGTGTATAATTCATTAATACATCACTTGAGAACGGAAAACGATAGATTTTTTTACTGCCTTAAAGACCACACTAGCCGAGTGCGACAGAAAATACGATTTACTACGCCACCCTCACAAGAGCAAAAGAGATAGCGATAAATTTGACAATGACAAGATTTTTTTTTTACAAAAATATTTGTAAGTACCTTCTAAATATGCTCCGGCAATCGTTAATTGATTTTTCTTGCACAGTTGCATATTTTTGTATGAATGCCATTATGTAAAACACAGAAATGAGGTTTATTCATTGATTTATCTGCTGTTTGTAGGTAATACTGAGTTTTAAATAAGTTAAAAGTAAAAAAAAATAGGATTTTAACTCATTATTTTAGTGCAAAAGCTAAAATACAAAATACAGATTTACAATAAAGCCATACATATTTCTATCTTAAGTCTGTAACACTAAGGACTGCCGCCAGTATCATGGGAACATTTGGGCCGGGTACGATAAGGGGTGGTCTCTTAGATTAATATATTTGACGAAGCGTGTTGCGGATACGATATTTGTTCCTGTGGCGACCTCTGCGCCACAACGAGGAACTAAACACCACAAACAACAATGAACGCAGCAATACCTAGTTCACAAGAATCATACGAGATGGCGCCAGCAGATTCTACATCTCGATCTCAGAGTTCTGGTTGCAACTGACTATGTATACAACCTCCGACAAAACACCGTCGTAGCCGCGGTTCCCCAGGCGCAACACCATGCCTGGCGGGAAGATCTTCCCTTTGTGGCGGTCGAGCATATCACCTCGCTCCCGCTACATTCCTATTTCATAATTAATGAATTGAAAAGATACAACAGCAGTATACCTAAGATATAACTGAAAACACGCTCAGATGAGCGAGGCTTTTTGTTATTTTTAAGATTTCTCATTTTTTACATTAAAACGTATGTACTTATCGTGTAATCCTTTCATAAAATACTTTATTTCGATACCCCACTCAACAGACCGCCATTTATTTTTAAATACCTGTTTGATATTCTCTGTGCTAGTTTTTCATAAGATATATCGACATTATTATATGCCTTGCCATAATTGTCACAAGCTCTCACAAGAAATCGATTATGTGCATAATTAGTATTACAAATTGTAGTTGCCTAGCAAACGTTTGTAATTTTTTTATGAATAAGAGGGGAGAACAATAAATGTTCTACAAGAGAATATAATGTTTAAAAAAAACCCAGTTAGTTTCAATAGAGTTCACCAGGTTCAGTTTCTCAAAGCTAGAGTATAAACACATGAGCAGTTCACCTCTTATGCAATGTTGGTTACATTACTGAAATGTAAGCTTAGTCGGATATACGCTCGGATAAATCCGTTAGAAGTACTCTCATGTAGGTGCATGAAAGGTGCTTCTCCGAATGGCGTATTGAGCTCCTATACAGAGCCCTGCAACGCAAATTGGCGCAGTCGGTAGGCAACATCGACCGGGTCATCCTTTCATCACAAAATGAAGATCTAGGTATAACTTATCTGTTTATTCTGAAACCTGAAACCGGGAGTGCCGTAAAGGGTAAAAACGGGACCTTATTAAGACTCTGCTGTCTTTTGTCGACACGCTGTACCTTATGAACCGTGATAGCTAGACAGCTCAAATTTTCACAGTTAATGTATTTTTGTTGTCGCTATAACAACAAATGCTAAAAATAGAATAAAATAAATATAAAAGTGGGGTATATATAACGAACTTGATTTTTTATAGATAATGGTACGGAACCCTTCGTGCGCGATTCCGATTCGCACTTGGTCAGTTATTTTACCTTCTCGCAGTATTACATACAGATCGGAAACTCCTGCGCAGTATGCAACCCCGTTCCCCGTCCTCGCACCTCTCCCCCTTTTTTATTTATTGCCGTATTGCGTGGGACCTTAGAAGATCCGTTCTGTATGCGTAGAAAAGATAATATAATACTAACGTAGCAGATACCCAGCGCCGTACAAACTATTGGAAGGCCCGTAAGTAGGCAAGACTGGAGTTGCCTGTAGGACACAGAGATGGCAGCACACACGACTACAAAAAAGTGACAAAGAAAGTGTTAAATATACTTAAAAATATTAATTGCATTTCATATAAGTCATATTTAATTAATTAGTGTACTACTATATTTCAATAATAGTAATAAGAGAATTTAATATTTTAATTATTTGTTTTAAGTTTGACGACCTCCGTGGCGTAGTGGTCACCATGCTAGTCCGCCACCCAGAGGTCCCAGGTCGATTCCCGGTCGGCAAGTTGGAAAATGGCCTTTTTCAAATTGTCCTGGGTCTTGGATGTTTATCTATATATGTATTTGTTATAAAATATAGTATCGTTGAGTTAGTATCCCATAACACAAGTCTCGAACTTACTTTTGGGCTAGCTCAATCAGTGTAATTTTTCCCTATATATTTATTTAATTATTTATTAAATTATTTAATAAATAATTAAATAAATTTATTATTTAATTATTTAATACAACTATTACAATTATTTATTTAATTATTTAATACAACGCCATCTAGTGACAAAGAAAAGAAATAAATATGTTTATTTAGGGATGGGTAGTACTTATATTATTTCGTTACTATCTACTAAGAGCCAGATGATCCAAAACGGCCTGTCTGCCCCGTCAGGGTCATTATACACGTATCTGTATAATTTCGGAATTTTGAAACGAACCAGGTGGATGGTTGTTACGCCACCGAGCTCCATTAAAGGTTATTGTTCCCGAAACATAATTCACGGTTGCGAAAAATGTGCCGTGACGTCACCATGATGAATTATCTTTAATATTTTTCGGGCTTTTGAAAAGAAACTGTTCATGAGTTTCTGGAGAAAGAGGGTGTATCGATTTAATTACTGCTTCTCATGGCTTTAATTTATTTCTTGTTGCGTGTCAAAAGATGATAAATTCGTTTTTGATGATAAGAAATGTTAATTGCATTTTTTTATTATGGAAGCTCGTTACAGACGTAGGTATAATACGTGTTTAAAGGTATACTAGATGTGTCAGCAGGCTTCGCAACCCGTGGGAATTTCGGGATAAAACTATCCTATGTCTTCCCTGGGTATCAAACTATATCCATATCAAATTTCATCTAACTAGGTTCAGTGGTTGAAGTGTGATAAGGTTACAAACAAATACACAAACTCGCTTTCGCATTTTTAATATTAGTAAAATAGTATTATAGATATATTACGATATATTTTTCATAGAAATCTTCGAGCGATCGCAGACTATGCTCGAATTATATATTTCTATTGTGTTAGGTTTCATTGTAACCAGTATGCTCCAAATTCCGTTACCTGGGTTCTCTCTTACAGGATGACGGAGACATTGACCGGGACGTTAAAAGCCGTTTAAATGCAGGATGGTTGAAATGGCGGCAAATTATATAAGAGGAACTGTAAAAGTGGCCCCTATAACAGAAAAATTAAGAAGTAATAGGTTGGGCTGGTATGGACATGTTAAGAGAAGAGAGGAAAGCCATATAACCAGGCAGGTTTTGAAAATACATGTCATAGGACATCGAAACAGAGGGAGACCAAAAAAACGTTGGATGGACTGTGTAAGGGAGGATATGAGTAGGAAGGGGGTGACGGACGGGTTGACTGGAGATAGATCAAAGTGGAAGGAACTCACATGCTGTGCCGACCCCACATAAAAAGTGGGACAAGGATAAGGCAGAAGAAGAGGTTTATTTGTAAATATAATAAATAAAAAAGGGGTGTCATAAGTTTAACGCTGATGTCTGTCTTTTGGTCTGTTTGTCTGTCTATGTGTCTGTCTGTGGCATAGCTTTTGAACGGATAGACGGTTTGCGATGTGATTTTTTTTACGTGGAAGAAAGTTCCCTTGCACTGGTTCTTAGCTTAGCTAAGTTTAATGACAAACAGTTCAGCTGGTTAAAATTTATTGGGGGTCAACGCTTGAAAGTCGGGGTTTCTTAATGTACTATAAAAATAAAAGGTGGGGTCACGAATATGAATTACGCTTTAATTCGGTTGAAATGTATAGTTCCGCCCCTCATCACTAGATGATGTCAGGGGTTTTTTTAAATTTGCCTGGTAAATCAACTTCGTTAGAGAACCTCGCTTTCTCAATTAACATCGCAACATCGCAAGCGGCAACAGAAAAACATCATCTGTGAAAATTACAACTGTCTAGCTGTCACAGTTTATGAGATACAGCATGGTGACAGACGGACGGGCAGACGTACACGTACAGCGGAGTCTTAGTAACAGGTTCCCGTTTTTACCGTTTGAGTATACATACATACATACATACATACATACTATCACGTCTTTATCCCTAATGGGGCAGACAGAGCATTTTTGGTTTTGCGGTTCTATGCAAAGCCCAGGGCCGCAAGACCCAAAAGCCACTTTTAGCGTCATGGTGGGCGAGAAGATGGAAAAGCAATCAATACAGTGATGGGTTGCTAGCCGCATCGCCTGTTAACATGATTTGCATTTTTGCCCATTCGGTCGGCTTTTACGATCTGCGTTGGAAGAGAAGCAGCTGGTACATTCTAAGTTTTTTTTATTTCTCCCAGACCAGCATGGGAGCCGTTTGAGTATGGAACCCTAAAAATGATGAATGTCCAAGATTAAACACGTCACCTCAAAAAAATATAATTTAAAGGTACCTACGTTATTATTACCGACACCTTTTCACGTGAACCCCGGGGCTGAAAGGATAAAAGGAAAAATTAGGTTAATGCTGTTTAAGGTATCATTTTTACGGAAATTTGATACTTCCAACCTTTAAATTTATTTAACAAGGTATAATGTAGGGATGGAAATTGACTCCCTTCGTGGTCCAGTGGTCAAATAGTTCGCTTTGTGATCGGAGGGCATGGATTCAAATCCCACCCAAGTATACTTTGTTTAAAGTTGTTTCGAGTCTGGTTAGGATATTGCAGGCTTGAATCACCTGATTATCCGGATAGAAAAATGATTCCGTGTTTCGGAAGGCACGTATTAGTAAACTGTGGGTCATCAAACTGCCTAAGGATTGGTTCTGATCTACCCTTTGGATTGTGGAGGTCAGACGGCAGTCGCTCTGTGTAAAAACCAGTAACCTCGTCCAATCTCCTTGGTTAGGTAGCGGACCCCGGGCTCTGAAGCATTACTGCTGAGGATGCAACCAGGAAAATACGCTCGGATGATAATGAATGTAGGCATGAAAATTCTTTTGATGTTGTAAAGTGGCCTTAAAATAATAAAATATACCTCTTCTTCTTCTTCTTATCGTGTGTGTTAGTGACTAACACTAGTGTCAGAGTTTTTAAACCGCCTTAAAAGCCTCTGACATGGTTTTAGGTAACGACCAATGTCAAAGACAGTGACCGGGACCGACGGCTTAACGTGCCCTCCGAAGCACGGATCATCTTACTTATCAGACAATCAGGTGATCAGCCTACAATGTCCTAACCAAACTAGGACAACAACACAAAGTCGTTGCCCCCGCCGGGAATCGAACCCGCGACCTCCGGGTATGAGCCGAATGCTCTAACAACTACACCACGGAGGCAGTAATAAATATACTGAAAATTTTATATAAAATTAAACATAGGACAATACCAAACCGTCTAGGAAAATTCAATTAGAAAATAATGGATCAATTTTGGAAGCAATTATTGCAAATAATTGAATTTCATCGGCCGCTTTTTGTTTCGTAAATATTGCAACCATTTCCGTTTAGCTACGTAATGGTTTTTTGAAGTTTAACCACTGGCCGGGGGCTACAGCCTCGGGCACAAAGCGGAAGAATCCAGATGTGAAGACTACGAAACGTCGACTGTGTAAACATAAATAACGACCTGACGACCTGCGTGGCGTAGTGGTCACCATGCTAGTCCGCCACCCAGAGGTCCCGGGTTCGATCCCTGGTCAGGGCAAGTTGGAAAATGGCCTTTTTCAAATTGTCCTGACTCTTGGATGTTTATCTATACATGTATTTGTTATAAAATATAGTATCGTTGAAGTAGTATCCCATAACACAAGTCTTGAACTTACTTTGGGGCTAGCTCAATAAGTGTTATTTGTCCCTATGTATTTATTTATTATTTATTTTATAAAAAAAATAAGATCGGTTTACTCATGTACTTAGATAATGGCTAAACTGCATACCAGCAACTACTATCAACCATCGTACTGTCACTCAGAAATCAAACAAATCACACAGATTGAGCTAGCCCCAAATTAAGTTCGAGACATAGGTATTATGGGACCTCAACGATGCTATATAATTTTATAACAAATACATATAGGTATAGATAAACCCAGGTCAATCTGAATGAGATCATTTTCCATCTTGACCTGACCGACGATCGTACCAGGGACCTCCAGGTGAAAGGCCACAGAGGTCTTTGGAAGTTGGATATTTGATGTTAAGTTGTTTGGATGTATAAAGAGAGAGAGGAGGTGATCACGCGGACAACGCTGCAGATAACAGCTGTTCTAATATAGGATATATTTCTGGTATAATTTTTATTTTGTATGCAACTCGAATCGAAACCCGCTGAACAACCTTTGAACAAAGGCAAAAGGTTTATTTCAATCACGAGTGACCTCCGGCGAAGCTTTCCCAATTCGGTATAATGAGCTTTGGATTCTCGCATTGTCAAGTATTTAAAATGGGATTGGGCTCGCTTCGATGAATTTCATGATAAGTTCGAAAAAATGAAATACAGAACAAGGACAAAATGCCGAAAATATTCAGACGATTGACAAACAAGATACGGAATTCGACACAGTCACGTCTTTAGTCCGATTGGAGTAGATAGAGTCAAGGGCCAAGGGTGTAAATAAGCAATTTGCAAAAATGCGAGCCACTTCTGTGTCCTGATTTTTCAATATAAAGCTATAGTTTTTTTAAATTCAGTTTTTCTTTTTTTAATGGCGGAAATCTGGGGTTTCGAAACTTAAGAAAAAAAACATTCAGTCATTTTGAAAAACTTACAAAAATGTCAAATATTTTTTCTGCTTCTGTAATTGTCCTGGGTCTTGGATGTTTATCTATATATGTATTTGTTTTTATAAGAAGTTGAGTTATAAGAAGTTGTTTTTATAAGAAGTTGAGAGTTAAATTCAAACTACACAAACTTATTCATATTTAAATTAAAACTAAAATTAAAACTCAAAATTACAAATATGTATTTATTATAAAATATAGTATCGTTGAGTTAGTATCCCATAACACAAGTCTCGAACATACTTTGGGGCTAGCTTAATCAGTGTTATTTGTCCCTGTATATTTATTTATTTATTTTATAATCGATAAAATTGAACTGCTTATGGGTGATTCGCGAGCTGCAACTCGGAGAGTCACAAGTAATATTTTTTGAACTTGCTCCACTTTCTTTTGAATAAAGCTATAGGGGATTCAATCATTCAAATCACCATGCATAGAATCACTGTTTTAGCTGACCACTTAGCCCCCTAAATTGCAAATCAAACGCTTCTAATTCATGGAATTGGTTAATAGATGGTCCAAATCCGTTCTAATGCACCGAATTCGCCGGAACAATGCCGGAGAGTCCATTGTGCTCATTGTTCTACAAATTTTCCGATCCGAACGCGTAGTTAAAGTTATGTGACGTCTACACTGCCCTATTCAATAAATTTCTTTGATGCAGTGGTACTCTTCAGTAATTTAATAAGGCATAGTGGCTCTGGCTCTGTGAGCTATAGCAGTGCGTCTAATATCTTAGCGTTGCTCGGCAATCATTGGAATCAATCGAAAGTGTGTTTGCGATGATTGATGATTAAGATTTAAGACGCAAAGTAAAAGTTGTTTTAATTTTAAGTATAGTTTTTAGTTTTAGATATGATTTAGTTTTAGTTTGTTTTTCTTTACATTTATTTATTATATTTTTTTACTTTTAATCTATATATATAATAAATCGGCCAAATGCGAGTCGGACTCGTACACGAAGGGTTTCGGAACTCCTTACTATTTGTTACTATATATTAAACTAGACGCAGCGTGCGGCTTCGCCCGCGTTAACCACTCGAGTGAAGTCGCGGGCGTGATGCAATATAGCCTATAGCCTTCCTCGATAAACGACCTATCTAATACCGAAAGAATTTTTCAAATCGGACCAGTGGTTCCTCAGATTAGCACGTTCAAACAAACAAACTCTTCAGCTTTATGTATAAGTATGGATATATTTTATAGCAACATTTACCGTCACAAAAACGGCTGTGCCGATTAATACCCGAATAAGTGTGTAGCAAGCCTTACACTCGCGCTAGTCTGTCGGGGTCTTTAGGGCAACCAATATTAACTACAGTTTGGAAACGTTTTAATGAGAAATGTTTGAGAAATATTAGGCATCAGTGGCGGAGCCTTCTTAGAAGCCGATTCCCATCGAGTTCCTTAAGCGGCTCCTAACATATAAGCATTTATTACTAACAACAATTACAACCTACGTATATCGGCGCACTAACTATTTTCACAAGCCGTAAACTAGCAGCATGACTGGATGGAAAATACTCTCTGGGTATTGAAATACACTCACAATGATAAATCTATAATCTAGCTATTACTCATAGGTACTAAGTAAATAAAAATAAGCCGGACATGGAACGGCTTATTATATAGCTGTACTAGTCCAAATTTTCACCCAGCGCCACTGTTAAGTTTCTCAGATGGAGTATAGGTAGATCGACAGAAATCTGCAACGAGCGCCAATATAGTCTGGTGGTCCTGGGTTCAATTCTGTGAAAAATTTGTTTTTTTAATATTATACCTGGTACATTTTTGCTCGCATGTTCGTGTGTGAAAATAGCAAACACCGGTGTAAAATAAAATTAAATTGCCAAAAATCATATCAATTGGGCAAGTGTCATTAGGGCTCGCGCGCGATTGGTCCTGGACAATTATCATAAAAAACACGTTTGTTGTATGGTAAACTTAAAATTTTATTTTATTCAGCTTTTAATGTTCTTTGTTTTGGCAGCAAGAGACATCTAGCTATCGTCTTACAACCAAGGATGCTCAAGACCGTGCGAAGTGGAAAAGAAAAAGTCGGAAAGCGGGCCCCGGGCTTCTCAGCATTGCAACTGAGGATGCAACTGGGAAAACGCTCAGATGAGAGAGAGAGAGAGAGAATGAGATGTCTAGCTATCGCGGTTTATGAGATACAGCTGGTGACAGATAGGCGGACGGACGGACGGACAGCAGAGTCTTATTAATAGGGTCCCGTTATTACCCTTTGGGTACGGAACAAGTAATATTTCAAACAACGAAGAGTTGTACGAAACGCTACATAAATACATAATTTAACTGCCTCCGTGGTGTAGTGGTTAGAGCGTTCGGCTCATACCCGGAGGTCGCGGGTTCGATTCCCGGCGGGGGCAACGACTTTGTGTTGTTGTCCTAGTTTGGTTAGAACATTGTAGGCTGATCACCTGATTGTCCGATAAGTAAGATGATCCGTGCTTCGGAGGGCACGTTAAGCCGTCGGTCCCGGTCACTGTCTTTGACATTGGTAGTTACGTAAAAACCATGTCAGAGGCCTTTAAGGCGGTTTAAAAACTCTGACACTAGTGTTAGTCACTAACACACACGATAAGAAGAAGAAGAATACATAATTTCACACCTGTTTCACGCTAACGCTATATAGATTATAATAAGTACGCTCAAACCCGTCCTTTGGCAGTCGGGTAATGTACGTACTGCACAGTGGGCCTTAGTTCGTAACACGCATTGTGTTGTGAAATTTACATACATTTAACATCCGTTCTCAGCTGCATGTCATCCCGACACCATGTCGAGTTGTTCATTACGACTGTGCTTGTTGTAAGCAAACACAGGAGTGATAGCGGGTAAGTGGCATTGTGGTGTAACTCTTGAGAGGCAGCGAGTGGATTATTTGGAATAAAGTTCTTTTTCGTACCACTTGCTCAAAAAAGTCACATTCTATAGCACAAAAAGCGAACATAATAATAGTCATTGTCAATCTGATAAAATCAGGGAAAGAAAAATGTACTGAATTTCTTTCAGCCTCTAGACCAATGATGAAAACAGGGAAAGAAAATTGTACTGAATTTCATTCATTCTCTAGGGGGAGAATGTGGTTTAAGTTTGGAATACTTACCGAAATTTATATTGAACTGAAAATGACTGAAATCATTTCTATATTGTTAAGCGTAAAAAAATAACGATTTTGAATCGACAACATGTATCCGCAAAATCCACAAAACCACTTAAATTTCATAAAATAAACAACTAAATCAAGCCATGTCATTGTTTGTTTTTTTTTTTTAATTTATTTACGGCTCTGGATACTAGTCCTTTAGAGCCCATCTTAATTTATCTCTTCTTTATTCCGAATCCTAACCCTAACTATACAATCGAAGGTTGGCATAGGTCCTTCGATTGCTTCAAGGGAGTCCACTGGTTTTAATAGCCGATTGAGTGGCGGACGGCGTCCAACCGCAGTCCTCAAATAAATATCACTAGCCGCACTATGACTGTCCACTTTAAAATATTTCACATATTGTCCGTGAGAATAAGGACTAAAACTACACCAATTTCATATTATGAAGTCCACTAGAATCAATTTGCAAAACAATTTAAAGCAAATTTCAACTGAACCTCTTGACTTTCCGCCAAAAACTCCCGTTCTTGTTTGTTTAGTTTAAACCAGCTGTTTAGTTTTCCAAAAAGAAAAAGCAAAGGGCCATTTGCGTCTTACACATACAGCCTAGTTTTCTGTGTACCTATATTTATTTACAACGTAAAGCATTTTGTATTTTTTAAGTATCTGGGTATAAATTAATGAATAAATGCTTATCTCTTGTTATTATTGTCTTTATTTTTTTCGCAAATGGTACGAAAAGTAGAGTATTTTCCTCGGTGATAAAGCTGTCTTAGTCTTGGGTGTACTTAAATCCGTCGCTACACTCAAGACTCGTCCTAAATCCCTCGCTTTGCTCGTGATTTAAGTACTTAACACCCTCGCTTCGCTCGGGAGTAAACCTCGAGTCCTTCGTTGCGCTCGCGATTTAAGTCGTCACCCGTGACAGAAGACACTGCTTTATCCCCTTGGTTATTAATCTACTATTTCGGGCAGTACGTACTTAACGAATGGGGGCGAAAAATAGTGTATGTAGTGTATTTTCGTCACTAACTTTTTAGGGGCTGAAATTTTGAGGGTTTTTTTAGAGGCTTCAAATTTTAACTTCGTTTCGACCGAGAGTTCCTCGACCCTCAGTTTTTGATGCTTCGTCTATTCATGTGATGTGGAAATTATATTCATTACTTGCTGTACCCGCGGGCTTCGCTCCCTGTGGGAATTTCGGGATAAAGATTACCCTATGTCCTTTCCCGATTCTCAAACTATATCCGTACCAAATTTCACAACAACACAAACTTACAAACTTACAAACAAACAACAATACAAACTCACTTTCGCGTTTATAATATTAGTAGGATAGTAGGATTATTTTAAGATTGTGTTATACCTACATGCTTTTCAATTAAACATTTTAAGGCGACGACTTTGTAGTCGCGTTGTCTTTCGGTTTTTCGACTTAGCTGAAACATAGCTGAAAGACCTGATGATGAATCATCAATAAGACCACTCCAACCCGTCTGGCAAGCGAGAAGAGTGTAGGCCAAGTCCTCCTCCAGCTGCTCTGGCCAAGTATGGCTCTAGTGGTATAGAGAGGGTCGTGCTCCTGCAGTAGAGACTAAAAAAAGACCTGATGACGAAACATCAATAAGACCACTCCAACCCGTCTTTCCAGCGAGAAGAGTGTAGGTCAAGTCCTACGGCTGCTCTAGCTGACTATGGCTCTAGTAGTACAGAGAGGGTCGTGCTGCAGTGGAGACAAAAAGACCTAACGATGATGATGACGCTTAAGCTTATAACTCAGGCCCCGCCAGTCGACGCGGCGCGATTGAACGTCAATCCCGACATTAGTGAAAATGTAAACTATTTCGATACAACAATGGCGGCTTGGAAACAAGCGTCGTTCGTAGATTAGCGGAGTCGAGTGACGGTGAGTATTTTGGATTTCAGTTTAGGGCCAACTCACACCGGAATGGCAAATGAGTAGTACGGTGGCCCTGGGCTCTGTATAGAACCGCAAGACCCAAAATGCTCTGTCTGTCAGTATGTATGTATGTATGTATGTGGCCCGGCGGGAGTGCGCTTTCGCAAGTAAAGCGACACCGGGCGTGGTCCGTACATGGATGGGTGACCTGTGGCATAAAATTTTCTCGAGCTTCTCCGTGCTTCGGAAGGCGTATAAGCCGTTGGTCCCGGCTGTCATCATTGTGTGGCAGTCGTCTATGTCAGATGCCTTTTAGGCAGCCTGAAAAATCTGACACCAGTGTTGACTACTTACACACACGAAAAACTGCGAAAAACAAACCGGAATGTCAGCGAGTGGCAGCGTACATTCATTTTTATTGAATAAAGGTGAATACACCTTTATTAACCCTTTGTAGCGCAAATTTTTCGATTTTCATAAAACTTACATCATTGGTCAATAATTATCCAAATAACACGGGAAAAAATAAAAAAAAAATTTTTGCTTTGTTTAACGGCCAAAATTTTTAAAAAGTTTAGAATTTTCGAAATATAAAATAAAATAATTTTTCATTGTCGTTATTTTCATATATGAATTATAAAAATATGTTTAATTTCCTATTTTAAGCAGTTTATTTTGTGTCAATTTGACAATATTAAGTATATAAAATATTTTTTTTTAAATAAAAATTTTGGCTCTATGGTTCGTTGTCGCAAGAAAGTTGACTTGGCATAGACAAAAAAGAAAAAAAAATTAAAGATTTATTGAACAGTTAATTTCTTTTATTAAATACCAAAAGGATATTACAACTGAATTTAAAACATTTAAAAAATATTAAAAGTAATAAAAATAAGTAATTGTAGCGGCGCGTGTGTATATATTTTGCTTTTTGAGTGCCTTTGTGATTTGCCGTTAATGTTGATAATTAGTTGGTGAAATTAAAATGCAGTGATCTTTTTGAGAGTTGAATGATAAGTGTATTTCGATTTTTTAAATTACAACGTCATGGATAAAAGGAAGTGGGAACAATTGTTGACCAATAGTACATGCGCAAATACGGAGTAGGCAGAGCCTCATTGGCTGCCACAGTTGACCGTTTGTCACGTGATGACGATGGGCGGATGGTTGTGGTGTTCTTCCGTCAGGGGGCTCTCCAGCAGTCGGGTTGCCATTAGCGTAAACATGCCCGCGGCCTTGAAAGCATCAGCTTTTAAAAAAGTCTTTATGCGTCTTCATTTTCTACGAGAGGACAAATCTTCACGTAAGGGCGTCTGATGATGCCTGAGGACGTCTGGATGTCAGCAACTCGGGAGATGCCGTCTTTTCCGGGTATGCTTTTGACGACTCGACCAAGTTGCCATTTTAAAGGAGGAAGATTGTTGTCCTTTACGACGACCAATGTATTTGGTTGCAATTCAGCCGTGTTTTCCCTCCATTTTATGCGCGTCTGCAACTCGGAGATGTACTCCTTCGACCAGCGTGACCAGAACTGCTGCCTACACTGCTCCACCCGTTGGTAGCGATTGAGGCGATGCACGGGAGCGTCCTTGATGTCCTCAGCGTAAACGGGAGTGGTGAGAGGACGACCGATGAGGAAGTGTCCTGGACTTAGTGGCTGCAGGTCGTCTGGATCCGTAGATAGCGGTATCAGCGGACGGGAGTTGAGCGCTGCTTCTATCTGGCTGAGTACCGTAGTAAATTCCTCGAAAGTGAGGTGAGCATTGCCTATTACACGTCGCAGGTGATATTTGCACGATTTCACCCCGGCCTCCCATAATCCCCCAAAATGTGGCGTTTGAGGTACTATAAATGAAAATTTTATGGACTGACTGTGAGCGTATTCAATAATATCAGAACTACATTGAGAAAGAAACTGAGCAAAATCATTACGAAGACCTACGAAGTTACGACCGTTGTCTGAAAATATTTCGGACGGTTTACCTCTTCGCGATATGAAGCGCTTAAGAGCAAGTAGATAAGCGTCAGTAGTGAGGTCACTAACTAATTCCAAATGGATCGCACGCGTAGCAAAACAAATAAATAGACAAATGTAACTTTTGACTAACTGGGCACCTCTGCCCTTACGGTTGAGAATGAAAACAGGACCTGCAAAATCACACCCAACTCGAAAAAAGGGAAAACTAGACGTAGTTACACGTTCCTTGGGAAGATTACCCATAAATGGGTTTAGCGTCTTTCCTCTTAAGCGCGTACATATAACGCATTGATGAGACACTTTGCGAGCTAAGTTTCTGCCAGACAAAGGCCACCAATTTTCGCGTATACGATAAAGGAGTGCCTGTGGGCCTGAGTGCAAAGATTGGATGTGCTCATATCTAAATAATAAAATAGTGAAGTGGTGTTTACTACATAAGAGTATAGGGTGTTTTTTACAGTAGTCAAAATCGGGAGAATTCTTTATTCTGCCACCAACGCGTATTACATGGTTATCATCCATAAATAAACTTAAACTAGCGAGCTTGTGTTTTGATTTGAGACCCTTTCCGTTATGTAGCAAATTGTAGGTATCTTTGAAAGACTCTCGTTGTGATAACTTTGCGAGTGTGTTGCCTGCATTCCGGAGCTCATTGACAGTGATCGCGCTCGACAGCTTACCTGTTTTGTTACGCGCATTATGAATAAAACGAAGTAAATAAGCTGTAGAACGTAAAATGCGATTGTATTGCGAAAACCTATGAAATGGAAATAATGACACCTTTTCACTGTCATTAATTTTTACTACTAATGAATTAACTGAGTTTGGTTTTAGTTTTAGCTCAGGTAACTCGGACGGAGAAATATTATTTGAGTTATGATTAGCATTATTAATAAATTCTGCTCCTTGTAAAAAATCGGGTCCGTTCCACCACAGGCTTGATGAAGAAAGGTCCTCAAGACTGACACCTCGCGAGACCAGGTCTGCTGGATTATCCTTCCCGCTCACGTGACGCCATGTAAATTCACTCGTCAGATCGTGTATCTCAACGACGCGATTTTGTACGAAGGTTTTGAGTAAAGAAGGTGACATGCGGAGCCAGCCTAAAACGATTGTGGAATCCGTCCAAAATATTACGTCATCGATCGTACGAGTGAGTGAAGCGCGGACCTTATCATAAAGCCTAGCACCTAGTAAAGATGCTGTCAGTTCTAAGCGTGGGATACTGACAGGGGAAATCGGGGAAACTTTTCCCTTAGAGATAAGAAGGCGTATGACTACCTGGTTTTCGCGTATTGTACGCACATATATACATGCACCATACGCAGTTTGTGAGGCGTCTGTAAAAACATGTAATTCCGTCTTTGTGGGATTGAATTGAAAGACATGACGCGGTACAGTTAAATTGAATAGATAAGACAGACTATCGAGAAACCGGTTCCATTCTCGCACGATATCAGCTGGGAGCGGGTCGTCCCATTGCAATTTTAATAGCCAAAGTCTCTGTAACAGCACTTTACCTATCATGACAAATGGACTTAATAAACCCAATGGGTCAAAAATTTGCGAAACAACTGACAAAATTAAGCGCTTAGTAATGGGTTTGTTATCTCTTTGATTATGGATAAGCGTATTAAAATTAAAATGGTCAGTGGCATTACAAAAACCCAAACCTAATGTGCGACATTGGCTTTGTTCGCCTAGATTTAAATCTTTAAAAGTACTAGCTGAGTCTAAGGAGTCACATGAGTCAGCATCAATTGGAAAATTAAATTTCCATTTGTGCAATGGAAAACATGCTGACTTCAACAATGCCACTGCGCCTTTACAATTATTTAATAACGCCTCTTTGTCATCATCAGAGGTCAAAAGGTCATCCACGTAAAAGTCGTCTCGAACAAGCCTTTGGACTTTAATGTCAGAGCATTCGGCTGCTAGCTGTTTTAGGCATCCAACGCTAAGATAAGCTGAGGAAGCTTGGCCGTAGGTTACAGTGTTTAGGCGATAAAACTGGAGAGGCTGAGATGGATCCTCACGCCAGATGATGAGCTGGAGGTCGCGTTGAGAAGGTGTGACTAATACCTGCCTATACATTTTTTCGCAATCTGAAATAGCGGTGTACCTAAACTGCCTAAAGCGTAACAGTATGGCGAGTAAATCACCTTGTATAGGGGGTCCTACCATCTCAAGGTCGTTTAAAGACTTAGAACTACTAGTTTTTGCGCTTGCGTCGAACACAACACGTAGTTTTGTCGTTGTGCTATGTTCGCGAAACACTCCATGGTGTGGAGTGAAATAGTGAATTTTTGAAGGTTCGCTAACTTGAGTCATGTGACCTAGCTCGACATATTCTCGCATGAAATTAATATATAATTTTTTATAACTATCAGGTGCGCGTGATAACCTGTTTTCTAGTGCAAGGAACCGACGTTTTGCTTGGGGAAGTGATTCACCCAAAACCTCAGGTGATTCTTTGAGAGGAATGTAAACAATAAATCTGCCCTCACTATTGCGAATAGTAGTGGTAGCAAATAAATGCTCACATGCCCGCTCTTCATCTGTAAGCGTATCAAGAGGTTTAGGTAACTCCTCGAGCTCCCAGAACTTACGTAATTGTAGGTCAATAGACTGTGAAAAGTTACATTGAACCTGTCCATTTTTGCGCGTATTGTGATGGATGGGTCCCGAAATAATCCAGCCTAGTTTGGTATTTTGAAGGAACGGACCGTTTGGTAAGCGCATCTTGCCATCGACTAACAAGTCCCAAAACTTATCAGCACCTATCAAAATATCAATTTTTTGACAACCTAGAAAATCTGAATTTGCCAACTGTACATGGTCAGGAATCCTGAACTGCGCGCTTTGTTCATGTATAGCTGGTAGTGTAGAAGTTATTTCTTGCAAAACGTAACACTTAATGCGCATCGAGTAGGTACTTAGGCGTGATTTAATTCTAATATTGCAAGTTTGCGTCGACTGTGATACTGAATTACCTACTCCCCGTATCTCAGTAGTGGACTGTATTAATTGAATGTCTAAAAGTTTGCAGAGTGATTGAGTAATGAAACAGCTTTGGCTACCACTGTCGAGTAAAGCGCATACCGTATGAAATTTATTGTATTTATCTCGGATCTCGACTAGTGCAGTAGACAAAAGGACTGGTGCACTACCGCACTGTGTACTTGTGTGAGTGTTCGTATGGATGTTGCTAACTGGATTGTCAACTTGTTTTTTATGAACGATTTGCGATTGAGTGGGGCAATGCGACGGTGCATCTTCCGAGGCTACCTGTAGTTGGGCAGTATGGATCGCGTGGGAACTTGCGTTACAAATAGAAGTGTTATGCGTATTAGGATGAATTAGTGTGTTGTGCTTTAGGTTGCATTGCCTACACGGACCAAACCTACAGTCATTGACGACATGTCCGGAACGCAAGCAATTCTCACACAACTTGTGATCGCTTACGAATTTAATTTTAGATTGTAAATCTGAGTTTAAAAATTGTGTGCACGAATAAATTGGATGCTTACCCTTGCACATCAAGCAAGCTTTGTGTGAGAATCGCTCAGAGGGCAGTGTCTTATTTGAAGAAACGTTGCACTGTGATAAGTGGGATTTAGTGTGTGTATTTGACTTTTTGAGATCAAAATTGCTCGTACTATCTTTGGTATGCGAAAGTGCTAATGTTTCTAACAAATCAGACCTGTCCCTGAGAAATTGCAACAACTGATCGACCTTCAACTTGACCTTCACATCAGAGTTAGACAATAGCGTGCCTTTATGCTGCTCCCACTCGCGTTCAGTAGTTTTATCTAATTTGGTGACTACAATGTATATGAGCAGCGTATCCCAATATTCCGTAGGTTCACCTAGGGTTTTTAGGCAGCGTAGGTTATTAATAATAGTGTCAATGAGTTTGCGCAAAAGTGAAGGTGACTCTCTAGTCAGTGCTTGTATCGAAAACAATGCTTTGACGTGACTTTGCACCAATAACCTAACGTTATCGTACCTATTTAGTAAAAGTTCCCATGCAACCGCGTAGTTGGCAGAAGAAAGTTTAATCCCACTTATGACTAATTCGGCACTGCCTGTTAGCGAAGATTTTAAATAGTGGAACTTTTGGATGTCGCTAATTTCAGTGGAATTGTGCACTAGTGAAATAAATGTGTCCCTGTAGGACAACCAAGTTTCCAGTGACGAGCCATCATACGATTTTAACGAAATGGTAGGTAATTTTACAGATGACTGTTTGCTAGAACAAGTGCCGTGATTGCATGATTTGGATTCGTTAGTAACCTCACTTTCATTGAGAATAGATTCAGCTCGAGCTAGTGTATTATAGTAGCTATCCTCGAACTGCTGACGCTGATCTAATTGCTCATCAATATGACTATCAAAAACATTCTCCTCAATTTTAGATTGAATATTATCGAATTCAGAGAACAAACGATCTGTGCCTTTTATGCGTAATTTTAAATCTATTTTCGATTGCGAATCTAAGGTCGTAACACTAACGGTTTCTAGGTAATTTGAAAATTTGGTAAGCCTACCCTTTATGATACCCCGTTTTTTAATCAGATCACGAATGATTTGCTCAGTTTTTTCATCAGAAGAATATCTAAAGGGGGACCTATCACGAGATTTAGGAACATTTTCAGTATCAGACATTAAGGGCATTTTGGCGGATTATGAGAAGACGAGGTACTTACGTGCGAATATCGTATGCTGGTCAGGACAGCTTGTGCTAGCAGCGGCACACGGCTGTAACAGACCCTAGGTAATAAGCAACACTCACCACACTCACTGGAATTCACTCGGCACTCTGAAGATATGGAGATCCGTAGGTGCTGGTTTTAGATTTGGTGATGAAGGACCAAGTTATGTAGCGGCGCGTGTGTATATATTTTGCTTTTTGAGTGCCTTTGTGATTTGCCGTTAATGTTGATAATTAGTTGGTGAAATTAAAATGCAGTGATCTTTTTGAGAGTTGAATGATAAGTGTATTTCGATTTTTTAAATTACAACGTCATGGATAAAAGGAAGTGGGAACAATTGTTGACCAATAGTACATGCGCAAATACGGAGTAGGCAGAGCCTCATTGGCTGCCACAGTTGACCGTTTGTCACGTGATGACGATGGGCGGATGGTTGTGGTGTTCTTCCGTCAGGGGGCTCTCCAGCAGTCGGGTTGCCATTAGCGTAAACAGTAATAAAATAAAAAAAATCCTGTACGTTGCATATATGCAACACGACAATTTAAAAAATATTAAAAGTAATAAAAATAAGTAATAAAATAAAAAAAAACCTGTACGTTGCATATATGCAACACGACGCTACAAAGAGTATTTCCAAAATGCACAGTATAGCTTGAATCATTTTTTTGAAGTGAAAACTTCTTTAGCGGCGTTGTGCACTTTTTTTGGAATGTGTAAAAAATCTTAAACTCGCGTCAGGACCACGTGTCCTGATCGCAAATTCGTAAGACGGCGCAGGGCGCTTGAGCGAATGTTCGTGTGAGTTTATGTTACGTTACGTTCGTTTGTGTAATGTGTCATGCTTGTGACATTTGTGACAGACTGTGGTTCAGAAAAGATTTGAAATATTTTATACTGATAATTAAAGCAATTCGTGCAAAATTATTCCCTAACCATTCCAAAATATCAATAAGCGGCCAAGTGCGAGTCGGACTCGCCCATGAAGGGTTCCGTAGTAGCAAATAACATAATATAAAAGTCTAGTAGTTTTTTTTTAATTTTATATTTGAGTTGATTGAATGAAAGGTAAATTGCCGTTTATGATTTATGACGTATTAAAAAAAAACTACTTACTAGATATCGTTCAAACCAATTTTCGCTGGTAGTTTTTATGGTAGTGAACATCATGTATTTTTTATAGTTATATAATTCCTTTATTTTAGAAGTTACGGGGGGGGGGACACACTTTTTTCCACTTTGGAAGTGTCTCCCGCGCAAAGTATTCGGTTTAGAAAAAAATGATATTAGAAACCTCAATATCATTTTTGAAGACCTATCCATAGATACCCCACACGTATGGGTTTGATGAAAAATAAATTTTTGAGTTTCAGTTCTAAGTATGGGGAACCCCCAAATTTTATTGTTTTTTTTCTATTTTTGTGTCAAAACCTTAATGCGGTTCACATAATACATCTACTTACCAAGTTTCAACAGTATAGGTCTTATAGTTTTTGAAAAAAGTGGCTGTGACATACGGACGGACAGACAGACAGACAGACAGACATGACGAATCTATAAGGGTTCCGTTTTTGCCATTTGGCTACGGAACCCTAAAAATGCACAACGCTAATATTCAAGTTTTTACTTCTGCCGGCACTCCCAGAGTGCAACCCGTCGTTTTTTTTTTATCAAAATCGGTTCTGTGTAGTTTAGGGGTAAAGTCGGATTCTAGTTTTGAAAAATTATTTTATGTATTTCGGTTATTCGAAAACGCCATGACCGATTTGGATTTTTTTTGCACTTTGAATAAAGAATCTTATACCTTTAAACGAGCAATTCTTGTATATTTATTTATATATATATTTATTTATAAATTTCTGTGATCTCGAAAACGGCTCTAACGATTTTGCTGAAAATTGGTATATGGGGCTTTTTGGGGGTAAACAATCGATCTAGATTAGTCTTATGTTTGGGAAAACGCGTGTTTTCGAGTTTTCATTCGTTTTTCTTTCCACGCAGAATATGGTCGCTAATTTCCTCGCGCCGGCCGCTATCCGCTTAGCTCAGTGGTTAAGGATGCTGACCACTAGAAAGAGTGTTACGGGTTCGAATCCCACTCGGTGACTTACTTTTGTTTTTTTTAATGTTCAAGTTTATAAATATTTTTTTATGTTGTACTGTTTTTAGACAAGTTTAAAAAATGTAGTTAATGTTTGAGATGTAACCGACCGAGCAAAGCTCGGTCACCCAGGTACTGGTAGCTAGTAGCAAAAATGTTTGCTACCAAAATCGAGTGACTGTTGAACTCAGGGCTACTAAGTAGTAGTTAAAATGTGTTTTATATAATACTTAGTTGTAACTTCGGACAAGCAACTACCTACATGGTTCTGCTAATTAGAACAAAAGTTTGGTATCTACTAACCAAATCGCAAGTAGCAAAACTAATTCAGCTATTTTTTGAAGTGAAAACTTCTTTAGCGGCGTTGTGCACTTTTTTTGGAATGGGTAAAAAATTTGAACTCGCGTCAGGACACGTGGCCTGATCGAAAATTCGTAAGACGGCGCAGGGCGCTTGCGCGAATGTTCGTGTGTGTTTATGTTACAGCGTGCTACGCGCATCCATGGATGGTGACAGCTGATGGCTCGACCGTCTGTGTAGTGGCCATACTGCTGTGTATTTGAAAATGATTTTGTTGAAAATGAATTTGGTCATGCTTGTGACATTTGTGACAGACTGTGGTTCAGAAAAGATTTGAAATATTTTATACTGATAATTAAAGCAATTCGTGCAAAATTATTCCCTAACCATTCCAAAATATCAAAAATGCACAACGTTAATGTTCAAGTTTTCTCTTCTGCCGGCACTCCCAGAGTGCAACCCGTCGTTTTTTTTTTCTCTGTGTGTTTGAAAGAGCATTCTTGTCAGCAATTTTGTCGAAATCGGTTGTGTAGGATAGGGGTGAAGTAGGAATTTCAGCTTTGTAAATTATTTTATGTATCATCATCATAATTTCAGCCGCATTACGTCCACTGTTGGACAAAGGTCTACATTTTATGTATGTTCACCGATTTTTTTTTGTTTGACAGGACATACTTGTCAGCTGGTGGTCCTATACACATTTTATCAAAATCGATTTAGTATTTTGTGGGTGAAGTCGGATTTTAACCGACTTCAAAAAAGGAGGAGGTTATCAATTAGACTATATTTTTTGTACGTATGTTACGCGATATCTTCGTCCACCGTTGACCGATTTTGACGATTCTTTTTTTATTGGAAAGCTCTTACTCCCAGGTTAGTCTCATATCAATTTGGTGAAGATATGATGAAGAACTTTGGAGATATTTAGGAAACTGCTGAAAGAAAAAGAAGTCAGTTGGTTTTTTTTCGTTTAAAAATTAATTACTTATTAGTTTTAAAAATTTTAACAGACGCTTCACGCTTTTCGAATAAGTTTATTGTTTTTCTGTTTGATAAAAAAAACCGGTAGTCCATTGAAGCGTGTATGAACCATGAAAACAAAAGACACACAAACATAGTGCCTTCCCCATAATAAAGACAGTACCTAATCAAAGTGCCGATGGACACATTCTTATAAAATTAAGTACTTTATAAAACTAGGTCAATGTAAAATTACTCATTAGTCTGAGTTCAGGCTAGATCGTAATATTATTAGCGTGTTTATTTACAATATAGAAACGTTAACATATGAAAAAAAAATTGAAGCGTGTATGAAGACAAATGCGGTACGTCGTTAGAGCGCACTCGATTATCTGCGAGGCGTGTGGTTATTTGTCATTCAATATCTCATCAATTATCCCGGCCTCGCCTGGCAGATTAGATGACTGGCTGGTGCGCTCGCCGATAATAACGGTCTCGTATCGGCGCATTAGATATACGTATATGGAGTAATTCAGTAATTCGTCCCGTGTACCTACGGCCCATTTGGGACGAAACGCAGAAAATCAAAATTAATTAAAATTTCATTCTGCAATTCGTCCCATGTTTAAAAATGTAACAATTCTAACGAAATATACATTTATCTTAATTCTTGTCTCACCGACTGTACCAAGCGTTAATAAGGTTTAAATTTCCATACAAAAAAAGAATGGGACGAATTGCAGAATGAAATTTTGATTAATTTTGATTTTCTGCGTTTCGTCCCAAATGGGCCGTAGGTACATGGGACGAATTACTGAATTACTCCGTATATGTTACCTGATATCTATGAAATCCGATATTACAATTCCTAGGAAATGTGAAGTGTATTACCTAAAATCGATAGGAAATGTATTCTCGTATCGGCATATTAGATATACGTATATTTTACCTAATATCTATGAAATCCGACATTACAATTCCTAGGAAATGTGAAGTATAATACCTAAAATCGATAGGAAATGTATTCTCGTATCGGCATATTAGATAAACGTATATTTTACCTAATATCTATGAGATCCGACATTACAATTCCTAGGAAATGTGAAGTATACCTAAAATCGATAGGAAATGTATTCTCGTATCGGCATATTAGATATACGTATATTTTACCTAATATCTATGAAATCCGACATTACAATTCCTAGGAAATGTGAAGTATAATACCTAAAATCGATAGGAAATGTATTCTCGTATCGGCATATTAGATAAACGTATATTTTACCTAATATCTATGAGATCCGACATTACAATTCCTAGGAAATGTGAAGTGTAATACCTAAAATCGATAGGAAATATATGAATTAACTCACCGCCCGATTCAAACAGTTATTTGGCCAAGGTTATTTCGGTATATTGTTGTGAGCTCATTCCAGAGATAATAAAACAATCAAAGTATATTGAATTGATACTCTCGATGCTGAAAGGTTCAATAGTTTAATGTTTACTTACTTTTTCTAGAAAATGTAAGTAAGAAAAGTAAGTGTAGCGATCGGGAATATACTCAATTAGCTGTGCCCGTGGGCTTCGCTCCACGTGTGAATTTCGGGATAAAGAGTACCCTATGTCCTTTCCCGGGTCTCAAACTATACCCATAACAATTTTCATCCAATTCGGTGCAGTAGTTGAAGCGTAAGGAGGTAAAAAACAAACAAATATACAAACTCACTTTCGCATTTACAATATTAGTAGGAAGGATTGTAGGATTTGTATTTTGTTTAAACGTTTATTTGTGGCTATAGTCACACACATACAGAATAAAAATACAAAAATTACAAAACAAAACATGTAAAAACAACGTATTGAGGACATTATATCAACAACTTTGTATCTGTGTGCTACAACAGTCCAAAAAGGTATATATATATAGCTCAGTGATTCGTGCTGCTCAAATAGTAGCTCACTGATTTTCAGCTACGGCCTGTCAAGTGCGAGTGCGAGTGATTCTATTGTAAGAGGCTAAATTGGTCAATTTAGCCACTTGATCGACGCTCGCTCGCTTCGCTTGCTCGCTTCATATGATCACTACAGAACCATCAGCTGACGACCAGCGTGGCGTAATGGTTAACATGCCTGTACGAGTGTCTGATACTCAGGAGGTCTCGAGTTCGATCCTGGTTCGGTCAGGTCAAGACGGAAAATGATCTTTTTCTGATTAGTCTGGGTCTGGTTTTTTTTTGAAGTGAAAACTTCTTTAGCGGCGTTGTGCACTTTTTTTGGAATGGGTAAAAAATTTAAAACTCGCGTCAGGACACGTGACCCTGATCGAAAATTCGTAAGACGGCGCAGGGCGCTTGCGCGAATGTTCGTGTGTGTTTATGTTACAGCGTGCTAATAAAATGTCATGTTTGTGTACGATAGCCCAATAAATAAATATTGTATTCTACCACATAAATGAGAGTACTTTTATACTGATAATTAAAGCAATTCGTGCAAAATTATTCCCTAACCATTCCAAAATATCAAAAATGGACAACGTTAATATTCAAGTTTTCACTTCTGCCGGCACTCCCAGAGTGCAACCCGTCGTTTTTTTATTATAAAATATAGTATCGTTGAGTTAGTATTCCTTAACACAAGTCTCGAACTTACTTTGGGGCTAGCTCAATCTGTGTGATTTGCCCCTAAAATTTATTTCAAAAGAAAAGTACACTCTCTTCTTTTAAAATAATGAATTTTCTGTTTCATTATCATCATTCGTTGTTTGTATATGTATAATAGAATGTATGAATGTTTATGTATGTATATGAATATGTATGTATATGTGTATGTATGTTATAAGTCTAGGTATATGTACCTATGTAGGTATATTTACAAGGTATCTATGTGTTGTTTTATTAAAGTAATTTTGCGCCGCTACCATATCTCTGCTTATCCTTATGGTTGACTGGGAGAGAACGCTTTTAGCGTTAAGTCCGTCAATTGTAAACAATTGTATATTGTGGATCAATAAAGTTTTTATAAATAAATAAAATGTATTATTTATCAAGAACGTAAATCAACCGTCGTAATTAATTAATAGGTTCCTGCCTAATAAAGATATATTACTATTTTCCGGGTAAAAGCATTTATTTTTCCCGCTTTTGCCCATGGAAGCTACCCGATAATCAAATCTCCAGGCTCGTAACACGAAATAATCGTAATCAAGTTACATACATACATACATACTATCACGTCTTTATCCCTAATGGGGCAGACAGAGCATTTTGGGTCTTGCGGCTCTATGCAGAGCCTAGGGCCGCAAGACTCAAAAGCCACTTTTAGCGTCATGGTGGGCGAGAAGATGGAAAAGCAATCAATACAGTGACGGGTTGCTAGCCGCATCGCCTGTTAACATGATTTGCATTTTTGCCCATTCCCTCGATCGGCTTTTACGATCTGCGTGGGAAGAGAAGCAGCTGGTACATTCTAAGTTTTTCTTTTCATTTCTCCCAGACCAGCATGGGAGACCTCCAGGCTCGTAACACGAAATAATCGTAATCAAGTTACATCAGAGAACGAAATGTAATCAGGGAAGCACTGTCGCTTCGTTTTCATAAAGATTCAAATTATCGTGAATACAGAAGTGTAATTCCTTTGTTTGTAAACTATGTTTGCCATTTGTAGTACCCGTAACCGAAGGGCATGTATGAAGAGATTGATGAGTTTAGATGAAGCAAAAGAGGTTTGTCAGGATCGTAGCAAGTGGAGGTCCATAGTCTCTGCCTACCGCTGCGGGAAACAGGCGTGATATTATGTATGTATGTATGTATGTTTGCCATTTCTGTGGCCTAATGGTTATGCGGTCACACTGGAGGTTCCGGGATCGATCCCTCGTTCGGTCGAGATGAAAAATGCGCTTTTTTAGATTAACCTGGATATTGGATATTTATCTTTATATTTAATAGAATATGTGATACTTAAACATTTTAAATCGATCAATTTGTAGAAATCTAAATTAATATCTAAATTAAAAAACTAAATTAAAAATCTAAATCTTGATCATGTAGCATGGTGCCAAGAACACTGGCTGCATTCCCGCGCTGAATAGCTACTGCAATCCTCTGCGCGAGATATGAGCCAGCCCTCTTGTCTTATATTTAATTGTTATAAAATATAGTATCTTTGAGTTAGTATCCCTAATCAAAAGTCTTGAACTTGCTTTGGGCTAGCTCAATCTGTGTGATTTGTCCATATACATATTATTGACGAGCTTACATTATTCTTAGAGAATAAAATCTGGAAAGACGGGCTCCAAAAACCCCTGTGAACTAAAGGAATACTGATTGTGTATTTATAAGTCGGGCTCCGTAATCAGCCATACAACACAAACTAGTTTTGGCATTTGGTTTAAGCAATTTTTTACCAATATTAAGTTTAAAGTGACAAAAATAAAGGTGACTAGCTGAAGTGTCTTTTGTTTTGGGCGGGTAATGTTAAACCTAGTAATAAAGTTACTCCATGTATCAATTAAATTCAGTTTAATTTTATTTATTCATACAAATAAAACTTTGCATTCAACAAACATACATACATACTATCACGTCTTTATCCCTAATGGGGCAGACAGAGCATTTTGGGTCTTGCGGTTCTATGCAGAGCCCAGGGCCGCAAGACCCAAAAGCCACTTTTAGCGTCATGGTGGGCGAGGAGATGGAAAAGCAATCAATACAGTGATGGGTTGTAGCCGCATCGCCTGTTAACATGATTTGCATTTTTGCCCATTCCCTTGATCGGCTTTTACGATTTGCGTAGGAAGGGAAGCAGCTAGTACATTCTAAGTTTTTTTTTATTTCTCCCAGACCAGCATTGGAGCATGCATTTGCATTCAAATTTTCAACAAAACACAAAAATACAAAATAACATTATAAAACCGAAATTCATTTCGCATGCATGCATTGTATATTACCGATTCTTCACTTCAATACTACTTTAACTTTATATAATGTTCAGCAGTTCTAAATTTCAATTTAATATTCAATGCATGAACAATGTACAAAAATGCATCCATTTATTCGAAATTAAAAGTCATCAACACTAAAACAGCATCGTCTGTCTTATCTGTAGTGAGACAGACTAATATACGGTTTTATTTGTAAAACATGGGACTATATTACTATCATTAAACCATTATCAATTCCCTCATAATCAAAGTTGATATTGGCAGATGAGTGTCAGCATTCTACTCGTACATGCCAAGGGTGGTAAACTGAAAGACCTAGTTTTTATACAATGGGTAAACTGCATCTGAACTTGTTTGGGTGGTAATAAAGTTACCATCCTTATTCTTACTAATATATAAATGCGAATTTAACTCTGTCTGTCTGTTACCTCTTCAATTTTCAACCACTGAACCGGTTTAGATGAAATTTGGTTTGGATATATGAAGGACATACGATAATTTTTATAACGATATGCAGGCACCGCCACGGGCATTAGCTAGTGTATTATAAAACACTGAGTAATTAGCGAGTGGTTATTTAATTTAAATCAAATACTTTTTTATTATCATAGGATATTTATAAAATCTCTTAAAAATCTAAAAATCGTCACTTTGTTATGTTGCACAATTGTTGACGTCAAATGGTTACGTTACGGTAACATCTAAGTTTATTGCTGAGCTTCCTAAGCTCTAGTGCAGAAGAAGCGGTAACAAACTGCACTGCAGTATATTTTTCTCCAAGGACGTCAAATTTCTTTTTGATTCTTTTGTACTACCGTTATTTTGATGTTTCCATAAAGCGTGATTGTGTTTCGTTTCATAATTACGCGCGCGGCGCTGGAATGACTGTTTCAAAGAATGTTATATTGTGACGCTACAAAAGACCTCGTTGACAGATATCACGTTGTTAAAGTACGGTAGACACTTATAGTCATAATCATTATGACATTCCTTTGGATAGTTATCACTTGAAAGTTTTTAATCCATTTTTTAACTGCCTCCATGGTGTAGTGGTTAGTGCGTTCGGCTCATACTCGGAGGTCGCGGGTTCTATTCCCGGCGGGGGCAACGACTTTGTGTTGTTGTCCTAGTTTGGTTAGGACATTGTAGGCTGATCACTTGATTGTCTGATAAGTAAGATGATCCATGCTTCGGAGGGCACGTTAAGCCGTCGGTCCCGGTCACTGTCTTTGACATTGGTCGTTACCTAAAACCATGTCAGAGGCGGTTTAAAAACTCTGACACTAGTGTTAGTCACTAACACACACGATAAGAAGAAGAATCCATTTTTAATCCCTGACAAAAAAGGGGTTTTAAAGTAAGGGTGTGTTTGATGCTAATGTCTGTTAATACCGATGGACCGATTTTGATGCTGTTTCTTGTAAAGCAGTTTTCATTGCGATGATTCTTAGCTATGTTTGATGAAAATCGCTTTGGACGTTCAAAAGTTATGAAATGATCGTTTGAAAGTCGGGATAGTTTGCCTGTCAAATAATAGATGGCGGTACAGATACGGATTCATTCTATTATATAGTTCCTTCGCCTGTCACTAGATAGCGTTTACATTTTAAACTATCAAAGAAATTACATACAATGTTATTTTATTTTCAAACTATTTAAAAGTCGGGGGATTTTTAATTTGCCGCGAAAACAAACTTGTTATTGATGGATTCATCAATTAAGACAAATGTCAGTGGCTGAAAGCTTATATAGTAGCCAAAGACCTCACAAAAAATTGTATTATTTATTTTTGTGCCACTTCTAAAAAAACCAGTTGTTGGCTACTCGTAAAATATTGTATAATTTGCGAGGATTTTGTGTCGTTTCTGTTACCATCATAGTTTGAGATGTAAATGCAAGTCTGTTGAGCGTGATACAATATTAATGACGCAGGAATATACCTATAGTTAGCTGCACACTCTACAATGCTATTAATATGTGATATATAATTTCTCACGTTATGGAATTAATGCAGAGCGGAATCTTTTAAGGTCCTACGCAATTTGCGTCCTTGTTTACCGTCCTCGCACCTCTCGCCCGTTCTCCCTTTGTGGAAGCGGCTGCAGGCGCCTACAGCTGCCCGCTCAACACCCTCCACAAGGCGACAACGGGGGAGAGGCGCGAGGACGGTGAACGTCGAAGCATATTACGCGAGACGAAAGGACGGGGCAAGGACGGGTCGCGTGTCTTTTCTGTGTGTTCTGCTTTGCGACGTTTCTATACATTTTGTATGAAACCGTCGCTTGCCGTCGCGGAACAGACAAATGTCTGCGCCCCGTCCGCGACGCACGTCTTTTCTATGTGTCCTGCGCCTTAGGAGGTTCCGTTCTGTATGTAATACTTATATTGATTCTGTGTTCACGTAGAAAGTCAGTCATTGGTTAACATGTTTTGACCTATAAAAAATCACGTTTGGTTGTACGGGAGACTCACTTATATATTCATTTTATTCTGTGTAAGTACTGGTTTATGTAGCGGCAACAGAAATACATCATCTGTGAATATTTCAAGTGTCTAGCTATCACGGTTTATGAGATATAGCCTGGCGACAACAGACAGACGGACAGCGGAGTTAAAAAGGGGTGAGGAACCCTAAAAAGGGATTGAAAATAGTCACGGTCTCATCACCCTTACATGATTTCGAATCTCACTCAAACTCGATTGGCTTATACGCTCAGCGCATGAAGATATCGTTAGAAATATCTTTAAATATCACATCCAGAAAATATCTAGTCATCCAAGCGAGTCGTCATAAATTTCGCGATTCAACAACAAGTATACCGAGGACCTGATGCTGCGTTGACTGGCGCAAGTCTACTTGAATCAGCTGGTTTCATACAAGTCAAATCAACGAAGTTTTCTCTTGTAAAATATTTTCTAAAACTAAAAATCGACTTCACCCCTTTTTCTCCTTCACCCGTTTACGACGCAAGTACACCTTTTCAAACTAAAAAAGAATTTTCCAATTCGGTCCAGGAGTTTACAAATAATAAGGCAACATACATTAAAAATGATCGGAACTAACTGATAACCGCGTCTTTTATTAAAATACAGTTAAAAAATTCTGTGGAATTTGTATGAATACCAAACCGTTATTTCTTGGAGTTAAATTCTTATATTTAAGAGCTGGACATCCGAGGAGTGCTTTCCAAGTCTCTCTTTCTTTAACTAAGTTCTTAACCTCCATAAATGCTTTTATGTAAAAAAAATCTTTTATTTGATATCAGTAAATCTAAAATCACTTGATTAGATATGATCAGTGGCAGGTGACATTCATTAGAAATTATTTCATCATCATCATCATGTCTTTTTGTCTCCACTACAGCACGATCCTCTCTGTACTACCAAAGCCATACTTTGCTACAGCAGCCAGAGGACTTGGCCTACACTCTCCTCGCTGGCCAGACGGGTTGTAGAGGCCTCATTGATGAGTATAAGCTTTTAGCTTGTGTTTCCTAAGTCGCCTTCTACGACATCCACGGGATGACTTGGAAAATATTTGCACCAAGATATTAAACTATTGTATTAGATGTATTAGAATCATCATAATAATTTTAAAGAGAGAAAGAACAAGCTATACGTTTTAAAAACTAATACCGGACTACGAGGCATATACGGCTAACAATGTATATATTTTTCAAATATGCTAATCAAGAACTTTTATAGATAATCAATACATATAAAAAGATGTGTGGCACTCGGGGACTGCCGCGGTAAAGCTATTGCATTAAGGTGGTTCGATTCGGTTGAGGTGAATTTTTACAAGGAAGGACGGCAACATCGCAAACGGACGACGGAGACGAAGCGGCAACCTACATGGTAGGCGGAGTGGCGAGCGTGAGGTTTTTTCGTTACGGAATTCCTGGATTCGGTCCCCGCGCTCAAGGCCCGCGATAGAAGCTATGCAATAGCTTAAAAACATTAAAAAAAGACTCACTTTTTTAAACATATGTTATATTTGTTATATATATTTTCAGCACACAAATTAGAGTTGTTGCTCTATGGGTGGAAGTGTTAAGGGGCATTATGCTCACCTCTCGACTCCCCTGAGTCGCCTGCACCGGTGTTGCTCCTTTGTAGGCAACTATTGTCGGCGTGTTTGAGGGGCCCATCTAGTGGGCGGCAAGCCACCACCTGCCTACAATAGTCAGTAATCATGATTGCGACAGGTGAAGGTGTTTCTATTGCAAGCTTCTCAAAGGACCGGGGTGAAAAGCCATGCTTTCAAAGGAGAATAAATAAATCTTTTTAGATGTAAATGCGGCACGAACTCCATTCCACATTAGTGACATGCAGACTATTTCGGAACAAGCAACTGCACATAAAAGTATTTTATAACTTCGAATGCTATTTGCTTGCTGGTTTTGTAGAATACCTCTAGAGAAATAATGTTACATATTCCACCTGCTTTTGCTCTAACATCTATTTTTTACACTTTAATAGTAATCTAATTTATTCATAAACATTGTAAACCCTACAATCTTCTTGGCAACTACAACAATTACTGACTTTGTGATAAATTCTTCATTCTGGACCTGAAATATAAATAGAATTTCTTTTTGGACAACTAGATGCGTAGTAAAGATAATAATTAGTTCTGTTTTAACAACTGGTTGCGAAACATAGTTGTCAAAGTAGCCGGAGGGATTGTAAATAACTTAAATAACATTAACAAAATAAACTCCCATGCTGGTCTGGGAGAAATAAAAAAAACTTGGAATGTACCAGCTGCTTCTCTTCCCACGCAGATCGTAAAAGCCGATCGAGGGAATGGGCAAAAATGCAAATCATGTTAACAGGCGATGCGGCTAGCAACCCATCACTGTATTGATTGCTTTTCCATCTTCTCGCCCACCATGACGCTAAAAGTGGCTTTTAGGTCTTGCGGCCCTGGGCTCTGCATAGAACCTAAAGACCCAAAATGCTCTGTCTGCCCTATTAGGGATAAAGACGCGATAGTATGTATGTAACAAAATAAACCACCTATATAATTAAAGTAAATAACTAAATATAACTATGAATAAAACTGCAACTAAACTAAATATAAATACTTAATTAAATACAGTTAAATAATATGAAAAATGGACCCTGAATCGCTGGTTATGTGCATGATAGAAATAAAAAATAGAAGAAGGTCGTGCCTTTAGCCAAACAGCCAGATAGACCCGACACACTAATATTTGGCGGGATGCGACACGAAAAAGCCAAATATGTCCGAATAAAACCGGACTGATGGCAACCCTAACATTTATTTTAATATTTTGTCAAAACTGAAGTTTATACCAGGAGTGATTTAATCTTCCGCTACATTACACTTCAATGAGTAGCAATAAAATCATTTTAAAATGTCAACAATACAAATATCTGACGAAGCCATAGTAAAGTAAGTTTAAAAAAAAGACCATTTTATGTACTAGTTTTTATTGTGAGGACAAAGTACTTATCAAGACAAATGCAATAAGCCCAAACCTGAGTTCCATCGACTGCACCTTCTGTCTACGTGATCAAACTCTAGGTATCGGCTACCATCAAGACAATTCTAACAAGTCCTGCTCAATGAATGTTGTTTTATAACTGAGTTCCATTGAATACCTCCCGGCTTAATCATCAGAACAGCTCATTGACTTCATAATATTGTATTGTCATCCGACTTACACAAGTGTGCAAAATTGCAGCTAAATCGATTAACTGCTTGAAAATGGGTTGCAAGATTTGACCTAAACAAACATTCATACATTCATATAAACAAACAAGATCCATTGTAAGTTAAATAAAAGCTTGTAATTAGTTCCGTTTTATACGCAAAATCCCCATGCTGGTCTGGGAGAAATAAAAAAATCTTAGAATGTACCAGCTGCTTCTCTTCCCGCGCAGATCGTAAAAGCCGATCGAGGGAATGGGCAAAAATGCAAATCATCTTAACAGGCGATGCGGCTAGCAACCCATCACTGTATTGATTGCTTTTCCATCTTCTCGCCCACCATGACGCTAAAAGTGGCTTTTAGGTCTTGCGGCCCTGGGCTCTGCATAGAACGTAAAGACCCAAAATGCTCTGTCTGCCCCATTGGGGATAAAGACGTGATAGTATGTATGTATGTTATACGCAAAATGGCGACGTTAAGTAACTTAAGATATCATGGAAAAGTGCTGCTTCATGCTGCCAGATGTAGCTCCACCCTTATTTGCCTTTATAGATCACAATTCACAGAATAGCATTGTTCTATCAATAGTACCGAGTTTTGTCCTAAACAAGCGACATTGTTGGCTAAACTTTCGCACAACAATGCCAACAATAAGGTGACCACTATCAAGACCAGCACGCCTCAGTCGATTGAGGATATAGATAGACTAATAGACACTATTACGAATGGGCTTTGTGAAGGCTTTAAGAATATCTTAAGTATAATTTTAGTGCAGAATAGGTGAATTCAGGACTATTTAGTTCACGTGCTTATCAAGTTCGTGTATCATAACATAAGTATTGTGCAATATCTTATTGTCGATGTTATTTGTTATTATGCTAATTTGATTATTAAGCTATCTAACCTGAATTACTAGGTACCAGCTGAAAATCATCGCTGTGGTTCACATCGCAGCACAAAGCTGAGCTGGCCACCTTTTCGGCTCTCTTAATAGATATAATTCTAGTCTAGTTTAGTACATAAGATCTTAACTGCTCTTATTTCTTTCTTTAGATTACCAATGGCATTAGTCTATGATTTTAGTTATAGGCATTAGTCTATGATTTTAGTTTTAGGCATTAGTCTATGATTTTAGATTAGTTTATGCTTCTAGTAGGATTGATTAGCATAACTAATGTTATATTTAAAACTAAATTCCGACTTCACCCACAAACTACACCACAGATGTTAATAAAATTTCTATGGGACCACCTCGCAAGTATAACGTTTTAAACAAAAAAAGAATTATCCAAATCGGTTTAGGCGTCTTTGAATAATTGGTGATCATACACAAAAAAAAATCAAAGATCGCGACTATTCGCGACGAATCGATGACCCCCTACTTTTATGAAAGTTAAAAATAACCGGGGAAGTGTATGTAAGTCAGACTCGATGAGTTCCGTTTGTGGTATGGGAGACTTACTTTTTTTAGCTAATCGAACAAGAGTTAGCCTTACTTAAATATTTATTATATTCTGTTTTTAGTCGATGTTGTTTTTACAGCGGCTACTTGTATTTTAGTAGCCGCTGTAAAAATAGAATCGATCATCTGTGAAAATTTCCTGGCTATCATGGTTCATTTAAGACAGTCAGACAGACGGACATTGGGGTCCTAGTAATAGGGTCCTGTTTTTACCCTTTGGATATAAAACCCTTATAAAAAAAGATTACTTTGAAATTCTAGATATTCTAGTTAAGTTTTGGTTACCTACATAAAAAAATATTTTCTTTTTAATAAACAATTTAATTCTCTTTCATGAATGAGGTTATGTTTTGTTAAAAAAAGTTAAAATTATTCGTGTTTTCGAACTTTGACTTGGCCAGACAACTTTGCGATTGCTCCAGGCTGGTTTTCCAATTTTCCACTTCTCGATCTAGCCAATCATTCCAACGGGAACTAAGCTAAAGCGCAGGTTATGGAGAGTACAGATGTGTAGTTCGGTTTCCAGAGGTCCTACAGGCTTAAAGAAATATATAAATAATTGTTTAATTGGTTACGGATAGACAACAAGTCCTCTGGCTGCTCTGGCCAAGTATGGCTCTGGTAGTACAGAGAGGGTCATGCCCCTGCAGTGGAGACAAAAGACCTAATGATGATGATTGATACAACAGATATAATTTTAAAGAAATTACATATTTTTAACATTTTTACCTTTAATAAAAGCTAAAAATTATAATATAATATAAACTAGTCAATAAATAAAAAAAATTGTCTTGCTCATGCGGCGTGGTAGCAAGA
This sequence comes from Acrobasis consociella, assembly GCA_963555685.1. Classification (NCBI taxonomy): domain Eukaryota; kingdom Metazoa; phylum Arthropoda; class Insecta; order Lepidoptera; family Pyralidae; genus Acrobasis; species Acrobasis consociella. The sequence continues at coordinate 1,359,175 of OY743104.1, read as the reverse complement.
ACGCTGGTTGTTTACTCTCACTGGATTGCAATGCTAAACCGTTAAGCGAAAAAGCAGCCAACCTTCTTGTCACCAATACTGGCTACCAGCCGCACGAAGATACAATCTATTTCAAGTCAGCTTTCGAACAAAACAACCACTCAAAATCGGCCCAGTTTTTTCGCTACTATGACACAGACAGACACACAAGACGTCAAACGTACAACCTCACTTTTTCACCAAGAATTAAAAATGGATGAACATCGTTTATCGATCTCTCCTCTAGTGTAGAGATCGCACGCAATATCGAGATATAGCGTGGCTAAACTCGAAACTAAGCTACTAAATTGGTGCAGAGTTCGGAAACAATGTCTACATATGGTTATATCCATAGATTTAGACTTAGCTCGTTACTTATCACCATAGTTTAAGAAGTATATGATTTTAGCCGAACATCTATCGCAGTTCCTCAGTCGGCCAGCGACCATGATGGCAGAAGGGCCGTCGAAATATCTCGCAAAAAAAGATATTAATCGCGGTAATTCCGTAATACTAATAACTTATAGTTTAAGAAGGTCTAGGTCTATGGTTAACTCTTTGTTGTACTAAATAAAACCGGTTAAGGCCATACCCAAATTTTCCGGGGTCCAGTGGCGCCGCCATTTAAAATAAATCATTTAAAAGGAAACGGAGACATTATTTAAAATTGTGTCTTGGTCAAGTTCTAGATACCCATTCAAAGTATTTTTAAAACTACTTTTTGTAGTTTAAAGTGAGAACGTGAAGCTTTTCTACGCACATTTGCGAAAAACGGCCACTTTTAGCTAATGTGCGTAGAAAAGCTTCACGTTCGCACTTTAAATTATAAACAGTAGTTCATAAAATAGTTTTAAAGGTTATCTAGGGCTTGACTAAGACACAATTTTGAATGATATCTCCGTTTCCTTTTAGATGATTTATTTCAAATGGCGGCGCCACTTGGCCCCGGAAAATTTTGGTATGGCCTTAAGTGCGAGTTGAACTCGCGCATGAAGTGTTTCGTATTATCTGTAAAAAAGCCCCATTCGATGTTTATTTCATTTAATTTTAATTATTTATCTTTAAAGTCAATATAGTACAACATTAAATATATATTTTTATTGAGAAAAAAGTAATAACAACAAAAAAACTTAACTAAATATACTGTGAATATAATTTCAAGCGTCTACCTGTTACCGTTATTAATATCGAGCAAAAAACGGCAAAAATGCCTTTATTCTGTTTAAAATTATTTTAACGTTGTTTTAGCGGTAACAGAAATACATCATCTGTTGTACATATTTCAACTGTCTAGCTATCATGTGACAAACAGACGGACGGACAGCGGAGTCTTACTAATAGGGTCCCCATTTTACCCCTTGGGTACGGAACCCTAAAAATGCCAATTTCCGACGAGTCCTGGCCGGCGATTGAACCTGACGAAATGAACAGCGCCTCCATAGCACAGATTTGAACTACTGGCTATCTCATCTGCTATAGTACTGCAGGAAATCTGTTTTTGTAACGTGATAGTTGGGATCAAATGCCATGACCATCAGCGGAAAAGTTTATTGCTGTATTGAAATCATACACAAATGAGTTTATTCGTCAGGCAAATAAAAATGAAACCCGTCTTTCAATAGTTTAATATGTTAAACGTCATCTAGTGATGCATGGAGGAACTATATCTTATACCTTTAAACGAGCAATTCTTGTATGTATGTATATACACGCTGACTTTTCATTGGTTTTGGAAAAAAAAATGTCGTACAGTAAATAAATTCCTCTATCCATATACGTAATCCAAATTTCTGTATTTCATAAGATAAAAAAGTTGCGTAAATGATTTTCGATCGAGACCACGTAGTTATACGTCGGCCGCCTACTGCGTAATGTCGATGACCCTGGCCGGCCGGCGGGCGGTGTATGGCGGCGGTACTACTAATTGACCTCACAATTTTACTTTCGAGTTTTAGTCAACATTTTATATATACATAATATATATATATATATATATATATTTATAAATTTCTGTGATCTCGAAAACGGCTCTAACGATTTCGCTGAAAATTTGTATATGGTGGTTTTTGGGGGTAAACAATCGATCTAGATTAGTTTTATGTTTGGGAAAACGCGTGTTTTCGAGTTTTCATGCGTTTTTCTTTCCACGCAGAATATGGTCGCTAATTTCGTCGCGCCGCGACCGCCTTGATTTAGCTCAGCGGTTAAGGATAGCGACCGCTAGAAAGAGTGTTACGGGTTCGAATCCCACTCGGTGACTTACTTATGTGTTTTTTTATGTTTAAGTTTATATTTTTTTATTATTTTGCACTGTTTTTAGACAAGTTTAAAAAAAAATTGGTAATGTTTGAGATGTAACCGAGCAAAGCTCGGTCGCCCAGGTACTATTCCATTTAAGTGTGTCAAGTGACAGTTGACTTCTAACTGTTCTGCGGGTTTGCTTTACATTGTTTTAAAAATTTATTCTAGTGGACTTTATACTATGAAATTGGTGTAGTTAAGTGTTATAAATGCCCATTCTCATGGACAATATGTGAAATATTTAAAGCGGACTTTCATAGTGCGGCTCTAGTGATATTTATTTGCGGACAGCGATGGGCGTCTGTAGGCGGCGTCCGCCACTCAATCGGCTATGAAAACCAGTGGACTCGTATAGATTTGTCGCCAGAAGCTCCCTTGAAGCAATCAAAAGACCTACACAAAACTTTCATTGTATAGTTATGGTTAAGGTGTAAATACGTAAAGTTATAAAGACGTGAGAAAAAATTTAGATTGGCTTTAAAGACTGAGTATCCAGAGCCGTAAAACAATTATAAAAAAATACTTAACTGTCATAGTTGTCAAAATAAGGTATCTTGACTTTGTTTAAACGATGCATGGCATCTATTGCTTTAACAGGCATGACGAATGGAAAAAGAATTTTTGCCCATGGGTTAAAAATATTGTAAGTACACGTATTTTTTCTTTTCTCTGAGGAAACAAAAATGGAAAAGATAGGTACGATTTTTACTTAACGATGACATCGCAACCCACTTCAGAACTTTGATGCTCCGTATCTTAGTAAATTTTTACTTTTTCGATAAACTGAAAAATATGGGTCCTATATTTTTGGATAATCTAAAAGACAGACTAATTACAATCAAATTTCCTGACACTACTGTCATATCGTCACCCCTATTTAGTTGTAACCAACAGGCAAGTTTTTTTGCACTGCGTAAATGGGCCTTTTGTGTATCTGTTGCATAAAACTGCAGCATTACTGAGCATGATCATGGTTATATTAACACCGCTAACCGAACTGCAACCCAGATCTTCTTGGCACGCGGACGAAGTTTCAAAATCCACTATTGCTAGGTCGCAGCCCTTTGAAGTCGGGCGAGAGTTTAATGGAGCTTAGAACCAATAGAGACGGTGGAGGACGGCTTTATCTAGCTTTTCCTTTTGAATGAATTAAAGAAAAATTAAGATTTATGAAAAAGGGATTCTTGTGGATGAAATTATGATAATATTTCTTTTTAAACTTTCAAAATCAAAATTAAATATATTTTTACTATCATAGGATATTTATAATGTCTCTTGATAATCGTCATTGCTTTGTTGCACAATTGTTAGCGTAATGTTTACTAACAGGTAATAGTTTAGCTAGTGCAGAAGAAGCGGTAACCAACTGCACTGCAGCATTTTAATTAGATAGTTCGTTGGTAATTAGGGACAAATTGAGCATAAGCGCTCTTACAGATGAGCGACACGTGACGGCGATGGTTGGCGACTATCGCTGACTATCGTGTACGGTCACGTGACATATGTCAATCTGTCACAAATTATCACGCGACCATTTGCAAATTAGTTGCCTTCTTTTAAATAAAAGTTTGCTCCATGCAATCTTTTTAACAATAGCAAATCAGATAGTTTATTGAGTAGTTGCAAACTCGATTCGATGCTAAGCTCCTTGGTTAAAAGACATTGGAGGAAAATCGACAGAAAGTTTCCGGTCAGCAGCCACGACCTTTGTGTCCCGAAATATTGCTCGGATGTAACAAGGCCCAAATTGGTCGTGAAATATCACGCGGTGGAAGTCGCCGCGTCGTAAATTGGACAGCCTGTATCGATTTCAGACCCTCGTGTTACATTAAAACGCAAGACTCGCAAATAAACTTCTCCCTAACAAAAACAACCGCTATTTTCGAAACATTATTCATATTTTCTCAATCGAGAAAGACTGTGGAAAAACGCGAGTTAAAACTCTTTGTGCAAAACAAAAAAGTATTTAAACAGACTGGCCATTAATAATGCTCGCGCTAATGAAAAAGTAGAAAAAGAAAACGCGCAATAGTTGCGAACTCGGAAACTTGCGGTTTGCATTACGATTCCATTTTCAAAACAAATGACGCGCGCATTCACCAAGTGCCCAGATAAAAGCAACCAAATTATTTTGAACTGTTGGTTTTTAGGCGGACCCTTGTGGTGCGTCGTGTAGGAGAGACAGAGAGGGGAGAGGGGGATCTTGTAAGGATGGAGTTCGTTACTTAAGGCACGTGGCTCGGGTGAGTTAACCTGCGCACAAGTTCGTGAATCAATCAACGTGCGAAGTCTGCCCGGCAGTCGTCGAGGGCGTCTTATACGCATGCGTTGTCTTTAGGGCTGGTGTTGTCGATGATCTTGATGACCTGCATCTTACTTCTTCTCTTTTCAGATGATTCAACAACGTAGCAAAATAATTAAACCAACGAGCACATAATTTGTACAAACATTTTTTAATTTTTCTTTTTAAAAGTTTAATAACCATTAGCGTAACTAACTTTTATATTGATAATTTTATGTTACAAAATAGCAATCGTATAATTAGTTACAACAATAAGCTTATCGATAGTGCATCTGTCACGCACGTTCGGTATCGATGTTAGTCCATCCCTACGAGTCGCGCTCCCGCCGAAAACACCATTCATTTGACAGTTTCAGTTTCAGTACCCGCGCGCAACCGGTGTGTGCAGACGTCCACATGCCTTCCGCGCCTAACAGCGTCCTCGCGAACGATCAAGGTACGTCACTAAAACTTACTTAAAATTCGAATATTGCACTTTTAACTTTAAAAAATATTTTTTATTTTAAAACCGGCCAGTTTGACGCAGTTTCTGAAAGAGGTTTTATTTGTTTCGTGTTTATGTTTACGCAAGGTTATAATTAAGGTTACGCGAAAGGTTATCTCATGTTTTTGGGAGGAATAAGCAGTTTTGGTCTAATTTATTGGCTGGAGGTAATTGTTTTAGGCAACGTGGAAAAAAAACTAGAATACTATCAACACTAAATGGTGTGACTTGTTATATGTTTTTGTATTCAAACGGCAGCTTATAAATAACGTCTTAAGTTATCTTGTCAGCATGCAACATTGTTTTGGAATAACAATGCCAAGTCATAGCATAGCCGAGCGTGTTACTCTCATACAATATTAAACCCCTCGAGGTGACTTCCATCCCCCGGCTGGAACTGGCTGCGAAACAACCGCACGATTTTCTATTCAATAAAGGTAAAATGTTTCAGAAGATTTTACAACATAAACATTGGAAGAAAACTTTGTTTTAACTCTGGTACGTTGTTATTTTCTTCATTTGTTTATTTATTACTAACTAAAGCCGGCGATCTCGTTCGCGTGGACTTTGTCTCTGGAAAATGCTTATCAGGCTAAACAACTTGTGCTAATTCGACACTTTTTTATATTTCTTATAGTTTAGCTGCTCGATTATAGTTCTGCATCAGGTTTTTCATTTTCCAAAATACTCTTTATTATGTTGCCTCTTAGCTATACACGTATAACAAAAAAGTTTCATTAGAATCCGTCTAGTATTTCCGGAGAAAAAACCGTCAAACAGATAAACCGACACACAGACAAACAGACAGACATTATTTTTTAATTCTTACTTTATTACTAAGCTTTAATCACCCCATTTTTTTATTTTTTTTATTTTCAGACTCTCTTGTTTTACTGTTTTATCATTTGTATAGATATATTCATGAAAATCTTCTTAAGTTCTATCAATTTACATACACAGAGCGGGCTTTTAATATATACTCCACTTAGCAAAGATTGGAATATATAGTTTTACACGACGTGAGCGAGAATATTTTACTTGTATTTAAATTACAAGTAAGTAAGTTTTTATCTTTTTTAAATTACTTGTAAGTTTGTATATATTTTTAAATTACGTGTACGTATCTCTTTACCAAATCGTCTAGCGAAATAGGTTATGTGCTTATCTGCGTATGGAATAGAATGTTTGATAGATAATTATTTAAATATGTCCCTCCACTTATCACTAGATGGCGTTATCATATTAAACTTTCGAAGTCGGGGTATTTTATTTGCCTGGTAAATAAACTTGTATTTATTAATTGTAAATATAAATTATTATGAAATAATATTAATATACAACGTGTAAAAGACGCATGATATATCGAATCATGGGCTCTACTAGATCAGTATAGCATATTTAAATAACAGTCAAAAAACATAACTCGATTATCACGATTAAAATCTTTTATTACACAAAATAAATAAATACAGGACACAATAATTATTTAACTAAAAACTTAATAACCTACCTAAATTAAAATGATAAAAGTAAAAACGAAAAAAATCTAATTAACAATATTAATAATATTCAATAAAAAATAGACCCCAGATCGTTACGGTCGCAAGGTACCCACCTAAGAGACTGGCGGCATAGCCTCGTTGTATGGCCAGACTTAATCTTTGGCCAAATGCGCACCAGCTCTTATGGTTAAAATTACGAGTATTTCAGTGCACTAATCAGAAGGTTTTAGGAGGGCGGACTGCATTTTAACTGCATTTCGATCGCCAAATTGAAGTTCAGATGCAGTTGAGAAAGCACATGTACAATAGAACCGCAAACCGACTGCTATTAGACTGAATGATTGTTGCAGTCTTGCTTTTAGTATTACTGAATTTTAATTCTTAGACAGAAAAATATACTTACAACCAAAAAAACTGGCTAAGTGGGAGTCTGACCTGTACCAGCTATTTATCTATCTATATATATAAAAGGAGAAGTTCCCACTGACTGACATAAGGCGCACGCATAGCCGTAACAGCCGTAAAATTAGGACAATTGCTTTAATTTAAAAACACTCACTAAAAAGGGATTTTGAAAAAATTTTACCCTAAAAGGGTGAAATATGGGTTTAAAGTTTGTATGAAAAAATCTTAAAATCTGCATCGATTTTGATAAAAATTGAGATTCATGCTCTTAAAAACCTTACATTAAATACGTATTTCATGGTTTATTAGAATTCAACCCCTAAAGGTGCAAAATGGGAATCGTTTCCAATTTCCATAAAATTTGACACTATAACTTGTTATCTATAAAAAATATCATGTTTGTCGTTTGATGCCCCCTTCAATATTTATTTTTAAAGTGGATATACAACTAAATATTCTAAGAACATTTCAAACGTCTATCTGATACCGTAATTCAGTAAAGCGTAATTAATTAAAACGGTATTAATTATCAAGCAAAAAACGGCAAAAACATAAGAAAGAAAGAAAGAAAGAAAGAAAGAAAGAAAAATTGTTTATTTGGTACATGAATTAAAAGGAAAAAAAACATTTATAATTATTTTATTTTTTATTTTTATTTATACATACACGTTTGTTTTATGAAAGCCCATATTAAATGTTTATTTCAATCTTTCTTTAGTATTGTTTGTCATAGCGGCAACAGAAATACATTATCTGAGACAATTTAGTACCTCTATACTTCAAGATTTATTTTGATTTTATTTTTAAAGTTAATTGGACGAGTTATCCGCTTTTGACAAAGAATGGCATGAAACAGCTGCAGATAGAAGTGATTGAAAGCAAAAAGGGGAGGCTTTTGCCCAACTATGGGACCTAAACGGCTATTAAAAAAAAAAAAGTTTTTTTAACTAAAAATAAAACTATAAATATTCTGTGAATATTTATAATTTCAAGCGTAATCCCGTAAACTGTAATTAAATTAAAATAAAAAACGGCAAGAAATCACGTTTGCTGTAGCTCATCTTAAATCTTTAGTATTTGTTGTCATAGTGGCAACAGAAATCCATCATTTGAGACAATTTCAACTGTTTAGCTATCACGGTTCTTGAGATAACGAAGTTACGTCTACACTTTGAAGAATAAGAATTCTTAGAATTATTTATTTATTTAACTTTATTACAAAAATTGTAACAGGCGGGCCTTTTCTACCAGTCAACCTACAGGTGATGCCGAAAAAAGCTAATTTTGGACGACAAGACACATTCTTATTAAATCTATTTAACTAAGTATAATTTTATTTATATATTTTATTTTTATTTTTACTTTATTAGAAACACAAACAGAATACAATCATATCAAGACCAAAATATCTAATTTCTACATATTTATTCTAGACCGTACTCCAAAACTATGTGTTTACATCACGTTTATACTTAGCTGCTTAGTTTAATTTTTAAATATACCTACTTTATATAAACATTGAATAGACTAAATAATAAGTGCATTGAATATACTACATAAACAATAAGAGATAATAAAAATGTACATACATAAATAAATAAATAACAAATAAATAAATTGTTGAGAGCAATGACGGTCTTATAAGATAAAATGAGTCTGATCAGAAAAAAAAAACAATCGACAAAAAGTAAAACGACACCAGAGGAAAAACCGCAGTACCCTCAACAATTATCACTGTTTTTATTATTCGAGTGACTTACATTTTCTGAAAAAGTAGAAACTACCTAAGGGTCTTCCGACCCCAGTGCATTCATAATTGCTTTGCGAAATTGGAACAAATTCAAACTAAAGATATCTAAGTCTCTGTGATTGGCAAGAATATCATTGTACTGGCGACACATATGAACTATGGGGTTATAATAAGAAGTGTTGTTGGCGTACACGTTAAGGTGGAACGTATTAAAATATATCTATAAGTATTTATAAACATACATATAAATAATACACAAATTTGGCATAAAATATAAAACCTACATAAACTACATAAATATTTATAATACTCTATGACAGTTGGTGAAGATAATGCAGTAGATAAGCTTTACTCGTATTTGACTAATACTAACGTGAGACACAGACATTATCATTATTTATTGAAGGGTTACTCACGTAGTGAGTCAGCTACTGACCGACATGTTTCAAATTCATTCGAAATGAAATGAAATATGTTTATTTTTTGAAGTGAAAACTTCTTTAGCGGCGTTGTGCACTTTTTTTGGAATGGGTAAAAAATGTTAAACTCGCGTCAGGACACGTGACCTGATCGAAAATTCGTAAGACGGATGGAGAGTAAACAGCTGGCGCGGCGTAGGAGAGGGAGTATCCCCCTCTCTTTCTATGGCGCGGCGAAAATGTATGCCTGCGCCTGCTGTTTCGTTTATCAAAAATGCACAACGTTAATATTCAAGTTTTCACTTCTGCCCGCACTCCCAGAGTGCAACCCGTCGTTTTTTTACAAATACAAATGCAGTTTACACAATAATGTTTGTACTAAAATGGTCCCCACTCAGCATATGTCGTGGTTCGGGCCACGACGCTGGTCTTCCGCGGGTACCATGCTAATACAAAGTTAAAACAATGTGAAAAATATAAATAAGTGAAAATAAAAATAAAATTAAATCAGCACGGTGGCGCTATATTATATATCCGAAAGTTTATACATGTATTATATTATTTAAATTTGAAGCTCTTCATCAGCGCAAATATGACTAGAGGACGCCCGTACACGTAACCGCCTCGCTACACTGAAGTTGCGATGCGTCGGTGGATGAGGTCGATACATACATACATACTATCACGTCTTTATCCCTAATGGGGCAGACAGAGCATTTTGGGTCTTGCGGCTCTATGCAGAGCCTAGGGCCGCCAGACTCAAAAGCCACTTTTAGCGTCTTGGTGGGCGAGAAGATGGAAAAGCAATCAATACAGTGACGGGTTGCTAGCCGCATCGCCTGTTAAAATGATTCGCATTTTTGCCCATTCCCTCGAATCGGCTTTTACGATCTGCGCGGGAAGAGAAGCAGCTGGTACATTCTAAGTTTTTTCGTTTCTCCCAGACCAGCATGGGAGAGGTCGATACATGTCTGGCAATAGCTGACTCTCTACGAGAGTAACCCGTTAATTCATGCTAATAATTTCTTGACGGATTCTGTTTTCACTCGTAGCATGTCGTAGCGATGTCGTAGCGATCGTAGCTGTCGCTACGAGTCTGCAACATCTACGAATTTCAGATGAAATGTTAATTTCTTGTTACACTTTGATTTACATAGGCTTTTTACATCTAGACGGATTTTGCTATGTTCCTAGCAGTTGTATAGTATAATGCTACTTATTTCAGGAGCATTGCTTTGATTGTATTTATTTAATAATTACATTGCATTGCACATGATTCATTCTATACAAAAAACATCTCATGCACCTTGCCTTGCAATGGGACGAAAAGGAGGTAGAAATTTTCTATTTTTTCTTGTCCTGCAGGTATTCCGCGACTGAATAATATGATTTTTTTAATAGATGGGTTTTTAATGTATTTTTGTCCGTGTGGTCTACGGCAGAGTAGAATAGGACCACTCTAAGTGCGGATTTCATCGTTGAAGTAAAACGCGATCAATTGAAGCTAAACTCGTTTACGCACGTAAACTGGTTCCTTTGGATTTCATCGACAAAAACTAATCGCGTTTGGAGCTAAACGCGTTTAGCAATCTGAACGTCCGATATTGGCCGTTTAACGCTTCTAAACGCGTTTAATCAAACAAATGTCAAGTCAATGCCGAGATTTGACAACTTTGATTGACAATATTCCAATATACTTTTTAATTTACGTTCCGTTCCTTCGCGATTCTTTACCGGTTTTAAATCAATGAGTTTTGCTTATCCGTTATTCATATTTTCTGCGTGAAATGAAAACTATCAAATGATTTTTACTGTAATCTGTGCTTTTTTGTCTATGAGTTTAGGTGAACTTTGGTCAATAATTTGCTCCGAATTGACGGTGAAATTCATTTGTAGTTGATCGAGATCAAATCAAACATTTGAACTCAGTTATGTTAAACTCAGTTTTGCTAAACTCGTTTATCAATGAAAACGATGAAATCGGCCCTAAGTCTTCCAGTGAATGTCGTACAAGGCGACTTAGAAAATCTCACAAGCTGTACAGAGCATACCAAGGTGAGACCTCCCCGTTCTTAATTAATAATTATGTCTTAATAGTGTACTCTTAGTCTACATATCTAATTATAACGGCATAATTGTAAGTAAAAGTTTTTGGAGAAAATGCTGCAGTACAGTTTGTTGCCGCTTCTTCTGTTCTTGTAATTAGGAAGCGGCAGTAAACTTAGCTGTAAGTAAATGATCTGACGTCAACAACTTTTATGAAATCGAATGAAAAATTGACAACTAGTAAGTGACTCAAATATTCAAAGATTAATAATGATTTTTGACTTTTGACTTTTTTGACTTCTCCAACCCGCCTGGCCTGTATAAAGAGGTGAAATCCTCTGGCTGTTCTGGCCAAGTCCGGCTCCTGCAGTTGAGACAACAAAAAAAATTGTTTTTTTTTTTTAATTAAAGACCGACTTGCCCCTTATACTTTACAACCGATTTTGATTAAATTTCTATGAGACGACTATACAAGTCTGCCCTTGCAAACAAAAAAATAATTTTCCATATCGGTCTAGGCGTCTTTGAATTATCAGTAAACATATAAAATTAAAGATCGCAACCAAATCAATCAATTTATAACCTCCATCTTTTAAGCAATCGGTTAAAAAGACCTGATGATGATGATGATATCTGTGCAACTATTCGGCTGATTTCCAATACAGATCGACTTTCTCGAACGATTCCCCAACACCCTGTATAACGCACGTCAGTACAGTAGACCCCACATTTTCCACAAAGATGACTTTTTTGGAAATCCGTTAAAAAGACCTAATGATCATGATATCTGTGCGACTATTCGGCTGATTTCCTGTACAGATCGACTTTCTCGAACGATTCCCCATCACCCTGTATAACGCACGTCAGTACAGTAGACCCCACATTTTCCCCAAAGATAACTGTTTTTGTAATTAGATAAAAAGACCTGATGATGACGATGTACGAGTATGTCCATCTATTCGGCTGATTTCCAATACAGATCGCATTTCTCAAACGATTCCCCAACACCCTGTATAAGGCACGTCAGTACAGCATAACCCACATTTTCCACAAAGATGACTTTCTTGGAAATCGGTTAAGAAGACCTTATGATCATCATATCTGTGCGACTATCCAGCTGATTTTCCATACAGATCGCATTACTCGAACGATTTCCCAACACCTTGTATAACGCACGTCAGTACAGTAGACCCCACATTTTCCACAAAGAAGACTTTTTTGGAAATCCGTTAAAAAGACCTAATGATCATGATATCTGTGCGACTATTCGGCTGATTTCCCATACAGATCGCATTTCTCGCACGATTCCCTAACCCCCTGTATAACGCACGTCAGTACAGCACACCCCACATTTTCCACAAAGATGACCTTTTTGAAAATTGGTTAGAAAGACCTGATGATGATGATATCTGTGCGACTATCCAGCTGATTTCCCATACATATCGCATTACTCGAACGATTTCCCAACATCCTGTATAACGCACGTCAGCACAGTAGACCCCACATTTTCCACAAAGATGACTTTTTTGGAAATCCGTTAAAAAGACCTAATGATCATGATATCTGTGCGACTATTCGGCTGATTTTCAATACAGATCGCATTTCTCAAACGATTTCTTAGCCCCCTGTATAACGCACGTCAGTACAGTAGACCCCACATTTTCCACAAAGATGACCTTTTTGGAAATCGGTTAAAAAGACCTAATGATCATGATATCTGTGCGACTATCCAGCTGATTTCCAATACAGATCGCATTTCTCAATCGATTCCCCAACACCCTGTATAACGCACGTCAGTACAGCACACCCTAAATTTTCCACAAAGATGACTTTTTTGGAAATCGGTTTAAAAGACCTGATGACCATCATATCTGTGCGACTATTCGACTAATTTCCAATACAGATCGCATTTCTCGAATGATTTCTTAACCCCCTGTATAACGCACGTCAGTTCAGTAGACCCCACATTTTCCACAAAGATGAACACGGTGTACTTTGCATCATTTTTCGCGCGTGATGTCACCGAGACGTGACGGATGACGCGTGACATATATCAAGTTTATAGAGCAACCTTTTATGGACAAACATGCGCATTTGGTTAACTCCTGGCGCAAAATGAGGAGTGAATCAAACGTGAATTTATAACTAAATAAATAAATAAATATATAGGGACAAATTACACTAAATGAGCTAGCCCCAAAGTAAGTTCGAGACTAGTGTTATGGGGTACTAGCTCAACTTTATAACAAATACATATATAGATAAACATTCAAGACCCAGGACAATTTAAGCAAGGCCATTTTCCAACTTGCCCTGACCGGGGATCGTTTCCGGGATCTCTGGGTGGCGGACTAGCATGGTAACCACTACGCCATGGAGGTCGTCAAACCTAAAAACTAAGCTTTTATAAGGAGTATAAGCCAGCAAGAACGAGCCGTGTGGTTTTCGGCAGTTTAGAATAGCCACTCCAAGTCCTCCCGTCGTAGAAGGCGACTCAGGAAATACAAGCTGAACAAAGCTTATAAACATCGTGAGACCTCTCCAACCCGTCTGGCCAGCGTAGAGAGTGTAGGCAAAAGTCCTCTGGCTGCTTTAGCCAAGGTATGGCTCTGGCAGTACAGAGAGGGTCCTGCTCCTGCAGTGGATACTAAAAGACCTGATGATGATAAAGCTAGCAACTGTACATTAGGTACTAGGGGTACCGTGACATTATCTATAAAAAATCGCGTTTGTTGTATGGTAGCCCCCCTTTAATATTTACTTTATTTTGTTTTTAGTATTTGTTGTTATAGCGGCAACAGAAATACATAATTTGTCAAAATTTCAACCGTCTAGCAATCTAGGTTCTTGAGATACAGCCTGGTGACAGACAGTCGGATAGACGGACAGTCAGCTAAGTCTTAGTAACAGGGTCCCGTTTTTACAGTTTCGGTACGGAACCCAAAAAAATATGATAAAGAACCCCCATAAATTTTGGCACGGTAGATGTATAATTTTGTATCAAGCTGCCGAATTTTTTCTTGCCATTTCGTTACACGTTTTATAGCATAAAGATCCAATAAATTCTCTGTCAGTCCCATTAGGGATAAAGACGTGATAGTATGTACATATTGTATGCCCTAAAGTGTATAAATAAATAAATTATATGTATCTATCTGAACGTATCTCACATAATTTATTGTGTGGAATTTCCCAAATAATTTTAGTTTCAGGGATCCGTACCCAGTGGGTAAAAATGGGATCGTATTACTAAGATTCCACTGTTCGTTTGTCTGTCCGTGATGGCTAGACAGTTGAACTTTTCACAGATGATGTATTTCTGTTGCCGCTATAAAAAACAATACTAAAAGCAGAATATAATAAGCAGACGTGATTTTTTGCTGTATGGCACCTTTCGTGCGCTTGTCCGACTCGCGCTTGGCCGGTTTTTTTATACATAACTAGCTGTGCCCCATGGTGTTCCCCGCGGTAAAAGTAGCCTTGTGTTCATCCAGGGTGTCAGCTTCCTGCATACAAAATTTTATCAAAATTGGTCGCCATTTGCTTTGGAATAAGAAACAAACAAACACACACAAACTTTCGCCTTTATATATTAGTGTGAAGGGTACGGAACCCTTCGTGCGCGAGCCCGACTCGCACTTTACCGGTTATTTTAACTGACTTAGTTTTTACGTGGACATTGATTTAAAAACTTTTTACGGTCAAAAAACTGCGTCGCTCTACAATCGTTGTTTAAATATTGGTTTTGGAGAAGTCGCTTTTTTTGTAGGTCACCAGTATAGTTGTTACTATAAAAAATAGTTACTAATAATAATAAATAATAGTTATAAATAATAGTTAATAGTTACTATAAAAACTAGTGGCTCTGTAAGCTGTAGACCTCGCAAGTTGCAACCAAATCAGTCAGTCAAAAATGTTTAGACAAAAACTTGTGTCTTAATAAGTTTAACTACTTGTTCCTTATAATATAATGTAACTCTTGTAAAACAGTGATTTGCAATAAATTCTGATACTGGTTAGAAAAAAGTTTTGTGAGATTTTTCTAAAGGTCTAAATTTTTTATATGTTTTAAACCCCAATATTACGCCATATTGATAAAATTTAATGGACAACATTTTATATAATTTTATCGAATCTGTTGAGATGTGCGACTTATAGGCGAGAACAGATAAACTGACAGATTGACCGACGGACAAAAGCATTTTTGGTTATCTGATTATCTCGTAACTGAGACGCCTCCCTTGCTTCGCTCGCTCGGCCAATAAAGCTTGTCCAAATCTTGAAGGTATTCAATTTTTTCTATCACCTACACAAATCTAAATTTTAAATTTTAAATTTGCAAGACTGCCTAATGAATTGATCGGCCAAAGTTATTTCGGTCTACTGTTGTGGGGTCGAATTTTGATGATCGGTTAGTGAGTCAGTGAATCATTGACAAATTGAATAACTTTGGGATGAGTGTTGGGAAACTGTGTTAAACATGTGATATTTTGGAGTTAAGTTAATCTAAGTTAGAAAATTAAGCCTTCAGGTTATAGATTATTAAGAGGACTTTGCCCTTTGGTGTAAACTGTTTGCGAAAAACCTCAAATTAGATACTTTTTTCTAACTGTCACAACAAGAATTTTTGCCGTGCCGATAGTTTTTTGAAATCAAATGACGCTCTTAATATCAGTTTTTCTGCAAAATAAAATCTTAAGTCACGTTGAAAATGGATATGACGTTTTATTTCTAAACAATATCAAAAATAAAGATAGTTTATTTTCCAAACGTGTTACAAGACATTACATTCAGGTTTGTCCAATCGTGTTTACCAACTCTGGTGTGCAAATTTATTTATAATCGCTATCATAATACTCAATTCTAGACTTTCTCACATAACGGTCTATACTAAGTTTGTGCGAAAAAGAAAATGACATGTTTAATATCATATTTTGAGTTTGAAAAACCGCTATATGCCTATTTATGTACAATTTCAAAACAAAAGACTAAGTTTATACGGAAAAGTCTAGATAAGTCTAGGGTAAGAGGATTAAGGTTACAGAAGTATCAAAAAGTCTTCGCTTGTATTACGGCCGTGCTTATTTATGCTTGCTCGACTTGGCGGGGGGCACTTTCGTGCCTCCAGTCTCAAAATCCTGCGAATTTTCTGTGACAAATATATTTTTTCTCTTTGATTTGGACAACTTTGTATACTTCCACCAGTTAATGTAAACTCAAAAAAACACCTGAAAAATATAAACAAGTAACATATAACACCTAAATCTATTTACTAAAAATATTTTTTTACACCAGCAGTTTTATTCAACGATGCGTTCCCATTGAATCACGAATCCATCACACAAAAGTTTTTAGACGAAACGCATTTTCCCTTACGCGTCTTATGATATTCGTTTTTCCGGCACTGACAGCGCGGACAAATATATCAGGTTTATTCACTTCCCGGTGGATTGGGTTTCCTATCATGAAGCTGAGATTCGGGATAAATGATGATACTAATACACAGAAATGAAGAGGCGTATGTCAGATTTCTCACGAAATTCATTCTATAAGAGAACTGGAACGTCGACAAGGCTAGTCGTTAAACAAACAGATAAAAGTAAAAAAAAAGACGTGTGGCACTCGGGGACTGCCGCGGTAAAGCTATTGCAAACAAAGAAGGACGGCAACGTCGCAAACGGACGACGGAGACGAAGCGGCAACCTACATGGTAGGCGGAGTGGAGAGCGTGAGGTTTTTTCGTTACGGAATTTTTGGATTCGGTCCCCGCGCTCAAGGCCCGCGATAGAAGCTATGCAATAGCTTAAAAATATATTTTATTGATCTTTGGATATTTTTATTTATTTATAATAGTTAATTTCAAAAATGAGGTCAATAATTCGTTGCGGCGTCACTGATGATAGTTCGAAGAAGCCTGAACTGATTTGGAAAATTCTTTTCATTTGAAAGGGTAAACTTGCAAAGTAGTCTCATAGTAATTTTATCAAAATTGATTGGATAGTATGATGGTGAAGCCGGTTTTTAACTTGAAAAATTATTCTTTCGATTTCATAATAATTGTTGTTGGTGACGTCCGATTGACTTACAGCTAAGTTTATTGCTATTACAGAAGAAGAGGCAACCAACTGCAGCATTTTCTCCAAAAATGACAACTTACAATTATGTATATTGTGCAACTCCAAATACGGGGTCCTACCAAGGGTCTGACCTACTTTGTTTACCCGCAAATTCCTCTGCCATGACTCGCTCGTTAAAACTAATCACCAAACTCCGCAACCGAACGCAACCGTTCGCATAAAAACTTCGCAATAAATCAGAATCCACAACTTCCAACGCAGATCATCGAACTTACAGCTTAACGTCGAAGCGAACTTTAGACGAAGGGTTCAGATACTTTAGCATGAAATTAAACGGGTAACATGGACAGACATACATACAAAGTAGTGCTTCTTAAATCATCTATGGAAGAGACATGCATACCCGTAATAAATCGAACCACGTTCTACTAGATCACTAGAGGTATATAATAATGGTAACAAAAAAAGACGTGTGGCACTCGGGGACTACCGCGGTAAAGCTATTGCATTAAGGTGGTTCCGTTCGGTCGGTGAATTTTTACAAGGAAGGACGGCAACGTCGCAAACGGACGAAGGAGACGAAGCGGCAACCTACATGGTAGGCGGAGTGGGAAGCGTGAGGTTTTTTCGTTACGGAATTTCTGGATTCGGTCCCCGCGCTCAAGGCCCGCGGTAAAAGCTATGCAATAGCTTAAAAACATTCAACATTCCCATAAAAATTGCATAAAAATTCGCATGCTGGTCTGGGAGAAATAAAAAAACTTAGAATGTACCAGCTGCTTCTCTTCCCACGCAGATCGTAAAAGCCGATCGAGGGAATGGGCAAAAATGCAAATCATGTTAACAGGCGATGCGGCTAGCAACCCATCACAGCATTGATTGCTTTTCCATCTTCTCGCCCACCATGACGCTAAAAGTGGCTTTTGGGTCTTGCGGCCCTGGGCTCTGCATAGAACCGCAAGACCCAAAATGCTCTGTCTGCCCCATTAGGGATAAAGATGTGATAGTATGTATGTATGTATGTATAAAAATTGCCCGGGCGGCTGCACACTTTTAAATGGAAATGCCAATTTTTTGTATTGACTGTTATTTTAATTTAATTGTACTATAGTAGTCTAGTATAGCCCGTGGTTCGATTTATTACGGGTATATACATCCCTTTTACGTTGTATACAAATGCTGTAAGGAGCAGAGTAGAATAATCTGACTAGATAGTAAGAGCCTATGTATAAGAATAGAATAGAATAGAATAGAATAGAATAGAATGGAATAGAATGGAATAGAATGGAATAGAATGGAATAGAATGGAAAAGAATGGAATAGAATGGAATAGAATGGAATAGAATGGAATAGAATGGAATAGAATGGAATAGAATGGAATAGAATGGAATAGAATGGAATAGAATGGAATAGAATAGAATAGAATAGAATAGTCATTTATTCCTCCGAATATGGTGGTAACAAAATATCACAAGAGCATACATATTCTGCCGTCACAGGCGTAGGAATTTCAATAGGTACATGCACAATGCACATACAATTACTAATATTATCAATTAATAAATCGAAGTTTAACGAGAAATTAACATTTCATCTCTACGATATTGCTACGATACGTCTACGAGTGAAAACAGATTCTGACAAGAATTCCAAAACATCAGCATGAATTAACGGGTTACTCACGTAGACCCGTCAGCTAATTGCTGACATGTGGGAATTTCGGGATGAAAATCATCCTATGTCCTTCCTTAGGTATCAAATTTAATCCAATTATATAAGTGAAGTGGAAATAAACAAACAAATATATAAACTCACTTTCGCATTTATATTATTACTAGGATAGGATATTAGACCAGTTAAACTGGTTCCCCAAATTGTGCGTGTCAAAACGACCAGTGACAATAACTGCGTTGGGACTAAGCCATCATGTATGCCACACACAGATGCCACAGCTGTGAAGCTTGACACATTTTGAGCAAAATGGCCAATAACAATAGATGCAATGTTTGTACACACGCGTCCGCGTCTTCTTATCTTCTTATCGAGTGTGTTAGTGACTAACACTAGTGTCAGAGTTTTTAAACCGCCTAAAAGGCCTCTGACATGGTTTTAGGTAACGACCAATGTCAAAGACAGTGACCGGGACCGACGGCTTAACGTGCCCTCCGAAGCACGGATCATCTTACTTATCAGACAATCAGGTGATAAGCCTGCAATGTCCTAACGAAACCAGGACAACAACACAAAGTCGTTGCCCCCGCCGGGAATCGAACCCGCGACCTCCGGGTATGAGCCGAACGCTCTAACCACTACACCACGGAGGCAGTTATGCGTCCGTGTGTGTGTGCGACACGTAGAGCTATCGAAGATCGACAAGTTCTACCAAACTGTATAGTTCTGTCTATCATTATTATGTAGCAGTAATGGAGCTATTTCAGACGTACCGACAAACCTTATTCTATATTTGACGACCTTTTGATTTGGCCTAGTGGCCGTTATGCCAGGCAGTCACGCGGGAGGTCACGGGTTCGATCCTCGGCCAGGTCAAGATGGAAAATGATCTTATTCTTATTGTCTTGGATGTTTATTCATTGTATGTATCTGTTATGAAATATAGTATCGTTAACTTAGTATCCCATAAAACAAGTCTCGAACTTTCTTTTACGTTAGAACTTATATTGGTTCTGTGTTTGTCAATGTTATGTATAATAACATATTATTTAGCAAATGTATCGTGCAAACATAGAACTGGTAATATTTTTTTTAAAATAAAATAAAAACAACTTCTTGTCCAAACTACAACCGATTTCAGACAAAAAAAATATCTTAATCAGTCCAAGCGTCTTCAAATAAACGGTGAATGATAAATTGATAACCTCCTCCGTTTTTGGGGGAGGTTAAAAAAAAGAGAGTGCAATCAACGTTAATTGCCACCCTGAGATCAAAGTTTCCCAATAAGAAAAGCGATAACTTGCTTTTTACAGCGTAGGGCTGCGTTAGTAAGTGCACTTAGGGCTGCGTTAGCACAGAATAGGGTAGTATCCAGATACAAAAATAAATTATTTTGTACATACATACATACATACATACTATCACGTCTTTATCCCTAATGGGGCAGACAGAGCATTTTGGGTCTTGCGGTTCTATGCAGAGCCCAGGGCCGCAAGACCCAAAAGCCACTTTTAGCGTCATGGTGGGCGAGAAGATGGAAAAGCAATCAATACAGTGATGGGTTGCTAGCCGCATCGCCTGTTAACATGATTTGCATTTTTGCCCATCCCCTCGATCGGCTTTTACGATCTGCGTGGGAAGAGAAGCAGCTGGTACATTCTAAGTTTTTTTATTTCTCCCAGACCAGCATGGGATAGCATTATTTTGTACTGATAAGAGAATAAAATGACACGAAATAATGTCACTTTGTCATTAATCATACTAATTTTAACGTGGTTCAAATTTATTAAGGCAGAAAAACTGATAATAGGAGCGCCATTTGACTCCCAAGACAATATGATGTCACAGGGTGCTATTTTATACAAATCCCATAGACATGCCATAGACTATGTTTGTTTTGATGTTTAGAAAAAAGTATCTGATTTGACTTGTTGGAAACTAGCGTATTTAAAGTATTACATACAGAACTCCTAAGGTCTTGCGCAAAATGCGTCCCAGTTTCACGTCCCCGCACCGCTCCCCCATTCTCGCTTTGTAGATGTTGTGTGTGTGTGGCGAACACACACATTGACGCGTGCACGGATGTATAGTTTCATTTGTAGTAGTAGGCATTAGCCGTGTGGTTTCCGGCAGAGGAGAACAGGACCACTCCAAGTCTTCCCGTCAATGTCGTAAAAGGCGACTTAGGAAATACATAAATATAAACTACATAAATACATAAAGATAAACTGCCTCCGTGGTGTAGTGGTTAGAGCGTTCGGCTCATACCCGGAGGTCGCGGGTTCGATTCCCAGCGGGGGCAACGACTTTGTGTTGTTGTCTTGGTTTGGTTAGGACATTGCAGGCTGATCACCTGATTGTCTGATAAGTAAGATGCTCCGGAGGGCACGTTAAGCCGTCGGTCCCGGTCATTGTCTTTGACATTGGTCGTTACCTAAAACCATGTCAGAGGCCTTTAAGGCGGTTTAAAAACTCTGACACTAGTGTTAGTCACTAACACACTCGATAAGAAGAAGGAAATACAAGCTAAACAAAGCTTACTAACATAGGCTAGCGTGGAGAGTGTAGGCCAAATCTTCTGGCTGCTCTGACCAAATATGGCTCTAGTAGTACAGAGAGGGTCGTGCTCATGTAGTGGAGACTACAAAGACCTGATGATGAGTAGTAAGCATAAATGATACTCCGCTTCTATGAAATGCCATTCCTTTGCAAGGGAGTTTCCGTTATGTACGTTAGTACTTATATTGAATTTGGGCTTGTTAATACAGAAAAAAGGTAAGGTCATTCATGGATGAAGTAAAAGAAAAGGCAAAAGTTGTGACGTAGAAGGAGGTCAAGCATTTACCAGAAAATAGGGAGACATGGAAAATACTCCACCGACAAGAACCTAGTTCTTAAATTTATAGATGATGATGAATACAGAAAAATGTATCACATTTATCGTGAAGAAAAAGAACTGGTTATGAAAGAAGAGAGTGTCATCACCCTTAATTGCCGCCGCGATCAGTTTCTCAATAAAAATGGCGGCTTTTACAGCGTAGGGCTGCGTTAGTAAGTGCACTCAGGGCTGCGTTAGCACAGTATTAGTAGTATTAATAGTGCAAACACAGAACTGGTTATGAAAGAGAGTCATCACCCTTAATTGCCGCCGCGATCAGTTTCTCAATAAAAATGGCGGCTTTTACAGCGTAGGGCTGCGTTAGTAAGTGCACTCAGGGCTGCGTTAGCACAGTATTAGTAGTATTAATAGTGCAAACACAGAACTGGTTATGAAAGAAGAGAGTGCCATCACCCTTAGTTGCCGCCGCGATCAAAGTTTATCAAAAAAGCGGCCAAGTGCGAGTCGGACTCGCCCATGAAGGGTTCCGTAGTAGCAAATAACATAATATAAAAGTCTTGCAGTATGTTTTTTTTTTAATTTTTAAGTTCGAGTTGATTGAATGAAACGTAAATTACCGTTTATGATTTATGACGTATTAAAAAAAACTTCTTACTAGATATCGTTCAAACCAATTTTCGCTGGTAGTTTTTATGGTAATGAACATCATATATTTTTTTTAGTTTTATAATTCCCTTATTTTAGAAGTTACGGGGGGGGGACTCACTTTTTTCCACTTTGGAAGTGTCTCCCGCGCAAAGTATTCGGTTTAGAAAAAAATGATATTAGAAACCTAAATATCATTTTTGAAGACCTATCCATAGACACCGCACACGTATGGGTTTGATGAAAAATAAATTTTTGAGTTTCAGTTCTAAGTATGGGGAACCCCCAAATTTTTTTGTTTTTCTTTTATTTTTGTGTCAAAACCTTAATGCGGTTCACATAATACATCTTCTTACCAAGTTTCAACAGTATAGGTCTTGTAGTTTCGGAAAAAAGTGGCTGTGACATACGGACGGACAGACAGACAGACAGACATGACGAATCTATAAGGGTCCCGTTTTTGCCATTTGGCTACGGAACCCTAAAAAGCGGCCAAGTGCGAGTCGGACTCGCCCATAAAGGGTTCCGTAGCAGCAAGTAACATAATATAAAAGTCTTTCAGCATGTTTTTTTTATGTTTGATTTGATTAAATGAAAATGTTTTTTTTCTATTTTTGTGTCAAAACCTTAATGCGGTTCACAGAATACATCTACTTACCAAGTTTCAACAGTATAGGTCTTATAGTTTCGGAAAAAAGTGGCTGTGACATACGGACGGACAGACAGACAGACAGACTTGACGAATCTATAAGAGTTCCGTTTTTTGCCATTTGGCTACGGAACCCTAATAAAAATGGTAGGGCTGCGTTAGTACGTACACTTAGGGTTGCGTTAGCACAGAATTTATTAATATAAGTATTACATATAGAACGGAGACTCCTAGGGTCCCGCGCAATACGCACCCCCCCGCACCTCTCCCCCATTCTCGCTTTGTCGAGGGTGTTAAGACGGGCGAACACACACATTGATGTGTGCATGAATTTATACTTTCATTTGTAGTAGTAGTAAGCTCCGCTTCTATGAAATGCCATAGCTACTTGAGGCATTAGTACAAGTACACTTGACGTTGAGAATATTGGTATTCACTTTGGTCCACATTTATTTATTAATTAGCTATGCCTATAGGCTTCACATTGTTTGAATTTCGGGATAAAAATTATCCTAAGCTCTTTCCTGAGTCTCAAATTATATCCATACCAATTTCATCTAAATAGATTCAGTGGTTAAAGCGTGAAGTGGTAACAAACAAATCACTTCACGCTTAAACTATTGAACCGATTTGGATGAAATTTGGCATGGATATAGTTTGAGACTCGGGGAAGGACATAGGGTACTCTTAATCCCGAAATTACCACGGGGAGCGAAGCCCGCGGGTACAGCTAGTTAACAAGATACATACATTATATATACATACATTTAACATTTTGTATAGATAACAATATTTAAACACTTCCTACAGGGACATCACGCTCGTATTCCTAAGGTTGCAATAGTGGTCACCCATCCAAGTGCGGACCACGCCCGGTGTCGCTTTACTTGCAAAAGCGCTAGTAATGCGCACTCCCGCCGCACTACTGAGCTCCACAAAAGAGGCGGCAATAAAAGAAGATACTGCCGTCACCGTTAATTACCGCTGCGATCAAAGTTTTCCAATAAGAAAAGCGATAACTTGTCGAAAATAGCATAGGGCTGCCTCGATATTCTTAGACCACCTCATTTTTGGACGAGATTAATCATAGGACCAGTTCCCATTATGACGACATGCGGTTTAGACAATCAGCGTTTTAGACGAGTTGCTACATAGGCTACTTGCGTTTAAGACCATTCGCGACTAACTCATTAAAACGTCTCGTCTATTTACAATAAATTACCAGACAAATTTAAGGAATTGAATACGAAAACATTTAAATATCAATTAAAATTATTTTTGACGGAAAAATGTTATAATTCTCTTGACGATTTTTTAAATGGTAATGTATGATGACTAAAGTAACTTAGGATTTGTAATTGCATATTTAATAAACTATTATTGTATGTCCAGTACGGGCCGAGCTCGGTGGACTTTATATAACCTGTAACACCGTATTTAATAAAACACTTATAAAGAGATTTTGTATTTGTATTTTGTATTTGTATTTGAGAGCAGATCGGAATCCGGTTAACATGCATCGTTTTACTATTGTGTGTGGTGGTTTGCACAGACAACAGGTTAAATGTTATACATATTCTTTGTCTAATTCAACTTTCCAACAACATAAATCAGATACTTTTTCTAAACTCTAAAACAAACATTTTCTATGAGATTTGTATTAAAAAGGGGAAAAATGACGTCATATTTCATTGGAGTCGAATGGCGCTTTTAACCGGTAAAGAACGACATTAATAAATGTCCACGTTCATTGTCTTACTATTGTGTCTGGTATTAGCGGTAAAGGAACGGTTAATATCAATTTTACTACGAAAATGAATCTAAAATCACTTTGAAAATGGATATAATCAATGACAAGTGACATAATTTTGTGACGTTTTATTTTCTTAACTGGTGCTGTACTAAGAAAATAACAATATTAATTTATTTTTGACTTAAAAAAGTACCAAATTTTAAGATGCTCGTCCCACGTTTCAGTTTACGAGATCGATAGTCAATGTACTATCGATAGTATTGATAGTTTGTTTGTCGTCATCGATTGTATTATCAATGTGTTAGTTATCAATAGTATTGCTTTAAAACAGCTATAGGATTGATATTCGATAGTTTAGCTTTTTCGATTTAACCTATCGATATTTAGCGAACGTAGCTTGGCGATACGAGTACGTGAGGCTACTCGGAAACTCCGCTCGATTATTGGAATTCTACATTGAGCAAGATAGATCGCGGTGCCAACCCTGCGGGGATCGCCATAATTGTTTTCACTCCGGGGAATGACCTTAAATTGACTTATCAGGAATGTAGGTACCGTCCGCTTAATATCTTGATGGCACTCGGCAATCATCGGAATCAATCGGAGATGTATGGAAAGCGGTAATTGCAGAGTGACGTCAATGCACTGTATATAGGTACTTATCGCATCCTCACCCTCTTCCTTTAACCGATTTCCACAAAAGGAGGAGGTTGTTAACTGGTCGCGATCTTTTCTTACGTGTCCACCGATTATTTGAAGAAGCCTGGACAGATTTGAAAATTCTTTAAAAATATATAGTCGTCATTTTTGTTTTCAAAATGGCTGACATATTTTTGAATCTCAAAATTTCAACTAACTTATAAACTTTTTTATATTTATTGGCACACAAAATAGTCTTACAACACAATTTAACATAACAAATTGTTTAACAGAAACATGACCAGTTACAAAACCAAATAGTGCGCAAAGCATAATAAACATTATAAACAGACAAGAAAACAAATAAATTAATAACATAATAAAGCTATGTACATATTATTATAAGGTCAGTACTAATGGAAATCTTTGGGAGAGGCCTATGTCCAACAGTGGACATTATGCATCTGAAATGATGATGATGAAATACTAATGTAAATAAAAACTTTATTTAAAGTTAAAGGAATAAGATAAAACTTGTGTAAATTTATGGAATGTTGAAGTAAAGTAATAACAATCCAAATGTAATACGCGGATACTAACAAAAGTTCACATAGAGCGTCCCCAGCATTTGCCTTTTGTGCAACTTGACAATACCCTCAATGCGCAAACAGAGTTGTTGAACAACTTTTAAATAAACCTTCGGCTGAAGACAAAGTTAAAACTGCGACGGAAGAATTACTTCTGTATTTGATATGTCTTTTAGAGCATTTTTTTCTGTTTTAAAAATGGCTGACATGCTTTTTTAAAAGCGTATGTTAGAAGTCGATGTATTTTTATTGATAAATCCAATTAGAATTATCATCATCATAATCGACAGTCCTATCTATATTTTACGACTTCTGTAGCGTGGTGACAATGTTAGTCTGCCAATCGGAGGTACCGGGTTCGATGGGGCAAGTTTGAAATTCTCCTTTTTCGAGTTGTCCTGAATCTTGGGTGTTTATCTACACATGTTTTGTCACAAAATATAGTATCGTTGATTTAGTATCCCATAACACAAATTTAAATAAATAAATATAATATATAGGGACAAATCACGGTGATTGAGCTAGCCCCAAAGTAAGTTCGATTCTTGTGTTATGGAATACTAACTCAACGATACTATATTTTGTAATAAATACATATATAGATAAACATCCAAGACACAGGACAATTTGAAAAAGACCATTTTCCAACTTGCCCTGACCGGGAATCGAACCCGGGACCTCTGGGTGGCGGACTAGCATGGTGATCACTACGCCACGGAGGTCGTCAATAAATAAATCTTACTATGCGGCTAGCTAAATTAGATTAATCCCTATTTTTGCGCTTAGCAACACAAGTGGCAAACTTATAACACACTTCTTTTTCGTCTTGGGTTAATAATAAACGTAAGCAACCTCATGTATCACTTCTGTTACCACCTTTGGCTTGAGCCTTCGACCCAATACACTCGATTTGCCGACAATATGGCGACGGCTCTGCCTCCAAGTCGTTATTTTTTCATTTTCGGCTTTACAATGCACTAAATGGGCCGACAAATGGAAAAAGTTCTAGCGTCGCGAAATACGGAGTAATGTCGGGGAGACAATTTTAAACTGTTTTTTCTAACCCATTTATTTGTTTCAATGGTTATTTTTTGTTGTTTTTTATGGGACTTCAGAAAAAAAAGAGTATTTTGAGGTTAGCAATACGTCATGATTTTCTTTTTATGTTTATTTACCGATTATTGGAAGACGCCTAAACCGCTTTTAGAAATTCTTTTATGTTTAAAAGGGTGCACTTACTTGTAAGGTCCCATAGAAATTTTATCAAAATTGGTTTTGTAGTTTAGGGTTGAAGTCGGTTTTTAGTTTTGAAAAATTCTCGAAACTGAAACGCTTCGCTCGCTCCGCTCGCTCGCTCAATAACACGCCACAGGTGGGAGCAATAAACGAACAACTTAAACAAAGTGCCCCGTTCCCGCCGCTTTCGAATTTATTCACGCTCCCTTGTACGATCACTATTCGTACAAGACTATTGAAAGTTATTGCCAGGGATGCCCTTGATAGCTAAACTAAAAGGTCCCATGGTTTTATTGGACAAGGGAGCGAAGTTCGAGTCTAGTTTAATAATCCGGAATTCGAATCTAAGACTAATAAAATAATAAGCCGTTGTTTCTCTGTATCTTCGACATTATGTTCGAATCAAAGAAAATAAAACAAACGCATGCCATACTTTTAAAAATCTACCCAATAAGCTCTTTTCCCATTAGCTATATAAGAACCAGCTTCTTCGTTAAATACTTACCTAATTATGATTACAGTCTTAAATATAATTTCGCACAGCATTCATAACTCGAGTAAATACTTAGCCAATTATATAAAACGGTATAATGAGCTGAATCCAGCCTACTCTGACTAATTGACATATTTATGGGGTAGCTTGGGGCCCCAGTTGTTTCGCCTCGTTAAATATTTGAGACGATTTATTGGGGCATATTATTTGCTAGGTTTTTATTTTGTAAAATCCTTTGTATATTTACAATTATTTTGTACAAGCATTCATTTATTTATTTTTCATTAAATCTAATCGAAAAACTATGTTTTCATCCCTAAACATTTGGAGATAAAGTTACTGCTGATTCTCTCGGGATTAAAAAGTGAAAAATAAAATCTCTAGGGATTAAAACACAATTTGAAAACAGAACACGATGCTGTCGAGCAAGAAGTAGAATTTAGTTATAAAACCACAAATAAAAGCTACGGGCGTCGTAATTTTTTTAATTTGGAATACATATTGTCGTCGACATACCCATGAATGAGTGTAGGTAAACATTTTAATGATATTCGCTTCTAAAAAAGAAAAAAGTATAATTAAAAAAGGAAATGTTGGTCTTTGATTCAAAATAATTACATAAGTTATGTAGTTATATTTGTATTGATTTTTAATTATTTGTATAAATTTGAATACTTTTTCGTGAGTTTTGGCCAATGGTGAATATTGAGTTTACTTATAAAAATAAAAATATATGAAGGGCCACGCAAACAAAAAATATGAGTGAAACTTTTATTAGAATTTGGTGCTCTCCAAAAAATTGTTTTTTAGTATTGTTTGAATGAAAATTACACCAAATAATGGTTAGTATCTGAACTCTGATTAAGTGTTAACAAAAAATTACAAAGATACAGCACATTTAAATTTCGCATGACGTCACGACAAGGTACTAAGTAAGGATTTTTACTAAGCGGTGACGTCGCAAGAACTTGTATGCTCGGTATCCATATAAATTATTACTTTATTGGTAAACTGAAAAATATATTATTTTTGAATAATCTAAAAGACGGACTAATTACCTAGTTCAAATCTACAATACTTAATCTATAAGTACCTGGGTGACCGAGCTTTGCTCGGTCGGTTACATCTCAAACATTAACTAAATTTCTTTAAACTTGTCTAAAAACAGTACAAAATAAAAAATTATATATAAACTTGAACATAAAAAAAAAACTAAATTAAGCCACCGAGTGGGATTTGAACCCGTAACACTCTTTCTAGCGGTCAGCATCCTTAACCGCTGAGTTAAGCGGATGGCACACGGCGCGACGAAATTTGCGACCATATTGTGCGTGGAAAGAAAAACAAATGAAAACTCGAAAACACGCGTTTTCCCAAACATAAGACTAATCTAGATCGATTGTTTACCCCCGAAAACCCCCATATACCAATTTTCAGCGAAATCGTTAAGAGCCGTTTTCGAGATCACAGAAATTTATAAATATACAAGAATTGCTCGTTTAAAGGTATAAGATACTTTGATTCAGAAAATGAATGGTTTAAACAAGATGCTAAGATCTTCCCTCTCGCTCCCAACCATCGGCTACTGTTACGAGCAGTAAAGTTTTATCATCGGCAACTCGAGCAACTACTGAGTCGCGTGCTATGTTTTTATATCTCTTCTACGTGCGTTCTTAAGCACCACTTACCTGTTATGGGGAAATTGTTTTGTCTCCGTCCAGGGTTGAAGCTACATTTTTTCTAGAATTAGCAATCTGAATCACGTTTTTCTTTTCAATGGAGCAAAGAATTTTTAACTGTCTTTTATAAAAACGAGGTTATCAATCTTCTTCTTCTTATATTTAAGAGCTGGGCTCTTGTCGGTGGAGTGCTTTCCATGTTATCAATACGTCGCGATAATTGTTTTTTAAGTATCATTATCATCATCAGATCTTTTTGTCTCCACCGCAGGAGCACGACGCTCTCTGAACTGCCAGAGCCATACTTGGCCTGAGCATTCTTTACTTTTTCAGCATTACTTTTTGTGTAGGTATGTTCACCGAGTAAGCCCTCGGACGCCTGGACCGATTTAAAAAATCTTTTTATGTTTGAAAGGACATATTTGTCAGGTGGTCCCATATAAAATTTCAAAATCGGTTGTTTAGTTTGGGAATGAAGTCGGGTTTTAGTTTAGAATAATTATCATCCTTCTTCCATCATCAGGTCTTTTTGTCTCCACCGCAGGAGCACGACCCTCTCTGTACTACCAGAACCATGACGAGATGCAGAAATCTCATTGATTTTAAAGCTTTGTTTAGCTTATTATTTCCCAAGTCACCTTCGCTTAAGAGAAGAAAAGGGCCACTCCAAGTCCTCCCGTAGATGTCGTAGAAGGCGACTTAGAAAAATTATGCTTAGACGTAATACAGGGTGTCCAATAGCACTAAATAAGTTCTCACGTACAGAAGTCCTACTCAGCATAGGGATTCAAAGAAATATCTACCCAATGTCTTTACCGATATGGTTTAATTTAGCTCGCATCAGAACTCGGCACCTCTTCATTTAGATAACTAGAACTGCATTGCAAACCAATTTCATTCCTATTACTCTGCACATACGATTCATGTCACTGAATGTAACATTCCGGAGTGGTGACCGCGCGCATAGTAATAATGTAGGTATATTTTCGATACCTAAACGGGGAGTGACACGGCCAATAGTGTATATAGCTCTACTTACCATCTATCATCAGCAATCAATTTGTTATTACGGCTCAGCTAATGTAGTAGTTACTAACCGATATCCTAACCGTACTGGGGATTTGCGCAAATTAAAGAGAGTGCAAAAGCGACTACGTCACTCAGTTTTGACACAACTGATATTGAAAAAAAAATCTATGAAACTACCTCGAATGTATACCCGTTCAAACAAAACAGTATTTTCCAAATCGGACCAGGCGCCTTCGAATAATCAGTAAAAATGTATATAAAAAATCGCGACGAATTAATAATCTCCTCCTATTTGAAAGTCGGTTAAAAACAAAGTCAAAGTCAAAAATTTTTATTCAATGTGGGATAAATTTATGAGTTAGTCGCGAATGGTCTTAAACGCAAGTAGTCTATGTAACAACTCGTCTAAAACGCTCATTGTCTAAATCGCTTGTCGTCATAATAGGAAGAGGTCTAAAGATTAATCTCGTCCAAAAATGAGGTGGTCTAAAGTAAAATTTCGTCATAATTATGAGATTGTCTAAACGAAAACTAGTCTAAATATGAGGTGGCCTAAACCGAAACTTGTCTAAGTATGGGGTGATTCAAATTTGTCAATACTATGAGGAGCAAAAAGGCAGAGTTATCTATTATTGAAGTCAACAAAACAGACACAGCACATTCCTTTTTATTCCGCTCGTTGTGTACGCATCATAAAAGACGTATTGTCATACTGGTCTGTGGGAAAAGAAAAAAAATCATACTGCATCGTTTTCCGAAAGAAATTTGATTAAATGTTTTATTGCGAGGATTCCCCTTTCAACTCCAATTTAAAATTCATGTTCATGACATCATCGCATTGCTTTGTTATACAATTCACAAGTACGTGAGAGGTTTTACTCAATTTTTTAATATATTTATTATTTTTTGTCTTTTCAATTTGAAATGGTTATACGCAATAGTGATTTATTTGGCCTCTTTATCAAAATTATTACATTCACGTTCGGGAACACTTACGTCTCGGACGAAATGAAATTGTTATATTGTGTCTGGCTGAAAGTTCTACAATATGTTAAATAGATATTTTTTTTAATTTACCTGTTGTTTATAATCTTAAACTCAGCGTATCGTACTGGCAAGCTAAGCATAGGACACCAACCCACAAGGTGGTCAGACGACCTGCCTGACGTCGCTGGAAAGCGCTGTATGCAGGTCGCTCTTGATCGGTATTTTTTTTAATCTTTACGAGATGCCCGTGGACGTTATGCGGCTGGGATGATGATGAATGGTGAACTAGTGTGCATAGGTTTCCTCACAATTTTTTCTTTCATCGGATTCTAATGGTAGTAGTTGTAAATGAGTACAATAATAACTTTTCTAACAAGAAAGCCTAACCTTTTGTCTCAACTTTGACCTAAAGCGCTATACACATTGAAAAGACGTAAGTCGCAGACGGGGCGCTGACATATGTCTCCTCTGCGTCCGTTTCATATAGAATGTATAGAAGCGTCGTGACGCAAAGCACACAGGACAGACGGGGCGCCGACAGGGCGCAGACACGACGCTTGCTGGTCTCTGTCTAATTATTAAACATACAGAACAGACGGGGCACTGGTGCAAGCGGACGGGGAACGGGTTGCGGGTGGGGTTATGCACGGGCTCCGAGTCTCACGCGTCACGACACACAACCGTCCGTGCTTCGTCTTTTCTATATGTTTTCAAAAGTCGCAAACGCGCCCTGTCTGCGCCCTATCCGCGCCCCGTCCGCGTCTTACTTCTTTTCTGTGTTCACAGGATAATCTATGCCAGGAACAACACGGCACTTATGTTAGAGTCTCTATTTTGCGCTATTATCCTAAACAAGGGCTAATCCGCCATTACTAATTACCCTGTTACCCTGCACTGAATCCATGCAATTTGATAGCGCATTCGCAATATAGATACAGAAATTATGTATGTACTAAAGTACGAAAGCTACACCCTCCCCCGCCATCACCCCAGTGAGATGATGGTTACTGCCCCATATGATGACCATGAGAAGGCACTAGTCCGTCAAGCGATATAAACATTAACTGGGTTTATCAATGGTGCCGTGCTACGGAGACTCAGTGTCCCCCGCAAATCGGTATAGGGTCTGTTCTGCTGATGAGTTTTTTTGGCACTCGTAAATAAATATTAAGCCATTGGTTTATAGTGCAAGAGACGAACTAAGCGAGCTCGATTGCCTCATTTTGTCTCGTTTAAACGTTTACACTTTAGGCTATGGTAAAACGGTTTTATTTTCAATCGATGTAATAAATTGCGCGAGCATTTTTCCTCTCTATCTGAACTGAGCCTAATACAATCGAATTTTACGATCTACGTGAAAGACAAACAACTGGTACGGTTCATTAGTATCTTAATATAAGTATCATAATAGTTTCAAACAGTTAATGATCTTCACATAAATTCCTGACAGTAAATATAAGCATCACTTTAACATCAACATACACGGATGCTTTGATATTAATGCCCTCGGGGGTAAATATGATGTATTAATTACAGTCTCATGTCTTTGACTAGTTTGTAGATATTGGAGATTCGAAAGTGGAGTGCATGATGTGGAAAGCTCAGATATTGCTGATGGTATGATTTTGTAACCTAGCTATATTCAAGGAAAGTACTCTATGTCATCATTATTTCAGCCGCATAACGTCCACTGCTGGACATTGGACTCTCAAGAGGATTTCCAAAAAAGAAATTACCGATCTAGAGCGGCCTGCATCCAGCGCGTCCCAGCCACTTTGGTTAAGTGGTCAGACCATCTTGTAGGTGGGTGTCCTACGCTTCGCTAGCCACTACGTGGTTGCTATTTGAAAACCTTTTTGCCCCATCGGCCATCGGTTCGTCATTTACCTATTCTGTTACCTTCATAATTAAAATAACTCACTCGAAGTTCTTTTTGTGTCGAAATTAGGAAACACAATTTTAAAGTGCCATAAAACCCGCGGAAGAGAACATAAAACCGTATAGAACTATCCCTTATTTTTAGTAAAATACCAAACATTTGCACTTTTAGTTAAAATATGTTTTGTCTCGTTCTTCAGTCAAATTTTGACATACAAATAATACAAATTATAATAGGTATCTAAATAACCGGCTAAGTGAGAGTCGGACCCGCGCACAAAGGGTTCGGTTATCCATTATCTATAAAAAATACGTTTCTTATATGAAAGCCCTATTTTATTTTAAAAATAAATCATCTGTAAAAAATTCAACCGTCTAGCTATCACGGTTCTTGATATACAACCTGGTGACAGTTAGGCGGACAGCGGAATCTTCGTAATAGGGAATCATTTTTCCCTTACCGACCCGTTTTAAAAAAATCCTAAAAAACTATTTCTGAAGGAGAGGGCGTATGTGTGTACTTACCTATCTACAAAAACTTATTAAAAACTTGTTCAGGATCAAGCGGGCAGGTGGAGGGCGCCAAACCCTCCTTCCGGGATAGCGGGATAAAAATAGTTGGCTTATTGCCGCTCGTCAAAGGCGTGGGGCAGTGGGACGCAAAAACCATCCGGCCGGTGCGTTATTGCTCAACCGGCCCGCTTTTCCGGCTTTAGGGAGATGCGTCTTTATTCTATTTTACCCTATTTTCTATTATAAATATTTCTCAGAAGAACTGCAAAAAAACTTGTGCTAAAATATTTTTTTCAAATTAAATCCCGAATTCACCCCCAAAGTAATACCTTTTGATAAAATTCCTAGACTACAGGACAAGTATGGTCTTTCAAACATAAAAAAGTCCAGGTGTCTTCGAATAATAGGTGAACATACATAAAAACGTTTGTAACCTTCAACATTTCCACATGAAGTGCCATTCAAAGCGATTTGTATGCCGAAGTGTGCGACGAACTATAAAATATCTATTGTTGGGAAGTATAGCATATTTGCATTTTAACTCTTTGACTAAAAAAGATGTCCGCATAACTTCCACGGCCATATAATATACAACGGACGTTATATAATTACGTTTTTTTGTTTTTTGCATCTACTGTGTACATGAAGTTAGACTAACAAAACTTAAACATTTAATACATTAAAGATACAAAGTCATGAAGACTTTGTATCTTTAATGTATTTAATGTTTTTATTTAAGTATCGATTTTCATCTGTCGTTCTGGCCATTGAATTAAAAAAAAAGTCGGGGAGCGGGATAGTTCTGAAACTCACGCACACGGGTAATCGTTTTTACTAGTTGATGTAGCCGTTTTTGCTAGTCAAAAGAGTAATGTACGTATATAGGCCTCTCTCATATCCAAAATGACCGATCAAGAGCGGCCTACATCCAGCGCTTTCCAGCGACCTTGGTCAGGTCATCTGACTGCCTTGTGGGGTGGGTGTCCTACGCTGCGCTTGCAAGTACGCGATCGCTATTCGAAAACCTTTTTGCCGAATCGACCATCGCTTCGTCGCGCAATGTGTCCCTTGCCACTTCAATGAGCCAATCTGCCTGAGCCCGACTGCCTCTTGGCCGGCCTATTCAAATTTTAAACAGTGTTAATTTTAAGATTTTTTAAATCTTGGTAGTATCATGCAGCATTACCGACTGATTGTATCTCTCTGGTTGATAAATTTAAAAAAATTATAAACTGACTTCACCCCCAAACTACACAACCAATTACAATAAAATTTCTATGGACCACCTCGCAAGATGCACAAAGAATTATCCAAATCGGTCTGTGCGTCTTCGAATAATCGGCTAACATACATAAAAAGATTGCGACGAACCTCCTCCTTTTTTGGAAGTCGGATAAAAATAGAATGAACAAGTGAGACATCTGCCACGCTTTATATTTTGTACAAAATTTCTATGGCTTCATCACACAATAGCCCGTTATCAGTTGGACCTTTATGCTTTTTATACAAACATTTTGCAGAAATTCGTATTGTATGTAATACTTACATAGGTTTTCGATGATGTTTTGCATATTTGTCATTTTCACGAAATGAATCATTGGACTTATATAAGGTGTAACAAATTATACTTCTTCTTCTTATCGTGTGTGTTAGTTTCTCACACAAGTGTCAGAGTTTTTAACATGGTTTAGGTAACGACCAATGTCAAAGACAGTGACCGGGACCGACGGCTTAACGTGCCCTCCGAAGCACGGATCCTCTTACTTATCAGACAATCACGTGATCAGCCTGCAATGTCCTAACCAAACTAAGACAACAACACAAAGTCGTTGCCCCCGCCGGGAATCGAACCCGCGACCTCCGGGTATGAGCCGAACGCTCTAACCACTACACCACGGAGGCAGTTATACTAAAACTATACTAAACTTATATAAGATGTAACAAATTATACTAAAACTAATACATGATTTAAAATAACAATACAAAAATCGACATTTCCATATTATTTGTACGCGAACACATTAATTGATATTTGGTCTTTGCTCAGCAGTAGGACAGTACAGGTTACTAAAAAAAAATATTTGGTCTTACGGCCCTGAGAATAAGAATAAGCTTAGCTTAGAGACCAAAGATCCAAAATACTCTGTTAGTATTTTGAGGGATAAAGTTTAAAAATGAGTCCCGTAAAGCTAACTCTCGAGAGACTTCTAACAAAACTATTCTTCACTTAAAAGAACTCCTCGATCGCAATTTAGCTTGTAATAATCCTGTTAATGATAAAATAATTTAGATTTGATTTAAGTTAAGAAAAAGTTAAGCTTTACCATCCCATCTCAATCCCCACTAATATCATAAATGCGAAAATGAGTTTGTATATTTGTTTGTTTGTTACCTCTTCACGCTTCAACCACTGAACCTATTTAGATGAAATTTGGGATGGATATAGTTTAAGACTCAGGGAAGGACATAGGATAGTTTTTATCCCAAAATTCCCACGGGAAGCGAAGCCCGCGGGCACAGCGGTTCAAAAATTAGAAGGTTCTTTGTGAAGACTTTACAATACATTTTCTCGTCCACTAAAACGTAGTAACCAACAAAGACCAGTGTTTACATTGCCAATTCAATTGTTTTTTCTAATGCCGAAAATACGCGCGCACTGGACGCAAATTAAGGAAGACATAGAAATGACGCGTCGAACAAGTGGTATGTTCTATGTGTATTTAATCTTAAAGATTAAAAGATTAAAATGTTCAGGAATTAGATCTTCAGTCACTTTTACACGTCATGCTAAGCTACGTAAGCTCCCATGCTGGTCTGGGAGAAATAAAAAAAACTTAGAATGTACCAGCTGCTTCTCTTCCCACGCAGATTGTAAAAGCCGATCGAGGGAATGGGCAAAAATGCAAATCATGTTAACAGGCGATGCGGCTAGCAACCCATCACTGTATTGATTGCTTTTCCATCTTCTCGTCCACCATGACGCTAAAAGTGGCTTTTGGGTCTTGCGGCCCTGGGCTCTGCATAGAACCGCAAGCCCCAAAATGCTCTGTCTGCCCCATTAGGGATAAAGACGTGATAGTATGTATGTATGTATGTAATAAGTAGAATTTACAATACGTGTAGTGTATATATTTTTTAAGCTACCAATACCAGCACTTCGTAACGACCACTGCTAAGAAAAACGCTGACCGAAACTTATTTTCACTGTATTGTCGCCTACTGACCTTGTCATATTATTTATTAAAATGTTAATTGATCACAATGGTACACAAGGTGAAATTAATGCTAATGCTTTCTTTTAGTCAGAGTCAGTTTCAGCCAGTCAACCTCTATGAAAACAGAAAAATTTAATCTAATTATTATTATTGTCTTTTAATTATTAAATACTTTAATGTATTACAGTGTTTACACAATATAACATGTAATGCTTGCGAACATACATAAATTACGTAATAAGAAATACTAAATAATTAATAAAGCGAAGCTGAGCTAACTAGTGATGACCAGTCCCTCCCGGCACCCGTTTGTTAAAGACACACATACGCAGGCCGGCAACAAAGCAGACCCGAAGCCCTTACTGCACTTTTTCGGCTTCATTTAGCTTGTGCCGATCGGGTTCGCGGGTCGAAATATCATTCGATTCGGCAGTTTTGCATAAAATATATATATATATATATAAATAGGTATAATTATATTCGATTTTACCGCCCGGCTGTGCCATTAATGTCAGTCCGCTTAAGGTCCAAAGCTATTTATTTATTATTTTACTATTTACCTTTACTAATACTTTGTTGCCTCTTGCCTATACATCCAATCTACTTGCCTAGGTTTATACTTACTTTGTTACTTCATTACATATTTATCATACTATACTAAGTTGACGATGACCCTCAGGAACGGAAACTCATGGACAGAGTTTTTGTTCTGTACATTGGTACTTAGTTACCTATGTCGGTATGAGCTATCGTTTTCTACCGTTGATGTTTTATGTTCAAACACAAACGGTAGCCATTGATTACTTTGCAAGAAAAAAATACTAGCAGCGTTTATGTAGACCGTTTTTGGTCGCCATTTTAACTGCAAACAGAATTTCAAACAGAATTTCGGCGGGCTCCAAGGTAAAGCGGAGGCTTGATTGCAGCGGGCAAGAAACAGAAGCGAAGATCGTAGATTAAAAAAGATAGATAAAGTCTTTATTCACTAAAAGGACACAATTTATACATTGTAAGTACTGAGTAAAGTAAAGTACATGATAACTAAACGCATTGGTAATGCAATGCGGTTGTAATGTGAGATGTGACTTATATTGCGAAAAAGTCCTGACTCAGCATGAATAAAA
Organism: Acrobasis consociella; assembly: GCA_963555685.1. Lineage (NCBI taxonomy): Eukaryota > Metazoa > Arthropoda > Insecta > Lepidoptera > Pyralidae > Acrobasis > Acrobasis consociella. The sequence continues at coordinate 1,320,934 of OY743104.1, read as the reverse complement.
AGTTTTGTTTAGGACCTTTACAGGCACTTTTACAAGTCAATTAGTTTAAATTACATTATGAGTAATATTTATTTCAAAAATTGCATTTTTTAAACGTCTTCTTTCGATCGCGTTTTAAGACTGATCCGCGTACTTTATAAAGCTTGTATCAAGTGGAGTAAACGATTGAATACAAATATAAAATATATGTTTAAAATCACAAGGTGGTTCGTTCTCGGCTGGAGTGCTTCTGTTTCTCATTGAAAGACTTACGGAAACACAAAACGTGTAGTTTTCCAACTAAAATACCATTTGGTCCTATTTTTGAAACCGTCGTCGTGTCAGCGATAATCATTTTTTTTTACGCAGAAAACTTCGGAAATTTTTATATACTTTTCAAAAAGTTTCATACTGAATAAAAAGGAGGGTGAATCAGAATAGATTCTCTATGCAATGTATCTTTGATAGATCTACGCTACAAATGTCAAAATTACAAGCGGTTAAAGCCACTCGTTGCGAATACTTCGCATACGATCGATTCAAAAATGCGCCCGTTTGGAAACGCTAGCGTAAACCATTCGTAATGTGACAAGTGGTTTTAAAAATGCGTCTCCTCAACCCTTACTCTACTTGTACCCCTAATAACCTTACACACATTCCATATTTAAAGGAACTAGGCTAGGGCAAAAATGCAAATCATGTTAACAGGCGATGCGGCTAGCAACCCATCACTGTATTGATTGCTTTTTCATCTTCTTGCCCACCATGACGCTAAAAGTGGCTTTTGGGTCTTGCGGCCCTGGGCTCTGCATAGAACCGCAAGACCCAAAATGCTCTGTCTGTCCCATTAGGGATAAAGACGTGATAGTATGTATGTATGTATGTAGGCTTGGATATATTGGACTACGCTTTTCCTCGATCAGCAAAGAGGACCTAGTCGCATCCAACGACAGAGTTTGCCCTTTTCTTGTCAGGTTGTCCTTTACTGGAGCAACCAAACTTAAAAGTACCATTGACACGCTAAGAAGAAGAAGCAAAACTCCAGCCTTTGGTTCATATACACCTACTGAGAGATCTATAAAGCTTAGTACCGAATTGCGCAGATGTTCGCACCCACGACACCGTCACGTGGTGAACGGAAACGTAAATAGAGTAAAGTTGCTTTATAGTGACCCACTGTCATTTTAAAACGGCTTTCAAGTGACCCACTGACACTTTAAAGCAGTTTTACACTATCCCAGGCTTTCGGTCCGTCGTCGCGCTGTGTGTGGGCACAGCGCGAGGACGGACCGTAAGCCTGGGACAATGTCAAGACCTCATTCGGAGGTCAGTAAAACGACACCGAGCGTGGTCCGCACTTGGATGGGTGACCACAAGTGGCATAGTAATTTCTCGAGCTCCTTCGTGCTTCGGAAGGCACGTAAGTATAAGCCGTTGGTCCCGGCTGTCATCATTGTATGACAGTCGTCAAGCTATGCCAGATGCCTTTAGGCAGCCTGAAAAATCTGACACCAGTGTTGGCCATTTACACATACGAAAAACAAACAAAATTCGGAGGTCTACATCAGGGCTGATAATTCATGCTAATAAAGTTTGACTCACGTTAGTTTTATTCAAATAAGATAAAGTTAAACGCTTAAAACAAGTTATTTTGCTAGGCAAATTAAAAAATCCCCGGCGACACCATCTAGTGATAAGTGGTGGAACTACATAATATATTGATATCGTAGCGCCATCCTCAGGCGCCATCTATTATTTGTCAGGTAAATTACAAAGCCTCGAAATTGAATCGTTATCACCCAATAACTTTTAAACGACTGAACCAATTTTCGTCTAACATGGTTAAGAACCAACGCAAGGGAAGTTGCTTCCACGGAAAAAAACCGCATTGAAATTGGTCCATCCGTTCGAGCGCTACAATGCCACAAACAAACACAGACAGAAAAACAAACACTAGGGTCAAACTTATACCCCTCTTTTTGTCGGAGGTTAAAAAGAGCTAAATGTTTAATGGAAAGGAATATACAAATTTTTATTTACACGTGAAAATTCAAACGTGTCCGAATATGATAGTACTAAGGTATTAACTCCAAACTTTGCGAGGGTGTCCAACTTTTACAAAGCACAAAACGCTGCAGTTGCGTCATGACATGAGTGCAGGTACATCTAGCGGGACGTCACACGCCACTTAGTGCACCTGTGCATTAACTAAACGCTGTGACGTATTTAGATACTTTTGTGCTCCGGGCTATTAGGTGGTTTATTAACTAAATGCTAAAACAAGAGAAAATTTCTTTTCTCAGATAAACAGTTGGTTTTCTCTTTAATTTATTATTTTGTGTCTTTTTTAAACATATGTGTAACATTATGCAATTTAATTACAATCCAAAAAAATATCCAAGTCAAACAATCTTTTAAATTTCATTTATTTTTCATTATTTATCTTTAAAGCCGTTGGTCCTAAATGTTATCGTTGTATGGCAGTCGCATTTTTATTTCGCTGGGTAGCAAAAGTATTATAGGCCTAGGGCGCCTACGCTTAAAATACGTCACTGTCTCAGCGCACCCATTAAATCTCATGCCTTTTGAGAGGCATAAAACTCGTTTAATATCATCTACGAGTCACCTGGGGCACAAAATTACTAGTAGTTCGCCGCGAACTTAGACCTCGCGATTATTATTCGCAATTCAGTTTCCTAAATAACACCTAGATTACGCTATCCAAATTTAGAACGCGCTATGGTTTCATTTGCTACACAATCTCGGACATTTTTATTAATATTTCAAAAACTACTGAACCGATTTTGATGCCCAACGAACTTGAAAATTCTATTAATATTTCCTACATACCTTTCTAATATTATTAAAATCGGATCATCGGTTTGGCTGTTATCGCGGTACAAACATACATACATACATACATACATACATACATACATACATACATACATACATACAATGTGTTTTCGCCCCCAACTCGATTTAGAGACCTTGCTCGCTTCGCTCGCTCGGTCAATAAAGTGAACCTAGTTGTTAACCCCTATAAAAAGAAGGGTGTAATAACTTTGTCGCTAATACCTGTTAGTCTGTCTGTGAACACATAAAATTCAGTAAATGATACAGTATTGAGAAAACAACTCGCCAAGTGCTTGTCGGACCACGCGTAGTGTAGGGTTCCGTAGTTGCTAATGCCGAATATAAACGCGACAAAACGAAGCGATTGAAAACTAGTTTCTGTTGAATTTTAATGAAATTTTGTCTTATATTACTGCTTGTTGGAGGGTAGAAGGGGAGACACTTGACTCATATTTCAGATATACCTAAATCAAAAAATTGTTTCAAGTTTTATTTTACCTCTTTTTTGGCATAACCAAAGTACATACCCGTGACAACTTACAGCTTTTTAATACTAACAGCCGCAGACAGACAGACATGGCAAAAGCATAAGGGTTCGTAGTTTTTCACGAAGCCCTAAAAATGACGGGCGTAGGAAGGTGGAAAAACAATAGAATGTAAAAAACGGTTTTAATACTAAAATTGATTTACCATAAATTGTGTTACGGACATTTCGGTTGGCTTTACAAAGGACAATCTTATAAAAGGGGACTGCGTTGTTTTCTGTACAAGATTTATTTCATTTTATTTAGCTTTGCTTAGAGCGAAATGAAGTCCTAATTTAGAGTTTCTCGTTTTCCCCGGCTAGATTGTACTTTGAAGTTTTATTGCAATTAAAATGACGACGGGAATACTGCGACTAAATTCCTGACTTTCTCCTTCTTTTGGTGCAGATTGTCAAAAACATAATACTTATTTTCCTACGTAAAATTTATCGAACCTGCCAATGACGAACGATTTTTAACTAACTATCAAAAAACAATATCAAATAACTATTGAAAATGATTGTTAAACTGCAAAAAACCAATGATGCCGAAGTTCATAGAAATATTCGATATCAATTTATAGCCTGCAGTGTTTTGGGCAACTAGAAATTATATTTCCTGTATATTGCGCGTTGCGTTTCACGTTTGAGCAGGCGCGTACAGACTGCTGTAACATAACACGTAATGTATCATGCAATGAAAGAATTTGACGTCCACACTGCTGCAATATCATGCAATGTAACAAAATGTGACAACAATAAAACAGACACTTTTTTCTAAACGTCAAAACAAAATTGTTCTATGGGAATTGTATGAAATAACCAACCGTAACGTCACACTTTTTTGCAGTCAGAATCTATCACTTTTATCAGTCAGTAGACACAATCCATGTAATGTAACCATATTGTGACGTTTTATTTATCTGACGACCTCCGTGGCGTAGTGGTCAACATGCTAGTCCGCCACCCAGAGGTCCCGGGTTCGATCCCCGGTCAGGGCAAGTTGGAAAATGGCCTTTTTCAAATTATCCTGGGTCTTGGATGTTTATCTATATATGTATTTGTTTTAAAATATAGTATCGTTGAGTTAGTATCCCATAACACAAGTCTCGAACTTACTTTGGGGCTAGCTCAATCAGTGTAATTTGTCCCTAAATATTATTTATTTATTTATAATTTTATTTATTTTATTAACAGTACCGTATAATTTATTTTTACCCTGTCCACACCACATCCCAATTCTATTAGTTTGGACGTCTTGCGCGCACGAACTGTGCAATTCACGCGCATTCAGACTACGACCGTTACAAACAGTTTGTGGAGCGATTCAAGATTTGTCGGTTTTTAAACGCACTGTGTGTTTAGAACCTTTTCAGAGACATACAACACACACAAGACGTGGGTGGCGACGGAGGAGTGGAGTGAAGAAAAAAACGACGGGTTGCACTCTGGGAGTGCCGGCAGAAGTGAAAACTTGAATATTAACGTTGTGCATTTTTGATATTTTGGAATGGTTAGGGAATAATTTTGCACGAATTGCTTTAATTATCAGTATAAAATATTTCAAATCTTTTCTGAACCACAGTCTGTCACAAATGTCACAAGCATGACCAAATTCATTTTCAACAAAATCATTTTCAAATACCAGCAGTATGGCCACTACACAGACGGTCGAGCCATCAGCTGTCACCATCCATGGATGCGCGTAGCACGCTGTAACATAAACACACAAGAACATTCGCGCAAGCGCCCTGCGCCGTCTTACGAATTTTCGATCAGGTCACGTGTCCTGACGCGAGTTTAAAATTATTTACCCATTCAAAAAAAAGTGCACAACGCCGCTAAAGAAGTTTTCACTTCAAAAAGGCTTCTTGATTAATATAAGCACGAACTTTGTATAGTTCGTAAAATTTTGTGAAATTCAAAATGAAATCTTTTATAAAACAAAATGCTCGGTCGCACGAAGACCATGTGACAAATTTCGTAGTGAATGCGCGGACAGTGCGCTACGCGTCCATACTTGCAGCGAACATCAATAAAGACAGAATACTTACATTTCGTGCATTTCATTACCTTGTCCACAGTACAGATATTTATCTACAGTAATTCAACTCGGTGCTGTCCTTGAAAAATATACCTACCTACGCCACGCATGCGCTAGGGCTGCCCGTCTACAGTATTTTGATTTTATCTACCTACTTGAGTGACTAGTATTGTGATTGTAAGGTGAATGAAAAAGATTATCCCGCAAGAAAAAGACAAGTTTTTCCATACAAAAAAAACGATCATTTAATTATTTTAAAGAAATGGCTCTGTGATAACTCACAGAGTAATTGTTTACTACAACTTTAAATTTCCAAAGCACGTAATTGTTTGTTGTTCTTTTCCTTTATTGTTCGCTTTTTCTTTTTTTTTTGTCGATTTTAAATAAAAAAAAAGGTTAAATATGATAGATAGTTTGGCAAGCGACTACAGGTTATCGTAGGTTAGGTTTGCCTACGTTTGCGATTGCGAAGGCTAGCAAAGGCATTTCAAACTATGTGTAGACAGCCCTTACAGTACATATAAAGTATAAAGGGATTTCATCAATATCAAGATAAGAACTTCGACTCAGCATGTTCGCGCACAGAACTTATCTCGGAAACCCTCTCGCTGTTATCAGCGACGCTACCCTCACTACCCTTTCACTGAATATGCCAAGTAGTCCGTCCGATAATGCGCCGTGTTTTCTCGGTTAAAAGCAAGGCACTTTGTCAAACGAACATTTTCTTCTAATAATTAAAGTCTGTTCGCCGAGAGGTGATAAATATTATAATTTGTCTCTGGCTAGCGACTGTCGTAATTATCTCGTCTTAATTATCGCAAGCTGTGAGGCAGCTGTCGTTCGTTAGTCTCCCGCTTTCGTTGTTTGCGTGGTATAAGGCATGCAGTTGATGTCAACCGCGGCCAGAACGGGCGAGCGGACGAGGCGGCCCTGTATTGCCATTCCGTTCTGGAATGTGCTTCGAGTGAGTCGTTTGGGAGTTTGCGTGTTGTTTTCTATAAGTTGATTGAATGATTTTTTTAAGTACCTGTACTGTCCCACTGCTGGGCAAAGGTCTCCCCCATCTCCTTCCAAATATCTCGATCGTGTGCCACTTCAATTTAAATACAATCTTCCGCATGCATCCGGATAGATGGGCCACTTTGGTAACAAAGTGGACTCCCGAAGATGGTCGAAGGATGAGAGGTAGGGTCCGGAAGCGTTGGTGTGACGACTTGCGACACTTTGAGAGGGAACGGTTGGAAATAATGGTTTAAAATTTAAAAATAAATTAGTATAAGTTCTAAATAATTAGCGGGCCGCCATTTTGTAATGAGTTAAGAAGCTTAGAATTTATCAACTCTCCGCGAACACACGTTAGGTACTAGCTGTTTTTTGATCTTGTCTTTGATTTGACTATCTACATGCTAAATTTTATTCGAATCCGATAAGCATGAAACCAGAACAAACGCATTCAAACTTTCGCATTGCACCTTAAAGGCTCAATTTCATTGGTCGTTTCGGCATCTGGCACGCATTCAAGGTGCGGGAGATTTCTGAAACACATGCTATAGGGCACATACGGATAACCGTTTCCACTAGTTAATGTAGCTCGGATTCGAGGTGCGAGAGATATCCGTAACGCACGCGGGGAGCCGTTCTCAGTAGTCGATCGAGTAATGTAGTCGATAACAGCATGTGGGGTATAACCGCAGTCGGCAGAACGACCACTGTATCGACTTATGGCTTTCATTGGTCGTTAGCCCGCGTCATCGACCAATGAAGAGCCATAATTCACTTTTTCTCGCCGATATGCACAGCACAAGACCTTGTAAGATTTAAGGACCAATGTAGTTGTCAAGCCCCTTACCGTGATAGTGTATGATGTACCCGTTAACGCATAACTCATAAAACTACCGCCATGTCCAACCATCTAATGAGGCGTTTTTCAGTGAAAAAAATGAGGTTAAAAACATTGTCAAAAGATGGCGCATAAGAGTTTGAAATCGTTCTGTCAAAAATGAAAGAGGCCGTTTGGTTCAATACTTGTAGTAATTAATTAACCAATCTTGTATTATGGTATTATTTAAGTTAAAAAAATACATATTTACAAACAATAATATATTTTTAAACAAAATTTAGTAAAATAAAAATATTAAATATTCCAAAACGTAGTGATTATATTCTCTTTGATTTCAAAGACAAACTCTTACTATGAACATTTTATATGATTTTATATGAATTAGACATTGACAGATCTATTTATGTGATTGCTGGCGGCATCTATGTCACGTGAAGGAACTAATTTTTTTTTAAAAGAAAACGCCTCATTATAAACATAATTATCTCTCTTCTTTATTACTAGATGGCGCTACAGATAATAATTAAAACATTAAAATCTTTTATTACTATTATTTAAATAAAGTAGTACTTTAATAAATTAAAAATAACTTATATGAAATGGAATAAATATTTTTTTCTACTCCTGTACTGTTATCTATCTTTTAAATGGTCCCGAACACGATTATAAAAACATTGATAATATGATTGCAGAAAAAACTCTATACTCTATTCCTCATAATAGCACATGTGTCGTTATTTCGCTAAAAAGATACGCCTAGCCATAGACCTAGAACTTTTTTTCTATAGATTTACCATACTACCAACATAAGAAAAAATGTTTTTTTACAATGTCACTAAAAGACGTCAATTTAAAAAAAATTTGATACCATATAGATTAGTACTTGTATATTCTAAAGATTTACCAAAGATACTCCAAACATTTTCATATTTTTCTTTGTTTGTTTTTGTATTTTATTTAGTAAATGTAGTCGTAGAAAAAGTATTGTATGCAACGTTGTATAAGTACGTCAAAAAATGCTCGATGGCGTCCCCTTACGATGCTCGCCAAGGCTCGCATCGTAACCTGCGCTACTCGCATTTTTTAACCGTTCATGCAACTTTTGCATAAAATACTCTTAAAGTACATTCAACACTTTCGTTGTCACTTTTGCTAGTCGCGTGTGCTGCCATCTCTGTGTGCCTACCCCGCAACTCCAGTTTTGCCTACTTACGGGCTCTCCAATAATTTCTATGGCGTTGGGTATCTGTTACGTTAGTAATTATATCAAATCCTTCGCATTCAAACAGCTCAACTCCGTGTCTTGCCTTTCAAAACGTTCAGTAATGCGCTTTCCGTTTAGAAACCCGACGTTGCGTGTTGTGACTCTGCTGCCGGTGTTTTCATAATATGCGCCGGCTTCGTGTTGAACGTCGTTTGTATGTGATTAGTCCTAGTGACAGATATGATAACAACCACAGTAATATTTAAAAATTAAAAACTGATTTCACCCCCGATCTATACAACCGATCTTAATAAAATGTATATTTTTAAGCTATTGCATAGCTTCTATCGCGGGCCTTGAGCGCGGGGAGCGAATCCAGAAATTCCGTAACGAAAAAACCTCACGCTCTCCCCACTCCGCCTACCATGTAGGTTGCCGCTTCGTCTCCGTCGTCCGTTTGCGACGTTGCCGTCCTTCCTTGTTTACAATAGCTTTACCGCGGCAGTCCCCGAGTGCCACACGTCTTTTTTTATTTTATTTATTTATTTATAAATCACATACAGATTGACAGTTATTCACCAAAGCATCTGCACTGTAGTCAAGAAATAGGTACAATATTAATAGTCAATATGATAAAATAACATAAAATAAAGAATTTGGACGTGCTTGCGAAATACTATATGGGTCCAATCAAAAAAGAATTTTCCAAATTGATTTAGGCGTTCGATAAATCGGTGTACTTGTTAGGTGCTTCCATATAAACTTTATCAAAATCGGTTGTGTAGTTTGGGGGTGAAGTCCGTTTTTAGTTTTGAAAAATTATTACATTTGCTGTCATCCAAATATCTGTACCAACAAAAAAAAGACGTGTGGCACTCGGGGACTGCCGCGGTAAAGCTATTGCATTAAGGTGGTTCGATACAAGGAAGGACGGCAACGTCGCAAACGGACGACGCAGACGAAGCGGCAACCTACATGGTAGGCGGAGTGGGGAGCCTGAGGTTTTTTCGTTACGGATTTTCTGGATTCGGTCCCTGCGCTCAAGGCCCGCGATAGAAGCTATGCAATAGCTTAAAACCATTTTAATTTATATTAAAATGTCAGTAAAGCCGCACGTCTAAAAAAGTCCCTTTAGATGTTCCAGCGTCCAATAACGACAAAGAATCGGACCTTTGTCAATCGTAGCCCCTGACGGGAGGGGACCGAGTGGCCCCGCGGTGAGGGGGTCGAGTGACCTTGAAAGGGGGACGTACGTGTCCGGAATGAACGATATCATATTGTTTCTAAGGGCCAAATCGGAATCATTCAGTTTATGGGCTGATAAATGCTTCAGATTTACAGGCACGTTTTTAAATTCCTTCCCTTTGTCACGACGTGTTTAGTGTTCCGTACCGAAAGGGTAAAATCGGTGCCCTGTTACGAAGACTCCGCTGTTTATCGTCACCAGGCTTCTCAGCAACCGTGGTAGCCAGACAGTTGAAATTTTCACTTATGATGTCGCCGCTGTAACTATCTTATACCTTTAAACGAGCAATTCTTGTATATTTATTTATATATTTGTGATCTCGAAAACGGCTCTATTGATTTTGCTGAAAATTGGTATATGGGGTTTTCGGGGGTATACAATTGATCTAGATTAGTCTTATGTTTGGGAAAACGCGTATTTTCGATGTTTGAGATGTAACTAAGCAAAGCTCGGTCGCCCAGATACTGTATACTAAAAACCGATTAAATAAATACTTAAGTGGGGCTCCCATACAACAACCGTGCTGTTCCCGCGGGCTTCGCTCCCCGTGGTGATTTCGGGATAAAAACTACCCAGTATCCTTACCCGGGTCTCAAACTATATTGATATAAAATCTCATCTAAAGCGGTCCAGCCATTCTTGATTTTGTAGATAGTGTAATTAACAAGACTTTGTTTTATAATATTAAGATGGTACGGACTAAGTTTTAGCATCGTAGGTAGGAAAGGCAAGATACACATGTCCGTAAGCCTCCTCTTTAAGCAAGTTTGAAGGCTGCCTTAAAAAATTCCTTTATCGACCAGTAACCTTTACGCTGCGTTTCCACTGAAGAGAAATTGACCAATCACAATGCTCGAAATCTCCGCTCCGCTGTTTGAATTAAAGCGGAGCGGAGATTTTGAGCATTGTAATTGGTCAATTTCTCTCCTCTCTACTTTGCTCCGCTTCAGTTGAAACGCAGCCTTATCGTAACCTATGGTGCTTAAATTTTTTTATTGGTAAAAAACAGAAGCTCAAACTGCAGGGTTGCCAAAGGGCAGTGGAGCGCAGTATGTTGGGCGTAAAACGTACAGACCGTGTCAGGAACACTACCCTACGCTTCATCACCCAAGTGCTCGACGTGGGAAGGAAGAGTGGAAGGTTTTGCTGTTTTATTTACGTTTTAGTTAGTTTTAAATGATATACAACCCAAACATATTGATAAACAACAAGGTCACCTCCTCTTCTTCTTGCCTTTTCCCTATTTGGGGTCGGCTTTGTATGTCAACTTCCTACATAACCTTCTATCCTTTGCCATCCTTGCACTGACCCCCCGTTCCTCCATATTCGATCGCACGCATTCTTCCCACGTCTTTCTCGGCCTTCCTCTTCCTATATACCCGTCAATTTTTAAGTCGACCATTTTTTAGCCAGATGTTCGGCATCCCTTCTCATTACGTGGCCATTCCAGGTCAGACGAGGTCACCATACAAATTTAAATTAGAATTTTAAAAATACACAAATAACAGCCACCTCTCTGCTATCAAAATGGGCAGATGACAGGGTCACAAATAAATTATTTCGTATGGGTCATAAAATAAAACGTCACAATATAGTGTTACTTTTTATTCTTCTTCTTATCGTGTGTGTTAGTGACTAACACTAGTGTCAGAGTTTTTAAACCGCCTTAAAGGCCTCTGACATGGTTTTAGGTAACGACCAATGTCAAAGACAGTGACCGGGACCGACGGCTTAACGTGCCCTCCGAAGCACGGATCATCTTACTTATCTGACAATCAGGTGATCAGCCTGCAATGTCCTAACCAAACTAGGACAACAACACAAAGTCGTTGCCCCCGCTGTAGAATCGAATTGAAAACCCGCGACCTCCGGGTATGAGCCAAACGCTCCAGCCATTACACCACGGAGGCAGTTAACTTTTTATTAATATCCAATAAATAAATAAATATATAGGGACAAATTACACTGATTGAGCTAGCCCCAAAGTAAGTTCGAGACTTGTGTTATGGGATACTAACTCAACGATACTATATTTTATAACAAATACATATAGATAAACATCCAAGACCCAGGACATTTTGAAAAAGGCCATTTTCCAACTTGCCCTGACCGGGAATCGAACCCGGGACCTCTGGGTGGCGGACTAGCATGGTGACCACCACGCCACGGAGGTCGTCCAATTTTATTAGATTTATTAAGGCCGGAATATATTGACACGACACGAACATACTTTTTTGTATTATTTAGGTGGCTATTGTAATACCTAAGAGACTGAACCAGCTAGTTTTTTAATTCGTTCTATATTTCTCACAAAATAAATAAAGAACCTTAAAAATGTGTAAGGAATTCGAAGTCCGACCATATTGACGCCCGAATTAAGTTAAGCAAATTTAGCCTTTATTCATGGGGCAACTAGAGCTAGAGTCGTACATCGTGTACATTGAGTTTGTTTATTCAAGTTGCACCTCGCCTTAATGAAGAAAAGCTGATATTAAGGAAACTACCAAAGTTGTGCGACAAACTGTTGCCCGACAGACCTATGAGCGACATAACATTTGATCGGTAAGATATTTTCGGTCGGTCGCATTTGTATTTCATAGTAAAAATCCTGTAGAAAATGTTATGTAGAATTTAAGAAAATTGTCATCTACCGTCATCTACCGGACTGGGCGTCATATCTCACTAACATTAAAATTACTGTTCAACATTTTATGTTTACAGCAACTTGAGAGTATCAGAAATAAGCCAATACATCTGCTTCGAGATAGTGAGGAACCCCTCTCCCTTGGGATTCAAAGCCATTATGTTGCCTGTTTGACATAAAGTAAAAGTTACAGAATACCTACTATTGTCATGTAATTTGCAGGGTAAAAACCTTCCATGCTGGTCTGGGAGAAAAGAAAACCCTTAGAATAGGTATACCAGTAGATTTTCTTTTAGCGCACATCCTAAAAGCCGATCGAGGGAGTGAGCGAAAATGCGAGTCACATTAATAGGCGATGCGACTAGCAACCCATCACTATGTTAATTCATTTTTGCACCTTCAATTATTTGGTATCAACATCATCATCCGAGCGCATTCCCGGTTGCATCTTTAGAGGTTACGCTTCATTCGTAGAAGGCGACTTAGGAAATACAAGCAGAACAAAGCTTATAAACATAAGACCTCTATAACCCGTCTGGCCATAGGTGTAGGCCAAAGTCCTCTGCCTGCTCTGGTAGTACAGTGATTGATGATGATGATGAACATCGAAATTACATAAACACGCCCTGCCTCTTAAGGTGCAGATAACGCCAACCTGTTAAGGTACACAGATAACAAAAGCTGTTATCGGCTCGTCGCGTGTACAAAGTACAAACTCGTTTATTTTTCCTGTCTCCTTCCCCCTTTAAGCGATATCATTTGTTCACACATATGTGTATCACGACATGATCGTGTGTACCTTAAACAGTCTGACTAAAATCCAAGCCCCACTATACTATCACTTTCATCTTTGTTTTTCGGGTTCCGTATCCAAAGGGTAAATACGGGACCCTATTACTAAGACCCTGCTGTCTATCCTTCCGTCTGTAAACAGGCTGTATCTTATGAACCGTGATAGCTAGCCAGTTGATATTTTCACAGATTATAATATTTATGTTGCCGCTATAACAACACATAGTAAAACAGAATAATAAAAAAAAAATAACAGAAACACATCATTTGTGAAAAATTTTACTGTCTGGCTATCACGGTTCGTGTGATACAAGCTATCACGGTTCATGAGCAGCCTGGTGATAGACAGACAGACGGACAGCGGAGTCATAGTACCTTTAGGTTCGGACCCTAAAATGAAACAGCAAAACTTAAAGGTAATAAATAAGAAACACTCTTTGCGAAATGAAGAAGTTGCTAACTTAAGAGAACTTGAGTTTTGAGCTCGGAAATATGATTGCATTCATTCAACTTTTATTTTCCGTGTTATATAAATTACAACCTCTGTGACGTAGCGGTTATGGCCAGGCTGTCATTCCGGGAGTTCTGGTATAGAATTCATATAAGTATTACATACAGAACGGAATCTCCTAATCCCGTCCCCGCACCTCTATCACGTTCTCACCCTATATAGGCACCTGCAACCCCCTGCTCAACATCCTCTACATCTATATCTAAATTGGATGCCTAATATTAGTTTAATATTTCTTGTCTAACCATTAAGTGAATTGTTTACAAATAATTTATCAAAACTAAAAACCTAATTCACCTCCAAACTACACACCTAAGAAGTATGCCTTTTTAAACAAAAAGAATGCCCTTTTAAACCACAAAAAAAATTGTAAGTCGTTCCAAGCATCTTCGAATAATCGGTCAACATACACAGAAAAAACGATCGTGACGAATAGACCTTCTCTTTTTTGGAAATTGGTTAAAAATGGCCGTCGCAAGAAACGCGCCCAGGCCAAAAAGGTCCCAGTCTACGCAAAACAGAACCCTGGCAAAATAATCACGAAGTCGTGTTTGACAATCTCTTTTGAACTGCTTCTACTGAAACAATTATTTGAGATATAAGTTGCTTTGACTTTCACAGATATCTTTTGGAGGTTAATGGCGGAGGTCGGTCGTCTGAGTTACTACTTATTACTCGACTGTCGTAGGAGAGTAATGTTTTTCGAGCGTGGACTAAGAAAGATGGCAGATATATGTTTGACGCTAATGTCTGTCTGTCTTTCGGTCCGTCTGTCTGTCTTGCTATCCGTCTGTCTGTGCCATCGTAGCTCTCGAACGGATAAACCGATTCCGAATGCGGTCTTTTAAAGTAAAAACAAGTTCCCATGCAGTGGAAAAAAATTACACTTTTATCTCAAAAAATTGATTTTCATATTATTGCCAAATAAATACTCTTTGAACGGGTAATGCCGCGGGCAGCAACTTGTATACATGTGTCTTTTCTTCGAATTAGAGAGCTAAGCCCTTGTCTGCGGAGCAACCCATGCTCCCTATCTCTGTCTATTTGATGACAACTTTACATCCTTGTAGGTTGAAAACCCTCTCAGTTGTTGACGACATAGTATAACAACAACTGAGGTCCGACAGTTTCATTATTTCATTAACAACGTAAGTATCCACTAGGACTATAATTAGTAGCCACAATTTCACGCTTTGTCCGCTACAAAATGCATATGTAGTCATCCCACCAACCTTACATTCAACTTTGCACCTTATTCCCTACCGATTAGAGATTAATATCTTTACGTCTTTTATTCCTGGGGGAGCAGAATTAATGGTCACGAGGACGTCTTGACAAACAACTAATTGCTAGGGAGAAAGAGGAAAATAGGGATGTGAGTTCGAATCTCGGCTATATTTTCTCGGTAAGTGGTTATAGCATTTTCCTTCCGGGTGATGAGTTATTTTTCAATAAATTTATGTTATCTTCTTTAGATTCACGGGTAACGGGGAGACGGAAGGTGGTCGATGAAACTCAGTAATAACACGACGGAAGTCTATCGAATTTGGGCTTATTTTATTTGTATTATTAAGTACTTTAGCCCTACAATGTTTAAACCCAAAAACTTGTACAAAAAGTGGTTTTTTTAAACAGTATTTATAAACTATATTTTTTTTTAATTAAAAAAGTTTTGATTCAAATATAAAAAATAAATATGTATGGATAAATTACACAGATTGAGCTAGCTCCAAAGTAAGTCTTGTGTCATGGGATACTAACTCAACGATACTATATTTTTATAACAAATACATGTATAAGGTCTAATAAAATATAATGAAACTATTTTAAGGGTGAATTCAGTCCGTGATAGTGAACAACTTTCCTAAAGAAACATATGTCGAATTATGAAAAATATTGTTTTGCTTTCCATAGAAATTCGGATCAGCTCATCGATCAACTTGTATGGAAGACCAAAAATTACTTTTCATATTTCTATACGTGTTCCTTGGGGAAAGTTGCTTTGTATCACGGACTGAACTCACCCCTAAAATAGTTTCAGTATATTTTGTAACATCCAAAACACAGGATAATTTGTAAAAGGCTATTTTCCAACTTGACCGGCGATCAAACCCGGAACCTCTGAGTGGCGGGCTAGCATTGTGACCACAACGCACCGGAGGCCGGAGGTAGTCAGATAAAATTACTTAAAACTTCTCAAAACATAATTGTTATTTATTTCATTCCAGCATAAAATATCACTACCGGAAGTCCGACATTTCCTTTTCATCAAACATTTTCCAGCAAACACCTAAACGTGGCCGCGTCAATACGATTAATTTCAATCTAAATGGAAGATAACACCGAAAATTAATTATTTCAGGTAAGTTTTAATGAATCGCCAGTGAATAGCTATTCAGAGTAAACGCTGTATTGAATAACATAATAGGCTATTTGCTGTGTACGATTATGGTTAATACTACTAATTTATGCAACGTGGAAGGGACATACCCGTAATATATCAGACCTCGGGCTTATACTAGATCAACGCAGTAAAAAAAAATCTAGGTATATCCTAGATCACCATAGATTTAAGAAGTAACAAAAAAATTCTAGGTCTATGCTAAATCATCATAGTATAATAACAATAAAATAACAGTCATTAAACAAAAAAAAATCGACATTCCCATACAAATTGTACACGCAAATTGTATAGAAATGCTGATTTTTTTTAGCTTTTGACTGTTATTTCATTTTCATTATACTATATTGATCTAGTAGCCCGTGATCCGATTTATTATGTCCCTTCCACGTTGTATAAAACAAAAACACCACGGAAAATATTTATTATATATAATTAAAAATCACAGCAGTAGTATTTATATAGTTTAAAGGAAAACTATCAGAGCTGAGAAGGGTTTACTATACTATATGTTATAAACAAGATAAAGGCGACCGACTTATAAAATGTACTCGTAAAAGTTAAATTTGATACAAATTAATTAATTAGAAAATTAATTATTTCAAAGGTTAGCAGATTGTACTGCGCGTAACGTGGAACATGGAAAAAACTTTATTACAATTATTCATTTTGTTATTCACATACATACTACGAGGGTGCAGTGCAGTGCATTGTAGAAGTAAGCTACCAAATGTCGTAACAAGATAGAAGCTTGTTGTAGCCAGCTACATATTGTCGTAGCAATGTACAAGATTGTTGTAGCCAGCTACAATTAGTCGTAGCAATGTACAAGATTGTTGTAGCCAGCTACATATTGTCGTAGCAATGCACAAGATTGTTGTAGCCAGCTACAAATTGTAGTAGCAATGTACAAGATTGTTGTAGCCAGCTACAAATTGTCGTAGCAATGCACAAGATTGTTGTAGCCAGCTACAAATTGTAGTAGCAATGTACAAGATTGTTGTAGCCAGCTACAAATTGTCGTAGCAATGTACAAGATTGTTGTAGCTAGCTACAAATTGTCCTTGCAACGTACAATTTAATTGTAGATAGCTACAAATTGTCGTATCAATGTACAAGATTGTTGTAGCTAGCTACAAATTGTCCTTGCAACGTACAATTTAATTGTAGATAGCTACAAATTGTCGTATCAATGTACAAGATTGTTGTAGCCAGCTACAAATTGTCGTAGCAATGTACAAGATTGTTGTAGCTAGCTACAAATTGTCGTAGCAATGTACAAGATTGTTGTAGCTAGCTACAAATTGTCCTTGCAACGTACAATTTAATTGTAGATAGCTACAAATTGTCGTATCAATGTACAAGATTGTTGTAGCTAGCTACAAAAAATGTCGTAGCAATGTACAAGATTGTTGTAGCTAGCTACAAATTGTCCTTGCAACGTACAATTTAATTGTAGATAGCTACAAATTGTCGTAGCAATGTACAAGATTGTTGTAGCTAGCTACAAATTATCGTAGCAATGTACAATATTGTTGTAGCCCTTTATCCCTTACATGCAATACTTAGGGCCATGGGACCCAAAAACCATGATCAGCGTGGCGATAGAAAGGTGGAATTATCTCTGTTATCGCAAAAAGTTATCTTGTAGCAAAAAGTTATAAATCTCCCATTAAAAACATAAATATAAAAATGGGACCTAAGTTCAATGTCCAACAAAAGAATTGAGAATGGCCGCCAAGAACTTTAGAGAATCCTTAAATTTATTTATAAGAATCTCAATATTTAACCTGGCTAGTTCTAGCTCACTTGAAATCTCGACATTATTTTTTTATCAGCTTTTCGTGGGACATAGCCATAAGAAATCAATCCAAGGGCTTATAGGCTTATACTAGATTATAGTATAACGAAATTCAAATAAGTATAGGTAAAAAAAAGAATTCGTCATTCCCGTACAAATAGCTAAAGATTTTTGTTTTTTTTTTAAATAACACTACTCTTTTTGCTTTAAGGAATAAAGAGACTGTTCTGCTATGACTGAATATAGTCGAGAGGTTCTAAAGCGCTGGACACACAGAAAAGACGTAAGACGCGGACGGGGCGCAGACCTATGTCTCCTCCGCGTCCGTTTTATATAAAACTAGCTGTACCCGCGGGCTTCGCTCCCCGTGAGAATTTCGAGATAAAAAGTACCCTATGTCCTTCCCCGAGTCTCAAACTATAGCCATACCAAATTTTATTTAAATCGGTTAAGTAGTTGAAGCGTGAAAATGTAACAAACAAACAAATTACCAAACTTACTTTCGCATTTTAATATTAGTCGGATAGGTTAGTAGGATGTATAGAAACATCGCACCGCACACAAAAAAGACGGGCGCCCCGTCCTTGCCCCGTCCTTTCTATGTGTTTTGCGACGCGACGTTACTTGGGCGCAGAGGAGACATATGTCTGCGTCCCGTCTGCGTCTTACGTCTTTTCTGTGTGTCCAGTGCCTAAGGCCAAAATAGGGGCAATGTGCGCGGTAATTATTTTGACGAATTCTCTAATTTGTACAAGCTTGGCTTTGTTTGCCATGACAACGTAACGCTACCCTTGTCAGTGCCACTGTGCTGTCAGGATGGCCAAGACGAATATTTGTGACGTCAAGGGTGGTGCCTCATTAGTTAGTTCCTACAGAATTAATACAAGTTTACATACAGTGGTGCAATTTTTCAAACGCGGAGTCATTACACGAACGGTTTTTTGTATAGAAAAGCCATTCGTTTAGATGACTCCGCGTTTCAAAAATCGTACTTCTGAATGGTATCTCCTAAGGTCCCGCGCAATAGGTGTCCCCGTTCCTAGCGTTGAAAATTCCGAAAGAAACAAATTGTTTTTTTCGGTGAAAAAAACGATATCTCGTTTTTACCGTTTTATTCGTTTGTTGCATTGAAATATTCCCGAAAAAAACCTTCGGAATTTTTCGAAAGATATCAGAATTTTTGAAAAATAAGATTGAAATAATCAAGTTTTTATTACTATAATTCCAACAGACAGTATAGTAGTATGGTATTGTGTACGTGATATGAACCTAATAAAAATATTCTGTGAAAAAACATCAATACTACGTTTTATTGATAAAAAACATGAAAAATTCCTTAAATATTTTTCTTGAAACTTTCGAACAAAAGTTGAAAAAAACGGAGGACTTTGAAAAAAACGGGGAATTTTCCCGCTTTTTTCAACGTTACCCGTTCCCCGTCCTCGCACCTCTCCCCCCTTGTCGCCTTGTGGAGTGGACGGGGAACGAAGCCACGTCATATTTTTTTAAAACTAAAAACCGACTTCGTCGCCTAACTACTCGACCGATTTTAATAAAATTTCTAGGAACACCTCGTAAGTACATTCTCTCAAGTAAAACAATTAGAAAAAAATACCAGCTAACTGCGAGCCGGACTTGAGCTCGAAGGGTTTCGTGCTTATTTTATTCTGTTTTCAGTATTTGTTGTTGTAGCGGCAATAGAATTATATCATCTGTAAAAACTGTCTAGCTATCACGGTTCCTAAGAAGCCAAAAAAAGTATTACTACAATTGAGAAACCGGCGTGATAATACGTATGTATTTAAGTAGATGTCTTGAAAAATAGTCATGATTTTTGAAGTGAAAACTTCTTTAGCGGCGATGTGCACTTTTTTTGGAATGGGTAAAAAATTTTAAACTCGCGTCAGGACACGTGGCCTGATCGAAAATTCGTAAGACGACGCAGGGCGCTTGCGCGAATGTTCGTGTGTGTTTATGTTACAGCGTGCTACGCGCATCCATGAATGGTGACAGCTGATGGCTCGACCGTCTGTGTAGTGGCCATACTGCTGTGTATTTGAAAATGATTTTGTTGAAAATGAATTTGGTCATGCTTGTAACATTTGTGACAGACTGTGGTTCAGAAAAGATTTGAAATATTTTATACTGATAATTAAAGCAATTCGTGCAAAATTATTCCCTAACCATTCCAAAATATCAAAAATGCACAACGTTAATATTCAAGTTTTCACTTCTGCCGGCACTCCCAGAGTGCAACCCGACGTTTTTTTTTTTAAATCCTAGTGTTTTTTACATAGACTGCACCCTCTCCTATTCCCTCCTGAAATACTAGCTTTGGTCCGCCTATGAGGTAAACCAATACAAATTTGACGCCCGTCCGGTCGCGGTTGTCCCGCGGTTACAAAATCAATACAAGCCCATCACTAATTTATTATTTGGCCAAACGCCGGCCCCATGTAGCTGTGTCAAAATAGTTAACGTACAGAAGTTACCCATATATTTATTTATTTAATTTACTGCACTTAAATTCTTAAGATTGTACAAAAAGTACAACTTAATGCTAAGCATTGTCTACCAGTTCACTTTTGGGACACACCTTTAACACTGCTTCTCACTAGAGTAGTGGCAATTTATTTTTCAAACTATATTCACCTTTTTTTTCTATATAATAGTTAGGAATTATGATTATTGCACGTTCTTAGTTTGCAACATAATCCACAGAATGTAATCTCCTAAGCGTTTTAGTAGTTGTTAGCTTTTACACTAAAATAATATTTTGATCAAAATTTCCTTCAATTAGAGATAAAAAAAAATTTTTTCTTTATCTTTAACTTTAAGGCCCCGCGCAATATATGTGCCGGAGGAAAGGTGCGGGACTCTAGAAGTTTCCTTAATGTATGTAATATCAATTCTGTGCCGTGGGTTAATTTATACAATTTTAAGCCATAAATCGTACAACTTTTCGCTATTGAGCAATATAAAAGTCTCCTGCCGAAACGTGTTCAAGGGTATCATGTCATAGTATACATCTAAGAATGGGTAGGGCTGGAGTATTACATTACATCAACAAAAGACGGAGGTGAAAAGGACCGTGATTCTCAAGGACATATTACTCTGTAACTTTATGTTTTGGAACAATAAAGATTTTAACTAACTAAACTACAAATAACAAATATAAATATTTAGCTTAAAAAAACAAAAGTCGAGTCGACCGCCTGGTGAGAAAATATTTTAGGAGTTCAGATTATTATCTAAAAATATTTCCCTAATATACGTCAAAACACGAAAAAAAATACTTTTATCAACGAGACTTTGTACCATGGAATTGTTGAGACAGAGACCTCTTAGATGATTTTTTTTTCTAAACTAAAAACCAACTTCACTCCCAAACTTCATAAACGATTTTGATAATTGACCAGTCAGCCTTTTGAAACAAAAAACAATAAAAATGAGTTTATACGATTGGTCCAGGCTTCTTCGAATATTCGGTGAACATACATAAAAAAGGGTTTATTTGGGATCGACTATACTATAGCGTAAGGAAACCATCAGATATATCGCATAACATCTTTTTTGTGTGTCTATTAAAAAATTATAAACTTCTGTTCACTCTATATTTTAATGTGTGACTGTTAAGTATGAAATCAAATTAAGTCTGATTATTTAATTTACTTTTACCGTAATTACTTTAAATGTTATTACAACCGACTTTGAAGAGGCGGCGTGTGAGCGGTGCTTTTGAACAGTGGTTTGCGGTCTCATTCATGATCATTGTAATAATATATAAGCAAG
Source organism: Acrobasis consociella (assembly GCA_963555685.1). NCBI lineage: Eukaryota > Metazoa > Arthropoda > Insecta > Lepidoptera > Pyralidae > Acrobasis > Acrobasis consociella. Next base: position 1,299,301 of record OY743104.1, on the reverse strand, counting down.
ATACGTATTTTTCCCTAATTAGCTTTCATAGCTTTTTTTCAAACTTAGTTATATACAATGTCCTTTTTTATTACGTTAAAAATATTTTAAGGGGTGATTCAGTCCTTCATTTCGAACAACTTTTCCGAATAAATGTATATCGAAATACGAAAAAAAGAATTTTCATTTTCTATAGTAATGATATCAAGTGACTACATTAATTTGTACATACACACATACATAATATCACGCCTGTTTCCCACATGGGCAGGTCTTTAATTAGTATGAGAACCTAAAAATCTTTTTTCGTATTTCTATATACAATTATTAGGAAAAGTTGTTCAAAAGGACTGAATCAATCAAGAATAGAACGCTTAAAATATTTTTACTTAATAAAAAAAGACATTTTATACTAATGCTGTGAAGTTTCTTACGTACCTTAAAACCGTTAGCAGATATAGCGGTGCCATGCTACGGAGAATCATCTCAATGTACGGTTTTAGTACATTTTGTGAGGCCTTACTTAAAACTTGGCATTGGTTGAGTATAATTCATTATAGGCCCTTCCAAGCCGATTTGGTCGCGCGCCAAAAGATTTAGTTTATCTATTGATCTTCATGACTCAAAACCATATCGACTTCAGTAGGTACCTACTTAATCTCAGACCAATGAGATTTGTGTATGTAATAAATAAATAAAGACAATATCACACTGACTGCGTTAGCCCCAAAGATTACGTACAGAACAGAATCTTCTAAGGTCCCGCGCAATTAACCATGATGCCACCTTCTGAATTAGATCCGAGAAAGGAACACGAGGACAATGAAGGCTTCAAAAAAGAGGAAAGAAAGCGGAGGAAGCCTTCTTGCAGAAATAAGTGCTGCACAGCACTCAGCGGTCTCAATATGTTGCTGCGCTCTGCTGTACCGACGACCCTTCTCTACGTGTCCCGCCTGCATTACTTTACTAAGAGTGAAGACCTGGTGGAGTACATGAGAGTAAAGACCAAGCTCATTATAAGAGTCGTGAAGTTGGAATCGCGTCACAACGTGAACTTTAATTCATACGTGGTGCGTATTCCAACCGCCCAGCTGGAGACCTTCACTCAAGAAGATTTCTGGCCGAGAGGTGTCGTCTTCCGGCGTTATCGCGGGAGGCTACCGGACACCGCGACATCGTGCAGTGCGTCACAGACTTTACGTACAAATAGTGTTATTTTTTATAATTTTTATATTATATGTATGTTAGTCTGTAAATAATGTGTAGTAATGTATATTTCGCAGTTGAATTGTATAATCCGTTGTTATTCAAAAACTCTAGCTGTTTGGCAATTCAGCTCGGTTTTGTAAAACAGCTGAAAATATTTCAGCTCGATTGTCAATGAGTTACGTAATTACGTTTAACCAAACAGCTAGCGTTGAGATAGCATACAGGGTTACCATTATTAAATAAAACTGTGTTACCAAACGAAATAATATATGAGGAGACAATAGTTCTTCTTTATTATTTTTATATTACTTGTGGGATTGAAATAAAACCTCAATTCAACTCCTTACTAAATAATTCAGTCTCCAACATCATAAAACACCAATGAAGAATGATAATCAGCTCGATGCAATTGGATTAGAAATATAGAAATTTTGTAAACCCGACAAGTCAATGGCGCAGCGATTTCTTACGGCCAATTGATAATTGATCCACATGAATTTTCCATCTTGCCGGAAGGCGGACGTCGAAATAACAATATGGGATCCAAGCTAAAGATCTGCTTTATTTTTTTCAATCTTTTGCACTCCGAAATCTCAAACGATGCCCCCGATGTCTCTCGATAAAAACAGCTTAGTCCCGGAACGCGGCGAAAAATTAACTTTATGGGATCGGCCATATTTGTTGTTATGACACTGACACTTCACAAGCCACAAGACCCACGAGTGGCAGAATTCCGAAATAATCGTTCTACAATCTTACGTTAACTATTTTGTTAAATGTAACACATTGGACGATCTAGCTGAATGATTTCCAGCTATATTACAAAACCGAGCTGTAAAGCCTAACAGCTAGAGTTTTTGAATAACAGCGGATTATACAATCCAACTGCGACATATATATAAATATGGGCCAGTAATGTATTTGTATGTTTTGTTGCCTGCAATAAAGAAATTTATTTATTTATTTATTATTATTAACGGGGACGCATATTGCGCGGGACCTTAGAAGATTCCGTTCTATGTAGTACTTATATTCATTCTGTGCCCAAAGTAAGTGATGGAATATTAACGTTACTATGTTGAAAACAAATACGTTTATAAAGATAAACACCAAGACCCAGAACAATTTGCAAGACCATTTTCCAACTTAACCTGGCCGGGGCTCGAACCTGGAACCTCCGACTACCATACCACTACGTTATGTAGAAATATTTGACCTGCATACTTATTATCACATAAGTTTCCTACAACGGTAGGCAGAGATTATATTTAATGGCCCTCCATTTTCTACGATCCTGACAGACCTCTTTCACTTCATCTACACTCATCATTCTTTTCACACATGCCCATTGTTAGTCAAAGTTTCCTCTTTCCAGAACGTCTGCCATCTGGTTGTAGAATCGACCCTGACTCTTTCTATATTCATCATCAACATCCTATCATATTACTTTTGGACCTTTGTAATAAACTTACTGGATACCCAACACGTTTGGGACAGAAAAAACCTTTTACAAATTACAGCAACAATGCCTTTTGGTAGCAAATAAAATTGTGTACGTGCTGATATTAATTCAAAAATAAAAATATGGTCGCCCTGCGCAAAATCCGCCTCGGCGCTACAACAATGGCACAATTTCGACTACAAAAGTCACAAAAAGGAATAAAATTCCCATTAACCAGTTCGTACTGCCTCAATCCGGTTACTTTGCCGAAAGTACAGAAGAGGCAACTCGGAGTTTTAACCTGGCTTTGGTCCACTGCCAGAGCAAGTCGAAAGTAGGTATTTTAAACGTTTCTGGGTCTTGGGTTTGGATTTATCTATAGGGATAAATCACATTGAACTGATGGAATGTTGAATTTTTTTGGTGTTTTAGTTGTTATTTTAATTTCATTATACTTTAGTGATCTATACTATATGATATAGTCCGGGGTTCGATGTATTACAGGTGTGAACCTTTCACGTTGTGTATTTCAGATTTTTGAATGATCTATCTGTTCCATTTTTATTTTGCGCTGGTGCAGACCGGTTGTAAGTGGTCCAAGCGAGATTTTTTCGTGTAAATCTTTCATTTCCGGCCCAGGGGTGGCGCTCGCTGAGAGTGCTCGCTTGAACCCGGGTTCCGTCGCTTTTTTCTTTGAATAATTGATCCCTCTTTCTCGGTGGAGATAAAAGCGGACTGAGAAGGTTTTGAACTATTTGTAATAAGGTAGCCGTCGATAATTTTTCCAAACTTCTTCTTATCGTGTGTGTTAGTGACTTACACTAGTGTCAGAATTTTTAAACCGCCTTAAAGGCCTCTGACATGGTTTTAGGTAACGACCAATGTCAAGGACAGTGACCGGGACCGACGGCTTTACGTGCCCTCCGAAGCACGGATCATCTTACTTATCAGACAATCAGGTATCAGCCTGCAATGTCCTAACCAAACTAGGACAACAACACAAAGTCGTTGCCCCCGCTGGGAATCGAACCCGCGACCTCCGGGTATGAGCCGACCGCTCTAACCACTACACTGAATAATCAGTGAACATACTTTTTTTTGTAAACCGACGATTTGGTAACTCTTTTTTTTTGGAAGTAGGTTAAAAATTGTAAAAACCCAATTGAGCGATTCTGTATTGTAGCTCCTAGAAAAGCGATTTGGAATAAATGTTATATTTAAAAAAAAATTACTTTTTTGTAGTATTTATAATAATTTGAAATAGCAATAAATTAAATTAACAAAATAAAGGATCCAAAGAGAGCAACCTTTTTTTTTCAGGGGAAATCTTATCTCGCAATTCGCAATGGCCCTTTTCCGGACAATCCGTGTATCTTTTTCTGGCAACCTTATGAAAAGAGGGTCGGCCAACATTAAAGCCACGAGGTGTAAACATAAAGGGTTCTTAAAACTATTGCTAAGCGGTAGCATGGTATAATAAAACAGGTATTCTCTTCCCTGTTGATCACCTGGTTGTCTGATAAGTAAGATGATCCGTGCTTCGGAGGGCACGTTAAGCCGTCGGTCCCGGTCACTGTCTTTGACATTGATCGTTACCTAAAACCATGTCAGAGGCCTTTAAGGCGGTTTAAAAACTCTGACACTAGTGTTAGTCACTAACACACACGATACAAAGAAGAAGTACTAGAGTTCTTATTCTGTAAACGAACTATAAACTAGTGGCTCTGAGAGCTATAGACTTCGCAAGTCTCTTAAATATTCAACGCACACAATACAGTCCAATATTATCGCGATTTAAAAAAGCCAGAAACTATATCGACAAAAAAATTATATACAGAATTAATATAAATATTTCCATGGCTCGTTGGCATGTGGTGAGTTTATTCGTGAGTTTGTTTGACAGAGGCCAGGTTTGGCAACCATACATGAGGATAGGTAGTAAGCAGGTGTTGAAGAGTTTGCATTTTGTATTAATGTGGAGTGTTTGTTAATATTACATACAGAACGGAAACTTCCAGGGAACCGCGCAATCTGCGTCCCCGTACCCCGGCCTCGTACCTTTCCCCTGTTCTCGCCTTGTAGAGGCTGCAGGCGCCTGCAGGCGCCCGCTCAACACCTTCAAAATGGGGAAATACATACATGCATACTATCACGTCTTTATCCCTAATGGGGCAGACAGAGCATTTTGGGTCTTGCGGCTCTATGCAGAGCCTAGGCCGCAAGACCCAAAAGCCACTTTTAGCGTCATGGTGGGCGAGAAGATGGAAAAGCAATCAATACAGTGACGGGTTGCTAGCCGCATCGCCTGTTAAAATGATTCGCATTTTTGCCCATTCTCTGGGGAAATACGGGGGTCGAAAACTTAAAAAAAAACTTGAGACGTATCAAGGGACACCCGGATGGAACGAAGTTCCTTTCGATTAATTAGTGAAGAATTGTAATAATTTTTTTAAAAGTTATAATAAAATTTTATTATTTATTATGTACAAAAAACCTGTATACACTCAACAAAAATAATCGTTGCGACACCACACTGTCCAATGCGAAATAGAAAGACGAAACGAAAATAACTGGCTTGCTTTCCATGAGAGAGAGAGAGAGAGAGAGAAAGAGAGAGACAGACAGAGAAACACGCGCACGCCGCACGGCTTACAACTATAGCAAAAAGTGTCGTTACAACTTTTGGTCTTAATTTATTCCGTTTAGCCTCCTTTCGCAACGCGCAATAAGGAACTTCGTTCCAATATTATACTTCAGCGATTTCGAAAAATTTTCAAAAATGTCACAAATCTTTTTTATTTAACTTTAAGATGCAACATTTTTGTATGAACAACTTTCTTATCCGGTAAACTTCAACTTCGGGCTGACACGCGAGGTTTACAGCTCGCTTATCCACTAGTATAGTATATGTACATACATACATACATACTATCACGTCTTTATCCCTAATGGGGCAGACAGAGCATTTTGGGTCTTGCGGTTCTATGCAGAGCGGGCCGCAAGACCCAAAAGCCACTTTTAGCGTCATGGTGGGCGAGAAGATGGAAAAGCAATCAATACAGTGATGGGTTGCTAGCCGCATCACCTGTTACCATGATTCGCATTTTTGCCCATTCCCTCGATCGGCTTTTACGATCTGCGCGGGAAGAGAAGCAGCTGGTACATTCTAAGTTTTTTCATTTCTCCCAGACCAGCATGGGAATATGTACGTCGCAGGTTTAACCCTATAAAATATACCAACCAGAACATTGCTTATTTAATAAGGTTATTTGCTTATTTGTTTCCAAAAGCACTTACTACTAACTTTCCCAAAGCCAATTTCGCCATACGATAACCGCCTTTATAGCCCTTGAAATAAGATCCAACTCTGTAAGTTGATAATAGTTTCTTACGATTCATCGATAAATAACGCCTCTGAAAGAAGTGTAGACATTTTTATAGCTTCTCGGTATATTTACTAGTTTTATTACTTCTTACTGCTTAGATAGCAGTAGTGGTGATAAAGTGGCGACAAGCCTTATCTACAAGTACGTACAACCGTCTTCTTCTTATCTTCTGCCTTGGAAATACGTAATTCCTCCAATACACCGTGTTTCAACCCCGCAATAACGTAAGAATGATCATCTGAGCGTATTTACCGGTTGCATCCTCAGCGGTAACGCTTCAGAGTACGAGGTCCGCTATGTACCTAACCTAGTTGATTTGACGAGGTTACTGGTTTTTACACAGAGCGACTGCCACCAAGGCCCAGAACCAATTGGAGAGGTTTGAAAGCAAACGGTAGATGGCGTTCGAGACCCACAATTTATACGTGCCTTTTGAAACACGAAGTCATCGTTCTTTTCGGATAATTAAGTGATTCAAGCCTTTTTATCGACTTTCTCAAAGTATGCTTCCCGTGGGCTTCGAACCGACGACCTCCGGATCACTAGGCGAACGCCTTGACAACTGGACCATGGAAACAGTAAGAATTTTTAAAAACAAAACTTAGCGCATGGTAAACATTGAATAAGTTCACCGCGCACCTTAAAACCACAATAACTCCGCCATTTTAAAAAAACGACGGGTTGCACTCTGGGAGTGCCGGCAGAAGTGAAAACTTGAATATTAACGTTGTGCATTTTTGATATACGAAACAGCAGGCGCAGGCATACATTTTCGCCGCGCCGTAGAAAGAGAGGGGGATACTCCCTCTCCTACGCCGCGCCAGCTGTCTACTCTCCATCCGTCTTACGAATTTTCGATCAGGTCACGTGTCCTGACGCGAGTTTAACATTTTTTACCCATTCCAAAAAAACCGCACAACGCCGCTAAAGAAGTTTTCACTTCAAAAATCCGAAACCTGAATAGACAATCAATACCATACTATCGAACCTGCTCACTAAATTTTACGAGAGCCGGTTAAAATGAAGTCAGCTGGACAGTCTGACAAACAGACAAACATACGAAAGCAGAAACAGACGCTTCGATCGCGCTGGCTCGTTTAGCCAATTACTGCAAAAAGATACGCTTCAAACAAGGAAGGGTTTAAGTACAGAATGATGTCCTCAATATTCGTACACCCAAGTTTAGGGTTCAAATAAAACGGATGACCAGAATTACGGTAAAAATTACAGGGAATTTTACACCCAAAATGTCGGACATCAAAATGACCCTCGAGAGATTCAACCCCTTTGCAAACAGTACGTATATTGAAACGCTGTAAAAATTATACAAGGAAAGAACTTATTTTCAACTAATTTGTGTTATTTTGAACGTGAATCTTATAATTTTATAAATTGGTCGTGAAACCATACTACGTCTACTTGTGTTTTGTTGGTTTTGGATTTTTCTTTCTGGATGGCCTTCAGCGCTTTCAGAGACTAATTTAATATTTAAGTATTATAGAAGAAAAGACAAAAAAATGCACCCTGGGCTTTAAAAATCATTTAATTAACAAGATTCTTCTGATGATTTGATTTCCTTAACATTGGCTCAGATAACTCCCTTCTGGACTTGTCCACAGTTAGATTCGTAATTTGTATGTATGTATTGGACTCATCATTATCATCATTTTAGCTGCATAACTTTCACTGCTAAACATAGACCTCTCCTAAAGATTCCCGAAATAACCGATCAAGACCGGCAAGAAAAGCAAGCGGAAAGTAGGATACCCACCCACAAGCTGGTGTCATACTCTTCGACAAACCCACACTATGTATCAAAAGGCGCTGAAAAGCGCTGGATTGGACTCATCCCTTTATTATTTTGTTTCTTTGACCCTGAGAAGAGCCGCTCCTTTTTTATTGCCTTTTCATGGCAAAAGGGTCAACCAATCTGTCTAACCGACGGACTGTCAAAGCAAATTGTTCAGGGTTTGTACCCTGAACAATTTGCTTTGACAGTACAACTGGGAAATAAATTCCCAGTATTACTACTGGTAGGTCTTTTTTGACAAAAAATCCCATCAGTCCTATAGGTAGCACAAACTTGGTAGGACTGGGATTAGCTCGTTTTACGCTCATGACATGACCGTTAAGCATTTTTTTAAAGCGAGCGTTTGTAATTATTAATGCGTCTACAGCATTTAGCGGCAATTTATTGTGACTCCGCTTTGCCTGAGTCTCGAAGGTCTAATAATTTCCCCGAGTTAGCGGCCGCCACGATCGACCTCAGCTTAATAAGGAGCTCCTCTCCCGAGACTCAACCCATTTACATTTCCTTGTCTTCCACGACAAGGCCAGGTCAGATTTAATTAGTATTAAAAAATTTGAATAGTTCTGTTGTTTGTAAACAACTAGCTTAAGCCCACGGCCTTGTCCGTGTGGTAGTTTTTTTTTACAATCGCCACATTTGTCCGCTGTTTTGCCCTTTGTAGCCGAGTTTTATACAAACTTTTACCCCTTATTTAACCCCATTAGTCTTAGAGAATGATTTTTTAAATAGTGAAAACAAACTAAACTTTTATTCTGAACCGTGAGCTCATAAGTCAAAATCAACCAAGTTTCATACAAACTTTTAACCCTTATTTCAACCCCTTAGGAGATGAATTACCAAAAATCCAGACAGTCGTACAAAATAATTTTTGGCTTATCTCGAAACTGAGACGCTTCACTCGCTGCACTCGCTCGTTTGTGTGTGTATGTATCTATGTTTGTTACTTCCCAATTTTTCTAAAATTTGGTATGCAGGAAGCTGACACCCATGTTTTAGACGCGGGTAAATCCGCGGGGCGCTAGTAGCAACATAATTTTTGGTCGAACATGCATTTAAAAAAAGGCAAGGTTTCACTTGTTACAAGTTTAAAAGCAGGCTTTTTACGGATCTAAAAGTTCAGTCATGTTGCGTAATTCGGTTCGGAGCCGTTGGAAATGTGAGGGATTTTCAGGTTTCGGTGAGGACCGCTCGAAAAAGATTCTTAGCGTGGCCTGAAAGTCAAATAAATCTAAGTTAAATACTTAGTTTCCCATTCAGTACACGTTTCAGAATATTTTTAACGCATTTAATCTATACTGACATATTTATTATTACAAAATAGTAAAAAATGTGTCTGTGCATTGAAATTTTTGAAGTGAAAACTTCTTTAGCGGCGTTGTGCACTTTTTTTGGAATGGGTAAAAAATGATAAACTCGCGTCAGGACACGTGACCTGATCGAAAATTCGTAAGACGGATGGAGAGTAGACAGCTGGCGCGGCGTAGGAGAGGGAGTATCCCCCTCTCTTTCTACGGCGCGGCGAAAATGTATGCCTGGGCCTGCTGTTTCGTATATCAAAAATGCACAACGTTAATATTCAAGTTTTCACTTCTGCCGGCACTCCCAGAGTGCAACCCGTCGTTTTTTTTTTATTGGAAATATATGTTCAATGTGCAGACACAATAATAAAACTTTATTTATTTTATGCCGCATTTACATATTCGCACGAATCGCGAGGCGAATAACGAACTCGCATATGTAAACAGTGAGCTCGCTATTCGCCTCGCGGTTAGCCTCGCGATACGCGTCTTCGTACCGCGTTTACACATACGTGCGAATAACGAGCACGAATGTGTAAACGCGGTATTAGGGTTGTTTTCTAAACGGGTACAATGCAGCTTCATAGTATAAAAAGATCAGCTGCATTCGATAGAACACTATAAAAACTTAAAACAGTTTAATCGTGTTCTGTCCAATGACTGTTACCGTCCAATCACTGGAAGTTTACCCTATTTAACAAATACCGTGGCACAGAAGCCGGCGCACCTCCGTTGACATTTACCTTCCCTCTGAAGCAGTCGCGTAGAAATGCAAAGAGACGTGACAAGGAAAGTCAAATTCGGAAAACAGGGCCATGTTCACTACGTAAGAAAGGAAATTCGAAACAAAAAGTAATTTCGATTTTGAATCACGTTCTGTACTGATCTGACCGAACCTAGGGCGGACGTGGCACCTTAAACCTTATTTAACATTGCCAATATCCATGTTTAAGTTCATTCCATGAAGTGAGAGAAGAGTAAATTTCCAGGCAAGAGCGTGTCGAACTCGCGCACGAAGGGTTTCGTACCACTATCTTTATAAAATCAGTTTTAGTGTGTTTTTGATTATATATAGCGGCAACAGAAATATATCATCTGTGACAACAGTCTAGCTACCACGGTTCATGAGATACAACTTGTTGACAGAAAGACGGACAGACGCACGCGCGAGTGATTCTATAAAGGTGTTTCATTTTTTATACGGAACCCTAAAAAGGTCAGTTCAAAACTTTTTGAATAGATAAATTAAAACGCAATATTTGTCAGAAAACTCTGAAATTGAGAGTGCATTGGATCGAAGAGCACTCGCAAAAATATATTTAACTCTCCAACCGATCAGAAAATCGAATGGAACTAGAATCGATTACTCGCTCCGCCTCGCCCGGATCGATCAATTAACTACTGTCCTTTTTGTCGAGTTTTACCTTTTGCTATCGATATCGGAACGATATCTTTGAACAAAATTTGTGTGTATTTTTTAAGAGATTTATTAGCACCATGGAATTTAATTCAGACACTTTAAAAATGGGTGTAATACCCTGTTATATTTTTAATTAATGTTCTGCCTTATAAGAAATACTCATAGTATTTTATTTTACGCCTGTTTCCTATAGGGGTCTATAGGAAACAGAAGTGAGAATAAAATATATGTATGTTTGATTGTATTTATTTCGGAGGTGGGCGTTGATGCCTGCGACAGATTTTCTTATATGTTTTTAAAATGTCCTGCTATACTGTTCCCAATAAAGATATATATTTATTTCCATAAATAAGTATTTCCTTCTTTGTTTCAGGTCGACCTACCAGAAGGCGTGTGAAGATGTTTAACTATATATTTGGCGGTAAGATCTTCATTAGCAAACTTTAATATTACAAAAGAATAGGTAGTTAATAGTCAGTAGAATAGGTTTACAAAAACAACCAACCGACGTCTTTCAGGAGTTTCCTCCATATCTTCAAACTTCATCACCGATAGTGAATTTCACATTACACGATATCGTTAGCGACACGATATCGTGTGACTGCAGTTTCATAACTTTAATATTACAAAAGAATAGGTAGTTAATAGTCAGTAGAATAGGTTTACAAAAACAACCAACCGACGTCTTTCAGGAGTTTCCTCCATATCTTCAAACTTCATCACCGATAGTGAATTTCACATTACACGATATCGTTAGCGACACGATATCGTGTGACTGCAGTTTCATACTGTGTCGTTTGTCTTATCGGAACGTAAGATGTAAAAGGGAATCTTCTATGGTCTAGTCTTTATTTCATTCAAATTCCACTAAACTGCCTCCGAGGTGTAGTGGCTAAAGCGTTCGGCTCATACCCGGAGGTCGCGGGTTCGATTCCCGGCGGGGACAAAGACTTTGTGTTGTTGTCCTAGTTTGGTTAGGACAATGTAGGCTGATCACCTGATTGTCTGATAAGTGAGATGGTCCGTGCTTCGAAGAGCACGTTAAGCCGGCGGTCCCGGTCACTGCCTTTGACATTGGTCGTTACCTAAAACCATGTAAGAGGCCTTCAAAGCGGTTTAAAAACTCTGACACTAGTGTAAGTCACTAACACACACGATAAGAACAAGATTCAAATCCGAAGAAAATTTTTTTTTTTTGAGGTTTAGAGAGAAGTTTCTGATTTGAGTCGTTGGCGACTTTTTTATTACTTTATGTATTACATAGAGAACGGAATCTCCTAAGGTCCTGCGCAATATGCGTCCCCGTTCCCCGTCCCCGCACCTCTCCCCCGAGGGCGAACACACACACATTGCCGTGTGCACGGATGTATAGTTTCGTTTGTAGTAGTCCCCGTGCTGAGCGGGCGAACACACACACATTGTCGTGTGCACGGATGTATAGTTTCGTTTGTAGTAGTCCCCGTGCTGAGCGGGCGTACACACACACATTGTCGTGTGCACGGATGTATAGTTTCGTTTGTACTAGTCCCCGTGCTGAGCGGGCGAACACACACATTGTCGTGTGCACGGATGTATAGTTTCGTTTGTAGTAGTCCCCGTGCTGAGCGGGCGAACACACACACATTGTCGTGTGCACGGATGTATAGTTGCGTTTGTACTAGTCCCCGTGCTGAGCGGGCGAACACACACACATTGTCGTGTGCACGGATGTATAGTTGCGTTTGTACTAGTCCCCGTGCTGAGCGGGCGAACACACACACATTGTCTTGTGCACGGATGTATAGTTTCGTTTGTAGTAGTCCCCGTGCTGAGCGGGCGAACACACACACATTGTCGTGTGCACGGATGTATAGGTGCGTTTGTACTAGTCCCCGTGCTGAGCGGGCGAACACACACACATTGTCTTGTGCACGGATGTATAGTTGCGTTTGTAGTAGTCCCCGTGCTGAGCGGGCGAACACACACACATTGTCGTGTGCACGGATGTATAGTTGCGTTTGTACTAGTCCCCGTGCTGAGCGGGCGAACACACACACATTGTCTTGTGCACGGATGTATAGTTTCGTTTGTAGTAGTCCCCGTGCTGAGCGGGCGAACACACACACATTGTCGTGTGCACGGATGTATAGTTGCGTTTGTACTAGTCCCCGTGCTGAGCGGGCGAACACACACACATTGTCTTGTGCACGGATGTATAGTTGCGTTTGTACTAGTCCCCGTGCTGAGCGGGCGAACACACACACATTGTCGTGTGCACGGATGTATAGTTGCGTTTGTAGTAGTCCCCGTGCTGAGCGGGCGAACACACACACATTGCCGTGTGCACGGATGTATAGTTGCGTTTGTAGTAGTCCCCGTGCTGAGCGGGCGAACACACACACATTGCCGTGTGCACAGATGTATAGTTGCGTTTGTAGTAGTCCCCGTGCTGAGCGGGCGAACACACACACATTGCCGTGTGCACGGATGTATAGTTGCGTTTGTAGTAGTCCCCGTGCTGAGCGGGCGAACACACACACATTGCCGTGTGCACGGATGTATAGTTGCGTTTGTACTAGTCCCCGTGCTGAGCGGGCGAACACACACACATTGTCGTGTGCACGGATGTATAGTTGCGTTTGTACTAGTCCCCGTGCTGAGCGGGCGAACACACACACATTGCCGTGTGCACGGATGTATAGTTGCGTTTGTACTAGTCCCCGTGCTGAGCGGGCGAACACACACACATTGTCGTGTGCACGGATGTATAGTTGCGTTTGTAGTAGTAGGCATAAATGATACTCCGCTTCTCACTTCTATGAAGTGCCAGTGATTAAACTACACTTTGTTTAGTATAACGAGCTTTTCGAGCGTCCGTCCCATCAAGCCTCCGAAATGGAATTTTGTATTGGAAATGTTTTCGCCGATGCTCGTTTTAATACGCCTCTAAATATTAACCGATGTTTCCTTCAGGAGGGACCTTTTAAGAATACACGACACGAAAGTCAAGACGTAAAATATTCTTATGTTGTCATAAAATGTCCGTTTCTCGAAATATTTTTTCGTACGACGGCTTTTTTTGAAAATGTTTATTAAAAACTGCTTTTTTAAAACGACCTCACTCAAATCGACTTTTCCTAAAACGGTATTCTCGCGAAAAATCGATTTATTGAAATATCAATTATAAACTGATCTTTCAAAACGACCTAAATTCAATGATATTTTCTCAATGCCTTTGTGCTTTTTTCAATACGGATTTTTGGTTAGTGTCCTTTTCTTTTAATGGCTTAGATCTCAAAAATCTTTTTCTTAAAATGTTATTTTAAGAACCTTTCATAAGAATGGCCCTTTCTCGTGTCATTCACCTTACAATAGTTACAAATCATTTTGTATTGAAAATATTTTCGCTAAAGACGAAGCAAAAGAATTTGACCTCAGTGGCGTAGTGGTCACCATGCTAGTCCGCCACCCAGAGGTCCCGGGTTCGATCCCCGGTCAGGGCAAGTTGGAAAATGGCCTTTTTCAAATTGTCCTGGGTCTTGGATGTTTATCTATATATGTATTTGTTATAAAATATAGTATCGTTGAGTTAGTATCCCATAACACAAGTCTCGAACTTACTTTGGGGCTAGCTCAATCAGTGTAATTTGTCCCTATATATTTATATTTATTTATTTATTATTTATTTGAGCAGACGTGGCGCCCGCATTTAGAATAAATTGTTTTATCGTTAATGAGGTGAAAATCAAAACTTTACTGATTATTAAGGTTTAGATAGACCTTTAAATTATTTGATGAATAACCTTTGAAAGTATCATTGATAGTCCGACAAACTTTAAAACGCGTGTCTTATAAAAGTGCCCCTTTTTGGCAAAAACAGGTTTTAAAGCTAGAAAGAATAACATAAATAAGCACAATCAGTGATTTTTCATACATGTTTATTAGCTATAGGCAAATTAAAAAAATCCCAGACGACCATCTAGTGTTAATTGGCGGAACTACAAAGTAAATTGATATCGCAGCGCCATCTTTTCTTTGTCAGGTAAATTACAAAATCCAGAATTTAATAGTTATCACCTGATAACTTATAGACGACTGAACTGATTTTTATCATACATGGCTTGGAACCACCGCAGGGATTATCACAATAAACAAATCGCATCGAAATTTTCCGATCCGTTCGAGCGAAACGTTGCAACAGACATACAGACACTAACATCATACTTACAACACCCCTACTTTTTGTCGAAGATTAAAAATAAATGAAAGGTCTTACTATCTTATGTCTAACAATTTGTAAAATGTTAATTATCACCAAATGAACTATTAAAAGATTTATTTCAAATGAGGACTCCACTTGTACCCTGAGCGGTTATTCCATAAAATACGTTAGTCTTACGATAGGAATGTCTTATTTCTATGTCAAACCAAATCAGACTTTATCATCATACGTTAGTGCTCAATGTTGCTTTACACTAAAACGCGGATACGCAGTAACGTTTGTCTTTCGTAACGTTTCAGGAGTAACCACCCTTTTTTGCCTTACACGTCTAAACATGTTCCAATGTTTCCTCATGGCAGTGCCTTTTATTTCTTTATTTAGCACACAAAACAGGTAACAATCATAGATAGATAGATAGATAGATAAACTCATTTATTTGCTGCTATAACACACATACAAAAAAACTACACAAATCAGACACAAAAAATAAATAAACTTCTACCTACCTGCACAATTTATGTACCTACATAATCATATTCTTATGTAGGTACAATATAAGTTTTAGGTGTTGATCTGGATTGTTTTCCTTACACATGTATGCCTAAAAAGTCTAAACAATTTAAATCATAAGTTTATGCGCTAGAGTTCGACACAATTTTCTTGATATTATTAAAATATAGAAACTAGAAAAGATAGCGAAGCGCTCACAAATAAGAATAAAAAATAAATAAAAAACAAAATATAAATAAAAACATTAGTTGATTACGTTATCTGGTTAAGTAAATAAATACCTGCCGCCGGAATTTGTGTAATGAGAAGTGGTAAATGTCTATGTCTCTATTAGTAACCAGGATTTCATTATATTGGCGACACATTCTAACGATAGGATTGTAATATGAGGTATTGTTGAAATAAATCTGAAGACTAAATGCATTATATTTTATAAATACATGAGACGAAATATGTTTATTTAATATCCCAAGTTAGCCGAGGGGTTCCGTAAGTCAAATTACGTGTTTAACAAGCTTGAAGACCTCCATGGTGTATTGGTAACCACGTTATTTCCCCCCTCGGAGGTCAGAGTTCGATATCCAGAACAAGAGGGGCTTTTCTGAGTCTTGGATGTTTATCTACAGCGTATTTGTAATATAAGTTTGTTAAGTAAGTTAACTGCCTCCATGGTGTAGTGGTTAGAGCTTTCGGCTCATACCCGGAGGTCGCCGGTTCGGTTCCCGGCGGGGCAACGACTTTGTGTTGTTGTTCTAGTTTGGTTAGGACATTGTAGGCTGATCACTTGATTGTCTGATAAGTAAGATGATCCGTGCTTCGGAGGGCACGTCCCGGTCATTGTCTTTGACATTGGTCGTTACCCAAAAACCATGTCAGAGGCCTTTAAGGCGGTTTAAATACTCTGACAATAGTGTTAGTCACTAACACAAACGATAAGAAGGTAAATAAAAAAAAACCTGTACTGTCAAGAAGGCCATTTAGTGGTGAGTAGCAGAACTACCGATACGCCTTGATGCTCGTAGTGCCATCTATTGTTTTATAAAGGAAGCCTTGTTTTTTTTATCAAACTTTATTGTTCCAAAGTACAAATATACCTTCAACAAATGGCGGACTTAATGCTAAGAGCATTTTCTCCCAGTCAACTTTTAAGCGCTATCCCGAACAGATTTTCATCAAACATAGCTATTGGTTTGACGAAAATTGTTGGCGCAGATAACTGAGATTACGTTATTTGTACGAGTCCGGCAATCCCACCGGCAACAAACGAACACACAAACAAACCTACGCAGTCTGCTACCACCCTAGATAAGGTCCAGGGAACCTCCTAACCTAATTATAACTTAAACTTAAATCTAATTAAAAGTAATTAAAAATGAGACACAACTTATGATAAAACTTACAGTATCTATATTGTCTTCAGGCAGCCTCGCCTGGCTTTCTCGTCGAGCCCGAAGTCCTCTTCGGGGTTGGCGACGGTTTTGGGTCCCTCCACGGGTCCCAAGTCTTTTCAGGATAACTGATGATGCTTTCACGTAAAAACCGCATCAAAATCGGTCCATCGGTTCAAACCATGCCATAGACAGACGAACAGCCAGAAATTAGCGTCAAACTTGTAAGTTTGACGCTAATTTCTGGCTGTTCGTACCCCAAACAAACACCCCTTTTTTATTATTTACCTGTTTATACCTGGCAACCCAAGAGTTGTGACTGGAAAAGAATATGTAACCTAACGTTTTCATATTCTATGGACTTCATACTTTCGATTGGTATAGAATTTGTCTAATAAGCAAACCGGTGAAATATTAAAAAAAATATATTTTTAAATTATTCATTAATCAAATCCTGGACTGAAATTAGTTAGGCAACCCATATGCAATATCTTTATTGACATATTAAATTAATCATAAAATATGTTTCATCAAATAAGCATGACGGTGAAGGTCGTTCTATATCGGGATCTTAGACCATTAAATAAAATTTCAATTGTAGAGCTTCACTTGAAATATTCGTCAATGGAATAGAAGGCTTTTTCCAGTATTCTATTTTTAGTCTTTTTCAAAGGCGTTAGGCCATTAGTAGATACATTTAATTTCTTTAGGCTTTTTTATATTTCAAAACGTGGGCAACGACGGGGAAAGCAATTAGTTTTTTTTACTAACCTTTACTACTTGTACTATCACATAAACGGTGATTTTTTATTGGTTTTGAAGCCGAAGGCCACTTAATAATAATCGTTAGTAAGACCTAATTAGCTAGTCAAAATAAAAATTCAGAACCAAATTTTTTTGACTAAAACTCAAAAGTAAAATCGTGAGATCAATTAGTAAAGCCGCCGCCAGGCGCCGTCGGCCGGCCGCCGGGGTCACACGAGTTCACGCGACAGTTTTGGACAAGTGTTACTACGTAGTCTCGATCAAATATCATTTTTGTAACTTTTTTATCTTATGTCATACACAAATTTGGATTACGTATATGGATAGAGTAATTTATTTACTATACGGCATTTTCTTTTCCAAAACCAATGAAAAGTCAGCGTGTATGTATTCTGTGCCTATACTGTCCCACTGCTTGGTAAAGGCTCCAGACTTCCATTTGTTTCTATCAGTAGCAGTAGTTTACCATTCTTTATCAAGTAAGAGATCGTTAGTCCATCGCGTTATAGCACAGAATAAGTACTCACGTACAGAAGTCTTACTGAGCAAAGGAATTTAAAGAAATATCTACTCAATGTCGTTAGCGATATGGTTTCATTTAGCTCGCGTCAGATAATGACACCTCTTCGTTTAGATACCTAGAAGTGCATTGCAAGCCAATTTCATTCTTATAACTCTAGACATACGATTCACGTCAATGAATTAGACACTTCGGAGTGGTCGCCGCGCGCATAGTAATAATGTAGGTATATTTTCGATACCTAAACGGGGAGTAGCGCGACGAACCGATGGCCGATGGGGCAAAAAGGTTCTTGAATGGCGACCGCGTACTGGCAAGCGAAGCGTAGGGCACCCACCTACAAGGTGGTCAGATGACCTGACCAGGGTCGCTGGAAAGCGCTGGATGCAGGCCGCTCTTGATCGGTCATTTTGGAAATCTTTGGGAGAGGCCTATGTCCAGCAGTGGACGTTATGCGGCTGAAATGATGAAACGGGGAGTGACACAGGCCTGGTTATAGGATGACTTGTCTGTCTTCGCCTGCCTGCAGGGATCCATTCCGTGGTTATTTTGGCAGCAGCATGGTATAATAAAATAAAGTATTATCTTCCCGTGACAGCTGATGACGTAGGTGGAACTTGACTACGTCATCAGTTTGATATGTTGCCACTGTATGAAATTGAATTACCCGAGCGTAAAGCATTTTTGAACTCTTTATACCAATTTCGAATTAATAATCCATTAGATAAATTTATAAAATATTGAATTGATGAATCACGCGAGAATCGCGAGATACTAAATAGCTATGTTACTTAATATTTTATTTAATATTCATGAACTAATTGAGAAAGTCCTTAAATTTACTGAAAAGAACAATCAGTGGTAACACTTTGTGACGTAGTCAAGTTCCATCTCGGAAAGAGAATACCTGTTTTATTATACCATGGGCAGCAGTAGTACAACAAAAATACAGAACAATATTTTTAGCTTTGTAATAATACCAACGTTAAAAAATAAGTTATACATTAATAATAAGCTAGCCAATCTCATTACTGTGCCTAATTCAGCAACGTTCGACAAAATACGAAGCTTAGAGACGCTAAATAAAATGTGGGCAGATGCGACACTTGACAGGAAATTTGGAATTATTACATTATTTTTATTACATTATTAAAACATGATCGTGTGTCAACAATGGCATATGTCCTTTTATAATAAAAATGTATATTGTTAAATTTGCTTGAATAAGATGCAACCATCTCAGTTTTTAGTTAAAAATAACTGGCCAGGTGCGAGTCAGACTCGCGCAGGAAGGGTTCCGTACCATTATCTATAAAAAAGTTTTTTGTATGGGAGCCCTACTAAAATATTTATTTAATTCTGCTTTTAGTATTTATTGTATATTCGGTTTCTTAATAGGTAGTTGTTGACGTCAGACCATTACTTACATCTAAGTTTAGTGCCGCTTCCGAAGCGCAAGTGCAAAAGAAGCGGCAACAAATTGAACGGCATTTTCTCAAAAAACGTCAACTTACAATTACACTGATATTAAAATTAGATATGTGTACTGAGCATACATTGTTATGTCATAATAGGGGTGACGACCAGGTCAGAGAAGTATGATTGTAATAAGTCGGTTCTTTAGAGAATCCTAAAATAATGGGCCTATATTTTTCAATTAACAAAAAAAGTGAAAATTCGCAAGTATACGGAGTATCAAAGTTTTGAAGTAGGCCTTGTGATGTCAGCGCTAAGTAAAAATCGTACCTAGCCGTAAAATTTAAATGTGCTGTATCTTTGTCATTGTTTGTTTCTAAAAGAAAAGAAAAAAAAGACGTGTGGCATTCGGGGACTACCGCGGTAAAGCTATTGCATTAAGGTGGTTCGATACAAGGAAGGACGGCAACGTCGCAAACGGACGACGGAGACGAAGCGGCAACGCGCGAGCGTGAGGTTTTTTCGTTACGGAATTTCTGGATTCGGTCCCCGCGCTCAAGGCCCGCGATAGAAGCTATTCAATAGCTTAAAAGTACGTGTATACGATATTTTTTAACAATCTAACCGATGGGACAAATACATCGTTCCATTCGTCTTGCTTAATAGCATCGAAATTATTGGTAGGTTCACCCTGGATACATTGTATTCCTCTGAGCCCTCAATATTGTCGCAGGAGCTCGATGATTAATTCCCCGCCGAAGACACCGCGGGGAATTCATTATTTTTCTCATTCCATACTCTAATATCCTTTGTAGTACAAGCTGCTGACGTATTATACAAATTGCTGCCCCTTGGATTGTTCCCATTATTTTGGGATAAAGATATTGATAAAGGTTTTTTTGCTGTGTGGTTTCCGGCAGAGTAGAAAAGGACCACTCCAAGTCCTCCCGTGGATGTCGTAGAAGGCGACTTAGGAAATACAAGCTAAACAAAGCTTATAAACATCATTAGACCTCTCCAAATTGGCCCGTTTTAATTTGCCTAGCAAATAAACTTGTCTACAAAGTAATTGAGCACCATGGACTGAATTCCCGCCAAAAATCGCTAGTGGTTTAAACTTACCCATTATTTAAAGCGAATGTTCAAATAGCGTTCAGATAATTGACATAAACGATGGTCGTTTGTTCTCGGTGAATGCGACGCCGGCGTCGAATGGTCCATACACTATACTAACAAGTAGTGCTATACATTTGAAACAGCTAATGTTTTTATACTATTGAATTACTCTGTGTGATTCCGGATTGACGGAATCACACGAGTAATTCAAATGACATAGTATGTAACTTTGATATCCGCAAAGTAACACCTGAATCTAACACGCCTTTGTACTGTTGTTTTTTAATTGTGGCTATTTATGTACAATAAAGAATTCACAATACAATACAATACAATAAATCTATGAACTAATGTTTTTATTTTACTTTTTCAAACTTTATTGTTCCAAAGTGCAAATATACATACATACTATCACGTCTTTATCCCTAATGGGGCAGACAGAGCATTTTGGGTCTTGCGGTTCTATGCAGAGCCCAGGGCCGCAAGACCCAAAAGCCACTTTTAGCGTCATGGTGGGCGAGAAGATGGAAAAGAAATCAATACAGTGATGGGTTGCTAGCCGCATCGCCTGTTAAGGCTCCTCCCTGCGCTAACGACCTTGAAAACACAAAAAAATTAATTTCTCTTTTTGTAAGTGAGATTATTAGAAACCCTCCTACAACTTTTTAGCTAGTATCCTGAAGTTTCATTAGAACCTCGAAAGTCATTGAAATACTATCCGGTTTAGAAACCTTTACAAAAAAAGTCAAAAATGGCCGTTTTTAGTATTTTTTGCAAAGGAAAATTCAGGGTATTTTATTTCAATGATTTTCGAGGTTCTAATGAAACTTCAGGATACTAGCTAAAAAGTTGTAGGAGGGTTTCTAATAATCTCACTTACAGAAAGAGAAATTAATTTTTTTGTGTTTTCAAGGTCGTTAGCGCGGTGAGGACCCTTAACATGATTTGCAGTTTTGCCCATTCCCTCGATCGGCTTTTACGATCTGCGTGGGAAGAGAAGCAGCTGGTACATTCTAAGTTTTTTATTTCTCCCAGACCAGCAGGGGAGACAGTGCAAACATACTTTTAACAAATGGCGGACTTAATGTTAAATGCATTTGCTTCCAATGTTCTACAGGGTTAATTTTTAAACACCAGCAACATTTCTGTAGCAAGTTCGGTCTATGATACTAAAACTATTTTTAGTACAAAAATTTACAGAAAATCGAAAAAAAGTCGTCCTCCCGTGCAAAATCCATTTGGCTTAGTGCTGATTTGTATGGGAAGAAGTAATTATTTTTTTCGATCGATAATTATTTTTATTAGAAAGTAACTCAGTATCATGGACTTAACTTGCTCTAAAAATGTTGCTGTTGTCTTAAAAGTTACTCTGTACAAATTGATGAGATTTGTAAATCTTTAGGGTTCCGTACCCAAAGTGCAAAAACGGGACCCTAATTTACTAGGACTCCACTGTGCGTTAGTACATCTGTCTGTCACCAGGCTGTTCCTCATAAACCGCGATAGCTAGACAGTTATCAGTTATCGGTTTCACAGATTATGTATTTCTGTTGCCAAATGCTATAACAACAAATTAAAAAAAACAGAGTAAAAAAACTATTTAAGGGGGCTACCATAGGTGATTTTTTATAGATAATGGTACAGAACCCTTCATGCGCGCGTCTGACTCCTTGGCTGGCTGTGACTAAACTACACGATCCGCATTTTCTCTCGAGTGACCCTAATTTTTTTAATTAAGGGCCTCAGATGTTTTAAGGTAGGGGCTCGAAATGTTTGCTTGAAATTAGCGTGATGGGAAAAGAAGCAGCTGATACATTTCGTTTATAAGTTTGTTCTTTTCTCCCTGACCAGCATGGAAGATTCCAGAACGGAGTACCGAATTGGTCTGACCTGCATACATTGCTCGTAATAAACTTTTCCAATACCGCTCAGTGTGTAAACCTCAATGTTTCGCTTTAATAAAGTGACAGAAGAATAACCTAAGGATCTAACAGATCTAACAGAACGCCCGTGACAGTTAGTAACACCTGTCGTCTATAGATAGATAGATAGATATTCTTTATTGTACACCAAAAGAATAACAAAAAAACAACAATTTTTTTTTACATGTACTGCATGTAAATTTTGATCAATTGATATTAATTACTTTCAAAAATTTGTTATAGTTGACATAATAATGTCTGTTGCGTGTCAATGATGACAAAATGTGTGAGACTCGACATATTATTTTTGTACTATCCAATCGTACCACATTTTAAGCAATAAAGTTTCATTTCATTTTATTTAAAGCAATATAGCTATAGGTGTCGCCGGTATACTATGTTTCGTCTATAAGGACTTGCTGACGATTTCGACACAATATAGTCGGTCATACTGTTCGAATAGACACTTTTTAATTTTAATATTTTTTGCACTGATAATCCGGTTACTAATAAAGGAAAAACTGTTTCTTACAGTCAGAAAGAAACTTCCAACAATACTTTAAAAGACAAAATCTGTAAATAAAACAGTGTTAATTAGATATTTACTTGGTAATCGTGATATTTTAACATTTGTAACGTTAACCCCTAGTAACTTTTAAACGGCCCAACCGATTTTCATTAAACATGACTAAAATCACACAAGAAAACTTGTTATACCATAAAAAATCGCATCGAACTTGATCAATCCGTTCGACCGCTATGATGCCACATACAGACAAACAATAAACCCAGACTTATAATAACCCTCTTTGTTGTAGGGGTTACTAAAATACGACTTAAATGGGGCGGGCATATTTTGACTGTTTTCATTCTATGATCTCGTTACTTTGTAGACGTATGCAATTTATTATTCAAATCTCCGACTTGAACTTAGAAACTCAATTATCGAGTTTTAGAGTTTATCTTTGAATTTATTGCTACTTGGCTCCCTCGTCGTTTCACTTCGTCTATCTGGGTATTAAATATGTGATACTGCGGTATCATACCAGGTAGACGATGTGCAGTATTGAAGCAAATTTGTGGTAGCCAACAATCATCACCATCATCCTAGCGTATTCCATGTATGATTGAAGGTCTGTAAGCTGAGATGACCATAAAACCACACAATCCTCTTAGTTCATAGTTTAGTACCTGGGTGACATCTCAAACATTAACTACAATTTTTAAACTTGTCTTAACCGCTGAGCCAAACGGATGGCGGCCGACGCGAAAAAATTAGCGACCATATTCTGCGTGGAAAGAAAAACGCATGAAAACTCGAAAACACGCGTTTCCCCAAACATAAGACTAATCTAGATCTATTACTTACCCCCGAAAACCCCCACATACCAATTTTCAGCGAAATCGTTAGAGCCGTTTTCAAGATCACAGAAATTTATAAATGTATAAATAAATATACAAGAATTGCTCGTTTAAAGGTATAATTTAAGTTTCCTTACAAGTTTAAGTCATCTAAGATGTTTCGTTCGCGTAATAAGTGGCAATGACTTATAATCGAATAGCAATTTATTATTACTATTGTTGCATCCTCAGCGGTAACGCTAGATATCTATACCGTGCTTCAGAGCCCGGGGTCTGCTACCTAACCTAGCTGTTTGCTATGTTTTGGTTCTTTTTTGTGTTTGTAAGTGGCCAACGCTGGTGTCAGATTTTCCAGGCTGCCTAAAGACATAGCTCGTCGACTGCCATACAATGATTACAGCTGATACCAACAGCTTATACGTGCCTTCTGAAGCAAGGAGGAGCTCGAGAATTTCCACTGGTCACCCATCCAAGTGAGGACCACGCCCGGTGTCGCATTACTTGCGAAAGCTCTAGTAATGTGCACTACCGCCTCGCCACCGAGCTTCTCAAATGCTCCTCTCTATATTAAGCTTCTGAATCTTATACCTTTAAACGAGCAATTCTTGTATATTTATTTATATACTTTCGTGATCTCGCAAACGGCTCTAACGATTTCGCTGAAATTTGGTATATGGGGTTTTCGGGGGTAAAATCGATCTAGATTAGTCTTATGTTTGGGAAAACGCGTGTCTTCGAGTTTTCATGCGTTTTTCTTTCCACGCACACTTATGATATAACCGAGCAAAGCTAGGTCGCCCAGGTACTATTTTTTTAAATACTTACTTCATCCACTTGTTCTGATGAAGGAAAGATAGTGACAGGAGTGACAGACAGAAATGTGTCGCTCGACAACACTCTCCCAACACAAGTAGGACATGTTCAAAATTACCGCGCTGGACAGGTGTGTTGGTAATTGCGATTGTCCACTCACACGAAAAACGTCAACTTTTCCTCTTCAAAATCCAATCAGTGCGGAATGAACATAAGTATTGCGTACAGATCGGAATTTCTGGATCCGCGCAATATACGTCACCGTTCCCCGTCCTGCACCTCTCACGAGTTTTCGCCTGGTGGAAAGTGTTGAGCGGGCAGCTGCAGGCGTCTGCAGCAGCTTGTACAAAGTTAGAACTAGGGAGAGGTCCAGGAACGGGGAACGGAGACGCATATTGTGCGAGACCTTAGAAGATTTCGTTCTGTATGTAATACTTACATTAATTCTGTCGTAGAATCCTAGATATAAAACGCACACATCGCGTTAAGGCTCTATTAACATCGAGAGCCTCCAATAATGCCGCCATGAAAACATCGCGACGGATCTACAGGTTCCACAAGTGGGTTCCAGCTTGGTCTCTTCAATTCGACCTTTTGGTTGCTCGTGGCATTTGGGTCTTACAATTTTGGGCTCTGGCTACCACGTTAGGGATTCAAATCTTCTTCTTCTTATACTTAAGAGCTGGGCTCTTGTCGGTGGAGTGCTTTCCATGTCTCTCTTCCTTCCGCTAAGTTCTTAACCTCTTTATATGTTTTCACGTTTAATTTTTCTTTTATTTAGTCTATAAATTTTCTTCTGGGTTTTCCTACTCCTCTCTTTCATTCAAATACTGATAGGTTTTAGCCGCATCGCATCAAACGAACGACGAAACGATGGTCGATAGGGAAAAACCTTCTTGAATGGCGACCACGTACTGATAAGCGAAGCGTATGACATCACAAGGTGGTCTAACGACCTGAATAGAGTTGCTGGAGGGCGCTGGATGTAGGTCGCTTTAGATCGCTCACTTTGGAAATACATGGGAGAGGCATATGTTCAGCAGCAGAAGTCATGCGGCTGAAATAATGATTCAATTTAGTTAGTTTGTTGCGTTACTTTCTATCAAGAAATGGTAATGCCGATCGAGTTATTCCAAGCACTTTTGCGAAATACGGTAACTTTTAGTTAATATGCGAAGAAATGCTTTACGTTCTCACTTTAATCTATAAACAGTAGTTCATAAAATAGTCTGAAGGGTTTTCTAGGGTTTGATCAAGGCACAATTTTATACGATACATCCGTTTCCTTTCAAATAATTTATTTCAAATAAAGACACACTGGACCTCAAAAAATCAATTTGTTATAAAAAAGGTGGTACTAAGAGGAACGTAACAACCCAAATATTATTTTACATATCTCCCTCCGCCAGGCGCCGATGTGAGCAGGACAGCGCTATTGTAGGTTCTGTCTTAGTGAGCGAGATGGCAATAGTAATGTCATCGAGGGGAGCAGGTAATCCCGGCTCCAGTCCTTAATAAAGGCCTGGAGGGACTACCGCGGTATTGTTGACCAGCTTTTCCTGTTTAACGAACAGGTTCATGGTTCATAAGAAAATCGAGGGGATGTGATCAAAGGCGATGCAGCAAGCAACTTATCACTATTTTAATTCCTTTTCCATCTCCTCGCTCGTCGTTTGTCTTTGGGTTTTGAGGTTCCCTTTTCTATCTCCTTGCTTACCATCACACTAATAATTGTCTCTGGAACTTGCGCTCCTGAACTCTACTTGCACCTCTGCATAGAACCGTAGGAGGGTGTTGAGCGTGTGGCTGTAGGCGCCTGCAGCTGCCTCCACAAGGCAAGAATGGGGAAGAGGTGGGAGGACGGGAAACGCGGACGCATAATGTGCAGGACCTTGACCTTAGGAGATTCCGTTCTGTATTTGATACTCGCCGTGTGGTTTTCGGGCAGAGTAAAATAGGGCCACTCCAAGTCTTTCCGTGGATATCGTAGAAGGCGACTTAGGAAATACAAGCTAAACAAAGCTTATAAACATCATTGAGACCTCTCCAACCCGTCTGGCAAGCGTGGAGTGTAGGCCAAGTCCTGGGGCTACTCGGGCCATGTGTAGCTCTGGTAGTACAGAGAGGGTCGTGCTCCAGCAGTCGAGACAAAAAGACCTGATGATGATGATGAGGATGTTATACTTATATTCATCTTTTCCATGCCATAAGACTGCTATATACATCCCACATCACTGACATTTTTTTTTTATCTAGCTCATACCGTCATTATTAATCTTCAACCTACATACTAACATACATACAGCCCTAGCCACACGGGAAACGAAACATTATGCAAACTGCATCAGTGCCATATAGATTTTTATTTATTTCCAAAATCATTGCCTTCCTACTAACAGAGATACAGATACAGATACATTTTCACGTCTACATCCTTGACGGGGTAGACAGAGCCCAGGGCCGTTAGGCCCAAAGGCCACGCTTAGCGTGGTGGTGGGCGTTAAGATGGAAAAGGAATCAAAATAGTGATGGGTTGCTAGCCGCATCGCCTATTACCATGATTCAAATCTCGCCCATTCCCTCGATCGGCTCTTACGATCTACACGGGAAGAGAAGCAGCTGGTACATTCTACGTTTTTTTTTCTTCTAGACCAGCATGGAAGTCCAGACCAGCATGGAAGCTACTAACCTCCTCCTTGACAACCGCCGTGGCGTAATGGTCAACATGCTAGACCGCCAATTCGGAGGTCCTGGGTTCGATCCCCAGCCAGGGCAAGTTGGAAAATGGCCTTTTTCAAATTGTCCTGGGTCTTAGATTTTTATCTATATATGTATTTGTTATAAAATATAGTATCGTTGAGTTAGTATCCCTTAACACAAGTCTCGAACTTACTTTGGGGCTAGCTCAATCAGTGTAATTTGTCCCTATATATTTATTTATTTATTTACTAACAGAGGTTTTTAAAAAAAAAACAGAATAAACTAAATATTTTAGTGGGGCTCCCATACAACAAACGGGATTTTTTAGATATTGTTATGGAAGTTACAATTACAATTGATGTTTGTATGAACACGCTTGAATTGTTACTTTGTATCACAAAGGAGTACGTTAAAGTAACGAACATAGCTATTAAAGCATCCCTTTTTAGGGTTCCGTATATTATAAATACAATTCTTTTAATATTAATTTTGTAGAGCTCGGTGGTCGGGCAAACTAACGCTTGGTCCACGCTTAGATGGGTGACCACGAGTGGCAACAAATTTCTTGAGCTCCTCCGTACTTCGGAAGGCACGAATAAGGCATATTTAGGCAGCTTGAAAAAGTTGACACCAGTGTTGACCACATACATATCCGAAAAATAAAACAAATAAATTGTTTAATGCCTAAATGTTTGATTCTAGGTGGTATATGGTCTTTTTATTATATTAAAGATTTTTTGGGTGTTTGACCATTATTTTAATTTCATTATACTATAGTGATTTAGTATCAGCCCGTGGTTCGATTTATTACGGACATTTCCCTTTCTTCTTTTTATATACGTTGTATACTTATCTAAATTAATAAATAAATAAGGAAAAATCATACAAATTGGGCTAGCCCCAAAGTAAGTACGAGACTTTTGTTCTAGAATACTAACTCAACGATACTATAAGTTACAACAAATAAACATAAACTTCTAAGACCCAGGTAATTTTTCAATTTGACCTAACCGGGGTTCGAACCCGGACTTCCGATGCGACTGCCCGGCATGATGACCACTAGGCTACAGCTAAAAATAGATACGTACAATGGATGCGCAAAACCAGATCCAAGAGGCTATAGTTAAAAATGCTAATGTACCAATTTCGCTGGAAGATTCCGAAGAAAAGTATAATTTATTTCGTTTGATGTGCGCGAAAATTCCCCTGAGTAATTTGCTCCAAAGCTTAGTCATTACTCATTACGAACGAATTACAAATAAATATTATTCGCCTTTGAGAATGTAGGTACGAGAACACTTTCCTAAATTATTTCTACGCGTAGTAAAATGAGTACTTTATATCAATACGTATTTTTAACCGCCGATAGGAAAGAGAGGTGTTATGAGTTTGATGCTAATGTATATCTATCTGTCTGTGGCGCCTTAGCGCCCGAACGGATAGACGGAGTGAAAGAAAGTACCTTGCAATATGTAGTTCTTCTCTTGCTATTTTTGAAGTGAAAACTTCTAGAGCGGCGTTGTGCACTTTTTTTGGAATGGGTAAAAAATGTTGAACTCGCGTCAGGACACGTGACCTGATCGAAAATTCGTAAGACGGATGGAGAGTAGACAGCTGGCGCGGCGTAGGAGAGGGAGTATCCCCCTCTCTTTCTACGGCGCGGCGAAAATGTATGCCTGCGCCTGCTGTTTCGTATATCAAAAATGCACAACGTTAATATTCAAGTTTTCACTTCTGCCGGCACTCCCAGAGTGCAACCCGTCTTTTTTTTTGTTACAATCTTCAGTCTTTTAAAAGTTATTGGGATTGAAAGACAGGGCAGGGCTTTCTCTAGCAAAAAATAGATGGTGCAACGGATATCAAGTCGTATCGGTAATTCTGCTACACAACACTAGATGGCGTTCTAAACAGTTGGGGATTTTTTAATTTGCCTAGAAAATAAACTTGTGCAAAACATGCTTTGCTCTTACGTACCTTTGACGTGTAATAGATATTGGAGAATCAATTCGATTTATTTTTCAAGTGTCTCTTTATTGTACCGCGTCCCCGTAGTGTGACGATACACTTCACTCATACGTCATAGCTACGTATGCCTTAAATAAACATCCTCGATACAATCTGTATATATAAAAATGAATCCCTATTTCCCTTGGTCACGCCATCACGCGTGAACGGCTGGACCGATTTGAATGAAATTTGGTATGGATATCGTTTAAGACCCGGGGAAGGACGTAGGATAGTTTTTATCCCGAAATTCTTATGGGAAGCGAAGCCCGCGGGCACAACTAGTGTAGTAATACAAATTGACCTATATCTGCCTATGGAAAATTAGTATATAATCCCTATGATAAAAGAATAAAGTAATTAATATTTAACGAGCATAAACTACGGGTGTTTATACCCTAGTAGTAGACCTAGTTGCCCTCACCTCTTGACATCACTCCCGGCTGTACCCTCAGCTATACTTCTTCTGAGCCCGGAGTGCACTTTCTGCTTTTCTTTTCTCCAAATGCATGTCAATAGTTACCCAAGGATGCCGGTGAAGATGTGAGAAGAAACGAAGAGTATGTTTGACTCTCTTACATAAATATTCTCAGAGGCCTGCTGAAAAATATCTCTTTGAGATAAGTGCCTGTACGACTTTTATTTTATGTATTCTCTGTATACATAAATAGAGATTGAAGTTTATCGTATAAAAAAGTTGCTCGAACAAAAAAGTTGCGCCTTAATGAGGGTAACAAAAAAGTTTTATGACATATTTGGAAATTATTTTGAAATGGCTGAAATATGTTATGTTTTGTTAAACTTTCAACCCTCATTTTCGCAATTTCGAGAAACTGAACTGGCAAAAAAAATCTATATTATTTTCGAACCTTTTCAATCTCGAAACTGAGACGCTTCTCTCACCTGAAAGTGACGTCTTATTTTTATGTCAGACTACATTAGACTTTATCACGCATGAGTTAATGCTCAATATGGCTTGATACTGAACCGTGGGTACGCAATCACGTCCGTCTTGCGTATTGCTTTTGGAGTTGGATGGGAACACATGGTTAAACAATTTTTCAGCTTGTGTTACCTTGTAACCTAGGGCCAGGGAAGGTGGTTAGGCTGTTTTCAGGCACCCTTCAAACAAAAAAGATCGTCAAATAAGATTTGTTTACCAAGTAGGTAAACACATGTTTTGTTATGTCCTACACATGTTTATATAATTAACAAAGAAGGCCCAACCATATTTTTTTAGAAAAACGTTGGTAATCCACAATATACAATTGTTTACAATTGGTAGGTTCTCTTATTATTAAAATAATAGATAATTTATTGCTGACGACCTGACCAAGGTTGCTGAAAGGCGCTGGATGCAAGCCGCTCTAGATCGGTCATTTTGGAAATCTTTGGGAGAGGCCTATGGCCAACAGTGGATGTTATGCGGCTGAAATTTTATTTATTTTTTTTTTATTTTATTTTTCATAGGAAGATTTACAGCATTATTTCCTTATAACACACTCTTAAATACTAATTGCCAATTACAAATCTTCACTTTTGAGATAAATGACTGAACTTAAAATATGAGATAGTACATCATAATCCAAGAATCTAATACAATCTAATACAAAAGGTTAGAATTTAGACAAAGCACTCAATCATATCAATTATAGTTTGCAAACTGTTTAACAAATTTTTGGAAGAAATAGTAACTAAATGTAAGTATTAAATTATCTATATAGCAATTAAGTTATTGGTCAAAAAACCCATTAGCCAATACTCGCTTTATACGAGGTATGCTGGTACAAAATAAATCAAAATCGCATTCGGTTATGTAGCTATTAAAAGTCTCACAACTTCTTAATAAAAATGCGTTACGCCTGTAGTTCGTGAGCACCGGGGGCACATGCAGCAGGGGACAGTGTCTCAAGCCTGCGGTGTTTGTGCGGAGCGACAATTTACCTAACAGCTCAGGGCAGTCCACCGAGCCATTGGCAAATGATGATGATGATGATGACCGTCGCCTATAATCGACGATGGTTGCTGACCGGCCGGTAGCGTAGCAGTTTGTGATAGATTAACAAGTGCCGCGCGACCGTCTCGTGCTGTCACAGGTCTGCTACAGTCACCGACGGTCGCCGACAGGTGTCGCGGGCATACTGTAACTAGTCTGTTAGAGCGCTAAGAGTAATCACTGTTTTATTTAAATTAACGTGACCCTTTTGTCAACAGTGAGGATGTCTGTGCCATGCGAGCGCCGCGCGGTCGCGTGCGTTCTGCTGGCTATCACCGCCGTGGTGGCTGCGGCGTCCTACGACCGCGAGCGATTGGAGATTGCCAAGCAGATCCTGGAAGAAGTGCCATTGACTGACGGGTAAGTTGATTATTTTAGGTAAGCTACCAGAAATAATCTCTATGGTAGTTGTCGCGTCCTACGACCGCGAGCGATTGGAGATTGCCAAGCAACTATTGGAAGAAGTGCCACTGATTGACGGGTAAGTTGGTTCTTTTAGAGAAGCTACCAAAAATACTACTGGCAGTTGCAGCGTTCTACGACTGGGAGCGGTTGGAGATTGGAAGAAGTACCACTGACTGACGGGTGAGTTGGTTCTTTTAGAGAAGCTATCAGAAATACTCTGTGTCTATCTATATATAGGTAGTTGTGGCGTCCTACGATCGCGAGCGATTGGATATTGCCAAACAGATATTGGAAGAAGTGCCACTTACTGACGGGTGAGTTGTTTCTTTTAGATCCAAGGATCGCTATCGTGACTTTCAGAAATACTGTATCGATCCCTTGGTAGTTGTGGCGTCCTACGACCGCAAGCTATTGAAGATTGCCAAAAAGATTCTAGAAAAAATCCACTAACTGACTGGTAAGGTGATATTTTTTAGATCCAATGAGTGTCGCTCTTGAAGCTACCAAAATATTTTGTGTCGATTTATTGGTAATCCGACTTGCTTATAAGAAGAAGAAGAAGATCAACATTCTAGGACCGCGAACGATTGGTGTATCCCTCACTAGGTTTTAGTACGAGAAGAATCTATTGCAAGAAAAGGGAAAGGTCTATGGATTATAGAATTAAATTGGGATAGATTAATTTGATTTTATATTATTATTATACCTATGAGTTATTATACAGATGATGAGTTATTATACAACGTGAAAGGAACATACCCGTAATAAATTGAACCAAAGGATATACAAGATCACTTTAGTATAATGGAATTAAAATAACAGTAATAGAACAAAAAAAATTGGAGTTTCCGTACTATAACCTGCAGGGCAATGTGTATGGGAATGTAGAAATATTTTTGTCTGTTATTTTGACGTGACAACGTCTTATAAATTGGTTTGCCGGGTGACACTTCAAGAAACTGCGTTACGCTCCGCTCACGTTATGCGCTCACAATGAGAGCGAGTGAGAGGCACGCGTCCCTTCCACTCGGGCATGGTTAGCCCGCCTAAGAGCGAGAGAGACAGACATAAAAAGTCGTTGTCACGTAAAACTTATGCCCGTATACCGACTTTACAGGCAACATTTTTTTATTATCATTGTACTACTGTGATCTAGTACAAACTGTGTAGTTTGATTTATTACGGGTATGTCCTTTCCCGTTGTATAACTCATTTCCGCAAAAACGACTACGGATGGATCTGAATAAAATGCATGTCTTCAGCTTTTTAGATGGGATTTCTTTATCCAGAAAAAATGTGAGATTCCCATAATATTGCCAAAAAACGTACTGTGAATATGCGGGCGATAGCTGGATTTTAATAATCTTGTAAATTCGTCCAAACGCGTGATATTCCAGTGAATTTCAGAACCACGGTTCCACTGTCTCATTCGGTCTCTGGGGAAATTCTGGGAATCCTTTACGACTTGAAGAAAACACCGTTACCGTCGCGAGCTGCCAAATGTCACAATTCACTTTTTATTACCTAAATATGCAGGTATAAATAGTTTAAGGACTACTACAGGCCATTATTTAATACAAAGTTAAGTAATTATATCTAAATAATAAAAATAAAAATGTGGTTCTCATTTAAATCGAATCTAATAAAATAATGAAAGTGATTTTTTTTCTATTATACATATTTTAATACGCATTCACTTGAAAATGAAATTAAAATTATTTGCATATTTGTTATAATTATTTGTAAGAAAACGGAGATATATCATTTAAAATGTTGTCTCGCTCAAACCCTAGATACCTAACCCTTCAAACTACGAGTATTATACGAAATTTACAGTTGAAAGTGAGAACGTGAACCTTTTCTAATTGGGTATTTTCCTAAGCCAAAAATAAATTATTTTGTACTGATAACAAAATAAAACGTCGCAAAATAATGTCACTTGTCTTTGAACATATCCATTTTAACGTGATTTTAAATTTATTATTGCAGAAAAACTGATAATAAGAGCGCTATTTGACTCCAAAAAACTATGACGTCACCTGCCTGTATTTCATACAAAATCGCATAGAAACTGTTTGTTTTGACGTTTAGAAAAAAGTATCTGATTTGAATTGTTGGAAAATAGCGGAACTTTTGGCTAATATGCAAAGAAAAGCTTCACGTTCTCATTTTGAACTATAAAAATTTTATAGGGCTTGATCAAGATAACATTTTAATGATATCTCCGTTCCCTTTGATTTTTTTTCAAATGCCGTCATCACTGGGCCTCGAAAATTCAAGTATCTCCTTAAGGATGACAAGGGTACTTAGAGGTAGAAGACCGCATAAGGCTTTGACTGTAACAACCAATTATTCTGCTTTTTTAATAAATATGATTTTATAAGTTCAAATTTACTTTATCATCCTCATTTCAGCCGTATAACGTCACCTGTTGACGTTTCCTTTCCCAAGGATTTCCAAAATGATCAATCAAGAAGGGTCTGCATCCAGCGCTTTCCAGCGACCTTGGTCAGGTCGTCTAACCGCCATGTGGGTGGGTGTCCTACGTAGTACGTGGGTGCCATTCGAGAACCTTTTTGCCCCATCGGCCATCGGTTCGTAGCGCTCTGTGTCCCGCCCACTGCCTCGAGCTAATCTAAATAAATAAATAAATATATAGGGACAAATTACACAGATTGAGCTAGCCCCAAAGTAAGTTCGAGACTTGAGTTATGGGATACTAACTCAATGATACTATATTTTTATAACAAATACATATATAGATCAACATCCAAGACCCAGGACAATTTGAAAAAGGTCATTTTCCAACTTGCCCTAACCGGGAATCGAACCCGGGACCTCTGGGTGGCGGACTAGCATGGTGACCACTACGCCACGGAGGTCGTCATATCTGCTCGGTATCAGTGACTTTAAATAAATTATTGTTGAGTTCAATTACTTATTTGTTTTAGTTCAAACTCGCAAACTAGACATAACAGGTTACTTACACTCTTTAGTGATCCCGAGGGCATCTTTTACTTTAAATTTACAAGCTTTTTATTTATTTGTCCCTGTATATTTTATTTATTTCCCGGTTTCCGATTGAGCTGAAATTTTGAACGCATGCGTATATTACATGACAATGCAATAGACGTGGAGTTAAGGTCATACCCAAATTTTCCGGGGTCCAGTGGCGCCCCCATTTAAAATAAATCATTTGAAAGGAAACTGTGATATCATTTAAAATTTTGTCTTGATCAAATCTGATGATAGAGCTGGAAGATGGTCATAGGAACTCTGTAATTAAACAACGCAATTCCATCGAGTTTAGGCTTTTTAATTCGTCATGATGAGAGTCGTTAAATAAAAGTTTAATTTAAAAAAAAACGACGGATTGCACTCTGGGAGTGCCGGCAGAAGTGAAAACACAGCAGTATGGCCACTACACATCCATGGATGCGCGTAGCACTCTGTAACATAAACACACACGAACATTCGCGCAAGCGCCCTGCGCCGCCTAAACGAAACAGCAGGCGCAGGCATACATTTTCGCCGCGCCGTAGAAAGAGAGGGGGATATTCCCTCTCCTACGCCGCGCCAGCTGTCTACTCTCCATCCGTCTTACTATTTTCGATCAGGTCACGTGTCCTGACGCGAGTTTAACATTTTTTACCCATTCCAAAAAAAGTGCACAATGCCGCTAAAGAAGTTTTCACTTCAAAAACATACATACATAATATCACGCCTGTTTCCCGCAGGGGTAGGCAGAGACTATGGACCTCCACTTGCTACGATCCTGACAAACCTCTTTTGCTTCATCTAAACTCATTAATCTCTTTATACACGCCTTTCGGTTGCGGTTTTAAAAGATATTGTTTTAATGATTACTTATTTTCAATTCGAAAACAGAAAACACAAAGTTCAACCGATTCCGTTCACATAACAAGAATATAAAAACCGAAGCATTGTTTCTGACTTGATCAGATTGTAATAGCATTAACAAACCGCCCGGAGCCATGCTTTCATATCATGAGCTTTTACTTTTTTAATTTCTTCAAGGGCAAAAAGAAAAATTATACAATGCACCAGTTCTTTTATGCGGTTTTCGCGAGAAAAGACTGTGCAGATAAGCCTAGTGCGAGTCGGACTCCCTCACGAAGGGCTTCGCAGCATTATCTATAAATAAGCGGCCAAGTGCGAGTCGGACTCGCCCATGAAGGGTTCCGTAGTAGCAAATAACATAATATAAAAGTC
The DNA here is from genome assembly GCA_963555685.1 of Acrobasis consociella. Lineage (NCBI taxonomy): Eukaryota > Metazoa > Arthropoda > Insecta > Lepidoptera > Pyralidae > Acrobasis > Acrobasis consociella. The sequence goes on along the minus strand of OY743104.1, from coordinate 1,263,407 downwards.
TTGTAGTATGTTTTTTTTTAAATTTTTATATTTGAGTTGATTGAATGAAAGGTAAATTGCCGTTTATGATTTATGACGTATTAAAAAAAAAACTACTTACTAGATATCGTTCAAACCAATTTTCGCTGGTAGTTTTTATGGTAATGAACATCATGTATTTTTTTAGTCTTATAATTCCCTTATTTTAGAAGTTACGGGGGGGGACACACACACTTTTTTCCACTTTCTAAGTGTCTCCCGCGCAAAGTATTCGGTTTAGAAAAAAATGATATTAGAAACCTCAATATCATTTTTTAAAATTTTTGAGTTGAGTATGGGGAACCCCCAAATTTATTGTTTTTTTTTCTATTTTTGTGTCAAAACCTTAATGCGGTTCACATAATACATCTACTTACCAAGTTTCAACAGTATAGGTCTTATAGTTTCTGAAAAAAGTGGCTGTGATATACAGACGGACAGACAGACAGACAGACATGACGAATCTATAAGGGTTCCGTTTTTGCCATTTGGCTACGGAACCCTAAAAATCACGTTTGTTATAAAAATTTCTTAGCAAATAATAGATGGCGCTACGTTTCGTTCCGCTACTCATCACTAGATATGGTCTTAATAAAAACTAAACTGCCTCTGTGGTGTAGTGGTTAGAGCGTTCGGCTCATACCCGGAGGTCGCGGGTTCGATTCCCGGCGGGGGCAACGACTTTGTGTTGTTGTCCTAGTTTGGTTAGACATAATTTTAAATGATATCTCCGTTTCCTTTTAAATGATTTATTTTAAATGGCGGCGCCACTGGACCTCGGAAAATTTGGGTATGGCCTTAATATTCACATATGAAACTAAAACGCGCTATGAACATTTTCTCATAATATTCCTTCCAATATCAGCAACTTTGCAATTCGGTCCAGCGGTTTACACGTTACGAGCGGTGAACGCTTGAAAGTCGGGGCTTTTTAATTTACCTGGCAAATAAACTTGTAAACCATGTACAGTCGATCGCACTCCAATACAAAACACACAAGTTGTTGTGAATTCTATAACTCGCGTAAACAATCGCAATAAGCTGCGGATCGGAACTGAAAATATCGGAGGAACAACTTACTTTAAATTGAATGGAGTGCTTTATTGCCCGTTTTAAGGTTCCGTGTATGTAATGGACGAAAAGTTAATATGGCTTACTAGCTTTACCCGCGGGCTTCGCTCCTCGTGAGAATATAGGGATTATGAGTACCCTATATCCTTCCCCGAATCTCAAACTATATCCGTACCAAATTTCATCCAAATCGGTTCAGTAGTTTAAGTGTGAAGAGGTAACAAACAAATATACAAACTCACTTTCGCATTAGTAATATTAGTAGGATAGTATAGGAAGTAGGATAGGATAGTAGGATAAATAAGTAGTATTAGTTAGTAATTACATACATACATACCTACTATCACGTCTTTATTCCTAATGGGGCAGACAGAGCATTTTGGGTCTTGCGGCTCTATGCAGAGCCTAGGGCCGCAAGACCCACAAGCCACTTTTAGCGTCATGATGGGCGGGAAGATGGAAAAGCAATCAATAAGTGATGGGTTGCTAGCCGCATCGCCTGTTAACATGATTCGCATTTTGCCCATTCCCTCGATCGGCTTTTACGATCTGCGCGGGAAGAGAAGCAGCTGGTACATTCTAAGTTTTTTCATTTCTCCCAGACCAGAATGTTTTTTATAATACGTTGGGAGTCAGAGAGACTATTCTCGGGACAAAGAGTATCATCATCATCATCAGGTCTTTTTGTCTCCACTGCAGGAGCACAATCCTCTCTGTACTACTAGAGCCATACTTGGCCAGAGCAGCTAGATAATAAATAATAAATATAAAGGGACAAAATACACTGATTGAGCTAGCCTCAAAGTAAGTTAGAGACTTGTGTTATAGGTTACTAACTCAACGATACTATATTTTATAACAAATACATATATATAGACAAACATCCAAGACCCAGGACATTTTGAAAAAGGCCATTTTCCAACTTGCCCTGACCGGGAAACGAACCCGGGACCTCTGGGTGGCGGACTAGCATGGTGACCACTACGCCACGGAGGTCGTCAGAGGACTTTGGCTTACACTCTCCTCGCTAGGAACGAAAAAATATCGGAGAAACAAGTTACTTTAAATTGAATGGAGTCTTTATTGCCCGTTTTAGGGTTCCGTAAACTGTTGCGTGTGGTAAAATGTTTGACAATACGTACGGGAGCCTTACATTTTCTCGGGATAAAAAGTAGGTATACTTTGTGTCATTTTTTAAGTAATAAGCTTCATAACCACTAATTTTGACCCAGGGTGTGTCCCGCTTCTTCTTCTCCGGATATGACTAGTTACAACTTACAAGATATACGTTTAAATAATTGGCCAAGTGCGTGTCGGGTCACGTAATTAAGAATGCCAACTTTGAGTTCATGCCACTAAAAACGTCAATATTTCAGAAACGGATCCTTAAATCGAATAATGATGTTTGCAAGCTTGCAATATTTCTTAAAGACCTATTGAACGATACCCACGAACTATACCCATCGTTTTTTTTTTACTAACCCATCGTGGGTTAGTCAAGAATAAAATCGACGTCTAATTCACTCGTACGGGAGCGACCTAAAAAAAATGTTGAAATTTTTTTTTACCACTTTTTTCGCCTTAACTAATGTACCTACTAATGTTCTTGTACTTATTGAGTAAAACTGCGGACGGACAGACAGACAGACAGACATTGCGAAACTATGAGGGTTCCTTGCTCACTACGGAACCCTAAAAACTAATACCCAACTATGGGCGCCATATACGGCTAACAATGTATTAATTTTGAAATGTGCTTATCAAGACCTTTCATTTGATATCCCGATATCAAAACAAAAAGAAAATCTTATTGACTCTCACTTTTTTCTCAATGTTTGCATACAAATTGTAGCTTATGTCACCTGGACAATAATGACGAATCCACTGACATATCATTTGTGGAAATTGGATACGCGATTCGGGCAATAGACATACATATACACATACCCACACATTCACCCTTGGCTTTGCCTTAGTCAGATAAAAGAATGTAACGATTTAGATTACTGGACAGGTTACAGAAGGTTGCAGAAGACAGACGAACAGACAAAAAGACGAACAGACGGACAGCGCAGTCTTAGTAATAGGTTCCCGTTTTTATCCATTGTTACGTTATACAAAAAAAAGTACGCGATGAATTGATAAACCTCAAATAATGAAACGAAATTAAATATTTGTGAAATTTAATCGAAAATAACGATGCTCAGCGAATTATTAAACACCATTAATATTAATGCCACTCAAACGGCTTAATGGGAAAGCCCGTTTATATTTCAATAATTAAATTCACTATCTCAATACCAAAATGTAAACATGACTCATTTCAATTTAATCTCCAATTAGAAGTACAAGCAAATTATTGTGATTTAATTATCTGTCTGTCATGTATTGGTCTAAGATCCCGATACAGAACGACCTTCACCGTCATGCTTATTCGATGAAACGTATTTTATGTTTAATTTAATATGTCAATAAATATATTGCATGTGGATTGCGTAACAAATTTCAGTCTAGGATCATTCATCATCATCATCATTTCAGCCGCATAACATCCACTGCTGGACATAGGCCTATCCCAAAGATTTCCAAAATGACCAGTCAAGAGCGGCCTGCATCCAGCGATTTCCAGCGACTCTGGTCAGGTCATCTGACCACCTTGTAGGTAGGTGCCCTACGCTTCGCTTGCCAGTACGCGGTCGCCATTCAAGAACCTTTTTGCATTCCATCCCATCCGGGGATTCTTAGCACCCCCTGCCCCGCCGTAACCATGACCGCTACCAGAGTTAGGAATAGCGGGGCTGCCGGGTACTGGGGGCCTGGTCATTTGTTGTCTATCCATGAGGGGGATATTGCCATACTCGCCACGCTTGGCAGGCGGGTTGGCAAGCGCAGTCACTATCGTACTTCCGACGCTGCTGCCCATCGGAAGTCTGCTCATGTATAGTGACGGGAAGAAAATGCTTTAGTCGCCTTTTACGACATCCACAGGAGGAAATGGAGTGGTTCTATTCTAGGCCAGAAACCACACGGTAAAAATAATCAGTCCAGGATATGATTAATTAATGCACATATTATTCCTTAATCATATCCTGGACTGAAATTTGTGAGGCAACCCTTATGCAATATATTTATTGGCATATTAAATTAAACATAAAATACGTTTCATCAAATAAATATCTCGGTGAAGGTCGTTCTATATCGGGATCCTATACTATATGGTGATACCCAAGTCATCCTCAGATGCACTTCGTGTCCCACGCTATTTTCAACAAGTCAAATCATATACTTTTTTCCAAACGTCAAAACAAACAGTTTCTAAGGGATTGTGCATGAAATACAGGCAGACGACGTCATAGTTTTTTGGGGCCAAATAGCGCTCTTATTATCAGTTTTTCTGCAATAATACCTAAATTAAAAATCCCTTTAAAATGGATATGATCAAAGACAAGTGACATTATTTTGCGACGTTTTATTTTGTGTTCAGTACAATATAATTTATTTTTGGCTTAGGAAAATACCCAATTTTCCGGGGTGCAGTGGTGTGCAAATGAACATTTGGTGAAACGTTGTTTGTCGAATGACCATTTGTCAATCATTTTTCGGTCAAACATTAGTCATCCGGTGCCTGCATTTAAAATAAATTATTTGAAAGGAAACCGAGATAAAAACAAGCGTCTGTACCGTTTGTAAAATATAAAAAAGACGTGTGGCACTCGGGGACTGCCGCGGTAAAGCTATTGCATTAAGGTCTTGGTGTCGAGTTCGATTCTCAACTGAGGTGAATTTTTACAAGGAAGGACGGCAACGTCGCAAATGGATGACGGAGACGAAGCGGCAACCTACATGGTAGGCGGAGTGGGGAGCGTGAGGTTTTTTCGTTACGGAATTTGTGGATTCGGTCCCCGCGCTCAAGGCCCGCGATAGAAGCTATGCAATAGCTTAAAAAAGAATTTAGTAATAATTCAACGAGATAGTATATAATCTTTTCTAAACTAAAAACCAACTTCACCCCCAAAATACACAACCGATTTTAATAAAATTTCTAAGGGACCACTTCGAAAGTGCACTCTTTCGAATAAAAAAAGAATTTTGAAAATAGATTTACAATTGACGGAGAAATCAGTGAACATACATATAAAAGGTACAGTCGAACATTTCAAATCAAACTGTACCTAAAGCTGAGTGAAAACCTTTTTGGTTTCATAAGTTTGTCATAGCATATTTTAATTTGAACTGTAGGTATTAGTTTTAATTAGTTCATAAGACAGAATTGTATTTTTTTGATGCACCTCCTCTTTTCTTGAAGTCGTTCTTCTTCTTATCGTTTGTGTAAGTGACTAACACTCGTTTCAGAGTTTTTAAACCGCCTTAAAGGCCTCTGACATGGTTTTATGTAACGACCAATGTCAAAGACAGTGACCGGGACCGATGGCTTAACGTGCCCTCCGAAGCACGGATCATCTTACTTATCAGACAATTAGGTGATCACCCTACAATGTCCTAACCAAACTACGACAACAACACAAAGTCGTTGCCCCCGCCGGGAATCGAACCCGCGACCTCCGGGTATGAGCCGAACGCTCTAACCACTACACCACGGAGGCGGCTTGAAGTTGTTTAAAAAGTAGTTAACACTGATCTTCCTTTCAGGCATAACGACCTTCCGTGGAACATCAGGAAGTTCCTGCGCAACCAGATCAACGAGTTCGAACTGAACACCGACTTGACGCTCGTGGAGCCCTGGTCCATCTCCAAGTACTCTCACACGGATCTGCCCAGGCTCAGGGAAGGCATGGTTGGAGCGCAGGTGAGTTTACTTACTTTTTACAGTAGGTTATTTGCAATACAAGTTTATTTGCTAGGCAAATTAAAAAAAAAACCCGACTGTCAAGAGCGCCATCTAGTATATGTGTAGCGGAACTATCGATGCGACTTTGTATCCATAGCTTCATCTTTTTGCTTGACCCATAGAAAGCCCTAACTTTCAAGCGGTAACCTCCAATAACTTCTAAATTCTTAGCTTGATGAAAATCTACTCAGCCGTAGATTTTCATCAAGCTAAGAATCACCGCAAGAAAACTTGCTTTTACGAATAAAAAACACATATAAACAGAGATGAGAGCAGTATAAACAGAGCTGGTTGGAGCTAGAGACAAAGTCCCGAAGTCCATCAAGCGTTTGCTCAAACCTATCCAAGGATTCTGGTCTACCCTTTGGATTGCGGAGGACAGACGGCCGTCGCTCTGTGTAAGAACCAGTAATCTCGTCAAATCACCTAGGTTAGGTAGCGGACCCCGGGCTCTGAAGCGTTACCGCTAAGAATGCGAGATTTTACTCTAATGATGATGAGATGGGCCAAATTAATCATATGGTTATCCTAAAACTCTATTGACATTAGACTAATATTGTTTCCGATTTTGTATATGACGCAAAACACTTTGAACGACAACAATAGAAAAATCGATGGTGATAATGGAGATTTACAGAAAAACCCAAACTGCCCAAATTTAATCCGCATAGTTGGTGATAATGGATAATTCACAGAAAACGCGAAACTGAATCCGCATTAGCTAGGATTGTTTTCCATTCATAATGGACAATTCTGAAAATAGTAGCTAAAAATACACCGACCAAGTGAAAAGGTAAGATTTAATTAATTACTCATTTCAATGGATCAAAGTCGAATTCCATTTCATTAAATTTTTTTATGTTTTTTGTATTACATTAGATCGACAATTATTATAATAAATTGTGAGAATTTAGTACAATTCACATTTTATCACTCCGTGCCAGAAGTACTACCGAAAGGTACAACTGGTAGTACAAATGAGACAGGGTTGTATCATTTGTACAAAAACACAAGTCACTTGGGTTTACTTTATCGAGTTTACAATAATTGTACGATCATCATCATCAGGTATTTTAGTCTCCACTGCAGGAGTGCAACCCTTTCTGTACTACCAAAACCATACTTGGCCAGATCAGCCAAGAGGACTTGGCCTACACTCTCCTCGCTGGCCAGACGGGTTGGAGAGGTCTCATTCTCATTGCTGTTTATAAGCTTTGTTTAGCTTGTATTTTATAAGTCGCCTTCTACGACATCCACGGGAGAACTTTGTGTGGTCCTATTGTACTTTGCCGGTATCTATTCACAATAGGTGACATTTAGTAATGTTATTCAAAATGAACTGATCTGCTTTAACTGATATGTGCTCCCAAAAACCGTATCTAGTATATTATTCCAACATTTATTTTGAACATTACCACAGGTATGGCACTTCATACAAACGGAGCAGCATATATACCTAGTACTACTACAAACGAAACAATCCGTCCGTGCACACGTTAAATGTGTGAGTTAAACAATCAGGGTCGCCACCACAGAATTTGTTGCTTAGCTTACCTGTTTTTATCACTCGGAAATCTATAAAATTTTCGTTATTTATTGTTTTCCGTGGATAAACAATGATAATGTGCGCAGTTTCTCACCATTATAATTCAATAATCCTAAGTGACTCGCGTAATGTTAACGTGCAACTACCAATAACCCTGTTTTACTGCCACCTACACCTCACAATAACGGGGGAAGGGTTGCGGGGACACCAGATTGCGGGGGACGGTGCGAGTTTCCGTTCTGTATGTAATACTATTATTAATTCTGTGACATTACATACATACATAATATCACTCCTATTTCCCACAGGGGTAGGCAGAGACGGTATTGGAACGCACCAAGTGTTTATAAAAAAATATGAAAAATGTCAAAGTGACAGACGTCATGACGTCTGTGTGCGCGAGTGTCTCGTAGCGAGTGCACTCGCTACGAGACAATTGGGTACTTTCCTAAGTGAAAAATAAATTATTTTGTACTAATAAAAAATAAAGTGTCGCAAAATAATGTCACTTGTCTTTAAACATATCCATTTTAACGTTATTTTAAATTTATTATTGTAGAAAAACACATAATAAGAGTGCTATTTGACTTCAAAATTCTATGACGTCCCATCCCATAGAAACTATTTGTTTTGACGTTTAGAAAAAAGTTGCTGATTTGACTTGTTGGAAAATAGCGTATTAACGAAGGCTACAGACATAGTTTGAGCGCTCTCGATTATTCTGTAATTACTAACATAAAACTGATTGTAAACTATGAAATAAAACAAGTAAGGTATTAACTACTTTCAATTATTACAACCAACATTACAGAGACTATGGACCTCCACTTGCTAGCTTGCTACGATCCTGACAAAACTCTTTTTCTTCACAAACTCATCAATCTCTTCATACAGTATATTATTACTCTGTGCCTTCGGTTACGCGTACTTTTTACCTCTCCTTTTCTTAGAACGAAATATAGTACTAAAAATAGAGTTAGTCTCGAATGGTCTTAAATGTAAATAGATACCTATTTCGACAACCGTTTTAATTTCGACAAACAAACAGTGCGAGCAAACACGTCCATTTCATTGGATCTGTCCGTGGGATGGCCGATTAAAAATCGGATTAACCAAAGCCGCGTCCACCGCGCACATTAGGCTTCCCCGCAAAGCCGTACCCACGTGCGTGGGATCGAACGGTGGGCTTCTAAAAGCTTACCGCCATTCTTTTTTCATTTTTAAACCCGCCTTTTTTAAAAACATTTTAGAAGATAGGAAAAGATCTAGCCCCTGAATAACAACTGGCTATAAAATAGCCTGTTATTTTTGGTTCATATTTTAAATACCACTGAAAAGAAATATTTTTTTAATCTGCATGATTGCAATTGGTAGTTTTATAAAGTAGCAATTAGCATTTCAAATATAAGAGTAGGAGCGTGGTGGGACACATAGATTTTTTTAAATCTATTTAGGGACATCTCACTACCTTTTTCGTATGCGCGGGAATTGATAGCGGGTTACTTGATAGTTTCCCTTTCCATCAGATTTAAAGAGCTACTTCATGCTACATACATAACCATATAATATAACTCATTAACTTACTTTTTTTAGGCAGATATAATAAAAAGTTTTGTTTTCGGTTTCGGATTATGTTACTTATTGCTGCTAATAATTTACATATACAATCTGACTGGATCACGCATCGCAATTAAGGACATTATATATCATGATTACATTATACCTCGGCTCGTTGTCAACCGCTTTTATCACACGTTGCGCGAGTGTCCACACTTCTTGTTTCTTTCTTTGGTCAACTTTTAATTACCTATTTTATATATATTTGGAATGAGAATCGAATACTGAGTGCCCCCTTTCAATATGCATTGTGATTTACCAGTCAGTCTGTATACAGTATGTTAAAAAAAACGACGGGTTGCACTCTGGGAGTGCCGGCAGAAGTGAAAACTTGAATATTAACGTTGTGCATTTTTGATATTTTGGAATGGTTAGGGAATAATTTTGCACGAATTGCTTTAATTATCAGTATAAAATATTTCAAATCTTTTCTGAACCACAGTCTGTCACAAATGTCACAAGCATGACACATTACACACACGAACGTAACGTTACATAAACACACACGAACATTCGCGCAAGCGCCCTGCGCCGTCTTACGAATTTTCGATCAGGACACGTGGTCCTGACGCGAGTTTAAGATTTTTTACCCATTCCAAAAAAAGTGCACAACGCCGCTAAAGAAGTTTTCACCTCAAAAACCTGTCCGATCTGTTAAGGTAACGTTGGGTAGCTCGTGTAGGTTCTATTTATCGGTTTCTCAAATCCCTGAAATAGTAAATTATATATATGATATAAGGTATTTAATTTACGGAGGCGTGGATTTTTTTCCAATTTAGGGATGGGAGAAACTGATAGATAGAATCTACACAAGTTACCCAACGTTACCTTAACCGATCGCTTAGGGTTTTTTTTAACATTCTGTATAAAAATAAAAACACCGTATTGTACATTTTCATATTTCGATATATGTTTCACGGGGAAAGTTGTTTGAGGATTGAATTCACGCTTAGAGTAGTTTCAGTATATTTTGTTAGACATTATTTATTTATAGAGGAGCGCAGCTGTGCTCGCTCGGGAGCTCGCTTGGCTGGCCACAAGCGTATCCTGCCTATTCATTTCCGCACACCGGTTTTGTTCACACGAGTCGGGAGGCAAGTATGGAGTGTAGAATTCAAGTAGTGCCTTCTAGTGCATCCAAATGTCGAAAATGTCTGTCAAAAGATGTCACACCGGATACAAAATTCAAACGACAGACCGGATACAAAATTCAATAAATTCAAAATTCTTATGTTTATTAAGATACTTTATACAGACAGAGTTGAGGTAATGGGATCCATGAATTTTAAGGATACAGTGCTGCCCCTATTTGTAATAAATTATTTTAGTGGAAGCGGAGATATGTATTTTTTAAAGTGTGGTTTTTTCTTCAACAATCATTAGATAACCCTTCAAACTATTTTATAAACTACTGTTAAAAGTGAGAGCGTAAAGGTTTTCTGCGCACATTAGCCAAAATTGTCCGTTTTTCTTAAATGTAATAAGAAAAAACTTGAGAGGTGTCAAGGGACACCCGGATGGACCACGAAGTTCCTTTCGATTAATTAGGAGAGAGAGAGACAGACAGAGAAACACGCGCACGCCGCACGGCTTACAACTATAGCAAAAAGTGTCGTTACAACTTTTGGTCTTAATATTTTCCGCCTAGCCTCCTTTCGCAACGCGCAATAAGGAACATCGTTCCAAAAAGTTTAAGACCCAGGGCTTTTTCTTATAGTAAACCTAGATAGTGCTGATAAAAGCAAATTGCAACTGCTGATATATAACAAACTGGATCTCAGTTATCTGAAATAAAAGAATTGAATTGATTTGAGATATTTATTATTCCACGATACAAATGCTTTTACTCTATTCTCCATGAATGGGAAGGGGCGGAATTTATGTTAGCAATAAATTAGTAGGTCTGCGAAAGAAATATAGCACTGGGGCACGCAGGTATCGGCAGTTGTACGTATTATCTACCTTAAAAGGGTGTAATGTTTGACCGACGGGCTGATTTGCTGATATTTGTAATCTATTATTAATTAATAGGCAAGACAAATGGAAAAATATTATTGGTCCATCGGTTAGATTGTTAAAAAATATTGTACACGTATTTTTTCTTTTCTCTGAGAAACCAAAAATGTCAAAGATACAGCGCATTGAAATTTCGCGTGACGTCACACTTAAGCACAATGAATACGAGTCCATTATTTTTGGATAATCTAAAAGACGGACTAATTGCAATCATACTTTTCAGACCCTGTCGTCACCCCTATTATAGAAGGCTTAGTTATTGCCGTGTGGTTTCCGGCAAAGTAGAATAGGGCACTCCAAGACCTCCCGTGGATGTCGTAGAAGGCGACTTAGGCTTACAAGCTAAACAACGCTTATAAACATCAATGAGACCTCTCCGATCCGTCTGGCCGGCGTGGAGAGTGTAGGCCAAGACCTCTGGCAGCTCTGGCCAAGTTTGGCTCGGGTTGTACAGAGAGGGTCGTGCTCCTGCAGTGGAGACAAAAAGACCTGATGATGATGATGATGAGAAGGCTTAGCACGAACCTTTATTTTGTTGTAAATGTGTGGTTGTAGATAGAAAGGTTAGACGAAACAAAGTAAAGGTTCGTGCTAAGCCCCGTTTATATAATAAATTAATAATGTGTTCAAAGCGCGATAGTTTAAAAACCAAAGGGTGAAAATGGGACCCTATTACTAAGACTCCGCTTTCCGTCTGTCTGACACCAGGCTGTTTCTCATGAACCGTGATAGCCACACTGTCGAAATTTTTACAGATGTTGTATATCTGTTTCTGGCGCTAAAACAAAAATACTAAAAACAAAACGAAATAAGTGACGTATGATACAACGTGATTTTTTATACAGCATGAAACATATCTGTAATAAATCGAACCACGGGCTTGATCACTGTATTAGAATCTTATACCTTTAAACGAGCAATTCTTGTATGTATGTATATATATATATATTTATAAATTTCTTTGATCTCGAAAACGGCTCTAACGATTTCGCTGAAAATTTGTATATGGGGGTTTTCGGGGGTAAATAATCGATCTAGATTAGTTTTATGTTTGGGAAAACGCGTGTTTTCGAGTTTTCATGCGTTTTTCTTTCCACGCAGAATATGGTCGCTAATTTCGTCGCGCCGACTTCCTTGATTTTAGCTCAGTGGTTAAGGATACCGACCGCTAGAAAAAGTGTTACGGGTTCGAATCCCACTCGGTGACTTAATTTTTTATTTTGCATTGTTATTAGTAAAGTTTAAAAAAAATTAGTTAATGTTTGAGATGTAACCGAGCAAAGCTCGGTCGCCCAGGTACTGATAATAAAATCAACAAAAACAGTTAAAAACAAAAAAAAACGACATTCAAAAACAAATTGCTTGCACTTTTGTGTGGAAATGCCGAATTTATTTTATAGTTTTTGACTGTTATTTCGTCATACTATAGTGGTCTAGTATAGCCCGTGGTTTAGTTTATTTCAGGTACGTCCCTTCCACGTTGTAGATGTACGGAACCCTTCGTACACGAGCCCGACTCGCACTTGGCCGATTCTCTATGTATGTTCCTTTATAGCGTTTCCGTTTTTAAACCGATTTTTTTTTTGATAAAAAACTAAAAGATTTTTGCACAATACGTATATCTTAACCCTAAGCGCTATAATGCAAGTTGGTTCTATTAGCACTAGATAAAGATCTGACGATAGATAATAGATAAATAAATGGGGTCCTCCAGAAATCAGTAAAACTCTTCAAATATTCTTTGCACACATTAAAGTGATTTTGGTTTATGGATGCAAGCCGTGCAGTGAAGACATTCGCCTTTTTGTCCGGAGCCTTGTGTTTGGATCTCACTGGGAAACAAGCTTTGTAAAAATTTGTTTCCAGTCTAGTTAGGGTATTGTAGACTTGAATCACATGATTATCCGAAAAGAAAGAGGGTTTCGTGTTTCGGGAAGTACGTATAAACTGTGGGTCTAGAACACCTTGTAGTTTTCTCAAACCTATCCAAGGATTGGTTCTGATCTACCCTTTAGGATGCAGAGGACAGACGGCAGTCGCTCTGTGTAAAGACCAGTCACAGTGACCTCGTCAAATCACCTAGGTTAGGTAGCAGACCCCAGGCTCTGAAGCGTTACTGCCGAGGATGCAATCAGGAATACGCTAGGATGATGATGATGATAAAAGATCTTTTTGCATTCACATTTAGAAAGTAGAACTGATGAAGAAGACCCCGAATTAAATTCGCTTTTTCGTTGTTTAATCAAACAATAATAATCATTAGCGGCTCAGAATAAAAGAATTTACACAGGACGTTAATTGATTTAGGAAAAAGGTAACTAATTAAGAAGATTAAAAGATACCCGATACAAAGAAAGGCTAAATTAATTTTCGCCCAAACTTAAATAAACGGGAGAAAGAAAATAAAAAGCTTTCAAATTCTTTTAAACATGCTCGTGTTTTATCTTGTCTTATTAACCGACTGCGTCAGAATGAGGATTATGTTTTTAGATCGTATGTGTGGATTTCTAGCCGCATGCTCTTAAGCTTATTCCCTCAATAAAGATGTGGACTGGGTAAAAAATTTGTATATTATGCAATTGGTGAAAAAAAGAAGTATTTAAATCGAGGGCCACATATTAATCACGAACAAGTGAAGGATTCTAACGATTGAATAACGACCGCAGGGAGTGATTCATGATCATTGAATCACGAGCGATAAGCAAGTGATTTAAGTTTTAGAATTCTGAGCGACGCGAGGGATTCAATTACATTCATTAAATTTGTTTTATTCAAGGGTTGCATACTATAAATCATACCATGACTACGAGTAAAATAAAGATTTACGCGAAAATAGAAATATAATAAAGAAAAAAGTAGGATAATAATAATTAAAATCTACATTAAAATTGGAACTATTACTAAAATTGAAAGTAATTTTTCTGAATTCAAACTTATTCACTGTTTTCAGTGAACAAAATAAACTTTTTAGAGGAGGATGGTATAAAGATTATTTTCTTTAGTCCTTCAACTATTATCTAATAATAAAGGACTCATATTTTTTTATTTAGCAAAGAAGTAAAAAATCACAAAGATACGGTGCTTCGCAGCAATTTCACGTCACCTACCCTTTGGGATGCAGAGGTCAGACGGCAGTCGCACTGTGCAAAAACCAGTAACTTCATTCAATCACCTAGGTTAGGTAGCAGACCCCGGGCTCTGAAGCGTTACTGCTGATGATGCAACCGGGAATACATAAACAAATATACGATTTTTACTTTGGTTAAAAATCGTATTTTTGTTCTTTGTCTGTTATTTTAATTTAATCATTCTATAGTGACCTAGTACAGCCTGTGGTTCGCTTTATTACGGTATGCCTCTTCCGCGTAGTGTAAAAACTTCTTCTTCTTTAGGTGCCGCTTCATTCCTGAAGATTGGCAGTCATTCACCATCATCATTTCAGCCGCATAACGTCCACTGCTGGACATTGGCCTCTCCCAGAGATTTCCAAAATGACCGATCAAGAGCGGCCTGCATCCAGCGCTTTCTAGCGACCCTGGTCAGGTCATCTGACCACCTTGTAGGTGGGTGCCCTACGCTTCGCTTGCCAGTACGCGGTCGCCATTTAAGAACCTTTTTGCCCTATCGGCCATCGGTTCGCTATGTTTGAAGATTGGCAGTCAGTTTAAATCTTGATTTGTCCATGGCAAGCCTGGACAGTTGTTCTACTGCTTTGATACCAGTCCATTGTCGGATGTTCCTCAGCCATGACATTTTGCGTCCCACCTTGCGCTTTCATTAAAGTTAGTTTTAAGTGTAAAAACAAATACTCCAAATTACCGACTGTGGTTGCATAATTCCAATTAATTACTCGCTATCAGACAGGAATATAGTGAATTTGTTGTGATTGAGCTCCCGATTGGAATGGAAATATGGCGGCAACTATTGTTATTTAACACGGGAGAGGAATTCACAAATAACCGAATGGAAATTTGGAATTGCGTATGTGTGGGTTTAAGCTCACTGGTATTCAAATATGAATCTCTAGGTCTTTTTAGTCTCCACTGCAGGAGCACGAACCCCTGTGTGCTACAAGAACCAATCTTGGTCAGAGCATAATAAATAATATAAATAAATATATAAGGACAAATTACACTGATTGTGCTAGCCCCAAAGTAAGTTCGAGACTTGTGTTATGGGATACTAACTCAACGATACTATATTTTATAACAAATACATATATAGATAAACATCCAAGACCCAGGACAATTTGAAATAGGCTATTTTCCAACTTGCCCTGATCGAACCCGGGACCGTGGCGGACTAGCATGGTGACCACTGCGCCACGGAGGTCGTCGAGCATGAGTATCTGAATCTCTTGATTGGCCATTATTTCATGCCCGAATCACAGATGCACTCTGGTTTACACTCGGTATAAAAAGTGGACATAAACTGAGATTTATTACGACAAATCATCATTCTTTTTGTCTCCACTGCAGAGTAGAATAGCGATTTTAAGTCCTCCCGTGGATGTCGTAGAAGGCGACTTAGGAAATACAAGCTAAACAAAGCTTATAAACATCAATGAGACCTCTCCAACCCGTCTAGTTAGTGCAGAGAGTATAGACCAAAGTCCTCTGGTTGCTCTGGCCTAATATGGCTTTGGTAGTAGAGAGGGTCATGTTCCTGCAGTGGAGACAAACAGACCTGATGATGAGGATTCGTCGCAGTAAATCTCACTTTATGTATCTTTTCAAACCGAGTGTAAAAAAGAGTGCATCAGTGATTCAGGCGTGAAAAAAAGGGCCAAACAAGGTATTCGGATCGTTTCATAAATCAGAGCAAAAAGCTTGCGGCGCATGTTGCGAGCTTGGAGCTTTCACGGGTCGGATACGACTTGATTCTGAGCTTTTTACTCGACTGACCAGAAAAGTTAAGTTTTTCACGTGAATGTATATATTTCAATTTGAAAAAGATCTTTTCCAAATCGGCTGGGACTTCAATGTTTATCTATATATGTATTTATAGTAAAATATGGTATCGTTGACTTAGTATTCCATGACACAAATCTCGAAATTACTTACGGAGCAGCTCAATCTGTGTGTTTGGTCCGTATATAAGGTCTAAAAATTATACTGAAACTATTTTGTTGGCGATTTAAGGGCGAATTCAGTCCATATACTGAACAACTTACCCCTAGGAACACGTATCGAAATATCAATAGTAATTTTTGGCCTCCCATACAAGTTGATCGATCAGCTGATACTAGTTTGTATGGAAAGCCAAAAATATTTTTTTATACATACATATTTTCACGCCTGTTTTCCGTAGGGGTAGGCAGGGACTATGGATTTCCACATATTATACATATTTTACATTATTTTTCATATTTCGAAATATGTTTCTTGGGGAAAGTTGTTCGCTATCACGGACTGAATTCGCCCTTAAAATAGTTTCAGTATATTTTGTTAGACCTTGTATATTTATTTCAAATAAAACTTGATAATGCAGGCGACGTCGCGGGCGTCACCTAGTATAAAACGAATAACGAAATAAATCTGCCTGGAAGACCTTATAGTAGTTTAAAGTATTATGTACTACAAAATGCTTAACAACTTACTTTCATACAAGCATCCGATTACGCCAGTCACGTCCCTAACAACCCCGCTAAATGAGGCGAGTGATCTTAATTTGCCAGCGCCAAAGGATTATCTTCCTTAAAATTATCGAGATAAAGCTCACGCCGTTATGAAGTTACGGTATAGGTATATGACATTTTGTGTTTCCCGTTGAGTATGTAACCACAAATTATAAAAAGTATATAAATTAAACAGCTACGAATGCTAAGGTGAATGGGTGGACTAGAAAAGAACAACTTCCTTTTTTTTTCTTTGTAAATATGATAGTGTAGGTAGATAAAGTCTTGTAGGTATTAAAACACCCATGTGAATCTATCATCACACGAGGCAAACCAACATTCGTGTTTTACGACTCTCTCTGTACTACTAGAGCCATACGTGGTCGAAGCAGCCAGAAGATTTAGCCTACACTCTCCACGCTGCGCGCTGGCCAGACGGGTTGAAGAGGCTTCATTGATGTTTATAAGCTTTGTTTAGCTTGTAATTCTTAAGACGCCTTCTACAACATCTACGGTATGGTAAGACTTGGAATCATCCTATTCTACTCCGCCTGATACCACCTGGCAAAGTAGCAATAAGCTTGTGTATCTTAACCGAATGGCATGCATGAAGAGATTAACGAGTTTAGATGAAACAAAAGAAGTTTGTCAGGATCGCAGCAAGTGGAGGTCCATAGTCTCTGCTTAGCCCTGTGGGAAACAGGCGTGATGTATCTTAAAGCTCAGCCTAGGCAGCTTCACTTCCATACTCTGTATGTTTTAGTATGGAACTCAAATGCATTATAGATTAGCGTCGCAACAGGCGCGCCCTGATAACTTGTTCAGAAACCAATCTCAGGGTTTCTCTATTGTTCACAAGTTATAGGTTACAACTTAGTTCAATGTGACGTCATGGCAGAGTACAGCAGACCCCTGCTGTTTTTACAATTAAATTAAATATCATGGTATTCTACTCAACCTGGTATTCGAATCGGTGTGATTCCGAACCCTGCCGTATCCATACTACAACCCTGACAGCTTTGCCCAGCCCCAGTCGGGCTCAGTTCGTATACTTTGTCACTTCTTTAGAACTGCCTCCGTGGTGTATTGGTTAGAGCGTTCGGCTCATACCCGGAGGTCGCGGGTTCGATTCCCGGCGGGGGCAACGACTTTGTGTTGTTGTCCTAGTTTGGTTAGGACATTGCAGGCTGATCACCTGATTGTCTGATAAGTAAGATAATCCATGCTTCGGAGGGCACGTTAAGCCGTCGGTCCCGGTCATTGTCTTTGACATTGGTCGTTATTTAAAACCATGTCAGAGGCCTTTTAGGCGGTTTCAAAACTCTGACACTAGTGTTAGTCACTAACACACACGATAAGAAGATTTCTTTAGAATACATCATCATCGTTCTCCTCGCTATTTGGGGTCGGCTCTGTGTGTCAACTGCTTTCACCTCTTTCAGTAATTCACCATATTTGCACTAGCCCCTTTTTATTTTATATCTGTCCTTACACATTCTTTCTACGTCTTTTTCGGTCTTTCTATCTGTTGGCAATGCAACATTTATATATTGTGAAGTTGGCTACGCAATTTTTTTGACGTTTTCGTCTGTAATTTCTATCTGTCACTTTTACTTTGCTATTCCGCGCTCTCGGGTGTCGTGTATCTATTGTGTCTCCACCTCCAAATGTCCTTCCTCCATCCTTCTAGTCAGATGTTAGGCATCCCTACTCAAGACGTCGCCATACCACGTGAGACGATGGCTTATGTGTACTATTGTACTATTTATATACTTGTGAAGGATATTATATTTTTTCGTTACACCGCACATCCACCTTTGAACACAAAACATGTTTAACAAAGGTTATAAACATCAATGAGACCTCTCTAACCCATCTGGCCAGCGTGAAGAATGTAGGCCAAATCCTCTGGCTGTTCTAGCCAAGTATGGCTCTGGTAGTACAGAAAGGGTCGTACTCCTGCAGTGGAGACATAAAGACCTGATGATATTGATGGAGATGAACTAGCTCACAGCAATTTCAATTAATACATACATAATATCACGCCTGTTTCCCGCAGGGGTAGGCAGAGACTAATTAATTAATGAATTAGAGTTAATTTCAATTCAAAGTGCTGTAAATATGTTTAACGACGAAGAAGCATACTACTCTCTGCCAGAGACTGCTCACAAAGTGGTATTGTGAGGCTAAACTTACTTCCACAAGGAAAACCGCAG
Organism: Acrobasis consociella; assembly: GCA_963555685.1. NCBI lineage: Eukaryota > Metazoa > Arthropoda > Insecta > Lepidoptera > Pyralidae > Acrobasis > Acrobasis consociella. Next base: position 1,244,457 of record OY743104.1, on the reverse strand, counting down.
CAAAACAGAGCGGAGCAAAAAACGTGTTAAGCCACACAGCGTTTGAGTTGGAGCGATTATGTGCAGGATAATTGCTCTGTTTTCAGGTTGAGGGGCCGGACGGGATTAAACGTAGTGTTTCCTTGTAGTCTAGCAATTATGAGAGTAGCTATGCGGGGGTTTACCAGCTAGCGCAGTCGCAGTAGAAGGGCAGTTATGATTTCGTGCGTATGGATGTATGTTACTTCGGTGCGCTCTGCAGCCTAAACAGTTTAATCGATTTTAGCTGGAAAGGTCGTTATATTCATGTGATAGTTGGCTAATATTTAATTTGATTGATTTACATATTGATTACTAGCCGAAGCCCGCGACTTCGTTCGCGTGGACTGTATGTCTCTGGAAAATGCTCATCAGGCTGAACAACTTTTACTAAGGCGGCATTTTTATATCTCTTATAGTTTAGCTGGACCATTATGGTTCTGCATCAGGCGTTCCATTTTCCAAAATCATTTATACCCTATATGTTGCCCAGAAGTGGGACACTAGCACAGGATAAAAAAAAATGTTGCCCAGGCTTAATAGCTATATAACAAATAAAGTTTTATTCGAATCCGTCCAGTATATCCGGAGATTAGCGTGTACAAACAGACAAACAGACATACAGACAAACAGACAAACATACAAACAGACAGACATTTTTTTTTAAATTCTTACTCTATTACTACGTCTCCATCGCCCCCAATATTTTTTTTGGAAATATATTTAATGTACAGACACACTTTTTACTTTTTTACTGTTTTATTAAATTTATTATAAAATTATTTAGATATAGATATAGATTTGGTTACTTTATCAAAAATATAAACGACTCGTACTTTTTGCGCCAAATTATTTAACTTCGTATATTAGGTCGAACAAATTAGTTTAATATTTCAAAAATGGGTTACTAAATTGACGCGTTGCCTAAAACCCTCAATGGTTTTATAATACCTATCTAACGATATCCATAATTACGGGAACCACATGGAAATAACCTAACTTTACGTAATACAAGGATGAGAGGAACATGGCGGAAGAAAACACTCCACCGAAAAGAGCGTGGCTCTTCAATGCGAGAAGAACGATGTAAAATATTTTATGTACACCCGTGCTATAAATTCTCTATACAAGTTTTTGAAACAGGAAGCTTATTGCCAACATTAAAACCACCAGTGCCATAATAACCATAATATCATCCAAACGAGTATAATAATGTTGTACTATATTTCATTAAGCAACTCGAACTCGATCTCTTCCTTACTCATTAAATAGTTATATGTTAACTACTAAACTCATAGTATCTTTATGAATTTACAAAAAATATGTCACGCCCTCGCATTTTAATCCGTAATTTTTAAAAAGCTTAAAATGTATTTGAGGTCTCGTCATATCCTACTATTTTCTGTCGATATCAGTATAATTTGCATTTCAATAATTGTACGATACAAAATGTTAATAATGATTACAATAGATAAATCTATTATTACCTATACATTACTATGAATTTGCAAAGAATTCTTACAACACTGTTCTTACCATAGATTTAAAATAATAATTCTAGGTCTGTCGTTTCCTATGGTTTCAGAACCTTTTATAGAGGATTCATATCATGGGTGCAGATAACGTCTTGCATGCAACTGTACATAATTAGGTAAACACTTTTCGAAACCCGTGTGACGACGGACTGCAGTCGCCCTCCTACCCCGCGCCTTCTCCCTTCGGCCCATATATAAGCGGCAGCGAGCTGTACCTCGCCCTTTTTTGACCACTTCTGGAAGCCGGGCTGCGGCGACACCAAAGCTGAGTACTTGCTACTAATCTGGACTAAGGAATCTCGTGGCTGCTAACTCACGACCCTTTCTGTGACACTTTATAGTCTTAATTATCTAAATTGTTAAAATTGAATAAAAGTTTTTTATCTTTAATGTTGTTTTCTATTAAAAAAACCCACTACGTCAAACCCGCCAATACCAGACATAATAGTAAGACAGTGAAAGTAGCATCTTAAGATGCCTTGCGGGTCTTCAGGGATTAAAACACTCATGTGATACTATTGTAGTAACTAACCCACACTAGTGTTTTGTTTGTTATAACTTTATTGTACTATGAAAAAACACAATTACATACAAAAACAATAGAATAAATTGACAATGGCGGACTTATCCCATAATGGTGTTTTAATGCCCCTTATTATACAATAGTTGCATAAATAATTATAATAGGTTGGTTGATAGAAATAAAGCCCTACCCGGTCGCAGCGACGCGACATGTCCGCTAACGAGCCCGGGCTAACGACTCATTTCGACCTGTTTTTGCTTCATAAATACTGGAGTCCCATGTTTTTCCCCTGACGGTGCTTTTACGCTTCCTTTAAATAAGGAATCACCTTTTTTATTAGGTTTTATGTAAGGTGATTTATGCATTTGGGAGTGAAAAGTAATTTAATATTTGGTTCATATTGCATTTTCATATTCTCTATAGTATTTTAAATTAAAAACAACCTACACATGTAATATAACTAAAACCACCAGCCGGGCATGCCGACTAAGGGGACTGAGGCAGGTGAGGGCGGCGGGCGTGAATAGTGTGATACTTGCCCCTACCTCCCTGCCTCCTGCACCGCGCAGGCGAAGACAGTTTAAAGCGGTCGCTCTATGAAAGATGTTTTTTTTTATAACTTACGAATATATTTTATCTCCCAGGCAGTAACATGAATAACTGGCTAAGTGCGAATCAGACTCGCAAATGAAGGGTTCTGTACCATTGTCTATAATTGTTGTATGGAAGCCCTACTCAAATATATATTTTATTCTGTTTTTAGTATTTGCTGTTAAAACTGCAACAGGAATACATCATGTGTACAATTTCAACCGTCTAGCTATCACGGTTTATTAGATATAGCTTGATAAACAGATAGACAGATGGATGGACGGACGGAGAGCGGAGTCTTAGTAATCGTGACCCGTTTTTACCCTTTGGGTAAGGAATCCTGTTACGTTGACGAAAGAGACAAATGAAAGAAGGTTCATATTCCACCGACAAGAGCATAGCTCTTAAATATAGTTGAAAGATGATAAGAAAAGGTTGAATAAAATAGCATACATAAATTCCAATAAATAATACTATGTATTCCCAAACCTACGTAAACTTGTTCTTAACAATCTTTGTACCGTAATCTTCAAACTGTTTTTTGGTTATCCAAATCTTCTCAGAATTCTTTAACCCTGCAAACACCGCTCCCCCAAGCCAAGTCAATGCATACGCTTCTGCTGACGTCAGAATGTTTACTGGCCTATGGATCTGCTCTTCTATCTCCAGTCCTAGCCTTTCTGCTAGCCCAGTTATCTTAGACAACCCTCCACAAGGAGCTATAGCATCATACAGTTCAGGTCTTAGCTCACTATCGCACTTTACACTTGAAGTAACTACTGCTTCTTGAATAGGTATAATATCCGTTTTCTGGCCAGATATAAGATCTGGTTGAAAGAACATTTCTCCGGCCATAAACGCTTCTTGGCTGACATCTACTTTAGTTCCATCGGGAAGTGTATATTCTTTTTTGTATTGGAATCTAGACATAGCGGCGTCAGGTGTGATGTATACCTCTTGTTTGATGTCTTCTATCACTTGTCTGGTTCTGTCACCGAAGTTGTAGCCTCTGGCGCGAAGTGCGTCATTTAAGTACGTCAGCATTTCAGCTCCTGCGTACTTCGTTAGCATGTGAGCGTACCTGATAGGACAGGGAATGAGTTACTTCGGTTTCAGAGGAATCTGGTAGATGACAATAAGTCAAATCAGACACTTTTTTCTAAACGTCATACAAAGATTTCCGATGGGATTTGTATGAAACACAAAAGTAAAACATCATGCTTTTAAGTCAAATAGCGCTTTTAGTATTAGTTTTTTTGCATTAATAAATCTAAAATCAATTTTGTAATGTGTTTTTTGAAGTTTTATTTTATGAGCTGTTCATAATAATTTATTTTTAACCCAGTCAACTACCTGATTCTTTGTAATTTTGAAGTTTAAAGTTGTGCAATAGGTTTTAGGTGCTCATAATGTTATCTCACATATTAGAACAAGACTAAATGTTTACACAGGGTTGGGTTGAGACTCGTTTGGCAGCATGGAACAGCACTTTGCTGATTTCGTTTTCTGTCGCTCGGAACCTTTATTTGCTAGAGCCACAGAAAAGGATAGGAGAAAGCAAATGTTCCTTTCCGTGCGGACAAATGAGATCCTGCCCTAAAGCGGGCTTCACATTCGCGCCGCAAACACCCGTAAAAGCCGCGAACCGTGGATGGCTTTCGCGCCCGTTCTCGATATTCGCGTCTTTTCACGCCTCCATAGTGGTTTTAGTCTTTTCACGCCTCTGTAGTGGTTTTGTTTGTATATGTTACATCATGTCGATCTCTTCAGCTTCACGACGACATGTCGAATCCCATGCTGGTCTGGGAGGAATACAAAAACTTAGAATGTACCAGCTGCTTCTCTTCCCACGCAGATCGTAAAAGCCGACCGAATGGGCAAAAATGCAAATCATGTTAACAGGCGATGCGGCTAGCAACCCATCACTGTATTGATTGTTTTTCCATCTTCTCGCCCACCATGACGCTAAAAGTGGCTTTTGGGTCTTGCGGCCCTGGGCTCTGCATAGAACCGCAAGACCCAAAATGCTCTGTCTGCCCCATTAGCGATAAAGACTTGATAGTATGTATGTATGTATGTATGTCGACCTCAAAGGTCGACATGTTGCAAACGTTTAGTCTCGAACCAACGTTGGGATTAGCTCAATCTGTGTGATTTGTCCGTATATATTTATTTACAACATAAAGTCTACTGCTATATATGTATAGGAAGGTACTGTGAAATTCGACAGTATCATATCCCAGGCCCATACACAGACTAGTCATAAAGCCGGACGTGTAGAGAGCCATTTACTTGAGGCTAAAGATAAAGTCGTCGAAATGGCCTAATACTGAGCTGATCTATACATATAATAAAACAGTAAAAATTATTTGTCTGTACATTTAGTTTTTTTGTAAAAAATGGATAGAAGGTGGCCTAAAAATAATAGAAAACAAAAATTTTTTTTTGAATTTTTTGTCTGTCTGTATGTATGATCACGGTAATCTCCGAAAATATTGAACCGATTTACTTAAAACTTTCACCAATTGCTTTGTTTCAACCCAGAAGAACATCTTAAGTTTGTTACATCAAAATCGGTTCATAAATAAAAAAGTTATATCAAATAAAAAGGTAGAATTAAAAGTCGATGGGCCACCTCGCCGGCCACTCTGACCCCTCTCGCTAATTGACAGGGTATCACGAGTGAGCCCAGCTGATGCCGCTGATAGCGGCCATCGTGCCAGGTCTGTGGAGCAAGAGTAACACACGGACCAGGCAAAAGCAGCAGTAATGGCGTTATAACCGTGAGTTTTTTAGTGGGTGAGAGAAATAACCGGCCGGTTCCCTGTGGCTGGCGATAGGCGATAGACACCTTTTCCTTACGTGAAGGTTAGGTTGGGTTAGGTTAGGCACTGCAATAAAAACGTCTGGAACACCTATGCGTGCTCTCCTTCCACGAGGAACGAGAGATTACGGCGACGGTCGAAGATGTCGAACTGTCAAAACGCCGTGTGAGCTGATGTTCACCTTGGCGATAAGTGTAGTACACCGACGACATACCGGGCTCAATTGGTGCTCTTTGCTGACGATATGGCGCTTTTTGCGGTTAGTTTGTACTTAAAGTACGCCACAAATAACCTCTAAACAGCCCTAGACGCCCCGCCTGACAAGCTCTTCAAATAGAGGTTCTCAGTGAACAAGAAGCAGTCATTGGTCTCAGAGAACGTCAACCTCCTGCCACCCTTGAAGCTCTTTGGGGAACATGTGCCGAGGCACTCGCACGTCCAATACCTTGAGTACCTAAAGTTTGGCAGATACCTCAGCTTGAAAGCTCACATCCATAGGATGGTGACGATAGCGAAGATGGTCCAGGGGAAGCTCAGTCCTGTACTTTTCTTTCGCTTCCCGCTACGGATGCGGTTTGGGATTAAGCAGAACCTAAGAAAACCTATGTTTTAGGGGCTGATGGGGCTATGCGTTACTTGAAAAACGCCGTGCCGTCATCTATCGGGACCTAAAGTAGGAACGTCATAGGCGGTGGCCGCACTCCGCTGAAGAGACCTACAACAGTGCTGTGGAAACTCCCGCCGAAAGACGAAAGGTGAATGAAGTATACAGCAAAGTCACTGCTTATTGCATAAATATTCAGTTTTTGAGAGACCTACGGTGAAGCAGAACATGTGGTTCAGTCCACTTAAAGAGGTAATGTGTGATCGTTTTTAGGATTTCGTAATAAAAAAGGTACAATTTTCGCCATGCCCATCTGTCTCTCTGTCTGCGGTTTTACTTAGAGACAATTAGAACTAGAAAGCTGAAATTTGGCATGGGTTACATGTAAAGTGCAAATGTAATTTTGTCTCTATGCAGACCAGGGCCGTAAGTTTCAAAGGCCACGCTTAGCGTGATAGTAGACGTTAAGATAAAAAGGGAATATAAATAATGATGGGTTGCTAGCCGCATCACCTATTTGATTCAAATCTCGCCCATTCTCTCGATCGGCTTTTACAATCTGCATGTTAAGTTCCTTTTTCCCAGACCAGCATGGAAAATAAATAAAACAGTTCAAATAAATATTGAAATGAATTAATTGTTTTTAACTCTTTAGTTTTAACTCTAAGTCGGCATTTGCATATAGTGTAGGTTTAATTACGGAACCCTTGACTGCACGTGGCCCGACATGCACTTTACCGGTTTTATTGAAAACTAGCCTAAGTCCGCGATTTCATTCGCGTTCGTGGAATTTATTTCTATGGAAAATGCTCATCAGACTGAACAACTTTTACTAAGGCGTCATTTTTATATATCTTATATTCTACCTGGACCATTATAGTTCTGCATCAGGTGTTCCATTTTGCAAAATCATTTATACCCTATATGTTGCCCAGGCTTAACAGCTATATTAAAAAAAAGTTTCATTTGAATCCGCGCAGTATTTCTGGAGATTAGCGTGTCCAAACAGACAAACAGACACACAGATCAACAGAATTTTTTTTTAAATTCTTACTCTATTCGTACCTCCTTCTCCTCTATATTTCCTCATTACGCCTCTATATTTTTTTTCGGAAATATATTTTACGTACAGACACACTTTTTTACCGTTTTAATATACCTGTATATATAGATACCAAAATGACGATGCTCATAAACTAAAGTCCACGCTGACGAAGTCGCGGGCAGCAGCTAGTCAAATATAAAAGAAAAATCCATCGACACGCAAAGAAGAAGAGAGCCATCATTGGTTGGGGTTCAATACTTTGAGATGATTGATACCCACCTGATTAGGCCTCCCTCATACACTGGGCTGATTTCAACCGTATCATGACCCAGGTCCACGCAGAGGCCAGTAGTGAACCCAGACGCGTAGAGAGCCATCACCGGTTGGGGTTGGATGCACAGCGCTGGTGTGTTGAGCGTCTCGAAAAACACTTCGCAGGTTTTCATCCTGGGAAAATTTCATAGGTTTCATTTTACAACATTTTACAAGACACGTATAAGAGACATTATAGGAATGAGTTAACAGGTTAATCACGTAATCAATATAGAGTCAGAGGGGTTACTCCAAAAGCAGTACGCAAGATGAACGTTACTGCGTATCCGCGTTTCCATGACCAACAATATTAAACACTAATAAAGTCTAATTTGAAATCCGAAAAATTCATGATATTTCCCATAACGTCTTCAAAGTAAGGTTAGATGAGATTCAGCTTGACCCCTTCCTCCCCTTGAATGTCTCACGTAATTTATGAACGCCCCCTTAAATGTGACTGTCGCATAACGCAGCAGTCGTTAACTGGTCCAGCTTTTGGCCTGGTTAGTATCTTCAGGAACGGTATTAGCGGTTTTAGCTTCTGCTTAGTCTAGAAAAAACGCCTGCAAATGTCTGTTTTCTGATATTTAGATTATAATGTGCTCGCCAACTGCTAAGCCATTGAGCTCTCCAGCTTGTGCGACAGCGAAACGTTTAACAGTGCCTTTAGGGAACTGCAAGAAGTCGATCCCTGATGAGGCGATTATGCATTCATTGCATGCATAGAGCCGCAAGACCCAAAATGCTCTGTCTGCCCCATTAGGGATAAAGACGTGATAGTATGTATGTATGTATGTATGTATGTATGTATGCATGCATTTGTGTGCAGAGGACACGCTCATCGATGTTGAAGTTCAGGAATTTTAAACATAAAATAGACCAATATGAGATGTATAAAAACAAAAGATTCTAAACCCAAGATTAAAGATAGGTATTTTAGTTGTAAGTATTTATTTTTAAATAAATACTCTTTTCAATTGTAATTTATAGTGTAAACTAGACATATACATCTTACTACACTACACCTCCCAAAAGAATGACAAAAATATTTTCTTTAAAATATTTTTATAAGTGGCAGGGTCGCCATTGCTGTATGAGGCGACTGTATCAAAACACAGTTAGATTAGGATTCTCTTTATTCATATGTTTTTCATAATACACGGTGATTTTTATCGGTTTTGGAGCTGAAAGCCACTTCATAAGAGTCGTTAGTAAGACCAAATTTGTAAGTCAAAACAAAAAATGTTAACTAAATCTCGAAAGTAAAATCGTGGGATCAATAGTAGTGCCGTCGTTAGGCGCCGCCGGCGGCCAGATGGCCGGCCGCACGCGGCGGTTTGAACGAGCATAACTACGTGGTCTTGATCAAAAATTATTTTTGCAACTTTTTTATTAAAAGTCATACATAAATTTTGGATTACGTATATGGATAGAGGAATTTATTTACTATACATCATTTCTTTTTCTAAAACCAATGAAAAGTCAGCGTGTATATCGTATAAACTAGACATACATATATTACTACACCTCCCCTTGAAAGAAAAAAAAACTTTTTCTTAAATATTTTTTAAGCTATTGCATAGCTTCTATCGCGGGCCTTGAGCGCGGGGACCGAATCCAGAAATTCCGTAACGAAAAAACCTCACGCTTCCCACTCCGCTTACCATGTAGGTTGCCGCTTCGTCTCCGTCGTCCGTTTGCGACGTTGCCTTCCTTCCTTGTAAAAATTCACCGACCGAACGGAACCACCTTAATGCAATAGCTTTACCGCGGCAGTCCGCGAGTGCCACACGTCTTTTTTATCTGACAGGGTCGTTAATGTTGTAGAAAGCTACTGCATTGCAACACGCTTGGATTAGGACTTTCTTTATTCATAAGTTTAAAGATTCTTGAACCCGATTTTACAGCGTTATTAATGTGAATGCAGTTGTTAGGTCCCGGGCACTTTGCAACCCCGTGCCCCGTCCCCGCACCGCTTCCCCGTTCTCGCCTTGTGGAGAGTTCTGCATGTAATAATAATAATAATTCTTACATTGTGTTGCGCCCTTGCCGCACTTTCGTGGCTAGTTAGGGTGCCCACGGGCAGTTTAGCCAACGAGCAGCAAGTCACCATCTACCAGGTTAAAATTATTGTGAGAGATTTTTAGGTAGATGTCCGTATCTCACTCCATAACCCAGTTATCCGGACCACTAACATCCCATCCACATAGCCCAAACCAAGTACCTCCCTGGCAATAGTTCGGCAGCTATGGAGGACTGTCCGTTAGTGCATCTCAATGGTACATTAAGGGATAGACCTCCGTAGATGCAGCCACCTCACACTTTAGATAAAAAGGTACTAAAAGGCCTCTTCATGTTGGCTTTGGCCCCATGAACGCCTCAAAGGACCGGGTCCCAATGGACCCGTGGCTGAAAAGCGTACCAACATAATAATAATAATTCTATGGTATAGCAGTATTGCAATATCTGTTGTGAGTTATGATATATACTGCATTTGACTAAAGTTAGACTAACTTTCATACATAGTAATTACAATCCGTCAAAAATTACAAAAATATAAATAAAAACCAGTTTTGAAATAACGTTAATTATTGTTAAACAAAATATTGAAATTCATGGAAAATATTCAACATTCATGTTTTGGTTCACAAACAGAAAAAATTCAAACGATACACAAAATATGCAAATACATTTAACAAGAATCGATACAACGCTATGATTGAATATTTTTTTTTACAAATTGAACACAAATATTATTTACAAGTGAAATACAAACGCGATCGGATTATGAGTGAAAAGAGGGGAGCTATAAGTTTGACGCTAATAAATAAATAAATAAATATATAGGGACAAATTACACTGATTAAGCTAGCTCCAAAGTAAGTTCGAGACTTGTGTTATGGGATACTAACTCAACGATACTATATTTCATAACAAATACATAGATAAATATATAGATAAACATCCAAGACCAATTTGAAAAAGGCCATTTTCCAACTTGCCCTGGCTGGGGATCAAACCCAGGACCTCCGGATTGGCGGTCTAGCGTGTTGACCATTACGCCACGGAGGTCGTCAGACAATACTGACTGTGGAGCAGCCAAGTCCTCTGACCGGTCTGGCCAAGTATGGCTCTAGTAGTACAGAGAGGGTCGTGCTCCTGCAGTGGGACAAAAAGACCTGGTAATTATGATGATGACGATGTCTGTCTGTGGCATTGTAGCGCTTCAACGAATGGACCGATATTGATGCGGATTTTTCACATAAAAGCAAATTCCTTTGCGGTGTTTTTTAGCTATGTTTGATAAAGATCGGTTCAGCCGTTAAAAGTCTTTGATGTTAACGTTTGAAAGTCAATACTTTTTGAAGCAAATAATAGATGGCGCAGCGCTACAATCAAGTCATATCGATAGTTTCGCTATTCATCGCTAGATGGCGCGTTGTCAGTCGGGTTTCTTCATTTATTTGCCTAGCAAATAAATTTTTTTACGAAAAATTTAAATTCTAAGTAATTTAATGATTTAAAACCATATTTTTCTATCGCGTCGTTCTGGTCGTTCGTTTGAAAAATCTTTGAATGTACCAGGGAAAGGGCGAAAATGTGAATAATCTATACATATAATAAAACAGAAAAATAAATGTGCCTGTACATTGAATACATTTCCAAAAAATAATTTGGGGCGATGGAGACGTAGTTATTAAGTAACCCCCGTATTGATAAAAGTTAACAAACGTTTGCTAAAGCTCTTTTACTTAAATGCGTTTTGTCTTGTTATTACTACATTTTTACCTTTTTTTATTTTTACTTTTCTTATTTTTACCTCACTGTTGTTTCAACTAAAACAGGTTAAGCAACGCCTGCTATGTCTATGAATGTGAGGGTAAAATTTAAATAAAAATCTGTATACGCTAATCTCCGGAAATACTGGATGGATTCGAATGTTTTTTTGTTTTTTGTTAACAGCTGTTAAAACTATACCATTTTAATGATGAAGAAAGACCCCAAAAGATATGCCGTGATAGCAGAACCTAGCAGAAATAGCCCCCTCACGAAACAAAACTGTTAAAAAGTAAACACAGCATCAAAACTAGTTTTAAAACTAGCCAGATTAATGCAATTACTTTCAACGGTCTTTCATAAAATAATTCAAAGGTCCTTCCAGAGATTGTTGGAAAACAAATATCCAATCATCACCATATTTACCTTTAAACAATCTGCTACCATTTCGCCTAAACTAATCTATGTTACAAATGATGTGTTTTGAAATCGATTACCTGAATAATAAATCTGACGCTCCCTAGGACGTGACTGGAATTACAACTGTTCTGAGAATGACCCATATTTCTGGGATCAATGCGAGCTGTTATCGGGCCGTTTCAAGATTAACATTCGTATAATAGATCTCTTGTATTCACACTTAGATAGATTGATAATCATTTAAGAACAATATAAATGTACACACAAATCATTGACAAAAAATACGTATGCAATATTTTTTAATAATGTACCCTATGAGCCAAATAGACATAATTATTATTATTATTAATAATGAAATTGTCTCACGTTAGTTTTACATACTTTGTGTAAAGTTGTTTCCAATCTGGTTAGGATGTTTCAGGCTTAAATCACCTGATCCGAAAGATTATTTTGTTTTGCAGAAGGCACGCATAAACTGCAGGACCTGAACATTATCTAGCGTTTGCTCCAAAGTATCAAAGGATTGATTCTAATGTACCCTTTGGGTTGCGGAGGTCAAACGGCAGGTCGCTGTAGACCAAGTTACCTCGTCAAATCACCTAGGTTAAATAGCGGACCGCGAGCTCTGAAGCGTTACCGCTGAGGATGCAACCGCGAATACGCTTGGATGATTTTGAGCTTTAACACAGACAAAATAACAGCAATTGCCAATGCTATACCTCTAAAATCGAAAACAGGCGCCAACTAGGACATTAGGGTTAAGACTGCACGTTATGAATGACGATGTAATCGATTACCTGAATAATAAATCCAACGCCCCATCGCGCGTGACCAGGATTACAATTACCACGCGAATGACCGTCTTTCGGCAAATAATGTTCTTTGACTTAAGGAAAAGCTTAGTTTGTGGGAATTACATTATGATATTTGCTATCATCGTCATTTCTCTGCCTTTAAACTCCTACTGCAGCTAGAAAATTACGTAATGCAGGCCTGTGTCGTTTTCACTCGCCGTGTGGTTTCCGGCAGAATAGAATAGGACCTCTCCAAATCCTTCCGTAGATGTCGTAAAGAGTGACTTAGGTAGCTTAAATAAACAAAGCTTATTAACATCAGTAGGACCACTCCAACACGTCTGGCTAGCGTAGAGAGTGTAGGACAAGTGCTCTGGCCAAGTATGGCTTTAGTAGTACAGAGAGGGTCGTGCTCTTGCAGTGGAGACTAAAAAGACCTGATGATGAGGCCTGTGTGACTACCCGTTTAGGTATCGAAAATATACCTATATTATTACTATGCGCGCGGCGACCACTCCGGAGTGGTAAATTGAAAGACGTGAATGGTAATCTCTATATCTCTATATCTCTATACATATAATAAAACAGTAAAAAAAGTGTGTCTGTACATTAAATATATTTCCAAAAAAATTATTGGGAGCGATGGAGACGTAGTAATAGAGTAAGAATTTTAAAAAAAATGACTGTCTGTTTGTCTGTTTGTACACGCTAATCTCCGGAAATACTGGACAAATTAGAATGAAACTTTTTTTGTTATATAGCTATTAAGCCTGGGCAACATATAGGGTATAAATAATTTTGGAAAATGGAACGCCTGATGCAGAACCATAATGGTCCAGCTAAACTATAAGAGATATAAAAATGCCGCCTTAGTAAAAGTTGTTCAGGCTGATGAGCATTTTCCAGAGACGAAGTCCACGCGAACGAAGTCGCGGGCTTCAGCTAGTAATGTAATAAGTCTTGAGTAACAAGAATGAAATTGGATTGAAATGCGCTTCTAGGTATCTTAACAAAAAGGTGCCAAGTTCTGCCGCGTGCTAAATTAAACCATATCGTTATCGATATTGAGTAGATATTTCTTTAAATTCTTCTGTGCCTAAGGGTACTCATTAATGGCCCAAAATACACACATTACAATTTACAGAACAGCCACAGATAATTACTGCAGATTATAATGCTAATTGTGTGTGTATAAACATTTTACAAGAAATGCTGGTCGAACACGCGCATGAAGGGTTTCGTATTTATAAAAAATCAGGTTTGTGTTATGGGAGTCCCCTTAAATATGTATTTTATTTTAATTAAATCATTTTTAGAGTGAATAAACAACTAATTATTCTATGTTCAAGCGTCTACCTATTGCCATTATCGTTATTATGAGCAAAAAACGGCCAAGTAAAATCACGTTTATTGTATAGGAACCCCTTAAATATATTTTTAAGCTATTGCATAGCTTCTATCGCGGGCCTTGAGCGCGGGGACCGAATCCAGAAATTCCGTAACGAAAAAACTCCGTCTCCGTCGTCCGTTTGCGACGTTGCCGTCCTTCCTTGTATCGAACCACCTTAATGCAATAGCTTTACCGCGGCAGTCCCCGAGTGCCACACGTATTTTTTTTATTCTGTTTAAGTATTTGCTGTTAAAGCGGCAACAGAAATAGATCATCTGTGAAAATTTCAGCATTTATGCTATAACGATTCATGAGATACAGCCTGGAGATAGACAGACGGACAGCAGAGTCTTAGCAATAGGATCCCGTTCTACCCTTTGAGAATGAATAATCATTCAACCAACTAGCATAATCTTCTTCTTATCGTGTGTGTTAGTAACTAACACTAGTGTCAGAGTTTTTAAACCGCCTAAAAGGCCTCTGACATGGTTTTAGGTAACGACCAATGTCAAAGACAGTGACCGGGACCGACGGCTTAACGTGCCCTCCGAAGCACGGATCATCTTTCTTATCAGACAATCAGGTGATCAGCCTATAATGTCCTAACCAAACTAGGACAACAACACAAAGTCGTTGTCCCCGCCGGGAATTGAACCCGCGACCTCCGGCTATAAGCCGAACGCTCTAACCACTACACCACGGAGGCAGTTTACTAGGAGCACTAGCATAATAATATAGTGTTATGATATGACGGATGTGTGAATGTAATCGATCATTTGAATACTAAATCCGATGTTCCGCGGTACATGACCAGAATTTATTACAAACATCACGGGCATGACCCGTATTTGAGCCATCTTTGACTTTCTTCTTTATTAAAAAGATTATAATTTATGAAGTAGGTCACTGTTAGATTATAACTTTGTAATTGTTTCGATAGCTAGCGTTTTTCGTTACTCAAGAATAATAACTGTATCCTCTTCTTCGTTTTTTTATGTTGCAGATTTAGGACATGTAATGCCACACTCTTACTATCTTATACCTTTAAACGAGCAATTCTTGTATATTTATTTATTTATTTATATATATATTTATAAATTTCAGTGATCTCGAAAACGGCTCTAACGAATTCGCTCAAAATTTGTATATGGGGGTCTTCGGGGGTAAACAATCGATCTAGATTAGTTTTATGTTTGGGAAAACGCCTGTTTTCGAGTTTTCATGCGTTTTACTTTCCACGCAGAATATGGTCGCTAATTTCGTCGCGCCGACCGCCTTGTTTTAGCTCAGCGGTTAAGGATACCGACCGCTAGAAAGAGTGTTACGGGTTCGAATCCCACTCGGTGACTTACTTTTGTTTTTTTTTATGTTTACGTTTATATATAATTTTTTATTTTGCATTGTTTGTAGACAAGTTTTAAAAAAATTAGTTAATGTTTGAGATGTAACCGAGCAAAGCTCGGTCGCCCAGGTACTGCTATCTTAAATGGACTATCCGAGCGTTCACATTGAAAAGGCACCGTCATTGTAAAATACTAACTTTTACCCGAGGCTACGTCTGTTACTGTGATCTAACCTTGTGAGATAAACACAATTTACTACGGGTTTTTATACCTTTTAATAGAATACAAGTCTCAGAACCTCAATACAGTCTTAGGGTTCCGTACTCTAAGTGTATAAAAAGGGACCCCATTACTAAAAATCCGCTGTCCGTCTGTCAGTTTGTCTGTCCGTCTGTCAGTTTGTCCGTCCGTCCGTCAGTCAGTCACAAAGCTGTATCTCATGAATAACCCCAGTTATCTTGTAACATCGAATTTATAGACTATTGAAATATCGATGGTATTTAATTCTACTTGAGTTATAGGTATTATATGTCACTGAAAATGAGTCGAAGATTAACAAGTGATTCATAAAAATGTGGTAAAAAATAATGGTATAAATAAAAGCTTCGGGTAAAAAAATTATAATAAACGGGCGTTCGTTATTATGATTTGTAACAATTTTCCCACAATAATTACAAATAAGCGGCCAAGTGCGAGTCGGACTCGTCCATGAAGGGTTCCTTAGTAGCAAATAACATAATATAAAAGTCTTGTAGTATGTTTTTTTTAAATATTTATATTTGAGTTGATTGAATGAAAGGTAAATTGCCGTTTACGATTTATGACGTATTAAAAAAAACTACTTACTAGATTTTGTTCTAACCAATTTTCGCTGGTAGTTTTCATGCTAATGAACATCATATATTTTTTTTAGTTTTATCATTTTCTTATTTTAGAAGTTACGGGGGGGGGGGGGGGACACACACTTTTTTCCACTTTGGAAGTGTCTGTCGCGCAAAGTATTCGGTTTAGAAAAAAATTCTTTTAGAAACCTCAATATCATTTTTGAAGACCTATCCATAGATACCCCACACGTATGGGTTTGATGAAAAATAAATTTTGAGTTTCAGTTCTAAGTATGGGGAACCCCCAAATTTTACTGTTTTTTTTTTCTATTTTTGTGTCAAAACCTTAATGCGGTTCACATAATACATCTACTCGACAAGTTTCAACAGTATAGGTCTTATAGTTTCGGAAAAAAGTGGCTGTGACATACGGACGGACAGACAGACAGACATGACGAATCTATAAGGGTTCCGTTTTTGCCATTTGGCTACGGAACCCTAAAAAACCGTATACAATTCGATATCTTCCTTGTATAAAAGTTGTACTTGTTTATGGGTTTTGGTGAGTGAAAAGAAATCATTATCAATAAGTCGATGAATTTAATGTTTCAAGCCCTACAAAACTTAGACACGGACTGCGACGTCTTTACGACAAGGTAACGGAATCTACTAATGAACCGCGACAGCTAGACAGTTGAAATTTTCACAGATGATGTATTTCTGTTGCAGCTATAACAACAAATACTAAAGACAGAATAAAATTGATATTTCAGTGCTTCCATTCAACAAACATGATTTTTTCATAGGTATTGGTCCGGAACCGTTTGGCCATTTATCAAACTTGCCCTGACTGGGGATCGAACCACCTCTGGGTGGCGGACTAGTATGGTGACCACTACGCTACGGAGGTCGTCAAACCTACTTTGACAAGCTTTGTCTACTTACTTTTCGGGCATAGTGGTCATAGCACTGCAACTTATAATGACGCCCCTGTCTTCGGGGGCCACCTTCAGCTCCCTGTACAACACGTGGTGCCATATCCTCTCCATGTTGTCCCAGTGGACGATCCGCCCCTTCACCACTGGAGTGCTGAGGTCGTAGTCCGCGATCCTGTCTATCGCATCGTCTCCGATGTAGACCTCGTAAGGTTCTCGGCCGTAGGTACCCTGTTGTAAGACATTATCTATATTGTAAATACATATAATAAAACAGTAAAAAAGTGTGTCTGTTCATTAAATATATTTCCAAAAATATTAGGGAGGAATGGAGACATAGTAAGATTAAGAATTTTAAAAAAAGTCTGTAAGTTTGTCTGTTTGTCTGTTTGTCTGTTTGTCTGTTTGTCTGTTTGTACACACTAATCTCCGCAAATACTAAACGAATTCAAATGAAACTTTTTTGTTTTATAGCTGTTAAGCCGAGGCTGAATTATAATGGTCCAGCTAAACTATAAGAAGCTATATAAATGACGCCTTAGCAAAAATTGTTTCGCCTGATGAGCATTTTCCAGAAACATAAAGTCCACGCAAACGAAGTCGCGGGCTTCGGCTAGAGCTACATAACTTCTTATAATCACCCCTTTAACAAATTTTTGAGTGAACAAAAAAGCGGGTAGAGCTTATAAATAAGAGTAGGTGGCTTAGAACTATAAGCGTAGGTTTAGGGCAATAAGAGTAGGTGGCTTAGGGCAATAGTCATGTAGGTGGAATATTTTAGTTGTAAGTAAACGATCTGAAGTTAGTAAAAATAATAAAAATAATGAATAACTAACTAACCGTCGTGTCGGGCTTCGCGTAATGTAGGGTTCCGTAGTTACGAATGCCGACTTTACGTTCACGCAACTAAAAACGTTAAAAAAACAATTCTCTATTGAATTTGTATGAAATTTTCCTTTTCCGAAAACATTTAATAAGTTGGTCGCCTTTTTAACTTGTGAACCCTACTTAGCTGTGATCGTTTTCCTTTAAATTTCATTATGATAAAATTGCCGTGTTTTTGAAGCGAAAACTTCTTTAGCGGCGTTGTGCACTTTTTTTGGAATGGGTAAAAAATTTAAACTCGCGTCAGGACACGTGGCCTGATCGAAAATTCGTAAGACGGCGCAGGGCGCTTGCGCGAATGTTCGTGTGTGTTTATGTTACAGCGTGCTACGCGCATCCATGGATGGTGACAGCTGATGGCTCGACCGTCTGTGTAGTGGCCATACTGCTGTGTATTTGAAAATGATCTTGTTGAAAATGAATTTGGTCATGCTTGTGACATTTGTGACAGACTGTGGTTCAGAAAAGATTTGAAATATTTTATACTGATAATTAAAGCAATTCGTGCAAAATTATTCCCTAACCATTCCAAAATATCAAAAATGCACAACGTTAATATTTAAGTTTTCACTTCTGCCGGCACTCCCAGAGTGCAACCCGTCGTTTTTTTTTAGGAGTCCATATAAAACAGGGGTGTGACTCCGAAAGTGGTACGCAAGACGGACGTTACTTTGACCTTTCAGTGTCAAGCAACAATGAGCACTAACGTATGACGATAAAGTCTAATTTGGTTTGACATAGAAATAGAACGTCACTATCGTACGTCTAACGTATTATTTTATGGAGTAACCATCCAGTTTAACAGATGAATAAAAATTGAATGCCACTTTACATGCATGGGGGTAACCTCCTAAAAAAGAATTATCATCATCTTATTTTACCACTATTTTAGCATGATTAACCATTAAAAACTACAGCTCTCTAGTACTTATCGAAAAATATTTTGAATTGAATATCGTCTCTGACTTAGAACAGACAGACAGACATAGCGAAACTACTATCCTTGTTAACTAAGAATAATAATGGTATATTTCGTGTTAGTTTCCGTATGTATGAATTAGAGTAATCACGAAGAAACCTGCAAATTAGTTACTTGTGTGTAATTATGACTTTTGTCACAACGCAAGTCATTGAGCCATCTCAGATTTCACTATCAAAGTCAAAGTCATATTTATCTTTGGATATTTGTATCACTGTGGACTTTCTGTGGCTGATATGTTGATGATGGTGATGATTTGTATCACTTGATAAAGAAATATAAGGCAGTGTTTTGAATAAAAGTACTAATTGTTAGGAGACTAGCGCCATCTGCGTGTGATCTCCACAAACACGGGCAAGGTTTATCGATTTAGCGAAAGTCGCATCACTCGAGCTGCGTCACATCACTGGTTCTGGACAGACAAAGCTCAAGGCTGAAAGACCCAAAGGTCACTTTTAGTGTGATAAATCTATACATATAATAAAACAGTAAAAAAAGTGTGTCTGTACATTAAATATATTTCCAAAAAAAATAGTGGGGGCGATGGAGACGTAGTATTAGAGTAAGAATTAAAAAAAAAACGACGGGTTGCACTCTGGGAGTGCCGGCAGAAGTGAAAACTTGAATATTAACGTTGTGCATTTTTGATATTTTGGAATGGTTAGGGAATAATTTTGCACGAATTGCTTTAATTATCAGTATAAAATATTTCAAATCTTATCTTATTTAATTATTGTCAGTTCCGTCTCGGAACATAAGCCGGCGACCGGCGTTGTTTGCCCTTTTGTATAAAGCGTGTTTTTCGTGGAGAGGCAGCTCACAAAATCTGACACCAGTGTTAGCTAATAACACACTCGATACAATGTTACAATCTGAAAATAGCTCTAAATTTATATTTTACGTCTGCATTATATTGTAATAGCTTTTTATTATCCCACTCAAACATGGCCCTCTCAATTTTCATGCCGAGTGAAGTTATCTCGCGAAGTTTTGTCGTAATGAACTCAAAGTTCAAAGTTTTATCAATCTTGTTATAGCGGGAGTTAAGGTATTCATATAATTTTATAATTTTGTATTACTTTCGTCTGTCGGGATTCGAGTGACATTAAACATGACATTATCTAGATTAAGAGTCCGGCGACCCTAGACTTCTCCATACAAACGTAGTACACGTTTAATTTTGAAACCACATGTCAGATTCCGGTAAAAATTGGTAATTGTAAAGAAATTGCAATTATCTAGGGTTATAACTGGATTCCTATAGTAAAATTATGAACTGGAAAGAAAATATAACGATTTAGAAGTTTCCCATACTAATGGTCAAAAATGATATAAAACACTATATTCTATTTCAAGTTCATATTTTTACAGTCGGAAACTAAATATAAACCTAGATAATTGCAATATCTTTGAAATTACAAAATTTTGCCCAAATCGGACATGTCGTTTTGAAATAAAACGTAGACTACGTTTGTATGGAAAGTTGTATTTTGGTCTAGGGTCGGGGGACTCTTAAGATATCACATTAGAAGACTAGGAGCTAAAGAGCTCCGTGGTCTAGCGGGAATGCTCATTGCTAGCGCTTTCGCAAGTAAAGCGACACCGGGCGTGGTCCGCACTTGGATGGGTGACCACAATTTGGCATAAAAAATTCTCGAGCTCCTCCATGCTTTGGAAGGCACGTTTATGTAATGCTTTTCGCCAGCTTGAAAAATCTGACACCAGTGTTAGCTACTTACAACATGAGAAAATACTCTAAGGCGTAAGCCAATCTGTCACCGGGCTGTATCTCATGAACCGTGATAGCTAGACGTACAATACAATACAATACAAATTAACAAGAACATTCTGTACATGTTTTAGTACAAAATTTACAAATTGACATTAATTTTAAACTTGACATCATGCTTAATTTATAATTATGACATAACAATGTATTCTCAGTCCACATATCTAATTTTAATACCAGTATAATTGTAAGTTGACGTTATTGGAGAAAACGCTTTGGAAGCGGCAGTAAACTTAGCTATAAGTAAATGATCTGACGTCAACATTTACCTTATAAGAAATCGAAAGGAAAAAAAGTGACAATTATCAAGTGATACAAATATCCAAATATAAATAAATGAATTTGACTTTGACTTTGACTTAACTTTATTGCACCATGATAAACATAAAAAAATAATAGCGTAATAGCGTAAAACGACGCTATAGCGTAAAAAGACCACACTAGCCGAGTGTGACAGATAATATGATAAGTGTCATCTTCATAAGAGCAAAAGAGATAGCGATCGATTTGACAATGAGACAAGTTTTCATACAAAACATGTCACCCATTGTCACCCTGGCTCGAACATCGTTACACGAAAATTGGATTTTCCAAATTGTAAACTGTGTCAATTTGTAAGTTATCTTACACTGGAAAGCTGCTATCGTACTGCTTTACCGATAGTTAGTGTAGTAGTTACAAAATACAACCCATAAACGACCCATTTGACGACCTCCATGGCGTAATGGTCAACACGCTAGACCGCCAACCCGGAGGTCTTAGGTTCGATCCCTAGCCAGGGCAAGTTGGAAAATGGCCTTTTTAAATTTTTCCTGGGTCTTGGATGTTTATCTATATATGTATTTGTTATAAAATATAGTATCGTTGAGTTAGTATCCTATAACACAAGTCTCTAACTTACCTTAGGGCTAGCTCAATCAGTGTAATTTGTCCCTATATATTTATTTATTATAAAAAGTTACACAGAAATATTTCGTGTCTAGTCACATTTTACAATACTCTATATCCATCTTATATCTTATACCTTCTAAATCTATGAGCTAGACGGTCTCAATTTTCACAGATTAAAACTCCAAATACTAAAAACAAAATAAAATAAATATTTAAGTAGGACTTCCATACAAACGTATTTGTTTTATAGATAACGGAACCCTAAGTGCGAGTCCAACTCGCACTAGGCCAGTTCTATTGTACGACAGAAGGAAATGAAAAGTCGTCCGAGCCATGTCTCTGCCATATCCAGTGAAGCGAGGAACAAAGGCACTACAGATTGTTTATATTGCCGTAGCTTGACAACTGCCATACACTTAAGTGCCGTCTGAAGCGCGGAGGAGCTGCAAATTTTTTATATGGCCATTGGTCACCCATCCTAGTGCGGACCGCACCCAAAGTTGCCTAATTTACCAAACCCAAAGCGTACTTTCAATTTGCAAACGAGGAGACTTCCTAAAGCTCTCAATTATATGAAAAGAGAAAATCATTACCCTTTCTTTTAGCTTGGCCATGGTCGGGCAAAAACAAAAGCCTCGCGGCTGCAAGCGCCGCAAAGCAGCCAAGTCATTGTCAAGCCATTCTATGCATTTTATAAATACCAATAAAGGTGACTATGCTTTGACAGTAAAGTGCGCTTCCAGCCGCTGCAGCTGTAGCTCCTTTACTTCATTCCTTAGTATTCCCATTAGCAAAAGTTCGACAGTGACGGCTACGAGGACATTTTTCATTTCTCCTAACTTTTATCTTGCTCAGTAGCTGTGTTGCTTCATGTAATATTCATGGTTCGTCTGTTGCAAACTTTATGATAGTGTTGCTTACACTCGTTATTACGACTTTATCCCTAACTAGAGGCAGCGCGCGGCTTCGCCCGCGTTAACCACTCGAGTGAAGTCGCGGACGTGATGCAATATAGCCTATAGCCTTCCTCGATAAACGATCTATCTAATACCGAAAGAATTTTTCAAATCGGACCAGTGGTTCCTGAGATTAGCGCGTTCAAACAAACAAACAAACTCTTCAGCTTTATATATAAGTATGGATTGGGCTGACAGAGCATTAGAGTCTAGTGGCTCTGAACAGACAAAGCTCAAGGCTGAAAGACCCAAAGGTCACTTTTAGCGTGATGATGAGCAAGAAAGTGGAATAATCGGCCAAGTGCGAAGGTTTCCGTACCATTATCTATAAAAAAAATCGCGTTTGTTGTATGGGAGCCCCCTTAAATATTTATTTTATTTTGTTTTTAGTATTTTTAGTTAAAGTGGCAACAGAAATAAATAATGTCTGAAAATTTTAACTGATTTTTTTTTAATTTTTTTATTCGGTGGAATAAATAATAAAAAAAAAACTGTCTAGGTATCGCGGCTCGCTGACAGCTTGGTGACAGACAGACAGACAGACGGACAAACAGCGAAGTTTTAGTATTAATAGGATCCAGTTTTGATACTTTGCGTACGGAACTCTAAAAAAAACTTGAGGGGTGTCAAGGGACACCCGGATGGAACGAAGTTCCTTTAATTGAATTAGCGAAGGAATTGTAATAAAAAAAAATTAAATAATATTACTAGAGGCAGCGCGCGGCTTCGCCCGCGTTAACCACTCGAGTGAAGTCGCGGGCGTGATGCAATATAGCCTATAGCCTTCCTCGATAAACGACCTATCTAATACCGAAAGAATTTTTCAAATCGGACCAGTGGTTCCTGAGAATAGCGCGTTCAAACAAACAAACAAACAAACTCTTCAGCTTTATATATAAGTATGGATTTATTATGTACAAAAAACCTGTATACACTCAACAAAAATAATCGTCGCGACTCTACACTGTTCAATGCGAAATAAGAAGACGAAACGAAAATAACTGGCTTGCTTTCTATGAGAGAGAGAGATAAACACGCGCACGCCGCACGGCTTACAACTATAGCAAAAAGTGTCGTTACAACTTTTGGTCTTAATTTTTTCCGTCTAGCCTCCTTTCGCAGCGCGCGATAAAAAAACTTCGTTCCAAAAACGCGACGACTACTCCGTTTTGGAAGTCGATTTAAAAGGGAGGCCTTTGGGCCAGCAGACTCATACCAGTAGAGTGTAGAAAATACCTCGTCATCCTAGATATTTTTTAAGCGACACGTAGAAAACTTAGTCGACAAAAAACTAGAAAAGACCTTGCGGTGATATATTGTTATCATCATCAGGTCTTTTTGTCTCCACTGCAGGACCACAACTCATACTACTAGAGCCATACTTGACAGAGCAGCCAGAGGACTGTAACCTACACTCTCCACGCTGGCCAGACGGGTTGGAGAGGTCTAATTGATGTTTATAAGTTTTGTTTATCTTGTAATTTCAAGCCGCCTTCTACGACATCCACGGGAAGACTGGGAGTGGCCTTATTCTACACGGCAGATATTACAATAGCATGTTAAAAACCTTCAAATATTTAGGTCTTCCAACAACGGTCCTGAACATGGTCACAGGATGATTGTCGCACGCAAACCCAGCTTTCATCATGTAGCTACCATTGTCCATGATCACCACAGGTTTCTCGAACGCCATATCGTTACAGAATGTTTTGTTGTAAAGATATTGAAAGAACTAAATTATCAACAATGTTATGGCACGCGAGTCGAAGTGACGTAAATGTCAATGCGAACCATAGAGAATTTGTTTTTTGATGTGACCACGAAAGTCAAGACAACGCAAGTACATACAATTCCATGGATGTGACCAAAGATTTAGAATATTTATTTATTTATTTATAACGGAACAACAAACAGTTACAAAATACAGTGTAATGTTACCGAATATACCGAAATACGAGAATATACGAGAATATACGAGAATATACGAGAATATACGAGAATATACGAGATACAAGTTTTTTTGGTCCGTGGGTATAAGTTGTGGATGTGAGAATGAAGTTAGAGGGTAATGTGACCATGATACATACATACATACTATCACGTCTTTATCCCTAACTAGAGGCAGCGCACGGCTTCGCCCGCGTTAACCACTCGAGTGAAGTCGTGATGCAATATAGCCTATAGCCTTCCTCGATAAACGACCTATCTAATACTGAAAGAATTTTTCAAATCGGACCAGTGGTTCCTAAGATTAGCGCGTTCAAACAAACAAACAAACTCTTCAGCTTTATATATAAGTATGGATGGGTGACCATGATAACTTTATGAATGTGACCGTGTTCATTTTTGCGAAAAAAGTATTGCTAGGCAAATTATAAAACCTTCGACGACCTCCGTAGCGTAGTGGTCACCATGCTGGTCCGCCACCCAGAGTGGATCCGGAATCAGTCTAATTTGTCCCTATATATTAATTTATTCAACTGTTAAGAATGCCATCTAGTGATAAGAAGCGGAATTACCAATTACCACTTGATATCGTAGCGCCATCTAGTCGTTGCTTGTGAAAGCTCTAACTTTTAGGCGTTAACCCCTACTGACTTTTTAAGGTTGAAACAATTTTCATTACACACCTAATACCATCCCAAGGGAATTTTCACGTAAAAAAACGCATTGAAACGTATGGATCGATTTCAACACGATTTTTTTACGCGAAAGAAAGTTTTCTTGCGGTAGTGCTTGGCTATGTTTGATGAAAATCAGTTAGTTTTATGTGACGTACAGAGCGCTGTTTTCTGTAACTTGACAGTTTTCCCTTCTAACAGATTTAAAACCTTATAAGATACATATTATTAGAAAGATTTAAAAAATTGTTTTCAGTTTCGCATTTTGTTATATGGTTGTAGTCAAGTAGATAGTTGCACTAAGCAGAAAGTAAGTTATTACTGCATGAGTGCCAGCGAGGTCTCTAAAAAGCCCACGTGCAATATAACTTTCTTAATACATACATAGATACATACTATCACGTCTTCATCCCTAATGGAGCAGACAGAGCATTTTTGGTCTTGCGGTTCTATGCAGAGCCCAGGGCCGCAAGACCCAAAAGCCACTTTTAGCGTCATGGTGAGCGAGAAGATGGAAAAGCAATCAATACAGTGATGGGTTGCTAGCCGCATCGCCTGTTAACATGATTTGCATTTTTGCCCATTCCTTCGATCGGCTTTTACGATGTGCTCGGGAAGAGAAGCAGCTGGTACATTGTAAGTTTCTTTTATTTCTCCCAGACCAGCATGGGAACATTAATAACTTACTTAATATGAACTGCATAATCTGCTTTTCTTTTAAATACTGCAAGAAAAGTAGGTGAAAAATAAAACTGAAAAGATAATACAATTATGCGGGACTTTTGCGGCAATAGGTTTCCTATAACACACGCTAACTGTATAACTCCATAAGGCCGTCAGGTTGGCCAACCTCTTTGTGACATGTGTGTGACACCTACCCTCTAACTTCATGTACCAATGGCCTCGTGATAAAAAAAAAACTAAACAGTGGAGTAAAGGATTTCGGATTTTCATACATTTTTTCTGCTCTAGTGCAGTAAAGTTCCGATTTGTGCTGGATAATAGAATTGCATCGTACTTGAAAGAAGAAATAATTGATTAAAATACTGTGTTTCTGGTGTTAATTAAAAACAGCACTTTGTAGCTCACACAAATTATAAAGTAGCTAAGTGCTCTTACTAAGTGCATGTACAACCCAGCTTTCATTTAGGCCCAACGCAGACGACAGACTAAACCGTGCCGCATTTTTTAGTCTGTGAAAATAGAATCCATGGAATCACATGCAGTAACGCACACGACGCGCAAAAAGTCCGGCGCGCACCGTGTGCGTTACGTATGCGTATGATTCCTTAGGTTCTATTTTCACACACTGTCACAGACTTAAAAGTGCGTCACGGATAGTTTGTCGTCTGCGTTGGGCCTTAGTTTCACCTGTCCCGTTGTCGGTCTGCAATCAAATCTTGCAAGTTAAATTTGACCACTTTGTGTGTTAACAGCGATGACTTATGGCTCTGAAACGTGGTCCCTTACTATGGGCTTCATACTAAGGCTCAAGGTCGCTCAACGCGCTATGGAGAGGGCTACGATCCTACGATCGGTGTTTCCCTACGTGATCAAATCAGAAATGAGGAAATTCTTAGAAGAACAAGAGTCGGATGACAATATAATATTATGAAGACAATAAACTGTTCTGACGATGGAGCCGGGAGATATTTGATGAAACTCAATTATAAAATAACATAACCTCATTAAGTAGGACTCATCTTGACGATTGCTTTATGGCGGAGGATGCCTCTAGGGTCTGATCAAGGAGACAGAAGGTAGTCGATGGAACTTAGTAATTAAACGACGCAATTCCATCAAGTTTGGGATTATTTTATTAAGCTATTGCATAGCTTCTATCGCGGGCCTTGAGCGCGGGGACCGAATCCAGAAATTCCGTAACGAAAAAACCTCACGCTCTCCACTCCGCCTACCATGTAGGTTGCCGCTTCGTCTCCGTCGTCCGTTTGCGACGTTGCCGTCCTTCCTTGTTTGCAATAGCTTTACCGCGGCAGTCCCTGAGTGCCACACGTCTTTTTTGTCATAATAAGTACTTTAGCCTCACAGTAAAAGCAGTTTTTTTTTCAAAGCTTATTTAATACTAGTTTAATATTAGGGTATGTTCTTAAAACAAGAGACTGAATTGCCAGGCCAAATTTTTACAACACAATTTTTTTTGTTACTTTTCAAAAGAATTTATACACAACAGTTTCGTCTCCGGAGTCCTCATACTCCTTGCTGGTGAGCCAGAAGGCCTTGACGGTGTCCATGCAGGCGATCATGGACCCGCCAGCCCACACCGACAGACTCCTGTTAGGTATCCCTACCACTTTTGTGTTGTAACCTGGAAACGGAATAATTTTTCAAAACTAATAATATTTTTTCAAAACTTTAAACTGACTTCATGCCCAAATTACATTACACATTCTATGGGACCATCCAACAAATATTGACGACCTCCATGGCGTAGTGGTCACCATACTTGTCCGCCACCCAGAGGTTCCGGGTTCAACCCCCGGTCAGGGCAGGTCGGAAAATGGCTTTTTTAAATTATCCTGGGTCTCGGATGTTTATCTTTATATGTACTTGTTAAAAAAGAATCGTTGAGTTAGTATCCCATAACAGTCTTGAACTTACTTTTGGGCTAGCTCAATCAGTGTAATTTGTCCCTATATATTTATGTATTTAAGTAAGCCTATTAAAACAAAAAAGGATTTTACAAATCGGAATATACGTATAAAAAATATATACATTCTACAAATTCACAACCTCGTTTTTTTAAGTAGCTTAAAATATATAAATATTAATTAACATGTTTCAATTACAAAAAAAATTGTTTGTTGCAATGGTGCGTCTAATTTGCTATTTTCATCGACCACTACTTCCCTTTGATGTAGGAAAATATCATGAGATCATGAGGAAACTTTTACACTCAATTAAATCACGTCATATTGCGAAAGAAAAACGGAACTATATCCATACGCAGATGAATCGATTCCACTTGAACCATTGCGTTTTGTTCCATGGAACAATTGCAAATTTGCAACACATTTATTCAAGTTCCGTTGAACATAATCTATATCTATACATATAATAAAACAGTAAAAAAAGTGTGTCTGTACATTAAATATATTTCCAAAAAAAAAATTGGGGGCGATGGAGACATAGTAATAGAGTAAGAATTTAAAATAAAATGTCTGTCTGTTTGTCTGTTTGTCTGTTTGTCTGTTTGTCTGTTTGTCTGTTTGTCTGTTTGTCTGTTTGTCTGTTTGTCTGTATGTCTGTTTGTCTGTTTGTCTGTTTGTACACGCTAATCTCCGGAAATACTGGACGGATTCGAATGAAACTTTTTTTGTTGTATAGCTATTAAGCCTGGGCAACATATAGGGTATAAATGTTTTTGGAAAATGGAACGCCTGATGCAGAAACATAATGGTCCAGCTAAACTATAAGAGATATAAAAATGCCGCCTTAGTAAAAGTTGTTCAGTCTGATGAGCATTTTCCAGAGACATAAAGTTCACGCGAACGAAGTCGCGGGCTTCAGCTAGTAATGGAATAAATGCAACTAAAAAGAATCGCAATGTGTTGCAGTTGTTCCAAGGAACAAAAACGCAATGGAGAACAGCAATATTTATATTTTTGCTTTAATTTGAATGAATTTCGTGCCGAATACACCATTAGTATATAAAAAAAAATCATTGATGGCTTTAAATTGCGGTTTCAAACTTAAACACTTAAAAAGATATACCGTCAGTTTGAAACCGCAATTAATTATGTATTTATCACTTATGTATGAAATTCATTTAAATTGGAGCACAAATATGTGGGAGATAAATGTTTATTTACCTAAATATATAATGTGTCAATATAATAGTTATCGCGTGTGTATTTTACGTAGCAAACGGCACCTGCCTATTGTAAACAACAGTTGCGGTTAGAGGTGGGGCGCTTACTTATCGTCCCTTTTCTTAGGTTCAACGTAAGGCCACTCTGGCTCCCACAAATAAAAATATAGCATGTTCTGTATGGTACTAGTGAGACTGATTCATATAGATTACAAAGAAACCGGTGATTACCTGGCTGATTTTTCACTTTCGCTTGCAATTCAGCTCTAAGTCGCTCAGACAAACCTGGGAACATAGTGGAGCCACCGGAAAGGAAAATATTGTTGAACAACATGGGCCTGAAATGTATCAGAAGTTATCCTTTTAGACTTTTGTTTAAAGTTGTAATATAATGTTTAGTGGATAAGTACCTGTGGCGATATCTTCGCCACAATTCCAGAACTATAAAATATAAAGAACGTAATACTAAAATAGTTCGCAAAGAGCTAAGTAGATGGTGCTCACATATTCTACATCGCGATATCAGAATTCCTGTGATTAGCATATAACATGCGTATAAATAGGGTCTATCAAAAAATACTGAAACTATTTTATGGGAAGACTGAATCTTCCCATCCCCATCCCTTCCCATCCCATCATGATTCTAAACAACTTTCCCTAAGGAACACAATTTATCGAAATATGAAAAATAATCTTTGTCTTTTAATACAAGTTCTCCGGTCATCTTTTCCGAGTTTGTAAGAAAAGACAAAAAAAAATTATCATATTTAATATCTTGGGGAAAGATCTTCAGTATCATAGACGGAATTCAACCTCAAAAATAGTTTCAGAATATTTTGTGACACGTTATATACGACCTCCGACAATACATCGTCGAAGTCGAGGTTGTAACATGCCTGAAGATCTTCCCTTTAAGAGTCCCCCGACCCTAGACTTCTCCATACAAACGTAGTCTACGTTTAATTTTGAAACCACATGTCAGATTCCGGTAAAAATTG
Organism: Acrobasis consociella; assembly: GCA_963555685.1. Classification (NCBI taxonomy): domain Eukaryota; kingdom Metazoa; phylum Arthropoda; class Insecta; order Lepidoptera; family Pyralidae; genus Acrobasis; species Acrobasis consociella. Next base: position 1,214,573 of record OY743104.1, on the reverse strand, counting down.
GTAATTGTAAAGAAATTGCAATTATCTAGGGTTATAACTAGTTTCCTATAGTAAAATTATGAACTGGATAGAAAATATAACGATTTAGAAGTTTCACATACTAATGTTAAAAAATGATATAAAACACTATATTCTATTTCAAGTTCATATTTTTAGTGTCGGAAACTAGTTATAAACCTAGATAATTGCAATATCTTTGAAATTACAAAATTTTGCCCAAATCGGACATGTCGTTTTGAAATAAAACGTAGACTACGTTTGTATGGAAAGTTGTATTTTGGACTAGGGTCGGGGGACCCTTAAGGTGGTAGAGCAAACACACATTCACGTTTAATAGCAAATCGATACCGTAGACGCGCGGTAGAAATATTCTGCCAGAAAAATTCTTATTAGGTGTATGCGGTCGGTATTATCACATGTATTGAATACAGGTATAATATGATATTGTAGGTATCTGTATCTGTGTTGTATAGCAAGGGTGCGTTCAGACGACACGGGATAAGCGCTCGCCTAGCCTGCTTTGAAATTAGTTTAGGGCGGGTGCGAGGCGGGCGCAAGGCGGAAGCAAGGCGAGCGCGTAGCGTATGCTAGGCATGCGCGTGTGGACTTCGGCAAAAGCAATATGAGTTGTATTGATAAGTGATAAGACTCAAATTATATACAACAAATTTCAAAGCGCGTTTGTCGTGGGCAAGGCGTGCGCTAAGCGTGCACGTGTCATTTTAGCCCGCCATAAAACATCATCTTTTTCTCATTTGGGTGCCACAAGTGAAAACTCTCTATGATTAAGATTTAGTTATTGAATTACGAAAAGTCGAGACTAAACCTAGCCCACCTGTAATCCACGTCGCATTTCTCAATGCTCTTATGTATAATGTCGGGTACATTCGGGCAAGTCTTCCCGGCTATCTCTGGCTGGAAGAACATCTCTGGACACTGGATCTGCTCAGTCCCCAGGTTGATGAACTGCCCATCTGGCAGTTGGTACTGAACTTTCTCCTTGTTCAGTAAGGTCTCGTACTCGGAGGGGTAGTCGTGGCTTACGTAGCACATGCTTTTCTGTGAACATTAAGATTATCACTGGGCTTTAGAATCAAAAGAAACTTTAAAATAAATAAATAAGTATGATGATTTGAATCTTAGTATTACTAGTTTTATTTGTGATAATATCAGCTAAACATAACCGTCCGTTTAGGGTAGGCGGTTTGCCGTGCGGTTGCCGGCAGAGTAGAATAGGGCCACTCAGAGTCCTCCCGTGATTGTCGTAGAAAGCGACTTAGGGAATACAAGCCGAAAAAGCTTTAATAAAATAATAAATAAATAAAATAAATTTATTTCAGGCTACAAATTTTAAATATCAATGAGACCTCTCCGTCTGGCCAGCGAGGAAAGTGTATGCCAAGTCCTCTGACTGCTCTGGCCAAGTATGACTTTGGTAGTACAGAGAGGGTCGGGCTCCTGCAGTGGAGACAAAAAGACCTGATGATGATGATGAATTATCTGTCTGCCATGTAAATAAACGACCAATACTGTAAAAATTAGTTTTAAAAATACACTATACGTATTGTAAACTATAATTATTAACGAGTAGAAGTGCTCGAAAAGGTCTTATTCATGAAGTTAGCGGGAACTCTAATTACATTTGAGATTAAACCTTTGAATCTTTCCCGTTGCATATTTATAAAATTTTATGATAAAGGTTTACCTTAATTTTTTCCACAATGTCCCGCTCAAAAGGCGTAGTCAGCTGGTAGCCGACTTGCGTCAGCAAGGTGCTCATGTACTCTGTTAGGGCTGCTCCAGACAGCTCCGTCATAATCGTAGCGTGCTGGAGCGGGAAGCCTTCGAATACGGGGCACACGTAACTGCAGGAGTGACCACTGCCATAGATCAAACCTAAATATAAACATATCAAGTTATAGAGGTCTGATCGATGTCTCCGGGGACCCAAGGGCCGGCGCGCATTTCGGACAGCGTTTAAGTATTGCTATCCAACGCGGAAATGCCGCCAGCCTCTTGGGTACTTTGCCCTGTGACGGCAGCGATTTGGCCTCAATTTTTTATATAATTTAATATAATTTATTTTTATTTAGTTTTAGTTAGTTTTAATTTTAGGCTGTATTTATTTAGTTAATATTATATTGTAATATTAGATTAACACATATATTTGTACAACGTGGAAGGGAAATACCCGTAATAAATCGTACTTCAGGTTATACTAGATCACTATAGTATTTTATGCAACAGTTGTATAAGAGGGTTCAAAATATGCGAGTGGCGCAGGTTACGATGCGAGCTTTAGCGAGCATCGTAAGAAGGCGCCATCGAGCATTTTTTGACGTACTTATACAACGTTGCATACAATACTTTTTCTACGACTATATTTACTAAATGAAATACAAAACCAAACAAAGAAAATATGAAAATGTTTGACTTACATGGTTGGTAAATCAGATTTAGAATATACAAGTACTGATCTATATGGTATCTATGGTAAACTTTTTTTTTAATTGACGTCTTTTTAGTGACTATGTTAAAAAAAACATTTTTTTCTTATGTTGGCAGTATGGTAAATCTATAGAAAAAAATGTTCTTGGTCTATGGCTAGGCGTATCGTTTTAGTGAAATAACGACACATGTGCTATTATGAGGCATAGAGTATAGACTTTTTTCTGCAATCATATTATCAATGTTCTTATATTAGTGTTCAGAACCATTTAAAAGACTGATAACAGTACAGGAGTAGAAAAATAGTATAATGAAATTAATATAACAGCCAAAACGCATAAAAATCGGCATTTCCATACAAAAGTGTGCAGTCGCCCGCGCAATTTGTATGCGAATATCAAATTCATGTATTAAAGTGATCTAATATAGCCCGTGGTTCGATTTATTGCTTGTATGTCCGTTCCACATTGTATATGTAAAATATTACCTTCATTTTTGGAGCAGTTAAGAGATTAATGAATTACCTGTTGTACGTCCATTAGCGTAGAGTGACAGTATCGGGGATTTGGCGATGATAAGCCCTTTGATTGCGAACACTTCGAACAATATCTGGGTGATTTTTTGCCTGCAATAAAACACATGCTGCATTAAAACAAAATAAGTAAAAAATTTTTTTAAGTTAAACGGTTTTATTTCAAAGTAAGACAATAATGATGTACTAAAAGCTAGAAAATAATTCGGTAGGTCCTAGCTACCACTCATCACACCACTCTCGTCATCAATCTAGGGCATTAATCAGACAAAAAAAAAATTTACTTATTTTATTTTCAAGTTTTTAGTTTTTTATTCTTTTGTTAAATTATACTTCTCATTCTCTTTAATTCTTTGATCTTAGCCACCCTAACGCCACACAGTCCTCGACATGGGACATTCATGCTTGTATCAAAGCTCTTCCATTTGGTACCCATATTGATACTTTCCGCCATTTTGTGGGCGGCCATATTTAATTTTTTGTTTTTTTAAATAGCGAACTTTATTCTTCTATCTAAGCCCTTTCATTTGATACCCATATTGAGGTAGTTGTGAAAGATAATGTAATCCGCCATTTTGTACTGGCGGCCATCTTGGATTTAAAATGATACAAAATATATAACATTGTATTGTCATCAGAATGAAATGTGTGTGCCAAATTTCAGAACAATCTGTCAACAGGAAGGGGGTGTAATTTAAATTACTAGATTTGGCCCAAACAAATAAATAAATAAATAAACAAACGGGGCAAGCTAAATAAAACCGTTTAATAAAAACTCCCATGCTGGTCTGGGAGAAATAAAAAAAAAACTTAGAATGTACCAGCTGCTTTCTCTTTCCACGCAGATCGTAAAAGCCGAGGGAATGGGCAAAAATGCAAATCATGTTAACAGGCGATGCGGCTAGCAACCCATCACTGTATTGATTGCTTTTCCATCTTCTCGCCCACCGTGACGCTAAAAGTGGCTTTTGGGTCTTGCGGCCCTGGGCTCTGCATAGAACCGCAAGACCCAAAATGCTCTGTCTGCCCCATTAGGGATAAAGACGTGATAGTATGTATGTATGTAATAAAACACACGGATTTCTTGCCCATCTTAACATACGATGCACAAACGTTGTCTCACGTATGCTCACATGTCGATATTGTATTTATTTCTTTATTTTCGCTTACATGCACTCATACATAACATGGTTAGTAGGTTAATAAGTACATGAACCCTGGCAGGGTGTTGCGAACTAAAAGTATGTTGAGTTGAATTAATAATAATAGTGGTTTTAGGTTCAGGTGTATTGTAGGTGTGCAAGCGAGCAATGGAGCGCAGCATGGTAGATTTCAAAGTAAGAATTACCACACTATAACATACAGAACGGAATATCTTAACCCTTTAAACGCCGTCATAGCAGACACAATAGTAAAACAATACATCAGACGCCCGCTCCGAGCGTCCGACATTTAAAGGGCTAAGGTCCCACGCAATATATGACGACCTCCGTGGCGTTGTGGTCACCATGCTAGTCCGCCACCCAGAGGTTCCGGGTTCCATTCCCGGTCAGGGCAAGTTGGAAAATAACCTTTTTCAAATTGTCCTGGGTCTTGGATGTTTATCTCTATATGTATTTGTTATAAAATATGTATTGTATCGTTGAGTTAGTATCCCATAACACAAGTCTCGAACTTACTTTGGGGCTAGCTCAATCAGTGTAATTTGTCCCTATGTATTTATTTATATTTATTTTAAGTCGACATTCATAAGGTTCTTACCACAGGGTGGCCCGGGGTCTCGAGGACGTCTCCAAATACCTTGAGTTGTTCGCCGAACTCCTGCGCAGCGGACAGTGGAGTGTGCAGGAGTTGAAGAACCTCGCCGGACTGAAAATGCGTCCTCGTTTCCCGTCCGCGCACCATTTCTCCGTTTTTGCCTTGTGTTGAACGCCTTATCTCTATTTATGGCGAGAATCGGGAAGATGTGCAGGGATGGGGTGACGTGTATATTGATAACAGTTTAACAACCCCGGTAAACCAATCCCCTTGGGAATGCATTTATGCGCAAAGTAACGGCATTTACAAAGAAAAGTTGCAAAAGTTATACAAACGCCCTGATGTTTTCAAAGAAGCCACCCAAGTCTGCCGCGTAAAGTTCAACAGCACAACAATAAACTGAATATAAAATTCCGATCCGCGTCTCCCTGACAAAGTAGGTTCTGTACAATTCTTTTGTCCCCAAAGACGTGTATTGCGGACTCCGGCCAAATGGGGGTTTATTATATGCGAGGACTCTACATAATCGACTTACTGCTACTAAACGAGATTTGATGGGCTGCGTATTAGAGCAGATTCAAGTCTGACTTCTGAAATTGTTTTCTAAATGTCTTCTATTTACTTCTTACTTAAAAAAGGGTACTGGCAAGCCCAGAATAAACCCGCAAACTAGACGTCCGGACTGTTATTAATAACTATTATGGGACTAATAGCGATTAACTAATATCATTTTTATTTAATTTTTGAATCGACCAGGGACCATGATGGCAGAAGGATCGTCGAAATATCTGCATAAAAATGATAAATATTAAGTTAGTTCCGTTCTTGGTTATTGGTTAGTCCCGTAATACTAATAAGGTGACGACAAGGTCCGAAAAGTATGATTGTAATTAGTCCGTCTTTAAGATTATCCAAAAATAATGGACCCGTATTTTTCAGTTTACCAAAAAAGTAAAAATTTACAAAGATACGGAGCGTCAAAGTTCCGGAGTGGGGGCTTGCGACGTCACACTCAAGTTAAAATCGTACCCAGCATCTTTGTCATTTTTGGTTTCTCAGAGAAAATAAAAAATACGTGTACAATATTTTTTAATAATCTAACCGATGGACCAATAATATATTTCCATTCGTCATGCCTATTGTAACTGTAACTCTGAAATCATATATATGTGTTCCAATGATCTTTTGCCGGAAAACTTATGTCCAGTCATAATTTGATCGACATGATCGACACTGTCAATACGCTATTTTCCAACAAGTCAGCAACTTTTTTCTAAACGTCAAAACAAACAGTTTCTATGGGATTTTGTATGAAATACAGGCAGATGACGTCATAGATTTTTGGAGACAAATAGCGCTCTTATTATCAGTTTTTCTACAATAATAAATTTAAAATAACGTTATAGTGGATTTGTTTAAAGACAAGAAACATTATTTTGCGACGCTTTATTTTTTTATTAGGTAGTACAAAATAATTTAGTTTTGACTTAGGAAAGTACCCAATTTTACAATCCAAACATAAAGTACATTATAATTCCATGGATCCGAATCATTTTATAATCGGGCATAGAGGAAAAATGCCCAATTTATTAACTCAATTGAAAATAAGACCTTATTACCACAGCTTTAAGTGTATAAACGTTTAAACATGACAAAAGAGCTCGCTGGCGTCTTGACGTTTAAAGTTTATTTTGAAGTGTCATAAATCCCTCTGCGCTGCGCTCCGCTCTGTCTGAACTGACCCTCAACCTAATATGAGTACCTACTAAAACTAAATCTTATACCTTTAAACGAGCAATTCTTGTATGTATATATATTTATTTATAAATTTCTGTGATCTCGAAAACGGCTCTAACGATTTCGCAGGAAATTTGTAAATGGGGGTTTTCGGGGGTAAACAATCGATCTAGATTAGTTTTATGTTTGGGAAAACGCGTGTTTTCGAGTTTTCATGCGTTTTTCTTTCCACGCAGAATATGGTCGCTAATTTCGTCGCGCCGCGACCGCGTTGATTTAGCTCAGTGGTTAAGGATAGCGACCGCTAGAAAGAGTGTTACGGGTTCGAATCCCACTCGGTGACTTACTTTTGTTTTTTTTTATGTTTAAGTTTATATATTTTTTTTTATTTTGCATTGTTTTTAGACAAGTTAAAAAAAATTAGTTAATGTTTGAGATGTAACCGAGCAAAGCTCGGTCGCCCAGGTACTAGTTTCATTAAAATTGTTTCATCATGCATGTAAATTGGCTTAAATTACAACCCATTTCACGGTTTCATTCAAACAGCTCCGAGCTTAGACAAATATTAGTTAGTGCCGTTTGTGATATATTATATTGAAGTACCTGGGCGACCGAGCTTTGCTCGGTTACATCTTAAACTTGTCTAAAAACAATGCAAAATAAAAAATTATATATAACCTTAACATAAAAAAAAAAACAAAAGTAAGTCACCGAGTGGGATTCGAACCCGTAACACTCTTTCTAGCGGTCGGTATCCTTAACCGCTGAGCTAAAAACAAGGCGGTCGGCGCAACGAAATTAGCGACCATATTCTGCGTGGAAAGAAAAACGCATGAAAACTCAAAAACACGCGTTTTCCCAAACATAAAACTAATCTAGATCGATTGTTTACCCCCGAAAACCCCCATATACACATTTTGAGCGAATTCGTTAGAGCCGTTTTCGAGATCACAGAAATTTATAAATGTATATATATATAAATAAATATACAAGAATTGCTCGTTTAAAGGTATAAGATATAGATAAACTAGTGGCTCTGCGAGCTGTAGACCTCGCGAGTCACCTTCGACGCATTGAAAAGTTTTTTTTTGGTTGTTTGCATCGAATAGACTCCGAAACTAATCGGGTATAGTGTAGCTTTTCAACGTTTCACCTTTGAATGTCACTTATGTCACCCTAGTGACAAAGGCTATATTATATGTATTTCAACTTTGTAGAACACTTCATTATCATTCTACAAAAAGTGTCTCGATAGCGTCTAACTATTATAGTTATGTCACAGTTAGTATTATTTTAGTTAAAAATCGTAGTTGATCGTGAATCGTGACGCCAAATTTAAATACGCTATACCTTCGTCAATATGTGCTAATCAAAGAAAAGAAAAAATATGTATATCATACTTTTGATAATCTATCTTATTTTTGAGTGTTGTGTTATGAGATACTAACTCAACGATACATATTTTATAACAAATACATAGATAAACATCCAAGACTCTGGACACTTTAAAGAAGACCTTTCCAACTTGCCCTGACCGGGAATTGAACCCAAAACCTCTGGGTGGTAGACTAGTATGGTGACCACTACACCATGGAGGTCATCACTAAGGTTCACTGAGGTTTAGGACACAAATTGAGCTAGCCCCAAAGTAAGTGCGAGACTTGTGATGAGGTACTAACTCAACGATACAAATTTTGTAAGAAATATATATCATACTAGATAAACATCCAAGACCCTGGACCATTTCAAAAAGACCCTTCCAACTTGCCCTGACCGAGGATCGAACCCGGAACGTCTGGATGAAGGACTGGTTTAGTGATCACTACGCCACGGAGGTCGTCACAAGTCTTGTGTCTTACTTTTCCTTAACAGTAGCCAGTGGATGCACACTATGTACCACGTTGGTCCCTTCTGGTGGCACCTGCAGCTGGGTGTAGAACAGGTTATGCCACAGCATCTCCATGTCATCCCAGTCGATGATCCTCCCGTCCTTCACTGGGTAGTTGAGGTTAGGATGCCTATATAGGGACTATTCACCCAGATTGAGCGAGCCCCAAAGTAAGTTCGAGACTTGTGATATGGGATACTAACTCAACGATACATATTTTATAACAAATATAAACATAAATATCCCAGACCCTGGACAATTTGAAGAAGGCCATTTTCCAACTTGCCCTGACCGGGGATCGAACTCGAAACTTTTCGGCGATAGACTGAGTACCGTGACCATTACCCCACGGAGGTGGTCATATTATGTCTCGAATCTTACTTTTCCTTAACAGTAGCCAGTGGATGCACACTATGCACCACGTTGGTCCCTTCTGGCGGCACCTGAAGCTGGGTGTAGAACAGGTTATGCCACAGCATCTCCATGTCATCCCAGTCGATGATCCTCCCGTCCTTCATTGGGTAGTTGAGGTTAGGATGCCTATATAGGGACTAATCACCCAGATTGAGCGAGCCCTAAAGTAAGTTCGAGACTCGTGTTATGGGATACTAACTCAACGATACGTATTTTATAACAAATATAAACATAAATATCCAAGACCCTGGACAATTTGAAGAAAGCAATTTTCCAACTTGCCCTGACTATGGATTGAACTTGGAACTTCTTGGTGGTGGAGATAAACATCCAAGACCCAGGACAATTTTCCAACCCGCCCTGACCGGGGATCGAACCCGAAACCTCTGGGTGGTGGACTAGTAAGGCCATCAATACGCAATGGAGGTCTTCACATGTCTTGAGTCTTACTTTTCCTTAACAGTAGCCAGTGGATGCACACTATGTACCACGTTGGTCCCTTCTGGTGGCACCTGCAGCTGGGTGTAGAACAGGTTATGCCACAGCATCTCCATGTCATTCCAGTCGATGATCCTCCCGTCCTTCACTGGGTAGTTGAGGTTAGGATGCCTATATAGGGACTAATCACCCAGATTGAGCGAGCCCCAAAGTAAGTTCGAGACTTGTGATATGGGATACTAACTCAACGATACGTATTTTATAACAAATATATAGATAAACATCCAAGACCCTGGACAATTTGAAGAAGGCCATTTTACAACTCGTCCTGACCGGGGATCAAACTCGGAATTTTTCTGCGGTAGACTGAGTACCGTGATCATTACCCCACGGAGGTGGTCATATTATGTCTCGAATCTTACTTTTCCTTAACAGTAGCCAGTGGATGCACACTATGCACCACGTTGGTCCCTTCTGGTGGCACCTGCAGCTGGGTGTAGAACAGGTTATGCCACAGCATCTTCATGTCATCCCAGTCGATGATCCTCCCGTCCTTCACTGGGTAGTTGAGGTTAGGATGCCTATATAGGGACTAATCACCCAGATTGAGCGAGCCCCAAAGTAAGTTCGAGACTTGTGATATGGGATACTAACTCAACGATACGTATTTTATAACAAATATATAGATAAACATCCAAGACCCTGGACAATTTGAAGAAGGCCATTTTCCAACTCGCCCTGACCGGAGATCGAACTCGAAACTTTTCGGCGGTAGACTGAGTACCGTGACCATTACCCCACGGAGGTGGTCATATTATGTCTCGAGTCTTACTTTTCCTTAACAGTAGCCAGTGGATGCACACTATGCACCACGTTGGTCCCTTCTGGCGGCACCTGCAGCTGGGTGTAGAACAGGTTATGCCACAGCATCTCCATGTCATCCCAGTCGATGATCCTCCCGTCTTTCATTGGGCAGTTGAGGTTTAGGATGCCCCTGTTTTTGACGGCCTCGTCTCCAACGTAGATCATCTTGACGCCATCCACGAAGCCTTGGTGACGGAACCTGGAAAGAGACGATAAATGTTAGCAACCCAACAAAAAAGAGCGGTGTTATAAGTTTGACGCTTATGTTTGTCTGTGGCATCACAGCTCTCGAAAAAATAGACCTTTTCCGATGTTGATTGTTTACTTTCCTTGCAGTGGTTTTAGCTATCTTTGTTAAAATTTGGTTCAGGCGTTCAAAAAGTATGGAGGGTTAACACTTGAAAGTAGGGAATTTATTAATTTGCCTGCCAAATAAACTCGAGAGATCATAGGCATCTCGGATAGACCGATTTCAATGCAGTTTTTTATACGTTAAAGCTACTTCCCTTGCGGTGGTTCTTAGGCATGTTTGATAAAAATCGGTTTCCCTCTTTTTTGTCGGTACTTAAAAATCACACATAAGTTATTTCCTACCTTTACTAGTTGAAGAACAACGCAGGAAGAAATGAAATCATTCTTCATTTAAGCGTGGCTTTAGTCATAATCATCATTATCTCAGCCACAGAACGTCCAGTGCTGGACATAGGCCTCCCCCAAAGATTTCACAAACGACCGGTTGGAAGCGGCCTGTATCAAGCGCCTTCCTGCAACCTTGCTCAGGTCATCTGACCATCTAGTAGGTAGGTGTCCTACGCTGCGCTTGCCGGTGCGTGGCCGCTTAAGTGGTCAGCTTCTTTAACTTACCTGCCTACAACTGTTTTCATGACACATCTGGGGAAGGATTCTCCTGCAAATCCAGCCTTAGCGTTTTGGGAGCCGATGTCGAAAACCACCTTTGCTTCATCAAACGACATTATTAGATCAGTTATAAAACCATATTCCTATTAGCAAGACGAGGCCAACTCGATTTGTATTAAAATTTCGGAATTGTTTGGCTTATTTATTATTCAACATTACAAAGTTGACTAAGCCTTTCAAATTAACCTCTACTAGATCAATTTTAGCCTGATTAAAAAAAAATATACATTACTGGACCCACCTCAACAATTTTTTAGAGTTAGGAAATTGATGTTTATTATTTTATCTACTTCTTTTCATCTTCTCCTTCATTAAGAGCCAGACTCTCATCAGTAAAATATGTAATCTCTCTCTCTCTTACTCCGTCTCATCTCAGCGAATTCTCATTTGCATCCTCAACTGTAAAGTTGCGAAGACCGACGTCTGCTTTCTGGCATTATCCACTCCACCTCGCACGGTCTTGAGTATCCTTTATCGCATATCATCCTTGAAGATGTCAAGCCAGCACTTCTTGGGTTTACCACGTTCTCCGGGTCCCGGCGGAGGCGGCTTGGCTAACATTTGTTCCCCACGTAACTTGCCGGTTTCCGCAAGACGTGACCGTACCAGCGTAGGAAACGGTATCATATGTAACACGCACACAATGGCGAGTTTTGAGAGAGATCTTTTCGTATTGATAATACTCGTAAAATATTTAATATGTATCAATAAAATCTTGCCCTCCATTGCAAAACCAAGGCAACCCTCCAGTTTTACATATTGCCTCGTCGAAGGTGTATCAAAAGTCGTTTTACAAAATTGGGTGCGAGCCCTGCCGTATTGACTTTATGTTATCCCGGCCCATCGGATGTGGTCTCGAACGAGATATCATTGATAAGTTAACAAAGCCTGTGCCCAAATGAAATCGGTTTCCCATAAGGCTGAATTGATTTGGACCATCATGTCCCAACATTCCCAAAGCATGGGACCCAATGCGCACCCTTGTGGAACGTTATGGATTTTGGAATATTTTTATAGGGATAAGTTGTTTTCTTTTTTATTGTTTAGCTTTCATGCGATATTTATTAAACCTTTGAGTTTCTTTTTAGTTTTTCGACAGATTGAAGTAACCGTAACTGCTGGGCATGTATGAAGAGAGTTTTGAGTGTAGATGAAGTGAAAGAGGTTTGTCAGGATCGTAGCAAGTGGAGGTCCATAGTCTCTGCCAACTCCTGTGGGAAACAGGCGTGATGATTTGTATTTATATGTAAGTACGTATGATTGAAAGTTTTTCTTGTCTTTATCCTGATAAAACCAGATGAACTTGAACCTGAGAATTTCATGTCTTAGTGTCGTATGTTGGTAGATGGTTCGTATACATATTTAGGACGTAGTAGTAGTGACGTAGGTAATCTACTAAAATAGTATTTTATGCAACAGTTGTATAATAACGGTAAAAAAATGCGAGTGGCGCAGGTTACGATGCGAGCCTTGGCGAGCATCGTAATTAGACGCCATCGAGCATTTTTTGACGTACTTATACAACGTTGCATACAATACTTTTTCTACGACTATATTTACTAAATAAAATACAAAAACAAACAAAGAAAATATGAAAATGTATGACGTATGTTTGGTAAATCAGATACAAGTACTGATCTATATGGTATTTATGGTAAACTTTTTTTTTAATTGACGTCTTTTTAGTGACTATGTGAAAAAATCATTTTTTTCTTATGTTGGCAGTATGGTAAATGTATGGAAAAAAAGTTCTACGTCTATGGCTAGGCGTATCGTTTTAGTGAAATAACGACACATGTGCTATTATGAGGCATAGAGTATAGACTTTTTTCTGCTATAATATTATCAATGTTCTTATAATAGTGTTCAGAACCATTTAAAAGACAGATAACAGTACAGGAGTAGAAAAATGTAATTTAAAATATCGTCATACTTAATTGGTACAATAAAGAAATTTTATCATATCTAATGATCTGAATTAAAATTTAATCAAATGGGAGTAAAATTAATTTCGTGATTTAACGAAAAACTTAACGATACGATAATCTTATCTGCAAAAGATAAAAATATCTTTATAAATCTGTGAAGAGAGGTCGTGGAATTTTTACACTTTCGCATTTAATTCGCAGTAAATGTTCCACCATTTCTCCTCAAAGTCGGGAAAGCTCTCCGGGGTAAAATATAATATGAATTGAGGAATTTCCGGGTACACCTCTCCATATCGCTCCAATATTTGCGTCGAATGTAACGTTATTATATTTTGAAGATTTAGAATTTGCGGCGAAATGAAATGAAATTTTATTTGATTTGCTAAATGCTATTTTTATGTCTGTTGTCTTTTTGGGTGTGTGAGTTAAGTGGCCAACACTCGTGTCAGATTTTATACAAACCCAGAATAAAGAATCAGCAACAGTATGTTGGGGACACGTTTGGAAAAGCAAAGATGCTATTTTTTAAACGCGAAGTCACTAAACGAACGTTTTTTTTGTATGGAAAAACTATTCGATTAGCTGATTTCGCGTTTCAAAAATGGCGCTTCAAGTTTAAGAGCGAGCTAAAGAAATAAACATTCATATTTGAAAACATAACACTTCATAATATGGCACTGACGGCTTAATACATACTCGTGTTATGAGGAAATCGTTTTGCCGTATTTCCATACAAACGTAGCCGCCTAATTCCTCGCCGGATAGAGCAGGTAAAGGACTTTTTTTTTCTAAAAAAATTTTTACGTGCTAGTCATGTGCCTATGTTTTTGTTTTTATTTTCATAATTTTATTATTAAACCAGAGAACTGATTCTACATAAACCTAAAAAACCAAATTTTACAAAAAAAAAAAAAGCTTTTTATTCAATTTGATCGGATTTGATTTGGAGGAGAAATCAGGAGACACTAAGAAACGCTGATTTTGTGTAATTTTCATACGTATTTGATGATATTTAATTCGCGACAGGTGGTTCTGATACAGAGCGACCAAAATACAATCCAGTAACTTTATACATCGCATGCGTCAAATCCGATAGTTCTGATTTTTTGCAGAGTTGTTTATGATGTTGGCCTAATGAATAATTCAAGTTTGTGATCTGGAGCGGCAAACGCAACTTTGTCAAAAATCTTTAAAAAAGCACGAAAATAAAGTTTTTTTTTTAATTTTCACAATTGTAATTACTTACGACTAGTTTAAAAAAACTTTGACAGAGTTGCGTTCGGCGCTTGAAGTCACAAACTTGGATTATTCATTCCAACATCATAAACAACTCTGCAAAAAAACAGAACTACTGGGGGCTACTCTTAAAGCGGTTTGCAAGTCGGACGTTATTATTTATCCTTGTCTTAGTGTTAAGCAACATTGATCACTAACGTATGATGATAAAGTCTTGTTTGGTTTGACATAAAAATAGAACGTCAGTATTTAATAGAGTAACCCCCCTGGATTTGACGCATACTAACTATCTCATACTTTTAGGCGAAAAAGTTACTGGACTAAAATACATATTTTTCAATTCTCCCGAACCTAGTGTAAGTAAGAAAGGAATTGAATATTGTGTTCCATTACGATAACATACACAAGCTAAGCTGGGGAGGCTTAGGTATACGTTATGATGAAAAATGACGACATTTTTCGTACAAAAGGACGAAGGTTCAAAAGGCTTTTATAAAGGAAAACTTTTGACAAAATCTAGTGTATGCAGATTTAACGGGCGTGATAAAATTGTTTTGTAACAATGTTAGGGCTCTTACAGACAAGTGACATTATGCCTGGGGAATAGGGCGGCGTCCGACACCGATTATTTATCGGCGACCTGTGTGGCGCGTTGCTAAATAACCGACAAGTTCAGCAACCTCACAACCACAAACATTATCTGTAAAAAATGACATTAGAATTTATATTATGGGAGCCCTTAAATATTTATATTATTTTATTTTTAGTATTTTTGGTTATAGCGGCAACAGAAATACATCATCTGTGAAAATGTTAGTGGTCTAGCCATCACGGTTCATGAGACACAGCCTGGTGACAGACAGACGGAATTACGGACAGACAGACGGACAGCGGAGTCTCAGAAATAGGGTCCCGTTTTTACCCTTTAAGTATGGAACCCTAAAAACTGCCTCGCGTCGCTCATCAATAATTATCTTTTGTAAGTTTTGAATGTTTGTGATAGATTGATACGTGTCACGCGACCGTTTGCGACAGTCGGCGACCGTCGCGCGACGAAGGTCAGCGACGGTTGTCGATTTGGTTACATTAAAAGCGATACGAGAAAAGGACGTTACTGTGTATCGTTTCAGTGTCAAGCAACATTGAGCATTAATGTTTGATGATAAAGTCTAATTTGGTTTGATATAGAAATAGGACGTAACCACAAAATACATACTAGCACTTACGTAACTATCGAACTACTAACGTATTGTTTTGTTGTTTGTTTTTCGTGTGTGTAAGTGGCCAACACTGGTGTCAGATTATACAGGCTGCCGAAAGGCATCTGACATAGCTTGACGACTGTCATACAATTGATGACAGCCGGGACCAATGGTTTATAGGTGACTAGCTGTACCCGCGGGCTTCGCTCCCTGTGGGAATTTCGGGATAAAGAGAGCCTATGTCCTTCCCCAAGTCTCAAACTATATCTATACAAAATTTCATCCAAATCGGTTCAGTAGTTTAACCGTGAAGAGGTAACAAACAAATATACAGACTCACTTTCGCATTTATAATATTAGTAGGAAGTAGGATAGGATAAGATAGGAAGTGGGATTATGCCTACTAAAGCACGGAGGAGCTCGAGAAATTTTTATGCAAAATTGCGGTCAACCATCCAAATTCGGACCACGGCCGGAGTTGCTTTACTTGCGAAAGCGCTAGTAAAGCGCAATTCCACCGGGCCACCGAGCTCCTCAGATATCGCGGGAAAAACGGGCATTCCGTCGCCAGTCTGTAAAAGCGCTTAGGAATTTTGCTCCGTACAGAGTATTTCATAACAGCATAACAATAAACAAAACACGTCGACGCCTCGATTATTAACACAGGTTTTACCTGGTGCTTGCAGTTTTGTATCAAATTCTACTGAGGGAGTGAGAAAATAAAGAAGACAAAAACGGGCCATGCGCACACCCCTGATATTATTTCTATAGAACTGGTTTTTACTCGTGCATTTGGGATTTATGTATACCAGTTTACTTGTTTGGTCTGAACGGATTTTTATCAAACATAGCTAAGAACCGAAACAAAGAAATCGCATCAAAATCGGTCCATCCGTTCGAGAGCTACAATGTCACAGACAGACATTGGTGAAAAGCTTATAAACACTTTTTTTGCTTCCGGGGTAAAGAATTTAATAGTACAAAAACCTTTAATAATAAATGGGGATATAAACCGATGGGGGGGGGGGGCGTCTACAGGTTTTAAATGGAGATATCAACCGATGAGGTAGGCGTCTAAAGGTTTAAAATGGGATATCAACCGGTGGGGGAGGCGACTAAAGTTTTCGAATGGGATGCCAGTCGATGGGGGAGGCGACTAAAGGTTTCGAATGGGATACCAGCCGGTGGGGGAGGCGTCTTAGTTTTATATGGGATATTAAGCAATAAGGGAAGCGTCTTAAGGTTTTAAGTGGGATATTAACCGATGGGGTATACGTCAGGTGTTAAAAAATGTATTTAACATTTGTTTTCTTTCCAGTTTTGGTCTGCCTTCGTGCCGTGCGCCACCCAGAACAAGGATGCTGTCCAGCTTACCCTGGAGCAAATCGACGTGATCCGCCGCCTGATTGACAAGTACCCGCAGTATCTGATGCTGGCCACCTCCGTCACCGGTAGGTATATCCTTGTAGAATATATAAGGTCTTACAAAATAAACTAAAACTCTTTTAAAGGTTAATTCATTTCGTGATAGTGTACAACTTTCCCCAAAGAACATATATCGAAATATTATATAAAAATATTATTTTGCTTTTCTTACATACTCGGCTGATCGGTCAACAATTGTATGGGAGGCCACAAATAACTTTTCATATGTCGATACGTGTTCCTTGGGAAAAATTATTTATAGTATCATGGCCCTTAAAATAGTTTTAGTATATTTTGTTAGACCTTGAATAAGGGATCTAAGGCGCAGGACACATAGAAAAGACGTGCGTCGCGGACGGGGCGCAGACATATGTCTGTTTCGTGACGGCAAGCGACGGTTTCATACAAAATGTATAGAAACACAGAAAAGACACGCGCCCCGTCCGCGCCCCGTCCTTTCTGTGTGTTCTGCCCGCGACGTTTCTATACATTTTGTATAAAACCGTCGCTTGCCGTCGCGGAAAAGACAAATGTCTGCGCTCCGTCCGCGTCCTACGTCTTTTCTATGTGTCCAGCGCTTAACAGTGACGTGAACAAATATTTTTGACAGGGCACTACTCATACTACATGTATACACTAATTACGTCACCATGTCTACCCATCGCCTTATAAACGTAATTATTTCTCTTCCTTTTCACTAGATGGCGGTATAAGGTAATAATTAAAACATTAAAATCTTTAATTTAAATGAAGTAGTACTGTAATTAATTAAATATGAGTTATGTATCTATATGAAATGCAATGAATATTAAGTACTAGCCGAAGCCCGCGACTTCGTTCGCGTGGACTTTATGTCTCTGGAAAATGCTCATCAGGCTGAACAACTTTTACTAAGGCTGCATTTTTATATCTCTTATAGTTTAGCTGGACCATTATGGTTCTGCATCAGGCGTTTCATTTTCTAAAATCATTTATACCCTATATGTTGCCCAGGCTTAATACCTATATAACAAAAAAAGTTTCATTCGAATCCGTCCAGTATTTCCGGAGATTAGCGTGTACAAACAGACAAACAGACATACAGACAAACAGACAAACAGACAAACAGACAGACATTTTTTTTTAAATTCTTACTCTATTACTACGTCTCCATCGCCCCCAATATTTTTTTTGGAAATATATTTAATGTACAGACACACTTTTTTTACTGTTTTATTATATGTATAGATATAGATATAGATATTCAACTTTCTTTGTCACTTTTTTGCTAGTCGTGTGCTGCCATCTCTGTGATCCTACCGCACAACTACAGTTTTGCCTACTTACGGGCCCTATTATAGATTCTATGGCGATTAAATTTTTTAATTTATCGACATCTTATACTCACCAAAATTCTTATACATCCTTTAGTAACACCGACGATGTAGAATTTTATTTAGATGGAAAATTATGATATGTCATAAGTAACGAAATATATTTTATAATTTTTTTACCCATGGCTTTTATTTATCCAATTGTTTTCAGTCACATTTTTATTAGTTATTAGTGATTATCTCTGGCTCATTGTCAGTGACATAAATTATCAGCACAATTAAATACATTGATATTCCAATAAATCGTCAGATTAAAAGAAAGTAATGTCAATGCGATAAGTTAACGTCTAATTATGATTGTAACTGCCAAACACGAAGAAACTATGAGCTCGAATCCATACCCAAATTTTCCGGGGTCCAGTGGCGCCGCCATTTGAAATAAATCATTTAAAAGGAAACGGAGATATCATTCAAAATTGTGTCTTGGTCAAGCCCTAGATAACCCTTAAAACTATTTTATGAACTACTGTTTATAATTTTTTAAACTACTTTTTGTAGTTTAAAGTGAGAACGTGAAGCTTTTCTACGCACATTTGCAAAAAACGGCCACTTTTAGCTAATGTGCGTAGAAAAGCTTCACGTTCGCACTTTAAACTACAAAAAGTAGTTTAAAAAAATACTTTGAATGGGTATTTAGAACTTGACCAAGACACAATTTTAAATGATATCTCCGTTTCCTTTTAAATGATTTATTTTAAATGGCGGCGCCACTGGACCCCGGAAAATTTGGGTATGGCCTTAAGAGCCGACCCGCAATCAAACCAGGGTCACCGTCTCGGCAGAAATAATGGCCCAACGCAGACGACAGACTATCCGTGACACACTTTTTAGTCTGTGAAAATAGAACCAATGGAATCACATGCAGTAATGCGCACGAAGCTCAAAAAGTCCGGCGCGCGCCTTGTGCATTACTGCGTATGATTCCATAGGTTCTTCACAATCACATGCAGTAATGCGCACGAAGCTCAAAAAGTCCGGCGCGCGCCTTGTGCGTTACTGCGTATGATTCCATAGGTTCTTCACAGACTATCACAGACTAAAAAGTGCGTCAAGGGTAGTCTTTTGTCTGCGTTGGGCCTTTCACAGACTAAAAAGTGCGGCACGGTTAAGTCTGCCGTCTGCGTTGGGCCAAAATGTGACAAACAAAATCCAGTTACAAATGAACATGTCGCTCGACTGAGATTTCGCCGGACCCATTTCTCTGCTTCACTCCACCAACCAATTAACGGGACTTTTACTCTATTTTCCCAGATAAAGACTGAGTTCTTGTTTGTGAGCTGAAAATTAACTAAGTTCCGTCGACTCGTTTTACACTTTTTTGTTCGATTTTGTTAACTGGATCTGTTCTCGCTTGGAGTTTATTTAGAAAATTGGTTGAGTTTTGTAATCCGATTTTATAAACTTACTAGCTGTACCCGCGGGCTTCGCTCCCCGTGGGAATTTCGGGATAAATTATACCCTATGTCCTTCCCCGAGTCTCAAACTATATCCATATCAAATTTCATCCTAATCGGTTCAGTAGTTTAAGCGTGAAGAGGTAACAAACAAACAAACAAATATACAAACTCACTTTCGCATTTATAATATTAGTAGGATTTTGTACTAACTGCGAACAGCGGTGTTACCCGTGCCCAAAGTAGCCTGTGTGTTAATCCAGGGTGTAAGCTTTCTGCATATCAAGCCCAGCCGTTTGCGCGTGTAGTAATTAACATACACACACACACTCACAAACTTTCGGCTTATAATATTAGTGTAATTTAGAGAAGAAACTGACTGATAACATGATGATTGATCGATCAATGCACAGCTGGAAGTTGGTAGGACTACTGGAAATTTTTGTCCCATCAGACCTGCCAGTAGGACAATTGGGAATTAAAGTCCCAGTTTTACTACTAGTAGGTCTATTGGGACAAAAATTCCTATCAGTCCTACTGGTAGAACAAACTTGGTAGGACTACTGGGACTAGCTAAAAACCGCTAGGTCTGACAACTAGACAAATCAGACACTTTTTTCTAAACGTCAAAACAAACATTTTCTACAAGTTTTGTAGCGTGACGTCATGCTTTATTGGAGTCAAATAGTTTAATATCCGTTTTTTTGCATTAATAAATCTAAAATCATCTTGAAAATGGATATGATCAATGAAAAGTGGCACTAATTTGGGACGCTTCATTTCATAAACTGTACCGAATAATTTATCTTTGACTCATTCATCTACCCAACTGTGCACTAATGTACCTCAAATGGTCTTAAGTGGCCTTAGGGTCTTATGGCCCTGGGCTTTGTCTACCCCATCAAGACGTTTTATTTTACAAACTGTACCCAATAATGTATTTTTGACTCATTCATCTACCCAACTGTGCACTTATGTACCTCAAATGGTCTTAAGTGGCCTTAGAGTCTTATGGCCCTAGGCTTTGTCTACCCCATCAGAGGCAAAGACGTGATTATTTTCATTCCCCTTTTCCCCTAGCCCTTAAGTTTCAATCAAAGTTTGATGAAGGTCTTTAGATTGCTTCAGGGAAACTTCTTACTTGAAATGTATACAGTCCACTGGTTTTCATAGCCGATTAAGGGGCGCCTAGACGGCGCCTATATACACCCACCATAGTCTGTCAAACAAATATAACAGCCTGACTACTTAACTACTCTATACATTGTTCAAGAGCATGAAATATATGTGTAAGAAAATATAGTGATATTATTTTAAGAGTGAAATCTGGTCTTACAAAATATAGGTACTGAAACTATTTTATAGGTGAATTAAGTCAGTGATACTCAGGGATCGGATATTCCAGTGCATATTTACCTAAAGTAAATTTTTGGCTAACAAACTATGAAAGCGGCTTCTTAGGACATTTTTATAAAAAAATAAAATCCCGGGATTTTAAAATTGCAAAGCTAATAAGAAGTAATTTCGTAACTAATCAGATGTATTTTTGTTTCCCAATGTGTGTATTTAAGATGTAGGGAAAAGGTTCCCGGGATCGTGGATATTTTTTTCGATAAAATAGTGCTTTCCATATTAGCCAACATCTCAACTTTAGGTTAATATGCACTGGATTATCCGATCTCTGATACTGAACAACTTTCCCTAAGGAATATATATCGAAATATGAAAAGCAATTTTTGGCCTTTCATAAAAAGTTGACCGATCAGCTGATCACAGTTTGTATGGTAAGCCAAAAGTTATTTTTCATATTTCTATTTATTTTTGAAAGTTGTTCAGTACCACGGACTGAATTCATCTTTAAAATAGTTTAAGTACCTAAATTTTGTAAGACTACACTACTCCAGTTTCTTTATACGTGAAGGGGCATACCCGGAAAAAATTTAATCACAGGCTAAACGAGATCACTATACAAAGGGGTAATAATAACAGCCAAAAACCAAAAACTAAAAAAATTAATTCCATACAAAAGTGCGCAACCGCCCGGGCAATTTGGAACGTGGAACAAATTTTTGACTGTTAAATTGTTGTCATTATACTAAAGTGATCTAGTATAGACCGTGGTACGATTGAGCGAGCTGGGGCAAGCGGGGTCCTCTAAGCGAGGTTCTCTTACAGACTAAATACAGACGAGCAACAGCATACCCGCGACACCGGTCTTTTTTCCGCAGAGCAGAAGGGACGGAACAAAAGAAAGAAAGGCTAATCAACTTATCTAATTAATGGAACTCAAACCGAAATAATTGCAAGCAAGCAATCCCTTAAATTATTCTTAAGCAGCTGAGCAGAAGTCCCGGCATTATTCAAAACAATACTCCAACTTGTGAGCTCGAGTTTCTCAATAAATTATTCATTTTAGACTCCCCTCGCGTTAGCGTTAAGCGGGAATGGTCGCCATTCGATATATGTTTGTCTTTTACTTAGCGTAGAAAAAGAGCTTTCTTTGTATCAATTTGACAATAGAAATTGCGTAAAATATGAACAAGTTTATTTGTTAGATAAATTTAAAAAAAAAAACCGACGACACCATCTAGTGATGTGAGGTGGAACTACATAATATTCTAACTGATATTAAGTAGATTTCCGTAGCGCCATCTATAAATTGCCAGGTAAATAACAAACACAAATTTAAAGCGTTAAACCCATTATTTTATAGCATCCCATAACATAACTCTTGAACTTACTTTGGGGCTAGCTCAGTCTATGTGATTTGTCCGAATATAGTATTTATTATGAAACAAGATACTTTAAAATGTATGACCCCTTCAACCCGCCTGGCCAGCGTGGACAGTGTAGGCAAATCCTCTAAATGCTCTGGCTAAGTATGGCTCTGGCAGTACAGAATGGGTCGTGCAGTGGAGACTAAAAATGCCGCCATGATGATGATAATGACAAATGATGAAAGATGATAGAAATGATAATAATTAGAATTTATTGCAAATCACTGTTTCACAAAATGTTACATTATATTATAATAGTACATAATAGTACTCATTAATGTAACTAGACGATTCAAAATTGCCCTGTATTGTGTACATAAAGAGAAACAGCAATTTAATACGATGACGCGGTGTCGCGTATCTCCTTAATTCAGAGGGCTCGATATTTTATCAAAATAAATTCTGAGAAATTTAATCCGCCTAATTTGGGTTCCAAATTTGTTTTATAACAGTATTACTGTTTCTTATTTGCTTACGTTAATATTAATGGGATCTCTTTATTCGGGACTGGATTTGAACTTCGGCCCTGAAATTTAATAATCTATAATGCTGTCATTGAAGAATTAATGAGATTATATATTATAAGATTAGAAGTAATGGATGGGCTATTAAATTATTTATCACTTTTTGAACTTTTCTATTAAGGCTCCTCCCTGCGCTAACGACCTTGAAAACACAAAAAAATTAATTTCTCTTTCTGTAAGTGAGATTATTAAAAACCCTCGTACAACTTTTTAGCTAGTATTCCGAAGTTTCATTAGAACCTCGAAAGTCATTGAAATACTATCCGGTTTATAAACCTTTACAAAAAGAGTCAAAAATGGCCGTTTTTAGTATTTTTTGCAAAGGAAAATTCAGGGTATTTTATTTCAATGATTTTCGAGGTTCTAATGAAACTTAAGGATACTAGCTAAAAAGTTGTACGAGGGTTTCTGATAATCTCACTTACAGAAAGAAAAATTAATTTTTTTGTGTTTTCAAGGTCGTTAGCGCGGGGAGGACCCTTAAGAAGGAGGAGCTAAGGATGCATTTGGCGGAGATAAGAATGCTAAGGTGGATGTGCGGTGTAAAGAAAATAGTTATGATCCGGAACGAATATATAAGAGGAAGTTTAACCCTTAGCCAGGCAGTGATCTTATAGCGAATTTTGAATTTGACAAGCGAAATGTCAAGTTTTTTTTTCTACAGGCGTATTTTTTTTTCGTTCAGAAATCAACTGTATCATAGACAATATACGGATGACATTTTGTGATTTCTATCTGGCTTCTGCTCGTCAGGAAAAAAATATTTTTAAGGTGGTCGCTATATGATCACTGCCTGGCTAAGGGTTAAAAGTTGCTCCAATAGTGGATAAGTTAATAAGCCATCGAATCACGTGGTATGGCCACGCCATGAGGAGGGATGCCGAACATCTGGCTAAGAGGACGGTCCATTTAGAGGTGGAGGGCTGCAGAGGGATAGGATGACCGAAGGAGACATGGACAGAATGTGCAAGGACAGATATGAAGGAACGAGGGGCTAGTGCAAATATGGTGACTGACAGAAAGAAGTAGAAACAGTTGACATACAGAGCCGACCCAAATAGGAAAATGGCGAGGGCAATGATGATGATGATATAAGGGAAAACACAAGTTTATTTGCCAGGCAAATTAAAAAGCCCCTGACTTTCAATAGTTTCATATAAACGCCATCTAGTAATGAGCGGATGAACTAAATAGTAGAAAAAATTTACGTAACACCTTCTATTATTTGCCAGACAAACTACAAAATTCCGACTTTCACCACCCTTTTTGTCGAGGATTTAAAACAATAATAAAATAAAACTAACACTTTGTAAGTTAGTACCTACCTATATTTCTTTTTATAAACGTTCGCTTGTAACGTCTACGTTTCTTAACCAATTTAGGAAATTCTTATATTTCTCTGCGCAGGAAGAAAATAAGCTTGTATTATGTTTTTATTTTTACGACTTTCGATATCTGGATCCGAAAGGTACTATTCTATTTAGTCGTCAGTTGGATTATCCAAAATAAATTTTAATATTTATTAGTTTATCTTTTATTTACAACATAAGTATTATGCATTCATGCTTTAACAAAATAACTAAACTAATCAAAACATTTAAATTAATTATTAATTGAAAACAAATAATGAAAGTCTGTTAGGTGGAATATCCAAAAATAATGTTTTATTTTTTAATTTTTTTATTCACAAAATAAAAACGAAGCATTTATCTAAAAACTAAACTCATTATCATCATCCCAGCCCTTCTTCCGCTCACTGCTGAGCATTGGCCTCTCTTCGTAACTAAACTAAAAAAAAAAAGAATTTATTAAGTCTTTTTTTGTATTAAATAACAAAATATTGAAACTAAAAACTAACTAAAACTAGAGTAATTACTAAAATAAAATTACTTAATCATAAAAAAAGCTACCTAGCCGTAACGTGCCCAAGAAATTAGTAAAATGTCACAAAAAAACAACGCTTCGAAGTTCTGAAGCGGGCTTGTGACGTCACCGCCTTGTAAAATCGTACAAGAACGTAATGTGATGCATAATTTATGTTTTGTATGTTCGTCGACATTTGTTAGTAAAGAACATAAATACGTGTACGTATGTAAATAAATAAATATATAGGGACAAATTACACTGATTGAGCTAGCCCTAAGGTAAGTTCGAGACTTGTGTTATAGGATACTAACTCAACGATACTATATTTTATAACAAATACATATATAGATAAACATCCAAGACCCAGGAAAAATTGAAAAAGGCCATTTTCCAACTTGCCCTGGCTGGGGATCGAACCCAGGACCTCCGGGTTGGCGGTCTAGCGTGTTGACCATTACGCCATGGAGGTCGTCAACTAACTTACTTAAGTACATACATAATTTTTGGGTTCTGTACCCAAAGATGACCAATAAAATAAAATAATTTTTTCAGGTCATTAATTACTCATTAATTCATAGGCTGAGTACCTAATTGTCTGATAAGTAAGATGTTCCGTGCTTCGGAGGGCACGATAAGCCGTCGGTTCCGGTCACTGTCTTTGACATTCGTCGTTAAATCAAACCATGTCAGAGGCCTTTAAGGCGGTTTAAAAACTCTGACACTAGTGTTAGTCACTAACACACACGATAAGAAGAGGAAGACAGGTCATTCGTAGCTTTCTAATTCTACTGTACAAATAACTTAACTTTTTTCTATATTCAAATAACTTTCAACCTTACAAAACGGTATTGATTCTTTTTTATTAACTTTAACAAGAATGAATAATTTGGTTTTCTATTTACTGCAGCTAATTTGTAAGTAAATGCTGTGTATGATTTTAAGGTCTTTACTTATGGAATTGTATATGTAATTGATTTATATATCTAATAGTGTTATAATATGTGATCACTGTAAGCGTACATTTAAATAAAATAAAATAATTTAGAGGTACTATATTTTATTATAAGCCAATGGGTAGGCATGCCAAATAATGATTTATGTCAAACGTTTTTTTTTATATCCAACATGACGCTTTTACTGACGCTCCTCTGTCTGTCCGTCTGTCACAGGGCTCTTTCTTTTGTCTAATAATGTAACTAACAGGCGATTTTTTTATGCTTTTTGTGATTCCCCAGACATCCTGCAAGCTCACAGCGCGCGCCCGCGCAAGATCGCGTCTCTCATTGGCATCGAAGGCGGGCACTCCATCGCCAACTCCCTGGGGGTCCTCCGGAGCTACTACCAGCTTGGGGTCCGATACATGACCCTTACACACACCTGCAACACGCCCTGGTAAGTTGATGACGTTGCCACAAGGTCTATGAGTGATAGCATGCCCATTGCCCGTGACAGTTCATGACACTGTCTGCGATTTGTGGACCCTCTGGTCCTAATTTATAAATGCGGAGTCACTAAAAAAAACCCGGGCTAAATGCGAGTCGGACTCACGCACGAAGGGTTCCGTACCAATATGTACAAAAAAATCACGTTTGCTGTATGGGAGCCCCACATAAATATTTATTTTATTTTAAATAATTGTTTATGTTTAAAGCGAATGTACAAGTACGTATTCTGTTAATATTTTATCGTCTACCTGTTTTCACCTGAAATTCCTCCCGACTTCCTTTGTTTTACTATTGTGTCTGGGTTTTGGCGTATCTCAAAGAGATTTATAAAATTGAGCAAAAAACGCCAAAAACATCACATTTGTTGTATGGAATCCCACTTAAATATTAATTTATTTTGTTATTAGTATTTGTTGTTATAGCGGCGACAGAAATACATCATCTGTAAAAATTTCAACTGTCCAGCTATCACGGTTCATGAGAGACTGGTGACAGACCGGCAGACAGCGACCTGTCTATTTTTTGGATCCGGTAACCTCAAGAAAATTATAACAGACAAATTTAAGTAAGTTATAATTAAATTAAACTAAATTTAACCCAAAGATAACTGTATTATAATTAACGGGGAGAATGCATAAATGTTGCAATGAGTGTTGACGAAGCAAAATTGGTCAAAAATTTGGGAAACAAAGGTTTGCAAGTATAAGTAGGTTTGGCAAGTGGAGATCCGTAATTTTTGCGAACCCCCTGGGAAACAGATACAGATACATCTTCACGTCTTTATCCCTGACGGGGTAGACCGTGCCCGAGCCCGTAAGACCCAAAGGCCACGCTTAGCGTGATGGTGGAAAAAGGAATCAAAATATTGATGTGTTCTGGCCGCATCACCTAACAAGATTCAAATGCCGCCAATTCCCTCGATCGGTTATTACTATCTGCGCGGAAAGAGAAGTAGCTGGTACATTCTTTAGAAGGAAGAAACTTATTTTTCTTCCAGTACAGCATGGAAACTACATGGGAAACAGACGTGAAAATTTGTATATATTTAATTACCTATATCTATGCGCAGGTGTTTATTATGACATCGATAAAGCTCTATTTCCTTGTTATTGAATAGTCAAGTCATAAATGAATTAGCATTCACGGGCATATGTAGATCAGTTCTTCGATTGATCAAGCTCAAAGTGGATGTTGTTCGCGAAATCAATTTGTCTCATATTTGATTTGATTAACTATCTATAAACATAGTGGTTAGTTAGTTTGTAATTGGTTTAGGTTCGATTCTGAAATATTAAACAATAGTTATTAATTCAATATAAAGTACCTGGGCGACCAAGCTTTGCTCGGTTACAGCTCAAACATTAACAATTTTTTTTTAAACTTGTCTAAAAACAATACAAAATAAAATGTTATATATAAACTTGAACATAAAAAAACCAAAAGTAAGTCACCGAGTGGGATTCGAAACCGTAACACTCTTTCTAGCGGTCCGCATCCTTATAAGCTGAGCCAAATGATTAGCGACCGGTGTGGTGCGGCCAAATAATTAGCCCATATTCTGCGTGGAAATAAAAACGCGTGAAAACTCGAAAACACGCGTTTTCCCAAACATAAAACTATTCAAGATCGATTGTTTACCCCCGAAAACTCCCGTATACAAATTTCAGCAAAAATCGTTAGAGCCGTTTCCGAGATCACAGAAATTTATATATGTCAACGGAAATGTATAAAACTTAGGATATTTTTACAATACCTAGGATATGTATACAATTCCGAAGCTAGTAAGGAAATGTATTAAAAAAAAATCAAAGATTATTTCATACACACATATTCTGGGAAATGTATAAATTCCTAGGAATTGTATACCTTTCCAATATCGTATTAGGAAATGTTTATAACGAATACTTTCTACGAATAAAACAACTTTACCACGGAGTGTAGGTTAGGTTAGGTCTCCCATGCTGGTCTGGGAGAAATAAAAAAAACTTAGAATGTACCAGCTACTTCTCTTCCCACGCAGATCGTAAAAGCCGATCGAGGGAATGGGCAAAAACGAAATCATGTTAACAGGCGATGCGGCTAGCAACCCATCACTGTATTAATTGCTTTTCCATCTTCTCGCCCACCATGACGCTAAAAGTGGCTTTTGGGTCTTGCGGCCCTGGGCTCTGCATAAAATCGCAAGACCCAAAATGCTCTGTCTGCCCCATTAGGGATAAAGACGTGATAGTATGTATGTATGTAGGTTAGGTTCGTTAGGTTTCCTGAGACTAAAACACAAGCGAGCGAGCGAAGCGAACAAGCGACTCAAGCTTAGGGCGAAAATAACACAGACACAAAAACAACTTTGCTGTAGAATGTAGGTTAGAACGAAGGGGAATTTCTGTACTTGGAACATCCTTAGCATCTAGAAGAACTCTCGTAACGTTCTTGGTACCAATTTGATAGAGCGTTTATTACATTTCCGACAGCTACTTAGGAAATGTATAGATTACCTAGGAAATGTGTCTAATATAAATTAATTCACACATTTCCGAGCGGTTTTAGGAATTATATACATTTCCTAGAAATTGTGTACAATGACGGATTACAAACATTTCCGTTAACAAATACATAAAAATATACAAGAATTGCTCGTTCAAAGGTATAAGATAAATAGGTAAACATCTAGGGCCCAAGTCGATCTGAAAAGATAATTTTCCAACTTGACCTGACCGGAGAACGAACCCGGGTCATCCGGTGTGACAGCTGGCATAATGACCACGCAACAGAGGTCGTCAAAAAACTTGTTACTATAGTGTCTGGAATGGCAGTAAAAGGCTTTAGCGAACACTAAAAACAATTAAAAGCGTGATATACAAAGCTTTTACATAATCCAAAATAAAGTGTTAAAACAATTAAGAAATTTTCACTTAAAATAATGAAATAACGGTAAATAAATCCCAACGCGTTTGAAGTCGAAAAGGCTTAAAAACCCATCCATTACTATCCCTTCGTACAAACGTCAAAAAGTATGAAATATTGTGGCGCAGAGTTTTATTTTATTGGTTGGTATCCCCATGTTTTAGGGAAAACTGGAGTCAGAAATATAAGTCCTTGCACAAGACCATTAACAATGACGGTTGCTTTTAAGCTTACATGGCAAAATGTCTGAAAGAATTTGATTGAAAATGGCTTAATACCGGGATTAACACATAGGATTCGTTTTATCGAGAAACAATGTGTTCCCTTGGGATTTTTAAATAATCTAACCACGCGGGCAAAGCCTAAAGGCACAGCTAGTAAGAAATAAAAATATATATATATGGCGCGATCTGCGAGAACAACCCTGTAGTTAATTAATTTAATATCTGGGTCTTGTTCATACATACATACTATCTCGGCTCTATCCTTTGTAATAATAGTAACTACTAGAACAAATATAAAGGGGTAGAATCTGCCAGAACATTCTGCCATACGCTCATTATGTAAACGTGTACGCTCGCCATTTTTATAACCCTTTGTTAAGTTTCACCTGAGGTGCTATTTTTCAAAAGCGGAGTCACTAAACGAACGGTTTTTTGTATGGAAAAACGTTTTGGTGACACCGCGTTTCAAAAATGGCACTTCTGTCCCCTTGTCTGTCTGTCTGTAGTCAAATCTTGCTAGTTTAATTTGACCCCCTTCTCGGTTCCCGATTGAGCTGAAATTTATCGATAATTTAAATATATCGCGTGACAATGCAATATTATGACATGGAGCTGATCTGATGATGAAGCCGAAAGGTGGCCATACTAACTCTGTAGTTAAAGGATGCAACCCCATCGAGTTTGGGCTCGTTTGCAGGTTAAACTTTTAAGTTTATTGTTTCAGAAAAAGCTTATATTTAGTTTCACCTGTCCCGTTGTCTGTTTGTTTATAATCAAATTCTGCAAGTTTTTGACCCCTTCCCGGTTTCCGATTGGGCAGAAATTTTGCACGCCAAAATATATCGCGTGGCAATGCAATATTATGACATGGAGCAGATCTGTTGATGGAGCCGGTAGGTGGTCATAGGAACTCTGTAGTGAAAGGATGTAGCATGATCGAATCGAATTCAGGGTCGTTTGATTCGACTTAAAAAATTTTAGTTCATTCTTTTAGATCAGTCTTTCCCAAAGTGGGCGATAACGCCCCCTTGTGGGCGCTGCAGGTCTCAAGGGGGGCGGTAAGAGACCCAGAAAGAAAATGTTTTTTTTTTTTGCTAGTAGCTTTATTTAGCTAGAAGGCCTCTTAAACAACGACTGCAAGAGCTCTCGACTCTCAACAACAACCACATAAATATCATCCTCCACTTTGAGAATAAATATTTACATAATATACATATATAGGTCACAATAATTAATTAATTTAATTTGAAGTTATAGTGGTTTTTAAATAGGTGAAAAAATGGGGGCGCTAAAAAAATATTTATTCTCAAAGTGGGCAGTAGACAAAATAAGTTTGGGAACCACTGTTTTAGATAAAGTAATAATTTTTTTTAACAATATATTTTGTAATAGTTACATGTTCCGCTTCTGCAAATATAATGCACGCTTTAAAATCGTTCCGAATTCGAAACAGCGCGCTACAAAAATTAATGTTTGTTAAAGACTTTTACAAAGTGGATAATATTCAACGGGAGAGTTATCCTAAGGGTTAAAAGAAACCATAGCGCGTTTTAAATTTGACCAGCGCAATCTAGTGAGTTTCGATGTAACTAACGAGGGGTTAAGGGGTGCGCGGCAGTGGGGGCTGTACTGTACGGTACGCAGACGTTGAGATTTCATTTGCAAAGGAAATTAATGGGTGTATTTTTGAGTAATAACAATATTTTCAGTCGAGACCAACAGTCCCACTTTACATGTACATTGTACCTGCCCTAAAAAAATCTTTATAACCGACTTCCAAAAAGGAGGAAGTTGTCAATACGTCGCGATCTTTTATTTTTGAGCTTTTATTTTACCACTTTCTCGGCGAGATTAATACACACGCCTTTGCCAAATTATAGTTTTCTAGTACTAATAATCTTTAAGTAAAACCGCGGACAGACAGACAGACAGAGATGGCAAAACTATAACCGTCTTATTACAAAATGCAGACTAACTTTGTTACTAGGTTTAAACCTTTACTATATGTCAATTTGTTTTGGTCGGACCAAAACAAATTGATATATAGTAAAAGCAAGTGTCTCATCTAAAGATGTCAACTTGATTTGGTCGGATAATGGTTTAAACCTAGTAACAAAGTTAGTCTGCGTTTTATAATAAGACGGTAAGTGTTCCTTGTTTACTACGGAACCCTGAAAACTTAGAATGTATCTTTACGCCCACCATGCTATGGACGTACGCATTACTAGCGCTTTTACAAGTAAAGCGGCACCGGGCGTGGTCCGCATTTGGATGGATGACAGTGGCATATATTTATCGAGCTCCTCCGTGCTTCGGAAGGCATGTATAAGCCATTACTCCCGGCTGACATCATTGTATGACAGTCGTCAAGCTATGTCAGATGCCTTTAGGCAGTCAAAAAATCGGACTCCAGTATTTGCCACTTATACACACGAAAAACAAAACAAACACTGCCCGCCAGTACGTTAAGTGACGCCTTTAAGTCTTAGTACCTGGGCGACCGAGCTTTGCTCGGTTACATCTCAAACATTAACTAAATTTTTTTAAACTTGTCTAAAAACAATGCAAAATAAAAAAAAATATATAAACTTAAACATAAAAAAAAACAAAAGTAAGTCACCGAGTGGGATTCGAACCCGTAACACTCTTTCTAGCGGTCGCTAGCCTTAACCACTGAGCTAAATCAAGGCGGTCGCAGCGCGACGAAATTAGCGACCATATTCTGCGTGGAAAGAAAAACGCATGAAAACTCGAAAACACGCGTTTTCCCAAACATAAAACTAATCTAGATCGATTGTTTACCCCCGAAAACCCCCATATACAAATTTTCAACGAAATCGTTAGAGCCGTTTTCAAGATCACAGAAATGTATAAATAAATATATATATATACATACATACATACAAGAATTGCTCGTTTAAAGGTATAAGATATGCCTAGGCACTGTCTTTACCGTCTTCTTCCTTATCGTGTGTGTTAGTGACTAACACTAGTGTCAGAGTTTAAAGGCCTCTGACATGGTTTTAGGTAACGACCAATGTCAAAGACAGTGACCGGGACCGACGGCTTAACGTGCCCTCCGAAGCACCTTGTGTCTTTACCGTTAAAAATAAGGACGTGATAATGTATCTGTATCTGAATGAAAGAGAATATAAAATGTTCGCATTAAAATGTCTTCACCTAATCTAAAAACAATTTTGTGTGAGAACAAGCCAAACAAAACTCAATAATGCAGAAAGCGGGAAACTAAGGGAATGAATGTTGAACATCGCAGAAATTGTTTTCATAAAGCGGAAATGAGGATATCCAATAGGGTATTTTCATCAAATGTTTTTATTATTCATACTTAACGACCTCCGTAGCGTAATGGTCAACACGCTAGACCGCCAATCTGGAGGTCTTAGATTCAATCCCCAGCCAGGGCAAGTTGGAAAATGGCCTTTTTCAAATTGTCCTGGGTCTTGGATGTTTTTCTATATATGTATTTGTTATAAAATATAGTATCGTTGAGTTAGTATCCCATAACACAAGTCTCGAACTTACTTTGGGGCTAGCTCAATCTGTGTAATTTGTCCCTATATATTTATTATTATACTGTTAAGTAGTTGTAACATACATACATACATATTTTCACGCCTGCTTCCCATATGGGGGTAGGCAGTAACATATTTTGGTTAAAACCAACATGAGACACAGGCATTATTAAACTTAGTTAACGTGTTACTCACGTATAGAGTCAGCTACTGCCGACATGTTTCGACCTCATCC
The DNA here is from genome assembly GCA_963555685.1 of Acrobasis consociella. NCBI lineage: Eukaryota > Metazoa > Arthropoda > Insecta > Lepidoptera > Pyralidae > Acrobasis > Acrobasis consociella. The sequence continues at coordinate 1,181,510 of OY743104.1, read as the reverse complement.
GGAGGTCTTCATCAGGGCGAATGTGACGAGAGGCCCGTACACCGCACCGGCTCGCGATACACTGACTCTATACGTGAGTAACCCGTCTTTCTTTCTTATCGTGTGTGTTAGTGACTAACACTAGTGTCAGAGTTTTTAAACCGCCTTAAAGGCCTCTGACATGGTTTTAGGTAACGATCAATGTCAAAGACAATGACCGGGACCGACGGATCATCTTACTTATCAGACAATCAGGTGATCAGCCTACAATGTCGTAACGTAACCAAACTAGGACAACAACGCAAAGTCGTTGTCCCCGCCGGGAATCGAACCCGCGACCTCCGGGTATGAGCCGAACGCTCTAACCACTACACCACGGAGGCAGTTAATAATACTCGTAACATATTTCGAAACTGAAAACAAAATGAATTCTTTTAATCTGGCCGATAATAATTAAGTATAAGCTTTTAAAATCTGATGAAATGAGAAACAGTCAACAGAAAAGGATGCACATACAGCGCTCTTGGCGTCACTGCTATTAGGTCTCGCGCGTACGAAAGAGATAGTGCGATGTCCCCGCCGCTCGCACTCTTATTTGAATAATTGAAATGCTAATTTCGTCTTCGTAAATTAACCAATTTTCTTGCTGTTACAAAAAAAAACAAATCTTTTCAGTGCTTTTTTTGAAGGAGGTTATCAATTCTTTGCCATCTTTTTTGAAGATGTAAAGACCGATTGGCAAAATTCATTTTATTTTTGAACACAAAAAAAAATTGCAAATGTTGTCCTATATGAATTTTACTAAAATCGATTGTGTAGTTTAAGAGTGAAGACTGTTTTTAGTTTTGAAAAAATATATTATATTAACCAGAAACATTTACGGTAAAATAACCTATTCCGAAAGGGAAACTTGTGCAGTTTAGTGGAGAAATTATGAAAAATCCAATTTGGCTAAGCGACGGTGACAAAGGCCGTAATTAAAATCCGGAAATTTCGGGCCGGCGAATATCTACCCCTTTGGCAAAGTGGACTCATGCTGACGCGCTGACTAAAACGCGGGCCTATATCACAGAATAATAGTACTCACGCACAGAAGTCTCAATTAGCGTTAAAATTCAAAGAAATATCTACTTAATGTAGTCAGCGATATGGTTTAATTTGGCTCGAGTCAGAACTCAGCACATTTTCTTTTATATACCTAGAAATACATTGCAAGCCAATTTCTCTGTTATTTCTCTGGAAAAACAATTCGTATAACTGAATTTTCCACTCCGGAGAGTAAGCGAGGAATGAGAGTGACACGAGCCGGCCTATATTATCAATAGAGGTGACGACAGGGTTAGAAAAGTATGACTTTAATTATTCCGTCTTTTAGATTACCCAATTATTTTATACCAAAAAAGTTTAAATTTACAAAGATACGGATCATCAAAGTTCTGTAGCGAGGCTTGCGATGTCACCGCTAAGTAAAAATTGTACCTAGCGTAACGTCTTGTAATATTTGAATGTTCTGTTTCTTTGTAATGTTTTGTTTCTCAAAGATAAGAAAAAACACGTCATCCCGGGTGACCATTTGAAGCGCGTGTAGTTGTAGCTATAGTGGTTTTCGGTCTTCGCCAGGCCCGACTTCTACCTCTGAGTTTGCAGAATAATCTGTCTAAGGCGATTAACACACTGCACCGCACCTCGCTGCGTAGTGCGGGGCCGCCATACAAAAACGAACGCGCGTAGATGCGGTGTCGGTGTGTTGGACTCTGCGTGTTTTCTATACAAACGGAGATACTTACAAGCAACGCATTCACGCGCTACGCTGCCTCGTGCGAGGCAATGTGAGAATCGCCTAATTCACGGTTATTTTCAGTTCAGATGTAGGGTTAAAGTTATATATGAACCTCCGTGCGGAACGCCAGTCACTTACAAGGAAATAACCAGCCAAGTGCGAGTCGGTCTTGCGCACGAAGGGTCCCTACCATTATATATAAAAATGAGGTTTGTTCTTGGAGCCCACTTAAATATTTATTTTATTTTGTTTAGTATATGTTGTTATAGCGGCAACAGAAATACATCATCTGTAAAAAAAATAATTCTAGCTATTACGGTTCTTGAGATACGAGTACAGCCTGGTGACAGACAGAAAGCAGTCTTAGTAATAGGGTCCCGTTTTTACTCTTTGGGTACGGAACCATTAAAACAACTAATGAATATAAGTAGACGTTTGAATTAAATCTGCATACGTTATTCCACTTTGCAATGGCGCTGGCACGATAACTAATTGTGGAGGAAATCGCTCATACTGCAGGCAACTTTATAAGTGGTTTTTAAATGTTTGTCGACTAAGTTTTCGACGCGTTGCTCATAAAATATCTAGGATAAAGTCGTATTTTCTACACTACACTGGTGTCTCTCTTGTTTAACTTGGTACGGCCATGTCAAGAGGCGAGATGCCGAACATCTGGCAAATAAAATGGTTGCTTAAAGTTAGATGGCCACAAAGATAGAGGACGCCCTAAAAAGACGTGGGGGGAATGTGTAAGGCGGGACATGGAGAGGGGGGTTAGTACAAATATGGTAAATCTTATACCTTTAAACGAGCAATTATATATATTTATTTATAAATTTCTGTGATCTCGAAAACGGCTCTAACGATTTCGCTAAAAATTTGTATATGGGGGTTTTCGGAGGTAAAAATCTAGATTAGTCATATGTTTGGAAAAACGCGTGTTTTTGAGTTTTCATGCGTTTTTCTTTCCACGCAGAATATGGTCGCTAATTTCGTCCCGCCGACCGCCTTGTTTTTAGCTCAGCGATTAAGGATACCGACCGCTAGAAAGAGTGTTACGGGTTCGAATCCCACTCGGTGACTAACTTTTGTTTTTTTTATGTTTAAGTTTATATATTTTTTTTATTTTGCATTGTTTTTAGACAAGTTTAAAAAAAATAGTTAATGTTTGAGATGTAACCGAGCAAAGCTCGGTCGCCCAGGTACTGATAGAAAACTTTGGAGGGAGTTGACATACAGAGCCGACCCCAAATAAGGATAAGGCGAGGAAGATTATGATGATGATTACACTGGTCTCTCTCTACAAGCCCAAAGGCCTCCCTTTCTAACCGACTTCCAAAACGGAGGAGGATATCAATTCGTCGTAATCTCTATTTATTTTAGGTTTCCATCCGCAAACGGTAAAAACGGGACTCTACTAAAACTCCGCTGTCTGTCCGTCCGTCTTTTCATCTGTCTGTCACGAGGCTGTATCTCATGAACCGTGATAGCTGAGTAGTTGAAATTTTCACTTAAGATGTATTTCTATTGCCGCTATAGCAACAAATACTAAAAATAGAATAAAAGAAATATTTGTGCGGGCTCCCATACAACGAACGTGATTTTTGTCCGATAATAAATAGTACGGAACCCATCCACGGACCCATGCAAGGATCCGACTCGCTCTTGGCCGGTTATTTATGTATGTTGACCAATTACTCCAAGACTCCTGGATTGATTCGAAAAATTCTTTTTTTGGTTTGGAAGGTTATTCTTGTCAGGTGGTCCCATACAAATATTATTAGGTACTTACTTATACATATAAAATTTGCTAAAGACGGTGATAGAATATAATGCGAGTGTGAAAATTGTTTAAACTCAAATAAAACTGATGCATAGGTATGTGACGTAACGATAAAAAGATTTACGACTGTTTTCCCGAGGAGAAACACAAATATTTTATTTCTGACAGTTATTTCAAGCCGAGCTTATCTCTGGTCAACGTTTAAAGCTTTATTTTAATTGGGTTGCGAACTGAAAAAAACATTAAAAAATTCTAAATGTTGCATCATGTTTTTTTCGTGTATTTAACCCCCGATTAAAAAGGGGGTGTTATTTATAAGTCTGCCGCAAATTTCTGCTTAGCTATCCCAATTAAAATGGGGTTTTTAATATGAAGGATGCGGTGGTTCTTAGCTATGTTAAATGGAAATCAGTTCATCATTAATCATTAGGTCTTTTGTCTCCACTGCAGGAGTACGACCCTGTCTGAACTACAAGAGACATACTTGGCCAGAAGGCTTTGGCCTATACTCTCCACTCTGGCCAGACGGGTTGGAGAGTTCTCATTGATGTTTATCATCTTTGTTTAGCTTGTATTTCCTAAGTCGCCTTCTACGACATCCACGGGAGGACTTGGAGTGGCCCTATTCTACTCTGCCGGAAACAACATGGAAATACGTTCAGCGGTTCAAAATATGAAAGCCAAGTGGTGTTGCCATAACTATTCAATTTCCATTTTGAAACTTTGCAATCAACATGAAATCATATAAATGTAAAACTAAGTTTGCGGACCTCATTAGGTTGCGGAAAAATGTAGTACTTACAAACATACATAATATTACGTCTGTATCCTTAATTAGGTAGACAGAGCATTTTAGATTTTGCGGTTCTAAGCTGACAAATTCCTGGGCCGCAAGACTCAAAATCCATTTTCAGCATGATGGTAGGCAAGAAGGTGGAAAAAGGAAGCTAGAAGCTAAGCTATGAGCTTTGCTTGGTTATATCATATTCTGCGTGGAAAGAAAAACGCATGAAAACTCAAAAACACGCGTTTTCCCAATTATAAGACAAATCTAGATCAATTGTTTACCCCCGAAAACCAATATACCAAATTTCTGCGAAATCGTTAGAGCCGTTTCTGGGATCACAGAAATAAATTTATATATAAATATACAAGAATTGTTCGTTTATAGGTAAAAGACTATTATATTGTGACGTATTTGCAATCACGCTAGTCCGGACGGAGGTTCTGGGTTCGATTCTGGCAAGGCAAGTCGGAAAATGGCCTTTTTCAAATTGACTTTGGTGTTTTGTCTTTACGTCTAAGTACTTTATCATAGTTTAAAAACTTATTTTGGGCTCAGCATAAACTCTGTGTGATATGTGTTTAATATAAGGTCTAACAAAATGTACTGAAACTATTTTAAGGCTAAATTCTATTACTGTAAAACTTACCCCAAGGAATATAGGTATATATCGAAGTTTTGACACATCCCATCAAAATATTTTTAACCTAATTAATCTTAATTCCTCGCGATCTCTTCTTAATTTACGTTTACAGATTATTCGAAGACTCCTAAGCTGGACAGATTTTGTATCTTTTTTAATGTTTCATAGGGTATACTATACATAGCTTTTTTCACAATCGGGTGTATCGTATAGTTTGGGGTGATATCGGTGTTTAGTATTGAAAAATCTATCTAAGTTGTTGGTTTTGTATCATTGACTGAATCTACACTTAAAATATTATCATTACATATTTAGGCTGTATTTATTTTCAATTTAATATCTTCAGCACTCTTAGCATGGCACTGGCGACAGCGTTTATCTAGCGCTATCTTCTAATCATTATCTCGCACTACTCATACATACATCGAGCTAAATAACATCGAGCGGGATGGAACTAGTCCTCCACGCAATATAATATTTATCGGAGTTTATCCACAGTGCCATGCTAAGTGGGCTACATTTCGTCCTTTACATCTGTGCCACGCCCCGTGATTAGCAGAAGCGACTTTCAAAGCAAAGCGAAAAGCAAAATTTTCGTTTTTCCATTGTTCCTGTATTGTTCCGTTTGTTCCGTAGGGCTGACTCCTCCAACGAGGCACCGGTTGCTAACGGACTCACGGAATTCGGAGAGGTAAGCCATTTTCAACCTTATACTTAAGCCACACGAATGTATTTGCCGTGCGAAGGTTACCCTTGTTGTTTTAAGGTGCTTCCGTTGAAAACACTTGGTTTGATGAGAAGGAAACATTGGCGTTAATTTACTGTCTATACACGTATAAGTGAAGATATGTCGATGAAATGGTGTGTTCCCGTTGGTACCCTAAATAATATTTATACTAATACTAAAAGTATACACTCATCGAGATTATGCATAATATTGACTTACCTGCAGTGCGATTCTGAGCTATTAGTTTTATAAACTTTGACACAAAAGCATCTTGTCAGTTTCGAATTGGTATTCTGAGACGTTTTTTGGTCACACAAAACGACTTGAATCTGGTTGAATTAACTTGAATCGACTTGACTTACTGTCATATATGACAACATGTTAGCAGTTTTCCGCGGGTTTGCTTACGATTTGAACTGTCAACCCCGAATCGGTATTCTACGATTCGACATCTTTCGTGTTTTTGACGCTGTCAGAAGGCAATTGGTATTCCGGCAATTACAATGATCGTACTTTGGATAGTTTGAGCGCTGATTTTGTATCGAAACCGCTGTCAAAACTACGAACGAACCTCGAACGCGTGTTTTCTTTCGTGTTATGAGCGGACTGGGACAAATATTTTTATTTTACCTTTTTACATAAATTTATGTTGTAGAAATGTTTTAAACATATACCAAATTCCAAATTGAAGATGTAAAAATATATGTCGAAGTCTAACAAAGTACTTTCTAGGGGTAGGACAACATCAATCCCATATCTATTGACAGAGGAGTACGGCAAGGGGTCACCATCTTAAAAAAGACATGTTAAAATAGGAATCTAGCAAGTTAAGCAACACCAGGCGTGGTCCGCATTTGGGTGGGACCACAAGTGGCATAAAATTTTCTCGAGCTACTCCGGGCTTTGGAAGGCACGTAAAGCCGTTGGCCCCGGCTGTCATCATTGTATGGCAGTCGTTAAGCAACCAGTGTTGGCCACTTACACACACGTTTGTGGCGAGAAGATACAAATAATGTAATACATACATACATAACATCACGCCTGTTTCCCACAGGGGTAGGCAGAGACTATGGACCTCCACTTGCTACGATCCTGACAAACAAATAATCTAATGTAATTAAGTTAAGCAGTGGAGCTAAAAGGCCTAAATGCACTGCTTTTATAGTAAACTATCTGAAGTCCAGGCCTTTATACGCGTAAAATGAACTTTAGAATTAACCTAACCTCCGTCTTGCTTTCTTTGGTTGGGCTGGCGGAAAACTGGTAAAGTGACAGGAACCCCTACGTGTGTATTGTCTTCACCTGCAGTACTGATAAAATCTCGGTTTTAACATATGTATTTGTTTTTCGTTTGTGTAACTGGCCAACACTGGTACTGGTCTATAGGTATCTGACATAGCTTGACGACAGCTATACCGTGGTGATTTCCAAGACTAACGGCTTGCATATCACGTAATAGATACATTATCACATTTTCATTCCTTACGGTATACACAGAGCCCAGGGCTGTAAGACCGAAAGGACAGGCTTAGCGTAATGGTGAGATCTAAATTATGTTCATAGGCGATGCGGCTAGAATCAATGATTACTGTATATTAATTAACAAAATTCATAATCCGTAGAAAATAATTACAAAGTTCAAGTTATAAATTATTTAAAAGCTCATAAAGGAATTTGTATTTCTGAAAAGGGATGTGGACTGGATAAAAAGATATTATATTATTTGGTCCGTCAACTAGATTATCCAAAAATAAAGGTCCCATATTTTTTCGGTTAGCAAAGTAATATAAATTTACAAAGATACAGATACGCTTCCAAGTGTCGAAGTGGGGATGATTTAAGACACCTTTAGTTAAAAATCATAGGTGATCGTGGGGTCATGTGAAATTTAAATGCGTATTATCTTTGTCATTATTTGTTAGTAATAGAAAAAAATAATAATCTACCTACTCTGAGCCAAAAAATATTTTTAGTCAATATCCCTATTGTGCACACGATAGCAACTCGAAAGAAAGTACGAACCAAAACCCATACAAAGCCTACCTCGCCCCGCTTCGAAACAAACCCGATAGAAAGTAAGATGTCATTAGATTGGTATTCTGGTAATTTACAAAGTTCGATCGAAGCCGAGTGAGCAAGTTTGGGGCCAGGAAACTTACCGATTCAAATTTAATCTCACCTGGGCAGTCACTAATACAGGCATGTGCACGAGCTAGAGCGCACGCGTGCGCGTATGCGTGTGCGTGTGCGTTTGCTTATGCTATGCTACGAATATTCGCGCTTTTGTCTTCGGAAAATTGCCGGTTTAGGTCTTATAATTTATAAAATAAATACAATTTGTTTTGATAAACAAATATATACGGACAAATCACACGGTTTGAGCTAATCCCAAAGTAAGTTCGCGACTTGTCTTATGGGATCTACTCAACGATTCTATATTTTTTTTATATATATAATAAGAGCACATTGGTACACATTGCGCGTTTTAAAACGCGCTTTTTGAGAACCCCTAATTCAATAGAAATGTACACATGCAAGCGCGCGCTGCTGGTCAAGCGCGTGTCAAGCGCGCGTTTACATTTTTTCGTTCGAACGAGCGTTGCTCGGGCGTCATCTGCGCGCTTTGAGATATATGAGCGGCCATTTTGTTGAACATTTGATCGCGCGCTTTCGTTTCACGATTCGTTTCTTTTCCATTTTTTTTTGCTTTTTTCGCACCTTACTATCGCGCGTAGAACGCCGTCCTAAGAGCGGTGTGTGTACGCGACCAACGCGACGCCGAGCGCCCAGTATGTACTAGCTCTAACCGGCCAAGTACGAATCGGATTCGCGCACTAAGGGTTCCGTACCATTATCTATAAAAAATCGCGTTTGTTGTATGGCAGCCCCCTTAGATATTTATTTTATTTTGTTTTAAGTATTTATAGTTATAGTAGCAACAGAAATACATAATTTGTGAAAATTTCAACTATATATACTATACATATATATATACTATGGTGGTTCTTGAGATTCAGCCTGGTGACAGACAGACACACGGATAGAGGGACAGACAGCGAAGTCTTAGTAATAGGGTCCCGTTTTTACCCTTTGGGTACGGAACCCTAAAAAAAATACAGGTACCTAACTTATTATCAAGATTTATGCCTAACTAGCAAAGGTACTTTTTAACCCGGGAAAATGTGTGGACCCTGGACTCATCCCAATGAGTAAGGCCTGTCGAGCTGTAGCCACGGTAAATAGTCTACCAAGCGCCGCCGTCACAGCGCCCGCATCGTTCGTGGCGACCAATATGTGAGCACATCGCTCACATATTGGTCGCAACGAACCAATATGAGCCAACGTCTACCAAGCGACGCTCACACACCAATCCAGGTTTCGACCTCGGCTGGTTCCTTAACTTGTGAAAGCACGAGTGGTCACCCTCACATTACTAGATTTGTCAAAATAAATAAATGTGTATAGACAAATCCCACAGATTGAGCTAGCCCCGAAGTAAGTTCACGACTTGTGTAGATACTATATTTTATAACAAATAAATATATAGATAAAAATCCAAGACCCACGTCAATATGAAAAAGGTCATTTTCCATCTTGACCTGACTGGAGATCGAACCCGGGACCTCTGCTGTGACAACCTAGTATGACGAACCCAAGACAGCAGAGGTCGTCAAAACTAGATACAAGTTAAAATCCAGTAAGACTGGCCTCCAGCTAGACAGCGTTCCAATAAATATACCTACATACCCACGCGGGTAATGAAAGAATCATACATACAAAAAAAAACAGGTACAGTCGAATTAATAACATCCTCCTTTTTTTAAGTCGATTAAAAATATTCTATCTAGAGTAAAATGAAAACAAACCTCGGGTACAGTCAAAACCTGACCTGGCAACCTATCCAAAGACCAAAAAAAATGTTTTATGTTGTCTACCAGTGCTTGTCAAGACTAAGACTAATCAAACGAGTCTGACAGTTCAACGCAATGGGATTATGTTGTTTTATAACTGAGTTCTCGGCTCCATAAAAGTAAATTAAAAGATGGTATGGTGGATGTTACTACAAACAAGACTCTCATTCTAGGCGTTAGCAAGAAAACGAGCGCGCTTGACAGACTTGTTAGATGAATCGAGTAGGTTACTACTCTGCAAAGCGGCTCGTCTCTCTCGACCGTAGGACCCTGGCGTGAGAAGACTTAGACTTAGACTTTTTAACGACATTGCTCCTCGATTGAAAGCCGCCCCTGGTGATAAGAGAAATGATTATTTTTGCTATCTTTTGCTATCCAGCGAAGAAACTAGAAGATTTCATATAAGAGAGTATGAATCTGTAGAATATACTCTTTTCAAAACCAATATGTTTTTCTAATCATTCTGGAGCATGTCAACTCATGTATAGTGCTCTGAAATGACATATTGTAAATTTTTAATAATGTTGATTTTTACAGGACTCGTATTATGAATTAAATATACATTATTTTCACAAAACACACTATTTTGGATGTTATGAATGGAACTCTTTGTGCCCTAATATACAATACAAGTGTTAAGTGTTAGAAGATTCAAAGGAGTTTCGAAAAAACAGATTGGATTAAAATTATTGACTAAAGCTCAAGGACAACTACTTGAATACTGGAAATTATTGATTATTCCAAGATATTTTCATCTTGAAATGTTTTATTATAAGAAAAATAAATATTGCTTATGTATATAGTATCGTTTATCATTCTCACATTTTTGTCTATATATTTATTTTTTATAAAATTCCACTGCTGGACGAATTGCCTCTTCCCTGCATAATCAGTAATCACGATGTGCAGACGGGACGGACAGGACGATCACTGTTGATGGTATAGTAGTAGAGCTATAACAAATATATTAACTCCCTTGGTGGCTTCTATGTAAAAAGCCTCTTGCGCTCGCTCACAGTGGTAGGATTGTTAACAATACATCACCTAGGTAGAGGAAACCTTCCTGTCCGATTTGTATTCCATTAAGCCGTTTTAGCAGAGATTTTGGACTATACATATTTTCACTCTGGTAAACAGTTTTTGACATTTGTGTGTATGAAGTTTTGCTATTCTTGACAGATTTGTAAGTTATTTTGTTTAAATAAATGTAATACTTACTTGATTATAATAGGGATGTGCAAACTGCTAGAAGAAAAGATTTATCGAATCGATATTTAAGTTGAACGAGCAAAGCAAATGTAGGATTGTTCGAAGATCTTCCCATTTCAGATCGTAAAAGCCGATCGAGGGAATGGGCAAAAATGCAAATCATGTTATCAGGCGATGCGGCTAGCAACCCATCACTATATTGATTGCTTTTCCATCTTCTCGCCCACCATGACGCTAAAAGTGGCTTTTGAGTCTTGCGGCCCTGGGCTCTGCATAGAATCGCAAGTCCCAAAATGCTCTGTCTGCCCCATTGGGGATAAAGACGTGATAGTATGTATGTAAACTACTCTGATTGAGCTAGCCCCAAAGTAAGTTTGAGACTTGTGTTATGGGATACTAACTCAACGATACTTACTATATTTTATTAGTACAAATACATTTATAGATAAACATCTAAGACCCAGGACAATTTGAAAAAGGCCATTTTCCAACTTGCCCTGACCGGGAATCGAACCCGGGACCTCTTGGTGACGGACTAGCATGGTGACCACTACGCTACGGAGGTCGTCAAATGAAAAATGCATTATTTCTGGAGTATGGCAGTGCCAACAATTTCCGGAGCACGACCTACCTCGCGTTTCATAGTTATTGTGACTTAGGAGGTTGGGGTTTCTTTTATGAATCTTTATTTTGATTATCATATTAGCGCTCAACATATTAAAAATTGTAAACGTTTCAAAGCTAAACTTTGCGTTGCATATATGACGGAAATAATCACAGGTAAACCCATGGCCTGTTTATAAAGATCTATTCCTTTTATCGATATCTTCAATTTGCATGTCTACATCCACAGACAAAGCTAGAATTACTACAAAACCGATAAAAATCGTAGTTTTTCAATCCCTACTCCGCTCACCTTCGATTTGAAGTGTCAGAAGAAAGTTTAACTGGTTTTGGTTCGAATCGAGGCGTGTTCGAAGCGTACTTTGTATCGTGAATTTGACAGTTAAAATGTAAAATACCAGAATTGCACTGCTGTTATTGAAAAGTTGGGTAAGTAAGTTAAATTTTCAGGTTAGTTAAGAAAGCCTTTACCAAGATTTTTCCATAGAAACGTACTTACTCCAGCTTTGAAACGACCTGTCAGATCTCGACAAAATGTTGTTTCACTTCATATAATTTAATGGAAAACAATTTATAGTTTTTAGATGTATGAAATGGCGCCATCTAGTGTCGGAGGCCAAGATCCACTTTGGGTCGCTGCGCCACCGTAGTAAGTAAGTAAGATATATGGATAAATTTCAAATTTAAATTTTTTCGCCGATATCTTGTATAATAAATGCTACGCCTGAAAGTCTGGAGTAAGTTATTTTAAACCAAATTTAAAAAAGGAGGAAGTTATCAATTCTTCGCTTTCTTTTTGTATGCATGTTTACTGAATATTCGAAGACGCCTAGACCGATTTGGAAAATTCCTTTTTGTTTGAATTTCTATGGACACTTGACAAGTATAGGGTATATAATACTTGTCAGATGGTCCTTATAGGTATTTAATTAAATCAGGTAGTTTGGGTACCTACCCAAACCTACTTCATAGGGGTGAAGTCGGTTTGGGTATATCTACGTTAAGTTGTTGCGTTAGTATATGTTATCGCAATATGTATTTTAAAAATATTATAAATATGGTTTAATATTTATAATATTTTTAAAACTTCCACGTAGAAAAAGATCAAACATCTAATAAACAATCCATCTAATCCTCAGTCCCAACGAGAGCACACGAGTAAATTGACCTTTTCAAGAGGAATTTCATCAACGAGGTATCTCATAATCCCTCAAGAAGCTCTGATTCCAGCTATTTCATAAAATCTGCAATATTCTCATTAATTAATGGGAAAATTGTGAAGTTTTCCTTCGCTAACAGTTTAGAGAATGTTGAATAACTTTGATTAAAATTAACTCTAGTTAATTTCAGTGAAAATGTAATAATAAATAATTACAAGAACCTCGTGAAGGCTTAGAACAAGCTTTAAATCCCTTGACTTAGTCTACGAGGTGACTGCCATGTGCGATGTGGATTCGACGATCATTGTCCTGATAGTCCTATCGGCGAACGGTCTTATAGCGAAGAGTTTTGACCAACACTCGTTAGATAGCTGTGTGGGTCAAATTCAGAAGGCAGTGTAGTAATCCTGGTCACGGCACCCATTATCAGCAGGTTTCTCTCTCTGTGGCCCTAAAGCCCACCAAGCCTTGCACCGTTGCCAGCGGGCAAATAGGTTTTGTTTCTATAAAATTTTTAAATTATGTTTACATTTGTCCTGTTTTAAATTATATGTACAAAAATATTACAAAATGTAACAAAATGTATTTTTTTCTTGCTGGCGTATTATTATTTAACGTATTAAAACTTGAAATAACCAAACACATTTGTCAACAGAAAGTGGTGCGTGAAATGAATCGTCTCGGCATGGTGGTGGACTTGTCCCACGTGGGGGAAAACACCACCCGAGCTGCCATTCGGGTTTCCAAGGCCCCCGTGGTGTTCAGCCACTCCTCGGTCTACAGCCTGTGTGCTCACAAGCGGAACGTACCTGATGACATCATCCAATCTTTGGTAAGACTCATATTTACTAGCTTTTTACTTTCGCCAAAATTCGCCATGTGGTTTCCGGCAGAGTAGAATAGGCCCACTTCAAGTCTTCCCGTGGATGTCGTAGATGGCAACTCAGGAAATACAAGCAAGGCATAAAAACAGCAATAAGACCTCTTCAACGCATCTGGTCAGCGTGGAGAGTGTAGGCCAAATTCTCTGTATGCTCTGGCCAAGTATGGCTCTAATAGTACAAAGAGGGTCGTGCTGCTACAGTGAAGCCTAAAAAAACTGATGATAATGAGGATGAAGCTGTTAAAACTGGTCATTTGGTTTGGTGGTTTAAAAGGCATCTGACATACTATTGCCGCTCGATAGTCTCCCATCGATATTATACAATCGGCTTGGTTTTTTAAATAAAACCGATCCTTTTTTTTAAAAACCAAACCAATCCTATCGATAGTACCGATACTAATGCCGAACAAGCTATCGATACTTTCAACAGTACATAAACTATCGACACTATCGATAGTTTCGATAGTAGTCGTCGCCGATCGATACTATCGATAGTACGATATATATCGATACTGTCGAAATTATAGAGTAAACTGGCTCCAAAAATGTTGACGGTGTTTCAGTAACCCTATATAACTGCTCAAATTAAGAGCCACTCGAACGAGCAAAACAACACTGCGTGGACCTTTAGGCACAGTCCGACCCTGCCAGCCACAGTAATCAGTGAACTATACCGGCAACTATATAGTCGCATTCATCCCAGCCGAAAGTTAGCTCAGGTTGGTACAAATCTTTGCTTGTTTGCAGTTTCCGAGCCGAGGCAAACTTGTTTGTGTTATTTCCGTTTCCGTTTGCTGACTGTGAGCTTTAGAGACGTTTAAAACTTTCCAAACTTACTGCTAACACTAAAATACAGGCGGTGTAGAAATAGATGATGACATTTTAAATCATTTTAAGGCATCGTAGCGCTAGAACGGATTGCCCAATTTCGATGCAGTTATACGTTAAAGCAAGTTCTTAGTTCCTGAAAGTCAGAGTGTTACCTAGCAGATAATAGATGGCGCTACAGATATCAGTTCAAATATTATTATGTAGTTCAGCTACTCATCAATAGATGGCCTTCATCGGGTTTTTTTTCTTTGCTAGCAAATAAACTTGTACAGTGAAATTATTATATTTTTACAGGCTTGTACACATACTAAAGAAATTATTTGTAAATTATCTACATGATGTTTGCTCGACCATCCTAATGATCACGAGTCAAAAAATCGATTAAATGCTCAGCAACTTATTTCAACACAAGTGTTGTAATAATTTGTACTTTTTAGCTATTATATGTCTCATCATTTGGCAAAAACCTCCCCTCTGTGTTTCTATGTATCGCGGTCCCTAGAGATGATCTGCCATTCTTTTTCAAACTGTGTAAGGTCGTGCGCTCATCTTTTTATAAAATAATTGACTGTCAAAATTCTGTACATACATACATAATATCACGTCTTTATCCCTAATGGGGCAGACAGAGCATTTTGGGTCTTGCGGCTCTATGCAGAACCCAGGGCCGCAAGACCCAAAAGCCACTTTAGCGTCAGTGATGGGTTACTAGCCGCATCGCCTGTTAACATGATTTGCATTTTTGCCCATTCCCTCGATCGGCTTTTACGATCTGCATGGGAAGAGAAGCAGCTGGTACATTCTAAGTTTTTTTTATTTCTCCCAGACCAGCATGGGAGACAAAATTCTGTACGACACTCATGATTAAAATATCTATTCATAATTATATCCCTATTGGTAATAGATATTACATAAGATAGCTGATGTGGTAAATATCAACTTTGAACCGAGTGTTTCAAATTCAACCAAATATACTGCACAAAAAAATGCGAATCATATTAACAGGCGATGCGGCTAGCAACCCATCACTGTATTGATTGCTTTTCCATCTTCTCGCCCACCATGACGCTAAAAGTGGCTTATTGGTCTTGCGGCCCTGGGCTGTGCATAGAGCCGCAAGACCCAAAAAGCTCTGTCTGCCCCATTAGGGATAAAGACGTGATAGTATGTATGTATGTATACTGCACAATACGAATCCTTGTTAGGTTTCACCATTTGTAGTAACTGTTTATCCAACCTATTAATTGCCCCAACCGCAACATTTGTACTACCACGTCCACAAACCTGGCGAACTAAACCTTAAGCTTAAAGCAGTAAAGGTTACCAAAGTTTTTAGACGTGAGTAGACTGTTCTTAAGTAAGATGCCATTAATCTTGGACTTCGGTGAGGGGTTGGGAAACTGGTCGAGCGACTCGTCCGGTTTGTCGGAACACAATAGTTTGAAAGTTTGTGTTGGGGACAACTATCTTGTATTTGATTTACACATTTATATACAAACTTCCATAGATTCAGAAGGTATGAGATGGGTATGGCGTATTGTAAAACTAGTTTATTTACTAGCAAATTAAAAAACCTTCGATTGTCAAGAACACCATCTAGTGATAAGTAGTGGAACTGCCCAAGTCGTATCAGTAGTTCCAGTACCTGGGTGACCGAGCTTTGCTCGGTTACATCTCAAACATTAACTAAATTTTTTTAAACTTGTCTAAAAACAATGCAAAATAAAAAAAAATATATAAACTTAAACATAAAAAGAAACAAAAGTAAGTCACCGAGTGGGATTCGAACCCGTAACACTCTTTCTAGCGGTCGCTATCCTTAACCACTGAGCTAAATCAAGGCGGTCGCGGCGCGACGAAATTAGCGACCATATTCTGCGTGGAAAGAAAAACGCATGAAAACTCGAAAACACGCGTTTTCCCAAACATAAAACTAATCTAGATCGATTGTTTACCCCCGAAAACCCCTATATACAAAATTTCAGCGAAATCGTTAGAGCCGTTTTCGAGATCACAGAAATTTATAAATATATATATATATACATACAAGAATTGCTCGTTAAAAGGTATAAGATATTTCCAACCGTTAATCCTCAATTACTTAAACAGCTCAACCGATTTTCACCGAACATAGATATGAACCACCGCAAGAGAATTTGCTTTTATTTTTCTGTCACGTCTTGCGGAAACCGGCAAGTTACGGAAACGCTATGGAAAACAAATGGATAGCCATGCCGCCTCTGCCCAAGAAGTGCTGGCTTGACGTCAGGATTCAACTGGGAGAATGCTGAGATGAGAGCGAGAGAAAGTTTTCTCTCGCTCTAGCAAATGAAGGTTCTGATTGACAGAAAAGGATAGCGGCATACGAAAAAGTTTCGTTTAGTGCTAACAGATCTCTCCCAACCTTTAACCCCTTGTATGCCTGAATACCAGACACAATAAATTATTTTTTTTATTTCTTTTTTCTTTTCTTGGTTATGGCGGTCAAACTTCGTTGAAGCTTATTTTGCCAGTGTCTAGTAATATCTCTACTTTATTCCTAATACTAAACCCTTAACTATACAATCAAAGGTTGGTATAGGTCCTTTGATTGCTTCACGGGAGCTTCTGGCGACAAATCTATACGAGTCCACCGGTTTTCATAGCCGATTGAGTGGCGGACGGCGCCCAAAGACGCCCACCGCAGTCCGCAAATAAATATCTCTACAACCGCACTATGACTGTCCACTTTGAACATTTCACATATTGTCTATGAGAATGAGCATTTACAACACCAAACTACACCAATTTCATATTATAAAGTCCACTAGAATCAATTTGCAAAATAATTTAAAGCAAACTCCAACTGGACCCCTTGACTTCCTGCCAAAAAAACATAAGTTTTTATTATTTTGAGGCCAAAGTTCTAACTATGACAAATGAAATAAGCCCAAACTCGACGGAGTAGTGTATTTTTATTACTAAGTTCCATCGACCACCTTCCTGATCTTCGTGATCAGACCCTAGACATCGTCTACTATAAAGTGATCGCCAAGACAAACCATAAACATGCATAAATATTTTGAGAAGAAAAAGCGCATTGCAACTTATAATGCGCTGAGGTGAAGAAGGAAGAATAAAAAAATATGTGATGATAAAAAGAAAGATATGATGAGAGTATGAAATGGAACGGGAAATGGGGTGAATATATATCGTGGTAATGCGATGTGGCTAGACTTCACTCTATCGATTCTTTTTAGGGTAAAAACGCGACCCTTTTACTAAAACTTGTCTGTTTGTATGTTACCAGGTTGTTGTTGTTAAAATTTTTACAGATGATTTATTTCTGTTGCCGCTATATCAACAAAAAAAATTACATTCCCATACAAATTGTCCGAACGGCTGCTCACTTCCTTTTGGAAATGCCGAATTTTTATTTTTTACTGTTAATTTAATTTAAATTAAACTCTAAATTAAACTAAACAAATAATAAAAAGAAAAACCTTACTACAAATAAAAAACGTCTTCCAGATCATTTTAATTTAGATTTTAATTCAGTTTTTGGTTTAGATGGTTACTGAAATTATAATATTATCATAATATAAAAAAAAATATTATACTATATTGATCTAAAGTATCTCATGGTTCGATTTATTACGGTTATGTCCCTTCCACATCATAATCTGAAACATTCAGTGCCAAATTCATTATGTTACAAAAAGTAATTAAATCAGTCATCAAACAACTCCCAACTCATCGAGGCGGTGTCATAAAGTTTATTTGCATCTTAAATTGCCCTTGAATTGAGTTCTAGTGGCCAGAAGCGATAGCCGACCGTCCGTCCGAGTAGTCGCCCGACCGGTCGGCCGACCGATCGGCCGACAGGTCACAGATGTTGACAAGTCCGATTTATCCAAGCGCAAACCATCTTCATATGAATCTTGCTCGTATAGTATAAGGTTACGAGCTTTTGCAGTGCACGTCTCTGGCTGTAGTTATAAAGTCAAATGTGAAGACAGTTTTAAAAAGGGATTAAAAATGTTACGTCTAACTAAATATAGTGAAACTATTCTAAGGAGAGAATCAGGCCATGATACTGAACAACTTTCCCGAAGAAACATTATCGAAATATAAAAAAAAAATGTTGCTTTCTATAGAAATTTGGATCAGCTATTCGGTCAACTTGTATTGGAGGCCAAAAATAATTTCTTCCATCCGAGCATGTTCCCTTCCCAGTTATATCCTAGGCTTAATACCGATGTATACGTGCAATTCAAGTTATCACGCAGTCGGAGTTTCTGTTATTTTAAAATTTACTTACATGTTTTAGTATTTTTTATTTATATGAATGAACTTAACGGGCCTTCTCAATTGTAGAATATCTTTCTACGAAATTTGATTTTTATAGTTAAGAACTATTTTGGTTAAGTCAGCTTTCAAACAAAAAAACCGCATCAAAATCGTTCTATCCGTTTTGGCGCTACGATACCACAGATAGACACACACTCACGTCAAACATATGACACCCCTCGTTTTCTTTGGGGTTCAAAAAGGGGCTTAGTTCAAAACCGTGCTCACGACAAATAACTATTTTTTATATGCCAACGTGAAAGTAAGAAGTAAGTAACTAATTACTATTGTGTAAGTAAGACTCTCGAATGGCGACCGCGTACTGGCAAGCGAAGCGTCGGCCACCCATCTAAAAGGTAGTCAGATGACCTGACCAGGGTCGCTGGAAAGCGCTGGATGCAGGCCGCTCTTGATCGGTCATTTTGATCTTTGGGTGAGGCCTATGTCCAGCAGAGGACGTTATGCGGCTAAAATACCGATGATGAAGTAAGTTTATTAATGAAAAAAACAATGCATTGTTCAAGTTAAATACTTACAAGCGTCGCATAAAATCATAATGAATATATATAGCGACAAATTACACTGATTGAGCTAGCCCCAAAGTAAGTTCTAGACTTGTGTTATGGGATACTAACTCAACGATACTATATTTTATAACAAATACATATATAGATAAACATCCAAGACCCAGGACAATTTGAAAAAGGCCATTTTCCAACTTGCCCTGACCGGGAATCGAAGCCGGGATCTCTGTGTGGCGGACTAGCACGGTGACCGCTACGCCACGGAGGTCGTCAAATCAATAGCAATTAAACTTCAGACCACATCAAATTGACCTTGAATGGGATCGCCGAGCACACAGGTCGTCGGATTGGTCGGCCGAAAGGTCAGAGAAACTGACTCGATAGTTTCGTCTGACCGCAAACTAATTTCAAAGGAATCTTGTGTGATTTTAAACTGAATCTGTGAAACCAATGTAAAGCAAACGCAATCTGGTTTTATGTGTTTAGCGAGTTTGTTTTTCATTATGTGCAAATGTTTTAACGTTCATTCTTGCGTTATGATTTTCTCTGATAAAAAACGACGGGTTGCACTCAGGGAGTGCCGGCAGAAGTGAAAACTTGAATATTAACGTTGTGCATTTTTGATATACGAAACAGCAGGCGCAGGCAGACATTTTCGCCGCGCCGTAGAAAGAGAGGGGGATACTCCCTCTCCTACGCCGCGCCAGCTGTCTACTCTCCATCCGTCTTACGAATTTTCGATCAGGTCACGTGTCCTGACGCGAGTTATACATTTTTTACCCATTCCAAAAAAAGTGCACAATGCCGCTAAAGAAGTTTTCACTTCAAAAACACTGATGCATTCAAGGGCGGACCCAGGGCGGGGGTCATGGGGTCATGAACCCTTGAGCTGGATCTAGGACCTAGGTGGACTACTAATTAAAATTGTTAAACATAATGTATCTATGATTATAATGATTAAATTATAACTGCTTGCGACTTGACCACAACTATATGACCTCCTGGCACCAAAGCTGGATCCGCCATTGGATGCATTACCAAGTCTTTGACATTATTGTTATTATGAAGCTTTTATTTAAATTGCAATGTATCTTGTATGTATGTATGGATGTTTGTTCAGGTCAAATCTTGCAACTCAATTTACGACCAGTTATCCTCAACCGATACGCCTGAAATTTTGCATAATTGTGTAAATCGGATGACAATACATTATTATGGA
This sequence comes from Acrobasis consociella, assembly GCA_963555685.1. Lineage (NCBI taxonomy): Eukaryota > Metazoa > Arthropoda > Insecta > Lepidoptera > Pyralidae > Acrobasis > Acrobasis consociella. The sequence goes on along the minus strand of OY743104.1, from coordinate 1,161,124 downwards.
GCCAATCTGTTCTGATGATGGAGCCGGGAGATATTTCACGGAACCCAGTTGTAAACCGACATAACCTCTTTGAGTAGGACTCGTTTGATTTGTCTTGACGAGCACTTTATTGTTGACGACGCCTAGGGTCTGATCACGGAGACAGAAGATGGCCGGCCGATGGAACTCAGTGATAAAACAATGCTACTCCATCGAGTTTGGGCTTATTTTATCTGTCTTAATAAGTTCTTTCGCCTTAATAGTGAGAGAGAAAATAATAACCTTCTGACCTGCATTGTGAACAACTTTTCCTGATGAAAGCACTGATGCATTATCAAATCTCTGACAGAGTCATGTTAAAGTCATTGTTTTTTTTGTTAACAGAAAGCAAATGGCGGCATCATCATGGTGAACTTCTTTCCAGACTTTGTGAAGTGCGCCCCGAACGCGACGCTTTCCGATGTAGCTGGTGAGTAAAATAGAAATAACCTGCCAAATGGGAGACGGACTCAATCACGTAGAGTTCCGTACCATTTATTTATAAAAATTATGTTTGTTACAGGGGACTACTTAAATTTACTTTATTCAAAATATGAACTTGAAAGAAAATATATGGGTGAAGGTAGAAGTTTCCCATATTGATAGACAAAAATGATATATATATACTATATTTCCTTCAAGTCCTTATTTTGACTGCAAAAACCAGTTATATAACTACAGTACCTGGGCGACGGAGCTTTGCTCGGTTACATCTCAAACATTAACTACATTTTTTTAAACTTGTCTAAAAACAATACAAAATAAAAAATTATGTATAAACTTGAACATAAAAAAAAACAAAAGTAAGTTACCGAGTGATGTCCGTATATCCAGCGGGACCCTATGCCTGATTGAATTAAGATCTATTTAGTCTAATTAATATCCATTTCTACCTATCGATTTGTATATGTTTAAATTTCTACCTCGGTGGATTGACAGTCAAAATAAAAAAATCTTCTTCATACAGTCAGTGGGGCCATTTTGCCGATTATAGAATTACTGACGTGTTAGATATATTTTTCATGAGCCTTTTATTTCTACCTTCAGGTTTATGTACTATTATATTGCTACCCCAACAGATTTCCCCAAAAAACGGCGAAATGATTCCTTTACTTCCAGCGGGACCCTTTATGAATTGAAGGCGTACAGAATAATAAAAAACATTTTCGTGGAGCCTTTTATTTCTACCTTTCAAAAACTATATTTTTTTAATCAAGACGAAAATAGTTTACGTGATATTTACGAAAAAAGTTTTGAACTAAGCGGACAGGCAAAAGGCCCCCGCTGACTGTATGAAGAAGATTTTTTTATTTTGACAGTGCATCCACCGAGTTAGAAATTTAAACATATACAAATCGATAGGTAGAAATGGATACTAATTAGACTAAATAGGTCTTAATTCAATCAGGCATAGGGTCCCGCTGGATCTACGGACATCACCGAGTGGGATTCGAACCCGTAACACTCTTTCTAGCAGTCCGCATTTTAAACCGTTGAGCCAAACTGATAGCGGCCGACGCGACGAAATTAGCGACCATATTCTTCATGGAAAGAAAAACGCATGAAAACTTGAAAATACGCGTTTTCCCAAACACAAGACTAATCTAGATCGATGGTTTACCCCCGAAAACCCCATATAATAATTTTCAGCGAAATCGTTAGAGCCGTTTTCGAGATCACAGAAATTTATAAATAAATATACAAGAATTGCTCGTTTAAAGGTATAAGATAAGATATGTGTATTTAAGTGGAATCTGAAACGTCGTTTGAAAATAAAAGCTAGACTACGTTTGTAAAGAAAACTCTGATTCTGTCTACGGTAAGGTAACTTAGGTTTTTCCAAACCCGAGGGGGTGAGGTGCGGGGCGGTCCAACGATCCATCTTATTGAAATTGACAGGGGAGAGAAGCGCGGAATAAACGCAGAATGACGCGGAACGTAGATATTATCATTTTCTTTTTGTATAAATCTCAAATAATGAATTAAAGAACTTTACTATTTAGCGCGCATTTACTCTAGTATTTCATGAGTAATATCTTCGTATAAAAATGCGTGCAAAATCATTAGGTTAACAACTGAATGAATTCGTTTTAGCTTTTTATTTAGCTATATTCAGTATATTTGATCGATGACATAACAAACAATTGTGTTACACAATAGCATATTCAATAGACAATATCTGGGTACCAATATCGAGTATTGTTTTTCAATACTAAAAAAAATATCTAGCGAAACAATAATTACTTATTTATATATATTCGCTTTTGATGATTAGCGAGAACAATTATTGTTTCGGTTTCGCTAGATAGCTTGTTTCGGTACCTCGCATTAATTGAAGAAAAGCGTAGGTAATATAATTATTCAAAACTTAAAACCAACTCCTAACTAAACAACCGATTTTCATAAAATATCCTTGTGACTAACCCTCGAGTATGTCATTTAAAAAAAAAGAATTTTCCAAAGTTCAGGTATCTTCGAGTAATCGGGGAACATACATGAAAATACATGTAAACATTCGAATTGATAACTAAGGACAGATATAAAGAAACGAGGGCTGCAAATATAGTGAATGACAGAAAGAAGTGGAAATTGTTGACATACAAAGCCGACCCCAAATAGGAAAGTGGCAAGATTTTTCTTTTTAGAAGTCGGTTAAAGGGTTTGAAATAGTCAAAATAAATATCTTACTGTATCAGGTAATATGTGAACGGCCCTAAATTACGTGACAAAGTAGCACGCTTATTTAAAAAAAAACCTATTTTTCACTCAAGATATCTAAACGCTCCGCGAACACATTTTCTAAGCAAAACATTTTCTAAATAGGATATTGATGAACTTGTCCTTTTTGGAAGCCAGTTATAGGGTTTGAACTAGTCAAAATTAGCGTTTTACTGTGTCAGGTAATATGTGGACGACCCTATGTTACGCGATACAGTATAACACGTTTATTTTCCACGCAAGATAGCTAAACGCTCAGCCGAGCACATTTCCAAAGCAAACCATTTTCCTTGCGTTCTTCTCTTGTAATATAAAATCAAGTTTCACGGCAGCCTGTTCCAGCGCGACGTAAATAATACAAAACTTCCTCCTTCGTATCGATTCCCAATCAGATTCGTTTTAAAATTTAAATCGTTTTGAAATGGAAGTCTAATTGCTAGGAGTTTAGCTCGGCGCAACTTTGCCGATCCGAACTCGAGCGGTTTAGTTTAATGGCTCGTAAATAGGATTCTTGCGGATGACGCGGAAACTTCGCGACAGATGGACGCTGGGATTGCTTTTATTTTAGTAATTAGTTTGTGAAAGGATTCTTCGAGTCATAATGGCAGAGTAGGCGAGCAATATTTTTCATAGAACTAAGGACTTCTTTTTCTTAGTAAGTAAGAATTGCTTTCTTAGTAAGTAAGAATTGCTTTTTTAGGGTTCCGTAGCCAAATGGCAAAAAACGGAACCTTTATGGATTCTTTCATGTCTGTCTGTCTGTCTGTGGCTGTGACATAGCCACTTTTTTTCGCAGCTAAAGTATATTGATGAAACCTAGTAAGAAGATGTATTCTGTAAACCACATCAAGATTTTCAACAATGAGGTTCCCCATACTTAGAAATAAAACTAAAAAATATTTTTTTCCTTAAAACCCGTACCTGTGGGGTATCTATAGATAGGTCTTCAAAAATGATATTGAGGTTTCTAATATCATTTTTTTCTAAACTGAATAGCTAGCTCGAAAGACACTTCCAAAGTAAAATGTGTCCCCCCTGTAAAATCTAAAATAAGAGAATGATAAAACTAAAAATATAATATGATGTACATTACTATGCAAATTTCCACGGAAAATTGGTTTGAATCTAGTAAGTAGTTTTTTTTTTAATACGTCATATATCGTAAACCGCAATTTACCTTACATCTATAGCAACAAATAGTACAGAGGTATGGACCCCTTTATGTTCGAGTCCGACTCGCACTTGACCGGTTTATTTATAATGTTGTAGACCAGCCTGTGGCTACACTTACTTCCCTGTCATTAGCCGAGTTTAAACCATCCAATGGACAAGAGGTTAGGCAGTCAGGGCATGACAGGAGGTGGGGCATGCTTTGAACAGCTCCACATTTACAAAAGTCGTTGTTTGAGAAACCCCTTTCGACTCGGTTGATTGACCTATTGAAATAAGGACTCAGACAGATGAACGATAGGCAGCAGTGACCGACCAAACTTCATTTTCAAAGATGCTACATTTATCGTTTGATTCAATTCAGATAAAGATATGATTATCGTAGAATATTTTTTTGTTTAATCTTAATTGTTGGCTCGCCAAATACAAATTTTACAGTACAATACGCTAAAAGCGTTGTTTATCAGTCAACCTTTGGCTTATGTTATGCAGATAGTCATAATGTGGCTTGCAAGATAATATATATATTTCCTACCTATATACATTATACCCATAACCGGAGAGCATGCATGAAAAGAGCTAAGAGTGTTGCCGAAGCCAAAGAGGTTTGCAAGGATCGTAGTAAGTGGAAATCCATAGTTTCTGCCTACCCCCGTGGGAAATAGGCGTGAAAATATGTATGTATGTCTATATACATTTTACATACATACATACATACAAAACTGTCACGTTTGTGCAACTGTTGACGTCAAATCAGTAATTACATCTAAGAGCCTTTTACTGCAATGCAGCATTTTCTCCAGGGGTCGTGATCGTCGTGGTCGTGGGGTGTTTATAAGATTGTCGCTAATGTCTGTCGGTCTGTCTGTCTGTCTGTGGCATCGTAGCGCTCGAACGGATGGACTGATTTCAATGTGGATTTTTTTTCCATGATAGCAAGTTTCCTTTCAGTGATTTATTAGCTATGATTGATGAAAAAGGTTGAGCCGTTTAAAAGTTTTTTAAATTAACGCTTGAAAGTCTGGGATTTCTCTAACAAATAATAGTAGCGCTACGGATATCCATCTGGTGATGAGTAGCGGAACTATTGATATGACTTTGGTAGCATCGCTATCATCACTAAATTGTGTTTTTTTTTAATTTCCTATCAAATATAAGTTTATTTTACTACCTACCTTCTAAACAGAGATGCTATCCCTCTCTGTGTGCCTAATATTTCAATAACGACTTGTCACTCATATTAGTGTAGTGTCGCTTAAAATCAGGTCTGCAATTCGGTTTGATTTGAAGAGATCTTGCCTCACGTAATCTCGACGTGCCTAGGAATTGGGTTTTGTGGAGCGTGGGTGCCGATTGTAGGAACGACTGAAGTTTGGCAACTTTTTCGACTGCCTCCGTGGTGTAGTGGTTAGAGCGTTCAGCTCATACCCGGAGGTCGCGGGTTCGATTCCCAGCGGGGGCAACGACTTTGTGTTGTTGTCCTAGTTTGATTAAGACATTGCAGGCTGATCACCTGATTGTCTGATAAGTAAGATGATCCCTGCTTCGGAGGGCACGTTAAGCCGTCGGTCCCGGTCACTGTCTTTGACATTGGTCGTCACCTAAAACCATGTCAGATGCCTTTAAGGCGGTTTAAAAACTCTGACACTAGTGTTAGTCACTAACACACACGACAAGAGAAGAGAAGAGAAGAGAGAGAAGAGGCAACTTTTTCTTGAGTACAGAACAGTCAAGGACTTGTTTGTGCCGTGCAGAATAAGATCTATCTGTATCTAGATACATTATCACGCATATAGGTAGACAACGTGGAAGGGACACGCTCGAAATAAATCGAACCAAACCTAGATTACAGTAAAAAAACAAAAAAATAAAAGCGGCCAAGTGCGAGTTGGACTCGCCCATGAAGGGTTCCGTAGTAGCAAATAACAATACAAAAGTCTTGTAGTATGTTTTTTTAATTTTTATATTTGAGTTGATTGAATGAAAGGTAAATTACCGTTTACGATTTATGACGTATTAAAAAAAAACTACTTACTAGATCTCGTTCAAACCAATTTTCGCTGGTAGTTTTTATGGTAATGAACAACATATATTTTATTTAGTTTTATCATTCTCTTATTTTAGAAGTTACGGGGGGGGGGGGGGGGGGACACTTTTTTCCACTTTGGAAGTGTCTCTCGCGCAAAGTATTCGGTTTAGAAAAAAATGCTACTAGAAACCTCTATATCATTTTTGAAGACCTATCCATAGATACCCCACACGTATGGGTTTGATGAAAAATAAATTTTTGAGTTTCAGTTCTAAGTATGGGGAACCCCCAAAATTTACTGTTTTTTTTCTATTTTTGTGTCAAAACCTTAATGCGGTTCACATAATACATCTACTTACCAAGTTTCAACAGTATAGGTCTTATAGTTTCGGAAAAAAGTGGCTGTGACATACGGACGGACAGACAGACAGACATGACGAATCTATAAGGGTTCCGTTTTTGCCATTTGGCTACGGAACCCTAACATTTGGCTACGGAACCCTAAAAACATAATTCCCATACAAACTGAAATTTTGCATGCATGCGTATACGTGACAATGCAATATTATGATGACGTGGAGCTAATCTGATGACGAAACAAGGTGTCCACAGGAACACTGATAAAAAACGAAGAAACTCCATTCGAGTTTGGGCTTATTTTATTTGTCTTAAGAGTCCGGCGACCCTAGACTTCTCCATACAAACGTAGTCTACGTTTAATTTTGAAACCACATGTCAGATTCCGGTAAAAATTGGTAATTGTAAAGAAATTGCAATTATCTAGGGTTATAACTGGTTTCCTACATTAAAATTATGAACTGGAAAGAAAATATAACGATTTAGAAGTTTCCCATACTAATGGTCAAAAATGATATAAAACACTATATTCTATTTCAAGTTTATATTTTTACAGTCGGAAACTAATTATAAACCTAGATAATTGCAATATCTTTAAAATTACAAAATTTTGCCCAAATCGGACATGTCGTTTTGAAATAAAACGTAGACTACGTTTGTATGGAAAGTTGTATTTTGGTCTAGGGTCGGGAGACCCTTAATAAGTGTAATGGTCTTACAGTAAAAAAACATTGTCACCCAAAGTTTGGCTGAAAGAAATTGCTTTGGCGATAAGGTCACCTTTTGTATATCTGTACTGTATACAACGTGGAAGGGACATATCCTTAAAGTGGAAGGAAGGGCTATGCTACATCACTTTAGTGTAATGATAATAAAATAACACATACATACATACTATCACGTCTTTATCCCTAATGGGGCAGACAGAGCATTTTGGGTCTTGCGGTTCTATGCAGAGCCCAGGGCCGCAAGACCCAAAAGCTACTTTTAGCATCATGGTGGGCGAGAAGATGGAAAAGCAATCAATACAGTGATGGGTGGCTAGCCGCATCGCCTGTTAACATGATTTGCATTTTTGCCCATTCCCTCGATCGGCTTTTACGATCTGCGTGGGAAGAGAAGCAGCTGGTACATTCTAAGTTTTTTTTATTTCTCCCAGACCAGCATGGAAATAAAATAACAGTCAAAATAAAACAAAAATAAAAGACATTTCTCTTGAAATTGCCTGGGCGGCTGCACACTTGTAGTAATTAAAACGCCGATTTTTTTTGTAAATGTTTAGCTGTTACTTTAATTCATTCTATTATTGTAATCTTGCATGGCCGTTGGTTTAATTCATTACGAATGTGTCCCTTCCACATTGTATATTTTTATAATTGTTTACATGTATTTTTGGTGCAATAAAGTGCTACTTACTTACCACACCGCTTCATATTGGAGATGCAACCCTTCCTATCAAACGAAATTGTCCTTCATTTCCATAGTTATTAGACAGACGGCCATTCCACGCCACTCTGGCTTCTATTCCACTTGAATAAAGGACTTAATTGCATGCAGGCGACAGACTCATGTAACTAGATGCAATTAAGTGCAAATGTAGAATTGGATCTGTGAGTCAAATGCCTGAATAATTCGTGGGTGCTGTTTTCTTGTGATTTTAAGGGGCTGGTGATCACTCACGATTCTGTTTGTGGCAAGGTAGATGGTCTTAAAAAATCGTCACTACCAGCTTTTTGTTATGTAAGTTAGCCACTCTAAGCCGTCTCTAACCAGAATATAAGTATACAGAACGGAATATTCTAAGGTCCCGCGCAACATGCATCCCCGTTTCCCGTACGCACTCGCACCTCTGGTCACCACTTGTCTGGAGCCTAAAGACCAGTTTTAGCGAGATGATAGGTGATTATGTGCAAGAGGAATTGAAAATAGTTTTGAGTTGCTAGCCGCATCACATTGAACATATTTGCATTTTCGCCTAATCCCTATAGGGAATACTAGATTTATACGAGAAGCAGCTGACAGCACTTAAAAATGCTAGATTCGTTTATCTTTTAAGCCGCTGACCTATTGTGCCTGGCTTAATAAATCTGACCCAGTATTGGCCACTTATACGCATACGAAAAAAGACAACAAACACCAGATTATTTTAGCTAGGCAATTTAAAAAAACCCCGACTCTTAAATACGACTAGTTTCATATTATGTAAACGTGTAGTGATGGAAAAAGAAACTAAATAGTATTATTTATCCGTATATATATTTGACAGGCAAACTACAAAAACCCTGACTTTCAAGTGATAATAACTTTTAAACGGCCAATTTATATCAAACATGGCTAAGGAGACTTGCTTATACGTAAGAAAAACCGCACCAAAATCGGTGTAACCGTTCAAGCGGTACGATGCCATAGACACACAGACCGACAGACTTAAACGCCACCAAACACCCCTCTTTTTATCGGGTGTTAGAAAACAACAACAAACGTTATATGAATTGAATAAAAAAATACAATTCGTTAAAAGTACCTACAAAATAGTCTATGTCTATTTTTTCAGACTGCATGGCAGCAATCTAAAGCTTTAACGCAATCAAAAATCTAACAACCATTTTGCGGACGTATATTCAGTCTAGAGTTGTATCAATTTGTTGAGTTTAAAATTATTGTTTTTTGAAACTTGACTGTACGTTTGAACAATACAATACAAATTAACTTTATTGCACCATGATAAACATAAAAAGTTACAACAACAAGAAACAATATAGGCACAAAGGCGGACTTATCGCTATAAATGCAATCTAACGTGTGTGTAAAACATCTAATGATAGAAATATAATGGCATATGCAAGGAGATCAAACATATATACATTAACTATCACATTTTTATTCCTAAAGAGGCAGACAGAGCATTTTAAGAAGCAGATAAAGCTCAGGGCCGTGTTAGCGTGATGTTAGGCGGGAAGGTGAAATAGGAATGAAAATAGTGTTGGGTTGCTACCGCATCGCCCCATCTCTGATCGGCTTTTACGAGCGGAAATAGAAGTAGCTGGAAGTTTTTTCTCTTATCACAGACCAGCATTGACGATCTTTTTTTAAGGGAAAAGTTTGTCTATTTTTTCAGAGCATGGAAACAATCTAAATCATTCATGCAATCAAAAATTCAACAGCCATTTTGCAGCCCGCTATGATACTCAGTCGGAAGTCTTATTAAATTGTTCACAAATTTTAAAGTATTGTCGTTTAAAACTTGTTTGTTCGTTAAAGCTTTATTGTACGCTAGCCGAAGCCCGCGACTTCGTTCGCGTGGACGTTATGACTTCGGAAAATCTATTTTGCTAAAGCGTCATTTTTATATTTCTTATAGTTTAGCTGGACCATTATGACTCTGCATCAGGTGTTCCATTTTCCAAAATCAATTATACCCTATATGTTGAATTATGTTGCCCAGGCTTAACAGCTATATGAAAAAAAGTTTCATTTGAATCCGTCCAGTATTTTTTGAGATTAGCTGGTACAAAGAAACAAACAAACAGAAGAAACATTTTTTAAATTCTTACTGTCTCCACCGCCCCTAATATTTTTTTTTCTTGGGAATATATTCAATGAATAGATTTTTACTGCTTTATTATTAGTTATGTATAGATAAGAAAGAACACAGATACAAATCAGAAAAGTAAACATACAACGGCGGAATTATCCTGTGTGACTGATTTGATTATGTGTTTGATCCTGTTTTATATGGACGACTATGCTCTTTTAACTAAAATCTAATTGGTTTAGTGTCTTCGAGTAATCGGGGAACATTAAATATCTTAAGCTGTCATCTGTGAGCAGACCGGAATCCGGTCAACATGCATTGTTTTACTATTGTGTCTGATGTTTTGCACAGACAAAAGGTTAAATATACGGCCAAGTGCTGGTCGGCCACGCGCAGTGTAAGGTTGCGTAGTTGCGAATGCTGACTTTGAGTTCTCCGGACTAAAAACGTCAAAAAACAAAAAAAGACGTGTGGCACTCGGGGACTGCCGCGGTAAAGCTATTGCAAACAAGGAAGGACGGCAACGTCGCAAACGGACGACGGAGACGAAGCGGTAACCTACATGGTAGGCGGAGTGGGGAGAGCGTGAGGTTTTTTCGTTACGGAATTTCTGGATTCGCTCCCCGCGCTCAAGGCCCGCGATAGAAGCTATGCAATAGCTTAAAATTTTCTACTATTTGTAAAATACAATATTTGTAAAATCGACTGTATATATATTTTTAATTTTTAACATGAATAAAAAGTTATAAATTTTCTACTAAATTTATATAAAATTTTATTTTTCCGAGTTCATTTTGTTAGTTGGTTGCCTATAACAGGAAGATTTATTACATGTAAAAAACACAAAATGTTATGTTTTACCCGTAATAAATGGAACCACGGGCTATATTAGATCACTTTAGTATAATGGATTAAAATTACAAACAAAAAAAAATGTCATTTCCATTACTTAAATGTCTAGCCGCCCGGCCAATTTGTATGGTTTTTTACTGTTATTTTAATTTTATTATGCTACAAGGATCTAATTCAGATCGTGGTTCGATTTATTACGGGTATGTCTCTTCCACTTGTGTAAAATTACATATAGAAATATATATTCAAATAGCTTACCTCCTCCATTTTAGTCGTCGGTTAAAAAGACAATATTTTTAATTTCCGTCCAAATTGATAACTTCAGACTGAGAGTTGAAGCGCGGGCCGCTGGATGGCTGTTGAAGTTTTGATTGCTTTAGATTGCTGCCGTGCAGTCGCAGGGCTCGGTGGCTCGTTGGGAGTACGCATTGCTAGCGCTGTCACAAGTTAAGTGGCCCCGGGCGTGGTCCGCGTTAGGATGGGTGACCACAAGTAGCTCACAAATTCCTCTAGCTTCATTATTGTATGAGAGTATTAAAACTACATAATATGTATGTTAGGTAACACCAGTAGTAAGCGTCTTAAACACACGAATAAAAAAACAATGCAAAAAAGACATTTAGTATTTTGTAGCTCTTTCGATCTCCATATTGCTTAAGACATTTTATGATCATCATCATTATTAGGTCTTTATGTCTCCACTATAAGAGCATGGCCCTCTCTGTACTACCAGAAGCAGCCAGGGGACTTGGTCTACACTCTCCTCGCTGGCCAGACGGGTTGGAGAGGTCTCACTGATGTTTACAAGCTTTGTTTAGCTTGTATTTCATAGATCGCCATCTACGACATCCACGGGAGGACTTGGAGTGGCCCTATTCTTCTCTGCCGGTCTATCCTTATACAAATATAATTATGTATAAATATATATTCAAATAGATAACCTCCTCCATTTTTGTCGTCGATTATAAAGACAATACTTTAAATATCCCACCAAATTGATACAACTTCTGTTAAATTTCGATGGCTGTTGAATTTTTGATTGCTTTAAATTGCTGCCGTGTAGTCGCAGGGCTCGGTGGCTCGTTGGGAATACGCATTGCTAGCGCTTTCACAAGTTAAGTAACCCCGGGCGTGGTCCGCGTTTGGATGGGTGACCACAAGTAGCAAATTCCTCGAGCATAGTATGATGTTGTTTACATAATACCTATGTGTTTACACCACTTGGTATTTTGTAGCTGTTTTGATCTCCTTTTTGCTTATGACATTATAGAATAGGTACAATCATAGAAATCGTTGGATTTTACATTTCAATTTGCTTTTGTTGTTCGAAAGGTCATACTCGTCACGTGGTCCTACCGTGGTGGCACATTAAAAAAACCCCGACTTTCAAGCGTTCACCCCCCTAACTTTTGAACGGCAGAACAGATTTTCATCAAACTTAGCTAAGAACCACAACCAAGAACTTACTTTCACGTAAAAGGACCACATTGAAAACTGTTCAATTCGATTTCGAGAGTTACGATGTCACAAACAGACAGACATCGGCCTTAAAACGCCACCTTATTTTGTGTCAGGGTTAAAAAAACCACTTAATAATAAAAAGCATTGCCGTGTGGTTTCCAGCAGAGTAGAATAGGACCAAGTCCTCCCGTGGATGTGGTAGAAGGCAACTTAGGAAATACAAGCTGAACCAAGCTTATAAACCACTCCAACCCGTCTGGCCAGCGAGGAGAGTGCAGGTCAAAGTCCTCTGGTTGCTCTGGCTCAATATGGCTTTGGTAGTACAGAGAGGGTCGTGCTCCTGCAGTGGAGATAAATAGACCTGATAATTATGATGATTTGTCGCTGTAAATCTCACTTTGATGAGATTTTCACTTTCAATGAGACCTCTCCAACCCGTATAGCCAGCGTGGAGAGTGCAGGCCAAGTCTGGCTGCTCTAGCCAAGTTTAGCTAAGGTAGTACAGAGAGGGTCGTGCTCCTGCAGTGGAGACACAAAGACTGATGATGATGATGATAAATAGACAGCAGAATAATAACAATTTCAGATTTTCAATGAAATACAAACGCAATACTTGTAATACGAGTAACATAATCTCCGAATAGGAAGCAGCGAAAAAGGTTCCTGAATTTTTGATTGCATTAATGCATTTATATTTTGCGGAGTATTATATTCTGTAGGGAAACATTGCATGCTCTCGCTAACGTGTGCTTTTACTTTATCTATCTTTATTTTTAACAGCTTTCGAGGCAAAAATTAGGTTAGAAGTACTTTTAAGCGAAGAGCATGTGTTAAAAATTGATAAAATAAGTTATAAATGTAAATTGAAGAGCATGCATGAAAAGAGTTATAAGTGTTGACGAAGCAAAAGAGGTTTGCAAGGATCGTAGTAAGTGAAAATCCATAGTCTCTGCCTACTCCCATGGGAAACAGGCGTGAAAATATGTATGTATGTATGTATTAATGTAAATAGGGACAAAAAAACTTGAGAGGTGTCAAGGGACACCCGGATGGAACGAAGTTCGAGAGAGAGAGACAGAGAAACACGCGCACGCCGCACGGCTTACAACTATAGCAAAAAGTGTCGTTACAACTTTTGGTCTTAATTTTTTCCGTCTAGCCCCCTTTCGCAACGCGCGATAAGGAACTTCGTTCCATTACACTGATTAAGCTAGCTCCAAAGTAAGTTCGAGTCTTTTGTTATGGGATACTCTACGACACTATATTTTATAAAAAATACAAATAGTTAAACATTCAAGATTAAAGCCAATCTGAAAAAGATAATTTTCCAAACTGACCTGACTAGGGATCGAAATCAGGACCTCTAGGTGACAGCCCGGCATGATGACCTCTAGACCACAGAGGTCGTCAAACATCATCATCATCATCATCATTTCAGCCGCACAACGTCCACTGCTGGGCATAGGCCTCTCCCAAAGATTTCCAAAATGACTGATCAAGAGCGGCCTGCATCCAGCGCTTTCCAGCGACCCTGGTCAGGTCATCTGACCACCTTGTAGGTGGGTGCCCTACGCTTCGCTTGCCAGTACGCGGTCGCCATTCAAGAATCTTTTTGCCCCATCGGCCATCGGTTCGTCGCGCTATGTGTCCCCCCCACTGCCACTTCAACGAGCTAATCCGCGGGGCTATGTCAGTGACTTTTGTTCTCCCACGGATTTCCTCATTTCTGATTCGATCACGTAGGAAAACACCGAGCATAGCCCTTTCCATAGCGCGTTGAGCAAATCGTCGAACACTTTGTTACTAAACACTCAAGTGAAGGCAAGCTGTCTGCAGATTTCGAGCCCGTCTTTTGAAGAGGTTTCAGTGTCAACAAGAAAATGCAGTGTAAAATGGAACGGAATTTTCACAAACGATTCTAGAACAATTTGAGACGAATATTTCTCTTGCATAAGAAGCAAAAACGGGTGGCCTAGGCTAGTGATCCTTTTTTTAATGTTCTACTTCTTCTTATCGAGTCGAAATGGTTTCAGTGTAAGTTCAATTTCAAAATGTCTTTAACCAGTATGTGGCCACGGTGATCCCTCTGTCATTAGCCTCGTTAAGGTCCTCCATGGTACATGTCGTAGGGCAGCCCGGACACGACAGAAGGTGCTCCATTGATTGGATGGCGCCGCAATCGCAAAGATATGTTCGATGTCCTACTGAGGAGCTCGTTGGTGGGTGTACGTATTACTAGCTCTTTTACAAGTTAAGTGACGTCGGGCGTGGTCCGCCTCGGATGTGTGACCACAAGTAGCATAAAAATAATCTTGAGCTCCTCCGTGCTCCGGAACGCAGGTTTATCGTTGTTATCATTGTGTGCTTTTCTACCATAGACAGACTGATGATGACCTCCTTGACTTGTCCGTCAACGCAGAACATTGGTCTTAAGCTTTTCTTTAAAATACATACATACATACTATCACGTCTTTATCCCTAACGGGGCAGACAGAGCATTTTGGGTCTTGCGGCTCTATGCAGAGCCCAGGGCCGCAAGACCCAAAAGCCACTTTTAGCGTCATGGTGGGCGAGAAGATGGAAAAGCAATCAATACAGTGATGGGTTGCTAGCCGCATCGCCTGTTAACATGATTTGCATTTTTTGCCCATTCCCTCGATCGGCTTTTACGATCTGCGTGGGAAGAGAAGCAGCTGGTACATTCTAAATTTTTTTATTTCTCCCAGATCAGCATGGGAGATTTTCTTTAAAAATAAATTAAATTTTATTATAAACAACAACACGTAATGTAAATTATACTTATAGACGTGTAGAAAAGCCTGTAAAGGTCTAATTACTGAATGGACATTGGAATTTGAAATTTAGTTCTCTCCGCAAATATTTGGCTTTACGAGAACATCTCGAATTTCTAGCGTGGACTGCACCGAGACATAACATAACTCAGCAATTCTATTTCACTCTGAAATCTTTGCTCCGTGCGTTGGATATTTACCAAAGACTTCAGGGGATATAAATTATAGAGGAGATAGACTGACACTTACTTTAATAATTTTACAAAACCGACCTAAACACCATAGTACACAAAATTAGTTAAGGCGTCTTCGAGTCTTCGAGTACTCAAAACATAAACATATATAAGGTTTATCAAAATATATTGAAACTTTTTTAAGAGTGAATTCAGTTCGTGATACTGAACAACTTTCCTCAAGAAACTATTTGGTTTTTCATACAAACTCGGATCAGCTGATCGGTTAACTTGTATGGGATGCCTTAAATTATTTTTCATATTTCGATATGTGTTCCTCGGGAAAATTTATTCACTATCAGGGACTGAATTCACCCATTGAATAGTTTCAGTGTGTTTTTTTGGACCTTATTACAGATATTCGTAATTGTATATAATTTTGCAAAAAACTTTCACATTTGGCTAATGTGCGTAAAGCTCCACGTTCTCAGCTTAAACTATAAACAGTAGTTCATAAAATTGTTTGAAGGGTTATCTCAGCACTAGACCCCGTATAACTCAAGCATCCTCTTAATGTTTTCATTTAGGGCTTTCACTAACAACAAAAAGATGGCGCTAAGAATATCATTGTATCGGTCGTTCCGTTACTTATCACTAGATGGCGTTTTTAACAGTCTGTTTTTAATTTGCTTAGCAAATAAACTTATGTGTAACAGTGGCGGAGCCTCTTTAGAAGCCGATTCCCATCGAGTTCCCTTAGGGGCTTCTAACATATATGCATTTATTACTAATAACAATTATAACCTTCGTATATCGGCGCACTTACTATTTTCATAAGCCGTAAACTAGTAGTATGACTGGATTACACGCACCCACATATTCAAAATACGAAAATTCCCTCTGGTTATTGAAATACATTCACAATGATAAATGCATAAACACGCTCAGATACATATTGTCGCGTAGGATGATAAGTGATAATGACAATGTCAAATTGTCAACGTCACAAATTCAAACTACAAGAATTCATCTAAAGGGAAATTTCGTCACTCACGTCAGCACACGATTGGCCTAGCGGTCTTGGTGTTGGACTGTGAATCCATAGACCCCAGGTTCAAATCACAGTCACGAATAGTGTTTTTGAAGTTTTGTAAGAAGTTTCTAGATAAGTCTAGATTAAATTGGAATGAAAATACGGGCCAGAAATAAAAGAAGACAAAAGAAAATTTATGACTTAAGTTTAGAACTTTGATGCGATATTGTTCGCATCCGAGGGGTATATAAGCAGAACAAGGCGCGGCCTACGCCAGTTTTAGTTTGAAAGTAAAATCCGAAGAAGGAAGAAGGAAGAAGAAAAAAAGGAAGAAAAGTAAAAGTGGAAGTAGTGAGTAAAAAGTAAAGTGAAATAGTGAGTGAAGTGAAGTGTTCAGTGCAGTAAATACGCGCGAGAGACGTTTCCGCGCGTGACAGTGCAGTGACGTTTACGCGCGTGACAGTGCAGTGACATTACCGCGCGTGACAGTGCAGTGACGTTTCCACGCGCAAGACAGTGCAGTGACGTTTCTGTGTGTGTGACAGTACAGTGACATTCCCGCGTACGTACCTGTGACAACTGTGAGTACCCTAGAGTTGTAAATAAAGGCACTATTCCATAGGATTGGTGTTTCCTTTCCTATCCCCAACCCACTCTCGTGACAATATTATTTACACTAAGTTAATAAAAATAAGCCGGACATGGAACGGCTTATTATATAGCTGTACTAGTCTAAATTCTCACCCAACGCCACGGATGTGTAAGTAACCACCACAGTTATCAGGCTGCACGACTGCCATATGATCCCAGCTATTTTTAGTCTGTATGTTATATTTGAATAAACAAAAATAAGCTAGGGCCAACGGCTTAATCTGCCAACCGAAGGCACGGAGAATACGTAGCAGGAACCTTGATACTTACTATTTAATTTAATTGTCCTGGGTCTTGGATGTTTATCTATATATGTATTTGTTATAAAATATAGTATCGTTGAGTTAGTATCCCATAACACAAGTCTCGAACTTACTTTGGGGCCTAGCTCAATCAGTGTAATTTGTCCCTATATATTTATTTATTTATTTTATTTTTATTTTTACAAGAGTTACCCTTCTGTAGTTATTGCATTTTGCAGGGAGGCTGTATTATATGAAAATTGTGCAGGGGTGGTAATTTAATTATAAGTTATGGCGCAAGGGCTGACAAAAGGGTGTTTATCTTGGAATTTTTCGAGATTATTTATCACGGCTCCACTCGTCTCACGGTATCGATACTTTGATCTTTGCCGGCGTTCGAGACGGAGCTCGGATAAAGTAATGATGGTATTATGGAGATGTGACAGGGATATTTGTGGTAAATTATAGTTAAAATATGATAATAAATAAATAAATATATAGGGACAAGTTACACTGATTGAGCTAGCCCTAAGGTAAGTTCGAGACTTGTGTTATAGGATACTAACTCAACGATACTATATTTTATAACAAATACATATATAGATAAACATCCAAGACCCAGGAAAAATTGAAAAAGGCCATTTTCCAACTTGCCCTGGCTGGGGATCGAACCCAGGACCTCCGGGTTGGCGGTCTAGCGTGTTGACCATTACGCCATGGAGGTCGTCATGATGATATAATGATGATATAAACCGACACATAGGTATATATATACATTTTCACGTCTATATCCCAGACGGGGCAGACAGACTTCGGGGCCGTAAGACCCAAAGGCCACGCGTAGCGTGATGGTGGGCCTACAATAAACCCATCGAATTACCTATGTTTTGCTACAGGGTACAGACACAAAGATAGGTAGGTAATATTCATTTTGCTTAACTTTAGACTAGATAAACTGCTCTAGGGATGGAAAAGGAATTAAAATAGTGATGGGCTGCTAGCCGCATCGCCTATTATCATGATTCAAATCTCGCCCATTCCCTCGATCGGCTTATACGATCTGCCCGGGAAGAGAAGCAGCTGGTACATTCTAAGTTTTTTCTTTTCTCCCAGACCAGCATGGAAGAAGCATAAGTAGGCCTTAGTTCATATTTTCAAAAACAAAAACAAAGCCTGGATAAAATGGAAAAAATACAATAACAGATGTGATTACGAAATTTTTTCTTTGTTAAGGAGCCGGTTTCAGCGTGAGTCTCATAAATGTTATAAACAATATATGAAATCGGTTGAAGATGGTATTAAAGATAACGTTAAGTATTTCTGGACATATATTGATACAAATAAACCTAAAAAACCTTCCTGAAACTATGTTTTACAAAAATGAATGTTCAAAGAAACCAGAAGATATACCAGTATTACTGTCAAAAATTTTTGATTCTGTTTTTGAGCCATCTAGTATCCCTGATAACTATGATGTTGATGACGTTCCAGACACAAACCCTTCGTCGTCTCTAACTAACTAACTAACTAAAAGAATTAAAAGAATTACTTAAGCTTGATGCCTCGAAAGGATCCGGATTAGATAACATACCCCCAATTTTTTTGAAATCTGCTGCACATTCTATCTGTAAACCAATTTATATTTTATTTAATAAATGTTTAAAGGAAGGAGTGTTCCCTAAAATATGGAAATCGGCTAGGATTGTTCCAATTTTTAAGGGAGGAGACAGATCCAACGCAGAAAGCTATCGGCCCATTTCAATTCTGTCTACCTTGTCGAAGCTGTTTGAGAGACTTGTGCATAATCTAATATATCCTTCACTGCACACTTTTATAATTGAACAGCAACATGGATTTGTGAAGCGACGATCCACTGTTACCAACTTACTGGTATATGCTTTACATCTTTTTGAGACACTAGACAAGAACAGACAAACTGACAGTATTTATACAGACTTTCGGAAAGCATTCGACCGAAAAGATCATAAACTGCTACTTGATAAGCTAGCCTACAACGGTATACGAAGAGACTTATGGCGTTGGTTCAAATCCTATATAAGTCATAGGACGCAAAAGGTCGTGGTTAACGGATACGAATCTGAACTTGTTCCCATTACATCAGGGGTCCCCCAGGGATCTATTTTAGGGCCTCTCCTATTTGTCTTATTTATTAATGACATACAACAGTGTTTTAAACATAGTAATTTTTTGCTTTATGCTGACGATCTTAAAATTTATCATGACATAGAAAATATGCAAGACCACATTGAATTACAAGAAGATCTCGACCGTTTCAGTGTCTATTGCAAAGATAACAGATTGAGTCTGAGTATTGACAAATGTAAATCCATTACGTTTACAAAAAAGAAAAAGGTAAGTCAATATACATACCTTTTATGTGGAACTGCATTAGACACTGTCACTTTCATCAAAGATTTAGGAGTAACCCTGGATAGTCAATTACATTTGGATTTACACGTAGACAATATTATTAAAAAAGCATTTAAATTGTATGGATTCGTTATGCGCACTAGTTTGAAATTTACCCGACCTTCAACTTACATTTACTTGTATAAATCCTTGATCCGATCCCAAATTGAATATGCTGTGCCCATATGGAACCCATATTATAAAAAGTACATTGATGCTCTTGAGTCAGTTCAACGCAAATTTTTGCGCTGCGTGCATTACAGGTGCTACCATGAAAAGTTGCCATATGCGGATCTTCTTAGCAAATATAATATTAATAAGTTAGACGTCAGACGCACGCACCTTGAAGCCATGTTGTTATTTGATATATTTTACAATAGATACGACTGTTACCAATTGATAGGCAAATTAAATTACAAAGTTCCACATACAACACACCGTCGAAATAATAACAAATGTCCAATGTTTGCACTTTCAAGATGTCGCACCAACTCCGGTAAACGCTCTCCGCTTTATCGGCTTACTCAGTCATTTAATGTGCACTTTAATAGTATAGATATTACAATAACGTCTGCTTTTACTTTTAAAAGGAAAATTCGTGAAATTCTGACCTAAAATTGTATGCAACATTCTAACATGTTAGTTCGAAACTGTTTTTTTTTTTAATAGTAATCTGTGGTAAGCGGTGTTAAAAACACAATTGTTTTACAACTTACTAATATTTTATAATTGTATTTATTGTGTATTTGTTTGTTTACCCCAATAAAGAGAAAAAAAAAATAAGTATATAAGTAAAAATAAATGTAGCCTAGGCATAAACCTATGCATACCATAGCCGTGTGGTTCCCGGCAGAGTAGAATAGGGTCACTTCAAGTCCTCTCGTGGATGTAGTAACAGGTGACTGAAGCAACACAAGCTAAACAAGGCGAGGTATTCCTTGAAGCGCTCCCATTTTGAGGCACACCTGATGAGGCGCTCCTTTTTTATTCCTCGAAGCGCAACTTTTAGGAGCGCTTCCGATAGCAATTAAAAATATCAAAATTTTATTCCTCGAAGCGCACCCACGTTTAAAATAGGAAAGTGCATGAAGCAAACGTAATAAATTATATCGATGATTTTAAAAAACTCATTTGGTTGTGTAGTTTGGGGCTAAAGTCGGATTTAAGTTTTGAAAATTATATAGCATACGTAAATTACATATATATGACAAAATGTATATATTTAATTCAAAAGTGTCACGTAAAATAAAGAAAAGACTCATTAAAACGTACGTTTGGAGCATTGCATTGTACGGTTGTGAAACTTGGACAATGAACCAAAAGGATCGGGAACGACTAGAAGCCTTTGAGATGTGGTGTTGGAGACGCCTGGAAAGGATAAGCTGGACAGAGAGAAAAACCAACAAAGAAGTGCTGGAAATGGTCAAAGAGAACAGAACGATTATGCATACAATAGAGATAAGACGAGGAAGAATGTTTGGCCACCTTATGCGGCATGACAACTTCATAAAAAACATAGTGGAAGGGAAAGTGGAAGCCAAGAGAGGAAAAGGAAGACCAAGAAGGTCGTTCATAGATGAAGTAAAAGAAAAGGCAAAAGTTGTGACGTATAAGGAAGTCAAGCATTTAGCAGAAAATAGGGAGACATGGAGAATACTCCACCGACAAGAACCTAGTTCTTAAATTTATTGATGATGACGTAAATTACAACTTTTATTTTAGTTTCACCTTTTAGTCTGTTGTTTTTTCTGAAATTAAATCTTGCAAGGTAAATTTGACCCACTTCCCAGTTTCTGATTGAGCTGAAATTTAAATATCGCTTGCAATGCAATATTATAATGAAGCTGATATGATGTTGGAGCCGGAGTAAGTACTTGGAACTCTGTAATGAAACGACACAATTTTATTTTATCGAGTTAGAGCTCGCTTGAATCGTCTTGAGAATAGTCTCTTAATAAGAGCTTGTTCTAATAACTATTAAGCTATTGCATAGCTTCTATCGCGGGCCTTGAGCGCGGGGACCGAATCCAGAAATTCCGTAACGAAAAAACCTCACGCTTCCACTCTGCCTACCATGTAGGTTGCCGCTTCGTCTCCGTCGTCCGTTTGCGACGTTGCCGTCCTTCCTTGTAAAAATTCACCGACCGAACGGAACCACCTTAATGTAATAGCTTTACCGCGGCAGTCCCCGAGTGCCACACGTCTTTTTTGTTTAATAATTTCATGTTTAGTTTCAACTATCCCGTTATCTGTCTGTATGTACTGTAATCAAATCTTGCACACTTCCCGGTTTCCGATTGAGTTGAAATTTTTTACCCATACGTATATCGCGTGACAGTGCTTAGACAATATGGAGTTGGAGCTGATCTAATGATGGAGCCACGGGAACTCTGTAACGAAAGGACGCAACCCCATCGAGTTTGGGCTCGTTTGATTTATCTTGAAAAAATTAAATTTGTCATTAATTAGATAAAAACTTCTTACAATTTTTTTTTTAATAATTATTTCTTTTTGTCCTCAGAGCATTTCCACTACATCAAACGATTGGTCGGCGCTGACTATGTTGGTATTGGCGGTGATTTCGACGGAGTCAACAGGTATGTCTGTCTATATATGTATGTTTTTAGGGTTCCGTACCCAAACGGGTAAAACGGGACCACATTACTAAGACTTCGCTGCCCGTCTGTCTGTAACCAGGCTGTATCTCAGGAACCGTGAAAGCTAGAAACTACTTTGTAAGTTTTTTTTTCAAAATTAAAAACCTACTTCACCGTCTAACCACTAAACCGATTTCAATAAAATTTATATGAAACCTTTTACCCTCCCGGCGTCTTGGAATAATCTGTGAGCATTAGAGACCTCCTCACTTTTTAGAAGTTGGTTACAAATCAAAGGGTGTTGCGCAACAGCAACTTTGTAATAACACTTTTATAGTATAGCTATGTGCGAGTGAAGTGACATCTTTCTCAGTACATTTAAAATTGACATTAAATTAGGTACCGTAAAGACAAAAAAAAGCCATTTTGTACCTTTCTTTCTTTATTCAAATGCGCTAGATTTCATGCACGTACATTGTTTTACTTTGTTTTTAAATTTAAACGTAAATTTTCCCCGCCGCTCATCCTTTAAATGTATAAGTGCTTATTTTTGTTAATCCATATATCCATAGTGCGGGAATCATTGTTCATCATACAGTGTATTAAGTTTCTCGTTAAATTAATGGTTTTGTATTTTTTTAAAGATGTACCATGCACAAAGCTATATAAATGAGACTATTATAGTTGTTTCGAAGTTCACTCAGCACCGTTCCGCTACGGTGGACTTATTTCAGAAATTTTTCTTCCCTTATAAATCAAGAAAATGCAAAATGTGTTTGAAGCAAGTTTTTCCGCGCCACCGCTCAAGCCCGGCACTTAGATGCCGTCTTAACAGGGAAATATCCATTGAAATATTCTTCTTTATTGCCTGACAACTTTTATTTTTAATGTATAAAGTTTTCTCTGAGGCTGTGAATAATAATTGCTTTGTAGGATGCAATGGAGTGTAGTTACTAGACTCACATGTATGGCACGACATGTTGTTACGTACCTACTGATAAAACTTGTATTTCGACACTATATTTTCTATATAAAATAGCATAGAAAATTTACATATATGCGGTATTCGACCGGATAGTACAAAGAAGGATTGGATATTCAATAGTGATTGGCAACGTTAGATAGATAGATAGATAGAATTTTATTCACAAACGTTAAAACAAACGTTAAAACTCTACCACAGAATTCTTCTTCTTCTTCTTATATTTAAGAGCTGGGCTCTTGTCGGTGGAGTGCTTTCCATGTCTCTCTTCCTTCCGCTAAGTTCTTAACCTCTTTATATGTTTTTACGTTTAATTTTTCTTTTATTTGGTCTATAAATTTTCTTCTGGGTTTTCCTACTCCTCTCTTTCCTTGTATTTTCCTTCCATTATTGTTTTAAAGAACGCATCGTGGCGTAGTAGATGACCGAACATTTTCCCTCTACTATTTTCTATAATTTGTATTATTTGTCTTTTCTCTCTCACATCCTCTAGTACCTTCTCATTTGTAATTTTTTCTGTCCAACTTATTTTTTTCATTCTCCTCCAGCACCACATTTCAAATGCTTCTAATTTATCTCTATCCTTTTTGGTCATCGTCCACGTTTCACATTCCGTTCTGTATGTAATATTTAAATTAATTCTGTGCTAGAGTTGCAACATATGTCCGGTCACTATTGTATATCCGATCTATCTGGCCTTCTTTGTACTATCCGGCCGAATACCGGATACTTTGTCAATTTTCATGCTATTTAAAATAGAAAATATAATGTCTAAATACATTTTATCAGTAGGCAGGTAATAACCTGCACACACGAAGTACACAACAAATTTTTTTAGGTACTACAAAACATGTTTAAGATTCTGAGATTCATGTACCTAATATATTCTGTTTTAACATGAGCGAAGATCTATTCACTCGTAGTTTGCGAAAACGTTTCGTACTGACTTAAAAAATATTATCGGCAACACGACGAGATTTGAACACCGTGTTGCGGGAAGATGTACAATAGCAGGCCAAATATTCGGCGGCCGGATATTCGGCTAACCAGCCTATTGTTAGGCCGAATCCGGTATCTGGTCACACCACTTTCTGATAAATCTCTATAACTACTTATAAATAAAAATGCAAAGGTGTTTAAAGCAAGTTCTTAACGCCACCGCGCAAACCGTCACTTTGACAGGGAAATAACCATTGAAATAATATTTCCTCTTTATTCCCTAGTGACTTTCATTTTATTTAAGCTTTCTCAGTTCTTCAGGACGGTAAAATCAAAACTGAGAATATAAGAAAAGTTGGTAGGTTTCTGTTATTGAAACCTATGTTTGCTTTCTTTTAGTTTAAAGGAAAAGTATAAATTGACCTTGTTTTATACCAATGAGTATGCGTAAACAGAAACCATCCCACACAAATTATTAGTAAGACATGTTTATTTGCTGGGCATATTAAAAAACTCCCATTTTCTTTCTTCTTCGAATTCAGTGTTCGAATAATCGATGAACATACATAAAAAAGAACGCGGCGAATTGATAACCTCCTTTTTTTGAGAGTCGGTTAAAATATATGTATTTCTTACAAAATACTTACGAACTACTTTTCCCTTGTACTCATAAAAATTAACAACCGCTTGCTAAACCCATTTTAGGAGTAATTAAAAATATAAAATGAGGGACAGGGGCAAGATATGAGGCCTCGGACAACGGTTTAAAAGTGGCATCTTTCTGGAGGGAAAAAAAATTGATTGTTTGAGCCAATGACACGAAAAGAAGAAGAATATCTTGCCCCTTTCCTTCATTTTAATATTTGACAAAAAAAGAACGAGACAAATCGTATTTTATTTCAAACAAGTTCAGTAAACCTTTGTTAATTTTTATGATAAGGGTAAATCTTTAAAAAACATACTAAGATGAAGTAAACATGTAAAAAAATATAGAAACTACTATTAGCATAGACCGACACGCGCTTGACTAGGTATCGTTGTCCTTATACTTACTAATATAAATGCGAAAGTGAGTTTGTATTTGTGTTTGTTTGTTACCACTTCACGCTTCAACCACTGAATCTATTTATATAAAATTTAATATGAATATAGTATGATACCCAGGGCAGGTCTTTGGACAGTTTTTATTCCGAAATTTAGAAAGAGAGCAAAGCCCACTAATAATTAATAACTTTTTAAGTCGACGAAACGACGAGTTTGACGACCTCCGTGGCGTAGTAGTCACCATACTAGTCCGTCACCCAGAGGTCCTGGGTTCGATTTTCGGACAGGGCAAGTTGAAAAATGGCCCTTTTTAAATTGTTCTGGGTCTTGGATGTTTATCTATGTATGTATTTGTTATAAAATATAGTATCGTTCAGTAGTATCCCTTAACACAAGTCTCGAACTTACTTTGGGGCTAGCTTAATCAGTGTAATTGGTCCCTATATATTTATTTATTTATATTTATTTTAAGTCGACATTCATAAGGTTCTTACCACAGGGTGGCCCGCGGTCTTGAGGACGTCTCCAAATACCCCGAGTTGTTCGCCGAACTCCTGCGCAGCGGACAGTGGAGTGTGCAGGAGTTGAAGAACCTCGCCGGACTGAACATGATGCGAGTGATGAAGCAGGTGGAGAAGGTAACGATCAGCGTCTGACTCATGTCTTTTTTCTTCATTTTAGTGCGAGGATGTAAGAGGCATTCTCAACTATGCTACTTCGGAGAACGGGATGTTATTTCCCGCTTATTCTTCTCCAAATATAATATGCATTGTAATGGTCATCCATGGATGCCAAAGACCTTGTTTTTACCAATATTTTATTGTTTGTGTATTTTATATTACTTTATTGTTTGTTTTTAATTATGTAATAGTACGTACTCCTATTTGTATACTGGTATTCTTCCACACTGTAATACTCCAACTGAGTCAACTCCCCCACATCTTTTATAAAGTATAGCTTTCTTTACCCAAAGGTTGGCTGGAAGAAATCGCTTATCTGATAAGCCCGTCTTTTTAAATGCACTTTTGAATATTGTCATACTTAGTTGGTGCAATAAAGAATTTAATCTCATCGCATTTACTGTTCCTGACAATAGGTCCGAGACGAGATGCGTACCAACGGGATTGAACCTGAGGAACATCCAGACTCGCCCAACGACAATGGCAACTGTACCTCCAACGCCTTCTACACCGAATACGTCTAAACCAAATGCAAAACTTGGTACGTACTCATTAATTTTTTCACTATTTAAGCCCACTCCTGGACAAAAGATCTTTCCTTACAAGATTATTTAGTAGAGAGCTGCAGGAGCGCTCAACACCCCCCACAAGGCAAAAACATGGAGAGGTGCCAGGCGGAGCACGGGGATCCATATTGCGCGGAACCTAGAAAATTCCTTTCTGTTCGTAATTCAAATAGTAGTAGTAAAAAAATCTGTTTGGTGAAAGTATTCTTTAGGTACGCAACTTAGATGATCGCTAAGAAAGAATTCACACGGGCTAAGCAGTCGTCATCAAGACATAATAAATAGTGTAAATATAATTTTCCTATAAACATGTAAGTTAAAATAAAATGATAAGGATTTCTGCAAAGTTTGTGCGGAACCAGAGTGTAAATAATATTCGCACTTGTCCGTTTAAAGTTCGAGCGCGGGCGCCCCGTGCAGTAGGCGGAGTTTCGCGCGCTGTACCCCGCGTACTTCACCCCCTCAAATACCGAAAGGTTGAGGGATACAGCGCCTTAACATTAATTCTATTGTAAAAAGGCAAAAGAGCTGTCCTTACAAGAGATTGGGACAACAGAGTGGAATAAGGTGAGAAAGTGGATGAAAATGCTCAGATGTTCCCTCTTTTTTTCTTCTCAGGTCACCCGAGAAACGGCGTCCAGAAACAACGTCGGCATTCAGCAATTAATCAGCAGTTAATATTCAATTTGATGTGTTAATGTTAATGCGTTACCCATGCTTACCCCCAAATCGCGGCGACAAAGCACAGCACCTAGTTTGTCTTTACTTTAAATATGGCTACCTGATGGTGTAAGTTTCAGAAAATAAGTTGTGGTATTAACTCTGTCACAGTTTTGCTTAGAGTATGCGGATTCTCCAAAGATCAAATAGATGCCTTCAGAGTACAAAAGGAAACCTCACTAGGCTCGACTTGTACCTCTCGTTTTTGCTACTGTACGGTAATTTTCTACTACTACCACTTGATTCCGGTAAAACAAAATATCGAGAGGTACCTACACTAAAAGTTAAAAGAAAGTAAGAAGACAAAATAAAATAATAAGGAATGGGGACGTCATTATGCGCAGTGATTATCTCACAACATGTAGATATTCCAAGAGAACTTAGGGAATTGCTTAGTTTCTAAGATCTAACAGAGTACCTGCACTTTCTAACTTTTGGAATTGAATTAACAAACTAGGTTTGTTTGTGGCTAGTCGCCGCGACGCAAATAGTATATCGTCGCAAGTCAAAGGAATTAAGGTTTATCATCATTTTTGTATCTCTTTTAGATTCACGGGTCTTTCTACCCATAGATCTTTTGGTAGACTTGCTTGGAGATACAGACCCATTAGAGAAGTTGATGTAATGTGGCGCTCCCGCCAAAACCCATTCTTTGATATACCAATGAAAGACCTTTGAACAGGTTTCGGCAGGAGAAGAATCTATTGCAACGAAATGAAAAGGTTAAACGGGTTATAGAGTGGGATTAAGTAAAATTGATAGCCGAGCTAAAAACGATACTCTTGGCCAACCGTCACTCGTCGAAGTGTAACTTTTTTAATAGAGCAATGAAGAACGGTTTTGTATTAAACAGTTTATCGGCCAAGGTTATTTCGGTCTACAGTCGTAAGCTCGGGCTATTGCAATATGGATTTTGGCATATACCTGCCATGATTATGATTATTGAATGAAAAGGCGAAGTTTCACGAATTCACATGAACAATCCAACTTGTATGTTTGTTCGAAAATAGCTTTAGTAATTTGGACCGGAGCTTAATGAAATTTGGAAGAAGTGTTAGCTGACCATCAATAGAATTTATAAAATCGAACATGATAAATCGGTCAAGGGGTTACCAAATAACTAGTAATTTAGATCCCACTACTACTAACTCCTATTGTTGGACAAATGTCAACTCGGTTCTCCATCTCTCTCTGTCTTGCGCTTTTGCCTGACAAATTGGTGAGTAGGCACCAAGGGCGTCTCACCATCTACACCTAGATTTTCTAAGACTAGCAAGACCAGGTTAAATTGGTCGGTGAGAAAGATATGACAGAAAAGGTGGCTTAGATCGCTTATATGAGATCCGGATGGGAAAGCCCATGAAAGTCCGGAAAAGAAAGGGCTGGTGTTGGTCGAAGTTGATGTGGATTATACACTAAAATGTACTTAGATACCTGGAATTAATTTGTAATTTAAAATTTACAACCACTAACCTCTTATAAAGAGTTACCTACGTTCAAGTAGTATAGTATAATATATATATATCTATATATCACAAAGTTCAAGGTCTGGTGTTGTCTAAGAGGGTTTCCTTGTTCCTTTGAATTGCGACAATAAATAGCACAGACGGATAAATAAATAGACAACGCAAATACTTCCATGTCTTTTTCTCACCTAAGCGCGTTCTTTGCTTCGGGTTACGTAGAGATGAAAAACTTCTTGTGTGCTATTAGAACAAAAACAAGCAATCAATTTTAAAAATGCTGAACATTAATATTTGTTTATTAGAGAAACCATTATGTATTATTGCTCGTGGTTTAAAAAAATCTTTACTAACCACTTGATGCTAGGTGTTATATGTTTATACATATAATATGGAACAAATATGGCGGTTAGGCCGCATTCTCAATTAATGCGGCACTTGATTAGAGCAACTATGTCTGTATCTCTGCATGGAGAAATATAAAATATTTCGAGTCCCCATTAATTTAATCTAATATAAAAGATTATACTAACATAATTTATAAGTTCAATTAATTTGTATACTAACAAATTTCCAAATTTGTTAGATAACTGAAATAAACAATTCCATTTCAATTCATATTTAGTGATTCTTTTAGAATTGTTCATTAATTCGATGACAAATTTATTAAAGAGTTCTCATCAAAAATTTTATTTTTTCGCCACTATCTGATGTATGCGCTGTCTATTTAGGTTTTCGTCAGTGGCGAACCCAAATATCTGTATCAATATAACCGTTAGATGAAAATATTAAGTGTATCAGTGTTGTAGTTGATAGATGTTCCCTGTCTAGATCTTTACATGGCCATCTTGGGGTCACATATCAACTCTCTTACTCTACGCTTCCTCTACCATTTTATTAGCGTTTCTCGAAAACTTAGCTAGATAATTTTCAAGGTTTTGTTCGGGCAACTAAAATGGAACTAACATGAACAACTCCAGGGGCTTTACACCAAAACGACATGATGTCAACATTGATCAAGTGTCAAATTACTTTAAACGCTCCAATTTGATGATAAAGTCTAGTTTGGTATAATATGACATCACTATTTGACGACAGTCGTGTTTTTTGCAGTAAAGTCCCAATTTCTTAGTATTTCAAGAATTTACTAATGCCTTTCATAAGTCGCGTTATTTTGAAACCAAATGGAAGGGACAAAGAATTATCTTGAATACTAAGAAATACGGATGTAATATCTTGATTTGTAATTGTGATTTTAAATGGAAAAGATTAATACGAGTTAGGAAAGTAGGTAGAAAATAAATTTTAAAAGGTTAAAATGTATTATTTTAATTAAGGTTTATAATATTTGCTTTTGCATTTTAAAATGTATTCAAATAAACTGATTGTTATTCTTATTTTGTAATGCAATCCACTCTCATATTAGTTTTGTATTTTATTCTGTATTATTTTGTGGTTTTATAATGTAATGTTTTAAATATCAAAATTATAGATTTAATTTCATGGTGTTTTATAAGAAGCACTTGAAATTTTACTGTAGACCGACCGCTGTCATGGATCTTCGCCTGAGCGGTACAGGAGCGCGGGGTACGACACCTAAGGGGACTGAGGTGGTTCGGACGAGTATCACACTATTCAAACCCGCCACCCGCATCATCAATTTTGAGAACTAGGTTCCATGTTTCCCTATTCTACGTTAAATGTTTGACCTCCCCTATATTTAGTCACGACTTTTGCCTTTTCTTTTACTTCATCCATGACTGACCTTCTTGGTCTTCCTTTTCTCTCTTGGCTTCCACTTTTCCTTCCATAGTGATTTTTATGAAGTTGTCATGCCGCATAAGGTGGTCTAAAATCTTTCCTCGTCTTATCTTTACTGTATACATTAACGTTCGCACCTTCCTCAGCCCCCTTTTTTTATTTCAACTCACTGCTGGGCCAAGGTCTCTCATTTCCTTCCATCTGTCTCTGTCCATTGTCATTGCTGACCAGCCACGCCCCTTAAGTATAAGGGAGGAGAAGACTCACTAAAGTGGTTCGTCTATAGTGCATTTGGCGGTCATTTGCAGATCTGCGTTGGGTCTTTAAAATCACGCGACATTGGTAAATCTATCACGTCAACTTTGGTAAACTGCAAACTCTTGGTACTAAGTGCTCTTAATTACTAAGAGCACGTTTGCAGTTTACCAAACGTCGTGACGTGATAGGCTGTTCCTTAAGAGACACCCTGTTCGTGACGCAATGTAATTTTTTTTCTTAAATATTAATTACAAGTGGATTGTCATTAGAAGTGGTATTTGTTTTCATTTTATTTTTATTTTTTATATAATGCAACTTTAAACTGAGAGTTAGTTTACGAGTAAAATCTTTTATTTTTTAAACCAAAACTTAAATTTGTTTAAAATGATAGTGAGAAAAATCTCAAATTAAATGTGCCAATAATGTAAAATCGTTAGCTCAATTTGCCAAAATCGAAATTTTCATCAATAATTTTATAAAATGTGTGTTTTGAAGAGAAATATCGTGATTACTTAAATGTCTACAATATTGATCTGGGTTACCTAGTGTAGAAGATTTCAATGCTATCCAGAGAATGCAGTTACCTTGTCGCATTTCAAATATGTAATATGAATGCGTGACTTGAGGACTTGGTGACTTCCGCGTGTCTAGATACCCGATGTATCTAGACACAGGAGCATATCAAGCCAAGTTCAAAATACCTGAAGTATTCACAAATTTCATAACCATTTAGTAGCTGCTGCTAATAATTTCAAAAAGTATTGTGCGGATTTTGAAATTACACTTTCATAACACGTTCATTTCTTTACATTCAAATGACTAATTCACTGAATTTGGACCGCGACTCCTATCAGATCAGGCAGATGATCAATTGAATTGTTAAACCTCAAACACCTCCCAATTACACGGGCCATCGCGTGATGATTTAGTGTTATTGCGTTAGTTTACACGTGAAATCAATCAATTAAATGGTAACAAACATGGACGTAACGCTATACAGTGTCTACGAGATATGATTAAACTATTTTAAGGGTAGATAAAGTCGATGAAACTGAACAACTTTCCAAAAGGAACATATGTCGAAATATGAAAAAAAAAGATTAATGTTCCTCGGCGAAAGTTGTTCAGCATAATGGTCTTATCCTACCTAAAATAGTAGCAGTATTTTGTTACATGATATTAAACAGAATATTTGGATTTCAGGCACGACTCACACTGATCGCATTTTAAATTGAAATTTCATATGAACCCTTCTCGTCGGATTTAAATCAAAATGTCCGAAAATAGCCAAGGGATAAAATTAAAAAGATAAACAATAGCGTAAGAATTGAACTCGTACGCATATATAATTAAAAATACAGACTTCTTTATGCATAATGTATGGCCAAGTCTCTGGCCAAGTATACACAGGCTCAAGTAGTACAGAGAGGGTCGTGCTCCTGCAGTGGATGATGAATGCATAATGTAAAATACACAATAAATATAAAGAAAGAAAGGAAATTATAGAAGCTAAGTACGAGTAGAAATAAACCACTATAAGGGCGAGTTCAAACGACAAGCGCACGCGCCTATTCCACGCCTAGCGCGCTTTGAAATTTGTTGCAAATAATTTAAGTCCTATCACACATCAATATGAAGGCGAAGCGTGCGTGTGTGGACTTCTGTAAATAAAATTTGTGTTGTATTGATGTGTGATAGGAATCACATTGTACGCAACAAATTGTCAAAATTTCAACGCGCGCTAGGTTTGGCCTAGGCATGGGCTTAGCGTGCGCGTATATCGTCCGAACACGCCCTGAATATAATGAGGAAGACAGCTGTTAAAATTTTACTTTAAGATATATAACCATCAATAAAACTAAAAAGGATGACAAAGAACAAAAAAAAAGAAATTAAACATTTCCAAAAAGAGCGTAAGGGTAATAATAATTTTATACATTCGATAATTTGGGAAAAGTAATTAACTAAACTAAATCAAGCAGCAAACCAATTAATTGCTTGTCGGATCGCTTACCAATTACGCCGACAATTACTGTATCGTACGTGACTGATGGATCCAGAGTAGTTTGTGTGGTGACGGCAGAGAGAAAATCATTTATCACCTCCCCTGTTTACGAAGCGGTGGTGGAACTCATTTTGGCACAAGTACGACCCTCACTAAGTCACTAGACGCCACTTGTGCCTCTGATGTAAGGTCATTTTCAACTATCACCACTTGCTTACAGCATGCCTACAATGCCTACATCAGTTCTTTTTGTCTTCACTGCAGGAGCACGACCCTCTTTGTACTACTTGGCCAAAGCAGCCAGAGGACTTTGACCTACACTCTCCTCGCTGGCCAAGGTTGGATTGGTCTCATTGATGT
The DNA here is from genome assembly GCA_963555685.1 of Acrobasis consociella. Classification (NCBI taxonomy): domain Eukaryota; kingdom Metazoa; phylum Arthropoda; class Insecta; order Lepidoptera; family Pyralidae; genus Acrobasis; species Acrobasis consociella. The sequence continues at coordinate 1,128,288 of OY743104.1, read as the reverse complement.
ATTTAAGCTTTGTTTAGCTTGTATTTCCTAAGTCGCTTTCTACGACATCCACGGGAGGGCTTGGAGCCCTATCCTACTCTGCCGGAAACCACAAGGCAAACATCGCCTTATAAACATAATTATTTATTTTCCTTTTCAGTAGATGGCGGATAATAAAAACATTTAAATATTTTATTACTATTAATTAAATAAAGTAGCACTCTAATTAATTAAATACACGTATATGACTTTATGAAATGCCATAAATATTTTTAAAGCATATTCAACACTTTCTTTGTCACTTTTTTGCTAGTCGTGTGTGCTGCCATATCTGTCAATGTTAGTAATTATATTATCTATGCTTCTGGCAAAGATAACATAATTACTAACGATGCTGCAATGAAGTTATTCATTACGCAGACATTCTACACACACTATGTATTTATATAGTTTAACTTTCTTATCTATAAAAAATACTGTAACTGTCAAAAGATGACAGTCATTGCGCTACGTCTAATGTTTTAAGTTGTAGTAGATTGCTCGACCAATTTAACACTTCAAAACTAATTCACACGATTAAAAAAAACTTGAAAAATGAAAAAAAATGAAAAAATCTTTATTTACGAACAGGAAATTCTTGATACAATAAACATTGGCTAACGATGACACCTGCAGTAGTTAAATATAACTGTGTCGCAGATGTCAACGCCCACCTCCGAAATAAGGTTACAATTTCTCCTAGTTCTTAAAATAGACTATAGGTACGTACTTAGAACTCCATAATAACATGCATTCGATGCAAAAAATAAATAAACAAATCTACTTAATAAATTTCATCACAATATTTTTTTCATAGTTACATTCAAAGAGTTTAAATCTACTTAATCACAATAAAATAAAAAAATAAAATTAATCAATTATAATTTCGCAGTAATTATTAATAATTTATCTAATTTACATTTTATGTCATTTATATTTTGATTTAATACGGTAGGAAGGTTATTTTTTTCTTTCTTTTTCAGACAAAAGTAATAATAGTAATAAGGATGGTTATGTGAGTGTGTATTGTGAGTGTAATATGTGTTATGTAAGTGAAGAGTGTAATGTAAGGGCGGTGATAGAATAAATACATAAACCAATTTCAGGTTAATCAGGAACTTTAATAAGTTTTTCAGTGTCGTCATAGGATAGGGAGTATAGCCATTTGGTACATGTGATTTTACATTTGTGCTTAGTGAGGGGGTAAATTTTCAATTTCAAATTTATATCATTGTACAGAGTTGCACTAATATGATGAAAGTTTTTACTAGCTAAAGCCGTGCGGCGGCTCTCAATTTTGCACGCTCTGTCTGATCTACGTTTAGAGGAGAGATTTGGATCGTATGGCAGTTTGGAGTGCTTGCGTAAAACAGTGTGGAGCACAAAGAGCTGCCGAACTGTAAGGACTTGGCACAACTTGTACAGATCCGCAGTAGGGTACCTAATAGGATTGTTAGTTAGGACTTTCAAGACGATCCTCTGCGCTCTCTCCAGTCTTATCATATGAGTTTTGTCAGAACCGCCCCATGCAGTTACACAATATGAGAGAACCGACTGCGCGAGTGCATAATAAACGTTTTTCATTGTTTCGAAGTCCGATACAGTCCTAAGTGTCTTGAAGACATATATTAACTTCCTGATTCGCGATGTAACAGACTCGATATGAAGTTTCCAGGACAGTTCGCTGTCAATGATAACTCCAAGGTATTTAATTGATGAGGCACGTTCAATTGAAGTACAGTTACAACTAGAAGTTCGGTCGCTCTTGTCACAAATGTGAGCTGTGATATTAAAAGATGGAGGGGCTTGGGAAGGTACGTGTGGAGAGAAGGGGATGAATTTAGTTTTGGATAAATTTAGTGTCAGCATATTTGTACGCAGCCACTTCATTACAATATCAAGAGCATTTTCAGAGTGTTTAGCCACCTCAACCCAGCTGCGACCATGGACTAGGAGGACAGTGTCGTCAGCATATGTAATTATTTTGCAGTTGGTAAGGGCCAGGTTGCACAGTTCATTTACGTATAAAAGGAAGAGCGTTGGGCCTAGGACGCTGCCCTGTGGTACTCCAAAGCTAACCTGCTCATCCTCACTCCTAAATCCATCTATGACAACGTATTGAGTACGATCTTTGAGGTAGCTGCGAAACATATCTAGTGCTACACCTCTCACACCTATGTTCTCCATCTTGGACAATAATATAGGAACAGAGACCGTGTCGAAAGCCTTTGATTGATCAAGAAAAAAGCCCGCAGTTTTCTGTTTTTTATCGAAATTCTCGACAACAGTGTTTGACATCTCTAACACTGCATCCTCGGTAGATTTTCCACTGCGAAATCCATATTGATTATTGGATAAGATATTGTTTTTGTTTAAAAAGTCCAACAGTCGTTTGTTTAGAATTTTCTCAAAAATTTTTGAGATTACCGAAAGAACAGAAATTGGTCTATAATTAGAGACAGTTTCCTTATCTCCACCTTTGAAAACTGGGTGAACGACTGCTTTTTTAAATACACTGGGAAAGGTACCTGACAAAAGTGCAAGGTTAAAAACGTGCTTTAGTATAGGTATGAGTATATGCTTACTCGACTTTACAACTTTCGTAGGAATACCATCCCAGCCAGCAGCACTTTTGTCTTCTAAACTGTTAATGTATTTTTCAATTTCGTCCTCTTCCACGCTAAACATGACCATAGAATTTATGTTAGGAATTGGTGGAGATATATGATTCTTGCTGCCTTGGTGTAACGGATCCGGGGGAATAATTTTGCTGGCTAGGTTTTTTCCTATGTTGGCAAAGTACTTATTTACTGTATCAATGGAAACATTTGGGTTTTCATTTATATTCAAAAGTGTGGAAGAACTTGATTTAGTTTTTTCAATATTGGCAGTTTTTTTAATAAGATTCCACATGGCTTTTGGTTTGTTTTTAGCGTTTTTGAATTCCCTTTGTTCATAGTCCCGCTTTATTTTCTTTAGGAGGTTATTGCAGAAAGTGCGGTATCTAATAAAAACAAGTTTATTTGTTTCATTTTCAGGATCTTTTTTATATTTTCGATGTAGTTTATCACGGTGTCGTATACATTTTAGAAGACCATGAGTCATCCAAGGCTTGATTGTACGTTTTTTACTTGGAATAGAGACGTTGCTGGTGTGTTGTTTAACAACTCCAGATATTATATCAACTAACAGGCTTGCAGCCTGCTCAGGGTCGCAACATTCCAGAACTAGGGAGAAATCAGTGTAAGAAAGATCATTAACAACAGATACCACATCAGTGCGTAAAGAGGTTCTAGACAAAGGAGATTTCTTCAGGCTGCAAGTCATATTACAGCAAAAAAGTACCGGGATGTGGTCAGTTAACGGTGATTCTAGAACCAGAGCTGCAGAGTGGTACTCAGAACGAGTGATAACATGGTCCAAACATTTTTCATCTCTGGTGGGGTACTGGTGAGCAGGTAGCATGGCATGAGATGCCAGGAGGTTTAGATAGTCATCAGCCGAGGGTTTCATGTTCTCAGGTCTAATGTTGATATTAATATCACCAATAATTACCAAGCTTTTGACGGTTTTAGTTGTTTTCAGTAACTCATCTAGGCTGCTTAGGAACGGTGTGTAATTTTTATAAGACGGAGATCGGTATATAGCCAGTATAGTTAAATTATTAGAAATCTTAAGCACCATACCTGTAGCCTCGTTAAGAGTAGGAATATCAATTTTACATGGAATATCATTTCTAACGTAAGCTACAATTCCATCGTTCTGATTTTTAAAGTTAGACCTGTAAGAATTGTACCCATCGAGCGATGGTATTATAGGCGTCACCTCTAACCAGCATTCTGTAAGGATAATAATGTCCAGCTGATGTTGCACTCTATGTACAACTGTGAGTAAACCGTCAAAGTTACGATTTATACTTCTGATGTTGACGTGAAGAACCCTAAAATTTAAGTTATAGTTTTGGATAATAGGCACACTTTCTTCCGGGGAACAAAGGAATGAATCTGACGTTGAGATATTCTCAATATCATTATTAAGTACATTTATGTCATCCATTATCGAACAAAAAGTAAAACGTATGGGTGAAAACAGTATGTACTGGTACAAAAAATTGCAATGATGTTTGAGACACAGAAAGACCCATTTTTGGCAAAATAAATTGGTTAGTGTAAATAATTGTGTAAGAAATGTGTAGAGTAGTGTGTGTGAAGTGTGTAAAACAATATTTGGCGTTAAAGTATTTTGACCATCCCTGAAACCTATATATTAAACTAATTAGTAATATTAAAATTAAATGAATAAATATACAAATAGTTGAAGACAAATTAAAATTACAAAAAGCTTGAGCATAATCAGCTACTCTTAGTCACGCGGTTTCTTGCTCTTTGGCTTTCTCGAAGTCCAATTCGTCAGTGATAGTAATCAAGGGACCATTTTCACGCTTTCTCAAGAAGATTCTCCCATGCGAGACCCAGCAAAATTTAAAGTCGTTAACTTTGGCGAAGTCTCTAGCTAAAAAGAACAATCTCTTCATTTTTGCAGAAAGGTTTTCTGATATAAATATTGGCTTTGATGGACCCTGTATTCTTAGGTGTTCTGTTGAGAGCTTTGAAGGGCCTTTGTTAAAGCTGCGGTATGTGGATATAATTTTTTCTTTTAGTAAAACACTGGTGAGATCAACTATTATGGTTCTTTTTTCTGGATCTTTTGATCTCAAGCGGAAAATATCCTTAACTTCATTTCGCTGGATAGGGACACGAAGTACCTCCGCGGTCCTCACGAGGGTCTCCACGAGAGACGTTTTAGTTTCGGACGTTGAGACTGGTACATTTCTGATTTCTAGGCAAGTAGACCTAGCTGAACGCTCAGCGAGCTCCAATCTGTCCTCTAAGGTCTTGATGTATCGGGCGTCGGCCTCTCGATAGGATTCCAATTCATCGAGCTTGCTTTGTAGAGTATCGCATTTAGAAGCTAAGAAGTCCACAGACAGACGCATCTCTTCGGCGGCCGCACAGATTTTCTCGATTTTAACATCTTGAGCTTCGTTATGTTTCGCGAGCATATTTTCCATTTTCTGCATGAACTTATCCAGTTTATTATCCATGCTATCTGATTCACTGTCAGTGCGTCTTCGTTTACGAAGAGAATCTGTATGTGTGGCGGTAGAAGTGGCCTGTGCAGTGGAACCAGAGGCGGCTCGAACTGGAGTACCAGAGGCGGCATAAACTGGAGTACCAGAGGCGGAATAAACTGGAGTACCAGAGGCGGAATAAACTGGAGTACCAGCGGCGGCACAAACTGGAGTACCGGAGGCGGCATAAACTGGAGTACCAGAGGCGCATAAACTGGAGTACCAGAGGCGGAGTGCTCTGGAGCACGAGGAGCAGCTTTCATTTTAGGGACAGTGGCGGGGGACCGTTCACGTGAGGGTGGTGGGGAGCGCTTTAGCTGCGGCATCTTGAGAACTACTATCGAAGTACCAGGCGATCAACAAATTAGCAGAGGCATCCGAAAGGTCCTTACGGGGGAAGGTCACTGAGTGCGGTAGCAGTCAATGAAATTCAAATCAGGCGTGGCGTATGTCCAGTATAATAAGATCTCTGAGTACTTAGCTGCGTAATCGCTGCATATGTGATGGTGAGATTTGTAGCTGTGTGCGTTGATCGCTGCTGCGGGTTGCGCGGCGGTTGACGACTTCTTGTTTATGTTGCCTTGGTAGCCGGCGAATATTACGAGGATTTATTATTTCAATTTTTTGAATTAAAATTTTATTTTAACGGAGCGTAGAATTTTACTGTATACACGTCTGTACTGCACAGAGATCCGGAGGGAAGGGAAACTTGCCTTTTCTTGCCCACAGGAGCTGTAAGCGACGGATGTAGGTAAAATGGAAACAATGAATAGCAATATTTGTTAAAAATTTACACCGCATACTCGAAAGTACTGTGAATACCAACCCACCGATCCAAAGTGGTAATCATAGGAACTATCCACGATTATTTAGAGTGGCCTTTGATCGGTGTGATCATTGAGCAGTGAACCGTTATATTATAAGCTAAAAATATCCGCTGTTTCTCTTCAAAACATATATATTAATGCTATTATGTTTATTAAGACTAACATCACATCGCTAGGCTGTTATTTTAAGTAAAGAGGTACCTATTTACTAAACATTTTTTACTGTATTTTGTAACGATCGCGTTCTTAGTTATGGCATCATTATGTAAACAATCATTTTCATTTATCAATCAGAAATCAGAATAGGTATATATGGTGATCAATGGATATACGGCATTACTAAAAATAAGACGGTATCGGTCGAATAAAGTCATGAGAAAGGCGCAAGTCAAGCGTTCGGCTCGCCCGTTGTGTGCTGGAGTGAGTGGTGTGGAGTGTTCGTGGTTGATTGACGCCGTAGGAGGGGATTTGTGTGTAGTGTGGCGTGATACAAAACTACTGATATTCTTAGATGTTGAATTTTCAGAAACGGGCTTATCCTTTAGGATAGGTAACTATAGTCATTAGATAGATCAAAAATCTATCTCGAGTGTAATGTTTAAAATATTAAGCAATATAAATACCTATTCTGATCTCATAAACTTTATATTAATTCCAAGTTTTTTTGTATTTTTATATTAATGTGTTTATTTGTTTGTCTATACGACAATAATACCCTCCACATGTACGAGATCACTCTATCATAGACTTGGTATACTGGCATAGATCACTAATACATGCTTTGCCTACTGATAAAACTGATGAGAAAAAGATAAGAATATAAAATAAACTGCACATACACAATATTTCACCTTTAACATTAAAGTAACTTTTTTAAATGTATAAGGATATTATTTTTACATCCGACTACCTTGCTTATATAGTCAGTTAAATATGTTAAGCCTTAAAAAGAATCAAAAAGTTTTTGAAACGTATTTCCTTCTCGCAGGTAGCGGTGTTGGGATTAGTTCGATACGACGGCAACTTAATATTCCGTAAAATGCTAATTAAAAAACCAAATTCTTCCTGTATTATTCTTCTAGCTGGTATACTATCTCTATGCATTCGGTCGCGGTATTGAGCTGTGAACTTATTGATATTTAAATATAACTATAAAATATATGATATTGTGAAAAAGTACTATTTCTTATAAATTACGACTGAACGATTTTTGAACCTATATTGTCTAGCGTAACTAAGTGTTTCGTCTAAATCTGGCTGTTATTTTGTGATTCCTTTTGAACAATATTATTGTAAATGTAAAATATTAAAACACGAGCGCACATGAAAACATTGCTAACTTGTTGTGTTAAGACTTTGTTTGACAATAGTATCTTTGTGTCTCGTTTTTATTTATAGATTAAGTTGTTTGAAAAGGAAACATCCATGTTTTATGTATTTTCCTTAAGTATTTTCCTTTATTTACATGCATTGTCAGATATTGAAATTAAAAAAAATATTGAATTTTTTTAATTTAAATTTTTTTAATTTATTAAAAAAAATAGAGATTGTCATTAAAAAAATGACTAGGTTCAGGAAAATTTGTTTGATACATTTTCCGCATATTTTTTCATACTTGCTTTAATTGTTATATAATTTTGTCTTGAAATAAAAAAAGTATTCATAATAATGAGCTTCAGACCGAATTTCCAAAGTGCGCTCGTGTTAAAATTTTTGTTTGGCGCATTGCTACTCTATAACAGTACTTACTCATTGATACAAACGTTATTTTTGTTAGCAAAGGTAGTAAGTAAATAAGGAAATGGAAACGGAAACAAATTTTATACAATAATATTTTATTATCAGCCGATAATAAAATACGATTCTTCTGCTGGGTGTAACGCCCACACGAATGTTATGTGGGCGAATATATACGTTTAGCCACTTCTTGGAAACATTTTCAATAGGTACTCTGTAATTATATGGAACAGTTCTATTTACGGTATAAAAATATTATTCAATGGTACAATACTGGAATTAAAAGACATTTGTGTACCTATTTATTTACACCTATACATAGCAACGCGCCAACATAAATTTTCAAAATATGATATAATAAACACACGACTTAATAAAATAAACACGATTTCTGTATACTAGACGTTTGTTTTATTTTCTTCCTTCCTTAAAAGCATATTGTTCTATCCTTCTGGCTACGAAATCGTAGGCAGAAGGGTAGAAAATTGTTTTTATAAATGATAACTAGCAGATCGTACCGGGTAGTCGCTGGATGCAGGTCGCTTCAGATCCTTCCAGGACATAGCTGTTTAAATGACAGAATGTCCAAATAGTTTGATTGCCTTTGTGTTAAGTAATTCAAGACTCAAAATGCATTACAAACATATAACACAATCGTTAAAAAGAACGATTTCCAAATGCATTTAAAGTCTTATAGTTCAATCGTTGGAACGAGCCAATGTCAGATATATTAATTGCTACAGAGTGTAAATGTTAGAATAATCGAGTGTCAGAATGTATAAAATGTATCCCGATTTCATTGATATGGTGAATAAGAGTCAAAATGTACAATTTGTATCAGTGTCATAATGACAAGTACTTACGTCATGTACTGTTTCTTATCATGGACTCGTCATCATCCGAGCGCTTTATCCCGGTAACTTTCTCAGCTGTGAAGCGTCGGAGTCTGGGGTATGCTACTAAGACGGCAAACTTGCTAGTTTTGATTTGGCAAAGATTTTGCAGCCGACTGACGCAAACCCTCTTTAGAACCACGTATTTAAGATAAATTACACACGTATACGAGTATTAAATACCTGGGAAAGTAATATTAGAGTCCAAGTATTTAACTGCGCCGGGAACCGAACGTATTGACCACTGCGCCACGGACCTTTTTAGGGTTCCGTAGCCAAACCCTTATAGATTCGTCATGTCTGTCTGTCTGTCTGTCTGTCTGTCCGTCCGTATGTCACAGCCACTTTTTTCCGAAACTATAAGAACAACACTGTTGAAACTTGGTAAGTGAAGTATTCTGTGAACCGCATTAAGATTTTTACACAAAAATAGAAAAAAAATATAATTTTTGGGGGTTCCCCATACTTAAAACAGAAATTCAAAAATTTATTTTTCATCAAATCCATACGTGTTGGGTATCTATGGATAGGTCTTCAAAAATGATATTGAGATTTCAAGTATAATTTTTTTCTAAACTGAAGAGTTTGCGCGGTAGACACTTCCAAAATGGAAAAACGTGTGTCCCCCTGTGACTTCTAAAATAAGAGAATTATAAAACTAGAAAAAATATATGATATTTATTACCATGCAAACTACCAGCGGAAATTGGTTTGAACGAGATCTAGTAAGTATTTTTTGTTTAATACGTCATAAATCATAAATCGCAAATTACCTTTCATTCAATCAACTCTATTTGAGAACATTAAACGAAGGAAGTGGGACATTATTTTTGATCGGAAGATGAAATATTATTTAAACCAACTGGAGAGTAAAGAAATCAATGCGCTTAATTATTTAAAATGCATTGCAAAGCTCAAACGCAATGAAAAGCAATACAATAGCTAAACCTTGCAATGCATTACCATGTCTAACAGTGTTTTATTTTTATTTTTTATTTCAAAATGATGTGTTTAGTTTTAATAGTTTTACTTCAAAATGTTTAAATAAGATTAAATTAAATTTAAATAAGATTAAATGAACTACGTATCAATTAACCTATTTCACTATTTTTTTGTAGATTTTTTTTTCTTTTATCTGATAAAGTAAACGGGATAAATAAAGCGCTTGGATGATGATTAGGTATGTTCCCATTGCGTGAACGGTACATTTTTGACATTGTAAGATTCTGTAATATAGTCATCCAAATGACTAGCCACTAAAATATTGTTGACTTTAGGTAATTCATCACTGACATAACTTGTCATAGACACATATTAATATTTGTATATTGTGACACAAACACTATTTAATATAAATCCAATGTGAAATTTTGTCATTTTGTCACTACAACTATTTATCCATCTAAATTTGTACATTTTGGCATTAACACAATCAAACTATTTAGACGTTCCGTCATTTAATCAGCTATGTCCTGGAAGGCTTCAGATCGGTCATTTCAAAAATCCTTGGGGGAGGCCTATGTCCAGCCGTAGACTTCCTATGGCTCATATGATGATGATGATGATGATGATATGGTATCCCGCAACGGTCAATATAATTTCATAATCCGAGTTATGTCATATACATAACTATCAAAATGGCTGAAAAGATTTCAAAGTCCATATTTTCGCCATTTTGAAAAATTTCGGAAAACCGAGTCGGCTGGATTGAAAAATGCGAGCTTTTACGGTAAGAACAGCCGGACAGACTAACTGACGGCCAGCCGGACAAAAGCATTTTTGGCCTCAAAACTGAGATGCTTCACTGGTTCAGTCTATATTTTTGATTGGGCTTTCTTCAAAGTAAGCTTAAAATATCATCATCGTCACCGTCAGCTCTCAACGACTTACTGCTGGGCATAAGCCTCCTTTTGTCTGCGCCACTGAATCCTATCTAGACCTAGCTATCCAGTTTTTTCCACCAATCCGCTTGATACTCGTATCATCGACCCACCTAGCTGCCGGACGCCCAACACTCCGTTTCCCATTACTGGGGTACCACTCGGTGATAGCCTTACTCCACCTTCCATCATTCCTTCTAGCCAGGTGTCCTGCTCAGTTCCATTTTAGGTTCGCAACCCTAGAGAGCACGTCGTGGACTTTCGTTCGACGCCGGATCTCTACAATGCGAATCCGGTCTTGCAATCTGATACCGAGCATGTCTCGCTCCATGGCCCTTTGCGCAACTGCGATCTTATGCATGGTTCCCTTTGTAAGAGTCCATGTCTCGGCACTGTAAGTTAACGTAGGTAGAACACACTGGTTGAAGAGGCTGGTTTCCGAAGCGGGTTTTCCACAATAGACCACATCCATACTGTGAAACAGCTTATGGAGAGAACTCCTGAATACAACCGGCCCATGTGCGTGGGATTTGTCGATTACGAGAAGGCTTTCGACAGTATCGAGCACTGGGCCGTGTTTAACTCTTTCCATCGCAGTCACGTAGACGCAACTTATGTGGATCTGCTGAAAGAAATCTACGGCTCGGCTACAATGCAGGTCCGCCTGTATACCAACACTAATCCCATACACATGAAAAGAGGAGTGCGACAAGGCACCATCTCACCCAAATTATTTACAGCTGCACTAGAGGATGTAATAAATACTCTAAATTGGGAATCTGCGGGAATTAACATCAACGGTGTATATTTATATCGCCTACGGTTGCAGATGACTTAATATTGTTTGCGGAAACGCCGAATGATCTTCAAAAAATGTTGAATCAGCTTCATGAAGCTTCTCTTAAGGTAGGTCTTAAAATCAACATGTCCAAGACGAAGGTTATGGCAAACACGTCTGAACTCCCAGTCGCAGATATCACTGTTTGTGGCGAGAGGTTGGACGTGGTTGACAAATACATAAATCTTGAACATTGTTTATATTTGACCAAGATCTTCAAGCTAAGGAGATTGATCGGCGAATTAAACTGGGATGGGTAGCATTTAGTAAGCTGACAGATATATTAAAAATTAGGAAGATACTACAATGCCTAAAGACACGCCTCTTCAACCAGCTTAAAATATAGGAAGATTAAATTTTACAGTACACGTAATGTAAATTGCACTTATTGACGGTATGATATAACAAAACAGTAAAAAATGTGTCCGTTCATTGAAAATATTCCAAAAAAAGTTCTGTGATGCAGAAATGTTATGAAAGATTTAAAAAAATCTGCCTTGTAGCTGATCTCTGGAAATACATTCGAATGAAACTTTTTTGATATATAAGCCTGGACAATATATAATTGGTTTTGGAAAATGGAACACCTAATGCTGAACTACTTGTACAATGGTCTAGCTAAACAAAAGAAATATAAATATGACACCTTATAAAAAGAAGTTCAGGCTGATAAATATTTTCTAAGTATAATAATCAACAAAAACAAAATACTGAGCACATGCTGACTGTGGAGAAATTGATTAGCGACAGCAGGTACAATCAAGAAACCCTTGATTTATTAGCTAAGCAATGTACTTGCGGGCAGCTCAACCAGCCCACCATCAGTGTCCCCACACCAGAGCTCTCTCCTTGTGACAGTAATTTGTGCAATAATGTGTCTGATTGCGTTGACCTCATGGAACCTCCATGTAATACAATAGTTTTTTCTGATAGTATGGGTCGCAATATGGGTTGCATGCTTAACACACTTCTTGATAACAATTGTGTTAATTACTGCTTCCCGAATGCAACCTATACCCAAATTTTACATAAAATTAAATTAACCAAATTGATAAATTCAACAAAGTGATAAATTAGTGTTTTTTGACACCAATAATTTCATAGGTGAATGTGATCTGACAAAAGATAATATTTATCTTTCAAAATATTCTAGACATAAGATTGCTACGTTAGTAGCAAATAATATTAATTTTTGGACGAGTTTACATTGTAAACGAAAACCTAGTTTTAAGACGCCTACCGATTTACCAGGAATATGTGATGGTAAATCTGTAGACTTGACGGCAGTTTTAAACTGAACATTAAGACAACGGAAAGGCCTCATGAACTAAGAATAGTACATCAAAATTTAGAAGGTTTTTCCGGCAAAGAATTATTAGTTGAATTATTTCTTGAAGAGTTGGATGTTGACATTTTATGTTTGACTGAACATTGGCTGTATGAGAGTCAGATGATGTTCAGCCTAAACAACTATAATATTGTTAGCTGCTTTAACAGGAAGTCTGCTCAGCGAGGGGGTTCCATAATTTTTGTAAAAGATTCTTTCCGTAGCAAAGAGCGGACGGATATTGTCAGACTTTCTGTTGAGCGCGTTTGTGAGGTGACCTGTGCCGAGCTAGATCATCATATAATTATTTGTGTATACAGTCCCCCTAATAGTGATTTTAAAAGTTTTCTTAAAACAATGGACCAGGTACTTAAGTCCTGTTCATCTAGTAAAAAGAATTTAATTGTTTGCGGAGATTTTAATGTTGATATCTTAGTAGATAATCCAAAAAGTACACAATTTCTAAATCTTTTTAAATGTTATGAATTAGTAAACGTATTCTTTGAGCCAACACGAATCACTGCTACATCTGCTACTTGTCTAGACAATTTTTTTAGTAATATTAAATATTCTGTTAAATCAGTTATTAATAAACTGCCTTCTGATCATTCAGGTGTATATGTAGTTTATGTCAAGGAGTCCAAAGGCAAGTCCAGCATTTTGAACAAAGATAAGACTTTTTGTAGGCCGATTACTTCTAAAAATATACAAAAACTAAAAAATAATTTAGATAACAAATTGTTGTCGGTCGTTTACACAGGAAAAAATCCTGACGACCATTACAATAAACTATTTAACGTTATTACCTCGGAATATTCAAAAACTTTGAAACAAAAACAAGTTGTAGTGCATAGAAAATTACAGTTTAGTGAGTGGGCTACTACCGGCATCTACATAAGTAGGAGCAGGCTTTATGACTTATATTCCCAAAAACAATATAATTTTAGTCCTTCCTTTCTAGAATATGTTAAAAATTATTCCAAAATATTTAAAAAAGTTTGTAGACAAGCCAAGGCAAATCGTATAAGTAGAAAAATAAATAATGCTCCTAACAAAATAAAAGAAACTTGGAATGTTATAAATAAAGAAACGGGTAAAAATAAAGCCAAAGAAAATATCTGTCAAATCAAATCTTGTGGTAAGACTATTACTAAAACTAAAGAAATAGTAAATATTTTTGATGATTTCTTTACTAACATTCCTTTGGAACTTACTTCTAATGTGAATTCTAGCCCCCAGCGTGCTGAAGCCTTGCTTAAGAATAATGTTAGGCCATGTGATTCTAAATTTAAATTTAAGCATATTGGCCCCAAAGATATAATAGATGCATTTAAACAGTTAAATTTAAAAAAATCTGAAGACCATTGGGGCATGTCAGTTGCTGTAGTAAGCCATATCATAAATATCATAGCTGCTGATTTAGCTTTTATATTTAACGAATGTATTGATGAAGGCATATTTCCTAACCTAATGAAATGTAGTAAACTAATCCCCTTATTTAAAAAAGGAGAAAAAACAGATCCTGGCAACTACAGACCTATATCTATCCTGCCAGTTTTGAGTAAGGTGTTCGAAAAGATAATGCTCAATCAAATGCTTCTTCATTTTAAGACCTACAACCTTTTCCATAGCCAACAATTCGGCTTTACTGGCGGGAAATCGACCACCGATGCGGGAGTAGCACTTGTTACTCATATATACGACGCATGGGAGAACAAAAATGATGGAATTGGATCATTTTGTGATCTCTCCAAAGCATTTGATTGCGTAGATCATCCGACACTTTTGCTTAAATTTCGTCAATACGGTTTTGATGATAATTCAATAAAACTTATAGAATCTTATTTAACAGATAGGCATCAGACTGTTGATTTAAATGGCATAAAATCGCACGGATCTAATGTTAAGATAGGCGTACCGCAAGGTTCAATTCTTGGACCTTTCCTTTTCTTGGACCTTTCCTTTTCTTGGTTTATGTCAATGACTTGCCTTACATGGTTGAGAAGCAGGCTGGCATAGTGCTGTTTGCTGATGACACCTCGCTTATATTCAAACTTGATCGACATAGCACAAACGCTAGCGCGGTGAACAGCACCTTGTCTTCCATTTCTGATTGGTTTTCTGCCAATAATCTCATGTTAAATGCGAAAAAGACTCAATGCGTTCGATTTTCTCTTCCGAATGTGAGACAGGGCTGCGTTGACATAATGATAGATGGTCAAAAACTCGATCTTGTTGAAAGTACTACCTTCTTAGGAATTACAATAGACTCGAAACTTCAATGGGGTGCTCATATAACTAAACTTTCAAATAGGCTTAGTTCTGCGGCTTATGCTGTTAGGAGAATAAGACAATTGACAGATGTAGCAACTGCTAGACTAGTGTACTTTAGTTACTTTCATAGTGTAATGTCTTACGGCATACTCCTGTGGGGGAATGCAGCCGATATTCAGACTATTTTTATTTTACAAAAACGGGCAATTCGTGCTATTTACGGGTTAGGATCTAGAGACTCACTCAGAGAATTATTCAAGGAAATAGATATACTTACCTTAGCATCACAGTATATATTTGAAAACATAATGTATGTAAGGAAAAATATTTCCTCATACAATAAAGTAAGCGATTTTACCGATAGAAACTTACGTAATAAGAATGACTTAGTTGCCCCGTTTTATAGGCTTAAAACAATTAATAAGACGTTTATGGGGAACTGTATACTTTTTTATAATAAATTGCCAAAATCGATCCTTGATATGCCAGACAAAAAATTCAAAACTTATGTAAAGAAAGTACTTTGTGAGAAGGCTTATTATAGGACCGATGACTACCTTAAAGACAAAAATGTATGGCTTGAGCTTGACGCGGGTCCCTCTAAAAGTTTGTAATATAGGTACTCGAAAATGTCATAATTTGGTACATTTTGTACAAACTGAATCTACAACTTGACATTACTTTAAAATTTTGACATTCTAA
Source organism: Acrobasis consociella (assembly GCA_963555685.1). NCBI lineage: Eukaryota > Metazoa > Arthropoda > Insecta > Lepidoptera > Pyralidae > Acrobasis > Acrobasis consociella. Next base: position 1,112,661 of record OY743104.1, on the reverse strand, counting down.
AAATTAAATTTAAATTATGATATGACATAAAAAACAAAACAATGTATTCTCTGTCCACATTAACTTTAAGTATTAATTTAATTGTGAGTTGACGTCCTTGGAGAAGAGGTGCAGTGCAGTTTGTTACCGCTTCTTCTGCACTAGCGCTTTGGAAGCGGTAGTAAACTTAGCTGTAAGTAACTATTTGACGTCAACAATAGTGCAACAAAATAATGACGATTATTAAGAGATATTTTGAATATCCTATGATAATAAAGATATATTTGATTGATTGATTAAATGTCCAGAGACATAAAGTCCACGCAATCGACGTAGCGGGCTTCGCCTAGTACTGAATAAACATTTTAAACTTTAAATCTTTGCTTTCTTCAAACTACACACGCTGACTTATCATTGGTTTTGAAAAAAAAATGTCGTTTAATTAATAAATTCCTCTATCCATATACGTAATCCAAATTTCTGTATGTCATAAGATAAAAAAGTTGCGTAATGATTTTCGATCGAAACCACGTAGTTATGCCGGCCAAAACAGCTGCGTAGATGTCGATGACTTGGTGCGGTGTATGGAGGCAGTACTAGTAATTGATCTCACAATTTTGCTTTCGAGTTTTAGTCAACATTTTTTGTTTCAGAATTTTTATTTTGACTAGCTAATTAGATCTTACTAACGATGCCTATGAAGTGGCCTTCGGCTCCAAAACCAATAAAAAATCACCGTGTATAGATAAACAAGTGATTCAACATGTACAAACTTTCTCTATAATATAATAATTGGGCAAGTGCGTGTCGGGCCACGCGCAGTGTAGGGTTCCGTAGTTGCGAATGCCAACTTTGAGTTCTTGCCACTAAAAACGTCTAAAAACTAATATCTATTGAATTTGTATGAAAATGTCTTTTTTCAAGTACATTTTATAAGTTGATCGCCTATAACTTTTTAATTTGTATACCCTACTTGGCTCTGGTAGTTTTGCTTCAAACTACATTATATATGCTATAATTGTGATTTTTTTCACGTGGCCATATATAACCGTTTAGCAGATGGAGGGGGGGGGACACTTGACTCGAACAAAAAATTGAACTTTAAACCCAAATATTTCAGAAACGATTCCCTGAATCGAATGGTGTTCACAAGCTAATATTTACAATATTTTTGAAAGATCTATTCAACGATACCCCACTCAATGTGTTCGTCGAGAAAAAAAAATTGTCTACGTCTTTACTTGTATGGCAGCAACACTGAAAGAATATTTTTTTCCATATTTTATTTTACGACTTTTTCTAGTCCTTATAGTTTCTCTGTAGGACCGTGGACAGACAGACAGACAGACAGACATGGCGAAACTATAAGGGTTCCTTGTTTACTACGGAACCCTAAAAATGGTACCAATAGTAGTCCACATTGATTGGCATCATCTTTTAGTAGAATGTGTCGGTATGCCTCCATATTTTTCAGGAATCTTGTCATTTTACGAGTGTCGTAAACTACTACGTATCTAAGGGATAAATCTTAGTTATGTTATACGAAAGTAAAACTGAGATTAGGGCATAACGTTTTTGCAGCTTTATAACACTATAAACGAGAGAGGGTATAAAAGCCTGCGGTGCCATTTTTCAAACGCGGAGTCTTAAAACCGACGGTTTTTTAACTGACTTCAAAAAGAGGTTACCAATATTTTGGGATCTTTTGTTTTTGAAGTGAAAACTTCTTTAGCGGCGTTGTGCACTTTTTTTGAAATGGATAAAAAAAATTAAACTCGCGTCAGGACACGTGGCCTGATCGAAAATTCGTAAGACGGCGCAGGGCGCTTGCGCGAATATTCGTGTGTGCTGCTGCGGCCATACTGCTGTGTATTTGGAAATGAATTTGGTCATGCTTGTGACATTTGTGACAGACAATTAAAGCAATTCGTGCAAAATTAGTCCCTAACCATTCCAAAATATCAAAAATGCACAACGTTAATATTCAAGTTTTCACTTCTGCCGGCACTCCCAGAGTGCAACCCGTCGTTTTCGGAGTCATAAAGTCCACGCGAACGAAGTCGCGGTCTTCTGCTAGTTACAAAATAAAATATAAGTATTTAAATTTTACAAATAAAATAAGTACTAAACTTACCATATTTATTTTGTATCAGAAAACTCATATCACACGTGACCTAGGCGCACTTCTACGGGTTAGCAATGGCTTCCACGTGCTGCCGTAATACAGAAATTGGAAACTTAATATTGAAGCATATTTTGGAAGTCTCGCACCCTTCCGCATATAGGTTTTGCCCTTGTACGTCAATATCAGCACAGAATAAGTACTAGTACGTGCTTCGGAAGGCACGTATGTAAGGGAAAGAAACGTATTCCTAATGAAAGAGACAGAATGTATGGTAAAACTGGTATGAGTGAAAGAGTAGTTAAGAAAGTTTGACAGTTGTGTGTGAGCGAGATAGGTTGATGTATAATATGTATGTGAAAAAGGGAGAGAAATAAATTGACTTCGAACGTAATTGTTGTTTCACAAGGTTTCACACACCAGAGTCCCATATCTCTGACTTACACGTATAAGCCGTTGGTCTCGGCTGACATCATTGTATGACAGTCGTCAAGCTATGTCAGATGACTTTAGGCAGCCTCAACAATCTGACACCAGTGTTGGCCACTTACATATACGAAAACCAACAGTATTAGTACTCGCGTACATAAGTCTTACTTAGCAAAGGAATTAAAAAATCTACTCAATATCGTTAGCAAAATGGTTTAATTTAGCTCGCATTAGAACTCGGCACCTTTTCATTTAGATACCTAGAAGTGTATTGCAAGCCAGCAATTTCATTTCTCTTACTCTAGACATTCATACATACATACAAACATACATACTATCACGTCTTTATCCCTAATGGGGCAGACAGAGCATTTTGGGTCTTGCGGCTCTATGCAGAGCCCAAGGCCGCAAGACCCAAAAGCCACTTTTAGCGTCATGGTGGGCGAGAAGATGGAAAAGCAATCAATACAGTGATGGGTTGCTAGCCGCATCGCCTGTTGACATGATTCTCTATCTATCTAGACATTCATGTCCCTGAATTTCCCACGCCGGAGTGGTCGTGCATAATAATATTGTAGGTATATTTTCAATACCTAAACGGGGAGTGACACAGGCCTGGTATCACTTAGTGCTTTAACAGATCAGAGACAGTATAAAAACTTGATTTTCTTGGTTTTTATAGTAGGTAAATATAAATCTCCCATGCTGGTCTGGGAGAAATAAAAAAAACTTAGAATGTACCAGCTGCTTCTCTTCCCACGCAGATCGTAAAAGCCGATCGAGGGAATGGGCAAAAATGCAAATCATGTTAACAGGCGACGCGGCTAGCAACCCATCACTGTATTGATTGCTTTTCCATCTTCTCGCCCACCATGACGCTAAAAGTGGCTTTTGGGTCTTGCGGCCCTGGGCTCTGCCTAGAACCGTAAGACCCAAAATGCTCTGTCTGCCCCATTAGGGATAAAGACGTGATAGTATGTATGTATGTATGTAAATATAAAAAACCACCACTTTCAAGCGTTAACTCCCAATAACTGTTAAACGGCTCAACCGATTTTCATCAAACATATCTTAGAACCACCGCACTTGCTTTGACGTAAAAAAAACGCATCGGATCTCTCCATCCGTTTAAGCACTACGATGTCACAGACAGACAGACGTTACCGTAAAATTTACAACACCCGTCTAACTGCCTCCGTGGTGTAATGGTTGGAGCGTTTGGCTCATACCCGGAGGTCGCGGGTTCGATTCCCAGCGGGGGCAACGACTTTGTGTTGTTGTCCTAGTTTGGTTAGGACATAATCATTGCAGGCTGATCACCTGATTGTCTGATAAGTAAGATGATCCGTGCTTCGGAGGGCACGTTAAGCCGTCGGTCCCGGTCACTGTCTTTGACATTGGTCGTTACCTAAAACCATGTCAGAGGCCTTTAAGGCGGTTTAAAAACTCTGACACTAGTGTTAGTCACTAACACACACGATAAGAAGAAGAGGAGACAACACCCGTCTTTTTTGTCGGGGGTTAAAACGGAAAAATAGGTGCGAAACCTATCTGGAGAGTTGCCAACAGGAAAAAACAAACACAAACAGTGACTGAACACTGTAACAGCTACAAATCAGGGAAACTAATAAAAGCGTAACCCGCGTGTTTGCAGGGGAACCTCCGTCGGGAGTTTAAACAATCAGATAGACGAAACAATCATTCATTTTATGGTGCTCCCACACTGCCGTTAAAAAATGATTACAAACATTTTCTAACCATTGTTACATTTGTTAACTGTTAATTAGAACTGTTAAATGTTATAAGTGCTCCAACACTCTCGCTCCTAGAAGAATGTTCAGTTTATGTTACTATGGGACTTACTTTAGAACTATCGCTAACTCGAACTATTATTATAACAAATTTTTTTACTAACATTTTATAACAGACATTGGCTCCCCGACTATTCGCATACCCCACTGTTACCTCTATAAAATGTTTACAAACAAAATATAACAGTTGTTTACTAACGTCAGTAAAGTTAGTAAACATTTTCTAACACCATTATGAGCTTAGAATTATGAGCAAGCGGGCGCGAAGCATTTAAATTTAGACCAATGGTGCTGTTTAACAAACGCGGAGTAACTTAACGAATGGCTACTGTATGGAAAAGTCATTCGTTTAGGTGACTCCGCGTTTCAATAATGGCACGTCAAGCTGACACGGAGATGAATTTTCAACTTTGGCTAAAATGTTTTCATATATCTGTCCCGTAGTCCTAGAATTTTAAATAGTTTTAATAACCGGCAAAGTAACTGCCTCCGCGGTGTAGTGGTTAGAGCGTTCGCATCACACCCGGAGGTCGCGGGTTCGATTCCCGGCGGGGGCAACGACTTTGTGTTGTTGTCCTAGTTTGGTTAGGACATTGTAGGCTGATCACCTGATTGTTCAATAAGTAAGATGATCTGTGCTTCGGAGGGCACGTTAAGCCGTCGGTCCCGGTCACTGTCTTTGACATTGGTCGTTATCTAAAACCATGTCAGAGGCCTTTAAGGCGGTTTAAAAACTCTGACACTAGTGTTAGTCACTAACACACACGAGAAGAAGAAGAAGAACCGGCCAAGTGCGAATCAGACTCGCGCATGAAGGATTCCGTACCACTATCTTTGTAAAATCACGTTTGTTGAATGGGAGTCCCACTTATATTTATTTAACTCTGTCTTTAGTATTTGTTGTTATAGCGGTAACAGAAATACATCATCAGTGAAAATTTCAACTGTCTAGCTGTCACGTTTCATAAGATACAGCCTAGTGACAGACAGACGGAAATGACATGACAGGCACTATGATCAAATGTTACGTCAGTCACACGTTGGTCGAACAAAATTAATGCTGAACAATAGAAGTACCGATTAAAATGTTATGTCGGTCATAGGTCTGCCGGGAAACGGTTTCTCGCACAACTGAGGTACTTTATAACTTGGAGGAAATTCGTTTGTCGGATTTGAACTTGGCTCCAATTTTCACATTCATGTTTTTGGTGGGTTTTTAATTAATGAGTCAGGTTTTCACTGATCATTAAAATTCACCGAAAACGGTTGGCTGCATCTCAAAGGCTTGCAATAATTGATCGAATTATCGAAAACGGAAAACTGGCCCCGAATTTATTTATCCAGAAATTATATTCTGATAATTGCAATCGGTTCAGTTATTGTTAAATGTAATTATGGATATAAAAAATCTAATTCGAGAGAAAAAGCTACACGGCTTCTGCGTTTCAATTTAAAATTTGTAACGTATTTTCAGTCAGTTGGAAAGTAATTTTTAAAAACTAAAAACCGCTTTCAACCCAAACTACTGACCGACAAGTATACCCTTTTAAACAAACAAAGAATTTCCCAAATCGGTCCAGGCGTCTTCGGATAATCGGTGTACATACATACAAAATAACCGGCCAAGTGCTAGTCGGACTCGATCACCAAGGATTCTGTACCATTATCTATAAAAAAATCACATTTGTTGCATGGGAGCCCCACTTATGTAAATATTTTATTGTTCGATTGTTTTTGTTATAGCGGTAACAGAAATACATCATCTGTGAAAATTTCAACTGTTTTGCCATCACGGTTCATGAGATACAGCCTGGTGACAGACAGACGGACAGCGTAGTCTTAGTAATAGGGTCCCGTTTTTACCCTTTGGGCAACCCTAAAAACAATTCGCAAATGTGCTAAGAAAAACATTAAGTTGTCATTTTAAACTGTAAACAGTAGTTCATGAGATTTATTGAAGGGTTATGTAGGGCATAATAAGACCAAAACTTTATATGATATCTCCGTTTCCTTTCAAATAATTTATTCAATATGGGGACAGCACTGATATTTTTCAGGAATCTTGTCATTTTACGAGTGTCGTAAACTACTACGTATCTTAGGGATAAATCTTAGTTATGTTATACGAAAGTAAAAAATCACAATCATGGCAAAGTTAAAGTCAAAGTAAAAAAAAAACAAATTCTATGTAGGATAAATTTGTCTCTTACTGAAAGTATTTTTTTTTATATATTATTTTAGTGCTGAAGCTAAAAACTACTAGGGTTTTTGAACGACCACTTCGGGGAAGATTACGCCGAAAGAAACCCACTTCAGTTGTAGTAGCAATAGCAGTTAGGTAGATTACTTATTAGTCGCATGAAGTCACATCACATGGCCTGTGATATGATTAAGACTCTCCCCGGCAAACCCCGGCATCTGTACTGTACGGACAGCATGGAAACTGTCATCCAAATAGCAATGGAGTATGACAGTGAGCGATTGCACACTATACCACGAAATGACGGATCGCCCGTGTAGTCAACGCCTATTTCTGCAGATATTCGCCATTAGTGCTGCCTCTCGATGGTCCACTATAGTTTTATCGATATTACTGACGCTATCCATACACACTGACGACAAACAAACTATCGATAGTATTGTTGGTTATCAATATTATTGCTATAAAACAGCTATCGGTTCTAGTAATAGGCCTATCGATAGTTTTGCATTCTTCAATTGAAACTGTATTATTATCTTATTATATAGTATTTATTATCTTTTAGCTTTTCTTTAAAAATAAATCAAATTTTAATAAACAATAAAGTAGGTATTTTTTATTTATTGACATGTAAGAGTGCATTTAAAGGTCTAATTAATTACTGAATGAAGATTTGGTTTGGAATTATGAATTCACGGGTAAAAACTAATAATAATATTATTACTAGCTTTTACCATTCGTTATTCTTATAATACAAATTCAAAAAACATTTTATAAAATAATGTTCTTATTTTCGTAATATGTTCATCCTTTTTCCGCAAGATTGCATCAAAAACAGAAACGTGCGACTAATTTTACGAGCGGCCCATAAAGGCCACATGTTAACAACGCTTTCGGATGCGAGAAAAATATCTAAATTGGCCCTTTTAGGGCTAATTGTGGCAATAAAGAGGACGCGATATCGGAAACGGACCCAGAGTGCGTTGAAAAGGGTAGACTGAATGGCATGATCAGAAACTCGTACGATCCATCTGAGTTACAAAGTTGGTTTTATCATAACATTGAGCCGAGCCAAGACGATCTATCTGACGATAGGATACGAGAGAAGAATCATCCCCCACTTTATGTATAGGCGACTAAGACAAATCGGGACGGTCGCCGACGGTCACCGACCGTATTCGACAGGTGATAGAGCGCTAAGTAAAATATCATATCAAACTCAGTAAAAACTTCTAGGTAAATTTTTTGAAACGTCTTATCTCTTAAATTTTAAATATGTGTAAAAATGTTCATTACAAATAAGCAACTTTAAACCATGTTATATATTTCATATAGGTGGGCAAAACCAAGGGCAGGAACAAAAACGTTGATACGCCTTTTCTACCACTTTATCATTAAAAACTAAACATTTACTTAAACTGTTATTTCGAGGTTACAATATTTCGGAAACTTCTTTGACTAAAAATATATATAATATACTTGTATATATATTAAAAAACTTGAGAGGTGTCAAGGGACACCCGGATGGAACGAAGTTCCTTTCGATTAATTAGGAGAGAGAGATAGACAGAAAAACACGCGCACGCCGCACGGCTTACAACTATAGCAAAAAGTGTCGTTACAACAACACTTTTGGTCTTATTTTTTTCCGTCTAGCCTCCTTTCGCAACGCGCGATAAGGAACTTCGTTCCGATAATATAGAACGGAATCTCCTAGGGTCCCTATTCCCCGTCTCCAAACCTGTCCCCCGTTCTCGACTTGTGGAGGGTGTCGAGCGGGCGGCTGCAAACGCCGGCAGTCATACCTACAAGGTGAGAACTGGGGAGAGGTACGAGGACGGTATCGGGGGCGCATATTTCGCGAGAGCTAAGGAGTTTCCATTCTGTATATAATACTTATATGAATTCTGTGGTCACGTTATATTTGTGAACAGCAAACCAAATCGCATTATTGACCATGCCAATGATACCGTAAAGAGGGCCGGTAAATATCGAATATGTATGACGAATGTATTTCGTATTTTCCTCATAATATGTATTTGTTTGTTGTCTCTGAATATATTCGTGGGAAATGACCAAATGTGACGGTCTGAGCTTAGCAGTATCAATGAACAAGTTTGTGTATGTTGTATGTAATGTTTGTATGACGACCTCCGTGGCGTAATGGTCGCTATGGACCGCTAATCCGGAGGTCCTGGGTTCGATCCCCAGCCAGGGCAAGTTGGAAAATGGCCTTTTTCAAATTGTCCTGGGTCTTGGATGTTTATCTATTTATGTATTTGTTATAAAATATAGTATCGTTGAGTTAGTATCTCATGACAAAAGTCTCGTACTTACTTTGGGGCTACCTCAATCAGTGTAATTTGTCCTTATATATTTATTTTTTTGTATAAAAAGTGTTTTTAGCTCATTAGGTAGTTTTTTGGCAAGTTTATTCGCAAATAATAACTCCTGACATTCAAGCGTTCACTTCCAATAACTGTTGAATGGCTGAACCAATTTTTATCAAATATATATACGAATTACCGCAAAAAAGCATGTTTAGACCTGAAAAATCCTCATTGAAATCGGTCCATCGAAGTAAAAACACCGCTCTTCTTGCCTTGGGGGTTTAAAATGTGTTGAAAACGTATGTTTTCTTTTCTCGGGTTAACAAATATATTCTAAAGTAGATATTGTGCATTTAAATTTCGCATGACAGGACTCTTACTAAGACTTTGCTGTCCGTCCGTCTGCCACCAGGCTGTATCTCCTGAACCGTGATAGCTGGACAGTCAAAAATTTCACAGACGATATATTTCTCTTGCCGCATTAAAAAAATACTAAAACATTTTAGGGGGTCTCCCATATAAAAAACGCGATTTTTTGCTTGATATTAATGACGGCAACACTTACTGGCAGACGTTTCAAATATTCACTAAATATTCACTTTAAAAATAAATAATTAAATTAAAATAAAAAAAACGACGGGTTGCACTCTGGGAGTACCGGCAGAAGTGAAAACTTGAATATTAACGTTGTGCATTTTTGATATTTTGGAATGGTTAGGGAATCATTTTGCACGAATTGCTTTAATTATCAGTATAAAATATTTCAAATCTTTTCTGAACCACAGTCTGTCACAAATGTCACAAGCATGACCAAATTCATTTTCAACAAAATCATTTTCAAATACACAGCAGTATGGCCACTACACAGACGGTCGAGCTATCAGCTGTCACCATCCATGGATGCGCGTAGCACGCTGTAACATAAACACACACGAACATTCGCGCAAGCGCCCTGCGCCGTCTTACGAATTTTCGATCAGGCCACGTGTCCTGACGCGAGTTTAACATTTTTTACCCATTCCAAAAAAAGTGCACAACGCCGCTAAAGAAGTTTTCACTTCAAAAATATTCCCCTTAACCACAAACGTGATTTTTTAAAGATTATACGGAACCCTTCTTGCGCGAGTCCGACTCGCACTTGCCCGGTCATTGAAAAAGTATTTTGTAAAAGCAAGTACTGAAACTGTATTTTGTAATTTTGTTACCGAAAGCTGGTCTCCCATGCTGGTCTGGGAGAAATAAAAAAAAAAACTTAGAATGTACCAGCTGCTTCTCTTACCACGCAGATCGTAAAAGCCGATTGAGGGAATGGACAAAAATGCAAATCATGTTAACAGGCGATGCGGCTAGCAACGCATCACTGTATTGTTTGCTTTTCCATCTTCTCGCCCACCATGACGCTAAAAGTGGCTTTTGGGTCTTGCGGCCCTGGGCTCTGCATAGAACCGCAAGACCCAAAATGCTCTGTCTGCCCCATTAGGGATAAAGACGTGATAGTATGTATGTATGTTACCGAAAAATCATCATCGATCGCCAATATTTACTTACTCTTTTATATTTACTTACACTTACAGAAATCTGTTTAAACAATGTCATACTGTGTTCATTAATTAAGGCCTCATCCGGTATATTTACATAATAAATGAGGTTTCTGAATACAAACCACCTTTTTTCGAGTTGAAATTATTCGGCGAACACCAACGTTTCGGAGGAATTCAAGACAACATTTTTGTTTACAAATAAATTACAAAATGATTAATTAAACCGACACTCTGGCAGCTTCTTTAAAGCCTTCTGGGGAAAGGCGTCACGAATGAGTTATTTATAACATTTTTAAAAGAAACATTATTTTATGAAATAGAAGATTTTGATGACACCTTTATTGTTTGTCTCGGAAAAGGCGTGATGAATGGGTTATTCATTTAAGTGTCCGGGGAAAATAGCCAGTTTTTATGTAAAAGAAAACACTTATAGGGCTCTTACAGATAAGCGACAGATATCGGCGACCGTCGGCGAGTGTCGAAAACGGTCGCGTGACACGTGGCAATCTATCAATAACTGCTTTACTTAACTACGAGTTTAACAAAGGTTTGCTAAACCTATTTTACAACAAGCGCATATCTACTGTTAATTTCCTAACACTCATATTCATAAAAACTAACAACCATTTGTTAGCAAACGGTTGTTAGTTTTTATGAATATGAGATAGAGTTACTTTTGGAACTACTCTAGCCTAACGTTAAAAATTTCTGAAATGGCTGACCCCCCATATTTTCGCTACTAAGTAGTCAAAAAGCGAAGCTGAGCTGACCAGACCCTCCCGGCAACACCCGTTCACGAGTTGACGCACAGATCAGCCATAGTTAAACTCAACCGTATTAGAGCCTTTTTGTACTTTTTAGAAGAATTTTTCCTTATAATAAATGGACACACTTAAGGAAAAACAATTCGTAACATAAAGGGAATAAATCTATACTGATTGTTTCTATTTTTTACGGCAGAGATGAATAGGGTCACTCCAAGTCCTCTCGTGGATGACGTAGAAGGCGACTTAGGAAGTACAAGCTAAACAAAGCTTATAAACATCAATGAGACCTCTCCAACCCGTCTGGCCAGGGAGGAGAGTGTAGGCCAAGTCCCCTGGCTGCTCTGGCCAAGTATTGCTCTGGTAGTAAAGGAAAAGTCGTGCTCCTGCAGTGGAGACAAAAAGACCCGATGATGACGATTTTCATTGTTATGATGAATGGACTATTCACTTAACAAAAAGGAAAATCAATACGTAAAATAAAGTTAATTTTTCTTTACTCTTTATATTTTGTCTTGGTAGTGAGAAAACTTTATCAAAGTGGACCGGGAGAGTTCGCTCCATTACAAACTAGGGTGTAAAGTTACTGTGTGGCTAACTGGGCTAGTACTACATACATACATACATACTATCACGTCTTTATCCCTAATGGGGCAGACAGAGCATTTTGGGTCTTGCGGCTCTATGCAGAGCCTAGGGCCGCAAGACTCAAAAGCCACTTTTAGCGTCATGGTGGGCGTGAAGATGGAAAAGCAATCAATACAGTGACGGGTTGCTAGCCGCATCGCCTGTTAAAATGATTCGCATTTTTGCCCATTCCCTCGATCGGCTTTTACGATCTGCGCGGGAAGAGAAGCAGCTGGTACATTCTAAGTTTTTTCGTTTCTCCCAGACCAGCATGGGAAAGGAAAGGCTAGTACTAGTAGCCAATTAAGTGCTTAAGCATACAGAATGTCCTTTTTATCAAGGGGATAAATGAATTTTCCAGGGTGCAGTGCTGCCTCTGTAAAAAAGTGTGTCAGTTGCATCTGAACATCTGATGCAGAACTATAATGGACCAGTTAAACTGTAAGAAATATTATAAAAATGACGCCTCAGCAAACTTTGTTCAGCCTGATAAGCATTTTCTAGAGACGTAAAGTCCACGTGAACGAAGTCGCAGGATTCGACTAGTTTGAGATAAATTATTTGAAAGGAAACGGAGTTATCATTTAAAATTTTATAATGGTCAAGCCCTAAGGAACCCTTCAAACTATTTTATGAACTACTGTTTACAATTTAAAGTGAGAACGTAAAGCTTATCACCGCACATTAGCCAAAAAAATTACAAAAACCCAAAATTAAAAAAAAATAAGCTTTATTATCGAATAACTTTCAAACAACTGAACCAATTTTTCATCCAACATAGCTAAGAACATAGCAAGGGAACTTTCCTTAACGTGATAAAAACCGCATCGATCTTTTTCTGTCCGTTAGACGGCTACGATGCCACACAGATAGACAGACACCAACTTCAAACTTATACAAACCTCTTTTTTGTCGGGGTTAACAAGGTTAAAAACTTCGTTAGGTCCGCTCGCTCAGTGCACTAGAGATTGCCTCTGGTAATGAGCTTGCGGATCGATTCGGAGTAACCGCGTCAGGAGCAGACGTAGAGCGTTTTTACATTGGAACGATAACGTAACGATAGCTACACGACACCAGTACCACGCATAATTATTTCACTTCCTTGTAGTTCTAGAAAGCTCTTTAAAATAAAAACATTAATATGTTTTATTGCTATTAATGAAATAAAGTAGTACTCTACTTGATTAAATATGACTTTTACAATGTCATTTTTTATTAAGTACAAATATTTTAAGGGGTGATTCAGACCATAATTTTGAACAGCTTTTCCCAATAAATGTATATCGAAATACGAAAAAGAATTTTTAAGGTTCTCATAGAAATCGAAGTAGTCACGTGATATCATTACTACGGAAAATGAGAATTATACCGTACGTATTTCGATATACATTTACTGCGAAAAGTTTTTCGAAATGATGGACTGAATCATCCCTTAAAATATTTGTACTTAATAAAAAAGGACATTGTATAGGAAATGCAATAAATATTTTTAAAGCATATTCATTGTCACTCTTTTGCTAGTCGTGTGTGCTGCCATCTCTGTGCGCCTTCCCGCTACTCCAGTGTTGCCTACTTACGGGCTTTCCAATAGTTTCTATGCCTTTGAGTATGTGTTACATCGTAAATCGTGTCGTTATCGCCCAGTGTGAAAACGCACATTGACTACGTCAGCGTTCGTTATGCCTTCTATCTGGGTCTTTCGTGTTTATCTATAGTTATATGTTTTTTTCTAACATGTAGATAAAAGTTACGACAGGGATGGAAAGGAAAAGATCCAAGATAGAATTGGGTATTTTCCGGGGTCAAAATAAATAATTTGGTATCGGAAAATAAAACGTCACTTTTCATTGATCATTAACCATTTTCAACGTGAATTCATATTAATTATTGCAGGAAAATTTATTTATTTATTTATTTAAACTTTATTGCACCGTAAAAAAACGTACAAGTGGCGGACCTAATGCCATATGGCATACTCTCCCGGTCAACCATTGGACCAAGCGGGAAATGTGTGTGGCTGGCGTGATAAAGATCGTGGAAAAGTATACTAAATATATTTATGTACATAAGTATGTATACTCAAAAATACATATACATTACAAGAATAAACTATTAAACATGGGTATAATATATATCTATACATAACAAACAATATATATAAAATAGAATATATATAATAGCATAAATACTAATAAAAACATAATATCAGGATGACTGGGACTAGGACTGCAGTAGGAACAATTTATGTACCGCTCGTTTCAAAGCCAAACGACTGGGGGCTCTTCTTATATTCTCCGGAAGGGCATTCCAAAGCTCGATAGCCTGAAATTGAAATTGATATTTAAGAGCGCTGTATGACTTAAAAAAACGATTAGGATATCAGTATGTTTCAATTTTTTTTTAATTTTATATAAACGTATCTGATTTGAGTTATTGGATAGTAGCGAATTTTGAAGAAAATGATAGTATATTTTTGCGTACTTGTTGTTGCGACTTCAGCACCAAACTACGATACTGATGTGGATAAAAAAATATAAGACCACCTGACAAGAAAAGATTTTTTCAAATGTATATACGCGTTTTCGAGTAATCGGGCGACTCAATAAAAAAACAACAGTCGAATTGACTACCTTCTGTTTTGAAGTCGATTAAAAAGTTAAGTAAGTAGACGTTGAGTGACGTGTCTAAGATAATTGGTTGCCATGGGTAGCTGACGCTGATTGGCTGGAGATTGATGGCTAGTTAGTGCCATTTCTTCGCTCAGGGCGATCTCTCAGACGGGATTTAATTAATGCTCTGAGAAAAAAAGGAAACTTACTTCAAAAAAGGAGTAGGTGAACTTCCTCCTCATTTTTTGTTAAAAATTCAAAAATTTTAAATTCTTCTTTAAAATTGTGTCAATGTAGGCGTGCAATCTCACTCACCAATTGGTCATCTTTTGTTTTCTATGAATATTGCTAAATTCTTCTTCAAAAGTATGTATTCCATCACATTTTAATAAGAAGTAATTATATATTTTTTTAAATAAACTCATACAAATAGTTGTTTACGGTAGTTAACTTTTATCCGTTTGGTTTCAAATGGACTGAATTCCATCCCGAACCCTGGTGGATCCCTGGTGGTTCCGAACGCCATCTAGCGCTTGCTCTACCTCAGAGATATGGGACTTTCTACCTAAAAATTAAATCACTTTTATATGCAGGCTACACCGTCATTTGACAAATGACGTCAGAAAGAAAAGTGCTGTTTTTAGAATTACGGGACTTACCGCGATTAATATCGTTTTTGCCAGATATTTCACGACCCTTCTGCCGTTATGGTCGCTGGCCGACTCAATACGCTAGATGACAACAAGTCAAATTAGACACTTTTTTCCAAACGTCAAAACAAACATTTTCTATGGGATTTCTATTAAATACGAAAGCGTGACGTCATGTTTTTTTGAAGTCAAATAGCGCTTTTAATTACACTTTTTCAGCATTAATAAATCTAAAATCATGTTC
Source organism: Acrobasis consociella (assembly GCA_963555685.1). Taxonomy (NCBI): domain Eukaryota; kingdom Metazoa; phylum Arthropoda; class Insecta; order Lepidoptera; family Pyralidae; genus Acrobasis; species Acrobasis consociella. The sequence goes on along the minus strand of OY743104.1, from coordinate 1,097,355 downwards.
AATATGGATATGATCAATGATAAGTCACGCCATTTTGTGACGCTTTATTTCATGAACTGTACCGAATAATTTATTTTTGACCCTGTCATCTACCCAATTGACTGAATATTAATATCAGTAATAAAATTGTGAACGCAAAACTCTAAAATCACATATAGAAAAGTTCTGTCCCGTTCTGACAGATGTAGCTTAACCGTTATATAGATCTATGGTCCTTCGTACCGTCGTGACGTCACCTGCTTCATATTCTAGCAACACCGAATCCGTCGCAAGTAATTTAATAAATCAGAAAACTCTCACCATTAAACAAACTTTTAAATTAATTCCCTCACTTGTCTTTTGGACCAAATGACAGGGCTGTACGTACATAATTTAATCATTTTATTTATTCAACCCTGAAACGGCGGGTATAATTAAGGGTTAAGGGTTCTTACTTAAAAAGTTTTAGTGCCTTTTCGCACCCGCGGCTTGGAATTATTGCCTGGAGTAGGGTTACCAAATATTCAAATATGTCTGATAAAAATTTAATATCGTTGATCGCACATTAAGTGGTGGTGGAAGTAAAGGTTTTGATTGAGACCAAGAGACCCCGAATGTTTTGGAGTCTGGCTTTTGACAGCTAATATATTAATTTATTTTTATTTATTTCATTTATTGCACTTAAAACTTTTAGATAATAAGTACAAAAAGTACAATTAAATGCTAAGCATTTTCCACTAGTTCACCTTTGGGACGTAATAGAAAAGACGGTAGATGGGCAAATTTTATTAGATAAGTATTCCAAAGAAATAATTACTAATATGTTTTTGACGTTATAATTTTCCCTTGTTTTAATGTGCGTTTCAGACAAAACAAAATAAATCTTTTATGTATCTATGTAATCTTCAAATTTCTCGGCGAAAAATCCGACTCTGCAAAAATAGGTTTGAGCGAAAAGTTTTAAATACTACCAGCCACCCCTTTTTAGGGTTGGGACTCATCTGTCAGCACGAAATGGACTATCCTTTTCTGTCACTCAGAACCGTCATTTATTGGAGCAAGACAGAGCGACGGAACAAGAACAAAGATTTTTTTAATTTGGCTGGCAAGTAAACTTGTCTCGAACTCTAGACCGACCGAGGGACATGGCCACCCTACCAGTGGCAATGGGGAGGCAGTTATTGTATATTCATGGCGTAAGTTTGGTTTCACACAAACTTTGCGGAAGTTTCCTAAAAATTACAGGTAAAATATGTTACCTCGTTGTAGTATGGAAATGAATTTATACTCTGCATACTAAAGTTGGTTTCGGGGCGCTTGCTACGGAAAAATTCATTCTTCGATCGGCTCGTAAAGCAGCTACAACGAAACTTGGATATGAATACAACAGAGGCTTTGTGAGCTGTAGACCTGGCGAGTCATCCCGATTAATTAAAGTTGTTCAGACCAAAAAGTTGCGTCTTAATAAGGGTAAGAAACATGACCTTTTTGATAATTTATTAAAATGGCTGTAATATGACATTTTTAAAGTATTCAACACTCATATATCGGCCATTTTGAAAAATTTCGAAAAAATGAATGTATAAAAAATCCTATATAATTTTCAAAATTTCTTACAACATGAGAAATGTGACATGTAGGCGAGAACATCCGGACACACAAACATTTTTGGCCAATCTCGAAACTGACACGCTTCGCTCGTTTGGCTCGCTTGATCAATTATGTACGTGCATCATTTAAAAGATATAGTTTAAAACCTCAGAAAAAACTAAAACCCGACTATGGGAAATTTCTTACTAAAAGTAAAAGAAAAGTAAGTTTCCAGTTGTGTACGTGCAATAACACACTTAAAATATTATATATTCAAATGGTAAAACTCTTTATTGTTAAAGTCGGTTTAAAATCCATCTTGGGAAGTTGACATAATTTCGTTAACGATTCCGTCCTTTTGCAGTGTTTCTGCATGATATTTGCAAGCCGTTCGTTTACAGAAATTGCTACAGATGGAGTCCCATTAACCTGCTGCTATGGGAGCCTTGCACCGACGACTCAAATCTTCTGTGGAGCTTTGTAAACACCTCAAGTTATAGGAGGAAGCGTTTAAGGGAGATAATATTTTATTACAGGCGAATTCTTTGAGCATTTAACACGAATGCGAGATTCCAAATGCCCATTGACTTCGGTCAGGAAGCGCACAGGCTTTTGAATTTAATTTTACGCTCTAAACCCTTAGCGGCGTGGCCGGCGGCCTGGCCTTACAGGCCAGTCGAGTGGAAACTACAAATCCACAAGTAACTCACCAAATTCAAACAGAACACATCTACTTTATTAACTGACTTCCAAAAAGGATATCTTTTATTTTTTTATATATGTTTACCGATTATTCGAAGACTCCTAGGACGATTTGGAAAATTACTTTCTTGTTTTAAAGCATACACATGCCAGGTGGTTCTATAGATATTAAAAAAATCAGTTGTGTAGTTTGGGGAAAAAGTGGGTTTTTTGTTTTTAAAAAATATTACCGTTTTATCGTACGGTCCACTTTTGGCCATCCACAACCAACTAGCTAGCTAGCTAAAAATATTGTGGCGTGTTTGCGGTGAAGCCAAATGCACCAAAATTCATGGAAATAAAGAATATTGTTGTTTTCTCACAGTGAACAAGGTGCCTAAAATCAAAAATAAAACCATTTCTGTTCATTTCACTGTATTAGTAAACGTCAAGTCGATTAAAAATGGCCGATGGGGCAAAAAGGTTTTTATGAATGGCGACCGCGTACTGGTAAGCAAAGCGTAGGGCACCCACCTACCTGGCGGTCAGATGACCTGACCAGGGTCGCTGGAAGGCGCTCTGGATGCAGGCCTCTCTTGATCGGTCATTTTGGACATCTTAGGATGAGGCCTATGTCCTGCAGTGGATGTTATGCGGCTAAAATGATGATGATAATGAAGTCGATAAAGTAACTAAATTTTTTATTGTTAATCGACTTTCTAAAAAGAATAGGTTATCGATACTTCGCGATCTTGTTTATGTATGTAACATTACACCGATTATTTGAAAACGCCTGGACCGATTAGAAAAATTCTTTTTTGTTTATCTGTATGTACAATTATTAAATAAATAAATAAATAAAAGGGCAAACTAATAGTCCCATAAATAATATCAAAATCGATTTTGAAGTTTCGAGATGAAGTCGGTTTTAGGTTGAATAAATATTTTACTTGGGTTGTTGCGTTAAAGTAAAACAAATCGTATCTATATTCAAAACAATAACAATTTTCTTATGACTTGCGTCGCGTCCGATACTATGCAATTTGAAAGTGTATGCATGATGCTTTGAAAATACACAAGATCGCATTACTCATTCAATTTAGTCGCATAACGTCGAGGAAAAATGTTTGTATGAAAATGTAGAATGTTAAAAGTGTCTCGGAATGGAACGAGTGTACGAGTATGTATATAAGTTCCCACTTTGTTTAGACGTATTCACTTTACTTCGTTGGAGTAAACCTTTTATATTTGCTTGCGTCGTACAACTTCTTGTGAACTACTGAAGCTTATTTTCTGAATTGCGCAAGTCTGCGATGTAAATGTTTGTATTTTACAAAAAATAGGGGGATTTAAGTTTGACGCTTATTTCTGTCGGTCTGTGCATCGTAGCAATCGTACGGATGGACCAATTTCGATGTGGTTTTTTTACGTAAAAGCAAGTTCCCTTGCGGTGGTTATTAAGAGGTGGATAAAAATCGTTTTTGTCCTTAAGTTATTGGGTGATAAGCTTGAAATTCGGGGTTTTACCTGACAAATAAGAGATGGCGCTACAATATCAATATATTACCTATATGTAGATGGTTCCATCGGTGTTTTTTTTTTGTTTTTAATTTGCCTATAGCATATAAATTTGTGTAGCCTGACTTTAAAGCTTGTCAACAAAGATTTTTTTCAGTTACTTGTCTCATGTCTGTTAGACTACCGTTTGTGGTTTGTAGTACTTTGTACTATCATTATAAAAAACAAGCCATCCAGCGACCAGATTATTTTAATAGATTATTTGAGAACTGTTACGTTCACACTGTGCGGTTAGGGCTTTAACAGACGAGGGCAGTAAGCCCGCGACACCTGTCGCCAGCGGTCGCCGACTGTCTCTCCTACTCCTCCTGTCAAAACACAAATCCTGACTGCGTTTATCGCGCAGTCAACAGCAGTGCGCCTTAAGAGTCACCAAGACCAGGCTACAACTTTACCCTAGACCAAAATACAACTTTCCATACAAACGTAGTCTACGTTTTATTTCAAAACGACATGTCCGATTTGGGCAAAATTTTGTAATTTCAAAGATATTGCAATTATCTAGGGTAACAACTGGTTTTCGACAGTAAAAATATAAAATTGAAATAGAATACCTATAGTTTTTTATATCATTTTTGACCATCAGTATGGAAAACTTCTAAATCGTTATATTTTCTTTCCGGTTTACAATTTTAGTGTAGGAAACTAGTTATTACCCTAGATAATTGCATTTTCTTTATACAATTATCTGACATATGGTTTCGAAATTAAACGTAGACTACGTTTGTGTGGCGAATTCTAGGGTAAGGGGACTCTTAAATGCAACCGGGATCTCTCTCGGATTAAGGATGTTAAACTTATAATAGCCTTTTTTATCGCTAATCTCTGTCTGTCTGTCTGTCATCATAGCTCTCGAACGGATAGACCAATTTCAATTGAAGATGCAGTTAATTTACGTGAAAGCAAGATTTCTTGCGGTTGTTCTTACCTATGTTTGATGTAAATCGGATCGGCCGTTTAAAAGTTATAGGGGATTAACGCTTGAAAGTTGGGATTTTTGTAGTTTTCCTTGGAAATAATATAGGAAGGTAGATGGCACTACGGATATTGATTATATTATTTAGTTCCTCCGCTCATCATTAGATGGCGTTTACATATGAAACTATTGCAAGTCGGGATTTTTATTTGCCTAGCAAATAAACTTTTTAGCTTTTCTCATTTTATATTTCATTTAAAAAATATGTTATCCTTTAACACATTTATACAATCCTTTAATTTGATACCCCACTCAATTTGTCTTAACAGGCGATGCGGTAAGCAACCTAACATTATTTTGGTTTCTATTTCCATCTTCTCGCCCACCATCACACTAAAAGTGGCCTTTGTGCATTGTGGCCTTTCTCTGTCGAGTCGCAAGACATAAAATTGGGTACTTTCCTAAGTCAAAAATAAATTATTTTGTACTAATAAAAAAATAAAGCGTCGCAAAATAATGTCACTTGTCTTTAAACGTATCCATTCTAACGTTATTTTAAATTTATTATTGTAGAAAAACTGATAATAAGAGCGCTATTTGACTTCAAAAATCTATGACGTCATCTGCCTGTATTTCATACAAAATCCCATAGAAACTGTTTGTTTTGACGTTTAGAAAAAAGTTGCTGATTTGACTTGTTGGAAAATAGCGTATTCTCTGTCAGCTCCATCATAGATAATTATCTATGGCTCCATTAGGGATAACGTGAAACTTCAATCCCTCGGGAGTTTTCCCTCATTTGCTTCAGGAGTTAAAAAGACCAATAACGCTTAGTGTAAACCCCGTATTACAACTATCGGGCAGTTCTTTAAAGACCTTTCTCACGGTAGATTTACGGCGAGCCCGCTGCGAAAGAAATACACTTTATACTTTTTTTAAGGCGAGTGAAAACATTGGAGATTTATAGCCTCTTGTAGTCGATAAGGAGAATTAAACTTATTGTGTATTCAGGTAGCTGTTTCCGATTTACTTTTGCAATTTTATCCGAATGCGGCAGAAGGAGTGTTATGTAATATGTTTTACGAGTGTATGTTTAAATAAATAAATATTTATGAACAAATAACACAGATTGAGCTAGCCCCTCTAGGTCGGTCATTTTGGAAAACTTTGGAAGAGGCCTATGTCCAGCAGTGGACGTTATGCGGCTGAAATGATGATGATGATGTACTAGCCCCATAGTATGTTCGTGACTTGTGTTACGGGATACTAAGTCAAAGATATATTTTTATTAACAACTAGCAGAACCCGCGGGCTTCGCTCCCCGTTGAAATTTCGGGAAAAAAAGTACCCTATGTCCTTCCCCAAGTCTCAAACTATATCCATACCAAAATTCATCCAAATCGGTTCAGTGGTTTAAGCGTAAAGAGGGAACAAACAAACAAATAAACAAACTCACTTTCGCATTTATAATATTATTAGTAATTAGTAATATTAGTAATTAGTAATAGTAGGAAGTAGGATAAATATATAAATAGATAACATGTATGTACAGAACTAAAAACTTTTTTCTACTTTAACTAACTCAGCCAGATAATCTGCAGAATACCTCGTTAATCTGCACTCTAACTGATTTACGCAAATAACCGGCAACATATGATGTTTCTTTGGCATGCTTTGCAGCTGAAACGCTTATTGGATTTTAGTTTGAATGATGTCGTTGATTGATCTTAATTATTGTAAGAGTGACAATGATAAGTAATATAATTTTGGGGAAATAGTTATTGTTAATTTGAAATAAAAGATGGGCCAGAATCACAACAGAGTGGTTGCCTAAAGATGGTTACCGTCGCCCGGGTAGGCCAAGAAAGCGCTGGCGAGACGATATCGACGCATTTCAGAAGGGATGGACGAGCCGAGCACAGGAAAGAGATAATGGAAGACGATGGGAGAGACCTTTGCCCAACAATGGGACAAAACAGGTTAATAAAAAAAAAGTACTAAATTCAGTAAGTCAGAATGCTCTTATTTCTTCTCATGGTCGTTACGAAGCGTTGGTATCGGTAGTTTTTCGATAAAAAATACATTACACGTAATTTAAAGTTATAAGTACCTGGGCGACCGAGCTTTGCTCGGTTAAATCTCAAACAATAACTACATTTTTTAAACTTGTCTAAAAACAATACAAAATAAAAAATAATATACAAATTTGAACATAAAAAAAAACAAAAGTAAGTCACCGAGTGGGATTCGAACCCGTAACACTCTTTTTAGCGGTCAGCATCATAAACCGCTGAGCCAAAATGGATGGCGGCCGACGCGACGAAATTAGCGATCATATTCTGCGTGGAAAGAAAAACGCATGAAAACTCGAAAACACGCATTTTCCCAAACATAAGACTAATCTAGATCGATTGTTTACCCCCGAAAACCCCCATATACCAATTTTCCGCAAAATCGTTAGTGCCGTTTCCGAGATCACAGAAATTTATAAATATATAAATAAATATACAAGAATGCTCGTTTAAAGGTATAAGATAATTGACGTGTAAAAGTGCCTGTATAAACCTTTTAATTTCAGGTAAAACTTCCAATACCTTGTTTACTAATTTCTTTTTTTTTAAAGCCATTTAGGTGCCATAGTTGGGCAAAAGCCTCCCCTTTTTTTCCCAATAACCAATGTCTAAAGGACCCAAAAAATCTATTCATATAGTGGTAAAGGTTCTTACAGACGAGCGACAGAATGGCCGCGACACGTCTCAGCGACCGTCGCGCGACAGAAGTGGCAATCGGTCGCCGACTGTCGCGCAACAGTCGGCGACTGGTGTCGCCAGAGCATCTGTGTAAGCTGATAGTGCGACAATAAATCATATTAAGAGCTTTCCCCAAGAAATATTCTACTTTGTTAGTTTGGAGCTTTAAGTGCCTTCTATGCTAATTAAAGGAGCTTTTAGTTTTAGCTTTAGCGCTTAAGCTAATATGTTTTTAAAAACGATAAGTTTAAAAAAAACAATAAAGACTTTAAGTACTAAAAATCTGTAGTCATCAGGTATTTTTGTCTACACTGCAAGGAGCACGACCCTCTCTGTGCTATCCGAGCCAAACTTGGCCAGAGCTGCCAGAGGTCTTGGCCTACACACTCTGTAGTAAGCATGATTAATAATGTTAAAAAAGTGTTTTTATATAGTAACTCCCAAAGATGTATTAGGGAGTCCGTTTATTTTATCTAAGTCGGAGAAGACACCTTTAGATTTTTATGCCACTTGTTACCCATCCGAATGTGGACCACGCCCGATGTTGCTTTACTCGCGACCCAGCTATGACTCCAATGTTGGCCACTTACACGAAATACAAATACACGACTGCGTCGTAATTCAACTCTTCTTCTTCTTCTTATATTTAAGTGCTGGGCTCTGGTCGGTGGAGTGCATTTCATATTTTAACTCCATTTTACGTAATTCAGTTAGGTTAGGTTAGTTCTTCTTCTTCTTATTATATCTAAGAGCTGAGCTCTTGTCGGTGGAGTGCATTTCATATTTTAACTCCATTTTACCAAATTCAGTTAGGTTAGTTCTTCTTCTTCTTATTATATCTAAGAGCTGAGCTCTTGTCGGTGGAGTGCATTTCATATTTTAACTCCATTTTACCATATTCAGTTAGGTTAGTTCTTCTTCTTCTTATTATATCTAAGAGCTGAGCTCTTGTCGGTGGAGTGCATTTCATATTTTAACTCCATTTTACCATATTCAGTTAGGTTAGTTCTTCTTCTTCTTATTATATCTAAGAGCTGAGCTCTTGTCGGTGGAGTGCATTTCATATTTTAACTCCATTTTACCAAATTCAGTTAGGTTAGTTCTTCTTCTTCTTATTATATCTAAGAGCTGAGCTCTTGTCGGTGGAGTGCATTTCATATTTTAACTCCATTTTACCATATTCAGTTAGGTTAGTTCTTCTTCTTCTTATTATATCTAAGAGCTGAGCTCTTGTCGGTGGAGTGCATTTCATATTTTAACTCCATTTTACCAAATTCAGTTAGGTTAGTTCTTCTTCTTCTTATTATATCTAAGAGCTGAGCTCTTGTCGGTGGAGTGCATTTCATATTTTAACTCCATTTTACGTTATTCAGTTAGGTTAGGTTAGTTCTTCTTCTTCTTCTTATATCTAAGAGCTGAGCTCTTGTCGGTGGAGTGCATTTCATATTTTAACTCCATTTTACCATATTCAGTTAGGTTAGTTCTTCTTCTTCTTATTATATCTAAGAGCTGAGCTCTTGTCGGTGGAGTGCATTTCATATTTTAACTCCATTTTACCATATTCAGTTAGGTTAGTTCTTCTTCTTCTTATTATATCTAAGAGCTGAGCTCTTGTCGGTGGAGTGCATTTCATATTTTAACTCCATTTTACCAAATTCAGTTAGGTTAGTTCTTCTTCTTCTTATTATATCTAAGAGCTGAGCTCTTGTCGGTGGAGTGCATTTCATATTTTAACTCCATTTTACGTTATTCAGTTAGGTTAGGTTAGTTCTTCTTCTTCTTCTTATATCTAAGAGCTGAGCTCTTGTCGGTGGAGTGCATTTCATATTTTAACTCCACTTTACGTTATTCAGTTAGGTTAGGTTAGTTCTTCTTCTTCTTCTTATATCTAAGAGCTGAGCTCTTGTCGGTGGAGTGCATTTCATATTTTAACTCCACTTTACGTTATTCAGTTAGGTTAGGTTAGTTCTTCTTCTTCTTATTATATCTAAGAGCTGAGCTCTTGTCGGTGGAGTGCATTTCATATTTTAACTCCATTTTACCAAATTCAGTTAGGTTAGTTCTTCTTCTTCTTATTATATCTAAGAGCTGAGCTCTTGTCGGTGGAGTGCATTTCATATTTTAACTCCATTTTACGTTATTCAGTTAGGTTAGGTTAGTTCTTCTTCTTCTTCTTATATCTAAGAGCTGAGCTCTTGTCGGTGGAGTGCATTTCATATTTTAACTCCACTTTACGTTATTCAGTTAGGTTAGGTTAGTTCTTCTTCTTCTTCTTATATCTAAGAGCTGAGCTCTTGTCGGTGGAGTGCATTTCATATTTTAACTCCACTTTACGTTATTCAGTTAGGTTAGGTTAGTTCTTCTTCTTCTTATTATATCTAAGAGCTGAGCTCTTGTCGGTGGAGTGCATTTCATATTTTAACTCCACTTTACGTTATTCAGTTAGGTTAGGTTAGTTCTTCTTCTTCTTCTTATATCTAAGAGCTGAGCTCTTGTCGGTGGAGTGCATTTCATATTTTAACTCCATTTTACGTTATTCAGTTAGTTTAGGTTAGTTCTTCTTCTTCTTCTTATATTTAAGAGCTGAGCTCTTGCCGGTGGAGTGCATTTCATATTTTAACTCCATTTTACCATATTCAGTTAGGTTAGGTTAGTTCTTCTTCTTATTATTATATCTAAGAGCTGAGCTCTTGTCGGTGGAGTGCATTTCATACTTTAACTCCATTTTACGTTATTCAGTTAGGTTAGTTCTTCTTCTTCTTATTATATCTAAGAGCTGAGCTCTTGTCGGTGGAGTGCATTTCATATTTTAACTCCATTTTACGTTATTCAGTTAGGTTAGGTTAGTTCTTCTTCTTCTTCTTATATCTAAGAGCTGAGCTCTTGTCGGTGGAGTGCATTTCATATTTTAACTCCATTTTACCATATTCAGTTAGGTTAGTTCTTCTTCTTATTATTATATCTAAGAGCTGAGCTCTTGTCGGTGGAGTGCATTTCATATTTTAACTCCATTTTACCAAATTCAGTTAGGTTAGTTCTTCTTCTTCTTATTATATCTAAGAGCTGAGCTCTTGTCGGTGGAGTGCATTTCATGTTTTAACTCCATTTTACCAAATTCAGTTAGGTTAGTTCTTTTTCTTCTTCTTATATCTAAGAGCTGAGCTCTTGTCGGTGGAGTGCATTTCATATTTTAACTCCATTTTACCAAATTCAGTTAGGTTAGTTCTTCTTCTTCTTCTTTTATCTAAGAGCTGAGCTCTTGTCGGTGGAGTGCATTTCATGTTTTAACTCCATTTTACGTTATTCAGTTAGGATTCATAAATTCATTTTTGGAATCCGCAGTGAGCCGGCCAATCCGGACACAACAAATGTGGCTCACGCTCACATCAATCAATCGGATATCAATATCACTCAGTCGAGGAATATTACATTTTTGCTTTTGTTCATTGACATTTCCATTTTGTGCCTAAATACGAAATAGAGTGAAGTTTTATTCATTTCAAAACTATGTGAAATTGATTTTTGCAATGTTCATGCTAAAAGCGGTTAATGTTTTCCTTTGACAGATGAATTTACTCAGAATTCTGTGGTTTTCGAAAATATTGCAGCTAGGTTAGTTTTTTATGATAAACTGTTTTTTTTTTACTGACGTTGGGTTTTATTTATGCCTATAATATGTCATACATATTACATTTTTATTTTATTGAATGCAACAAAATAAAAATAAAACCCAAGACGTACGAATCTAATTTACGATTAATATAGACCTATTTTTTTACGAATAATATATCAAAATTGGCTAATTTAAAAAGGTTTAGTAGTGGAAAACATTTATCTCCCCAGAATATAATTTTACAAAAAATATAATACGCCTTTGTTTGGACGACATAGGAGAGGCCTATTGTCCAGCAGTGGACGTTATGCCGCTGAAATGACGATGATGATGATGTTCGGACTACACTAACTAAAGTAAAAAAAAATGAATTTGTCTAATTACTTTATTTTTAGTTTAACGTAATTTCATTTTTATAAGATATTATTGTAACCTATATTGTTAATATTATATGAGAACTAACTGAGAAATTCGAAACGGATCTATAAATCGAAAAATGGTGTTAACAAGTTCACAATATTTTTTAAAGACTAATTAATTTGCCCTAAGATATTTGTATCATTTGATAATTGTCTATTCTTTGATTTCATAATAGGTAGTTAGTCAGATCTATGTACAGCTAAGTGTAGTGCCGCTTCCGCGCGAGAATACATTGTTATGTCATAATTATTAATTGGGAATGACGTCAAATTTAATACTCAAATTGTGACATCTATTCCGAGGGGGTGAGGTGCGGGGCGGTCCGACGATCCATCTTATTGAAATTGACAGGGGAGAGAAGCGCGGAATAAACGCAGAATGACGCGGAACGTAGATTTTATCATTTTCTTTTTTGTATAAATCTTAAATAATTAATGAAAGAACTTTATTATTTAGCACGCATTTACTCTAGAACTTGACGAGTAAGATCTTCGTATAAAATACGTGCGAAATCAGTAAGTTCACTACTGAACATATTAGCAATTTTCTTTATGCTATGTCAGATGCATTTAGGCAGCCTGAAAAATCGGACACCAGTGTTGGTGTGAGATTTTTCAAGCTGCCTTTTTTATTTTAACATTTTAATTTTAATAATTCCTACGTATTTCGATTCCAAAGATGTAAATTCATTGGAGTAAAGTGTCACAAGCCCAATTCAAATAGGTTTTGATCGATACCGCCGGGGCGAGCGGGGGATTATGCGTGATTCGCAAACAAACAAACCGACATCGAAAATAAACGAATAAAATGGTTGGCGGCTATTTGGCAAATTTAAATATTACGAATACGTATACCAATATTTTTTTAATCGTTACGTGAATTTTCCGGTGTTCTGGCCACCACTTGAGATAATGAGATAAACTGCAGAAAATAATAATTGGCCAAGTGCGTGTCGGGCCACGCGCAGTGTAGGGTTTCGTAGTTCCGAATGCCAACTTTGAGTTTATGCCACTGAAAACGTTTAAAAACGAATTATCTATTGAATTTGTATGAAATTTCTTTTTCCGAGTACATTTTATAAGTTGATCGCCAATAACTTTTTAATTTGTATACCCTACTTAGCTCTGATAGTTTTCCTTTAAACTACATTATATATACTGTAGCTGTGAATTTTTTCACGTGGCCATATGTAACCGTTTAGCAGATAGAGGGGGGGGACACTTGCCTCCAACAAAAATTTTTACTTTAAACCCAAATATTTCAGAAACGGATCCCTAAATCCAAAAATGGTGTTAACAAGCTCACAATTTTTTTGAAAGACCTATTTAACGATACCCTACACAATGTGTGACTACCTCTTTACTTGTATGGTAGCTAACCTAAAAAAAAATATTTTTCCAGATTTTATTTTACGACTTTTTTGCCATGCCAAATTACAGCTTTCTAGTACTTGTAGTTTCTGAGTAGGACCGCGGACAGACAGACAGACAGACAGACACACAGACACGGCGAAACTATAAGGGTTCCTTGTTTACTACGGAACCCTAAAAAGGTGATATCATTTAAAATTTCGGTTTCATTAAAACCTAGCCAAAAGTGGCCGTTTTTCGCAAATGTGCAAAAAAATCCACATTATCTCTTAAAAGTTTAACTGTAAACAGTAGTTCATAAAGTAGTTTGAGGGTTGTCTTAGGCATTACGAGACCAAAATGTTTAATGAATTTCTATGATTTACTATCTGGTGCCCGCGACTTCGTCTGCGCAGTATTATTACACAATATCTTTATAAATTGTAGCCTATGTGTTATGTATATGATGTGTAAGCTATAAGTAAAGTTTCATTCAAATTCATTCTGTAGTTTTTACGTGAAAGAGTAACAAACATCCATCCATACTTAAAAACTTTCGCGTTTATAATATTAGTAGGATTTAATAATTGATTATAATTATTAATGTAATTTGCCGCTCTAGATCGGTCATTTTGGAAAATCTTTGGGAGAGGCCTATGTCCAGCAGTGGACGTTATGTGGCTAAAATACATACATACATACTATCACGTCTTTATCCCTAATGAGGCAGACAGAGCATTTTGGGTCTTGCGGTTCTATGCAGAGCCCAGGGCCGCAAGACCCAAAAGCCACTTTTAGCGTTATGGTGAGCGAGAAGATGGAAAAGCAATCATTACAGTCAGGGACGTGCTGTCCATAGAGACGCAAAGACATTGGCTACCCGGAGCTTCCCTAATATATCCGCATTTTTTATATTATAATAAATTATAAATAGAAATATATTTTCAAATAAACGCGCGCTTCCCCGTCCGTTTCCCATCGCGCCATATGCAGGCCACCGCCACGTACTACCTTACTTAGGTTATACGTATATACGCTCATGTACTCTAGGGGCTACCTACCTAAAAGACAATTGTTCATCGTGTCTCGATTTGCACACATTCACAACGCATGGATAAGGATTTGCGTCTGTAGTATGATCGTCAACGTACTTCACCCACGCACACAAACATGAAGTATTCGCGCACACAACTAATATTTTAGACTTTGGCTGATGAATGCCATTTTTGAAACGCATTAGTAACAATTAAAGCAAATTTTTGTATGGAAAAAAGCATTAGGTTAGTGAAACGCTGATTTCAAAAATGGTCCTTATCTTTAAGCTAGTTCTATCTCAATAATCAACGTTTTTTATCTCTTTTCACTTTTGACCAATAAGGAATGATATCGATTTTAGGCCTATTCATTTGTTCAGAGATGCGTACCGAGATGAAATCTAGAATGTTATTGGTTCTCGCTTGTGTTATGCTACCAATTTAAATACACGGAAGATGTTCGAGGATAAAACGGAACACGAAGATTTTTGTGTTAGTCGTATATATTTGATATTTTTTCTTGTCCAATGATAATTATTTGCATTGTCGCATTACAAATCTCTGAACTCTGAACTTTGTTTTGTTTGCGATAACAGATGAAATTAGGAGAAGTTTCTTATTTTTCTTTTCTATTATTACCTCTTTAAAACAGTTTGCAATGGAAAGGTTTCCATGTGAAAGTGGTGCGCCAGGTGTTTTTTTGCTAAAACTGAGAAGTTACGCGTTTAACCATTTAACTTTTGAGGAAAAAAGTGCAATAATCATAAATGGCCGATGCCAGCCTATTTTGGATTAAGTTCAAACAAGCGGTAAGCTAAAAGGAACATTTATTAATATTAAACATTATGACGCGTATAAGTGGCTCTCAGGATGTAAACACACTAATAGGGTCAGTTTAGTCAGAGAGCTTTATTTTAGTCCCACTGCTGGGCAATGGCCCCACAATTAGTCTACCCTGCAATAATCGGTGATGCACGTCCCTGATTACAGTGATGGGTTGCTAGCCGCATCGCCTGTTAACATGATTCGCATTTTTGCCCATTCCCTCGATCGGATTTTACGATCTGCGCGGGAAGAGAAGCAGCTGGTACATTCTAAGTTTTTTTTATTTCTCCCAGACCAGCATGGGTGGCTAAAATGATGAAAATTAAGATGAATGTAATTTTAACGGCGTTTCGGGCGGCGGACTGCTATCCGAAAGACATTATTAAAATCATTCTGAATATACATTTTTATATGTTGTGTTTCATGTTAATATTTTTGAAGTTTAAGAGAGAACTAGCTTTTCGGGCGCTGCGCGGGCTGCAAGCAGCCCGCGGTCTTTCGTGCGGCTGTTGAGGTTTGCTAAAATATGTTTCCAGTTCAGAAAATGGGTAAGTTTGTATGGAGGAAAATTATCCTTGTATGGCGGCCACCTTGAATTTAAAAAAAAAAAAAAACAAATAACGCTCGTAAAATTGCTCACAACCTCCTACATTTTGAAAAAAAAATGTCGCCCCTAACCCAAACCGTTTTCGCAAGCCGTACCCATTCCACATCAGGTTTCCGCAGATCTTCAAATGTCAGATTTTTCTGCTACTCCATTTAGCACCCCGTATACAACCGCACATCAACCTAAACCCCACCAACCCCGCAACAGGGCAAACAACTATGTCAATGAGTCAGTCAGTGAGTGGTAATGTAGGTTTATATTTAAGAGAGAATTCAAGATATAGCTAGAGAACCGACCCAGTTGTCCCGTTGGCCGACTGTACATTGCGCGGTTCTTCTTGACTAGCGTAAAAATCCCGAATCCTATCCTATTCTATCCTATCCTACTATAATATGAATGCGAAAGTGAGTTTGTGTATTTGTTTTTTTGTTTGTTACCTCTTCACGTTTCAACTACAGAACCGATTTGGATGAAATTTGTTATGGATATAGTTTGAGACTCGGGGAAGGACATAGGGTACCCTTTATTCCGAAATTCCCACGGGAAGCGAAGCCCCCGGGCACAACTAATATTTTATAATTATTTTTTACTAACTGGGCTAATAGCCAATCCGTCTCGAGTTCGAATTGGCTACTAGCCCAGTTAGCCAGTTTGTAATGTAGCACACTTCGCCGTACAGTTTGATAAAGTTTTCCAACTATCAATGCACAAAATAAAAACGGAACGGATATGTTCCTCTTAGGCTCGGCGCAAACGGGCCACCACAAAACGCCTTCACTGACCACTTTCCTGTAGTTTTCATACATTTTGTATGGACTTGCCGCACACGGTGACGCTGGTGGCGGCCGCTAAATTAATATGAAAGTGGTCGGTGGCCGCGTTTTGTGGTGGCTCATTTGCGCCAAGCCTTAGACCGTTTACACATAAAGCCGCGATGACGTTTTCGTCGTTGAATTAGGAAGTTTCCTAAGTCAAAAATAAATTATTTGGTACTGTCAACAAAAGAAAACGTCACAAAATAATGTCACTTGTCATTGATCACGTCCATTTTCAACATAATTTTAGATTTATTACTGCGGAAAAACTAATATAAAGAGCGCTATTTGACTCCAAGAAACTATGACGTCATTAGTCTTGATTTCATACAAATCCCATAGAAAATTTTTGGTCTGACGTTTAGAAAAAAGTATCTGATTTGAATTGTTGGAAACTTGCTTATTTTGTAGTCCGGCTACTTCTCGGTGACCTTCCCGCAGGATGACAGACGGTGGCGGGGAAAAGATACTAAAGGTGTCAGCGGGTAGGTTGGTGTGTGGCGGGGAAGGTAGAAAAATCGTTAGTTTCGCTACTCATCACTAGAGCCATCTAGCTATGAGTAGCGGAACTACCGATACGACTTGATATCCGTAGCGCCGCAAAAAACTGCATTAAAATCGGTCCCTCCGTTCATGCGCTACAACACCACAGACAGACAGATGTTAGTCAAACTTATAACACCCCTCTTTTTTATCAGGGCTAAAAAATAAGCTACACACAGGCCTGGCGACACATATCTATTTCATTAATTTATGTTGCCAACAGAGCCACACAACACCCGCGTTGTCTGCTGACGGTCACTTTAGAGTTGTTAGTTTGTGAGTTTGTGTTGCACGTATGTTGGTATATGCATGTGTTGGTATAACTGCTGGTAGGACTAACTTGGTAAAACTTGATAGTGCTAGTAAGCTGTGCTCTTGTGGCAGAACAGATATTTAACGCTAAAGGTGTAACGTTGTTTCAATAAACTCCATCTTTCATGTTCTTACTCGCCCCCTTTGTCCATCATTTCATTATCTTCAAATTTCAACGTTTTTCAAATTTTATTTCTAATTTCAGTCTGTACACATTATTTCTTCCTCTGACATTAAAAACTAACTAACTAGCTAGCTAACTGGTCTAGTAGCCCAGTTAGCCAGTAATGTAGTATCGAAATCGGTCCCTCCTTTCGAGCGCTACAATGCCACAGACAGACAGACGTTCGCGTCAAACTTATTACACCCCTCTTTTTGCAAGGGATAAAAATAAGCTACACACAGGCCTTGCGATACATATCTATTTCTTTAATTTATGTTGCCAACAGAGCCACACAACACCCGCGTTGTCTGCTGACGGTCACTTTACAGTTGTTAGTTTGTGAGTTTGTGTTGCACGTGTTAAATAGATGCATGTGTTGGTAAAACTGCTGGTAGGACTAACTTGGTAAAACTTGGTAGTGCTAGTAAGCTGTGCTCTTGTGGCAGGACAGCCATATTTAACGCTAAAGGTGTAACGTTGTTTGCATAAACTCCATCTTTCATGTTCTTACTCGCCCCCTTTGTCCATCATTTCATTATCTTCAAATTTCAACGTTTTTCGTATTTTATTTCTAATTTCAGTCTGTACACATTATTTCTTCATCTGACATTGAAAACTAACTAACTAACTAGCTAGCTAACTGGTCTAGTAGCCCAGTTAGCCAGTAATGTAGTATCGAAATCGGTCCCTCCTTTCGAGCGCTACAATGCCACAGACAAACAGACGTTACCACCAAACTTATTAAACCCTTCTTTTTTGTAAGGGATAAAAATAAGCTACACACAGGTCTTGCGACACATATCTATTTCATTAATTTATGTTGCCAACAGAGCCACACAACACCCGCGTTGTCTGCTGACGGTCACTTTACAGTTGTTAGTTTGTGTTGTACGTATGTTGGTAGAACTACTGGCAGGACTAACTCGGTAAGACTTAGTAGTTCTAGTGAGCTTGTAGCAAGACAGCCATATTTAACGCTGAATGTGTGACGATCCTCCTACGTCCATCATTTCACTATATGTTCATATTTGAAATTTCCACATATTTTGATTTTAATGGTTCATGTACACTTGAAATATTCACAAATAAAACTTTGTAAAAGTAAACATAGTACATACCCAACTAGCAAAACTTTATCTTACAAGTGTCTCAAGACCAATATTATTTGTTCTTAGTAGGGACTTATAGGTATCTGAAAGTGTCGAATTGGGCGCAGCTACTAAGTTCATTTGCACTTATGGCTGATTTTCAATGGTTTTCATTAAGTGTTATAAAACTTACAACAATCTTGCTACTGCTGTTGTAAGAAACTAATTACTTACAAGTGCCTTACACTGGCCTACTGTAAGATCGACAAGACTTTGAAGGTTCTTACTAATACCATTGTAAGAGTGATTCCACTCTAATAAGACTCTCCGTAAGTTAATTGTAAGATTACGGTTGAAATGTTGTGTTTTGTGCTTGTCGTGCCCTAAATAAACAATGTAAGTTAATATTAGATATTTTACTGACATCTTTATTTCAATGGTATAATTTAATTATTTCACGTATGTGTTATTAACTTATTAAACTGCTTGCGGAGTGGATTTTCTCGAGTGTTTTTCAAATTAAATGTCAATATTTTCATGGGCCCTTTTTGTAATATATCTAGAATATTAATAATTTGTCTAATTTATTTTTGCAAATAAAGTAAATACAAATTTTCAATGAGCTAAGACTAATTGCTATTAGTCAAGATATGCGTAAGGCGAATACGTCTTATTTAATACTTGTTAAGTCAACTATTAGCCTATATTTCTTATATAACACTTTTACCAGACAAGTTATATGTGGCCATTTTGGACAAAAAATATTTTAGGGTTCCTTTTTAAAAAAACTTACAAACCAATTTAGAATATTGTTAATAATGTAGTAGATGTAATAAAATGAGCCGATCTATATTGTTCACAAAATGGCAACGGCAGATAGTCTACATATTAAAGGATTCATAAGACACATGTTAGATAGAATGATCTTACAAAACTCTAATTGCACACCTTAGCTCTTTAATAATACTTCAACAAGACAAATAAGACTACGTTTTGTTTATTTTTATAACAGGTTTAGTAAGTATTTTGTAAGAGCAGAAGTCTAACAAAGCATGTATTGCAGACATTAGTAAGAATGAATTATCATATAAGATGCACTACCAAGTAAAAATAAATTATCAAGAGCAATAAGTCTGATTAAATGTATTTGTAAGACTTTTTTTCTGATAAATATCTTTTAGAGACTTCTTATATACATCTACAAAAGTACGTATTAAATCCGAATGGTTTCCAGTGCGAAATATCTGATTACATGCTTTTGTAAGGTGTTTTTTACTAATTAAGACAGATATAAGCCTTTTATAATTACTTAATTCTTACAAATACTTTTTTGTAAGACAATTTTGCTAGTTGGGTAGGTGCTACTTATTGCTAAAGAAATTTAAAATTAAATATTTCAAATTTCATTTCTAAATTATTATTTTTAATTCTGTATACATTCCTTCCTCATCATTCTGACTAATTTCTCTACCACCTCTCATACTTATAACATCTACTTGTAATTTATTGTATAATCAGTTCTTCATCAGGTCTTTTTGTCAACAGCTTTGTTTAATTTGTATTTTCTAAGTCACCTTCTACGACATCCACGGGAGGATTTGAAGTGGCCCTATTTTACTCTACCGAAATCCACAAGGTATTATCAGTTCTGTTATAATAATAACAAATAAACCCTTGTCGATCTCTTGCTCTATGACATCTACTGTACACATTTCACGTGGGAACACACCTACTAAGGTGGGACAAGTGGAATTCTCACAAAGGTGATTTAGTGCTTTTGTTACAGACATGCGTCAATATACCCGCGACACCTGTCGACCTGTGGTAGAACTAGTAAATTACTGAACCAATGAGTTTATCGAAACAGGGAGTATACAGGTACGAACGTTTCATAGGACAACATAATACAAACAAATTAACTTTATTCTTAACTAGCCGAAGCCCGCGACTTCGTTCGCGTGGACTTTATGTCTCTGGAAAATGCTCATCAAGCTGAACAACTTTTACTAAGGCGGCATTTTTATATCTCTTATAGTTTAGCTGGACCATTATGGTTCTGCATCAGGCGTTCCATTTTCCAAAATCATTTATACCCTATATGTTGCCCAGGCTTATTAGCTATATAACAAAAAAGTTTCATTCGAATCCGTCCAGTATTTCCGGAGATTAGCGTGTACAAACAGACAAACAGACATACAGACAAACAGACAGACATTTTTTTTTAAATTCTTACTCTATTACTATGTCTCCATCGCCCCCAATATTTTTTTTGGAAATATATTTAATGTACAGACACACTTTTTTTACTGTTTTATTATATGTATAGATATAGATAACATTATTATAACTTTATTATACGCGACATCGTGCAGTGCGTCACAGACTTTACGTACAAAATAGTGTTATTTTTTATAAGTTTTAAATTATATGTATGTTAGTCTGTAAGGTATATATAAATATGGGCCAATAATGTATTTGTATGTTTTGTTGCCTGCAATAAAGAAATTTATTATTATATTATTATTGCACCATAATAAACATAAAAATTACAAAAACAACAAGAAACAATATAGGCACAAAGGCGGACTCAACGCTCTAAACGCAATCTCTTCCAGCCAACCTTTGAAAAATATTTTGAAACATAATGAGCGTAGTAATTATACCTATAGTAGGTACACTAATTAATAACCATAATAATAATTAAACAATAATTGCTAATTTACTTACATACATAAATATATTTTATATAAAATTAAATAATACATACATAAGCGATACATAAAATTATTAAAAAGGACAAGTATAGTATGAACCGATTAAAACATTATACCATACATCGATTTACGTACATTGAAAATCGCATCATCATTTTTCGAAACAAAATCGAGAACCCGTGTGGTGGCAATCCATGGTATGGGTCGCTGGTCTGTAAGAGCCCTTAGTACATACATACATACTATCACGTTTTTATCCCTAATGGGGCAGACAGAGCATTTTGGGTCTTGCGGTTCTATGCAGAGCCCAGGGCCGCAAGACCCAAAAGCCACTTTTAATAATAATAATAATAACCCGCAGGGCAGCTTGTGGCGAGCTGTTGGTGAGTAACGACACCACGGACCCGAGTGCTCCAGAGAGCCGGTTAGATCCCTCGTCCCCGACGCGTCTTCATCGGTCGGGGTGGAGACCCAAGAGGGCTCGCAGGGCTCTCAGCTCTGCATTGCCTTAATTGGCTGTGCAGAGAGGAGTCGTCAGAGCTGTTGCTCCAGGGGTGGAAGTGTTAAAGGGCATAACGACGCGAGTAACTTCGGAGAAAGCGCAGCACACCTCTCGGCACCCCTGAGTCGCTCGCACCGGTGTTGCTCCTTTGCCGGCAACTACAGTCGGTGCGTTTGAGGGGCCCATCTAGTGGGCGGCAAGCCACCACCTGCCTATGATAGTCAGTAATCATGATTATGGCAGGTGACGTTTCTGTTGCAATAACCCAGTATCAGTCCATCCCAAATTCATTCCATAACCCTTAAACCTTTTCCTTTTACATGCAATAGATTTTTCTTCTGCCAAAACCTATTCAAGGGTACACCTTTCATAGGTATATCCAGGAATAGGTTTTGGCGGGAGCGCCACATGACAACAACTTCTCCAAAGGGCCTCTACGTGTTGGATCTGTATCCCCACGCAAGCCTCTCAAAGGACCGGGGTGAAAAGACCCGTGATTCTCAAAGGAGATACATAATAATAATATTTCTTTATAGCAGACACAAGATCCATAATGTAAATTACATATGTATTTTAGCGTCATGGTGGGCGAGAAGATGGAAAAGCAATCAATACAGTGATGGGTTGCTAGCCGCATCGCCCGTTAACATGATTTGCATTTTTGCCCATTCCCTCGATCGGCTTTTACGATCTGCGTGGGAAGAGAAGCAGCTGGTACATTCTAAGTTTTTTTATTTCTATATCCATCTTATACCTTCTAAATCTATGGTCGAGCGGGCGGCTGCAGGCACCTCCACAAGGCGAGAAAGGGGGTGAGGTGCGGAGACGGGGAACGGGGACGCATATTGTGCGGGACCTTAGGTGTTTCCATTCTATACGTACTACATATAATATTCATTTTTTATGATATTATTTTTTTTATAGGGACAAATTAAACTGATTGAGCTGGCTCTAAGGTAAGTTCGAGACTTGTGTTATAGGATACTAACTCAACGATACTATATTTTATAACAAATACATATATAGATAAACATCCAAGACCCAGGAAAAATTGAATAAGGTCATTTTCCAACTTGCCCTGGCTGGGGATCGAACCCAGGACCTCCGGGTTGGCGGTATAGCGTGTTGACCATTACGCCACAGTGGTCGTCAAATTGTTGTTACTCGCGTCGTCTATTGAACATACATACATACTAACACGAGTGTTTATCTCTAATGGGGCAGATACAGCATTTTGGGTCTTGTAGCTCTAAGCAGACAGAGCCCTAGGCCACAAGGCAAAAAGGCCACTTTTAGCATGATGGTGGGCGAGAAGGTGGAAAGAGGAATCGAAACAGTGATGAGTCGGTAGTCGCGTCGCCTATTAACATTACATAAATGTCTGTAATTACATAACTCTCATTTTTACCCATTCCTTTGCCTGGCTTTTACGATTTACGCCGGAGGAGAAGCAGCTGATCGTTATGGAAGAACAAATAATGTAAGTTTTTAGTAGTGGTGTCTTCAAAATCTTCTGCGTCATAAAATATGTTTTATTTCTTTTAAAAATGTTCATAAATAACTCATTTATTCCGCCTTTACCGAATAAGCTCTAAAAAGCCTTCAACGTGTCCCATTAATTAATCATTTACAACAATGTGTCCCTTTCGTATAATTTATTTGTAAACAAAAATTGCCAGGAGTTTCTCCGAAACTTCGGTGTTCGCGGAATAATTTAAACTCGAAAGAAAGTGGTTTGTATTCAAATACCTCATTTATTATGCAAATTGTCCGGACGAGGCCTTAATTAATGAACACAGTATGACATCGTTTCAATGGATTTCATTTAAGAGTAAGTAAATTTAAGTAGATTGAATTTTGTTTAATAGGTTTTGGAAATTGAAATTAATTCATTACGAGATTATATTATTGTTTTATCAGCTCCTTTGGGAATCACAGGCCTTTTCACCCCGGACCTTTGAGACCTTTAAAGAAGTTGATGTTATATGCCGTTCCCTTCAAAACCCATTCTAGGTTATATCTATGAAAGGTTATACTTGTTATTTAGAGCCCGCTAGATCCCATTGTTGGGCAAAGGCCTCCCTCTCGGCTCCCCATTTCTCTCCGTCTTGCGCTTTTGCTTGCCAGTCCTTTGAGTAGGCTTCTAAGTCAACGCGCCATCTACGCCTAGGTTTTCCAGGACGCCGACGTCCGTCCGTTGGGGTCCTCTAAGTTAGAGTCCTATAGTTCGGTCGGCATGCGGCTCACATGACCGGCCCATTCCCATTTTAATTTAGCGGCGATGACATTCACGTCTGCAACTTTGGTGATGGATCGCAGGGTGGTGTTGCGGACTCTATCTATTCTCTTGATATTAAGCATACTGCGCTCCAAGGCACGTTGGCAAACCCTGAGCCCGGACCTCTGAGCTTTTCAGAATGAAAGATTAATAATATAATAATATATGATTTTAGAGTTTCACGGTCACAATTACTGTTATTAGTATTACAGGACTTACCGCGCCATCATGGTCGCTGGCCGACTCACCAGGCGCAGCAGACGCAGGCAGAGTCGGCCAGCGACCATGATGGCAGAAGGGCCGTCGAAATATCTGGCAAAAAACGATATTAATCGCGGTAAGTCCCGTAATACTAATAACAATATAATAATAGGTTTCGACAGAAGAAATATCTATTGCAAGAAAAGAGTTTGGAATGGAGATATCATCATCATTTCAACCGTATAACGTTCACTGTTGGACATACGCCTCTCCCAAGGATTTCCAAAATCCACCATTTGGAGGTTCCTAGTTTATTTCAATACATTTGATTATTATTGTCATACTTAGTTGGAGCAATAAAGAAATTTTATCGTATCTTATTTTTCCCTAAAACGTTGCGAGTTTGTGAGTCCACGCTTTTGAAGAGTATTTAGTCCCTTATGTCGTATGGTAGCCGCTTTGCATCTGGGTAATTGCCGCCCGATATTCGGTATATAGGGGTTTTACGGCTAGATAGGTCACCTCTAGATAACCCTCCTCCTTCCTCATCAGAAGTCCGGACCGGCAGCAGAACAGATGCGGAGTTTGTTTGGAGATATGGAAGAGAAGATTTATTACTCCTTATTTTACCTTTACGCCTACAATCACGCCGTTATATGACTCCTTATTTCCACCTTCACGCCAAACGAGGTTTTTGGGTCTTACGGCGCCTTATATTAATTTGCATACTAATCTGCCCTATAAATAGCCCTATAATAAGTAATAGTTTGTAAGCATGAGCCAAGTCGGTTAAATGTTGGACGAGATATACATAAAGGTTACAAAGCGAATGTTAGTGGAAGAATGAGTCAGGGGCATTCTTGACGAACGTACCACGACCAGATTGCAGACGTTCTTAAAAAAGGTGAGATTAGAAGTAACAGGCGGGCATGAATACAAATACAAATAGTTTTTATTGTGGAACACAGGTCTTAAATTATATACATAGGTCTTAAATTTATAAAAGATGCCTGAAGAGAGTGATGATGATGAGTGTATATGAAGCGAAAGAGGTCTGTCAGGATCGTAGCAAGTGAAGATCCATAGTCTCTGCCTACCCCTGTGGGAAACACACGTGATAATTATGTATCTATGAAATATAGAAATTCCGCTTTCAATGTTTAAACTGATCTAGAATGGTATTCTGGATTGTAAAGCCTAGTTCAGAGTTGGCTAGTATTTTAGTCGGGAGGGAGTTATCCGCTTGATGGCAACAAGTCAAATCAGACACTTTTTTCTAAACGTCAAAACAAACATTTTCGGTTTGTGTGAAAATCATCCAACAATGGAAATGGAGGCTCATTAAAAAATCATGTTGAAAATGGATATGATGAATGAAATGACACTATTTTGTGACGAATTATTTTATTTCCCACTAATTTATTTTTGACTCAGTTATATACCCAATTCGTACTTAATACATTTTTTCAATCTTTATCACACGAACTTCTTCTTCCTTATCTTCTAAAATAGCCATTTATTGTTAGCTTTATCAACTTATTGCACATAACATCCTTCACACAATCCCTTTGCAAGATTCGCCCGTTTTTGGTTAGTAGAGTATAATTTTAACCGCTGAGGCAAAAAGAGGGTGTTATAACTTGGTTGAGTCTGTGTGCCTGTCTATGGCAAAGTACTTTAATGGAAACGAAACGAATAAATTTAATGCGGTGTATTTTAATTCAAAGCCTTGTCTGTCGAAATGGTTGAGCTATCATTTTCATCAGGTCTTTTGATCTCCACTGCAAGAGCACGACCCTCTCTGTACTACCTGAGCCATACTTAGCCAGAGCAGCCAAAGGACTTGGCCTACACTCTCCTCGCTGCCCAGACGGGTTGGAGGTTCTTAGCTATGTTTGCAAATTGATTCGGCCGGTCAAGTAGTACTTTTTAATTTGCCTGGCAAAGAAACTTGTACCTTATACTAGATTACTCGCCACTTCACTAATATACTCGTACTGGCATACTCTGAACAAGGCCCAAAATGCAGTAGTCACGGCAAACCTCGTAATAAAACA
Organism: Acrobasis consociella; assembly: GCA_963555685.1. Taxonomy (NCBI): domain Eukaryota; kingdom Metazoa; phylum Arthropoda; class Insecta; order Lepidoptera; family Pyralidae; genus Acrobasis; species Acrobasis consociella. The sequence goes on along the minus strand of OY743104.1, from coordinate 1,071,340 downwards.
CATTCCAACCCAGCAGCCGATTCAAACAAAGGATATTAAATCCCAACTAACAATGGATCAGAAGTTTTGCATACTAACAGAAGCGAACAAAAGGTACGTTCTGTAAGTGTATTGGGGTCCAGTAATATGAGAACAGAGGGATTTTTTTTCGCCTACTTTTTTGGTCTAAGAACCACTTTTAAAAGTTATTTTAACTAGCTTAAATTCATAAAATAATTTTGGAACAATAAAAAATTCTTTTATTTAGGAGCTGCGCTCTTAACGGTGTACCAGTAGACGATGTAATATCATATATACTTCATCATCATTTTAGCTGCATAATGTTTACTGCTGGACATAGGCCTCACCCAAAGATTTCCAAAATGACCGATCAAGAGCGGCCTGCATCCAGCGCTTTCTAGCGACCCTGGTCAGGTAATATAATGTAATATACTTACCCAAGCAAAATTCTTTCTACTAGGAAATGGACATTAAAAACTGAAAAACAATAGGGAAGTTGCCGCAATGTCGCCTGTTTGCCAGAATAGAGAATATGCACGTATTTTTTTTATTTGCTTGAAAAAGTTCTTATGAACCAGAGTACACAAATATATAAGATTTTATAAAATATCTTAATCAGCGACGAACTTGTAATAACTTAAAGTTTTAATTAGAAAGAGACTTCGATATGGACTGGTCAACTGGTGACGTCAACGTCCAAAACATCTATACATTTGACATAGAAAATGCCGTTTTTGCGAGTGAGATAGTCATTTTTTCGTAAATTCGTTATTCTTGTTCGTTTTTCAACCAATTTTTATTCTGTTTCCACTGTTAGTACTTTATTTTTGAATATTTATGGATAAACTGGTTAGATAACACATATTTTTTCATGCATATTCCCTGTTGTGGACTGACGTCAAAACGGGTTGTTTTGTTTTGTCCCAATTATCCTCACCGCATCCGCATCCCCATTTTTCCTTCGAGCCGGATAACATTGTCTATGATATACCGTGGATAGACAGACGGACAGACGAATGGACATACTGAAACTTTAGTCCTTACGGATTGTAGGGACTGCGGAACTCTAAACATCAGGTTAGCCTGCAGTTTTCTATGTTCTAGCAGATGTATATTACAAGCTTCTATTTAGTTTCACTCGTCCCGTACTCTGTCTTCGTCATCATCAGGTCATTTTAGTCTCCTCTGCAGGAGCACGACCCTCTCTTTACTGCCAGAGTCATACTTGGTCAGAGCAGCCAGAGGATTTGGCCTACACTCTCCACTTTAGCCAGGCGGGTTGGAGAGGTTTTGATGTTTATAAACTTTGTTTAGCTAGTATTTCCTAAGTCGCCTTCTACGACATCCATAGGTAGACTTGGAGTGATCCTATTCTACTCTGTTGAAGACCACACGGCATTTCGATAGTCTGTCTGTCTGTTTGTAATCAAATCATGCAAGTTAAATTTGACCCACATGACCATATCACGAGACAATGCAATATTATGATGATATGCTGATCTGATGATGGAGCCAGAAGGTGGCCATAGAAACTTCAATAATAAAACGTAACCCCATCGAGTTTGTTTCATCTAGAGGAGCACTTTAAACTTCTAAGTTCATTTTTTAGATAAAAGTTTGTTTAAAAAAATATTTTTAGTAATTACTTGTCGATACTCTAAATAGAACGCGTCAATATTTTGCCCACACTTTTAAGTTCTTATACATCGTGGAAAGGACATACCCGTAATAAATCGAACCACGGGCCATACTAGATCACTATAGCAAATTAAATCTAGAATAAAAAAAAAAAACAAATTCGGAACTTAGATACAAAAGGGTCCAGCCAGGGCACGGTGTACATAAAATGTACTTCATCCAAAAATATATTTGCATCGAGGTGTTAAAACCCTTTGAATTGTTCATAAACCAGCGCAAAATCAAGGCGCTAAGCTAGTTAAATATGAGTTTTATGCCCAAGGGAGCTCTAACTCAGATAGTCGCCCACGAGCATAAAACATACTGCTTTATCTCCCGTCGGAAATTACGGTCTTCCTAGACCGAAAATCCAGCTTTTAGACATTGCCGTAAAATGGCGGAGCATCGGCAGCTTGAACACGCAAAACCTATACTTATAACGTCTACAAATCATGCTGAAATTATAATTATAAAGGGTAGGTTCACACTGAACAACTTTTTCCTACGAATATGTACCGAAAAATTAAGAAATACCGGCCAAATGCGAGTCAGACTCACGCACAAAGGGTTCCTTACTATTATCTAAAAAAATGTTTCTCCCATGCTGGTCTGGGAGAAATAAAAAACTTAGAATGTACCAGCTGCTTCTCTTCCCACGCAGCTCGTGAAAGCCGATCGAGGGAATGGGCAAAATGCAAATCATGTTAACAGGCGATGCGGCTAGCAACCCATCACTGTATTGATTGCTTTTCCATCTTCTCGCCCACCATGACGCTAAAAGTGGCTTTTGGGTCTTGCGGCCCTGGGCTCTGCATAGAACCGCAAAACCCAAAATGCTCTGTCTGCCCCGTTGGGGATGAAGACGTGATAGTATGTATGTATGTATGTTTCCTGTAAGCATCCCATTTAATAAAAAAGTTATTTAATTATTTGTTAGTAATTGCTGTTATAGCGGCAACAGAAATACATCATCTGTGAAAGTTCAACTGTCTAGCTATCACGGTTCATGAGATACAGCCTGTTGATAGACAGACAGGCGGGCAGCGCAGTCTTAGAAATAGGGTTCTGTTTTTACCCTTTGGGTACGAAACTCTAAAAATTGCTTACCATAGAAGCTCGCATAAGATGACATCCCGCAGATCGTAAAAGCCTATCGAGGGAATGGGCGAAAAATTATAAAATCATGTAAGTAATTAGATGAGCAACCCGTAACTAATTTAATTGCTGTTTCCACCAAAAACGATGTTATTATACCAAAACACTGCCTCTGTGGTGCTTCGGAGGGCACGTTAAGCCGTCGGTCCCGGTCACCGTCTTTGACATTGGTCGTTACCTAAAACCATGTCGGAGGCGGTTTAAAAACTCTGACACTAGTGTTAGTCACTAACACACACGATAAGAAGAAGACCAAAACATAGTTACTGCTGATTCTCTCGGGACTAAAAAGTGAAAAAGGAAATCTGTACGGATTAAAAACAATTTGCAAACTGGATATGAGTGTAATCTGTATAGAATCAAAAATAATTTTGGCAGTCCAGCAAAAACAATTTAGTTTTAAAACATAAATAATAGGCATAGGCGTCGTAATTTTGAAATAGATATCGTCGTCAACATGGATGTATGAAGGTAAACGTTTTTATGATCTTTACTTTGGTAAAAAAAATACCTAAGTATAATTAAGATAAAAATTAATTTTTGTTTTTGATTCAAAGAAGTAATTACCGAATTTTAGGTTATATTGTATTGACATGTGATTATTTGTGTAAATTTGAATATTTTTGGTAAGTTTAAGTTTGGTTATATATGTAGGTTTGTAGGTGTTATAATTTTCTTTATAATTCTGTTTTGTATTTTTTTCAAGGCCATAAAAATATAACGTTTAACTCTTGTAGCTCAATCTACTATTTCAAAATGAAAGTAATAAATTCAAATTCTCCACACACGGGAGGAAATTCAGTTAGTTTAAAAACAAATTAATTACTGCGAAGAGGTTCAAAGGGAATTAAATTCATTTAATTCCAACGGATTATAAGGCATTACGTATTTACCTGGTCTTTTAAGAACAAAGACTCCCAAGGGCGCTCTTAAAACGTAAAGTAGACGAACATACAGAGACTAAACAATAACTCTGCATTTATATTATAAAATAAGTTAATTTGCCAGGCAAATTAAAAAGCCCTCCGGCGACGCCATCTAGTGTTAATTAGCGGAACTACATATAAGTGGAATTTGTGTCGGTAGCGCCATCTAGTATTTGCCAGGTAAATTAAAAATTCGACTTTAAAGCGTAAACCCCCAAATGCCAATAACTATGAAACGGGTAAACCGATTTTCATCAAACTTCCATAAGCAACCACAGCAAGGGAATTTGCTTTCACGTAAAACCGTACCGCACGTAAAATCGCATCCATAAAACAGACAGCTAGACTTACAGACAGACATTAGCATCAAAAGCAAACATATTTCATATACTTAATTTATTAGTTAATTGGCTGGTAAGTGACTAAGTTCGCGCGAAATTCTAAAATAATGATAACTACCTCCATCACTCGATTTTTACTGTTTTATAGCTGTAAGAAAACAGAGCTCAGGGCCGCAAGACCCAAAGGCCAGTTTAGCCTATGGCCGATGGCGCAAAAATGTTCTTGAATGGCGACCACGTACTGACTAGCGAAGTATGACACCCGACCTCAAGGTGGTCAGACGACCTAACCAAGGTCGCTGGAAGGCGCTGGTTACAGGCCGCTTTAGGTCGGTGATTTTGGAAATCCTCGTGAGGGATTTCTGCGCTATGCTGCACGATCTTAGTTCGCAAGCGGCACGTGCTGAAAGAGAGCGATATAATTAATTGTCAGATTAAATAGAAGAAATAATTGACAGAGTTTGAGACTTTAATTCCTAAAATAAATTAAATTTTTAAGCGACAATGACGTAAAAATAGAGGCGTGGACAGAAAGTCCAAAAACCACATCTCTGCTGGCAAACCTCTTAAAGAAAGTGCATTCAATGTCTAAAAACATAAGCAAGATTATGACTAAAGTTCGATAATTTTATGTGTTTTGAATATATTGTAATAAGTTATTTTTATTTCCTAATAGTATGATAGTATGATATTCATCCTTTCTTTAATCTTTCCTCGTTTACATATAGTTGTCCTTACCGAGCGTATAATCTGTAACTGTAAAATATTGAAGCCTAATTTTAGTCTGAGTAGTGGTAGCAATTAATATCTATAATGCTGCTATTGCGGTTGTAAAGCCTCCCGTATTACAAAACTCAAAGCAGGGTAGCATTTTAACTATCAAACTGGGCGATTAATCGCTTATAAGCTCCACAACTCTGACTCTGAGTACTAGAAGGGTTTCCATATACGCTCCCCGGAACGTGACATCCCCGCACCTCTCCCCTGCCCTTGGGTGCGTTTGATGGCTGTATGTAGATTACGCCTGTGTCCCTGTAATTGTTTCTCCTCTGTGTTTACACTGTAATCTGCATTGTTAAAGGTTTCTACTATTTTCTTTTCACAAAGGACCGCCGTTATCCCCGTTTCCAGGCAGGAGGGTTTTCTGTTTGTCCTACGTTATCTGAGTTAGATATTGTGGATCTCTGTTTATTATATCTCTATCTATATCTATGTACCGACTAGCTGTTGCCCGCGTCTTCGTCCGCGTGGACTTATGAACATTTATACGAATCAATGTTTTAAGGATTCTTTTAATTGGTATATCATTATTATTTAAGAATTGATTGAAATAAAACAACCCACCGAATTCTAAGAAAGCGTACTTCAATGAAAGTGAAAACCGCACCCAAATCGGAGTGTCATTCTGAATTTCGACTGTTAAGTATTCCAACAGTCTCAATTTCGATACACAGCAGTTTGTCTACTCATTGCTTCGACAGAACATATATTCGACTAGCATTAGTCCGATTGAACCTACATACTTCGACAACACACCCTTTCGAAAAACACTACTTCGCAGAACCCTTCTTCGATATGCACTTGTTCGGCGGATCTATATTTCGAAGGAACATACCTTCGACAATACTGCTGTGAAATGTGTCAATGATTACAAAATTAAAGTATAAATAACAATCAGCTTTGTTTTTAATTAACCAGTAACAAATTTTATTCTTAAGCGAAATTGCAGACTTACCTCACACTAAAAAATAATTAAGTTCTTAATGACTATATTTAAACTACGATTTTGTTCTGAAGCGGAATGGCATAAGCCACTCATATTTGTTAAGTGACATACGGAAGACAATTTAAATTATCTGATAAATGATAAAACTTTACAATGATTTGTAATTAAAAACATAGCTGATTGTTATTTAAACTTTTATTTTGTAATTATTGACACATTTCACAGCAGTATTATGTCGAAAGTATATTCTTTCGAAATAGAGATCCGCCGAACAAGTGCATGTCGAAGAAAGGTTCTGCGAAGTAGTGTTTTTCGAAAATGTGTGTTGTCGAAGTAGGTTGAATCGGACTATAATGCTAGTCGAATATATGTTCTGTCGAAGCAATGAGTAGACGAACTACTGTGTTTCGAAATTGAGACTCTGTCAGAATAATTAACTGTCGAAATTCAGAATGACACTCCCCAAATCGGTTAATTTGTGTGTGAGTTTAGCGCGTAAAAACGCACAGACCAACAGACAAAAATTCTAATAACCATTGTTTTGGGTTTTATTGCGAAGGCACCTAATAATATTTTTTCTAAAATATCTTCCATGTTTATTGTACAAACAGCGATCATTTAAACTGAAACAGAAAGGGTATCAACCCGAAAGGAAATAAAACGACGAGCGATGTTTTCAAAAACTTTAAATACTAAGTTTTAACCGTTTTAAATTCGTAAATTGAATTAACTATTTTTGTTTCTGTTTGTTAATCTCGAAAACTTATTAACTAACCCTAGATAACACAAATATTAAGAGCAAAGCCTTCGGCACGACAGTGGCGTATCATTGCGGATTTAAGTCTCAATTGCGTCTTACAAGTCAGAGGACTCTCGAGCTTATCAGATAAAAGTCTGTAGGTCCACGGATGATTTATTTCTTCGTAAAAACGCAACGTTATTTCAGGTAACTTCGCCGAAGTTCGGTCGCGTAACTTCGGCATAGCTTTGCAACAAAATGTTTCGAAATTATGTATAATTATAATCGGTATAACTTCCATACTAGTCTGGGAGAAAAGAAAAACCTTAGAATGTACCAGCTGCTTCTCTTCCCGCGCAGATCGTAAGAGCCGATTAAGAGAATGGGCGAAAATTCGAATCATGTCAATAGCGATGCGGCTAGCAACTCATCACTATTTTGATGCCTTCTTGCCCACATCAAGCTAAAAGTGGCTTTTGAGTCTTGCAGCCCTTGGCTCTATTTGCGCTTAGATCCGCAAGACCCAAAATGCTCTGTCTGCCCCATTAGGGATAAAGACGTGATAATATGTATGTATGTATTATCGGTAATAAATTACCTATAAACTATTAAAGGTACTCCCTGCTTTGCTCGCGACAACTAAATAAACTTTTAGTAGGTTAGATTTTTACCGTGGTTGGGTTTAAAGCCAATTTAGACGATGCAAGGTTCTTGCCTGTTACAGTTGCATACCATTTTGTTAAAGTTATAAATTAATTGTATGGCTGACGTTTTGTTTAAACCTTGCAAGTTATCTTTTCATTTCAATAAAATTGTATGATACAAGATTGTACTACCTAATTTCCCACCACAATTTTTTTCCTACATAGAGTGCCTGGAAGAAATTGCTTAGAGATAAGGCCGCCTTTTGCGCATTTCCTAGTTTTTAAGATAATTATGTGCTGTATTTTATTTTATGCAATAAAGGGTATTGTATTGTATTGTATGCAAGAAACTAACACCGTCTAAATGGTTCTTTAATTTTAACACCTGGCAAAAAAGAGGGTTCATATATCATCATCATCATCAGGTACTTTTGTCTCCACTGCAGGAGCACGACCCTCTCTGTACTACCAGAGCGAAACTTGGCCTACACTCTCCACGCTGGCCAGACGGGTTGGAGAGGTCTCATTGATGTTTATAAGCTTTGTTTAGCTTGTATTCTCTAAGTCGCCTTCTACGACATCCACGGTAGGCCTTGGAATGGACTTATTCTACTCTGCCGGAAACCAGACGGCAATCGGAAACTACACGGTTCATATATGTTTGACGCTAAGGTCTGTTTGTCTGTGTGTCTGTCTATGTCATTGCAGCTCTCCAACGGATAGACCGATATCAATGCGGTAGTTTTTACGTGAAAGCAAGTTCCCTTGCGGTGGTTCTTGGCTATTTTTAATGAAATCAGCTCAGCCGTTTAAAAGTTATTAGGATTAACGCTTGGAAGTAGGGGTTTTTAATTTACCAGTCAAATAATAGCTGGCACTACGGATATCACTCCACTTAACATCGGTTGGAAAATATAGTTCCGTCAATATATAATATGTAAATAAATTTAAATATATAGGGACAAATTACACTGATTGAGCTAGCCCCAAAGTAAGTTCGAGACTTGTGTGTGATGGGATACTAGTGTTATGGGATACTAACTCAACGATACTATATTTTATAACAAATACATATATAGATAAACATCCAAGACCCAGGACAATTTAAAAAAGGCCATTTTATAACTTGCCCTGACCGGGAATCGAAACCGGGACCTCTGGGTGGCGGACTAGCATGGTGACCACTACGCCACGGAAGTCGTCAGTCAGAGGAGGAGGTCGTTTAAAGTCAAATATCAATAGATGGTGTCGTAGGAGGTTTTTTAAATTTTCCTGCCACATAAACTTGTTTAAACTTACTTAGACGTTGTACTAAGCTTTATAGATCTCTCAATAGGTGTATATGAACGAAAGGCTGGCGCTTTACTTCTTCTTCTTAGCGTGTCAATGGTACTTTTAACCATACCCAAATTTTCCGGTGTCCAGTGGCGCCGCCATTTAAAATCTTATACCTTTAAACGAGCAATTCTTGTATGTATGTATGTATATATATATATTTATTTATAAATTTCTGTAATCTCGAAAACGGCTCTAACGATTTCGCTGAAAATTTGTATATGGGGGTTTTCGGGGGTAAACAATCGATCTAGATTAGTTTTATGTTTGGGAAAACGCGTGTTTTCGAGTTTTCATGCGTTTTTCTTTCCACGCAGAATATGGTCGCTAATTTCGTCGCGCCGCGACCGCCTTGATTTAGCTCAGTGGTTAAGGATAGCGACCGCTAGAAAGAGTGTTACGGGTTCGAATCCCACTCGGTGACTTACTTTTGTTTTTTTTTATGTTTAAGTTTATATATAATTTTTTATTTTGCATTGTTTTCAGACAAGTTTTAAAAAAATTAGTTAATGTTTGAGATGTAACCGAGCAAAGCTCGGTCGCCCAGGTACTAAATCATTTAAAAGGAAACGGAGATATCATTTAAAATTGTGTCTTGGTCAAGTTCTAGATACCCATTCAAAGTATTTTTTAAACTACTTTTTGTAGTTTAAAGTGAGAACGTGTAGCTTTTCTACGCACATTTGCAAAAAACGGCCACTTTTAGCTAATGTGCGTAAAAAAGCTTCACGATCGCACTTTAAATTATAAACTGTAGTTCATAAAATAGTTTTAAGGGTTATCTAGGGCTTGACCAAGACACAATTTTGAATGATATCTCCGTTTCCTTTTAAATGATTTATTTTAAATGGCGGCGCCACTGGACCCCGGAAAATTTGGGTATGGCCTCGTTAGAAAATACAAATATATTTTTGCACCCATATTTTCCACTTACACTAACTACGGTACGAAATGTAGCCAGACCGACCCTAAAGTCTCATTAGGGGCTATTTCATTGTAATTAGGTATATCAGGTCACTCTCGCAAAGCCTTAATGGCCAAAAAAGAGGTTTCCCGCGCGGGAAATTGCGGGAAATTCAAAGGTCATTATAGCCTTGGGAATTTGGGAAATCACAACTGGGTTGGGAGTTAATTGTGTAATGTTTACAGTGGACCGTCATTAGCTATGTCTAGACATCGGATTAAATATATGCATCTGCATGTTTGCATATGCAAATGCATAAAACGCTATTTTTAAAGCCTTTTTACATATTTTAGTAAAATTATTATTAGTATATTTAGTTTATAATTTATGCCGTGTGGTTTCCGGCAAAGTAGAATAATGCCACTCTAAGTCTTTCCGTTGATATCGTAGAAGGCGACTCAGGAAAACAAGCTAAACAAGGCTTATAAACGTAATGAGACTTCTCCAACCCGTCTGGCCAGCGAGGAGAGTGCAGGCCAAATCCTCTAGCTGCTCTGGCCAAGTATGGCTTGGTAGCACAGAGAGGGTCGTGCTCCTGCAGTAGAGGTTGAGAAACCTGGTTATGATGACGATGACTTTATAATTTAGTACAGACCTTGAGAACCGCCTCCAGCACCGGTGAAGGAGACGCCGACAACCAGGAGTGCTTGTGCAAGACCTTCTTTGAGGACGCCTGAGTTAGATAAACTTTAGAATTTAGAATACTTTTCAGCTAATTGTTAGCTATAGTAGTGGCCACAACAGCGACCACGGACGTGTACCCGTCATTCGCTTGCAATCTGACTTGAAATGGAATAAATTAGTAATGACAATAAAATGTGGTCTCTATAAAAGATACTTCAACATACGTTTTTGTAAATTTTATACGATGGCACCATACATATCTGCTCCAAACAGACTATATTATAGTAATTTATTATCTATGCTTTATAGTGACGCTGAAAGAAAGTTTTCGCGCGAGCAAATTTAACCCCATATTTCTTACTAGCCGAAGCCCGCGACTTCGTTCGCGTGGACTTTATGTCTCTGGAAAATGCTCATCAGGCTGAACAACTTTTACTAAGGCGGCATTTTTATATCTCTTATAGTTTAGCTGGACCATTATGGTTCTGCATCAGGCGTTCCATTTTCCAAAATCATTTATACCCTATATGTTGCCCAGGCTTAATAGCTATATAACAAAAAAAGTTTCATTCGAATCCGTCCAGTATTTCCGGAGATTAGCGTGTACAAACAGACAAACAGACAGACATTTTTTTTAAAATTCTTACTCTATTACTACGTCTCCATCGCCCCCAATATTTTTTTTGGAAATATATTTAATGTACAGACACACTTTTTTTACTGTTTTATTATATGTATAGATAAGTGGCTTCGGCAGTCACCATTGACAAAAGTCTTGTCAAACCCGAAATGGACAGAAGTAAGTAAGTATATATACATGACAGAATATAGTTGATATATATTGTGATAGACACATACATAAATAGCAGGAACGATCAATCTCAGTAGATCCAATGTCCAGATCCATCATGGATCTAGTGAGATATTATTTTCTCAGTAGATCCAAGATTTGACAGTGTGGATCTACTGAGAAGTATTTTTCTCGCTAGATCCGGTAACTAGATCCATCATGGATCTAGTGAGATATTATTTTCTCAGTAGATATGTTAATATGCAATCTAGTTTATTCTTCGTGCAAAGGTATTGCCTAGCGGAGAAATTGCAGCGAAATTAGCTAACTTATCAAACTGTTGACTTACTTTAAAACGAAGCCCCGGTAAATGTAATCCAAAATGTCATTAACTTTTAAATTGCAATTTTAGAAATCCTTTGATATTTTAGTATTCACCCGCTTGTAATTGCTTTTGGGAAGCTCGTTGCAGTGAAATTAGTTTGTGGAGAGCTAAAAAATAATTAATGGAAGGAAATAACTCAGAGCTAATGGAAAGAAAGTGGAGGGATGACTCAGCAGTGAGATACCTAGGTAAATGATAGTTCTTCCATGCTGGTCTGGGAGAAAAGAAAAAACTTAGAATGTACCAGCTGCTTCTCTTCCTGGGCAGATCGTATAAGCCAATCGAGGGAATGGGCGTGATTTAAATCATGATAATAGGCGATGTGGCTAGCAATCCATCACTAATTTGATTCCTTTTTCATCTTAACGCCCACCATCACGCTAAGCGTGGCCTATGGGTCTTACGGCCCTGGGCTCTGTCTGCCCCGTCAGGGATATAGACGTGAAAATGTATCTGTATCTGTATGATAGTCCGCGTCGGTTGTTAGCTAGATCCACGCGATACATGAACAGATGATGATGTTGATGCTTGTTTGATGATGGTGTGGAGACACAAGACCCCGTCACGTAGAAACTGATTTATTGCTGATAAGTATTACATGGTGTAGAGTTGGGTGTGACTGGTCCTTTCTCGATCGCCTCTCGATAGCATATCGTTTGATTATTATCTACTTATAACATGGTTTAATACGTTTTGTTTTAAAAATCATTTTTTGTACGTATTATGGAAAATTAAATAAGCCCAAACTCCATGAAATTGTGTCTAGTTTTAGTGCTTAGTTCCATCAACCACCATCCGACTTCGTGATCAGACCTCAGGCATACATATAAAGTGCTTGTTAAGAGAAATGAAACGAGTTCTAGTAAATAAGGTTATGTTGTTTTATAACCGAGTTCCGTCTAATATATCCCGACTCCATTATTAGAACAGCTCATTGACTTCATAATATTGTATCGTCACCTGACTTATACAAGTAAGCAAAATTTCAGCAAAATCGGTTAAGGATAACTGTTTTAAAATTCAGTTGCAAGATTTAACCTAAACAAACATTCATAAACACAAACATACATGCAAGGTACATTGCAAGTTAAATAAAAGCTTGTAAAACACGCAAAGTAAAAACAGGGATTACTAATGTTTGACCAAAAATTGATTGACAAATGGTAATTTGACAAAAACGCCTCACCAAATGTTCATTTGGCAAACGATACATTTGACAAAAGTATCATCTTACAAAAACTCACTTAGCAAATGATCCATTAGCAAACACTACACTTGTTAAATGTGTTAAATAATAAAATGTCAATTGACTTTTTATCATTTCACCAAATACCTAATATGTTTCGCAAATTAAGTATTTGTCCAAATGTCATCAAAATGTTATTTCATAAAAAGTACTTCATTTTTCAAACATCACGATTTAGTGGTTCTCTATTTTGTCTCATAAATTTAATATCCATAATTTAAGATCTCATATTTTTTGCCATAATAATCATATGTCCGAATAATGCCTAGCCCTACCCTCCACGGTAAAGTGGTTTTTGTGTCTGTGTTACTTTCGCCCTAAGCTTGAGTCACTCGCTCGCTTCGCTCGCTCGCTCGTGTCTTGGGTCACAGGAAACCTAACGAACCTAACCTTCACTCCACGGCAAAGTGGTTTTTGTGTCTGTGTTACTTTCGCCCTAAGCTTGAGTCACTCGCTCGCTTCGCTCGCTCGCTCGTGTCTTGGTCACAGGAAACCTAACGAACCTAACGTTCACTCCACGGCAAAGTAGTTTTTGTGTCTTTGTTACTTTCGCCCTAAGCTTGAGTCGCTTGCTCGTGTCATGACCCAAACCATATTTATTAATAAACGAAACACTTGTAAAATAATACATTTTATCAAATGTTTTTAGTTTTGTCTGATAACTCAGTTGCTAAATTTTCATTTGTGAAATAATTATTTGTAAAATGTAAATTTAAGTGTTAATCATTTGGAAAAGTGACTCGTTAGTAAAATGATCAATTGGCGAAACCATTTCTTCGCCAAACGTTGCGTTGTTTACCTAGTGTAATTTTGCCAAATGACTTTTGGTCGAACAACAGTACCCCTGAAAACAGCTGACACGCGACCTACATAGTACTTATGTAACCACATGCAGCTGAAATCACAGGATTAATATAACTAAGCATTACATACAGAACGAAATTTCGTAAGTTCGGTAAGGAGATTTACATATATTCATTCCGTGCTGAAATATGCGACCTAAGCTCGTGCCAATATTATTTACTATTTAAATAAAAAATAAGTATGTTGGTACCAATCACAAATCATATCAAATCATTATATTAGGTGTTTTACGAATAAGGATGTTATCATAGTTACCCCTACGCAGAGGTATGGCACTTCATAGAAGCGGAGTATCATTTAAGGCTCCTCCCTGCGCTAGCGACCTTGAAAACACAAAAAAATTAATTTCTCTTTCTGTAAGTGAGATTATTAGAAACCCTCGTACAACTTTTTAGCTAGTATCCTGAAGTTTCATTAGAACCTCGAAAGTCATTGAAATACTATCCGGTTTAGAAACCTTTACAAAAAGAGTCAAAAATGGCCGTTTTTAGTATTTTTTGCAAAGGAAAATTCAGGGTATTTTATTTCAATGATTTTCGAGGTTCTAATGAAACTTAAGGATACTAGCTAAAAAGTTGTACGAGGGTTTCTGATAATCTCACTTACAGAAAGAGAATTTTTTTTTTTTGTTTTTTCAAGGTCGTTAGCGCGGGAAGGACCCTTAAGCCTACACTACTACAGACGAAACTATACATCCGTGTACACGGCAATGTATGTGTTGGCCGTGAGCCAACACACACTACAAGGCGAGAACGGGGGAGATGTGCGGGGACGGGAAACGGGGATGCGTATTACCTGGAACCTTAGGAGATTCCATCCATTCTGTATGTAATACTTATATTAATTCTGAGCCCAAAGCACAGAATAATTACTAGTACTCATTGAAATAAGTAGTTTGCCCAAAGTAAGTGTAAACTTGTGTTACTATATTATACCATCACACTATCACACTAATATTATAAAGGCGAAAGTGTGTGTGTACGTGTATGTTGGTTACTTCTTGACCATTGCGGCTTGAACAGACAGCGATAATAAATTAAAATTGAAAAAGGCCTTTTCCAACTTACCCAGACTGGGTACAAAACCCGGAATATGTAAACGGATGGCCATCAAGGGTGACGAATAACAGGCCATATGTGGTCACGTAGATTAGTTCCGTATTTAGGCGTCTTTACCCAAAGGGTAAAAACCCTTATACTAAGACTTTCCGTTCAACCCTCTCTGTACTACCAGAGCCATACTTAGCCAAAGCAGCCAGAGTATTTGGCCTACACTAACCACGCTGGCCAGACGAGTTAGAGAGGTCTCATGTTATAAGCTTTGTTTAGCTTGAATTTCCTAAGTCGACTTCTCCACGGGAAGACTTGGAGTGGTCCTATTCTACTCTGCCAAAAACCACACGGCACCGTAACATAACGAGCGGCTCTAATTCATCGCGCGATACGAACTTCTGGGTTTATTAACGAGGCAGAAGCACAACTTTAAATTGCATAACAATAACTGCATCTTGCGCCCAAAACAGCTGCCAGTCATAAAATTAAATGAGTTGAAACGCGCCGCTAAATTTGGGAAAACTCAGACATAATGTAGTTTACTTGGAAACTGCCGGCATGCGCAAGGTAACGAGCTTGTAGAAGTGGAGGCTGGAGACTTGAATATTTTTCTTAGTTGTTGCAGTACAGTCCACTCTTGGACGAGACTTAAATATTTTTCTTAGTTGTTGCAGTACAGTCCACTCTTGGACTGTAGGTAGGTTAGTGGACTGTAGGAGTGTAGATAGGTTGGTGGACTGTAGGTAGGTTGGTGAGTAAACGTAGAACATTGTGTAAAGTCGCGTACACTTCTACATAGATTTTATTTCTTGCAACAATTGCAGCAACAGGTCCTACTCCAAAAACGCAAGACTGACGTTAGTAGGAAGGTGTCCGCGTTTTAGTGTCAAGAGAAATTGAGCGTTACGCAGTGATGCTAAAGTCCAATTTGGTTTGACGTATCAATAGACTTAAAGCACCAGACAGTATGGCACTTCATAAAAGTGGAGTATCATTTGTGCCTACTAATACAAACAAAACTATACAATACATCCGTGCACACGTCGAGAACGAGGGAGAGGTACGGGGACGCCTATTGCACGGGACTCTATTAATTTTCATTCTCATACGACGAGTATTATACAATCATAATGCTCGAAATCTCTGCTCCGCTTCAATTCAAACAGCGGAGCGGAGATTTCGAGCATTGTGATTGGTCAATTTCTCTCCTCTCCACTCTGCTCCGCTTCAGTGGAAACGCAGCCTTAACTTTATTTGTCAGGTGATCCCATAGAAATTTTAGGGGTGAAGTCGGTTTTAAGTATTTAACACGTTCAGTGCCATGTGTATTTGATAAACATGGCACATATATACACATTGTTTTACTATTGTGTCTGGAATTCCTGGCAGTCAACGAGTTAAAAATTATACGAAATAACCATACTCTCTAAAACATAGTTACATAATACGGCCACGCCGTTTATCCCTATCGGGTGGACAGAACAAAAGAACTATAAAAAATTTATATTCTAATTAAAAATGAGAATAGCAATTCTATTCTTTAAATTTTTAATGTTATCCATGGTCATCGAATGTGTTTTAACATTAAAAAAAATCATATTTAAATTAAATAATTGGCCAAGTGCGTGTCGGGCCACGCGCAGTATAGGGTTCCGTAGTTGTAAATGCCGACTTGCAGTCTAAAACGGCTAAGTATTGAATTTGTATGAAATTTTCCTTTTCGAGTACATTTTATAAGTTTATCACCTATAACTTTTTAATTTGTTAACTCTACTTAGCTCTAATAGTTCTCCTTTAAACTACATTATATATACTATAGCTGTGATTTTTTTCACGTGTCCATATATAACCGTTTAGCAGCAGATAGATGGGGGGGACACTTGACTTTAGCAAAAAAATTTACTTGAAACCTAAATATTTCAGACACGAAGCCCTAAATCGAAAAATGGTGTCCCCAAGCTCATAATATTTTTGAAAAACCTATCAACGATACCCCACACAATATGTTTGTAGAGAAGAAAAATATTGACTTCCTCTTTACTTGTATGGCAGTTACACTAAAAAAAAATTTTTTTCCATATTTTATTTTACGACTTTTTTGCCATGATTTATTTACATATCCATGCCAAATTACAGCTTTCTAGTACTTATAGTTTCTGAGTAGGACCGCGGACGGACAGACAGACAGACATGGCGAAACTATAATGATTCCTTGTTTACTACGGAACCCTAAAAAGTGGTATAAATCGAATCGTACTCTACATCAAAACAAGGCAAAGGTTGCTTTAACATTTGTAGCGTAAATAAATGATCAAAAGCTTTGACTCAAAGCCCCTCGTTTGTTGCAAATCATGCGTACGAGCCGTTAAAAAATGCGGCACGTTAAAAACGCTCGCGCTAATCTTTTGTTGTGATTCCCGCTTTCAAAAATAGATCTCTGAATTTATATCATTTTGACGTTGACGGGACAACGTCTTATAAATTGGTTTGCCGGGTGACACTTCAAGAAACTGCGTTACGCTCCGCTCACGTTATGCGCTCACAATGAGAGCGAGTGAGAGGCACGCGTCCCTTCCACTCGGGCATGGTTAGCCCGCCTAAGAGCGAGAGAGACAGACATAAAAAGTCGTTGTCACGTAAAACTTTCGCCCGTATACCGACTTTACAGGCAACCAATTTTTTTTACACATAGATAAAAATAACTGCATCTGGGGACATTATTTAGAGGCTAGGTAATAATATTTTGATCCCTGGTCCAATGGTCAAGGCATTCGCCTCGTAATTCGGAGTCGTGGGTTCGAATTGCACCGGGAAGCATACTTTGTGAAAAAGTTGTTTCCAGACTGGTTAGGATATTGGAGGTAAAAAATGTATATTTATTCTCTCCATTAATCTTAAACAGAAGTAAAGACTACTTAAAGAATACAAATTAATTTAAGTTATGGTATAGATTAAAGGCGAGAGAGATAATCCGTGTTTTGGAAAGCACTTATAAACTGTGGTTTTCACTAGTTGACAGCGTAATGTACTGGCAGCATGTGGGTATAATCTCAGTCGGCGTACGACCACTGTATCGACTTATGGCTTTCATTGGTCACTAGCCCGCGTACGGGGAGTCCCCGCATGCTGTATATCGAGTGAGTTATAGACCAATAATAATGAGCCATTATAGTTAAGGCCATACCCAAATTTTCCGGGGTCCAGTGGCGCCGCCATTTGAAATAAATCATTTAAAAGGAAACGGAGACATCATTCAAAATTGTGTTTTGGTCAAGCTCTAGATAACCTTTAAAACTATTTTATGAACTACTGTTTATAATTTAAAGTGCGAATGTGAAGCTTTTCTACGCACATTAGCTAAAAGTGGCCGTTTTTCGCAAATGTGCGTAGAAAAGCTTCACATTCTCACTTTAAACTACAAAAAGTAGTTTAAAAAATACTTTGAATGAGTATCTAGAACTTGACCAAGACACAATTTTAAATGATATCTCCGTTTCCTTTTAAATGATTTATTTTAAATGGCGGCGCCACTGGACCCCGGAAAATTTGGGTATGGCCTTAATATAGGCAGGCCTGTTTCACTCCTCGTTTAGGTATCGAAATAGGTATATTTTCATTATTACTACGCGCGCTGCGACCACTGCGGAGTAGTAAATTCAGTGACAAGATTTGTATATAAGAATGAAATTGGCTTGCAATGCACTTCTAGGTATCTAAACGAAAAGGTGCCGAGTTCTGACGCGAGCAAAATTTAACCATATCGCTAACCACATTGAGTAGATATTTCTTTGAATTCCTTTGCTGCGTAAGACTTCTGTACGTGAGAACTTATTCTCTGATATAGGTAATTTCAGTTTTGACATTTCTATGTCCTCGCTAGTTTATGACAAAAACAAGTAGTTTTCGAACTCGCTGACTGCGCTTAATTACGACAAACTGCAGCTTCCAGCAATTAGCCTGATATGACGGCAACGAGCTGTCTGTCAGAACTTAACGGAGCGGAGTTTTGCATGAGCGAGGTGTGTGAATCTAATTAGATCATCTCTCCCATGCAAAATCTCCCGCTAAACGACGCCTAAGTAAAAACAATTAAGTGATTAAGTACTTCAACAAGTTTATTTGCTAAGCAAATTAAAATAGACCCCGACTGTCAAGAGCGCCATCTAGTGATAGAGAGACTTAATATCCGTAGCGCCATCAATTTTTTGCTTGGGAAAGCCATGACTTTCAAGCCTTATCCGATTTTTAATAAACATAGCTCAAAACCTCCGCTAAACATATTTTTACCAAAATTAGTATAGCAAGCAAAAAGTTGTATTTATCGCGGGCCTTGAGCGCAGGGACCGAATCCAGAAATTCCGTAACGAAAAAACCTCACGCTCCCCACTCCGCCTACAATGTAGGTTGCCGCTTCGTCTCCGTCGTCCGTTTGCGACGTTGCCGTCCTTCCTTGTATCGAACCGCCTTAATGCAATAGCTTTACCGCGGCAGTCCCCGAGTGTGTGCATAATAATTAATAATAATGAATACATTCTAATAATTTCATGTCATAGCTTAAATTATGTAATTAATATAATTTAATTATGTAATTAAATTAAATATAAATACTCTAACAGGATCATAAAATACATCCACGTCATTGTACTGTTTATATCTATCTGTAAAATACTTATACCACATTTACACATTCATGTTCGTTATTCGCCTCGTCATTTGCACGAATGTGTAAACGCGGTACGAAGACGCGAATCGCGAGGCGAATAGCGAACTCATTGTTTACATATGCGAGTTCGTTATTCGCCTCATCATTCGCCTCGCGATTCACGCGAATGTGAAAATGCGGCATGAGAATGGCTTGATAAAACTCGGCTGCTTGTCTTCGCTGGCATTTGAAGCAGTAGCGAGGCTTTTATATTCTTCAAGCTTCATTGTGCATTGCACTAATAGACATAAAGGTGAATATGGTTTGACAATGAAAGTGCGCTGCTAGTCGCTGCCGTTCCGATGTGGGTTTTAACCCTGTTAAGCAGCTTGACCTTTTAGTTAAGGAGGAGTACCTATATACAGTAGTTATACAAAGATAGCTTGTTCGTTTCTTACATCCAAACGGGACCCGGGTTAACCTACAGTAATATACGTGGCCCTTAATTCCTCCGCAAATTTTGCACTGAAGCCCAAAGATGAAAACTTTTTGGTAGATTGAGAAAATGTCCCTGTTTTCAGGCAAAAACAGGGCAGAAATGGCGCCATCATTTGAAATAAATTCTGTAATCATAAATGTGGTGCTTTTTAACATTTGCAAATTGTGGGGTAAAGATACAGGTAGCAGCAGGAAACTCTAGCGCTGACCTTGCTTGCGCAGAAGTCAAATAGTAATATACCCGTGCGCAGTATCCCCTCAACACTCCATTCAGCGCTAAATTTACGTGCTGCTATTTGTACAGATTTGGAATCATACGCAGTAACGCACACGACGCGCAAAAAGTCCGGCGCGCGTCGTGTGCGTTACTGCGTATGATTCCGTAGGTTCTATTTTCACAGACTATCACAGACTAAAATTACGTCACGGATAGTCTGTCTGCGTTGGGCCTTATGAACAATGTTGATTGTAATTAAGTTAACGTGTACGTAGTACGTGTTCTAAAGCTAGACGTTTTTTATTAATTTTCATTAATTAATTAACACTGCCAGTGTCCTGGGTACTTTACCTCGATCAGATGCATTTGAAGAGAATTTTTTATATTTAGTTTCTCTTATTTATTTTGCTTTAATTTTTTAATTTATATTTAATTAATTTAAGTATTTTAATTTCATTTTTTAATGTTTGTTCCTAAAGTTTAATTTTGATTGTATATATTGGTAATAAAGCATGCAATAAATATATTTAATTTATTTATAAAGGTCTAGGTCTAATGCCTTACAATTTGCAAAATGTTATAATAAGTTTAATATATGTTAAAGTATCACCACATTTATTTCGATTCAACAATTTATATCAAACGAGGGAAAAAAAAATTTAAAAAATTTTGATGGCATAATTTAGTGCCAGAAGACCCGGCAGACCAAGAATGGGATGGCGTGACGAATTGGATAAATTTAAGGATGATTGGAAAGAAACAGCTCAGAGCAGAATTGAATGGAAAAGATGGAAGGAGGCCTTTGCCCAGCAGTGGGACACGTGATGGCTCGTATTATTAAGCTATTGCATAGCTTCTATCGCGGGCCTTGAGCGCGGGGACCGAATCCAGAAATTCCGTAACGAAAAAACCTTACGCTCCCCACTCCGACGGGCACGGAGGTGTGGCTTGAAGGCCGTGCATCGTATAACGTCGTTTCAGTTCGGCAGTCTTCGACACGGCGTTGTGTGCGTGCGATTAGACGTATTGTATAAGTTGATACAAAATGCTATGCAATAGCTTTACCGCGGCAGTCCCCGAGTGCCACACGTCTTTTTTTATTTTTATTATTAATTTAGTGCCAAAAATATGCCATTTTATTTTTATATATCCAGTGTAGCTCTGACAATTAAAACAAATCCGGCAACACCCCTCACGTTAAAATCTATTCAAGCTGCTGAGCATACCAAAGAAATATACATACATTGCAATTATTCAAAATTTAAAGTTTTATGCAGCAGCTTTACAGGCACGTTTACATTCTGCGGCGTAGTAGGTTTAAGAGTCCCCCGACCCTAGACTTCTCCATACAAACGTAGTCTACGTTTAATTTTGCAACCACATGTCAGATTCCGGTAAAAATTGGTAATTGTAAAGAAATTGCAATTATCTAGGGTTATAACTGGTTTCCTATACTAAAATTATGAACTGGAAAGAAAATATAACGATTTAGAAGTTTCCCATACTAATGGTCAAAAATGATATACAACACTATATTCTATTTCAAGTTCATATTTTTACAGTCGGAAACTAGTTATAAACTTAGATAATTGCAATATCTTTGAAATTACAAAATTTTGCCCAAATCGGACATGTCGTTTTGAAATAAAACGTAGACTACGTTTGTATGGAAAGTTGTATTTTGGTCTAGGGTCGGGGGACCCTTAAAACACACTTTTTAGGTACCCGTAGACAGCGCATCTTCCACTTTAAGTCTTTGTGGAATGCGGGCCCTTCTACCGCGCCTCCAGGGCCCAGAGGTCTGCCCCTCAATTTGGGCGTCAATTTATTACGCCCGCAGAAGAGAGCCAGAAATAAAGAGCGATGCGTTCCGTGAGCACAAATTTAGATAACCCCAATGTATTTAATAGCGTACTTTGGTCCCGCTAATCTGTATTTATATGTGCCGTTTTATGCCCTAGGGACATTTTGACCTATATTTGTCAGTCGTTTATTTGCCTTGAAAGAGAACGGAGAGTAACTTATTAAATTTAAGTGTCGGGTTACTAACCTAGGCTGGTGAACTGAAGGGCCCATTTCGACGCGATTTTTTTACGTGAAAGTAAATTCTCTTGTGGTAGTTCTTAGCGTTTAAAAATTGTTAAATTATAGTCATGGTTTTTATAGTTTGCCTGTCAAATAAAAGATGGCGCTACGATACGCTACGTTAGCAAAACGAATTAATTTTACTATTTAGTTCCTCCGCTCATCACTAGATGGCGTTTACATATGAAACTATCTAAAAGTCGGGGATTTTTTTAATTTGCATGTCAAATAAACTAGTTATCTCATTATTTAATAGAAGCTAAATTACGTTTGCATGAAAAGTCTAGGGTGTAAGTTTACCATTATCCGCCCGCCGCCCGCTATATCATTCGTCAATGTCAACTTGTTTTGGGCGTGTGATGCTCACACTCGGAATGTAGGTACACATATACTTGTATGAAATTTTATATTATTAGAGGTATAAAGGATAAGAAGGATGTATTTCTAATTATTTATCATATAGGTACAGGGTGGAATTGAATGCGTTGGCATCCTTCTAAGTATCGAATGTACCGATGATACAAAGTAATTTAAGACTAATAAAACTTTAATCAAAAGTCGTCATTTTCATATTCAAGAAAACCTCTAAACATGCGTGAGATTCTTTGATAGATATACATACATACATACTATCACGTCTTTATCCCTTATGGGGCAGACAGAGCATTTTGGGTCTTGCGGTTCTATGCAGAGCCCAGGGCCGCAAGAGAGAAGATGGAAAAGCAATCAATACAGTGATGGGTAGCTAGCCACATCGCCTGTTAACAAGATTTGCATGTTTGCCCATTCCCTCGATCGGCTTTTACGATCTGCGTGGGAAGAGAAGCAGCTGGTACATTCTAAGTTTTTTTTTTATTTCTCCCAGACAAGCATGGGAATTGATAGATATAGTTACTGCAATTATAAATAAAAAAAACTAATCGTCATTAACCTCACGAAAAATAAATTTATTATAATAGTATTATATACATATAATAGTACAATTTCGTCGCGTCGTGGTACCGTAACATTTATTCCTACTTCAAACGTACCTACTATCCTTAAGCGTTCGTGTGACACGACCCGTCCCCACTCGACTTTAAACCTTATTTACGTAAATTAAAGTCTACTTTTGTATGCCGGCCGGTCGCGCCCCTTGGCTGTATCCGTCCGAGGTCTTTGAACTTGCGGGTCGTAGGTATCAGTACGAGCGTAGGACTCGAAGTGTTTTGATACTTTATTCAGTTTTCTGCATTAAGAGACCGGCGACCCTAGACTTCTCCATACAAACGTAGTACACGTTTAATTTTGAAACCACATGTCAGATTCCGGTAAAAATTGGTAATTGTAAAGAAATTGCAATTATCTAGGGTTCTATCTGGATTCCTATACTAAAATTATGAACTGGAAAGAAAATATAACGATTTAGAAGTTTCCCATACTAATGGTCAAAAATGATATAAAACACTATATTCTATTTCAAGTTCATATTTTTACCGTCGGAAACTAAATATAAACCTAGATAATTGCAATATCTTTGAAATTACAAAATTTTGCCCAAATCGGACATGTCGTTTTGAAATAAAACGTAGACTACGTTTGTATGGAAAGTTATATTTTGGTCTAGGGTCGGGGGACCCTTAATTGCAGTGTTGTTACCATTCAAAATATCCTTTATGTGAGTATGATGATAAGTTAAATTAATGCTAATGATTTCAATTGCACCCTGTATAAAGATAAAGAGCAAAAGAAATCAAATTGAGGTTAAAAATAAATTACATAAAACCTTACAATACATACAAATGTATTTGCTAGGCAAATTAAAAACTTCCAACTGTCTAGAACACTATTTAGTGATGAGAAACGGAACTACCAACGACGACTTGATTACCATAACGCCATCTATTTTTTGCTAGGGAAGAACAGATTTTCAAACGTTGTCTTCCAATAACTATTAACGGTTGAACTGATTTTCATTAAACATCAACCAGAACTAGCGCAAAAAGACATACTTTTACGTAAAAAAAACCGCATCGAGATTGGTCTATCCGTTCAAGTGCTACGGTGCCACAGGCAAATAGACTGACAGACGTCAGCGTCAAAGTTATAACACCCCTCTTTTATGTCGGGGGTTAAAAACTAGTCTAAAAAATAATTTATATTTTACAAATGACTTTTCGCAATGATTTATTATTTACTACCGTAATTATAATGCACATGTATGCATGAACACAGCGAGCGAAAATATGAAAGTAAATTTACCTAATAATAATATTATACTAAGCAATATATGTAAGTATGTAACATTACCTAATTTTTATTGAGTAAATGTCCTCTCAATCTATCGCAGGTTGACTGGAAGAGATCCCTACATGGGATAAGTCCGCCTTTGTATGTTTTCTCTTTCGATTTTTTTGTATTTTATTTTGTTTTTCGTACAATAAAGTTATTACAAACAAACAAACCTACATGGGCCCAGTAATGGCATATTACTCTTAACATAATTATAATATTTAAAGCTAAGAAAAACACTATACCGTCTTATTATAAAACGCAGACTAACTTTGTTACTAGGTTTAAACCATTATCCGACCAAATCAAGTTGACATCTAGTAATATGTCATTGTCTCATCTGAAAATGACAACTTGATTTGGTCGGATAATGGTTTAAACCTAGTAACAAAGTTAGTCTGCGTTTTATAATAAGACGGATAGTGTTTTTCTTATTTCTAAATCAACATATACGTCATATAATTTTCAAAACTTTATCACAAAAAATTTGTATTATTATAGTATTTCAGGTATATACGTGCTGTTCGGTTTTCTGAGACGTTAAGTGTTGAGAGAAGGCGGAAGTTATTACAAAAAAAGTTAAACTTTAAAGATTTATTTGGACGCGAAATGGGGGCAAGAACGCGACTCCGTTTCTTACTGAATATCTACAATTTTTTTTAAATAAGTAAATCCCTTATTTTTCTGCAATCATACATAAAATAAACTTTTTATAGCGCAGCCTAAAAACAGCCATTTTCTCCCGCCAATTTATGGCTCCACTTCGTAATTTCAACTCTATCCGTTCTGCAGTCGAACTTGCGAACGGTAAAAGATTTCACAAAGAACTTGCTTACTGATGATAAATGACTGGATTTTCGGCTTTCCGTTGCGGCGAGATACGGAGAGTGCAGAAATAGCATTATATAAAAAACTGCCTCCGTAGTGTAGTGGTTAGAGCGTTCGGCTCATACCCGGAGGTCGCGGGTTCATTTCCCGGCGGGGGCAACGACTATGTGTTGTTGTCTTAGTTTGGTTAGGACATTGTAGGCTGATCACCTAATTGTCTGAAAAATAAGATGATTCGTGCTTCGGAGGGCACGTTAAGCCGTCGGTCCCAGTCACTGTCTTTGACATTGGTCGTTACGTAAAACCATGTCAGAGGCCTTTAAGGCGGTTTAAAAACTCTGACACTAGTGTTAGTCACTTACACACACGATAAGAAGAAGAATAAAAACCTCAATTTTAAGCCAGGTCTCAGAAAGTATAACAAACAGAACGGAATCTCCTTAGGTCCCGCGAAATAATATGTAATACGTTGCCGATCCCATCTTCTCACCTTTCCTTGTGGAGGGTGTTGAGCGGGCTGCAGGCGCCTGCAGCCGCTTCTGCAAGGCGAGAACGGGGGAGTTGTATTGCTCAAACTACTGCCAGTTTTAACCGGCAGTGACATTTCATTAATTCAGTCATACTTCACTTGAAAACGGTTCGAACGCTCCGGCAGTTATCAATATATTTTCTTTGCACATTTGCGAAAAACGGCTGCTTTTGGCTATTATGGGAAGAAAAATTTCATGTAATTACTGTGATAATAAAATAGTTTGAAGGGTTACCTGGGGCATTCTGAAGACAATATTTTAATTGATATCTCCGTTTCTAGCAACAAAATTTAACATACTGGCACCTAAAAATTCATTTTTAAAGTGTGCAGTTACATATTGCTTAAATGCCCAAGAATAACACACTATAATTAGCGATATACCAAGGGCCATATTAACACATTGTTGAACAACGTCTACAGACGTACATCAATTGTTATTTCTATTATGTCTGGCTGAGTAACCAGCAATGTGTTAAGAGATCTATCCGCTGTTTGATTTTGTGACCCCCAACTTCGCTATTTAAATCGATTCTGTTACATTAAATTCTGAGCATTTAATACCTGCAGTCTCTCCATTTTGTGTTTCATAGAGCTCAATTGATCAGAGATTGCTGCTGGCGATGGACACGTCAGATTATTACACCTGATTGGCTCTAACGAAGCTTAGTAATCGTTCAATTGATTTCCACTGGTGTTCCGACACTGTAATGTGGCTTCAATTGAATTTAATACGCAGTTTCTATTAAATTTCAACCCATAATTCAATCCTTCGATACGTCAACCCTCTCTAATTACTATGTACAACTTAATCATGTATACGACACTAATATTTCGAAATTAATGGCCCGGTAGTACTTTATCCTGCGGCTACGTGTCCAAAGGCTGGCAGCATTGCCACGTTGTATGGCAATGCTTATTTTCTGACTTAGACTATAGACCAGCCTTCTGGTCTGTTTGTACAAACTTAAGTCTTCTTAAGATAGCGCTGTACCTAAAAAAACAAATCTTATAGCTATCCTAAAAAAAATTATAAAGCTTAGCTATAATTATACTATATATTATCGTTTTAAAGCAAAATTATAATTTTGGTTTTAAGTTTTCTTTTAATTTAGTTATGTTCATATCTTTGTATCGTCATTTTATTGTTAGTTTGTGCCTTTTTATTGTTATTTAGAACCTAAATAAATTGTCATTCTTTTATATAGTATAGCGGCGCTAATATTCATCTCTTAGTGGAGATTATATATTTGTGCCGTTTGGTGTTGAAACATTTGGACCATGAAACCCTGGCGTGAGAAGACTTTCTAAGGAGATCTTCCCGCGACTGATAGCGGCAGGTGTAAAGAGGGGTGGCTGCTTTTTCGCTCAACGGATCAGCATTGCTATCCAGCGAGGGAACGCAGCCAGCGTTCTTGTTACCACGCCGCATGAGCAAGATGATATTTTTCAATTAAGCATAGGTTTATTTTTTAGTGTAGTTTAGTTTTATTTATCTGTTCAAGTTTTTAACAGTTTTTTCTCAAAAAAATATTTTAGCTCGTTTCGTAGTAAAACAAAAATACGGTTATTTAAACGGTGATTGTACCTTCTCTATAAATCGAAGTCATTAAAAGTATTCCAAAAAAACTCGATGTATAAATAACCGGCCACGCGCAGTGTAGGGTTCCGTAGTTGCGAATGCCAGCTTTGAGTTCATGCTATCGTACTTAAAACGTTTCTATTGAATTTGTATGAAATTTTCCTTGTCCGAGTATATTTTATAAGGTGAGCGCCTAACTTTTAATTTGTAAAACCTACTTAGCTCTGGTAGTTTTCCTTTAAATTTCATTATAAATACTAATAGCTGTGAATTTTTTCACGTGTCGATATATAACCGAGATAGAAGCAGATAGAAGGGCGGGGATACTTATACTTCTATCTGCCCAAAAAATTGCACTATAAAACCAAATATTTCAGAAACGGACCCTAAATTAAAAAATGGTTTTAAGCCTTAAAGCCCAGCCAAGTACAAGCTTGAAATATTTTTGAAAGACCTATTCAATGGTTTTAAAAAACTTGAGAGGTGTCAAGGGACACTCGGATGGAACTAAGTTCCTTTCGATTAATTAGCGAAGAAATCGTAAAACACGCGCACGCCGCACGGCTTACAAGTCTTACAACTATAGCAAAAAGTGTCGTTACAACTTTTGGTCTTAATTTTTTCCGCCTAGCCCCCTTTCGCAACGCGCGATAAGGAACTTCATTCCAATTTTTTGTGTATAATAAGTTGGATTTTGTAATTAGGAAGTTTCCTACGTCTAAAATATGTTGTTAATAGGATATAACGTCACAAATAAATGTCACGTCACTTGTCTTTAATCATATCCATTTTCAACGTGGTTTTAGATTAGGTACATATATGAACGCTATTATTTGGGGTCCCCCCTTTATAGCAGAACTTTTTGTGCTATAATATTATTATGCATAATAGCAGATTACAGAAACGTCATTTCGTAGAAAATGCTTCGGCATCTACTCGTTTATCATAGATTCAAAACCAATAATGTTAAAAATCTATCTAAGAGTCTTTTAGTGCATAAATTTTATAGCCATAATAATATAAAAGTAGAATCATTATATCGCAGAAAGTTCGCAGTCAGAATCCCCTTTTGGCATTTAATTCAGACGTATAGTCATTTAAGAGTCCCCTTACCCTAGACTTCTCCATACAAACGTAGTCTAAGTTTAATTTTGAAACCACATGTCAGATTCCGGTAAAAATTGGTAATTGTAAAGAAATTGCAATTATCTAGGGTTATAACTGGTTTCTTATACTAAAATTATGAACTGGAAAGAAAATATAACGATTTAGAAGTTTCCCATACTAATGGTCAAAAATGATATAAAACACTATATTCTATTTCAAGTTCATATTTTTACCGTCAGAAACCAGTTATAAACCTAGATAATTGCAATATCTTTGAAATTACAAAATTTTTGCCCAAATCGGACATGTCGTTTTGAAATAAAACGTAGACTACGTTTGTATGGAAAGTTGTATTTTGGTCTAGGGTAAGGGGACTCTTATATGCAGGATCATTATTGTCAATTATTTTGGCCCTAAGCTTGAGTCGCTCGCTCGCTCGTGTTTTGGTCACAGGAAACCAAACGAATCTAAACTATGTTCGACGGCAAAGTTGTTTTTATGTCTGTGTTACTTTCCCCCTAAACTTGAGTCGCTCGCTCGCTTCGCTCGCTCGCTCATGTTTAAGTCACGGGAAACCTAACGAACCTAACCTATATTCGACGGCACAGTTGTTTTTATGTCTGTGTTAATTTCCGCCTAAACTTAAGTAGCTCACTCGCTCATGTTTTAGTCACAGGAAACCTAACGAACCTAACCTATATTCGACGGCACAGTTGTTTTTATGTCTGTGTTACTTTCCCACTAAACTTATAGATCAGAAGGTCACGACAAATTTGGTAAAACGATAACGTGGACGGCTGACTCTGGTTTAATAGAATAAAGAGCACCAGCTATTAAACCAGAGTCAGCCGTCCACGTTATCGTTACCAAATGTGTCGTGACCTCCCGTTCTATTTAGTCGCCCGCTCGCTTCTCTCGCTCGCTTATGTTTTGGTCACAGAAAACCTAACGAACCTAACCTATATTCGACGGCACAGTTGTTTTTATGTCTGTGTTACTTTCCCCTAAACTTAAGTCGCCCGCTCGCTTCGCTCGCTCGCTTATGTTTTGGTTACAAGAAACCTAACGAACCAAAATCACCCATTGTAGTCAAGTTGTTACCGTGGTCAAAAAGTTCGTGAATATAATATTTTACCCTAATTAAACATTATTCGTAAAAAAATTATGCGAAGCTTAATTTATGTAAAAGGTAATTATACTAAATGAAATTCTGACATCTCAAAAGTATGCTACTGTACATTCGGACATATGAAAATTCGGCCAAAGAATAGTTATATAAAATATTTTTTATGCATTTGAAATGTTCTTTTAAACAAGATTCTGCCAAGTGTGTTATGCCAAATGAAATTCGGACTATCAAGATTCTGCTAGATAGAGAGAACCCTATTATTTGACTCCAAGAAACTCCTAGTCGTTATTTCATACAAATCCCATACAAAATGTTTGATTTGACGTTTAGAATAAAGTTTCTGATTTAAGTTGTTGGAGACTTCCTTATTTACCTGGCACTTTTAATGATTCAAACTTTATATTTCCCTTTACGAACCTTTTATTATATCCTTAGTAAAGTATTTTTTGTAAGTTCCTTGAATTTCGAATTAACTATCTTATATATAGACCTATCGCTCGAGGAAAACATTGTTTCGCAACTGAATGAAGTAAAAACAAAGTTAAAACCATAGAGTACTGTACTATAATATACCGTTTCCTTTCAAATAATTTATTTCAAATGGAAGTAGCACTGGACTCCGAATGGGTCAGGTTTATCTGCCCATGTACAAGCTAATCAAAGCTTATAAACATCAAAGAGGCCTCTCTAATCCGTTTGGCCAGCGAGGAGAGAACAGGCCAAATCCTCTAGCTGCACTGGCTAAGTATGGCTCTGGTATTACAGAGAGAGAGTCGTGCTTCTGCAGTGGAGACAAAAATACCTGACCATGATTATGTTGATCTACCCCTGTAGCTTCCATAGGACGTAAAACTCCAACCGTCCTATTATAAAACGCAGACTAACTTTGTTACTAGGTTTAAACCACTATCCGACCAAATCAAGTTGAAATTGTCAGATGAGACACTAACATATTATTAAATACATACATACATACATACTATCACGTC
Source organism: Acrobasis consociella (assembly GCA_963555685.1). Taxonomy (NCBI): domain Eukaryota; kingdom Metazoa; phylum Arthropoda; class Insecta; order Lepidoptera; family Pyralidae; genus Acrobasis; species Acrobasis consociella. The sequence continues at coordinate 1,040,995 of OY743104.1, read as the reverse complement.
TTTATCCCTAATGGGGCAGACAGAGCATTTTGGGTCTTGCGGTTCTATGCAGAGCCCAGGGCTGCAAGACCCAAAAGCCACTTTTAGCGTCATAGCGGCCGAGAAGATGGAAAAGCAATCAATACAGTGATGGGTTGCTAGCCGCATCGCCTGTTAACATGATTTGCATTTTTGCTCATTCCCTATATTATTAAATGTTAACTTGATTTGGTCGGATAAGGGTTTAAACCTAGTAACAAAGATAATCTGCGTTTTATAACAAAACGGTAAATACGAATATTGTAAGGCACTGATGGTCTCTAATATATGAATGAATGATGAATAAACAATTTTTTTATACATACATACATACTATCACGTCTTTATCCCTAATGGGGCAGACAGAGCATTTTTGGTCTTGCGGTTCTATGCAGAGCTCAGGGCCGCAAGACCCAAAAGCCACTTTTAGCGTCATGGTGGGCGAGAAGATGGAAAAGCAATCAATACAGTGATGGGTTGCTAGCCGCATCGCCTGTTAACATGATTTGCATTTTTGCCCATTCCCTCGATCGGCTTTTACGATCTGCGTGGGAAGAGAAGCAGCTGGTACATTCTAAGTTTTTTTTTTTATTTCTCCCAGACCAGCATGGGAGATTATTTTTTTTATTTTTTTATATATATATATTACTGACCGCAATCTAGAATGCTTGACACACCGATAGTAATGTGTTCTCTCGCTGGGCCCCCGGGCTCCCACGACACGATAATCCTGTTTGCAGGTACATTGTCTTCAATCCAGGATAGTGGTCGGGACCCCAGGGACGCGGCGGGTTCGGAACTTCGGCACCGCAGTGGCGGCACACACTATTTCGGTTCTACAGGATAGTTTTGATAAATAATTTGTCTATACATATAATAAAATGGTAAAAAAATGTGTCTGTGCATACATACTATCATGTCTTTATCCCTAATGGGGCAGACAGAGCATTTTGGGTCTTGCGGTTCTATGCAGAGCCCAGGGCCGCAAGACCCAAAAGCCACTTTTAGCGTCATGGTGGGCGAGAAGATGGAAAAGCAATCAATACAGTGATGGGTTGCTAGCCGCATCGCCTGTTAACATGATTCGCATTTTTGCCCATTCCCTCGATCGGCTTTTACGATCTGCGCGGGAAGAGAAGCAGCTGGTACATTCTAAGTTTTTTCATTTCTGCCAGACCAGCATGGTATCAACCTGTATATTTTAGCTGGTCCCACAATAAAGCTGCACGTATATTGGATGAACCCAACGAGCTATTGTGTACTTAGGTACTAGAGTAAACGCCATATATCACAGTTTGGTTCCGTATTTATATTTTTATTTATTTAACTTCATTCACAAATACAAAAGGCCTTATCTACCAGTCCACCAAACGGGTGATATGGGGAATGATAGGGTAGTGCTAAACTTGAGTAAAATAAAAAACTACATACAAATAATACACACTATAAAATATATGCAAAAAAACAATACCTACATATTCTACATAACAACACTACGATCTACTGACAGTTTGGGCAACATATAGGGTATGATTGATTTAGGAAAAAACACTCGATGCAGAACCATAACGGTCCAGCTAAACTATAAAAAGTTTAGACGCCCTAGTAAAAGTTGTTCAGCCTGATGAGCATTGTCCGGAGTCATAAAGTCCACGCGAAAGAAGTCGCGGGCTTCGGCTGGTAACAAATAAATATACTCACCCTTGACATTTATTCTCTTGCTCCACGACTATTTTGTACATATTTCATGTAGAAGCACGCGTTTTAAATAAGACTGGTGGAGTTCTCCCTGTACAGACTTGTTTTGCAATTGTTACCTATATTTTTGTAAAATGTTGCATCAAAACAATGAATTTTCTTCATTTAGACCAGTGGTTCCTAAACTTATTTTGTCTACTGCCCACTTTGAGAATAAATATTTTTTTAGCGCCCCCATTTTTTCACCTATTTAAACCACTATAACTTCAAATTAAATTAATTAATTATTGTGACCTATATATGTATATTATGTAAATATTTATTCTCAAAGTGGAGGATGATATTTATGTGGTTGTTTTTGAGAGTCGAGAGCTCTTGCAGAGGCCTCCTAGCTAAATAAAGCTCCTAGCAAAAAAAAATCATTTTCTTCCTGGGTCTCTTACCGCCCCCCTTGAGACCTGCAGCGCCCACAAGGGGGCGTTATCGCCCACTTTGGGAAGACTGATTTAGACTCTATCTACCATCTCTTAAAAAAAAAACAAGTTTTTGTGATTATTCAAAAAAAATTGTAATTATATTAGGATTTTTGTTTCTATTTTGAGGTCTTGTCTGATCTGGATGCTGTTTGCTACATTTCACTGTTCACGTGATAACAATGTAAATGTTTCACAAAAGTCATTTGGTTAGATAATAACTGTGATTAAAATTAATATGACATCATTATGATCTAGTAGGTTATTCATGTGATTTACAGCAGTAGTTTCATGTTCAGTCCCGAGAGTAATACATACCTACATACATACAAAATATCACGCCTGTTTTCCACAGGGGTAGGCAGAGACTATGGACCTCCACTTGCTACGATCCTGACAAACCTCTTTTGCTGAAAAATCTTTTTGTTTAGTACCTTATTCTCACTGAACAACTTTTTGTCCGGTAATCTTCAACGGATCGAGGTTACAAAGTCAAAGTCAAATTCATTTATTTATCTTTGGATATTTGTATCACTTGATAATTGTCACTTTTTTTCCTTTCGATTTCTTATAAGGTAAATGTTGACGTCAGATCATTTACTTATAGCTAAGTTTACTGCCGCTTCCAAAGCGCAAGTACAGAAGAAACGGTAACAAACTGTACTGCAGCATTTTCTCCAATAACGTCAACTTACAATAAAATTATACTGGTATTAAAATTAGATATGTGGACTGAGAATACATTGTTATGTCATAATTATTAATTAAGCATGATGTCAAGTTTAAAATTAATGTCAATTTGTAAATTTTGTACTAAAACATGTACACGTTAGGTCTACAGCTCATAGAGCTGCTAGTTTCTGTTAAATGAAAACTACATACTTCTCCATGACGTGGGTAGTTATATTATTGTGGTTTTACAACAATTGTGTAGCAGACTTTCGCTCAGTATTCCCGAGTGTCTAAACATGTCCGAACATGTCCGACTCAGTTATTTATTCACGTCTGTCTGCTACTCGCCACATTTCGCGAACTTTAGTACCGGCTGGAGCGGAGAGCCGGTTGTTGTGAACATGCGATGTTACGAAGTTAGTATTGGTTTCTACTTGCTTCAAATTCATATACAACGTGGGACGAACATACCCGTAATAAATCGAACCACCGGCTATACTGGCTATAGTATAATTAATGATATAGCCTGTGGTTCGAATTGCTCGACGTATTTTATTTGTAAGTAGTATTTTTTAGCTTTAGCACTAAAATAATATATAAAAAAATGACTTTCAATCATATATAAGTAAATAAATTTCTGTTATAAAAGTATTACGGGACTTACCGCGATTAATATAGTTTTTTGCTGGATATTTCAAATAACAGTAATTGTGACCGCCATACTCTAAAATTATTACTATGAGATAAATTTATCTTTCATTGAATTTTTTTTAACTATGACTGTGGAGTTTAATTTTTATTTGTTTAGTTCAATTTAGATTTTAGTTCAGATTTCCATTTAGTTTGAAAAATAAATAAATAATATCAATTAAGTTTTAAAATATAAGGTCTAACAAAATATACTGAAACTATTTTAAGGGTGAATTCAGTCCATGATACTGAACAACTTTCCCCAAGGAACACGTATCGAAATATGAAAAGAAATTTTTGGCCTTCCATACAAGTTGATCGATCAGCTGATCCGGGTTCGTATGGAAAGTCAAAAAAATATTTTCATATTTCGACATATGTTTCTTGGGGAAAGTTGTTCAGTATTACGGACTGAATTCACCCTTAAAATAGTTTCAGTATATTTTGTTAGACCTTATATACAATGTTGACACATTAAAACATGTAATTTCTGACAACCTCTTCCCTTCTTATCTCTTTCCCTCGATTGATTAGAAGTTATGACGCGACCTCAACTCTTCTCAAGCACCATATACTCCCGCCAGTGGCACTCCACACTCCACAACGACATTATGAAGGGCCTTATCTGTACAAATTAAATTTGAGCGAGTCCGCTTTTCCCCGAGGTTGCCCCCATTAAAACTTTGCCTCATTTCGCGCAGAAATAGACTACAATTTATGTGTTTCGATTAAATGTTCCGAACCTGTTTCACCGAGTTTCGAATATTCGATCGAATGATATTTCATCGCATGCTAATTTCGAATTTTGAGTTGTGGTTTTGTATTTACGTTTGTGTAGTCTGTAAAAACTGATCGAGGTATAATTAAATTCTGAATAGGTAATGGAAATAGTCAAAGTTATTAGTTGCAAAATTAAAAACTAACTTCAACACCAAACTACATTACAGATTTTGACGAAATTTCTATTGGACCACAGAAAGCGTCTTAGAAAAAAAAATTCTTTCAAATAATTTTCCAAATTAGTCCAAGCATCTTTGAGTAATCGGGAAAAGAATATATGATGAACCGCGCCTGTCCCCCGCGCAAAGCCAACGCCAAGCACGCTTTAAAATGTTTGAAATTTGTTGCTTACATAGGTAGTTTGAATCTTATCCTATTTAATTTATACTCGTATATGAAGATTAAACGCGCACACCTCGCCCACTCCACGCTTTTGCCTTGCTTCCACCTCGCTGTAAATGCAGTTTGAGTTGTATTTGATGTGTGATAAGACTCAAAATATATGCAACACATTTTAAAGCGCGATAGGTGGGCAAGGCATGTGATCTGACACTTAACTCTTAATAAATATCTATTCGTTATTTATATAACTGACTGCCCTCTATGTAGAAGCTGTATGGAAACAGAAGAATCAGCAAAACCCGTGATACTAGTGTGTCCATGCGTTGCATCAACACGAGAGGAGTACCTGGGATCTTCAAGTACGATGACGGAGGCCTGAGGCACACCCTCTGCACTACTCCGCTACCTCGACGAGCTGGGCTGGCTCGAATGAAAACAACAATTTTCAGTCCACAATGGGGAGGCACAGAAGAATGTCGCTGTCTCCCTCACGTGCAAGGGGCTTGATAGAACAACCCAGGCGCGGAAAAATGCCCACGGAACCAAGTTAACCAGGCGTGTCATCTGAACGTGCCCTAAAAGGGGCCATTGGCTTTATAGACTTAGTCAACTTCGCTAGAGACAAAGCCAGAAGGCAAATCCAATTACACGGCTCAGCCCGAATGCATACATCACAATACACGTCTCACAGACGTCTGGCAGACATTAATGCACTCCGCTCCCGGCACCACACTCCATGCCAATTACATCCAATCCTGGCGCCGCTCGTAACACGTCCGAGCAGACAGACGTTCGAATTTGCGGGATTCCGTCGACATAGATATCGAATGCGTTATTGATGTAGTGCGGTCAAAATGATACCTACAGCTGGTCAAGAAAAGAAAATAGGTACTTAAAGACAAAAATGTCTGGCTTGAGCTTGGCGTAGGTCCCTGGTGACTAAGTTTTAAAACCAAGCTCTAAAATAAAACCAAGCTACATCGATTTTTTAGCCTCGTCACTCTCTAAATACCGAGTTTCATCAAAATTGTTGAAGCCGTTTCTAAGATCTTCATCTCTTCAAAAATTGCTCGTTTAAAGGTTAAGATATGTACCAACTCACAAATGTCATAATTTAGTATATTTGGTACATACTTACATTACAAACTGAATATGCAACTTGATATTAATTTTAAATATTATGACATTCTAAAAATTAAATTAAAATTATGACATAACACAAATGTATTCTCTATCCACACAACTCTACATTTAATTGTGAGTTGACGTCCTTGGAGAAAATTCTGCAGTGCAGTTTGGTATCGCTTCTTTTGCACTAGCGCTTAGGAAGCGGTAGTAAACTAAGCTGTAAGTAACCATTTGACGTCCACAATTGTTCAACAAAACGAGAAATGTTGCGGATAACTAACTGTGGAAAGTTTGACAAAGCAGGTTGCGCATTACTAACTGTAAAAAGTTTGACGAAGCATGTTGCGGATAGCTAACTGTAAAAATTTGACGAAGCATGTTGCTTATAGCTAACTGTGATAAGTTTGACGAAGCATGCTGCGGATAGCTAACTGTCAGTCTGCGGGTAACTAACTGTAAAACGTTTGACGAAGCATGTTGTGGATAACTGCCTAAGTGAGAAAAGTTTGACGAAGCTTGTTGTGGATAACTAACTGAGAAATGTTGACGAAGCTTGTTGTGGATAACTTACTGTGATAAGTTTGACGAAGCTTGTTGTGGATAACTAACTGTGAAAGGTTTGACGAAGCATGTTGCGCATTACTAACTGTAAAAAGTTTGACGAAGCATGTTGCGGATAGCTAACTGTGAAAAGTTTGGCGAAGCATGTTGCGGATTACTAACTCTGAAAGGTTTGACAAAGCATGTTGCATATAACTAACTGAAAAATTTGACGAAGCTTGTTGTGGATAACTACCTAACTAAGAAAAGTTTGACGAAGCTTGTTGTGGATAACTACCTAACTGGGAAAAGTTTGACGAAGCTTGTTGTGGATAACTACCTAACTGGGAAAAGTTTGACGAAGCATGTGTCGGATAATTTAATATTTTTATTGAATAATAATTTTTATTGTCCCATGCTGGTCTGGGAGAAATAAAAAAACTTAGAATGTACCAGCTGCTTCTCTTCCCATGCAGATCGTAAAAGCCGATCGAGGGAATGGGCATAAATGCAAATCATGTTAACTGGCGATGCGGCTAGCAACCCATCACTGTATTGATTGCTTTTCTATCTTCTCGCCCACCATGACGCTAAAAGTGGCTTTTGGGTCTTGCGGCCCTGGGCTCTGCATAGAACCGCAAGACCCAAAATGCTCTGTCTGCCCCATTAGGGATAAAGACGTGATAGTATGGTATGTATGTATGTAATTTTTATTGAATATCAACCATTTATATAAGTACACAAGTCTATCTCTATGGTGATTTCTTCTTAATTTTTTTATAATAATATTTCACGCTTCTTTGTGGTCTCTCACAGTCAATTCATTTAATAAAGTGTCCTTTTTGTACAATAAAGAATTTACAAACAATTTACAAACAAAAAGGCCGTAGTTATGCAAAGCACAAATTCAAGTTTCTTTTCTGCTGAGCTACCACCGCCAGCTTGTCTTTCCAAGCTGATCGTAAAAGCCGATCGAAGTAATGAGAAAGGGATAGCTCGCAATCAGTGAGATTTGTCCCTATAGATTTACTTACGACGCCAAATAAGCATAATAGTTACAGCAGATCTAGGAAGAAAAGAAAATACTTTCAATGTGCCAGCCGCTTTCCTTCCCAAACAGATCGTAAATGCCGATCGAGGAACAGTCAGAGAGCCTAGTAAAGTAAGACGAGGTTTTCTTGAGATAGAAATGTGTATGGTTGTCATGGTTGCTAGACTTATCATTATCAATTTTAAGAACAGTATATTGTCGGTGTATAGTGCACCGGCCTTACATACATACACACAAGATAGGTACATTGCAAGTAACAAATCTTTAAAATTTGGGATATAGTTGAGAGCTGTACTTTATTGCACAAAATAAACAAATACAGGACATAATAATATCTAATAATAATGAAATTATGTTAAACTAAAAGCTATTCTATAAATTAAAACTATTACTAAAAATAAAAACATCAATTTATATAAAAAATCGTTCCCAGATCGCCACCGTCAACAGGCAGAGTCCCCAAGAGGCTGGCGGCATTTCCGCGTTGTATTGCAAGGCTAAGCCTTTGGCCGACATGCGCACCAGCTCTTGGGTCCCCAGAGACGTCGATCAAACGTGTGGAGACCTCTCTAAATAGTTGACGGGCTTCCACACCCCAGGGCCCTAAGGTCTCCACGGCGAAGGGCACAAATATATAAGGCTCGCCTAGACCCGCGTATTTGCGCTTTTTATTCGCTTCTGCAAGTTAAATAAAAGCTTGTAATGTAATATACTCGTCTCATGGACGCATCAATGCACTCTATTTCGAAAGGCACGTTTAGCCGTTGGTTACAGCCAATATGCATTTCAGCTTAAAAATCTGGCACCAGTGTTAGCCACTAACCCACCAAAAAATATTGACAGGCCATCTATTGGTAACACAAAAAACTAGTACCTAACTTAGCACCATCCTTTTCGTTTGGTTGTAATATTTCTTGGTGTTACTCAGTGGTGCAAACTTAAATTCATAGATGGCGTGGTGAAGCGAATTGAAATAAAACCATTTGGAAAAGCATAAATTGTTATCAAAAACTTATGCCAAAGAATTTGAACCTTAGAGGACTTATACCAACATGATTACTATTTATGTGACATGTATGCATGTTATTTAAGAAAATAATTTGTATAAGAGTCAGTTCAGACCGAGAGGAGCGCATCCGAAAGGATGTTTTTATGACCCTCGAAAATAAACTTTAAATTATTAGTGAACTGCAAAACGCAAGTATGCTCGCGAGCGTTTTATCATACATACATACATACTATCACGTCTTTATCCCTAATGGGGCAGACAGAGCATTTTGGGTCTTGCGGTTCTATGCAGAGCCCAGGGCCACTTTTAGCGTTATTGTTGGCGAGAAGATGGAAAAGCAATCAATACAGTGACGGGTTGCTAGCCGCATCGCCTGTTAACATGATTCGCATTTTTGCCCATTCCCTCGATCGGCTTTTACGATCTGCGCGGGAAGAGAAGCAGCTGGAACATTCTAAGTTTTTGCATTTCTCCCAGACCAGCATGGGAGCATGGTTTTATCATGAAGGTATATAATAATAAACCTTCATCATATCAGCCACAGGAAGTCTGGACATAGGCCTCCCCCAAACCGATTGATCGGAAGCGGCCTGCATCCAGCGCCTTCCTGCAACCTTGCACAGCTCGTTTGACCATCTAGCAGGTGGATGCCCGACGCTGCGCTTGCCGGTACGTGGACGATATTTTGAGAAAATTTCTGCTTTATCGGCCTTCGCGCTATGTGCCCCGCCCACTGCCACTTCAATGAGCTAATACACCTTAGGGTATGATAATACTTATTTTAAATTCAGTTAGTAAATTTTCCGAGCAATTTTCTCTGTCCGACTCTGAGCTGACCGTTATCGTTATATATAAGCACACGGTTTCAGTACTCGTATTAAATTAAATGTTTTCGGTGCCTAACGGGCACATTGTTTATCAAATTTATGAGGTAATACTTATATATATACGGTAATTAATCTAGTAAATTTTTATTGTCTTCCTCGGCAGCAATAGACTATCTTGATCAGGGCCGAATTTAAAGTCTGGAGGTCTCGGGACAGCAATGAAGTGGAGGGCCCTGGCCTCAAATTATTTTCCAAATAAAATGAACAATCTTTTTCTGTCACGTTTTATAATTATTGTGAAACCAAATGAAAAACAGCGAAAAAACAAAGGAAAAGTACTAATATTTTACTACTATTTATTATTTTGGTACGCTTTTCAGCTACGGATCCATAGGGACCCGGCCTTTTGAGGCGTTCATGGGGCCAAATCCAACATGAAGAGGCCTTTTAGTACCTTTTTATCTAAAATGTGAGATGGCTGCATCTACTGATATATGTATTTTACTAGAAGTTACAGCATTTACAAGTCGAAATTTGAAAGATTTTTTTTGAAGTCTTGTGTGGGGGCGGGGCTGTAGCCTCGAGTCCTTCCCTAAATCCAGCCCTGATCTTAAGTCTTTCGAGATAAAGGGTGGCGAAATTATAAATGAACCTTACCTATATTATAAATGAAACATCGACTCCACATATAAGAAAAATTTATTAATATAAAATGCAGTATGCTACTAAACTCCACCCCTAGCGGCGGGGTGAAAAACATGCCACTTCAAAAAAAGTACAAAAAAAAACGAAAAAATAAACTGTAGTTTTGTAAATATATGATTATTATTACTTTAAATGTTATATATACAAACGACGGCCAATGGAAGTATAAGAACCGTCGCTTTTAATCTAAGAGATAATGCGGTGGTGTTGGTTCGACGTGTGCATCCTAAAAATTAAAAAAAAGACATCAGATTGTAAATACTTACACAGTTATTAATTTTAAAACAAATATAAACGTGTAATACAATGACAATTCGTAAAGATGTTTAAATTAAATATTAATATTTAAAAACACATGTGTAACAACTATGTTCCAAACACAATTTAGTTTTCTATTAATCTCATATAATAATACCTAACAAAGTTACAACTTTATATTTCATAACAAATCTGAAAACATTATATATTGCTAACAAAATTTAAAATAGATAGGTAATTCTCAGAAATAAAATTTTAGAAACCGATTTAAAAAGTATGTCTCTTGTTATTGTTAAAAATATGTTGACTGCATGATTCATATTATGTGTTGTTCAAAGTCAACAATTATTTATTTGTCTTTGGATATTTGTATAACTCGATGATTGTCAATTTTTCTTTAGATTTCATAATAGTTGTCGACGTCTGATTATCTACTTACAGCTAAGTTTATTGCCGCTTCAACGTAAGTATAAAATAATCGGCAACAAACTGCACTGCAGCATTTGCTCCAGATAAGTGATATAATTAGATATGCGGAGTGAGAAATAAATACATTAAAATGTCATATTTATGAATTGATGATGTATTTGCCAATTTTTACATTTCATATGTACTGAAATGACATTTGTGAGTGTACAAAACCTTTAAGAGGGCGCATTTTGTTTGTTTTGTCTTTAAGGTAAAGATTGGTTTATCATCAACAACCAAATTAAGCGAAAACGTTCAATAATATGACAAATAAATAGAAACAAAAATCAAGACAAGTAATTTTATAGCACAAACTCATAAAGAAATAATATGTTGCTTGTTAGTGAAAATAAATAAATAATTTTGTTTTTTTTTTATTTCAAGCCTTCCAGCAAATATATAAAATTCGGAAGGCCTTATTTTTTATCAGTCTTTCATATTAGTAAAATCAATAAATCTGCAGATTTTTACGTTGACACAACTACGCATGCAAGATAAAATCTAGAAATCTAACAGAGCTCAAAAGACAACGCTTTCAAATAACAGAGTAATGATAAAATGCGTAACTCCAGCAAAATGTTGCGCCTTAGAGAAATGAGTATACAGAAATTTAGTTCATAAAACCTTACTAATACATAAATACATATTGCTGTAAAGTATTGCACACAAATGATATTGCATTCACGCCGAACCACACAGTGCACATACTATATAAACCGACCAAGTTAGGCGACACATTGGAATGTACTCATAAGTAAAAATGCTTGATTAAGATTAACATAGACGAATAATACTTGCATTGCGCTAACAACTTATCAATAAAATAAGGCACCGAAATTAAAAATAACCAAACAGTAACCAACAACATGATAAAATTCTAGATTACTGTAAAATACTGAAGAAAAGTAAGGTGCTACCTAAATTAGTTGGTTTATACCAATTATTATAACCACAGGTTGATTCTTTTTCACACAGCCGCGAATTTTTTTTCTATTATCATTATGTATAAGTAATTCGTTTACCGCATCTATATCAGTAAACGTAGATATTCCACATACAAACAATGTATATTTTTTTAACTACTGATCTACTTATATGCATTTGCCAGCCAACGTGCATATTACCTTAGAATATAGAACAAACCAGAAGCCGCGAACGCGCCCTAAGCTGAAGCTACACAAACTACTCTCAAAGAGAGTAGTTTGACAATTGGTGGATTAGTCTATCTGTGGCCATCGACTGACGTACGCGGGAAAAATTCTCTCAATTTTAATTTAATTATGCAGTGTTGTGCGGTTCCCACCTGCAAAAATGCAGTTGAAAAATTATAAAAACTAGATAGGATCACATTTCATGTGTAAGTAGCGCAAATACATTTCATTTTATTCGAATAATAATGTATTTTTACTCGTTCAAAATGTAAACAATTTGGGCGAGTCCATTTTGTCAATGTTGCCAGTTGTGCTAAAAAGTTTTTCCTGCTTTCACTTGGTTATTTACTAGAAGGTTAATAAAAAATAAATAAATGCATGACAAATAATTTAACGTTTGACTTTAATAGATAAATTCATATTAATTTATTTAGTGTCAAAGTATGATATTGTTTGAATTAAGACATTTTAGTATAAATAGAGTGACTTATGTATATAAGTAAATAAAATTAGTAACTATTGTTTGACAGATACTAAATTGTATGAATAGTAGTGTTTTTAACCCCCGACAAAAAAGAGGGGTGTTATAAGTTTGACGCTAGTGTCTGTCTGTATGTCTATCTGTGTCATCATAGCGCTCGAACGGAAGGACTGATTTCGATTCGGTTTTTTATTTAAAATCAAGTTACCTTGCGGGGTTTCTTAGCTATGTTTTATGAAAATCGGTTAAGCCTTTTAAAAGTTATTGGAGGTTACCAGGTGCTATTTTTCAAACGCGGAGTCACTAAACGAACGGTTTTTTGTACGGAAAAATCGTTTAGATGACTCCGCGTTTCAGAAATGGCACTTACCGTTTGAAAAACGACTTTCCCTAAAATAAAACAGATCTATATTTTGTAACGTTATCAATTCAAGTCGTATCTGTAGTTCCGCTACTCATCGCTAGACGGCGTTTTTGACCGTCGGGTTTTTTTTAATTTGCGTAAACTTGTTATAAGAATGTTTTATGTTAAAACTATTCTAATTTTTAAAAGTAGAATTTCAGGTTTCCAGCTGATGAAATCATAAGAGTAAAGAGGACACAAATGATAAGACTAGCTCGGTTAGATGAAATATGAAAACCTACTAGGCAGTGTTATTTGTTGGAAACATTTTGAAGACGATTATTTTTATGAAACAAAGCGCGGTTTTATAAATTACACATGGAATTATCTATCCTTATCCGTATATTATCCCACAGGAACAAATATCGGAATCAAAGTAAACAATGTCCTTCCTTATCAAGAAAACTATCCCTATACAAATCTAAAAAAAAAACGACGGGTTGCACTCTGGGAGTGCCGGCAGAAGTGAAAACTTGAATATTAACGTTGTGCATTTTTGATATTTTGGAATGGTTAGGGAATAATTTTGCACGAATTGCTTTAATTATCAGTATAAAAGTACTCTCATTTATGTGGTAGAATACAATATTTATTTATTGGGCTATCGTACACAAACATGACATTTTATTAGCACGCTGTAACATAAACACACACGAACAACGAGGTTAGGGAATAATTTTGCACGAATTGCTTTAATTATCAGTATAAAAGTACTCTCATTTATGTGGTAGAATACAATATTTATTTATTGGGCTATCGTACACAAACATGACATTTTATTAGCACGCTGTAACATAAACACACACGAACATTCGCGCAAGCGCCCTGCGCCGTCTTACGAATTTTCGATCAGGGTCACGTGTCCTGACGCGAGTTTTAGATTTTTTACCCATTCCAAAAAAAGTGCACAACGCCGCTAAAGAAGTTTTCACTTCAATAACATTTTTGCAGTTGTTGTTATAATCTCATAAAAATATTTACATATACAACTTCATCATTTGTCAAAACGTAAAAATGTATTGATTAGGTCAGAATCAAAACGTCAATATTATAAAAAAAAAAGTAAAACAAAAAGGTACGTAAATAAAAGAATATTTTGTAAAAAATTACGTGTTTTATTCCACTTAAGGGGTTTTTTATGCAATATATTTATGAATATTTATTTAATAGGATAACTGTTATAGATCGATACTCGTATTATGTTGACACAAAACATTAAGTTTGGTTTGCATTATTTTGAAACATAATTTTTAATTTACCCTAAAAGATGCGAACTCTCTCTAAGCTAGCAACACTTTGCGGGTGTGAAGTATGAGGAATGCGGGGGGTAACGCATTCTTTTTGGACACAGTGAGCTGCATACATTAACGGCTGTAGGCTACTTCTGGTTTGTTCTATATTCTAAGCATATTACATATAATATATCTAAAATCACACCTAACACTCGCCTTTTAAGCATTAATTTACCGAAACACATACAATACCCATACATTTTTGTTCTATGCGACATATACACTTTAATACTATACATAATGTTGAATAAACTTATGAATCACATTTAATAGTAGGTATTTCTTAAGATTATGTATAATATTCATCATTTAAAATACATCCATACACTGAACTAGAGATTTATATTAAGTTAAGTATATTTAAGTAAATAAATATATAAAAGGTTATTAAGATTGTAAACTTTTTGACAAATGTCGAAAATGTCAGTAAAAAGAATGTGTAAGTTTTTACGGGTACTTAACGGGTTATACATAATTCTAATTTTGTTTAAAATCTAAATTCGATTTTAAATACATCTATCAATATATTTGTAATTCATTAGTTTTACGTATTTTATCATTAGTTTTATCATTTCCAAGTTTTAATGCAATGACGAGTTTGAAATGTAGGAACGTAATTTATTTTTATTTTAAGATTGCTTACACAAAAGTAACATGTAAAACGTAAAAATGGTTAGATAATATAAATAATAATATAGAATATAAAGAAGGAATGATTTACATCTAAAAATATATAATTGTTCCAAAGACATTGAATACGATAAAAGCTTATAATACGTTTAAAACACGAATAAATTCATTCTTAAAAGTAAAAAAGAATAATGAAACGTGTGAAAACCACCGCGATACATAGTAAAATGTTAATATAATGTTATATTACATCTATATTACGGCAGTGTCCGTGCTTTACTGGCATGCTATGTGCTAAACCGTGTTTTATCAAATTTTGTTCAAAATTTCATTAATTTATGATTTAGAGTCAGTTTGAGATAGTTGCAACGGAAGGTAATCAATGTGTTAAATAGCTTGATAAAAATATTTAAAAAAGAAAACTTTTTCATAACATTTTTTTCTATTTCAAGATGATAGCGCTTATTTCCTTTTTAATTAATACAAAGTAGGTAAAAAAAAGATTTGTGTTCTTTTTACTTTAAAGTTTTGTCCGCTTTCATACATATCGTATGTGAATTCAAATATATTCTGTAATAATATAGTCTAATGAAAATAAATGTATTATTGCACGCTGCTAAAGCATTATTAGTTTTTTATTAATAACAAGATCAAACTAGCCCTAAATCATTTTCTCACTCAGTTTTCTTAATTAAACCAAGTGAAAATCCAACCCCTAAGCACTTGTCCCGAGAACTCGACTTACAAAATTTATTTTAATTAATTCGGGAAGACACTACAGTTATTGGCCCCCGGGAATTCATTCAGAACAAACGCACAGACAGACGAACTCGACATTTCCGTTCACCAAACAACACAAGACTTGGCAGGCACGGTCAATCCAAGAAATCCTTCAGTTACAAGCCGTTCTCAATCGAGGTTGATACCATGGAAGCGTAATCGAGTCTATCAAAGTAGATTCAAAAAGAAAAATACATATATTTTTCCGCTAGTACCGCTACTGACGTTACTACAAGCGAATAGCTGACAATGACGCTGCTTAATACATTGGCCAACAAAATGACGCTACGTCATACGTTGTCCGAATAATGCCTCTGTGTCATACATTGGCCGACAATTTCCGCTATTTCATACATTGCCGACAAATGCCACTGTGTCACACATTGATCGACAAATTCCGCTGTGTCACTGTGTCATAGATTGGCCGATAAATAAAGCTGTGTCATACATTGGCCGCCAAATGCCGCAGTGTTACACATTAGTCGACCATTTCCGCTGCGTCACTGTGTCATACATTGGTCGACGATTGCCGCTGTGTCATACATTGGCCGACAAATGCCGCTGTGTCACACATTGATTGACAATTTCCGCTGTGTCACTGTGCCATTTATTGGCCGACAATTGCCGCTGTGCCATTTATTGGCCGACAATTGCCGGTGTGTCATACATTGGCCGACAAATGCCGCTGTGTCATATATTGGCTGACAAAAGACGCTGCGTTATGTGACAGCCATCTTGTAATTTCGTTTGCCGTTTTGCACGAAGCTAATGTTTGGAGTTACTCTTCCATAGTATTTTAATTCTTTTTGATTAGTACAAAGAAATATTAATTCTAAAAAAAATAATAGATATCGTTAGGTACTATAACCACCTGACCAGGACCTTTATTTCTGATTATCTTTCATTGGAATGAAAATCAGCTTAAAAACTAATATTTAGAATTATTTTACTGTTATTTTCTTCGTCTTTTCGTGTCAGTGTTTCGAACATACGTTATTAAATTGGTATACGCCAATATTCGTGAACTAGCCTTTATTAGGTCCTCTTTTTAGTAGGTACGTTTATAGGATATATTTAATTTTCACGGTCATTTGTTCAAGATGATTCTTTTGAGAAGATAATTCAAGATTTCAAAAGATAATCTGATCAGGTGTCTCGGTAAATGATGTACTGAACATTCGCGAATGTTACCCTTTTGACATTGTTCGTTTACATTCTACTCCACCATAGTAGAGGTGACGACACGGTCAGAAAATATGATAAAGAAATCAGTCTCTTAGATTATCTAAAAATAATGGACCCATATTTTTCAGTTTACTAAAAAAGTAAAAATTCACAAAGATACGGCATAGTGGGGGCTTGCGACAGTTACGACATACCTGGCCGTGACGTCATGCAAAATTTAAATGCACTGTATCTTTATGATTTTTTGTTTCTCAGAGAAAAGAAAAAATATGTGTACAATATTTTTTAATAATCCATCCGACTGGCCAAAGATTTTTCCATTTGTCATGCCTATTATAAAAGGTTGAACACTTGTCTTAAGACTATTAGATGTATCCTCATGCTTGATATCTCTTCAAGTCATCAAAATAATTTAAAAGGTGGAGAAAATCACAACCTTATTAGAGCCAGGGTTCACCGAAAGCTGGTTTTCTGACAACCAACAGGATTTCGAATAGAAAAAGACAGATAGTCTCGTATTACCCAAAACAGCCCAACTTGATGGTTCCTGGCCCTTATCTTGTTCTAAATTTTAACAAATCAACATGCTCCGAAATGTCCCAATCAGTCCTACCAGCACTCTAATGGGAATTTAAGTCCTAACTAGCTCTTAAGAGTAATTTCTTGGAGCAAGCATGCTTGCGATCACTCAAACACGTTAAAACCAATGGCAGTTATTGATCTTAAGAATAATTTCTTGGAGCAAGCAGGCTTGCTATCACCCAAACACTTTAAAATGAATGGCAGTTATTGATCAATTTTGCAGTCGTTGTACTTATTGTAGATTCGTTTCAGACACGAAAAAGGCATCCAAAATAACGGGTTATAACTACTCATCGATTTAAGATAAAAAATTCGTAAAACACGATTTTTTTTATTAAAAGCTAGGTTATTTGAGCTTCTTATACGCTACGTTAATGGCCACAACCTGTATACAGGTACAGTGTGGTAAACATCACCTACGCAAGAGAGGGCAAAGGACAAAAAAGCAATAGATTCATTCTCTTTGAAAATTTCACACAGCGACATTCCGTATGAAGGGGCAAGGTGTGAAAATCATCCCAAGAAATATTTGTGACCACTTAATTAAACTGTTAAGACAGGGTTTCTTAAATAATAAAGCTGTTTTACCAAATTGTGAAGTGAATTTCCTGCGCCAGTCAGGGTTCCTACATACTTATTCGGGTCAGCATTAATCAGGTACAGCTAAGCCATAAAATCGAATATAATTATAGGTGAATGTTCAAAAATGCCGCCATTCTGGCAAAAAAACGAAGATTTCTTTACTTGTTCTAATACTTTGTTTTTTTTTTTCAATTATGGGATCAACCCCGTAGATCTACGCGACAATGCATTGTTTAACTATTGTGTCTGACATTCCGGCATACAAGGGGTTAATAAATAAAATCAGTATATACAGATATGTGGCGATTTACGTACGTAGCCCGTACAAGTTATACCAGCCTTATTTTTAAAATAAAAATGGCGACTGTGTCTTAGAATCAACTTGTTACACCGGTGCGCACTTACACATACTCAAAAATATACTCAATGTCGCATGCAACGACGAAAACTTTCTAGATTATAATTATTTGAAGCAATTTACAAGTTGATGCACAAAAATATTTCAATAAAATATATTATTTAGATATTTGCGACTGCGTCATGACGTCCCTGTACTGTAGACTAAATTGAAGATAAAGATATAAGTGCGCATTGGCGAAATATATTTAACTATCATATGTTACCCTCGGTCGGGGTCACTACATCGGAATGAAAGAGATATATAGCCAGAGCTGGGCATTATTCTAATAATTTTCCATTTAAATATTTTTGCGAAAATAAAAACAATCGTGATAAGATTATTCGCGAATAAATCACTCGTCTTCTTCTTCGAATAATAAATGAATTATTCGTAATTTTTTCATTTGAATAATTTTCGAGTAAATACCACGAATAATATTTTATACAGTGATGAGCAAAAAGTAAAGAGAGGTAGAAAACACGTTGTTAAAAAAAATCTGGTTTGTCACCTACTAATAAAACAATGTGGTCGAGGTCGTCGAGATCATCGACCTTGACGACCTCGACGAACTCGATATCGACATACTCGCTGACTACGACAACGATCTGGACGACCTCAACGATCTCGATGATCTCAGTGATATCGACGACCTCGACGACCTCGACGATATTGAAATTGACATTGTGATTCGATTGATGTTCTACGACCACGACGACCCCGACCACTCGACCACCACGACAACTTGGATGATTTCGACTACCTCGTCGAACTCGACATCGATCTTGACGAACTCGACATTGATCTTGACTAACTCGACGACCTCAACGACCTTGTCGTTATTGACATTGATATTGTAATTCGGTTGATGGTCTACGACCACGACGACCTTGACGACATCGACGACCACGATGACTTCAATTCTGAGCCCACGACGACCTCGACGACCTTAAGGATCTCGACGAACTTGACGACCTCAATGATCTCGACAAACTCGAAGACCTCAACGACATTGATGACATTGACATTTACATTGATGGTCACTGCAGTGCACCACTTAACCTACCTTCCGTACCTACAAACTACCTAGACACTTATATTCGTGGAGTATTTTATTCACAAATGATTTATTCGTGGAATAATTTACTTGCAAATAATATATTCGCGAATAATTCATGCGTATAATAATTCATTCGTGAATAATTCATTCATCAAATAATTCAAACGAGATTAAATTTCACGAATATGTATTCTTATTCGTACATAACGAATAAGAATAATCACTTGAAAAATGTATTTATTTTTCGTCATTTGAATAAATGTTGCCCATCTCTGTATATAAGTAGCTTACATAATAAAACTATTAGTTTGGCTTTGATTCCTCAAATTTTTATTGAAGAAGGTGCAAAGAAAATGTAGCATTTCGTGTCCTGATTACACCCTTTCCTTAATTTGACTAAACCTTCTTTTGAGGATTCCATTATAAGCCCTTGTGGTATTCGAAAACTACAACATTCACACATATCTTACTAAAACATTTTTTTTTGTTCATTCGTTTTTATGGGATCCACAATACACAAGCAGGGTTAACCACAAGAACTTATAGTTTCACAAATGCTTTTATAATAATTAAAGAACTGTCCATATACACCTAAATAAACGTTTTAATCCTAATTAATAAACATTAAAAAATAAACATCCTTTACGCCGATATTTTGGACGAGTCACTCGAGAAAACTGATAAAAATTTTAAAAAGATACTACAATAAATATTTACTTTAATTACCTACACGCTTTCAAATAATTTAATTTTAATAAAATAAGCAAATAAACATAATACATACAAAATGTAAAACAATAAATTAAACCGTAATTGGGTTTGTAAATGTGATTCTCTACAACCACTATAAAGAAATGCAGAAAATACAAATAATTTACTTATACTTACAAATAGTTTTGACACAATAGTTACATGATACATTTTTCTAACCCACTAAGCGAGTGGTGACAACCCTCTGAGATCTCGAATTCAGTTGGTACATCCATAATGTGATGCTGTCAAGTTAGTGTCTCGAGTGACCCGGCCGCGACGTCGGCAAACATCAGGTAACGCGACGCACATAAGCCTAAATTAAAGATTGTGCTCGGCTTCGGTGGGATTGCCGCCGAACATTCCGCGAGCGAATAAATAATATGTCACGTGATTTGAAATGCAGATCGAAGGAAAGAGCGCGGGCGCGCTGCGTTTTAAACGAGAAAAACCGCCACCAGCCGCCCGCGCCCCTCCCTCGACAATGGCACAACTCTCGGCGCCCAGCCGCTTTGCGACCGAGCGACATAAAAAAACCTCTCTGTACACAAAGCTTACAAAACATTACATAATAAACAACGGCGAATATAAATCGTTATCTCATTGCAACAAAGAACCGTAACGATAAAGAGGCCGGTGCCGAAACACATAGAGATTTTTCAATTTCCATCTTCGCTTTGATAAAATAAACATAAAAATAACTTTAAAGCATTAGGTGTAATGAGTGTTGACTCGACTACATCGCGTAGCAGCATTCTTTGGTAAGCGACGCTGCGCCCCTCCCGGGCGCGCGCCTCAACAAAACACTAAGCGAAAAGAACGCTAGTCACATCACAACGTTCAATTCCGTAGATCACAACGCACTCACAACAACCTATAAACGGAATCACTTGGAGAGACGCGCGCCCGTCACGAAAGTCACCGAATTTACTTTTTTCGGTTCCGATTTCGTTTTTTCGGAGCGGGCGGCTGGCTCTCGGGCTACGCGTGGCGTTTCGCATGCAGCGCGAGGTGGTCGGAGCGCGAGAAGCAGCGCTCGCAGTGGCGGCAGCGGAAGGGTTTGGCGCCCGTGTGTTTGCGATAGTGCCGCGTCAGTTCGTCCGAGCGCGCAAATCGCCATTCGCAACCGTCCCACGAACACTTGTACGGCTTTTCACCTGGAATCGAGAACGACAGTGTTATTGGGGTGCCTGGACTTCCGGGGCCGGTAAATATGTATATTATGTAAAAATTCCTAAGCATTCAATAATTCCTTCCTAAGATACTAGTTTTCTTTATAAGATGCATAAATATCCAATTCTGTAGCTCTTACGTATCTGGTTTACTCTGCTGTGCTTGCAATCGCTGGATAAACAAACTTTTCAGCAAGAATCTTCTCTTAGTCGTGTTTTTATGTTTTAAACTACGTATATCCTGTCTTCATACATACCAGTGTGCGTCCGCTTGTGCGCCTTAAGGTGCGAGCTCTTGGTGTACACCTTGTCGCATGCGGGGAACTCGCAGCGGTGCACGCGGCGGCGCGGGTCGGCCGCGTGCGCGTGCGCATGGTGCCGCGGCGGGTGCGGGCGGCGCGGCGGCGCGGGCTGCGGGCTCGGAGTGCGGGCCACTAGAAGCTCTTCTGGAAAGTGGCAGTTACACAATTTAAAATGTGGTACTTTCCAGCAACTAAATACAGGTACTTATTCGCCGGTTGACTGGAAGAGATACCGTTATGGGAGAAGTCCGCCGTTGTCAATTTGTGTTTTTCATAGTACAATAAAGTTAATACAAACCAACAAACATACTTTAGACTAATAGTTAAGAGTATTTATTACAAACATTTTCTATGGGATTTTTATGTTATATAGACTAAAGACGTCTTAGTTTCTTGGAGTCTAATTAGCGCCCTTTATATTAGGTTTACTACATTAATAAATTTAAAATAACATTGAAAATGGATATAGTCATGACAAGTGAAATTTTTTGTGACGTTTAATTTTCTTAGCAGTACCAAATAATTTATTTTTGACCCAGGAAAGTACCTAATTTTATTATAAAAACAAACAACCCGACTGCGTCAATATTCTAACTTTATAAATGGACTCATAATTTAATCAGCACTATGCCTGATACAACCGAGAATAAGCATGATGTCATTTAAGCATTTCTCAATCCAAACTACTTAAAAACATATTCCACCAAAAACATATACCTATTTGAAAATAGAAGCCAAGTTCAATATCCAGCAAAGGAATTGAGATCTAAATGGCTGCAAAGTTCTGTAGAGGATCCTGAAGTTTACTTAAAAGAATCTTAACATTTTGCTAGTTCTTTTATTGAACTTGGCTTCAACATGCTACCGCGTGTACATACGTACATTGTTCATATTTTTGTAGTGTTTTTTAGAATCTTAATATAAGAAAAATTAAAAAAATTAAGTTTAAAAAATTAAAACAATTTGTCCTACATAATAAACGTATGAAAACTCACCTATGAAATTAAGAGCTAAAAGACGGACACCAGGAGAAACAAGAAAACCCATTGTGACTGCAGCTAAAACGAACCCCTGCATAAAATGCAGTTTCCTAATACCGCGTCATTTTCTGCATTTGCAACTACAATTTTCATCAATCAGGGAACAATACTGCCCCAAACTCCAATTTTTTAAAACATACCAAGACGTCAAGTACCTAGATTACAAAGATGCGTGCAACTGAAAATTTCCCGGGTCTTATAATAACTAGGACTCAATAATTTATAGCTCAGTGCGCATGCCCAGCCAGTAAACAATTGTTGCACATCCATGCATCGATGTCCTATCAATATTTACAATAGTTTTACATGAGTGACGGATTCGTGACGCTGTTTAGACTAGTTTAGGAGAAAGTGCAACTACGGGCCGGAGGATTCTCAAGTACGTAGCTCTTTTTGTCAAAACGCGCACTTACCGTGTTTTTTCACAATATGTTACGATATTTTTTGTTTTCAAAACATGTTGGGTGCGTATATAGGTGTTGATCGATGTTCCCGTTATTAATTTATGTCATAATTAAACATATTTTTATAGCAATAATACATCTTTAAAAACAAACATAAATTGGCAAAGCTATAATGGTGTAACTGTGTAAAAAGATGGTAAAAAGTAATAAAATTAAAAGACTTTTACTGCGGATAAATAACTGTATATGTGTATTGGTGTATACGGATTCCATAGAACATGAAAAAATATTGATTTTATTCAAATATTTATATAGATTTTTTACAAAAATGCATTGAACGTATTATGCAAATTAACGCCATCTGCCCATCCATGTAAGGACTTCTCATCATAACTTCTGTACGTAATTCAGGTTCAAAATATAGGTAACCCTAGGCAAAGGTTCCGTGCCTACATTGTAAAAGTTACGGTGATGGCTGAAATGATTTCGGCGTCTAAATCTAGATGGCGCCAGCATCTAGTCTATACGAATGAAACATTGACTAAGATTACATAGACAAGTTAACCAAACATAGGCCCCAGTTCTATTTTTTTTTAATACGGCATTAATATCTTTTTCATATAATATGTCTGTCTAAAAACCACTGCTCGTGTTTCCACTTTACTTAAGTATTCAAAATTCCACATACTTATTTGTAGTAGGCATTTATTTTCGATTCACTGTGCTTCGCGCTGGGAGCACGACAAATGATATAAAGTTGAGGTGAAAGAGTTCATCATCATCATCAGATCTTTTTGTCCACACTGCAGGAGCACGACCCTCTGTACTACCAGAGCCATACTAGGCCAGAGCAGCCAGAAGACTTGGCCTGCTCTCCTCGCTGGCCAGACGGATTGGAGAGGTCTCATTGATGTTATAAGCTTTGTTTAGCTTGTATCATCACCTAAATCGCCTTCTACGACATCCTCGGGAGGACTTGGAGTGGCCCTATTCTATAAATGATACAAAGTTGCGGTGAAAGTGTTAATTTTAAACAATTAAATCTGATTACTTACCGACGGAAAGTTATTTACACTTTACCGAGTTCCTTGAATTATTTTACAGTATTATAACAAGTGGTTGGAGTGGGTAGTTGAACCCGGTGCTAGTCGGTCGTATTTACGTAAAATTGAATTAATTGAATATTGAATAATTACGTAGTGAGAAACTGATATGACGGAGACAAGTACGCTGTCCCAGAAGTCCCGGGTTCGATCCCCGGTCAGGGCAAGTTGGAGAAGACCTGGGTCTTAGATGTTTATCTTTATATGTACCTATTTGTTATAAAATCTAGTATCGTTGAGTTAGTATTCCATAACACAAGTCTCGAACTTACTCGGGCTAGCTCAATCTGTGTAGTTTGTCCCTATATATTTATATTTATTTATTTATAACTATCTGCGACATTGTATCCATGGAGTGCTCTGAGAGGAATGCAAGAAGTTGTAGCTCCATAAGTGTGGCTAGATCACCGTAGAGCTTTCAAGAATTTTCTCAGGAGTACAAGGAGCAATAGATTTGCCCGGAGTGTGTGCTCTTATCCGAAGCAAGGAAATGCTGATACTTCAGTTTGCGGAGTTGTGATGAATAAAACTTTAAGTAGTTCCATCAACATGGAGCAAGGCAACCGATTGCAATCCTTTTTGCCCGAGTAATGAAGGAGATGAATTGGAACATTTTATTACCAGACATGCGAGTCGAACTCGCGCATGAATGGTTCCGTACTATTCGTTTAGCTGAACCATTATAGTTCGGCATCTGGTGATCCATTTTCCAAAATCATTTATAACCTATATGTTGCCCAGGCTTAACAGCTATATAACATAAAAAGTTTATTTCGAATCCGTCCAGTATTTACGGAGATTAGCTTGTACCAACAGACAAACAGACAGACTTTTTTTTTTAAATTCTTACTCTATTACTATATCTTCATCACCGCCAATATTTATTTCGAAAATATATGTGATGTACTGACACACTTTCTATACTGTTTTATTATACGTATAGATTACCAGCCTTACTCATATCTCCAAAGAGTTTGTACGATGGCGCAACTCAAATGTCAGACTTAAAGTTGCCCTGGGCCCTGACCAAGACAGTAGGTGGAACGAACTGGTAACCTTGCTGAATCGATTTGACGCGAGACTATTCATAATATATTTAGGTCGAGTGGACAATCAACCACCGAGAGGCTAGCTCTCATTCATGTATCTGAAATACTCGTACTAAGTACTTATTTTTGGTGTACAATAAAGTATTACTTCATCATCATCATTATCATCAGGTCATTTTGTCTCCACTGCAGGAGTGCGACCCTGTCTTTATTATCAGAGCCATACTTGGCCAATGCAGCCAGAGGACTTGGCCTACACTCTCCTCGCTGGCCAGACGGGTTGGAGAGGTCTCATTGATGTTTATAAGCTTTGTACTATTTAAGTACTAGTATTTATTCTTTGCTTTGGGTCTAGCTCAATCTGTGTGTTTTGTTGTTATATATTTATATTTATTTATTTATCCAATATTATGCTGAATTTAAGATGTTGCTTTTATACGTATATGTACATTGCTTGTTTTTAGGGTTACGTACCCAAAGGTTAACGGGACCCTATTATAGACCCGTCCATCTGTCTGTCTGTCTGTAACCAGGCTGTATTTTCACAGATAATGTATTTCTGTTGCCGCCATATCAACCAATACTAAAAACAGAATAAAATAAATATCGAATTTAATTTCCAGAAAAAACGCGATGTTTGCGCCGTTTTTTTTGCTTTATATTCATAAGGCTACAGGTATACAACGAAATATTCACAGAATATTCAGTTGTATATTCACAAAAAAAAATTAAATGGAAATAATTATAATTTGCGTGGAAAATATATAATATACCACTGTCATCAATGGTAAAGTTTTTTATCGATCGCACTAAATCCTAAACCGCGAGATGGATAAAAAAAATTAATCATAGATGACAGTACTTCATTTTATTTATTTTTAGCGCGGTTGATATTTTTTTATGAAATATGCGTTATTTATACATTTATTTCATATAAATTGTAATCTATAATCACCCGGACAATAAGGGACCATCCAAAAATTACAAATTGAACTTTTTGACTCTCCCTCCTCCTTGTCACAGTTGGTCATAATTTTGAGACCCACACATAGTGTAACGACACGATATCGATATTTTATCTAATAAAAAAAAAACACAAGCGAACGAAGTTCTACATATTTTACTTATAAATTTTACTGGAAATATTTCAAAGTGTGTTTATTATATTTGTGTTTCATTGCTAATGGATTTCGTATTTTGACGTCACGAACCTTATGGCCCTTCCCGCCCCTTGTCACGCTTCATTGGCCTCGTCTTCCGTGTCTTTGTAAACTTTTACTTTAGTGGTAAACTGAAAAATATGGGTACATGTTTTTGTATAATAATTTTTTTGGTTCCATCATTTTTGGGTAATCCATATTTTTCAAAACTAAATACCGACTTCAGCCCCAAACTACAACACCAATTTCGATAAAAAAATTATGGAACCACCTAACAAATATGCCCTTTCAAACAAGAAAATAATTATCTAAATCGGTCTAGGCATCGTCGAATAATCGATAAACATAAATTTAAAAAAGATTGCGACGAATTGGATTGACCTTCTCCTGTTTTTGAAAGTCGGTTAAAATTACGGACTAATTACAATCATACTTTTCTAACCCTGTATTCACTCTTAATAAAAGTTGTCTTTAGTTCAGTATTTCCACAATAAACAATACAAGTGCAAGGTAAAACAAGACATCTGAACCCATAGAACCGGCTCCCACGGTATTTTCCTACACCGCGGAGAAAATGGGGTCGAGAAAATAGATGCCATTCCTTTTAAATTGAAAGTAAGAAATGGCGCGCGCCTGTGTGCTATTATCTAGTCTACATTTTTAATTAATAAATACTTCATATGATCTTTTATTTGTACCTTATCTTCAATGATTAGGTACTTCTTAAAGACGTTCATTATTAATATCAAAAACTTTTCGGGCGTTGCGCGGGCTGCTTTGTTTTTCGTGTAGATGTTGCATTTGGGTGAAGAACTGTGGTCAGTGAAGGAAACATCAAAATGTGTGGGCGGCCATCTTGTAGCCGAAATCTGATTCCAGTTTACAAGTTAAATTAAAATCCTTAAATCCAGAAACCATCTTGGATTCCAAGAAATAAAGTTTAGATTCGGATTCCGCGACCCAAAAAGCTCAAGAATATTGAGTTGACTGTTGGCAGTAATCTTGGAAAATTTGAAAGAAAACCCCCTATATTTTGAAAGAAAAATTATGCCTAACCCTATTGGTTTTTTACAGGCCGATGCAATACTACTTTGTTTCCTTTTTCCACCTTCTCGTTCAGCATTACGCCAAACGTCTTTGAGTCTTGCAGCCTGGTCTTTGTCTGCTTAGAACCACAAGACCCCAAATACACTGTCAGTTACGGATACAGACGAGATCGTAAGCTGAGGGTACAGCTAGTTTTGCCTACCTCTTGGTTCATCGTCTTCGCTTGGAGGCTCGCTCTTGACCGCCGTGATGGTAAACATGTGCGTATGAGTGACCGGCGGCGGGGAAGGGGGCGAGGGAGGGGATGAGGTCGCTGACCTCGCCCACACCTCCTCCTGCGGAGGATCCCGCTTCCTCCCCCTCGGCTCCTCCCGGAGATACTGCGCCATCTCGTAGCATGTCTGCGAAATTGAGGTTTTAAGTTAAACCGTGCGGATTTTCTGTGTGCTGAAGGACTCTAAACTGGGTGGATTGAATTCGTTGGCATCCTTTTAAGTATCTACTATACCCATGATACAACAAAGTTTACGACTAATAAACTTTAATCAAATGTCCACATTTTCATATTTAAGATAACCTCTGAATGTGAAAATGCAATAACAAACTGATGGAAGGGAAACTGTCAAGTCAAGATAGAAAAAGAATGCACACACAGCGCTCTTGACGTCACTGCTATTAGGTCTCGCGCGTACGAAAGAGATAGTTAGATGTACCCGCTACGCTCCCCCTCTTATTTATTAAATTTTAATATGTAGTACTCCATTAATTAACTAATTTCTGTCTGCTTTCAAAACATATTTCTTTTCAGTAGTATTTTTGGTTTATTTAAAATATTAAGCAAAACATTGGTGAAATTATTATTTTTTTGATCCGCTCTTGCTGAAAACGTAATCTCATTTAGTAGCTCCAGCTGCCTACTAGGCAACTTTTAGGTTAAATAAGTAATATTTCTTAAGATAATCTTGTTCAAAAACTTCTTAGACTAGCTCCCTGAGGCTTAAGCCTGGAGTCGATATTCTTGATAACCGCTAAAGAACCCTAATGTCTTTTTAAGACGATTGAACTGAGTAGTGCTATATGAAGCTTCGTACCTTTATACGTAGCTCAAGCAAATGTATCTACTTGTTTTACAAAAAAATCGAGAAGCTCGGTGGCTCGGCGGGAGTGCGTATTACTAACGCTTTCGCAAGTAAAGTGACACTGGGCGTGGTCCGCACTTGGATGGGTGACCACAAGTGAAGAGCTTCTGTGTGATTCGGAATGCACGTATAAGCTATTAGTTATCTATGTCAGATGACTTTAGGCAGCTTGAAAAATCTGACACTGGTGTTGACCACTTACATAACGAAAAGCAAGCATACAAAGAATTACACCCTTAGTATTGATTTACATATTTTCCGGACTTAACATATTTTTTCAAAACTAGAAACAGACTTCAACACCAACCTAAAAAACACATTGTTTTAAACCTACCTTCGAATTGATAACCTCCTCATTTTTTTTTCATGTACACAGAAAATGTATACTTACTTACAATTCATGATATAAAGTTGTACAAAGGCACTACTTATCTT
The DNA here is from genome assembly GCA_963555685.1 of Acrobasis consociella. Lineage (NCBI taxonomy): Eukaryota > Metazoa > Arthropoda > Insecta > Lepidoptera > Pyralidae > Acrobasis > Acrobasis consociella. The sequence continues at coordinate 1,012,192 of OY743104.1, read as the reverse complement.
AAAATACATCTCTTCCCGTAGGCATGTGTGTGAGAGATGTTTAAGTCAGAGGGGCAAACAGGAGTGTTCATACATTTTTTAAATTCGTTACAAACGACTACATCTAATATTTATCAACAAAATAAATGCAATTTAGTAATACATTACGAGGGCTGAGCATTATTTCTCATTATTTGTAATATAATTGTTTCGCAATTAGTTCGATAGATGGCGTTAGCTGTTTATTGAAAAGGGAAAAGTATACGTCGCAAAGCATGCACCTAAACGCAAGCACACCCGGACAGGTGGTAGTTGAAAATCAGTGTATTGTACACCAATTGGGACTAAATCAAAGATAAATTATTCGGTTCATACAATAAAACGCCACGAAATAGTGTCCCTTTTTATTGATCATATATATCTATTTTCAACATGATTTTAACTTTATGAATGCAGAAAAGAAAGCATGACGTCACACTATTTTATTTTATACAAATCGCATAGAACATGTTTGTTTTGACGTTTAGAAAATAAACTAGCTTTTCGGGCGCTGCGCGGGCTGCAAGCAGCCCGCGGTCTTTCGTGCGGCTGTTGAGTCAGGCTAAAATATGTTTCCAGTTCAGAAAATGGGTAAGTTTGTATGGAGGAAAATTATCCATGTAAGGCGGCCATCTTAGATTTTGAAAAAAATCAAAAAACAAATGACGCTCGTCAAATTGCTTATAACCCCTACATTTTGGAAAAAAAAAAACGCACCCTTAACCTCAACCGTTTTTGCAGGCCGTACCCCTTCCACATCAGGTTTCTGCAGATCCTCATTTAGAAACATATTTAGAAAATAAATGTAGTCATCTAGCAGATTCCCACACTGAGCTACAGCCTTTTGTAATACTATATTACACCGTGTCTGTACTTGATATAAACTGTTCAAGTTTTCTTCTTTAATATAGTGTGCTATGTTTAAATGTCTATCTGTATGTACGGGTAGAGCAGAAGATACATTATTGTTTCTCTCTGCGCTCAGAGCATGTATTGTAGATGTATTGCTTAGGTTAATCACAACATTCTGCGATACTTCAACACAATCGCCTTGTTTTCTCTGACGGCATATTGTCTCCATTTCACACACGTAAGTAAAACCATTATGGCACATATGGGTCAGCTCAGACTGAGACGCGACGCGACGCAACGCGACGCGACGTGGCGCGCACTTTTGAAGAAAAACAAAACTTGTTTGCTGCACCAAAAGACAGTAATTTCAGCGAGACCCCGAGGCTCCGGCGCAGCGCAGCGTTGTAACACTGAAATTTGTATCTTTTTGTGTACCCAACAATTTCTAATTTTCTACATCCCTTTGACCGCCAGTTATTCGAGACACAACATTTAAACAATCAATGTGTATCAAAAATACACATTACGCTAAATGTGTTCGTGCGCGCCACGTAACGTTGCGTCGCGCCACGTCGCGTCGCGTCGCGTCGCAGTCTAAGCTTTCTGAGAGCTAACTTTCGCTCTTTGCTTTTGCATCAGCTATCTTCGCAAATATAACTATGTGATGCTACATATAAACATTCTTTATAAAATTTAGCATAGCTTATTAATAAACTAGTGAGCTTTGTGAGCTGCAATTCGCGAATGTCTTTGCATATTTTAAAACTAAAAAGCCATCGCATCGCTATTTTGTGGCAAGTTTATTTGCTAAGCAAATTTAAAAATAGACTGTCAAGAACGCCATCTAGTGATGAGTAGCTGGACTACTGATACGACTTGATATCCGTAGCGCCATCTTTTTTTTTAAGCTAGGAAAAGTCCTGACTTCCCTGCGCAAGGAAACTTAACTGTAGAAATGATGAGAGATAAGAACCACCGCATTTTCCCTCTCCTAGAATGTATAGTCATAATCCCTTGCCAAATGTGGCTCTGGTGGTACAGAGGGGGTCGTGCTCCAGCAGTGGAGACAAAACGACCTAATGATGATGATACCTATACTTCTTTGCAAATAATCCATCTTTAATTTCTTCACCGCGACACAGGTATGGCACTTCATACAAACGGAGCAGCAAATATACCTAGTACTACTACAAACGAAACAATCCGTCCGTGCACACGTCAAATGTGTGAGTTAAACAATTAGGGTCGCCACCACAGAATTTGTTGCTTAGCTTACCTGTTTTTATCACTCGGAAATTTATAACATTTTCGTTCTTTACTGTTTTCCGTGGATAAACAATGATAATGTGCGCAGTTTCTCACCATTATAATTCGATAATCCTAAGTGAATCGTGTAATGTCAACGTTCGACTACCAATAACCCTGTTTTACTGCCACTTACACCTCACAATTACGGGGGAGGGGTTGCGGGGACACCAGATTGCGGGGGACGGTGCGAGTTTCCGTTCTGTATGTAATACTATTATTAATTCTGTGACCGCGAATCACATCTAAGAAAAATAAAATGAAAGATTCTTCCACAAAGGAACTTGGAATTCCTGAAATGGATTTAATATCCGTGAAAGCTAGATCGTAATCTCAAGTTGGGCGGAGGCTCGCTGGGAGCTTTGCAACGCGGTCGATTATAAACTGATTCCGAACTTTATTACGGCTCATTTCTATGTTATCAGTCTTCTATCACGAAAGGGAAATAGACAATAGAGATGTGGACTGGGTACATCTTCATCATCTTCAGGTCTTTGTCTCCACTGCAGGAGCACGACCCTCTGTACTACCAGAGCCATACTTGGGCAAAGCAGTCAGAGAACTTGGCCTACATTGGAGAGGTCTCGTTGATGTTTATAAGCTTTGATTAGCCTGTATTTCCTGAGTCGCCTTCTACGACATCCACGGGAGGACTTGGAGTGGCTCTACTACTCTGCTGGGAACCACACGGCAACTGGACTGGGTACAAAAGATATTATTGTATTGGTCAGCTGGATAATCCGTGAAAAACCCGCATCGAAATCAATCTATCTATTCTAGAGTTACACAGATATACATACATACAGACAGACAGAAGCGTCAAACTTAACACGACCTCCGTGGCGTAGTGGTCACCATGCTAGTCCGCCACCCAGAGGTCCCGGGTTCGATTCCCGGTCAGGGCAAGTTGGAAAATGGCCTTTTTCAAATTGTCCTGGGTCTTGGATGTTTATCTATATATGTATTTGTTATAAAATATAGTATCGTTGAGTAAGTATCCCATAACACAAGTCTCGAACTTACTTTGGGGCTAGCTCAATCAGTGTAATTTGTCCCTATATATTTATTTATTTATAACACCCCTTTTTATTATCGGGGGTTATAATATAACAATAATATCAGAAGCAACATTATGTTCTTTGGATATTTATCACTCGTATTAATGTTTCTTTTGTATTTCATAGTTTCGACATCATCATTACTCGAAGACCTATGTGGCCTAGTGGTCATTAAGCCAGGCAGTCACTGGAGGTCCCATGTTCGATCCCCGGTCAGGTCAATATGAAAAAAGATTTTTTCAGATTGCCCTGGGTCTTGGGAGTTTTTCTATCTGTGTATTTGTTATAAGTCTACCTCCGTGGCGTAGTGGTCACCATGATAGTCCGCTAACCAGAGGTTCCGAGTTCGATTCCCAGTTAGGGCAAGTTGGAAAATGGCCTTTTTCAAATTGTCCAGGGTCTTGGATGTTTATCTATATATGTATTTGTTATCTTCTTCTTATCGTGTGTGTTAGTGACTAACATTAGTGTCAGAGTTTTTAAACCGCCTTAAAGGCCTCTGACATGGTTGTAGGTAACGACCAGTGTTAAAGACAGTGACCGGGACCGACGGCTTAACGTGCCCTCCAAAGCACGGATCATCTTACTTATCAGACAATCAGGTGATCAGCCTGCAATGTCCTAACCAAACTAGGACAACAACACAAAGTTGTTGCCCCCGCTGGGAATCGAACCCGTATTTGTTATAAAATATGGTATCGTTGAGTTGGTATTAACACATATCACATAACACATGACAACTTGGGGCTAGCTCAATCTGTGTATAACTTGTGTATATTGTGCTAGTACATACACACATATATAGATATTACAAACAGACACTTCAATTTCATTTTGCATTGACGATATTGATCATTACATATTATTTAAAACAATAGCGAATCAAACCGCTCCTTACAATTAAGCTAATCTGTTGGCGCCAAAACAGTATTAAAATGCGACAAAGAACAATACACGAGCCTTCTGCGGGGTCAACGACCCGCCAAGGTCGCAAAGCGGAGGGCTGGAACCTACATAACGGTTATCGTCAACCAACGCCACCAGAGCCTTTGACCTTCGCAGTTGCGACATCGTACCTTATTGTAATTAAAATAAAGTTGAATATCAAACACCTGAGAGTTCACACGGAATGGTGGTGATACCCTATGCGGAAATTTTAAACTATTGATGCAAATTGTAAATGACTACAGAAGTTACGTTCTTACGTTTAAAGCTTTATACTTATTTTCAAAATTCTTTTTTTTCAATTAACAAGTACAAAAATGTAAGTTTGTGACACTAATTAAATTTCCCAAGAAACATTGGCAAAGTACTGTACGTGGGGTGACGACAGGGTCAGATAAGAATGATGGTAATTAGTCCGCCTTTTAGATTACCCAAAAATAAGGGACCCCAATTTTTTTAGTTTACCGAAAAAGGAAAAATTCCCAAAGATACGGAGCAAAAGTTCCGGAGTGGAGGCTTGCGAGTCTTGCGACGTCACCGAAATAAAAATTGTACCCAGCCGTGACATCATGCGACATTTAAATGCGCTGTATCTTCGTCATTTTTCATTTGTCAGAGAAAAGAAGAAATACGTGTACAATATTTTTTAATAATCTAACCGATGGACCAAAAATATATGTTTTTAGTCGTCATGCCTATTAAACTACCTGATTTGCTAGCTTGTTTATCAATAAGCATAAGTACCTTTTCGTAATAATAACGAATGTTTAGGAGAACACGGTATAAACAAACATATTTACGCTACGGCGCGCGTAAAAAGGAAGTATTAAGTGTTTTATATTCAAGTGCAGTCGATGGCTTCTCGTAACCGCTAAAGCATTGAGTCTACAGATAACAGAAAGATTGGAAATATGTTTAAACACGGCGTACTGAACTCTTTCAAACTTTTTGTTAGCATTTTATTTATGAGGTTATAATACGACTTTCGGTGGAGTTATTTTCATGTCTGCATATTTTCCGCTAAATGCTTGACCTCTCAATGCGGCACGACTGTTGCCTTTTCTTTCATCCATGAACGACCTTCTTGGTCTTCCTTTTCAGAGGAAAAGGAAGACCAAGAGGGCCATGGAAAAAATGGAAGAAAAAGTGGGAGCCATTTTTTTTTTGGTAGGCACCCAATACGCAAAAGATCCAAATGTTTATTTAGTAATGTCAATAAGTATATTTTACATTACGTGTAGTGTATATTTAAATTTAACTTATTTTTCAAAGAAAAGCTACGGATACTAACGCTTTGCAACGACCACTGCTGAGGAGAAACGTTGAAAGAGACTTATTTTCACAGTATTGGTCGCCTACTTGCTAGAAGGGCTTTGTCATATAATTATTGTATTTTTAAGTAATAACTACTTTAATATGTAGTGCTTGCGGTCGAGTTAACAAACATAAATTACGTAATAAGAAATACTTAGTAGGTAGTCTATAAAGCAAAGCTGAGCTGAGCAGTCCCTACCGGTAGGCAGCGAGTAGACGATCTTGTTCTTTTTTGTCGGGGATTTAAAAAATTAAAAATAAAGAGTAAATTACAGAACTGATTACTAAACAAATCTGACCGTTTCCGTGACCGATGTCCCCGGCCGCAAACAAGGGGTTATTCATTCATTCCTTCTCGTATGACTCACGACAAATGACGTCATTATACATTCATTGCAGAGACTCGCCGATAAAGACTTTACATTTATTATTGGTCGATAATGTGATGGTATTTGAATTGTTTTACGGCAGGTTGCTTTTTCAGATTGAAATCTATGAATGTTTACTTTTTAGCTATTCTAATTAACTGCCTCCCTGGTGTAGTGGTTAGAGCGTTTGGCTTATACACGGAGGTCGCGGGTTCGATTCCCAGCGGGGGCAACGACTTTGTGTTGTTGGCCTAGTTTGGTTAGGGCATTGCAGACTGATCACCTGATTGTCCGATAAGTAAGATGATCCGTGCTTCGGAGGGCACGTTAAGCCGTCGGTCCCGGTCACTGTCTTTGACATTGGTCGTTACCTAAAACCATGTCAGAGGCCTTTAAGGCGGTTTAAAAACTCAGACACTATTGTTAGTCACTAACACACACGATAAGAAGAAGAAGAAGCTATTCTAATTTCACCAGTTCTGACTACAGTGAAGCTAAAAGGAAGGTTATGTGTTGTTTCGCTGCTATGTATGTATGTATGTACGTATGTATGTGTATGTAAGCTCATTTGTTCACTCGTATCTGCCTTGATATCCATGGTACCATAACAAGTTAGGTATCATTGGAAGACCGGAGAGCATGCATGAAAAGAGTTATGAGTGTTGACGAAGCAAAAGAGGTTTGCAAGGATCGTACGAAGTAAGTGGAAATCCATAGTCTCTGCCTACCACCATGGGAAACAGGCGTGAAAATATGTAGGTAGGTATGTATGTATCATTGGAAGAATCGAATATCAACAGAACACAAAAGAACAAAACAAAATGAATTCTATCCGATATTAATTAATATTAATTCCATTTAATTTGAGCATTTAATTGTATGCAAATAATAAGCAGTTCAGGAAATATATCAAATTGAAACTATTTGCGGCCATTTAGAATTCATTTATAAACCACATTAAATGTAAATTTTCAATGAATAGTTAATGCATCAACAATTTAATAGAAAATAGAAAAAGTACAGAACGTCACTTATAATTATCAAAATGTGCCACCAAAATGGTTTCTCTCGGAGCCAAGACGCTGATTTTCAGCTTAATATATCCGTATAACTCCATGCTCAAATAAATAACCAAAAAAAAATTGGCTATGTATGACCGTGTGGTTTCCGGCTGAGTAGAATAGGACCACTCCAAGTTTTCCCGAAGATGTCGTAGAAGGCAACGCAGGAAATACAAAGTAAATTAAGCTTATAAACATCAATGAGACCTCTCCAACCCGTCTTGCCAGCTTGGAGAGAGTAGAAAGGCCAAACTCTGGCTGCTCTGGCCAGGTATGAGAGGGTCGTGCTCCTGCAGTGGAGACTAAATTTTTTTAGGGTTCCGTACCTAGAATGTAAAAACTATCACGGTTCATGAGATACAGCCTGGTGACAGACAGTCAGACGGACAGTAGAGTAATAGGGTTCCGTTTTTATCCCTTTGGACACGGAACCCTAAAAACCAGTGTAGCAAAAAATAATTGAACTGCAAGGAAGACAGTTTATCTAACATGAAATATAAGTTCTGGGGAGTAGCGTCACCAGCGAAACAAAAGAGAGGGTCAGCAAAACGATTAGTTTCGTACAAAGGGGTAACGGAATCACGGTGGGTGACGGCGAGCAACGGTGGCCGCCGTGAAATTGGGGCGATTTACCACAAAAACAGTTACGTCGCGGTGACGAACAATACAAACATACGTCGCCCCGAACGCGACCCTTAGGGCCGCGCTACATTGGATTGGCATGGCATGTCACGCCCTCGGGCGGTTATGCATCTTATATCCCTTGACATTAAGCTTGTTGAAATGACGCGTCGCTTCCGATGCCATGCCATGCCAATTCAATGCAGCGCGGCCCTTATAAGCCTAGAAAGCACTTCGACCGATTTGGTTTGTTTAAAGTATTGACAATGTTTTGTCACATCTACGAGCATCTACGTATTTATACTTAGGTCTATTATGATATGAGTTACAAAATAATATATTTTATTGAAAAATAGGTTTTTTTTTATACAAGCTTTTATTGTTAGCTTAAAGTACTTAAAAAGGCACATGAAATAAGTCAAATTTGATGGAGATGCGTCGTTTAATTACTGAGTTCCATCGACCTTCCGTCTCCGAGATCAGACTCTAAGCATCATCAATCAGTGCTCGTCAAGACAAATCAAACGAAACCTACACAATGAGCTTATGTAGTTTTAGAACAGATCTGACGAATATCTCTCGGTTTCGTCATCAGAACAGCTCATTGATTATGTCATCGTAATATTGTTGTCGTCCGACTTACACAAATATGCAAAATTTTAGCACATTTGGTTGAGAAGAGATGGCGGGATGACATCGAGAGTTTCTTATGTGGGTGACAGCAAATTGCTCGGGAAGAGAAGGGGAGGCCTTTGCCCAGCAGTGGGACACAACATTTTACACAGGCTATTAAGAAGAAGTAAAAAGGTCTAAAAAAAGGAGAGGTAAAAAGTACCCGTAACCGAAGGGCATGTATAAAGAGATTGATGAGTTTAGATGAAGCAAAAGAGGTTTGTCAGGATCGTAGCAAGTGGAGGTCCATAGTCTCTAGTCATAGCCTACCCCTGCGGGAAACAGGCGTGATATTATGTATGTATGTATGTAGTAAGAAGGTTGAGGGTAACTTGTAGAAAATTTAATTGCAAGCTTTGACCTAAACATACATACATATACAACGTGGGCGGCTCATACACGTAATAAATCAAACTATACGGACTATACTAGATCACTAATAGTATCTTATACCTTTAAACGATATCTTATTTATTTATTTATATATTTATATAATTATAAATTTCTGTGATCTCGAAAACGGCTCCAACGATTTCGCTGAAAATTGGTATATGTTATGTTAAACAATCGAACTAGAATTGTCTTATGTTTGGGAAAAGGCGTGTTTTCGAGTTTTTATGCGTTTTTCTTGCCACGCAGAATATGGTCGCTAATTTCGTCGCGCCGGCCGCTATACATTTGGCTCAGCGGTTAAGGATGCGAACCGCTAGAAAGAGTGTTACGGGTTCAAATCCCACTCGGTGACTTACTTTTGTTTTTTTTTATGTTCAAGTTTATATATAATTTTTTATTTTGTATTGTTTTTGGACAAGTTTAAAAAAATGTAGTTAATGTTTGAGATGTAACCGAGAGAAGCTCGGTCGCCCAGGTACTATATAATTATGCAAGAATAACAGACAAAAAGCAAAAAAAAACTAAAATTCGGCACTTCCATATACAACAGTGTGCAGCCGCTCACGCAATTTGTATGGCAATGTCGATTATTTTTCAGGTTTTCGACTGTCATATTAATTTCATTTTACTATAGTAATTTGTATAGGTCGTGGTTCGATTTATTACGGGTATATCCTTTTCACGTTGTATACTTACATTAAGATACATTCCAAAAAAAAAATTGGTTGTTTGTAAAGTAGGTTTACGATCGAGATGTTTACGTGATAACGTCTTCTGGCAGCGCTCGAGATGAGACGGGAGATCGGTCCGTCTCTCTCTCGTTATACCTGCGATCGCGCTCGTGAGGTTTTGGTGTGACACAATTTTCTGAACATGTCACCCGACTAAAACGATTTTAAAGACGTTATCACGTCAAAAAATATTTAAATAAAAGCTTGTAAAAATGTAGGCAGATATTCTGAGGCATTACATCCTCTTCGTTCTTCTCAAAGACACTTTTATCACTTAAAATATGTAAGTCGTTTTTATGCACAGCCTAGTTAATTGTACTTTAGAATTGCGGTTGATTTACTTACATATTTATCGTAGTTACTTACATCACAGTATGATTTATCATTCTATGCCTACATAACGTTTTATTCGCTAGAGCTAATCGGAGAAATGAGAACAATTCGATAACAGAGGTGCGTGCACTGTGATAAGTTTATGTTATATGATGGAAGAATGCTGAGAAGTCCGCTGGCACAACCACATGCCAGTTTGTGTGTCGTAAAACATCGCTGGGTGGTATGCAGCTTGGATAGGTGCGTTTGTTGTTTTAACTTTATCTCGGAATTCATCCATTCATCATTTTTAAAACTAAAAAATCGACATCACCCCCTTACTTCACATCTGATTTTGATAATTTTATGGGACCACCTCACGCATGTATGTATACCCTTTTAAACAACAAAAGAATTTTCCATATCGGTCCGGGCGTCTTTAAATAATCGGTGAACATACATAAAAACATCTCGACGAATTGATAACTTCCTGTTTGGAAGTTAGTTAAAAAAGAGGGGATTTCGGGATTGACTTGAGGGATGTCCTGTTCTTATGACAGTACAATAATACCAGTATATATTGTATCATTTCTATATAAAGGTATCATGTATCAAAGTAATCTAATAATAGAGCCGAGAGGTAGCTATAGAAACTCAGAAATGAAAAGTGGAGAGTGTAGGCCAAAGTCTATTCTGGCTGCTCTGGCCAAGTATGGCTCTGGTAGTACAGAGAGGGTCGTGATCTTGCAGTGAAAAAAAAGACCTGATGATGAATGAAACGAACCAATTATGTTCTAGCTTAGTACTTTGCTCTTGCAATAATATAGTTGACGTCTAAATCGGTAAAAATAGAGGCATTGGCAGACAAAAAACTTATTACCTTCGATTTCAAAGGAATTTCATTGTTGTAAGTAGATAGTTCTGGAATAACAAATCTCTTATAACAGTTTTTTATTATTTCTTGCTATTATGATAAAAAGTAGAGTGCTAAACTCGAGTGGAAGTGGTCAATTCACCCTTGAACTATAAGCGCCCTCGCTCGCTTCGTTCGCTTGCGCGTCTTAATATCTCGAGTGTAATTAATCACTTGCAATCCTTGTTCAACAATCTACTCTTACAGAAAGAAAAAATATATTTTCTTATCTGCTGGTTTAAAGTTGATAATGTATGCTGTATGTAATTAATCACTTGCAATCCTTGTTCAACAATCTACTCTTACAGAAAGAAAAAATATATTTTCTTATCTGCTGGTTTAAAGTTGATAATGTATGCTGTATGTAATTAATCACTTGCAATCCTTGTTCAACAATCTACTCTTATAAAAAGAAAAATTATTTTTTTTATCTGTTTTGAAGTTGGCAATGTATGCTGCGTATATTTGTATAATTTTGGGAATCCACGTCTTCAGTCATTGTTCGTTCAAAAATTAAATATGACGGGAGAAAGTCACAGTTCCGAGTATAATTAATTGATTAAAATTTATATGAATGTATCTAACTAGCATAAGAAATGCCTGGAGTCCCAGTGCTCGCCGATCGTGTGGTACCAATGAGACGCATCAAAGTGTCAGTAGGGTGACCATCTCATCTAAGGATTTTCTTATTTTTAATCTTTACATTTAGGTATGGTTTTTTGTTATTGCCTTAAACGGTTATGTTTTTGTGAAAGGGAGTTAAAAGAGACCTTACACTAATATTTATTTTATACCAATACTTATTTTGAAAGCAATAAGTTACAGTTCAATACTCAGTTTCGAATAAATAATAGATGGTAATCACAAATTACCAAGAGCTAGTCCCGAAGTAAATTTTAACTTGTATTAAGGTTCGGTAACGATACTATCATCATCATTTCAGTCGCATAACGTCCACTGCTGGACATAGGCCTCTCCCAAAGATTGCCAAAAAGACCGATCAAGAGCGGCCTGCATCCAGCGCTATACAGCGACCCTGGTCAGGTCATCGGACCACCTTATAGGTAGCCCTACGCTTTGCTTGCCAGTACGCGGTCGCCATTCAAGAACCTTTTTGCCTCATCGATTGGTAACGATACTATATTTTACGATAAATACATAGAAAAACACGATTCAACAACTGTATTATAAAGTGCTACCAGCCAGTCTAAAAAATATTCAGTTAATCCACTATTGCATTAAGGTGGTTCCGTTCGGTACAAGGAAGGACGGCAACGTCGCAAACGGACGACGGAGACGAAGCGGCAACCTACATGGTAGGCGGAGTGTGGAGCGTGAGGTTTTTTCGTTACAGAATTTCTGGATTCGGTCCCCGCGCTCAAGGCCCGCGATAGAAGCTATGCAATAGCTTAAAAATATATTCTCACGAGCAATGTTTCGACTAAGTAGAGATAGTTGTGAACCGATATTTAAAAAACATAAGATTCTAACACTCCCGTCATTATACATAATGGTAACAGCTATGTTTGTAAAAAGTAATCTTCAACTGTTTTCTAAATTATTTGAAAGAGTAAAAAGAAACCGACGTGAGGACAAATTGTGCATACGTGTAGGATGAAAGAGTTTTGAATGGAAAGGAACGTACGGTATGTAAGAGGAGGATGGACGATACAAGTAAGAGGGTGTGAAAGAGAAAGGAAGAGACGCGGGAAAAGTTTGAATTTAGAGGAATGAAAAAAAAGGGGTGATTGCTAAGATTTGCTAAGACGATAAGCTAAGATAAGAAAAGACGACTTGATAAGATTTATTCACCACGAATAAAGCCGGGATATACCTCGAACTAAGTTTCTGTGGATTTTTTCTGCCCCACATCCCACATACATTTAACCGTAACTGCTTTAATTATTACATGATAGTGTATTAGGTGTGCCGCCGATAAATATATGTATATAATAAAATACCCAAACAATATAAAGAATACATTTTGTTATTGTTTAAGAAAAAAATTAAGTAAATTTTGATACATAAATGTTTTTATAGTGTTCAGGATTTCTTATCTGATTAATTGTGAATTGACTTTGTTTTATAGTAATCCGTAAAAGGTACATAGATTCAATTTATTTTTATAGTAGGTTTTACGATAGATGATACCTTTCTGACTTTTGCACGCCGGTTATGGTAACCATGATTGGACAAATCTTTATCTTTATTAATTTGATGAGATCGCCGCTCGTTTGTATGTATGTATGATGTAGTTTTACATACACATATGGCATAACAATGTATTCTCAGTATTCTTAGTTGTTTCACATTTTTGTTCGAAAATTATCAAGATTTACATTTTTGTTGTAATAATGAAGGAACGTTTTCCTATATCATGGGTTTTATTGTTCTATTCAAAGAAAATCTTTACATTATATAAAATAAAACTTAAAATAAACAAAAATATCAAAATTATTCGCATCTGAATTATTCAACGTTTATTTATAAAAAATCGGCACTTTTTAAATCATTTATATGTATCATTTAGTACAATACTGCCAATAGAACCACATATTTTTTTTGTAGAATTCATTTAAAAGTCTTTACGATCTTTAAATTGGTCGCATACGCACTATATATCTGATTTAGGAATGCAGATTTGTTATCAATATGAGGACAACAATTTTAAGCTTTAGCGTTTTCAAATAAACAATTTTCGCGTTGCTGTGAGATTTTCTTAAAAGTATGTTATTTGGATTATCATGAATCAATATCGAAATTCGTGTAATACGAATTTACATTACGGTGCCTAAAACCAATATTAAATAGCGTAGCGAAAAGTTCACACCTCAATTAAAGTTCATTTATTTCGCAAATGGCATTCATAAAATCAAAAGTTAAAATTAATTCGCTTTGCAAATGATATATCAAACCACAAAAACCACTAAAATGTGGCGACATTACATAAATCGGTAACACGGACCAAAAAACCTAGCGTAAAAAATAGTAAATATACGACTACATAAATATTTGCATGACCTAGTTCGGGTTGAATACAATTGACCTTTAAAGTACTATATTTGAGCAAATAAACTATTCTTATTTTTGTAGTTATAAACACTAAAGTATATAAAAATTCGGGACTGAAAATTATGGACCATTTATAACATTATTATAATTTGTCCTTCGTATGACGGACGCGTGGTCACCGCGGGATGTTCCGCTGCGCATGAGTGGCTTTCACAACCGCCTTTCTCAGTTTCTAGAGTTTACGGTGAGAAAATGCTGGTACAGTTAGCGCGATACTATACTCGTGGCAATACGTTATCAGAGGAGACTGTACTTACGCATCTTTGTTTATTTTTCGTATGTTTAAGTGCCATAACTGGTATCAGATTTTTCAAGCTGTCTAAGAGCATCTGACATAGCTTGACTGACTGGGACTACCCCGGTTTAACTTGGCTTCCAGTAGAAGATTTTTATTTTTATTTTTACAAGCTTGTATTCATTTTCCTGTTTATGTCATCATCATCATCATTTCAGCCGCATAACGTCCACTGCTGGACATAGGCCTTTCCAAAAGATTTCCAAAATATCTGGTCAAATTATCTTTCTGTAATTAAATCTTGCAAGCTAAATTGGACCCAATTCCTGGTTTCTTGAAATTATGCATGCATAGCTGTAATCGCGTGACAATGCTATATTACGATGACATGGAGCTCAGTGATTTAGTCTTAACTAAGTAACTAGAAACAAGTGTTTATTATTTTTTTGACGTGATAACGTCTTTAAAATCGTTTTAGTCGGGTGACATGTTCAGAAACTTGTGTCACACCAAAACCTCACGAGCGCGATCGCAGGTATAACGAGAGAGAGACGGACCGATCTCCCGTCTCATCTCGAGCGCTGCCAGTCATTCCGTGAAACGACGTTATCACGTAAACATCTCGATCGTAAACCTACTTTACAAACAACCAATTTTTTTTTAACTATTAAAAGCTTTTATCCAAAACAATGACTCAAAAAGGTTAAAGTGCTCCTCAAGGCGAATCAATCGAGCCAAAACTCGGTAAGATTATGTTATTTTATCACAGAGATGCCAAGACCACCTTCCAGCTCCATCATCAGATCCGCTCCATGTCATAAAATTGCATTGTCACGCGAAATACGAATGCGTGCACAATTTCAGCTTAATCGGAAACCGGGAAGTGGGTCTAATTTGCAAGATTTGATTACAGGCAGACAGACAGATAGGCAGACATACAGGGGACAGGAATGAAAATAAATAAAAGCTTGTATAAAATATGTCGTTCAAGTAAAATAAACGGCGTATTGAAGTCGGGAATTTTTAAAGTGAAAACTTCTTTAGCGGCGTTGTGCACTTTTTTTGGAATGGGTAAAAAATATTAAACTCGCGTCAGGACACGTGATCTGATCGAAAATTCGTAAGACGGATGGAGAGTAGACAGCTGGCGCGGCGTAGGAGAGGGAGTATCTCCCTCTCTTTCTAGGGCGCGGCGAAAATGTATGCCTGCGCCTGCTGTTTCGTATATCAAAAATGCACAACGTTAATATTCAAGTTTTCACTTCTGCTGGCACTCCCAGAGTGCAACCCGTCGTTTTTTTTTTTTGCTTTTTTTCGTGTGTATACGATTTTAAAGCTGCCTAGTGGCAGGTATCTAACACAATAAATGATATAACCTATCCTGCAAAAACACTGCAGCGTGGCTACCCGTAACGATGGAGTAAACACTGAGAAAGTAGTCTAAACGAAGCGTCAGACGTTGCTATACGAACTACAAACAGTGCCATTACCGACACTTAGCACTTTACAAGAGCATGACCTATTTCTTTGAAGTTGGAACAACGAGTATTCTTCGTAAATAGCTGGACTCGCGCTTTGTTAAATTCAGATGGTGCTACGTCACAACTTTATTCAGATCGGGCATTGCAAAAAGGCAATGCATAATACTTCAATCAACACCAAATTGGCTATGGCTATGGTATGGTATGGTGGGCTATGTTAATTTTTTGAAGTGAAAACTTCTTTAGCGGCGTTGTGCACTTTTTTTGGAATGGGTAAAAAATCTTAAACTCGCGTCAGGACCACGTGTCCTGATCGAAAATTCGTAAGACGGCGCAGGGCGCTTGTGCGAATGTTCGTGTGTGTTTATGTTACAGCGTGCTACGCGCATCCATGGATGGTGACAGCTGATGGCTCGACCGTCTGTGTAGTGGCCATACTGCTGTGTATTTGAAAATGATTTTGTTAAAAATGAATTTGGTCATGCTTGTGACATTTGTGACAGACTGTAGTTCAGAAAAGATTTGAAATATTTTATACTGATAATTAAAGCAATTCGTGCAAAATTATTCCCTAACCATTCCAAAATATCAAAAATGCACAACGTTAATATTCAAGTTTTCACTTCTGCCGGCACTCCCAGAGTGCAACACGTTGTTTTTATTTTTCAATACTAAAATCTTCAACGCCAAACTACACAACCGACTTTGATAAAAATTTAATGGCACATTAATTGAAAGGGTGCAAACAAAATAATTTTCAAAATTTGTCGCAAAGGTATTTGTATAATAATTTATGTAGCCACTCGTCTAACAACGCTAACTGTCTGAGGTGACGATAACTAGCTTTTTCGCAAGTAAGGCGCCCCCGGGTGTGGTCCGCTCTTGGATGGGACCACAAGTTGCACCAACATTTTCTAGCTCCTCCGCGCTTCGTTATAAGCCACTGGTCCCGATGCCAGATCAAAAAAAAAATGAATGTTTGACTGAATCGCATCTCGTCTTAAGAGGGGAGTGTATCAGGTACATACACATAGTCTATTCAAAAAAAGCACATGAAGAAAACGTCCTTCCTTCCTAAATGTTATCTGATATCAATTTTTTTTTGAGATCAGAATACATTAAGAAGTGGAAAAACATTTTCTCTCCTTCTTCTTTGCGTGTCGATGGTTTTTTTTTATATTTTCTCTCTTATATGGACGTTTGCGCAATATACTTTCTATTTAAAGTAAGTCTGAGTGTCGTAAGCGGTCGAAAGATGAATCTAATCTAAAAATACCATCATCTAAGAACCAGCAAAGATTTTCTATTTTTAGCCCAGAACCTCATGAAACGCAATTGAAAGGCCCCTTAACAAAACCATTCCATTGACAAGTTATTCACTGAAATACTCCGTTTAAATTTAACTTCTTTCGAATTATATTTCCATCAAAGGTGCGCTTGATCGTATTAAACAAAATGTCTTATATCGGATAGAAGCGTCTTTAAACTTTTCATATCAATGCTCGCCGCCTCTATTTGCTTTTAAAGCTATATTCCGCAATTAAATAAAAACGTTATTAGAAATAAACAAATTGGATCATGGGTATAAATCTAATATTCATCGTAGAAAGTCAATTTGACATAATAACGGATAAAAAGATGTAGGACTTTTATGTTTAAAAATTAAATCTCATCGCACAATATCAAGTATTTTTCTCTCTCCTGCTTATGTTTTTACTAACAGTGTTTTAATAAATTAATAATGGTAATAAAATACCTATAAATTAAACATAAAAATCTTTAAGGAAACGTTACAACGTTCTTCCTAATAAGATTACCGTAAGCACACCAAAACGTGCACTCTAATGAATGTTCCGAAATTCGTTGGAGAGTAAATAGAATGGATGCCATTATGGGATCCGCTGAAATTACGATTTCCTACGCTTTGGTGAGCGCCCGACGGTGACGCGGAATGCTGAGTTGACCAAAATATGATAACATCTGAACATATGAATTTAAACCTAGGTTCCGTGTACAAAAATATTGGTCACTATGAAATACTAACAACAATACACGTTTTTAACGATGTCATCCATCATTAAGTGAAATAATAATGACGTCATGCATCAATTAGAGAAAATATAAATTCGGCGTCAGAGACATTGCTGCAATGAAGTTTATTCCTAACCAACTTCGAAAAGGCAGGTTATATAGTGTCACTTTTCATTGATTATGCCCATTTTTTAAAATAATTTAAACAGCGCTATTTGATACCAAAAAAGCATATCGTCACACTTATGTATTTCATACAAATCCTATAGAATATCTTGGTTTTTACGTTGAGTAATACTTTATTGTACACCAAAAAAATACAATAATTCAAATATATACACAGAAAAGACATTTAAATATACCAAAGGCGGTCGTATCGCTAAAAAAAGCAATTTCTTCCAGACAATCAATTACGATTCTTTTATGATTTTAAAAGTGTCTTCTTTGACTAATTGTTGTTGTCTGTTGAATTCAATTCATTTATTGCTTTTCACATTGTACATATTATATTCCACTTCATAGTAACTTCTTAAATTAGTAGTTACAACATAAACCCTGATAGAGCATTGCAATAAAAAAAAAGACGTGTGGCACTCGGGGACTGCCGCGGTAAAGCTATTGCAATGCAAACAAGGAATGACGGCAACGTCGCAAACGGACGACGGAGACGAAGCGGCAACCTACATGGTAGGCGGAGTGGGGAGAGCGTGAGGTTTTTTCGTTACGGAATTTCTGGATTCGATCCCCGCGCTCAAGGCCCGCGATAGAAGCTATGCAATAGCTTAAAAATGGAACGGCATGCGGGTTAATTTTTAGTTAGTATTTAAAACTGCTAAAATTAATATGTAATTATCAAAATAAAGATATAATAGTCTGGTAGGTGTCATCTCCCGGATTCATTGTTATCCGAGCGCATTTTCCCGGTTGCATTTGCATCCTCAGCAGTAATGCTTCAGAGCCCGGGGTCCGCTACCTAACCAAAGAGATTTGACTAGGTTACTGTTTTTTACACAGAGCAACTGTCGTCTGACTTCCGCAACCCAATGAGTAAACCAGAACCAATCCTTGGTAGTTCGGTCAATGAGTGCTCAAAAGGGGCATGTGGATGGAAAGTCGAAAGCAGAAATTTTGACTCGGCAACTTTGTAAGGACTAGTTAGGACATAAACAAACATACTAAAAGTCCATACCCCTCCGAGGTGAGCCCGCGGGGGGAGGGCCCAAAGAAGGTCCCGTTTTTTGTTTTTTTGCTTACATCTCGAAAACGGTGCGTTGTACGAAATTTTGTTGTACTACATAATGAAAGGTGATAAAATTGTCTACAACTTTGGCTTTCACAGTTTTTATCTATCTCCAATTTTTACCTAGCTTAAAGTTCGAAAAATTTTCGATTTTTTAAAATGTTCTACACTCTGGGCGTATTCGGACGAAAAGCGCACGCCAAGCCGTGGGTAGTTTGTCATCTCCCTTATTATCAATACTGTGACTTTAATTTTTGACGACCTCCGTGGCGTAATGGTCAACACGCTAGACCGCCAATCCGGAGGTTCTGGGTTCGATCCCCAGCCAGGGCAAGTTGGAAAATGGCCTTTTTAGGGTTCCGTAGCCAAATGGCAAAAACGGGACCCTTATAGATTCGTCATGTCTGTCTGTCTGTCTGTCCGTCCGTATGTCACAGCCACTTTTTTCCGAAACTATAAGACCTTTACTGTTGAAACTTGGTAAGAAGATGTATTATGTGAACCGCATTAAGGTTTTGACACAAAAATAAAAGAAAAACAAAAAATTTTGGGGGTTCCCCATACTTAGAACTGAAACTCAAAAATTTATTTTTCATCAAACCCATACGTGTAGGGTATCTATGGATAGGTCTTCAAAAATGATATTTAGGTTTCTAATATCATTTTTTTCTTAACCGAATACTTTGCGCGGGAGACACTTCCAAAGTAGAAAAAAGTGTGTCCCCCCCCCCGTAACTTCTAAAATAAGGGAATTATAAAACTAAAAAAATATATGATGTTTATTACCATAACAACTACCAGCGAAAATTGGTTTGAACGATATCTAGTAAGTATTTTTTTTAATACGTCATAAATCATAAACGGTAATATACCTTTCATTCAATCAACTTAAATATAAAAATTAAAAAAAAAACATACTGCAAGACTTTTATATTATGTTATTTGCTACTACGGAACCCTTCATGGGCGAGTCCGACTCGCACTTGGCCGCTTATTCAAATTGTCCTGGGTCTTGGATGTTTATCTATACATGTATTTGTTATAAAATATAGTATCGTTGAGTTAGTACTCCATAACACAGGTCTCGAACTTACTTTGGGGCTAGCTCAATGAGTGTAATTTGTCCCTATATATTTATTTATTTAATTCACGGTTTGATTCCCCCGAGTCAAACATCGCACTCCAGGAACGCGCAGTTGTAGTGTAGCTCGCACAAAGATTCTTTGTATTGTCCGTCGCGGCTATGAATAGATCGTACTCTTGTTTATGTTTTCATTCTAAAGCGTCGGAATTTTAATTAATGTAAACAGACGCACGTGTGGGGATAGCTTTACTCTGTGGTACAAACAAATGTAATGTTTTTGGGGAAAGAAGTTTGAGACCGTACTCAAGGCCAGGATTTAGGGGAGGGCAACTGGTTCTACAGGGTTCCGCACCCAAAGGGTAAAATGGAACCCTATTACTAAGACTCCGCCGGCCGTCTGTCTGTCACCAGGCTGTATCTCATAATCATAAACCATGAGAGCTAGACAGTTGAAATTTTCCCAGATGAATATCTCTTGAATCCATCTTAGAATAGCTCCTTGACTTTATAATATACTATCTTGTCATCTGACTTGCACAAGTATGCAACATTTCAGCAAAATCAGTTTTAGTCCGTTTTTTAAAGAGAATTCTTATAAGGAGAGGTATACTTTTCTGAGTTCAGCAATGCCACTTGGTACGAATATTATACACGTCTACCCAAGCCCAAAACGCCCGGGAGCCAGATTGAACTCCGCGTCATGAGGAGGGGAGGGGGGCCCAATGTACAGAGCTCCCGGCGCTCAGAAAAAAAATTCTGGCGGAATTGTTTGGACATTTGAATTAAGTTTGGTGTCGTTTTCAGGTAACCAGATGATGCCCAGTTCATTCCTCATACCAGTTCTTTTAGGGTTCCGTAGCAAAATATGACGCAATACTTGAAATACTAAACCTTTTGTAGTAACGTAATGTAAACAAACCCTTATATTTTTATATTTTTGTATGAAACTTGGTTTATAAAAAATACTATCCGAGAGCCCGTTTAATGCAAATTATAAAATTATAAACAATAAATATACTTTAATCTATTTCCAATGTAAAATAAAATAATTATTGCATATACCTAATAGAGCCGCATAGAACGGTTTATCTTCGAACTACTATATGAAACTTTTCATTTGTCCTTTCTGGCTATCACGACTGGTGGCGTTGGATTCCTTATAACGCTCAAAACCCGAAACTCTCGGTTATAGAGTGCTTAAGGGGCGGAGGGGGGAGGGGGAGGCAATCAAAGATGGCGGAAGAGCAGTTTGGTTTTCACGCCATAATTCCATAAGTACTGGACTGATTTCCAAAATTTAAATGATTTCTTAAAGGCAATAATATGCTCCATGTTTTGTCTATATACATCTTAGATGTATTTATTACAGTTGATGAGTTTTGTTAAATGAAATGTTGAAGCTACAGAATTTTTGTTTACATCTAGAAGTGCCCGCGGGCTTTGATCCACATGGGAATTTCAGGATAACACTATCCTATATCCTTTCCCGGGTCTGAAACGATATCCATGTTAAATTTCATTTAAATAGGTCCAGTCATACACGCTTGATGGAGTGACCAAGGGAAATAGGGATTTATTTATACATATATAGATTTCCTCCACAATAACAACAAGCTAGCGTTTGGAGCGATTACATTTGGTACTGCAAGATTTCAAGCATCTATATCTAATCAATTCTAAGCATGCTTGAGCAGCCATAGGACTTTGGGTCCACAGTGGCACCCAAACTTTTCCTTCTTCACGCGTGTACGGCTGTACGGCTGCACCGATTTAAATGAAATTTGGCATGGATATCGTTTAAGACCATGGAAAGGACATAGGATAGTGGTATCCTGAAATTCCCATGTGGATCAAAGCCCGCGGGCACTTCTAGTTGTAAATCAAATTCTGTAGCTTCAACATTTCATTTAACATAACTCATCAACTGTAATAAATACATCTAAGATGTGTATAGACAAAACATGGAGCATATGATAACCTTTGAGAAATCATTTAAATTTTGGAAATCAGTCCAGTACTTATGGAATTATGGCGTGAAAACCAAACTGCTCTTCCGCCATCTTTGATTGCCTCCCCCTCCCCCCTCCGCCCCTTAAGCACTCTATAACCGAGAGTTTCGGGTTTTGAGCGTTACAAGGAATCCAACGCTACCAGTCGTGATAGCCAGAAAGGACAAATGAAAAGTTTCATATAGTAGTTCGAAGATAAACCGTTCTATGCGGCTCTATTAGGTATAAGCAATAATTATTTTATTTTACATTGAAAATAAATAAAAGTATATTTATTGTTTATATTTTTATAATTTGCATTAAACGGGCTCTCGGATAGTATTTTTTATAAACCAAGTTTCATACAAAAATATAAAAATATAAGGGTTTGTTTACATTACGTTACTACAAAAAGTTTAGTATTTTAAGTATTGCGTCGCATTTTGCTACGGAACCCTAAAAGAACTGGTATGAGGAATGAACTAGGCATCATCTGGTTACCTGAAAACGACACCAAACTTAATTCAAAAGTCCAAAAAAATCTGCCAGAATTTTTTTTCTGAGCGCCGGGAGCTCTGTTCTTTGGGCCCCCCTCCCCTCCTCCAGACGCGGAGATCAATCTGGCTCCCGGGCGTTTTGGGCTTGGGTAGACGTGTATAACATTCGTACCAAGTGGCATTGCTGAACTAAAAATTGGCGTACTTTTTCCCCTTAAAAAACGGACTATTTAGGATAACTGATTGAAAATTTGGTTGCAGGATTTGACCTAAACAAACATTCATACTTACATACAAGATACATTGCAAGTTAAATAAAAACTTATAAAAAGGGCTTAGGTGGAACGGCGAGGACGATTTACATGAAATCGCTCTGTCATTCGCGATCTATCTAGACTTAACCTAATCGTGATAAGCTAATAACATATCTTCAATAGCTTCACCACGAGCGGGTTGGTAGCAATAAGAAGAGGGGTTACTGCGTATCCACGTTTCAGTGTCAAGAAACATTGAGCACTGACGTTTGATGATAAAGTCTAATTTGGTTTAACATAGAATTAAGACGTCAATATCGTATGACTAACGTATTATTGTATGGAGTAACCCCCGAGTTTCCAACATGCCAAATCTGATACTTAAAAAAAAAACAAAACAAACATTTGTAAACAAGGAATTTGTATGAAATAAAGACTTATGAACTTATGATGTCATAGTTTCTTGGAGTCCAATAGCGGTCTTAATATCACTTTTTCCGCAATTATAAGTATAAAATTACATTGAAAATGGATAATATCAATGATATTTTATAAGTAAAGCACCAAATAATTTACTGTTGACCCGAGAAACTCCTAATTATGCTGTATCTGCCATGATTGTTGCCGCCCACCCAATCGTTCTAATGTAATTATTGCGCCTAATTTAGGCGGTAATAATCTGTAATTATAACAAGTGAAGCATCCTCTCTATAACAAATATTAATTTATTTAACTTTATTAGAAATGTCTGAATCCGCTTGATTTTAACTATTAAATATTATTTATAATAATTATTTAAAGGCACAGACACTTTTTTCTAAACGTCACAACAAACATTTTATATGGGATTTGTTTAAAATACAAAATTGTGTCGTCATGCTTTTTTGGGAGTCCAAAAAAGCATGTGTTTGACTAAATACAGCTCTTAATATCAGTTTTTCTGCATTAAGAAATCTAAAATTATCCTGAAAATGGATATGATCAATGAAAAGTGACACTATTTTGTGACATTAGTGAACTATACCGAATAATTAATTTTTGACCGAGTCATCTACCCAAATAAAGCAATAGGTTGAGTTAGTCGCGAATGGTCTTAATCGCAAGTAGTCTATGTAGCAACTCGTCTAAAACGCTCATTGTCTAAATCGCATGTCTTCATAATAGGAAGAGGTCTAAAGATTAATCTCGTCCAAAAATGAGGTGGTCTTAAGTAAAATTTCATCATAATTATGAGATTGTCTAAACGAAAACTAGTCTAAATATAAGGTGGTCTATACTGAAACTTGTCTAAGTATGGGGTGATCTAAATTTATCAGTACTATGAGGAGCAAAAAGGCAGAGTTTTCATCTACTAGTTAACCCATAGGAGGTGCCTATGCCTCGAGGGAGCCTTTATGTCCGTGATGTAGCAAATTGCAAGAAGCGCCTACGCTGGTACGTACGGTCATGTCTAGCTAAAACTGAACAAATGATTATGGTTAACTGGAAGAAAATGCTCTTAGCATTAAGTCCGCCATTTGTTAAAAGTATATTTGTACTTTGGAACATAAAGTTTGATAAAATAATAAATAAACAAAGTCTGCTTGTTACCCAAGGTTTTGAGCTGCACTATTCATCTTTGAATCCCTTTGGATAGTTTGTTAATTCAATTGATTGACATCTACCTATTATACTTGCAATACTCTTTGAGTTGCTATGATTAGAACATCAATATTGTATGTATTATGCACAGACATAATAAAGGTAAGCAGACCAAACATTACGTACTTAGAACGCGTGGCAATTTTTCTCTAGGAGCTTATTTTTGAATTGCCTAAATAATATATTGATAAACAGTTATTGCGGGTGTTTTGTATAATTAGTACTCTTTCACATTCATAAGTCTTCTTCTGATATTTAAGAGCTAGGCTCTTGTCGGTGGAGTGCTTTCCTTGACTCCATTTTAGGGATATAGTACGGTGGTTTGCCCATTTGCCTTCCGTACCGCAGTATTTGATTCGATAGAAACCCTTCCAAATTCCGCATCTTCGGCCTTCTGCCAATACTGTCACTACTGCTGCCTAGTGACAGAGGTATGTCTATTTACTGGCGGCATTGAATCGCCATGACACAGAGCCGTCATTGGACCTAAGTGGCATTTTTTAGGTAAGCCCGCCCTACTGGACTTTCCACCACGTCCTGCTAACCCTGCCGCTGATAGGTCGGGGACTGCTTTTTTTAAATTCGCAGCTAACCATCATATCTGATGGCCGTTCCACTATCCGCCACCTGTGGACCCCGTTAGTAGCCTACAGCTAAGCCCTAATTTTTTGTATTTATATACACATTCAGTACAGGACTGTTTTTGTTCCAAATATTACCAATTAAGATAAACAAAACTTATGTAGCTTAAGTGTAAATTCATGCCACACGGCATTCTTTGTATTATACAACAGTGTTTTGTCTACTTCCCTTTTTATGTCTGTGGTGTTATGAGTTCACATTCACTATCTCAATACTTTGATACATAATATAACATGTCGTTATAGTGATAAATTAGTGTTTTTTGACACCAATAATTTCATAGGTGAATGTGATCTGACAAAAGATAATATTTATCTTTCAAAATATTCTAGACGTAAGATTGCTACGTTAGTAGCAAATAATATTAATTTTTGGACGAGTTTACATTGTAAACGAAAACCTAGTTTTAAGACACCTACCGATTTACCAGGAATATGTGATGGTAAATCTGTAGACTTGACGGCAGTTTTAAACTGAACATTAAGACAACGGAAAGGCCTCATGAACTAAGAATAGTACATCAAAATTTAGAAGGTTTTTCTGGCAAAGAATTATTAGTTGAATTATTTCTTGAAGAATTGGATGTTGACATTTTATGTTTGACTGAACATTGGCTGTATGAGAGTCAGATGATGTTCAGCCTAAACAACTATAATATTGTTAGCTGCTTTAACAGGAAGTCTGCTCAGCGAGGGGGTTCCATAATTTTTGTAAAAGATTCTTTCCGTAGCAAAGAGCGGACGGATATTGTCAGACTTTCTGTTGAGCGCGTTTGTGAGGTGACCTGTGCCGAGCTAGATCATCATATAATTATTTGTGTATACAGTCCTCCTAATAGTGATTTTAAAAGTTTTTTTAAAACAATGGACCAGGTACTTAAGTCCTGTTCATCTAGTAAAAAGAATTTAATTGTTTGCGGAGATTTTAATGTTGATATCTTAGTAGATAATCCAAAAAGTACACAATTTCTAAATCTTTTTAAATGTTATGAATTAGTAAACGTATTCTTTGAGCCAACACGAATCACTGCTACATCTGCTACTTGTCTAGACAATTTTTTTAGTAATATTAAATATTCTGTTAAATCAGTTATTAATAAACTGCCTTCTGATCATTCAGGTGTATATGTAGTTTATGTCAAGGAGTCCAAAGGCAAGTCCAGCATTTTGAACAAAGATAAGACTTTTTGTAGGCCGATTACTTCTAAAAATATACAAAAACTAAAAAATAATTTAGATAACAAATTGTTGTCGGTCGTTTACACAGGAAAAAATCCTGACGACCATTACAATAAACTATTTAACGTTATTACCTCAGAATATTCAAAAACTTTGAAACAAAAACAAGTTGTAGTGCATAGAAAATTACAGTTTAGTGAGTGGGCTACTACCGGCATCTACATAAGTAGGAGCAGGCTTTATGACTTATATTCCCAAAAACAATATAATTTTAGTCCTTCCTTTCTAGAATATGTTAAAAATTATTCCAAAATATTTAAAAAAGTTTGTAGACAAGCCAAGGCAAATCGTATAAGTAGAAAAATAAATAATGCTCCTAACAAAATAAAAGAAACTTGGAATGTTATAAATAAAGAAACGGGTAAAAATAAAGCCAAAGAAAATATCTGTCAAATCAAATCTTGTGGTAAGACTATTACTAAAACTGAAGAAATAGTAAATATTTTTGATGATTTCTTTACTAACATTCCTTTGGAACTTACTTCTAATGTGAATTCTAGCCCCCAGCGTGCTGAAGCCTTGCTTAAGAATAATGTTAGGCCTTGTGATTCTAAATTTAAATTTAAGCATATTGGCCCCAAAGATATAATAGATGCATTTAAACAGTTAAATTTAAAAAAATCAGAAGACCATTGGGGCATGTCAGTTGCTGTAGTAAGCCATATCATAAATATCATAGCTGCTGATTTAGCTTTTATATTTAACGAATGTATTGATGAAGGCATATTTCCTAACCTAATGAAATGTAGTAAACTAATCCCCTTATTTAAAAAAGGAGAAAAAACAGATCCTGGCAACTACAGACCTATATCTATCCTGCCAGTTTTGAGTAAGGTGTTCGAAAAGATAATGCTCAATCAAATGCTTCTTCATTTTAAGACCTACAACCTTTCCCATAGCCAACAATTCGGCTTTACTGGCGGGAAATCGACCACCGATGCGGGAGTAGCACTTGTTACTCATATATACGACGCATGGGAGAACAAAAATGATGGAATTGGATCATTTTGTGATCTCTCCAAAGCATTTGATTGCGTAGATCATCCGACACTTTTGCTTAAATTTCGTCAATACGGTTTTGATGATAATTCAATAAAACTTATAGAATCTTATTTAACAGATAGGCATCAGACTGTTGATTTAAATGGCATAAAATCGCACGGATCTAATTTTAAGATAGGCGTACCGCAAGGTTCAATTCTTGGACCTTTCCTTTTCTTGGTTTATGTCAATGACTTGCCTTACATGGTTGAGAAGCAGGCTGGCATAGTGCTGTTTGCTGATGACACCTCACTTATATTCAAACTTGATCGACATAGCACAAACGCTAGCGCGGTGAACAGCACCTTGTCTTCCATTTCTGATTGGTTTTCTGCCAATAATCTCATGTTAAATGCGAAAAAGACTCAATGCGTTCGATTTTCTCTTCCCAATGTGAGACAGGGCTGCGTTGACATAATGATAGATGGTGAAAAACTCGATCTTGTTGAAAGTACTACCTTCTTAGGAATTACAATAGACTCGAAACTTCAATGGGGTGCTCATATAACTAAACTTTCAAATAGGCTTAGTTCTGCGGCTTATGCTGTTAGGAGAATAAGACAATTGACAGATGTAGCAACTGCTAGACTAGTGTACTTTAGTTACTTTCATAGTGTAATGTCTTACGGTATACTCCTGTGGGGGAATGCAGCCGATATTCAGACTATTTTTATTTTACAAAAACGGGCAATTCGTGCTATTTACGGGTTAGGATGTAGAGACTCACTCAGAGAATTATTCAAGGAAATAGATATCCCATCAAAAACAATACTTGTCAAAAAAACCCAAGTCTCGCAACTCAGTTGTTCTGCGGTAAAAAGTTGTGAGATCCATGTAATACCAAGTCGGTTATTAATTTATTCAGTCTCTACTTAAGCGACTTTCTGTCTTAATACGTAAAGTCTCTAAGACTACGATCGTGGTCCATAACAATTGAAAATCAATTGTGTCTGGAATCTCCGTACTCGAAGCATTAAGTTGTTACGTAATAATTAACAGCATCTTATAGTGACGCATATCAATATTAAAATTCTTTAATGTTTTATATAAATTTATTGAGACTTGGCCATCGCCTGAAAACACGTGTAAATTCAATCGCCTGAAAACACATGTAAATTCAATTATTTAGTGCGATGGCCAAGTCTCAATATATTTATATAAAAAATTAAAGAATTTTAATATTGATATGCGTCACTATAAGATGCTGTTAATTATTACGTAACAACTTAATGCTTCGAGTACGGAGATTCCAGACACAATTGATTTTCAATTGTTATGGACCACGATCGTAGTCTTAGAGACTGGACGTATTAAGACAGAAAGTCGCTTAAGTAGAGACTGAATAAATTAATAACCGACTTGGTATTACATGGATCTCACAACTTTTTACCGCAGAACAACTGAGTTGCGAGACTTGGGTTTTTTTGACAAGTATTGTTTTTGATGGGATCTCATTTCTTTTTGTATTTTGTAGACAGTTCTACTTTTTTCCTTTTCGGTACCTTCTACTTATTGTATATATATAATATATATCGCACCGCGCAACGCGTAGTAACGGCCCGCGCTCACTTGCTAGCATCGCAGCGCGTGGTATAATAATTAATTTACAACCTTACGCACTCGTAATAAGTACGAATACGCACGTAGGTACGTTTTTTGCATTAAATAATTTAATTTACACGTGTTTTCATGACGGGAATACCCATTTTTGCTCGATTTGGCAGGGGCACTACCATGCGCCTATATTTATATGGGACTAGCTTAAACCCGCGGCTTCGCACGCAATAATAATAACTGCCGTAAAACATCGTTACGAATAAAGCCAATATTGAAAAATTTAACTGAAGACTTGGCTGTATGGGCTTAATTTTCTTTGCGGTCTTTTCTAGATTTTTTAGTTTTTCCTTGATTCATACACCAAACACGACTTATATTCCAAATTTGAAGCTTCTAGGTCTGCTAAAAGTGCCTTAGAATTTTGATGATCGGTGAGTCAGTGAGTGACAAAATTAAGAAATTTGACCCGTTATAATTCTTAAAGTACTTGTTCAAATTGAATGAAATTTGAAATATACCGTGTCTTTACAATGCCTGCATGGTTACTGAAAATTTCAGTCTTCTAGTTTTATCCACAACGAAGTTACAGGGGGTCGAAAATGGTCTGAATTGCTTCGAGAAAAGGATGGTACGGCCATGACGCTTTTTTGCTCGACTTGGTGGGGGCACTGCCGTGCCCCCAGATACTTACCTTAGCATCACAGTATATATTTGAAAACATAATGTATGTAAGGAAAAATATTTCCTCATACAATAAAGTAAGCGATTTTACCGATAGAAACTTACGTAATAAGAATGACTTAGTTGCCCCGTTTTATAGGCTTAAAACAATTAATAAGACGTTTATGGGGAACTGTATACTTTTTTATAATAAATTGCCAAAATCGATCCTTGATATGCCAGACAAAAGATTCAAAACTTATGTAAAGAAAGTACTTTGTGAGAAGGCTTATTATAGGACCGATGACTACCTTAAAGACAAAAAAGTCTGGCTTGAGCTTGACGCGGGTCCCTCTAAAAGTTTGTAATATAGGTACTCGAAAATGTCATAATTTGGTACATTTTGTACAAACTGAATCTACAACTTGACATTACTTTAAAATTTTGACATTCTAAAAATTAAATTTAAATTATGATATGACATAACAAACAAAACAATGTATTCTCTGTCCACATTAACTTTAAGTATTAATTTAATTGTGAGTTGACGTCCTTGGAGAAGAGGTGCAGTGCAGTTTGTTACCGCTTCTTCTGCACTAGCGCTTTGGAAGCGGTAGTAAACTTAGCTGTAAGTAACTATTTGACGTCAACAATAGTGCAACAAAATAATGACGATTATTAAGAGATATTTTAAATATCCTATGATAATAAAGATATATTTGATTGATTGATTGATTGAGTAATTATGACTCTTAGTTAGCAAATAAATGTTTGAATCTTTAAATCCCGAATTAAAAACGACGCGCTCGCCCGGCCCAATCGATTCTTTCTCGATATTCGAGTGACCAAGAGCCCTCAGCCGAAATTGTTTCGGATTGGCTCTCGAATAATGCCACTTTCTCGTATTAAACCGTATTCATATACCTGATTGTCTGATAAATAAGATGATCCGTGCTTCGGAGGGCACGTTAAGCCGTCGGTCCCGGTCACTGTCTTTGACATTGGTCGTTACCTAAAACCATGTCAGAGGCCTTTAAGGCGGTTTAAAAACTCTGACACTAGTGTTAGTCACTAACACACACGATAAGAACTAATTACATCAAGACGCACTCAATTACAGACCCAATCATCAACTAGATTCACTACTATAATACATATGCGTTTCACGGCTGAACGCCATTTGATCAATTTCCTGTTGCTGTGTTGATCTAATCTACATATATGGTGATTTAACAGGTGTCTGGCAATCACCGACCAAGCGGACAGGAATTATCTACCCGATTTAATACTAACAAATGTTACACAAATCGTCATCATCCCATCCCTTTATCCGCCCACAGCTAAGCATAGGCTTTTCTTAGTCGACTCCATATATCTCGGTCTTGTACTGCTCCCATCCAGGTGTGACCCGAGACTTTGATTATGTCGTCAACATCGCATATAGGCGGACGCCCGAAGCCTCTCTCACCCGTTCTGGGTCTACCATTCGGTTAGTGTCTTGCTCCATCTTCTTCTCGTGTAGAGAGCTCAAAATAAAATTAGATTTATTCCTTCCAGAAGGTTGCTTTACCTGTCACATCATCACATCACTCCTTTGAGCGACGTTCCCTGCCCACACAAAAAAAACACTTCTTTTTGTATAATGATTGATGACCCCCCCCCCCCCCCCCCCCTTCTTCTTCTTATCGTGTGTGTTAGTGACAAACACTAGTGTCAGAGTTTTTAAACCGCCTTAAAGGCCTCTGACATGGTTTTAGGTAACGACCAATGTCAAAGACATTGACCGGGACCGACGGTCAACGTGCCCTCCGAAGCACGAATTACCCCCCTTAATTAATTTTTAACTTTATTTAGTAGTTGTCTCACACCAAATAAAAGTTATTGTTATCGCGGTCACAATAATACATAATCGGTGAAACTTTCAAACGTTTAGCTATTTTTAATTACGGTTCAAGAGATATAGGCTGTCCACTACCCAAGGATTGGTTCTGGTTTACCCTTTGGGTTGCGGAGGTCAGGCGGCAGCCGCTCTTTGTAAAAACCAGTAACCTCGTCAAATCTCCTTGGTTAGGTAGCGGAAGGGCTCTGAAGCATTACTGCTGAGGATGCAACCGGGAAAATACGCTCAGGTGATGATGAGATAGATAGGCTTTGACAGACGGACAGACAGACAGCGAAGTCACAGTAATTCCCCTTTTAATTGGACTCCGCTGTCTGTCTGAGATCCCCATTGCCATTTGGATACGGAATCCTAAAAAGAAATAACATATTATATACGTAAAGTATGACCCAAGGTGAAGTGGATACGGTTATCAAAATCGCCCAAACAAAAAACCGTTGTAAAGAAGTTATCAGAAATTATTTTTACAGTGCAAGGCAGATAGATAGACATTGTAAACAATCTTGTTTACAATGTCTATCAATAACAAAATGATATGTTATATCTATAACAAAGGAAAGTTTTGTTAAAATGAATTTATATCGGAGAAATAATCAATGTCTTTTGTCGTATAAAATGGTTTTATATCAAGAATCAAACGTTTACTCAGTAATATGTTAGTCACAGTTTCTTCTTTTTATATATAGACGAGCTGATGCCTGTGACTTCGTTGACGTAGACAAAAATGCTTATCAAGCTAACCAACTTTAGCTAAGGCATTATTTATATATTTCTTTTAGTTTACCTGGACCATTTTAGATCTGCATCAGGTGTTCCATTTTTCATAATTAATTATATCCTATATGTTGCCCAGGCTGAATAGCTAATAATAAAAAGTTTCATTTAAATCTGTCCAGTACCTATTTCCGGAGATTAGCGTGTACAAACAGACGAACAAACAGTCACTTGTCTGTTTGTACACGCCAATCTCCGGAAATACTGGACGGATTCGAATGAAACTTTTTTTTTTACCCTATAAAGGGGTTTTTAAGTTTTTATAATTGTTGTTTGATGTATAATAGTTTAGCTTAACTATAAGAAATATAAAAATGTCGCCTTAGCAAAAGTTGTTCAGCCTGATGAGCATTTTCCGTAATCATAAAGTTCACGCGATCGAAGTCGCGGGCTTCGGCTAGTGTACAGATAACTCAAACTTGTATCTCAACTGGGAACCACAAACATGTGTCGAGCTGTTAACCACTAACCTAGTTCTTGGAGTACGTGCTGGGTCCCTAACTAGTGTAACTACGTAAGGCGAACTTTCACCTCTGCATTATTAAGTTGTTGACAGTTTCATCTCACTTCAAGATTCTAGACATTTGAAGGCCAAATTTGGTAAATGTGCTATGAACATATGAATAACCTTAGTAACATAAACAAATATTATATCATATTCTAATTAAAACTAATATAAGAATTAATCCGTTTTCCTTGGTTACGCCATGATGCGTGCGTGGCTGAACCGATTCAAATGAAATTTGGTATGGATATTGTTTAAAACCGGAGAAGGACATAGTTTTTATCCCAAAGTACAGTGATGGGTTTCTAGCCGCATTTCCCATTAACAAGATTTACATTTCCCATTCCCTCAATCGGCTTTTACGACCTGCGCGGGAAGACGATAGCCATGGCATTCTAAGGTGACCATTGACATACGCAATTTGAAGAGAAAATTCGGGAAAACACACTACGGTCCTCAAAGCAGCACATAACAGCTTAAGAGTCCCCTTACCCTAGACCGACTTTCCATACAATCGTAGTCTACGTTTTATTTCAAAACGACATGACCGATTCCGGCAAAGTTTTGTAATTTCAAATATCTAGGGTAATAACTGGTTTCCTACAGTAAAAATATGAACTTGAAATAGAATATAGTGTTTTATATCATTTTTGACCATCAGTATAGGAAACTTCTAAATCGTTATATATTTTCTTTTCAGATCATAATTTCACTGTAGGAAACCAGTTATTACCCTAGATAATTACAATTTCTTTACAATTACCAATTTTTACCGGAATCTGACATGTGGTTTCAAAATTAAACGTAGACTACGTTTGTATGGAGAAGTCTAGGGGAAGAGAACTCTTAACTCTCATTTCAATTGGTTGTTCTGGCACGCATTCGAGGGGCGGGAGATTCCTAAATTGCATGCCATAGGGATGCGGGCGGTTGACAGTTTTCACTAGTTGATTTAGCCCGAATTCCGGGTGCGAGAGATTTCCGTTACACTACCGGGGAGCTGCCTAACCGTCGATATACAGTCGATATACAGCATGTGGGGTATAACCGCAGTCGGCGTACCGACCACTGACTTATGGCTTTCATTGGTCGTTAGCTCGCGTAGAGGGAATCCCCGCATGCTGTATATCGACTGAGTTATCGACCAATGAAAACGACGAATGAGGATGTAACTGGGATCGCGTTATCTTATACCTTTAAACGAGCAATTCTTGTATATTTATTTATATATTTCTGTGATCTCGAAAATGAACTGAAAATTGGTATATGGGGGTTTTCGGGGGTAAACAATCGATCTAGATTAGTCTTATGTTTGGGAAAACGCGTATTTTCGATGTTTGAGATGTAACCGAGCAAAGCTCGGTCGCCCAAGGAGGGTTGACGTCATGTCGTAGGATTTTTTACTAATGATCTGTTGACGATTATAAAATTAAATATTTAAAGAGCTATAAATATGTCTTTAGTAATTAAATTTTAACAAAAAAATAATATGGGACCAACTTGGTACTTGGCTTTTAAATAAAAAAACAGTGACACTCCGGGTGTGCCGACAGTGAACAAGTGAAAATTTTATGTCGGTTTGGATAACGCTGCTAATGGCTTTTTCCTATCTCAAAAAATGCCTAACGTGCCTAAAGAAGTTTTCATTTCAAATATAACAATTTTATAAAATAATAAAAAATTACGAATAAACAATAAATAATAAATAAAACATAGAAATTTAAAAAAAATGTTTATATCGACCATGTAAGCCAAACACTCTCCAAACTCCCAAAGTTTCACTTCAAAAAAGAATCGAACAAATCATTTACCAAATGGCAAAGATATGGCGTAACATACATGCCTAATTACCTACAATAAAACATAAAACTCTAGGTACGTTTGTAAATACTTACTCCTACAAGCTTTTGTATAAAACCGTACAAAGAATAACCGGAAAACAGACCGATAAGAGAAAACAAAACACAACGGGTACTGTTGCTTTTATTTCGCACATTTAATTGCCCACAGCGGGTCTAATTAGCTGTGCGTACTACTGGTACTACTGTGACTAACCAATGTTTTACTTGTTACCCAACTGCGTAAGGAGGGTTATGATTTTTAGCCGAAAAAAGGAGGAGGTTATCAATTCGATTGTATGTTTTTTTTGTATGTATGTGACGCGATATCTTCGTCAACAGTGGTCCGATTTAGATGATTCTTTTTCTATTTGAAAGCCCCTACTCCCTAGTTGGTCCCATATTAATTTGGTGAAGACGTGATTAAGAACTTCGGAGATATGGAGGAAACTCGTGAAATAAATTAAAGTAGGTTGTTCTTTTTTTTTGTTAAAAATTTAATTTTGTCGTCTACAAGTCGTGCCCGAGGGCTTAGCTCTCCGTGTGGAAATTTCGAGATAGAAACTATCCTATGTCCTTCCTTGGGAATCAATAAATTTTGTCTCAAGCCCTAGATTACGCTTCAGACCATTTTATGACTTACTGTTTTAAGTTTAAAGTGACTACGTTAAGCTTTACTTCACACATTTGCGATAAACGGTCACTTTTGGAAAATGTGAGAAGAAAAGCTTATTTTGCTTGCATGATAGCCCCCTTTCTATACTTTAACCTTTTTTGAAGTGAAAACTTCTTTAGCGGCGTTGTGCACTTTTTTGGAATGGGTAAAAAATGTTAAACTCGCGTCAGGACACGTGACCTGATCGAAAATTCGTAAGACGGATGGAGAGTAGACAGCTGGCGCGGCGTAGGAGAGGGAGTATCCCCCTCTCTTTCTACGGCGCGGCGAAAATGTATGCCTGCGCCTGCTGTTTCGTTTAGGCGGCGCAGGGCGCTTGCGCGAATGTTCGTGTGTGTTTATTCAAAAATGCACAACGTTAATATTCAAGTTTTCACTTCTGCCGGCACTCCCAGAGTGCAACCCGTCATTTTTTTTTGATAACTTTATGTTTTTACCTGTTATTGAAATTTAATAATTAATTAACGGTTACTTAGGTATATTCATGATTATTTAGCTTTAACTTTAATTTAGGTATTGATGTTGAATCTTAATTCGATGTTTGTATAGCCACACCCAAAATGGGTAAAGAACCACAACAAATCACAGATAAGGATGTACCGATATATTATAATCTTATACAACGTATTAGCGATTGATAAATGTGTAAATGAGAGTTGCATAGCAGCGCCGGCGCATGCATTATACACACATGCCGTACAACTGCGGTAATTATACTCCGTCGATGACTAACCGGTGACTCACGCGCATCGAGAGCAGACAGAGATTGCAGAAGGTCACTTTTAATTGGACAAGCGCATTGTGGTACAAAATCTTGTGTTTTTATAAAATTTCATACTTTAGATTAACACTTTGCAAGCCGGTTTGACTCGGTCGTTCTGCATATCTTTGGGAAGGGTCGATATGCCCAGCAGTGGACTTTATGCGGCTAAAGGAGGTTTAGATTAATAGTAAACACAAAAATATGAATGCTAGTGAGTTGCAAAGTAAATAATTATACCAAGTTCAAAATGAAAATATCTCGCAATCCGATGACCCATTTGGTTCATGTTAGAACTGAAATGTTATATCGTTCTCAAATACTTTCTTACATTTATATGAAATAGGCATTTGTATGATAAGTATAGGTCAATTCTACGACTGGATTTTGGTTTATTATTCTTTAAAAAGCCTTTTTTTCAATCGATTACATTAAATATGTAATCGATTGAAAAAAAGGCTTTTTTTCGGAATAAAATTTAACGTTAAAATGAATTTTAACGTTAAATTTTATTCTGATGTGTTAAATAACATTCTAGAAACACAAGTAAGTTTAAAACACGTCCAAGAAAACAAAAGAGTATGTTTCACACTTTGGTAACTCTGTGCAAACTCTTGATAATAAACTAAACAAAAAGTTACCTCAGAACCGTAACTTCAATGATTGCCGAACCACATTATTGGTTGCCGAATAACAACTTAGGGACTTAAAATAACTTTGTATCTGTATTCTTTCTTATGTATAATAAAGCTTTACAAACAAAAAAACTTTTCAAAACAAATTCGATTATACCCAAGAATAATTTTATTAAACTGACCTCCATTTGTTCATTTGACAAAAATTTGTTATGTTATGAGTAATATTCAAATAAAATAAAGCAGGTTTTATAATAGTGATATTGCTACTAAATATGCTAAAGGAAAATATCCAAAACTAACTCCAACAAAAGAGAAAATGAATTCATTTTGACGTCATATTGTCTGACTACTAAAAATACACATTATTTTGTTTGCATCACGAGTTTTAATGTTTATTTTGAAAATAAAGCATTATTTTCTCACTTAATTATTCACTACATCACAAAATCATAGCTTATGGAAATATATTTTTGCATGCAATTTTTGATTATCCATGTAATTTCGTGTTATAAATGTTTTTGATAACCTACATGCTTATCCATTTAATTTGGTTGTAATTATTTAATTTCGTATAGAAAATAGATCAACTGTTTCTTCTACGCGATTCTCTAAATTAAACTATCGGTGGAACGTCATCTGGGAAACATAATTCCATAAATAGTGTTTCTGAATGGCGTAGGGAACCCGCGATATCAGGGTTAGTTCTATAATAAAAGTTGTTCACATACTTACTTAGTTTTAACTCCTTCTTGCTACCTAACTACTTTTCGTTCCACGTTAGATACTAAGTAATTTATTTAAAGCGACTATCAAGTATGCAAGCAGTTTCAAAGTTATTTTCAATTCCGTATGTAGTCCAGCTATTTCGATTTTTAGCTACTTCTTTCCAATTTTTGTCAAACGCAAATGGGTCATTACTTCATCTTATTTTAGGCCTTCCCTTAATAGCTGGAAGCAACAAGAGGAGGCTTTTGCCTAATTGCAGAATTTAAGAGTCCCCTTACCCTAGACCAAAACAAAATTCTACGTTTTATTTCGAAACGACATGCCCGATTTCGGCAAAATTTTGTAATTTCAAAACAATTGCAATTATCTAGGGTAATAACTGGTTTCCGGCGTAAAAATATGAACTTGAAATATGTATAATATAGTGTGTTATATCATTTTGACCATCAGTATGGGAAACTTCTAAATCTTTGTCTCATCTTGTCTCATTCTTTCCAGTTCATAAATCAGTTACCTTAGATAATTGCAATTTCTTTAAAATTACCAAATTTTATGACATGACATGACTGACACGTGGTTTCAAAATTAAACGTAGACTACGTTTGTATGGAGAAGTCTAGGGTAAGAAGATTCTCAATAGGCTAAATAAAATAAAAATGTAAGTCTATAGAAATCTGTGGAAGCGAAAATCCGAAGATATGGGTAAAATCTCTTAGAAGTATTGAAGCCCAATCAGGTGCGAACTTGACTGCGCTAAGCTTTGCACACGAAGGCTTTTCTCGTGTTTACCGTGATTTCCTCTGATAAAACACGGTAAATATCGGTACGAATAAGCCAGAGACCGTCTGGACGCTTGTAGGACGCGGGGAAATTTTCCGCTACAGTGAGATTCCGTGTTGAGGAAGGCTTTAAAGATTATTTATTTTTAATCGTTGTGAAATCGTATAAAAATTCAATGTTATGATTTATTTGAAATTGACACGACCTCTGGTGCGTTGTGTTCACAATGCCACTCCGGAGATCCCGGGTTCGATCTCCGGTCAGGTCTAGATTGAAACTATCTTTTTCAGATTGACCTGGGTCTTGGGATGTTTATTTATATATATGTATTCGTTATAAATTATAGTATCGTTGAGTTAATATCCCACCATAACACAAATTTTAAACTTATTTTGGGGCTAGCTCAATGTGTGTGATTTGTCCAAAGAAAGAAAAATAAAGAAACGTACAAGATAGAATTTTACCTCAGTAGCATCACACCACCATATTGTTGCATTGAATATTCTCAAGTAAAATGAATTAACTGCACCTACATAAACATACATATAATTGTTTTAAATGTAATTTTTATCGCTTGTTACAAGTAAAACGAGCAGGGATGATTTTAATTTGTTCCATCTAATTTTGATAGACCACATTATAAAAATCATTGTATTTATTGTATTTTAGAACATTTCTAAAGAGTAAACATTTGACGAAAGGTTTTTGAAAATAAATTTTTAATACAACAGTTAAAAAAAACATATGTAAAGAAACCAATTACTTAACTTAAAACCAATTAGCTACAAACTACGAAACAACGCAAATACATATCTAGGTGATGACGTCAACGCTGTTGCTCCAACTAACGACGTTGCGGATGTGACGTTACGAACATGTTGTGGGTCCGGACCCGTGCTTCGCCAAAGTTCTCCAACTGGGTGAAGCACGAGTACTTCTAATGGGTGTACCTTTTCCTTCTATGCATGTAGTTAAACAAATTAATGAAAAAGGCGCGTCACAGTTACTATACTATTTATTCATTTATTAATATGGTAATCCGGAAACAGTAATAATTACCCCAAAAACTACAAATGAAAATGTGATAGGCTAAATAAAAAAAATTAAAATCATTTACAAAAATTTATAGCGAGAAGATTTGCTTGATGCTTGAGGCCAGTGAAAATACTCTTTTTAGAGCAACCCCACCGACTGTATGTATAAAGTACCTTATTATGAATTACCCTTGAAATAGTTTTTAGGTTATTCAGTTTAGTTTTTAAGTTAGTTATAAAAAAAATATTTAAAATAACTGGGCAAGTGTGAATCGGACTCGCGCACGAAGGGTTCCTGTACCATTATCTCAAAAAATTACGTTTGATGTATAGTGTTTGTTCATATACAACAAACGTAATCATCTGTGAAAATTTCAACTGTCTAGCTATCACGGTTCATGAGATACAGCCTGGTGACGGACAGACAAACAGACGAACAGACGGACCGAGGAGTCTTAGTAATGGGGTCCCGTTTTTACAGTTTGGGTACGGGTCCATAAAAATAAACTAGATAATCCTACTAATATTATAAATGCGAAAGTGTTTGTATATTGTGTTTGTTACCACTTCACGCTTTAACCTCTGAACCTATTTAGATGAAATTTGATATGGATATAGTTTGATACCCAGGAAAGGACAAACGATAGTTTTTATCCCGAAATTCTCGCGGGCGCGAAGCACGCGGACACTGCTAGTATGTCGATTAAAAATTCCGTATCACACGCCTTCAACGGGACACATTGCAACCCAGTTAGATCACGAGTATTTTCTGTTCTGTCGGTATTTTGTTGTGCCGATAAAACTAACCACTTTTCCGGTAATGACTATACTTACTGGGAATCAGTATTTATACCCGTAACAGGATAACCGAGTACCAAAACAATTGGTGTTTATTTAAGGACCTACTAGACTCGAAAATCAAATTTGAAAATAGAGTCGAAGTTTATTTATGTTTTTAAAAACTTCTCAATGGTATGATGCAAACTAAATATATTATTTCTCCCAGACCAGCATGGGAGTCTCTGAAATAATATGTATTTATTATAAAATATAGTATCGTAGAGTTAGTATCCCATAACACAAGTCTCGAACTTACTTTGGGGCTAGCTCAATCTGTGTAATTTGTCCCTATATATTTATTTGTTTATTTATTTATTTAATACCACACTTAAGTACAAACTGAAATGCTTTACAATCAGAGTCTCTAAACTAATATTTCGCACCACCCTTAAGTACAAACTGGAATTTGTCTCTAAAATAACAAATCGCACCACCCTCAAATGCAAACTGAAATTTGTCTCTAAAATAACATTTCGTACCAAACAAAATTGCGAATAACTCGACTAAAGAGGAATTTCGGCCTTTTGACGCGGAATATTACGCCAGCGACCTTTCCGCTACACGCACGCGAGGAATGCCGCAGCCAACGTTCCTCGATACGGTTACACATATCTGAAATAGTGAATGTTAGCTAACTTTCTGAAAGGCATTTCGATATAGGCGCCAAAGCTGCGCCCGGGAACATCAATGAGTTGAAATCTAATTGTATTTGAGTTAATACGGTCAAACGTCAAAATTAACATGACTTTGGATGTTTTATCACGTGATAAAGAACATTCCAATAGTAATTACGGGTTCTTCAAGTTAACAATAATATTTTTCTGTATAAATTATACTGTATTTGTCATTATTCACAAGTAAATTGTATTCTGTGTATGGGTACTAAATTTCTTAAACCGTAAAAAGTATTCAACTTACCAATATAAATTTTGCATCATTTTGCAGATATTTTATCGCTGATGATTTGATTCTTGAAAGGTAAATTCCATAATCCTACAGTTTTTGTTGAAGATGAAGAAAACCAGAATGAGAGACATAAAAGAGGGCGAGAGATCTTGACACGTGTTTCCAATCGTCAGTGTTCCGGATGGGACCATAAAATTGGTTTTAGTTAAGACATAACCGTACTACAAAGATAAAGTAATATTTTGACTTTGACGCAGCTGAGAACGCGCCAATGAAAAAGACTTGTCAAAGACTAAACGTAAACTACGATTTAAAATTAAATATTTTTTCAAAATTATAAACCTATTTCACCCCCAAGCTACACAACCCATTATGAAACTATGTTATCAAAATCGGCAGTGTAGTTTGGTGTCGGTTTTAAGTTTTGAAAAGTAAGTATTACATATAAAACGGAATCTGCTAAGGTCCTGCGCAATATGCATCCTCGTTCCCCGACCCCGTACTGCTCCCCCGTTCGCGCGTTGTCGAAGACGTTGAGTGGCGAACACACACACATTGCCGTGTACACGGATGTATAATTTCGTTTGTAGTAGTAAAAGGAGTAATACGCTATTTTCCAACAAGTCAAATCAGACACTTTTTTCTTAACGTTTAAACAAACAGTTTCTATGGGATTTTGTATGAAATACAGGCAGATGACGTCATAGTTTTTTTGGAGTCAAATAGCGCTCTTATTATCAGTTTTTCTGCAATTTAGAATCAAGTTAAAATGGATGTGTTCAAAGACAAGTGACATTATTTTGGAACGGTTTTATTTTGGTATCAGTATAAAATAATTCATTTTTGGCTTACTTCTACGAAGTGCCGTACCTGTGGTAAGAGTACTGAGCTCAGTTATAAAGTCTAACTTCAGGCGCGGCAGATAGTCAACTAACTAGCAGTGGATGCCAATATACTCCCATTTAAACAAACAGTTAACTAACTCGTAACAGATGCGGCGAGCATTTGTGTGCAAGCCTAAACTTTATCATCACAATTTAGGTGCCGTCCATTATTAACTTGGTGAGGATCACTGCTGAAGTTACGAGGAGTTCCAGGTAGGGTTTATGTAACCTCAAAAACCGTAAACCCGATTTTCATTTAAGAAACAGGTGAAGGCACATTCTTCAAAATCTGTCAGATATATCATAGTGTATTTATGTAGTGTATGTAGTATATGTAGGTATTGTTTATTTTAGCATATACTTTATAGTGTGTATTATTTGCATGTAGTTTATTGTTTTGATTATTTTTGATCATTATTTTTACATATAGTCTTTTCTTTCTTTTTCACCATATACCTGTCAAGTTGTGCACTACCCCTATCATTCTCCACATCACCCGTTTGGTTGACTGGTAGATAAGGCCTTAGGCTTTAAGTCCGCCATTACACTTGTATTTGTGTATGAAGTTAAATAAATAAAAATAAAACCTCAACAAGTTTACAGTCAAATTAAAAACCCCGACTGTGTTGTTGCAACCCGACGAGAACGCCATCTAGTGATTAGTAGCAGAACTACTTCTAATTGATATCCGTAGCGCCATCTATTATTTGCTAGGGAAAACCCTGACTTTAAAGCGTTAACCCCTAATAACTTTCAAACGGCAGAACCGATTTTTAACAGACATGGCTAAGAACCACCGGAAGAGAAATTGCTTTCACATGAAAAAACCGCATCGAAATCGGTCCATCCGTTCGAGCGCTACGATTACCTATTTCAATGCGGTGTTTTTAACGTGAAAGCAACTTTCCTTGGTGTGGTTTTACCCATGTTTGATGAACATCGGTTCAGTCGCTAAAAGTTAACGCTTCATATTCGGGGTTTCGTAATTTACCTGACAAATAATAGATGGTGCTACACATATGTATAGTTCCGCCACTTATCAATAGATGGTACCATCGAGGGTTTTTTAATACGCCTGGCAAATAATTTGTCTTAATAAGATCGTCTTTCAAAAAGAATTAGAAATCACTCCGAATAATTTCATACGGCAAGTTTTTTAATATCCTCTTTGTGTGCGGTGGGATTTGAGTTGACACACACACACACTCCCAACACATTTAAGTACATAACGTAAATACTAAACATCTGCACGTAAGAGGTTCATTAGTCATTACTCATCTCCACGGAGATATTGTCTCACTGTATACATATTAACTGGGACGCATTCACACTAAACCGTAACAGAACGTAAGCAAGCAATATCTTTTCAAACAGCTCAGAATTAATATAGAACACAACAGTTCACCACTTCCCGCGAGATGACTATGATAGAGTTATGACTTAACAGAAAGTAGGCTTTACTCTTGAAGCTAGTAACCTAACTAAATAATGACTGTACTAAGAACAACCTCATATCTCAGCCTGATGATTTTTTAAGTTAGTATGTCCTAACTTAAAAATTCATTCCAATTCATGTGGAGTAGACTGACACTTTTAACCTTTAGGCTTTATTTCAGCCTTAAACTCATGTAAATAGCTATATGTGGTTCGGTAACGAACTACCATAACCACGCGGTCAATGCCGCAGGCAACAGCTAGAAATTTAAGCCATAAATCCTTTCCATTGAAATTGAGTTTTTGACTATTCGCTGTGGTCTAACAGGTGGTCGCGGCATATCAACTGACACACATTCTCAGAAGACGCGAACACCGAAGGGCCGCATTCGGAGCCGTGCTAATGATGTCACACGTCTGCTTGCGATTAGCTGAAGGCTAACTACAGTTTATTGCTTATTTGTTCTCGGACAACAAATTGAGGTTCAGGTACTCGGATCAACAAATTGAGAAACACGGATAAACTTTGTAGCACGTATTATCGTTGTACGAAAGTAAGGGAACACGCAATCATTTGTGGAAGGTCTATTATCATTCTTGGATTCGATTTTCTTTTCGGCGTCTTTCATCGACCATTTTGCTTACAAATATATTGTTGTCCATTTGAGCAATCCCCTTTACTGGAAATCTGATTTTTATTTCGTTGCTTTTGTCGACAATTTTGCTTACAAATATAATACTAACTCCTACGCAGAACCTTTATTTGGTCTGAGGCAGAATCATGTTCATTCATGTTTAAAAGTACGATTCTATTGTTGTAGGAATATTTACCGTGAAAGTAATCTTTTTGGTAATATTTTCTCCTTTTTATATATGGTAAATATTTAAAAAAAAAATGCTTTTTTGTAGCAGCTACGGCCGAATGGTGTCAGTGACATTTAACAGTCTGACGCATCAAGACCGAAGCGGTTTCAATGAGGAAAAAATCCCAAAAAGGTTCAGTGAATTGCACCCAGTCACCGCCCAAATTTATATGAAGGACATAACAAAAAGCATACAAGAAATACACACTCGT
This sequence comes from Acrobasis consociella, assembly GCA_963555685.1. Taxonomy (NCBI): domain Eukaryota; kingdom Metazoa; phylum Arthropoda; class Insecta; order Lepidoptera; family Pyralidae; genus Acrobasis; species Acrobasis consociella. The sequence continues at coordinate 968,198 of OY743104.1, read as the reverse complement.
TATAATACGTTTAAAATAAAACAAAATCTTATCCGCTGTATTCATAAAGCACACATTATTATAGTATTTGCTACTGATGTAAGTAGCACTGCTTTTTCTATAAACTGCATAAAAATTCTGTAGCGTAACGTTTTTTAATATTTTTCAACATGAGTGAAATATGCGATATTTTTTCCGTATTGTCTGTGCATCAAAAAGATTTCTCACGGTGCTGGTGGTTCAATATTATATAGGGAAATATTACAATATTTTCCTGTACAAAGAATTTTTTATACAAACATGTTGAATAGTTAAATAAAAGAGCGGTGATGTGGGAATGTCAATTTTGTGAAGAATCTTTTTTGCCTTTATTTACTGAAACCAGTATATTTTAACGAATGTTCTCAGTACTGGGCAGTCTGAGTTTGTAGCATACATTTTAAATACAAATAAGTTTAGGAAATTTTTCGAATGCGCTATTTTACAAGCTTGTAATTCACTTGCAATGCATCTTGTATGTTTGTTTAGGTTTACTCTTTCAACTCTCGCATTTTAAATTTTAAAGTTTCAACCGATTTCCAAAGGAAGTTATCAATTCGTCACGATCTCACGATCTTTTTTATATGTGTAGGTATTCACCAATTATTCGAAGACGCCTAGACTGATTTAGGAAATTCTTCATTTGTTTGAAATAGTCTACATGTCCTGTGGTCCATAGAAAATCAAAATCCATTGTGTAGTTTTGGTTTGGGGTTAAAGTCGGTTTTTAAAATCAATAGCGTTTTCTCCAACCGAATTTCACGAATACCGACGCAAAACATTTCCACGCTATTTTTTACACCGCGTTGATTGAATCAGCTCCCCATCAGACACCATCGAACGCGTTAATCACATTATCTGTACCGATACCGGCTCGTCATAATTGAGTAAAAGCTGATATAGGGCATTGTGCCACTATGTATTTCATTGTACCGATGTAGGTATAACTACGTTTTTATTTTCATTTACTTATACTGTTCCACTTCTGGGCAAAGGACTCCCCCATGTCCTTTCAAATATTTCGGTCGTGTACCACTTTTAACCATAATAAACATCACCTAGTCTCTTTAGTAAATTTCATATATATTAATGTAATTAAAGCTACTGATTTTACTTAAATATTTTTACAACATATCAGCGCTCTTTAGTATTAAATAGTCATTATGTGATTATGCTTTTAGGCACACATCTTTTGGATACTTTTACGCATAAAAATACTGATCCTCTATTCGATTGTAATCTGTTTTGTGTGTTAACAATAAATAAAATAAAATAATATAACTAAGTACGTTACATATCGACTTTTATGGGTATTTTTGACGTGCTTCGCATACACTGCGCGTGTCCCGACACGCACTTGGCCGGTCTTTTGAACTGATGCGGCTGTTTTTTCTCGATTTCACATGGTCAATTATAATAAATTACTAACGTAACAGATACCCAACGTCATAGAAACTATTGGGCCCGTAAGTAGGCAAGACTGGAGTTACGGGTAGGCACACAAGAGATGGCAACACACACGACTTGACACTCGGTAGGAAAATAAGCGCCTTCAGTCAAAACAATCGTCCCAAACGAATGGGAATGCAATTAATCATGGCATAAGTAGCCAATTGAGCGGCAATGAAGCTAGGCATTCCGAGTCTTGATCACGCTATTGTACAGCTAGACGTGACCAGACTAAGTGTGGAGCTGAGAACACAATATACTGGAACAATATGAACTTAGGTATTAAGCTTTACTTCACCAAACTTAAGTAAATTCACATTTTGATGTACTGTGTTAATAAGTTTTTTTGGCGTTTCTTCTCTCATCATCAGAATCATGCATCGACTGTTGGTGGCGGGTGCACTCGGGCTGCTGGTGGCAGGTATGCTGGGACTAACAGTAGTGGGTGGGCGCCGGCCGGCAATAGTTTGCATGAACTAACTGGTGGCGGAATCACACAAAGCAATTCAAAGCATATATGTAACTTTGACTTCCGCAAAGCAACACCTGAATCTATTAACTTGCGTTTTTTGTCGTCAGTGGTAGTTGTTTTAAAGGGACGTCAAAAGTGGAGGTTATCAATTAGACCCGTACGTTTTTTGTATGCTACGCGATATCTTCGCTGATTATATATATTAGCTTTTAGTAGATACCAAGTTGGTCCCATATTAATTTTGAAAAGATATGATGAAGAAATTTGGAGATATGGAAGAAACTCTTGAAAGAAATTGAAGTCAAGTGTACATTGTTATAAAAAAAATGACGGGTTGCACTCTGGGAGTGCCGGCAGAAGTGAAAACTTGAATATTAACGTTGTGCATTTTTGATATACGAAACAGCAGGCGCAGGCATACATTTTCGCCGCGCCGTAGAAAGAGAGGGGGATACTCCCTCTCCAACGCCGCGCCAGCTGTCTACTCTCCATCCGTCTTACGAATTTTCGATCAGGTCACGTGTCCTGACGCGAGTTTAACATTTTTACCCATTCCAAAAAAAGTGCACAACGCCGCTAAAGAAGTTTTCACTTCAAAAATACATAACAAGTAATATTGACATGAAATTGTGCTTGTAAAAACCTCCCTTTCCAATAATGATTCTTGATTCTTATGCTTTAATAATATAAATCTAACACTTATTGTTTTAAATGCTTATAAAAGCCTTTATAAACAGCGAGCGGTTGAGGAACAGGCACGTGCTGAAATTAGGTGATTTCTGGTGTAGCTTTAGAAGTTATTACGTTGCGAAAGTCAATTACCGATAACAGCCAAAACCAACAGAATTACGTGCCTTTTGAAACACGGAGGAGCTTAAAACTCTTAAAAGGTAGTGCGTTGTTATGTTAGTCTTACAGTGTAACCAAATCTTTACCTTCTACCACAGAATTCATATAAATATTACAGACATAGCCCAGCGGATTAGTTTGTTAAAATGGCATTAGGCGGGACGGAGCCGCAAAGTAAGTTCGAGACTTGTGTTTAAAGGATACTAACTCAACAATACTATATTTAATAACAAATACACAAAGAGATAAACATCCAAGACCCAGAACAATTTGAATAATTGGCCAAGTGCGTGCATGTAGGGTTCCGTAGTTACGAATATCTAACACTATAGGCAGCGCGCGGCTTCGCCCGCGTTAACCACACGTGTGAAGTCGCGGGCGTGATGCAATATAGCCTATAGCCTTCCTCGATAAACGACCTATCTAATACCGAAAGAATTTTTTAAATCGGACCAGTGGTTCCTGAGATAAGCGCGTTCAAACAAACAAACAAACAAACAAACAAACAAACAAACAAACAAACAAACAACAAACAAACAAACAAACTCTTCAGCTTTATAGATAAGTATGGTTTTTAATTTGTAAATCCTATTAAACTCTCATAGTTTTCTTTTAAACTACATTATACATATATACTATAGCTGTGATTTTTTTTCCCGTCCATATAACCGTTTAGCAGATAGAGGGGGGTATCACTTGACTCTTAACAAAAATTTGCACTATAAAACCAAATATTTCAGAAACGGACCACTAAATTGAAAAATGGTGTTCACAAGCTTTTTTTTTGGAAGGCCTATTCAACGATATCTCTTACAATGTGTTGTCAAGAAAATAAAAAAAACGACGGGTTGCACTCTGGGAGTGCCGGCAGAAGTGAAAACTTGAATATTAACGTTGTGCATTTTTGATATTTTGGAATGGTTAGGGAATAATTTTGCACGAATTGCTTTAATTATCAGTATAAAATATTTTAAATCTTTTCTGAACCACAGTCTGTCACAAATGTCACAAGCATGACCAAATTCATTTTCAACAAAATCATTTTCAAATACAAAGCAGTATGGCCACTACATACACAGACGGTCGAGCCATCAGCTGTCACCATCCATGGATGCGCGTAGCACGCTGTAACATAAACACACACGAACATTCGCGCAAGCGCCCTGTGCCGTCTTACGAATTTTCGATCAGGCCACGTGTCCTGACGCGAGTTTAAAATTTTTTACCCATTCCAAAAAAAGTGCACAACGCCGCTAAAGAAGTTTTCACTTCAAAAATAATGACTCCCTCTTACTTGTACGGCAGCTACGCTAAAACATTACTCTATATTTCATACAAATCTCATAATAAATGTTTGTTTTGACGTTTAGAAAAAGGTATCTGATTTCAGTTGAGTACCTATGTATGTCTAGCAGTGGATATCTTGTGGTTTATATGAAGACTTGTCATACAGCGGATTAGCTAAGATTAAAGAAGTAAACACTTCGTACAATGATGTCTATTACAAACGGCCGGCCTATCCATCACCATATAAACATGATTATTTCTGTTCCTTGTCACTAGATGGCGCTTTATACATACTATCACGTCTTTATCCCTAATGGGGCAGACAGAGCATTTTGGGTCTTGCGGCTCTATGCAGAGCCCAGGGCCGCAAGACCCAAAAGCCACTTTTAACGTCATGGTGGGCGAGAAGATGGAAAAGCAGTCAATACAGTGACGGGTTGCTAGCCGCATCGCCTGTTAAAATGATTCGCATTTTTGCCCATTCCCTCGATCGGCTTTTACGATCTGCGCAGGAAGAGAAGCAGCTGGTACATTCTAAGTATTTTCGTTTCTCCCAGACCAGCATGGGAGCGCTTTATGTTAATAATTAAAACATTAAAATGTTTTCTTGACTTATATAAAATGCAATAAATAATTTTGAAGCATATTCAAACCCTCCCTTTGTCACTTTTTGCTAGTCGTGTGTGCTGCCATCTGTGTGCTTCCCCGCAACACAGTTTTGCCTACTTATGGGCCCTCCAATCTTATACCTTTAAACGAGCAAATTCTTGTATATTTATTTATATGTATATTTCTGTGATCTGGGAAACGGCTCTAACGATTTCGCTGAAAATTGGTATATGGAGGTTTTCGGTGGTAAACAATCGATCTAGATTAGATTACTTATGTTTTGAAAAACGCGTGTTTTCGAGTTTTCATGCGTTTTTCTTTCTACGGAGAATTTGGTTGCTAATTTCGTCCCACCGGGCACTATCCGTCTGGCTCAGTGGTTAAAGACGCGGACTGTAGAGTGTTACTGTGTTACAGGTTCGAATCCCACTCGGTGACTTACTTTTGTTTTTTTTTTATGTTCAAGTTTAAATATAATTTTTTAATTTTTATTCTTTTTAGACATGTTTAAAAAAATGTAGTTAATGTTTGAGATGTAACCGAGCAAAGCTCGGTCGCCCAGGTACTAGTTTCTATGTTACGTTAGTAATTGTATTATCTTTGCAAACGGCCACCTGAAAAGGCAGCCTCAAGGTTGATTCGCGTACCTGCCGAACCCGCGGCGCGGCATTCCAACGCTTACGTCATGGTAACGGCTAAGCCCATTAGGTCCATTATCGCCTGTAACTGCCAAAGGCATTTGAAGAGCGTCGTTTTTAGGCGTCTCGCACTGGCTTAATTGCTGATTGTTCGTATCTTTGAAATTGTTGACATTGTTTGCTTTTAGTAGCTGATAACGTTGTAGTTTTCTTTGATGTTTCTTAATGGGTTCTTAAGGGGGAGTGTAGCACGCGCTCCGTCCGTGTCCTGGAAGCGATACACTGAGTTGCATCAGTGGCACTATACATGCGGTTGTTACGAAAAATGAAAATCATTTAAATAGGCATGACTAATGGAACAATATTTTTGGCCCATATCGATATAGTATTAGTATTTTTTCTTTTGTCTAAAAAACAAAAAATTACAAAAATACATTAAATTTCGCATTACTTCACAGCTAGGCACGTTTTTTACTTAGCAGAGACGTCGCAAGCCAAAGGACTTTGATGCTCTGTATCTTTGTGCATTTTAACTTTTTTGGTAAACCCAAAAACAGGGGTGCATTCATTTTAGGTAATCTAAAAGACGGACTAATTACGACCATTCATTTCCGACCCTGCCGTCATACCCAATTAAAATAAACGTCGGATATTGTCTATCCTCATAATTGCATATTCCTTTCTCTGTCTATTCCACGAACGAGGATTTCATGCCAATTTTTATCGCAATCCAATTTCTCTTGAAATCCATTTTCGCGAAACCGCATTGTCCGAGTGTCCGCGTCCGCATTTCCGTACGTCACGGGACTTCGGCTGTCGAATTGGCGAAATGTATTTAGGATTGTCACATACCGAGCTTCCCCCGAAACCAGGTGACCTGATTCTTTCGGCCGCTCCCATTTGAGTGATACGTAGCTATAATCAGGTGCACAAATAAACGTTAATGGGTTTTCATTCATTCATATAAATGAACAGATTCTGATGCAGAAACGTAAACTAAAATGCTTTGGAACTTTAAACACCAATGTTAAGGGTACCCAAAGGGTATTATATTGCTCTTTAAGATATTGCTAAGACTCCGTTGTCTGTTCGTCTGTGTCACCAGGCTGTAGCTCAGGATCCGTGATAGCTAGAAATTTTCACAGATGATATCTGTTGAAAACAGAATAAAATAAATATTTAAGTGGGACTCCCATATGATACATCAAAAACGTGCCGGATAAGAAACACTTCGGGAACGCGCACTGGTCCAATTTTTTTCTAATACCTAGTACCTCAGATGATATTTTACTTCTTAAAAAACTATTACATCACACAACAAAACAAAACTGCACACCTTCGTTACGTTCCAACATCTCTAACAGACATTTGACCAAGAATTCTCAATTTTGTAAATCCCTACCATACCTAAGCTGAGCGACAACGCTCCGGCGGCATATTTCACATTTCTACTGCAGCGAGCGGCGGCGCTGCTGTGTGCATCTGGTTTTGTCCCGCTAATCGTGTTTATTCACTTGTCCGTCAATACGCTCGTCATGGCTTCGTTTAAAATAAAGTAAAAGCAGATTGGAAACTTCCTCACAGGGGTATTACTCGAAGCGCACCCATTTTGAGGCGCAACTTGACTATTCTTCAAAGCGCACCTTTATAAACTTGGGTGCGCTTCAAGGAATAAAATGTTTATATTTTAAGATGTATGGTAGTAAGGTAGTAGCCACTAAGAAGTGCGCTGCCTTTTGGGTGCGCTCACGATAACAATTAAGATATTTTTAAAATTTTACTCCTTGATGCACGTTTCAAAAGGTGCAGTCCGAGGAATAGTTAAGGTGCGTCTCAAAATGGTTGTGCTTCGAGGAATACCTCCCTCACAAGCGTTCCTCCCTTCTTCATCCAGTTAGGACTACTTTATTTTATTTATTGATCAAGCCAGCGATGCGTCTCAGTTTCGAGATCGGCCAAAAATGCTTTAGTCTGCCTGTCACTTTGTCTGTCCAGTTAGCAATCTGTCTGTTCGGCTGTTTTCGCTTACATGTCACATTTCTCATGAAATTGTGTAAGAAGTTTTACGAAATTTTTGTAACTGGAAGAAATATGGGTATTCTCAATACCCATATTACTGCCAATTAGAAAAAAATTCTTTGAAAATATCATATTTAGCCATATCAAAAACTTCTGTCATGAAACTTTTTTCTTACCCTTATTAAGACGCTACTTTTATGTCTAAACAACATTTTTTATCCGATAAACTTCAACGGTTGACTGTCGAGGTCAACACGTCACTGCTTTCTTAAGGGGACGCACCGTGAAAATGGGCATTATCTATTTCTTATTTCTCAGCGAATATCAGAAATTTAGAACTGATACTTGCTAATAGCATACTAGAACGCTTTTCTAGCATAATTGTGGTTGTGGATACACGATTATTTAATTTTTGTAACACAAACTTGCTCATCAAAAACACCTCTATCAAAACATATACGGTCTAATTTCTCACAAACGAGAGGGACTTCAGCTTTGAAACTTTTTATGCAGATTAGTAATTATGTAATCTTTAAAATTGTGGTACAAATTTTTTTTTATTGCTTTAGTTTTGATTTTAGAGCCATTTTTCTATAATTGATCAGTTTTGCGTGGCTTTAGATTTCAGTCTTATAAGCCCTTTTGCCTTCCTGAAAAATATTGTACTTGCCGTCTCGCTTTTTCGCGAGTGTATTTAAATAAACTGTTCTTGTTGCACAGATTTTTGACAGTTATACACCAAATTGTCAGATGGCCGATGGGCCTCACGAAGCAAGGACGCGTCGCTCTTCACAAAAAAAATGACATTTGATTTCGTAAAATTATTGTCACAGTGTAGAATAATATCACGAATATATATGGGTCGAACAGTCTGTAAACAAACGTGCGAGTAACTTTCTTACACTGTGTCACTTGTCATAATGTCAAAGGAAGTGTCAAAGTATAGCGTGGCATAGATTGATTACGTGACAGACATGGTCGGCATAGATTTTTTTTATATAAGTAATGTACATACAGTATCAATTAATAATATTTTTTTTTATTTAATTACCAGTTTTGTGGCAATAAATTAATTTTATAATAGCCAAATAAACTTATCTATAGATAATACTCTTCGGATTTATTTACTTTTAGATTTCGAGAAATATACACGTACAGTACATATTTTACCACTGACTGACTGGCTGACTGATTGATATGGTTTGGTTAGGTTTTGAGGGTTCCCTAGTAAACAAGGAACCCTTATAGTTTCGCCATGTCTGTCTGTCTGTCTGTCTGTCCGTCCGCGGTCCTACTCAGAAATTTTAAGTACTAGAAAGCTGTAATTTGGCATGGATATGTATATTAATCATGGCAAAAAAGTCGTAAAATAAAATATGGAAATATTTTTTTTTTAGGGTAGCTGCCATACTTGTAAAGAGGAAGTCAATATTTTTTTTCACTACAAACACATTATGTGGGGTATCGTTGAATAGGTCTTTTAAAAATATTATGAGCTTGGAAACACCATTTTTCGATTTAGGGATCCGTGTCTGAAATATTTAGCTTTAAAGTGAATATAATGCTCAATCAAATGCTGCTTCACTTCAAAACCTACAACCTGTTCCATAGCCAACAATTCGGTTTTACTGGCGGGAAATCGACCACCGATGCGGGAGTAGCACTCGTTACACATATATACGATGCATGGGAGAACAAAAATGATAGAATTGGATCATTTCATGATCTCTCCAAAGCATTTGATTGCGTAGATCATCCGACACTTCATCGACATAGCACAAACGCCAGCGCAGTGAACAGCACCTTGTCTTCCATTTCTGATTGGTTTTCTGCCAATGCTAAAGGCAGGCCTGCGTTGACATAATGCTAGATGGTGAAAAACTCGATCTTGTTGAAAGTACTACCTTCTTAGAAATTACAATAGACTCAAAATTTCAATGGAGTGCTCATAAAACTAAACTTTCTAATAGGCTTAGCTCTGCGGCTTATGCTGTTAGGAGAATAAGACAATTGACTGATGTAGCAATTGCTAGACTAGTGTACTTTAGTTATTTTCATAGTGTAATGTCTTACGGCATACTATTGTGGGGGAGTGCAGCCGGTATTCAGACTATTTTTATTTTACAAAAACGGGCAATTCGTGCTATTTATGGGTTAGGACCAAGAGACTCACTTAGAGAATTATTTAAGAAAATTGATATACTTACATTGGCATCGCAGTATATATTTGAAAAATATTTCCTTATACAATAAAGTAAGCGATATGACCGATAGAAACTTACGTAATAACAATGAATTATTTGCACCGTTTTAAAGGCTCAAAACAGTTAGTAAGACGTTCATGGGGAACTGTATACTTTTTTATAATAAATTGCCACAATCGGTCCTTGATATGCCAGACAAAAAATTCAAAACTTATGTAAAGAAAGTACTTTGTGAGAAGGCTTATTATAGGACCGATGACTACCTTAAAGACAAAAAAGTCTGGCTTGAGCTTGGCGCGGGTCCCTCTTAAAGGTTTGTTATATCGGTACACGCAAATGTTCATAATTTGGTACATTTTGTACAAACTAAATCTACAACTTGACATTATTTTAAAATTTTGAAATTCTAAAAATTTAATTGACCGAGCGAGCGAAGCGAGCGAAGCGTCTCAGTTTCGAGATTAGCCAAAAATTCTTTTGTCCGTCTGTCTGTCTGTCTGTCTGTCTATCGGTCTGTCTGTTCTCGCCTACAGGTCGCATTTCTTAACCGATTCTCATGAAATTTTGTAAGCAGGTTCAGCAACCTAATAGAATTTTTTTGTCGAGCCAGTTTTTCGATTTTTTTCATAATGGCGGAAATATGGGGGTTTAAAATTTTAAAACTGTCATAAATTCGCCATCAAAATATTTTCAAAAATGTCATTAGACTTTTTTGTTGCCTTTATGAAAACTATTTTTTTTTATTTGAACAACTTTTTTACCTGAACAAGTTTTTTATATGTTATACTTACGGGTTTAGGATTACTCGCAAAGTCTAGCTGACTAAGCCTTCTTACAATATATACTGAAATTATTTAAGGGTGAATTCAGTCCGGGTTACTTATCAACTTTCTTAAAAATACATTTGCCCCCTGGGGTCCACGAAGTAATTTCTCTGAATAACTATTATGGTTATTATTTTGAGTTTCTTAAGTAGTTCTATAAATTTTATCGTATTTAACCGACTTAAAATGAAAGAGTTTTGCTTATTTTATGATTCGTTTTTTTTTCAGTTTTTGCTTACTTTGATTGATTCTTGGCTTGTTTATTAAATTTAGCAATTTTGTTGAGCGAACTTTCTTTCAATCGCTATCGCTGCTTGTCTGTGCTTCTGTAGTAGTATTAGTAATTATGCTACGAACTAACAAGAGATCAACATCAACCAAAGCCCGGAAAGTAGCTTTACGATGAGAGTAAGAAACCAATAAGCAGCGTAGAGCCATGGCAATACAAATAAACATTTAAACGAAAACCCATTAATAGTTTTATGGTTTTTCCAACAACGAGCTGACTTTGTCATTTAAAAAATGATGGGTCGTTTTTCGGTGAAAGGCTACTGGTACAGAACTGAATTTCAGAATCACGGTAGACTTCATATCCATAGGATTGTATTGTTGGAATGCTCCTGACATTTCAGAGCTGGATCGAAAGTCATTATTGGCAACTATTTTGGAAATTAGGTCACAACCATGAATCCGCATATCGGTAAACCTACACTTCATCCAAATCAGGTACATTATTTTGAAATAATAATCGCGAGGTCTAAGTTCGTGGCGAACTACTAGTTTAAATTATGATATGACATAACAAACAATGTATTCTCTGTCCATATTAACTTTAAGTATTAATTTATTTGTGAGTTGACGTCCTTGAAGAAAATGCTGCAGTGCAGTTTGTTACCGCTTCTTCTGCACTAGCGCTTTGGAAGCGGTAGTAAACTTAGCTGTAAGTAACCATTTGACGTCAACAATTGTGCAACAAAACAATGACGATTATTAAGAGATATTATGAATATCTTATGATAATAAAAAAATATATTAGAAAAAAACCGATCGCGATTTTTTTCTGCACGTGTCGTTGGCTCAAACTAATAAATATTGATCTTTCATTATGAAGTTCGAACATTCTAGACTTCCCTCCAGAATGTTAGTCATTGCTCAGATTTCTTATTGAAAGCTAATACCTCTGGTTCATTGAACTAGTAGGCTTGATAAGTCTCAGTTTCAAAAACATAACGTAACTAATAGATTACGTCACATGACCTTTTTCAATTCTTTACAAAACATAACATGTTACAAAAAAAGTAAACATACTAGAGATACTTTTCATTACGTCATGGTTTTCATACCGTAACCTCTATATATTTTTAACTCTATCTGCATTGCATTTAGACATTACTACAAACCTAGCGGAAAAGAACGGACAACTTTTGAATCAATTTTGACAGATTTTGAAAAATAAAAACGTAGAGCCAAGCCTTAAACGCAATACGAGATTCAACTTTCCGGATAGTGACTGCTCAAACGGCAAATAAATAATTATAAAACGCAGATCGGGGAATTTTGAAAACTCTGGGAATATTCCCAAAATTTCCCAAATTGCTGATAACGGCAAACCTACTGGAAGCTGTCCTTCTGTCCCCACCTTATTCCAGCCACCGCTCGCCATGAATGGCATTCCACGAGCCGTCGGGATGGATACAGTTGTGGGTTTACGCAACTGCCACCGCTTTGTTCTCGCTGTGTTGTGGTGTTTCGCTTTTTGTGTCGTTCGCTCTATTGTTGCTAATGTTACTATTATGATTTTGCTGTTAAATTTGGACCTTGGGCTTGTACATCTGCCTTTTATTTCAATTTGCGCTTAGTTTTTTCTTTTACCGTACATAGGTAGTTACATCATCTTGTTGGTTGAAAATACTTTTTTTAGATACTGAATATCGTACACCTACGAGTTGGCTAAACAACACTATCGCACGATGAAATCTTGTTTCAGATCAGCAACAACTTTTAGATTACGCCGAGTTAGTGTTGAATGTTCGCAAACACCATGTTGTGTATATTTGTATAATTGTTATTTTTTTTGGTGTACAATAAAGTATTACTTAACTTAACTTAACACCACAGTAACAGCTCATCTTGCTTTAGGCTGCATCTAACATCGCGAAACAGCACTTTTCTATGCTGCTATCTTTTTCTGTCGCTCAGGACCGTTATTTGCTAGAGCGAGAGAGAGGGGCGGAACGCTTCAGCAAGGCCGGTGCTTCACATCTATATCGTCATAATAGGAATTCGGAAAGGAATTTCTCACATGCCTGGCAAATTTTATGAAGCTCTGATCAAAACTACGCGATTTATCCTCGAACAAATTTAAATACATACAAACGCCGGATTGTTTAAGTAGATTCAGAGGACTTCGCTCGTCCAAAAAGATGCATGCTAACCAGAATGAGGTACCTCCCTGGGTCAAAAATAAATATTCGGTACTCTGAAGAAATAAAACGTCACAAAATAATATACATACATACATACTATCACGTCTTTATCCTTAATGGGGCAGACAGAGCATTTTGGGTCTTGCGGTTCTATGCAGAGCCCAGGGCCGCAAGACCCAAAAGCCACTTTTAGCGTCATGGTGGGCGAGAAGATGGAAAAGCAATCAATACAGTGATGGGTTGCTAGCCGCATCGCCTGTTCACATGATTTGCATTTTTGCCCATTCCCTCGATCGGCTTTTACGATCTGCGTGGGAAGAGAAGCAGCTGGTACATTCTAAGATTTTTTAATTCTCCCAGACCAGCATGGGAGACAAAATAATATAACTGTCATTATACATTTTTAATGTGATTTAAGATTTATTATTGCAAAAGATCTAATAATTAGATCACTATGTGACCCCAAGAAACGTCACTAGCTTGTATTTCATACAAATCCCATAGAATATGAGACTTTCGACGTTAAGAAAAAAGTTCCTGATTCACCTTGGAAATTAGCAGATTCCGCCCGCAGACGTCGGTTACAAAACAAACCAGCGAATAGACCGGTCGATAGCGTTCACACGTTCGGTAATGGCCGACAAAAAGCCGGTTTGAATTAGGCTGGTGGCAAGTTCAAGGCCACAGTTGACGGCCGGCTGCTGTCGATAGGAGAAAGTGATTGCATCATGTTGCCACATATCGGAGACGTTAGAGCTTTTGCTTTCTTACGCATAGATATCTTCCTTTTTACGACTCCCGTGGGAGAAATAGTTCGGATCAAAACAAATAAGACTTCCGCAAAATGACACCTGAAACTATTAACTAAATCATATCTTTATTTGCTAGAGTTTTACAATTGAGTCATTATAGATATTATTACAGTCTATCTTACTATCCTTTATTTTATGTGTGATGTTTCAATAATTTGTATAACGATTAATATTATGCTATTGAACATTTTCAGATTGTACATTCTGACACTCAACCCATTTCAAAGTACCTTTGTGTCCAAGTCCATTACAAAGTGAAAATCATTTATTGATCTTTGGATATTTGTATCACTTGATAATTGCAATTTTGATTGACTGGAAGAGATTCCTTCCTGGGATAAGTTCACCTTTGTACATAGTTTTTATTTTTTTATTACTTGATCTGTATCTTTAATATTTATGTGTATTTTGTACAAATCTTGAAATTAATTCTAAAACCAAACTTATGTATGATACATACATAGTACATAAGTATAATATTTTTACGTAAGAAAGTCATAAAACATAAAGATCAAAAAGAAAATGTCACGTTCCAAAAAACTTGATTCACTTTGAAATAACAAAAAGGTCAGAAGCCTTAGCAAATTGTTTCGGCTTAATAACTTGAGTGGCGAGTTGTTTTGTTTAATTTTACGTTAACATTCATTCATGGTTATGAAACCTTACAATCCTACTTAAATAATTCACTCCCTTTGAAATTCGTGGAAACAATCAGTTCACAATCATCTAGTTGAACCAACCTACAAACTTAATTAAGCTTGAAAAGTTGCCAACAAGGATTATGAGGGCCTGTTTGTTATTTGAGCTATTTGTTCAGATTTAAATGATATTTTCACATTTGTGAAAATGTGAAAGGAAGGAAGAAAAGATGTAAAAAGTACCCGTAACCAAGCATGTATGAAGAGATTGATGAGTTTAGATGAAGCAAAAGAGGTTTGTCAGGATCGTAGCAAGTGGAGGTCCATAGTCTCTGCCTTCCCCTATGGGAAACAGGCGTGATATTATGTATGTATGTATGTTAAATGACATTCCCACTTTAGAACATGGAATTAACCACGGAAGAGAAAAAAAGGTGGAAGTGCCAAGTGGGTGTGCGCGCGTGTCATAATACTCATAATTAAGTACAACTGCACTCAATTCCGATAACTTTATTTAATTAACTTTATGATTGCTTCTTCTAAATATAACGCCATCTTAAAGTAAAGTACTTACCAAAGTTTTTTCGTAAAGTTATTCTACAGATTGCAAAACATCGTAAATACTTTTTGAACCGTACCAAATTATAACTTATTAATGATGCCTAAAGGTCATTATTGATATAATACGAATCGTTTGTATGTAATTTGATTATTGGTTTATTTGTGTGAGTTTGGTGACGGTTCCGATACTAATTTTGTCAAGCAGCACCTCCACTTGATTTATCCTACGCGGTGCTTTATCCGCTCACCAGCCAATCGCCCGATTGCGGGCGGTGACATTCAAATGGGTACGGTATGCATTTGTCAGCCGATATTAAGGCCATACCCAAATTTTCCGGGGTCCAGTGGCGCCCCCATTTAGAATAAATCATTTAAAAGGAAACGGAGATATCATTCAAAATTGTGTCTTGGTCAAGCCCTAGATAACACTTAAAACTATTTTATGAACTCCTGTTTATAATTTAAAGTGCGAACGTGAAGCTTTTCTACGCACATTAGCTAAAAGTGACCGTTTTTTGCAAATGTGCGTATAAAAGCTTCACGTTCTCACTTTAAACTACAAAAAGTAGTTTAAAAAATACTTTGAATGGGTATCTAGAACTTGACCAAGACACAATTTTAAATGATATCTCCGTTTCCTTTTAAATGATTTATTTTAAATGGCGGCGCCACTGGACCCCGGAAAATTTGGGTATGGCCTTAATAGTTTTTATCATGAAACAAGGCACATATGACAGATTGAATTTTCTAGAGCACGCGCCGGTGCGATAAAGCAATTACAAAAGTATTGTAAAATAATCAGTACAGAACGTGACGTGTATAAACGATGTGGTAGTACAATGGTGCCGACATCTAGAAACTCAATATTTATTTCACGCGTCCATTTTATTGGCAATGTTGTTTATTTCAATTTCCAATACAATATCGGGCTCGATAAATTCTGTTACGGAAAACAATAATTCCATGACATTAAAGTTGATTTTATGTGCAGTTTCGAAATGAACGGCGGCCGCTCACACACTTGTGTTACGAACAGATACAATGTGGCACCTACTCGTATTCAGTAAGTCTTATTTTGTACTACAAGAGGTACCTCTTTGTCCGTAATCGCCGCTGCACCGACTGGTTGGTAATTGGATACTTTCCTGGGTCAAAAATAAATTATTTGGTACTATAAAGAGAACAAAATGTGATTTTAGATTGATTACTGCAAAAAAAACTGATATTAACTATGACTCTCAGAAACTATAACGTCATTAGCCTGTGTTTCATACAAATCCACGAAAGTAGTTGTACGCAGTACATACAGTTCCATGTACAAATCACAAAGAAAATGTTAGTTTTGACGTTTAGAAAAAAGTATGAGAGATTGATGAGCAGAGATATGGAGAGATATGGAGCCCGCTCTGTTGATGAGTTTAGGTGAAGCAAAAGAGGTTTGTCAGGATTGTCTCTGCCTACCTCTGTGGAAAACAGGCGTGATATTATGTATGTATGAATTTCAGAAGGTATGTTGTAGTCTTTGCAGAGAGGTTGTAGTCTTTGCAGAGAGGTCGCAGCCGTTCATTCTGAAATTACCTTATTTAGTCGCTTCTCACGACAATCGTATACTACTTTGCCTTCAACACACGGTCATGTTCAAATAATTGGTCGCAACAAATTAATAATTTAATCTTTTTCTTTTTAGGTCTATTATTATTATCTGCTGCTGGCCGCTACCTAAATTTTACAGAATCGGCAAAAAACACTAAAGATATTCAAGAATTTATTCATGCCCATGTGAAAAACATGACAATAAAAGGTACTACAAGCTATATAGTGACTGGGTTGACCATTTCTGAAAACTTCACTTTTGCACATAACAACTCAAATGGTTTTGCATCTGACGAATTCTACGATTACAAAATAAACTACTCTGTACCATGGAACATATTCATTGCTCTACTAATGCAAGAATCTTTTGACCAAATCAGGAGCATACAATATAATATCAAAAACAATTATCAACTAGATGATGAAGACAAGTTTGAGGTGGACAGAGTTTTCAATAAATCTGAGGTAGAATTTGAAAACGTCATAATGAAAAAACATAAGAATGTAGCAGAGAACTCGAAAAGCAATTCCACTCAAGAATTTATGTTAGATTTTATGGATATGTCGAATGCATACATAGAAAAAATTGTTGCATTTAATCTTAATTCGATAAAAGGCAAGATGGATTCACCCACGAAATGGTTTCACCAATCATTGCGGGACAAGATATTGAGACAACAGGCGAAAAACTCTAGTACTTACATAGAGTTCCGAGTTTGTAAAGTTTTATCTTTGTGCAGACAAAAGAAGAGATACTCAGATTACGTGGTGGAATGGATACGACATCTTCTGTCGTTGCCCAAAGAAGATTTGAAGGAATTCTTCCACGTCATTCCTAAAGTGCTTAAAGCGCACAGTGCTTTTATCAAATCTAATTTAAAATTCAGGCAAACAATAAAATACATTACTAATTCCCACGTAATGATTCAGAGAGATACATTGGACTTTGTAGACGAAGTAATAACGAAACGATCAAATGTTTATAAATTGGTGCCACCAGCATTGATGCACGGAGCTAGGGCTCTGGCACATTTATTCGCTTTAATTGACAAGTATTACGAATTAGACGAAGACAACTCTGATGAGTTGGACGATATCACCGATATACTATCTATGTGGAAGTATCAAGAAATAAATGTGTTTTACGTCATAGAAAGCATAGTTGACAATATGAAAATGAACGCAGAAAGCTGGCCGAAAAGCGTAATGAGCAAAATAGAAAACGCATGGTACCAAATTACAGTGTCATGATTATGATGACATTTGCAGTTTCAATTTAATTCATCAATTGCGTATGAAAGGCATTCGTTTTCTAAATTAATGCAGGTTGTCAATTTATTCCGATTGATGGCTAATTAATTGCCCATTGATCATTGTCACAATTCGCAGGGAAAATTGAAGGGCCGTTTTACCTCTTATTAATTAAATTATTACTACAGTTAATCAATTCTTGAATGCGAATTAGGCTTTTCTGTTTTAAGTGGATTGATAAAATATTTTTCTTGTTTTCATTATTGGTAAAAATATTTTACGAGTGTGTATTAATTTAGGTGATAAACTATTCATGCAAAATTTTAGTTGAAAGCGGAACAAACATCCAGTTATTTATAAACTTACGTATTTCTGATACTAATGTGATTTCAATGAATCTTCGTAATACTGAAGAAGCAGTTAACTCAAAAGAATTGAATAAAGAAATATGAATCATTTTAAAAATAAAGTATCAGACATCAGTTATGAATGAGCCTACCTCCAGTGCGTAGGTGCAGCTTCACCGGTATGGCAAATCATAGAAGCGGAGTATCATTTATACATTTATTAATATCTACTACTACTAACGAAATTATACATCCGTCCACACGACATTGTGTTTGTGTTCGCCCGCTCAACACTCTTGACAAGTCGAGATACCGTTTTATTACAATAACGTTTTGAGTCAGTTGTACGATAAGACCAGGTGGACCCAGAATATCTGTGTGGGCTAGAGAGATTAACATATGTGGTTGAAACTGCTAGATCAGCGCAATTGGGGTGCTGACTTGCCATCACATTTTTATTAGGCCCACATAAGGTATCTTTGCTCCCTCATATTTATAATTCTGTGGCAGCGTCGCGATCGGGTCGACGTCCGCAGCGGTGTGATTGCATGCGAATTATTCTAATCCCTTGCCGTACCGTCTAGGAGCTAAAGCCACCACAAATTGCACGCTTCTAGTACAAATAATAATTAAGTATTACAGGAATATTAATTATATTGATGTTACGAGTGCGTTAATTCTAAAGTATTTTTAATGACATCCGCAACACACCGCAGGATTTACAGTTACTAAGATGTAACGTGTACCCCTTTATTTGTGCTATTGCCTCGTTTCTTTTTGCCTTTTTTTACCCGACTAAAGCTACGCCAAGAGGAAGGGTGTGTGGGTGTGTATGTCTGTTCAATCGTAGCATCCGAACCACTTGTCCAATTTTCACAAATGAGATTATAAACTACTAAAACTGCCCAAAATATTGAAAAATAAAATAATACATACATACATAATATCTCGCCTGTTTCCCGCAGGGATAGGCAGAGACTATGGACCTCCACTTGCTACGATCCTGACAAACCTCTTTTGCTTCATCTAAACTCATCAATCTCTTCATAGAAAAATAAATAAATATATTGGGACAAATTAAATGGGAGACTGGAATCGAATACCGTTTTAAATATTCAAATTCGAATATTCAAATGTTTATTCAGTAATAAGACTAAACTTTACAGGCACTTTTACGCGTCAATATTTACATTACGTGAAGAGATAAAATTTATCAAAAAAAAAGACGTGTGGCACTCGGGGACTGCCGCGGTAAAGCTATTGCAAACAAGGAAGGACGGCAACGTCGCAAACGGACGACGGAGACGAAGCGGCAACCTACATGGTAGGCGGAGTGGGGAGAGCGTGAGGTTTTTTCGTTACAGAATTTCTGGATTCGGTCCCCGCGCTCAAGGCCCGCGATAGAAGCTATGCAATAGCTTAAAAGAAAAGCTGCCGGTACTAGCCCTTCCTAACAACCACTGCACACAGAAGAAACGCCGAAAGAAACTTATTTTCACAGTATTGGTAGGCTCACCAGAAGTGCTTTGTCATATTAGGGCCTTCGCTAAGTTACGCGGGCACACGCGGCGGGTTTCGGTCTATCTCTGTCACAAACTCTAAATGCGAAAGAGATAGCAGAATCCGTTACGGGTCACTGTCTCTGTCGCACGTAGCGTTTGTGACAGAGATAGACTGAACACGCCGCGTGCGCCCGCGTAACATTCAACGTTACAAATTCAATAGTATCAATACTGTCAAATTGACAGTATTGATACTATTGAATTGATGAAAGGTTAAACTATTGACAGTGTCAATAGTTTAACCTTTCATCAATATATATAGTATTGCAAACTATTGGCAATCGATACTATCGATAGTATCTAAATTCAATAGTATCAATACTGTCAAATTGACAGTATTGATACTATTGAATTGATGAAAGGTTAAACTATTGACAGTGTCAATAGTTTAACCTTTCATCAATATATATAGTATTGCAAACTATTGGCAATCGATACTATCGATAGTATCTAAATTCAATAGTATCAATACTGTCAAATTGACAGTATTGATACTATTGAATTGATGAAAGGTTAAACTATTGACAGTGTCAATAGTTTAACCTTTCATCAATATATATAGTATTGCAAACTATTGGCAATCGATACTATCGATAGTATCTAAATTCAATAGTATCAATACTGTCAAATTGACAGTATTGATACTATTGAATTAATGAAAGGTTAAACTATTGACACTGGCAATAGTTAAACCTTTCATCAATATATATAGTATTGCAAACTATTGGCAATCGATACTATCGAAAGTCCTATCGATATTGTGACTGTTTTTTAAGTCAACTATCGATAATTATGCAACGCTACTCCAAAATCGGTACGCACGTCGGACGTTATTACGTATCCGCGTTTCACTGTCAAGAAACATTAAGCACTAACGTTTGATGATAAAGATAATTTGGTTTGACATATAAATAGTCGTAACTGCCTCCGTGGTGAAGTGGTTAGAGCGTTCGGCTCATACCCGGAGGTCGCGGGTTCGATTCCCGGCGGGGACAACGACTTTGTGTTGTTATCCTAGTTTGGTTAGGACATTGCAGGCTGATCACCTGATTGTCTGATAAGTAAGATGATCCGTGCTTCGGAGGGCACGTTAAGCTGTCGGTCCCGGTCATTGGTCGTTACCTAAAACCATGTCAGAGGCCTTTAAGGCGGTTTAAAAACTCTGACACTACGATAAGAAGAAGACTTTACGACTAACTATAGTTAGTCGTATATATACACGACTTACGTGTAATTTTTATGGAGTAACACTGATTACGATGTAATATATAGGTACATAGATCTGCTGCTGATTATTTATTCGCACATCACCGACCGCCATATATGTAAACGCTACACAAAGGCCAATTCATTTTCCGTACGGAATTAGACCGTCCATTTTCAATAGGCATAACGAATGGAAATATACTTTCGGACCGTCGGTTAGATTATTAAAAAATATTGGACACGTATTTTTCCTTTTTTCTGAGAAACAAAATATTATAAAGATACACCGCATTGAAATTTCGCATGACGTCACGGCTGGGTACGATTTTTACTTAGCGGTGATCGCAAGCCCCCAGTCTGGAACTTTGTTGCTTCATATTTTTGTGAACTTTCACTTTTTTGGTAAACTGAAAAATATGGGTACGTTATTTTTGGATAATTTAAAAGACGGATTCATTACGAACATACCTTTCTAACCCTGTCGTCAACCTCACCCCTATTACTTGAATGCAGGGAATATTCCGGAATATCTAATTCACACTAGAATTCGAGCGTTTATCTCGTATGTCTGGAACGCCGATATCTAGAAATAACCCCTGACCTGAAGCTAGGGCTTTCACATACAGGTTTTAATTCCGAAACCCTGACAGGCCCGCTTAGCTGGATTCTGGCTGGACTAGTCTTAGAGTCTAATGGTTTGACGGCTTTATGAATTGAAAACGGGTGAAGTTACAAGGGATTGGAGATTTATGAATAAATTAGTCGAGTTTTCAATATAATTTTTGTTTAATATGCTGCTATACATTAAACTATAAACACCGCCCATATTTTATTAAAAAAAAAAAGAGATTAGGCTCTCAAATTAGTTTTTTCTTCAAAGGCTCATTATTTACTTATAAACAAAGAAAAACAAACGTAAGTGTCCTGGTGCACTTGGTTGGATAACTTCGTTCCAACTTTCGTAGTAAATTATTATTCGTACGGAAAAAGTGACGCAAAATCTTACACTATTTTACTAATAATAATTGATTAATAATATTCGCTACTTTTGAACCTAGAACATAAACCACCTCAGGCATATGCACTCCCAACTGTGCTATCGACAAGAGAGTCAAACTGGTGAAAATTCATGACGGAAAATTCTTACACTTTGTTTCACCAAGTCCGTATGTACCGTGTACGTAACCGGACTCGTTCTAATTTAATTTGAGTAAGAAAAACATCTGGAGGGCGATGAGAAAACCTTTTTTTTTCATTTTCATTTTGAATCCGCTTGTAGATACATAAATGTGATGGGTTTGTGGCCAAAAAGGAAACAACGGGACGTAGATTTAAACAGATATATTTCGGAGCGAGACTTACAATACACAGCCATGACAGAAGGAGAGTAGGGCAGATGACATCGCGATGACATCGACATTTAGTTGACAGTGACAGTTTTCTTTTTTTTTAAGACTAGTTGTGCGTTTATATATTCCAACAAAATGTACGATGAATCGGGCACATCGACCTCGAGCTATAATTGATATTACGAACCAAAAAACAAAAGGATAATTGTGACCAGCACCCGGTTATCCGTGCGTTGGCAACCCTACCGTTATCGCACCGCTTTGGGAGCGCGGGATCCTGGAGTGAAGCGTCTAGGATCGAAATCTAATGTTAGAGATTCGAAACTAATGTTGTATGGAATGTTAGTGATAGTTTTGGAAAAGTGATAAATTACAAAATTTTTTAGAGCGTTTTTTTTTTGGCAGCAGCGCGGCAATATATAAATATTCGGCTAAGTGCAAGTTGGATTTCCGCACGGATGGGTACCAGTAACTTTTTAGTTTTTAAACCCTTCGTTTTTCTTAGCTCTTTCGTTATATTACTGCTGTCAATTTTTCCATGTGTTCATACAACCGTTTAGTAGATCCCCTCCCCCCCTCTCCAACTTCCAAGTCCCACTTTACCTGTATGAGAGCTACCCTAAAAATGTTTATTTTTAAGATTTTATTTTACCACTTTTTCGGCATGATTAATGTGCTTTTTTATTTGGTCTAGTCAGTCTATAAGTAAAACCGCGGATGGACAAACATAGCGAAACTGTAAGGGTTCCTTGTTTACTACGAAACCCTAACAACTGTTCTCTTATAATTTTTCCTTTCGAGAGGTATCTGAGATAGAGATAATACCTCAGCTTTCACTTTAAAAGCATATTAAACTACTATATCTAAGGTCATCTTAACTTGTCCTCCCCTGTCTCGGCTAAAAGGTCCCTTTGTCCGGCACAATGGATCTTTCCAACAAAAGAGCACTACATTAATATCTAAATATCATTTGACATTGCAGCGAAGAAAAACTAACAGCCAGCAGTGGGCGAAATCTGTTTCAAAAGCGGTGGATTTTATTAAAAATTAAATTATACCAAAACAGACACCTACTAAATAAAAAAACAAAAAAAAAATCGCGGTATGCCCCTAATACTAATAACAGTAATTGTGACCGCGAAACTCAAAAATCATATACTAAATAAAACCTAAACTAAACCAAAGATAATATAATTACTAACGTAACAGATACCCAACGCCATAGAAACGATTGGAGAGGCCGTAAGCACGCAAAACTGGAGTTGCGGGGCGGCCTCTCAGAGATGGCAGCACACACGACTAGCCAAAAAGGTAACGAAGAAAGTGTTGAATATACTTTTAAAAAATATATTGCATTTCATATAAGTCTTATTTAAATAATAAGAGTACTACTTTATTTAAATAATAGTTATAAAAGATTTTATGTTTTAATTTTTACCTTAAAGCGCCATCTAGTTACAAGGAAAAGAAATAATAATGTTTATATGACGATGGGTAGGCATGACTAAACTATACTACGAAAACAATGATAGTAAAAATACAAACAAACACCTTCCACAGCAACTTTGCAACAACATCATAAAACACAACGAGAGGATACAATGGAATAAACAACAGCGGTAGCGAAACCGGATCGCCTTTCCGGGAAATATCCGGCACATCCGACAATCGCGTCGCGGGGCGTCCGGTGTCCGGCGTCCGATGGTCCGGCGGTCCGGACTCAGGTGGAATCGATTCAGCTGATCCAATCTAGCCTGTACCGGTCCACTTCCAAACTGTCCACAGCAATCAGGCTGCTGATAGATTTGAATACCCGGGCTATGATAGTCGTTCAACGTTCGTGATTGAACATTTGTACACAACATAATTGGAGATATCTGGACACGTCGCAGCGTGTCAGAGCCAAGTTTAAAGGAAGGCGACGCAGCAGCCGGGTGTTTACAACGTGGAAGGAACATACCCTTAATAAATCGGTAAAACCACGTGCTATACTAGATCACTATACTATAATCACTATAAGACAACCTCCGTGGCTTGGTCACCATGCTAGTCCGCCACCCAGAGGTTCCGGGTTGGATCCTCGGTCAGGGCAAGTCGGAAAATGGCCTTTTTCAAATTGTCCTGGGTCTTGGATGTTTATCTATATATGTATTTGTTATAAAATATAGTATCGTTGAGTCAGTATCATATAACACAAGTCTCGAACTTACTTTGGGGTTAACTCAATCAGTGTAATTTGTCCCTATGTATTTATTTATAATGGAATTAAAAGAACAGTAAATTGAAGTTGTACTTCTTTTGGCGCGATTGGCAAAAATGATGAGAGTAAATTTTTACGAAGTAACAGTATGAAGTGAGCCCACGATCTGGCTACAATCCGAATTTTTTTTACGTAATCTATAAAATTTTGCACATATATATTTTAGTCCTCTAGCTTCATAATAAATGAATCCAAAAAATAATTCGTCAGATTTTGAACTTGGCTCCCATTTTCACATTTATGTTTTTGGTGGAATATAATCTGATTAATCTGTTTAATTGATGGAATTCGATCACAATACACATCCCATGAAAGGAATATCTTACAGTCTGCCTTTGCGTATTTGCTCTTTATTTCGTACCAAAATACAACGTTAGTTGAAAAACGGTGTTGTTTGAAACATGACGAAACTATGAGGGTTTCTTGTTTACTACAGAATCCTACAAAGAACGAAAATGCGAATCATCTTAACAAGCCACGCGGCAAACATTTAAAATGCTATCTGCCCCTTTTGGAATAAAAACATAATAGTGTAATATTTCCTAGTTCGTAAGGTTTTGACCTAAAAGACCTGGGTGCATTCGAGACGTTCCGTCTCACTCTCGGCGACCGACCTCCGCGTGGGGTACCGACCTCAAGGATCGTTACGTAAGGTCAGCACGCTACCAACTCGCCCATTCATCATAAATTTATAACTAGCCGAAGCCCGCGACTTCGTTCGCGTGGACTTTATATCTCCGGAAAATGCTCATCAGGCTGAACAACTTTTGCTAAGGCGTCATTTTTATATTTCTTATAGTTTAGCTGGACCGTTATTAGATCCGCATCAGTTCTAATCTGCACAACCGATTTTGATAAAATTTCTATGGGACCACTTAACAAGTATGCCTTTTCAAACAATGAATTTTCCTAATCGGTCCAGGCGCCCACGAATAATCACTGATTATCTGATCCTTTTTAGGGTTCCGTAGTAAACAAGGAACCCTTATAGTTTCGCCATGTCTGTCTGTCTGTCTGTCTGTCCGCGGTCCTACTCAGAAACTACAAGTACTAGAAAGCTGTAATTTGGCATGGATATGTATATTAATCACGGCAAAAAAGTCGTAAAATAAAATCTGGAAAAATTTTTAGGTTAGCTGCCATACAAGTAAAGAGGTAGTCAATATTTTTTTTCTCGACAAACACATTGTGTGGGGTGTCGTTGAATAGGTCTTTCAAAAACATTGTGAGCTTGTTAACACCATTTTTGGATTTAGGGATCCGTTTCTGAAATATTTGGGTTTAAAGTGAAAATTTTTGTTGGAGGCAAGTGTCCCCCCCCCCCCTCTATCTGCTAAACGGTTATATATGGCCACGTGAAAAAATTTACAGCTATAGTATATATAATGTAGTTTAAAGGAAAACTATCAGAGCTAAGTAGGGTATACAAATTAAAAAGTTATAGGCGATCAACTTATAAAATGTACTCGGAAAAAGAAATTTCATACAAATTCAATAGATAATTAGTTTTTAAACGTTTTTAGTGGCATAAACTCAAAGTTCAAGTCAGTCGAATGCGACCGGAAAGGTGGGCAAAATTACCAACATTTTGGTTACCAGAGGGCCGCCGGGGCAGAGGTAGACCCAGAACCAGGTGGCGAAACGATCTGGATAGGTTTTTGCGTGGATGGGAAGAGCTTGCAGCAGACAGAGATAGGTGGAAAGACAAGGGGGAGGCCTTTTCCCAGCAGTGGGACACAATAAAAGGCTAGTAAAAAAAAAAACTCAAAGTTGTCATTCGGAACTACGGAACTCTACACTGCGCGTGGCCCGACATGCACTTGGCCAATTATTTCATGTAAGCCTTTACTTATTATCTATACTATCAGTGAACAAAAAAAGGATCGCGACGAATTCATAACCCCCTCGTTTTTGAAAGGCGGTTAAAAATAATCTCACTCTTAAAATTTGTGTCTTGTTTCCACTTACATTTTAAGTCTGTGGTCAAACATCGCGCTGTGGCCATCTTGGATCCAAAACATAGTTTGAGCGTCGAAAAACCGCCAAAGCAGAACGCACAACTTTGTTTGAAACAATTTGAAATGCGCCATTTTGGCAACGGTCCGAAATCTCGACACTCATCAAGACTTTAGTGACTGTGTGATTATTTGGATATTGTCACAAACAAACCAATAAACATAACCAGCCAAGTGCATGTGGGCCACACGCAGTGTAAGGTTACGTATTGCAAATGTAAAAACGAATTTTATACCATTCCCCCACTAAAAAGTTTATTTTATTCACTGAAAACAGTGAATTAAATGTTTGAATTCAGAACAATTCGGGCTGGTGTCCACGTACCCGATGTGCGCCGTGACACGGACACACCTCCTACAGGCTTCATACATAAAATGACTGACCGAACGGACGCCGGGCCGGCACAAATCGGATACGTGGACACGAGGCCTCACTTCTAATTTTAGCAATTGTTTCAATTTTCATGGATTTTAACTAATTTAACCTTCCTTTTTCTTCTCTAAATTTCTATTTTCGCTTAAATCTTTCTTTTTCTCTTAGTCGTGGCATAGGTAAAGTATAGTGTGCATGCAACTCTTGAATAAAACGGACTTATATCGAGGGCCATGAATCACTCATCTCGCTCAGGATTCTAACAGTTGAATCATTGAATCACTCCCTGCGGTCGTGATTCAATCGTTAGTATCCTTCACTGGTTCGTAATTCATCTATGGCCCTTGAATTAAATACGTCGTTTATTCACTAATTACATAATATACTATTATTGAATTTGTATATTTTTTTTTATTTCCCGTGTACATTTTAGTTCGTTGAATAATAAAATGTTGAAAAATGGCTTAAGAGTTAAGACAAAAGTTATAAGCATCTTAAATCCATATTTTTTTTTATTAAAAAATACCTCGACCGTTTTAATTTATTTAAGTAAAACTAAACCGAATTACTTAAGAGGAAATCATTCGGCCGTATTTCCAT
This sequence comes from Acrobasis consociella, assembly GCA_963555685.1. NCBI lineage: Eukaryota > Metazoa > Arthropoda > Insecta > Lepidoptera > Pyralidae > Acrobasis > Acrobasis consociella. The sequence continues at coordinate 940,836 of OY743104.1, read as the reverse complement.
ACAAACGCTCTCCACTGATTTCTCGCCGAATATTGCAAGTAGAGCAATGATTTTTTCCAGAAAAAAACTTTGGTTATATAAGCATGTCCCTATGTTTTCATTTTTTTAATAATTTTATTATTAAAGGAGATACGAACCTCCAAAAACCTAAAAAAATTATAAAATTTTCCACTGTGTTCCAACATCTACCAAACAAATATGACGAGTTTATATTAAAAAAGGAAAACATAGGAACACAGTCAAAGCTTTTCTTTAATTTTAAAAGTAAAAATAAATTAAATCGGTTAAGTTTGGGAGAAGAAATCAGGGGAGGACGAAACGTAGATTTTGTGTATTTTTCTTAGGTATTATCGGTCCGAGCTGCAGTTGTCCCTATCACACCCTACGGGGGAAGGTTTGAGGTTGGGGGGCGGTATAAGGTGTATTACACTTTGTGACGTGACACGCAGTAACTTATTTTATAGATATTCTAGTGTTGTTCATGGATATCGATACTCAAACGCAAACTCAAAAATGTTTATTAAATGTAGGATAAATTTATCTAATAAAGGTAAAAAAAGGTAAACCATCATAGTTTCGCCATGTCTGTCTGTCTGTCTGTGTTTTAAAGGTTAGCTCCCATACATGTAAAGTGGGATTAAATTTTCTTTTCACGAATAACCCATCGTGTGAGTTATCGTTGAATAGGTCTTTTAAAAAAAACTGTCAGAGCTAAGTAGGGTTTACACATTTAAAAGTTATAGATGACCAACTTATGAAATGTCCTCGGAAAAGGAAAATTTCATACAATTTTAATATAAAATTATTTTATAGACGTATTTAGTAGCGTGAGCTCAAAGTCGGCATTTGCGACTACGAAACTACACTGCGCGTGGCCCGACTCGCACTTGGCTAGTTTTATTTAAATATTATTTTAGTGCAAAAAAGCTAAAAACTACTAGCGATTCGGAATGACCACTGCTGGGAAGCCACTTTTAGACCGGGGCCGGATTCCGGATATAAATAAAATACGAAATACAAAGCTTAGGTAATTTAGGTATTTATTTATTTAAACAATGAAACATATACAGTCAGTGTTCACAAAAGTATTTATTTTACATCAGTACCTATAAAAAAATCTCTGCTAGGGGACTCGTCACAAAATATTTTTATACGTTTGTTTGCTTGTTGCGTGCACGAAACGGCTATATATATATATATTTATAATCCGGCTCCGGGAGATCCTCTCATTTGTCATAAGTATATTAATCATAATATAGTTTTTGATAACTGGTTGGACTTAACTTTTTTTATCATAATAATTGTTTCACATAATGTTTATTGTTATAAAGTTTCTGTAGTCATAGTTTATAAAACTGTTTTCTTTTCTTCATAAAACGGTTTCTCATAATGACTTTGTCATATCATACCCCTTCTCGTAATAACCATAGTTTAACATAATGTATTTGCTCTTAATATTCTTATAGACATATACATCATCTTCTTTCTTCCCTTATCCCATTATAAGTGGGGTAAGCCAAAAGATATTAAATAAAATGTTTACTCTCACAATGTTTTATCCGTTCGAGCATTGTATAATGCTTATGAATATTAATAATTATTAAATATGTCAGATGCCTTTAAGCAGCCTGAAAAATCTAACACCAGTGTTGGCCACTTACATTTGGTCGGATATCCAGCAATCCGGCCAAATCACTATCGGTCTCATCTTTTATTTTAAGGAAGGCTAAAAAAAACGTTTCGAATGTGTCAGCTGCTTCTCTCCCGCGCAGATCATAAAAGCCGATCAAGGGAATGGGCGAGATTTGAATCATGGTAATAGGCGATGCGGCTAGCAACCCATCACTATTTTGATTCCTTTTCCATCTCAATACCCACTATCACGCTAAGCGTGGCCTTTGGGTCTTACGGCTCTGGGCCCTGTCTGCCCCGTTAGGGATATAGACGTGAAAATGTACCTGTATCTGTTTTCTTGTAATTTTTTTGTTATTTTGTATGAACCTATACTATAATACCATTTACTGACTGATGACATAGGTGCATTCCGGGGCAACAGAGGTAATAATTGATATTTACCGTTGTGTAGTGGATGCTCTACTTATAATATTGCAGACACAGATACATTTTCACGTCTTTATTCCTGACAAGTTTGCAGAGCCCAGGGCCGTACCGAACCCGAAGTCATGATTAGCATAAAGGTGGGCGTTAAGATGGAAAAAGAAATCAAAATAGTGATGAGTTGCTAGCCACATCGCCTAACATGATTCAAATCTCTCCCATTTCCTTTTCCAGCATGGAAGATAGTCTATTCATTGGCCAAATCCCAAATTTAACACATTTCCAATAACATAAATTTAGATATCTTAGAAAACCACCAACCTAGTGATTGAATGCGGTGCGAAACGGATCTAACGTTTAATAGAAAAGTGACATTTTTTTCTTTTAGCGGATAAATATAATCGCTTTTTAGTTCCTTATCTTTTCGAAGAAGAAGTTCCTTTTCTGTTACCTATTGTAGGTAAAAAGAGTAATCTGAAATAAAAAGATTGGGTACTTATTAGGTGAAGTAGAAAATAGTCTATGAAATTTGACAAAATAAGTAGGCATAGATACAGTAAAGAAATTATTAAAGTGTAGCTGTTGATATTACCACAAGTAACATTGTACTAAAATAACGTTTTTTAACCATAAAAAATTTCTGGCCGGATCCGGCCGGATTGATGGAAATCCGGTCAGATCCGGCCGGATTGGAAATTAGACTGGATAATTTCATCCGGTCATTAAAATGTTAGATTATTATTGCAATATATAGTTTAGACAAGACAAAGATATAGTTTATACAAGTAGTTGCAAGGTTAAAAAAAGGGGAGGGGATATATTCTTCTATTCTTTTACTTCTTCTACTTTGACGTAGATAATGCACCCTAAAATAGATTTTGTAATAAATGAAAAATTACTTACGATTTAGGTAGTTATCCTTATGACGATAAAATCTCAAAATCCAATACACAAGCCGAGTCAAAACAGTGAAGCAAAGTACCTAAAAAAGTCCAGTAAACAATAGCCAGGGTCTTATAAAGAAAGCAGACAAGTAATAGAATATGCAAAACAAAACAAACACTCCGCATACGCGGAAATAAATTTGCCGACTACTGCATCGGCGAGCGAGCCCGGCGGCCGGGAGGGTGCGGGGTGCGAGGACGGCACGCCACACACACGCATCATTGACAATTTACTCACACATTGATAGCTCCGTAGTTCGGACACAGCGCGACAGCAATAGATTTTACAAATACCTATTTTTGAATTCTCTTTACCTTAATGTTTCCTCTTAAAAGAAACACGTACAGGTAACGTGTACCGAATCGAATTACACCAAAATTGCCTCATTTCGTTAAAGTTTAGAGAGGGGGTGGAAACGTCATCGCCCGAAACAATATTTTAGAAGAAAAAAATAGGCAATCGCCTCCAGGACAGAACTTAATTGTGTCGTAGCGAGAGTCGCTATTCCTTTAATTGATTTTTCCGAGTGAATCTTCTGTACTTTTACTATTATGTATTCTGTGGTACCGTTTGTGCTTTGTGTTGATCTTAAATATGAAACCCGAGGAAGGTTGTTACTGTCAAGATGGAAAATGTAAGTTTGTACGGAAAACTGTAGTTTGGTCTAGGTAACTCTTCGGCTTTAGTGCCTTAAATCCTGAAAATTAAGGCGAAAGCCAACTACTCGTGTCTAACATCTTCAATTGGGTCCTTTGACTCGGCAATTGCACGCTCGCAGCGCAAACAGCGAGGGCAAACGTAAACATTGGTAAAGGGAACGCTTCCAATTACTCCCTTCATTTCACAACTACCGTCTGCATGTACACTTAATGTTGGAATACTGATTAAATCAAGAGCTAGGAAAATATTGCCTGTTTTTTAAAGCAAATATTATACCCGCCGAAAAATTTGTTACTGCCTTTTTTTAGGGTTCCTAGGGTTACCCCGTACCCAAAGGGTAAAAACCAAACCGGTACCCTATTACTCAAACTCCGCAGTCTGTCCGTCAGTCTGTGTGCCTCTCTGTTACCAGGCTGTATCTCTTGAAGCGTGATGGATGAAATTTTCAACAAATAACAACAAATACAAAAGATATAATAATAGAAATATTTAAGTAGGGATCCTATACAACAAACTATAATCCCATACGAAAGTGTGCAGCCGGCCGAGCAATTTGTATGGCAATGTCGTATTTTTTGTTTTGTTTTTGACTGTTATTTTATTATCATTATACTACAGTGATCTAGTATTAGCCCGAAGTTATTTATAAGTATGTCCCTACCAAGTATAAACGAATCTGACGTCAGTGTAAAATAAATATTATTTTTTATTTTAACGCCAAAGTTGTATACCAACCAACACCAGCTAGTTCATAATTAAGACTAACCTAAAGACTTCTTATTCTCGGCATCACTAGTGGTCTTACTTATAAAGCCTATGGCTTTAAGTCCATTTATTACATTTATAAATAAAAAAACTTGATAGGTTTCAAGGGACACCCGGATGGAACGAAGTTCCTGTCGATTAATAAGGAGAGAGAGAGAGACAGACAGAGAAACACGCGCACGCCGCACGGCTTACAACTATAGCAAAAAGTGTCGTTACAACTTTTGGTCTTATTTTTTCCGTCTAGCCTCTTTTCGCAACGCGCGATAAGGATCTTAGTTCCAATAAAAATAATGATATGTTTAAATATCAAAATAAGGTTGAATGCCGATGCCGTGGTGGATGACACATTTGCAAAAGAAATAATTGTTACAGGGCGCGCCCGATCGATGTTGGTCGTTCGCGTAGGTACTGATCGCAAATCTATCGCCGATAAACTGTCGCTTCTAGGGCACCGCGCTGGTGTAAAATGGATTATTGACGCCCTCAGTTTTTACTCTATTTTTATTCATGGCAACAACTTTTAATGCACAAAAATAAGGTCTAACAAAATATACTGAAACTATTTTAAGGGTGAATTCAGTCTGTGATAATAAACAACTTTCCCCAAATAATTCATGTCGAAATATTAAAAATATTTTTTGGCTTTCCGGACAAACTCAGATCAGCTGATCGGTCAACTTGTATGGGAGGACAAAAATTACTTTTCATATTTCAATACGTGTTCCTTGGGGAAAGTTGTTCTGTATCATGGACTGCATTCACCCTCAGGATTCACCTTTTAGATAGTTTCAGTATATTTTGTTTGACCTTATTTATAAACAAAATGTATAACAGTTTATGGTACCAGTAAAGTTAATATTCATCTAACCAATAACGTAGGAAAGTAATAATAATAATGCGCGCCACATGACAACAACTTCTCCAAAGGGCCTCTACGCGTTGGATCTGTATCCCCACGCAAGCCTCTCAAAGGACCGGGGTGAAAAGACCCGTGATTCTCAAAATAGATACAAAATAATAATAATATAATACGAGCCATCACGTGTCCCACTGCTGGGCAAATTGTTCGTAGGTAAGTATTTATGATAAAATAAAAGCTTTTTTCTTTCTCCTTTGGCAGATGCGAATACTAGGAGAACAAATAACAATTGGATATTATTACTAAAATTTATAAAAAAAATTGTTTGCCAAACAGTCCCAGGGTAAATTTATTTAACAAAAAGGATTTAAAAAAATGAAAGCATATTTTTTACTGCTGACGCGAGTAAACAGGTGTGCCTTCATAAATAAGAGAAAAGCTGTTATTTAGATAAAATTTGTTATAAATAAGTGACTTTTTTATACAGTTTTTTTAGCAGAATAGTAAAAACAGAATCTGTTTTTTATACACAATCTATATGTTATCAATTAATTTGTGTTTTATACACAATCTATATGTTATCAATTAATCTGTGTTTTATACACAATCTATATGTTATCAATTAATCTGTGTTTTATACACAATCTATATGTTATCAATTAATCTGTGTTTTATACACAATCTATATGTTATCAATTAATCGCGACCTTTTTTTAATGCATGTTCATAAATTATTCGAAGGCGCCTGGACAGATTTAGAAAATTCCTTTTTTGTTTGTTTCATCCCGTTTTTTTATTTTTTATTTGAAGGCGTATAAAAATAAGGCCGGTCTCTGATACTCGCAATGTCCCTTGCGCTCAGTGACTAGAGTTGTTCCCATAGAAGGAATTTGATCAAAATCGGTAGTGTAATTTTTTTATTTTTAATTATTTGAACTGGTTTAAAAATAAAGCCGGCCTCTGATGCTCGCAGTGTCCCTTGAGCTCAGTGACTCGAGTCAGTTAAACGTGGTCATGCCAGTGCCACGCTGACCTACTTCCCCGCTCATATGCCTTTTCAAGCGAACATGTTTCATTCAACAAGTCTGCTGTGCAATATACCGACTGCCCTACAAAGGGAGCGTTCTGTTTATTTTTAAATTTAAAACAGACTACGGTATTTTGATTGTGGAGTTCCTTCGTCTATTTATGATTATAATATTACTAGTGTATTATGTTCGATCTTATCATCCCGAAAGCGCAACGACGCCATAAATAACATTATTCAAATAAAAGAAATCGGCTAAGTGTGTGTCGGGATCATACACTTTTGCACAAGTCGGTTAACTGACGGATCCTTATAAAACTTTAGTTATTTAGCTGTTAAGCCTCGAAAACATACAGGATGTAATTGATGTTGACACAAATAAGTACATAAGGAGTATAAACATATTAAACAATTGAATAAAAAAATGATTTCTCAAAGTCGGATTACAAATATTTTTGCTGAATCTTTCAACACCTAAGGGGTAAAAACTAAACAAAAAATTGTTAAAAAGAAACGATTTTTCCAAGTAGGGTTCTACGTATTATGCCCAATAAGGTACAAATGAAAAAAAATATTATTTGAGTTGGGTTCTAGGTTCACACAGGTAATACCTAGGTATTAATTGATTTCCTTCATTTTAATTGCATATATCACCTTATATTATAAAGGAGAAAGTTTGTAAGAATGTTTGTTAATCTTCACGCGCAATCGGCTAGACTAATTTCGAAAATGAAACACCAGATGCAGAACCATAATGATCCAGCATAAAAATGACGCCTTAGCAAAAGTTGTTCAGCCTGATGAGCATTTTCCGGAGTTAAAAACTCCACGCGAACGAAGTGGCTTCAGCTAATAATAATTAAACAGAAGAACCCCCAAAAAATTGCTAAGCAAAATCTGTTCCACGACCCTCTGCAGCCGCTCAATTATACAAGCTACCCAACTAGCAATGAGAAAATTAATTGGTTAACTGAAATGGGTCAGCAAACTCAGCGTAACGCAAAGCGTCAAAGGGGTTCATTCACACCGCAGTGAATGCTGTAATGCACTTGAGAATCGACTGAGTTTCAACATCAATTCAATGAAATTTAGAACACAACAGTATTACGGTATTATTTTTACAACTGAGTTCTTTTTGTTTAAGAGCTACGTGGCTCTATAGCGTAGGTAGTAAAACTAGGAGTTGACATACAGAGCCGACCCCAAATAGGGAGAAGGCGAGGATCATGATGATGATAAATAAATAAATACAAACTAGCTGATGTAGAACCATAATGGTCTAGCATAACTATAAGCAATATAAAAATGACGCCTAAGCAAAAGTTGTTCAGCCTGATGAGTATTTTCCGGAGTCTTTAACTCCACGCGAACGATGTGGCGGGCTTCAGCTAGTAATAATTAAACAGGCGAGCCCACTAAAAATTGCTTACCAAAATCTGTTCCGCGACCCTCTGCAGCCGCTCAATTATACAAGCTACCCAACTAGCAATGAGGAAATTAATTGGTTAACTGAAATGGGTCAGCAAACTCAGCGTAACGCAAAGCGTCAAAGGGGTTCATTCACACCGCTGTGAATGCTGTAATGCACTTGAGAATCGACTGAGTTTCAACATCAATTAAATGAAATTAAGAACACAACAGTATTACAGTATTATTTTGACAACTGAGTTCTTTTTGTTTAAGAAAAATCTGACACAAACAAACATCATCATCATCATCAGGTCTTTTTGTCTCCACTGAATGAGCACGACCCTATCTGTACTTCCAGAGCCATACTTGGCCAGAGCAGACAGAGGATTTGGCCTACATTCTCCTCGCTGGCTAGACGGGTTGGAAAGGTCTCATTGATGTTTATAAGCGTTTTTCTAAGTCGCCTTCTACGACACCCACGGGAGGAAATGAAGTGGCCCTATTCTACAAGAAGCATTAAGGGTCCCCCGACCCTAGACCAAAATACAACTTTCCATACAAACGTAGTCTACGTTTTATTTCAAAACGACATGTCCGATTTGGGCAAAATTTTGTAATTTCAAAGATATTGCAATTATCTAGGTTTATATTTAGTTTCCAACACTAAAAATATGAACTTGAAATAGAATAAAGTGTTTTATATCATTTTTGACCATTAGTATGGGAAACTTCTAAATCGTTATATTTTCTTTCCAGTTCATAATTTTACATAGGAAACCCAATATAACCCTAGATAATTGCAATTTCTTTACAATTACCAATTTTTACCGGAATCTGACATGTGGTTTCAAAATTAAACGTGTACTACGTTTGTATGGAGAAGTCTAGGGTCGCCGGACTCTTAAGAGCTGAGTGGCTCTATAGTGAAAGAATTTTAGGTTTTAAAAGTAAAATTCGTCATGATTAGTTGGAAAGACCAGAATACTGACCAAAACGGCGTGCAATTTTTTAATCAATTTTTTTTGCATGAGAATGGATTTTTTTCAATTCAATAAAGTCAAGTGTGAGACGCGTTGTGATGTTTGTTAAATTGTAAAATGTTGACGTTGCTGGGGGTTACTCCAAAATCGGTACGCAAGATGGACTTTACTGCATATTCGCGTTTCAGTGTCAAGCAATATTATGATAAAGTTCAATTTTGTCTGACATAGAAATAGAACGCCACTATCGCAAGACTATCGTATTATTTTATGCACTAACCCCCCTGGATATTATGTAAGTTAGGATGGCAACCGGATCAATTATTTTACCGGATATGACATCACTGATCGTATTAAAAATCACGCTTGGCATTCTGTTGCAACTGTATTCTACAATGTTCAGAATCATGGGCATACTAAACTACACCAATTTATTAATAAACCCAAGTACAATTAATTTGCAGCGAACCGAACTAACTTTTCTTCCCGCCAAAAACTCACTGTCAACATGTGACGTTAATTGCCAATGACATGTTGTATCATCATCATAATTTTCTCGGTTAGCAGGTAATTTAAGTCCTCAGTTCCCACTAGTTCAGTTGCCAAGTCCAGTTCAGTTGACTGAACTAGTAGGTTTTGGAACGAAGTTCCTTATCGTGCGTTGCGAAAGGAGGCTAGACGGAAAAAATTAAGACCAAAAGTTGTAGCGACACTTTTTGCTATAGTTGTAAGCCGTGCGGCGTGCGCGTGTTTCTCTGTCTGTCTCTCTATCTCTCTCTCGAACTTCGTTCCATCCGGTTTCTCTCCAAGTTGTTTTTCTCACTAGTTCAATCGACTAAACAAGTGAGAATAATTTTGGAACACTATAGATGGAGTTCTAAACAACGAAGTAACAGCAAGTCTTTTTAAGTTTCTGTTAAGATTTTTTGACAAACACAATATGTAAGAATACAAGGTGTTATTAAACAGATATTTTAAGAAGTAATTCAATTCATCATTTTGAACAAGTTGTCCGGAATAATGTACATCGAAGTAATACAAATATATTATATTTATTATGTTGGCGTCCCACTGCTGGGCAAGAGCCTCCCCCTGTTCTTTCCACAGATCCCTATTCTCAGCCGTCTGCTGCCACCCACTCATGAAGTAAAAAATATTTTATTATGTTATACGTATATAAGGCTAGATATTTATTCTCAGAAAATGTTACCAAACATGAACTGATTTGGCCGAATAAAAGCGACCAGAAAAAATCCTAGTTCATTAAAGGGGTTATCGGTTTAACCGTACTAAAATCGAAAACATCGATGACAAATTGCAGTACACTGTGCACAGTCCATCAAAGGTCCTAAAAGCTTTCAATTTGTCATTCATGTACAGTTCGTAATCGACACATACACTCTGACACTCTCAGAGACTTTATCGTGCGTTAAAATCGAAATAAAAAAGAGAAAAATATACCAACGAACTTTTACATTGAAATAGTTGAAATTCATCATTAAATAAATAAATCGGTGCAATTTGTTGGGCACGTTTCGTACTGTTTTTTTTTTCACTGAATTTAAAACAACTGAAACCTATGACAGAAAATTGTGAGATGTAAAAACGATACTTCTTCGATACTTCTTTCTTTCTTTCGAGTGACTTTATTGAAACCCTAAAGTAATAAATACTACAGTCCTCGAAGCGTAAACTCAGCTTTGCATGAGTGTAAGCGAGCACCTAAAGTAGTCAGTCAAAAATTAAAATAAATTAAAAATAAATAAACCAATTTGATTATTTACAAAGATTAGCGGAGTGGGATGATTGACGTCACCTTTGGTGAAAAATCGTAGCTAATCGTGACGTCTCCCGAAATTTAAATGCGCTGATGTCTTCGTCATTATTTGTTAATAGAAGAAAAAAATACGTGAACCATACTTTAATAATATTATTAATATATTTCTAGGTCAGGTCTTCAACCTTTTCATTTGCCAGATGCTCGCCTCTTGAGATGGCCGTACAAAGGTAAACGGTGGCTTTTTAACATTTCTATTTATGTATATATATTCTCTTCCATTTCCCTTCACTACGGAGGCATAACCAAGTGCCAAAAATAACCCATTGACTCCCATTACATAGCAAACATTACGTCAGGCCTGTGTCACTCCCCGTTTAGGTATCGAAAATATACCTACATATTTATTAAGCGCGCGGCGACCACTCCGAAGTGGCAATTTCAGTGACGTGAATCGTTCGCATGTCTAGAGCAATAAGAATGAAATTGGCTTGCAATGCACTTTTAGGTATCTAAACGAAGAGGTGTCGAGTTCCGACGCGAGCTAAATTAAACCATATCGCTAACGACATTGAGTAGATATTTCTTTAAATTCCTTTGCTGAGTAAGACTTCTGTACGTAAGTACTAGTTCTTATTCTGTGATTACGTCAACAACTTCATAGACGAGACCGTCGCTTTTAATTTTTATTGATGTCCCAGACTGTCCATGAACCTAGTAAAAAGTTTCACATCAAGCAAAAATAGAAAAAAATAGAAATAGAAAAATCTTTATTTGGAGCATATATACAACAACAAAAAATACAGAACATCACTTATAATTAACAAAATATGCCACTAAAATGGTTTCTTTCGTAACATCAACCTGACATTCTCCGGTGTTTACCGGAATCAAGGGACACTACCGGAGAATTCACCGGTATTCCGACGATACCTGTGATTGGAGCCGTGGTCATGTCAGTTTGACCCGGGCTGCTTTAACTATCCTAATTAAAGATAGTATTCGATTGGATCAATAGTACACTGAACAGCAGAGAGATACCTGATGAATTGCTTTGATTGTATACAAGTAGGAAATGGATTCAGGTGGCTTATGTATCTACTAGTATCGTCTGCATAAACCACCCCTACTGAAGCTCTGGACGACTCCTAGAGTAGTAATGGTGCGAACTCTTAAGTTTTTATAAAGAAAGTGTAATAATTACTTCTCTCTATTCAGGGTTACTTTTGGAGCAAGTCCGTGATTCTGAATTATTTTCCATAAATACAATCATCTAAAAACAAAAAAATTCGTCTTCCCGTACAAATCAGCATTTAACCAAATGAAAATTGTATCGGAAGATTTTTTTATTTATGTTAAATATATTTTATACTAGCTGAAGCCCGCGACTTCGTTCGCGTAGATTTTATGTCTCTGGAAAATGCTCATTAGGCTAAACAACTTTTGCTAAGGCGGCATTTTTATATCTCTTATAGTTTAGCTGGACCATTATGGTTCTGCATCAGGCGTTCCATTTTCCAAAATCATTTATACCCTATATGTTGCCCAGGCTTAATAGCTATATAACAAAAAAAGTTTCATTCGAATCCGTCCAGTATTTCCGAAGATTAGCGTGTACAAACAGACAAACAGACATACAGACAAACAGACAAACAGACAGACATTTTTTTTAAATTCTTACTCTATTACTACGTCTCCATCGCCCCCAATATTTTTTTTGGAAATATATTTAATGTACAGACACACTTTTTTTACTGTTTTATGATATGTATAGATTTTTAACCGACTTCAAAAAAGGAGGAGGTTATCAATTCGATTGTATGTTTTTTTTGTATGTATGTGACGCGATATCTTCGGCAACCGTGGACCGATTTTGATGTTTTTTTTTTTATTTGAATGCCTTTACTCCTATGTTGGTCCCATATTAATTTGGTGAACACAATGAAGAACTTCGGAGATAGGGAAGAAACTCCTAAAAAAAATTGAAGTCGATTGTTTTTTTGTGAAAAATTTAATAATTTAGTGTTTAAAAAGTAATCCTATTAAAATAAATAGATAATTAAGAATCAAGTCCAACACAGATGAAAAATCCAAAAAGTATAATCGCACAGCTGAAATTAACTTACCAAAACATTCGAGTCAGAAAACAGTAAACTACGCCAGCCAAGTCCATGTGTGAAAATGTTCAATTACCTGCAACAATCATAACAAACAATCAATAAATGTTTAGATAGAAAAGAATGCAATTTAAAAAAAATGTAAAAATAGCATGGTTCTAAATATTAGCACTGAAAAGTGTGTGTTTAGCGAATTCATGTAAATGTAGTTAATACACCCGGATAGAAAAAAGTTAGAGAGAGAGACAGAGAAACACGCGCACGCCGCACGGCTTACAACTCTAGTCTCCTTTCGCAACGCGCGATAAGGAACTTCGTTCCAATATCTGTCAAGGGGTAACAGCGATATAATGTGTATATTTTAGGCAAATTTCTTAAAACAGAAAATACCACTAAAATGAAATATTTGGTTAATTGATTAATTAAGCATTTAAATATAAAAGTGTAAGTGTGATGGAGATATCTCACTATCTCTTTCTTACGCGCGAGACTTAATAGCAGTGACGTCAAGAGCGCTGTACATGTTTTTTTTTCGGTTACTTGACGGTCTACCTTCTCATCAGATTTTACTATCGTATAACTTACATATTTTTGAGCAATTTTTTTTGTTAAAGCACTTGATACTTGTAACAAGAGCGAATTTAACTTTGAATCCCGCAGAATAACACTAAGATTTTTCTGTTACAATCAGGATTCAAAGTATGAATCTCTCAAGCATAAACGAACTAACATATAGTTGAAACAAAAGTCCCTTTTCTAGGTCAGCCAGGGTAAGCGTGTGGTTTTCCAAGCTTTTTTCCCGACTGCGCTAGAAGGGTTATGTCTGTGGTTATGTTTTTCGAGGTCTGCTTTTAAGCTGTGCCGCTGAGCTGCAAAAATCGACCGCGATGCTCAGTCGCTGCGAACTGCAAACGCTTTGGGCTTTCAGCTACTGTTTTTTGCTACTTAAATATTCTAGACTAAAAGGAAATTATAGAAAAAAATACGTTATAGAGAATTCTTGAAAAAAAATTTTGGCGTCTGAAATATTCTCGATAAAAGGTGAATTATAAGAAAATAAGATGTTTTAGGAGAAGCCTATGTCCAGATTGTCCAGCAGTGGACGTTATGTGGTTGGAATGATGATGATTATGATGAAGAATGTTTTAAGGAATTCATTCTTGAACAAACGAACGCATTTCTCTGAACCTACTTGAACAATCCGGCGTTTATAATTATGTTTGTTTGTTCGATAATATAAAATAAATTTATTGGAGCTTCATGAAATTTGGTTAGCATGTACATAATACAATTTTTAAGTTCAAACATGAGCTAATCTGTCAAAGAATAGAAATATGGGGACCGCGCGTTTACAGTTAGTAGAAGAAATGGTTTAACATTTGATCTGTTTGTGAGATATAGTAGCTTTGGCCTTCGGTTTAACTCGGTTTTCATAATCTATACATATAATAAACCAGTAAAAAAACGTGTGCCTGTACATTAAATATAGAAAAAAAAATTGGGGGCGATGGAGACATAGTAATAGAGTATGTCTGTGTGTCTGTTTGTACACGCTAATCTCCGGAAATATTGGACGAATTCGAACAAAACTTTTTGCTATATGGCTGTTCAGCCTGGGCAACATATAGGGTATAATTGATTCTGAAAAATGGAACTGATGCAGAACTATAAAAGTCTGGGCTAAACTATAAGAAATATAAAAACGTCGCCTTAGCAAAAGTTGTTCAGCGTGATGAGCATTTTCCAGAGACATAAAGACTAATTTCCCATGCTGGTTTGGGAGAAATAAAAAAAAAACTTAGAATGTACCAGCTGCTTCTCTTCCCACGCAGATCGTAAAAGCCGATCGAGGGAATGGGCAAAAATGCAAATCATGTTAACAGGCGATGCGGCTAGCAACCCATCACTGTATTGATTGCTTTTCCATCTTCTCGCCCACCATGACGCTAAAAGTGGCTTTTGGGTCTTGCGGCCCTGGGCTCTGCATAGAGCCGCAAGACCCAAAATGCTCTGTCTGCCCCATTAGGGATAAAGACGTGATAGTATGTATGTATGTATAAAGACTACGCGAACGAAGTCGCGGGCTTTGGCTAGTATTTAATACTCGTACATAGCAGCTGCAACATTTAGGGAACAATCCAGCCGTAACCGAACTTCGGTAGAGGTCGTCCATTATTCACTACATCAATCTATCAATTCTTCTAACTTCACATGCTGTGTTATTTAGGTACTTTTAGTTTCGGAGCCATATTATCTTTCTCGAGTTTGTTTGTGTTAATGTTTATACGTACGAGTACTTATCATATAGGAATTGCTATACCTTATTACGTAAGGGCCTCGAAATTGTATGATACATACTTATACGGTTTATACCAATGTCCGGACAGCTGAATATTTTTTATCGACTTTCAAAAAAGCAGGAGTTTATCATTTCGTTACGATCTTTTGATGAATATGATTGAAAAATTCTGTTTTGTTTAAAAGAGTTTCTTTTCGAGGTGATCTCATAGAAAATTTATCAAAATCGATTATGTTGTTGGGGGTGAGGTCGGTTTTAAGTTTGGTAAAATTATAAATGTTGCTTATTTCAAGCCATTTCAGTACCTGAAGTTAATACGTATTGCCAGTAGTATACTGATTAAAAAATAATCAAATACTTTCATTATTTATATCAATAATAAACATAATCCAAAACCGAAAATAAAATGTTTTTTTAAACTGCCTAAAAATAAGTAAGTTATAGTTAAATTTGATATCTGGAGGACCATCTATATCATATTACTTGGTATGGAAAACCTTGACTTTCAAGCGTTAATCCCCAATAACTTAAAAACGGCTAAACCGGTTTGTATCAAACATAGGTCAAACCGACTGCAAGAGCCACTGTATCCGCATGGAAATCGGTCCATCCATTCAAACACCACGATGCCATAGACAGACAGACATAAGCGTCAAACTAATAAACCTCGTTTTTGTCGGGAGTAAAAAACCACGGGTTGACATAAAATTGAATATTCTTGTTCCCCCTTCGTTAACAGGACACTCCCTCGCTGAGTTCTCTTCACTCTGTTTAAACGTTCAAGGAAAACTAAATAAACTTTATTAAAAGTCCACAGTCCGAGACACTTTGAACATTCTAATTGGGACGCTCGTTGTTTGCGACTCGTCCGCATCGCAAATAGTCCAGCACGAAATACACTCTAATTACGAGTTTGAGTAATCTATATCTATACATCTATACATATAATAAAACAGTAAAAAAAGTGTGTCTGTACATTAAATATATTACCAAAAAAAATATTGGGGGCGATGGAGATGTAGTAATAGAGTAAGAATTTAAAAAAAAATGTCTGTCTGTTTGTCTGTATGTCTGTTTGTCTGTTTGTACACGCTAATCTCCGGAAATACTGGACGGATTCGAATGAAACTTTTTTTGTTATATAGCTATTAAGCCTGGGCAACATATAGGGTATAAATGGTTTAGGAAAATGGAACGCCTGATGCAGAACCATAATAGTCCAGCTAAACTATAAGAGATATAAAAATGCCGCCTTAGTAAAAGTTGTTTAGCCTGATGAGCATTTTCCAGAGACATTAAGTCCACGCGAACGAAGTCGCGGGCTTCGGCTAGTAACTAATAAGCGAGAAACTTTAAAAACAAACTATAACTGATTTCACTTCTCTCCCAAACTACCTACATCATCATCAGCATCAGGTCTTTTTAGTCTCCACTACAGGAACAAGACCCTGCCTCCATGGTCCAGTAGTCAAGGCGTTTGCCTTATGATCCGGAGGTCATGGGTTTGAATCCCACTGGAAAACAAACTTTGTGAAAAGTTGTTTCCAGTCTGGTTAGGATATTGCAGGCTTGAATCACCTGATCATCCGAAAAGAAAGATGATTCTGTGTTTTGGAAGGCCCGTATAAACTGTGTGTCCCTAAGCGTTTGATCATAAAACTACCCAAGAATTGGTTTTGGTTTAGCCTTTGGGTTGCGGAGGTTTGACGGCAGTCGCTCTGTGTAAAAATAAGTAACCTCATCAAATCTCCTTAGTTAGGTAGCGGACCCCGGGCTCTGAAGCATTACTGTTGAGGATGCAACCGGGAAAATACGCTCGGATGATGATGACGCAGGAGCATGACCCTCTCTATGCCACTAGAGCCATATTCGGCCAAAAAGCAAGCGGATTTGGCCTACACTCTTTACGCTGGCCAGACGGGATGGAAAGTTCTCATTGATGTTTATAAGCTTTTTAAATACAAACCCAGATTACTCTATAAATAATCTATACCAGCACCATATTACCACGTATACCAGAGGAGTTGAAGCATTATCACCCAATAACTTTTAAAGGACGGAACCTATTTTTATCAAACATGGCTAAGAATCACCGCAAAGGAAGTTGCTTTCACGGGAAAAATACATCTAAATTGGTTCATCTGTTCGAACGCTATGACGACACAGATAGACAGACACATACTAGCGTCAAACTTTTAACACACAACTTTTTCGTCGGGGCTTAAGAGTCCCCTTACCCTAGACTTCCTTATACAAACGTAGTCTACGCTTAATTTTGAAACCACATGTCAGATTCCGCTAAAAATTGGTAATTGTTAAGA
Organism: Acrobasis consociella; assembly: GCA_963555685.1. Taxonomy (NCBI): domain Eukaryota; kingdom Metazoa; phylum Arthropoda; class Insecta; order Lepidoptera; family Pyralidae; genus Acrobasis; species Acrobasis consociella. The sequence goes on along the minus strand of OY743104.1, from coordinate 923,615 downwards.
AATTGCAATTATCTAGGTTTATAACTGGTTTCCCACGGTAAAATTATGAACTGGAAAGAAAATAAAACGATTTAGAATGGTCAAAAATGATATAAAACACTATATTCCATTTCAAGTTCATATTTTTACTGTAGGAAACCAATTATAACCCTAGATAATTGCAATATCTTTGAAATTACAAAATTTTGCCGAAATCGGACATGTCGTTTTGAAATAAAACGTAGACTACGTTTGTATGGTAAGTTGTATTTCGGTCTGGGGTAAGGGGACTCTTAAAAAGGTCCAAAACTGAAAGCAAATAATATCAATATTCGCAAAGTTGTGAAACTCTGTCGCTCGTGTGAAGCCCTGAATGGAAATTGTTCGAACAGTATCTAAAGGTGTCACATTGTTTAAAGTTATAAGAAGCTTATGCGTAATCAAACCCTTGGTAAAGGCCACTAAAGCCCCGAATCTAAAACAATAATATCCACGCTGGCCAACTCGGGAAGAAGTAGGCGGTGACCCCTCAGCTGTGGGATGAATAATTCACGTCTACCTGCCGAAATTTGTTTCGAATATTCGGGATTTCTTCCCGTATATATTACTACAGTAATTGTGAAGCTTGGTACATTTTAAGCAAAATTGTAATATAATCATAATAACCAGCCAAGTGCGAGTCGGTCTCGCTCAAGAAGGGTTCCGTACTCTATAAATAATCTATAAAAAATCTGGTATAAAAAAATGACGTTTTGCCTCACTGCCTTTTTCTTCGGATACATATCCTACTAATGCGAGAGTAAGTTTGTATATTTGTTTGTTTGTTACCTCTTCACGTTTAAACTACTAAACCGATTTGGATGAAATTTGGTATGGATATAGTTTGAGACTCGGGGAAGGACATAAGGTACTCTTTATCCCGGAATTCCCACGGGGAGCGAAGCCCGCGGGTACAGCTAGAACATTATAACGTCTTTATCTCTGTGTAGTCAAAAATTTTGGTGATAATGACTCAGAAGTAATGAGTCACCATCACCAAAAGCCGCTATAACAAATTGACACCGAGCTCGGCCGGGTGACCCCAGGGTCAGGAGGTCACGAGATGAATAATGCAATAACGACACCAATTGACAGGAATATGTATTTGTCTCACAGGAAGAAAAAGTGAACTCTCAAAACTGAAACTTTAAACTTAATTTATCTTTGGATACTTCGATCACTTATGAAGGTATTACAGGGCGCACTCTTCCATACAAAAAAATATTAACTGATGTCATTGATGTTTAAGTATAACATTTACACAATAAAACACTAGGTCAATGTCTTCCCTTTTTTTTAAAATTTGCTTTAAGTAATATACAATGTCCTTTTTAATTAAGTACAAATATTTTAAGGGGTGGTCCGGTCCATCATTTTGAACAAATTTTCCTAATAAATGAATATCGAAATACGAAAAAAAATTTTTAGGTTCTCATACAAATGGAAGTAGTCACGTGATATCATTACTATGGAAAATGAATTTTTTTTTTCGTATTTCTGAATACATTTATTGGGAATAGTTGTTAGGAATGATGGTCTGAATCACCTCTTAAAATATTTGTACTTAATTAAAAAAGACATTGTATATGTTAATTTTGAAAAATACAACAAAAGAAAGCATAATGAAATTGAAATAACAGTAAAAGAACAAAAATAATATATTTCCATACTGTGTGCCAGAGGTCAATTTGTATAAGAATTTCGAAAAATTTGTTGCTTTCTTGATTTAATTTTATTATGCTCAAGTGATCTAGTTCTGCTCGTGGTTCCATTTATTACGGGTATGTCCGTATGTCCGTTTCACGTTGTATGTTAAAACTCATCGTCTCAACCAAATGAGATAGAGGAGAGCTGTGGCAGCTCTGTGCTTTGCCCAGGGGATAGAGTGACAATACAAACACAGTAATGGAATGGTGTCAATTACTATTTTCTACGACAGTTCTCTCTTGGATGTGGGGATATTAGAATGCTTGTTTTTACAATTTTAAGCTATTGCATAGCTTCTATCGCGGGCCTTGAGCGCGGGGAGCGAATCCAGAAATTCCGTAACGAAAAAACCTCACGCTCTGCCCACTCCGCCTACCATGTAGGTTGCCGCTTCGTCTCCGTCGTCCGTTTGCGACGTTACCGTCCTTCCTTGTTTGCAATAGCTTAACCGCGGCAGTCCCCGAGTGCCACACGTCTTTTTTTTAATGTTTGTTAATGTTTTTAATGCTAGGAGTTCACTTCCGACTACGACCGATATGGTTTAAGTTAAACTAAACAAGGTTAATTGCTAAGCAAATTTAAAATAAAACCCGACTGTCAAGAACGCCATCTAGTGATAAGCAGCGGAACCACCGATACAACTTGAAATTCGCAGCGCTATCTATTATTTTCTAGGGACAGCTTTTTCTACTTCTAACTTGTATTTTTGTGTCTTGTGTTTATGTACAATAAAGATTTAACAAACAAACAGACTTTTCCAAAGGGACTTTTGTAATTTGGCTAAAATTTAGGATGAAAATGGTGTTTAGTAAAAAAACTACAACATAAATCAATTAAAAAGTTTATTAAAAATATTATTAACTGAGCTTTGTCGGTGTTGAGTAATTTACACTTCTTTAAATACTTATTTACGCTCAAAGTTGCGTTAAAATAAGCAAGAACGACAAATCTTTGTAGGCTCATAACTTTTTAATGGCTGTTTATTTTATAATTTTGTTACGGACAAATTAATTTTGTGACAAAACGATATCATGTTAAATTTCGGATGTGCAGTGTCAAACAGTGGAGTAATATCTAATTCCTAAATCTTATTTATATTTTCTAACGATTGAAATGAATTTACTTTAATGTTTAATTGCATACTTAAATATAATACTATTAATCCTACTAATATTATAAATGCGAAAGTGAGTTTTCATATTTGTTCGTTTATTATCTCTTAACGGATTTGGATGAAATTTGGTATGGATATCGTTTTGAGACTCGGGGAAGGACATAGGGTACTCTTTATACCGAAATTCCCACGGGGGGCGAAGCCCGCGGGTACAGCTAGTATTATATAAACTTAAATAAGTTTCTATAAGTTCGCAACACCCTGCCAGGGTTCATGTACTTACCTGCTAAACATCTTCTAAGTGCATGTAAGCGATAAATAAAGATATAATACCTCTCCGAAAATTTTATAGAAAGCTATCGACTAGTTCCAATTTAGCCCATTCCTCTCAACTCAACGTGTCACTATGTGAGATTAATCTAGCCAGGGCGCGCCGAACACGCGAAGTAACATAACTGAATATATCTCGAACAAGATCCAATTTTGCCCACTGCCGATGGTATAGACAGTGCAAGGCAGAATCGGCAGGAAGCATTTTGTCGGCTCGCCTAGCGGGTAAATTCCTTGTGGTGCAAAGAGTAAGAGGTCGCGAATGGTTCACAATTTGTATAGGAATGTCGTATTATTTTTTGATTTTTGTCTGTAATTTTAATATCCCCGAGTTTTGATGAATATTATAATACGTCTCGTAGCCATTGTCCGTTAAGTATCGCATACTGTATGCGGCCGTTGCTTGTCTTCCGTGTTAGCCGTTTGCGTGGTACGAGGCTTGCAGTTGATGTAAACCGTAGCCCGAACGGGCAAACGGACGCGGTAGTCATATAGTGCCATTCCGCTCTGGAATGCGCTTCAAATGAATGGAGGGCATTGAGCAGGCGGCTGCGGGCGCCTGCAGCCGCGTCCACAAAGCGAGAGGTGCGGGGACGGCGGATGGGGACGCATGTTGCGCGGGTTCTCTACGTATCTTCGAAACAATTTTCTTCGTAAATTGATACATCGCCAACTTTACAGCGAAGCATTCAGCGTGCGATATCGACAACCTATTGATAAACCAAAAGTTGAAGAAATAAGATATCGAAGCAAGGATCTCGCTGCTTACAAAAATCGAACAAAAAACATATCGAGACATCGCACGATTTAGGCTTCGCTGTAAGGTTGGCGATGTATAAATTTATGAAATAAAGTGTTTTGCGAACAGGAATAGAACCCTATTGCGCGGGACCCTAGGAGTTTCCGATGTGTATACAATACAGGGTTACTGGATCGACTCACCTAGACCCTTTACGGGATTAACGTTTTCGTCATTTCACAACACACAATAATGTGTTATGTGCACTTGCTTAATATCTGTACTCAGTTACATGTGAGATTGAATGGAGAGCAATAAATAAATACTTTTATCTTTAGCTTATTTCATACTGATTTCCGACATACTTGTATTAATTCTGTGCCTGTATACTAACTTACAAAGTAGGAAAACGCTACCTCCTTCACCTTAAGCCGCGGCCCGCGCTGGGCCCGTGGTAGCGAGCTAGCGTGCAAACGGGTCAAGAATCGATTTTCGGGCCGAGTGTCGCCTGCCGGGACGTAACGCGCCGAACTTTAGGGTTCGCAATGTATTACATTCACAGGAATTTATGTGCTATCCTTTTTAACTGACTTCCAAAAAGAGGTTATAAATTTTGTGGCGATTTTTTTTACAAGTTTTTATTTAACTTGCAATGTATCTTGTATGTATGAATGTTTGTTAAGGTCAAATCTCGTTTTGCAAATGTTCTTGCTTGCTTATTTGATCACGGAGACGGAAACGTTCGATGAAACTCACTAATAAAACGACGCAACTTCATCGAGTTTGTTATTAATTTTACTTTATAAGTACTTTGGCTTCACAATAAAAGCTTATTGGAAGACGCCTGGACCGATTTATAAAATTCTTTTTGTTTAAAAGGGCATGCCTGTCAGGTGGTTTAATAGAATGTTTATCAAAATCGGTTGAGTAGTTTGGGGTGAACTCGGTTTTAGTTTCGAAAAATTATTTTTTGTCCGTCAACATAATGTCAGTCATATTATAGTACACAAATGTCATAAATGGGGTCATAAATTATAAGTTTATTTTATTATTTTAAAAATCGACAACTATGATAAATAACACAACAATCTTCGAATATATTTTAGTCAAAGGCCTAGACTTTTGAATAGAGGTGAAATTATGTAATTAATGTATCTCATTTTTCTGCTGTTCATGACTAATCTTTAGAAAACTTCGAAGTGTTCTCCTGTACAGTTGACAAAACTGTAGTTAGTACAATTGTGAACTAAGGCATCAAAGTACTGTACCCAGTGAAACAATGAAAATCAACAGTAAGTAAAGTGGGACATGTCAGTCTGTCTGTTACGTTACAGCCGTGTGCAAACGATTCTATTGCAAATATGAGTCCGAATTGACCTACTTGGTTAATGGATCAATCGGACATAGGCGCCTTTGCAAAAATGTATTCATATTAGTTTTATCATTCTCCTCGCCATTTCCCTATTTGGGGTCGGCTCTGTATGTCAACTGTTTCCACTTCTTTCTATCATTCGCCATATTTTGCACTATCCCCTCGTTCCTTTATGTCTGTTTACGTTTTCCTCGGTCTTCCTATCCCTCTGCAGCCCTCCACCTCCAAATGGACCATCCTCTTAGCCAGATGTTCGGCATCCCTCCTCATGGCGTGGCCATACCTCGTGATTCGATAGCTTTTTAACTTGTCCACTATTGGAGCAACTTTAGATAGATAAACACTTTGTATTACTGGGGAACGCACATATTATGTTATGGACATATGACAAAAATCGTTAAAGCGTTTCCGAGATCACAGAAATAAATTTATATAATTATAAATGTATGTACAAGAGTTGCTCGTTAAAAGGTATAAGATTCATAAAATAAATAAGGTATATTTACACTCTAGACGGGTTGCTTCATAGTATATTTGCATTTAACTACTCGAGTACTCTTCTACAAAATCAACAACTGCATTCCAAGAAATATTGGCGTAAAAGTATGAAAAGCATGAAAAATTCTAGGAAATAAGTAAAAAGGACGTTGTGAATCTGTGTCGCAGCTTTGGCGTATAGAAACTGACGGAATATTTTATTTAAAAAGATTACCTATATTCATTTACTGAAAAGAGAAATTATTTTCATCTGTACCCGGAAATATGAAAAGGAGCTGGAAATTATATTCATTTTTCTGTGTAGGTGGTAATCTTCAGATTATTTTTTTTATTTTTCTTATACAGGTTGTTACATGAAAGCGACACCGATCTGTGTAAATATCTTGTTTTTCGTGTACGTTTCCGGATTTCTCAAAGGCGCATGGACCAATTTGGAAAATTCTTTTTTTGTTTAAATGATTTAATTTACTTACCAGGTGATCCTATAGACATTTTATCAAAATCGGTCGAGTAGTTTGGTTGAAGTCGATTTTTAGCTTTGAAAAATTATTGTATCACAGCAGTTCGCTTCTAAGACTAAAGTTTTGAAAAATTACGTTTAAAATTGTTGTTTTTACTAATGAAGGTATTATTTTTAAAGAAATTTTTCTTGGGAGGCTTGGAGGGGAAGTGACATAGCTTTTGACGACCTCTGTGGCGTAATGACCGAGACGCTAGACCGCCAACATTTATTTATTATTTAATTATTTTAGCTATGAGTCGATCTACGATAGGTCCACCTTTTACTCGCATAAGGACGCGTGTGTGAACGAACGTTGTATTTATGGTTGCTTGCCATTTTTTGACGACCTCTGTGGCGTAATGACCGAGACGCTAGACCGCCAACATTTATTTATTATTTAATTATTTTAGCTATGAGTCGATCTACGATAGGTCCACCTTTTACTCGCATAAGGACGCGTGTGTGAACGAACGTTGTATTTATGGTTGCTTGCCGTTTTTAACGCCCGAGAAAAAAGAAGAATATTATAAGTTCGTCACTAGTGTCTATTTGTATGTCTGTGTGTCATCGTAGCACTCGAACGGATGGGCCAATTTCAATGTGTTTTTTTTTACGTGTTATCAAGTTCATTGGCGGTTGTTCTTATATATGTTTTATGAAAATCGATTCGGCCGTTTAAAGTTATTAGTAATAAACGCTTGAAAGTTGGGCTTTTTGTAATTATTTTAGAACTTGTGCTCCAAGTGTATCAAGCTTCCAGCCGAATCAAACATGTTAGTTTTTTGCAGTACACTTGCAGACAAAAGATGGCGCTACGGATATTGATTATATAGTTTAGTTCCTCCGCTCATCATTAGATGGCGTTTACACATGAAACTATTGAAAGTCGGGGATTTTTACTTACCTGGCAAATAAACGTGTGCTCGAAATGTTCCAAGCTTCCAGCCGAATCAAAAATGTTAGGTTTTCGCAGCACACCAAAATGTACTCTCACTTTAATGTGTTTTTGATTGAAGACAGTGGTCATTCTGATATTGAAAATGTCGATCTGTCACGCCTGCAGTGCGTAGTAAGCCATCGGTTTTATGCCCGAGTGGTTTCTCTAGTTAGAAATTTCCGTTTATAATGTGTTCGGGTTTTGTTTTACTTTCATAGAAGAGATATGGCCTGGCGGGAGAACATCATTCATCGTCATTTCAGCCGCATAACGTCCAGTGCTGGACATAGGCCTCTTCCTAGAATTTTAAAAATGACCGATCTAGAGCGGCTTGCATCCAGCGCCTTTCAGCGAACTTGGTCAGATCGTCAGACCACCTTTTGGGGGGTCCTACGCTCCACGTACCAGTACGTGGTCGCCATTCGAGAACATTTTGCGCCATCGGCCATCGGTTCGTCGCGCTATGTTGTTGAAAGTCGCTGGCGGAAGAACGCATAACCATAACTAGCACTTTCGCATGGTTCTTCAGAAGACAAAAAGAAACTTAATTTGTCAAGACCTTACTCATATACACATATTGCTACACCATCTACTGGCGTCCTAAAAAGCCCATTACGACATATGTGCTGTTATTGGGAATAGACTAAAGACTTCCTGAACTGTGACTAATAAAAAACAGATAAAACAGTACAGAAGAACAATTTTAATTTAGCTCAACAAGCTATGCTGCATTATTAAATTTTTGTAAGGTAAAGAACAACTTTTTCTCTCCGGCATTATGTTTCATACTTCGGACTGAGTATTGCACGACCTAGAAAGACGCTGGGAATGTGTGGAGCGGGACGTGAAGAATAGGGGGTTAGTACAGATGAAGTAAATAATATAACTGGCCAAGTGCAAGTCGGACTCGCACACGAAGGGTTCCATACCATTATCTTTTATTCTGTTTTTAATATTGTTGTTATAGCGAAAACAGAAACGCATTGTCTGTGAGAATTTTAACTGCATAGCTAGGTATCACTACCTGTTGACGGACAACAGCGTCTTAGTAAATAGCGTCCCGTTCTTAGCCTTTGGGGACGGAACCCTAAAAACGACTTAGTGAGTTCTCAAATCCCTATTTTAGGTCGAAAGCGAGTAAGATGAAGTTGAGCATGCCCAAGGATTATTTCGTCTCAATCTGTATCACCCTGTACAAGCCTTATAAATAAGTCCCGTGATTCCGACGAAATATTTGATAGCAGAGTGCTTGGGATTATTTTTGTTATTGTACATTTCCTTCCAAGAATCATTTTCCGGAAAATAAACAAAAACATTGAGTCATTCATAATTAGGTAATATTGTGTTCTTGGAAATATTATCCTAATAGACATTGAGCCGGGCCGTAAAAATATAATACCACTCTTCGCATGATTGCCGTGTTGTTTATGTCCTGGAAGGTTTTCAACAGAGTAGAAAATGGCTACTCCGAGTCCTATGATAGGACCACACCTACATCGACATCCACTATAGGACTCCTATCATGGATGTCGATGAAGGCGACTTAGGAAATACAAGCTAAACAAAGCTTATTAACATCAATGACACCTCTCCGGAGCCGTCTGGCCAGCGTATAGGCCAAAGTCTTTGGCTACTCAGGCCAATTATGGCTCTAGTAGCACAGAAAGGGTCGTGCTCCTACAGTGGAGATACAAAGACCTGATGATGTTGATTATCCTGATAGAAGGCGTGAAGGTGCCATGATTCAGATTCTCACGCGGAAAGAGAAGCAACTGGTATATTGAACACAAATTTTTCAAAGGTCAACGGGAAGGTATATTCTAAAATGGGTTTCTTTCAGCGTATCTTTGACCAGCGGTCGTTCCAAAACGCTATTAGTTTGGAAACGTGAATATGCCTCAATAACCATTTGGACAATTACATATGTACGATATAGGAATAGGATATAAAGATAGGAATAATCGCTAAAACACTCTGGCTATTTACTGGTCGATTGAGCGGTTTCCTGCTACCAGAGAACCGTTCAAGAAGTTGACCAAAAATGAATTTGATAGGTACTAATAGAGGTTAAGAACTTAGCGGAAGGAAGAGAGACATGGAAAGCACTCCACCGACAAGAGCCCAGCTCTTAAATATAAGAAGAAGAATAGTGATTCGATTCGTGCGGTATCCAAGGAAAACGTCTAGATAATTTTCCCCCTCAACTCTCGATGTTTTGTCTCGCTAAACTAAATAAACATTGCGAGAAGTGTGTCAGCTGTTATAATATAACACGTACTGCTTTATATAATATAATATAATATTATATATTGTCTAAACGGCACTAATTTAATTACAATCATCATACTTTAATCCTACTAATAAGTATGGATGGATGGAGTATTGCACGCCTCATAAGCGGAGCATTGAGGGAGTGCTCTACTCTCAACATGGGTCAGAGTCAAAGTCAAAGTCAAAAATTTTTATTCAATGTAGGATAAATTTATCTCTTATTGAAGGTCATTTTTTTTAAATATTTTTTTTAGTGCAGAAGCTAAAAACTACTAGCGTTTCGGAACGACCACTGCTGGGAAGATTACGCCGAAAGAAACCCAGTTTAGTATTGGTCCCTACCCAGCCTGATGGGCTATGTTACAATTACAATACAGATTTACACTTAAGCTATACATTTAAATTATACAATTACAATTTGCAGACAACTATTTCCAAGAATTTTTCTCAGATGATGATAAGTAGTCATTTACATGATAATACGCAGGGTCAAGCATTTATTGTCGCTATTATATACATACCAGCTGTGCCCGTGGTCTTCGCTCCCCGTGGGAATTTCGGGATAAAAACTATCTTATGTACTTCCCTGGGTATCAAACTATATCCATATCAAATTTCATCTAAATAGGTTCTGTGGCGAAAACGTGAGGTGGTAACAAACAAACAAATATACAAACTCACTTTTGCGTTTATATTATTAGTAAGGATAGTATGGGTTTAAGCATTGCATTGCACAATATAAAATACAATTACTAAGATATGAAATATAAACCTTTTATAAAAATATTTAATACTTGAAGAAAATATTTGTCAAACAACATACCCACTAGCTGTACTTGCGGGCTTCGCTCCCCGTGGGAATTTCGGGATAAAGAGTACCCTATGTCCTGCCCAGACTCTCAAACTATATCCCTACCAAATTTCATTGAAATCGGTTCAGTTGTTTAAGCGTGAAGAGGTAACAAACAAACAAATTACAAACTCACTTTCGCATTTATAATAGTAGGAAGTAGGATTTAAAAATTTATTTTATTTTATTTTTAAGACCTTTATGAGGCGTGCTCTTCTGGATTTTTCAAACTTATTTTCTAAAATACCTTCGTTCGATAAGTGATAAATTTTTCCTATTTGTTTTTTTTTTCGTTTAGAACAGCATGGGAGGAATATATAATTCATACATAAATTTCAAAATTAAAAACCGACTTTAACACCGAATTACACAACCAATTTTATAGCCCCTTTACGCCATGCTACTTGATAAATATGCCTTTAAAAAAATACACCATTTTCCAACAAGTCAAATCAGATACTTTTTTCTAAACTTCAAAACAAAGTTTCTATGGAATTTTGTAAGAAATACAGGCAGATGACGTCATAGTTTTCAGGAGTCAAATCGCGCGCTTATTATTAGTTTTTCTGCAATTACAAATTTAAAATCACGTTGAAATGGAGCTCAAAGAGGTTTTATTTTGTTACCAGTACAAAATAATTAATTTTTGTCTTAGGAAACCATACCCAATTCCAAATTGGTGCAAATGTCTTTGAGTAAATAGTGAACATACTAGTAGATAACCAAATTGTGAACCTCCTCCTTTTAAAAGTCGGTTGAAAGAGCCAAATCTTTCACTTCGTTATATGTGGTCTGACTTCATACTATTAGCGGCCCACGTGTGGCTTCCGTTCGGGTCGCCGGTTCGAAGCGGGGGAACGAACTATACTACTGAGATTTGACAGAAAAAAGATACAAATGTTCAAAGATTCAAATGTTTGTTCAGTAATTAGACATTTAGATGTACTTTTACACCTACAATTGAACTTACCTAAGTGAACTTCGACCAAAATTATATGAGTTCCTGCACCTAGGAGATTTAAATTAACTAAATAGGTAGTACATGTCTGTAGTCCTGCATCATCACACGATTTTTAGATTATTAAAATAAAGTAAAAAAGTCCTTGTATTGACAACATGTTCGGGCTGATCTCGTGTGATGATGCAGTACCACAGAAAATGTACTGCTTAGTTTATTTAAATCTCCTAGGTGCAGGAACGCAGTATAATGTAAAATATTGATGACTGTTATCTAGTGACAGTAGCCATTATCACTAGTCTTTCTAGGAGAGTTGATATATTCATTCAGGGCTTATGAACTCACTACAAATTGCAGCCCGCTAATTGTTTAAAAACTTATAAAAAAATCATAATTTATAAATATTAGCTGTACAAGTTTATTTGCTAGGCAAATTAAAAACCCCCGACGACACCATCTAGTGATAAGAAGCGGAACTACGTTTAATATCAGTAGCGCCATCTATCATTAGCCGGGTAGATTACAAAACCCAACATTGATGCGGGAACACTCAATAACTTTAACGACTGAACGATGTTCGTCAAATATGCCTAAGAACCATTGCAAGGGACAGGGCTTTCATTTTTAAAAAAAAGAGTGTGTGTACTTATGTACACGCGTTAGAAGTTACACTTCTTTGGCGTGAACATAGATACAGTACAGTCAGATCGTGGGGTAACTTCATACTGTTGCTTTCTTCTGTCGGTGTGCACGCGCATCGTAAAAATTCACTCTCATAATTTTTCCCAATCGCGCCGAACAACTTCAAAAACCGCACTGAAATCGGTCCAGTCTTTTTTTTCGGGGGTTAAAATTATCTCATTTACATTGTTATGTCATAGACTCACATACGTGCTGCATCAGACACTAGTTTATGAGTGCCTGCCTATTTTCGGATATGCAAATGTAAATGTGGCAGACAGACAGACACACGTCGCGGGTCGCGGGTCGCTTCTATTATGCAATATGTGAACGAACAAAATTCAATGTCAAAACTGTTTCGTGTGGGCGTGCGCATAAGCGATAGCGTGTTACATTCATTTCTATTATTTAAGGGTCCTCCCCGTGCTAACGACCTTGAAAACACAAAAAAAAAAATCTCTTTCTGTAAGTGAGATTATCAGAAACCCTCGTACAACTTTTTAGCTAGTACCTATCCTTAAGTTTCATTAGAACGTCGAAAATCATTGAAATAAAATACCCTGAATTTTCCTTTGCAAAAAATACTAAAAACGGCCATTTTTGACTCTTTTTGTAAAGGTTTCTAAACCGGATAGTATTTCAATGACTTTCGAGGTTCTAATGAAACTTCAGGATACTAGCTAAAAAGTTGTACGAGGGTTTCTAATAATCTCACTTACAGAAAGAGAAATTATTTTTTTTGTGTTTTCAAGGTCGTTAGCGCAGGGAGGAGCCTTAATAGCCCTGCTCTTGTCGGTGGAGTATGAATTATTTCCACTTCTCTCTCTCGTCCGCCAGCAGTCGTTATTGTGTATGTTACCTGATATCTCCGTCAAATATAAACCGATTTCAAAAAAATATTTTATCGTTTATGAAAATTCTTTGCAAGTATGGTCTGAATTTTATTTTTCTAAGATCTCTTGCAGCTAGAGCCTAAAATTCCTTAATAGACAACTGCAGCTCACATATTTATAATTATAATACACTGGCACGCCCATATCTCTTTCTAATAAACCTATTCTAATAATTCTTTATTTGGTTTAAAGAATATCTTAAAAGTTTAATTTCGTAAACATTTTATGAACATCAGATTAAGAGTTTTACTAAAAAAGTAATGAGTACTATAATAAAAAAAATTGCTAGAATTTCAGGGACTTCTAATATAAAATAACCGGTCAAGCGCGAGTCGGACTTGCATACGAAAGGTTATCTATAAAAACACGTTTGTTCTATGGGGGCCCCCACAAATATTTATTTTATTCTGTTTTAGTATTTGTTGTTATAGCGGTAACGGAAATATATAATCTGTAAGAATTTCGACTGTCTAGCTATAGCATCACGGTTCATAAGATACGGCTTGGTGGCCGGACAGACAGACACACAGACGGACGGACGGACAGCGGAGTCTAAGTAATAAGGTCCCGTGTTTACCCATTATTAAACGCCGCGTCTGTCGTGCCGTTCTGTGCCTCAAGTCAATGTCACACCAACACAATCTGCGTGCGCTCACACAAATGCAAAGCGGAACAAAACTCTCGAGACTTGTACCACACGCCACAGATAACAGACCGATTATAGTAATATAGGCATGGCACTAAAAATAAAAATGATTTGCTCCCATAACCGGTCGCCAAAGCCCATTTCACATTCTACGTATCATATTTCGCGGATCATACGTTTTATAACCGGGCGTGCGGAGGAATAAGTAGCTTGAGGTTAAAAAGAGGTTTTCTCGCGTTAAGAGCTCTAAATCTGGTGGTACCATTTACCAAATGACAGTTATGGCGTTACTTTGTGCCCCATCTATAATTATCCGAGCGAGCGAAGCGACTCTTTTTCGACATTGGCCCAAAATGCTTTTGTCCGGCTGGCAGTTAGTCCGGTTGTTTTCGCCTACAGGTCGCATTTCTCAACCGATAATTGTTAAGTTTTGCGAGCAGGTTCAAAAATTACAAATATTTGTTTCGATTCTGTTTAAACAATTTTTTTTACATTAAACAATTTTACTGTTTAGAATGGCGGAAAAGTGGAGGTTGTACTCCTAAAAAATATCATATTTCAAACAAATTCAAAAATATTGTGAGAATTTTTTGTCTGAACAACTTCTTCACCCGATATCCGATAAACTTCAACGGGTAAGGCCACTAGTATTATATTTCCAAAACTTGTTAAACCGATCCATCTGATAACCTCCGTGGCGTAGTAGTTACCATGCTACTCCGCCACCCAGTGGTTTCAGAGTTCGATCCCCGGCCAGGGCAATTTGGGGGTCTTGGATGTTTATCTATATACGTATTAGTTATAAAATATAGTATCGTTGAGTTAGTACCCCATAACACAAGTCTCGAACTTACTTTAGGGCTAGCTTAATATGTGTGATTTGTCTCTGTATACTTATTTATTTATTTATCTCTTCCTGTGGATGACTGAGCACAAACATCTTGTACTACATACGCAAAGAGGGTCGACGTTAGTCTTGCCACTCGATAGTCCACTATCGACATTTATCGATAGACTACCGTTGGTATCGGTTGTTAAGTTCTGGTTTACCCTTTGGGTTTGTGGAGGTCAGACGGCAGTAGTTCTGTGTAAAAACCAGTAACCTCGTCCATTCTCCTTGGTTAGGTAGCGGACCCCGGGCTCTGAAGCATTACTGCTGAGGATGCGACCGCAAAAGTCAAAGTCATAGTCAAAGTCAAAAATGTTTATTCAATGTAGGATAAATTTATCTCTTATTGAAGGTCATTTTTTAAATATTATTTTAGTGCAAAAAGTAAAAACTACTAGCGTTTCGGAACGACCACTGCTGGAAAGATTACGCCGAAAGAAACCCAGTTCAGTATAAAATATAAGTTCAGTTCAGTCAAAAATACGCTCGGATGATGATCAGTATCGATAATATTGATAGAATCGATCCTGTCGACGAACAAACTGTCTATAGTTGATATTAGATCGATACTATTGATAGTATTGCTAGTTATCAATAGTATTGCTCTAAAACAGCTAATCGATACTATATACAGGCTTATATCGCTAGTTTGTCATTTTGTCGATTGAAACTATCGATAGTAAAACTATTGACTTTTCAGCAACACTAGTCGACGCGGACGGTAGCATATCATAATGCATACAGCATCTGAATGAGGGTTATCAAAAATACACAAGATGGTAGCAGAGTGACGTCAGTTAAGATCGACTGTTGTCAATGGACCATCAGACTATTTAACTCTGTATGTTATTAGTTAATATCTTATATAAAACAAGAAATACCACTAAAAAGAAAGATTTTTTTAAAACAGCAAGAAATTTGGTTAATTAATGAAGTAGTAATTAACATTTTAAATATAAGGGTCGGAGCGTAGTGGTGTCATATTACTATCTCTTTCGTGCGCGCGTGTCCTAATAGCGTGACGTCAAGAGTGCTGTACGCGCATCCTTTTTCTGTTATTTGATACTTTTCCCTTCCATCAGATTTTAAAAGCTTATAAATTACTTATTTTCGGATTGATTAAAAACAAACATTTTGTTTTCGGTTTCGGATTATGTTACTTATTGATATGAATAATAAAAAATACTGAGTAATCCAATAACAGCAGTAGAATGGAACTTATTTTAGTGCTGTCATAGTGTCCCATATTTTCAAAATCCTCACACAAAGATACTGAGAGACCAGCTTAATATGTGTTTAGCCTTCTGCGACAAAAACGAGAGGTTTACACAATGTCGCATCGATATCGGATAACCGCCATTCATTCACGGATTCCAAGAAGTCACAGGTGAAACTCCCACCACTCGCTGAGTCATAAAGTCATCTGACTGAGGAATGTCATAACCAAAAATCACACCTGTAAAGCATTTTATTACAAGTAAAATTCGCTTTACCACAGTAGTATTTTTAGGTTTCCGTAGCCTAAAGGTATAAAGACGGGACCCTCTTACTAAGACTCCGCCATCCGTCTGTCTGTTACCAGGCTGTAACTCATGGCCCGTGATAGCTAGACAGTTAATGTTTTACAGATGATGTATATAATAAATATTTTAGTGGGCTCCCATACAACAAACGTGATTTTTAGGGTGCCGTAGTAAACAAGGAACCCTTATAGTTTCGCCATGTCTGTCTGTCTGTCCGTCCGTCCGCGGTCCTACTCAGAAACTATAAGTACTAGAAAGCTGTAATTTCGCATGGATATTTATATCAATCATGGCGATAAAGTCGTAAAATAAAATATGGAAATATTTTTTTTTTAGGGTAGCTACCATACATGTAAAGAGGAAGTCAATATTTTTTTTTCTCTACAAACACATTGTGTGGGGTATCGTTGATTAGGTCTTTCAAAATTCAAAATATTGTGAGCTTGGGAACACCATTTTTTGATTTAGGGATCCGTGTCTGAAATATTTAGGTTTAAAGTGAATTTTTTTGTTTAAGTCACGAGAGGGGGGGACACGTGACTTAAACAAAAAAAATCACTTTAATATCTTTCTGCTAAACGGTTATATAGAGACACGTGACAAAAATCACAGCTATAATATATATAATGTAGTTTAAAGGAAAACTATCAGAGCTAAGTAGGGTTACCAAATTAAAAAGTTATAGGCGATCAACTTAAAAAATGCACTCGAAAAGGAAAACTTCATACAAATTCAATAAATACTTAAGACGTTTCAGACGTTTTTAGTGGCATGAACTCAAAGTTGGCATTTACAACTACGGAACCCTACACTGCGCGTGGCCCGACACGCACTTGGCCAATTATTTATAGATTAGATAATGGTACGGAACGCTTTGTGCGTGAATCTGACTCACACTTGACGGTTTTTTATTTTAATTTGCTTCATAAAGTATTAAAAAAGTTTGATCACCTTGTACTTAAGAGAAGTTTCGGTTTAGACCTAGTTTTCGATTAGAAAATCCCATAATATTGACAAACTGTTACTTTAGACTACTTCATATTATGACAACATGCGATTTAGACGCTAAAGTTGCTAAATAGACCATTCGACAAACTACGTTTCCTTGTAATTTCTATATGATACATTCGACGATCTCCGTGGTGTAGTGGTAACTACTCTAGTTCGCCGTTTGAGGGTTTGGGGTTCGCTCCCCGGTCAGGGCAAATGGTTTTCACATTGCCTGGGTCTATGTATTTATACAATACAAGTTTAAGCTATCTTTAGGTTTATCTCAATCAGTGTAATTTGTCCCTATATATTTATTATCCAGCCCTCATCACTAACGGAGTTGACAGAGTCTAAGGCCGTTAGATTTAAAAGGACTAAGTAATTTTTATGGCTCATTAGATAGATTATTAAAAAGTATGGTAGGTATGCGTATTTTTTTTTCTTTAATTAGCAAATAATGCTATAAATTTCGCGTGACGTCACGATCAGCTACGATTTTTAACCAAAGGTGACGTAAGTTACCCCGCTCCGAAACTTCGAACTGCTGTATTTTTGTAAATTTTCACTTCTTTGCTAAACGAAAAAATATGGGTCCTTTACTTTCGGATAATCTACATACATACTATCACGTCTTTATCCCTAATGGGACAGACAGAGCATTTTGGGTCTTGCGGCTCTATGCAGAGCCCAGGGCCGCAAGACCCAAAAGCCACTTTTAGCGTCATGGTGGGCGAGAAGATGGAAAAGCAATCAATACAGTGATGGGTTGCTAGCCGCATCGCCTGTTAACATGATTTGCATTTTTGCCCATTCCCTCGATCGGCTTTTACGATCTGCGTGGGAAGAGAAGCAGCTGGTACATTCTAAGTGTTTTTATTTCTCCCAGACCAGCATGGGAGACTATCGGATAATCTAGTTAAATAAAATAATACGTTTCTTACCTAATCCACGTCCCTACAGCGATGCTTGTCAGCCACATCTTCAAGCCCACTCAGTCGATCGGCTTTTACCATTTACCCGAAAATAACTAGCTCATACCTTCATCGATGTTCCTTTTCTCCGAAGGAAGAGTTATTGTGGTGTATTTGAAAACACGACAAAAAAATTAATCCGTCTCAGCATTTACATTTGAATTCTTAGGAAAAGGAAAATTTATATTTTTTGTTATTTACATATATTCTTTTGACATCTGAAAACACATATTGTCGGCAATATGAAAATGTCTGAATAAGCATTTTAACAATTTAATTTGCCAGGCAAATTTAATAAAACGACTCTCAAACGTTCACCTACAATAACTTTGACGACCTTCGTGGCATAGTGGTCACCATGCTAGTCCGCCACCCAGAGGTCCCGGGTTCGATCCCCGGTCAGGGCAAGTTGGAAAATTGCCTTTTTCAAATTGTCCTGGGTCTTGGATGTTTATCTATTATGTATTTGTTATAAAATATAGTATCGTTGAGTTAGTATCCCATAACACAAGTCTCGAACTTACTTTGGGGCTAGCTCAATCAGTGTAATTTGTCTCTATGTATTTATTTATTTATTTATTTATTTATTTTGGGCAGCTAAACCAATTTCTATCAAACATAGCTAAAAATCACAGAAAAGAAACTTGCATTCACGTTTTAAAGAATGATACGAAATCGGTCTTCATCCGTTCGAGATCAACGATGCCACAGTTTAGTTTTTTCTAAACTAAAAACCGACTTCACCCCAAAACAACACAACCGATTTTTATAAAATTAGTTTACTTACAAAACTAATAATTCCAAATTGGTCCAGACGTCTTCGACTAAGCGGTGAACTGACATAAAAAGAGATCGCGACGAATTGATAACCCCTCCGTTTTGGAAGTCGGGTGAAAATAGGTTACACCAAAGTGATATCTGAAGGTCCCGACCCGGGTCGGCGACCTACCTCGGTCTAGACTGCAGACTTTACGACCTTTGTTGGAACCCGATGTGCCATACAGTCTCTCACCGACTTATTGCACGAGGACTAACGATGAAACTTTTATTTAAAAAAAAAAGAGCAATAAGAACGCCTTTGAAACTAATTTTGTCAAAAATGTCTCACCTTTTTGTAACATCTGGGACTTTTACTAAAAAGAAAATATACATATTATATGGCAACACAATTTTCATGAATAGTGCAACCATCTTCAGTTCATGATATTAAACAACTTTCCCAAACGCTTTTTAACTTGCCGTAGTTTTCGTATATGTCTTATATGTATCATATATCAGTATATTATATACCGTTACGTATATAGGTAAATACGGAACAAAAAATATTTGTACCGATTGAAAATAAATTGTAAATATTAAAATAATATTGGATGCATGAAAATCGAAAAGATTACGAAGTTATCATTAAAAATACATGCATCGACGACCGACTTTGTGCAAATAATGTATTTCATTCCGCTTTTTTAAGAGGGAAGTATATCGTACGCAGTCGTCCGTACAAAAAATTAAAATTTTTAACAAAAAAAACAACCGAGTTCAATTTATTTCCGGAGTTTCTTTCATATCTCCGAAGTTCTTCATCACGTCTTCACCAAATTAATATGGGACCAACTTGGGAGCTTACTCCCAAGTTGGGCTTTCAAGTAAGGGCTTTCAAATAAAAAATAATCATCAAAATCGGTCCACGGTTGACGAAGATACCGCGTCGCATACATACAAAAAAAAAACATACAATCGAATTGATAACTTCCTCCTGTTTTTGAAGTCGGTTAAAAAATGTAAATATTTTTCCACTCACCAATCAATAAGTTATTGGTATTTTTTTTAACACTAAGAGTAGGTTTTCCTATTTTCAAAATTTGCTACCAGTATAGGTAAAATACAATATGGAAGGGACATACCCGTAATAAGTCAACCACGGGCTATTAGATAACTATAGTATAATGATTATAAAATAACAGTCAAAAAACAAAAAAAAAACGTTATACTTAGTGATCTAGTATAGGTATATAATTAGGAAAATTAAAAATGGACACCTATGAATCTAGTCAAGACCTAGTCTCGTTTCCTTGCAGTAGTTCATAGCTATGTTTAATTAAAATAGGTTCGGCCGTTCAAAGTTTCAAAAGCCGTTTAAAGTCGGGGTTCTTTTTAATCTGCTTAGCAAATAAACTTGTGTTTTAATTTACCTAAAAGATGGGAAAATATTAGCTGTAAGGACAGAGTTACAAATACAGAAGTATTAGACAGAGCGGGCAAAAGGAGGCAATTCATAAAAGCTATCGAAAATAGGCCAGGGAATATGTTGGGACACTTGGTACGGCACGACGAATTCATGAAGAAGATAACAGAAGGCAAAAACAGAAGAAGAAAAACGAGAGAAGAGGAAAACCCAGACTCAACTTTATGAAGCAAATAAAGAAGGAAGTAAGAGTGGTGTCGCACCTAGACGTCAAAAGGCTGGCTGAGGACAGAAAGGAATGGAAGAAACTCAATCGAAAAGAACGTCGCTCTTTTTAAATGAAATGCCTGAACCATGCATCATCATCACCATCATTACAGCTGCTGGACATAACTGCCTCCGTGGTGTAGTGGTTAGAGCGTTCGGCTCATACCCGGAGGTCGCGGGTTCGATTCCCGGCGGGGGCAACGACTTTGTGTTGTTGTCCTAGTTTGGTTAGGACATTGTAGGCCGATCACCTGATTGTCTGATAAGTAAGATGATCTTTGCTTCGGAGGGCACGTTAAGCCGTCGGTCCCGGTCACTGTCTTTGACATTGGTCGTTACCTAAAACTATGTCAGAGGCCTTTAAGGCGGTTTAAAAACTCTGACACTAGTGTTAGTCACTAACACACACGATAAGAAGAAGAAGAAGAAGAAGAAGAAGAAGAAGCTGGACATAGACCTCTCCCAAAGATTTCCGAAATGAACGATCAAGACCGGCCTACATACAGCGCTTTCCAGCGACCTTGGTTAGGTCGTCTGACCACCTTGTGGTGTCTAAACCATGCATCACAATGCATCTCAAGTAAACTATTATTAGCATCACTTCACTGAGCCGTGACAAAAACTGCGTACGCCATGACTCACATCTTCGTCATCGGTCAATCGACCAAGACATTATTCATCGATTG
This sequence comes from Acrobasis consociella, assembly GCA_963555685.1. Lineage (NCBI taxonomy): Eukaryota > Metazoa > Arthropoda > Insecta > Lepidoptera > Pyralidae > Acrobasis > Acrobasis consociella. Next base: position 902,591 of record OY743104.1, on the reverse strand, counting down.
TCACAATATACAGAGAATTTACGCCGACGTTGAAAAGAGGGTCATGTATTCCGCAGCTCCTAGCACTCGCTCTGATGATGATCGTCTAAATCCAGCGAAAGCTCGGATTTTACGACTATATAATGCGAGTAATCCGTTTTCAATCTTATACCTTTAAACGAGCAATTCTTGTATATTTATTTATTTATATTATTATATGTATATACATTTCTGTGATCTCGAAAACGGCTGTAACGATTTCGCTGAAAATTGGTATATGAGGGTTTTTGGGGGTAAATAATCGATTTAGATTAGTCTTATGTTTGGGAAAACGCGTGTTTTCGAGTTTTCATGCGTTTTTCTTTCCACGAAGAATATGGTCGCTAATTTGGTCGCGCCGGCCGCTATCCGTTTGCCTGAGCGGTTTAAGATGCAGACCGCTAGAAAGAGTGTTACGGGTTCGAATCCCACTCGGTGACTTACTTTTGTTTTTTTATGTTCAAGTTTATATTTAATTTTTTATATTGTATTGTTTTTAGACAAGTTTAAAAAATGTAGTTAATGTTTGAGGTGTAACCGAGCAAAGCTCGATCGCCCAGGTACTATTCTTTAAGGGACTAAATATATATTTTTGAAAAGGGAATAAAGAGACTAAATTATATGACAAAACGTTGAACTCAGAGGTACCTACGTAATATGACGAGGCAAAGCCACCGAACTTAAAAATACTCACAATGTTCATAAAATGAATCATGCAAGCATGAATCTTCGAATGTCAACTCTATTCAAATTACTTTACCTTTAGTAAGAAAATAACTGCCTCCGTTGTGTAGTGGTTAGAGCGTTTGGATCATACCCGGAGGTCGCGGGTTCGATTCCCGGCGGGGGCAACGACTTTGTATTGTTGTCCTAGTTTGGTTAGGACATTTGTAGGCCGATCACTTGATTGTCTGATAAGTAAGATGATCCGTGCTTTGGAGGGCACGTTAAGCCGTCGGTCCCGGTCACTGTCTTTGACATTGGTCGTTACCTAAAACCATGTCAGAGGCCTTTAAAGCTCCGTGGCGTAGTGGTCACCATGCTAGTCCGCCACCCAGAGGTCCCGGGTTCGATCCCCGGTCAGGGCAAGTTGGAAAATGGCCTTTTTCAAATTGTCCTGGGTCTTGGATGTTTATCTATATATGTATTTGTTATAAAATATAGTATCGTTGAGTTAGTATCCCATAACACAAGTCTCGAACTTACTTTGGGGCTAGCTCAATCTGTGTAATTTGTCCCTATATATTTATTTATTATTATTTATTATTTATTTAAAGCGGTTTAAAAACTTTGACACTAGTGTAAGTCACTAACACACGATAAGAAGAAGTAAGAAAATAAGAGCTAGTTTCTATAAATACAACGGTAGTCCCGTTTAGACTCAATGGTATCAACTAAACGGAACATATCCCCAAATTCGAAACTCAAATGTTTATTATGTTACTAGTAAATTTAATTTAATACGTGTCAGTTTACACGAATAACACTCCGATGCACCGTCAAAACGTCGCATTAATGACGGTCATTTACATATTGCGTCGATGCAAAATTACGCTTTTTCTCCCTGTAAAATTCAAACGTTATAATCCCACGGACGGGATTAAATAAACACTTTCACTTTGATTACAAGGTGTTAAATTATATGAAATACTTAGTAAAAAGAGTTTACAAAGTCAAATAGCCAGAAGACACAAAGACCACTTCTTATGGTTCCGTACCCAAAGGGTAAGAACGGGACCCTATTACTAAGACTTCGCTGTCTGTCCGTCTGTCTGTCACCAGGCTGTATCTCAAGAACCGCGATAGCTAGACAGTTGAAATTTTCACAAATTATGCATTTCTGTAGCCGCTATAACAACAAATACTAAAAACAAAATAAAACAAATATTTAAGGGGGGCTCTCATACATAAAATCTTTTGATTTTTATAGATAATGGTACGGAACCCTTCGTGCGCGAGTCCGACTCGCACTTGGCCGTTTATTGTCCTATAATGAACTAAGAGATAAAAAAAGATAAACCAGTGCTTCTGTGAGCTGGAGACCTCGCGAGTTGTTCGTTGAAGTTCATCGGATAAAAAAGTTGTTTAGATAAAAAAGTTGCATCTTCATAAGGGTAACAAAAAAGATTTATGGCATTTTAAAAACGACCCTGGGCTCTGTCTACCCCGTCAGGGATATAGACGTGAAAATGTATCTATATATCTGTATTAAAAAAATCTAAAAGGTTAAAATATGTTTTCTTTTTAGTTTTAAAAACTGAATCGCCAAAAACATTTAGATTAATTTAAAACTTTTCACACAATTTCAAGAGAATAGGTTGAGAAATGCGACCGGTACGTCCAATTTTATTCTTTTCTCCTAAACTAGTTTATTCCTACTAATATTATAAATGCGAAAGTGAGTCTGTATATTTGTTTATTTGTTACCACTTTACGCTTTAACCACTAAACCTATTTCATGAAATTTGATATGGATATAGTTTGATACTCAGGGAACGACATAAGATAGTTTTTATCCCGAAATTCCCACGGGAAGCGAAGCCCACGGGCACAGATAGCGAATAAATATTGCAAAATAGTCTGTTAATAAATAAATAGTACCTGGGTTACCGAGCTTTGCTCGGTCGGTTACATCTCAAACATTAACTACATTTTTTTAAACTTGTCTAAAAACAGTACAAAATAAAAAATTATATATAAACTTGAACATAAAAAAAAAACAAAAGTACGTCACCAAGTGGGATTCGAACCCGTAACATTCTAGCGGTCAGCATCCTTAACCGCTGAGCTAAGCGGATGGCGGCCGGCGCGACGAAATAAGCGACCATATTCTGCGTGGAAACAAAAACGAATGAAAACCCGAAAACACGCGTTTTCCCAAACATAAGACTAATCTAGATCGATTGTTTACCCCCAAAAACCACACATACCAATTTTCAGTGAAATCGTTAGAGCCATTTTCGAGACCACAGAAATTTATAAATATATAAATAAATAACTAAACAAGAATTGCTCCTTTAAAGGTATAAGATATTATAGGTAGGTACTTAAAATTTCTACAATAAATATTTGTTTAAATCTGAATTTAATTCAGACCGATATCATAATAGTAGCAAGCACGTCTGACGTTCCGAAAACGTGTGGAAAGTGTGACCATTTATCGATAAAATATTTCCGAATTTCCCATAAAGCGAAAAATGCCCGCCATAACGGGTAGGATTCCTTTTCAATGCATTTTCCGGTGCAGCTCTATCAACAAGTTACATATGAATTGCCAGTGATTTTCATTGGAATTTTATATTGTGATCTCTTACCATAAATAATTGGCTAAGTGCGTGTCAGGCCACGCGCAGTGTAGGGTTCCGTAGTTGTAAATGCAAACTTTGAGTTCATGCCACTGAAAACGTCTAAAACGTCTAAGTATCTATGGAGTTTTCCTTTTCGAGTAGATGTTATAAGTTGATCGCCTATTACTTTTTAATTTGTTAACCCTACTTAGCTCTGATAGTTTTCCTTTGAAGTACATTATATATACTATAGCTGTAATTTTTTTCACGTGACCATATATAACCGTTTAGCAGATAGACGGGGGGGACACGTCACTTTAACAAAAAAAATCTCTTTAGACCTAAATATTACAGACACGGATCCGTAAATCGAAAAATGGTGTTCCCAAGCTCACAATATTTTTGAAAGACCTATTCAACGATACCCCACACAATGTGTATGTAGTGAAAAAAATATTGACTTCCTCTTTACTTGTATGCAGCTTACCTAAAAAAAAAATTATTTCCATATTTTATCTTATGACTTTTTCGCCATGATTGACATACATATCCATGCCAAATTACAGCTTTCTAGTACTTTGAGTAGGACCGCGGACGGACAGACAGACAGACACAGACATGGCGAAACTATAAGGGTTCCTTGTTTACTACGGAACCCTAAAAAACATCAGTTACATACTATAGATATAATATGTTCCAAATTTACGAGCGCTGATTTTTAATAACTTCAGACAAAAAAGGAGGGTTTTTAGTTTGACGCTAATGTCTGTCTGTGTCATCATGGCGCTGGAACAGATGGACCGATTTCGATTATCAAGTTCTCTTGCGGTGGTTCTTAGCATGTTTAATGAAAATCGGTTCAACCGTTTACAAGTTATTGGGGGTGAATGCTTGAAAGTAATCGGTCATTTTGGAAATCTTTGGGAGAGGCCTATGTCCAGCAGTGGACGTTATGCGGCTGAAATGATGATAAAGAGTTTTTATTTTATTTTCCTAGCAAATAATAGATGGCGCTACTGATGTCAATTGAAATAGTTTCGCTACCCATCACTAGCTTGAGTTTTAAAAGTCTAGGTTTCTAATTTGCCTAGCAAATAAACTTTTTCAATGTAGACTATAAATGCAAGATAATTTACCGTCTAACTTCATGAAGATAAGGTACTACGTTACTCATTTTATCCATCATTGGCACTGATAGATCAAAGAGCAAAACAATCCCGTGAATCGTAAAAGGTTACATTACATTGAATTGATAGATTCATTGCATACATCACTAATTAAAAAGAATAATGTCAACACTAACCTGTCAAAACAAGAAGTTCGCGAATCCTTTTGCTTTCATTTTCAAACAATATCGCGATTGAATAACATCATATTCACGGAATAACACGGAAAGCGGAGCATCAAAAACAGAGAATAACTGAAACGAGACATTCTATTGCACAAAGAGAATATTTTACTTCGAGTGCCATTGAGACGTCATAACCATAACTGACACGAATAGGGATTGACATGACCGTTGCTGCGAAATCGATTGACACCTGCGAACGAATCGATGGCTCGCCGCGTGGTGTCGATACGGGGCGATGGCAACTGCTTGTTTAGATCAATCTCATTTTGCGTTTACGGCACCCAGGAGAGACATCGTGAGATCCGAATTAGGGCTGTTGATCGAATCGTCAACAACTGGAGTCGATACAAAGATTTCATAATCGGCGATCGTTCCTACGGGCTGCGGATCAACAAGGCATCGGATTACAGAGATTTGATGTCTAGGGATGGGGAATACGCAGGTCATGTGGAATTGCACAGTGTGGGGGAAATTTTCACAGACTATACGTTCAGCGTTCATAGAGACGGCTGCTCGAGAACTATAGACTATGGAACGGGAAGAACTGTCAAGCATTTACTGTTTTCTGGATATTTAGACGCGGGACATTACAGTGTTTTGGATTATTATTGATTTGTAAACTGTACGCTAATTTGTTTGGTTTTATTTTACTAGATCTTCATTGATCGGTCAACACGCTAGACTGCTAATCCGGAGGTACTGGGTTCGATCCCCAGCCAGGGCAAGTTCGAAAATGGCCTTTTTCAAATTGTCCTGGGTCTTGGATGTTTATCTATGTATGCATTTGTTATAAAATATAGTATCGTTGAGTTAGTATCTCATGACACAAGTCTAGAACTTACTTTGGGGCTAGCTCAATCAGTGTAATTTGTCCCTATTTATTTATATATATTTATTTATTTATTATTTATTATCTGGTAGCACGGAACAGAACTTTTTTATCCTTTTCTGTCAAGACCGTCATTTCATTAGCATGCGTTCCGTCGCTTTCTCTCGCTCTAGCAAATGACGGTTCTGAGTGACAGAAAAGAATAGCAGAATAGAAAAGGGTTGTCCCTTGAACAGATTTAGTTGTATCGTTAAAGTCCTTCAATAATCAAGTGTTATTAGCTATATACCAAAAAGAACTTTAGTTTTAATCTTTTGAATTACAAAATGTATGTACATAAGCGTAGACAAAGGGAGGCCTAATGCTTAACAATAGACAGAAGACAGGGGCTACGATGATAATGTCCTCTTAAAAACTCAAGATCCATATTTATTAGGTTCAGATCAAAATTCTTACACAACTAGTGAACTACGGTTGCACAAAATGAGTTTGTTCATAGATTCAGTATTCGATGAACTACGATTGCACAAAATGAGTTTGTTCATAGATTCAGTATTCGATTTGGGTCGCCGAGTGTACTAAATCTCAGAGCAAAATCAAGTTTCAAGTCTGCTGCACTTAATCGCGCCAATCGAGTTTAGCAATCGAGTGACGAGTGATTCGGCATTCGAGTCGTTTTAATTAGAGGTCACGTCGATGGGTTGGACGAGTAATTGGATGGCTGTGGTTCAGTCTGACTGGGCATGCTCTCGGGCACCTGATCCAGGAGTGTCGATTCTTTTTATCTCCTTTTTTTAGGGTTCCATAGTAAAAAGGAACCGCCTTGTGTCTCCGTCCGTGTTTCTACTCAGAGACTAAAGTACTAAAAGGCTGTAATGTGGCTTGGGTATGAACATTTAAGGGTCCCCCGACCCTAGACCAAAATACAACTTTCCATACAAACGTAGTCTACGTTTTATTTCAAAACGACATGTCCGATTTGGGCAAAATTTTGTAATTTTAAAGATATTGCAATTATCTAGGTTTATAACTAGTTTCCTACACTAAAAATATGAACTTGAAATAGAATATAGTGTTTTATATCATTTTTCACCATCAGTATGGGAAACTTCTAAATCGTTATATTTTCTTTCCAGTACATAATTTTACAATAGGAAACCAGTTATAACCCTAGATAATTGCAATTTCTTTACAATTACCAATTTTTACCGGAATCTGACATGTGGTTTCAAAATTAAACGTAGACTACGTTTGTATGGAGAAGTCTAGGGTCGCCGGACTCTTTAAACAACAATTTCAAAAATATATATTTTTTGGCTTATCTGCCATACATGTAATGTACAATAAAGTAATTTTTCAAAACATGAAACCGACTACCGCCCCCAAGCTACACGACCGATTTTGATAAAAAAATCTGATTGGTCCAAGCGTCTTCGAGTAATCAGAAACAAACAAACAAAATACGACGAATTGATAAGCTCTCCGTTTTTGTAGTCGGTTAATAAAGCAATACCACTTTGAAACATGTCAATGACAGAAATAGCCTGTGAATTTTAAAGTCAACTTTCCTGTAACGAGTTTTCAATTCGTAAACGAAACGCTGCCGCCAGCATCTGTTGAAATAACGTTTGTGCGAAACCAAATGTAAAGTTGAACCAAATAACTGCTTCAATAGTGCCTAGTTACACGGAGGAAAATAAGCATTTTTGAAGTGAAAACTTCTTTAGCGACGTTGTGCACTTTTTTTGGAATGGGTAAAAAATCTTAAACTCGCGTCAGGACCACGTGTCCTGATCGAAAATTCGTAAGACGGCGCAGGGCGCTTGCGCGAATGTTCGTGTGTGTTTGTGTTACGTTACGTTCGTGTGTGTAATGTGTCATGCTTGTGACATTTGTGACAGACTGTGGTTCAGAAAAGATTTGAAATATTTTATACTGATAATTAAAGCAATTCGTGCAAAATTATTCCCTAACCATTCCAAAATATCAAAAATGCACAACGTTAATATTCAAGTTTTCACTTCTGCCGGCACTCCCAGAGTGCAACCCGTCGTTTTTTGTTCCTATATTTATTCTGAGGCATCAGGAACTCAGAAGGATAAGCAAAAACTACAAGATGTTTTGAAAACACAGGTACAGAAAGAAAGAAAAATCTATAAATAACTGGCCAATTGCGAGTCGGGCTTGCGCATGACGCGTTCGGTATCATTATCTATAAAAAATCACGATTTTTGTTGTATGAGAGCCCCACTTAAATATTTTTCTTATTCTGGTTTTAGTATTTGTTGTTACAGCATCAGATATACATCATCTGTAAAAAATTCAACTGTCTGGCTATCACGGTTCACGAGATACAGCCTAATGACAGACACACAGAGGAACGGACGGACAGCGGTAAGACTTATCACTGAAGAAAGTAACTGTACTGGCACCAAATCCTCTGCTTTAGAGTTGGTCTAAATCTGGCAGCACTGGACAGTACTGGTCGCCTTCTCTCGCTCTAACAAATGAAGGTTCTGAGCGACAGAAAAAGATAGCAGCATGTGAAAGTGCTGTTCCATCCTGACTGATGAAGCCCAACCCTTAACCAACCAAACGTATTTATTGAAAGTGAGTTTTCACTAGTTCGTTCAACCCTTCACCCATTTACATAAATTATATTTAAGCACACGTGTTGTTCACTTTCGTGATAGACGCGGTCGGGTAACAGACTTGTCAGTTGATCTTTCAAGGCGCGGTGAGGCGAAAACCCGCTGTTGAAGGCTCCACGCGCCCTGATTTTGACCTACTTACCCCGTGAATCACATTTGTTGTATGGGAGCCCCACATATATATTTATTTTACTCTGTTTTTAGTATTTGTTGATATGGGCGACAGAAATACATCATATGTGAAAATTTCAACTGTCTAGCTGTCACAAGTAGTCACAACAGACGGACAGCGGAGTCTTAGTAAACTCGTTTTTACCCTTTGGGTACGGAACCCTAAACAAATACCGTGGCGCCGTTATTTCAGATCCATTAACTTTGTTGTCTCAAACCTATTTCTAAAAACAAAGAACTTCGGTGCTTTTCAATTATTTTACGATTCACTGTCGTTTTCCAGCGAATAAAACTAAAAAGATGAAAGGCTATATCCGATAAAATATCGTGTGAAATTCCCTGACGGAGGTAAAATCATTTTGCAGGCGCGATCAATCGACCTACATTTTTGTTTGACGTTCAGTGGAGGTTTCCTTTCGTATTTGTTTTGCTTTTGTTCGTTGTTTTTAAACGCTGTTTATTCTGTAAAAATACTAAAAAGTTTGCTCTCTAAAGGCTAGTTAATACGCTTTGACGTGCTTACTGCTTTCGTCGAAGTTCTTTATAGCATTATTTCGGCAAAACTGTTTATCGGTAAAACAATGTATCGATTATGCATATTTTCCGTATTTGATTCTGACTTTCGGTAAACCGTGCTTTCTGAGTGCAATTGTCTCGATAAATGGTAATTCAATATAGATTATGGGACTCTCATCAAGCGACTGACGTTTTTGATTGACGTTCAGTTCGTTTTATTTTATACACTGAAGACAGTGACGGTTGCCGACCGAATTAAAAACAAATTCGATTATCATAATGACGACCTCCGTGGCGTAATGGTCACCATGCTAGTCCGTCACCCAGAGGTCCCGGGTTCGATTCCCGGTCAGGGCAAGTTGGAAAATGGCCTTTTTCAAATTGTCCTGGGTCTTGGATGTTTTTTATCTATATACATATATATATATAACAAATACATATGTATTTGTTATAAAATATAGTATCTTTGAGTTAGTATCCCATAACTCAAGTCTCGAACTTACTTTGGGGCTAGCTCAATCAGTGTAATTTGTCCCTATATATTTATATTATCAATTTCAATTCAGAATCTGAACGTCACATCACTAGCTTTAGTTTTCAGATAAAAATATCCAAGCTTTACAGAACGCTACTGTTATTAACGGGTTAAAAAGTAAAGCCGCGTTTGGAGCTCATTAATACTTTGCCCTCGCCACGTCGACTAAGTGGGGTTAAGCACCCAGGTCTAGAAATGTATGAGTAATGATTCCCGCCAAAAAAGAAATGTTCACTAATTGCACTTAGGTACATGCCGTCTATCCTGTTTTCAATCTATGTAGCAGGTAGCTACACAAAGGATACATAGATACAGAACGGAAACTTCTAGAATTCTGCGCAATTAGGTAGGTGACTGGGTAAAACATAAATTATTCGGTACTATTCATAAAATAAAACGTACTATTTCATTCAAATCAAAAATAGAAAAAGTTTGTTTCGAAGTTAGAAAAAAGTATCTGATTTGACTTGTAGTCATCTAGCTGATTGCGCGGGAGAGATTCATAATAGTAAGTCTTAGGCTTCTGACCTAGTAGGACCACTCCATAATATCTCTTCCTATGCTATAAATGTCGAAGGAGATCCAAGAATGGTTGACATCGGTCGGGTAGCGACAAACCCCCTTATTCACAAAAAATTACAAACGAAGGCTATATCTATTTTAGTTAAAATATGTTTCATCTTGTTCTTGCAATGTCAAATATTGAAAAGAGGGAAAGGGACAAAATATGTTTTAACTAAAAAAGGTTTACCAAACGTTTGTCATTTTTTTTAATATGAGAGAAATATTCTAAGCGTGGTCTTATAATTGGCAAAAGAAAATGACATGATTTTATGTGTTCATGTTTTCGGTGTGTTTTTTCTTTTTAGAACTCATTTAGGCAAGATTTACCAAAAACCTCCTTCGAACTTCTGTTTTCCGTCCGGTTTATAGCTACAATAAGATTTAACTCGAAAATGGCTAATATGAGCTAATGTGCCCATCCAACTATGAGCCATGAATATTTATGAGTGTATGAGCGCCACTCCGACTAATTTCACAGGCGACGAGACTAGGGCCGTTCACAATCCAGTTATAAACTCTAACTAGAGTGACACATTATTTAGGACCATGTTGAGACTCGAGTTTTTTTTTTTATGTTATAAGTCGGCAAACGAGCAAGCAAGCCTCCTGATGGTAAAAGGTCATCGCTGCCCATGGACTCATACAACACCGGAGGTGCCGTCTATGCGTTGCCGGCCTTTTAGAGTCCTATTAACACACCTTTTGAAGAACCCCATGTTGTAGCGCAAAGGAAACACCTCAGCTGGAAGCTTATTCCACATCTGACACGTCCTGGGGAAAAATGAACGTGATGCCCTAGTGGTTTTTGGATACCAGGCGTCTAAGATATGGGGGTGAGCTCTCTCTCTGTGACGCGAGGTGCAGTGGTAAAATCGTGACGGTGGCACCAAATCATCAAGTGCAGCATGAACAGCATTTTTCTATGCTGCTATCTTTTTCTGTCGCTCAGAACCGTAATTTTATGTTTCTGAGGTTCTGAGCGACAGGGATATCAGCATGCGAAAGTTACGTTCCGTGCTGGACTGCTAGCAGATGAGATCCAACCCTTAGAAGATTTTATCAAGCTAGCACCGGTAAATGATACTCTAAGTTTAGGAGGAATAGATTCGATTAATACGGATATTTATTACTAGTGGCTTTGTGAGCTGTAGACTTCGAAAGCCAGACCCTAGGCATTGTTTTATAAGGTAAATACATTTTAATACTAAGCTTCAATAACAGTATGCAAAATATAAATTTTAATACAAAATGTCAATGTATTACGTTTGTTCGCGGCGAAGGTCGATGAATCATACCATATTTATACATTGAGCGTGCTTGCCTTCTGACTCATGAGGTTCTGACCGGGAACCCTTTCCTTAGCTCGATATGAACATAATAATATACATCAGCACCACCTGCATACCAGTCAGTAATCATGATTACCTATATCAGGTGACGTTGCAATATCCCAGCATCAGACCATCCCAATCTCGTGCCATAACCCATAGACCTTCCGACCTTTCTAGCAATAGATCTTGCGGCTGTCGAAAATTATTCAAGGGTACGCCTTTCACAGGTATATCTAAGAAAGGGGAGCGGCACATAGCATCAACTTCTCCAAAGGGTTACTTACTTACTTCGATCTGTATCCCCACGCAAGCCTCTCAAAGGACCGCGGTGAAAAGACCCATGAATCTAAAGCAGATACATTATATGTCGTGTGGTTTCTTGCAGAGTAGAATAGGACCACTACCAGTCTTGCCGTGAAAGTCGTAGAAGGCAACTTAGGAAATCTAGCAAGCTAAACAATGCTGGTACTGAAACCTCTGCTGGAAGTGAGACCTCTCCATCCCGTCTGGCCAGCGTGGAGAGTGCTAACCGATTCTCTGGCTCTCTAAGGCAAGTCGATCTGGTTGTACAGAGGCTCGTGCTCCTGCAGAGATTATAGTCTCTTCTGCATGAGCACAGAATCAACAGTATTCCATACAGAACGCATTTCCTTAATCCTTAGGAGGTAGATTGACACAATATCGCCACGAAAAGAATATATGATGATGACAAAATAAATAATTACGTACGTAGTAACTCATGTCACCTAACGCAAAACATAACTGCAAACACGAAGAGAGCCGACGAAGGTCACCACAATACCACACCAAAATCAGCTGATTGTAAATCGTAGGTACGTTATCTAAATAACTGATAACAGTACGTCTGATAACATTCTCGGAAACTGCATGTAGCTGCTATTTATATTATCAATCAATATTTTGTGAAACACAGTTGTTTGTTTGTTTTATATTTGAAATTCTTTTAAGGCTGCTACCAGCGCTAGCGACCTTGAAAATACAGAAAAAAATCATTTATGTTTCTGTTAGTGAGATTATCAGAAATCCTCGCACAACTTTTTAGCTAGTATGCTTAAGTTACATTAGAACCTTGAAAGTCATTGAAATACAATAGGTACTCTGTAGTTTTCTTTGTAAAAATTACCAAAAACGGCCACTTTTGACACTTTTTGTAAAGGTTTCTAAAGCGGATAGTATTTCAATGATTTTCGAGGTTCTAATGTAACTTAAGGATACTAGCTAAAAAGTTGTGCGAGGATTTCTGATAGTCTCAGCGCTGGTAGCAGCCTTAAGCCAGGCTCTTGTTGGTGTACAGGATCTTAGTGGAGGTTCTGGTCTGTGACATCTGTGGCATAGATTTAGTATAATTATTACATACAGAATGGAATCTCCTAAGGTCCCGCGCAATATGCGTCCCCGTTCCCCGTCCCCGCACCTCTCCTCCGTTCTCGCCTTGAGAGGTGCGGGAACCTCAGGAGATTCTGTTCTGTATTTAATACTTATATTATATCTGTATCTACGCATCCAACGACACGCTCCTGCCTGAAGTGCGTTCCAAATAAACAATTTGTCTATTTACGAATAGATTGGGCCCTTAGCTAAAAATACTCCGTCGAGTGCGCCCGCGTTGCGCCATGGGCAATATGGTTTATCCATTGATCTAAACATTTACGCTTGTGCTTTTAACCGAATTCAAAAAGGGGGTTATCGGTTCGTCAGAATCTTTTATGTTAAAGTAAGTGGTACGAGTATGCTGAAAAAGATTACCAATTCTTCGGAATCTTTCTTTTTCAATGTATGTTGACCGATTATTCGAAGACGCCTTGACCGATTTGGGAAATTGTTCTTTTGTTAGAAAGAGCACACTTGTCAAGTGGTCCTATAGTAATTTCACCAAAATCGGTTGTGTAGTTAGGCGGTGAAATTGGTTTTTAGTTTCGAAAAATTATAAAATATTGGCTCTGAAGCTGAAGACCTCGCAAGTCTGTTTGCATAGCATATAACTAGATAAATGTTCCAACTCGCAACTTCAAAGCGTCTTTTTAAAAATTCCAAAATATAAATAAACAAAATAATATAATTTAATAAAAAAAAAAATAGTAAAAAAATGTGTCTTTACATTGAATATAAGGAAAGGGGAGAGACATATGCCCAGCAGTATGAAAGTATAGGATAAGCAAAAATAGGCCATTTTGAAACCAGGAGAAAATTGGTTACCTATTAAATAAGGCAGGAATTAACATTTGCAAATATTGCTATAGAGGGAGCGTGATGAGGACATCTCACTATCTCTTTTACACGCGCTAGACGTAATAGCAGTGACGTCAAGAGCGCTGTACGTGCATCCTTTTTCTGTTACATGACAGTTCTCCTTTCCAACAGATTTTAAAAGCTGCTTTTCGGTTTCAAAATACGTTATTTATTGAATATGGAATACCGAATTATATCTGACAGTCCAATTCATCTCTAATTCTGGGCCGACGGCTGCAACTTGCATGCCTACGCTATACATAAGGATACAGTGGTTATGCCAGACCGCTCATATGTGAACTCGGCACGACCTTGCATACATACAAACGCTGATACATGACATCATCGAACGCCGCGGTTCGTATTTTAGGAGTTACGATATGAAATAACTGAAATTGTTGCTGTTATGCTTGCTATATGGATTTCCCTAGAGTGCGGCCAAGACTTATTCATAATAGGTGGACTGTGAACCGTTTTCTGTGTAATAAGTAATATGTAGTATGTAATTACTATTATAAATTCTGTGCCGTTTTCCGACGTTCATTTGTCCACCGAATCATTCGCCGACTTAAATGTATACCTAAATTTTTCTTAAACTACCCCATTTTAATAAAATTATTACTTGAAATGTTCTTCAAAAGCGGCCTTTTTTCGCAAATGTGCGTAGAAAAGCTTCATGTTCTCACTTAAAACTGTAAACAGTTGTTCATAGAATAGTTTGAAGGGTTATCTAATGCTTGATCAAGACAAATTTTTAAATTATATCTCCGTTCCCTTTCAAATAATGTATAGGACCACTGCGCGGCGAGAATTTGAGTTTTTGACAACCGAAAACACATCTAATGAGATTCACATGAAGCTCAAGGGTTTCCTGATATTTCACTATTTTTCAACAAGTCAAATCAAAAACTTTTTCTAAACGTCAAAATAAACATTTCCAATGTGATTTGTATAAATGACAGGCAGATAAAATCATAGATTCTTGAACAAACAGCGCTCTTAACATTCGTTTTTTTTTCTTTTTTTCATTATTCTAAAAATGGCATCATCCTTGGTCAGGTCGTCTGACCACCTTATGGATGGTCCTACGCTTCGCGTGCCAGTACGCAGTCGCCATTCGAGAACCTTTTTGCCCCATCGGCCATCAGTTCGTCGCGCTATGTCCAGCCCATTGTAACTTCAATGAGCTAATCCGCTGGGCTATGTCAGTGACTTTTGACCTACGAATTTCCTAATTTCTGATTCGATCACGTTCAAAAACCCAGCATAGCCCTCTCCACAGCGTGTTGAGCAACCTCATTAATTACATACATACATACTATCACGTCTTTATCCCTAATGGGGCAGACAGAGCATTTTGGGTCTTGCGGTTCTATGCAGAGCCCAGGGCCGCAAGACCCAAAAGCCACTTTTAGCGTCATGGTGGGCGAGAAGATGGAAAAGCAAACAATACAGTGATGGGTTGCTAGCCGCATCGCCTGTTAACATGATTTGCATTTTTGCCCATTCCCTCGATCGGCTTTTACGATCTGCGTGGGAAGAGAAGCAGCTGGTACATTCTAAGTTTTTTTATTTCTCCCAGACCAGCATGGGGGATTTCATTAATTACATAGCTGAATTACTCGTATATAAATACAGGTAATGACATAATTTGAATTAATGGTATTTTCCTGTATCCCGTTTCGTTGTTTACATATAATAGGCGCTATTATAATATTGGTTACACGGTTTATTTAGTATATTACAGAATCAGCTTAATTAATTAGCACTGCAATAATAGATTGATTTTGACCGCCTTTGAAAAAGAGGTTGTTATTTTTGTTGTTGTTTTTTATGTTTATCATGGTGCAATAAAGTTATTTTTATTGTATTGTATTGTATTGTATTGTATTGTTGTCAAATCGAATATATATGTTTTACTCATGTTTTTGTTGTTGTTTTTTATGTTTATCATGGTGCAATAAAGTTATTTTTATTGTATTGTATTGTATTGTTGTCAAATCGAATATATATGTTTTACTCATGTATGTCTCTTGATTAATCGAAGACGCCTAGACCGATTTAGAATAATGTTTTTTGTTTGAAAAGGCATACTTGTCAGGTTGACTCATAGAAGTTTTATCTAAATCGGTTGTGTAGTTTGGCTTTGGTTTTCAATTTTGAAAATTTGAAAATTAAAACCATTAAAATAGTTTTTTTTTACACGACTGACCCAAATAAGTGTGTAATGTTTTACATGCATGAATGAGTTTTATTCTGTCAATACTTCGAAATGCGAAGCGGATATAAATGTATAGGTATGTGAAATAAAAAATAAAAAGATTTGATAAATAATCTTTTTCAGCGAACTACTATAGTAAAGTGGAAACTATAAAAAAGTGAAAAATCATTCGCACATTTTGAAACGCACATATTTGTTACATTCGTAGAAAACCAAATTAAAATTTAAAAGAAAAAAGAATATTTTTAATAAAATGTTTTTAACAGGTACAGTCTGCAGCTGCAAGGTTACCGTTTAGGAACTATTATTATGGGTTATAGCTGCTAATTTAATTTACACTAATCACGTCCTTATCTTTTACGGGTTAGACAGTGCCAAGAGTCGTAAGATACAAATGCCACATTCAGCTCCTTAATGGGCGTTTAGGTAGTGAGGGAATAGAAATAGTGACGAGTAATCGTAGTCAGAACATTTTGATATTTTCAGCTGTTCCCTCGATAGCCTTTTATAATCTGCTTCGGAAGAACAGTTTTTAGGGTTCCGTACCCAACGGGTAAAAACGGGACCCTATTACTAAAACTTCGCTGTCTGTCCGTATGTCGCGATAAACGCGATAGCTAGACAGTTGAAATTTTCGCAAATTATACATTTCTTTTGCCGCTATACTTAGCAACAAATACTGAAAACAAAAATAAATAAAATAAATATTCAAGGGGGGCTCCCGTACAACAAACGCGATTTTTTATAGATAATGGTACGGAACCCTTAGTACGCGAATCCGATTCGCACTTCACTTGGCCGGTTATTATTTTAGACCATCATGGAGCAGAAAGTCAGTTGTAGCACGAGTGCTTAGTTAGAGCTCGAGCGCCAGCGAGGGCTCTCAAAGCACGAGTGCAATATAACTTACTTATTGCGAGGTACATAATCCGCTTTTCTTTCAACTACTGCAAGAAAAAAGGTGAACATAGAATTGAAGAGAAATTAATCATATCATACACATTATTACAATTAATTAAAGTAAGGTATTGCCTTTTAAGATTCGCTTTGAATAGGTTCCAGAGTTTTCGGGGAAATTTTCGTAAACACTTGAAAATTCTATTAAGGTACAATTATTAGGTAAGCAGCTTAACCTTCCCGCCTTTTTGTTTCTTAATGGCCAGTATTTTTTAAGCGAAGCAATATACACATCACTGCTCACGCAAAGTGTGTAATTCCATACGGCCGTCAGGTTAGCCCAACATGCGGCACATCTGGCTGTGCCATCAAAAAAAAAACAAAAACAGAGCCGCAAAGGATATAATACTTTTTTTCTGCTCTTGAGCAGCAGAGTTCCAATTTATGCTGATACGTAGTGCAGTTATGATAGAATTGCGACGTAGTTGGTAGAAAAATTCATTTGCAACAGCTTTACGCTGTTGACGGTGCAAACTGCAAACAGTTCGTTATTTAAACTCGGAAAATATTCCTGGCCGCAAAGAAAAAAGAAAAGCCGCGAATGCGCGCGCTCTGGACTTTCACATCAAAGACACATGTGTGTGTGACAGCTATGATAGATCTGTGCATAGCATGAATGCGCATAGCCCGAAGCAAAGCCCTAGATTTTTTACGTATGGTGGCTTTCGAAACACGACATTTTAGTACTCCCTACGTGTACGTTCATGCGTATCCGCCGTATTCTTAAATCTACTTTTTTCTGCAGTCATTAAGTCTGCAATTCTTATTTTTTTTTTATTTAATTCGCGTAAAGATATTTATCATTATCATGTGTATTTTGTATCAAGTTTTTGACCGAGCGAAAGAAGCGTCTCGGTTTCAAGATTAGCTAAAAATGCTTTAGTCGGGCTGTCCAGATGTGCGACGGTTTTGAAATTATATAGATTGCTTTTTCAAATCATATTTTCGAAATTTTTCAAAATGGAGAAATAGGGTTCGAAACAGTTAAAATTATTATATTTCGGGGTGACTCGTGAGGTCTACATCTCACAAAATCCACTAGTCATATTTTGTCACTAGTTTTAGTTTTATTTATTTGCCCACATATCAAAGGCCCACATATAAATACATACAATATTGAAAAACTAAACCTGTAGCTTAATAATTAAAACACGCACAAAGCCAAATGACAAATACACCTAACAAATACATAATAATGATATAATAGGGCAAATAAAATTAATCTTTGTCCATCTAATCCATTTGTCCAAAAATAAATTAAACATTTGAAATCCTGCACTCCAAAATCACGTTTCACAGAACACACCACGCCCTAATTCCGGCGATTGATACGTAAACACAACCTGACTTGTGCAATGCAAATAGATTCAGCAAATCCACTGATTGCTAATATGATTCCACTAAACCTATATTTAGGGTCTACAATGTTTGAAGTTATTACAATTTTGGGTTTAATTTACCGACATCCAATCCAATCAAGGAGAAGGTATCTATCTATTCATCTTCATCTCGATTTTTTATTATGTTCACTGATTACTTAAAGGCGCCCTGGTGAGATTTAGAAAATTCTTTTTTGGTTTGAAACTTAACTTATTTCTTACGATATACTTATTTAATTAAATGGTATCTAAATAAATCCCTAAGGTGAAATGGCAGACAATGCTTAGCATTAAGTTGTACCTTTTGTAGTAAATCCTTAAGATTTTAAGAGCAATAAATTAAATAAATAAATACTTGATAGATGATTGAGCAATTTGGGGGTGAAATCGGTTTTTAGATTTGAAAAATTCACTGTTGGAACACAAACCTCTCTGTACTACCAGAGCCACACTTGGCCAGAGCAGGATTTAGCCTACACTCCCCACGCTAGCCAGACGGGTTCGAGAATAAATAAATAAATATATTGGGACAAATTACATAAATTGAGCTAGCCCCAAATTAAGTTCGAGACTTGTATGGGATACTAACTCAACGATACTATATTTTATAAGAAATACTTATATAGATAAACATCCAAGACCCAGGACAATTTGAAAAAGGCCATTTTCCAACTTGCCCTGACCGGGAATCGAACCCGGGACCTCTGGGTGGCGGACTAGCATGGTAACCGCTACGCCACGGAGGTCGTCAAAGAGTCGAGGAGGAGTTTCACTAATGTCGTATACGCTAAGTTTTGTTTAGCTTGTATCTCCTAAGTCGCCTTCTACGACATCCGCGGAAAGACAAAGACTTGGAGTCTAGTTTTTCTCTTAAGATGTCGGAAACTACAAATCTAGTTTAATTCATGTAAGGTTTTCATGATATTTTTATGCCCCAAGTAACAATCACACACGTCCGAATTCTGATAGTAGGCGAGGTCCACAACAATACATACGGGACGAAAGCTGGCTTGACGTCATTAAGGATGATATACGTGCATTGGTCTTAAAGGAAGTTCCAAGGCCGTGCGAAGTCGACAAGTGACAGCCAGCACTTAATCGGACGATAGTTTCATCGTTCTGTAATTCAGAAGTGGGGAGACTCCACTATATAGAGATCTATGCATTCCATGGGCTATGGTATGACAGCAAAAGTGAAAAATAGCGAAACATAGAAGAAAGAAGAGGCAAAGGAAGACAGGACAGTAGAGATAGGTTTATAAAACAACAAGGATGTGAAGGAGTTGACTTGGACAGAGAGAGATGGAGGGCATTGGTTGCTCTACAGACAAGAGCTTAGCTCTTTAATAAGAAGAAGAGCAAAAACGCGCTGCCTGCCGCTGCCATTCCACTGTGAATCGGCGCTTAGAGTACGAATCTCATCATTTCTTAATAGATCACGAGGGGATAACCCTTTTAAAGCTCGTGGAGCGACCCTGAACCTTCTTATGAGATGTAATGGATCACGTTTTTAGAGTCGTTAGCCGTTGGTGACATATAGGTAAAAGACCTTCGTCCGTTTTTATGCTTCCATAACGTAATTCAAAAGAACGACGAGAGTAACTGCGTGAATTTTCATTGCATCATATATCACACAAAAAATATGTACCTACCTATTTTAAAATATTTTTCTACTCCTGTACTGTTATCTGTCTTTTAAATGGTTCTGAACACTATTATAAGAACATTGATAATATGATTGCAGAAAAAAGTCTATACTCTATGCCTCATAATAGCACATGTGTCGTTATTTCACTAAAACGATACGCCTAGCCATAGACGTAGAACTTTTTTTTCTATACATTTACCATACTGCCAACATAAGAAAAATATGTTTTTTTCACATAGTCACTAAAAAGACGTCAATTAAAAAAAAAGTTTAACATAGATACCATATAGATCAGTACTTGTATATTCTAAATCTGATTTACCAAACATACGTCAAACATTTTCATATTTTCTTTGTTTGTTTTTGTATTTTATTTAGTTAATATAGTCGTAGAAAAAGTATTGTATGCAACGTTGTATAAGTACGTCAAAAAATGCTCGATGGCGTCTAATTACGATGCTCGCCAAGGCTCGCATCGTAACCTGCGCCACTCGCATTTTTTGACCGTTCTTATACAACTGTTGCATAAAATACTATTAGAGAATGTTTTTAGGGCCCTATCTAAAGGGTAAAAACGGGACACTAATAATACTAACTAGTCAGTCTATCAGTCTTCAGGTTATATCTCATGAACCGTGATAGCTAGACAGTTTTCACAGATGTGTATTTCCTAAGTCGCCTTCTACGACATCCACGGGACAACTTTGAATGGTCCTGTCCTACTCTGCCGGAAACCACGCGGCGTGAATAGTTAATTATAAAGACCGAGTAACGATCTAAAAATTATCCACCCATTCGTTGGATTCGGGCAAGTAAATAGAACATCTGCCCAAACAGTGACCTTTGTGGGGCGTTTAATTGTTCTCAATTAACTTTCATCACTACGGGTTATCGCATACCAACTACAAATTAAGTAAAGTACAGATGAAGAATTACAACAGAAGAGAGACATTGAAAGTACTTCACCGACACGATCCCAACTCTTAAATATACGAAAATGCATTGTAAATATTTTTCAGACATAAAAACCAAACAACACTCATAACCGCTTTTGATAAAAGTTTTTGGGAACACCAGAGTATACCCTTTCAAACGAATAAAAAAATTTTTCAAATAGTTCCAGGCGTCTTCGGATAATCGGTGAAAATTAAAAAAGATTGCGACAAATAAAAAAGATCTATTTTGGAAGTCAGTTAACAATACGCTACAGAAGAGTCGCACCTCTTACTGAGTTAACCATTCTGTCGCTTCGCTGTTTTGAACTACGGAACCAACGTGCCCGAAGATAATTGTTTCGGTCATTCTGGTGAGAGCTCTCTTTCTGATCTCTTTCCTCATTACTTTCTGCAAACACGTGGGGAATGCAATCCGTGACGTGTACCTTCTGTTTGTCGAACGTATTTGCGATCGGCTTTCAGTAATTTACATGTCCACCAATATAGGCAGACGTTGTGGTTTTGGCCTCTCAAACAAATTGACTTGACAGCATATATCATAGATCAGCTGATCTGAGTTTCTTACAGTTTTCGGCGGAAAGTCAAGGGGTTCAGTTGGAGTTTGCTTTAAATTGTTTTGCATATTGATTCTTATGGACTTTATAATATAAAATTAAGTAGTTTGAAGTTGTAAATGCTCATGCAGGACAATATGTGAAATGTGTAAAGTTGACAGTCATAGTGCGGCTGTAGTAATATATTTGCGGACAGTGCAGTGTTGGGCGTTTTCAGGCGCCGTCTGCTACTCCATCGGCTATAATTCAGTGAACTTGTACAGATTTGTTGCCTTTTTATCGCCTTTGATTGCTTCTGCGACAAATCTATACGTCTCTACCGGTTTCCATAGCCGATTCAATGGCAGACGGCGCCTAAAAACGCCTAAAGAAACATTTTACATACTGTCCCTGAGCATGAGCATTTATAACACCAAACTACACCAATTTGCAAAACAACTTAAAGCAAACTCCAATTGAACCACTTGAGTTACCGCCTAACAAACTAAAAACTCCAAAAAGAAAAAGATTTCTAGCATGTGTTGCAATTTTTTTTCATATCTCGGTCTCTTGTAGAAAATTGTTCAGTTCACAGAATTTGCACAAATGCATACGTCAGTCATCGATTTCGCATGCCATCATTGACATCCTCCGTAGTTCAATGGCTAGTGATCCGGAGGTCGTGGGCTCAAATCCCACTGGAAATACTTTGTGTGTTGTATCCACTATTAGGATATTGTAGGTTTAAATCGCATAATTATCCTAAAAGAAAGTTGATTCTATGTTTCGGAAGGCACGTATAAAATATGGGTCCTGAACTCTTCTATAGCGTTTGCTCATCCTATCCAAGGATTGGTTCTGATCTGTTTTGGTTGAGCAGGTTGGACGGCAGTCGCTCTGTGTAGAAACCAGTAAACTCGTCAAATCACCTAGGTTAGGTAGCGGACCCCGGGCCCTGAAGCATTACCGTTAAGGATTCCATCGGAAATAAGCTCGGATTATGATGATTGGCCATCATTGAGATGCATTTTTTTGGAGAAGAAAAAGCAGGCAGAGAACTTCAGGTTACGAGGCCACACAGCTGAGTGTGCCACTACAAACGGGCTAAGATGAGGAATTTCACACCAAAATACACCCATGCAAATTTAATACGTTGCAGGCGTAAAGTTAGTTTCCGTCTTTCCGTTCCATACAAAGTTTTCTCGAAGAGATATCCACTTTCAATCTATCCACATATAAACCGAATAAAATAAAAAGACTAGCTCCAAGAGAGGAATCCGTTTTCTCAGACATCGTTCGCAAACAGGGTTATGTTTGAAAGGAATATTTTCCATTTTATCGGGATACTCGGTGACGCAAATGTTTATACAACACAATTGCATCTAATGTGAATGTTTGACTTACATTTTGAATTCCAGATAGGCATAGATATTGTAGTAAAAGTCTCCAGCCATACAACAAACGTGATTTTTAGAGATAATGGGACGGAACTCTTCGTGGGCCAGTCTTACTCACACTTGGCCGGTTATTTGTATTGTATTACTAGCTGTATCCGCGGGCTTCGCTCCCTGTGGGAATTTCGGGATAAAGAGTACCCTAAATCCTTCCCCGAGTCTCAAACTATATCCATACCAAATTTCATCCAAATCGGTTCAGTAGTTTTAGCGTGAAGAGGTAACAAACAAATATACAATACAAGTAGGATTATAGCGAATATAATCATCGTTCGAGGGATTTAAGGGAATGGACGAGAGTCTGAATCAAAAGGCGATACCTAAGGAAAAGGGACACAAGATGCTATCCATCAGTATTTTGAACCCAGCGCTTACAAATGCGCTAAACGTGGCCTTATTGTGGTCTCATCAACATCATCCTTTCGTATTCCCGGTTGCATCCTCAGCGTTAACGCTTCAGAGCCCGCGGTCCGCTACCTAACCAAGGTGATTTGACGAGGTTACTGGTTTCTACACAGAACGACTGGCCGTCTAACATCCTTAATCCAAAAGGTAGACCAGAACCAACCCTTCATTTGAAGTATTATAACCCCTGAGCCTTAGTTTAAATTACCGATACTTACAGATATCTGTATAGTACGAATAACAAGATCTCGTTCGACTCATTGCAAAGAAGTATGCAACAAAGTTTGCGCAGCGGAAGTTAATAAAACTTAGTTTACGCCCTCCGGGATATAATTGCGGGGGAGAAATAACTCGGCCAGGGAAGTTTTCCATTAGCTTGCCTGATTCGGCAAACTTATATTGATTAAATATACGCTTATATTATACTCTTCTTCTTTTTTATCCTACTTTAAGATGCCATCTCATAGTTTCTATGGCGTTACATTATCTTTGGTATTACCTATAGAACTCCTAAGGTCCCGCGCAATATGTGTCCCACCGTTCCCTGTCCCCGCATCTCCCCCCCGTTCTCGCGTTGTCGAGTGTGTTAAGTGTATAGTTTCGTTTGTAGTAGTAGTAGGCAAAATTGATACTCCGTTTCTACGAAGCACAATACCGTTTCTATGAATTGCAATACCATTTCTACAAAATGTACCGGTGGCGTATTTATGTCAGTTTGTGCGATTATTACTCAAATGATTGTTGATAGATGTTTTTGGAGTAGTAGAAGATGAGATCTCTAATGAAGTAGACAGGTGTCAGGCCGTAGGAGCATTTTCACCTACTCCCTCGATTGGCTTTTACTATAGTTCCTCTGTAACTCTTTGCCCTGTTTTATAGTTTCTGAACACTGCTTAAAACATTTTGAGTTAGTTATTAGTGGATACTTCGCTAAGGTATGTTTATGTAGTTGAGTAATTGGTAATTTCTGTCTGTTCAATCTATTGTTTGCTCTTATTTAGATGTTTTTTCCTATAGCTTTACAAAGTGGAAGGGTCATACCCGTAATAAATTGAACCACGAGTTATACTAGATCACTATAGTCACAGGTATGGCTCTTCATACAAACGGAGCAGCATATATACCTAGTACTACTACAAACGAAACAATCCGTCCGTGCACACGTCAAATGTGTGAGTTAAACAATCAAGGTCGCCACCACAGAATTTGTTGCTTTGCTTACCTGTTTTCATCACTCGGAAATCTATAAAATTTTCGTTATTTATTGTTTTCCGTCGATTAACAATGATAATGTGCGCAGTTTCTCACCATTACAATTCAATAATCCTAAGCGACTCGCATAATGTCAACGTGCAACTACCAATAACCCTGTTTTACTGCCACTTACACCTCACAATAACGGGGGAAGGGTTGCGGGGACACCAGATTGCGGGGGACGGTGCGAGTTTCCGTTCTGTATGTAATACTATTATTAATTCTGTGCTATAGTGTAGAGAAATTAAAATAACAGTAAAAGAACGAGAAAAGAACAGTGTGCAGCCGCCCAGGCAAATTTTATTGCAATGTCGAAGTTAATTTTGGTTTCTTGAAATCAGGAGTTATTGATCTAGTCTATGGTTTGATTTATTACGGGTATATCCCTTCCACGTTGTATATTGACATAGTATCCCTTGGAAAGTCAATAATCTGTGTAACATGCACGTATTTTTTATGAAATATGGATTAGATACTAAAAAACACAATAAAATTCAACAAAAATAAAGAAACTTCGCAAAAATGCAGCAAATATTGGTATTTCCAGCACCAATACACCCGGTGATGTCACTCAAATAATTTTAAATGAATTCGCTTTGTGATTGCGACAACACGTCATTAATAATATAAACAAACATACAACCTCACAAGTAACGAGGAAAATTATATACTTACATGTTATTTATCATCGAGGTTCACCATACAAAAGTACATCATATTAAATGAATTGGTCGACGTTCTGCTGAAGTACTTAATTTTTGGAAGGAAGTTCCTTATGCATATAAGGAACTTCAAGCAAGGGGGCTAGACGGAAAACAATAATACCAAAAGTTGTAACAACACTTTGCTATAGTTGTAAGCCGTGCGGCGTGCGCGTGTTTCTCTGTCTGTCTCTCTCTCTCTTTCGAACTTCGTTCCATCCGGGTGTCCCTTGACACCTCTCAAGTTTTTTTTATTATTTTTAATTTATTTCTAATTCAGCTAAAGTCCGTTTTTACTACAGTCCATGATACGGAATTATTTTTTATAAAAGTGATTACTGAATATCGAAAACATTTGCTCTTCCATTAAAAATACGTTTGACTGAGCTCTGGTTTTTTAATTAAAAAAGGGGAAAATTGAAAAAAGAAATTGTTTATCGTTTTTCGTTATTTATGTGGAAAGTAATATAACGGACTGAACTTGTTTTAAAAAGGCTGTGTAATGTACAGTCAGCATCAGAAATACCTGACCTCTCCACCAACTACATCTAGAATTTTCTCATAAACTGAAAATAATATAAATAAAAAATGTGTAGAGAAATTTTAATTAAGTCTTTTTTTTTCTTTCATGTAAATATTATTTTCAGTTAAAGAGAAAATTGAAGATATTGATAGAGGAGAGATTAGGTATCTCTGATGCTAACTGTACATAGTGCTTTGACATACGTACTTGCTTCAGTATGAAATGACACATTATAATATGTACATATTTCTGAGGTGTTGGATGGAATTAATTTTTAGGACAATATTTGAAACCCAAATCTCATTGCTTTACGGTTTCATGTTGACCTGTTTAGCAAGTGCCTTTCCTATTTAGTTAGTTGGTTAGTTCATGTTAGATCGGTAGTTATATTGAGATAATTTTTTACGTCTATATCCCGGACGGGGTAGACAGAGCCCAGGGCCGTCAGGCCCAAAGGCCACGCTTAGCGTAGTTATATTATATCTTGTAATATGATTAAATAAGTACTAACAGTCGATTGCATTAAAATATTATTTGAATGTTTTTGTTCAATATTGTATACTAGCCGAAGCCCGCGACTTCGTTCGCGTGGACTTTATGTCTCTGGAAAATGCTCATCAGGCTGAACAACTTTTACTAAGGCGGCATTTTTATATCTCTATAGTTTAGCTGGACCATTATGGTTCTGCATCAGGCGTTCCATTTCCCAAAATCATTTATACCCAATATGTTGCCCAGGCTTAATACCTATATAACAAAAAAAGTTTCGTTCGAATCCGTCCAGTATTTCCGGAGATTAGCGTGTACAAACAGACAAACAGACAAACAGACAAACAGACATACAGACAAACAGACAGACATTTTTTTTTAAATTCTTACTCTATTACAACGTCTCCATCGCCCCCAATATTTTTTTTGGAAATATATTTAATGTACAGACACACTTTTTTTTACTGTTTTATTATATGTATAGATAAAAGAAAACAGTAACTAAAATATTTTTATTTCGAAAACAGCCAGTAGATTGATTAATCAATGGAGTAGCATTTAATGCTATAGGAACATTTGAACTATCTCTTTCGTAAGCGCTAAATCTAAGAGCAGTGACGTCAAGAGCGCTGTACGTGCATCCTTTTCAACCGACTTCATTCTGTTACTTGACAGTTTCCCCTTTCATCATAATTTAAAAGCTTAAACTTTATATAAACTTATTTTTGGGCAGATTAAAAAGAAACATTTTGTTTTCAGTTTCGGATAATGTTACTTATTGATATGAATAATAAAAATAATTGATACAAATACCGTAGGTAGGTACTACGAGTATCTCTTAAGTTAGTAGCAGTAGTCTCCAATCGTGTCATTATAACTTTTTTTTGTAATTGGGGCTAAAAAGGGCTTGCTTTTGTTGGTGGAGTTAGGTGGAGATGCTACCATTCTTTTCTTCTCTTTGCCATCGTTTCAATGTCCTGGTACGACCCAGCTCCTGATTTTCTTTAATTTCTAAACTACCGAGAAAATTTCTAAATTTCTTGGTCTGCCCCTTCTTGTCTCCCTTTTATCTTTTTTCCTACTATTATTCATTATAACTACTTGATGTAAAATCCATCTTTTCAAGTTTCAGATTTGCAGGCCGCTTCCGATCGATCGTTTTGAAAATCCTTAGTCAGGCCTTTGTCTAGTAGTGGACGTCCTATGACATGATGACGTAAAATCTAAATATCCAAAGCTACAAATCAGTTAAAAATATTTATTGGTAAATTCTCATTCAAAGTATAGACCACGTCAAGAATCCAGAGATTAAATTCCGGGATCAAGTATTTCGCGAACAAAGATCTTCAATATCAATTCTAAACTCCTCATTCGTGGAAATATTTTCCGTTTCCTGTGAATTATCTTGTTGCTTTTTGCTTTTTTGCAGAAAAGTGCCGAGGATTCTCAACGGTTTAATGTTTCGCGATAAATTTCTTATACCTTCGTACTTCCATTTGCAAATTGCCATTGGCCAATCAATCATTAAGAACACTAGTAAAACAATTATTTGTTCATAGGTTTTTTTCTTTGTTTTTTCGTGTGCTTAAGTTGCCAACATTTGTAAATATATATGACAGGGAACCTGTTTTGACTAACACGAAGTTATAAGTTCAGTTCAGTTTTGTGCTCACCGAGCCAGCGTTTTGCAGCAGGAGCGTGGGAGCTCAGTCCACTTTAGACTGAACGTGACTGTACTTACAGCTACGGGCCGATATTGGTTGGGTACTTATCGCCTCCGTTTACTAGCGCAGTCCCGTCAGACCTCTTTGAACCAGTACCAGGCTTGAGAAACCAGCACATTTATAGGGTATTATGGAGCGGGGGATTGCAGTCTGGGGGATAGAACCGACATGGAAGGTTAGAGTATACGGTGTGCTCTAACTTCCCGGTATACTGTATACCATAGTGTAATAGAATTTATACTCGGTGGGTTATGTGTATAATAAGGAAAGTATTTAGACTGCGTGTTTTTTTCATGCCGATGGTCTTCTCTTCCTGATGCATCTCTCGTAGGGCTCTCTTCCTCTGCATTATACTTGTAAGTATTATTCCTGAGGCTCTAATTCTTCTGACGTTTCCTTTTATGGTCTTTTTGTTTCTTTTATTGGTACGTAGGTAGGTGTGTTCTTCTTATTTTGCAGCTCCTTGCTGAGGTGGGTCCCTTCGCTTGGCGCTTTTTATTTTCCTCATAAGTTCGCTGGTATAAGCCGCGCTGTCGACCATTGGCACTGTGATCGGCTTTTATATTAGGTTTTTAATATAAAACAAGGTTATAAGCCTTCTTCATAAATCATTCTATCTGTAGTTGAATGATAAGAAAATTAAATTTAGATAGTTTTGGTATAATTTAACCCTACTGCGTCAGAATGAGGGTTAAATTATTTTTGGAGTATATGTCGTATATTTTTGGCAATATCTGCAGCCTGAACGGCTTGACTGCGGAGTATTTTTCGCAAAAACATGCATTAATGTTTTTTTAAATAGGTTTTTCAAATAATAATTAGACAATTTTGAAAAAAAATGATGGAATCAAAATAATTTTGTTCAATTTCGTTTAAAAATATGTAGCGAGTGGGGAGTACAGTGTGGGCTTATCGTTTAAAAAGTAGGTAGGTATTAAAAAAATAAACTATAGTCCATTTTGTCACGCAGATAACTTTAGAGCTAATGTCAAAGTGATAACAGAATTATGTTTACAAAAGTTGCCAACATGGCCGCCGCTCAGGATGTTCCGTGTGAGTCATGTGTATTCGTGTACATAGTAGTACATAACACATAGCGTGCGGATTGTCGTACAATGACCAATTTAGCAATGTTTCATCCTCATGGACGGACACGATCAGTATTTTGAATTACTTGTCTGTGGATTACATATTTTGTTTTTGAAATGACGTTCCTTCTCAGACGGTTCGGGGTGAATCTCTGTGATTCGCGTGCGTAATGTCATGGTATAATAAAACAAGGTATTCTCTTCCCGAGATGGAACTTGACTACGTCACGAAATTGTTGCCACTGATTGTTCTTTGCAGTAAATTTAAGGACTTTCTCAATTAGTTCATGAATATTAAATAAAATATTAAGTAACTTAGCTATTTAGTATCTAGCGATTCTCGCGTGATTCGTCAATTCAATATTTTAGAAATTGATATAATGGATTATTAATTCGAAATTGGTATACAAAGTTCAAAAATGCATTACGCTCGGGTAAATCAAACTCACACAGTGGCAACACACCGGACTGATGACGTAGTCAAGTTCCACCTACGTCATCAGCTGTCACGGGAAGAGAATACCTTGTTTTATTATACCATGCGTAATGTAACATTACCTAAGCATACGTCACGATGACATTTCGTGAAATGTAGTAAAAAAAATCTATGTCTTTGCGTGAAATGATGAATGTAATATCGACCAAGTATGACTCTGGTAGTACAGAGAGGGTCGTGCTCTTGCAGTGGAGGCAAAAAGACCTGATGATGATGAAGAATGAATTTGGCTTGAGCCTCATTATCCGACTTCCAAAAAAGGAGACGGTTATGAATTCATTGCGATCGTTTTTTATGAATCTTTACCGATTATTGGAAGATGCCTGAACCGATTTTTTTTAAAACTTTGTTCGATACCTAAGGCATACTTCCTCATCATTCATCATTACAGCCGCATAACGTCCACTGCTGGACATAGGCCTCTCCCAAAGATTTCCAAAATGACCGATCAAGAGCGGCCTGCATCCAGCGCTTTCCAGCGACCCTGGTCAGGTCATCTGACCACCTTGTAGGTGCATAGTTCCTAGGGTCTTATTATACTTGTCAGATGATCCCATTGAAATTTTATCAAAATCAGTTGTGTTGTTTGGGAGTGAAGTCGGTTTTTTGTTTTGAAAAATTAATTTGTTTCGGGGTATCCATCCAGCTATGCGGTGGCGTCGGTGACCTAGTTTGTTTAGCGATTGATTGTAAACCCGAGGGTCCCAAGTTCGAACCCCGGTTGGTCGATTCAATACTTTTATTTTTGTTATTCTTAATCTTTGTTTTTGTGTATCTCTCGTCATAGGCTCAGCTTTTTATTGCAGAAACTTCGTTCCCTCTGGAAGTACAACGACACCCATTTCCCTTGTTTGCTTTTTAAATACGTAGGTAAGTACACACTTACAGAATTTAGGGAAATTGGCTAGGTAAGTAGCTTCATCTCATCTGTTCTTCATAGATCTGTTTTTTTTTACACTGGTCAGTATGAATTTTAAACTTTATGTTTAGCTACTTTCGTGATAATGCTGCCAGCCTTTTGAGCACCTTACCATGAGGCAGTGATTTGTCCGGTTTTTTATTTGTTTACTAGATAGTCATCATTAAGTTTACATTTAGTTCCTAGTTAATATTTTTTTTCACCTTTTAAATCTTTTCTTTTTATATTTTTTTTTTTAGTTAAGTTTACCTTTATCGAGTGTAATTATTAACAAATTCGTTATAAATAAATGAAGTCCTGTTCAATCAAAGCGCGGTAGCAGTGGCTGGAATTGAAGTTGGTTCCTAGATAAATAAAAGACCACAACTGCTGATTCCACAGCAGGTCTATTGCAGCATACCAGCAGAGATCGGCGAAACGTCATGTTTGAATGACGGTGATACACAAATCCAAGAAATGCATTATCGCTAAGATAAGATACGCCAGCATTCCAATAGAAACGGTCCTTCGGCCACGGACGGACTCGCAGAGGAGTTGGAGCCGACGCGTTTGTATGTTACGATACCAATAAACGCCGGCTCTTAACATTGGTTATTTTTAGTTGTGGCGTAAGCGGGTAGGTGATGCTCAACGCTCAGCGAACAGTCACAGGACCAAGTCAGCGTTTTGGTAAGATCGAAAATCGACCGCGCCGCCGCACGCAAGCGCGCGGTCGTACCGTTCCACTGACAGAAATTGTTAAACAATACTTAATGCGCTCGAATTGCCAGCATGCCACTCGCTCAGCACTAACCTGTTGCCAGTTGTCTTCCAGGGAGAACTTGTGCTCGAAGTATCCAGTGTCCGTCACGTGCTGCAGCTCGCGGAATAAGTTGCCGCTCGGCAGGACATCCATCGCGTTTCATGTGACTCCGATCGAATTTTTGCCGACACAACGCGCGCGTCCTCCCGCGCTGCTTAGATAACACTGAGTTGCTCGAATTCCCTCCCGCCCCGCGCACAGCGGCGACCCCGCGCGCGTCCTAGCGCATAGACTAATAAAAGACAGAGAGCCCGCATAAGACTTTCTCTTTTTTCGTCCTTTTATCCTGATACGGGCCTAGCTAGGGATTTGTAATGTAGTAATACTTACGAAAGATTTATCGTTACTATTTGTCAATGTCAAATTAGTGACATTCAGCGACAAAAGAAAGCGAACGATAGGCTTCCTCCACTGTCACTCGTTTGGTGTTGGTGTAAATTCGCAGGATTAATAAATCGATACGTTTTTTGGTTACTAGGTCAATGTTGCAGGATTCGGGCTCAAGGGATGATGGAATGAAACCCCCGCAAGGGGAAGAAAAGCGTCGTCGGTATTTTTATTAGATGAATTTCTGAACGGTAGATATTCGCAAAAATATTTGATATGAAACTGAACGGAGGTGAAGGAAAATAAATATAGGTGATGAAAAGATGCGTAATAACCTATAAACTATTACTAAATGACGAAAAAATAAACTAAAAGTAAATAAATAAATAATCCAATAATTAATAATGAGAAAAACGGTTTTTCATTTCGCAATGATACCCTCTTTTTTGTAAGTATTTTATAGGACCTGTATAACTGATGAACTTTAATTAATGTGGTTAACATAATAATTTTAAACTAACAGTCACCTATATTATTTTAATGTTATTATTTTAATTTTTAATGTTATTTTCATGTGTTTTGGTGCAATAAAGTGTTTTTACTTACTTACTATAAGTACATAAAGGGTACATATATAAATAAGAAAATACTGAAATTTAAATGTCACTTTTATAAATGGACCAGTTAGCTTTTAAAATTGATTATGAAATTTATTGTAAATGTGTGACCCGAGAGCCATCCTGTAATAATAATAATTTGTAGTATTCCCATATATTCAGATTCCTATTTTTGAAAGTTTCGTCAAGAGATGCCCATAATTAACTGATTTTCATATCTGCATCAGGATCCGAAATGCAGTTCCGATAATGGTTCACGTCAGGCGGTTTTGAAATAAAGCTAGACAAATCGTTTAAACTGTTTTGGTTATTTTTTCTCGATTCCGCAGTCATCGGCATCCTTGGACCACTATTTAGTTATTTTTTTTAAATTTTAAACTTTATTAAAAATGTAACAGGACCTAAGGCCTCAAGCCTACTAGTCAACCTACAGGAGGTGGTGATAAAAGCATTTTTGAACGAAAGTACTAATTAAAAGATATTATACTGAAAAAAAAAACACATAGCCTGGATATACCTACAGATAGTAATGTATAATAATAAATATAAACTTTCGTTGACTTTTATTATAATACTAGCTGTATCCGCGGGCTTCGCTCCCCGTGGGAATTTCGGGAAAAAGAGTATCCTATGTCCTTCCCCGAGTCTCAAACTATATCCATATCAAATTTCATCCAAATCGGTTCAGTATGTTAAGCGTGAAGAGGTTACAAACAAACGAACAAATAAACAAACTCACTTTCGCATTTATAATATTAGTAGGAAGTAGGATAGTAGGAAGCAGGATAGGATAGAATTAGTAGGATTTGGAGAAGAAAAACGGAAATTTACACTCCGGCTTTAAAACACCTCAGTTAAGACTGCAACTGGGCGCTAAGATATTTTAAAGAAGACAGTTTAATCGGTGTCGTGATCTAGTTACTATAGAAACTGTGAAGTGATTTTATTTCGCGTCTGA
This sequence comes from Acrobasis consociella, assembly GCA_963555685.1. NCBI lineage: Eukaryota > Metazoa > Arthropoda > Insecta > Lepidoptera > Pyralidae > Acrobasis > Acrobasis consociella. The sequence continues at coordinate 869,637 of OY743104.1, read as the reverse complement.
TAGTACTAGTTAGTTACGGAAAGGATTAAATATAAAATTAACATCATACCTTTCTAACCATTACACAGGCTAGCAATTCCGTAATTTGTATAAAGTGAATTCTCTATCACCTTAGTTACTCTATGGTTTAAAATTTGATTTACCCTCATAGTCATTAAAAAAATTTGAAATACCTATATTTAAGTTACAATGTGTTTTGTCTTCGTTCTTTTAAGGACAAGCAATGAAAAAACAAAAAAGAGGGAAAGGGACAAAACGTGTTTTAACTAAAATGGGTTTAGCAAACGGTCGTTAATTTTTATAAATACATGGGATATACATTAAATTGTTTCAAATTTTCAACCAAACCATAGGAGATAGGTAGGGTTTTCACCTTTTTGCAATTAAATTACATTGGAGAGTAAAAGTTAGAAATAAGTATAGGTAGGTATAGTGTCAAAAAACAATATTTTTTCTTTTGTTTAGCATTTTATTTCAAAAATATATTTTTATTCATTACTATCTGTGCTCGTGGGCTTCGCTCCCCGTGGGACTTTCGGGATAAAAACTATCCTATGCTCTTCCCTGGGTATTAAACTATATCCATATCAAATTTCATCTAAATAATAAAAATAATAAATAAGTTTGGAAAATCCAAAAGAGCACGCCTCAAAGGATCCATAATTTTTTTTTAAATTTTTACGCATATAGAAGTTAAAGTTATATATAGATATACTAAAACTATGAAGAACAGTCGTTTTTTTTTGTTTATTAACAATTAAACCACATCGAATCAGACCCTGAAAAATGAAAGGGTTCTATTCCTGAGCATACTCAAGCGTAAGAAAAAAAAAAGACTCGATTAGTACTTTTTTAAACAGTTTTTTAACTAGTTTAAATAATGAAAATGACATCAAAAATGTCATGAGTGTTAAAAATAGTGTTTTTTCTTAATATGTGTTTGTATATATTATCTTACAAGTGCAATGTATGATACATAAAGACATTTTAAGTTTGAAAAATCAGATGTTTTGCGCGAAGTGACAGTAGTACCCACCTCAACGCTTCGCTTATGAGGCGTGCAAAAATAATAAAGCGTGAAGTGGTAACTAACAGACAAACAATTATACAAACTCAATTTCACATTAATACTATTAGTAGGATAGTAAGATAGGATATGAAGTAGGAAGTAGCGATCTATTGCATACTGTTGCAGCTGTGTGCAGACGGTACAAACTTTCAAGATTAATATTTGATTACTCACAAAAACATGATTTTGTGATGTGCATTGCAATGTACTGTATTTTATGTAGATATAATATACTATCCCATGCTGGTCTGGGAGAAATAAAAAAAAACTTAGAATGTACCAGCTGCTTCTCTTCCCACGCAGATCGAAAAAGCCGATCGAGGGAATGGGCAAAAATACAAATCATGTTAACAGGCGACGTGGCTAGCAACCCATCACTGTATTGATTGCTTTTCCATCTTCTCGCCCACCATGACGCTAAAAGTGGCTTTTGGGTCTTGCGGCCCTGGGCTCTGCATAAAACCGCAAGACCCAAAATGCTCTGTCTGCCCCATTAGGGATCAAGACGTGATAGTATGTATGTATGTATAATATACTATACAATGTCCTTTAATTAAGTACAAATATTTTAAGGGGTGGTTCAGTCCATCATTTTGAACAACTTTTCCCAATGAATGTATATCGTAAAACGTAAAAATGTTTTTAAGGTTTTCATACAAATCGAAGTAGTCACGTGATATCATTACTATAGAAAATGATTTTTTTCGTATTTCTGAATTAGTGGTGGACTGAATCAGCCTTTAAAATATTTGTACTTAATTAAAAAGGACATTGTATAATATAATGTAGTGGGTTTGAATAAGTTTCGACGAGTTGGGTGAGCACACAAACCTAAATGATTTTGATTTTCATCCCATTTCGATGTAATAAATTATTTTTTGTAAATAAATAAAATAACTTTCTTGCAAGTTTTATAAAATGACTAGCTGTACCCGTGGGCTTTGCTCCCTGTGGGAATTTCGGGATAAAAACTATCATAGGCCGTTATTCCCTGGGTATCAAATTTAATCTAAATAAGTTTAGTGGTTGAAGCGTGAAGTGGTAACAAACCAACAAATATACAAACTTACTTTCGCATTTATAATTTTAATAGGACTAGCTGTGCTCGTGGGCTTCGCTCCCCGCGGGCATTTCGGGATAAAAACTATCCTATGCCCTTCTCCGGGTATTAAAATATATCCATAGCAAATTTCATCTGAATAGGTTCAGTGGTTGAAGCGGGAAGTGGTAACAAACAATCAAAATATATATAAACTAGCCGAAGCCCGCGACTTCGTTCGCGTGGACTTTATGTCTCTGGAAAATGCTCATCAGGCTGAACAACTTTTACTAAGGCGGCATTTTTATATCTCTTAAAGTTTAGCTGGACCATTATGGTTCTGCATCAGGCGTTCCATTTTCCAAAATCATTTATACCCTATATGTTGCCCAGGCTTAATAGCTATATAACAAAAAAAGTTTCATTCGAATCCGTCCAGTATTTCCGGAGATTAGCGTGTACAAACAGACAAACAGACATACAGACAAACAGACAAACAGACAGACATTTTTTTTTAAATTCTTACTCTATTACTACGTCTCCATCGCCCCCAATATTTTTTATTGGAAATATATTTAATGTACAGACACACTTTTTTTACTGTTTTATTATATGTATAGATTTACTTCCGCATTTGCAATATTAATAAGGATTATAAGTGCTAAACAATGCAAGGCATCTTTGCAGTCTATATTTAAAGTGAAGTAAGTAAATAAATTATTAATTATTTTCATAGTCAACTCGTCATTTATTATTTATCACAGAAAAAAATTCTCAGCTAATGCTGATGTCACAGGATTAAAAATTAAAATGAAATTACTTCATACAAGTTTAAAAATGTAACGTCAGTCTTCTTCTAAAAACTCTTAGAATTGTTTAGAATTATTATATCTAATTAAAGATAGATAGATAGATAAATTATTTATTGCATCTAAGCACACTACAAAACATAAAAAAAGAAAAACCTAACCTAATATAAACTAAGTATAGGAATGTGTGTGCTACAGTATTAAAAAAGGTTAATCAATAAACGTTGATCATCCATATCTACTCATGTTAAGTTTTAGCATAATTAAATTTTCAAATATATTAACAATACTAGCTGAAGCCCGTGACTTCGCGTTCGCGTGCACTTTATGTCTCTGGAAAATGCTCATCAGGCTGAACAACTTTTACTAAGGCGACATTTTTATATCTCTTATAGTTTAGCTGGACCATTATGGTTCTGCATCAGGCATTTCATTTTCCAAAATCATTTATACCCTATATGTTGCCCAGGCTTAATAGCTATATAACAAAAAAAGTTGCATTCGAATCCGTCCAGTATTTCCGGAGATTAGCGTGTACAAACAGACAAACAGACAAACAGACATACAGACAAACAGACATTTTTTTTAAAATTCTTACTCTATTACTACGTCTCCATCGCCCCCAATATTTTTTTTGGAAATATTTTTAATGTACAGACACACTTTTTTTACTGTTTTATTATATGTATATAGATATAGATATAGATTGAAAAAGTAAATGGTTTGGTTTAAATGATAATGACACAAACTGCTAAATCTTATACCTTTAAACGAGCAATTCTTGTATATTTATTTATATATATATTTATTTATAAATTTCTGTGATCTCGAAAACGGCTCTAACGATTTTGCTGAAAATTGGTATATGGGGGTTTTTGGGGGTAAACAATCGATCTAGATTAGTCTTATGTTTGGGAAAACACGTGTTTTCGAGTTTTCATTCGTTTTTCTTTCCGCGCAGAATATGGTCGCTAATTTCCTCGCGCCGGCCACCATCCGCTTAGCTCAGTTGTTAAGGATGCTGACCGCTAGAAAGAGTGTTACGGGTTCGAATCCCACTTGGTGACTTACTTTTGTTTTTTTTAATGTTCAAGTTTTTATATAATTTTTTATTTTGCATTGTTTTTAGACAAGTTTAAAAAATTTGTTAATGTTTGCGATGTAACCGAGCAAAGCTCGGTCGCCCAGGTACTTTAAACTTAAAAATGTAAATTTAAAGAACTGTGTTGAATTCCTTTTGGCGACTAAGGAATATCAGGAAAAATTACGAGGTAGAAAGTGCGCATTACTAGCTCTTTCGCAAGTAAAGTGAAACTAGGCGTTGTCTGCACCTGGATGGGTGACCACAAGTGGCATAAAAATTTCTTCAGCTCCTCCGTGCTTCGGAAGGCACGTATATGCCGTTGGTCCCGACTGTCATCATTGTATGACAGACGTCAAGCTATGTCAGATGCCTTTACGCAGTTTGAAAAAATTGACGCCAGTTTTGGCCACTTACACACACGAAAACAAACAATTTGCCAGAATTTTTTGATTAAAACTAACGTGAGATGCAATCATTCTTAAATTCAGTAAACGGGTCACTCACGTATAGAGTCAGCTACTGCCGACATGTTTCGACCTCATCCGGAGGTCTTCATCAGGGCGAATGTAACTACAGGCCCGTACACCGCGTCAGTGTGTCGCGAGCTGGTGCGGTTGATTTGGTCAGATAATGGTTTAAACCTAGTCACAGAATTAATAATAGTATTACATAACCTAGTAACAAAGTTAGTCTGCGTTTTATAATAAGACGGTAAGTTACCAAACAATCGGTTTGTTGTACGGAAAAGCCATTTGATTAAGTGACAGCGCATTTCAAAAATTATAGTGTTAGTTTAGTCATTAGTGATACAGTAATTGTGATGGTTGTACATCAACCTGCATTGATTCAGCATTGGATAAATCAGTATTTTAGTAAGTATTTTCTAAGACAATCTCAGAAACAGGATCCTGCTGTTTGACCTAAAGTCATTTGGCATAATTACACTTGACAAATAACGTTTGGCAAAGAAACGGTTTTGCCGATTGATCATTTTACTACTAATAATTTTACAAATGATCAACATTTTATGAACAAATACTTAATTTGCGAAACATTTTGGTGAAATGATAAAAAATCAATTCACATTTTAATATTTAACACATTTGTCAAGTGCAGTGTTTGCTAATGGATCATTTGCTAAGTGAGTTTTTGTAACATGATACTTTTGTCAAATGTATCGTTTGCCAAATGAACATTTGGGGAAACGTTGTTTGTCGAATGACCATTTGTCAATAATTTTTTTGGTCAAACATTAGTAATCCCTCGGAAACGTATCTCTAGGAATTGAGATGAGATTTGATTCAGGGGGATAACCCCATAAAATAATACGTTGGTCGTATATTATAATAATACGTTAATCGATAATGACGTTCTCTTTCTACGTCAAACCAAATTAGACTTTATCATTACACGTTAGAGCTTGATGTTGCTTGACACTGAAACGCGGAATCGCAGGTCCGTCTTGCGTACCGCTTTTGGAGTAATTCCCTAGGACGTTCTTATATTAACTGATTGACGTACGAGTATAATATTCCCTAATCTTATACCTTTAAACGAGCAATTCTTGTATATATATTTATATATTTCTGTGATCTCGAAAACGGCTCTAATGATTTCGCTGAAAATTTGTATATGGGGGTTTTCGGGGGTAAACAATCGATCTAGATTAGTTTAATCTTATACCTTTAAACGAGCAATTCTTGTATGTATGTATGTATATATATATATTTATTTATAAATTTCTGTGATCTCGAAAACGGCTCTAACGATTTCGTGGAAAATTTGTATATGGGGGTTTTCGGGGGTAAATGATCGATTTAGATTAGTCTTATGTTTGGGAAAACGCGTGTTTTCGAGTTTTCATGCGTTTTTCTTTCCACGCAGAATATGGTCGCTAATTTCGTCGCGCCGCGACCGCCTTGATTTAGCTCAGTGGTTAAGGATAGCGACCGCTAAAAAGAGTGTTACGGGTTCGAATCCCACTCGGTGACTTACTTTTGTTTTTTTTATGTTTAAGTTTATATATATTTTTTTTATTTTGCATTGTTTTTAGACAAGTTTAAAAAAAATTAGTTAATGTTTGAGATGTAACCGAGCAAAGCTCGGTCGCCCAGGTACTTATAAGCAAAACAGGGTAAGGGGTTGTAAGGATAAGCCTTAATAACAACAATAACTTACATTCCTTACAATATTATCTTCACTTGACTTTGACTCAAAGGAAACTAAACACATTGTACGCTGGGTTACACAAGTAACTTAGTTATTTAATACTAGCCGGAGCTCGCGACTTCGTTCTCGTGGACTTTATGATTCCGGAAAATGCGAAGTATCTTTTAATAATAAAAGATTATTATTAAAAGATACTTCGCATCTTCAAAATGGATTTATTTCAGCAAATACAGTGGCTCCTATTTTTTGAAGACATAAAAGTGATATCCAATCTGTTCACAAAGGAGCTAACAAGAAAATTGCAGGAGAAATATAACGTATCGCATTTTCAATTTCCTTACTAATATTGCTTACAAATAATTTGTGTTTCAATACACATATACCAATACCTATTCAATACACATAAACCAAATAATTTGTGTTTGGGTTTCAATACGGTGTTTTAATCAATTATTTTTATTATTTACTAGCCAAAGCCCGCGACTTCGTTCGCGTGGACTTTATGTCTCTGGAATAGCTCATCAGGCTGAACAACTTTTACTAAGGCGGCATTTTTATATCTCTTATAGTTTAGCTGGACCATTATGGTTCTGCATCAGGCGTTCCATTTTCCAAAATCATTTATACCCTATATGTTACCCATGCTTAATAGCTATATAACCAAAAAAGTTTCATTCGAACCCGTATAGCATTTCCGGAGATTAGCGTGTACAAACAGACAAACAGACATACAGACAAACAGACAGACATTTTTTTTAAAATTCTTACTCTATTACTACGTCTCCATCGCCCCCAATATTTTTTTTGGAAATATATTTAATGTACAGACACACTTTTTTTACTGTTTTATTATATGTATAGATATAGATATCAGTACGTCACATAATCCGAAACCGAAAACAAAATGATTTTTTTAATCTGCCCAAAAATAAGTAGGTAAGTTGTTTTTAAAATCAGATGGACTCCCTGACTATACTTCTGCATGCTATTCCCACTCCTTCTCTGTTCAAGCGGTGAAATTATGGAATTCACTACCACACACTATACGAGACTCCAAATCTCCAATGAATAGTACCTATATGTATACATATATTTATATTATGTATTTATAATATATATTTTTAGTTGCGTATATATTAGTCTATGTATATACATTAAAATATAATAATGTATGTGTGTATATGTTATTTTTTTTTAAATAAGTACCTACATGTATTTTTATTTAACTTTAGTTTATTTTGTACACGCCTACTACTACCTTTTTTCTTCTCTTTTCCTCTCCTGGGTCTGCTGGAAGAGATTTCTTATGAAATAAGCCGTACCTATGTACTTAATGTTCCTACTTTATTTGTTTCTGTGTTTGTATTTTGTGTACATGAATTTTGTAAATAAAATAAATGTAAGAGGAAACTGTCAAGTGTTTCTATTTTATAAATTAATATAATTGATTTGTAATTTGCGAAGATATTGGTTTATTAAGTGTACATATATTTGAATAATAAATATACATGCTAGGATTATTTATCTTTATTTATGTTCTTTATCTACTTAGTTGGATTTTCTTGCAGGAAATGCACTTTGTGTTACTATGAAATATATAAACATTAATTGTTTGCCGTGTGGTATCCGGCAGAGTGGAATAGAGCTACTCCAAGTCTTCCCGTGAATGTCGTAAAAGGCGACTTAGGAAATACAAGCTAAACAAAGCTTATAACATCAATGAGACCTCTCCATCCCGTCTGGCCAGCGTGGAGAGTGTAGGCCTAGTTCTCTGGCTGATCTGGCCAAGTATGGCTTTGGTGGTACAGAGAGGGTCGTGCTCCTGCAGTGGAGACTAAAAAGACCTGATGATGATACATACACACATACATATTTTCACGCCTGTTTCCCATGGGGGTAGGCAGAGACTATGGATTTCCACTTACCTACGATCCTTGCAAATCTGATGATGACGATGACTAATTGTTTAATAAATAGGTACTTTCTTAATTATTTTAAAGGTAAGTGGCCTAGCCGTTTACGTAGTGGCAGTGTGACTGCGAGACACAAGTTCGATACTCACTAGGCGCAACTTGATAAACGCCTTTGGAGTTTAGGCGAGCAATTATTTTTTTACGATATTTTGCTAATACATCTAAGTAGGTATATAAGTATATAGTATCATCATATTAAAAACGCGAAAGTTTGTAAGTATGGATGGATGGATGGATGTTTGACGTAAAAAGTACAGAATGGATTTAAGTGAAACTTTACAATAATATAGCTTATACTTACATCAGAATAACACATAGATTAAAATTTATAAAGAGATTGTGTGATAATCCTGGCCAGACGAAGTCACGGGCACCAGCTAGTTTAGCATAATTTAGTATAAGTTTAAATTATAGCTTAGTTTCGTTTTATTTATCTATATCTTTGTTCTTTTTTTTTTTCTGAATACAAATTCAACAACATTCCAAGTAGGTACTTAATTATAAAAACGTGTACAGAATTTATATTAAAAAAAACACTAATATATTATTATACTATGATTCCACTCAATAACTAAAAAATAAATATAACTTTTAATGAAGAACTAAAGTATAAGTAGGTATAATTAATAATATCTTAAATAGACAAGTAATTAAATACCGATTATAAACTATACAGTGTTAATAAACTAAATACAATAAAAACAATAAATTCAACTAAAACTTAATAAAATTAAAAATTTAAACTAAAAAGAACATAAATAAAAAGAATAAATAAATAAAAACTAATCGAAGCCCGCTCGAAGCGTCCCGAGCTAAACTAGCTATAAATACAATTAATAACATCAAATTATATAAAAAAATTGAGCCGAAATCGCTGCCTTCGCAGGGTAGGGTGCCCGAGAGGCTGGCGGCATTTCCGCGTTGAATGGCCAAGCTCAACCTTAGGCCAAATGCACAATTGCACAGTCCCCTGAGCAGTCGCTCGCACATGGGCTGGGGCAACAGTACTTATATAATATATATCCATCCACGTAGGTATGTTGCATCCTACACTAGCGACCGCCCATTTGTTCAAAGTATGAACGCTTTCCGCACTTATATCAAAACTATATTCATTTGCTGAATTGATTTACATGCCCACGCGATACAAAAACCTCGTCTTGCCGCCTTTGAAGCCCGCCGACCATTCAACCAATTGAACGAATAGAATGCTAGTTTAAGTAAACCTCAGTAGCCTAAGCCTATTCAATTACTGTCAAAGTCAAAGGAGAAAATGAGAAATACACGTACATTCGGCAATTATACCTGGAAGCGCCCTTTGACGAGCTTCAAGTCATAGATTTAGAAGGTATAAGATGGATATAGAGCATTGTAAAATGTGACCAGAAACGAAATATTTCTGTGTAACTTTTTATGGGTTGCATTTGTACCTAATACACAAACTATGGGTAAAGCAGTACGATACCATCTTTCCAGAATAAGATAACTTATAAATTAACACAGTTAACAATTTGGAAAATCAAATTTTCGTGTAACGATGTTCGAGCCAGGGTGACAAAGACTGACATGTTTTGTATGAAAACTTGTCTCATTGTCAAATTGATGCTATCTCTTTTGCTCTCATAAAGATGACACTTATCATATTATCTATCGCACTCGGCTAGTGTGTTCTTTTTACGCAGTAAAAAGATTCTACTTCTATGCTTCAAGTTACTGGGTAGTCAGTGACGAGTGAAACTGTGGATTAATTGTTAATTCCCGGAATTGTGTGTTAGCGATTGCCCACAATCAAAACATAGTAAACAGATGTTGGCAAATCCTATTCTACTAATATTATAAATGCGAAAGTGAGTTTGTATATTTGTTTGTTACCACTTCACGCTTCAACTACTGAACCTATTTATGATATGATGGAGACATAGTAATAGAGTAAGAATTTTTTAAAAAATGTTTGTCTGTTTGTGAGATTTTACCTGTAGAGCTTCCGAGAAAATATTCTCTGACTTATTGTGTCGCTTCTTAACACATTTGTCAATTAATTAAATTACTATACTTATTTCATGAAAATCACGAGGATAATTTATTTAAAAAAAAAAAAAAACCTATAACAATTTTACTTTCTTTTTGTTTCTGTTTTTGATAAACTTTTGATACAAACGAGGGGTGTTATTAGTTAGACGCTAATGTCGGTCTGTCTGTCTGTCTGTGACATCGTAGCGCTCGAACGGATAGACCGGATTCAATGCGGGTTTTTAGGGTTCCGTAGTAAACATGGAACCCTTATAGTTTCGCCATGTCTGTCTGTCTGTCTGTCTGTCTGTCTGTCTGTCTGTCTGTCTGTCTGTCTGTCTGTCCGCGGTCCTACTCAGAAACTACAAGTACTAGAAAGCTGTAATTTGGCATGGATATGTATATTAATTATGACGAAAAAGTCGTAAAATAAAATCTGGAAAAATATTTTTTTTTTTTAGGTTAGCTGCCATACATGTAAAGAGGTAATCAATATTGTTTTTCTCGACAAACACATTGAGTGGGGTGTCGTTGAATAGGTCTTTCAAAAACATTGTGAGCTTGTTAACATAATTTTTGGATTTAGGGATCCGTTTCTGAAATATTTGGGTTTAAAGTGAAAATTTTTGTTGGAGGCAAGTGTCCCCCCCCCCCCTCTCTATCTGTTAAACGGTTATATATGGCCACGTGAAAAAATTCACAACTATAGTATATATAATATAGTTTAAAGGAAAACTATCAGAGCTAAGTAGGGTATACAAATTAAAAAGTTATAGGCGATCAACTTATAAAATGTACTCGGAAAAAGAAATTTCAAACAAATTCAATAGATAATTAGTTTTTAAACGTTTTTAGTGGCATAAACTCAAAGTTGGCATTCGGAACTACGGAACCCTACACTGCGCGTGGCCCGACACGCACTTGGCCAATTATTTAAGTGAAAGCAATTTCTAAGACCGAGGGTATGCAACAGGCAAAAAACTGTCAAAATGAGCCTGTAATAACAGAGGTTCTTGTTTAACAGTGATAGTACCTGGGCGACCGAGCTTTGCTCGGCTACATCTCAAACAATAACTACATTTTTTTTAAACTTGTCTAAATACAATACCAAACTTGAACATAAAAAAGTAAGTCAACGAGTGGGATTTAAACCCGTAACACTCTTTCTAGCGGTCCGCAATAGTCCGCATCCTTAACCGCTGAGCTAAACGGATAGCGGCCGGCGCGACGGAATTAGCGACCATATTCTGCGTGGAAAGAAAAACGCATGAAAACTCGAAAACACGCGTTTTCCCAAACATAAGACTAATCTAGATCGATTGTTTACCCCCGAAAACCTCCATATACTAATTTTCAGCAAAATCGTTAGAGCCGTTATCGAGATCACAGAAATTTATAAATATATAAATAAATAAATACACAAGAATTGCTCGTTTAAAGGTATAAGATAGGTATACTGTAGCGGGAGTATTTAGCATGACGGTGTCATGCATACCCATCGCCTTATAAACGTAATTATTTCACTTCCTTACCACTAGATAGCTATATAAATTTTGAAGTATATTCAACACTTTCTTTGTCACGTTTTTGCTAGCCGTATGTGCTGCCATCTCTGTGACTTTGAAGTGCCATTTTTGAAACACGGAGTCACCTAAACAAATGGTTTTTCCATAAAAAAACCGTTTGTTTAGTGACTCCTCGTTTGAAAAATCGCACCACTGTGAGGCTACACCGCAACTCCAGTTTTGCCTACTAACCGGCCCGCCAATAGTTTTTATAGCGTTTGGTATATTTTTACCGTGTTTTAATTGTAAACAACCCGCGCTGTGATAGTTGGTCTGTAAAGTATGTTTTTGCGTAGGAAAATGTTAACTGTGCCGTGGGCTTTTGATATTTTGTCTTTGTCGAGCTGTTACAGGCGGAAAGTTTCGCATTCCGACGTACATATTTCCAACATACGAGTAACTACGTATTCAGTTTAATTTCGAGGGAATATTTTCTGTGCAGTCATAAATTGAGTTATGTAATTATATTTGTACTATTTCTACAATTGAGCCAAAATGCTCTGTCTGCCCCTTTAATGATAAAGACGTGATAGTGAATGTGTTTATTAAAAAAAGAGAATTTACTTCGTGTGTGCAAAACCGGGGGAAAACGGATGTCGCTAATGAGTTCCGGGGAGACTCGCTCGTTCCCATTTCTTTTATTTATTATGAGAGCTGTCCCTGCCTAGCTTTACTTTAAAAGAATAAGAAATCGCTTAAGAGAAATTGTTACTTGTTTAATTTCTCAGCTATGGTCGCTACCTCATAATAATATGTTTAATGATTATGGCAGGTGACGTTTCTGTTGCAATAACCCAGTATCAGTCCAACCCAAATTCATTCCATAACCCTTAAACCTTTTCCTTTTACATGCAATAGATTTTTCTTCTGCCAAAACCTATTCAAGGGTACACCTCTCATAGGTATATCCAGGAATAGGTTTTGGCGGGAGCGCCACATGACAACAACTTCTCCAAAGGGCCTCTACGTGTTGGATCTGTATCCCCACGCAAGATTCTCAAAGGACCGGGGTGAAAAGACCCGTGATTCTCAAAGGAGATACAAAATAGTTTACTCCTTTTCTTTTGTATTTTTTAGTTAGTTTATACTTACTGACTGGTAGAAAAGGCCCCTAATCCTTAAAGAGAAATGTAATTTTACCGCGGTCTAGTGCTGCCTCCATTTGAAATGAATTATGTGAAAGGAAATGGAGATATCATTTAAATTGTTTATCTTGATCAGGCCCTAGACCACTTTTTTAACTATTACATGAACTACTGTTTATAGTTTTAAGTGATAATGTGAAGCTCTTCTACCCAAATTTGTAAAAAACGGTCATTTTTGGCTAATGTGCGTAGAAAAGCTTCACGATCATACTTTAAACTATTAACAGTTAGTTCACGAAATAGTTTGAAGGGTATCCATACTGGAGACAATATTTCAAATGATAGATATCATTTAAAAGTCTCCGTCAAATGTTCTTCGGGTGAAAAGTGAATGGTGATATCATTCTGTTGGTCAAACACTCACTGACGTGAAGTTAAGTTGGCGAAACATTTGTGGGTGAAAAGTGCTGCGGAGGAAAAGTTAATGGGTTAAAGATAATGTTGGCCAACCATTCATGGACCAATCGAATGTTGTTAAACCGTTTCAGTATCTTCACTTTCCTTTCAAATGAAGGCAGCACTGGACCCCGAAAAAATCATGTATCCCGCAAGTCCGCCATTTACATGAATTGTAATGAAGTTAAATAAATATCTTCTTAAAATAATAGTCATACCTATAAAAGTTCTCACAATAAGTTCACTCTAGAACTACTACTAAAATAATCAAGTTTGGGAATATATACTCTATTAGAATACGTTTTCTACAAATAAACCATCAAATAAACCAATAACAAACCATAAAATCCGCTATATACATGTTGAGGTGCAAGATTCGACCTAAATTAACATACTACATACAAGTTTACAAGTCGCAAAATAAAACTTGTACATACATACATACATACATACTGTCACGTCTTTATCCCTAATGGGGCAGACAGAGCATTTTGGGTCTTGCGGTTCTATGCAGAGCCCAGGGTCGCAAGACCCAAAAGCCACTTTTAGCGTCATGGTGGGCGAGAAGATGGAAAAGCAATCAATACAGTGATGGGTTGCTAGCCGCATCGCCTGTTAACATGATTTGCATTTTTGCCCATTCCCTCGATCGGCTTTTACGATCTGCGTGGGAAGAGAAGCAGCTGGTACATTCTAAGTTTTTTTTATTTCTCCCAGACCAGCATGGAAGAATAAATAAAACTTGTAATAAAAAGGAAACTTTGCAACTTGCCTTGGCTAGAGATAGAACCCAATGCGTGACCTGATATACTTATAGACTTGTAAATGTGAATGCTTAAATACATATTTGGTTTATTGGGAGAGGAGTTTAGTCTAGCAGAGGCCTGATATCGACTGGAAAGGAAGGCTCGTATGTGACAAGTAAAATCAATAGTGAGCTACAGCGCTACTCCCCCAGTGCGGAATCCCACAGGACTAAATATTATAATTGGCGTCCAGTGCAAAAGATGGCGTTGTTCAAAATTAAAACTCGATATGGTTTGTTTTTCGCCACGATATATAAGCTTCCGGGACTTCCAGCTTAAGCATGTCCGTTGAGGAGTTCATAAGTAGATTATGCATTCCTCAAAGGACATATCAAAAATCCTAATAATGTCATAATAACGTTTGTTAGTATGCGAACGTTTGTATGTACTTTGTACGTACAAACTTTTGCATGATAACAAACGTTCGTACATACTCCTTGTATGTACGGATGTTAGTTTGGATTTTTTTTTGAACGGCTAAACAGAATGGAATGAAATTTGGCATGTAATGTAAGTAGATAGCGTATTACCTGGATTGACACGGAAGACATTTAGCTCCGCCTTGACTCGTACGTTGTATCTGGAAAACTCGCCATTGTTCGCATGTGTGTGTTCTGCATAATGATGACCTTCAGAATTTTATATTTTTATTTAGTGCATCGGCCAATCCCATCATTAATAATATGCCTTCAGTCACAAAATGACCACTACATTAAAATGTCCACCGTATCAAAACGTCCACTATATCAAAATGTCAACTATATCAAAATGTCCACAATATCGTATATCCACTGTACATAATGTCCACTCTTCATAAGGTCCACTTTATCAAAATGTCCACTGCCTCACAACCCACAACGATCTATATCCACTGTATCAAAACAACCACACCTCTAAAATATCACGTAAGCATACTTTGCTTGTATATAATTTTCAATTAGTTAATTCTGTTTAATAATCATTTTTAATGTAAGTACAAGAAAAGATGTTTAATTGAACATCTTTTCGTTCAATGTACAATGGTTAAAAGTTCATTATTGAGTAATTACTCAATAATGAACTTTGCGATTCACGCATTGTACATTTTGACGAGTGAGCTTATTAACCCAAGTACTTCTACTCATTGATGTTCCTGGGCGTTTAAGTTTACTAGCGCTCATGAGCCATAATTGAGTGTGTTTCTAACACACTAATCACCTTTGTGTGTCAATTCGATAATCGTAGTGTCAAATTATTCCGCAATTCAAGGTCAAGTTCTAAGTTGACAACCATGGAATTGTATCTACTTTCGTGTTGACAACTCTACATTTAAAGTACAGTCAGCATGGCAAGTATGAGGAAAAAAAGAAAAGTTAATGGGAGTTAGGTAAGCTGTATAACTGTGAGAAATTACTACTACTTTGTAGCAAATATTTTTTTACAGATATCGCGTCAAAAAGAATAAGTTGTGTAGTAACAAAAAAATAATAATAAGCAAGTAAATATTTTTAGCACTGAGACACAGACTGAAATCTCTCTAGTGTATAGCATAATCTTATAAAAGGTGCGCGAAATTAAATTTAGAAACTTATTTTAACCAGCTTTAATTAAATTTTTATTGCTTGTTATATAATAAAACAAATTATTAAGAATGCAGATGCGACTACGATTACTTAGTACTACTAATAGTATTAACAACTAACTCCATAACTTATTGTATAGATGACGAATAATAGAAGAAACTACTTCCAAAGGAGAGTCGATTTATGATTTTCGTAACTACTAGTAGTACATCAATTTCACAAATTTTTATTTAACTTGCAATGTATGTCTGTTCGAGTTAAATTAGATACACGATTTATAGATGTACAACTCTCGCATATTTGCTCATTAACGATGACCTTGCTAACGCTACCCTTAGTCAGTTAGGCACACAAAAGCGCATGTGCATACATTTACCGAAAGGGTTGAGAGCACTCGCGATATAAAACATGTTGTATCATTATTATTGTTCATTGTAGTTTACACACCTGTACATATATAAATATAAGTACCTGGGCGACCGAGCTTTGCTCGGTTATATCATATTCTGCGTGTAAAGAAAAACGCATGAAAGAAATCGATTGTTTACCCCCGAAAACCCCCATATACCAAATTTCAGCAAAATCGTTAGAGCCGTTTCAGAGATCACGGAAATATACATATAAATAAATATACTAGTAGTTCGCCACGAACTTAGACCTCGCGATTATTATTTCAGAACTAGCCGAAGCCCGCGACTTCGTTCGCGTGGACTTTATGTCTCTGGAAAATGCTCATCAGGCTGAACAACTTTTACTAAGGCGGCATTTTTATATCTTTTATAGTTTAGCTGGACCATTATGGTTCTGCATCAGGCGTTCCATTTTCCAAAATCATTTATACCCTATATGTTACTCAGGCTTAATAGCTATATAACAAAAAAAGTTTCATTCGAATCCGTCCAGTATTTCCGGAGACTAGCGTGTACAAACAGACAAACAGACAAACAGACATACAGACAAACAGACAAACAGACAAACAGACAAACAGACAAACAGACAAACAGACAGACAGACAGACATTTTTTTTAAATTCTTACTCTATTACTACGTCTCCATCGCACCCAATATTTTTTTTGGAAATATATTTAATGTACAGACACACTTTTTTTTACTGTTTTATTATATGTATAGATAATGTACATGATTTGGATGAATTTTACTATCGGTGCAGGTTTACCGATATGCGAATTCATGGTTGTGACCAAATTTCCAAAATAGTTGCCAATCACAGCCCTTTCTTCAAATGACTTTCGATCTAGCTCTGAAATGTCAGGAGCACCTTCCAACCATACAATTCCATAGATATGAGGTCTACCGTGATGCAAAAATTCAGTTCTGTACCAGTAGTTTTTCACTAAAAAATGACCCATCATTTTTCAAATGATAAAGTCAGCTCGTTTTTGGAAAAACCAGGTTTAAATGTTTATTTTTATTGCCATGGCTCTATGCCGCTGCTCATTGGTTTCTTACTTTCTTAGTAAAGCTACTTCGCGGGCTTTGATTGCTGTTGATCTCTTGTTAGTTCGTAGCATAATTACTTAAACTACTACAGAAGCACAGACAAGCAGCGATAGCGATTGAACGAAAGTTCGCTCAACAAAATTGTTAAATTTAATAAACAAGCCAACAATCAATTAAAATAAGCAAAAACTGAAGAAAAAAAACTAATCGTAAAATAAGCAAAACCCTTTTATTTTAAGTCGGTTAAATATGATAAAATTTATAGAACCACTTATGAAACTCAAAATAATAACCATAATAACTATTCAGAGAAATTACTTCGTGGACCCCAGGGGAGATATGTATTTTTAAGAAAGTTGTTCAGTAGCCCGGACTGAATTCACCGTTAAATAGTTTGAGTATATTTTGTAAGAGGATTTGTATTGTATATTCGTCACGGCTTAGTCAGCTAGACTTTGCGAGTCACCCTAAACCCGTTTAAGTATAACGTATAAAAAAGTTGTTCAGACAAAAAAGTTGTTCAAATAAAAAAATATCGTTTTCATAATGGCAACAAAAAAGTCTAGTGACATTTTTGAAAATATTTTGAAATGGCGAATATATGACAGTTTTAAAATTTTAAACCCCCATATTTCCGCCATTTTAAAAAATTTCGGAAAACTGGCTCGACAAAAAAATTCTATTTAGTTGCTGAACTTGCTTACAAAATTTCATGAGAATCGGTTAAGAAATGCGACCTGTAGGCGAGAACAGACAGACAGACAGACAGACAGACAGACAGACAGACGGACAAAAGAATTTTTGGCTAGTCTCGAAACTGAGACGCTTCGCTCGCTTCGCTCGCTCGGTCAACAAGAATTGCTCGTTTAAAGGTATAAGATAAATAAATATATATAGCGAAAAATTTACACTGATTGAACTAGCTCCAAAGTAAGTTCGAGACTTGCGTTACTAACTCAACGATACTATATTTTATAACAAATACATATATAGATAAACATCCAAGACCCAGGACAATTTGAAAAAGGCCATTTTCCAACTTGCCCTGACCGGGGATCGAACCCGGGACGCATGGTGACCACTACGCCACGGAGGTCGTCATATAGGTTTGTGCATTCTGTGTTCACATCGCTAAGACTTTGTACTTTCGTATGTTTGTTTGAATATTCTAGATATAAGTACTTATAGATTGTTATCGAATACTGTCAGTTTTCTTCTTCTTATATTTAAGAGCTGGGCTCTTGTCGGTGGAGTGCTTTCCATGTCTCTCTTCCTTCCGCTAAGTTCTTAACCCCTTTATATGTTTTCACGTTTAATTTTTCTTTTATTTGGTCTATAAATTTTCTTCTGGGTTTTCCTTCTGTCAGTTTTATACATACATACATACTACTACGTCTTTATCCCTAATGGGGCAGACCGAACATTTTGGGTCTTGTGGTTCTATGCAGAGCCCAGGGCCGCAAGACCAAGCCACTGTCAGTTTTATGAACCTAAAAAAAATTGGTTGTTTGTAAAGTAGGTTTACGATCGAGATGTTTACGTGATAACGTCGTTTCACGGAATGACTGGCAGCGCTCGAGATGAGACGGGAGATCGGTTCCTTCTTTCTCTCGTTATACCTGCGATCGCGCTCGTGAGGTTTTGGTGTGACACAAGTTTCTGAACATGTCACCCGACTAAAACGATTTTAAAGACGTTATCACGTCAAAAACACATAAAATACAATTTGTCCCTGAAAGTTTAAATATTCTATGGGATTGTCAAATACCCTTTGAAAATGCGGTCAACAGCTAGTTAATCATATTATGATGACCTTCGTGGTGTAACGACAGGGTAGGCAGCCTCGAAGGTCCTAGGTTCGATACATTAAAAAAATTGTCATCACAAAAAATCACGTCATCGTGAAAACTTGATCATATAGTAGGAGTAGGGATTAAATGGTGATTTTGAAACTCAGTTTTATACGCCATTTTCGGTCATTTTATTCCCTCAATGGCGTATAAAACTGAGTTTCAAAGTCACCATTTAATATCTGGGAATTACTTTACCTTTAGAGCTTATTTTCAATCGCTCAATGACGTGTTTTGAATCGTATAATAAAAGAGCACCTAAAAATCAACGTAACTTCACATATAACACTATATTTCGAAAGTCGCGTAAGAGATATTTTGTGTAAAACTTACCAATATTCATTTTCAACTCGATCCGCAACACATTACACCACTTTTAGAATTTTAACTCTAGCAAATTCACATGTAACACTGCTTGTTTCAGTTAAACACAGACATGTGACATGTTTCACTAGACACTCAGAAACACTGAGTTTTAGCAATATAAAATTGCTGAAACCTAAAAGATCTGACCATAGTGCATAATGCAATGGATAATCGCTTTACCAAGGCCGTTTGCTCATGCCGGTGATCTAATTGGTGCACCAATCAATCAATTGGAGCACCTAGAACGAATAGTCTGTCGCAAGGTCATCGGGACGCCTTGGGATCGAGTTTTCTCATTACTGGCCCGATTGGTCGTGCCGGTGACCCATTGGCTATTGGCACCCAGTAAATACGAGAGCACTGTCACCCGTTAAGACATTGGTAAAAAATACCCACCGAGACCATGCTGAGAACTTTTCGATGTTTCTAGGCCGTTTGCTCGTGCCACACCAAGTTCGATTGTTGGCATCCTGGACCACGATAAATCCTATCACAAAGCATATGGGATCCATTTAGAAATTCAGTAAATTTATATTACATTTTACTCATAACTTCACAATGCAACGGTCCAAGTTGAAATGCATTGGTAGGTAAATTAATAGGGTTGCGAACGCACGTTGTGAAGGAGACATCGATCAACTATCGATAAAAGTTTTGAATAATTATGTTAAGATATTCTTCAATCGCAATTAATTGATTACATTAACAATCTCATTAATAAATTTGCTAATAATTACGGGAACTGTAACCAGTTATTTATTTCTTGTAGTCACTATCAAAATGAATTATCAAATAAATACTCGTATATGTAACGTTTATACAGAATACAATAAATATATCTTGAGGGTAATTATTTTGTGGTAACACCCGTTTCATATTAAATATACTTATGGTTATAATCAAAACCTTTCCACTTGAAAAAAGTTTAGTTGTAATATAAATTATTTGCATATAATTTTATCGATTCTAATATCTTGAAATCACTACGACAAAATTGTATAATCTGCATTATTCGTTCCCACGGAAATATACCACGAGCGTACATGTCACAGCGTGTTATGCTTACCTCAGCTCAGTTGCGGTTTTAGGCGACCAACCAGGGCGCCGGTATAAAGGGGGCCATGACTGCTCATGTATATCCCCTCGCCAATTGATCGAGGCCTACTTACTTTTTATAAACAACTATTTCATTACGTATATTCATTTTATTGTGGATATCTATGTGTTTTTCACCTTAGCATCCATACCGCTTATCCACTTTTGACAAATGAGATGTCAATCGATTCTACTTTATTGTCCGGGTGACAAAGTTTACAATTTGTATTCAATAAATGTATATAAAGCATTCTTCATACAATAATTGCGGGGCATAAATTTTTTTTTGTTTTGGTTTCGAGATGTATATCAAATGGAAGGTCTTAATTAACACATTTCAAAAATATATACATTGTTAGCTGTAAATGGCTTCCGTAATCAGGTATTAGTTTTTAAAACATAAATCTTGTTTCGAATGGGTTTGCATTGCATTTAGGTGGGGGCACCTTAGAAATTTCGCCCAGGGCGCTGGTAGGGCTAAAACCGGCACTGCCTAAGCTTACAAAACAGTTGTAAAGGATAGTTGCGACCAAGTGCAAATATATAAAGTATAAGTAGGTAGTAAAAAATATTATTTTTCTTTCCTCTCCACTTAAATTTCAAAATCTCTTTCCTATAACTTGTGAATTAAAATACCTTTAGCAAATTTAATTCTTCATGTCTAAAATTTATATCTTTGATTCGCAACTTGTAGAAAATGTTTTTTATTTGCTAATAATACCTATACAAGATATGATTTCTAGTTTAACCTATATCACTACATGTTGATTGCAAAAAGATGATTAGTAGTACGAACACAAGTCATTTTAAACAACACCTAATGTGATCGCACCTTTACATACAATTTTTACCCTTTGCAGCTTCTCCTCCCGTGCAGATTGTAAAAGTCGCTTGAGGAAAATTCTGACGAACTATGGTAATAGCTGATGTGGTTAGCAACCCATCATTATTTGGTTCTATTTTCCACCTATGCACCACCAATATATGCTAAACGTAGCCTTTGGTCTTAATGCCCTAGGTCTGATACAGTTCCTGTTTTCTGTTGTTTAACCCTCTTTTGTCAGTTGGTTAATTAGCTATTGACATAGGCGGCCTTTTTTGATGATCGTATTTCAAAGGAAGTTTGCAACATGAAACTTTTGTTTTCGAGTTCTGCTTTAATAAATTCGACTAAAATAAAGTGCTTACCTATGCTATTAAAACTCAGACTTTGTACACCGTTTGGCTTAAGTCATGTATTATTATTGCTAATTTTTATATGTGAATCGGAAATTTCTTCGGCACACCTAAAGGTTTACAATATCTGTAAAAATATTCATGATTCGGCTAAAACGCTGTATATATAATCTTGTAGGGTGGTTTTTCACCCAATTAATTTCGACGAGTGCCAACTTAAACACAGTCTACTGAAGCACTAGTGTGTGTGTGTGACTCTACGACGTCTCCCTGCCTGTTGCCAACCAGCAACGCCGATCCAGCTGCTAGCCAGTCTTTCAAGACGAGAATCTACGCGAGAACTATAATGTTCGTAAGTTTATATTCGTTATATTGATTTAAAAAATAAGATAACGTGATTGCAATATATTGATTTATCCACACTTTATTTGTTGTGTAAGTCAGACTCGCATTTTGACTTTGACTTTAATAATAACATTAATTTCAGGTCGGAGTCTGATTACATCAAGAAGCGTCCTACTAAGGGAGCGAAAAAACAAGTGCGGGACCCACTTTTCGACTCTGACGAAGAGCCATCAACTTCTAGAGTAAGGTAAATATCAATTTTAAACATTCATTATTTGAATCAATCAATTATTATGAAAACGAAATCATAATACTATATAAATCTAATTTTAAATTACATAACTACTTAAATTAAATTATACCTCTATAAAATATACTAAAACTACTTAAAACACTATTTTAAACATTATCTAATTTTAAAGTGCCTGAAAGGATTTTAGAATAGTGTTAATCAAGATAGTGTTTATATTTTCAATGCTTTTCTAATATTTTAAATGTATTTGATTGCAGATCAAGCCCCGCTGCCAGTAAGCAGTCGAAAAAGCGACAGCAGTTAGTGGACGACATAATCGAGTCAGACGAAGAAGTCTTACCTAAAAAGTAAGTTTTATAATATTACTTAAATTACCTTAGATTTAAAACGAGTATACATAGTTTTCTACTTCTTATTTCTGTCTGTTCACATTATTCGTAATACTTCATACTCCTGTATTGATAATTACGTTACACACTTAATTCATTACACCTAATCACTAAAGTTTTATAGAAGAATTATTACTTCAGCTAAATAAATCAACTTTTTTTCTCTACTATGCAGATCCAAGCCAGCGAAGCCAAGACAGCAACCGAAAAAATCCGCAGCGCCTAGTAAGACCGGTTGGCATGACAGCGATTCCGAAGACGAAGTCTACGATAAGACTGTCAAGAGCCCGCAGACCCTGCAGTCCGTTCTAACACGGCGAGTGGCGGACGGTGTCGTGAGGCGTACAGCCAACTTAGACGGCGATGTATTCGTAGAGGTGAAGGTATACAACACCGCGGATATAGCTTTCGTTGATCCAAAAGATAGATGGGAGCACGCTGTCTTACTGTTAAAGTTTAGAGCAGACGGTGACGCTCCTGAGTTGCGCTCACTAAAAGGTTTTTTGAAAAAGTGCAAAGCGCACTTTACAGCTGAAGGCAAATTTATTCCTAATAAGAAAATTTAAAATGTTTTACTACCTGTTTAATAGTTTTAATAACATAAGTAAGTTTTGCGCTTCCTAAAACATTTCTTAAAAAGTGCAAAGCGCACTTTACAGCTGAAAGCATTTTTTCTAATAAGGAATTTTAGTTCTTTTTATAACTTTGATTAATACTTTTTTTAACATAAGTAAGTTTTGCGCTCACTAAAAGATTTCTTAAAAAGTGCAAAACGGACTTTACATATGATAGCAATTTTTTATAATTTGACAAGTTTTGTCTTTTTTACATTAATACTATAATTGTTTTTTTCTTAATAACAAATGTTCTATGTTATTCAATTACCGCATATTAACTCTCTTTCCATCAACCATTCGATTTATTTAAATCTAATCTACAATAATCTAAAATTTATGTAATATAAAGTTACAATTGTATTTTGAATTAAACTATAAAATAAACTTATATTTATGAGTTAAATAATTATTTTACTCTTCACTCATACCTACCTATCATATTAGTAAATTTTATTGCATATTTACTGTAAATATGACTAATAAAACAGTCTACTGCACTGTTTGCGATTTATCAGTAAAGAGTCGCGCTTTCTCAAGTCATCTTAGAAGTAATATACATAAAAACAATTATTCTATCGATATTAGTAATGATATTCAAAATATAGGTGGGGCGTTCAGAAATAGAATTGCTTCATACAGAGTGCTGCCTATGGTCGCAGATGGAGATGACCATGCAGTAACGCTACCAATGGAATTCTTACAAGGTTTAAGATCTCGTGTAAAACATCTATTAGCCGCAAGACGCGCTACATATAATTCAATCAAAGTTAACTTTGAGTTGTTTGCCGAATTTAATCTACCTTCAACATTAAACAACGATATAAAATCATTTTCTACTGAAAACTTTATATTACATAACTATTATAATTTTAACGAAATTTTTTCCAAAGTCGTTTGTACTATTATTAATAAAATAGATGAATTTCAAGAAAGGGACAGCGGCTGGACATTTCTACGCAATTTGTACTTAGAAGTAAACATCAATAAGTACAATCCTTTGAGAGGTGCTAGATTTATTGAATTACCGAAATCTATAAAATTAAAACGCGCCTGTGTCAATGTACAAAATAATGATGAGTTTTGTTTTTTGTGGTGTATAATGGCTGCATTATTTCCAGCTGTCAACAATCCACATAGAATATCTTCTTATCCCAGATTTGAAAATAAACTTTATATCAAAAATATGACTTTTCCCGTTGGTTTCTCGGACATCAAAATCTTTGAAAAAAATAATCATCTAATTAGCGTCAATGTATACGGTCTTGGAAAAAAGTCAACAATTGTGGGTCCTTTATACAAAACTAACCATAAAAGAAAACATCATGTCAATTTGTTACTATTAGAAAAAGGTGAATTTCGTCATTATTGCCTCATAAAAAATTTGAGTAAATTACTGAGACCTCAGTTAACAAAACATGCCGGAAAAATATATTTTTGTGATGAGTGCATGATATTTTTTAATATAAAACAAAAAATTGATGACCATATTTGTGGTGGGGTTCGAACAGTTTTACCTGAACCAGGAACTGTAATTCAATTTAATAATTTCGAAAGAATGCAAGATATGCCATTTGTTATATACGCTGATTTTGAATCTTTATTAGTTGAACCCGAATCAAAAAATCATGACTCGAAATGTACATCTATTATGCAGAAACATGTACCAGCAGCATTTGGCTATTATATCGTCTGTTCTTTTAATAGCTCTCTCAATAAATATGTGTCTTATCGTGGGAAAGATTGTATCGAAAAATTTCTGAAATTTCTTGGTAAAGACGTAAAACAAATATACAAGATTTTGAAAACTCCAATTCCTATGTCTTCATTAACACCAGATGAGCAAGAAAATTTTAATACATCAAAATTTTGTTTTCTCTGCGAAAAATTGTTACTTGATGACAAAGTAAAAGATCATTGTCACCTAACAGGAACATACCGTGGAGCGGCTCATTCTTACTGTAACCTTAAATATCAGTTACCAAAATTTGTTCCAGTATTTTTTCATAATTTGTCCGGATACGATAGTCACTTATTTATTCGAGAGTTAGGTGAAATGCAAGGCAACTTAAAGGTAATTGCGAAAAACAAGGAAAACTACATATCATTTACAAAATTTTTTAATACAGGTTATCAGGAATATATACCGGTGCGGTTTGTGGATTCATTTAAATTTTTAGGTACTAGTTTAGAAAAACTTGCTGCAAACTTAAACGAAAGTGACTTTAAGCACTTATCAATTTTTTTTCCAGAGAAAAAGCATTTTGATCTAGTAAGACGAAAAGGTGTGTACCCATACGAATATATGACTAGTTGGAATTCGTATAAAGAACTTAGTTTACCATCGCGAGATTGTTTCTATAGCCATTTAACTAACGACTCTGTTTCAGAGTCTGATTATCGTCATGCAAATCAAGTTTGGAAAACATTTTGTTTAAAAGATCTCGGTGAATACACGGACTTATACCTAAAAACAGACGTAATTTTACTGGCAGATGTTTTTCAAAATTTCCGTATAACTTGTAAAACAAATTATAAATTAGACCCAGCATTTTATCTAACAGCACCGTCTTTAAGTTTTGATGCAATGTTATTGATAACTAAAGTAAAACTTCAACTTATAAACGACCTAGAAATTATACGCATGATACAACAGGGTATTCGTGGAGGAATCTGTTTGTGCTCTACCAGATATGCAAAGGCAAATAATAAATATTTGGATAATTATAATTCATCCTTACCCGATAACTATTTGCTGTATATAGATTGTAATAATTTGTATGGTTATGCTATGTGCTCTTATTTACCCTATTCAGATTTTACGTTAATGAACCAATCTGAAATTAATGAACTTAATATTCTTAGTGTACCCGATGACTCACAATATGGTTATATCTTGGAAGTTGATTTGGAATATCCTGAACATCTCCACGATGCTCACAATGACCTACCATTTTGCCCACAAAAATTTACACCACTAGCATCTAAATCTCCAAAGTTAATTCCTAATTTATACGATAAATTTTATTATGTAATTCATTATGTTCATTTAAAAACATGTGTACGATATGGATTGATATTAAAGAAAATTCACAGAGTAATAAAATTTAAACAACATCCATTTTTAAAACAGTATATTGATTTGAACACAAAATTACGTCAAAAGGCTAAGTCAACATTTGAACAGGACTTTTTTAAATTATTAAATAATAGTGTTTTTGGAAAAACACTAGAAGATTCTGAGAAAAGGGTTAATATTCATTTAGTGAATCGATGGACTGATACAAGAAACAAAACAAATAAAACTTACTCAGCTGAACAACTAATATCAAAACCAAATTTTCATAGCTGTACTATATTTTCAGGAAATTTTGTAGCTGTACAAATGAGACCCGAGTCAGTTATCTTAGATAAGCCTATTTACATAGGGTTTACAGTATTGGAAATGTCTAAACACCATATGTATGATTTTCACTATTCTATTATGAAACCATTCTATGGGAAAAGTTTAAAGCTTTGTTATACAGACACTGATAGTTTTTTATATTCCATTGAGACAAAGGACGTATACAAAGATATTAAATGTTTTTTTCAATCATACTTTGACACGAGTAATTATAAAAATAACAACCAGTATGGAATCTTATGTCAAAATAAAAAAATACCTGGGCTCTTTAAAGATAAATTCGGAGGAGATCTGCTTTTGGAATTTGTGGGTCTTAGGTCAAAGCTATATTGTATTAAAACAAAAGAAAAGGAAATAAAAAAAGCTAAAGGTGTCAAAAAATCTGAAATAAAAAGCTTAAATATAAAAGATTATAATGATGTTTTGATGTATAATACATCTCTGAAGAAAAGAAATATTTTATTTAAATCTCTTAAACATGAACTTTTCACACAGTCAGTAGAAAAAGTTGCACTCTCTGCTAGCGATGATAAACGCATAATACAAAAAAATAAAATTGATACCTTATCTTGGGGTCATCAATCAAGTTGGTTTTAAAATAAAATGTTAACGCTTTTGTATGACGAATGGTCGATGGAAATGAATGAAAAAATGTTTAACTATAATTTAAGGTAAACTTGTGTATCAGCAAGATGCTGAAGATTTTATTTTGTATATTGTCTATACATATTCATTATGATTTATAATAAACATCTATAGTACCATATTTAGTTGATACCTTATTTGGGGTCATCAATTAAGTTGGTTTTAAAATAGATATATTGTTATTGTTACTCTTTTGTATGACAAATAGTCGATGGAGACGACTAAAATGTGATTTACTGTAATCAAAAATAAACTTGTGTATCCGCAATATGCTAAAGATATTATATTGTATATTGTCTTTTTTAATTATGATTTATAATAAACACCTATTATACCATATTTAGTTGTTTTCTTTTCATATGCTACTTTTAAAATATAAAAAAAACACTACTAAATGTATTCGGCGTGCGTGATAGACAGTATTTAAAATAAGCAGGCGTTCAAAATACAATTTTACTAGCTATGCCCATGGGCTTCACTCCCCGTGGGAATTCCAGAATAAAAACTATCCTTTGTCCTTCTCTGGGTCTTAAACTATATCCATACCACATTTCATCTAAAACGGTTCTGTGGTTGAAGCGTGAAGAGGTAAAAAACAAATATACAAACTCACTTTTGTATTTATAATACTAGCTGTGCCCACGGGCTTCGCTCCCCATGGGAATTTCAAGGTTAAGAGTACCCTATGTCCTTCCCCAGTCTCAAACTATATTCATACCAAATTTCATCAAAATCGGTTCAGTAGTTTGAGCGTAAAGAAGTAACAAACAAACAAACACACAATATGAACAACGTTTCGGCGCGCTCACGCCTTATCACATTGTTTTTATAACTGAGACCAGATGTTTACATTTAGGATTGCTGCCGCGACAATTCTGAGAAGCTATTGAGCCAAACTAGCGACTTAAGCATAATGGAGAGATTTATGATGTTTATATTATTTTTTGTTGGCGCCTAAAGCAGCCGGTGTGGAAAAAATTTGTTCGTGCGAATTGAAAAATCTGTAATGAATATTTGGAAGTCGTAAAGTATTAACACCTTATGTATTTATATTCTGCAGTATATAAGCTTTATAATGAGGGTAAAACATAGGTATAGGTGCCTAGTAAAAAAAGAATTACTCGTATATAAGGTCTAACCTGAAAAATAACATGCTGAAACTATTTGACGGGTGAATTGAGGCCATGATACTGAACAACTTTCTTGAAGGAACATGTATCGAAATATGAAAAGTAATTTTTGCCCACCCATACAAGTTGACTGATTAGCGATCCAAGTTTGTATGAAAAGCCAAAAATTATTTTTCATTTTTCGACATATGTTCCTTGGGAAAAGTTGTTCAGTATTACGGGCTGAAATCACTCTTAAAATAGTTTCAGTATATTTTGTTAGACCTTATATATGTGAGGTAGCTTTTTTTTTTCAATTTACGTTTTGCGCGATGTTTGAAAAAATAATGTAAAGAGATTATTGTATTTAGCTATTTTATTTTTAGTTTATGGTATATGTTATATATTCAACAATACTAAAGGTATAATTATAAGTATATATTTTAGGAAGGAATCATGTATGAAATATGATAGCTATTCGAACTTAACACCTGGCTAGTGGAGATGAACATGTCTATTCTTGTTTGGTTTGCGAAGAACGTCGAGTTTTGCAATACAATCATAATGTATATTATTATATAAAAGACTCGTGCTGTTTATAATCGTCTTTCAGTTGTTATTGAACAGCCAATCTGCGATATATCATCGTCTGCTAAACCGATTCAAACCCACTGCGGTTTATAACTTAATGTAAGTAGACATATTTTTTCTTTAATATCACTTAATGTCTAAATATTATATGTGTTACTTATTATTAAATGTATGTTTTGTTCTTTACAGATCATGTTGGACTCACAAGAAACTTGCATATTGTGCTCTCAATACGCTCAAGATCCCAACGAAGGTCTTACAGAAGACTTACAGTTCATTCATGTGCTGAGAGATCGAGCTGCAGAACTTAAGAAAATCGAAGATAAGAAGGAGGCTGCGTTGAAGAGAAGCAAGGAACTTGCATCATCGTCTTATGTAATTAAAAAGGCGCGAAAGGGCATCCGGGTGATTAAAATTCAGATCTTGGATCTAGAGAACGAGCGTGAGCGCGTCCCAACATACAGTGCTTTGTCTCCTTCAAGTTCTCCAACTCAACGCCAAGACGATGATAGTGTGGTGTTAAGTGCGCAATATGTGATCAGTGACTCATTTGATGAAATATTGGAATTGACTGAAAACGTAATTAGTAAGATAAGTAAAAAACTTAGTAGTGATAATTTTGATTAAGTACTTATGCTGTAAATAAACTTAGTTAATTTTAATATATGTGTGTATATACTTATTTATATTAATAAAAATGATTGTATTTAATTAAGTAATAAATAAAAGATAGTATATAATTTTTTTGTGATAATTAAGATTAAGTATGTCTTTGATTTAGTAATAGTTATATAAACATATTTTAATATAAATGATATAATGTATTTGTAGAATTAATTGAGTAATAAATAAAAGATGGTATATATTTTCTTGTTTTATTATTATCCATAACCATGAACTATATTTACAAAAAATATTCTATTTTCTATCAACTATACTAAAAAAATCTTATAGTTATAACATTATTTTATTTTCCATCAACCATTTCTTTATACATAAAACATTTTTTAGTGCACATTGTCTTAGATGAAAAATACAATTTAATGAAAAAGATCCTTTACAATACTTAGCTTGAAGCTCTTTTAAATTTGGAATATTTTTATTTGTAATATCTTCAATATTTTGGTGGTCACATAACTGCTGAACCCACAACACTTTTTCTTCACCTTTCACAATAATTTTTCGTCCATTTAAATAAGGTTTTATAATCCTATGAAATTCTTTGTAATCGACAAATCCAGAGCCCCATCGATATCCGAGATTTTTTTCGATCCACCGAACACGTTTCCTTTCTTCAGGGGTAAGTTGGGAGAAAGCATAAGGCGGTTTTATTAAAAATATATGAGTATGCTCTTCAGTAGCTATTGCAAATTCCTTTACAATGAATTCATTGCTAGGGTTTTTGAAACCTTGTAGATCTACGACAATTGTGTTTTTATTCATGATATCTTTTTAACAATGTTGCTCAAAGGCTTGTATTCAAATATGCAATCGTTTAATATCAAGCAATATGCTGCTGTCTGATCAGGTATTTCTTGGTCAGCTTCAATTTCTACTCTCACGTCTATAGAGCCCTTCAATGTTTCCTGCTGACGGGAACAGTCGATAACAAATAATGGAGAAACGTCTTTGAATTCTTTTAAGCTCAACAAAGGTTCTGCTCGACGTCCATAATAAGACTGCTGAAATCTTGCATATTGTTCGTATAATAAAGAAAACTTATTTTCTGAGAAACTTATGTTCAATCCTTCATAGGGGTAATACGATGAATTTAAAAAAACTTTTATATCACGAATATTACAGTGATCGAATTCTGCCATTGACGTTTGTGGTTGATGTTTACGATTGGTTTGGAACCCAATAATAACAAACCGTGGTTTCTCAGTTTGCGATGTAGTTTTAATTGCCCAAGTGTGTTTACGAGTTCTGGGGAGTAATGGGTATTCATAGAGATCCCAATTCCGGAAAGCTAATGTAATAGCACGATCTTTTTCCAGATGTTTCAATAAATTAATTCTTTCACGATCAGATACTTTGACGTGTGGAACTCGCCAAACTATTTTATTAATAACTATATCATCAACAATTTCTTCATTATTTAATATTAATGCATTAAGGTTACTGTTGCTTCTTAGTAACACTAACTCATGTTTGCAATTTATTATGATTTTTTCGTAATCTTCCGCGAAGCCTAATATTCTGTTTAATGGTATTGAAGCAGAGAATGAACCGTCATGAACATTAGTTGTACCAGTAGGAGACCACCCCCATACTTTTGCAGATTTTGATTCATTTTCATTTAAGGAAAGATATGATTTTATGGTTGTAGTAATACCAGCATTTTTTATTCTATCTATTTCAACTCCATTTAATTCATACCGAATATCTTGAAATAAAAATAATGCAGGATTGTTGACAAAGCTAACACTTGAAAGTACTTCTTTTGTTTTACTATTGTATACGTTTGCTTTACCTTCAATGTACAATGTGCTGAGAGAGGGTAATATGTTCAAGTCTTGTTGGTTAATAGGGATTCGGATTTCATCATTCTTGTTGAAACTTGTCACGTACGGCTTGTATGAATGAAATTCGAAACTTTCCACGCTGTTGTCGTAGGCTGTTGGTTGAGATATATTTAAAATATTCATTTTAATAATCCTACCAATTTCAAATATTCTTGGTTAGTTTTTGAAAGCTTCGTCTGTGAAGAATGGAGAGGTCTTCTTTTCTGAGATGTTTTCTTGAAACTAACTTGAAGAGAGGATGGAATAGGGTTTTTATTAAAATTAATCATTTTCTTCTGAAATGTAAATACAGCTGAACCTCCTCACCGCGTAAATTGATTTGATTGTTTTCAGCGTCTAGCAATCTGATATTCAGATCAGTAATCGAATTTTGGTTGATTGGGAAATATATTATATTCTTGGGAATTTCAATAATGCGATAACCAGGTGGTACGTTAGGCACAAATTCATGAATTATGTGACTAGGTTTTCCGTTTACAAAAGATCCGCTCACTACATCACATTCGATGCGCACGAGAGTAGTAGATATAATGCTGACAGGATAACGAGATTCAGTACTTTTATTAGCTTTAACAGTCTCTTTTCCGAATCCTAAGATTCTACCAATTGAATCACGTTTTTCAAAATAAATATCTTTGGAACAGAAAATATTAGTTTTCAGTGTATTGTTATTACAAGTAAGTTTAAAGGAAGCATTTGTAATATTACTACTTAAAAAATCTTGTATATCTTGAAGTTCATAAGACCCTTCTGGAATCTCGATAACTTCATTTCCATAATATAATTTATTATTTCTCTCGTCTATGTTGGGAATCGAATTAAAAGTAGAAAAGTATAAAAGACCACATTCATAATCTCCAAGTAATTCTAGAGTTGGTGAATAGTTTGTTGTCAAGGAGCTTCCCACCCCAGTTATTGACACAGTGAAAGACATGTTTGTACTAAAAAAAAAATTTTTTTTATTCACTTAAATACATTTTTCCAAAAATTTATTAAAAAATTCAAGCAATGATGTCCACAGTTCGTGGATCCGAAGTTCTGATGTTGAATGTAATTATATTTAATGGGTGTATTTTTCAAATATTTTATTAACTCTAATGGTGGTTTTAGATTGCCAAAACTATCAAAATATTCAGAATAATTATCAAGCTTCGCGTAGGCTACCCAGTGAGTTCCAGGGTTATTACAACTATCAAGGTTGAGTATTGCGCACTCTATTTTTCTTGGTTTCGTAGGTAAAGAATCTCTCATAAACACACCACGAAAATAAGGTATATCGTTAGCATACTCTAATAAATCGAAATTAGTAAGTGGTCGTTTGGGTAGCCATTTCATTAGTTTTTTGAATTTTTAAGATATAATCCCGCTCCTTTTTTACTATGCTTGATGTATAATCCTTTTCCAAGAGCAACTGCTTCCATTGTTTTGTTGTGTCGTGCAGACTCTTGAAGATTCTGTTTAGCCACTTTGTAATCATTTACAGCTTTTGCTATACCTGCAGCTCCACCAGCTAGTGAACCGAGAGCCGATAATCCAGCAAAGATGGGAATCAAAGGCAAAAATCCACCACACTTAGGAATAGGTATATAGCGTGGTAAGCGCATACCACTTTTGTTTGTAAATATTTTCTTTGCAGCTGCATAAGCATATTTAATAGCAGTGTTTTTGTCTTTACGTTTAATTTTTTTCAAACCAGACTGTATTTTTTTCACAATTTTCATAAATGATTGCGCTCCTGCGCCTGCTTTTAGTTTTGCTTTCATAGCATTTTTTACAATCCATGAGGCAATTTTTTCTCTTTTACCTGCATTTTTGGATTTTAACCTTTGTTTTGCCATGTTTAAAAGTTCTAAATCAGCGTTATGTCGAATGTTAATATCACTGTTATTATACGCAATATCGTGATACATGCACGCCCTATCTAAATCGTTAATACCTCGGTCACCTCTTAATAACCTTTTCTGTAATTTGGTTCCTGGACCGCAAAACTGATATCCGGGTAAATGTAGTTCAAACGGTAACTTATCAATTAAACTGTTAATAATACCACTTCCTTTCTTCATGAATAAGCCGAAACTGATGTTTAACCTTCCGATACTTGACTTATATTACTGCAACAGCGCACTTTTGTCGACCCAACTGTTTTCGGAATCACTTAGTCCTAACCATTTTACAAACAATTTAGTTCCTTTTCTTTTTATAACTTTTTCAATGAGATAAAGATCAGGAAACTTAGTCTTCTGTAATTCATAACCGTAAAATGTTCCCAAAATTAGTTGCTTATGTTTGTCTTCTATTTGATAAGTAGGTGGTTTGGTACAAGTTACTTTTTTAACAGTAAATATTTCCGTTGACCAGTTAGGGGTGTAACCTTTACTAAAATCTCCTTTATACTTACTAATTCGAACATGATCACCAACATGAAACAGGGATTTCGTGATATGTTGTTTTTGAGTTTTATTTATATTAGCCTTGACTAAAGTCTCATTATACTTATTAACGTCTATTGGTTTAAACTTTGTTATGCTATGGGGTGTCCTGTTATAACGTTGAACAACGGATTTCAAATTACTGCCTAACCATTGATACTGTCCATAAAGACTAAATAATTTGTATAGATGACTTTTTAATGTTCTTATTACTCGCTCAACTATCGATGCTTTTTTTACAGAATAAGTGGAATAATGGTTTATTTTATATTTGCCCATCAATCTTTGAAAATGTTCATTGTAAAACTCTTTACCTAAATCTGTTTGCAAATTGCTTGGTTTTCGAGTTGATTCAGTCAATATATGTCGCATTGCATCTGTAACACAGTCCTTTGTTTTGGCTTTAAGAGGATTCACCCAAACATATTTCGATAAAGCGTCAATAACAACCAATATGTATTTGTATCCTTTATTAAACTGTGCATATTTTTGTAAGTCTATAAGATCAGCTTGCCACAAATCATCCATTCCTTTTATAATTGTACAACGACGTGGAAAATTCCTTCTCGCTGATCTATGGAGCTCGTCAACTATATTCCGTTTACTCATTTTTATTTAACCTTGACATCATTGAATCTATATCAGTTTTTGTATAGTATGTGGAACTTATATTAGACGAAACAGCTTTTTCTAAACCACTAAGATAATTTTTTACATTTGTTTGTATTTGTTTTAATTCAGCTCTTAAATCTTGAATTTCTTTATCCAAATAGGCTTTGTTAACCGCGTCGTTATCTTCCTTTGGATGTAACAATCCCTTTAATCTTGTTAGTTTTAGATTGTAATCTCCTGTTTCCGATTTGGTTAATAGGTCGTTTAGAGAGTCAAAATATTTAGAAACTCTTAAACGCTTATGAACGTGGTGACCGAATTTGTCTATATTCATTGCAATATAATATAAGTATATAGAGCGAATATTATATGTAAACTGCTCAAATCTCTTAATGTATGCTCTTTATATATTCCTAAATTCTCTCGATACTACTAAGATATAATACTACTTAATTTTCCCAGTGAATGCTCTTTAAGTTGTACATTCACTATCCCAGCTTCTTGTAATTCTGTTATAATTTCAATAATTTCGTTATCTAATCCTGTGTTGCCAGCTGCCCGTGACCCTAACAATAATTTTAGTCGTTCTACTAACTCATTAGGATCATTCCAATAAACCAAATCAGTATTTTTTTTAAGATTTTTCAACAGCTTCATACCTGACCCCTTTGAAAGACTCTCAGTACTAGTGGTTACAGTTCTAGTAAATTTAAATAGAGGTTTAATGATGTTCGTGTATTTAAAACCTTTATTACTATTAATAGGCTTCTTAGGATCGTAGTTACGTCGATGAGCATTGGTTTCCAATAACAACAATTTGTAATATTGTAAATCTTCATCTGTAATTAAATCCATGTTTGGTATTTTCTTGAAAAGTAATTCTTTTAAACCCGGTGTCTTTTTAATAATACGAGTTCCTATTTTCCATGTTACATCTTGGTCGAAGATACGTATGTTGCCTAGCAAGACTTTTCCGCGATCATGTCTGATACCAAAAGGAATATCATTAAGTGCTTCGGATGACCAAGACATATCATCATGATGTGTTTGATCTTTAGAGGTCGGTGATGAGCGAACAGATTTGAAGGACTCATCACTTAGGTTGTGTTCAGAGGGTGATACAGTAAGGGTTTTGTTAGAATTGTGTTCATGAGAATCATAGTTTTCTTCATCGTGTTCTTCCTCGTCAAATGGTTCATCTAAGTCTTCTTTAGTAAAAAATGATTCTTCATTTTCACTTAACTTCCTTATTTTTGTTTCGGGTATATAATTCTCCTCTTTTTCTTCGTCATATTTTCTAATGTTTTTACTTGACAGTTGATTAAGTGGATCAACGATAGGTTTGAATATTGTTTCTAAAGCCATGTTGCTCGCGTTTTTTGTATCTCTTATCAAACCCACCTTTCTTTTTACAGCAGCTGCGGATTTCACGATTTGTTTTTTTATTTTTTTCTCCATTTTATGATCCGTTCTTGTTCAGAATCTCACATAAAGTGAGTTGTTATCATAATGACAGTTTCTTTTTAATGCTAATCTATAACTATAAATGTATCAAATTTCATCCTGTAACATCCTTTATTTCGCTCACAATCCTTATTTATTACAACATAACCATACAGTTCTTTCCATACTGTTGAACACAATTCACGGAATTGATACCATGACATATCAGAACGCACGTGTTCTTCATAAACGTGTTTTAAATTGACATCATCCTGTTTGAATAATACAATAAGGTTTGCATTATCTCTCACGAGTTGCTTCGGTATTTTGGTATAAGTTTGATTAAGATAAAAACAGTCAATATTCTTATGACGTCCCATAGCGAAATAATCCCGTATATTATTTTGATTTTCACAGGCAACATCGTCAAATATTATAATAGAGTTTGGATCAGCTTCTTGCGGATTCAACACTTCAGTATTATGACTATATTTTTTAAACGATACACCTGGCACCATATTTAATACTTTTTCTAGAAATAAGTATTTTGGTTGGTATAAAGATTTTGAATATACGTACAGATTACGAAATCGTAGACCATTTTCATGCAATAATAAGCTTATCACTAAATTTGTCTTTCCACAACTTGATGGTCCGCATACAATGCAACGTATTGTATTTGGCAACAAGTTGCCATGTCGCTTAACCCCATTCGTCAGCATAGTAGGGCAAATACATTGTAAGTTTAAGGATTCTTTTTGTTTTATAAATTTCATAATTAGACAATTTAATTAACTTGACTGTCACCTTTGCTGTATCTTAACAAAATGAAAAGTTACAACTTTGCTATTATATTTATTAAAGGTGCCCACGAATTAGATCACCAGCATGAGCAAACGGCCTTGGTAAAGCGATTATCCATTGCATAATGCACTATTGTCAGATCTTTTAGGTTTCAGCAATTTTATATTGCTAAAACTCAGTGTTTCTGAGTGTCTAGTGAAACATGTCACATGTCTGTGTTTAACTGAAACAAGCAGTGTTACATGTGAATTTGCTAGAGTTAAAATTCTAAAAGTGGTGTAATGTGTTGCGGATCGAGTTGAAAATGAATATTGGTAAGTTTTACACAAAATATCTCTTACGCGACTTTCGAAATATAGTGTTATATGTGAAGTTACGTTGATTTTTAGGTGCTCTTTTATTATACGATTCAAAACACGTCATTGAGCGATTGAAAATAAGCTCTAAAGGTAAAGTAATTCCCAGATATTAAATGGTGACTTTGAAACTCAGTTTTATACGCCATTGAGGGAATAAAATGACCGAAAATGGCGTATAAAACTGAGTTTCAAAATCACCATTTAATCCCTACTAGTAGGGCTCAGGAAATAGATCTAGAATGTTTTGTAGTTAAATCTATGGCTTAGATAAAGGAGTAAAATTTTTTGAGTTGTGAGTCGCAGAAAATGAGTGACATTAAAATGTGATGAAAAATAGTGTTCATAAGCTCATAATGATTTGGAGAGACCTATTTAACGACATTTCTCACGATTGGTTAGACCAGAAAAAAAAATAGACTTCCAACTTTACTCTACGGGGAGGCGAGAAAGAGAGGACACGGCTCTCCGCAGAATCGAACCCTCGACCAACACAACAGGCGGATACAGGAGCTACTCGATTTTTTTCTGGGTATATTTAACCACCACTGGAATCATTAATATACACTGTATACAATGTGGAAGGGGCATAACCCTAATAAACCAGGCTATAGTTGTTCATTATAGCTCAATAAAATTAAAGTAACAGTCAAAAAAAATAAAATAAAGACATTCTTACACAATTGGCTCGGTCGGCTGGCGGGGCCCGAAATTGCTGGTAAAACTAATATTCCGATTCAGGGGGGCTAAAACTAGCCAGGTTACATTTTGAGATTCTAGTAATATAAATTTCAGTATTCTCTACAGAACTTGGCGGCCATTTAAATCTCAATTCTTTTGTCGAATATTGAACTTGTCTCCAATTTTTACATTTACGTTTTTGATGGCAAATATCGGCATTGCAACAACAACTTGTATCCTGCTACAACATTCTTGTGCATTGCTACGAGAACTTGTACCCTGCTACAACATTCTTGTGCATTGCTACGAGAACTAGTACCCTGCTACAACATTCTTGTGCATTGCTACGACAACTAGTAGCCTGCTACAACATTCTTGTGCATTGCTACGATACCTTGCAGCCTACTGCAACATTCTTATGCATTGCTACGACAACTTGAAAACTGCTACAACATTCTTGTGCATTGCTACGACAATTTGTAGCCTGCTACAACACTCTTGTGCATTGTTACGACAACTTGTAGCCTGCTACAACATTCTTGTGCCTTGCTACGACAACTTGAAAACTGCTACAACACTCTTGTGCTTTGCTACGACAACTTGTAGCCTGCTACAACATTCTTGTGCATTGCTACGACAACTTGTACCCTGCTACAACATTCTTGTGCATCGGGACAACAACTTGTAGCATGCTACAACATTCATGTGCATTGCTACGACAACTTGTAGCCTGCTGCATCAATCTTGTGCATCGGGACAACAACTTGTAGCATGCTACAACATTCTTGTGCATTGCGACGATAACTTGTACCCTGCTGCAACATTCTTGTGCATTGCTACGACAACTTGAAAACTGCTACAACACTCTTGTGCTTTGCTACGACAACTTGTAGCCTGCTACAACATTCTTGTGCATTGCTACGACAACTTGTACCCTGCTACAACATTCTTGTGCATCGGGACAACAACTTGTAGCATGCTACAACATTCATGTGCATTGGTACGACAACTTGTAGCCTGCTGCATCAATCTTGTGCATCGGGACAACAACTTGTAGCATGCTACAACATTCTTGTGCATTGCGACGATAACTTGTACCCTGCTGCAACATTCTTGTGCATTGCTACGACAACTTGTACCCTGCTGCAACATTCTTTTGCATTGCTACGACAACTTGTACCCTGCTACAACATTCTTGTGCATTGCTACGACACCTAGTAGCCTGCTGCAACAAGCTTTTCTATTGCTACGACTTCTGGTAGCTTGCTATTACAATTCTGTATCTTCGTAGGATGTAAATGTTAACAAAATAAATAGTTGTCATAAAGTTTTTTACATACTGGTCCAGGAAAAAATATATAAAAAGCTAAGTGAGTGTAAACTACTAACAACCTCTAAAATAATCAATTGTCCAATTAGTTGTATGAAATTTTACTTTTCCGAGTACATTTTATAAGTTTGTCGCCTATAACTTTTTATAAACCCGACATAACTGTGATGTTAGTTATATATACTACTGTTGTGATTTTTAGGCGTCTATTTAGTTCACAAGCTTATACAATATTTTTTAATAGCCTACACGATAGGATAGTGAAGAAAAAAATACTTCCTTCTCTTTAACCCTTAAAAGTCTTAATTTTCCGATTTTCATAAAATTTACATCGTTGGTCAATAACAGTCCAAATAACATGGGAAAAATAATAAAAAAAAGGTGTTTTCAATTATTTTTTATTTAAATAGAATTTTTTTTTTATAAATAATTTGTTATCGCTAGTGGTCGGATAAAAGGATGCATGTTTGCCTAAAGTAAATTTTTGGCTAGGAAATTATGGAAGCGGCAAAACACAATTTTTTGTTGATTCCGGAATTTTATAGATACAAAAGTGCACTCCATAACTGCCAACATCTCAACTTTAGGTAAATATGCATCCGATTATCCCACCACTGGTTATCACGACTGGATGAGAACAGCACCGGACCAAGATGGGTGGCGTCGACGAAGAGAGGCCTATGCCCAGCAGTGGGCGGAAGAAGGGCTGGGATGATGATGATGAAATCATTTGAAAGGAAACGGAGATATTATTTAAAATTGTGCCTTAACCAAGCCCTTGATAACCTTCAAACTTCGTTATAAACAACTGTTTATAGTTTAAATTATGAACGCAAAGCTTTTCTACGCACATTTGCGAAAAACAGCCACTGTTATCTAATATGCGTAGAAAAGCTGATTTCTTTTAAATGGGAGCAGCACTTGACCCCGGTAAATTCAATCAGCTCCTTAAGTCTGCCGTTACAATAACATAAGAAACAAATACTTCAGTTAGTCGGCTTATACTTAATGCCTATGTAAAAGAAAGATTTGTTTATTTCTATTAGGTATGTTGCCCGTTTAGACGATACGTATTTCATTTGTAATATAAGAACACATGTCCACGAATCTTTCATAAAGAATAATTTTATAAAATCTTCTTTATAAGAGCTTAAGTACCTAGAAAAATTAGTTAAGTAAAAATTACCTTTAAAAGAGCTTAAGTACCTACAACGTAAGCACTCTGATTGTTTATAGAAATCAATAAGTACTAATCATTTCAACAAATTGAACAATCGAGACGACCTCCGTGGCGTTGTGGTCACCATGCTAGTCCTCCACCCAGACGTTCCGGGTTTGATCCCAGGTCAGAGCAAGATGGAAAATGGCCTTTTTCAAATTGTCCTGGGTACTCGATGTCTATATGTGTATTTGTTTTAAAATATAGTATCATTGAGTTAGTATCCCAAAACACAAGTCTCGAACTTACTTTGGGGCTAGCTCAATCTGTGTAATTTGTCCCGCTCAATATACTTACCCTTACATTTTATCGCGATAGTATTGTATTGTATTCAATTTTGTGTCATGCTATAATGATCTTCTGTCACTTTCAAACTTAAATCACAGATGGCATTACTGCGTTGTTATGATATATTATTTGCATAATAAGTTTTTACATATTTCTTTGTAATAAAAATATTAGTACAACAAAAATAATGCAGCAGAAACAATATTAATGCACAAACGTGTTATATCAGTCTTAAAATAATCTGAAACTTGTGTATTTTTGAATTATCCGTATAAGTTTTAAAACGCGATACCAAAGATTTTTTGACCTTTGTGTATATTAGATACATTTTTGTAAGGATTACACACCTACACAGGAGGCGTTGATCGGGGCTCTGGGTTCGTACCCTGACTATTAACCAATCAACACTTCCAACTGCTAACCACGTATTCTGACCGCGTGTTTAAAAAAGATCTCAACGTCACTGTGTTGAAACCGCGATTACCTTATGCTTTTTCAACCAACTTTATCTCCATCTCTGCGAAGCTACCGCGCAACTCTAGTCTTGCCGAATTAGGTACGAGTTCTCCAATAGTAAGTATAATTATATTATCTTTGCTTGTACAGATTATTTGCTCAGTTGTTGTTGGTATCGCCAATGACCCTAGCTGGCCTGGTAAAAATGGTCATCATGACGAAAGTCTTGTACTCATAATACACCCTCATCTCGTTTGGTATACTCAGCTTTATCTCTGATACAATTACAGTGTTACGCAAACACTTGGTGGTTGTTCCACAGGATTTGGGATGGCTGTTCCATCCGCTTACACCTGGGATGGCTGTTCCATCCGCTTAGGTACACTTGGGATGGCTGTTCCATCCGCTTATATTTGGGATGGCTGTTCCATCCGCTTACACCTGGGATGGCTGTTCCATCCGCTTACACTTGGGATGGCTGTTCCATCCGCTTACG
Organism: Acrobasis consociella; assembly: GCA_963555685.1. Classification (NCBI taxonomy): domain Eukaryota; kingdom Metazoa; phylum Arthropoda; class Insecta; order Lepidoptera; family Pyralidae; genus Acrobasis; species Acrobasis consociella. Next base: position 828,071 of record OY743104.1, on the reverse strand, counting down.
TTTGGGATGGCTGTTCCATCCGCTTACGTTTGGGATGGCTGTTCCATCCGCTTACACCTGGGATGGCTGTTCCATCCGCTTACACCTGGGATGGCTGTTCCATCCGCTCACACCTGGGATGGCTGTTCCATCCGCTCACACCTGGGATGGCTGTTCCATCCGCTCATGTACTAGCTAATCCAGCGGATTCTCTCTCTCTATGGGGACGCATCCCCGTGTGGCCTCCAACCTCCCCTATAGCCACCCCGAGCCTCGCTTAACTCTTACTCTCTTAGCTCTTTTCTATCTATTGTAACACACGCAGTTTACAACAGATCACCTAAACCCAAACTATTATTCTCTTATCTCTTTTCCATCTATTGTAACACACGCAGTTTACAATAGACCAACTAATCTCAAACTCTTATTCTCTTAGCTCTTCTCTATCTATTGCAACACACGCAGTTTACAACAGATCACCTAAACCCAAACTCTTATTCTCTTATCTCTTTTCCATCTATTGTAACACACGCAGTTTACAATAGACCAACTAATCTCAAACTCTTATTCTCTAAGCTCTTCTCTATCTATTGTAACACACGCAGTTTACAACAGATCACCTAAACCCAAACTCTTATTCTCTTATCTCTTTTCCATCTATTGTAACACACGCAGTTTACAATAGACCAACTAATAGACCGACGCATCGGTAATTCTCTCTCTCGATTTATTTATTGCAAGTCGCAACTTGCAATAAACCAACAACAAAAACGGACGCATCGGTTAACTCAAAACACTGAAACATAAACACATAGTAATTAATTATTATCGGTAGAATTCTCTAGATAGTAAATAAACTTATAAAACGCTCACCGAAACTCTATCTCTCGTAAAATCTCAATAATTGTCAGAAATTACAATTTTACCATCTTATTTTGTGCTTGTACTTTGTGCCGCCCTTTTTCCATCTGCCACAGATAATATCCCTCTTCACGCCGCGTTCACTTCTTCTGCGCAACCATCCGCGCACGGACAAAAGAATAAAATTGATAACAGCCAAACATTGACTTTTAGGTACCTTGATATTTAAATAAATAATAAAAATATTTAATAATACACACTTGCTTCGCATTCGCGACACTCCGCCACGGCGAAAGAATAAAGAGAAACATAACTTTTACAATACCTAGGTTTATTATGAATAAGTTCTCCACCACACACATTTAGGTACGGTGTAACAATCTGTCCAGGAATTGAGAATTCTACGCTTTAATCTTTTCTCTAGCTCTGACCGTCGAAGCCCTGGTGGATTTTCTGCCATCAACTGTCTTTTCTACTGACTACTTCTATTTGAGACTCTTCCTTGGGTACATTGACCTCAAAATTTAAGGTAGTCTGTGCTGATAGTACTGTACTTTCAACTTCAAGTTGTAATAGAAATGTCCTATTGAATGAGTCATTGTCACGCCTGACGACGTTTGTAACTTTATTATTTTTATATGTCCATTCAAGCCTTTACTAACTTCTCAACCTTTCAGTGTGCCCTATTACTTTCTGCTTTTATTTATAGTTAGTCCTAGCTCAGGTACCTACTCTATTGATTACAGCTCTTGATTGCCAATGTTTGTCACTTCTTTCTCTTAGACACGTGTAATTTATTATTAGTTAACACTTTAAAGAATTTATCTAGAATTTTGTGTGCTCTCTTTCAAACCATTATTAAAGTACTTATATTGTTTGTGACTTGCTTTTAAAATCTCACAATCTGATATTTGCCGCTGTTTTGAAATCAATTTTAATTATTTTTTTTATATATACAGGTTTTATGCTACTGAAATCAGAATCAATTATAATTATAGGTTATTCATTCGCGAGACCTTCCTCGGCCAAAGAAAACGTTGAGATTTCACTGTTTTGAATGTGCGTAGGCTACATCTACATTATTCTTCAAAAATTCTGGTCAACTGCTATAAGAATTATATTTACAAATATACCTTAGTGTCTGTCTACATCTGCAGGAGTTTTATGACAATACCAATACTTGTTAAGGAATGTCAGTCTTGTAAACTCGCACGCACTCTGGTGGAATTCGAACTCCAGACGATCAAGTCAATCAGATCCTTACGAAAACAAATTGGACTATTTATCCGTTTCTTTTATTTGAAGAGAAACAAAATGCAGCTTCATATTAAATTTAACACAAGTAAGTATTTCAGTTGGTTAAATATAAAAATACACTGTTTGATTTATGACGTCAAAACCCGTTTTTTTTAACAGTAAAATTAACACAAATGATTGACACTAATTTCTTCCTTATACTTATTGTTAAGTTTAAAAGGTACCTGTTTTAGTGTACTTTTTACCCTTAATTCAAAAACTCATGCTTCAAATTATAAAACATGATTAAAATAAACGGTATTTGTCCACAAACTTTGTGAATATAATTAGACATTTGTTATATAAAAACACAATAAGGATGTGGACATTTTTTTTTTTTTTTTAGACAGGTCATTTAAGGACGTTACACTATTTGCATTTATTCTTTTCTCTGATTAGCAAATACTGACAAAAATATGGCGCATTTAAATTTCGCATAACGTCACGATTAAGTACGATTTTCACTGTTCGTTTACGTACCGTAAATTGCCTCCACTCTGAATCTTTGATGTTCTGCACCTTCGTAAAATATTACTACTTTACTTTACTTTACAAAAATAAATTATTCAATCATTTTTGAATAATCTAATCTAACCCTCGGCCCATCGGACTGAATAAAATAATTGGAACACTTTTTGGTCAACATCCCTATTACTAATTTTACATGTCTATTTATAGCATTTATTCGTAACAATAGGAATAAGTATATACATGCGAAAATTGCAACAACCACACAAATCTTTATGTTGAAACACGGTAATTCAGATTTTTAGATTAGCACCTCCACCATGTCGCCATGACCCTAGCTGGCCTGGTAAAAATGGTCATCATGACGAAAGTCTTGTACTCATAATACACCCTCATCTCGTTTGGTATACTCAGCTTTATCTCTGATACAATTACAGTGTTACGCAAACACTTGGTGGTTGTTCCACAGGATTTGGGATGGCTGTTCCATCCGCTTACACCTGGGATGGCTGTTCCATCCGCTTAGGTACACTTGGGATGGCTGTTCCATCCGCTTATATTTGGGATGGCTGTTCCATCCGCTTACACCTGGGATGGCTGTTCCATCCGCTTACACTTGGGATGGCTGTTCCATCCGCTTACGTTTGGGATGGCTGTTCCATCCGCTTACGTTTGGGATGGCTGTTCCATCCGCTTACACCTGGGATGGCTGTTCCATCCGCTTACACCTGGGATGGCTGTTCCATCCGCTCACACCTGGGATGGCTGTTCCATCCGCTCACACCTGGGATGGCTGTTCCATCCGCTCATGTACTAGCTAATCCAGCGGATTCTCTCTCTCTATGGGGACGCATCCCCGTGTGGCCTCCAACCTCCCCTATAGCCACCCCGAGCCTCGCTTAACTCTTACTCTCTTAGCTCTTTTCTATCTATTGTAACACACGCAGTTTACAACAGATCACCTAAACCCAAACTATTATTCTCTTATCTCTTTTCCATCTATTGTAACACACGCAGTTTACAATAGACCAACTAATCTCAAACTCTTATTCTCTTAGCTCTTCTCTATCTATTGCAACACACGCAGTTTACAACAGATCACCTAAACCCAAACTCTTATTCTCTTATCTCTTTTCCATCTATTGTAACACACGCAGTTTACAATAGACCAACTAATCTCAAACTCTTATTCTCTAAGCTCTTCTCTATCTATTGTAACACACGCAGTTTACAACAGATCACCTAAACCCAAACTCTTATTCTCTTATCTCTTTTCCATCTATTGTAACACACGCAGTTTACAATAGACCAACTAATAGACCGACGCATCGGTAATTCTCTCTCTCGATTTATTTATTGCAAGTCGCAACTTGCAATAAACCAACAACAAAAACGGACGCATCGGTTAACTCAAAACACTGAAACATAAACACATAGTAATTAATTATTATCGGTAGAATTCTCTAGATAGTAAATAAACTTATAAAACGCTCACCGAAACTCTATCTCTCGTAAAATCTCAATAATTGTCAGAAATTACAATTTTACCATCTTATTTTGTGCTTGTACTTTGTGCCGCCCTTTTTCCATCTGCCACAGATAATATCCCTCTTCACGCCGCGTTCACTTCTTCTGCGCAACCATCCGCGCACGGACAAAAGAATAAAATTGATAACAGCCAAACATTGACTTTTAGGTACCTTGATATTTAAATAAATAATAAAAATATTTAATAATACACACTTGCTTCGCATTCGCGACAGTTGGTACGTACTCAGAATTAAGCTCGTCAGCGACCTCGGAAGCACGTCCTGAATCTAATCTAGACATCTTAAATAATCTCATCTCAGTCCCTAGATATCATAGCTTTCTGAGGTTTATAGAAGATTTTATTAGAAAATGCGATTTCACAAGCGCCTGATTACTTTGTGCATCCAATGCTGAATGAAAGTATCATACTATTACTTTATGCATGTTTAATGAATCACATGAGATAGACAAACAGAAGCGTCATTTTTGAAACGCGGAATAACCTGTACTTATGGGTTTTCTACACAACAAGCCGTTCATTTAAACACTGGTCCAGCTTATTACAGGTAATTACATTGAATAGCTTTTCGAATTAGAAGATAGGTCAATTAATTCAACATTAAAATTATTTGTTCAGTATGTTTTTCGACGCGAGAATTGGAACCTTGGTTCTGACACGCGATAACACTACTTGGCTTTGTAGTCTCCACTGCAGGAGCACGACCGTTTCTGTACTACACTCTCAATGCTGACCAGACGCGTTGGAGAGATCCTATTGATGTTTATATGCTTTGTTTAGCTTGTATAACTTCTGTTGTCCCCATTCATGGGGACACGGACGATGGGGACAACGGGGAAACACGCTTTTTGTAACCTTTGTTTCCACAATAAAGATGATTTGTTTTGATTTGATTTGATTCTCCTTTTACACGACTATATAAATATAATGTATTTTGCCACAAAGATAATTTTTGTCCGGGAGATTTCTTTTTGTTGTTGAAATATTCGACTAGGACATTAAAAGATATTATGGTTTTTCCAAGTCTTCAAGTGGATGTCGTAGAGGGCCACTTAGGGAATTCAAGTTAAACAAAATCATAAACATCGTGAGACCACTCCACCTCGTCTGGACAGCGTAGAGATTGTAGGCCAAATCCTCTGGCTGCTCGGACCAAATATGGCTCTAGTAGTATAAAGAGGATCGTGCTTCTGCAGGTTAGTGACTAACACTAGTGTCAGAGTTTTTAGGCCTCTGACATGGGTTTAGGTAACGACCAATGTCAAAGACAGTGACCAGGACCAACGGCTGAACGTGGCCTCCGAAGCACGGATCATCTTACTTATCAGACAATCAGGTTATCAGCCTACAATGTCCTAACCAAACTAGGACAACAACACAAAGTCGTTGCCCCCGCCGGGAATCGAACCCGCGACCTCCGGGTATAAGCCGAACGCTCTAACCAATAGACCACAGGCAGGCTTCTGCAGTAAAGACTAAAAAGACCTGATGACGGTTTTGACGCCCACTGAAACCGCACTTGAAACTGCCTATTTACCCCCTGGACTAGAAAGACTAGGAAATAAAACGAGAAGATAAAACAATAGTTCCTTTTAATCACTGGTAACTGCTGAAGCTTGTGGGAGTGCCGCTTCTGATCCTCAAGGGGCCGGGCTTGCAGTGCTGTCGCTCGCGGTTCTGGCGCCGCAGACGCAGCTGCAGCGCGCTCACCTTCCGCGCCAGCCCCGACATATTGTTCAGTCTGTACCGCCCGTTTTTGACCTGTACGAGGCCTAGTTTGACGCCTCTTTTTAAGGCCCTGAAAAAATAACGTACATGCATGCTTTTACCAGACTGACTGCTGTGGTCCAGTGGTCAAGGTGTTTGCCTTGTCATCCCACTGGGTTATGATGAAGCATACTTCGTGAAAAGTCGTTTCCAGCCTGGTTAGGATATTGCAGGATTGAATCAACTGATAATCCGAAAAGAAGGATGATTCTATGTTTCCGAAGGCCCGTATAAACTGTGAATCCCGAATGCTGTCTAGCGTTTGCTCATCAAATCTATCCAATAGGATCGGTTCTGGTCTACCCTTTGAGTTGCGGATATCGCTCGGATGATGATGATGATTATAATGCTTTTACCCGACCGCCAAGGAAGGGATATGTTTTTTGCGCGCATTTTGATAAGTTTCTTTGTAAAAAAATATAGTTTAGAAAACACGCTTTTGTATTGATAGTGGTTGTATGTAGATAGGTGAGTTTTTTTTGGAATTATTTTGATTTGAAGTATTATTATTATTTCAGATGCATAACGTCCACTGCTAGACATAGGCTTCTCCCAAAGATTTCCAAAATGACCATCATGCCCTTTTCAGCAACCTGGGTCAGGTCATCTGACCGCCTTGTGGGTGGATGTCCTATGATTCGCTTGCCAGTACGTGGTCGCCATTCAAGAACCTATGTGTCCCACCCACTGCCACTCCAACGAGCTAATCCTCCGATAATCTGACGTATAATGATAGTTATTTATCAAAAATGCATAATTTAGAGTACCTACTTATTAAAGTTGATTGCCGCTCTAGATCGGCCATTTTGAAAATCTTTGGGAGAGGTCTATGTCCAGCAGTGGACATTTTGCGGCTGAAATGATGATTAAGGCTCCTACCCGCGCTAGCGACCTTGAAAACACAAAAAAAATAATTTCTCTTTCTGTAAGTGAGATTATCAGAAACCCTCGTACAACTTTTTAGCTAGTATCCTTAAGTTTCATTAGAACCTCGAAAGTCATTGAAATACTATCTGCTTTAGAAACCTTTACAAAAAGAGTCAAAAGTGGCCGTTTTTAGTATTTTTTGCAAAGGAAACTACAGCGTATATATTTCAATGACTTTCGAGTTTCTAATGAAACTTAAGGATACTAGCTAAAAAGTTGTACGAGGGTTTCTGAAAATCTCACTTACAGAAAGAGAAATTAATTTTTTGTGTTTTCAAGGTCGTTAGCGTGGGTAGGACCCTTAAAGTTGCTCCTTAAAATTGTAAAACACATGATTGTATTTTCGATTAGTTGAAATCACAAGTCGAAGATATGCAGTTTACAAAGAAAGTTTATTTCGCGTTGGTGTTATTTTTTTTTTGTTACGAAGTAACGAACAATTTTACTAACAGGTGTTTTAGGTATACTTACCATGAAACAAAGAATAGCTGTAGATAGGGGTTTTAAATGGTCTATTTTGTAAATTAAAAGCACCTGGTTATCTTTAGAGTGATACAAGTGAACCATTTTTGTAGTAATCTTAAAATCTCTTGGACTAAGGTGACTTAAGTACTCTAATTGGTTAGGTTAAAGCACCTAGTCAATTTGGACAGGTGTTTTAAGTGCAACAATTGACAGGGCAAACTTATAACACCTCTCTTTTTTATCGGGTGTTAAAAATGAAGGGTACCTTGACACTTTCCTGCTCAACTTAGGGTCAGCGATGTTGTACTCCATCTTGATAAACTTGATGATGGTCCGCGACGTCCAGCCAGTGTTCCTCATGAGCTTCCTTAAGGCTGTTAGCAGCACTTCCCCGGTGTTGTTTAAGGATTTCACCATGGCGGATGTGTCAAATTTATATGAACTGGAAAAGTGTGTCAGTCAGATCATTACAAAGTTTAGTTTAAATGCTGAGTAGGAAATTTGCTTCCTGGTCTATTGACTACCTAAACATTATATTTAACGTTTAGGTAAAAAAAAAAAAATTTGATTTCTAAGCACCGTGATCAGAAAGGTTTTTTTTTCATGCTTCCACCACCAGTTAGTTCCTGCAAAATATTGCTGGCCGGCCTCTACCCACTGTTAGTCTCAGAGTTCCAGCGTTCATGCCATCAAGATAATTTTTGTTCGAGTAGGATGGGATGAAATATTCGACTAGGAAAATTAAAAGGTATTATGGTTTGACGCTCACCGAAATCTTGCCTTAAACTGCCGGTTTACCCCCCTGGACCCAGGGCAGTTAGGTACCCTCTCGATTTGTCTTTAGTACAAAACTCGATATTTGCGGCGCCACACGTAAATAAAGTAAGTATACTAAATTTTAATCTATGGCACAGAATTTAATATAAATATTACACAGAGAACGGAATCCCTTTTCCCGCGCAATATGGGTCCCCGTTTCTCGTCCCTGATCCTCTCTCCCGTTCTCGCCTTATCGAGGAGTTGAGAGGGCGAACACACACACATTACCGTGTGCACGGATGTATAGTTTCGTTTGTAGTTGTAGTATACGTATATGATACTCCACTTACGAAGTGGCATACCTGTGCCTAGTTTTGCAGTGCGAGGTTCTGTCTACCACGTTAGGAACAAAGACTTGACAGTGCATCTGTATATAGGTAATAAAAGTTTGTGAACGATTTTGAAAATATGCTAAATTTATACGTATTAATTACTTACCTGCATAAAAAATATTACAGGACGCAACAACATACAATATGCGTGTTTATTGCTGATATAACCACGCAGGAGGGATTTTAAAAGCACGTGTTACCAATATAATAAACAACGAGATATTGTACAAATATAAAATTATTTTCTACATTATTTTGTCGCATTGATTGCATGGAAAATTTTACTCTCTGTCATTATCAAAGAGAATAAAATTACGTTTGATTATATGAAAGAAAAATATTTTTTTTGCTCTTTGGTTTATACAATCTTTCAAAGAGAATGACCATAGATATTTTACTCCTACATTAAATGACGCTCCGCGCGCTCCGCTCATGAAGTTAGTGCCATGGAGTTTAACTTCATGGCTCCGCTTCTATGAAGTGCCATACCTGTGATATTGTACAGAAATTTTGCGGGAACCCTAGTCATTAGTCCTCCACAAAACCTACACTTTAGTAAAAATGTGGGACATGGCCGTTTCACTATTCAAGGGCCTGTGGGTAAAAAAACGACGGGTTGCACTCTGGGAGTGCCGGCAGAAGTGAAAACTTGAATATTAACGTTGTGCATTTTTGATATACGAAACAGCAGGCGCAGGCATACATTTTCGCCGCGCCGTAGAAAGAGAGGGGGATACTCCTTACGCCGCTCCAGCTGTCTACTCTCCATCCGTCTTACGAATTTTCGATCAGGTCACGTGTCCTGACGCGAGTTTAAAATTTTTTACCCATTCCAAAAAAAGTGCACAACGCCGCTAAAGAAGTTTTCACTTCAGAAAAATTAAAACACCTAGTGAATAAATTATACTGTTGGTTCATAAGCCTATTTCGTCACTCGTACAATCCAACCAAGACTCACATTTTAAGGTGTAGGGAATGTGTGGGCTAGCCTGGTTACCATTTCTTATTGTAAGTTTTACTGGACATTTTAGACTATACAAACTTTCTACGTGTCTTTCTTCGGCCGTGTGGATTCCGGCAGCGTAGAATAAAGCCACTCCTAGTCCTCCCGTGGATGTCGTAGAAGGCGACTTAGGAAATACAAGCTAAACAAAGCTTATAAACATCAATGAGACCTCTCCAACCAGCTCTGGCCAGCGTGGAGAGTGTAGGCCAAGTCCTCTGACTGCTCTGGCCAAGTATGACTCTGATAGTACAGAGAGGGTCGTGCTCCTGCAGTGGTGACAAAAAGACCTGATGATGATGAAACTTTCTACATATGGGGTTGAGGGGTAGTTTTCTAAATGTGGTGAACTGCGTACTTTATTATATACTAGCTGTTGCCCGCGACTTCGTCAGCGTGAACTATAGTTTATGAGCATCGTTATTTTGGCATTTTTAAATTATACAATGTTTAAATTATACAATGTCCTTTTTAATTAAGTACAAATATTTTAAGGGATGATTCAGTCCATCATTTCGAACAACTTTTCCCAATTAATGTATATCGAAATACGAAAAAATAATTTTCATTTTCCATAGTAATGATATCACGTGACTACTTCGACTTCTATGAAAACCTAAATTTTTTTTTTCGTATTTCGATATACATTTATTGGGAAAAGTTGTTCAAAATGATGGTCTGTCTGATTCACCCCTTAAAATATTTGTACTTAATAAAAAAGGACATTGTATATACATATATATACATATATATTTTTTTTTATATTATTTATAATTTATTATATAATAACGCAGATATACTTTATTACAATACAATAAACTAAACTAACTAACAATAATTACAATTAAAAATTAAAAATTGAAACTTTGGGTCCGTGGGGGCCTTCTGCACATAGTTTATTTAATTTTATAGGTAAAAAGCTGGTCGAGGTTTCAGGTGACCAGGGGGCTGGTAATTACTTCGCTCAAAGAATAAGCATTGCCATACAACGTGGCAATGCTGCCAGCCTTCTGGGCACTCTTCCGCAGGGGAAGGATTTAAGAGATATTTTTTATTTGTAATTGTATTTAAGTTTATTTTAGTTAGTTTAATTTTTAATTGTAATTATAAGTATATTGTAACCTATATTCGTATTATAATTTTATTTTCCTAGCTTGAAAATTAATGAAGTTTTACCCTCTATTTTAAGGGAAGGGGAGCAAAATTTACAGGATTCTTAATTTTATGTGGTCTGCGTGCAAATCTTAGCCTCCACACCAAATTTCAGTTTTCTATTACTTAAAGAAGTACCCGAAGTACTTTGTTGTGATCAATCAGTGAGCCAGTGGGTCAGTGGGTGACGAAAGCTGGATATTTTAAGAATTAATAAAATATAAATACTCTAATAACGTAACATCCTGAAAATTTGGACTTTCTAGCAATATCCAGACCGAATCTATGAAGTAAACCTTCATAGATTCGGTCTGGAATACGACGAAATGTTTCGAGAAAAGGTACCTATGTAGTGCCATGCGCTTTCGGTGACAGATGTATTCCACAGGATATATCTAGTTTAGACCGAATTTAAAAATAAAGTATCAATTCATCCTGTATATTTGTATTTAATTAATAGTAACCGATTTTGATGATTCATTTTTATTTAATAGCCATTAGTACCAAGTTGAAAAAAAATCTGGAGAAGATTAGAACTATGGAAATATGGAAGAAGCTCGAGATTGAAAATGAAGTCAGTTGCTTTTTTAAAAAAGTTCTGCCTTGCTTGTCGAATGAATTAAGTTCTAAATGGAAACTATGGAAAGCATACAACATACACAATATGTATATGTCGCAGTTGGATTGTATAATCCGCTGTTATCCAAAAACTCTAGCTGTTTGGCATTACAGCTCGGTTTTGTAATATAGCTGAAAATCGTTCAGTTCGATCGTCCAATATGTTACATAAACGTAATTACGTAACTCATTGACAATCGAGCTGAACTATTTTCAACTGTTTTACAAAACCGAGCTGTAATGCCTAACAGCTAGAGTTTCTGAATAACAAAGGATTATACAATTCAACTGCGACATATATACGGTATGCTAGTAGCTATTCCCGGAAGGAAACTTGCTTTACGTGAAAAAAACCCCATCGAATTTGGTCTGTCTGTTCGAACGCTACGATGTCACAGACAGACAGACGCAGACTGGATGACATCAAAAAGACTGCAAGATTTAATTAGATAGAAGTTACCCAAAATCGAGTATGTATTGTTTGGGGGAACCCTATAACCTTGCAGTCGAGAATGGTTTAAAAGAACAAAGTCCAAACAAAACCGGTCAATTGCGTGTCAGACTTACACAGGGTTCCGCCCTTAGATACTATTATCAATTCTGTGCCCTTAGTTCGCGAGTTTCATTCCATTGACAAAAAAAATACGTTTGTTGTATGGGAGCCCCACTTAATATGTGTAGCTATCACGGTATACGAAATACAGTCTGGTGACACACAGACGGAAAGATAGTCAGTGGAATCTTAGTTGACCGAGCGAGCGAAGCGAGAGAGGTCTCCGTTCTAGCTTGGTCAAAAATGCTTTCGTATGTCTGTGTGTTCTCCTCTAGAGGTCGCATTTCTCAACCGATTCCCGTGAAATTTTGGGAGCAGGTTCGATAAACATATGAAAATCGATAGTCGTTCGTCGATTGTCGAAAAAAAAATTGAAAATGGCGGTATTGGCACAAAGCGCCTTTGGTTTATATGGATCTTACGACCAATTTGTGTTTGTAGTGACAACGAAATAACAAAGGAATTTTATTTTCTATTATGACATACAATAGACGGAATTTTTCATCAGAAATGTCAAAAGATAAACAGTCCATTTTTTTATATAGATCTGATTGACTTAAGCGTCTAGAGTTTGAATTCCACCAGAAGGTATTTTATTTTTAGTGCGATGTATTTATTTTTATCTTACGACCGGTATTTTGAAGTTTAAAAAGTTTATTCCCTCTAAGCTTGCGAGGTCTACAGCTTACAGAGCCACTAGTAAAAGATTGTTAAGTTACCCTTTGGGTACAGAACCCAAAAAATGGATTCGGATACACTTTTAAGATACAAGTTGATACGTAGGAGGACATCTAACTGCACTTTCTGGTACTATTTGTTTTCAACTTGCAAACCCACCGCACCCTCGGCATGTTAACCCTCACTCTCGACACGTCGCTTCTTGACTTTAGTGCTTCTAGGCCGAAGCTCTAGATGGCGCCACTAACACGGATATGTACAATTTTTTTTTTTCACCACTTAAAGTAAGTGGTAATAATATACCCTGTGCGATTTTAAAACCTAGCAAGGGACAGATTTTGAGAAAAACGTGTTTTTACTAAATGCTACTTAGAAGATCATTACTGTATACTAACAAACTGGATCTTAGCTATCTGAAATATGTAAGAAAATTGATTAGTCTTTAAATAGATTAAAAATATTGTTGTACATATACACGGGTTATTATAATCCTTATAACAGCACATGTGTCGTAATTTTGCCTAAAAGATATCCCTAGTTATAGGCCTTTAATGGAGGAGCGATGAAAATTTCAAAAACTTCTGAAATTTTTAGATTTTTAGCTCCAGTCAATAAATTATAAAAAATAAAAATATTTTATACTTTTGCTTTTCTCATGTGACGTATAAAAAATGTCATGGCAGTTGACAACATAACTGCCATTTGACTGTCATAGTTGTCAAATACAAACGTAGGTCTACTGACATAATTGACATTTTCTTTTTTATTTGTCAAACGAGATGGACAAAACAAATGGTTCCGTTATGCTGATTAGCAAAAGAAATAGCGATTTAAAATATTTTTATTCTTTATATTTAATTGACTAAACCGAAAATTCTGACATTGATTTACTACAAAAAAAAAAATGTTATTCCTAACAATAGAAAAAGATTCAAGCGTTTTTAAAGTTATTGTCCACTTTTAAGTAGTCCTACAAAAACACAGCGCTATATTCATTGTCATTCATTCTCATTCATTCTCATTCATTCAGTCGATTGACAGACGTCATTAACAAAGCATCAATTCATCATGGCGGCGGGAATTTTTGGTGCAGTATCTTAACAAACACCGAGGCAATTTTAACAGACTTAAAAAAATGAGGAGGTTCTATGTTCGAGTGTATACATTTTTTACGTACGTTCAAAATTATTTTTTTATTTGCAAGATTACACTTCCGGGGTGGTCCCATTGGAACCAAGTCAGAATCTGATGGTACAATCCTGGGAATCGAGGGAAAACCTCAAATTCAAATGCACGTGCAATGTTTTATTTTTAAAATTTTTATCTTACGTAATCAGCTATGTGTGTATAATGTTATTTCTATAAGCTGATGTGACGGAACACACAACTCCTCAACGGTTAGGAGTTAGGGTATATTTCTTTAAATATTATAGGGATGTACAGACAAAGAATTGTATACTTTTAAGTTATTTATGTAAGCTGACGATGAAAGCAGGGACTGGACCGCTGTACCCTTCATGAAGAATATGTAGCCAGGAGTCTATATACAGGACCTTGCAGGAGGAGCACAATAGAGTATATGCATGAAAAAAAAAGACGTGTGGCACTCGGGGACAGCCGCGGTAAATCTATTGCATTAAGGTGGTTCGATACAAGGAAGGACGGCAACGTCGCAAACGGACGACGGAGACGAAGCGGCAACGCGCGAGCGTGAGGTTTTTTCGTTACGGAATTTCTGGATTCGATCCCCGCGCTCAAGGCCCGCGATAGAAGCTATGCAATAGCTTAAAAATGTGTTATCTCACCTTTTATTCGTAAATATTCAAAAGTAAAGTACTAACAGTGAAAACAGAATAAAAATTGGTGGAAAAACGAACGAGATATAGCGATTTTACGAAAATATATCTATCTCACTCGCAAAAACGCTATTTTCTATAGTAAATGTATTGATGATATGTAATTATGACGTCACCAGTCTATATCGGACTTCTCTCTCTAATTGAAACTTTAAAGTATCATAGGCTCGTCGCTGATTAAGATATTTTATAAATTCTTTCATATTTGTTTACTGTGGTTAATAATGACTTTATTAAACAAATAAAAAAATGCGTGCATATCTTTTGACATTTATTGCAAGAGGAAGATTGCGACATACCCTACATACAAACATAATCAAGCTAACGACATATGTCACACTTCAGGTGTTTTTTGGGAGTTTTGAGTATTTGCTTACATACCAAAGTTGTTTAGTACTAAAGTCATTCAGTACGCTTTTTAGGCACTAACCATATCACATAAGATGCCGTAGAAATATTGCAGGCATCTGTATCTATGGTGTACTGGTTAGAGCGTTCAGCTCACACGCGGAGGTAAATAAATAAATAAATATATAGGGAAAAATTACACTGATTTAGCTAGCCCCAAAGTAAGTTCGAGACTTGTTTTATGGGATACCTACTAACTCAACGATAGTAGGTATATTTTATAACAAATACATATATAGATAAACATCCAAGACCCAGGACAATTTGAAAAAGGCCATTTTCCAACTTGCCCTGGCTGGGGATCGAAGCCAGGACCTCCGGATTGGCGGTCTAGCGTGTTGACCATTACGCCACGGAGGTCGTCAAAAGGTCGCGGGTTCAATTCCCGGCAATATGTTATTTTAAAAGTTTTTTTTTGTGTGTTAAATATCTAAATTTGATCATTTTTAATTTTTTAATGAGTTCCTTATATATTTTTGGAGTATATTCAATTTATTTTAAATTATTTGCTGCTTGCATTAAATTGCCAGTTGTTTCTTATTGGCGCAACAAGTATTTGCTATTATGTAACATGTTTATAAACACAGATGTGCAATAAATGATTTCTGATTCTGATTCAAGCGACTAATGTGAGGTGAAGAGTATGAAACATATGACGAACGGAACTAAACTGTGATAGGTTGCGTCTACATATCTCTAGTACAGTGGGCCACATAGAAAAGTATACCACCAATAGTACAATTTAGTAGTACCGACAGTATTGAGGTAGTGTACTTTTCTATGTGGCCCACTGTACGTAAGTAATAACAGCTCGTTCATAACATGTTTACTATTGCGAGTTAGACAGTCACCTTAAGCGTAATGGTGGGCGAGTCTGAGTAGAAACGGAACCAAAATATTATGACAACTTGGACGTAGTTAAGCAGAAAGGATCCAATCCACACTACCTTTGAGATACGATTTTTTGAAGTTTGAATGATATTTACTTATAAATTTATAAGTTCTATTCTACCTGAACATTTTTAATTGTTTTGTGAAAATATGTATAAATTAGATAGGTATTAAATGTATCATATAAGTATAATTTGAATATGCTGTTGACTTTTCAAGATATTTGGAAATATATGAGTCTGAGGCCTTTTTGTTAAAATGTTTTTTTCCATGGTAGTGTATTTGATTTTATTTAGCAATAAAGACCCACTTAAAATAAAACAATATAAGTTTTATTTGAACAGAAACTACTAGTATCATTAATGTCTTGATCCCACGACATTTCAGCGTCGTCGTTGACTTAACTAACAAAATACAATCGGGGCGTAACAAAAGCTAACACACGTTTATTTGCCAGGCAAATTAAAAAATGGCCGGGCTAGTGTGAGTTGGACTCGCGCACGAAGGGTTCCGTAGCATTATTTATAAATAAGCGGCCAAGTGCGAGTCGGACTCGCCCATGAAGGGTTCCGTAGTAGCAAATAACATATAAAAGTCTTGTAGTATGTTTTTTTTTTAATTTTTATATTTGAGTTGATTGAATGAAAGGTAAATTGCCGTTTATGATTTATGACGTATTAAAAAAAACTACTTACATGATATCGTTCAAACCAATTTTCGCTGGTAGTTTTCATGATAATGAACATCATATATTTTTTTTAGATTTTCAATTCCCTTATTTTAGAAGTTACGGGGGGGGGGGACACACTTTTTTCCACTTTGAAAGTGTCTCCCGCGTAAAGTATTCAGTTAAGAAAAAAATGATATTAGAAACCTCAATATAATTTTTGAAGACCTATCAACAGATAGCCCACACGTATGGGTTTGATGAAAAATAAATTTTTGAGTTTCAGTTCTAAGTAAGGGGAACCCCCAAAATTTATCGTTTTTTTTCTATTTTTGTGTGAAAACCTTAATGCGGTTTACATAATACATCTAATTACCAAGTTTCAACAGTATAAGTCTTATAGTTTCGGAAAAAAGTGGCTGTGACATACGGACGGACAGACAGACAGACAGACATAACGAATCTATAAGGGTTCCGTTTTTGCCATTTGGCTACGGAACCCTAAAAATCACGTTGTATGGGAGCGCCACTTAAATATTTATTTATAATCCGAATTTATTTGGCATAACATAATTGGCAGAATCTTATTTCAAAGAACATTTCAAATGCATAAAAATATTTTATGTAATTATTGTTTGGCCGAATTTTCATATGTCGGAATGTTTAAACAATCTGTATATTTTTTTTCAGGCGGGCTGTATATATTTTAAAACTTGTTTTATCTAAACTTAAATAATGAAGTTTAAAGCGCTCCTTGTGACGAATCAAACGAGCCCAAACTCGATGGGGTTACTTCGTTTGATTACTGAGTTCCTATGGCCATCTTCCACCTTATCATCAGATTAGCTCCATGTCATCATAATATTACATCGTCTCGCGATATATATCCGTGAAACTTCAACTCAATCGAATCGAAGTGGGTCAAATTAAACTTTAAAATAGAAACCTACATTACCACTCACTCACTGACTCACTGATTGACATAGTTGTTTGCCCTGTTGCGGGGTTGGTGGGGTTTAGGTTGATGTGCGGTCGTATAGAGGGTGGTCTAGTGAGTACCAGAAAAATCTGACATTTGAGGAACTGCGGAAACCTAATGTGGAAGGGGTATGGCCTGCAAAGACGGTTGGGGTTGGGGGCGTGATTATTTTTCCAAAATGTAGGGGGTTGCAAGCAATTTGACGAGCATCATTTGTTTTTTGATTTTTTTTATAATCCAAGATGGCCGCCATACATGGACAATTTTCCTCCATACAAACTTACCCATTTTCTGAACTGGAAACATATTTTAGCCTGTCTCAACAGCTGCACGAAAGACCGCGGGCTGCTTGCAGCCCGCGCAGCGCCCGAAAATCTAGTTTAACTTTAAAATTGTGAACAGACAGACAGCCTGAAAACGGGTCAGGTGAAAGTAAATAAAAGCTTGTAATAGCATCGTTGTGCCGTGTGGTTTCCGGCAGAGTAGAATAGGACCACTCCAAGTCTTCCCGTGGATGTCGTAAAAGGCGACTTAGGAAAAACAAGCTAAACAAAGCTTATACACATCAATAAGACGTCTATAACTATAACCCGTCTAGCCAGCGAGGAGAGTGTACACTGCCAAGTATACACTGGCTCTGATAGTACAGAGAGGGTCGTGCTCCAGCAGTGGAGACTAAAAAGACCTGATGATGATGACGATGATGAAGTATCGTTGAATTAGTATCCCAAAACACTAGGTTTTCATTCAAAAAAATATTCCTAATACCCGGTTGCCAGTCGCATCGCCTAATTCTTGCCTATACAGTGGATCGGCTTTTACGATCTTGTGAAGTCACTGGCCCATTCTATGCTTTGTCTTTTTTCTCAGATCAACATGTAAAAGTATCACGTATTAGCTACGTCCCGTGGTGTTACCCGCAGTTAAAGTAGCCTATATATTTCGCAAATATGATCATATATCATCTTTCCGTTCTGAGCTTAAATGGCTTCCTATTCGTGAACGCAGACAAATGCGAATTCTTTGCACTCTCTATTCAATTCTTTCGAATCCAAATTCTCCTCAATACCTTAAATGCAAATTTAAATTTCTTTCTGACACTCATGATCGGCAACTTTGCTTTAACGACACTCGTCTTCACTTTATTCCTCTACATCGCACTAGCTTTATAGAAAACTCTTTTACCGTAGAAGTATTACGGCTCTGGAATGCTTTACCCGTTGACATCAAGGACATTTCCACTAAATTTTCTTTCAAAAGAAAAGTACACTCTCTTCTTTTAAAATAATGTATTTTCTGTTTCATCATCATCATTCGTTGTTTGTAAATGTATAATAGAATGTATTAATGTTTATGTATGTATATGAATATGTATGTATATGTGTATGTATGTTATAAGTGTAGGTATATGTACCTATGTAGGTATATTTACAAGGTATCTATGTGTTGTTTTATTTAAGTAATTTTTGCGCCGCTACCATATCTCTGTTTATCCTTATGGTTGACTGGGAGAGAGCGCTTTTAGCGTTAAGTCCGCCAATTGTAAACAATTGTATATTGTGTATCAATAAACTTTTTAAAAATAAAATAAAATAAAATAATCCATAAATGTCAGCTTCCTGCGTACTAATTTATCAAAATTGGTTCAGCTATTTGCGCGTGGAGAAGTAACAAAGACACACACACCCACAAACTTTCGCTTCTATAATATTAGTGTTATGTGATGTGGACAAAATAAACACATACGGATTGAGCTAGTACCAAGGTGAGTTCAAGTTGTGTTATGGGATACTAACTCAACGACACTATATTTTATAACAAACTGGCTGTGCCCGCGGACTTCGCTTCCTGTGGGACTTTCGGAATAAAAACTATCCTATGTCCTTCCCTGGGTATCAACCTATATCCATATCAAATTTCATCTAAATAAGTTCAGTGGTTAAAGTGTGAAGTGGTTACAAAAAAAATATACAAACTCACTTCCGAATATTTTTCTATATAATTTCCGAAAATTAGTAGGATAAACAAATTTTATTGAGAAAAAGAAATAACAAAAAAACTTAACTAAACTAAATTAAATTAAGCTATAAAATAAACTTTACTCATTTATTAAATCTTAAATTTAATAATTTAAAATAAACTTATACTAAATTATGCTAAATTAAAAAAACCTCATCTTGTCCATGCGGCATGGTTGCAAGAACGCTGGCTGCGATTCCTCGCTGGATAGCAATGCTGATCCATTGAGCGAAAAAACAGCCAGCCCTCTTGTCACCTACAGCGGCTATCAGTCGCGGGGAGATCTCCTTAAAAAGATTCCTCGCGCCAGGGCCCCATGGTCCAAATGTTTCAACACCAAACGGCACAAATATATAATCTCCACTGAGAGATGAATATTTGCGCCGCTTGGCAGCCTCAGCACCTTCAGCAGCCACCCCGGCCCTCAGGGCTGACTCCCTGAGATAGGAAGGCGCCAGTGTGTCCACACATTTGCGTCCCACACTAGAGCTCTTCCGCGTTCCCAGGAAATCAGTAGGATAGGTAGGTTACATAAACATCTAAGACACTGTTAAATCTGAAAATATCATTTTCCATCTTGAACTGACCGGGGATCGAACTCGGGTGACAGCGTGGCATGAATCATTTTGACCACTAAGTCATAGAGGTCGTTAAATATTGCCGGTTAAAACGCAGCACCTCTCCGCTCATCTTCAAACATTGCCTGTAATGCCTCATTTACACATTCGCGCGAATCACGAGGCGAATTACGAACTCGCATATGTAAACAGTGAGTTCGTTATTCGCCTTGTGATTCGCGTCTTTGTACCGCGTTTACACATTCGTGCGAACCGCGAGGCGAATAACGAACACGAATGTGTAAATGCGGTATTAAAACGCCGCTTGCTCGTCTTCTTTGGAGCCTGGGACTTTAAGTGTGCTTTAGACCCCCCCTTGGGTCCGCAACCGCGGCGTCATCGCCTTCGTAACTGGTTACGTAAGCCAACTGCCCGCGCGCAGTCATTACATCCGTGCGCGGTGAAAGCAGACGCAACGGCGGTTTCGGTGAGTCGGCGCACGCGCATCTAGCGCGAATTTTACTTAAACACGCAATTTTTTTTAATCGTGATTTATATATTTCCTTTCCATGTTGGTCTGAAAGAAAGAAAGAAGTAAGAGTTGCTCTTTTCTCTCAGATCACCTCTTACATTTAATTTCATTTATTTATTTTGTAACAAAACATTTTGTTGTGTTGAAATATTATTAACATAGTCTAACACAATAATTACATTATTGATGCTTTTAATAAAATAATAATAATAATTTGACTTAGACTGGTTGTCTGGAAGAAATCGCTTTAAGGATAAGACCGCCCATCCTACTCATTGAATGTAAAATTATTTTCTTGTACCTTTTTCTTTTGGTGTACAATAAAGAGTTATCTATCTATCGTAAAAGCCGATCGAGGGAATGGACGAGAATCTAAATCATGGTGATGCGGCAAGCAATCCATCACTAATTTTCGATTTTTCCATGTCGACACCCACTATGTCCCTAAACGTGCCCTTCGGATTTGTGGCCCTAGGCTCTATCTGCCACGTTAGAGATAAAGGCATACAATGTGTCAAAATAAAAATATGAAAGATTCTCCACCAAGCAGTAGGTACATTCATTTTTTTTAAAAGTCAAAAGTCAATGTCATTTAGGTTTTCAGGCCAATAAGTAGAACACAGTTTTTTTCCAGTCTTTGGGTGTATCACTTTCTTCGATCACTTTTTTCTATGAAGGCCTTTTGCACATTTTTAAGTTTTTAAGATAATTATGTCCTTTTTTATGCAATAATTAAGGGTAGTATTGTTTATGTTAAGGTTGTGTTGTAGTACACTACATCGTGTATTTTTTTAAACTGTTCATTAATAGTAAATATAAAAAAAATCTAGCTAAACAGTTTCCTCCGCTCAGATTCCCATACAAATAAAAGCAGTCGTGTGTTCACGTTACTATAGAAATTTTCTTTCTTTTTTGCAGGACAAAGACCACTTAGTTTTGAGACCAGGGCTACGTTGCTTAGTAAAAGGTATGATTTACTTACTTTATTCTTTATTGACTATTTTTCAAAATTAAAAACCGACTACACCCTCATGCTACAAAGCCGATTTTGATAAAATTTCTATGTAATTCGTAAAAAATATTTGTTTAAATCGGTTCAGGCGTCTTCGAATAATTGATGAACATACATAAAAAGGGATTCTGACGAATTGATGACCTCTTCCTTTTTTGAAGTCGGTTTAAATACCCCATATACTTAGTTACTTACCCAGCGCATGCACGTAACTATGAGTATTCGATTAACCAGGTATATGGTCAAATAACTTCATTATCATCATCATATCAGCCATAGAAAATCCACTGCTGGACAAAGGTCAAATACCAAATACCTGCAATTTTCTAAAATTATCGTAAATCTTATACCTTTAAACGAGCAATTCTTGTATATTTATTTACATATTTATTTATATGTAAATAAATTTCTGTGATCTCGAAAACGGCTCTAAGGATTTCGCTGAAAATTGGTATGTGGGGGGTAAATAATCGATCTAGATTAGTCTTATGTTTGGGAAAACGCGTGTTTTTGAGTTTTCATGAGTTTTTCTTTCCACGCAGAATATGATCGCTAATTTCGTCGCGTTGGCCGCCATCAATTTTGGCTCAGCGGTTAATGATGCGGACCGCTAGAAAAAGTGTTACGGGTTTTTTTTATGTACAAATTTATATATTTTTTTATTATTTTGTATTGTTTTTAGACAAGTTTAAAAAAATGTAGTTATTGTTTGAGATGTAACCGAGAAAAGCTCAGTCGCCCAGGTACTAATTGGTAAAGTTTGGCATGCGAGTGCGAGCGTTAAGTACCTTATAATATTTAAATTATTATGTATAGTATATATCTATATGTTTATTATAAGAAGAGTTTGATTAAGTGCGAATAAGTATATTATATTCATTGACCGTTAGCGTTGATTGATATGATTTCCATCATCGTAAAATGGGATTTGAATATATAACTAATTTAAGAATTTATTGCACAGCGAATACTTTTATTTAACTTACAATGTATCTTGTAAGTATGTATGGCTTATTTGAATACTTTCATCTATAATAAAAACTTGTACAAAATCTTTAAACGAGCAATTCTTGTGTATTTATTTATTTATATATTTATATGTTTAGAAATTTCTGTGATCTCGGAAACGACTCTATCGATTTCGCTGAAATTTGGTATACGGGGGTTTTCGAAGGGAAACAATCGATCTAGATTTAGTCTGCGTTTTTCTTTCCACGCAGAATATGGTCGCTAATTTCGTCTTATCGGGCGCTATCCGTCTGGCCCAGCGGTCAAGCGGACCGCTAGAAAGAGTGTTGCGGGTTTCAATCCCACTCGGTGACTTACTTTTGTTTTTTTTTATGTGCAAGTTTATATATTTATTTTAATTTGTATTGTTTTTAGAAATTAAAAAAAAAAAAAGTAAATGTTTGAGATATAACCGAGCAAAGCTCGGTCGCCCAGGTACTTATTTTTAAGCAAAAAACTTATCTTTCTCACGCACGCACCCCTCTCCCGTTCTCGCCTTGCAGAGGCGGCTGCAAGCGCCTACTGCTGCCCGCTCAACACCCTTCACAAGGCGAGAGCGGGGGAGAGGTGCGGGGACGGGAGCGGGGACGCATATTGCGCGGGACCGTAGGAGATTCCGTTCTGTATAATAATAAATAAATAAATATATAGGGACAAATTACACCGATTGAGCTAGCCCCAAAGTAAGTTCGAGACTTGTGTTGTGATACTAACTCAACGATACTTTATTTTTAGTATAAAACAGAAATGCCTAATTTTTCTTTTGTTCTTTTACTGTTTGGCCTATGTCAAGCAGTGGACGTTGTGCGGCTGAAATGACGAAATGATGATGTGCCTTCCACGTTGTTTACAATAATTGAGTTTATGCTACTAATTTCTTACTATTGATACCAAATACCCAACCATCCGTGATCCGTGACACCAGCTACCAAAGTGTTACAACCGCGTTATATCACTGGCCAGTGGGGCACCAAGCCGGTTTTCAACGTTTACACTTTCCATGCGTTTCTTTGTAACTTATTTGCTTCCATCACGTTTTGGCTGAATAATCGATGAACGAACATACATAAAATAATTGGCCAAGTGCGTGTCGGGCCACGCGCAATGTAGGGTTCCGTAATTGTAAATGCAAACTTTGAGTTCATGCCACTAAAACGTCTAAGTATCTATTGAATTTGTATGAAATTTTCCTTTTCGAGTACATTTTATAAGTTGATCGCCTATAACATTTTAATTTGTAAACCCTACTAAGCTCTGATAGTTTTCCTATAAACTACATTATATATACTATAGCTGTGATTTTTTTCACGTATCCATATATAACCTTAAAATTCATATATCGCGACGAATTGATAACCTTCTTCTTTATGGAAGTCAGTTAGAAAGAAAAATGTACCAGCTGCTTCTCTTTCCACGCAGATTGTAAAAGCCGATCGATGGAATGCGCGAGAATCTCAATTATATAAAAAAAATTAACGTAACTGTCACAAAATGTGGGTCACGGTATTATTAATCGATTCCAAAAAAGAGGGGATTGTCAATTCGATCGCAATCGTTAGCATGATTGTAGGTGTTTTATATTTATTTATTTATCGAACCTGCTCACAAATTTTTACGAGAATTGAAATCGGTTGAGAAATGCGCCCTGTATACACGCTGACTTTTCATTGGTTTTGGAAAAAAAATGTCGTATCTATACATATAATAAAACAGTAAAAAAGGTGTGTCTGTACATTAAATATATTTCCAAAAAAAATATGGGGGGCGATGGAGACGTAGTAATAGAGTAATAATTTAAAAAAAGAAGTGTCTGTTTGTCTGTTTGTCTGTTTGTCTGTTTGTCTGTTTGTCTGTTTGTCTGTATGTCTGTTTGTCTGTATGTCTGTTTGTCTGTTTCTCTGTTTGTCTGTTTGTCTGTTTGTACACGCTAATCTCCGGAAATACTGGACGGATTCGAATGAAACTTTTTTTGTTATATAGCTATTAAGCCTGGGCAACATATAGGGTATAAATGATATTGAAAAATGGAACGCCTGATGCAGAACCATAATGGTCCTGCTAAACTATAAGAGATATAAAAATGCCGCCTTAGTAAAAGTTGTTCAGCCTGATGAGCATTTTCCAGAGACATAAAGTCCACGCGAACGAAGTCGCGGGCTTCGGCTAGTATTAAATAAATTCCTCTATCCATATACGTAATCCAAATTTCTGTATGTCATAAGAATAAAAAGTTGCGTAAATGATTTTCGATCGAGACCACGTAGTTATACGCCGGCCCAATGTCGATGACCCAGGCCCGCCGACGGGCGGTGTATGGCGGCGGTACTACTAATTGATCTCACAATTTTACTTTCGAGTTTTAGACAACATTTTTTGTTTCTGAATTTTTATTTGGACTAACTAATTAAATCTTACTAACGATGCCTATGAAGTGGCCTTCGGCTTCAAAACCAATGAAAAGTCACCGTGTATAGGCGTCAGGTGAAAACAACCGGAAGATTGGAATTCGGACATACGGATTTTTTTACCGAAGCCACAGGATATGCAACGTTTTTTTGCATAATGAGTCGAAACACTGGCTATGCTAGGTCACTATTTTTTTTTAATAGCCTGATATTGTGTCCCACTGTTGGGCAAAGACCTCCCCTTTTCCTCTCCACCTATCTCTATTCCGAGCAATTTGCTGCCATCCACTTAAGAAATTCTCGATGTCATCCCACCATCTCTTCCTTGGTCTACCTCTACGTCTTCTTCCCTCTGGTACCCACAAGGTGACCTTATGGGCCCATCTTTCTGCTTGAATGCGGCACACATGTTAGGTCACTATAGTATAATAAAATAGCCACCCGAGCAATTTAAATGGGAATGTTGATTTTTGAAGTTACACTTCTTTTGGCGCGATTGGGAAAAATGATGAAAGTGAATTTTTACGATGCGCGCGCACACCGACAGAAGAAAGCAACAGTATGAAGTTAGCCCGCGATCTGGCTGTACTGTATCTGTGTTCACGCCAAAGAAGTATAACTTCTAACGCGTGTACACACACAGTTTTTTTTACTTTTATTTTCATTTCATAATATTTACTATAGTGATCTAGTAGATAGCAGTGGTTCGATTTATTACGGGTATGCCCCCTACACGTTGTATATAAGTACTACTTTCGAGTACTGCTGAAGCCGACTGGGTGAACAAATAGCCGCATTTTTTCAAAATTTAAAATTTAATATCAAATCTATACATATAATAAAACAGTAAAAAAAGTGTGTCTGTACATTAAATATATTTCCAAAAAAAATATTGCGGGCCATAGAGACATAGTAATAGAGTAAGAATTAAAAAAAAAGTCTGTCTGTTTGTCTGTATGTCTGTTTGTCTGTTTGTCTGTTTGTCTGTTTGTCTGTTTGTCTGTTTGTCTGTTTGTTTGTTTGTTTGTCTGTTTGTCTGTTTGTCTGTTTGTCTGTTTGTACACGCTAATCTCCGGAAATACTGGACGGATTCGAATGCAACTTTTTTTGTTATATAGCTATTAAGCCTGGGCAACATATAGGGTATAAATGATTTTGGAAAATGAAACGCTTGATGCAGAACCATAATAGTCCAGCTAAACTATAAGATACCTAAGTAAAAGTTGTTCAGCCTGATGAGCATTTTCCAGAGACATAAAGTGCACGCGAACGAAGTCGCGGGTTTCAGCTAGTTATTTAATAATTGACGCGATTAATAAGGGGGTGTCCTGGGTCAAAAATAAATTATTTGATACTGATAATAGAATACAACGTAACAAAACAATGTCACTTGTCAACGTGATTTTAGATTTTTTATTGATTCATGAAACTATGATGTCATTCGTCTTTACTTAATAAATACAAATCCCATACAAAATGTTCGTTTTGTAGTTTAAAAAAAAAGTATTTGATTTGTGTCGTTAGAAACATCTCTATTGACCATCTATAAATTAATATGAATTTGCACGTTGCACTGTAAACAATCCTGTTGACATCTAAGATCGTTTGTTTTTAGTAAAAGTTGTACAGATTGATAAGTTCAAGGATTCCTTATAATTAATTATCAATTGATTTCCACCAAATATCTAACATTCCGTGAATGCACTTGTCTTTTTTAATTGGCTTGGAATCCTGTATGGAGTTTGTAATCGTAAAATTCGCGCTGATAACTCCATAATTAATCCCATAACGATCAAAATACTGGATTACTCCACTTAGGGCACCCGTCTGAATAACACCTGGGCGAATAACACCTAGCCTATTCAACGAAGAGCACCTAATATTCGAAGGTGTTCTTTGTAGACTTAAATGGATTTTTACATTTCTGTCCACGAAGAGCACCTATGACTTATCAGCTAGTGCTGGGGTTTATTATTATTTACTTTTTATTGTTTTGTTGTTCTTGCGTGCCAGTGGCCAACACTGCTATCAGATTTTTCAACTGACATAGCTTAAAGACTGCCATACAATGATGACAGCTGGGACCAACGACTTATGTGCCTTCCGAAGCTCGGAGGAGCTCAAGAAAATTTTATGCCATTTTTGTGTTCACCCATCTAAATGACGGCCACCCCCTGTGTCACATTACTTGCGAAAGCGGTATTAATGCGCTCGTAGAGTTACAAAAAACAGCTTCTCAAAAACTTTTTATATGTATTAAGAAAGACTTAATTAAAATATTTCTGAATATATATTTTCTTATTATAGAGGTCCTAGATATAGTATTTATGAATAAAAGATATTATCAATACCAAATCACAACCTTTTTCTTCTTTTTGAAAATTTGTACTAAGAATCGTTTTTGAAGTGAAAACTTCTTTAGCGGCGTTGTGCACTTTTTTTTGGAATGGGTAAAAAATGTTAGACTCGCGTCAGGACACGTGGCCTGATCGAAAATTCGTAAGACGGCGCAGGGCGCTTGCGCGAATGTTCGTGTGTGTTTATGTTACAGCGTGCTACGCGCATCCATGGATGGTGACAGCTGATGGCTCGACCGTCTGTGTAGTGGCCATACTGCTGTGTATTTGAAAATGAATTTGGTCATGCTTGTGACATTTGTGATAGACTGTGGTTCAGAAAAGATTTGAAATATTTTATACTGATAATTAAAGCAATTCGTGCAAAGTTATTCCCTAACCATTCCAAAATATCAAAAATGCACAACGTTAAAATTCAAGTTTTCACTTCTGCCGGCACTCCCAGAGTGCAACCCGTCGTTTTTTTTTGTTAAGTTATTTAAATGTCTTAGCAAGACTTGTGGCAAGTTTTACTCGTAATTCGATTCAAAGATGATTCTAAAGGTGGCTACACACGACAAGATTTAGTAAACAATCTGCAGCAACAACGTGTTGCTCTACTGCAGCCATGTAGGTGTTGTGGGCCACAACACGTCTACATACGTGACAATCTGCAGTACAGCGCCAGATTGTTACTATAGATTGTATGCTAAATTATGTCGTGTGTAGCCACAACACAACGCTTGATTTAAAGAACACAAATGTCCGCTGGCTCTAAGGCGGTACAAGCGCGTTATATCACCGGCCACTAGGGCACCAAGCCGGTTAACAAACGGCTCCTCAATTTCCATGCATTTGTTTGTCAATTTTTATTAAAATAAGAAGGTTAAAAAATATTACATATTTACAAATATACATACAAAAAAAAGTTAACTACTAATAGGTCTAAAAAATCGTGCCCACGTGGCATAGTGCCAAGAACGCTGACCGCATTTCCGCGTGGATCGAAATTCTGATTCGTTGTGCGGAAAAACAGCCCGCCCTCTGGTCACCAGCGGCGCAGATAAGTCTTCTAGAGATCTCTTTAAGGAGACCCCTAGCACCGGGGCCCCAAGGTCCGAAAGTCTTCACGCAAATTTTTTGCAAATCGGTATTTGCTACCGTGCTGCGCAGACGCGTGTCTTATTATTAAACTAGCCGAAGCCCGCGACTTCGTTCGCATGAAATTTATGACTCCGAAAAATGCTCATCAGGCTGTACAACTTTTGCAAAAGCGTCAGTCTTATATTTCTTTTTATAGCTAGACCATTATGGTGATGCATCAGGTGTTCCATTTTCCAAAATCAAGTATACAGGCAAATGCAAAGCTGAACTTGTCTCGAAAGCTGTAGTGTTTTATAAAATAATATAACGTATATTTTCATTAGTATATTTTTATTGTTATTTCAGATGTGGCTGGCACTCCTAGCGATCGTGTTAGTTGTCTGCCTTCTGCTGTATCTGGACACCATCAAGCCCAAGAACTTCCCTCCCGGACCCAAGTGGCTGCCCATAGTCGGCAGCGCCCTCGAAGTCACCAAAGTGAGGGAGACCACCGATGGATATCTCTACAGAGCGGTCGACGTCCTGTCGAGAAAGTACTGCGAAGACGGAGCCATCATTGGCCTCAGGATTGGCAAGGACAAAATCGTCATGATAAACAGTCTGGAAATCAATCAGGAAATGTTAGCTAATGAAGATATCGAGGGAAGGCCCAAAGGCATTTTCTACCAAACCAGGACATGGGGACAGAGGAGAGGCGTAATGCTCACTGATGGCGAGCTATGGAAAGAACAGAGAAGATTTTTACTGAAACACTTGCGAGAGTTTGGTTTTGGCAGACGCGGCATGGGAGACATCGCGCGGGACGAAGCCGCGTTCATGGTCAACGATATCCAGAAGATACTGAAAACCAAACAACCACCTGTTATTCAAAACATGCATAACTTTTTCAACACGTACATCCTCAACACATTATGGTACATGATGGCTGGGATAAGGTATGACCCCACAGAGCCGCAAATGTTGCTGCTACAAGATTTATTGTTTGATTTATTCTCTGCTATAGACATGGTGGGCACAGCGTTCAGCCATTTCCCTATACTTTGTGTACTAGCTCCAACTAAATCAGGGTTCAAAGACTTCGTCAGAACGCATCAGAGGGTTTGGAAGTTTTTGAGAGATGAAATCATTAGGCACAAGGAAGATTTTGATCCGGAGAAGGAAGATAAAGACTTCATGGATGTTTATATACGAGTTTTGAAAGAAAATGGTGAAGTGAACACGTACTCTGAAGACCAGCTTTTGGCTGTGTGCATGGACATGTTTATGGCAGGAACGGAGACTACCAACAAAAGTATGAGTTTCGGCTTCAGTTACATGGTGAGGGATCCCAGCATCCAGAGGAAAGCACAGGAGGAGATTGACAGAGTCGTGGGCAGAGATCGTGCGCCCAATTTGGATGATCGAGACAAGTAAGTTATCATCAGTAATCGTCTACCGTCTTAATCAAATCATTAGTCTCGAATTTACTTTTGGGCTAGCTCAATCTGTGTGATTTGTATCGTATATATTTATTTTTATGTACAAGTATCTGGCCAAATGCGTGTCGCACACGCAGTGTAGGGTTCCGTAGTTGTGAAAGCCGGCTTTGAGTTTATGCCACCTATTTTTCTATTGTTTTTTTTTTTAAAATTTGACCGTTGGACTCCTGTAACTTTTTAATTTGTAAACCTCACCGAGCGTACTTGAGGAGCTCGATAGCCCGGCGGGAGTGCGCATTACTAGCGCTTTCGCAAGTAAAGTGACACCGGGCGTGGTCTGCACTTGGATGGGTGTGGTCACCCATCCAAGTGCAGACCAAGTGGCATATAAAATTTCTCGAGCTGCTCCGTGCTTAGGAAGGCACGTATAAGTCGTTGGTCCCAGCTGTCATCATATTATGGCAGTCGTCAAGCTATCTTGAAAAAATCTTACGCCAGAGTTGGCCACTTACACGAAAAACAAAACAAAATTTCCCTTTAAACTTCGTTATATACTACAGCTGTGAATTGTTCACATGTCCATATACCTATAATCGTTTAGCATATACAGGAGGGGACACTAACAGAATGATAGTCCGCCACCCAGAGGTTCCGGGTTCAATCCCCGGCCAGGCCAAGTTGGAAAATAGCCTTTTTCAAATTGTCCTGGGTCTTGGATGTTTTTTTATATATGTATCTGTTATAATAAATAATATCGTTGAGTAAGTATCCAATAACACTAGTCTCGAACTTACTTTCGGGCTAGCTCAATATGTGTGATTTGTCCATTAAAAAAACTTGTTAACAACTTCTCTTCTTCTTTTGCCGTGTGGTTTCCGGCAGAGTAGAAAAGGGCCACTCCAAGACCTCCCGTGGATGTCGTAGAAGGCGACTTAGGGAATACAAGCTTAACAAAGCTTATAAACATCAATGAGACCTCTCCAACCCGACTGGCCAGCGTGGAGAGTGTAGGCCAAAACCTCTGGCAGCTCTGGCCAAGTTTGGCTCGGGTAGCACAGAGAGGGTCGTCCTCCTGCAGTGGAGACAAAAAGACCTGATGATGATGATGATGAACAACTTCTTATTCAATTCCAGCATGCCTTACTGCTCGGGCATCGTGTACGAGTGCGTGCGGCACTTTATGGCGAGAACCTTCAGCATCCCCCACCGCGCCACCAGGAACACCAAGCTGGCCGGCTACGACATCCCTGAGGTCAGTACCGTTACTTACCCACTGTCACAGAATTAATAATAGTAATACATACAGAACGGAAACTCGCACCGTCCCCCGCAACCCTTCCCCCGTTATTGGGACGTGTAAGCGCCTGTAAAGCAGGGTTATGGTAGTCGCACGTTGACATTACGCGAGTCACTTAGGATTATTGAAATATAATGGTGAAAAACTGCGCACCTTATCATTGTTATCTACGGAAAACAATAAATAAAGAAAAAATTTTAGGTTTCCGAGTGATGAAAACAGGTACCGTAAAGCAACAAATTCTGTGGTAGCGACCCTGATTGTTTAACTCACACATTTGACGTGTGCACGGACGGATTGTTTCGTTTGTAATAGTACTAGGTATATATGCTGCTCCGTTTCTACGAAGTGCCATACCTGTGCCACTGTGCCTTCGTCTGCTTGTGGGCTTGTCACCTCAGAGTGTGCAGACGCATCGGTTTGGTTCGGACTATGGGGCCGTTACTTAATTTGCCTACTGGGCCCTCGTCTGCTTGTGGGGTTGTCACCTCAGAGTGTGCAGAGGTATCGGTTTGGTTCGGACTGAGGGGCCGTTTCTTAATTTGCCCACTGTGCTCTCGTCTGCTTGTGGGGTAGTCATAGTCACCTCAGAGTTTGCCAGTGATCTGCACAACCTTTTTTTTACAGGGTAGGCATGAATCTTACCTAAATTACGAGAACGGCTTCATATCGAACAATAGCATTACTGCAGAGGGCGGAAAGTAAGGCAGTGCCGAAAGAGTAGTTTCATTTCATTCACAGAGGTATAGTGCTTTTCTCAATAAATGTCAGGAAAAGCAGTTCACGTTTACTGCAAAGAATATATACAATGTCCTTTTTTATTAAGTACAAATATTTTAAGGGGTGATTCAGTCCATTATTTCGAACAACTTTTCCCAATAAATGTATATCAAAATACGAAAAAAAAATTTTCATTTTCCATTGTAATGATATCACGTGACTACTTCGATTTCTTAGAAAACCTAAAAAAATTTTTTCGTATTTCAATGTACATTTATTGGGAAAAGTTGTTCAAAATGATGGTCTGAATCACCTCTTAAATATTTGTACTTAATAAAAAAGGACATTGTATAATCAATCACTATGTTATATAAAAAATTCTGCATTCCCGCGTTTCTTGTGCAAAGGAAACACAGCCCATACAGCCCAGTCATGGGTGAATTGCCCAAGCAGAAAAAATACACGACAATCCTGAGGACGGTAGTGCAATGTACTAGTTTATGATTTTGTAATTTTTTTCTAAGTAAGTACTTCCCGAGCTTGGCAAAAAAAATCATTGAGAAATGGCCTCCATTACATTTATTGTTTGTTTATCTTCTTTCTGATACATTTGACAAGCAGTCAACTTCTGTCCGGAAAAAGTTATCATTTCAGAGGACAGTAAGTTTTAGTAGAATAATCCTGTCAACATTGCGTTATTGCGCCCCCCCCCCCCCCCCCCCCTTTCCACACTTCGGATCCGTCCGTCTCAAGCTCGCGAAGTACACGCACCGGTCGCAACGTCATTGTGGGTTCCCACCAAAAAGTAAGTTTATCATTTCGGTGGTATGGGGACAAAAATGGTTTCATTTCGGTGGCCCTTATTACTCGTGCTAGGTTCATTTTAATTTATTTCAAAATTGTGTTTTAAATTCGCCCTAAGTACTGTTTTGTTTGAGTAGTGTTGTAATTTTAATAATGATTTTAATCATACTTCACGCAAAGAATGTAATATCGTACTTTTTTTTCTCTGGTGACGAAAATTAAGCATTTGTTCGTGCGATTTTATACAACATTTTTAATAATTTAATTATTAATTTGAAGAGTGAATTTTTTTATGTGGTAAGTAGCAGTGATGGAATTAAGCGCAAAATTTCTTCGCCAAATATAAAAACCGTATAATTTCACTTTCCCGGCCTAGGCCGGTAAAGTAATGCATGAGCCAAGAATTACAAACGTCGTGTCTTTTTTTTTACTACAATAATGCCTACATTTCCGAGCATGTTTTAAAAAATACATTACATACAATTGAAAATATATAAGGGTGGACAAGGTAAACAAATTCTATGTATCTGTATGAAAAGCACGCTACGGGAGTGCGCAGACGCATTCGGTTTGGTTCGGGTCTCCTTACTGTAAGGCAGGCCTGTGTCACTCCCCGTTTAGGTGTCGAAAATATATACCTACATTATTTATTACTATGCGCGCGGCGACCACACCGGAGTGGGAAATTCATTGACATGAATCGTATGTCTAGAGTAATAAGAACGAAAATGTCTTGCAATGCAGCACTTCTAGGTAGTATGGAAAGGAGCCGAGTTTTGACGCAAGATAAATTCAACCACATCGCTTTGAGTAGATATTTCTTTGAGTTCCTTTTCATAGTAAGGCTTCTATACGTTAGTACTGGTATTCATTCTGTGGTGTAAGGTCCTGTTTTTGGGCGCAGACGTTTGCACTTTGCCCTGAATCCTTAGCCAGGCAGAAATTTCTGGACGTGGAGCATATTTAGATTTTCCCATTTTGCCCGCCTGCTTTTTAGTCATATTTTTTGTTTTATATAAACTGACCGAAAGCATACACAGTAAAATATCGTTGTCCTTCACAGTAACATTTGTATCATTTATTACTATTTATTTTTATATCGGCCGTTGATGATCTATGCTGATAAGTTAGATAACATCAGCGGATGCTGGTGCTGATAATTGTGAATTATTATTAAATAAACCCCACGGCTCTTATATTTATATAAGGACGTACTTATGCAAACCAGATCCAACTCACACCTTGGCCAAAATCGAGTTGAGTATGCAGAATTTTTCAAAAATAAACCTTTTGTCAATGGCTAAAAGACTCAGGGTCTCCGGTGCTTTAAATGTCTCAAAATCCACTATTTTTAAAGATACAACATTAAAAATAAAATGTTTGAAACGTGCGAAAAGATCCACGCTGCGTGATTTTCAGGAAATAAATTATTAATTAAAACCTTTAAATTAAGTTGTAATTATTTTAAGGACCTTGCCTATTGGATCTGGTATACTCTCTTATTTATATATTTGAATAAGATCCATTGCACTTGGTTCTTTATTTCGTTTTGGTGTCACACAGTTTTTAGGTAGGATCTCGTCTGCGATTGGAACTTTATAACATAGGACTTACATACATACATACTATCACGTCTTTATCCCTAATGGGGCAGACAGAGAATTTTGGGTCTTGCGGTTCTATACAGAGCCCAGGGCCGCAAGACCCAAAAGCCACTTTTAGCGTCATGGTGGGCGAGAAGATGGAAAAGCAATCAATACAGTGATGGGTTGCTAGCCGCATCGCCTGTTAACATGATTTGCATTTTTGCCCATTCCCTCGATCGGCTTTTACGATCTGCGTGGGAAGAGAAGCAGCTGGTACATTCTAAGTTTTTTTTATTTCTCCCAGACCAGCATGGGAACATAACATAACATAGGACTTAGTTAAGCAAAACAGATCTAACGCTCAAAATAAAGAAGTTGGTAAATTGACTTTATATTTTAAAACGTAATATATGAATCTCGGGTCCATTTTCTAACTACTACATACATTCTAACTACTACTAACACTAAATAAGTTAATTAGTAGTATCATAAATTATTCTTATGAGTACACAGTCAAAATAATTTTATGGCGATTACACTGGATAATATCCGGATTTTAATGAAAACATTTTTATTTTATTCAATTGACAGATATTTAAATAAATATTTACTGAACTAAATATAAAAACTAAATTAAAAATCTAAATTAATATCTAAATTACAATCTAAATTAAAAAACTGAATTAAAAATCTAAATGTTGATCATGTGGGATGGTGCCAAGAACACTGGCTACATTACCGCGCTGAATAGCTACTGCAATCCTCTGCGCGAGATATGAGCCAGCCCTCTTGTCACCAGCGGGGTCGACAAGCCGAGGGGTTATTTTTTTAATAAATGTTTTAGTACTAGAAAACATTGATTTGATCTTTTTTGCATAAAACAGTCTGTAGTATTTTAAAATAATATATTGACTACATGACTTAACATTTTATATCATTCTTATATATTATGTATACATAATATAAGTAATAATATCAAAAAAGAGGCACCTCTAAGAAAATGAAAAATAGCTCGGAACCGATAATAGAAATTAGAGTAAGTAAAAATCGTACCTAGCCGTGACTTCACACTCGAAATTTAAATGCGCTGTTTCTTTGTCATTTTTTGTTTCTCAGAAAAAAGAAAAAATACGTGTACAATATTTTTTAATAATCAAACCGACCTCTGTGTCGTAGAGGTCACCGTGCTAGTCCGCCACTCAGAGGGTTCCGGGTTCGATCCCCGGTCAGGGCAAGTAGGAAAATAGTCTTTTCCAAATTGTCCTGGGTCTCGGATGTTTATCTTTGTATTTATTTTTTATAAAATTTTGTATTGTTGAGTTAGTATCTTATAACACAAGTCTCGAACTTACTTTGGGGCTAGCTCAATTTGTGTTATTTGTCCTTCTATATTTATTTATTGATCGGCAAGAACCTCTGCAATTTAGTCGCAGAACGTTTGCCGAGGCCGATCCTTTTTAACCTTTTTTTGCCCGCAACCGAAGGGCATGTATGAAGAGATTGATGAGTGTAGATGAAGCAAAAGAGGTTTGTCTGAATCGTAGCAAGTAGAGGTCCATAGTCTCTGCCCACCGCTGTGGGAAACAGGCGTAATATTATGTATATATGTATGTATTGATCGGCTAAAAATATTTTTACGTTTATCATGCCTATTGAATAAAATGGTATGGCCACGTAATGAGAAGGGATGCCGAACACCTGGCAAAAAAATGGTCGACTTGAAAGTAGACGGGTATAGAGGAAGAGGAAGGCCGAGAAAGACGTGGGAAGAATGCGTAAAATTGGATCGGGGGGAAGGGGTCAGTTTAGAGATGGCAAAGGATAGATGGTTATAGAGGGAGTTGACATACAGAGCCGAATCCAAATAGGGAAAAGGCAAGGAAAAAGAAAAAGATGCCTATTGAATAAAACAAGCAAGTACAATTTTCTCGTCTAATTCAGTAGCCATCAGTCGTCGTCTTGTTCTTCCTGCTCCGTGAAGGTGGCGATGACCATGAGGCACAGGACCTCGTTCTGGCCGTCCATCAACTTCGCCTCGGTCTCGAACGAGCCGTACACCGACTCCTTCTTCAGACGCGCGTAGTTGAACGGGTAGTCTTGCACGGTGTACACGCCCTGTGTGAACAACTTGATTATCACGCTTCATTTTGTGTACAAGGCAAGCTGCACAAGGTGGTCTGACGACCTGACCAAGGTCGCTGAAAGGCGCTGGATGCAAGCCGCTCTAGATCGGTCGGATCTAGAGCGGCTAGCATCCAGCAGTACTGTTTGGCACAGAATGGGGAAGAATGGCGCACTTAAATGACGGAGGCCAAGATCCACTTCGGGTCACTGAGCCAGCGAACAGGAGAGAAGGAATTGGTGTACTATGTGATGAGAAAATTTGTCAATCCTCAAACCAAATCAAAAATAATTGGCCAAGTGCGTGCGGGCCGCGCGCAGTGTAGGGATCCGTAATTCCGAATGCTAACTTTGAGTTCATGCCACTAAAACGTCTAAAAATGAATTTTCTATTAAATTATGAAATTTTCCTAAATATAAAATTATTAAAAAATATATCATTGAGTTCAGCAAAACGTTTTCTCTTTGTCTATAGAAGAATGCGAGTAACTCTTCTATTTTAGGGCGCTTTCATAAGCTTGCTTGGCAGATGTTTGTAAGCTATGATAACCACTGTGGCGACCCCTGACTAGGCAGATATTTATAAGCTATAATAGTTACTGTGTCGACCCCTGTTTCGGCAGATATTCATTAGCTACGATAGCCACATACCACCCTGTGTATCCACTTGCCATCCTACTTAGTTATAGTATAAAGGAGAGTTATAGTAAAAAGGAGAAACCTTTTTGACGGGGCAGTCTTTCTCCTCCACCCCCCACAACCCCAGCAGCTGCTCGAACAGGTCGCTCATGAACTCCTTCATGAAGTTGCAGAAGCTGTCATCTTTCACCACCATGAATGGCTTGCACCCTCCGTCCACGATTTGGCAGATGTCCCCTGTCAACTGATAAACCAATAATTAGGTTAGGAATTACATTAAAGTTAGGAACGTAGTGGCTATATTTGTTGCCTGAGACAGTATTTATATCAACTATTATTATTCATATCAATAAGTAACATACCGATTTACCAGGAATATGTTATGGTTAATCTGTAAACTTGGCGGCAGATTTAAACTGAACATTAAGACAACAGAAAGGTCTCAACTAAGAACAATGAATTGATGGAACTATTGGAACGATCTGAAACTGCAAATGATTTTTTTTATCTGCTCTTAAAGATTTTCTGTAATGGAAGGAGAAACTGTCAAGTAAAAGAAGAAGGTTGCACATAGACATAGAATTTTTCGTACAACCGTAATTGTGACATGGCCCCGCCACGCTCCCCACTCTTATAATATTTGAAATGTTAATCACTACTTCATTAATTTATCCAATCGTCTTGCTGTTCTCAAAAACTATTTATTTTCAGTAGATTTTTTTGATTTATATGAAATATATCCCAAAAATTATACATATTATTATACTAGTATATTGATTGATCGGTTTTTGGAAATCCATGGGAGAGGCCTATGTCCAGCCGAGGATGTTATGCGGCTGAAATGATGATGATGATGATTATTATTAACAAATAATTGGGCAAGTGCTTGTCGGGTCACGCGCAGTGTAGGGTTCCGTAGTTGCGAATGCCAACTTTGAGTTCTTGCCACTAAAAACGTCTAAAAACTAATATCTATTGAATTTGTATGAAAATGTCTTTTTTCCAGTACATTTTATAAGTTGATCGCCTATAACTTTATAATTTGTATACCCTACTTGGCTTTGATAGTTTTCCTTCAAACTACATTATATATGCTATAATTGTGATTTTTTTCACGTGGCCATATATAACCGTTTAGCAGATAGAGGGGGGGGACACTTGACTCGAACAAAAATTTGAACTTTAAACCCAAATATTTCAGAAACGGATCCCTAAATCGAAAAATAGTGTTCACAAGCTAACAATATTTTTGAAAGATCTATTCAACGATACCCCACTCAATGTGTTTGTCGAGAAAATAAATATTGACTACGTCTTTACTTGTATGGCAGCTACACAGAAAAATTTTTTTTTTTCATATTTTATTGTACGACTTTTTCGCCATAATTAATATACATATCCATGCCAAATTACAGCTTTCTAGTACTTATAGTTTCTCTGTAGGACCGTGGACAGACAGACAGACATGGCGAAACTATAAGGGTTCCTTGTTTACTACGGAACCCTAAAAACGTACACAGTAATATTTTAATGTATGCCTATTGTCGCCCATTCCTTCGAGCATTCTACATTGAGAACATTCTACATTTGGTCTGTTCTGCTGTTCTGCCAACATGGAGCCATCAGCACACTTACAGATATAGTTTCGGTGAGATCTACCCCAAGGTCCAGGCTTCCCGTGAACCCGTCCTGAGTCCTGCTTATCTTCTTCTTGGTCATGTTGGTCTGCATGGCGTTGTCGGCACCGTACGGGCAGCTGGCGATGTTGATGATGCTCCACAACCCTGGGCCCTGTACATCAAATACCGCTGTCTTCAATCATACACTAATGAGTAGGTGGTGAAATCCCCGACGGACATTTGGGGCTGGAGGGCTGGACTGGGAACTAGATGACGCAGGCTAAAACATCGTCTGCAGCCAAAGATGGCAGTGCCTAAATCGCAACCAAGAACACGCTCCAATGAGTGAGGTTGTAATATTGTTTTTGCGTGTTCCCGGCCGGTTGCTAGATATCGACCTTCGGATTCCTTTGGATTTCCACTAGTGGGATCCGCTTATGGGTGGAAATGTGCGCTTCGATTTAGCCTTTTTCAGTTCTTCACGCTTGCGTCGTCAGGGACTCCAATCTTGAGGCGTGTGCCCAAGGGCGGATCCAAGATTTTTTCTGGGACGGGACATAAGGGGCGGCCGGGCAAAAAATCAACCGCTCTCGCAAACGCTGAATGTCATCTTTTATTTCATTTGCAGGTGCGTGAAAGGGATGCAACGAACAAAATTAACAATTCCACCCTTAAATCGACAGCAGTTTCATTTATGTTCTTTCTGTTATTTTATTCATGTACTTTATCAATTCTGATAGTTAAATTTGCTTTTAAGTATCTGTGATGGAATCTCCATAAAAATACCGTCTAGGCACGTGCCCCCTTAAATCCGCATTTGCGCGTGTCCATCACGTCGGGGTATCGACCATTGGTACTAATGAAATTACGAAACGCTTTGAATCTGGTTCGATCCATCACCGTCTATAGGCCAGGAGTGGTGACGGGATAGTGGATAATCTATGTGATTATTGCTGAGTATTTATACTAAAACATTGTACAGTGTTATTTATAATATAATTAATCCACTTGTCGAGTTCGTGCGTGATGTCCTAAATTAACAAAATAATGTATTTGCTTATAAATTAAATATATTCTTAGTGCACATCATACGACTACGAGATGAGGCTGTCAAAAATGCATACTACTGTTGTTATGTTTCAGATTCTTTACACAGTTTTAACTTGTACGTTGAGCAAAACTCGGTCACCCGCGTAGATACTAATTTTAAAACTGCAAAACTCTCTTACGACTTCTCCTCTGCACACCGCCAACAGATGGACGCAGACAAGCAAACACAACTTCATGATGACCCCATGTCGCTCACCCATTTGACAAACAATAAGGCGATAACAGCAGCAAAACGATTATATACGATCTCGATAAAAGATTTATCTAAATCAGATAAACGTTTTATCACTTACAGATCTAGGGCTTTTGTCGTAAACGTGATGCTTTGAGCCGGTAGTAGGGGCGTGTAGTAGAAATATGGATTGGACACGGGTTCACTAGATTTGTTATATAATTTTAAATTCATTTTTAGGGCTCCGTAGCCAAATGGCAAAAACGGAACCCTTATAGATTCGTCATGTCTGTCTGTCTGTCCGTCCGTATGTCACAGACACTTTTTTCCGAAACTATAAGACCTATACTGTTGAAACTTGGTAAGTAGATGTATTATGTGAACCGCATTAAGGATTTGACACAAAAATAGAAAAAAACAATAAATTTTGGGGGTTCCCCATACTTAGAACTGAAACTCAAAAAAATATTTTTCATTAAACCCATACGTGTGGGGTATCTATGGATAGGTCTTCAAAAATGATATTGAGGTTTCTAATATCATTTTGTCTTAACCGAATACTTTGCGTGGGAGACATTTCCAAAGTGGAAAAAAGTGTGTGTGTCCCCCCCCCCCCCCGTAACTTCTAAAATAAGGGAATTATAAAACTAAAAAAATATATGATGTTCATTACCATAAAAACTATCAGTGAAAATTGGTTTGAACGATATCTAGTAAGTAGTTTTTTTTTTAATCCGTAATTAACCGTAATTAATCATAAACGGCAATTTACCTTTCATTCAATCAACTCAAATAAAAAAAAAAAAAAACATACTACAAGACCTTTATATTCTGTTATTTGCTACTACGGAACCCTTCATGGGCGAGCCCGACTCGCACTTGGCCGCTTTATTCCTCCTCGACTTAGTGCGTTTTTATGTGTGTTTTTAACTCCTGACAAAAAGAGGGGTATTATAAGTTTGACGCTGGTGTCTGTCTGTATGTGGCATCTTACCGCTCGAACGGATGACTACGATGAGTTTTTTTCGTGAAAGCAACTTCCCTCACCGACAAGACAGACGACCTGATTTACAGGTTGCAGGAAAGTGCTAGATGCAGGCCTTTTATAACTTTTAAACGCTGACCCGTTTTTAGGGTTCCGTAGTAAACAAGGAACCCTTATAGTTTCGCCATGTCTGTCTGTTTGTCTGTCTGTCCGCGGTCCTACTCAGAAGCTATAGGTACTAGAAAGCTGTAATTTGGCATGGATATGTACATTAATCATGGCGAAAAGGTCGTAAAATAAAATATGGAAGCAATTTTTTTTTAGGGTATCTGCCATCTGCAACAGGTAAATAGGAAGTCAAATTTTTTTTCTACAAACACATTGTGTGGGGTATCGTTAAATAGGTCTTTCAAAAATATTGTGAGCTTGGGAACACCATTTTTCGATTTAGGGATCCGTGTCTGAAATATTTAGGTTTAAAGTGATTTTTTTTGTTCAAGCCACGTGTCCCCCCCGTCTATCTGCTAAACGGTTATATATGGACACGTGATAAAAATCACAGATATAGTTTATAGCAAAACTATCAGAGCTAATTAGGGTTAACAAATTAAAAAGTTATACGCGATCAACTTATAAAATGTACTCGAAAAGGAAAATTTCATACAAATTCAATAGATACTTAGACGTTTTAGTGGCATAAACTCAAAGTTGGCATTTACAACTACGGAACCCTACACTGCGCGTGGCCCGACACGCACTTGGCCAATTATTTATTAAACACTACGTTTAATAAAAAACGTTTCAGCGCAAGTTCTTAAACCACCGCGAGAGAACTTGCTTTACCGTAAAAATCGCATTACATCGGCCCGCGCGTCATCTTTGGAGAATAAAAAGTTAGGAAACTCACCTCGGTCTCCGAATCAGCTCAGGCAAAGATAAGTACTGAAGTAACAGATACCCAACGCCATAAAAACTATTGGAGGGCCCGTAAGTAGGCAAAACTGGTAGTTGCGGATAGACATAGAGAGATGGCAGCACACCCGACTAGCAAAAAAGTGACAAAGAAAGTGTTAAATATACTTCATTAATATTTTTTACATTTCATATAAGTCACATTTAATTAATTAGAATACTACTTTATTTAAATAATAGTAATTAAAGATTTTAATGTTTAAATTATTTCCTATAGCGCCATCTAGTGACAAGAAAGGGAAAAATTTAAGTATGCGTCGCAGCTATATGGATAAATCAGCCATCCAACTGGACGCCTAGCCTGGACATTCCAACTAGGCATCCAATTGAATGGCTGAACGACATCTAATCAAGTCATTGAACGCAACGTTTAACCAGATGGCTGAACGTAGTAAGTTCAGTCGTTTATTTAAATTGATTAGATATTTATGAATTAGTGATATGTGGTTAGGGTCTACAATTTACATATTATTGACGACTACTTTTTACTAATACCTACCACCTACCACTTAGTAACTAAGTAGTAATAGAGAAATATTAGAAAAATGAGTTTTGATGAGATTTATGAATGAAAAATAACATTTACAGTCACAACAGCTATTGAGTTGTTGACGCCATATTTGTTTGTGGAAAAAGTCTGAACTAAATTTGAATGATTCGGCTGAGTCTTGGTCAGTCATATTCAGAGGGCTGATTTTCAATACGCCAAGTGGTTAAACGTTGAGCGATTTTAGTTCAATTAACTATCGGCCTAGGCATCCAATTGGATGCCTGGTTTTAATGTCCGGACATGGGACTAGGCATCTAGTTGGATGGCTAATATAACCAGTTGGCACCAGTAGGCACACGGCTCAGCAAAGGAAGCGACAACTGGAACTGCGTGTGCATTTTTACAAGCTTTTATTTAACTTGTGTGTATGTATGAATGTTTGTTTTAGGTCAAATCTTGCAACTCAATTTCCCATCAATTTCCAACCAGTTATCCTCAACCCATTGAACTCAGTTATAAAACAACGTAACCTCATTGAGTAAGACTCGTTTGATTAGTCTTGACGACCAGTTTGTGGTAGACGATGCCTAGGACGATCACGAAGATTCGAAGCGGTCTATGGAACTCATTAAATACCGGCCTGATATACTCGCGCACGAAGGGTTCCGTACCATTATCTATAAAAATCGCGTTGTTGTATGAGAGCCCCCTTAAATATTTTTTTTAGTATTTGTTTTTATAGCGGCATCAGAAATACATAATTTGTGTAATTTTCAACTATCTAGCTATCGCGGTTCTTGAGATACAGCCTGGTGACAGACAGACGGACAGACAGCGAAGTCTTAGAAATGGGGTCTCGTTTTTACCCTTTGGGTTCGGAACCCTAAAAAACGACGCATCTCCATCGAATTTCGGCTTTTTTAATTTGTCTGTGGCCTCACAATAAAAGCTTGTACAAAAAATGTATTTTAAGCTATTGCATAGCTTCTCGAGCGCGGGGACCGAATCCAGAAATTCCGTAACGAAAAAACCTCACGCTCTCCACTCCGTCTACCATGTAGGTTGCCGCTTCGTCTCCGTCGTCCGTTTGCGACGTTGCCGTCCTTCCTTGTAAAAATTTACCGACCGAACGGAACCACCTTAATGCAATAGCTTTACCGCGGCAGTCCTCGAGTGCCACACGTCTTTTTTTTCAAAACGTTTTCCTTTCTATGGTTTGTATCCCTAATACACGTGAGTGGCATTTTTCGTAGATAGCATCTTCACGTTCGCG
This sequence comes from Acrobasis consociella, assembly GCA_963555685.1. Taxonomy (NCBI): domain Eukaryota; kingdom Metazoa; phylum Arthropoda; class Insecta; order Lepidoptera; family Pyralidae; genus Acrobasis; species Acrobasis consociella. The sequence goes on along the minus strand of OY743104.1, from coordinate 784,624 downwards.
TGTGTAAGCACATTGCGACAATAGCCACGGCCGCCCGTCCGCGCTGTCACTGACAAGGCCCAACCAGAGAAAAAATACTCTTGGCACAGAAATAATATACGTACCTATTACATACAGAACGAAAGTCGTACGGTACCGCGCAATATGTGTTCCCGTTACCCGTCCCCCCACCTCTCCCCCGTTCTCGCATTGTGGAGGGTACACAAGGCGAGAACCAGAGAGGCGTGAGGACAGGGAAGGGGTATCAATTTTAACTATATATTTTTATTCTAAATTTGATCTGGGAACATTTAGTATTTTTATGTCAAGTATTTTCTGTTGTGTTTCTCTAATTTCTACAAAAAGATTGCAAGGCTACCAACAAGGCTACTTCTAAAATATAGATACATGGCTAGGTGATAGCTAGACAGTTGAAAGTTTTTACAGATGATATATATTCTCGCTATATTATTGACCGAGCGAGCGAAGCGAGCGAAGAGTCTCAGTTTCGAGATTAGCCAAAAATTATTTTGTCCGTCTGTCTGTCTATCTGTTCTCGTCTACAGATCGCATTTCTTAACCGATTCTCATAAAATTTTGTAAGCAGGTCCAGCAACCTAATAGAATTTTTTTGTAGAGCCAGTTTTTTGAATTTTTTCAAAATGGCGGAAATATGGGGGTTAAAAATTATAAAACTGTCATATATCCGCCATTTCAAAATATTTTCAAAAATGTCATTAGACTTTTTTGTTGCCATTATGAAAACGATTTTTTTTATTTGAACAACTTTTTTATACGTTATACTTAAACGGGTTTGTGGTTTAGGGTGACTCGCGCTAGACTTCGCGATACAAATCTTCTTACAATATATACTGAAACTATTTAAGAGTGAATTCAGTCCGGGTTACTTAACAACTTTCTTAAAAATACCTTTTCCCCCTGGGGTCCACGAAGTAATTTCTCTGAATAACTATTATGGTTATTATTTTGAGTTTCTTAAATAGTTCTATAAATTTTATCATATTTAACCGACTTAAAATTAAAGGGATTTGCTTATTTTATGATTAGTTTTTTTTTCAGTTTTTGCTTATTTTGATTGATTCTTGGCTTGTTTATTAAATTTAGCAATTTTGTTGAGCGAACTTTCTTTCAATCGCTATCGCTGCTTGTCTGTGCTTCTGTAGTAGTATTAGTAATTATGCTACGAACTAACAAGAGATCAACATCAACCAAAACCCACGAAGTAGCTTTACGATGAGATTAAGAAACCAATAAGCAGCGGCATAGAGCTATGGCAATTCACATAAACATTTAAACGAAAACCCATTAATAGTTTCATGGTTTTTCCAACAACGAGCTGATTTTGTCATTTGAAAAATGATGGGTCGTTTTTCGGTGAAAGACTACTGGTACAGAACTGAATTTCAGAATCACGGTAGACCTCATATCCATAGGATTGTATGGTTGGAATGCTCCTGACATTTCAGAGCTAGATCGAAAGTCATTTGAAGAAAGGGCTATGATTGGCAACTATTTTGGAAATTTGGTCACAACCACGAATCCGCATATCGGTAAACCTACACCGATAATTCATCCAAATCAGGTACCTTATTCTTAAATAATAATCGCGAGGTCTAAGTTCGTGGCGAACTACTAGTAATTACAAATAATGAACTCGTACAAAAAAGCATTTTTTTATAGATGAATGGTACTAAACCCTTCGTTCGCGAGTCCGAGTAGCACTTGGTAGGTAGGTACCCAGTCCTTATTCTTATCGTGTGTGTTAGTGACTAACACTAGTGTCAAGAGTTTTTGAACCGCCTTAAAGGCCTCTGACATGGTTTTAGGTAACGACCAATGTCAAAGACAGTGACCGGGACCGACGGCTTAACCTTAACGTGCCTTCCCAAGCACGGATCTTCCTAGACACTTATCAGATAGTCAGGTGATCAGCCTATAATGTCCTAACCAAACTAGGACAACAAAACAAAGTCGTTGCCCCCGCCGGGAATCGAACCCGCGACCTCCGGGTATGAGCCAAACGCTTTAACCACTACACTACGGAGGCATTTACCCATAGACACAGAATTAATAATAGATAGTATTACATACAGAACGGAAACTCGCACCGTCCCCCGCAATCTGGTGTCCCCGCAACCCTTCCCCCGTTATTGTGAGGTGTAAGTGGCAGTACATAACAAATAACAGGGTTATTGGTAGTTGCACGTTGACATTATGCGAGTCACTTAGGATTATTGAATTGTAATGGTGAGAAACTGCGCACATTATCATTGTTAATCGACGGAAAACAATAAATAACGAAAATTTTATAGATTTCCGAGTGATGAAAACAGGTAAGCAAAGCAACAAATTCTGTGGTGGCAACCTTGATTGTTTAACTCACACATTTGACGTGTGCACGGACGGATTGTTTCGTTTGTAGTAGTTCTAGGTTTATATGCTGCTCCGTTTGTATGAAGAGCCATACCTGTGCCATAGACCCAGAGGGTACCCAGTGACACTCTCAGAATTGAGACGAATCTAACTACAACTCTTAAACCTAATACATCAAGCGATTTAGACAACAGAGCGTCCCGTAGAAAAATACACAGTGCATACATATTTACATACACCCGAAAAACATGACCCTCCTTAAACATATTTTGGATCTGTTGGTCATAGACAGATTTTTTTTACGTCTGCCATTAGTAACCATAAAGTTAAAGGGGAAAATGACGAACCTACAACTTCTATATCTTTATGGCACTGAGGAATGCATGAAGTTTTAAAGATGAGTGCAAAGAGAGAAAAAAAATTGCTTTTGCTTTATATCTATGGCTGAATAACTTACATTGACACCAGTATTTATTATATTTCTCTTTGATTGACACTGTTTTTATCTGATTGTCGAACGTGGTAGCAATTTGTAATTTATCACGATGGGCACGCAACTATCGAAGATGGTAGATCGCCTTCCAGATTTAAAAAAATGTTGTTATTGTATTCAACTGAGGACGGGCAGTCTGATTATAGGAATACTTGTCCTGCTGGTGAGTATCTTCCAAAGGCCGGTGCAGGCGAAGTACCATCATAGTTTTAGTCCCAAGAGAGGTCGATCTTTAACAATGGGTAAAGGTCAACCTCTAATAAAAAGCAGAAGTGCTTTGGGCTTCCTCATATAGGATTACTTTCCATAGTAGTGGGTACCTAACGGCCAGCGCAGGCGAAAAACCATATACCTAATAATCTTAGATCCAAATATCATTGAGACCAGATAAAATTTACTAGTGAAAACACATTTTCTTCATTTTCAACCCCCAAAAAAGAGTGGTATGTAAGTTTGACGCTAAAGTCTGTCGGTCTCGTTGTCTGTCTGGCGTCGTAACGCTAAAACGAATTTCAATGCAGTTTTTTACGTAAAAGCACCTTCCCCTGCGGTGGTTCTTAGCCATGTTTGATGAAAATCGGTTCTGCCTTTTAAAAGTTATTGGGTGTTAACGCTTTAAAGTCGGCTAGTCGGAAGGCTGTGTGGTTTCCGGCCTACAATAGAACCACTTCATTTCCTCCTGTGGTTGTAAAAGGTGACTAAAGGATTTTCCAGTCACTATACATGAACAGATTTCCGATGGGCAGCAGCGTCGGAAGTACGATAGTGACTCCCGCTGCGGTCGCCAACCCGCCTGCCAAGAGTGGCGAGTATGGCAATATCCGCTCATGGATAGAAAAAAAATGACCAGAGAAGGCTCAAGGTCGCATAAGGGTCCCCCGACCCTAGACCAAAATACAATTTTCCATACAAACGTAGTCTACGTTTTATTTTAAAACGACATGACCGATTTGGGCAAAATTTTGTAATTTCAGAGATATTGCAATTATCTAGGTTTATAACTAGTTTCCGACGGTAAAAATATGAACTTGAAATAGAATATAGTGTTTTATATCATTTTTGACCATTAGTATGGGAAACTTCTAAATAGTTATATTTTCTTTCCAGTTCATAATTTTAATATAGGAAACCAGTTATAACCCTAGACAATTGCAATTTCTTTACAATTACCAATTTTTACCGGAATCTGACATGTGGTTTCAAAATTAAACGTAGACTACGTTTGTATGGAGAAGTCTTGGGTCGGGGGACTCTTAACGCGCTATGGAGAGGGCTATGCTCGGTATTTCCCCACATGATCAAATCAGAAATGAAGAAATTCGTAGGAGAACAAAAGTCACTGATGTAGCCCAGCGGATTCGCTCGTTGAGGTGGCAGTGGCCGGGAAACATAGCGTAGACGAACGGATGGGGCAAGAAGGTTCTTGAATGGCGACCGCGTACTGGCAAGCGTAGCGTAGGGCACCCACCTACAAGGTGGTCAGATGACCTGACCAGGGTCGCTGGAAAGCGCTGGATATAGGCCGCTCTTGATCGGTCATTTTGGAAATCTTTGGGTGAGGCCTATGTCCAACGGTGGACGTTATGAGGCTGAAATGATGATGATGATGCTTTAAAGTCGGGGTGTTTTAATTTACCTGACAAATAATAGATGGCACTACGGATTTCAATTCCACTGGACATCTGTTAGAATATTATGTAATTTCGTCACTTTTTGATCACTATTCTCACCCAACACTCAGATTGGTTAGGTATTTAAATAAATGTAAACAATCTTGACTTTTTTATAGTAATTAACTGTGTAATTAATAACAATTAATTTGTAATTTGCAAAGCTATTGATTAATAAAGTGTATATTTCAATAAAATTACATGTCAAGATTGTTTACATTATAATTTTTTAAATAATCCGGCAAATGTACTTGTTGTATGGCGAGTGCGCGCTATACTTCTCTCTTGCCACTCTATTGCGTCAGTCTCAGCATCTGTTTCCTTGTTTTACGAACGAGTGCACCGCTACACTTCTCTCTTGCCACGCTATTGCGTCAGTCTCAGCATCTGTTTTCTTGTTTTACGAACGAGTGCACCGCTACACTTCTCTCTTGAAACGCTATTGCGTCAGTCTTAGCATCTGTTTTCTTGTTGTATGAACGAGTGCGCGCTACACTTCTCTCTTGCCACGCTATTGCGTCAGTCTCAGCATCTGTTTTCTTGTTTTATGAACGAGTGCGCGCTACACTTGTCTCTTGAAACGCTATTGCGTCAGTCTTAGCATCTGTTTTCTTGTTGTATGAACGAGTGCGCGCTACACTTCTCTCTTGCCACGCTATTGCGTCAGTCTTAGCATCTGTTTTCTTGTTGTATGAACGAGTGCGCGCTACACTTCTCTCTTGCCACGCTATTGCGTCAGTCTTAGCATCTGTTTTCTTGTTGTATGAACGAGTGCGCGCTACACTTCTCTCTTGCCACGCTATTGCGTCAGTCTTAGCATCTGTTTTCTTGTTGTATGAACGAGTGCGCGCTACACTTCTCTCTTGCCACGCTATTGCGTCAGTCTTAGCATCTGTTTTCTTGTTGTATGAACGAGTGCGCGCTACACTTCTCTCTTGCCACGCTATTGCGTCAGTCTTAGCATCTGTTTTCTTGTTGTATGAACGAGTGCGCGCTACACTTCTCTCTTGCCACGCTATTGCGTCAGTCTTAGCATCTGTTTTCTTGTTGTATGAACGAGTGCGCGCTACACTTCTCTCTTGCCACGCTATTGCGTCAGTCTCAGCATCTGTTTTCTTGTTTTACGAACGAGTGCACCGCTACACTTCTCTCTTGCCACGCTATTGCGTCAGTCTCAGCATCTGTTTTCTTGTTTTACGAACGAGTGCACCGCTACACTTGTCTCTTGAAACGCTATTGCGTCAGTCTCAGCATCTGTTTTCTTCTTGTATGAACGAGTGCGCGCTATACGTCTCAGCATCTGTTTTCACGTACACGTGCTTTACAAAGTCAGCATTCAAATTGTTTATTACGTCTGCAATTTTTTTATATAATTATTATTAAAATAATCATTATCATGGCTTAAAGAAATCAGCTGCGACGAACTGGAGAAGTTTATTAAAAGAATTATTATTTAAATACTACCTGTACATTTATACACACACACACACACCCTCTTACTTTAAATAAATAAATATAATATATTATATTATATATATAAGAGCGGAGTCTACTGGCACAAGCATCCCTATACTTAAAAGTAGGCTCCAACAACCAAATAATATTTGTAGAACTCATTTTACACAATAAAGATTTTTATTTCTATATTTTTATTAATAAAGGATTACTTTCGATTTTTTTTCAGGGTTCTGTTGTGAATTTAGGTTTTTCCGGTGATATGATGTGTTATAAAAGTCTAATAGGTTTTGGTATTAGTATTGGCACAATTTTTAAGTACCTATGGTATGTTGGATGTGTTCTGTTAATTATTGCGGCGCTCCTTCTTCTTGTCGGAATTTGTAAGGTTAGTAAGTGTCATTAGTACTGATCACTAGGCCTATTTATAAACCGATTTCCAAAAAGGAAGAGCTTATTAATTCGTTACGATCTTTTTTATGTACCAATAATTCGAAGACGCCTGAACCGATTTGGAAAAAATCTTTTTTTGGATTGAAAGGGTGTGTCCCATAGAACTTTCATCAAAATCGGTTGTGTAGTTTAGGCGGAGTCTGTTTTTAGTTTTGAAAAATTTTGCGATCATGCAAATTTTGCTTGCTGCGTACAATTTGTTTGAATCACTAAATGATTTGTAAAGTTATCATTATGTTTGGTTTCACCATGCAAGTCCAATGAATTGCACCAATTAAATTACATGCAACAGGCGAAACTTGAACTTTGTAAATGGGACTTAACGAGCAATTCTTGTGTTATCTTGGATACTTAATGTTGTGCCTAATGTTTATCTTCAATTTATAAATAACCAGCCAAGTGTGAGACGGACTCGGGTACGAAGGGTTTCGTACCTTTATCTGTAAAAAAATCAAGTTGGTTGCGTGGGACTTGCACTCAAATATTATTTTATAATGCTTCATAAGCGGAGCGTTGAGGAAGTGCTCTACTCTCAATATGACAGGGTCAAGCATATTTAAGGTAATGACGTGTGGTTTCCAGCAGAGTAGAATAGGGATCGCCAAGTCCTCCCGTGGATATCGTAAGAGGCGACTTATGCGGAAATACAAGCTAAACAAAGCTTATAAATGATACCTCTCTAACCCAGCTGGTCAGCGAGGAGAGTATAGGCCAAATCCTTTGGCTGCCCTGGCCAAGTATGGCTTTGGTAGTACAAAGAGTCGCATGATGATGAAACATATTAAAATTATTGTTTGTGGACGTCCAGTTGTCTGTAGACGTATGTGCCATGATTACGCTCGAAATACTCAATGTATTTGTACAATTTTTTTAATAGTTTCTTTTTTTAACTAAGACTTAGTAGGCAGTATTCACAATGTAGATTAAGTATAGAAAAATTGTCCGCATAGCTGATTATTAATCTTTTTCATACTCCTGTACTTATATCTGCCATTTACATAGTCTTATATTAGTCACAAACACTAATATAAATACACAGATGATATGATAGAAAGAAAGTAAGAAATATGTTTATTTGGCACAAACAGGGTACATAATACAATAGTACCTGGGCGACTGAGCTTTGCTCGGTTACATCTCAAACATCGAAAATACGCGTTTTCCCAAACATAAAACTAATCTAGATCGATTGTTTACCCCCGAAAACCCCCATATACCAATTTTCAGCGAAATCGTTAGAGCCGTTTTCGAGATCACAGAAATATATAAATAAATATACAAGAATTGCTCGTTAAAAGGTATAAGATAAATACAAATGCACATTAAACAACAAAGTTTGTACCAAAATGGTCCCCACTCAGCATATTCCGCGGTGTAGCCACGACGCTTGTCTTCCGCGGGAACCATGCTAGTACAAATTCAAAACAATGGTAAAAAAATTTAAAGAAGTAAAAATAGAATATCAAATTAAGTCGGTGGCGTTACAACACTATATATTCTTACTAATGATTGACTTTTTTTTATCATCAATACATATAATAAAACAGTAGGAACCGCGTGTCTGTACATTTGATAAAAGTTATAAATAAAATTGCCCAAGTGCGTGTCGGGCCACGCGCAGTGTAGGGTTCCGTAGTTGCGAATGCCAACGTTAAGTTAATGCCACAAAAAACGTTTAAAAACGAATTATTTCTATTGAATTTGTATGAAATTTTCTTTTTCCCAGTACATTTTATAAGTTGATCGCCTATAACTTTTTAATTTGTATACCCTACTTAGCTCTGATAGTTTTCCTTTAAACTACATTATATATACAGGGTGGCCAACTTGGAGGTATACAACTTTTTTTGCCGCCATTTTGTTTTGGCGGTAAATATGACAGTTGTTGCATGAATATTACTTTGAGTAGATACGGCAAATTTATTATGGAGCGTTTTACGACGGAACAACGTGTTTTAATTATTAAAACGGTTTACGAAACATTAAAAAGAATTTTTCCCGGTCGATTAATTTGGAGAAACGGTGACATTGATTGGTCCCCAAGATCGCCTGATTCAAGAGCTCCTGACTTTTTTCTGTGGGGCTATCTAAAGGGACGTGTCTATGCTAATAGGCCAATGAACCTTCAGCAATTAAATCAAAATATTGAGACACAGTCACTGAGATAACGTAGGAAATGTGTGAAAATGTGATGAAAAACACGATGAAAAGGGTTCACATCTGGGATGCTGCTAGAGGTGGGCATGTCTGACATTATTTTCCATGTTTAACTGCCGGCCCTAAATATTATATTTAACAAGGAATACTTGATATATTTTATATTTCATAGACTAAAAATACAAAACTAAAGTGTATACCTGTTATTTGGCCACCCTGTACTATAGCTGTGATTTTTTTCACGTGGTCGTATTATAACCGTTTAGCAGATAGAGGGGGGACACGTGCCTCCAACAAAAATTTGCAATTATTTCAATATTTCAGAAACGGATCTCTAAATCGAAAAATGTTGTTCACAAGTTTACAATATTTTTGAAAGACCTATTCAACGATACCCTACATAATGAGTTTGACGAAAAAAAAATATTGACTCCCTCTTTACTAGTGGCATGGCAGCTAACCTAAAAACAAAATATTTTTCCAGATTTTATTTTACGACTTTTTCGCCATGATTAATATACATATCCATGCCAAATTACAGCTTTCTAGTACTTATAGTTTCTGAGTAGGACCGTGGACGGACAGACCAACAGACAGACAGAGACAGACAGACAGACATGGCGAAACTATAAGGGTTCCTTGTTTACTACGGAACCCTCAAAATGGGTGTGGGCAATAAAAAAAGAGTAACAGAACACAAAAAAGATTTTTAAATTTTTTTTTGTCTGTCTGTCTTTCCGTTTTATGTACTCGCTAATCTTTAAAACTACTGAATAGATTTTTACGCGGTTTTCTCTAAAAGATTAAGCTCATCCCTGAGCAACATATAGGCTATAATTGATTTTGAAAAATGGAACACCTGATGCAGAGCTTTAATGGTCCAGTTAAACTATATGAAGTATATAAATGACGCCTTAGCAAAAGTTATTCAGCCTGATGAACTTTTATTGTTGAGGTATAAAACTCGAAGATCTGGAACACCTGATGCAAAAATATAATGGTGCAGCTAAACTGTTAGAAATATACATCAATGACGCATTAGCAAAAGTTTTTCAGCCTGATGACCATATTTATATGCCGGAGTCCTAAATTCCACGTGAACGAAGTCGCGGGCATCAGCTAGGTCATTCAAAATATGTGTCTTTAATTAAACTTTAAAAGATTTACTTAACAGTTGATAAGGGTCTGATGGGAAGAGAAATTGTCGCAGGGTATCTAAAACAGCCTTTAAAAGCAGCCATTTCATGTCTGGGACATATCAGACGATCCGGGATTCTAGCTCTTGTAGTAAACTCTAATTTGTCAGATTATATAATTTGAATTTCTGATCTTAATAATACCAAAAAGTAAAGTGGAAAAGTGAGATCTACGGGAAATAGTTGAGCAAAATTTTTGACGACCTCCGTGGCGTAATGGTCAACACGCTAGACCGCCAATCTGGAGGTCCTGGGTTCGATCCCCAGCCAGGGCAAGTTGGAAAATGGCCTTTTTCAAATTGTCCTGGGTCATGGTTGTTTATCTATATATGTATTTGTTATAAAATATAGTATCGTTGAATTCGTTGAGTTAGTATCCCATAACACAAGTCTCGAACTTACTTTGGGCTAGCTCAATCAGTGTAATTTGTCCCTATATATATATACATATATCTAGATATATAAATTATTAGATATATAAAATTTAGCAAACTATGTCCTATAACGACATCAGCATAGTTTAGATAGGATGAGAGTTTCGCAAAAGTGGATGCGCATATCTACCTACACCTATATAATCGCGTATTAAATCTATAATTACAATTCCTGATAGTCTCTATCACGTGCTTCTCAAATTGTAGTTCGTTCTGCATCACTAAACCAACATCTCGAGCTTCAGCAAATTCCTGGTTATGTGCGTCTCAGAAAGGGGTTATTAACCCGAAAGGGAGTAAAAGGACCAATCAATGTGAACAACTTTTGCTTTAGAACCATCCCCGAAATTGCAAAAAAATCTGCAACCCCATACATTTTGACACAGTAGGTATTTAATTTTGTTTGCTGCAGTTTTGTTTTGCAATTTCAGGGATGATCCGTTACTTGTTGTATATGGACACTGAAAAAATCACAGCTTTAATATTTCTTAAATTCAATAAACGGGTTACTCACGTATAGAGTCAGCTACTGCCGACATGTTTCGAGCTCATCCGGAGGTCTTCATCAGGGCAAATGTGACGAAAGGCCCGGACACCAGCCAGTCAGCTTTAATATTACAAAGTTTAAAGGAAAATTATAAGAGCTAAGAAGAGTTTACAAATTAAAATGATACTTATAGGCGACTTTGTATAACTTTTATTTTATGAAGTCTTTGTAGATATACATTTTTCATGTACAGAAATTGGTAAATGGAATAAATAAAAATGTACTCGGAAAAAGCAAAATTTCATACAAAATTCAATAAATAAAACAGATTTCAGATGATTTTAGTGGCATGAATTCAAAGTTGGCATTTGCAACTACAGAGCCCTGTACTGACCCTAGCCCGACGCGCACTTGGCCAATTATTACCCTTTAGATACGGAACCCTAAAAACAACGAAAAATGGATAAAAATATAACATTGTAACTTTTCTTTCAGGAGAAACGTGATTTCGTTACTATATTTATTTTACTGTATTTCGCTTTACTCTTATTATTTTTCACAATGGCGACTGTAACAGTATTGGTGTCTGCTATCAGTGCTAGTGTTATATACAACCACGAAACCGATACCGCGTGTTTAATCGATGCCCTCATAGGTCTTATCCGTAAGTGTACAACTATGCTCTGTTACTTTCTTTCTTTTCGTATAAGTAAATGGCCGACGCTAGTATCAGATTTTTCAAGCTACCCAAAGGTATAAGTAAATAGTAAAATATAGAAATATAGGACAAATCACACAGATTGAGTTAGCACCAAAGTCAAAGTCAAAGTCAAAAATTTTTATTCAATGTAGGATAAATTTATCTCTTATTGAAGGTCATTTTTTTAAAATATAATTTTAGTGCAAAAGCTAAAAACTACTAGCGTTTCGGAACGACCACTGCTGGAAAGATTACCACCAGTTTCTTTGTATCCCAGTAGTATCCCATATTTCTATGTTTTATTATTTATTTGAGTTAGTAAACTCGACGATACTGTTCTATAGCAAATACATACGTAGATAAACATCGATAGGTTAACGACTGCCATACAATGATCAAAGCCGGGACCAACGGCTCACAGAGGAGCTCGATTTGTTTGCGACTTGTGGTCACCCATCCAAATGCGGACCATGCCCGGAGTCGCTCTTATTACGCTATTATACGCTATATATATATATGAAGTAAAGACCAAATAAAATTCCTTTTAACATAATGCGCCTACATTCACATCTCAAAAACTGTGCAAGTGTATTGGCTTCGCGGCAGTAGTAGTTAGGGAGGCGAGGTAGCTAAATGGCGTAATTCAACGGCGCCGTCGAGACCTATCAAAATCGAAAGATAAAATAATTTCGAAAAGAAAAGCTCGTTTGGTAAAAACCATTTTAGCGGAGGGTTTGGCGTGTACGGTTTTTCAAAAATGTTAAAAAAAACAGTTACTTGGGCATTCTCGAGCGCGTCAGATATTCATACTAAGTATGCCCCAAGTGCCTCTGATAACAACGGTATACTAATCTGCCGGTTTGCGTGGTGGGGGTAGGCATATAAAGTAGTCAAAAATGCAAAAAAAAAAAATTTACTCGAGCGCGTCAGATTTTCGGAAGGGGTGTTAAGTAGGTCCCAAGGAAGCTCCCTTTAAAAAAACTGACGATTTCGGCGTGACGATAAGTTACGATAAAGTTTTGAAAATGCAAAAAAATAAAGTTTTTTTGAAATACTCGAGCGCGTCAGATTTTCATAGGGGAGGTTTATCTCGGTATCCTGAAAGCATATTTTTTTAATCTGACAAAAAAGTTGGTGAGTTCTCTTAATCTGACCGAAAAAGGTTTTTTGGTTTCTTTTTTTTCCTTTCTTTCTCCTTGATAAAACGGGGAATTTAAGAATGACAATGAAGCGATTTATACAACCAACGTAAATGTTTATTTAAACTTTTTTTTTGTAAAATTTATCGTTCGCGACTTATATGCCGCAACGCGTTCTTAAGAAGACGAAATAGCTCCTCCACACTTCCGGTCATGCTGAAACCGGCAGATTTTGTATTTTTAGTAAGTTTTAGATTATATTCTTCAAAATAAATAATAAAAAAATCGCGCTCGAGAATGCCGGATTAACGTTTTTTTTTTACAAGTTCACGACCCTATAACTCGGTCGCGTCAAGGACTTATCGTCAGATTAGTTAAATTTAGTCTTTAAACACTAAAATCAACCCCCAATATCTTAATCTGATGCGCTCGAGTATTTCAGACTATCGATTTTTTTTACTAATCTGATCGTCGATCCTAGGCGCGCGTCACTACATATAGAGCTAAATACTTTACAGGGTTGTTCTATTAGGTCTAAGGTATCTCTCATATCTTAAACTGCCACACTCGAGTATTGCAGAAAATTCCCCTATTCGCCTCCCTAACTATAGGTATTCTCAGTGAGCTTTGACCTATTTGTCTTACTGTAGCTAGGGTTGCCAACTATACTGTTAAAAACAGTATTATACTGTTTTTAACTACATTATACTTTTTACTGTTGTAAAATACTGTTTTCTGTAAGTGTTACTAATGTATTTATAAAATATAAAAGAACGAAAGAACATTTGTTTATTTTGTTCAAAACGACATGAAAATTATAAACAATTTAAAAAGAAACAACTTAGAAGTCTACCAAAAATGGTCTTCGCTAAGCATAATGTCCACATATGTATTCAAAACATAAATAATAAAAAACAAAACATATAGACCAGTGTTAAATACGTTGTACATCTTGCACTGCGTGTGTCAGGCCCTTATTTTAAACAATCAAATAAAATAATTAAATTTATTATTACTTAATTATTTTATTTGATGTGAATTACATTTTTACAACGATTCTCTTTTTTTCAGTCGGAACATATTTTTGTATTTGCGTGAAAAGTTATAGGTCGACAATGGGAGCAAGCAGCGCTCCTGCTGCGGCGCCGGCTGCTACAAAATAAGAAGTTCCCTCCAAATAAACGTAGTTACTCCCAGAGTTTTGTAATCTTATAGTGGTTTCTACCCGACTGCGGCAAAGCCAGGAAGGACACTTATTGAAGCAGTCTATGTATTAGTATGTGGTTATTTATGTGTGTTCCACCGTGTCATCCGAACCGCGCATCCATTTTTGACAAATGAGATTTCAGTCGAATAAGTTACAATATGGTACTTTCCAACAAGTCCAATCTGATACTTTTTCTAAACATCAAAACCAACATTTTTGATAGGATTTGTATTCAACCGCTCCTTTACCGCAAATACCAGACACAATACTAAGGCAAGGCCGGGTCGTCCGGGTCTTAACCGGTTAATACAGGCAGATGACGTCATTGTTTCTCGAATCAGTTTTTCTGCAATAATAAATCAAAAAAACACTGAAATTTTTGTGACGGTTTATTTTCTGTACCAATCTGTCTATTTACAGTACCAAATAATTTATTACTGACCCAGGAATGTACCCAATTTATATAAAATAAATGTATATATCGAATGTTACTTATAAATACTTATAAATAATACCAGTAGACAAAATGTTTTTTGGTATGAGTTATGATATCGACTGGGGTCTCAAATGAAAGGAAGGTCTTAATTAGTACATTTAAAAATAATACATTGTAATGTTATTGTTATGTTACTGTGTTTTATAGTATTGTCAAAGTATACATTGTTACCTGTAAATGGCTCCCGTAGTCGCGTATTAGTTTTTTTAAATGTATTTATATATCTTGTTGTGTAGTATTTTGAGAATTAAAGCGATTTTCTATTATGCCTAAATGCTTTTGCTTCATACAAGCCGTGTTATGTGGGCTGAAAGAGACTGCTCTCTTTTAGACCCACCGTACCCTGCACCCCTGGTGGTATAGTGGGTATTTTAGACCCACCGTACCCTGCACCCCTGGTGGTATAGTGGGTATTTTAGACCCACCGTACCCTGCACCCCTGATGGTATAGATAGATAGATAAAATCTTTATTCACCAAAAAAGGACACAATATATACATTGTAAGTATTGAGTAAAGCACATGGTAACTAAACAAAAACTTAATTAATTGTGATAGTGCAGTGCGGTTGTACTGTGAGATGTGACCTATAAAGTGAAAAGGTCCTGACTCAGCATGATGTCACAGACGAGCTGGTCGAACTGCGACGCTGATAATTCTGCCAGAACCAAGGGTGGGGCCGGTAAAGCGATGCGAAGGTGGGCTAATAATATTAGAGTACAGTGTGTATTATTGGAACATATATCAATATTTCAATTCAATGTAATTCAATATAATTTGATATCTCTTCTCGATCATAAGTTAAATATAAGAATTAAAATACATAAAATTACGAGTGAAATACATATAATAGAATAATATATAAGTCAATAAATAGTTCATCTTAGGGTCAGATGTTTGCTACAAAAACTGCATTGGAAAAAAGATATTCTTTAAATTTACATTTAAATGAATAGATTGATTTGAGGTTCCGTATTGGAGGTGGAATGTTGTTCCAAATTTTGGTAGCATTATACTTAAAGCTGCTACGAAATGCAGCTGTTCTATGTCTAGGCACGTCAAGGGGAGGCACGCAAGCTCGTAGTCTACTACTTCCTCTAGGATTCCTCCATTTCAACTTATTGTAAAGATAGGAAGGAGTTTTAGAATTGATCACACCAAACAGAAGAGTAGCTATGTAAGTAGTATGGGGGGTATTTCAGACCCACCGCACCCTGCACCCCTGGTGGTATGGTGGGTATTTTAATGTTAAACGGTGAGAGCCTAAGGATGGTTTAGGTAAACCATCACTAGGCCTGTTTAGATTTACCTTCGCATGATAACTCATTGATCGATAAGTAAATAGTAGAAATATATAAGTTCTAACAAAATATACTGAAACTAATTTAAGGGTGAATTCATTCCGTGATAGTGAACAACTTACCCCAAGAAACATTGTCGAAATATAAACTATATTTTTTGGCTTTTTATACAAACTCGGATCAGCTGATCGGTAAATTTGAAACAAAAGTATTTTATTTGGTGCTAATTTAATTAACTTGCATTGGAAGACCACATGTTCCCTGGGGAAAGTTGACCAGTGACATGAACTGAATGCACCCTTTAGAAAGTTTCAGTATTTTGAAGGGAAAACTTCTTTAGCGGCGTTGTGCACTTTTTTTGGAATGGGTAAAAAATGTTAAACTCGCGTCAGGACACGTGACCTGATCGAAAATTCGTAAGACGGATGGAGAGTAGACAGCTGGAGCGGCGTAGGAGAGGGAGTATCCCCCTCTCATTCTACGGCGCGGCGAAAATGTATGCCTGCGCCTGCTGTTTCGTTAAGGCGGCGCAGGGCGGTTGCGCGAATGTTCGTGTGTGTTTATGTTACAGCGTGCTACGCGCATCCATGGATGGTGACAGCTGATGGCTCGACCGTCTGTGTAGTGGCACTACTGCTGTGTATCCGTATTCTACCACATAAATGAGAGTACTTTTATACTGATAATTAAAGCAATTCGTGCAAAATTATTCCCTAACCATTCCAAAATATCAAAAATGCACTACGTTAATATTCAAGTTTTCACTTCTGCCGGCACTCCCAGAGTGCAACCCGTCGTTTTTTTTGTTAGACCGATGAAGTTAGAGAGTAAAAGATCTTAGACCTTATATATAACGTCTAATAAAAAATAAAACTATATCAAGTGTGAATTCAGTTCGTAATACGAAACAACTTTCCCCGTGAAACATTATTGAAATATGAAAAAAATTTTTTGGCTCCATACAAACTCGGATCAACGGGTTTGTTTTTGGTACATTGTTTTTCATATTTCGATATGTTCTCCTTGGGGAAAGTTATTCAGTATCATCAAGTATCAAGATGAAGCAAAAGAGGTTTGTCAGGATAGTAGCAAGTGGAGGTCCATAGTCTCTGCCTACCCCTGCGGGAAACAGGCGTGATATTATTATGTATCAAGTATCATGGACTTAAGGCTCCTCCCTGCGCTAGCGACCTTGAAAACACAAAAAAAAAATTTCTTTTTCTGTAAGTGAGATTATTAGAAACCCTCGTACAACTTTTTAGCTAGTATCCTGAAGTTTCATTAGAACCTCGAAAGTCATTGAAATACTATCCGGTTTAGAAACTTTTACAAAAAGAGTCAAAAATGGCCGTTTTTAGTATTTTTTGCAAAGGAAAATTCAGGGTATTTTATTTCAATGATTTTCGAGGTTCTAATGAAACTTAAGGATACTAGCTAAAAAGTTGTACGAGGGTTTTTGATAATCTCCCTTACAGAAAGAGAAATTAATTTTTTTGTGTTTTCAAGGTCGTTAGCGCGGGGAGGACCCTTAACCACGAAAGTAGAGATGGACTTAACCCACCCTTTAAATAGTTTTAGTATATTTAGTTGGACCTTCTTTTGAATGAATAGCAACAGTCTAATCAACAATTTAATATCTCAAAGAATCATAATACCCATGGAATTGTATAATACACAACACGTCCAAATTGGCAACAAATCAATTAATCACTGACCTCCATATATACAAGTACGCTGGACCTATGATTAGCAGGGCCATAGTGAGGCGATTTGATTTTCGCCATTTTGGCGCTGATCGTAGAAGCTAAGTAGAAGTGGGTGGGAACGGTACTAATATTAGAGATGGGACAATGACATCGATAAAAGACATTTCCGAATGAGGCGTTTTCTTTAAAAAAAAAAAATAGTTCCTTCACGTGACATAGATGCCGCCAGCAATCACATAAATAGATCTGTCAATGTCTAATTCATATAAAATGTTCATAGTGAGAGTTTGTCTTTGGCATCAAAGAGAATATAATCACTACGTTTTGGAATATTTAATATTTTTATTTTATTAAATTCAGTTAAAAATATATTATTGTTTGTAAATATGTATTTTTTTACTTGAATAATAGCAAAATACAAGATTGGTTAATTAATCACAAATTTACTACAAGTATTGAACCAAACGGCCTCTTTCATTTTTGACGGAACGATTTCAAACTCATAAGCGCCATCTATTGACAATGTTTTTAACCTCATTTTTTTTTCACTGGAAAACGCCTCATTAGTTACGTCCAGAGATATGGGACGTTACGTCAGATTTAGTTCTCTTCCCACGCATTGGGGGCGCTTCAAATAGGCACAATAAAGAGCTGTCATTTCTTAGGGATGGGTCCAGCGTAGACTACTACTACTAGCGTAGCGTCTACTTGTATATATGGAGGTCAGTGTCAATTAATACATAAAAGGCATATTTGTTCAATGACCCATAATTACAATTTGTGTATAAATCAACGTCCTAAATAATCAACATGTCGTTTTGGAAATCTTTGGAGACTTCCTGTGGCTGATATGATGATGAATGATGATAAAATAGGTACCCAGTATGGAATAAATAAAAAAGTCATATGCAAATTCGAGGTCTATGGTTATAACGTAAAAAAAATATGGTTTCAACGTTGTTTTTCAAAATTTCTTTATCTACGGTTTGTGTCATGTTGCTTATTCAAATGGTTGGGCAAATGCAATGCAAAAATTTTTTACTTTCTTATTCTTGGTTGCTACATTATTAATGTGTGGTTTTGGATCGTGGACCGATTTGGCTAAATTGTTTTATTTGTAGATATAAAAATGGGAATTTTCGAACGCCTACCACAACTTAAAAAGTGTTGTTTTTGTTGTCCCGTTAAACAGGGGAGTTTATATGTAGGAATTTATATCATCATTGTAAGTATCAAAAGACTTATTTTGAATATTTAAATAGTTCTTTATTTTATACTAACTGTGTCAGCAACTTCGTTCGCGTGAAATTCAAACAGCGGCCAAATGAGTGTCGGACTCGCCCATTAAGGGTTCCGTAGCAGCAAGTAACATAATATTAAAGATCTTGTAGTTTGTAGTAACTTTGATCGATGTTTTAATAATAGTGTATTTACATATATTTTTTTAGTTTTATCACTATCATATTTTAGAAGTTACAGGGGGGGACACATTTTATCACTTTGGAAGTGTCCCTCGCGCAAACTAGGTATTTAGTTTAGAAAAAAATTATGAGATAGAAACTTCAATATCATTTTTGAAGACCTATCCATCCATAGATACCCCACATGTTAGGGTTTGATGAAAAAAATATTTGATTTCACTTCGTATGGGGAATCTCCAAAATGTATTATTATTTTTTTCTATTTTTGTGTAAAAATCTAAATGCGGTTCATAGAATACGTCTACTTGCCAAGTTTCAACAGTAAAGTTCTTATAGTTTCGGAAAAAAGTGGTTGTGATATACGGACAGACGGAATGACAGACATGACGAATCCATTAGGGTTCCGTTTTTTGCCGTTATGCTACGGAACCCTAAAAATGACGACATCTTTTTTCCTGATATCAGACATCAATGATCAGCCTATATATGTTTGCTCTGAGCTGAGTTTAATCGAGATTATTTAAAACCGCGTAAATATCCGTCCGGTAGTTTTGAAAATTAGCAAAACATACATCATACAGACAAGCATTTTTTTCTATTTTTGTGACTCTTTTTTTCCTAAATTTGTTAATGTACAGAAACGCGATTTTTACTGTTGTATGTATTGTATGCAATGATATGCACGTTGAATGTGTACTTTCGCCTTTCCTTCTATGGACTCGCAAGCGGGTTGGGGCTACAGCTTGGACACATCGCTTCCCATACACACGACCGCCCAGTAACCAGTAATCGTTGTTGCAGGCGCTTTTACGCATGTATTACCAATTGTTCTAGCTAATAGCGACATTCCTTTGAGTTTTGGCCGTTCAAGGCTGTAAGCTGCACTTGTTTATTTCTGTCTGAACTCTAGATTGTAAAATAAATATAAATATATATAGGGACAAATTACACTGATTGAGTATTCCATAACACAAGTCTCGAACTTACTTTGGGGTTACCAAAGTACGTTCAAGACTTGTGTTATGGAATACTAACTCTACGATACTATATTTTATAACAAATCAAATAATATATAAAAAGAGAAGTTCCCACTGACTGACTGACATAAGACGCACGCACAGCCGTAACCGCTTATGATAAAAACGTGAAATTTGGACAGTTATTTCAATTCAAAATGCAGACGCACTCTAAGAAGAGATTTAAAAAATTTTTAAACCTAATGTGGTGAAATAGGGGTTTAAAGTTTGTATGGAAAACTCTTTAAACCTGCATCGATTTTGATAAAAATTAAGATGCACTCTTAAAAACATTTTATTGAATATGTGTTTCATGGTTTATTAGAATTCACCCCCTAAGGGCGCAAAATAGGGGTTGAAAGTTTGTTTGGAAAAATATTTAAATGTGCATCGATTTTGACAACAATTGAGATTAATCTTTTAAAAAACATTTTATTCAATACGTATTTCATGGTTTATTAGAATTCACCCCCTAAGGGTGCAAAATTAGAGTTGAAAATTTAAAATCTAAACTCCTAAGTACAAATGAAAAGAGTATATTTCGGTTTTCTAAAATCCATCTCCAAATGTTGTAAAATAGGGTTTGATAGTTTGTATGACAAATATTTAAACGGATTATATATGAATAATTTAAACAGATATGAAAAGTTTTTTTTAAATTCGACCCCTTAACTCAGACTAAAGGGATAAAATTGGGGGCAAAGTTTGTATGAAAAAAACTTAAAATCTTTACTGATTGACTTGAAATTTGCCATAAATGTTTCAAAACAAAGGTAATCAAACATGTGTTTCAGCCTTCGTTAAATTCCGCCTCTATGGGGGTAACAAAAGGCCATAAATTTGAACGTAGTCTGAATGACTGGCTAGGCCTAGAGCCTCCAAAACAGCTCATAGGTTCCTCATGAGGTCTATGGGTGCACTAAGAAAAGATAGTCCAAAGTTTGTATGCAGAATCAAGATTAGTTAGATAATTTTATTCGAAACTTCGCAGGAGTATTCCTGACGGTAAATTTGGAAATACATGATTCAGATGTTTTGCAAAATTCTTCCCCTAGGGGAATAAAATAGAATGACCTACTACTTAGGCCATGCTGAAGCATTCCGTTGCTCTCTCTCTCTCGCTCACTCGAGCAAATGACGGGAACGGAAACAGGAATGGGAACAGGAACATTAACGAGAAAAAATTAAACTGACTGGTGACTGAATGACATAATAACGCACAGCCGCTGGGTTAAGAGACTCCAGGCACATATGTTTCTCATGAGTCTAAGGGTGCACTAAAAAAGGATTTTTCAAAAGGGGGTAAAAAAGGGGCTTAAATTTTGTATGGAGAAACAGGAGTAGTAAGACCATTTTATACAAAACTTCGCAGGAGTACTCATGGCGGTAAATGAGTAAGTACGTGTTTCAGGATTTCCAAAATTCAACCCCTAGAGAGATGAAATACCTGCTACCTAGGCCATGCTGAAGCGTACTGACGCTCTCTCTCGCTCTAGCAAATGACAGGAATGGAAAAGGGAACTGGAACGGGAACAGGAATTGAAATGGGAGCGGAAAAAAAGAAACTGACTGTTTGGTGAACGACTGACATATCAACGCATAGCCCAAACCACTGGGTCGAGAGGCTCCAAATTTGGCAGATCGTTTCCATGTAAGATTTAAGGGTGCACTGAGAAAGGATTTTCCAAAACTCATTCCGTAAAGGGGTAAAACGGTGTCCAAAGTTTGTATGGAGAAACAAGATTAGTGTGGCCACTTTATTTCGAAACTTTGCGGGAGTTCTCCTGGCGGTAAATGAGTAAGAGTGAGTGTTTCAGGTCATTTTGGAAATCTTTGGGAGAGGCCTATGTCCAGCAGTGGACGTTATGCGGCTGAAATGATGATGATGATGATGATGAGTGTTTCAGGATTTACAAAATTCAACCCCTAGAGAGATGAAATGGGGTGACTTTACTACCTAGGCCATGCTGAAGCGTTCCGTCGCTCAAGTCAAGTCGTCGGGAAAGGGAAAGTCAATCATATTGACATAATAGTTCATATGTTATAACGAAATTAATAACAAAAAAGCAAACAAAAATCCTATAAGAACCATTTTCGACTTCTACGCGGATGAAGTCGCGGGTTACTGCTAGTATATAGATAAACATCTAAGACCCAGGACAATTTGAAAAAGGCCATTTTCCAACTTGCCCTGACCGGGGATCGAATCCAGGACCTCTGGGTGGCGGACTAGCATGGTGACTACGCCACGGAGGACGTCAAAATAGTAAAATAAATATTGCCATAGAGTACCATAAAGATTTGTGTTGTACATATATGTAGGATTTATGAATTTAAGCTTTACCTATTTGTGTATATTATGTAGGTTTATATTTACCTATTACCATAGTAAAGTTTCTTCTAGTAAGTAATTATATTAGTAGCACCACCTGCAGGTTGACTGGTATAAAGACCTCGCTTGGGCCTTAACTCCGCCTGTTACATTTTTGTAATAAAGCTTGATGAAAATACTATATTTGCTTAAGAGTCCCCCTTCCTAGACTTCTCCATACAAACGTAGTCTACGTTTAATTTTGAAACCACATGTCAGATTCCGGTAAAAATTGGTAATTGTAAAGAAATTGCAATTATCTAGGGTTATAACTGGTTTCCTATGGTAAAATTATGAACTGGAAAGAAAATATAACGATTTAGAAGTTTCCCATACTAATGGTCAAAAATGATGTAAAACACTATATTCTATTTCAAGTTCATAATTTTTGTGTCGGAAACTAGTTATAAACCTAGATAATTGCAATATCTTTGAAATTACAAAATTTTGCCCAAATCGGACATGTCGTTTTGAAATAAAACGTAGACTACGTTTGTATGGAAAGTTGTATTTTGGTCTAGGGTCGGGGGACCCTTAAAGATGTAAACCCCAAAATGTTCTGTCTGGTACAGACGTGATAGTATGTACACGAGTCTACATGGCTGGTCTTCAGTTCTCTGTGTTCGATGTATTCGAATCAGACAACCCTGGCCTAGTGGTCATATGCACGCTGTCGCACCGGAAGTCCCGGGTTCGATCACCGGTAAGGTCAAGATGGAAAATGATCTCTCGGATGTTTATCTATATATTATTATGTATTTGTTATAAATTGTAGTATCGTTGAGTTAATACTTCATTACAAAGTCTCGAACTTACTGTCGCGAACGAGATAGACTCAGAATGTTCGCGAGCAGAATCGTATAGAAAGACGTCAGGATAATGCAAGCGAAACCATGCCTTATATTATTTCTGCATAAAGGCTAGAGTTCTTTGAATGGTCGTCGGCTTAGTCGCACTCAAACACACATACTTACCGGCGTCTCGGCGTTTACCGTCACAATCGTCGAGTAATGAAAATATTGGAGAACTATGTAGACATCTATATCAGCGCATATAAAAAGGTGATCGAGTGCGCGTCCCGCCAGTTCAGTACGAGCTATGAAAGCGATAACTTCGAAGCAAACTGAAGCGAAGGAAACCTACCTAAGTGCGACAAGTGGAAGTACCTGCGACAACTTTGGCGAGATACCTGGACCTCAGCTGCTACGTGACTAGAACTTGGACATCATGTGCCAACCTGTGGGTTCCGTAGTGAATAAAAACCCTCATACGAACTTTGGCTTTTTTTTTCAAATCTCGAACCCAGTTTCGTAACATTACCTTGGGGCGAGCTCAATCTGTGTGATATGTCCCTATATATTTATTTATGTTATGTCATCACAGACGCACCAATCTGGGGGCAGGGGAGTGTCCCCTTTTCTCTAAACGTTTCGTCGTTTTTAGGGTTCCGTAGTAAACAAGGAACCCTTATGGTTTCGCCATGTCTGTCTGTCTGTCCGTCCCCGGTCCTACTCAAAAACTATAAGTATTAGAAGACTGTAATTTTGCATGGATATGTATATTGTATATTAATCATGGCGATATCTCGATCCTTACGCCAGTAGACAAAAATATAAACGTAAGCCAACATCTTAAAAATATTCTAAAAAAACAGAAGCCTGGCTTTACGACCATAATTTGGAAATTAATTTCTCAAAAACAAAACTAATGGTGTTTCACCCATATCAAAAAAAACCCTTACAAATAAATTTAAACGTAAACGGCATAGACTTAGAGGTAGTAAAGGAATTCACGCTGTTGGGCGTAGACATAGATAGCAACATCAAGTGGAAATCTCATATTAACAAACTTTGCGCCAAACTATCAAAATTTGCATATGCGCTCAGAGAAGTAAAGAAATCCACAGATATCGAGACCGCTATCGTCACCTACTACGCTTACGCCTATTCATGGCTTAGCTATGGTACAAATTTGTGGGGTAACGGAACCGACTGGGATAGAGTCTTTACTATGCAAAAAAGATTAATCAGAATAATAGCCAATATAAAACCTAGAGATAGCTGTGAGCCTTATTTCAAAAAATACAACTTACTTACCTTGCCGAGTATTTACATCTTGGAAACATGCAAATTTGTACGTAAATATCAACACTTCTTTAACAAAAGAAAAGACATAGAAACGAAGTACACCTTCAGGCACAAGAACAGACTACAATTACCTACTTCGCGTCTAAAGCTATATTCGTCTAGTCCTTTTAAAATGGCTGTAAAGATATATAACAAACTTCCAGAAGACATCAAAAATTTAGAAAATTATAAAACATTTCAAAAAAACATTAAAAAATTTTTGGCTAATAAATGTTATTATACTATTGACGAATATCTACAAGATAAATATATTACTAATAAATAAATAAATAATTATTAAAAAAAAAACTTAAATATAATAAATAACCTATCACAAATATATTATCATCGCTATACGTAAATTTATATATACAATATAATAAATAAAATTGATCACATTTATCTCCCGTTAAAGCAGCTCTCTTATTGCAGCTCCCGTCAGAGTCTTATTTCGCCTATTAAGACCTGTTTGTAATGCATATCGTAAGGAAACAAAAAAAAATTGACAATAATCAAGAACGTATAATACAATACCATACAATATAATACAATTAATTAATTAATATAATAATGACAATTAATTAAATAAAAACGATTGCAATTCTTTTATCCATACGAAAATTAATAAAAGCAGGAAAAATAATAACAGTAAAATAAATATGTTTCAAAATCTTTATGAATTAATACAATAATATAAATTAAAAAGAAAAGAATCTTTTTAAATATGTAGTACTTATAACAACTACAATTGAATAAATAAATAAATAAATAAGATTAAAATTCTCTGTATATAAATAAAAATATTAATGAAAGCGGAAAGCTCCCAAATAAATATAATTGACCGAGCGAGCGAAGCGAGCGAAGCGTCTCAGTTTCGAGATTAGCCAAAAATTATTTTGTCCGTCTGTCTGTCTGTCTGTCTGTCTGTCTGTCTGTCTGTCTGTCTGTCTGTTCTCGCCTACAGGTCGCATTTCTTAACCGATTCTGATAAAATTTTGTAAGCAGGTTCAGCAACTTAATAGAATTTTTTTGTCGAGCCAGTTTTTCGAATTTTTTCAAAATGGCGGAAATATGGGGGTTCAAAAATTTAAAACTGTCATATATCCGCCATTTCAAAATATTTTCAAAAATTTCATTAGACTTTTTTGTTGCCATTATTAAAACAATTCTTTTTTATTTGAACAACTTTTTTGTCTGAACAACTTTTTTATACTTAAACGGGTTTAGGGTGACTCGCGGAGTCTAGCTGACTAAGCCGTAACGGATATACAATACAAATCTTCTTACAAAATATACTGAAACTATTTAAGGGTGAATTCAGTCCGGGTTACTGAACAACTTCCTTAAAAATACATATCTCCCCTGGGGTCCACGAAGTAATTTCTCTGAATAACTATTATGGTTATTATTTTGAGTTTCATAAGTAGTTCTATAAATTTTATCATATTTAACCGACTTTAAAATAAAAGGGTTTTGCTTATTTTACGATTAGTTTTTTTTTCAGTTTTTGCTTATTTTGATTAATTGTTGGCTTGTTTATTACATTTAGCAATTTTGTTGAGCGAACTTGCGTTCAATCGCTATCGCTGCTTGTCTGTGCTTCTGTAGTAGTATTAGTGATTATGCCACGAACTAACAAGAGACAAGAAGTAGCTTTACGAAGAGAGTAAGAAACCAATGAGCAGCGGCATAGAGCCATGGCAATACAAATAAACATTTAAACGAAAACCCATTAATAGTTTTCTGGTTTTTTCAACAACGAGCTGACCTTTGTCATTTGAAAAATTATAGGTCATTTTTCAGTGAAAGACTACTGGTACAGAACTGAATTTCAGCATCACGGTAGACCTCATATCCATGTGATGTATGTTAGGAAGATGCTCCTGACATTTCAGAGCTAGATCAAAAGTCATTTGAAGAAAGGGCAGTGATTGCCAACTATTTTGGAAATTTGGTCACAATCATGAATCCGCATATCGGTAAACCTGCACCGATTATTTATCCAAATCAGGTACATTATTCTGAAATAATAATCGCGAGGTCTAAGTTCGTGGCGAACTACTAGTATTAGTAACTGAAAAATAAACATTAATAAATATTATCTGTGCATGAGAATACATTAATTTAACCATTTTTTTCTTGTATACATAGCCCTTCTCTCATTGCAGCGCCCTTCAGGGCCCTTAATAGATCCTATTATATAATCAAAGACCTGTATATACATTAAGGAAGCAATAAATGATTGAGTATTGAGTATTGAAAAAGTCGTAAAATAATACCTGGAAATTTTGTTTTTAGGGTTACTACCATACATGTAAAGCGGGAGTCAATATTTTTTTCTCGACAAACACATTGTGTGGAGTTTCGTCGAATAGGTCTTTCAAAAATATTTTATTAGTCAAAACGTGTGGCTTGGCCGTTTTGCTACTGTTACGAAGATTTCATAGGCGGCATCGTTCATCGTGTGTAAAATAAAACGGCCAAGTCACACGTTTTGACTAAAATGTAGAGCGTGTTGTAGTCTTTAGAGCTTAGCTTTATACGAGATCTGATAACTTTTTCACAGGGTAAGCTATGTAGACTCGTCTTGGCAACATTTTTACATGAATATGTTTTTGGTGGGGTGCATATAATAATAATAAATCTTTATTTATCTCCTCATTTTTTACAATTTTCAAAAATAGAAAGAGTCTAAAACACTTGACAAAATAAAAATCCAGTAGGTTTCCAACTACATACATAACATAAAAACTTTTCTTTTCGTGGGAGCAGAATTATTATAATTATATTAAACATCCTTTTGGTTCCTACAATAGGCGTGACCTGAATTGTAGGTAACCATTTATCATACTTATTAACAGATAACTTGTTCCGTGTAGTGTCAATAAAATTCTGAGATCATAATTTTTAGAATTCTTAGTTTATTAATAACAAAGATATTTCCTAATATATCCATAAAGATTCGAGATTCCCGAGAAATTGATTTCTTCTTATGTTTTTAGACGAGCGTTGTAAAATGCAGTTACGTTGTGAAGAATCCATGTTTTGAAAACCTAACCAAAGTGACGTGTAACATCAAAAGCACTGCCGACATTATTCAGCACTTTAATAATTTGGCATGTATTTTGGGAATTATTGCGGCTTTATTAATATTTGCTGGCGTTTTTACTGTAAGTATTACCAGAATTTTAACTTGAGGTTATCAATTCAAATGTATTTAAATACTAAAAAATCATCAGGCTAAACAACTTTTTCTGAGGCTTCATTTTTTATATTTCTTATAGTTTAGCTCAACCATTATGGGTCTGCATCAGGTGTTCCATTTTTCAAAATCAATTTTACCCTATATATTGCCCAGGCTTAAGCTATATAGCAAAAAACGTTTCATTCGAATCCGTCCCGTATTTCCGGAGATTAGCATATACAAACAAATACAAACAGACAGAATTTTTAAAACAGTTCTTACTCTATTACGATTTTTGCATCGCCGATGTTTTAGTAAGTCTATTGCTTCAACACTCCTGGGCCAATTGAGTCACCCAGTAATTGGGGAACATACATAAAAAAATATACTTTCTTGTGATATTTTTATTCAACGGAAGTAAGTAAGTACGCACTAACTCACGACTCAGGTGTAAGTCATCATTACCATCATTATCATTTCAGCCACATAACGTCATTTGGTGAACATAGGCCTCCCCCAAGGATTTTTAAAATGACTAATGTAGAGCGGACCAGAGACCTTGGTCAGGTCTTCAGACCACCTTGTGGGTGGGTGTCCTACGCTTCGCTTGCCAGAACTTGGTTTTCGAATGGCGACCACGTACCACGTACCATCGGTTCGTCGCTTATGAATTCAACGCTCCGACCGACGCAGATCCAAATTGAAAACTCCGAAGGCTTGCAGCTTAAACTATAAAATTGCTTCTAAGGCCTTCAGGATTGCGTTACAGTGGACGAGATAACCCTAGGGTTTAAACTACTGTCTAAGCGGTGGTATTAAAGATATTTAGGTCCCGCCCCAAAAAAAGACCTCAGAAAATCTCTGCTCCAACCTTAGACTTAAAATGGCAGAGCGACGATCAAGGCCGTTACAGACCTCGAAGATACTGAATCATATCGTCGTCATAGGCAGCTTAACAGACGTACACAAAAGTGGTCGCGACACGACATCCGCTCCTTTAATTCTAAATGTATTAAGGAGACGATAGAGCAAAGCAAAGGCTCCAAGGTAACTATCAGTATATTGAAGTGTTGAAGTGCTTATATAGTAATACCTCTATGTTAGTCCGAGTACAGGAGCAGTACACGAGGGCTATTCCACTGCAAAGAGGTGTAAGACAGGAGACTTTATATCTCCGAAACTGTTCAGTGCTGCACTGAAAGATGCCTTCAAGCTTCTGGAATGGAAAATATTTGGCATCAATATCAATTGCGAGCACTTATATCACACACCTTCGATTTACCGACGATATCGTCGTCATCGTCGGTTCAAGCTGCAAGCCTTCGGAGTTTTTGATGTGGATCTGCGTCGGTCGGAGCGTCGACTTTATCAGGCGCGACCTTTAGACCTTAAGATCAATGTTCACGATGCTTTTTAATAGTCGGTGATCGCTCCCGGTTTTGATACGATTGAGATGTCTTTGAATATTCATCTTTTTGTCATTAAGATGAAGTCGATTTCGTTCTTAACATGGGGGCTGGTTCTTCTTTACTGGACCTATCAAGGTACTAGTACCACAGAATTCATACAAGTATTACATACAAAACGGAATCTCCCATGGTATAATAAAACAGGTATTCTCTTCCCGAGATGGAACTTGACTACGTCACAAAGTGTTGCCACTGATTGTTCTTTTCAGAAAATTTGAGGACTTTCTCAATTAGTTCATGAATATTAAATAAAATATAAAGAGCTATTTAGTATCTCGCGATTCTCGCGTGATTCATCAATTCAATATTTTATAAATTGATATAATGGATTATTAATTCGAAATTGGTTTATAAAGTTCAAAAATGCATTACGCTCGGGTAATTCAATTTCATACAGTAGCAACATATCAAACTGATGACGTAGTCAAGTTCCTACGTCATCAGCTATCACGGGAAGAGAATACCTTATTTTATTATACCATGGAATCTCCTAAGGCCCCTGTCCCTCGTGCCTGCACCTCTCCCCTTTCTCGCCTTCTCGAGAATGTTGCGCGGTCGGCTTCAGGTGCGTGGCTGCCTGGACAAGGCAAGACCCTTAGGAGACCCTTGGGAGATTCCTTTCCGTATGTTAATAGTCGTATAATTTTTGTGCCCCATCAAAGCAGGTGCCATCGCTTCAAATAATTTTAATTCCCGACGCAATAAGTTCGACATGTTTGTCGGTGGCCTCGTAACTCCTAAACGAATCGTTTAAAAGACGTTATCGAAATGGTTCATTAGGAGCAGATGTTTATTAAAATGTTTAGTTTTACTTCTTGTATTAATAAAAAAATAAAATTTTACCTTCTATTTCAGAATAAACGCAATCTTATCACGATATCTCTCTACTGCATAGCCATAGTGGTGTTATCATATCTTATAGAACTGATCTTAGTAATGGCGTTTACCGGCAAAGGGATAACGTGTTTTTATGACAGCAAAAAATACGTCACATGTTTAGTATCGCTTATTTTAGATATGCTCAGTAAGTGTTGTTTTTTCTTATTAAGTGGCCCATTAGGCACCTTAGTTTATTTAAGTTGTGTGATTCGCCGCTGTAGGTACATACATACCTATGTACATACTATGTACGTTCATCTGGTCCCGCGTATCTTCAATGATCCTACATGATACCTGAAGAAACGAAGTGTCTTGGCTGTCCACTGATTAAAGGCTATATGACGTCATAAGAAATTATCGTATGGCGCCCTCTATAGGCCATAAAGTAACGAACTGAAAAATAAATAAAGCTAAGCATTTAAACCTACCATTTGGTGTATCAAATGGTAAAGCTTAATTGTATTTCAAAAATATATACATTACTAGCTGTTTCTTCCTGATGTGCTTGCATTAACTGGATACTTGATGACACACGTACTTTGTAACAGACTTCAAAAAATGTGTAGGTTATCAATCGTCGTTCGGTTTTTTTTAATGTACGTTCACCTGCTATTCGAAGACTCCTTAACAGATTTGAAAAATATTTTTTTCTTTGAAAGGGCATACTTTTCAGGTAGTCTCAAATAATTTTGTTCAAAATCGGTTGGGTAAATTAGAGGTGAAGTCGGTTTTTAGTTTTGAAAGTATTAGCAAGATTGTTTGCGTACACGGGTTTTTTAAAATTTTATCTTATTCTCTCTCTCTTCCCCAGTTGCAATCTTAGTTATGGTGCTGTTAAGCCTGAGGTCCGCTTTACGGCATTTTCTCCTTTACTTCGTACGGTCAACTTTTGGCGCCATTCGCAATGAGTAATAACAAACTCACAGGGGCCCGCGCGTGGTATAATAAAATAAGGTATTCTCTTCCCGTGACAGCTGATGACGTAGGTGGAACTTGACTACGTCATCAGTTTGATATGTTGCCACTGTGTGAAATTGAATTACCCGAGCGTAATGCATTTTTGAGCTTTACATACCAATTTCGAATTTATGATCAATTATATCAATTTATAAATATTGAATTGATGAATCACGCGAGAATCGCGAGATACTAAATAGCTAAGTTACTTAATATTTTTTTAATATTCATAAAGTAATTGAGAAAGTCCTTAAATTTACTGAAAAGAACAATCAGTGGCAACACTTTGTGACGTAGTCAAGTTCCATCTCGGGAAAAGAATACCTGTTTTATTATACCATGGTCCCGCGCAATATGCGTCACCGTCCCCCGTCCCCGCACCTCTCTCCCATTTTCGCCTTGTTGAGTGTGTTGAGCGAGCGACAAAAAGATTCGACGAGTCAAATTCTCCGAAACGTACTAAGTAAATGGTAATAACGTAATAATTAAAACGAAATGTGTTAGTTTAATCTAGTACTTATTTTGTAGTTTTTTTAATGTTTTTCTTGATTTTTTTCAGTAATATCTTATGGTATGGTTGTCGTGAAGAGCTTCAGAACGGAGATGGGTGGCGGTGGAACGCATTCTTGACCAAAATAATAGCTTAATGGATCCATGAATTTTAAGGGGTCCAGTCCTGCCGCCATTTGAAATAAATTATTTGAAAGGACACGAAGATTTGATTAAAAATTTTGGTCTTATACGGCCCCTTTTAGCTTGAAAACAGTAGTTCATAGAGAAGCGAAACCTAGCGCACAGTGAAGACGAAATTTGAAATAGTTTTTCCGTTTTCTTTCAAATGCTGTATTTAAAATGGGGGCACTGGACCCGGAAAAATAAATGTATCCCCTTAAATTTATGAGTATCGTTTTTAGACTTGTTTTTATTAAGTTTGTGTTATTATTGAAAGTTAAAAAGTATATTATATTTTGTTTAATAAGACTTTTTATTTCAAACAAGCTTTACAGAGATTCAGGCAGGTCACCCGGAAAAAATACGCACTGATGGCGCTTTCGCACGTCAAGCAACCCCGGGTATGGTGGCGAATTAGATTGGTGGCCTCAAGAGTTATAAAATTATCTATAGCTCCTGCGTGCCTTGAAGGGCGTGATAAACTTTTCATCGTAGCTGTCATAACATAATACTAATATAACCCCATCTAATGATGAGCGGCTACATATTCCAATTGATAAATTTAGCGCCATTTTCTAGGTAAATTAAAAAACCCCAACTTTCAAGCATTAACAACCAATATTAGAACTGGACTTGCTTTTTTGAAAAAACCGCATCGAAATCAGTCCATCCGTTTGAGAGCTACACAGACAGACATTAGCATTCAACTTATAACCCCTCTTTTTTGTCGGGGTTTAAAAAAGCAGAAAGGATACTGCCCACTACTCTATGGAGCCCTGACCCTCATAAAAGAATATAGAATGACAACAAAATTATATAGAACTAGCTGAAGCCCGCGACTTCGTTCGCGTGCACTTTATGTCTCTGGAAAATGCTCGTCAGGCTGAACAACTTTTACTAAGGCGACATTTTTATATCTCTTATAGTTTAGCTGGACCATTATGGTTCAGCATCAGGCGTTTCATTTTCGAAAATCATTTATACCCTATATGTTGCCCAGGCTTAATAGCAATATAACAAAAAAAGTTGCATTCGAATCCGTCCAGTATTTCCGGAGATTAGCGTGTACAAACAGACAAACAGACAAACAGACATACAGACAAACAGACAGACATTTTTTAAAAAATTCTTACTCTATTACTTTGTCTCCATCGCCCCCAATATTTTTTTTGGAAATATACACTTTTTTACTGTTTTATTATATGTATAGATAACGCAGTGAATAATAGATTATTTATACAATAAAACAAAAGACCTTTTAACTTTGTGGAGTTTCTGATAAAAAATTAAAGTTCGATTTGGAGGTTAGTTCGATTTATTTATAATCTTCATATTCATAAAATATGACATCTAAAAATGTGGCAGGAGCATCAATTTCTCTAAATCGAGCCCAATCGAGGTAGGTACCACAATGCAAGAGTTTAATTATAATGAGCATAGCATCAGTAACATCTCCATCTCGAAGCCGCGCAGGGGTAGAGGATTTTTCAAAATCAGGAGCAGAGAACAGTTCGCACAAAAAGACCTGGCATTGTGTACAACGTAATTTAAAATCTTAACACAAATCAGCACTTTGGAAATAAGATTTAAGATAAAATGCACTGTTGAGAAAAGTAAACCCTTTTATTACATATGTGTAATAATATTTAGAATATTTATTGATTCTATATCAACAAAACTATACTTTCAGTTTTAAATGTACATAGATATTATGTACTTACCCAGTATTTCATATTACCGAGCATAATCGTTCATTGTCGCACATATGCTTAAGTATCTTGTATACTTAACGGTACAGCAAATATCGTTTTCACATAAACTTTATATCGTAAATAAAAAAGTATAAACTAATTTTGAACATTATTTTATGCTCATACACTATATTAAGGGGCGAAACCGGGAATGGGCATTGGGCAATGTCCTTTGGCGCGAAATCTATACCTACTTATATGATACATACATACATACATACTATCACGTCTTTATCCCTAATGGGGCAGACAGAGCATTTTGGGTCTTGCGGTTCTATGCAGAGCCCAGGGCCACTTTTAGCGTCATGGTGGGCGAGAAGATGGAAAAGCAATCAATACAGTGATGGGTTGCTAGCCGTATCGCCTGTTAACATGATTTGCATTTTTGCCCATTCCCTCGATCGGCTTTTACGATCTGCGTGGGAAGAGAAGCAGCTGGTACATTCTAAGTTTTTTTATTTCTCCCAGACCAGCATGGGAGCTTATATGATACTTATATGATAAAACAGTAAAAATATTTTCTCTGCACATTTAGTAGTTTTGATTGAAATGGACACTTAATTAAATTTTTAACAAAAAAAAACAACCGACTTCAATTTTTTTCAGGTGTTTCTTCCATATCTCCAGAGTTCTTCATCGTATCTTCACCAAATTAATAAGGGACCAACATGGGAGTAAGAGCTTTTAAATAAAAAAGAATCATCCAAATCGGTCCACTCGGAATTGATAACCTCCTCCTTTTTTGAAGTCGGTTAGAAAGAATAATAGAAAGCAAAAAAAAAACTTGAATTTTTTGTTTGTCTGTCTGTATGTATGATCACGCTTATCTTCAGAAATAGACGAATTCAAATGAAACTTTTTATTTTATGTAACTGTTAAGACTGGGCAATGTATAGGGTTAATTGATTGTGGAAAGTGGAACACTTGATGCAGAACCATGATGGTCCGGCTAAACTATAAGAAATTTAAAAATGACTCTAGCAAAAGTTGTTCAGCCTGATGAGTATTTTCAGAAGTCATAAAGTCCACGCAACCAAAGTCGCAAGCTTCGGCTAGTCATCTTCACCACCAGGAACACGCTCGGATGAGCGAGATTATGTATATGTTGCTTTTTGGCATTCCTAATTCCTTTCTTAAATATATCTATTATCGTCATCATCATATCAGCCACAGGAAGTCCACTGCTGGACATCAAGAATTTCCAAAATGACCGATCGGCAGCGGCCTGCATCCAGCCACTTGTAACCTGCAACCTTGCACAGGTCGTCTGACCATCTAGCAGGTGGATGTCCTACGCTGCGCTTGCCGGTACGTGGCCGCCATTTGAAAACCTTTCTGCGCTATGTGCTGTGTGCCCCGCCCCCTGCCACATCAATGAGCTAATCCCAAGCGGATCAATGACCTTCGTTCTTCTAAGAATCTCCTCATTTCTGATTCTATAACCAGTTGAGCGACCTATTTATTTATATATGATTTTAGAGTTTCACGGTCACAATTACTGTTATTAGTTGTCCGGGCGTCCAGCCTCTTTGCTGACTGACTGAGACTGACATAGACTCGCACGACACATGACAGAAGAGAAAAAAAAAAGACGACTGGAGACGTGACTGAATTTTTTCCTTGAAAAAAAAAAAAAAAAAAAGAAAAAAAAAAGACGACTGGAGACGTGACTGAATTTTTTCCTTGAATGCAAGGGTTTTATTTATAACTGGACAAAATCCCTTTTAAGACCGTTCAAGGTGGTCCTTCATCGCCATTTACAACCAGACCTATGAAGTTACGGTCGGGCGCAATAACAACGCCCGCGACCGCGCCTGTTGCTGCCGCCGACCTGACCGCGCCGGGCCGACAGCCCGCCAGAGGCAGCCGCGCGTCGTCGCCAGCGCTATCTGCTCGTTCGGACTCCAGCGACCTAACAGTGCTAACAACACGTGATGTCCGGGCGTCCAGCCTCTTTGCTGACTGACTGAGACTGACATAGACTCGCACGACACATGACAGAAGAGAGAAAAAAAAAGACGACTGGAGACGTGACTGAATTTTTTCCTTGAATGCAAGGGTTTTATTTATAACTGGACAAAATCCCTTTTAAGACCGTTCAAGGTGGTCCTTCATCGCCATTTACAACCAGACCTATGAAGTTACGGTCGGGCGCAATGACAACGCCCGCGACCGCGCCTGTTGCTGCCGCCGACCTGACCGCGCCGGGCCGACAGCCCGCCAGAGGCAGCCGCGCGTCGTCGCCAGCGCTATCTGCTCGCTCGGACTCCAGCGACCTAACAGTGCTAACAACACGTCGACAGCAAATACTGCGACTACAAATAGAAGCCGCTGAGGAACGGGCTCGGATTTTAGAGCTAAAGTCTCAACTTTTGGAAGAGGAAGACCATGCCGCCGGCATGTCCCGAGCGCCATCGCAAGCATCCGTAAAACAGGCTTGTGACACAGCCGCTACTGAGACGAAAGAATGTAAGTCACTGCACTGCGGTTTAACCGTGTCTAAATTACTATCGAGACAGACATCGGCGAAGGAATTGCCGCCTTTCGCAGGTGACCCAGAAGATTGGCCGCTCTTTTATAGCCAGTTTGTATCCTCTACTAAGCTGTGCGGATTCACTGATGAAGAAAACATAGCCCGTTTATCACGATGTCTCAAGGGCCGAGCAAAAGACTCTGTATCCGCTCTCCTAGTAAGTGCTACAAACCTGAAAAGCATCATAGACACATTGAAATTACGTTTTGGAAGAACAGATCATATTATAGAAATTCTATTGAACAAAATTAGACAGATGCGCGACATACGACATGATGATGTCAACCAGCTAATCGAATTTGCGACGTCAGTTCAAAATGTGACAGCTACAATGAAAATGACTGAAGAGGTAGGACATCTCACAAATCCTACACTCATACAAGAGATTGTTGGTAAATTACCATCAACATTGCGACTTCAATGGGGAATGCACGCTTTTAAACTCTGCGTGAAAACAACCACACTCTCGCATTTATCAGATTGGTTAATGAATATAGCGAATGGCGCTGCTTATGTCGCTCCTGTTACTAAAAGCACTTGTACATCAAAGCAACATCCACAGACAAGGCCAGATAATAGATGGAAACCCGTGATGACTACAACCGCATCTACTCGTACGTGTTTACTCTGTGGTGCTGCGCACACTCTCGAACGTTGTGAGGAATTTAAGAGAATGACGACCGATGATCGTTGGACTCTCGTCAGTGACAAGAAACTCTGTTTCTCCTGCCTTTCTGAACGACACCAGCTGAAAACTTGTAAGCGTAGGGCAAGATGCTCAGCACCTGATTGTACCCGAGTCCATCATAGATTGCTACACGCTCCTCCACGCACGGCGATAGATGAGAATGAGACGGCACATGATAACAGTTTGGTCAACACCTGTACACTAAAAGAATCTCATGTTTTATTGAAAGTGGTTCCAGTCGTAGTGTCAGGTACAAAAGGTAACATAATCACATATGGCTTATTAGACGAGGGTTCAGCTTTGACGTTGGTGAGCTCTTCATTGCTGGAGAGAGCTGGTATTGACGGACCGACGGCCAGCCTCCGCATCCGTGGTGCCTCCGGCATGATGACTACAGAGCCAGACTCGAAGACAGTGTCCTTTCCTATACGTGGAGTGAACGAAGATAGAACCTTTATTGTCAATAATGCGCGTTCTGTACGCAGTTTAAATTTATCAGTAAACAGTTTTTGTTATAAAAAGATTGTAAATAAATATCCATACTTGACTGACTATGTGACTAATGACTTTGACATAAGACAAGAAAAAATTGAGATTTTACTAGGACAAGACAACATAGACCTTATTGTTACTAGACAAGTTATACAGAGACACAAGACTGGACCGATAATTTCTAAAACTAACTTAGGTTATGTC
The DNA here is from genome assembly GCA_963555685.1 of Acrobasis consociella. Taxonomy (NCBI): domain Eukaryota; kingdom Metazoa; phylum Arthropoda; class Insecta; order Lepidoptera; family Pyralidae; genus Acrobasis; species Acrobasis consociella. The sequence continues at coordinate 747,595 of OY743104.1, read as the reverse complement.
TTTCACGGCAACGTAGGACTGGGTGGGACTTCTGACGACAACACTGTTCTCCACCTCTGTGAGTGTGAAGGACTACATGACCTGGTCAAGCTTTCTTTTTCTACGGACTCGTTTGGCGTCAAACAAACAAATAACTTTCCTCTCTCTCGGGAGGATCAGCTGGCGCTGAAAATTATGGAGCAGACGACAAAGCTTTTGCCTGAAGGTAGATGGGAGACTGGCCTGCTCTGGAAGTCTGAAAGTATGGTGCTTCCAGACAGCCTTCCACAGGCAAAGAGCCGCCTGACTGCTATCAATAAAAAGATGTTAAGAAATCCTGACTTTGCTTTACAGTACAGGGCGAAGATTGAAGAGAATTTAGACAAGGGATATATTTCTAAGATCGGACCAGAATATGAAGCGGCTCAGACAAGAATTTGGTATCTCCCACATTTTGCGGTGTTCAACCCAAATAAACCAAATAAGCTACGGATAGTTCTGAATTGTGCAGCCAAGACCCAAGGTAAATCATTAAATGACTTTTTATTACGTGGTCCAGATTTTTTGAAGCCTTTGCCAGCAGTTTTATTAGGGTTCCGGACAGGTAAATATTCGGTGATGGCCGATATCCAAGAGATGTTCCACAGGGTCCTGATTAGAGAAGAAGATCGTAACGCCCAGAGGATGCTTTGGGACAACAGCACCTACGTGATGAACGTGATGACTTTTGGAGCCGTATGCTCGCCGTCATCAGCGCAATATGTAAAAAATCTAAATGCCCGCAGGTATGAAACGGTACACCCCGAAGCTTTTAAAGCGATCATTGACCACCACTATGTCGACGATTACATTCATTCGCTTGACAATGAAGATGACTTGCTCAAATTGGTAATGGATGTAGTCCAGATTCATGCCTCCGGTGGATTCAATTTGCGGAATTTTGTGACCAACTCCAAACGGCTACTGCAAGAGCTACCTACAGACAAATTGGCTCCGAATAGTCTTAAGGTCATCACTGAAAGCAAGGACAACCACACAGAAAAAGTTCTTGGTGTGCATTGGGACCAAGAAACAGATTCCTTTAGCTTCCTGCTAAAGTTCCCAAAGGTAACTGAGGAGGTAAGGACAGGAGTCAAGCGGCCCACCAAGCGAGAGGTTTTAAGACTAACCATGTCCATTTTTGACCCAATGGGCTTCCTGCTTTACGTGACAGTAAAGGGGCGGATTTTGTTACAATCGGTGTGGAAGTCCAAAGTGGGCTGGGACGACGAGATTGAGTCCGGCCATTACGACAGGTGGCAGGACTGGCTGGCCCAACTTCAAAGTGTGAGTAACTTACGAGTTCGCCGCTGGCTGTTCACTGAGACGTGGGACAAGCAAAGCCCACCAGAGCTTCACGTTTTTTGTGATGCAAGCAGTAAGGCTTTTGCGTGTGTGGCTTATTTAAGGGTCAAGACTACAACTGAACAATGGCATGTAGCCCTTGTCATGGCACGCGCTCGTGTGGCCCCGCTCAAAGTTCTGAGCATCCCTCGTTTGGAACTTCAGGCCGCGTTGATGGGTGCAAGGCTGTCTGACACCTTACGTAAATATATTAATGTGGCTAGGTGTTTCATGTGGTCTGACTCAAAAACTATACTTAGCTGGATTCGTTCTGACAGTGGTCGCTTTAAGCCTTTCGTTGCCCATCGCATCAGTGAAATTTCCGAGTTAACGGACGTCTGTCAATGGAGGTGGGTACCATCGGGTTTAAATGCGGCAGACGATGCCACACGTGAGACCGCAATTGACGATAATTCACGGTGGCTGCATGGTCCGTCTTTCTTACAAGAGGCGGAACAGTCCTGGCCATCTGAGAGCCCTGAAGCGATGCTCGAAACGGACGATGATGAGCTTAAGGTATGCAATCTCACTTTAGTAAACAACGACTTTCTTGATGCAAATCGCTTCTCCAAATATTGGAGGTTTATCAGGAGTACTGCCTGGGTTCTTCGGGCAGTCCATATTTGGACCCACGGGAGCGGTGAGCGACAAGGTGAACTGACAGCAGAGGAAATCATGGCTGCAGAGTTGGTGTGTATCCGGCAGAGCCAAATACGGATGTTTTCGGCAGACATCGAGAGCGTCAAAAAAACGGGCCACGTTGACAAAACTGCTACACTGCGGCAGCTGACACCATTTTTGGACAAAGACGGCATTCTGCGTGTTCGGGGGAGGATCTGCGGTGCAGATGGTGGTCAAGATTTTAGGCATCCCATCATTTTGCACCCAAAAGATATGTATACAAAACTTCTTCTAATGCAGTACCACGTGGATTCTGCGCATAACGGCAGGGAACGCGTGGTATTAGAAGTCAGAAAACGGTTTTGGATAATACAAGGACGTAATGCTGTCAAGGCCACGTGGAATGACTGCCAGTATTGCAAAAACCAAAGAGCAAAGCCCTCGCCACCTCTTATGGCTGATCTTCCGGTCATCAGATTAAAAGAAGTAAGCAGAGCCTTCACCTATAGTGGACTTGACTACTTTGGCCCAGTAACCGTGAAGGTTGGACGTCGACAGGAAAAGAGGTGGGTGGCCCTTTACACGTGTTTGACAGTACGCGCCATCCACCTTGAAGTCGTTCACGACTTGACGACTAGCTCAGTCCTGATGAGCCTTAGAAGATTAATCGCACGACGAGGCTGTCCGAAATTAATTTTTAGCGACAATGCCACAACGTTCCGTGGCGCTGATCGTGAACTTAAACAGGCCGTTCAAGCGATCGACAAGGACGAACTAATCAAATTTGGCAGCATTCGTCAGATGGAATGGCGTTTTATAGCTCCCAATGCGCCACACATGGGGGGATGTTGGGAACGTCTAGTAAGATCTGTAAAGACAAGTCTAAAAGTCACGTTAAAGACCAGAGCCCCTAGTGATCAAACGCTTCAAACATTGTTAGCCGAGGCAGAGTTTATGATAAACTCACGACCTCTGACATATGTACCTATTGACTCTGAAGACGATTTACCTTTAACTCCAAATGACTTTCTATTGACAAAAACTGATTTTGTTGACCATCCTTTTGGAACCTTTACCGACAGAGACTTCCTAAGACGGACATGGCGGGAATCCCAACGTCTAGCAGATCTGACATGGAAACGCTGGATCAGGGAATACCTGCCGACTTTAACACGACGAGACAAATGGTACCGCGACGTAGACAGACCACTGGCTGTAGGAGACGTGGTGGTGATAGCTGACGACCAGCTGCCCCGCAACCAGTGGCCACTTGGCAAGGTCGACCAGGTCTTCCCTGGCAAGGATGGCCTGGTCCGAATTGCTCAAGTTAAAACAGGACGAGGACTCTATACTAGACCAGTGACGAAACTGTGCCGGCTGGACGTCCGCTCCTCAACTTAAGTACCAGCCTTCTGGTACTGGAGGTGGGGATGTCCGGGCGTCCAGCCTCTTTGCTGACTGACTGAGACTGACATAGACTCGCACGACACATGACAGAAGAGAGAAAAAAAAAGACGACTGGAGACGTGACTGAATTTTTTCCTTGAATGCAAGGGTTTTATTTATAACTGGACAAAATCCCTTTTAAGACCGTTCAAGGTGGCTCAGACAAGAATTTGGTATCTCCCACATTTTGCGGTGTTCAACCCAAATAAACCAAATAAGCTGCGGATAGTTCTGGATTGTGCAGCCAAGACCCAAGGTAAATCATTAAATGACTTTTTATTACGTGGCCCAGATTTTTTGAAGCCTTTGCCAGCAGTTTTATTAGGGTTCCGGACAGGTAAATATTCGGTGATGGCCGATATCCAAGAGATGTTCCACAGGGTCCTGATTAGAGAAGAAGATCGTAACGCCCAGAGAATGCTTTGGGACAACAGCACCTACGTGATGAACGTGATGACTTTTGGAGCCGTATGCTCGCCGTCATTAGCGCAATATGTAAAAAATCTAAATGCCCGCAGGTATGAAACTGTACACCCCGAAGCTTTTAAAGCGATCATTGACCACCACTATGTCGACGATTACATTCATTCGCTTGACAATGAAGATGACTTGCTCAAATTGGTAATGGATGTAGTCCAGATTCATGCCTCCGGTGGATTCAATTTGCGGAATTTTGTGACCAACTCCAAACGGCTGCTGCAAGAGCTACCTACAGACAAATTGGCTCCGAATAGTCTTAAGGTCATCACTGAAAGCAAGGACAACCACACAGAAAAGGTTCTTGGTGTGCATTGGGACCAAGAAACAGATTCCTTTAGCTTCCTGCTAAAGTTCCCAAAGGTAACTGAGGAGGTAAGGACAGGAGTCAAGCGGCCCACCAAGCGAGAGGTTTTAAGACTAACCATGTCCATTTTTGACCCAATGGGCTTCCTGCTTTACGTGACAGTAAAGGGGCGGATTTTGTTACAATCGGTGTGGAAGTCCAAAGTGGGCTGGGACGACGAGATTGAGTCCGGCCATTACGACAGGTGGCAGGACTGGCTGGCCCAACTTCAAAGTGTGAGTAACTTACGAGTTCGCCGCTGGCTGTTCACTGAGACGTGGGACAAGCAAAGCCCACCAGAGCTTCACGTTTTTTGTGATGCAAGCAGTAAGACTTTTGCGTGTGTGGCTTATTTAAGGGTCAAGACTACAACTGAACAATGGCATGAAGCCCTTGTCATGGCACGCGCTCGTGTGGCCCCGCTCAAAGTTCTGAGCATCCCTCGTTTGGAACTTCAGGCCGCGTTGATGGGTGCAAGGCTGTCTGACACCTTACGTAAATATATTAATGTGGCTAGGTGTTTCATGTGGTCTGACTCAAAAACTATACTTAGCTGGATTCGTTCTGACAGTGGTCGCTTTAAGCCCTTCGTTGCCCATCGCATCAGTGAAATTTCCGAGTTAACGGACGTCTGTCAATGGAGGTGGGTACCATCGGGCTTAAATGCGGCAGACGATGCCACACGTGAGACCGCAATTGACGATAATTCACGGTGGCTGCATGGTCCGTCTTTCTTACAAGAGGCGGAACAGTCCTGGCCATCTGAGAGCCCTGAAATGATGCTCGAAACGGAAGATGATGAGCTTAAGGTATGCAATCTCACTTTAGTAAACAACGACTTTCTTGATGCAAATCGCTTCTCCAAATATTGGAGGTTTATCAGGAGTACTGCCTGGGTTCTTCGGGCAGTCCATATTTGGACCCACGGGAGCGGTGAGCGACAAGGTGAACTGACAGCAGAGGAAATCATGGCTGCAGAGTTGGTGTGTATCCGGCAGAGCCAAATACGGATGTTTTCGGCAGACATCGAGAGCGTCAAATAAACGGGCCACGTTGACAAAACTGCTACACTGCGGCAGCTGACACCATTTTTGGACAAAGACGGCATTCTGCGTGTTCGGGGGAGGATCTGCGGTGCAGATGGTGGTCAAGATTTTAGGCATCCCATCATTTTGTGGTCAAGATTTTAGGCATCCCATCATTTTGCACCCAAAAGATATGTATACAAAACTTCTTCTAATGCAGTACCACGTGGATTCTGCGCATAACGGCAGGGAACGCGTGGTATTAGAAGTCAGGAAACGGTTTTGGATAATACAAGGACGTAATGCTGTCAAGGCCACGTGGAATGACTGCCAGTATTGCAAAAACCAAAGAGCAAAGCCCTCGCCACCTCTTATGGCTGATCTTCCGGTCATCAGATTGAAAGAAGTAAGCAGAGCCTTCACCTACAGTGGACTCGACTACTTTGGCCCAGTAACCGTGAAGGTTGGACGTCGACAGGAAAAGAGGTGGGTGGCCCTTTACACGTGTTTGACAGTACGCGCCATCCATCTTGAAGTCGTTCACGACTTGACGACTAGCTCAGTCCTGATGAGCCTTAGAAGATTAATCGCACGACGAGGCTGTCCGAAATTAATTTTTAGCGACAATGCTACAACGTTCCGTGGCGCTGATCGTGAACTTAAACAGGCCGTTCAAGCGATCGACAAGGACGAACTGATCAAATTTGGCAGCATTCGTCAGATGGAATGGCGTTTTATAGCTCCCAATGCGCCACACATGGGGGGATGTTGGGAACGTCTAGTAAGATCTGTAAAGACAAGTCTAAAAGTCACGTTAAAGGCTAGAGCCCCTAGTGATCAAACGCTTCAAACATTGTTAGCCGAGGCAGAGTTTATGATAAACTCACGACCTCTGACATATGTACCTATTGACTCTGAAGACGATTTACCTTTAACTCCAAATGACTTTCTATTGACAAAAACTGATTTTGTTGACCATCCTTTTGGAACCTTTACCGACAGTGACTTCCTAAGACGCACATGGCGGGAATCCCAACGTCTAGCTGATCTGACATGGAAACGCTGGATCAGGGAATACCTGCCGACTTTAACACGACGAGACAAATGGTACCGTGACAGTGACAGACCACTGGCTGTAGGAGACGTGGTGGTGATAGCTGACGACCAGCTGCCCCGCAACCAGTGGCCACTTGGCAAGGTCGACCAGGTCTTCCCTGGCAAGGATGGCCTGGTCCGAATTGCTCAAGTTAAAACAGGACGAGGACTCTATACTAGACCAGTGACGAAACTGTGCCGGCTGGACGTCCGCTCCTCAACTTAAGTACCAGCCTTCTGGTACTGGAGGTGGGGATGTCCGGGCGTCCAGCCTCTTTGCTGACTGACTGAGACTGACATAGACTCGCACGACACATGACAGAAGAGAAAAAAAAAAGACGACTGGAGACGTGACTGAATTTTTTCCTTGAATGCAAGGGTTTTATTTATAACTGGACAAAATCCCTTTTAAGACCGTTCATTAGTATTACGGGACTTACCATGATGGCAGAAGGGCCGTCGAAATATCTGGCAAAAAACGATAATAATCGCGGTAAGTCCCGTAATACTAATAACTATTTATTTATGCCAGCAGCCATATTGTTTTCAACAGATGAGCTCAAGCGGCCGGCCGATAAAATGTAGTGCAACATGCCACTCAGACGGTACTCCATTTCTTATCCTAAAATTTTATATCCGAATGTCGAAATCCATAACAAGTTTGCTATATTTTTCAGAATCCATAATGTTCAAATATCCGTAATTTTGATTTATCTAATTATCTTGAATCATATAACACTTTTATGCCATAATATGAATTGCTATTATAATTGAATTTTCTAATTTTGGATGCTATAAAGTCAAATGTCCTAGGTGTTGTATTCTATAATGTATGTTAGTCCGAAAGTTAATTTGTAATAGGATTATTAGCTTAGAACACTACGTTAAAATTAGGAGTTTAGATTAGGTTCGTTAGGTTTCATGTGACCAAGATACGAGCGAGTGAGCGAGCGACTTAAGCTTAGGGCGAAAGTAACACAGACACAAAAACCACTTTGCCGTGGAGTGTAGGTTAGGTTCGTTAGGTTTCCTGTGAGCAAGATACGAGCGAGCGAGCGACTCAAGCTTAGGGCGAAAGTAACACAGACACAAAAACCACTTTGCCCTGGAGTGTAGGTTAGGTTCGTTAGGTTTCCTGTTAGCAAGATACGAGCGAGCGAGCGACTCAAGCTTAGGGCGAAAGTAACACAGACACAAAAACCACTTTGCCGTGGAGTGTAGGTTAGGTTCGTTAGGTTTCCTGTGAGCAAGATACGAGCGAGCGAGCGACTCAAGCTTAGGGCGAAAGTAACACAGACACAAAAACCACTTTGCCGTGGAGTGTAGGTTAGGTTCGTTAGGTTTCCTGTGAGCAAAATACGAGCGAGCGAGCGACTCAAGCTTAGGGCGAAAGTAACACAGACACAAAAATCACCTTGCCATGGAGTGTAAGTTAGGTTCGTTAGGTTTCCTGTGAGCAAGATACGAGCGAGCGAGCGACTCAAGGTTAGGGCGAAAGTAACACAGACACAGAAACCACTTTGCCGTGAAGTGTAGGTAAGGTTCATTAGGTTTTCTGTATTATAGCAAAGGAATTAGTTGTTTTTTTTTCATAATTATAGTATGTTTGAAATTAGGACACGTGATAATTATGGGAAAAAAATAGACATTTTGAATTTTATGGATCATAATATTTATAGCAAAAAAGTTATAGCACCAAAATAGAGAACCCACTCAGACACGTTGCAAACTCAAATTTGGCATTTGCAACTACGGAACCCTACCCTACGCGTGGCCCGACATGCACTTGGCCAGTTATTTTGTTTAGTAAAGTAGTCAAAATTTATTTAATTGAATTTTGACAACGAAGTTTCGAAGTGGGGGGCCATTTACGCCACCGTCTGGTGTAAACATGGAATTGTATGTACTTGCGCTAGTCTTTCGTGGGTGTAAATATGGTGTAAATCGTATCTGATCATGACGTCACGCAAAATTTAAATGCGCTGTATCTTTGTCATTTGCTTATCAGAGAAAACTGCCTCCGTGGTGTAGTGGTAGAGCGTTCGGCTCATACCCGGAGGTCGCGGGTTCGATTCCCGGCGGGGGCAACAACTTTGTGTTGTTGTCCTAGTTTGGTTAGGACATTGTAGGCTGATCACCTGATTGTCCGATAAGTAAGATGATCCGTGCTTCGGAGGGCACGTTAAGCCGTCGGTCCCGGTCACTGTCTTTGTCAGGGGCCTCTAAGGCGGTTTAAAAGTTAGTCACTAACATAAGAAGAAGAAGATCAGAGAAAAGAAAAAAATCGTGTACCATACTTTTTGTAATTTAGTTAGCGTTTGCGATGTACTTGACGGAGCGTCCGAAATGACTTTTGACAAAAACATAGGTTATCATACCTTAGTAAAAGAATAAATGAAATACACACAAATTATAAAACACTTTCTAGTCTTATAATTGCATCAAGATCGGTCGATTCAGCTTAAAACGAGTACAGGAATCGAGTCAGCAAGATTCGAGTACTGAAATTGAGTGACGGATTCGAGTCTGTCAGACAGTACTAGAATCGAGTCAGGGAGAGTCAGCGAGTCCACAGAAGGAATCCAGTCTGACTCGAGTATCGCCATACTCGGCACATCACTATTTAGGGCCACAAATCCAAAGTATATTGTAAAAAAAATTTAATTCAGTTGTAATGAAATCTATGTCGTGTGGTTTCCGGCAGAGTAGAATAGGGTCCTCCCGTGCATGTCGTAGAAGGTGATTTAGGAAATACAAGCTAGACAAAGCTTATAAACATCAATGAGACCTCTCCAACCCGTCTGGCCAGCGAGGAGAGTGTAGGCCAAAGTCCTCTGGCTGCTCTGAGTATGGCTCTGGTAGTACAGAGCGGGTCGTACTCCTACACAAAAAGGCCTGATGATGATTATGATTTCATGAATTGTCCTAAGTTAATGTTTCTTTCTTGCAGGACACGATGGTTGTGAACAACTTCACGAGGTGCCTCATGGACGAGGAGTTATACCCGGACCCCTTGGAGTTCAAACCAGAGCGCTTCATCGTGGACGGGGCGATCAAGCTGCCCGACCACTACTTCCCCTTCGGCCTGGGCAAGCACCGGTGCCTCGGCGACGTCCTGGCCAAATGCAACATCTTCATTTTTACGACCACTGTCCTCCAAAAGTTCACATTCCTGCCGATAGAGGGCGAGCCGCCCTCTATGAGGCACGTGGATGGGGCCACAGCGTCGGCAGCTCCCTTCAAAGCTCTCGTTGTCCCACGCACATGAAGTTTAATTTACATATGTTAGTATATATTAATATTACTTTGATTTTATAAAATAAATGAAATAATGAAGCCTGTTATTTTTTGCATGCTTAATTATAATACTTTAAACGAGCAGTTCTTAGGTAGGTTCTTATGTTAGGACTAGCTAATTAGGTCTTACTAACGATTCTTATGAAGTGGCCTTCGGCTCCAAAACCAATAAGAATCAACGTGTATATATAGATGAAGATCTCGGAAAAGCTGAAATGATCACGGCAAAAAAATATTTGACTAATATTTTAGCGTCTAGAAATGTCATATGGTTAAATTGTATTAACATAATTTTCTGCGATTTTACCAAAAACATACTATTTTGTTAAAAGTCTCAGAAAAAGAATGCAAATAAAGGAATTTGTACTGACTGCGGTGACCACGGAAGACATTTCCTGCATTTGAGGGTTGTCGTTAGTACAAAGATTGGTACGAAATCGAATATTGTAACAAGTACATACTCTTAACAAAATAAAATGAAATTATTTATAATTTGTCAAACAAACTCTTATTCTTAATTAAGTTTAGGCATGCCATTTATCAATAAAAAAAGTATAACCGTATATTTTTTTATAATATAGTCATCTTATTATATATATATATACACTTTTAAATAACTGCAATAATTATGATTTCTATCTACGAATTGTAGTTTTTACGATGGAAACATTGCAATTTCAATGTTAATAAATTAATGTCACTGTCACGTCACAGTTGCTACCATAGATTTTAAAAAAATCTATGTTTATCGACTTTGTAGTTGTCACAAATGTTTTCTACCTGTCACTCTGCTTTCCGTCCCCGATCATGCAGCTATTTAAAAGATGCAGATTGTTTCTAAGTCAGTATGACACATAACCTCAATAATCTCGAAAAGTTAAACAGATATATCTTTTTTCCACGGAGTGCTTAGGCAAAAATTCTTTATTGTATTTATTCAAGAATAGACGCTATTTATTTTAAGATACTTTCGATATGTAGACGCTTTCGATTTGAGTCAACTATTTTGATGTATGGGCGTCTGCCGTGATCCTTTGATCTAGCTTGGTTTCTAGAACCTTGCTTTTCCGAGCAAAGCTCGCTCACCCACCTACAACTAGTATACATTTATTCACGCAACAGATATTAATCAGATTTAATGATGCTAATATGTAGCATGATTCTAATTTAAATAGAAAGCAAAAACCAATTATTTATTTAGAAATACAATATATTACCTAATGAAAATGGAAAAAAAGGGATAACATTATCATAAATAATAATGAAACACTATAATGAGGATTTTTAATGAGGTGTTATTATTATTTCCAGACTCACATTCAAAGTATAATTAAAATCAACTGAGAAGCATAATATATTGTATTTCTAAATAAATATAATTAATAATTGGATTTTGCTTTCCGTTTAAATTAGGAAAAGCCTAAACATTAGAATCATATAACTTATTAAGTATCCGTTGCGTGACCTAAACATAAGAATAATTAAATCTTATCAAGTATCCGTTGCGTGACCTAAACATTAGCATCACACAGCTGTTTCGGTCTTGTGACTTATGTCATCTGTACGCGACAAAAAGTGAGGAGTACGGCTTTTTCTGAACCAAAGTTTCCTTCGGCTGGATCGAACTTTGTGTTCCTAAGATTAATTTTCGAAGTAAAGCCACCTGGATACATACATACATACATACAATGTGTTTTCACCCCTAACTCGATTTAGAGACGTCGCTCGCTTCGCTGTGTGTGACTGTCGTGTATCTCCAGAGACAAATGCAAGAAAAATAACCATAGAGTTACAAATATTATTCTGTCAAAGTGGAATTGTCAAAACATTACACCTTGTGCTGCGTTTTGTACCTACAAATTATCAGTTTCAATTTTGTACACGTAAAGTTTGCTCTCTAAAATGTGCTAGACTGAAATGTTGTTTCGGTTCGTGCCTGAAGTTGAGAATTGCTGTTACTACATACCTCTAAGATATGGAACTATTTTTATAGCTCTGTTTTATATATTTGTAAGTATAGTCGCTAGAAATGCAATACTTATTCAGTGATATATCCATGGTGATATGCTCTTTTACACTTATGGACAACAAAACCATATCTACGAAAAAATTATAACAAATATTTTAGTTTTGCTATATTAGAAACACAAACAGAATATCAGATCCTGACAGACCTCTTTTGCTTCATCTACACTTGGCACTCTCTTCATGCATTCTGATACCGACGCTGGTGTAAGGAAGTGAGAATAGGGTATAACAGAAAATTTACGAAAGTAGAATAAATGCAGTTGAAATGAGAGCGCTGAGAAGTATGTGTAGTGTTGTTTTGAGCAAATTTTTTTCTCTACCCATCATGAGAGGTATTCTTTAAAATGTGTTTCAAAAATATTGTGAGCTTGTGAACACCATGTCGAAAAGATTCGTGAATCAAAAGTAGGTATGTATATTATACACCGTCACAAGCCAGAAGTCATTGTCACAGAATATAATTAAAAGTATAAGTATTACATACAGAACGAAAATTCCTAAGGTTCCGCGCAATATGCGTCGCCGTTCCCCGTCCTCGCACCTCTCCCCCGTTTTTCGCTTTGTCGTGTGCGTTGAGCGAACACACACACATTGCCGTGTAAACGGATGTATAGTTTCGTTTGTAGTAGTAGGCATTATGGATACTCCGCTTATATGAAGTGCCATACTTGTGCCATTGTTTTAGATGAATATAGTCATCAATTTAGAGAGCCACGTGTCAGTGTGCTACCTAGGCGTGGCAGCAGAGAAGTGCCCTTACAAGTACGAGTTTCAAGACATGAACTACTTACATATGGCATTGAACTTCCTGTACGTGGTGCCCAGTGTGCTACTGATTGTTGGGGTTGTTATTGTAAGTACGTACTTATTTCTCTTTATTCATTTTCAGTTTTGGATTAGATTTTTATATGAAATTTATAAAAAGAAACATTCTTACTATGAAATATGGAAACATTTTAATTCGATGCCTTAGTTCACAATTATACTAACTACAGTTTTGTCAAATTTACAGTAAAGCACTTTCAAATTTTCTAAATGTAACAGCAGAAAAATGAGACGGAATAAATACATCATTTCACTTCTATTCGAAAAACAACATTATATCCAAAAACGTACACGACACTGGTTCGTGACGCACTCATTTTATTTTGTATACTTTCAGAATAAATGTTGTCTAGTCACGTTCTTCATGTACTGCCTTACTATTGCCTTCCTGACGGATACAGTGTGTGACTTCGTCATAATTATTATAGGGATACAAGTTCCACTGTGCGGGATCGGAACCACATCCATGGTTTCGTGTATAATCGCGGAATGTTTGTACCTCATCTGTAAGTACAACTTCTTTTTGTATTAGCTTTAAATTTCCCACTGCTGGGCACAAGCGTCCTCTCTTTGCCTCCACGATTCTCTATCTAAAGTCTTCAACTATGCTATTCTATGCTTGCCGTGTGGTATACGGCAGGGTAGAATAGGACCACTCCAACTCCTCCCGTGGATATCGCAGAAGGCGACTTAGTAAATACAAGCTAAACAATGCTAATAAACATCAAAACCTCTTAAACCCGTCTGTCCAGCATAGAGAGTATAGGCTTAAGCCAAGTACGGCTCTGGTAGTACAGAGAGCGTCGTGCTCCTGCAGTGGAGACTATAAAAGACTTGATGATGATGATTCTATACTTTATCACCGGGTGACTGTGCAATCAGTATGAACTGGCATCTCCCGCATTAGCTTCGCCACGTCGTTCTCTATAGATGATCAAACGAACTTCTAGAAGCGAAGCGTACCCACCCACCCGTCACCTCGGGTGCTAGAAAAGTTTGCTATTTACTTGTCTAAAATAAGGACGCGATGGTGTAACGGACGCCACAAAGTGACATTACAAAACAAAAAAAGAGGGTAACCGATTAAATCGATAAATTCTGTAAAAACGTGCGGTGTTGCCTGTAGGAAAGGGGGACTACTTGTGTACGGGACAGCCGACAAACAGCTACATAAATATAGTATATACGAGGGTCGTTCAATAAATACTTAGCCTACAAAAAGTAAACGAAAATTTTGGAAAAGTGGCAATTTATTTTTCAACATAGTCTCCTTTTAGTTCGATACACTTAGCCCAGCGATGCTCCAACTTTTTTAACCCGTCCGAAAAATAGTTTTTGTCAAACTCTGCAAAATAGGCCTCCGTGGCGGCGATGACCTCCTCATTTGATCCATATCTATTCCCGGCGAGTGATTTTTTCAGATTAGGAAACAGAAAGAAGTCACAAGGGGCCAAATCTGGAGAATACGGTGGATGGGGCAGCAATTCGTAGCGTAATTCGACCAATTTGGCCATGGCAACGGCAGACGTGTGAACCGGTGCGTTGTCGTGGTGAAACAGCACTTTTTTCTTCGCCAGATGGGGTCGTTTTTTCTTTAATTCGGCGTCGAATCGGCCCAATAAATCGGCATAGTAAAGCCCTGTAATTGTTTTACCCTTCTCGAGGTAATCGATGTAGATCACACCTTGTGAATCCCAGAAAACGGTGGCCATAACTTTTCCGGCAGATTTTACAGTTTTCGCCTTCTTTGGAGCACGTTCCCCGGTCTGGATCCATTGTTTTGATTGCTCCTTGGTCTCTGGTGTGTACCAGTGGATCCAAGTTTCATCGACGGTCACAAAACGACGCAAAAACTCCGCTGGATTCCGCTTAAACAGAGCCAAACACGTCTCCGATGTGGTCTCACGGTTGCGCTTGTTTTCCGGTGTGAGTAAACGCGGCACCCATCGCGCCGACAGCTTTCTCATGCCGAGTTCCTCGTGAAGAATATGATGCACTGTTCCTTCTGAAATGCCTACAGTCTCAGCTAGCTCCCGAACCTTCAATCGGCGATCTGCCAATACGAGATCATGGATTTTTTTAATGTTTTCCTCCGTAGCAGCTGTTTTCGGTGCACCTGGACGTGGTTCATCAAAAACCGACGTACGGCCACGTGCAAACTCGTTGAACCAATTCTTGATGGTGGCCATCGATGGAGAAGAGTCACCGTACACAGCATCCAAGCGCTCTTTGATTTCGATGCGCGTTTTCCCTTCCAAAAATAGAAATCGAATTACCGAACGATATTGCTCTTTTTCCATTTTTGTAAAACCGATCGACACGTTCGCTTCCTTAAGGTGAATGCAAAGGGCTCTTCATAAAACTTTTTTCGCTAGATGGCGTTGATTTCAATATTTTCAGGTTTTTTTAAAATTCTTGTGTAATGGATTACTGGTAGGCAAACATTTTTGATCAGCGAGCCTGTAACATACTCTTTTATTTATTTAATGGCATACTATTGTTCTTCAGTCAATGTATTCAGAAAAATGCTCCAAAATAAAATCTGTCATTTTGTCTCGTATCTCTACACTCACTCACACTACGACAGGAGCTTAAAAAAGCATGAAGATGGCGTAAAGCATTGTTATAGACTATGGTTATAGATTTGAGTATCGCCACTAGATGGCACTATTTAAAAAAAACTGGATAGCGCATATTTTCAGTTATTATTTCAAACAGCCGAAAATCATTTTAAACACAAAAAAATGATCTCAGATTGCATATTTGTCAACCACAGCTTTGACTCTGATAGCTAATCAAGCCTTGTGTCGGGGCACTCGTTTAGAGTTTAGACCATTTGGTGGAAGGAAAAACCACCGCGCAACAAACGTCGTCATTGTACATGCATTGTATTTTTTAATAAAACCAAATCGTACACATTGTTGAATTTTCTTTTTATTGAAGTTTAATATTTATTACTGAAAAAAAAAAACAATTCATACAGATAGAGTGATACAAAATGATAGTGATTTCTGCCGACATAAATTGTTAAATGTTGTAGTCATTATTCTGTGCACGGTGACTAAAAACAACTTTATAGTTTATTGCATGTTTGAACTTGAAATGATGGATGATGGAGACGGCAAACCTCTGTTAGAGTTTATGTAATAGAAGTGAAACAAAAAAGAAACACTTCTGCATTTTCCTGACACGTATATTCCCATGGACCTGAAATAAATTTTAAATATAAATCTATACAAAAATATATACGGACAAATCACACAGACTTTTAAATCAATCAAACCCAAAACAAGTTCGAGACTTGTGTTTCAAACGTGGCGGCAAGTTGCAACTTAGGAAAACATTTTGAAACAGATTCTAATATGAAATGTTGAATCACGTATATTATCGTACAAATAACAATATTACAAAATATTACGAGTCGTTCGACCACGCAGACAAGAAGTCCTGGCAAAAACGTCATCCGTGACATCCGTACTTTTCTTGCACCGCCATGAATGAAGGCATTTTTGCTCGCCGCTTTATGTAATTTTAACTAAACAGCCGGTTTTATACTGCGGCGACCACTGAAATGTGTATACTTACATGTAGCGTGTCACTACTATCAGAGAGCCAGGCGACGTAAACGAATCTCAACTAGATACAACTTGCCTATAATAAATTATATTAAATATTCAAATGATTTCAACTTATGTCAAATCGGTATATCGTTTCAAACCTGCAATCAAAAAAACCGGTCAAGTGCGAATCGGATTCGCGCACTATACTAACACTAATGCGGGTTCCGTACCATTATCAATAAAAAATCGCGTTTGTTGTATGGGAGCGTCCCATATTTATTTTATTTTGTTTTGTTTTTAGTATTTGTTGTTATTATAAAATTTCAACTATCTAGCTATCGCGGTTCTTGCGATACAGCCTGGTGACAGACAGACGGACAGACGGCGAAGTCTTAGTAATAGGGACCCCTTTTTTATCCTTTGGGTATGGAATAAAAAAAGAGTGTGTGTACTCGATGGCGTGTACGATCGCAGATTTTTATATAATACTAGCCGAAGCCCGCGACTTCGTTCGCGTGGACTCTATGTCTCTGGAAAATGCTCATCAGGCTGAACAACTTTTACTAAGGCGGCATTTTTATATCTCTATAGTTTAGCTGGACCATTATGGTTCTGCATCAGGCGTTCCATTTCCCAAAATCATTTATACCCTATATGTTGCCCAGGCTTAATACCTATATAACAAAAAAAGTTTCGTTCGAATCCGTCCAGTATTTCCGGAGATTAGCGTGTACAAACAGACAAACAGACAAACAGACAAACAGACATACAGACAAACAGACAGACATTTTTTTTAAAATTCTTACTCTATTACAACGTCTCCATCGCCCCCAATATTTTTTTGGAAATATATTTAATGTACAGACACACTTTTTTTTACTGTTTTATTATATGTATAGATATGTATAGATATCCAATGAATCATCATCATCATTTCAGCCGCATAACGTCCACTGCTGGACATAGGCCTCCCCCAAAGATTTCCAAAATGACCGATCAAGAGCGGCCTGCATCCAGCGCTTTCCAGCGACCCTGGTCAGGTCATCTGACCACCTTGTAGGTGGGTGCCCTACACTTCGCTTGCCAGTACGCGGTCGCCATTCAAGAACCTTTTTGCCCCATCGGCCATCGGTTCGTCGCGCTGTGTGATCCAATGAATCCAATGAATATTTGATATTTAATATAAATATGGGAGACCTTTGCCCAGCAGTGGGACAGTACAGGTTAAGTAAAAAAAAAAAGATATATAAATATCCCATAAAATAATTTAAACAACGAATTTATGAACTATGATCAGGTCCAGGTTTTGCTAATTTGATTGTTCATGTAGTAGATTCAGAGATATGGGACTAAAGCAAGTAGATTAGATAAGTCACGTTCAGAAGTTCGTAGGTTTATTGTAAAATTCTAAATAAAAAGTAAAGAATAATTTTTCGGTATTTTATTATTATTTTCAAAACATAAATTATAAATACTTATTTTTTGTTTATTAATAGGTACATGTTTACCTACTAAGTACATACTAAGTACATACCCATAATTATTTCTTTTAATTAATATATGTTTTGTAAAAAATATTTGTTTCAGTTTCAGAACGAACTCATATCGTAGAAATTAGAAATAATGTGGAGACTTGGAGAGAAATGCATTCGGTTTCAAAAGCAAACAACGTTGCCGTCTCGTGCCGCTATGTACCTACTACATTTTGTGCGTTGCCCGCTGCTAGCGGGACGGCAACGTTCATTCTGTTTGAGCAGTGAGCTAAGTCTTCTGACTTATTACTAGGTACATTTAGATATTTTTATTACAGCGCCATCTAGATGATGTCCAAGTATGTCGTTGCAAGCATTGAGCTGTCAAATTAGACAAATGCAGTAGTTTGTAATAAATCTGCTAGATGTCACCGCAAAATGAATTCTATTTATTACGCACACATTGTTAGAAATGTTAATTTTTGTCTTGTTTTAAATATCGTTTTTCTTGTAAAGTACTGTAAATTATTATGACAGATTTTAAAGGCGAGCACTACAACTTCATGAAAATTGGAAAATCGATTGTAATTTGAGAAACACTATCCACATTAAGAGAATTGCTGTAAAACAAAATGTATGGACGGCCAAGGTTCGCAATCACCTTAAGTTGTCAAATTAAAACAAATGAAGGGATTGGAATGAAAATTTGAAAAAAGAATTAAAAAAGAATGTGCTACACTGTGGTAAAACTCTTTTGAAACTACAGCGCCCTCTGGCGATGAGGCTAGGTACTTATTGAATGCCCCTCGTAGATTATAGTTTGTACATAGTTGTAATAGGTCGCAATTAAAATATATTTTTATAGTGGTTTTATTCTCCCTTAGTTAATAAGTTAATAGTAATACATAGGCAAATAGGTGTATACATAGGTAATAGTAGATACACTTATGTTATAATCATTGTAAATAAACAGATTTTTCTCTTGTCTTTTTATTCCCCAGATAACTAGATAGCCTAGATAGATAGAAAATAGTTTAACAGATATAGGTGACTCTAATAAGAAAATAGGTTTTTGTCACAAACAAATAGTCATAGGCTTATAGTTCCTATTTGTTATTAGAATATTATTATGTAACTTGCTAGAATTGTAATAACTTATGTAATAGATAAGGAATTTATATAGTTTATAGCAATTTATGGAAATAAAAGCCTATGTACAGAGAGCGTGAACGATACACGGACAGAGGGGCGCGCGCGGGGGGAAGCACACCGCAGCTTCTTATTGGCGCGTTCAATAGGCGGTATCGCAATAGATCGATACAGAAAATTATAAGATATATATACGGCCATATCGGCGTTCCGCACTGCCTGGCCGACTTCGCTACTACAGATCGACTTCGCTACAGAATACTGCCGCACGACTTCAGCACTTCAAGATCGGACAACGGGTTATGAAGAAACAGCAAGACACAGTGGAAATACAGGAAATAGAACGCCACTCTGTCCGCCCGTACGTTCGTTTCGTCCACGCTCGCCGTACCGCTGGGTATATACACGATAACATCGTGTTTTATTTCGTTTCTTTGATTCTCCCGTTTCTTTTGATACATCCCGTTTCTTACGATTATCTGTGTCAAAGTGGTACGGCTTGAGCCCCCGCGATCAACCGCGTCGTGTCACAGCGCACAGAGACAGACAGCGCCCGCACATATATAGGAGAGAGACCAACGTGTGGGTCCTACAGTCCGAAAGTACGTAGGTTCGACACCAGCGCAACCAGTGTACGGTTCGTCACGTACATTGCTGGTCCTTCGAGCCGGATAGAAGACAGCGTGGGATCTACGTACAGCCGTCGCGTCGTGGAAAATAGAAGATGCCAGTCACCAGATCGAGGTCCGGTCGGGGCGAGCGCACACCGAGGGCAGCGCCAGAGGCTGCCGCGCCCGTACAGCCGTCATCGGAACAACCTGCCGTCGCTACAGCATCCGCCGTGTCGCCGCCACGAGACTCCGAGCTATCGTCGGAGATAATAGCGTCGTCGTCGCACGGCACCACGACAACAGAAGAAACCCACACTTGGTCTCACGGAACTACAGCTACAGAAGCGAAGTCGTCACAGTCACACAGCACCGCCGTGAGAGAAGCCCCGCCGCGCCCCTCCGCCTCCGTCGTCGCCGCGGGAACCGCTCTCTCGCAACCCACAGAACGCGTAGCCTCTCCTCGCCCGTCTCATCGTCGAAGCAGCCAGAAGAGCAAGAAGTCACTTCGTCTCATCAAGGCTAGGGAGGAGCTGCTGCGCCTACAGGTCGAACTCGCCGCCGCCCGCGTCGCCGCCCTAGAAGAGGAAACAGACACAGAAGACGACGACACACTTATCAGTGAACAAGAAACGGCGCGTCGAGTCACCGACTGGCTGGACACCAGTCAACCGCAGCTTGCCATCACAGATCAAGCTCACAACCCGTCACCTGCAACGCATCAAGACGTCACGGCGCCAACAGCTCAAGCCACAGTCGCGCCGCCCGTCATCGTACAGCCAGTGTTGCAGCCTACAGTTCAGCGCGCGGCACCCCCACCGACCCCGCGCGCCCCTCCGATGCCCGTTCCGCCACCGGCGGGAGAAAACACCACAGTAGCCGTTCGCCAGCCTCAAACCATCGATATCACCGAGCTCGCGAATGCATTCGCCCTCGCCGCCCGATCAGGATCTCGTCACGTGCAAGAATTGCCTCCGTACTACGGATCGTATCAAGAGTGGTTATCGTTCCGTGCCGCATATCAAGAAACAGCTCCGCATTACTCTGATATCGACAACATGGCCCGCCTTCGTCGCAGCGTACGTGGGAAAGCCAAGGAAGCCGTCGAGACGCTACTCATACACACAGGAAGACCCGATGTCATCATGAAGACGCTCGAGTCCCGTTTCGGTCGTCCGGACGCCATAGCAATCTCCGAGTTGGAGCGCCTGCGTTCACTGCCGCGCCCCAACGACACGCCTAAGGACATCTGTATCTTCGCTACTCGAGTGGTAAACATCGTAACCGCGCTTCAAGCTCTCGGCAAGATTTACTACGTGTACAACCCAGAAGTCACAACGAAGATAGTCGACAAGCTTCCTACGACGCTGAAATACCGCTGGTACGACTTCGAAGCGGAACAGAGTGAAGATGAAGCGGATTTAGTCAAGCTATCGCGATTCCTACAGCGCGAGGCAGACAGATGCGGCCGACATGCTCTACCTGAGGCGATACCTGCACACACAGATACGAGGCAGACACAACAGCGGCGGGAGCGTCAACAGAAAACATTCACCGCGACGGAGCCGCCGAAACCTACACAGAAAAAGGAGTGTGCGGTCTGCGTCAAACCCGGCCACCATCCCTCCGCGTGTCAACAGTTAATAGAAGCGGATCCGAACGGAAGGTGGAACATCGCAAAATCAAAAAGATTGTGTTTCCGCTGCCTCACCTACCGCCACCGAGGTCACACGTGTGAGAAGAAATCCTGTGACGTCAACGGGTGCACCCGCACTCATCATAGCCTACTTCACTTCGAAAAGAAGAAAGAAGAATCCAGTGAAGTTGTCGCCTCTACGTGGTCATCGAGGAAGTGCGCGCACGCCTTCCTGAAAATAGTTCCGATTCGTCTCAGCGGCCCGAAAGGCGAAATTTCAACCTACGCTCTGTTGGACGACGGTTCGACAATATCTCTGCTCGACGAACAAATAGCACAGAAGATTGGCGCAAGAGGACCGCTCGACCCTCTGCATATAGAAGCCATCGGGAAGACACAAGTGGACGCTACGCAGTCACGACGTGTATCATTCACCATCCACGGTGCTAGCAACAGTCACAGAATGCAAGCACGCACGCTCAACGGCCTGCATCTATTGCCGCAACGCGTCACCGACAAGGACATAGCCGGCTGCGATTACCTCACAGATATCGCCAACGACCTCAAGTATCAAGCTGCGACGCCGAAGCTACTCATTGGGCAAGACAACTGGCACTTGTTACTCGCCACAGAAGTACGAAGAGGTCGACGCGATCAGCCGGTGGCATCGCTTACGTCACTGGGATGGGTCCTACACGGCGCGCACACGCGTACACTAGGACAGCGCGTACACTTTATCAACCACATCGTCGAGCCGAGAAACACAGAAGAAATCGACGTCGACAACAGAATGGACGAACAGCTGAAAAATCACTTCGCGTTGGAGTCCCTCACCATAGCACCGAGACAACCACGCAGCGACCCCGAACAGCGAGCACTCGTCATGTTAGAAGAAAATACACAGCAACGAGACGACGGGCACTACGAAACAGCGCTGCTTTGGAAGTCAACAGATGTTGTAATGCCGAACAATTACAACAACGCCTATAGAAGATTGTTATCTACAGAAAGAAAAATCGACAGGGACCCCCAACTCAAGACGAAGTACGAACAACAGATGGACGCGCTCATCGCGAATGGTTACGCCGAGCGCGCGCCGCCTAGATCGCCTGACAACAAAAGGACGTGGTACCTTCCCCATTTCGCCGTGCTAAATCCTATGAAGCCCGGGAAGGTACGAGTGGTACATGACGCCGCAGCGAAAACGATGGGAACTTCACTCAACGATTGCCTACTCACCGGCCCCGACCTCCTGCAGTCACTACCCGGCGTGCTCATGCGTTTCCGACAGCATCCAGTGGCCGTGATGGCCGACATTAAGGAAATGTTTATGCAAGTCAAGATAAGGACAGAAGATCGCGACGCACTACGGTACCTGTGGCGGGGGGAGAAGAGGGGGGATCATCCGCCGGAAGAGTATAGAATGACTTCGCTTATATTCGGCGCGACGTCATCGCCAGCTACAGCAATCTACGTCAAAGACACGAACGCCAAGAAGTTTCAAGACTCCCATCCAGCCGCCTATGATGCAGTCATCCGAAACCACTACGTTGACGATTACCTACAGAGTTTTCCGAGCGAAGAAATGGCGATCAAGACAGCGAGCGACGTGCGCGATATACATCGGCGGGCACACTACGAGCTGCGTCAATGGACATCGAACTCAGCGCGCGTACTACAGGGCTTAGGCGAAGCCAACACAGAACAAACAGTCATCAGTCTACACGACGGGTCGAAAACCGAAAGAGCTCTTGGACTAATTTGGAAGCCGACGACAGATGAGCTCGCCTTCAACTTAGACTTGGCGCGTCTACCACAGGAAATAGTCAACAACAGTAAGCCTACCAAGAGGGAAATACTCAAAGTAGTTATGTCTCTGTTCGACCCGCTCGGATTCGCATCCATCGTGACAGCGCGCGCGAAACAACTTCTACAAGAAATATGGAGAAGAGGAACCGGCTGGGACGAGCCAGTGGATGAAGATATAGTGAAACAGTGGCAAGAATGGATGTGTCATCTCCGCGCACTTCGTGACATCACCATTCCAAGAACTCTACGGGGGTACAGCGACGCTCAAAGAAGAGAACTCCACGTGTTCGTCGATGCCAGCGAGGCCGCCTACGCCGCCGCGCTATACTGGAGAATAGTTCATCCGAACGGCGAGATATCGCTATCACTAGTTCTCGCCAAAGCGCGCGTAGCGCCGATCAAGGTCACGTCAACGCCTCGTCTTGAACTTCAAGCAGCAGTTATGGGGTGTCGCATGGCCGCGGCAGTCACAGAAGAACATGACAGCAAGCCAGACGAGAAGACATTTTGGACCGACAGTAAGACAGTGTTAACGTGGATCAAGAACGGCGCGCGTACCTACCGGCCATACGTCGCTCACCGCATCGCCGAGATCGAAGAAAACAGTACAGTCGGCGAGTGGCGGTGGGTGCCTACGAAGTTGAACGTCGCAGATGATGCCACGCGGGATGTACCACAAGATCTCGACAACAATCACCGCTGGTTTCGAGGTCCCGAGTTTCTACGCCAAGATCCGTCTACGTGGCCGTCCGACAGCCCTGCGCCTATAGAAAAAACAGGGGAAGAAAAAACGTGTCACGTCACAGTACAGAAGTCATCGGCCGCCCTACGGGAATGCACTCCAGACGTCCACAGATTTTCCCGGTGGGAGCGGTACCTACGCTCCACTGCGCGGGTCCTACAGTTCGTCGATATAACGAGAAAAAAGAAGACAGAATCCGTGCATTACAAGCGCACGCGAAAAAACACAGAAAAGGATCCGACGTGGCGCAACATCGAAAAACGCAACTCGCAAAAGAAAATCGCAGTACAGAATAGTGAAAATCAACAGCGACAGTACATACAGATCCCCGCCACAACACTACGTGCCGCCGAAGAATTAATAGTACGAGCGAGCCAGCAAGAAAGTTTCGCGAGCGACATCACAGCACTCGCAGGCGGGAAGGAAACAAGCAACAACAGCCGACTGCGCACCCTAGCGGTCGAACTTGTCAACGGAGTGATAACGATAAGATCAAGAATAGCCGCCGTTATCAATGTCGAAGATAGTATGAAGAGACCGGCGGTTTTGGACGGGGATAATTATGCTACGCGACTCTACATAGAATATGTACATAGAAAATTACATCACGCCGGCGTAGAGACGACAATCAACGAGTGTCGACAGAAATATTGGATTTTACGCCTGCGACCGACAGCGCGGGCTATCATTCATAGCTGCATACCGTGTCGTATAAGAAGAGCTACGCCGCCATCCCCACCCACCGGTGACCTACCACATTGTCGACTCGCGCATCACAGACGACCCTTCACCTACTCTGGATGGGACTACTTCGGGCCATATACAGTTACAGTCGGGCGAAGCACACAGAAGCGCTACGTGGCGTTGTTTACATGCCTAACAACGCGCGCCGTACACTTAGAGGTCGCCGCATCGCTAAGCACAGATTCCGCAGTACTGGCCTTCCGAAGGTTCATAGCAAGAAGAGGATGCCCTACAGAAATGTGGTCAGACAACGGTACCAATCTCCGAGGTACAGCATCAGAACTCCGCGAAGCAGCCAAGGCAACAGAAGAAGAGGCTAACAAGAGGTCAATCAGCTGGAGGTTCATACCCCCCGGATCTCCCTTCATGGGGGGTGCATGGGAGCGACTCGTCCGTAGCGTAAAGACAGCGCTAAACACCGTCCTGCACGAGCGTCATCCCTCAGAAGAGACGCTCGTCACGCTTCTCGCCGAGGCCGAATATACAGTCAACAGTCGGCCACTCACGCACGTCTCGGTCAACCCTGAAGATCCCGAGGCCATCACCCCAAACCACTTCCTCCTGGGTGGTTCAGCGCGAACTCCGAGCCCCGGCACCTTCGACGACAGCGACCTCATCGGGCGCCCCCACTGGCGCGCCTCACAACGTCTTGCCGATCTATTTTGGGCAAGATGGCTGCGCGAGTACCTGCCTGACTTGCAACACAGGCGGGAGCCCCATGCTAAGGGCCCCGCAATCCGAGCCGGCGACGTCGTCCTAGTCGCCGATGGGACGCTGCCACGCAACACATGGCCGCGTGGTATCGTCATCGCCACACACCCCGGACCGGATGGAGTCACCAGAGCAGTCGACGTGAGGACCAAGGGCGGAATCCTGCGGCGACCCACGAAGAAGCTGGTGATCCTGCCTACGGCGTCGGCTGCCCTCCAGGAAAATCAAGAATGCGACGACCTGGCGGACGACGCACGGCGGGAGGATGTACGGGACAGCCGACAAACAGCTACATAAATATAGTATATACGAGTAGATTATAGTTTGTACATAGTTGTAATAGGTCGCAATTAAAATATATTTTTATAGTGGTTTTATTCTCCCTTAGTTAATAAGTTAATAGTAATACATAGGCAAATAGGTGTATACATAGGTAATAGTAGATACACTTATGTTATAATCATTGTAAATAAACAGATTTTTCTCTTGTCTTTTTATTCCCCAGATAACTAGATAGCCTAGATAGATAGAAAATAGTTTAACAGATATAGGTGACTCTAATAAGAAAATAGGTTTTTGTCACAAACAAATAGTCATAGGCTTATAGTTCCTATTTGTTATTAGAATATTATTATGTAACTTGCTAGAATTGTAATAACTTATGTAATAGATAAGGAATTTATATAGTTTATAGCAATTTATGGAAATAAAAGCCTATGTACAGAGAGCGTGAACGATACACGGACAGAGGGGCGCGCGCGGGGGGAAGCACACCGCAGCTTCTTATTGGCGCGTTCAATAGGCGGTATCGCAATAGATCGATACAGAAAATTATAAGATATATATACGGCCATATCGGCGTTCCGCACTGCCTGGCCGACTTCGCTACTACAGATCGACTTCGCTACAGAATACTGCCGCACGACTTCAGCACTTCAAGATCGGACAACGGGTTATGAAGAAACAGCAAGACACAGTGGAAATACAGGAAATAGAACGCCACTCTGTCCGCCCGTACGTTCGTTTCGTCCACGCTCGCCGTACCGCTGGGTATATACACGATAACATCGTGTTTTATTTCGTTTCTTTGATTCTCCCGTTTCTTTTGATACATCCCGTTTCTTACGATTATCTGTGTCAAAGTGGTACGGCTTGAGCCCCCGCGATCAACCGCGTCGTGTCACAGCGCACAGAGACAGACAGCGCCCGCACATATATAGGAGAGAGACCAACGTGTGGGTCCTACAGTCCGAAAGTACGTAGGTTCGACACCAGCGCAACCAGTGTACGGTTCGTCACGTACAACTTGGTTAATTTACTTATATATGCAGAATGAAGTGTCGAAATATAATTACTTTAGGTTAGCTCAACTGTTCCTTCTACAAGGATTTCGAAACTTCAAGGTTGTATTTTGCAGTTAATATCCAGACGATATATTGCACAACTTGTTGTTTTGTTTCGCCCTTTGGCAAATAGATTTTAGAATTGCTTTTATTTATTTTTCTTGCATAGATGGCGTTTGCCGTCTAAGGTTTTTTGCCACATGGCGCTGACAGACAGACCGGCAGATAATAGTGGCAAACTTTAACACCCTCCTTTTTGTCGGGGGTTAAAAAATACAATATACAGTGGTCGTTGTCAAACGCTGGTATCGGTAACGTTTGAAAAAATTAATAAAATTTTAATACCTACGTACACTCCATCTAATGTAAATTATACTTATTGACTTGTAATAGTGTCTTAAGGCCATACCTGAATTTTCCGGGGTCCAGTGGCGCCGCCATTTGAAATAAATCATTTGAAAGGAAACAGTGATATCATTTAAAATTTTGTCTTGACCAAACCCTCGATAACTCTTTTAACTATTTTAGGAACTACTGTTTATAATTTTAAGTGAGAACATTAAGCTTTTCTACGCACATGAGCTAAAAGTGGCCGTTTTTCGCAAATGTGCGTAGAAAAGCTTCACGTTTTCACTTTAAATTATAAACAGTAGTTCATAAAATAGTTAAAAGGGTTATCTAAGGTTTGGTCAAGACAAAATTTTGAATAATATCACCTTTTCCATTCAAATGATTTATTTCAAATGGGTGCGCCACTGGACCCCGGAAAATTCAGGTAGCCCCTTAAGGTATAATTACTAAATGAATATTTGAACTTTTAACCTCTTTCTTCTGAGAACTCAGTTGATAATAATGTTTGCGGTTTCAGTGTTCATGTTCTTCATCATAGTCGTAAAAAGTTTCCGGTCGGAGATATCACAGGGCCACCAAAGAAGTGCTGCAGTTGCTGTAAGGATTGACGCCAGCAGGGATAGCATTGATTTGCGTAAACGTGACAGTAAGGGAAATCGAGTCAGTTGGAATGATCCTGTTAACAAGAAAAGTGAAGCTACTGATAAGAATAAAGATAGTGAAAACAAACCACTATCGATATCGGAAGAATCTTCTTTGGAAGGTAAAAAATCGCCTTCTTAAGGCTTCAGACCTTGGCAAGATTTTTTGTTTCTGAAAAATCCGATGTCTTGTGTTAAATCTGAATTAAAATAATAGCTTAAAAGGGCCAAATTGAAATAAATAAAATAATCTGGGTATCCTGGGTTTCGAGGAAACGAGTGTGCTCCTCAGGGAACATTGCCAAATTGTCAGAAATATGTGAATGTGCTCTGGGGTGTACATTACAATACAAAAAACTATAGTGCACCAAAACCAAAACAAAATAAATTTACAATATTGGCCCCTAGTGCTTATAAAGTGGTCGTAAAAGTGATGTCACATGTGACATTGCGGGCCCAATCAATCAATCAATAAATTTAAGAACTAGGTTCTTGTCGGTGGAGTATTTTCCATGTCTCCCTATTTTCTGCTAAATGCTATGGAGGTTTAAATAGCAACATGTAGTGGGGTACAAGAAATTAGCAAATAAACAAAAGTAACAAACTAATTTTTACATTGCCAGGTGAAAGTACATTTTTTATATTTTTTTAAAAGTAAGTGCTCAATTACATAGGTATCATATTTGATGACCTCCGTGGCGTAGTGGTCACCATATATTCCGCCACCCAGAGGTTCCGGGTTCGAACCCCGGTTAGGGTCTTGGATATTTATTATAAAATATAGAAAATTCATACAACACTTCATAGAAACGGAGTAACATTTATACGTAGTACTATTATAAAAGAAACAATCCTTTAGGATCAGGAAGGAAACAATAATAATATATATGTGCCCACGTCAAATGTGTGAGTTAAACAATCAGGTTCGCCATCACAGAATTCGTTGCTTTGCTTACCTGTTTTTATCACTCGGAAATCAATAAAATTTTCGTTTTTAATTGGTTTTCGTGGATAAACAATTATAATGTGCGCAGTTTCTCACCATTGTGATTCAATAATCCTTAGTAATTCGCGTAACGTCAACGAGCAACAATCCTGTTTTACAGGCGCTTACACGGCTCAATACCGGGGGAGGGGTTGCGGGGACGCCAGATTGCGGGGGACGGTGCGAGTTTCCGTTCTGTATGTAATACTATTATTAATTCTGTGCTTTGGGGCTAACTCAATCGGTGTGATCGGTCCTTATATTTATATTTATTTATTTATATCTTACTATAAATGGAAAGCATTGAAGTAATTCCATCTTTACCTATTATTAGTTTTATCCGCTTTTATAATACAGCGTGGCGCAAGTGTGTAAGAAACATGCTACGATATTTGGTAACGATATCAAAAATCAGTTTCGTTCTGATATTTCGTTATGTAAACCGATACAAAATACATGTAGGCAAATAAATTCAAGATCTCGGAATCTTCTTTTTCTTATCGTGTGTGTTAGTGACTAACACTAGTGTCAGAGTTTTTAAACTGCCTTAAAGGCCTCTGATATGGTTTTAGGTAACGACCAATGTCAAAGACAGTGACCGGGACCGACGGCTTAACGTGCCCTCCGAAGCACGGATCATCTTACTTATCAGACAATCAGGTGATCAGCCTGCAATGTCCTAACCAAACCAGGACAACAACACAAAGTCGTTGCCCCCGCTGGGAATCGAACCCGCGACCTCCGGGTATGAGCAAACGAGATCTCGGAATATATGCTATATAATATCATTAGCGGCTTCCCTTAGATCATGTGTAGTGTGAACATATGTGAGTGCGCTAAAGCCTGAATTTTATGTGCACGTGTTAGTCTTAGTATGCTGAAGCATAATAAAAAAAAAATGTAAAAGCGCCAAATGCTAATTTCCTACAAGGCTGGCAATGAACCCCGTGATGCACATTGACATATTTTGGTCAATAACTCTATTTTATATTAGTTAGCCTTACGTAAACACTCTTATTTTGTATGAATTATAAGCAAATTATTACATAATTTCATTTATTAAAGTAAAAAATAAATATAAATTCATACCCCTGTTGCATGTACGCGTTGCTTCTATGCAATTTTTATTTTGACGTACCTATGTTACAAAGTGTTAAACATAATACAATATACTCTAGTAATAACCAAAAAATTAAATAATGATAAGTAGTACCTATATGTATAACAAACAGGTTCTTTTTAAACTATCCCCTGTGGTTGTGAGCGACAGTTTGCCCGCAATAGGTCGCGCCATCTGTTGGCAACCGTCACAGACTATCTCCCGCAGTCGGCGACAGTTCGTAGCAACAGTGACAGCCGGCGACGAAGGTCGCTAACCTACTGGTATAAATTTAGTATCCTTAATATTCATAAAAATTAACAACCGATTGCTAAACATATTTTAGTTGAAACATGTACTTATTATCCCTTACCCTCTTTTCAATATTTGACCCTTTCACCGCCAGCGTCGCATATATGCGACAAACATTGTCGGGCCCATTCCGCGAAGGTCGCATATTTGCGACATAAAAAAAATGCTCTTATGGCACATAACTTACGAATCCATATCCGTTTTTGGTCGTAGATAGGTATGTTAGATTTACCATGTCTCGCGCTGGGGGCACTACAACTGATATAAAGTCTCGCGGTGAAAGGGTTAAAAGAATGAGACAAAACATATTTGAACTGAAATAGGTTTATGTTTGTATTTTTTTATGAATAAGGAGTATCTCTGCCGTTAATTGGGGTCGCGGGCAAACTGTCGCTGACTCTAGCCAAGACTAGGCTAGCTAGTGTCAGCGACTATACCAAAGATTACATGTTACAATTAGGGATTGCAATCCGGTCACCTTTTCAATCCGGCCGAATTCGACCGGATTTTTATCTACTCGATCCGGCCGAGGCCGGGGCTCATTAAAACGGATCCGGAAGATGCAAATTGATACCGGATCCACCGGATTATTGGATCCAGTTTTCCGGATTGCAATTCCTAGACTTACAATGTTTGTGAAGATTTTTTACGACAGCCCTTCAAAACATTTTTTATTTGCTATTGTTTTTCATAAGCAACTAATTGTACCTATATAATTATATACAGGATGACTTTTTAACCACCAGCCAAATTTTGAGAGCATGGTCTGACCATGATACTGAACTACTTTCTATAAAAACAATTAACGAAAATTGAAAATAAAAATTCGGCTTCCCATACATATCAGCGCTCGGCCAAACCAATTTTGTATGGGCGGACGAAATTTTTTTGTCGATTATTAATAACTTTTTTTGTGGAAACTGGTTCAGTATCATGGACTCAACTTGCTTCAAAAATTTGGCTGGTGGGTAAAAAGTCATCCTGTATAGAACGTAATTTTTTATTATTAAGGGCGGATTCGACTAAACTAATTTAAAATTACTCTGAGATTAAATGGCAAAATACTCTAGAATAACTCGATTTTGGGTTATCATTTACTAATCCAAAAATATGATGTCTATTCCAGCTATTAATACTGCCAATTTTCTTGGAAAAGTAAAGTTATCTGGGAGTATTTTAATAGCAAACTGTAAACATATAAACATTTACCTACTGATTCAGTACAATTTAATTGATGAGGAATAAATCTATACATATAATAAAACAGTAAAAAAAGTGTGTCTGTACATTAAATATATTTCCAAAAAAAATATTGGGGGCGATGGAGACGTAGTAAAAGAGTAAGAATTTAAAAAAAATGTCTGTCTGTTTGTCTGTTTGTCTGTTTGTCTGTTTGTCTGTATGTCTGTTTGTCTGTTTGTACACGCTAATCTCCGGAAATACTGGACGGATTTGAATGAAACTTTTTTTGTTATATAGCTATTAAGCCTGGGCAACATATAGGGTATAAATGATTTTGGAAAATGAAACGCCTGATGCAGAACCATAATGGTCTAGCTAAACTATAAGAGATATAAAAATGCCGCCTTAGTAAAAGTTGTTCAGCCTGATGAGCATTTTCCAGAGACATAAAGTCCACGCGAACAAAGTCGCGGGCTTCGGCTAGTATAAAATAAATAACAGATATGATATGTGTGATGACACCATCCTTTAAATGCAATTTTTGACATTTATCTGCTGTTAACTATGGAAACAGTAGGTTTACGGATTGTCAGGTTTTACATTCACCATTCATTCCTTACAATAGATATCAAGGATTTAAATTCAAAAATTAAAATTATTGTAACCTAATATTTGGTCAAATTCGCCCTTAATCTTTTTTAATATTAAAACTAAACGATAACTTTTTATGTGTTCTTTATTTATTCTTATTCTAGTTTAGAAAACTATGACAATCCAAAATATTTGTAACCCTATTACTTCTCATTTATACCTACAAAAAGAAGCTTGTGCGCAATTAGGAAGTTTTGTAGATCAAAAATAAATTATTTGGTAGAATAAACGTCAGAAAATAATGTCACTTATCAATCATTGATCATATCCATTTTCGACGTGATATAAGATTTATTATTGCGTTGCAGTAAAAAGTGACTCCATTAAGAAATAAAGACGTCATTAGTCGCTGTTTCATACAAATCCAATAGGAAATGTTTGTTTTAACGTTTAAAACAAAAGCATCTGAATTGAGTTGTTGAATACCTAAATGGGAACCTAAGCTTTTGAGTCAATTAATTATGAAAAACAGAGAAATGTCAAATTTTATTAGGCAGATGACTGGGTTAAGTACAAATGGTTCGGTACATGGTATAATAAAATAAGGTATACTCTTCCCGTGACAGCTGATGAAACTTGACTTCGTCATCAGTTTGATATGTTGCCACTGTGTGAAATTGAATTACCCGAGCGTAATGCATTTTTGAACTTTATATACCAATTTCGAATTAATAATCCATTATATCAATTTATAAAATATTGAATTGATGAATCACTTGAGAATCGCGAAATACTAACTAGCTAATTTACTTAATATTTTATTTAATATTCATGAACTAATTGAGAAAGTCCTTAAATTTACTGAAAAGAACAATCAGTGGCAACACTTTGTGACGTAGTCAAGTTCCATCTCGGGAAGAGAATACCTGTTTTATTATACCATGATTCGGTACACTTCATAAAAAAACGACACAAAATAGTGTCACTTTTCATTTATCACATCTATTTTCAACATGATTTTGGATTTATTATTGCAAATAAACTAATAAAAAGTATGACGTCACTTTCGTCTTTCATACAAATTCCATAGAAAATGTTTTTAACGACGTTTAGTAGAAAGTGTCTGATTTGTCTTGTTGTCATCTAGCGGGTTTGTAAGTGGCCCCTAGATGCCGGCATTTTTTGCCGATTGCTGGGTCCTTGCATGGCGTCACTTGTACTTATCTTCATGTAACAACTTCGACTTCGAACTTGTGACTTGCAATAAAAAATGAGTTCGAATCTGCGCAAACGAAGGACTGTCTGTGGGGGACAAAAATAACTAAGTCGTCAAAATGTCCACTGAGAACGCGGTGCGACCGATGACAAAATGAGGATATATTATAATAGTGACCGCTAAAATCCAAAATGCTAGTTTTAGCCGTCGCAGGTAGTTAAACTTAGGTGTACACCACCTAGTTCTAGCCGGCTCAAACTAATTGTGTAAATGACTATATCACCAAAGCTAGTTTATAGTTTTACATCAATAATTTAAAATAGAAGTATCCAAAACAAACAATACTTTTAGTAAAATATTTTGTTTATATAAATCATAAAATAATTTGTTTCCTGATGTTTAGGAATTTGAAAAATAAACGATTACACAGTTTATTTCAAACAAGCGGCCCGCTTCGGGTTGTATGTACATGTATGTAGGTATTATACATGGTAACCTTCGCAGAAAAACACTCGTTACTGAAAACCGCATCAAAACAGCCAAATAGTCTTAGAGTTATAAGAGTACAGACAGATATAAGCGCCGGGGACAAAATTTTATAAAAACTTACTATATAAAGTTGGATCGAAATTATGTGAGAAGCGTCATTCGAAGCGATTGGGTGAGGGCGACGCTTCTGCATACCTTCACTTTTTCGACGTCTTCGGCTTTTCGTCGCTACTAGACAAGGCGAAGCTGCTTTGCTTCTTCGAAGACCTTTTGCTGCTCACTTCACTCCCGGACTGACTGCTAGAGATGTTCGACTTTTTTGATCGCTCATATCTGAGTCTATCATCTTCGCTACTGCTAGACCTTACATCGGTTGATCTCCTAGCACTCAATTTGTTGACCAAACTGGTATTTTTCCTAGAAACGCTCTGTATGCTCAATGTTCTTGGCACGTGGATCTTTTGGTCCGTCTTCTGCATACTACCGTGCACGTGTGAGCCGCTTCTAATTCTTAACGATCTTTCTAAGATCAAAGTCGATCTGTAACTCTTTACCACTATGACGAAGTAAATGGACGCTGAAAATTATAATTTAAATAGGTAAGGTACTGTACACGAAAAACAAATTACGCTTTTAGCCTGACAGCCATGACCGCGAGGTAAACCTTCCTATTTTTATGTTCTTTTACTATTCAGGTTACGCGACTTTGAAATGCCTTATCCGAAGACATTAAAAGTATCTGAAATAGATTCTCTATTCAAGAAAAAAACCACACGGACTTTTTTTGACTAATCATTATTTTAAAATTATCAATTTTTTTTTATGTATATATATAAGACGGAATGGTGGGAAGTGGCACACGATCGAGATATTTGGAAGGAGATGGGGGAGACCTTTGCCCAGCAGTGGGACAGAACAGGTTAAGTGAAAAAAAGGCTTATAAATATCAATGAGACCTCTATCCCATCTGTTTAGAGTGGAGAGTCTAGGCCAAATCCTGCGACTGCTCTGGCGAAGTATGGCTTTAGTAGCACAGAGAGGGTCGTGCGTGCAGTGGAGACCTTTTAGACCCAAAGATGAGATGAGATGATATGTACCTATATCAATGCGTTGTGTGATGTTTTGTGTTGCGTTGCACTGCACTGCATTGGACTTCCTGTGGCCGATATGATGAAGGTGATGAAAGCTACTTAGCACTGTAGACGCCTGGTTGTTGCAGCCAATGGTCGAAGTCGGGGTTGTCTAATGCGAGCGAGGTGCCTAAATGTGCTGACTTAATTTCACTAACCACCCAAAAATACGAGGTCTCCGATGAGGCAGGTGGCGCGCTTCTCGTTGGGGATGCCGCACGCGGGCTGCGCGAGCCCTAGCACGAACACCGAGAAGTCCACGCACACGGCGATCAACACGGACAGCGTGATGCAGAACAGGAACACCGTGACGATCTTCGGGGTATTCTGCAGGGAAATCCTATTTCAATCATCATCATCATCAGGTCTTTTTGTCTCTACTGCAGGAGCACGACCCTCTCTGTACTACCCGAGCCAAACTTGGCCAGAGTTGCCAGAGGTCTTGGCCTACACTCTCCACGCTGGCCAGACGGGTTGGAGAGGTCTCATTGATGTTTATAAGCATAGTTTAGCTTGTATTCTCTAAGTCGCCTTTTACGACATCCACGGGAGGTCTTGGAGTGGCCCTATTCTACTCTGCCGGAAAGCACACGGCAAGCAAATACCTCTTTCAATATGTATTTAAATTTCGTGTTGTAACGACGCTCTGCAGCCTGGCGAAGATAAATACTTCGTCAAGGATGAAATGCGTGCCAATCGCCTTACAACCAAAGATGATCAAGACCGTGCGAAGTGCAGAAGAAATGGCCGGAAAGCGGACCTTGTGCTTTGCAGCTGAGGATGCAACTGGATACGCTGAGATGAGTGAGAGAGATCTCAAGCCTTAAGGAGCTATCTAAATTTTCCGGGGTCCAATCCTGCCACCATTTGAAATAAATCATTTGAAAGGAAAACACACTTTTACACACGCGCACACGCCCTCACACCCACACACACACACACACATACACACACACGCACACTTAACTAATATTTCCTTTTTTTATTAAATTTTATTTTTTACCTGGTAGGTACAATGTGTTAGCGTTATGGAGGAGCGGAGCCTACTAGCACAATTATTTTTTTACTTAAAAGTAGGTTCCGACTACTATCTATTGTAACTATGCTACTTACTGAAATAAACATTTTTTTTTTGAGGGAAAGCTTCACTTTCTCTCTTTAGACTATAAACAGTAGTTCATAAAATAGTTTGAAGGGTTATTTATTTAAGGCTTGATCAAGACAAAATTTTAAGTGATATCTTGGCGTTTTCTTTCACATAATTTATTTCAAATGGTGGCACCACTGGACCCCGAAAAATTCAGAACCCTGAATAACTTATCTGGGCCGTGTCGTATCTGCCCAGAACTGGAACCACTGCATCTTTTTCTCCGGATAAAAATACTAAACTCCTACATTGCAATTCTAATAAACGCCATCTTAAAAAGATTTTTAAAAGCCTTATGATCAGAGACGTTTTCGTCAGAGGGTTGTTGTTTTGTGTGCGGGTTTGAAACCCCAAACTTGGTGACAAAGTCGCAAAATACTGCTTCAGAAATAGCACATGCCCTTTCGTCCCGCTACATGTCGCGAGATGGCGTGATACGTCAGAAGCTCCGAGAACTTCTGAGCTTGAAAATGTCAACACCGATTTTTTTTCTATTTTCAATATTTTTCATTTTTACAAGCTTTTATTTTGTACTCGTATGTATATAAGAATGTTTGTTTAGGTCTAATCCTGCAACTCAATTTTCAATCAGTTATCCTCAACCGAGCTTAGCTGAAGTTTTGCATACTTTGCTTGTCTAAGTCGGATGACAATTCAATATTATGCTGTTAATGAGCTGTTCTTATGATGGAGCCTTGAGATATTCGACGGAACCTAGTTATAAAATAACATAAACTCATTGAGTAGCTTTCGTTTGATTTGTCTTGACGAGCACTTAATGGTAGACGATGCCTAGGGTTTCGATTTCGCAACTTTATCGAGTTTGGGCTTTTTACATTTGCTTTAGTATGAACTTTTGAATTACAATTAAAGCTTGTACAAAAAATTAACTTTTACAAAAAAACTTATTTTGATTGAACTTGCTACAAAATATCGGCTGGCGGTAAAAGTCACAATGTCTGTTCTGTATACAATGTCTCTTTTAGGGTTCCAGATATGTGAAAAAAATCACAGTAGTAGTATAAATAACGAAGTTAAAAGGAAAAATATCAAATATAAGTAGGGTTTACAAATTAAAAATTTTAAGTCCTTTAAAGATCGTGACGATATTACGTGACTATGACACGATTTGTATTTAAACCTTAAATATTTTTTTGTATACATTTATTGGGAAAAGTTGTTCAAACGATGTATGATGAACTAGCGCTTTGCTCAAAAACCGGCATTGCTGATGTCAGACACAAAGCCGGTAACTGAAGGGGGATTCGATAGGTGAGCCACTTTGGTAACAAAGTGGACTCCCGAGGATCGTCGAAGAAAGAAAGGTAAGCCACGGAAGCGTTGGTGTGACGACTTGCGACGTTTAAGAGGGAACGGTCAGAAGTGGCACACCTTTGACCAGCAGTCGGACAGTAAAGGTTAATAAAAAAAAAACTAGAGTTGTGGAAGTCTCGGTAGAAACGAAGTTACAATAATTGCAGCGCATAAAAAGCCCTAAAAAAATTTCAGGCCCTAAAAAGTTTGTGACGTCATAATATTACACTTTAAAAATAAAAACGTAATTATAGTTGTATCTATAATATTATGATAACTCAATTTTTTATATCTGTATATAAAATTACTGTGGAGGATGAATTACCGTCCGAAATGGAACTTCGTACCAAAAATAAAAATATAATGAAGGAAAGGTAGCTTACCATGAGCACACCCACGATGAGCAACACACTGGGCACGAAGTACATGAAGGCGACGAAAATGGTGATGTAAGTGAAATACTTCATCTGGTTTTTGTAAGGGCAGTTTTCATCGTACGCGCCAGCGTAGCAGGTGTAGCCCTTCACGCCGCTGATATGGAACTTGTTGTTGGCCGCACTCAGCTGCAACAGATACCCGTAGCCAACCAATTAGACGCCTTGGCTGGTCGTTAAACACCCATCATCGTCATCATCATCATCAGGTCTTTTTGTCTCCACTGCAGGAACACGCCCCTTCTGTACTACCAGAGCTATACTTGGCCAGAGCAGCTAGAAGACTTTGGCCTACACTCTTCACGCTGGCCAGACGGGTTGGAGAAGTCTCATTGATGTTTATAAGCCTTGTTTAGCTTGTATTTCCTAAGTCGCCTTCTACGACATCCACGGGAGGGCTTGGAGTGGTCCTATTCTACTCTGCCGAAAACCACACGGCATCGAATTTAATAAGAACTAGCAAAGTCATTGAGCGCAACGTCATAGAATTGAAGTATTACCAACAGAACGGAATCTTCTAGGCTCTCGCGCAATATGCGTTCCCGTTCCCCGTCCCTGCACCTCTACCGTGTTCTTTCCCTTTCACCTTCCTCCGAATAAAGTTTTGAATAAATCATTATGATTTCATTACGTGATTACAGACAGATAGACATACAAGTGAAACTAAATAAAAGCTTGTAAAAAGCAAAAGACCTGACGGCGTGATACAACGTGAAATACAACCGAGATAAGCAATAGATATTAGATTCGATTTGTTATTTGCTTTTTCCATTTACCTGTACTGTTCCACTGCTGGTCAAAGGTCTCCCCTGTCATCATCATTTGAGCGTAATTTCCCGGATGTCCGCTACCTAACCGAGGAGTTTTGACCAGGTTCCTTGTTTTTACACAGAGCGACTGCTGTCTGACCTCCGCAACCCAAAGGTTAAACCAGAGCCAATCCTTGGGTTGTTTGATAATCAAACGCTAGATGGCATTCGGGACCCGCAGTTTATACAATATATGTGCCGTCTGAAAAACGGAATCATCTTTCTTTTCAGATAATCAGATGATTCAAGCAGGCTTGAATATCCTAATCAGACTGGAAACAACTTTTCACAAAATATGCTTCCTAGTGAGATTCGAACCCGTAACCTCTGGATCACAAGGCGAACGCTTTGACCACTAGACCACGGAGGCAGTCAGACAAATGTCTCCCCATTGCCTTTCAAATATCTCGATCATGTGCCACTTCCAACCATTCCCTCTCAAACTGTTGCAAGTCATCACACCAACGCTTTCGCGCGTACCTCTCTTCGTTCGACCATCTACGGGAGTCCACTTTGTTATCAAAGAAATAAAAAAAAATTGTCAAAGAAAAATGAAATTTTATGTAGATAAAGCTCCAGCCATGTGGTTTCTGAAGAGCGGGAAGGTAGGTACCCACTTACCACCATATAAAACAGCGCTATGAACACAGTTCCCCATTTCAAAGGAAGGAAACAACAACATTTCTTGACTTCTGGCAGTCTTTTAAAAAACATTCTGTTATAAGTTGTAACATATTTTTAGAAATCAGAGTTTTACACAATGTTTTCAATGTTGTTTATTTTGAAATACTTTGAATTTGAGGTTTGTCAATAAATCAAACATGTCAAACCAACAATTTTAATGTTGCCTTTTGCGAAAAGCAAAGATATTTAATTATTTCACCCTACATAGAGTAACCATGAAGCTAAAGGCATGAAGCACGAAAGTATGGCATGAAGTTAGAGATGGCTAAAGGGTTCCCTATATTTACTTTTCTAACTTCATGTCCTTATCACACTTTTGGGGGGTAAATAAAGAAAATAAAATTTCATGGTGAGAATCTCATGAAGTTAACATGAAGTTAGGACGGTTTTTGGCGCGAAGTCAAGGGGTTCATTTGGAGTTTGCTTTAAATTGTTTTGCAAATTGATTATAGTGGACTTTATAATATGAAATGGTGTGGTTTGGTGTTATAAATGCTCATTTTGATGAACAATATGTGAAATGTTTATAGTGGACAATCATAATGCGGCTGTAGTGATATTTATTTGCGAACTGCGGTGGGCGTCTTTAGGCGCCGTCCGCCACTCAATCGGCTATGAAAACCAGTGGACTTGTATAGATTTGTCGCCAGAAGCTCTCTTAAAGCAATCAAAGGACCTATACCAACCTTTGATTGCATATATATATATATATATCTATTTACTTCACATCAATTGTTGTTTCCCACTTTCTATTAACTTGAGCATGGCTAAATATGCAACGGCGTCGAGCCAAAATAAAAAAAATAATAAAAAAAAACATGAAGGTAGACTCATGTAAGTTAGTTACTGTACCCTTAACTTCATGGAGAATACAAGGAGCAAATATAAAATATTATTTTTATGCTCTTTGGTCTAACCATGGAATGAGGCGTTTTCCAGTGAAAAAAAATGAGGTTAAAAACATTGTCAATAGATGGCGCATAATAGTTTTAAATCGTTCTGTCAAAAATTAAAGAGGCCGTTTGGTTCAATACTTTTTATAAATTTGTAATTTATTAACCAATCTTGTATTTTATTCTAATTTAATTTAAAAAATACATATTTACAAACAATAATATATTTTTAACTAAATTAAATAAAATAAAAAAATAAAATATTCCAAAGACAAACTCTCACCATTAACATTTTATACACGAAAGTCTAGACAATCTGGAAGCCATCATGTCAAATAATTTTTACTGCAGAATGGCGGATGTTTACATTCACTTCGCAAGTTTGTTTTTAATTTTTGGAAGAATCCAGAGGCAAAACTAGCAAAATGGTTGTTGAATGTGTTGGGCGCGGTTGCAAAAGTGAGAGGCATCCAGGATGTAATTTAATATATAATAATAAACATTTCATGAAATTTCAGCTAGGGTGACCATACATCGTGAATGTATGGTCATTTTAGAAACGGAAAAGGTTCTCTCCAATGGTACTTTACACGATTTGCGCGAAAGTTAATGTGATCGAAACGTTGTTTTTTCGATTGCTGATACATTATAACAACAAAATCACAAAGAACCTATTGAAATTGGAATCTAAATCTCAATAAATATCTGCAGAAAACATCGACTGCATACATTTCTTTTTTATCTTATGAACTGAAAAACATATCTGTTTTGATAACATATTTTTTTCAGGTTTCCTTCCAATTCAACGGAACGTAATAAATGGTTAAATATTGTGGAACTAAAAAGACCCCATTTATTTTAAAAAGCCAATATTTGTTATCTCCATTTTAAACCAACCAATTACATGGTTAACGTAAGAAAACGACTGAGACAAGGAGTGACACCAATTTTCTATGAAGTAGCGGATTGTATTGATTTATTGTTATAGTATCGTTTAACTTGCAAATTTGTAAACGCTATTGCTATTATATTAATAAATATATAAATAAAATGATTGTAACTTTATTTTTATTTTTTTCTAATGAGACTTTATCCTTTTGTGTTTATGTCCTTTATCGAGTATACAAGAAGTACACAAATATTTGGCTAAATTATATATATATGTTACGGCTAAAGGTAGGTGTGAACGTAAACTTAAGATTAGCCGGCTAAACTTAGGTTTATCTTCGAGAAGCAGCTAAAGTTCGATAACATGTTAGTTTGCGTCGTGATATTCCATCTTTAGCCGGTTAATGTGCACATTAACCGAAACGAAACGGGTAAAAATGTATTCGATGGGCGCGCCGGGCCGGCGGAGGGCTTGAGGGGGCGCGGGCGGTGGGGAGACAACGCGCGCGCACGTGGCAATGTTTTGGTTTAGTATTGCGTCATCTTTCAATGCAGTTGATTGCGCGTATTTGCAATGTCGGCGTTGCAAAATCTCGAAACGCTTAAAACGAAGTTTGACAGTAAGTTTCGTGAGTTACTAACATCAAAACGAACTGATAATAGTTTTTATTTGAGTGACGAACAATACGATAATGTAATTCAAGAAGTCAGGTTAGCAAAACTCGCCGCTAAGCGTTCAACATTGCAGTATCGACTTTTTTCACGAAATCAGTTTACAGTTTGTGAACAAAAATTCGTAGATTTGGAAAAAGTGTCATCAGTGAAAATGACTATTCGCCAGCTTGCTAATGAACAGTCAACATCAGGTGGACAAGGTTTTCAAAGATGTCATTGCAAGACAAAATGTGGTACACGCAAATGCCGCTGCCGAATAAATAATGTTCTTTGTAATTCGAAATGCCATTCTAGTTTATCATGTTCCAACAAATAGCCTCATATTATTTAACAATTGTGATATTGTTTTAAGTAATTTACATTGAAGAAGATTTATTTTGTAATTTTGTTTTATTTTGAAATTTTAAATACCTACAGAAAATTCTGTAATGACCAAATGGTTACTTTTTATTTTATTTTAATGATTAGGTTGATATTGTTTTAAGTAATTAAGAAGAAGAAGTTTTATTTTGTAATTTTAAATACCTACAGAAGATTCTGTAATGACCAAATGGTTACTTTTTATTTTATTTTAATGATTAGGTTAATACCTATTGTTTTAAGTAATTAAGAAGAAGAAGTTTTATTTTGTAATTTTAAATACTTACAGAAGATTCTGTAATGACCAAATGGTTCCTTATTATTTTATTTTAATGATTAGGTTGATATTGTTTTAAGTAATTAAAATTTTGTAATTGTAATAATTGTTACTTTGAATACCTACATAGTACTTAAAAGTATGTGTAATTAAAGTGATTATTTTTTAATAAAGTTTTCGTGTTAAAATAGTAAACATTATTACATTGTTTCCTTTTCCATTTCCTTCTACATTTTTAGCCAAGGGCCTGCAGCTACACTTAAGTTTAGCCGGCTAAAGATAGAACAAACTAACATTAACACCTCGTCGAAGATAAACCTAGGTTTAACCGGCTAATCTTAAGTTTAGGTTCACACCTACCTTTAGCCGTAACATATACATATTAAATAATAAACTTCCACAGGCGACTTCGTCTGCGTGATTTTTTTTAATATTCTCCCTAAGAAAAATGATCAAATTTCGGGATAATAAGTATCACATGTGTTATACCAGGTCATAATATGCCAAATTCCATTTGTATATTCTAATTCTCTGATCCCAATAAGTTGACAACTCAACGATGTCTTTAAAATGTTGGAATAAATTATGTCATAATTTTTAATTACAATTAAATTAAAATATTATAAATAAAAAAAAACAGTTATATTTTCATCTATCTATATATGTATTTGTTATAAAAATATAGTATCGTTGAGTTAGTATCCCATAACACAAGTCTCGAACTTACTTTGGGGCTAGCTCAATCAGTGTAATTTGTCCCTATATATTTATATTTATTTATTTATTATTTTTATAATCCAGAATTCTTGTAATTGGTGGTCACCCTAATTGGAAAGAGACGGAGGGGCAAAGAAAAATTTCAAGGTCATTTCTTGTCTTTTTTTATGTCATTTGAGAGAGTTTTTCCAGTTTGTACGCAGTACCTATAATTACGTGATTTTATATGATTGATTGACATCAGTATAATGTACTCCATAGATTTAGAAGGTATAAAGGACCAGAAACGAAATATTTCTGTG
Organism: Acrobasis consociella; assembly: GCA_963555685.1. Classification (NCBI taxonomy): domain Eukaryota; kingdom Metazoa; phylum Arthropoda; class Insecta; order Lepidoptera; family Pyralidae; genus Acrobasis; species Acrobasis consociella. Next base: position 704,803 of record OY743104.1, on the reverse strand, counting down.
TAACTTTTTATGGGTTGTATTTGTACCTACTACACAAACTATGGGTAAAGCAGTACGATACCGTCTTTCCAGTATAAGATAACTTATAAATTAACACAGTTTATAATTTGGAAAATCAAATTTTCGTATAACGATGTTCGAGCCAGGGTGACAATGGGTGACATGTTTTGTATGAAAACTTGTCTCATTGTCAAATTGATGCTATCTCTTTTGCTCTTATGAAGATGACACTTTTCATTTTATCTGTCGCACTCGGCTAGTGTGTTCTTTTTACGCAGTAAAAAAAATCTACTTCTATGATGTACTCTGTGATTGACATTAACAGAACAATTTATGTGATTGCTGCGGCATCTATGTCACGTGAAAGAACTATTTTTTTTTTAAAGTAAACGCCTCATTGTATGACGTAACTGAACCTGAGATAGGGCGATTGCACATAATATTAATGCTCTGTCTGCCCCATTAGGGATAAAGACGTGAAAGTATGTATGTATGTATGTATGTATTAATTTATGGGCGATTGGCATACCAGTCAAAACTTTAATAATACATCCATGAAGTTTTGATGAAGTTAGATCTAACTTCATGTAGGTATACAACCCAAAAAGCCAAAAAGAATATATACCTCCTCCTCCTCCTTTCTACATCTATGATATACAACCATAGATTTAGAAAAAAAATCTAGATTTATGAAACTTGATGGACCCAGAGATATGGGACTGGATGGACCCCATCCCAGTTTGATTTATTACGGGTATCCTCTTCCACGTTGTATAACATTTCAGCACTATTTTGGTTCTCAGCAAAAAAATATGCCCTTTCTGATCGGTTTTGTAATGAATAAATAACCTAACGTACTTGAAAGAAAACATTATTTTCATTTGCGAACAGAACGTCTATATATTTTAATTAAAATTAAAATAGTTAAAGTGACTTGAAAGTCATTAGCAGAAACAAAAATCTGTTTGTTATTTATTCATATAACTAGCCGAAGCCCGCGACTTCGTTTGCGGGGAATTAATGTCTCCGGAAAATGCTCATCAGGCCGAACAAATTTTTCTAATGCGTAATTTTTATATTTCTTACAGTTTAACTAGACCTTTATGCTTGTGCATCAGATGTTCCATTTTTTAAAATTATGTATACCCTATATGTTTCCCAGGCTTAATAGCTGCATAAAACAAATAATATTGATTCGAATCCGTCCAGTATTTCCGGAGATTAGCGTGTACAAACAACATACAGACAAACATTTTTTTATTCTTACTCTTTTACTATGTCTCCATCTTCACCAATATTTTTTTTTGGAATATATTTAATGATACCGACACACATTTTTTTACAGTTTTATTATATGTTTAGATTAGTACAATTGTTTTACATCTTACACCGTATCTTCGTAGTCTCAAACTTTCCATTTAAAATAATACTAACTACCAAAACGTGATTCAACCTTTGTTTTCTATATGACACAATCTATTTTAATTTACTTGTGTTTTTTTAATGAGATACACATAAGAAATTGTCAGCAAAATTACACATTATATACATATATTTATAGCTATGCAACCACTCAAAACAGCTTATTATAAAAAATAAATATAGGGAGCACAATTGCTGCAAAAAAATCTTTATTATTGGTCGTATATAACATAATTACTAAATAAGAAACGGAGAAGACAATAGAAAACCACTCCATAAACATTACCAAGAAAATCACTAAGTGCAATTTCACACAGTGTCACCTATACAAGAAAAAAATAAACACTACCTATATTAAACTAGATACTCAGATATCTAAAACCTAACGAATTTCGTTTTTGAAGAAGTTCAAAATGTCTCCAAGAATATTAATGGATCTGTGGTTAAGAACAAGACCATTATAATGTTCTACACATTCGAACCACGGGATTAAAGTGTTAAGTTTTATAGACCTTGAGAACAAACAACACATGCGAGGGATTACTTGGCCTCTGTATAGTATTGAAGCTGATGAAGGAAAGTGTGGGAGCCTAAATAAGAGCATTACCTATTTTGTATAAGCATATTAATTACAGCTACGTCGAGTGACCGAAGAAAAAATGTTTAAGTCGGTCAGCAGAGGCGGCGTAAGGCGTGGGCGGTGTGGGCCACCGCCCACGGCCTCGCAGGGCAAAGGGCCTCGCGCCTCACACACACACACAACACACACACACACACACACACGAAAATATATTTGAAAATATAGGGAAAATTCAGAAGTACACGCCACAAGGTTTTTCTTATTTTAAATATACTGATGTGTCAGTGGCATGAATAAACGAACCTCAGACTACAGAGGAAAGAACGTATGTTTGTTCTTGATTTAATACCATTAATTAATGGGCTGGGCAAGCCTCCTATTTGCTTTTTTTTTAGTTAAACTGATTCCCAACACTGAATTGAGGGCCTCGCGAAATTTACCGTGCCCACATTAAGTTGAGGTCTTGTGCCGCCACTGTCGGTCAGTATACGTAATCAACTAACTATACCTACCCGTTCTGAATGCAACTATTTTTAAACATATGTTTTGAACTTGTTCCATACGATCAATGTGAACCTTATAATATGTAGACCAGATCACTGAGTTAATACTCAAGGATACTCCGAACAAGTGCTAAATATACGTATATGAAACCACGAATCTTTTAAACTCTTTAGTGCTTTGAGAAATAAAACCCAATAATCTGTTACTTTTTGCAACAAAAAGTTTTTTGAAATGTTATTTTAAAATTTAAGTTCACTGTCAAAAATCACTCTAAGGTCTTTTATATATAATCAAATAAAAAACCTATTGTGTTTACTCGTACAAAAGATCATTAACATTTTTTCACATTCAGAGACATATCATTTCTGGTATACCAGTTGGACACAACATCAAGATGCTATGATATTTCAAAATAAGTATCATAGCATCACTTTCGTTAGTTTAGTATGGAAAATCTTGAAGTCATTCTGTATACAGAAGGGCAGGCACGTTAAACTATAAGCCAGGTTGTTTTATAAAGATATTGAAAAACAATGGGCCTAGATGGGATCCCTGAGGAACATCTGACAAAACAATAATAGGAGCGTACGGGTAACCCGCTGTAGCCACCAGTTGAGTTGATTTCGATTTGCTAGATATGATTAAATCCAACGTAACAAATTACCATGTATGTCATACTGATCTAGTGTACGACAAAGAATAACATGATTCACTTTGTCAAATGCAGTCGAAAAATCCATATACGGATTGTCAACCTGTTGTGCCCTAGCAAAAGCCTTGCAATAATAATCCTTATAATCCGATGTTTGTAGATTTGTTTGCCACAAATCCATGCTGTTTCAGGGATAACAGTAGTTTAATGTGATAAAAATACATCATAAATTAAGCTTTCAAATATTTTAACGAAGAAAGACAAAATACTTATCAGCCTGTAGTTCTCACAATGTAAACGGTTGCTGACTTGTGTACTGAAATTACATAGGCAGTTTTCCAGTAGGAACGAAATTGCCTGACTGCAGTGACATATTATAAATTGCTTATTTGTACATATATGGCTAATGAACTTGACTTTCTCCAATTTCACACGAGACCAGCCCACAGTGCCTGTAGCCCGGAAAATTTCCAGAAGCGTATACGCTTCTCGAAATTTTCGAAATGACTTATTTCGATATGATGTTAGTTTTGTAGAGAAAGATTAACTTTATTCGTTCCTACTTTTCGCGTCTTTTGATTGACCTTCTTCTTTACGACCTTCTTCTTTACGATCTTCTTCTTTACGACTTTCTTCTTTAAGACCTTCTTTATGACTTTCTTCTTTACGACTTTCTTGTTTACTACTTTCCTGTTTACTACTTTCTTGTTTACTACTTTCTTGTTTACTACTTTCCTGTTTACTACTTTCCTGTTTACTACTTTCATGTTTACTACTTTCTTGTTTACTACTTTCTTGTTTATTACTTTCTGGTTTACTTGTTTCTTCTTTACGACTTTCTTGTTTACTACTTTCTTGTTTATTACTTTCTGGTTTACTTCTTTCTTCTTTACGACTTTCTTCCTTACGACTTTCTTCCTTACGTCTCTCTTCTTTACGACCTCCTTTTTGACGATCATCCTCACTTCTTCTTGCACCATCACGTGCTTTATTTACTTCAAAATGTGAACTTCGCACAATTTTGCCGGATGACCTGATGTAGACAGTGGCGTGACTTGATCTCGACAGCATATTATCGGTTACTATTTTGGTTAAGCGATAACTATTCACAATTAGAACAGCGAATATGGATACTGAAAAAACAAAAAGTAAATATCACCATCATCATCAACAACATTTCGACGACCTCCGTGGCGTAATGGTTAACACGCTAGACCACCAATCCGGAGGTCCTGGATTCGATCCCCAGTCAGGGCAAGTTGGAAAATGGCCTTTTTCAAATTGTCCTGGGTCTTGGATGTTTATATATATATGTATTTGTTATAAAATATATATCGTTGAGTTAGTATTCCATAACACAAGTCTCGAACTTACTTTGGGGCTAGCTCAATCAGTGTAATTTGTCCATATATATTTATTATTATAATTATTTTAATTATTATTATTATTTCAGCCATAACGTCCACTGTTGGACATAGGCCCATGGATTTCCAAAATGACCGATCTAGAGCGCAAAACGCTGAATGCAGATAAGTTTGTTATAGATGTCTGTCTGTATTTCACGTCAAAACACCTGAACAGATTGAAATAAAATTTGGCACAGAGATAGCTTGCATAAATAACCGGCGAAGTGCCAGTTTGATTGGCGCACGAGGTTTCCGTACCATTATCTATAAAAAATCACATTTTTTGTACGAGAGCCTAATAAATATTAATTTTGTTAATCTAATAAACAAACTAATTTATCTAGCAAACAAACTTAAAAAAATATGTATACTAACGTGAAATGTAAAGAATGGCATTAATGATGCACACAATGTGATCACTTTTTTCAATCCGACAGTCGACCCTCGTCGACGGCAGTATGATCAACACGTAGACATCCAACAAAGTCGACAGTATGGTGAAAATCGTCAACATGTACAGAAACATAGTAACAAATAAGACAATTTTCTGAAAATCAAAAAAGACTTTATCGCTTATAACCTCGTCACTATCATATCAGGTACATTCTACAGTAAAGAACTATACCTTGCGTCAGAATATACACTCATATGAGAAATTGTGATATTCATTGTATTGTATTAACACAAGAAATAAAAATAAATTAGCAATCTCAGCTTATCGGTTAGGAAAGGCAGAAAAACCTTTTGTGGGTCTCAGCTTGCGCCTCTATAATAAAATTCCATATAATAAAGTAGCGTTACTTTTATCTAAATATAAGACAGCCGTTAAAAATCATTTATTAAAAAATTCTTATTGTCTTGTAAATGACTATTTATCATCATCTTAGCAAAATTCTTGAAAATTGTAACATAGCACATCAGGCTGGGTAGGAACCAATGCTGATCTGGGTTTCTATCGGTGCTATCTTCCCAGCAGTGGTCGTTGCGAAACATTAGTAGTTTTTAGCTTTTACACTAAAATTATATTTAAAAAAAATACCTCCTATAAGAGATAAATTTATATTACATCGAATAATTTTTTTTGACTTTGACTTTACCGCCGCAAGAACGCGGCTCATTCATAAACTTTCTCCCTTTCACCTCAGAGCCTCTAGATTAGTTATTTTGGAAACCTTATGGAAGTTATGCGGCTGAAATGATGATGATTTCTATTATTTTAAATGGTACTCTAATTAATTAAATACGACTTATATGAAATGCAATAGATATTTTTAAAGCACATTCAACACTTCCTTTGTGACCCGCAACTCTTAGTTTTGTTAGTTCTCCAATAGTTTCTATGGCGTCTGGTATCTGTTACGTTAGTAAATTTATTATCTTTGCCCTTGTAATTCGGACAATAACGAAGAATTACCTGATTGACATACTATTTGTGAAAATTTGACAATCTATTCGGATGCCACGGTAAAACAGACATACATACAAACATAAGACTACTAAAATTATAACCCCTCCTATAAAATTAACTAAATTTCGTCGATCACCTTCCATTTTCGTAATCAGACCATAGGCATCCTCTGCCATAAAGTGCTCATCAAGACAAATCAAACAATTCCTACTCAATGAGGTTATGTTGTTTTATCTGAGTTCTGTCGAATATCTCTCTCTCCCCGTCGAACAGCTCATTGACTTCATAATACTGTATTGTCCGATTTACACAAGTATGCAAAATTTCAGTTAAACGGTTGAGGATAACTGGTCGAAGTTTGAGTTGCTATATCAACTCAAACTTCGACCAGTCATCAGAACACAATCATACATACATACAAGATAAATTGCAAGTTAAATAAAAGCTTGTCAAATACTTACACGAAATACTCCAACGATGAGCAATACGCTCGATATTAGGACCGCAAACGTACCAAAGATCAAAACGTAATAAGACATATTCAACACCGATTGGAAGCTGCATTTTTCGTTGTTAGATACTGACCAATAGCAGGAGGGAGACTTCGAGTCAGGTACCAGTCCGATGCTTAAATGAATAATAGACAGGAGGGTCATCTGAAAGCAATATCACAGAATTAATATTCTTACATGCAGAAAGGGATCTCCTAATTACTATCAGTAAGAGACCAATAATAGTGATGAGTGTTAACATGCCCACAAACTGAAAGGACAACCTGCCAGACTTCACGGATTGTTTAAGTTCGGTAAGTGCTATAATAGACGAATATGGTACTGATTCTGTGTTTATGCTAAGTGATTATAATGCAGACATCTCCGAATTATTTTATAAGGAACTTTTAAACTATTGTAAAAAGCAGTGTTGGTCATGTGTCGATGTACATTTATTACGCGAGAATTCAGGCACTGTCACATTGTTAGTTATATCAATGGAGCTTCGAGTTGGTTGGATCACTGCGTAACAAGCCAATCAGCTAAACAAACGGCTGTGAATGTGTCAGTTTTGTGTGACTCAATGTGGTCTGATCACTTTCCTCTCATCATAGAGCGCGATATACATTTGTTGACACCGCTAATATCTTTTGAAAAAACTGTAAATGATAGTATAAAGCTTATGTTGGGGGGGGGGGGGGGAGAAGTGACGACCAGACATCATAACATCGTGGCTGGGAAGTGCGCGAGCGGGAGGGTGTGGACTGTGGACCACGCGTGGCGGAATGGAACAAGCGTCGGTTAGGCTCACAGGAATGCCAGGAGGTGCTGGGTACAGAGTGGGAAGTCCGGTTTTAGGTACAATGCGATGTGTAAAAGCCGAAAAATAATCAAATCACGATTAAAATGGTGTCAGGATCACCAAGATCAGATAAATATGGATGCACTAGCCGAAAAACATTCTAATGGTAATTTTCGAGGTTTCTAGAAGATTACAAATAAGGTAAATGTAAATCCTAGCCGTCCTGTAAATGTTGACGGGGAGTGTGATTACAAGCGCATTGCCGATGGGTTTAAAGACCATTTTTCTATAAAATCTTCCTTGGAACCCGTGTTGGAGGTGTTTAATGCTTAAGCGCTAGATGGGAAGGTGTGGGTGCAGTTTTGCGCAAAAGATGTGGCAGAAATTGTCAAAGGGATGACGAGAGGCAAAACCCCTGGTCATGATGGGCTGAGTATTGAGCACCTCCAACGTGCGGGGCTGCATGCTTCCCTAGTCCTTTCTATGCTCTAATTTTATATAGAAAGGACTTTATGCAAATAGTTGTTGTGCCTAAAGTAAAAAAAATTAAACCGGTAACATAACAGATTAGGTACTATGTTGTTAAAACATAGCTTGATAAAAATGACAGGTGTCATTAAAACTATTGTACTAGCGTCTACCAGATAATATATTTTTAAATAAGAAAAAATATGATTTTTTTTATAATTTTAAGTTTTTTATAATTTAGTATTGTATTTATTAATCCAAAAAAGTAATTTTTTTCGCATAAAACATAACTAAATGACTTACAAATAATTATTTCAAAAATTGATATTATATGATCGTACGCCCTTACAAAGTCACATCATCTTGAAAGAAAGTTAGGGATGGGTCAAATCGATATATTTAAGTCAATAGTTTTCCATAATCATTATCATCATCATCATTTCAGCCGCATAACGTCCACTGCTGGACATAGGCCTCTCCCAAAGATTTCCAAAATGACGATCAGCGCTTTCCGGCGACCCTGGTCAGGTCGTCTGACCACCTTGTAGGTGGGTGCCCTACGCTTCGCTTGCCAGTACGCGGTCACCATTCAAGAACCTTTTTGCCCCATCGGCCATCGGTTCGTCGCGCTATTTGTCCCGCCCACTGCCACTACAACGAGCTAATCCGCTGGGCTATGTCAGTGACTTTTGTTCTCCCACGGATTTCCTCATTTCTGATTCGATCACGTAGGAAAACACCGAGCATAGCCTTCTCCATAGCGCGTTGAGCGACCTTGAGCTTTCTTATGAGACCCATAGTAAGGGACCACGTTTCAGAGCCATAAGTCATTACTGGTAATACACATTGGTTGTAGACCTTAGTCTTGAGGCACAGAGGTATTTTGGACGAGTAGACAATCATTATCACAGTAATTTTAATTGGAGCAATTATTATTTTCGCGTTTCGTAGTGTTGGTAGATTTTTTAAACGTTTTTTTTAAATGGTGATAATATTCGAACCTACGACCGTGTTTTACTTGAACACCTCCTCTTTCATTTGTTTCATTAGCCTCCTTGAAATCAATAATTAGAAGGTTATTTATATTTCTAACATAAAATACTCTAACATAAAATACCCTACCTCATCGAGTAGCAAAATGTGTCATATGTAGGGTGTTGCATTTTAAAAAGATATGTCTTAATGTACAGAGTCGCCTGGGCCTGGGCCTGGGCCTGGGCCTAACCAGGAGCATTTTGTACAGTCAGCCAAAAGTGAAATTTTATAATATAATATTTTATATTTATATAAAAAATTATTTTATAATATAATACACATCATAACACTATTAAAATAAAGGAAATATATCATTTGACACCAACAAAATAAAAAATGTGTAAATAGTTGCATATCTATTACACACATATTTTTTCGTGTCAAGTGATATAACTCGTAATTATTCGATTATTTTTGAAATCAGTTTGTTTTAAATTGTTTCAGTCATAGAGACTTCTTTTAATTCAAATTATCTATCAAAAAAACGACGGGTTGCACTCTGGGAGTGCCGGCAGAAGTGAAAACTTGAATATTAACGTTGTGCATTTTTGATATTTTGGAATGGTTAGGGAATAATTTTGCACGAATTGCTTTAATTATCAGTATAAAATATTTCATCTTTTCTGAACCACAGTCTGTCACAAATGTCACAAGCATGACCAAATTCATTTTCAACAAAATCATTTTCAAATACACAGCAGTATGGCCACTACACAGACGGTCGAGCCATCAGCTGTCACCATCCATGGATGCGCGTAGCACGCTGTAACATAAACACACACGAACATTCGCGCAAGCGCCCTGCGCCGTCTTACGAATTTTCGATCAGGTCACGTGTCCTGACGCGAGTTTAACATTTTTTACCCATTCCAAAAAAAGTGCACAACGCCGCTAAAGAATTTTCACTTCAATAATGAGAATTTTTCTGAACTTCGAACTTGATTTTCTCAAAACTACATTTTTGACTTAGATTTCTTTTCACTGGCAGTACAGATGTGTCTGCTGAGCGCGTCAATCTGTGGCCTGAATGAGTTTGTTCGCATCTGCGAGGATTATGTTGGTGGCCACGGGTTGTAGTACAATGTCGCGAAATGTAAGTACATGGTTTTTGAGGCCGCCGTTGCTAAATGTCCACAGAACTTACCACTCGTTCGCCTAAATAGTATTCCTTTAGAGAGAGTGAGTCAATTTACGTATTAAGGACATATAGTTACCGCCGACCTCAAAGACCATGCAGACATCGAGCGAGAGCGAAGAGCGCTGTCCAAGAGGTTTGCACGATACTCGGAAAAGGTAAAAATGACTTTGTTCAGAGCGTACTGCACTTCGCTGTACACGTGCAGCCTGTGGGCCACGTACTCGCAGGGCGTCTACAGCGCTCTTCGTGTACAATTCAACAACGCATTCAGGGCGGTGCTGGGGCTGCCCCGCCACTGTAGCGCATCATAATCTTCTCCTTTATGGAAATAGGTTAAAAAGAAAACTAAAGAGGAGCTGTTGGAACTTGTTGGAGAGGAAGGACTCTTATCTAGCCTGTAATAAAAATATTGAAAAAGCATGTTATGGTAACTGTAAGCGTTTTTGAGAAATTATACCATGCTTGTCTCAAAGAAAAGATAAACAAGGAGAGAAGGCTGCCTGTCCACTGTAGCGGATTTAGGTGACGGAGCGGTGCGAAAAATTAAGACTGGTTTCATAGTAACGCGTTTGACTAGCGCTGGCCACACATGAGCGCCAGCAATCACACTAGATAGTAGGTAGCCACTTTTCATAATCACGCAGTTCCAACGCGCCGTTCGTGACTGCGAGTGTTCCTTAGAGGGAAAGTGGAGTAGCGCCACACACAGAGCTGGGCCGTGAGCACTTGACGAGTCTTTTGCTTCTTCATTCAGCTTCCCCGCTTCTCAGCTCCGCACTGCGGCTTCGCTTCGCTCTGCGTTTATTTGTATAAATTTTAAAACTACTTTTAGAATTCCCGTCCTTAGAAGCAGAATAGATATTTTATGCAATTCGATTGGTTAATTTTGGCCAAGCTTCGCTCCTCTTTTTCTTCTCCCCTTTAGCAGACAGGCAGCCTAAATACTTACAATAATATATAACGATGCTAGTGCAATTGTTCCCCGTTCCAGAGAAATAAAAAAGCAACATGTTTTGACCACCGGCAGCTTTTTAAAAAGCATGTTACTCTAGCGGCTTTTCAGTATAACAAATGTCCGTAAATAAATCCATAACACAAATTCTTGATTTCCCCGTACTTTCGTCCACGGATGGTTTCTTCTTTGTTTTAAACTAAGTGAATTTTCTTATTCACATCTCAGCTAACAATAATATATTCCCAAGTTCCCGTCTTCCCGATACTTAGAGAAATTGATGTACCCTATTAAAAAAAAATAAACTTCATAATATCTTTAAAGGCAAAGATATAATTAATAAGAGGTAAAAACATGTTTTGCTCTTTGAACAAGACAAAGCCAGACAACTGACAAAGCAGGGCGTGCTGACAGCTGGCTGACGGGTACACCGTCCAAAACCAAAATAGGAACGAAATGTCACATTGATTGACACTGACTCTTACTGAGAAAGGGTGATAGAGTGGAACACGTTTGCTTACGGATCTAAAAGACCTCGCTTGGAAAAAATAAAATATTATCAATTTTATTGAAGTGAAAAATTCTTTAGCGGCGTTGTGCACTTTTTTTGGAGGGGAAAAAAATTTTAAACTCGCGTCAGGACACGTAACCTGATCGAAAATTCGTAAGACGGCGCAGGGCGCTTGCGCGAATGTTCGTGTGTGTTTATGTTACGTTACGTTCGTGTGTGTAATGTGTCATGCTTGTGACATTTGTGACAGACTGTGGTTCAGAAAAGATTTGAAATATTTTATACTGATAATTAAAGCAATTCGTGCAAAATTATTCCCTAACCATTTCAAAATATCAAAAATGCACAACGTTAATATTCAAGTTTTCACTTCTGCCGGCACTCCCAGAGTGCAACCCCTCGTTTTTTTTTGGTTTTTAATTGATTCCGTAGTAAACAACCCCTATGGTTTCGCCATGTCTGTCTGTCTGTACTTCTGTTTGTTGAGTATAGATTATTTCCCTTCACTAGAATTGTATCACGTCACTATAGGTTACCATAGTATAATTCTTCTTCTTATATTTAAGAGCTGTGCTCTTGTCGGTGGAATGCTTTCCATGTCCCTTTTACTTCCGCTAAGTTCTTAACCTTAGTTCTTTATAGTATAATTCTTCTTCTTCTTCTTCTTTTACAGCCTAATCTATCCACTGCAGGATATAGGCCTCCTCCATTGCACGCCATTCCTCCCGATGTTGCGCCTTTCTTTTCCATAGTGGACCGGCTGCTTTGACGATGTCATCTCTCCATCTTGTCATTGGTCTGCCGCGGCTTCTGCGGCCTAACCATGGTCGCAAGTCCATTGTTTTTTGGCTCCATCTTTCGTCCTCTCTACGGCTGATATGACCTGCCCATTTCCACTTAAGTGTGGCTATTCTTTTGGCTATATCTGCAACTTTGGTCCGCTTTCGTATCTCCGTGTTTCGGATACGATAATATAATTACATATGAATAATTTAAATAGGTAGTTTTAGTAAGTGTGAATATTTTTTTTGCGAGTTGGATGTGCGTACAAACCTTGAATGGTTTTTGCACATCCCATTTTGATGTAATAATATATTTTTTTGTAAATAAATGAATAAATAAAAATTAAATAAAATAAAAAATAGTAGTTTATCAATAAAGAAAATAATATGGTAGAAAATAATGTAAACGATGGAGTCGTTTCCTTTCCTAATAAAATAGACAGCTCTTTATATCTCGCCCTTCGCTAATGGATTTCCAGTACTATATGTACTAGAAGACTGTAATTTGGCATGATTATGAGTGTATATTAATCATGCTGTGAAAGTGGTACATTTTTTTTTGGGTTTGCTGTCATAAATTTATATAGTTTTTTCACCATATGAAAGCCATTTTTCGATTTAGGGATCTGTTTATTAAATATTTGGTTTGATAGTGCAAATTTTTGTTAGAGTCAAGTGTCCCACGGGTCCCACCCCCTCTATCCACTAATGGTTGTATATGGACACGTGAATAAATTCACAGAAGTAGTAATAAGTGTACTACTGACGTGGTTTTTAGGGTTCCGTACCCAAAGGGTAAAAACGGGACCCTATTACTAAGACTTCGCTGTCTGTCCGTCTGTCCGTCTGTCCGTCTGTCCGTCTGTCTGTCACCAGGCTATATCTCAAGGACTGCGATACTAGACAGTTGAAAATTTCACAAATTATGTATTTCTGTTGCCGCTATAACAACAAATACTAAAAACAAAATAAAATAAATATTTAAGGGGGGCTCCCATACAAAAAACTCGATTTTTATAGATAATGGAACCCTTCGTGCGGAACCCAGTTTTTTTTTAAATTTTGCCATGATGTTCAAAGGAAAACTACCAGAACTAAGAGCTGACAAATTATTTACCTTGCAAATGATGTAACAATAAGAGTAAGTCAGTCCGAGCCGACGTCTCAGAAGGACCTTTATATTATAGAGAGTGCAGAGAGGAGTCGTTAGAGCTGTTTCTCCAAGGGTGGAAGTATTAAAGAGTAAAACGCCGTGAGTAACTCTGGAGAAAGCAGAGCATAACTATCGTTCGACTCCTCTGACTCTGGCAACTATAGTTACTGATTAGGTACTGACTTTTTCTCGCGTTCTTTCTCTGTTCGAGCCGCACGTCTATGGAACTCACTACCACCTACTATCCGACGCGCCCAAACGCTAGCCAGCTTCAAATCCCAAGTAAAATCTTATTTTCTATCCTTATGAAAGGTAAATAAATATTCTTTCCTGTTTCCACTTAGTTTATTCATCTTGTACTGTTATATCATTTTTTTTTCTGTGTAAGTTGTATGTATTTAAGTAATATGTATATGTATGTTTATTATAATTATTGTATATAAGTAAGTTTATTGTATTGACCCCCGCACTACCTAATTTCCCATCACTGTTTTTTTTTCTATATAGGTTGCCTGGAAGAAATTGCTTAGCGATAAGGCCGCCTTTTGCGCATTTCCTAGTTTTTAAGATAATTATATACTGTATTTTATTATGTGCAATAAAGGGTATTGTATTGTATTGTATTGTATAGTCGGCGCGATTGAGAGGCCCATATTCTTATACCAAAGGTCCATCAAGTTCAGTTGGAACAAGACTATGTCACAAACGTTACGTAAAGACTTCCAGCTAGTGGGTGGCCAGCCACCGTCTGCCTTCAATAGTCAGTAATCATGATTAAGTAGGTAACGTAATTTTGCCAAGTCCTTACCTTTTCTGGCTATAGATTTTCTCCTGTTGAAACCTATTCAAGGGTTAAACTTTCACAGGTAAGTTCCCGTAAGCATACTTATTTTTAGACCTGCGAGGTCTTTTAGATCCTCGACCAAGTGGTATTACTACTCAGACTCGTTCGTTCTTTGTCAATGTCACTCAAAGTGATGCTGCGAAGTTTTTTGTCATCGTGGCGTATATGGAAACCCTTCCAGTATTCAGAACCTCAGTTTTTCTGAGCTGCGGGTGGGTTTACTAATAATAATTCAAAGAAAGTTTTCTATAAACATTCCGCTATTCGAACGATTTGATTCCGGGTATTGTGTCCGGTGTACTTAGTATTCAAGATTTTATAATAAAAATTGTACCTAAAAGTACCTTAGGTGCAATATAACTCACGAAAGGGATTTCTGCGCTATGCTCCCCGATCTCAGACTCAGATCACAAGCGGAGCGGTACATGCCAGTAGAGAGAGAGAGAGAGAGCGATATAATGTGCATTGCTCAGTTGTTTATTTTGATTTCAATTAGTTCCGTTACCTAAAGACACTTCCAAAGTGGAAAAATGTGTGTCCTAGGGGGGGCCCTATAAAAATATATATGATGTTCATTACCATGCACACACCACTGAAAATCGGTTTGATATCGAACCGTAAGAACTTTTATATTATGTTACTTGCTGCTACGGAACCCTTCATGGGCGAGTCCAACTCGCACTTGGCTGCTTTTTTTCCATATCAGGTTTATATCTATACATATAATAAAACAGTTAAAAAAGTGTCTGTACGGTAAATAATTTCCAAAAAAAATATCGGGGGCGATGGTGACATAGAATTAGAGTACGAATTTAAAAAAACGTTTGTTTTTCTGTGTGTCTGTTTGTCTGTTTGTACACGCTTATCACCGGAAATACTGGACGAATTCAAAACAATACTTTTTCTGTTATATAGCTGTGAAGCCTGGGTGACATATAGGGTATAAATGATTTTGGAAGGGGAAAATGGAAATCCTGATGCAGAACTATAATGGTCCAGCTAAACTAATAAAAATGACGCGTTAGCAAAAGTTGTTAAGCCTGATGAGCATTTTCCAGACATAAAGTCCACGCGAACGAAGTCGCGGGCTTCGGTTAGTATTAAATAGAAGAAATTACTGTAAGTGTTTGAGACTTTGATTACGAAAAGGCATAAGTTAGCCTTTGAGTAAAGAAAGACTCGAACAATGTTTAAGTGACAATTACGTTAAGTAAAAAAATCAATTAAATTACATTAAAAATTAGTTAAAATTAAATGGCATGAACTAGAAACGGACAAGGGAAGTACCCTAGGAAAGCATGTTGTGGAGGAAAAACCCTCCTCGAGATCAGACTCCTCCAGAAGCGTGGGCAAACTCTGAGAAGCTATGTGTCACCATAGCAAAACGTGAGCTAGGGCCTCTGCATAATGCAAAACATTCTATATGGTGGAACAACCACACCAAAAACAGTGTTGCTGAAAAAAGCACAGGCTCCGATAAAGATAAAGATAAAGATAAAGATGCATACAAGGAGGCAAAGAAGATAGGAAGAAGAACAGAACCCATTGAGAGGGAAAGAACTGAGCTGAATCTTTATCATCGCTTAGAACTAGCTACCGATAATAAAATATACAAAATTGCTAAATACAGACATAATGATAGTAAAGACTAGAACTACAAAATACATTTAAAAAAACGAAGGTGCACTACTTGTGAACGATAAGAACATATGAGACATGTGAGAGATGGCGCGAGTACTATCAGGAACTGCTAAATGAAGAATTCAAGACATGTAAATGGAATAACTGTTACAAAAGCTAGAAGAGCCATAGCCAAAACGAAAAAACCATAAAGGGGTAGGTCCAGGTAGCATACCTGCAGAGTTCTGGAAATCTCTAAATGGAAGGAGCAGTATGGCTCTGTGAGCTATTCAACAACATTCTGATAAGCGCAAATGCCAGATGCCTGGAGGAAGATTATACTGGTCCCCTTCTATAAGAACAAAGGAGATGTTCGAGAATGTGCAAATTATCGGGGTATAAAACTCACTTCACATACCCCCAAAATCTAGGAAAGAGTCCTAAGTGAACGCCTTCAAAACCTTATTAATTTAACAGAAAATCAGTGCGGTTTTACTCCTGGGAGTTAAGTATCCTGGTAAGTTAAGAACTTTAAGTCTGAGTAGAGGTAGGAATTCTTATCCATAACGCTGCAATTGCTTTTTTGAATCCTCCCGCATTTCAGAATTAAAAGCAGGGTAGCATTTAAACTATCGAACTGCGCGTTTAATCGTACAAAGGCTCCCGAAACTCTGATCCTGAGTACTGGAAGAGTTTCAATATACGCGTCGTAATGCCAAACCTTGTTTACGGATTTTTTTCTGTAAGAACTCGTAGTCTTTTAGAAATCCAGTAAATTTTAAGTAGATAAAAATGCTCACCCTTGATGACTTACCACCGACTGAATGCTGTTATTGTAGTCTCAAAACTGGCTGCATTATCATAGCTTTTATAGGTTTAATTGTAAGTACTTAACTTGATTATGATATAGCTTCTTAAATAAGCTAAAATTGCCCATTGGCGATTCGCAGGCGATTGCAAACATTGTTAGATAAGGAGAGGTAAAAAGTACTTGTAACCGAAGGGCCTGTTTGAAGAGATTGATGAGTGTAGATGAAGCAAAAGGGGTTTTTCAGGATCGTAGCAAGTGGAGGTCCATAGTTTCTGCCTACCCCTGTGGCAAACAAGTGTGATATTATGTATGTATGTATTTTAAAGCGCTGCAATTACGCAGCAAAATCGGCACGAGTTCGCAGTGATAGTAAGGCGGACGAGCTACGCCATTGGTACTCAGCAGGGATCGGAAGATCTATGCATAGGTTTCGATGAATCGGACTCGGGTGGGAAGCGTTCGGGAAGCTACGCAGTGTCTTCTCGTCCAAGATACCTCTATGCCTCAAGACTAAAGTCTAGAACCAATGTGTGATACCAGTGACTCCTTATTATTCTGAAACGTGGTTCCCTACTATGGGTCTCATGAGAAGACACAAGGACGCTAAACGCGCTATGCAGAGCGCTATGATCGAATCAAAAATGAGGAGATTCGTAGAACAGAGTCACTATATGGCCAGGCGGATTAGTTCTTTGTAGTGGCAATGGACGGGACACATAGTGCAACGAACCGATGACCGATGGGGAAAAAGGTCCGCCTCGAATGGTGCCCGCGTACTGGCTAGCGAAGCGTTGGTCACCAGGCCACAAGGTGGTGAGACTACTTGATCAAGGTCACTGGAAAGCGCTGATTGCAAGCCGCACTTAATCGGTAATTTTGGAAATATTTGGGAGAGCCCTATGACCAGCAGTGGATGTTAGGTTTGCGGCTAAAATGATATTAATGATGTTACTCTTTTTAAACGGTGACCAGTTAATTAAGTAATATACAATATGGGTAAACAATAAACGCATGTTGCGTCGCGGATAGTGCGCTTCATGTGGCTCGACACTAAAGGTTAACTTAATTTTTAACCGCCTTCCAAAACGTTTATCAATAAGTCACGATTTTTTATGTATATTTACCTATTATTTGAAGATGCCTAGACCGATTTGGAACAAAAGAAGGGTCCGTTCAGGCCGGAAGACGAACCATGGATCTGTATTCTTTATCCTTGATCTGAGGTCAGTACCGACCGAGGCCAGAAGAGATCTAACGTGGCGTGCACTTTTAAAGAATTACAGAAATTGGTTACTACTCATAAGTACTTACTACACAATAAAGAAACGTTGTACGTTACACTGACATTTGTGTCTTTCGGAGAAGTAAACAAGTTCTATATTTCTTCGAACTTGCACGCCACGTTGGTTTGCATCTGGTCTCAGTCGGTACTGATCTCAGATCAAGGATCAAGAATTCAGATCCATGGTTCTGGTCCCAGGAAATAACTTTGATCGTCTTCTAGTCCAGCGTGATGTCTGTGGTCGGCGACCTGTTGCCGGGCTTCCAAGACTACTGCTTCCAAGGATGCGGGAAACCTCGCGGCGATGCGTGTGAAGGAAAAAATTTTGCAACTATTCTGGTATACATGGATGCTGGCCATTCAGCTGTGTTTGCGTTTGTCAGCGTACTGCTCTTAATTGGCGTTTGTAGTGTGAGTATCTCTATGGTCTATACAAAATGTACTAAAACTATAGCCCGGTCAATTTAGACCAAATAACAAGTAAGGTTACATAAAATTACAAAACGCGAAAAACTCATTTTTTTGAGCTATGACCTCGAATAAAAAAATTTGCATGTAGGGGAATGATGGGGAGCTTTCAAATTTTATTTATAATTACGTTTTGAACAATTATACCAACTTTCAGCTTGTTGGAACTTTATGTAACCTTGGATGTCTAAATTGACTGGACTACTATTTGAATAGCGGATTATATAATATTATTGTATGTACTGTATTATTCTCTGACAATGAACAACTTTCCTGAAAGAATGTAGGTACCTATATCGATATAATAATATTATTTACTAGAACTCCGAAAAAGGAAAAATACCGACAGAGAGGCTCGTGCTTCTGCAGTGGAGACAAAAAGACCTGATGGCGATGATGATGTGGTATTCAACTTTTCATAATCACTGAATAAAGATGCATAATGTAAACTTGATTAAGGTGAAGCAGACTTTGCTCTTAACAGTATTTAAAAAACTCCGTTTATTCCGTCTATCCGTTTGCAGGATAGAAGGGATAAATGAAGGTGCGTTTAAAGTGTTATTATTTTGTATTGTTTGCAGAAACGCATCGTACTTATTACAATATACGTGTATGCGATCCTCATCCGATTCGCCTTTGTATTTATTCAGTTTCAATTTGTTATACTTTACTTCGCTAGAGAAAGATCTAAGTGTATCCAACCGTTCCTGTCCGTCTGTATCGTTACAGCTATTCTATTTCTTTTCTGTAAGTACCTAAATACAAAGTATACTCATGTTCTATGTACTTAAGATTATATAAAGAAAGTACTTTGTGAGGTGGTTATTACGGAGCCGATTATTACCTAAGAGACAAAGTCTGGCTTGAGCTTGGTGTAGGTCTCAACGGTTTGTATTTGTACACTCACAACATTGTGTAGTTACCAGGGTCAACAATTATTATTTGTTAAGAGAATAAAAGTCACGAAATAATGTCACTTGTCATTGTCATATCCATATTCAACCTGATCTTAGATTTTAACGCAAAAATCTAACTTAATATCTGACCCTAAGAAACTATGAAGTCGTTAGTTAATGTTACATACAAACCCCACAGAAATGTTTGTTTTAAAGTATAGAAAACTTTCCAATAACTCAAATCAGATAGGTACGTACCTATCTGATTTGGTTATTGGAAAGTAAACGCCATTTAGTGATGAGTAGGAACTAGTCCACTACTTATCACTAGATGGCGTTTTTAACAGCCAGGGATTTTTAAATTTGCTAAGCAAATAAAATTGTTCTATTTATTATTTAAGTACGATTGTATTGTTACACGTCCGTATTCGTAATTGGGTAGACTACTGGAGTAATGCTTGCGAAGGAGTACTGACCAGTGACCAGCCTCTCTTGACGTGACCAGCTCACCAGACATCGAATCCAGCCAGTAAACTAAAACAGATAGTTCTACGTCTATTGCAGAATTTATTTAAGGCGCTCTTTTTCAGTGATCTGAGCAGATGATGGCGCCGTATCTTCGCCATTATTTGCTAATTAGAGAAAAGAAATAATACGTGTTTGAGTACCTACCTTACTTTTCTAAAATCTATCTAACAAGCTGAAAAACAAATTTTAATCCACTCTGGTCCGGCCCATATTAATCAGCGCCATTTTGTTTTTCAGTCACTATGTACTTCGGGGCAATCGTGAACACTTATCGCTTGAAACTGAAGCAAGAGCATAATCCACATCAGTCAAGTTTAACGGGGTCGCCCGACAAGTCAGCTCATGCAGACAAAGCTTAGCCGTTGTACGGTACTGACAGCACACGTCCTCTACGATAGTACGAGTGCCCATAATTTTTACACCATTGCAGAACGCGCTTCCCCTAGACTTACATAATACAGTTCTTTACTCAATTATTTTTATTATTCATATCAATAACTCTTTAAGATGCGACAAAACCCAGACACAATAGTAAGACAATGGAAGCCGGGTGGAATTCCACCTAGAGAGAGCGAAAAGGTTAAGTAACATAATCCGAAATCAGAAACAAAATGATTTGTTTGCCCAAAGGTAAGTAACTTATTTTTTGTTTTATATGAAATACTAGCGGCCTAGGCAGGCTTCTCTCAAGTGTTTTACAAATTTTTTAAAAATTATAAGTTTTTAAAACATACCCGAAAATACACCCTTTCCTCTTAGATTCTTAATATTTATTTCTTCCTTGCGTACTTAAGTGGCGCCTATTGTCACATAATCACATTTATATTTTTGGTGGCGTATTAATTTAATTTTGAAAAATATATTTTCAATGTTTACAACATAAGTTAAATGATTGAGCAGAAAGTTCAAAAACAGCATCTCTGCAGGCGAACCTCGTTTACATAGAAATCCTTAGGTACCAACCGAGCGTATTCTATATTAAAACTTTAAGTCTGAGTAGGGGTAGGAATTCATATACATAACGCTGCTATTGCGTTTGTGAATCCTCCCGCATTTAAGAATTAAAAGCAGGGTAGCATTTAAACTATCAAACTGCACGTTTTATCGTACAAAGGCTCCCGAAACTCTGGTCCTGAGTACTGGAAGAGTTTCAATATACGCGTCGTCATGCCAAACCTTGTCTATAGATTTTTTTTTCTGTAAGAACTCGTAGTTTTTTGGTACATCGAAATCCAGTAAATTTTAAGTAGATAAAAATGCTCACCCTTGATGACTTACCACCGACTGAATGCTGTTATTGTAGTCTTAAAACTGGCTGCATTATCATAGCTTTTATAGGTTTAATTGTAAGTACTTAACTTGATTATGATATAGCTTCTTAAATAAGCTAAAAGAGCCCATTGGCGATTCGCAGGCAATTGCAAACGTTCTAAGATAAGGAGAGGTAAAAAGTACTTGTAACCGAAGGTCCTGTTTGAAGAGATTGATGAGTGTAGATGAAGCAAAAGAGGTTTGTCAGGATCGTAGCAAGTGGAGGTCCATAGTCCCTGCCTACCCCTGCGGGAAACAGGCGTGATATTATGTATGTATTATGTCGCGAAATCGGCGCGAGATCGCAGTGATAGTAAGGCGGACGAGCTACGCCATTGGTACTTACCAGGGATCGGAAGATCTATACATAGCTTTTGACGAACCGGACTCGGGTGGGAAGCGTTCAAAAAGCTATGAAGTGTCTTCTTGTCCAAAATACCTCTATGCCTCGAGACTAAAACTACGACCAATATGAGTTAAAAATGATGACTTATGGTTCTGAAACGTGGTGCCTTACTATGGGTGTCATGAGAAGGCACAAGGATGCTTATCTCTCTCTCTTGATCCTTGATCTGAGATCTGTACCGACCGAGACCAGGCGCGATCCGACGTGGCGTGCACTTTTGAAGAAATATAGAAATTGGTTACTACTCGTAGGTACTTACTATACAATAAAGAAAAATTGTACGTTACACTGACATTTTTATCTTTCGGAGAAGTAATTTCTTCGAACGCGCACGCCACGTTGGTTTGCATCTGGTCTCAGTCGGTACTGATCTCAGATCAAGGATCAAGAATTCAGATCCAAGGTTCTGGTCCCAGGAAATAACTTTGATCGTCTTCTAGTCCAGCGTGATGTCTGTGGTCGGCGACCTGTTGCCGGGCTTCCAAGACTACTGCTTCCAAGGATGCGGGAAACCTCGCGGCGATGCGTGTGAAGGAAAAAATTTTGCAACTGTTCTGGTATACATGGATGCTGGCCATTCTGCTGTGTTCGCGTTTGTCAGCGTGCTGCTCCTAATTGGCGTTTTTACTGTGAGTAAAATCTCATCTCTATGGTCTATAAAAATGTACTAAAACTATTTGAATTGTGGATTATATTATATTATTGTATGTACTATATTATTCCCTGACAATGAACAACTTTCCTGAAAGAACATATGTATATCGATATAATAATATTATTTACTAGAACTCCGAAAAAGGAAAAAATACCGACAGAAAGGCTCGTGCTTCTGCAGTGGAGACAAAAAGACCTGATGGTGATGATGTTGTGGTATTCAACTTTTCATAATCATTATTATTTTGTATTGTTTGCAGAAACGCATCGTACTTATTACAATATACGTGTATGCGATCCTCATCCGATTCGCCTTTGTATTTGTTCAGTTTCAATTTGTTATACTTTACTTCGCTAGAAAAAGATCTAAGTGTATCCAACCGTTCCTGTCCGTCTGTATCGTTACAGCTATTCTATTTCTTTTCTGTAAGTACACTAAATACAAAGTATACTCATGTTCTATATACTTAAGATTATATAAAGAAAGTACTTTGTGAGAAGGTTATTACGGAGCCGATTATTACCTTAGAGACAAAGTGTGGCTTGAGCTTGGTGTAGGTCTTAACGGTTTGTATTTGTACACTCACAACAATGTGTAATTACCTGGGTCAACAATTATTTTTTGTTAAGAGAATAAAAGTCACGAAATAATGTCATGATCATATCCATATTCAACCTGATCTAGATTAAATGCAGAAAAACTTAAGCGCTGGACACATAGAAAAGTCGTAGGACGCGGACGGGGCGCAGACATTTGTCTTTTAAATGTAATAAATTTGTCTTTTCAATATATTTATAATACAAAATGTATAGAAACGTCGCGGGCAGAACACACTGAAAGGACGGGGCAAGGACGGGGCGCGCGTCTTTTCAGTGTGTTCTGCTTTGCGACGTTTCTATACATTTTGTATGAAACCGTCGCTTGCCGTCGCGGAACGGACATATGTCTGCGCCCCGTCCGCGACGCACGTCTTTTCTATGTGTCCTGCGCCTTACATGTCTGTCTCCAAGAAACTGTGATGTCATAAGTTTTTCATTTAAGGTGAATGCAAAGGGCTCTTCATTAAACTTTTTTCGCTAGATGGCGTTGATTTCAATATTTTCAGGTTTTTTTAAAATTCTTGTGTAATGGATTACTGGTAGGCAAACATTTTTGATCGGCGAGCCTGTAACATACTCTTTTATGGCATACTTTTATTCTTCAGTCAACGTATTCAGAAAAATGCTCCAAAATAAAATCTGTCATTTTTTCTCGTATCTCTACACTCACTCACACTACGACAGGAGCTTCAAAAAGCATGAAAGATGGCGTAAACCGTTGTTATAGATTTGAGTATCGCCACTAGATGGCACTATTATAAAAACTTAACTGGATAGCGCCTATTTTTAGTTATTTTTTCGAACAGCCGAAAATCATTTTAAACACGGCCGGCGATAAAAAAATGATCTCAGATTGCATATTTGTCAACCACAGCTTTGACTCTGATAGCTAATCAAGCCTTGTGTCGGGGCACTCGTTTAGAGTTTAGACCATTTGGTGGAAGGAAAAACCACCGCGCACCAAACGTCGTCATTGTACCTACATGCATTGTATTTTTTAATAAAACCAAATCGTACACAATGTTGTTAAATTTTCTTTTTATTGAAGTTTAATTTTTATTACTGAAAAAAAAAACAATTCATACAGATAGAATGATACATAATGATAGTGATTTCTTGCCGACATAAATTGTTAAATGTTGTAGTCATTATTCTGTGCACGGTGACTAAAAACAACTTTATAGTTTATTGCATGTTTGAACTTGAAATGATGGATGATGGAGACGGCAAACCTCTGTTATAGTGAAACAAAAAAAGAAACACTTCTGCATTTTCCTGACACTTATTTTCCCATGGACCTGAAATAAATTTTAAATATAAATATAGGTATCTATACAAAAATGTATACGGACAAATCACACAGACTTTTAAATCAATCAAACCCAAAACAAGTTCGAGACTTGTGTTTCAGTGTCAAACATGGCGGCAATTTGCAACTTAGGGAAACATTTTGAAACAGATTCCAATATGAAATGTTGAATCACATATAGTACAATAACAATAATAAAAAATATCACGAGTCCGTTCGACCACGCAGACAAGAAAGAAGTCCTGGCAAAAACGTCATCCGTGACATCCGTACTTTTCTTGCACCGTCGTGGATGAAGGCATTTTTGCTCGCCGCCTAATGTCATTTTGACTAAACAGCCGGTTTTATACTGCGGCGACCACTGAAATATGTAGACATGTAGCGTGTCACTACTATCAGACACCCAGGCGACGTAAACAAATCTCAACTGGATACAACTTACCTATAATAAATTATATTAAATATTCTAATGATTTCAACTTATGTCATATCGGTATATCGTTTCAAACCTGCAAGCACTCGCTTCCTCGACTTAGGCGGTCCCGAATACACGTAACGTTGATATTTCTTCCTATCCGATCTGGTAGCCATTATTCTCCGAAATTATAATATAGCACGGCAAAATTGTAACACATAATCTAGAGATGTGCCGTTGCCGGCAACATCTGGTAGATACAAACCCCACCAAAAACATACCTCTTACAATGGGG
Source organism: Acrobasis consociella (assembly GCA_963555685.1). Taxonomy (NCBI): domain Eukaryota; kingdom Metazoa; phylum Arthropoda; class Insecta; order Lepidoptera; family Pyralidae; genus Acrobasis; species Acrobasis consociella. Next base: position 680,060 of record OY743104.1, on the reverse strand, counting down.
GCCAAGTTCCAATCGGCTAATTGTTCGCCTAAAACAGAGTTTTATAATAGATAGAGAGAATTAATTTTAATCAAGTGTTACTTACTGCACGAAAACCTGCCAAGTTCAAATTTTGAATTATTTAATTACTTCAAAACTTGGCATTGGACTGGATTTCAACTCTTTTTTAGGCGAACAATTATTAGCGGATAGAAACTTGGCCCCCTTTTTAACAGATATGTTTTTGGTGGGATTTCAATACTTTTTTCAAGAAATCGTACCTATTTTTTCTTTTTGTGCCACGCCTGCTATATAGTGCGGGAAGTAGTGTCAGCCAATGTATGGAAGGTGCAAATTTTGGTATCGGAAGAATTCACTTGGCACACATGTTATATACGTGAAGTAAAGCTAATTTAGCTCGGTAGCCATCCCCCACCCCCTGGGGGGTAGGTAGGGGGGGCATTCGAAGTTACTCGCCGCCGCGCTTCAAAAAAAAAATCATATCAGCTTCTATTTACCTAACACCTCAAGTGTGGTATCATTTTCTGATAAATCAGACATGAGGAATTCATTTTTGAGTACAATTTCACATTTAATGTAAAGATTAATAGTAAAAAAGGTAAAATATTGTCAAAAAAAATTAAAATCGGATCGCATTTTTTTTATTTTAACTGATTTATTTTACCAGAATACCTGTATTTTGTGCAACAAAAAATACTATGTTAAAGAATATTTATCTAGTTTTAAAAAAATATATACTTTGTTATATATAGCTGTCATACATCTATCTGAAAAAAATCGAACATGGCACGCGGCGGCGCCTAGGAACTAATCCAACCGTCTCGTCTCACATAATTAGTTGCAAGTATTAAGTTGTTTTTTAATTCAAAATATATAGAATACATACTTTATGTATCAATAGTCGTATTTTTATATTTATATTAGTTCATTTTTCATAACATTTTCCACCACATTGTCATAATTCGGTACATTTTAATAGTTTTCTTAGACAGTTACATACACCTAACACTGCACCGTGACTTGCACTTGCACCGAATCAGTTCACAAGCGGTAGCAGCCACTGGTGCAGTAGTCCACTTCGGTTTCCAATTATTTAGTCCAATTTTCTATCCCTTATCCGCCGGACTGGAACGATTTTGAATCAGCCCCATACGTACACCCCATGGTAAACAGCTCGAAGAAGATTTTGTTATTTTTTTGAATAGCCTATATAGTGTCCCATTGTCGGGCAAAGGCCTCCCCTTCATGCTTCCGCGATTCACGATCCAAGGCAGCTTGCTACCATCCACTCATGTAGCTTTCAATATCGTCCCTCCATCTTTTCCTCGGCTTTCCCCTACGCCGGCGTCCTTCTGGAACCTATAACGTCGCCTTTCTTGCCCATCTTTCCGGTCTTATACGACAAACATGTCCGGGCCACTCCCACTTCAGTTTTGCCGTTTTGACAATTTCGGTCCTGGAGCGCAGTTCAGTGTCTCGTAGAAGATGCTGCCAAAAATCTTTGGCTGTCGGTCTTTTTTTAGAGAACAGCTCCCTCCTGCACTCGTTTAGCGATGTGCACTGACTGGACCTAAAATGAAAACCAGGTAAATAGGTATTGCAGTATTATTTTGGTCAAAATAAAATACAGCTATATATACCTGTCAGTTATAACCACGTAGATACAATTTTATTTAATGCTCATTTATCAATTTTATCATACATCGTTATGACAATATTTTAAATAATTTGGTTAGAGTTTTCTACGTCTCTGTTAGCGAGCATATTAATTCACTAGTTGCTGATGGTAAAGTATTCCATGCTTCGTCAGCAACATGCACCTTTATTTTCGTATCAGCATTCAGCTTCTTCGTCGTTACAGGGGTCCATGTTATTTTTTCAACGATCGCTGCAGCTACGAACAGCGTGTACCTGTTCTTAGCAGCACTTATAAAGCATGGAATACTTTTTCATCAGCAACTAGTGAATTTAATATGCTCACTGACAGAGACGTTAAAAACTAACCAAATTATTAAAAAAAAATCATAACGATACTCTAACAGAATTATTTAAAAATTTGTAACGATGTATAATGTATGATAAATGAGCACTAAATAAAATTGTATCAACGTGGGTTATATTATAAATGACATGTATATATAGCTGTATTATATTTTGACCAAAATAATACTGCAATACCTATTTACCTGATTTTCATTTCAGCTCCAGTCAGTGCACATCGCTAAACGAGTGCAGGAGGGAGCTGTTCTCTAAAAAAAGACCGAGAGCCAGAGAATTTTCGGCAGCATCTTCTAAGAGCTGTTTACCATGGGGTGCACGTATGGGGCAGATTCAAAATCGTTCCAGTCCGGCGGATTAGGGATAGGAAATTGAACTAAATAATTGGAAACCGAAGTGGACTACTGCACCAGTGGCTGCTACCGCTTGTCGTGAACCACTGATTCGGTGCAAGTGCAAGTCACGGTGCAGTGTTAGGTGCAACTGTATATAAAAAAATATTAAAATGTACCGAATTATGACAATGTGGAGGAAAATTTTATGAAAAAATGACCTAATATAAATATAAAAATACTACTATTGATATATTAGACCATAAGCGACAGTCTATAATTAAGTAAAGAATGTATTTCATACATTTTGAATTAAAAAACGACTTAATACTTGCAACAAATTACGTGAGATGAGACGGTTGGATTAGTTCCTAGGCACCGCCGCGTGCCATGTTCGTTTTTTTTTTTCAGATAGATGTATGACAGCTATATATAACAAAGTATATATTTTTTAAAAGCTAGATATATATTCTTAAACATAGTATTTTTTGTTGCACAAAATACAGGTATTCTGGTAAAATAAATCAGTTAAAATAAAAAAAAATGCGATCAGATTTTAATATTTTCGTCAATATTTTCCCTTTTTTACTATTAATCTTTACATTAAATGTGAAATTGTACTCAAAATTGAATTCCTCATGTCTGATTTATCAGAAAATGATACCACACTTGAGGTGTTAGATAAATAGAAGCTGATATGATTTTTTTTGAAGCGCGGCGGCGAGTAACTTCGAATGCCCCCCCTACCTACCCCCCAGGGGGTGGGGGATGGCTACCGGGCTAAATTAGCTTAACTTTACGTATATTACATGTGTGCCAAGTGAATTCTTCCGATACCAAAATTTGCACCTTATGACACTACTTCCCGCACTAATACAATGTGCATTATATATACATGACAATATTTTGTTTCCCCTCCCCCCTATCCTCCTCCCCCCTCCTCATCTAAGTTAATAAATATATTTTTTTTAATTCGGTATTAGATTGAGCCAACTCACGCTTGACCGATTTCTTAAATTTCTGTTTCTTTGTTAATTTACATAACATAATACACGACCTGTGTGCCAAATTTCATAACGCTATTACAATTGGAAGTGGCTTAAAGGTTTTGATTACCTGTCAGTGAGTCAGTCAGTGCCAAAATTAGCTATTTTCACAGGGTCATATTTCAGGATCTACTGAAGCTATATCTATGAAATTTGGCATACTGCTTTTGTTTTAGTATATAATTACGTAGGTACAATTTTATCTCTGTCCTTGCAACAGGCACTTAGCTACAGGGGGTCAAAAGTAAATAGTGTAGGTTCGTGTAAATAGTGCACGGCATAGGCGCGGCCTGTTGCTGGAACTTGGCCTACGCACTACCGTGCGCTTAGAAATCAAAAGAAACGGGTCCCGGCGGGAGTGCACATTACTAGTGATTGCGCAAGTAAAGCCACACCGGGAGTGGTCCGCACTTAGATGGGTGACCACAAGTGGCATAATAATGTCTTAAGCTTCTCGGTTCTTTGGAAAGCAGTTATAAGCCGTTGGATCCAGCTGACATTATTAAATGAAAGTCGTTTAGTTTTGTCAGATTCCTTTAGGTAGCTTAAAAAATCTGACACCAGTGTAGGCCATTTACACACATGATTTATTTTGTTTTTAGTATTTGTTGTTATGGCAGAACAGATGGCAACAAAAATACATAATTATTCGTGAAAATTTCAACTATCTAGCTATCGCGGTTCTTGCGATACTGCCTAGTGACAGACAGACGGACAGACGGACAGACAGCGAAGTCTTAGTACCTAATAGGGTCCCGTTTTTACCCTTTGAGTACCCTAAAAAAAGAGTGTGTACTCGATGGCGTGTACTTATGTACCTACACGCGTTAGTTAGAAGTTATAAGTACTTCTTTGACGTGAACATAAATACAGAGAAGATAAGTACGATCGCAGATTTTTTTAATAAAATATATCCAATGAATATTTGATATTTAATATTAATATCCGATAAAATAATTAACAACTAATTTATGAACTATCTCCACGTGAAGGTTTTGCTAAATTGCTAATTTGATTGTTCATATAAGTAGATTAGATAAGTCACGTTCAGAAGTTCGTAGGTTTATTGTGAAATTCTAAATAAAAAGTAAAGATTAATTTTTCGGTAGTATTCATAGTAATCAATACAAACATTAGTAAGTACTTATTTTTTGTTTATGAATAGGTACATGTTTACCTACTAAGCTATACCTATCATTATTTCTTTTAATTAATATATGTTTTGAAAAAAATAATTGTTTCAGTTTCAGAACGAACTCATATCGTAGAAATTAGAAATATTGTGGAGACTTGGAGTGAAATGCATTCGGTTTCAAAAGCAAACAACGTTGCCGTCTCGTGCCGCTGTGTACCTACTACACTTTGCGCGTTGCCTGCTGCATGAAGAGCGGCAACGTAGCATTCTGACCGCGCTGAGTCTTCTGACATAATACTACATTTAGATATTTTTATTACAGCGCCATCTAAATGATGTCCAAGTATGTCGTTGCAAGCATTGAGCTGTCAAATTAGACAAATGCAGTAGTTTTTAATAAATCTGCCAGATGTCACTCTAAAATGAATTCTATTTATTACACACACATTGTTAGAAATGTTAATTTTTGTCTTGTTTTAAATATCGTTTTTCTTGTAAAGTACTGTAAATTATTATGACAGACTTTAAAGGCGAGCACTACAACTTCATGAAAATTGGAAAATCGATTGTAATATGAGAAACACTATCCACATTAAGAGAATTGCTGTAACGGCCAAGGTTCGCAATCACCTTAATACAAACCCCATAGAAATGTTTGTTTTAACGTTTAGAAAAAAGTACATATCTAATTTGAGTTGTTGGAAAGTAAACGCTATCTAGTGCCGGCGACTTAGTTCGCGTGGACTTTATATCTCTGGAAAAATGTTCATCAGGCTGAACAACTTTTGCCAAGTCGTCAAAAGGCAAAAAACGGAACCCTTACGGATTCGTCATGTCCGTCTGTCTGTCTGTCTGTCCGTCCGTATGTCTGTCTGTTCTGTGAACCGCATTAAGATTTTCATTTTAATAAAAATAGAAAAAAACCGGCCAAGTGCGAGTCGGACTCGCGCACGAAGGATTACGTACCATTGTCTATAAAAATCAAGTTTTTTGTATAGCCCTCTTAAATATTTTACATCAATAAGACTTCGCTTTCTGTCCGTCTGTCCGTGTGTCTGTCACCAGGCTGTATCTTAAGAATCGCGATAGCTAGACAGATGAAATTTTCACAAATTATGCCGCTTTAACAACAAATACTAACTAAATAAAATAAATATTTAAGGGGGGGTTTCCATACAACAAACGCGATATTTATGCCCTTTTTTGCTCGATATCAATAACGGCAACAGGTAGGCAATTCATTTTTATTTTAATAATAAATAAAAAGACATACTACAAGAATTTTATATTATGTTATTTGCTGCTACGGAACCCTTCATGGGCGAGTCCGACTCGCACTTGGCCGCTTTTGGTATTTCTTATAGTTTAGCTTGACCATTATAGTTCTGCATCAGAAGTTCCATTTTCCAAAATCATTAATATCTTACATGTTGCCCAGGCTTAACAGCTATATAACAAAAAATGTTTTATTCGAATCCGTCCAGTATTTCCGGACATTAACGTGTACAAACAGACAAACAGACAAAGTCTCCATCGCCCCCAATATTTTTTTTGGAAATAAGTACATTTAATGTACAGACACACTTTTTTTCTGTTTTATTATGATAGATGGATGGTTTTATTGGTACCCGTCCTTAACCGTAGTTGGGTAGACACTATCTAGTGCCTCAAGATTTATTGGAGTAATGCTTGCGCAGGAGCACTGACCAGTGACCAGCCTCTCTTGACGTGACCAGCTCACCAGAAACCGGATCCAGCCAGTAAACTGCAACAGACAGTTCTACGTCTATTGCGAAATGTTTTTAAGGCGCTCTTATTCAGTGATCTGAGCAGACGATGGCGCCGTATCTTCGCCATTATTTGCTTATTAGAGAAAAGAAATAATACGTATTTGAGTACCTACTTTTCTAAAATCTATCTAACGAGCCGAAAAAGTTTTTTTTTATCCACTCTTGTCCGGCCCATATTAATCAGCGCCATTTTGTTTTTCAGTCACTATGTACTTCGGGGCAATCGTGAACACTTTTCGCTTGAAACTGAAGGAAGAGCATGATCAAACTGAGTACCAGAAACGAAGCTTATGGTCAAGTTTAACGGGGTCGTCCCCCAAATCAGCTAACTAAGACAAAGCTTAGCCGTTGTACGGTACTGACAGAGTACGTCCTCTACGAGAGTACGCCTGCTCATAATTTTTAACCCATTGCAGAACGCAAATCCCTAGATTTACTTAATACTGTATTTTGTTCAATTATTTAAATTATTATTTTAATCCTATCCTACTATACTCTTTTTTTTTTCTTTAAGATGCTGTTAATTATTATTTAACAACTTAATGCTTTGAGTACGGAGATTCCAGACACAATTGATTTTCAGTTGTTATGGACCACGATCGTGGTCTTAGAGACTGGACGTATTAAGACAGAAAGTCGCTTAAGTAGAGACTGAATAAATTAATTTAATAAATTAATAACCGACTTGGTATTACATGGATCTCACAACTTTTTACCGCAGAACAACTGAGTTGCGAGACTTGGTTTTTTTGACAAGTATTGTTTTTGATGGGATTGAAATATACACTTTATAAATCAATACCTTTGCAAATTACGAAGTAATTATGTAATTTATAATTTATAACATAATTACTTTGTAATTGGCAAAATTATTGATTTAAAAATGCTCTGTCTGCCCCATTAGGGATAAAGACGTGATAGTATGTATGTATGTATGTATGTATTGATTTATAAAGCGTATATATCAATAAAAAGACATTTCAAGATTGTTTACATTTATTTAAATACCTAACCAAATGGAGTATAATATTATAAATGCGAAAGTGAGTTTGTATATTTGTTTGTGACCTCTTCACGCTTAAACTACTGAACCGATTTGGATGATATTTGGTATTGATATAGTTTAAGACAGGAAGGATATAGGGTACACTTTATTTCGAAATTCCCACGGGGAGCAAAGTCCGCGGGTACTGCTAGTTATTTATATCAATAAGTAACATAATTCGCAAACGCAAACAAAATGACCTTCTTTAATCTGTCCAAAAGTAAGTAACTTAAAAGCTTTTAAAATCTAATGGAAGGGGAAACTTATAAAGTAACAGAAAAAGGTTACACAACAGCGCACTGGCGCCACGCTATATGTTGTTCCTGGCTTAAGACCTTACATTATGATGAGACTGAATCGCTGCTAAAAAGGATCATATAAATAAACACTCATATCCACAACATCACACACACACACAAACACACACCCTCATGCAACACACACATCGTTCCCCTCCCCTTCATAATTGAGTATATTTTGATTTTCTTTAGCTGATGTTTCTATTTTCTATTAATCAGAATATTTTATAAGCAAACATATTTTGACAATTTTTTTTTCTTTATTCAAATGCGCTAGATTTAATGCACGTTCATTGTTTTACTTTGTTTTTAGATTTAAACTTAAATTTTCCCCGCCGCTCGTCCTTTAAATGCATATGTGCTTATTTTTGTTAATCCTTCTGATTGCCCGCGATACAGGCTTGTGCCCAGTGCGGAAATCATTGTTAATCATACAGTGTATTAAGTTTCTCGTTAAATAAATGATTTTTTCTACTCCTGTACTGTTATCTGTCTTTTAAATGGTTCTGAACACTATTATAAGGACATTGATAATATGATTGCAGAAAAAAGTCTATACTCTATGCCTCATAATAGCACATGTATCGTTATTTCACTAAAACGATACGCCTAGCCATAGACGTAGAACTTTATTTTCTATACATTTACCATACTGCCAACATAAGAAAAAAATGATTTTTTCACATACTCACTAAAAAGACGTCAATTAAAAAAAAAGTTTACCATAGATACCATATAGATCAGTACTTGTATATTCTAAATCTGATTTACCAAACATACGTCAAACATTTTCATATTTTCTTTGTTTGTTTTTGTATTTTATTTAGTGAATATAGTCGTAGAAAAAGTATTGTATGCAACGTTGTATAAGTACGTCAAAAAATGCTCGATGGCGTCTCCTTACGATGCTCGCCAAGGCTCGCATCGTAACCTGCGCCACTCGCATTTTTTGACCGTTATTATACAACTGTTGCATAAAATACTATTTTTTATGCTATTATGTCTCGCACGAAAGAGATGATGTGTGATGAGTGAGATGTCCCCACCACACTCCCACTGTTATATATAAAATGTTAACTTATGTTTATGTACTACTTTATTAATTAATTATTGTTCTTGCTGTGTTAATATTTATTTTCAGTGGTGTTTTTAGTTTTATCCATACTTATATATAAAGCTGAGATTTTTTTTGTTTGTTTGAACGCGCAAATCTCAGAAACTACTGGTCCGATTTGAAAAATTATTTCGGTATTAGATAGATCGTTTATCGAGGAAGGTTATAGGCTATATTGCATTACGCCCGCGACTCCACTCGTATGGATAACGCGGGCGAAGCCGCGCGCGCTGACTCTACTATAAAATACTAGCGGCCCACGCCGGCTGCCTATGTAACAAAAATTTCAAAAATTATACATTTTAAAACACACCCGCCTATACACCCTTCCTTCTTCCATTCTTAACATTTCTTTCTTCCTTGCGTACTTGAGTCCCCCGACCTTAGACTTCTCCATACAAACGTAGTCTACGTTTAATTTTGAAACCACATGTCAGATTCCGGTAAAAATTGGTAATTGTAAAGAAATTGCAATTATCTAGGGTTATAACTGGTTTCCTACTGTAAAATTATGAACTGAAAAGAAAATATAACGATTTAGAAGTTTCCCATACTAATGGTCAAAAATGATATAAAACACTATATTCTATTTCAAGTTCATATTTTTACCGTCGGAAACTAGTTATTAACCTAGATAATTGCAATATCTTTGAAATTACAAAATTTTGCCCAAATCGGACATGTCGTTTTGAAATAAAACGTAGACTACGTTTGTATGGAAAGTTGTATTTTGTGCTAGGGTCGGGAGACCCTTGTCGCCTACATCGCATCGTATATCACGGTGCTGCCGAAGATAATATAATGTTGAGTTAAACGATGACTTGGGGGGGGGGGGTTACTCCAAAAGCGGTACGCAAGACGGACGTAACTACGTATCCGCGTTTCACTGTCAAGCAACATTAAACACTAATTTATAACGATAAAGTCCAATTTAATAAACAACAGGATCTTATTAACTTGCACAAAATAATACATTTTAAGATTGATTCGTCGACACTGTTATCCCTTCTCAATTTCAACACTAGGAAGCCCTCTCGAAGTCGTCTAACGATATTTATGCTAGCTGTCTACAAAAACAACACCTCATATTATAACCCAATCGTTCGAATGTGTCGTTTGTATAACGAGCTTAGCCAGGCTAATGATTCAATTGACATTTTTGCGGTTACCCGCACTAATACTTTTAAAAATCAAATCAAGCTTACCCTCCACTGACCTTTTTCATAGGGAGTAAATTAGTTAATTAGGAACAATTTCTTTTTTTCTGTTATTTCTTTATTATAACTTTTAACGATATAAACCAGTGTGAAGGTCAATACATCGAGCTCAACAGTGTTTACACGCCTGATATGCTGTGTGTACACGCCTTTGGGTTTCAGTCTAGGGCAAGATGTCAATGAAATCTTAGATATAAGCATAGATCTAAGATACTACAAGATATAACTACCTTATTGTAAAATGAGACCAGAAATGAAATGTCATGTCTGACTTTTAAATGGTTGTACCTACTACACGCCACGTGCTTTGTCGATATCGATAAAATAATGTATTGTGATTATGAATTAATGTTCTTGTTAATTTTATGACAGTAAATATGACCTTAAAAAAAAATATCTTTTTGTCCCTAGCGGTGTAGATGTCGCCCAAGTCCAAAAATTAGTTCAGTAGCTAAGAGTAGATGCGTGGGTGGAAAATGGAATAAACGGATAAAAATATGTTATCATTATCAGGCTAAATTCAGGTAATGATAGCAAACAACTTTCTCAAGGAACATATGTGAAAAAGAAAACAAAATTTTGACCTCCCATACAAGTTGACTTATCAGGTGATCTAAGGTTTTTTTTCTACGGAAAACTTTTTTTTCATATTTTGATATTAGTATGTTAGGAGAGAGATGTAGGTCATTATCATGGACCGAATCTTTACCCTTATTTATGCAGTATATTATGTGATATATTAAAATGTTTGAAGTGTTTTTTCCCTATGCCGACAATCGACTTTTACAATCTGCGAGAAGAGAAGAGAAACATTACATTATACATAAATATATTTGTCGCTATCAATTGCCATACAATACTTAACCCCTTGTAAGCCGGAATATCGGACACAATAGTTAAACAATGCATACGGCATACGAGAGGTTAAGTAATATAATGTATATATATATATACAATGACCTTTTTTATTAAGTACAAATATTTTAAGGGGTGATTCAGACCACCACTTTGAACAACTTTTCCCAATAAATGTATATCGAAATAAGTACGAAAAAATAATTTTCATTATCCATACTAATGATATCACGTGACTACTTCGATTCTATGAAAACCTAAAAAATTTTTTCGTTTTTTGGTCTGAATCACCCCTTAAAATATTTGTACTTAATAAAAAAGGACATTGTTTATAGTACCTGGGGCGACCGAGCTTTGCTCGGTTACATCACATTCTGCGTGGAAAGAAAAACGCATGAAAACTCGAAAACACGCGTTTGCCCAAACATAAGACTAATCTAGATCGATTGTTTACCCCCAAAAACCCCCATATACCCAAATTTGAGCAAAATTGTTAGAGCCGTTTTCGAAATCACAGAAATAAATTTTGTTTAAAGGTATAATGGTATATAAGAATAATATAAGAAGTTGCGCTAGACTGATAAAATTGACCGTAACAAAAAAATACATACTTAATATATATAGGGACAAATGTTAGGATTAATATAGGGAAATAAATCTTACCAACGAAAATGGAAACTCAATATCAAATATTCAAAAATGTAATTTTACTCAAAAAGAGTTTGTATTGCACTGATGACAAAAAATATTGACTTTTTATCGATACATATTCATGACATAAAATGACGTCAATAATTAGTCAAGCCCTAGCGGAATTAGATACTTTTATATTTTATGCAATTTATTACTTAATCCCTTAAATAACTAATTAATATTGTGTTATCTTTAAATGAAAATATAAAATGCATGATTTTGAGTAGTTTTTTGGTGAAGTTGTGAAGGAAATAGTGACTAACTGAAGAAATACGTGTCTGGCAAAATTACCTGTGAAATGTGTATTTACTAGGATTATTGTTCGTTGTTGTATCACAGTCGGTAAAGCTGCAAGATACCATCTTTCCAAGGTAAGGAAACTTATGGAAAAACACAGTTTGCTATAAGAAAAATCTAATTTTCATTTGACACTTTTTAAACTAGGATTACCGCGGTTGACTCTCATCCAAAAGTTGGCTCATGTCAATGTGATCGCTATCTCTTTTGCTCTTGGGTTAGCTACATTTACTTATTTTTTTGTCGCACTCGGCATGTTCCGTCTTCTTACGTAGTAAAAAAAAATTCTATGTCTATGGATATAAGTATAAAAGATTGTTACCTGTTGTGTATGCCTTATTAAACAATAAACAATAAACAATAAACAATTTGGTTTGACATAGAAATAGGTCGTCACTATCGTACGACGAACGTATTATTTAATGGAGTTATCGCCCTGGAGGGCTATTATTCATTTAAGGACTCATCGAAACACAAAACGTGTAGTTTTCCAACTCACCGCTCGCGTAAAATACAAATTGATCGTATTTTTAAAACCGTCGTGTCAGCGACAAATAATATTGTTTTACGCAGAAAACATCGCTAATTTGTGTAGGTATGCTTTTCTAAAAATTCGAACATGAATAAAAGAGCAACGTGAAATGGAATGGATTCTCCATGATTGGTTTCGATGACATATCTACGCTACAAATGTCAAAATTACGAGTGGTCAAGACCACCTTCGCAAACTACCGATTCAAAAATGCGCCCGTTTGGAAACGCTCGCGCAAACCATTCGTAATGTGACAAGTGATTTCAAAAATACGTCTCTTAATCCGTGCGTCCGCTCGAGAACGGGTGCTGCCAGGAGGACCTCTCAGATCGGCTTCGCTTTTTTGTCTGCTTAGTATTATTACGGAATTTATGTATGTTTACTCATTACATGTTACGATGTGTCAACATTATATTACTAGCGGCCTCCGTGGTGTGATGGTTAGCGTTCGGCTCATACCCGGAGGCCGCGGGTTAGATTCCCGGCGGGGGCAAAGACTTTGAGTAGTTGTCCTAGTTTGGTTTGGTTAGGACATTTTAGGCTGATCACCTGATTGTGGGATGAGTAAGATGTTCCGTGCTTCGGAGGGCACGTTAAAGGTCGCAGCACACTTATCAACTCGGAAAGGGATCGACACCGTATCGCCTTTCGCCGCGCGGTCAACCAGGCGTCAACCTGACGTAGGCACGTAACCAAACAGGCTCAGCTTCGGTACGTCGACTCGCGGTCAACTCGACTACGGCTGGGCGACGCCGCTCGCCGGCCGTTCTGGTCTGGCTGGCACTAGACCAAAACGGATCATTTTAAACGTAAAGTGTAGCGCACAGTTATGTCTCGGTTCACAATACGCGAGTTGGCAACCATAGCCATAAATTTTTGTTTATCTACAAATAAATAAAACGCGGGTGTGAGGAAACGGAGAGACGTCAGCTCGCATACGGAGAGGCGTAAGCGTGCGGACGACGAGCCGCAAGCGCGGGGACCGCTAGTTGACCGACCAGCAAAGCGGTTCGTGAGCTGGTCCCGAGGCGAGGCGTTTACGTTACGAATCCGAATAGTGTGCGTTGCAGTAGGAAGTTTCATACAAAGAATACTGAGCTGCTCGAGTTGATACGTTTACGTTCCGTTTACGAGTTGATAAGTGTGCTGTGACCTTAAGCCGTCGGTCCCGGTCACTGTCTTTGATATTGGTCGTTACCTAAAACCATGTCAGAGGCCTTTAAAACCATAGAGTTAGGATTGTACCTAAAGCATAAGTCTATGTTTAAGGCGGTTTTAAAAACCTCTGACACTAGTGCTAGTCACTAACACACACGATATAAGAAGAAGAAGCGGCCCATCCTGGCTTCGCACGGGTGGACATAGTAGTGGCACTTTATTTTACATCTTGGGTTACGTTACTAAAGTTTTAGTTATCATTCCTAATCTTCTCTGGCAATAAATAAAGCCTATGTTACTTAGGGTGAACGTAGCTTTGTAATGGTGAAATAATTTTTTAAATTTGGCACAGTCTCAGAGTAGTTTTTGTATTTTTTCATTACAAACACACACGCACCCCCGCACACACACAAAAATACACATCTTTCCTCTTCATAATATTAGTATAGCAGAGTAGATAAGTATTTATTAGTTATATGACAAATAATCCTTCTGGTGAATAGACGACCAATACAGTAAAAATGAGTTTTTTAAGTGAAAACTTCTTTAGCGGCGTTGTGCACTTTTTTTGGAATGGGTAAAAAATATTAAACTCGCGTCAGGACACGTGGCCTGATCAGAAATTCGTAAGACGGCGCAGGGCGCTTGCGCGAATGTTCGTGTGTGTTTATGTTACAGCGTGCTACGCGCATCCATGGATGGTGACAGCTGATGGCTCGACCGTCTGTGTAGTGGCCATACTGCTGTGTATTTGAAAATGATTTTGTTGAAAATGAATTTGGTCATGCTTGTGACATTTGTGAGACTGTGGTTCAGAAAAGATTTGAAATATTTTATACTGATAATTAAAGCAATTCGTGCAAAATTATTCCCTAACCATTCCAAAATATCAAAAATGCACAAGAAGTGAAAACTTGAATATTAATATTCAAGTTTTCACTTCTGCCGGCACTCCCAGAGTGCAACCCGTCGTTTTTTTTTTAGGCGTTTTTTCTCAGCATTGATCGTTGCGAAGCGTTGGTATACGAATGCACTACACATATTGTAAATTATACTGACGTGTAAAAATGCCTGTAAAGGCTTAATTGCTGAATAAACATTCAGAATTTTGATTTTTTTTAGTATTGTATTTTACCTTTCCAAAACCTGATGGCTATAAGACACGTGGCAACTGGTTGTTGCGAAATTTAACAAAGCGCAGTCTCGAAACAGACGCATAAATAAAGAGACCATTCCAAAGTAAAGCACAAATTCAAGTTGAATTAAAATACTAATGCAAGTGTAAGAAGTCATCTGTCATCAGCATCTCATCATCCCAATAAAAGACGGTGTTCTTCTTTACACTTATATTTCTGTGTCTTATACATGTACTTTAACTAGATACTAAAACTAGGCCGCTAAATACAATAACATGTGTCAGCCTTGACGGCGAAACCTAGACTGCCCTCTCCCCAAACCCCATATCTCTGCCCCAAACCAACCGCCTGTGTTTATCATATGTCAATCACAATATGTGACATCATATTTCCAGCGAATTAATTTTACACAAGTTGAAATAAAATACTAATGCAAGTTAAAGTTAAAGTTATTTCTTTATTATAACTTTTAACGATATAAATCAGTGCGAAGGTCAATACCTCGAGCTCAACAGTGTTTACATTGCCTGATATGCTGTGTGTACATGTCTTTGGGTTTCAGTCTAGTGCAAGATGTCAGGTGGTCCGGTGCCGGTACCGGTATTAGGGACCGGCGCCGGCAGCGGAGGCTCTGCCTAAATTTAGGGCTGAGTGAAATATAGAGGGGATACTGTGCATGGGTACAGTACTAGTTTTTGACTTCTGCGCAATTACGGTTAGCACTAGAGTTTGATGCCGCTACCTGTACGAGGTACAGATAAACATACATTAGCGGTGAAACACATAACCCTCTTTTTGGCCTCACCTCAGTCAAAAAGTCTATGGTGTGTTTGTCAAGCTTGGCAAGTGTCAACCCATAGATTTTTTACTTTGAGCAGAAGATAAAAACAATATAAAGGCCCATTTAGACGATGCTGGAGCAAGTTTCTTATCCTATCCATCCTATATTTTAACCCCCGACAAAAAGAGGAGTGTTATAAGTTTGACGCTAATGTCTGTCTGTCCGTGGCATCGTAGCGCTTGAATGGATGGACCAATTTCAATGCAGTTAATATCAGGCAAGTAACTTGCACCGTCTAAATGGGCCTTAAATTACTAAGTTTTTAATCTGTGGACAGAACCTTGATTCCATGGTAGGTATAATAAAATAAGGGATTCGGAGTTTTTGGCGGGAAGTCAAGGGGTCCAGTTGGAGTTTGCTTTAAATTGTATTGCAAATTGATTCTAGTGGACTTTATAATATGAAATTGGTATAGTTTAGTTATAAATGCTCATTCTCATGGACAATATGTGAAATGTTTAAAGTGGACAGTCATAGTGCGGTTGTAGAGATATTTATTTGCGGACTGCGGTGGGCGTTTTTGGGCGCCGTCCGCCACTCAATCGGCTATGAAAACCAGTGGACTCGTATAGATTTGTCGCCAGAAGCTCCCGTGAACCTTTGATTGGGTTTAGGATTAGGAATAAAGAAGAGATATTACTAGACACTGGCAAAATAAGCTTCAACGAAGTTTGACCGCTATAATCAAGAAAAGAAGTATAAAATAAGACAACTTCCCGTGACAGCTGATGACGTAGGTGGAACTTGACTACGTCTTGATTCGAAAACAATGTAAACATGTCAATGGTTTTCAAAGACATGGGCACGTACTGAAAGTACAGTTTCATAAACATACAATCAAAATGTATGTGAAATAAGAGTTATTAGTATATGAAAGTGTTTCTAAGGTGCAGTGCACATGTGTGATTCCACGGTGCGTTGTTTGAGCTCGTGAGGTGATGGTGGGGGGAGAAGCAGGCCGGCATGCTGTTTGACAGACTACCGGAGGTCAAGAAATGTTGCTGCGGCTGCTCCTTGAGAAAAGGCACCATCTTGATAGCTATCTATGGTATTATTGTAAGTTTTGTTCACTTGCAGGTCTTTTGCAATTCCTCAACATATCCCAAAGGCAAACTATTATACAAGTTAGATCTGTAACCTTGCCATATTCTCAGACGTACCTATACCGATCACACTGCACAACTTTCCCAAAGAATTGTGCATTCGAATTCGAAATTGTTCCCCCTTACAAAATTGCTAATCAGCTGATCGATTTAGTTTGTTTATAAAGCTTTATTGGTTAGAAAGAACCCAGATACAATTTAGAAAAGTAAACATACAACGGCGGACTTATCCCGTACAGGGGTCTCTTTCAGTCAACCGGCATATAGTATGGGTAGATTTTTTTTTTATATTTCGACCTATGTTCCTCAGGGAAAGTTGTTCAGTATGATCGGTATAGGTACGTCTGATAATAAGGCAGGGTTACAGATTTACACCCTGTATACAATACAATAAATATACATTATGCAGTACTGCTGCTACTTATTCCTTTGTTATTCTAAATTATGAAAACAGCGACCTGAAAAAGTTAGATGAAAAACGAGAAAATAACTAAGTAGCACATAATAAAATACACCATCAAAAAGCAAACGTAGAAAGACTCTACATATTATGCTTATAATAAAATACAAACATTATTTAGACAAAAAAAAACGATCAAATTCGGTTGTGTTGTGTGGGGGTAAATCGGTTTTCAGGGTTTCGTTATAAACAAGAAACTATTATAGTTTCACCGTGTCTGTCTGTCTGTCCGCCAGCGGTTTTACTTAGAGACTATAAGTACTAGAAAATTCTTATTTAGCATGAGCATGTATATTAATACGACTTTACGACCGACGACCTCCGTGGCGAAGTGTTCACCATGCTAGTCCGCCACCCAGAGTTCGATTCCTGGTCAGGGCAAGTTGGAAAATGGCCTTTTTCAAATTGTCCTGGTTCTTGGATGTTTATCTATATATGTATTTGTTATAAAATATAGTATCGTTGAGTTAGTATCCCATAACACAAGTCTCGAACTTACTTTGGGGCTAGCTCAATCAGTGTAATTTATCCCAATATATATTTTTTTTATTTATCATTAATCGTGCCCAAAAAAGAGTGAAATAAAATCTTAAAAAATATATTTTTAAGGGTAGCTTCCATACATGTAAAGTGGGTTTTTTTCTTCTAAATACGGGATTTTACTTGTTTATTTTTATTGTTCATAATTTCTATCATGGGTATAGTAGATACTTAATGAGATGCTAATGAATTCAATTCCACCCTGTATATGTTCACGTAAAATATTTACAGCTGTAGTATATATAACGAAGTTTAAAGGACAACTATAAGAGCAAAATAGGGTTAACAAATTAAAAAGTAATAGGCGACCTACGAGTTATAAAATGTAGTCGGTACAGGAAAATTGTATACAAATTCAATAGAAAATCAGTTTTTTGACGTTTTTTAAGTAGCATGAACTCAAACTCAATTTCCCATGCTGGTCTGGGAGAAATGAAAAACTTAGAATGTACCGGCTGCTTCTCTTCCCGCGCAGATCGTAAAAGCCGATCGAGAGAATGGGCAAAAATGCGAATCATGTTAACAGGCGATGCGGCTAGCAACCCATCACTGTATTGATTGCTTTTCCATCTTCTCGCCCACCATGACGCTAAAAGTGGCTTTTGGGTCTTGCGGCCTGGGCTCTGCATAGAACCGCAAGACCCAAAATGCTCTGTCTGCCCCATTAGGGATAAAGACGTGATAGTATGTATGTATGTATGAACTCAAAGTCGGCATTCGCAACTACGATATTATACACTTCGCGTTGCCCGATATACACTTGGCCAGTTATTAGTTTTAAAAATATATAGAATGTTTTCTGTTAGTGTTTCTGCCTCTAAGCTTAAAAGTAAAAGTACACTAGTGCAGAAGGCGGGAAATAGGGTATTGCGAAGTAATTTTCTCAGGACAATAATTAAAAGTCCAGCAATCCCATTCCCGCTGAGACATGTATAACGCTTTTCCCAATAAATGTGAGGAAATAAAGAATTAACCAACTATGCAAATATTCAACAAAAGCAATTAATGTTTACTGCAAAGTAAATATTTTTATATCCCCGTGTACGGTTACCTGCATAGGCTCCGTACAATTAATGTATGTCAAGTGGGATGTCAAGGATGTCAAACAAACCCGGTCGCTAAGAATATGTAGAAATCAAAAACGATCGATCGAATCTGCCGAGTGCTT
This sequence comes from Acrobasis consociella, assembly GCA_963555685.1. Taxonomy (NCBI): domain Eukaryota; kingdom Metazoa; phylum Arthropoda; class Insecta; order Lepidoptera; family Pyralidae; genus Acrobasis; species Acrobasis consociella. Next base: position 661,301 of record OY743104.1, on the reverse strand, counting down.
TTATTACACAAAAAATTAAAATTGAATGCTACTTGAATTTGTTACACACAATGTACAAGAAGTAGGTCGCAGCTAGGTGCTGCGTTTGTAGAATTTATCAACTATGAAAATGTTCTGCTTTGCCAGAACACCCCGTGTTCTTTCTTTTTTAATTTTTAATTGTCAATTAGTGCAAAGGAAATATAGCATAATACAACCCAGTCACGTTTACACAAAGATTTTTCTCCATGTAGTCCATATTAGAGTCGGACTCGTGCGAGTAAGGTTTCATATTATTTGTGAAAAAAACCATTTTCTCAAACATGCTCGAGAAAATGTAGGCCAGGAAAGTAGTATGAAAATTAATTCCTGGCCGCTGGTAAACAAGAAGACAAGAAGGGAGTGTATTCTGAATGACAAGACAATGATATTGACGTTTCAGATGACAGTTCTGCTTTTACATTTGGCAAAGACATTACTTGGCATACAGCCAAATGATACCACATTATAAAAAATGCACTGTTCGAGCAATATATATGAAAATGACAACAAAAATCTTAGTGTAAAATCACACGAAAAATGCTTAATTTTCGTTGCAAGAAGAAAAACCACACAACATACGATAATTTTTGCTTAAAAAATGCACTGAAAAGCAGATTATTTCAGTAATTGAGAACTATTCGTCCGGCAATACCTTGCTTCCCGCCCTCTGCAGTAATGTACTATTCAGGGACACTTAACCTTTGTTCTTGTTCATGTTCTTGTTCACAGAGTGGTATAGCGCACGGTTTTGAGGGTGTCGTTGGTATAGCGGGAAAAGATTGTTTTGAAGTTTTGGTAAAAAAGACATGTCTTTTTGGAGCTAAACAACACATTTTGAACGTGGAGATGGTCATTCACTTTGCAATATTTTTACCGAGCATATTTTTACTGTTGGCAGTCTATATAGTTAGTATTACTAGAAGTATAATTACTAATGGTAAAGGTACACTTTTAACTCGTAAACGGAACGTAAACGTATCAACTCGAGCAGCTCAATATTCTTTGTATGAAACTTCCTACTGCAACGCACACTATTCGGATTCGTAACGTAAACGCCTCGCCTCGGGACCAGCTCACGAACCGCTTTGCTGGTCGGTCAACTAGTAGTCCCCGCGCTTGCGGCTCGTCGTCCGCGCGCTTACGCCTCTCCGTATGCGAGCTGATATCTCTCCGTTTCCTCACACCCGCGTTTTATTTATTGGTAGATAAACAAAAATTTATGGCTATGATTGCCAACTTGCGTATTGTGAACCGAGACATACCCGTGCGCTACACTTTACGACCGTGCGCTACACTGACGCCTGTTTGACCGCGCGGCGAAAGGCGATACGTTGTCGATCCCTTTCCGAGTTGATAAGTGTGCTGTGACCTTAAAACTCCATGCTGGACTGGGAGAAAAGAAAACACTAAGAATGTACCAGCTGCTTCTAGTCTCGCGCAGATCGTAAAAGCCGATCGAGAGAATGGGCGAAAATGCGAATCATGTTTACAAGCGATGCGGCTAGCAACCCATCACTGTATTGATTTCCATCTTCTCCCCCACCATAACGCTAAAAGTGGCTTTTGGGTCTTGCGGTCCTGGGCTCTGCATAGAGCCGCAAGACCCAAAATGCTGTCTGCCCCATTATGGATAAAGACGTGATAGTATGTATGTATGTATAATTATATTATGTATGTATGTATAATTATAGTATGTATGTATGTATTATTATAAAACAATAAACAAACAACAATAAACAATAAACAATTACTAATCATTCTCCGCTATCTAATAGCTTCTAAGCAGTTGGAACAGATTCCAATGTAGGTTTATATTTAAAGCCAGAATATCCGCTTTGGCCTTTAAATGTAACTACGCTTGTCATTTTAAACGTTTAGGTAAATGCTATTTTTATAAAACATAAAGTTATGGGCGTTAGCGGTTGGTTCTACACCTTTTTATACCAAGCTTTTATTTAACTTGCAATGTATCTTGTATGTATGAATGTTTGTTTAGTTCAAATCTTGCAACTCAGTTTTCAACCAGTTATCTTTTACTATAAAAATCGGATGACAATACAAAATTAAAGAGTCAGTGAGCTGTTCTGATACAATATTAAAGAGTCAGTGGTTTTACCGCCGTGTTGTATGTTTGACAGTAATGTCTGCCTTTGGCATCACCGTAGCCCTCGAATGAAAGGACCGATATCGATGCGGTTTTCTACAAGAGAACTTGACAGGGTCCTTGCGGTGGTTCTTAGCTATCTTTGATGAAAATCATTTGGGGGTACGCTTGTAAGTCGGAGTTTTTATTTTATTTGCCTGGCAAATAAACCTTTTTATATTTTTTTCAGAAAAAGCGCCAGTTGATAACAATTTACTTGTATTTTATATTTTTCTCGCAAATCGCAAAGATAATATCGTTGTCAATATTAATCTACGTAAGTACATCAGTGGAAGGTTGTACACTTGAAACGGCTCTTTTTACAATATGCATTATTTCCGAGTTCATCCAAATGGCAAGTAAGTTATTCCTCATCGCCTCAAGACTAGGTATAAAACAATTATATGAAATGTGTCTTGAACCGAACGTGGTCAGCTGACAGCTCAGCACCACACCTGCCTGGCGGCTAGGGTTGCCAGGTCGCCAAACCTAAAAGCCGGACAGACCAGCCAGTTTGGCCGGACATTTGGGGAGAAAAGCTCCTACATTATTAGGATTTTGTCTCTCTCCTACATATTAGGATTTTGTCTCAGCATTAGGTAAAACAAAAAAAAATTATGTAAAACCAAGCTTTTTTGATTATTATCAATCGCTATCAATCGAGGAATGAACAATAACGACAGGGCGCAGGGGGGCGGGCGACAGGCGGCGGCGGGGCGCCCCTCTACCTGCGTGAGCGACCGACGCGACATTCGCCTCTCGTCGCCTGCGCTTGGTCGTTCATGAAATGTAAAAAGCCTAACAAAAGCCGGACAGGCCGGACACGCTCTAATTTGGCCGGACACGCACCTAAAAAGCCTGACTGTGTCCGGCTTTATCCGGACGCCTGGCAACGCTACTGATGGCGGCTATTGTACATTTTCGTGCAAGTTTGCTCAAATCATCCGACCTAAGAGGTCAGATAATCTGAGCAAGGGCCTGAACCAATATAAAGACAACGTTTAGTCCCTTTTTATCTAAAAAATGAGACGGCTGCATCAACAGGGGTCTGTCCTTTAATGTACCATTGAGATGCACTAACGGACAGTCCTTCATAGCTGTCAATCTATTGCCAGGAAGGGATTTACTTGGTTTGCGCTATGTGGATGGGATGTTAGTGGACCGGATAATTGGATTATGGAGTGAGTTTCGGTATAATTATTATTACATACAACCGAGTTTAACTGAATTACAAAGATTTCTTATCTTGTTTCAGTTATGATTTACTTTTTTATAGTCGTGAAAAGTTTTAGATCAACAATACTGATAGCTCCCCGCAGACCCGACGCGGCAGCGATTAGAGATGCGACCAGACGGCGATTGCGTCGGCACGCAAAGAGACCTGGCAGCCAGAAGCCGACAGCTAGCAACTCACCGCAACCGAGAACCACCAGGGAGAACAACCCAGTGGTGTCGATACGTGAAACGTCTAGTAGTAAAGCGGAGGATCTCCGCAGAGAACCAATAGCTTGACAAAGCACCGTGCAGGATTTGAACGACGCGATGTATGTTTCCAGAAATATTGTCAAGTTCAACTTTTTCTCCAAGTTCACCTCCGGATTGAGGTTCGTTTTCAATAGAGATTGGGTTTTTTTTAACCTATGCTGAGCTATATGCTATGTCCAGTAGATGATTATTTGATTTTATAGGATTTATAGCATGGGTATACATTCAAAAAATTTTTATTTCTCTATCCGTTTAGGTTCCGTCATTTCTAGCTATTTCGATCGATTTTATATTTGGGGTTTTTTTTTCTTTTGTAAGTAGTTCGACTTCATCCAACTTCGTTAAAACCAACATTATTTTTCTTTCAGGGTAAAGATTCGTATTATGATTTCTTCTGCAACGGACACAAACCACACAAGGGACTGGCAAGCAGCTCAAATAATAAGGTCTAACAAAATATACTGGAACTATTTTAAGGGTGACTTTAATCCGTGATAGTGAACAACTTTCCCGAAGAAACATATCGGTCAACTTGTAGGAAGCCACAAATTACTTTCATATTTTGATAGGCAAGTGTTCCTTTAGGAAAATTGTTCAGTATCAGGAACTGAATTTATTATACTTTGTCAGATCATATTATATTATGATGGATATTTGTACTCGATGCGAGAGAGACACACACATGTTTTAATATGTCAAATACGTATATTTACATGACATAGCTACCTAATTTATTTACAATGTATTTATTTAAATAATAAGGTACGTTTAAATATCTACAAAAATAATAAAATCAAAAAGAAATAGAAAAAGTTAATTTTATTCTGTTTTTAGTATTTGTTGTTACAGTGGCAACAGAAATAAGAAAGAAAGAAAGAAAGATATTAGGTATCTGTGAAAATTTCAACTGTTCAGCAATGGTGATTATTCGTGATGTACAGCCTGGTGACAGATGGATGGACGGACAGCGAAGTCTTAGAAATAGGGTCCCGTTTTTACCCTTTGGGTACGGAACCCTAAAACCCAAGCTGATAACTAAGGGCGCGAACATAGTCGTGGTAGATAAGATAGAGTATACCTTGGCCAAGATGGTAGTATTTTTTATTGATCGGTAAGACAAAGAAATCAACAAAATGCATGGAAAAAGTTTTTGGTCGATTATTCGGGGTCCAGTGCTGCTCCTGCTATAAAATAAATTATTTAAAAGTAAACATTGCAATTTTGTCTTGACCAAGCCCTAGACGACCCTTCAAACTATATAATGAACTTCTGTTTACAGTTAGAGAACGTGAAGCTCTTCTACGATCTAGGATTGAGAATAGTGGAAGGAAAGAGGTGAGGCTTTTCCCCAGCAGTGGGATATGGGTGGCTACATAATTTAAAAAAAAGAAATCAAGCATTTTCTTTGTTTTCCTTGTATCTACTTGAACTGTTATCATAACAATATAAGTGTTTACATATTTTGTTTTGTCCCTATCACTCCTAAATTTTTGATATTGCAAGAACAAGACAAAACATATTTTAACTAAAATAAGTGTAGCAAACGTTTGTATTTTTTTAAGAATAAGGGGGTTAAAATTATATTTTATTTAATTAACCTTTATTGCACAAAATACAATTTGTAAAGTACTATAGAAGCATTATCTACCAGCCAACCTTCTCAATATTGCAGATAGTGTGGCAGAGCGTCCTGTATCACCTGTATGGGATAAGTCCATCATTGTTTACCTAGATTTGCTCGTTCGCACACGAAATTCCTATAATGTGCCACACGACGACAGAAAATGAGTTGTGAATGTCTCTAGGATAGAATGAAAAATACGTAATTTTATTATCAACTAGCCGAAGACCGCGACTTCGTTCGCGTGGACTTTATGTCTCTGGAAAATGCTCAACAGGCTGAACAACTTTTACTGAGGCGGCATTTTTATATCTCTTATAGTTTAGCTTGACCATTATGGTTCTGCATCAGGCGTTCCATTTTCCAAAATCATTTATACCCTATATGTTGCCCAGGCTTAATAGCTATATAACAAAAAAAGTTTCATTCGAATCCGTCCAGTATTTCCGGAGATTATCGTGTACAAACAGACAAACAGACACACAGACAAACAGACAAACAGACACACAGACAATCAGACAGACATTTTTTTTTAAATTCTTACTCTATTACTACGTCTCCATCGCCCCCAATATTTTTTTTGGAAATATATTTAATGTACAGACACACTTTTTTTACTGTTTTATTATATGTATAGATATGTATAGATGTATCGTACCTATCGGTATAGAACCTCCGCAAGCGGACTATCTAGCATGTTACTACGCTACAAAGCTCTTCACACTAAAGCTATCGACTGCGTTATCCATGAATCGTATGCTCTTCATGGTGTTATTAGAAATTCAAAGGGTATTTGACAATACCATAGGAACCTTCATTCAGCAGGGATAAATTGTATAATTTTTTTATTAGATTCACAAAACTAAAGTTCCACAGAACCAATCTTATAGGCATCTAAAATATTCAAACATACATACATACATAATATCACGCCTGTTTCCCACAGGGGTAGGCAGAGACTATGGACCTCCACTTGCTACGATCTTGACAAACCTCTTTTGCTTCATCTAAAATCATCAATCTCTTCATACAAAATATTCAAAAATATGTAAAAATGCAGTGTTCTCGATGTAAACACAGCATACATGTACCTACATTGAACAGATACCTAAATAAATTATTAAACAGAATTAATTAATTATAAATTATCACAAACATATTATTTTTAGCTAAAAGTGGCTTTTGGGTCTTGCGGCCCTGGGCTCTGCATAGAACCGCAAGACCCAAAATGCTCTGTCTGCCCCATTAGGGATAAAGACGTGATAGTATGTATGTATGTATGTATGTATATTATTTTTGATGAATGGAGGTGTAATGCTCGCTGTTTTCTTGTGGGGTCCAGGATTTTGTTCCATTATTCCAGATGCGACTAAAGGCAGTACTGAACTTTTTCTATATTAATCCAGGTAATTAATACGCTATCCACTTACATACTAAAAATTCACTCCGCTCTGATCAGCCGTTTTGTTATGATGCGGAACAAACGTCCGTACATATTACGTACGCTCGTATCGGATACACGTATCTCAACAGAACTTTCGTTTTCCTTTCTGGTACCAGATACTTTATAGCAGAACTCTAAACAGAACTTTCGTTTCCGTTTCTGGTTCCACAAACTTTGTAGCAGAACACTAAACAGAACTTTTGTTACCCTTTCTGGTACCTACGGAAACTTTATAGCAAAACTCTAAACAACTTTCGTTTCCCTTTCTGGTACCTACCAGAAACTTTATAACAGAACTCTAAACAGAACTTTCGTTTTCCTTTCTGGTACCTACAGGAAACTGTATAGCACAACTCTAAACAGATCTTTCGTTTCCCTTTCTGATACCTACCGGAAACTTTATAACAGAACTCTAAACAGATCTTTCCTTTCCATTTCTGGTTTCGCAACTTTTTAACAGTTCTGTGATGTCGCCATGATTTTAAGTTTTGACAGTCGCTGATCAGTTTTCCTTTCCAGTGGAATAAAGAACTTGATTGTATATCAAAGTCAGTAGCTTACTTATTATATAGCTATTTTATTTTATTAATAAATAAGTGTGAGGTTGGTACATGCAATGAAAAATTATCTATACATCCATAAATATAATAAAATAGTAAAAAATGTATCTGTACATAGAAAATATTTAAAAAAAAACCAGTTGAGGCGATAGAAATATAGAGCAAGAATTAAAAAAAATGGATTTCTGTTTGTCTGTTTGTACCGCTAATCTCCGGAAATACTGGACGGATTCAAATGAAACTTTTTTATTATATAGCTGTTAATCCTGGCAACATTATAGGGTATAATTGATTTTGGAAAATGGAACACCTGATGTAGAATCATAATGGTCCAGCTAATAAATAAAAACTATAAGAAATATAAAAATGACGTCTTAACAAAGTCATAAAGTCCACGCGAACGAAGTCGCGGGCTTTGGCTAGTAAAAATAAAAATACAACTAGATAACCTAAGTAACCAATTACAGAGGTACATAATATGTCTATTTTTACACAAAACAAGGAATTTTAGTGTAAAAAAAGAAAATTGAAAGAATGTGTTAGATTACAAATAAAATAAATTGATATTAACATTATATTACAAACTTGTCTGTTTGAACACATTAGGTCACTCGATTTAACTATTAAAAATATAACAAGAAATAGATACAAAAATATGTAATTGACAGCGGGGTCGAACATTTGCGTTTCGGCTAGTGAGTCTCAGCTGGTACCACTGGACCAACGAGCGCTTCATGCAGGAAAGCGAATTATACCTATAAATATCTCGCACGTAGATTTGTAAACATGACATAGGCAATGACCGGTTAACTTGACGACTGATATGAGCTATATGAGTCATTGCTTCATTTCCAGCACTAGCAATACTTAATGTTTGTATTTAGATGAACATTATTATCACTGTTTTTATAGTTCCACAAAAAACTAATGTTCAAATCAATTCGACACAGAATTGTCCAAACTCTTATTAGCCCTTTTTCTGTCATGCGTGTTGACAAGTGATGTGCCGCCGCAAAATCAGAAATTTCTTTCCTTGAAAATTTCCGGAAATTTTAAACATTTTTCGAGAATTTTCGTTGAAAAATTTCCTAAAGAAATTTTTTGCGAGAAATTTCTCGAAAATTCCAGGTCGTTCCGTACATTTCTCGAAATTTTCAAGAACGGCACATCACTGTTGACGTCCGCGCGCGAATTTGGCCCGCGTGCGTGCTGCCTGACCGCACCCTTTTATTTCATATCTTTTTACCATGCCTACCCATCACCTTAACCTAAACATACTTATTTATCTTCCCTTGTCACTAGATTAATTAATTAAAACATTAGAATCTTTTATGACTATTATTTAAATAAAGTAGTATTGTTCGGTGTAATCGAACACCCGCTTATTCGGTTTAGGCGTCGGTGAGCTGGCCGATGACACAATCATAGGTATTTACGTGAATCAGTGCACTTTCGGTACGTAAGACGGGAGGGTGCATAAAACTCAAAATTTTATTGTGACACAGATACGCGTAATAAATGGAGTCAAAGTCAAAGTCAAAAAATTTTATTCAATGTAAGATAAATTTATCTCTTATTAAAGGTCATTTTTTAAATATTATTTTAGTGCAAAAGCTAAAAACTACTAGCGTTTCGGAACGACCACTGCTGGGAAGATTACGCCGAAAGAAACCCAGTTCAGTAATAGTACTAACAAGCATATGGAGTTTAACTATCACATTGGTTTAACATTCCCCCCGAACAAGTATTCTAGTTAATTAAATATGACATACATATTTTATATGAAATGCAATCAATATTTTTAAAGCAAATTAAAAACTTATTCACTTTTTTGCCAGTCGTGTGTGCTGCGAGCTGCCATCTTTGTGCGAGCAGCAGGTGCTATTTCCCTCCAATATAAGCTTTAATTACTTTTTTAACGATCATTTTTGTGCACGAGTTTAGTCAATGCATACAAGCGATATAACGCATGACAGTAAAAGCGCCTTTAATAAACAAGTTTAAGATAATAACTTTTAATAGTACGGAGCTTTATAAACCACGTCTTAACGATTTGCGGGTGGTGCGGGTGGTGCGGGTGGCGCGGGTGGTACGGGTGGCGCGGGTGGTGCGCCTTGCGCGTATGGTGCGGGTGGTGCGCCTTGCGCGTATGGCGCGGGTGGTGCGCCTTGCGCGTATTGCGCGGTTGGTGCACCTTGTGCGTATGGCGGGTATTGCGCGGGTGGCGCGGCTTGCGCGTATGGCGCGGGTGGTGGCACGGTAGTGGGTCCTCCCAAAGTAGATCTGTAACTCTTCACTACTATTAAAAAGTATAATGCCACTGAAAAGAAGAAAACAGAAGATAAGTACTAACAAGTTCTTGTTTATAAAAAAAATGTCTTTCTCTGACAAAAGCACCATGAGGACCGCGGTTTAATATGTATGAAGGAATCAAAGTTTCTAGATCCCAGCATTAACATGTCTTATTCCTAAAAGGGTAGATAATAGGACCTAGAAGAGACAGGTTGTGTAAGGACAGGTGTGAAGGAACAGAAGGCTAGAGCAAATATTATGGCGAATGACAGAAAGAAGTTGAACAGCTGATATGCAGAGCCTACCCCAAGTAGGGAGGTGGCGAGGAGGATAGTGACGAAGGCTTGGGTCGCAAGACTCAAAAGTTATTCTTGGAAATAAGGAATCACAATAGTGTTGGATCATAGCCACATTACCTATTGACATGATTCAGATAGCGTATTCCTTTTATCGTCTTACACTACTTTTTCACCCAGGCGATCATGTAAGAAAATTCACCGGTATGGCTTGTATTTTAACCCCAGACAAAAAAGAGGGGTGTTATATGATTGACGCTAGTGCCTGACTATATGTCTGTGGCATCATAGCGCTCCCACGAATGGACCAATTTGGATGCGGTTTTTTTCTTACGTGAAAGCAACTTCCACAAAAAAATCGGTTCAGTCCTTTAAAAGTTATTGGGTGAGAATGCTTCAAGTTTGGGATTTTGTAATTTACCTGACAAATAATAGATAGCGTTACGACATCAATATATTGTGTAGTTCCGCCACTGATCACTAGATGGCGACACCATTGATAAGTGGTGGAACTCGGGGATTTTTTATTTGCCTTTAGCAAATAGACTTTTTATGCGTAACATATTGAAAAACTTCGCAAAGTTTCTTTTCTTACCAATAATACTGATTGTTTCTGCCAGGAAGCACATGAAACGGCTCGCGCCTGACGTGGAGCAGCTGCTGAACAACCCGATGATCATCAGTAACAAAATCAGCACGATATAGACCAATTTCGAGATACAGTATGTGTACATGAATATTGTCACATATAAAACTCTCTCCTGAAAAACAAAACAGACTTCTTATTTTCTTATGTTCACGCGGTAGATAGAGCTACAGGTTGCAAGAGTCGAGGCCTTTTTTAGAGAGATAATCTCTCGGGTTTAAAAATGAAAACAAATATCAAACAGACAAAGGATACTATGCCGACGCCTAGTCAAGTCAGTTTAGGACTGTGGCACCGCGGCAGAATTGAAAAGGCAGTAGGCGGGACACATAGCACGACGAACCGATGGCTGGTGGGGCAAAAAGGTTCTCGAATGGCTACTACGTACTGGCAAGCAAAGCGTTGGACACCCACCCACAAGAAAGTCTGACAAAATGCGTTTTTCAAATCTGGTAAGTCTGCAGCTAGCATTGCACTAGACAGTGTCTGATTATTACCGGTGCCAAACAAAAGGACGCAGAAAGTTCATCCAACACAAGTGGAGAATCGTCATCGTAGCAGAAGCCACTGAATATGACATTGAAGCTGAAGCATCTATGACTGTAATGGCGGAGGAAGCGACTACAGGTTTTCAAAATTGTAAAAAAAAAACCGTGTGGTTTCTCTGTGTCCTAGATCTTTTTAAAAGTATCATCACTTCAGCCGCATTACATCCACTGCTGTACATAGGCCTCATTCTTAGAGGTATATCTTGTTCTTCATCCCAAATAAGTTTCTCTAGTGCTACTTTTAACTAAAGCTCGGAGTACCAGCTAGTTTTTTTGAAAATCAAAATCAGTGGTGAACTCTAATTTTGGCTAGATATTTCTAGTTTTAACAAAGGCAATCAGTAAAGCTAGTTTTTAGGGAAAACTTGTTTTAACTGTAATATATACAATGTCCTTTTTATAAAGTACAAATATTTTAAGGGGTGATTCAGTCCATCATTTTGAACCACTTTTCCTCATTAAATGTATTTCGAAATGCGAAAAAAACATTTTGGTTACGCTAGTATATAGCACTCAGTGATTTTAGGTTTTCATACAAATCGGTCATTTTGGAAATCTTTGGGAGAGGCCTATGTCCAGCAGTGGACATTATGCGGCTGAAATGATGATGATGATGATGAAGTATTCACGTGATATCGTTACTATGGCAAATGATTTTCTTTTCGTGTTTCAACTAGTAGTAATTCACAAAGTACATTTATTGGGGAGTGTTGTTAAAAATGATTGATCAGTCCATCATTTTTAACAACACTCCCCACAACCCCTTTCAATATTTGTATTTAAATAAGGACATTGTACCTTTTTACGTATCTAAATGTAAAGTAAGAAATAATACTTACTAAATAAATACCTACGAGGAATATAATAGTGGCTGCAAAGAGAGCGATGTCTACCAATATCACGAGGTATAAAAAGCCGAAGTGCAGCAATGAATGCTGCGGGCACTCCTTCCTGGGGATGTGCTCGTAGCAGGTGAACTCGTAGTTGTATGTCTTGTTGCTGACTCCCAGGTGAGTACCATTCCACGTCATGCTATTTATTTGGGAAGGCTTAAACATGGCGTAGGTAACCATCACACCATTTAGAGTCTTAAATTTTCAAAATAAACAGATTAGGACAAATTACACTGATTGAAATAGACACAACGTAAGTTTATACTTGTTTTGTGGGATACTAATTCAACGATACTGTAGAATGTAAATAAATATATATATATATAGAAACTCAAGACACATTAAAAAATTTAAAGGACCATTTTCCAACTTGCTCTCCTTTGGATCGAATCCAGTACTTCCAAGTGACAGACTGTGTTTGAACCAATTTGCCACTAAGGATGTCCAAAATATATTACTAAAGTTGTTTTTGTATATCAGCAATATCCGGAAACCATTCATGCAGTTTTGAGAGAACAACTAGTAATCATAGATACATACATACATACATACTATCACGTCTTTATCCCTAATGGAGCAGACAGAGCATTTTGGGTCTTGCGGCTCTATGCAGAGTCCAGGGCCGCAAGACCCAAAAGCCACTTTTAGCGTCATGATGGGCGAGAAGATGGAAAAGCAATCAATACAGTGATGGGTTGCTAGCCGCATCGCCTGTTTACATGATTTGCATTTTTGCCCATTCCCTCGATCGGCTTTTACGATCTGCGTGGGAAGAGAAGCAGCTGGTACATTCTAAGTTTTTTCATTTCTCCCAGACCAGCATGGGAGTAATCATAGATATTACAACATAATTTGAACTGGAAGAATGCGCTGGAGAGAGAGAGGCTAGAATTATAGGATCCTAAAGCGATTTCGACCCAGAACATTTTAAATCGTCTTTATTGAAAGGTAATGTAGAGAAAACTAATTACAGCTGAAATAATAGTAGTGCAAAGATTCTTACTAAAAAAGTTAACACTGCTATGATTATACATCCTATTCTGAGAGGTACACTGAAACAGCAGTCTCTGACCTCCGGCAGATTTTGGAACACCACCATTGTTTACTATACTTTACAAAGTTATTAGCAAAACTTGTTGTAACGCGTTGATACGTATTAGTATATATTATATATGTTGTTTGTTGAATTCAAGAGTTCATTAACTGTTTTCCGGTTATAATCTCAGGTTATAATGAGTTTGATAAATCAAAATATGTCTCTTTGATAGTTGAATTTTTTTTTTCTTTTCTTGATTATGGCGGTCAAACTTCGTTGAAGCTTATTTTGCCAGTGTCTAGTAATATCTCTTCTTTATTCATAATCCTAAACCCTTAACTATACAATCAAAGGTTGGTACGTCCTTTTAATAATTATCTTTGGATTTTTTTAAATTATTTTACGGCTTTGGATATTGAATAAGGGAGCGCTGCGGAGTGAAAGAGGATGTTGTGACAAAAATAGAGAAAGGGATGTTATGATGGTTTGGGCATATAGAAAGGATGGATGAAAAGAGATTGACGAAAAATATTTATATGGCAAATGTGAAAGGAACATCAGGAAAGGGTCGGCCTCGGCGAACATTCTGCGAACAATTGCAGACGTTCTAAAAAAAGGAGAGGTAAAAAGTACCCGTAACCGAAGGGCATGCATGAAGAGATTGATGAGTTTAGATAAAGCAAAAGAGGTTTGTCAGGATCGTAGCAAGTGGAGGTCCATAGTCTCTGCCTACCCCTGCGGGACACAGGCGTGATATTGTATATGTATGTATGTTTGGATATACGAGTCCTTTAGAGCCTATCTATTTTTCTTTGCTTCCTTATTCCTTAAAAAGCAAAGGTTGGTGTAGTAAAAAAAAAACTCGGTTTACGGTAGGACCTCTAAGGGTCGGACTGTAGCGAAGGGTGAACAAAGGGTGTACAAGGTCAAGGGAATTAGAAATATATAGGTTTTACCCTGTATTAGGGTATTACACTGCGATCGCTTTGAGTATTCTTTGGGAATGTTCACAACCGTATTTACAGCTTTAATGAAATGGCCCTCCCATAAAATTCTCATACTACATACGATTCCCATGTAAGGTTGAGGGGGCAGATGAGGAACCAAAGCCATAATTTCATAACTTCCTGAATTTCTTCCGCACCTTACCCATAGACCCACTACATCGCCATTGTGACGAATGAACTATAAGACGGGTTTCAGATTTCTAGCAGCGTTTAAGTATCGAAAATATATCAACATTAGAAATATGTGCACGGCGACCACTCCAGAGTGGTAAATTCAGTGACATGAATAGTATCTCTACGGTAATAAGAATGAAATTGGCTTGCAAATCTTGCAATGCACTTCTAAGTATCTAAACGAAAAGGTGCCGAATTCTGGCGCGAGCTAAACCATCTGGTACCCGCCTACAAATTAGAACACTATTCGCCAGTTTTTATAAGGCCTAACGCAGACGACAGACTAATCCGTGACGCACTTTTTAGTCTGTGAAAATAGAACCCATGCAATCATATGCAGTTTCGCACTCGACTTATTTGTCACTTTCGCTAAACGGTCCCTCTTGAGGAGTATTCTATCTCCTTCTGTGGATTATGTGGATACATACATACATACATACTATCACGTCTTTATCCCTCATGGGGCAGACAGAGCATTTTGAGTCTTGCGGATCTAAGCAGATAGAGCTCAGTTCCTGTGGATGTCATACAGGGCGACTATAAGACTCATCAAACATCTCGTACTACATCGCATTTCGCAGTAATGTATTTTCAAGAAGGCATGAAGTCAAAGTTTCTATACAGTTCCACCACCAAACACGTCACGCCAAGAAATCGTGACATAGGTACCTAGTTGTATACGGAGAAATAATGAAAAAGGCCGTGGACTGAGATATTGTTTATTAATAATCATCTCATCTACTCGAAAAATGATGTTTTCATCCCAAAACATTTGGAGCTAAAGTTACTGCTGATTCTCTTGGGCATGAAAAGTGAAAACGAAAATCTCGAGGGATTATAAAAAATTAAAAACTGAATACATTCGTGTTCAGTAATCTATGTAAAATCAAAAAGAATGCTGGCAGTGCAGCAAAACAATAATAGTTTCGAACCATGGAATTTGAAAAAATGAGCACAGGCATACACGGGCGTACAGATGTCGTAATTTTTTAAATTTGGAATACATTATAAAAATAAAAAAATACGAAGGGCCCCAACAAACAAAGTTATAAGTTAAAATCTTTTTTAGAAGTTTTTGCCTTCATAAAATTATTTTTTAACTAGCCGAAACCCGCGACTTCGATCCCGTGGACTTTATGACTCCGGAAAATGTTCATCAGGCTGTACAACTTTCTCTAGGGCGTCATTTTTATATTTCTTATAGTTTAGCTGGTCCATGTCTCTTCATCAGGTGTTCCATTTTCCAAAATCAACCCAGTTGTTTTGCAGTGGTCTTATACCCAGTTGTTGCCCAGGCTAACAGCTATATATCAAAAGTTTCATTCGAATCCGTTCAGAATATCCGGATTTTTTTAAAATTCTTAGTCTATTACTATGTCTCCATCGCCTCAAATTGTCTTTTGGAAATATATTCCATGTACAGATACATTTTTAAACTACACTAAATAAAGGTTAGTAGGTATTTAAACTCTGATAAAGTATATGTGTTTTTTATTTGCTACTTTTTCTCATAGATTTAGATAAAAATAGAGTGTGCTACTCGGTTGCGGTAATATTTTTACTTCGGGCGATAAAAATGAATCCTTGCTTTACTCAAGATTTCACCGTAGAATCACTTTCACTTCCTTCGTTTCGCTCTGGATTTAAAGTAGCGCCCTCGCGTTAAAAATATCACCTTTACCCCTTGTAGCACAATCTACTATTATTCTTTAATTTCGTATTCTTTTCTCAATCGTTATTTTTGTACATCATGAAGTATCGTAGGTGGAAACCCCTTCACAAGTACGCCGCCATCCTTTAACACATTCACCACTGACCTCCATATATACAAGTACGCTGGACCTATGATTAGCCGGGCCATAGTGAGGCGATTTGATTTTCGCCATTTTGGCGCTGATCGTAGGCATTCGTAGCAATGGGTGGGAACGGAACTAATATTAGAGAGGGACAATGACATCGATAAAAGACATTTCCGAATTAGTTACGTCAGATTTAGTTCTCTTCCCACGCATTGGGGGCGCTTCGAATAGGCACAATAAAGAGCTGTCATTTCTTAGGGTATCATAGGTCCAGCGTACTTGTATGTATGGAGGTCAGTGACATTCGCACATTCCTTTAACAGTCACTGATCAGTTTCCCTTAATTCCTTGGCGGAACAATTTTTGATTGTGTACGAAAGTTGATAGCTTAGGCTTATACGTATATTATTCTTCGTTCATAGTTGATCTGTAGCTTTTTACTACTATTAAAACGCACAATGCCACTGAAAAGAAGAAAACGAAAGATTACTTAACGAACGACAACTTCCGTCTTATTTTAAAACGCAGACTAACTTTGTTACCAGGTTTATCCCTAAACGTCGTCATAGCAGACACAATAGTAAAACATTAAAACATTTAAAGGGTTAAACCATTATCCGATTAAGGGTCCTCCCCGCGCTAACGACCTTGAAAACACAAAAAAATTAATTTCTCATTCTGTAAATGAGATTATCAGAAACCCTCGTACAACTTTTTAGCTAGTATCCTTAAGTTTCATTAGAACCTCGAAAATCATTGAAATAAAATACCCTGAATTTTCCTTTGCAAAAAATACTAAAAACGGCCATTTTTGACTCTTTTTGTAAAGGTTTCTAAACCGGATAGTATTTCAATGACTTTCGAGGTTCTAATGAAACTTCAGGATACTAGCTAAAAAGTTGTACGAGGGTTTCTAATAATCTCACTTACAGAAAGAGAAATTAATTTTTTTGTGTTTTCAAGGTCGCTAGCGCAGGGAGGAGCCTTAAATCAAGCTGACATCTTGTAATATTCCATTGTCTCATCTGAAAATGTCAACTTGATTTGATCGGATAATGGTTTAAACCTGGTTACAAAGTTAATCTGCGTTTTATAATAAGACAGCTTATCTTTAAGAATAGAACTACTCCAAGTCTTCCCGAGAAAGTCGTAAAAGGCGACTTAGGAAATACAAGCTAAACAAAGCATACAAACATCAATAGGACCTCTTCAACACGTCTGGCCAACCAGGAGAGTAGGCCAAAGTCCTCTGGCTGCTCTGGCCAAGTATTGCTCTGGTAGTACAGAGAGGGTCATGCTCCGGCAGTGGAGACTAAAAAGATCTGATGATGATAGTAATCAAAGTCTACACAGTTTTTTCTCTTACCGAGAATATTAATTAAGCCTACATAGAAGCAGTTGAACTGGCCCCAGATGGATGTCTTGCAGCTGCTGGACAACCCCGCCAACATCAGAAATATGATCAGCGCACAGTGGGTTAATTTCAAGATACTGTACGTGTACAAGAATATTGTGAGTGCTATGACTTTTTCCTGAAAAACGAAATGTTTATTTTCATATGTTACGCGGTAGACAGTTACAGGTTGCAAGAGTCAAAGGCCTTTGTAAAATGACGGTAAAATAGAATACGACTTATCATCTTCCTTTTCTTCTTTTCTTTTCACACTGGTGGTGTTAGGGCCAGTCAAAGGTGAGTTAGAAGTGTTGCCTTGTGATTTTCGGCAGAATAGAATAGGGCCACTCCAAGTCTTCCCGTGGATGTCGTAGAAGGCGACTTAGGTAATACAAGCTAAAAAAATGTATAAATATAAGACCTCTCCAACCCGTCTGGCCAGCGAGGAGAGTGTAGGCCAAAGTATGGCTCTGGTAGTACAGAGAAGGTCGTGCTTCTGCAAAGTAGACCAAAAGACCTGATGATAATGATGATGACAGGTTAGCAAGGGAGATGCAGGTAATAGAACAATCAGCAGCGTTCTTCGTAAAACTTTCTACCGTCTACTATGACTAAGGCCGGCCCAGCGGGGTGACAGTTGGCAAATGAGTCCTTTTTTGGAAGACGCGTTTAGTCCAGCATTGGACATATAAATAATGTATCTCTTAAAGCTGTAAAGTAAGAAATGATACTTACAAGAAAAATACCAACGAGCATTATAATACTGGCTACAATGACGGCGAAGTTTGCCAATATAAAGATGTGCATTAAGCCGAAGTGCACCCCTAAATACTGCGGACAGTGTTTCCTGGCAGTGTGCTCGTAGCAGGTGTGCTTGTACTCTTCGGTCGTGTTCACGCCCCGTGTCAGGTTGTAGGGATAAACTAGGATGTATAAGGAAATCATGGAACCATCTATATTCTGAAAAATCAAAATAAATATAAAGGTACAAATTACACTGAATAAACTAGCTACAACGCAAGTTCATACTTGTGTTTTGGGATAGGTACTAAATTTAAAAAACTATTTTCTAACTTGCCCTCCTGGGGATCGAACCCAGAACCTCCAAATCCCTCCGACGGGCTAGCATTCTAACCAATTCGCCACAGTCAAAAATATGTTACTAAAGATGTTTTAGAATCCGCAATATTTTGAAACCAATCATTCACAGACTTGAGCAAACCATTAAAATCATCATGCCGAGTATGGCTCGCTGCATGGCTATCTGTGAGTTCGTGCACAGCCTCCTCAGTGAACGTACATGTCTCGGCACCATAGGACATAGTAGGCAGGATACACACTGGTTGTATAAGTGGGTCTTCAGGCTTTGTGGAGTGTCGTTAATTCTATTGAATGCCGCCCATACAAGTTGTACTCTCCTATCGCGTTTTCCTTCTATTATATGGATTTATTTCTAGTCTCTTTCTTTGTCCCTTTCTTCCTCTTCTTCTTCGGCCATTTCTTTAGGGATAGAGTATGTCCAAAATAGACATATTGGTTAATTTGTCCAAACTCTCGCTCCCGACTTAGACACTCGAATTCGAAAATTCGGGGAAATTTGCGAACAAATACCAAGAAATAAAGTTATTACATCATTATTTTAGCTGGAAGAAACCAATGGATCTGGTCATCCTTCTCCCTACGAGAGAGCAACGGCTAAGATTCTAGAATCCTAAAGCCAATGTGATCCAGGTCTCTTGAATCATCTTTTGTGAAAGCTAATGTACATCAGCAACTTAGCAAGACTAATTACAGCTGCAATGATGGTGGTGCAGTAACTCTTACCAAAATACACAAGACTGCTATGATTATACACCCTATTTTGAGAGGTATACTATAACAGCAGCTCGCAACCTCAGGAAGAGGCTGGAACACTACCATGACTAACTGTAATTATTAGAAAAGCTACGTAATGTGTAAGTATATACGTAATATAAATATATAGGTATTGTTTGCTGAATTCAATATATTTGAGAAATCAAAATATATATTTGACAGTTGTATTCTCTTTGGATCATCAGTAAAAAAAATATGTCTATGCTTTGGATAGAATGACGTGGCGTGTCAAAACAGCAGAGATTTTATGCTCGAACCAGAAATCAAGGAAAGAATGCCGCTAGATACTAGGGTTCAAATTCTTTGAGATACTAGAATGATTTGGCTGCTTTTTATGATACCATAAGCAAACCAATAAATTAAGTACATACAAACTACACAACAAATACCCGGCGGGCATTACTGCTACCTACAATGCCGCTATGAATAAAGCCATACCATACCCGGCAGAATATAACTCGGATTTTACCGCTACCCTTAATGCCGTTAGCGGATAATGTATCGTATAGGTACCGCTGCGGTATGCGGTACCGGTTCCGCGAAGCTCTGGTAAAGCCATACTATACCCGGCAGAATATCGCTCGGATTTTACTGCGACCTACAATGCCGCTAGCGGATAATGTATCGCATAGGTATCGCCGCGGTATGCGGTACCGGTTCCCCGAAGCTCTGGTAAAGTCATACTATACCCGGCAGAATATCGCTCGGATTTTACCGCTACCTACAATGCCGTTAGTGGATAATGTATCGCATATGTACCGCTGCGGTATGCGGTACCGGTCTCGCGACAGCTGTGGTAAAGCCATACCATACCCGGTGAAATATCGCTTGGGTTTTACCGCTACCCACAATACCGGTAGCGGATAATGTATCGCATATGTACCGCTGCGGTATGCGGTACCGGTCTCGCGACAGCTGTGGTATATCGCTCAGGTATTACTGCTACGATTGCCTTTTTTGCGCTATTTCCTACGGTCCAGAGCAATTCTCATCCACTGCTTACCCGTCAACAATACAATATCATCTGACCATGTGTATGGAAGGTCATTGTCTCATCAACGCCAGTGGTTTCCCTACTGGTCTGTTCCCTGTTTCGGCCACCAAACGGTATGCTTTGGTCCATCGGCCGTCTTCTCTTCTAGCCAAGTGTCCCGTCCATTCGCACTTCAACTGCATCTATTTACTACGTCTTCGACCTTAGCTCTGCGGTGAAAATGTACGATTGGTACACGGTCCATCAGCAAGTTTCTCCTATCGTGCCAATAATGCTCGATCGTGTTTTGGATAGTATGTGCCCTTTAAAAAAGCCAGCCTTATAGCCTTAAGGTGTCATGGTTCTGCCGTCATGGTCGCTGGCGGATGCCAGGGGGTAACTCCATTAAATAATACGTTAGTCACACGAAAGTGACGTCCCATTTCTATGTTGAACCAAATTAGACTTTATCATCATACGTTAGTGCTCAAGGTTACTTGACACTGAAACGCGGATACGCAGTAAAGTTCGTCTTGGGTACCACTTCTGAAGTAACCCCGGAAACGATTTTATTTTTTTGTCTGATTAATGCCCTAGATTGATGAGGAGAGTGGTGTGATGAGTGGTAGCTAGGACCTACCGAATTATTTTCTAGCTTTTAGTACATCATTATTGTCTTACTTTGAAATAAAACCGTTTAACTTAAGGCTCCTCCCTGCGCTAACGACCTTGAAAACACAAAAAAATTAATTTCTCTTTCTGTAAGTGAGATTATTAGAAACCCTCCTACAACTTTTTAGCTAGTATCCTGAAGTTTCATTAGAACCTCGAAAGTCATTGAAATACTATCCGGTTTAGAAACCTTTACAAAAAAAGTCAAAAATGGCCGTTTTTAGTATTTTTTGCAAAGGAAAATTCAGGGTATTTTATTTCAATGATTTTCGAGGTTCTAATGAAACTTCAGGATACTAGCTAAAAAGTTGTAGGAGGGTTTCTAATAATCTCACTTACAGAAAGAGAAATTAATTTTTTTGTGTTTTCAAGGTCGTTAGCGCAGGGAGGACCCTTAAAACATTTTTTTACTTATTTTATTACAAGCTTTTATTTAACTTGCAATGTATGTTTGTTCGGGTGGAATCTTTGAACTCAATTTTCAACCAGTTATCCTCAACCGATTTAGCTGAAATTTTGTATACTTGTGTAAGTCGGATGACAATACAATATTATGAGGTCAATGAGCTGTTCTGATGATGGAGCCGGGAGATATTCGACGGAACTCAGCTATAAAACAACATAACCTCATCGAGTAGGTCTCGTTTGATTTGTCGTGACGAGTACTTTATAGGAGACGATGCTGCGTGATCAGACCCTAAGTCTGATCACGCAGACGGATGGTGGTCGATAGTTATAAAACGACCCGACACCATTGAGTTTGGGCTTATTTCATTTGTCTTGATAAGTACTTTGGCCACACAATAAAAGCTTGTACAAAAAATGAAATTTTTTCATAAACTTGTTCTTCAGACTTTAGCGTAACAAAGAAATATAAATACTCATACTTGAAAAACTTAATCCTCCTTCTGGCACAGTCGGGTTGAAATACGCAATAACGTATCGTGTCTTATTTGCATGAAAAATTGTAATATTATTTATAGTTTTACCGAAGGACTCCGCATTAGCCGGCGACCACCTGCGCACACGCAGCCATGCGCTGCGACGTTAAACACTTGATATTATGTCGCAGTCACACATCCATTCACGATGTTTTACTTGGTGGTACAATAAAATAAGGTATTCTCTTCCCGAGATGGAACTTGACTACGTCACAAAGTGTTGCCACTGATTATTCTTTTCGGTAAATTTAAGGACTTTCTCAATTAGTTCATGAATATTTAAAAAAATATTAAGTAACTTAGCTATTTAGTATCTCGCGATTCTCGCGTGATTTATCAATTCAATATTTTATAAATTGATATAATGGATTATTAATTCGAAATTGGTATATAAAGTTCAAAAATGCATTACGCTCAGGTAATTCAATTTCACACAGTGGCAACATATCAAACTGTGACGTAGTCAAGTTCCACCTACGTCATCAGCTGTCACGGGAAGAGAATACCTTATTTTATTGTACCATGCTTTACTTGGTGGCGTTCCGATTCATGCCAGTTGCTCACAGTAGCCGCCGCGCCGGCGCAGGTCCCGCGATAACACATTGATAGCGATACAGTGTGGCCGTGACCGCGACTTCGTCCGAGTGGGTCCTGGCTGCCGGACTGTGGGCTGAAGTGACATAATGAGTGCCAGGATATCTGGACTGCCAGAGTCCGGCGCGTCGAGAGCGCGTTGATTTTTAACAGCGGGTACGTTTTATTTACTTATTTACCAACTTTTATAGGTACACGGAAAATGTATATTTATACAGAGAATACATAAAATAAAAGTTGTACAAAGGCACCACGTATCTCAAAACAGATCTTTTCTAGTAGGCCTGCGAGAGGAGATTTTTATGTAAGAAAGGTTAATGTATGCGCAGGATAAATAAATTAAAATTACATTTTATATAACTTATAAATATTAGATTATTTGATATTTAATGAATTTACAAGAATAGTGTACCTATATAATAGTATACCTACATAAGCGGGGATCGAACCCGGGACCTCCGGTGTGACAGCGAGGCATGATGACTAGGTCGAACAAGTATTGTAAACTAATATTACGTACATTATACTGCAGAGGGCGGAAAGTGGGGTATTGCTGGAGGAGTAATTTTCAAGAAAAAGCGTCAGCGAGGCCTTGACAATAATTACGAGTCCGATAATCCATGTATAGTGCTTTTCTCAATAAATGTAAGGAAATAAAAGAAATAAACAACTATGCAAATATTCACCAAAAGCAATTAATGTTTACTGAAAATGATGTTTTTTTCGGTGTTTCTTTTTTCAGTTTTACCAAAGTTTTTTCTCTCACATCGAAGTTAAGCCTTATTTTCGATGCGAAAGAAAAAGAACCGCCCATTTGCGAGTCGGACTCGTGCCCGTAAGGTTTCGTACAATTATCTACATAAAAATCACCTTTATTGTATGAGAGCTCCCTTAAATATTTATTTTATTCGTTTTTTAGTATTTGTTGTTATAGCTGCAAAGCAATACATCATCTGTGAAAATTTCATCTGCTTACCAGGTAGTTTCCAGTGGCAACTACGATTTTATGTTTTACCCTGTGTCCCTTGTCGTCCCTCGTGCTTAGTGTCTTAATTATGGCAGGTGACGCTTCTATTGCAATAACCCAGCATCAGTCCAATTCCTTAAACCTTCCCCTTCTTCATGCAATAGATTTTTCTTCTGCCAAAACCTATTCAAGGGTACACCTTTCATAGGTATATCCAGGAATAGGTTTTGGCGGGAGCGCCACATGACAATAACTTCTCCAAAGGGCCTCTACGTGTTGGATCTGTATCCCCACGCAAGCCTCTCAAAGGACCGGGGTGAAAAGACCCGTGATTCTTAAAGGAGATACAAATTAATACTTGAATAGGCTATTATACTGTGTATGTTTTTTTGGTTAATATTTTATTAAACCAAAAAATACCAACGAACAGTTTTTTTTTAAACAACAAGAAAAGAAAATAGCATTTCAAATATAAGAGTGGAAGCCGGGAACATTCACTATCTCTTTCGTACGCGTGAGAACTAACAGCAGTGACGTCAGACCGATAGAACAATTGTGCATCTAATTTCTGTTAATTGACAGTTTAAAAGCTTATAATACAACTTACTTATTTTTTTGAGCAGATTTAAAAATCAATTTGTTTTCGTTTTAGGATTATGTTACTTATTGGTAATAATATAAATAATAAAAGTAATTGTCACCGACATAACTCTTGAGTTAAATGCAGTTAGGTCTCACGCGTACAAAAGAGATAGCCACGCTGCCACTCTTACATTTGAAATGCTAATTACTATTTCATTATTTAACCAATTTTCCTTTTTTTTAAATAAAATATTTATTTTGAAAGGTATTTTTTATTTTATATAAAATATAATCCTCCCATGCTGGTCTGGGAGAAAAAAAAACTTATGATGTACCAGCTGCTTCTCTTCCCACGCAGATCGTAAAAGCCGATCGAGGGAATGGGCAAAAATGCAAATCATGTTAACAGGCGATGCGGCTAGCAACCCATCACTGTATTGATTGCTTTTCCATCTTCTCGCCCACCATGACGCTAAAAGTGGCTTTTGGGTCTTGCGGCCCTGGGCTCTGCATAGAACCGCAAAACGCAAAATGCTCTGTCTGCCCCATTAGGGATAAAGACGTGAAAGTATGTATGTATGTATAAAATATAAACCAAAACACACAGTAAAATAGCCTCTTACCACAAAATACATACTAGTACTTCCATTACGTTGTTAACATATTATCGCACTACTTCGTTAAAATTAAATATCTGTAACATATGTTTCTGGA
Organism: Acrobasis consociella; assembly: GCA_963555685.1. Classification (NCBI taxonomy): domain Eukaryota; kingdom Metazoa; phylum Arthropoda; class Insecta; order Lepidoptera; family Pyralidae; genus Acrobasis; species Acrobasis consociella. The sequence continues at coordinate 636,625 of OY743104.1, read as the reverse complement.
ACCGGTCGCGAATCGAACACAATAACACATTGGTTCCGCACCGATGCCGATGGATTCCTAAACAATACTGAAGTGTTTCTTACTTATATACGTAAATATTTTCTTTATTAGAAGGTCGTGAGGTGTATGCTGAAGAAGGAAGGCGATGGTGCCTACTATTCGTACATCTGAATGTTGATGACGATGAACGTGGCTTTGGTGCAAAACAAAGGCATCTCACTTTGATATTAATATATAATCAGAGATGAATATGTTTATGAAAAACGTATTAAATTTACAATAAAAATGTAGGTGGCGCCTGTCGCGATCGCATAGCAAAAGCGACGCACGGCGACGAAGTTTCCTGATATCGTATCGAATAACTTGAAGGCGTACGTACATTGTTGGCTATAACGTTTGAAATAGACTATCACGTCTATTTCCTTTACGGTAGACATGGCCTAGGGCCGCAAGACCTAAGGGCCATGTAGTGTGCTTTTGAAATAACCGGACAAGTGCGATTCGGCCTCGCGCACGAAGGGTTCCGTGCCATTTTGTTTGTATGAGCCCCACTTAAATATTTATTTTATTCTGCGTTTTGTATTTGTTGTTAACTTAAAGCGGCAGCAGAAATACCCTATATGTGAAAATTTCGGCTGTCTAACTATCATGGTACAGGAGATACGGCCTGGTGACAGACAGACGGACGGACGGACAGCGGAGTCTTAGTAATAGGGTCTCGTTTTTAGGGTTCCGTAGTAAACAAGGAACCCTTATATTTTCGCCATGTCTGTCTGTCTGTCCGCGGTCCTACTCAGAAATTATAAGTACTAGAAAGCTGTAATTTGGCATGGATATGTACATTGTACATCAATCATGGCGAAAAAGTCGTAAAATAAAATATGGAAAAAAATTTTTTTTAGCTTAGCTGCCATACAAGTAAATCGAGTCAATTTTTTTTTCTCTACAAACATATTGTGTGGGGTATCGTTGAATAGGTTTTTCAAAAATATTGTAAACTTGGTAACACCATTTTTTTGATTTAGGGATCCGTGTCTGAAATATTTAGGTTTCAAATATTTTTTTTTTGTTAAAGTCACGTGTCCTCCCCATCTATCTTCTAAACGGTTATATATGGACACGTGAAAAAAATCACAGCTATAGTATATATAATGTAGTTTAAAGGAAAACTATCAGAGCTAAGTAGGGTTAACAAATTAAAAAGTTATAGGTGATCAACTTATAAAATGTACTCGTAAAGGAAAATTTCATACAAATTCAATACTTAGCCGTTTTAGTCTGCAAGTTGGCATTTACAACTACGGAACCTTATACTGCGCGTGGCCCGACACGCACTTGGCCAATTATTAACCTTTGGGTACAACTCTAAAAAAGGGAATCAAAATAGTAAACCCATCAGCAGCTAGCAGCGTCGACTGAGTTGATTCAAATATTTGCCTTTTCATTCGATCGGCTTAAACAATCTGCTCGGGAGGAGAAGCAGCTGGCAAGGGATTTGGATGTAAGTGGGCTAATGTTATAAACCTTACAAATAACCCCGAATAAACAAGAACAGCACTTTATCTTAAACTTAGTGCTTCGAAACTATTTATGTTAAGAGGATACCGCCGCGATAGTAGCGACCTCAATGAAAATAAATTATTTTTGGGAAAACGGAGATGTTATTTCAAATTCTGTCAAGTAAAAATCTAGATAATCTTTTAAAGCATTTATTGCAATATAATATATTGTCTAAGCAGCAACCGTCAAGCCTTAGTTAGCGTTTATGCCAAAAGTGGCCGTTTTTAACATTAATGAATTTTAGAGCAAGACGGTTGCCGCTTATATGATATATTATATTGCAATAAATACTTTAAAGGAGTATTTAGATTTTTACTTGACAGAATTTGAAATAACATCTCCGTTTTCCCAAAAATAATTTATTTTCATTGAGGTCGCTACTATCGCGGCGGTATCCTCTTAAACCGTTACATTAGATGACTTCTGACATGCGATATCATGTAAATCTATACTAAAATACCTTTTCCTTCGAGCGGCTTTTACGAATAAAATATTTTCTATACTAAATAAAACCTTAAAACCTATTTCTTACCCTGTGCACTAGCGCAATTTGTTCATTTTAAACCCACTTTTAATGCATCCGAAGGCGCCTGGTACCTCTTTGGAAAATTCTTTTTTTGTTTAAAAGAGTATTCTTTTCAGGTGGTCTCATATAAACTTTTAAACCGTTTGTGTAGCTGGGGATAAAGACGGTTTTTAATTTTGAAAAATTATGACCTAAGAATAAGATTCAGGAAAAAAGCTTTTATTGTAAGATCTAAGTACTTATTAAGACAGTAATAAGCCCATTTCCATGCTGGTCTGGGAGAAAAGAAAAAACGTAGAATGTACCAGCTGCTTCCCTTCCCGCGCAGATCGTAAGAGCCGATCGAGGGAATGGGCGAGATTTGAATCATGGTAATAGGCGATGCGGCTAGCAACCCATCACTATTTTGATTCCTTTTCCATCTTAACGCCCACCACGCTAAGCGCGGCCTTTGAGCCTAACGGCCCTGGGCTCTGTCTACCCCGTCAGGGATATAGACGTGAAAATGTATCTGTATCTGTATAATAAGCCCAAACTCGATGGGGTTGCATTGTTTTATCACAGAGTTCCTACGGCCACCATCCCGCTCTATCTATTAGATCACCTGAACGTCATCATAATATTACATTGTCACGCGATATACGTATGCATGCGAAATTTCAGCCCAACGGGAAACCGAGAAGTGGGTCAAATTTAACTTGCAATGTTTGATTATAAACAGACCGACAACGGGACAGGTGAAACTGAATAAAAGCTTGTAAAAACCATCACGAGCGGATATTTCAGTTTTATTTTTTAAATTGTTGATTTAAAATTGAAATTATCGTAAATTGAAATGATACCGAACCACGAAAACCTCGCAAAGTTTATCTGAGTTTCGGTAAGTCTCTACGATCTGAGGGGTTACTCAATAAAATAAAACGTTAGTCGTACGATAGTAACGTCCTATTTCTATGTCAAACTAAATTAGACTTTATCATCATACGTTAGTGCTCAATGTTGCTTGACACTGAAACGCGGACGCGCAGTAACGTCCGCTTTGCGTATCGCTATTGGAGGAACTCTCTTGGTGGTAAATAATAGTTTCGACTGAAAACCGTTTTCAGTCCGTCGTTGCGTACAACGTCACTGGCAACTGTTTGTCGGCGCCTACCACAGCTGTCGGGACTGCCGGCTATCGTATCACCGCGTGACGGCCGCTGGGCGATAAGCGGGCGGCGAGCAGCGGCGCTCGCGCAGCGGCCAGTCTGCGCGGACCGGACAGCCAGCGCGCACGCACGCACGCGCCCGCGCACCCTTGACGCGACGCGACCGAAACACGCCGCCATGAGTAGCGGCCGAAGAAAACTTTCTTTCCTGGGCTTTGCCCCGCAGGTCAGTCCCAGATTTTTCTACACTATTTTCAGTAAGGGGTAAACAGAAAAAGCTCTAAGGGGCTTTGCCCGCAGCTACATCGGTTCCGTAACTAAAAAATAATATTTCGTAAATATTTTTAAATAAAAAATAAACGTCATTTCTATACTATATTCCCGGGCGGCTTCCACGTTGTGTATACAATCATAACACACTAGCTGGTGCCCGCGACTTCATCTGCGCAGATATCTCTATAAATTGTAGCCTGTGTGTTATTCGGATGTAGGTATAAGCTATATTATTGTCAAGTTCCATTAAAATGTATTGAGTAGTTTTTACGTGAAAGAGTAATAAACATCCATCCATCCATACTTACAAACTTTCGTGTTTATAATATGAGTAGGACAAGTAGGACTAATAGGAGAGCGTTGAGTTATTTTAGTATCCCATAACTCAAGTTTATAGGAACCAGCACATTCAGGGTGATTTGTCTTTAAGTACCTATATAATTATTAATGTAATTGTTGTCAAGGGGCTAAATGGTTTAGGTGGGTGGCTGTGGGTCTATCAAGCATGAGTTCGATTCCCGCTAAGTGCGACGTGTTCCTCTGAGTTAGTACATATGTACGTACTAAATCAATACTATATGAACGCTCGGATGGAACAAAGTTACAAAAAATTCCAGCCCCTAAAAAGTTTGTAATGAAAAAGTCTTACACTTTGTTTCGACTAACTCCGCCAAGTCCGTGCCGTCGGAAAAGGAACTTCGTTCCAAAAAAAATCATTTACAAAAACAGTAAAAGTTCGATACATAAAGTCGTTCGCAGCAGTTTTTCTCGTGAAGTTGTGTGTACTTTTATGTTTATCTTATTTTAACTAGCTAAATAAGTACTATCTATCAACACATTTAATTTTATGTAAGTAGTTTTATATTTGTGTATGTGTAATTTACTATAGTTGACAAAATTTCACATGTTTTTACATTATTGAAGAAAAAATTAGTTTTTTCCGTTCACGGAAAGCAATATGGGAAAAAATCTGAACTCACAATACTATTTTAGCGTTACCGAAACGACACCAAGTTTTCACTTTTTTCACTAGAAAAACCGAATTTAACCCCAAAGTACACAAACCATTTATGAGTTCTCCCAACAAGTACGCAAAAACAAACAAAAAAGTAATTTTCCAAATCGGTGAAGCCATCTTTGAATAGGTATAATCGGTGAACATGCGTTAAACTAAAAAGATATCATCATCATCATCCTTCTTAAAAGTCGGTTAAAAATACTTTCTCAATGGCAAGCTGCTGTCACTAACAAATACAAGAATATCAAAGTATGGTACAAAAAATAGGGATGCGCATTTAAAAATTTTTTTTGCTCTTTAGATAGATTATCAAAAAGTAATGTAAACGTATTTTTAAGCAAATAAAGACGGAGATACAGCGAATTTAGATAGCGCGTGACGTCACGATTCACGATTTTAATCCAAAGGGTACGTAAAATCACCCCCACTCAAAACCTTCAAAGCGCTGTTAAATATTTGTGAAGTTTTACTATTAAATATGAGTCCTTTATTTTTGGATATCTAATTGACGGACTAAACAAAATCAACATAATCATCTGGTATTTTGGTCTCCACTGCAGGAGCACGACCCTCTCTGTACTACCAGAGCCATACTTGACCATAGCAGCCACAAGACTTGGCCTACACTCTCCTTAATCACAGAATACATAATAGTGCAAGTACAGAAGATTCAATCCGAAAAATCTATTAAAGGAATAGCGACTCTCGCAACGATAAAATTAAGTTCAATTCAGATCGCACAACGCTAATAACCTACAGTTATACTCACCTAGACGTTCCATCTCTCTCCGTCTCTTTCTATCGCGTAACGCTTACCTTTTCTACCGCACTGATAAGCCACGCTGGCGTGGCCGCCGTACTTACTTTTTTGTACTTGCGAAACAGGAAAACGTGTTGGAGAGGTCTTATAAACAAAATGATGTATCTTTTACCTATTGCAATAAAAGCTTGTATCAAACACAAAAGCTCACGGTTCAAAGCTCGCCGCTGACGTAATATCGCCGGCTCTGGAAAGCGCTCTAAGTTTTAAATAAATCTCAAACTTAACAAGTGTGTTCAACTTGTCGTGTTTCAAGAGTCGTGAAAGTTTGAGAACATTTATTTCTCCCTTCGTTCCTACGTTTCATTTTATTTGTGTTTAAAAGCTTTTAAGTTTGTATGTCTTATAATGGCAGCTTATTTTGGGGGAAAGCTCTTGATTCATTTTCTCTTAATGATCTTACCTCTGAAACTACATATAGTAAAATAGTATAGTATAATAGTAATCATTTAAGAAAATGTTTGTCTTTTTGTCTATTTGTATACACTTATCTCCGAAAATACTGGACGTATTCAAATGGAACTTTTTTGTTTTATAGCTGGTGTAACTGATTTTGGAAAGTAAAACACCTGATGCAGAACCAAAAAGGTCCAGCTAAACTATAAGAAATATAAAAATAACGCCTTAGCAATTTTCCAGAAACATAAAGTCCACGCGAAAGAAGTCGCGGGCTTCGGCTAGTTACTGAATAAACATTTGAGTCTTTGAACCATAACACTGTATTCATATCCGACTTACTACCGCTCAATCAGCTGAGGAAAACTGGTTGGAAATTTGACCTAAACAAACATACATACATTTATGTATGCAATAGCAAACAAAGCTAAGAACAAACTCGATAAAGTCAGCTTTCAAACAAAAACCGCATCAAAATCGGCCCATTGGTTTAGGCGCCACGATGTCACAGACAGACACACACTCGTCAAACTTTAAACATCCCTCTATCGTCGGGGGTCGTGAGGCTACACGCTACACGCCACTGCTACGACGGACTACGGCCTACGGGCTACGTGCTACGGGCTACGAGCCTCTACGCCAACTCGTAGCACGAAGACTGTTCAAAATCAAAACTTTACTCAATTGAACCTACTCATTTTGGGGAGAAGCAAAACCTACCTAAAGCATTCTAAATTTTATAAAGAATTTTCCAACCACTCAAATCAGATACTTTTTATAATGTCAAACAAACATTTCCTATGGGATTTGTATTAAATAAAGACATAATTTCTTGTAGTCAAATAGCGCTTTTAATATAAGCTTTTCCGCAATAATAAATCTAAATCACGTGGAAATGGATATAATCACAATGACAAGTGATATTAGGTATTTTGTTACGTTTTTATTCTATTAACAGTACGAAATAAAAATTATTTTTGACCCAGAATACTTCCTAATCTTAAGGTACAATTCATACACAACAAACCTTTTTATTTGGTCAAATGTTTTAAATCTCTTATAAATGTTGTTTAATCGAAAAGACGATCGCAGAAGTAGGCAACAATGTATAATGTTGTTAATACGCCAGCAAGTCCAGCAACCCATCACTATTTTGACTTACTTTCTTGCCAAGTCAATTAATAACCGGGCAATTGCGAGCCAGGCTCGCGCACGATGCATTAGGTACCCTTATCTATAAATAATCGCGTTTGTTGGTATGTTATGTTTGTTATAGCGGCAACAAAAATACATTAACTGTGAAAATTTCAACTGTCTTACTATTACGGTTCATACAGTCTAGTGACAGACAGACAGATAGGCGGACGGGCAGCGAATTCTTAGTAAATAGGGTCCCGTTTTACCCTTTGGGTACGGATCTCTAAAAATGATTCATATCGACGATTAGTCTCACGTGCAGTTCTCCGTAAGAAGACAGAGTCCAGCTGTCCGATGGAGGAATGTCGCCCCCCCCCCTCCCTCCCCCCCGCTCGTCTTCGTCTCAATCAGTGTCGCGTTGATTGGGGATCAATAACAGTCTCATGCATCGCTGGTGAGGCGTTTGATTACGCATTAGTTCTATTGAGAAGCGACCGACGCCCATCTATGTTAGTTTGCAAGAAAAATAATTTTCTAATCGCAAGTTTTGACAGCAAAAACATCAAAATGTTCTGTAATATTTGAGAATTCTGTTGATTTTTTGAGGATTGTATCATGCCACCTACAAGATGGTCACATGACCTGACCAGGGTCGCTGGAAAGCGCTGAATGCAGGCCGCTCTTGGTCGGTCATTTTGGAAATCCGTGGGTGAGGCCTATGTCCAGCAGTGGACGTTATGCGGCTGAAATGATGATGATTGAGTTGGTGACAATGTGACAAAGCATGTACTTCTATCCTTCTAAATAAATAAAAAACTTGAGAGGTGTCAAGGGACACCCGGATGGAACGAAGTTCCTTTCGATTAATTAGAAGAGAGAGAGACACAGAGAAACACGCGCACGCCGCACGGCTTACAACTATAGCAAAAAGTGTCGTTACAACTTTTGGTCTTAATTTTTTCCGTCTAGTCCCCTTTCGCAACGCGCGATAAGGAACTACGTTCCAAAAACGTATATCATAGGTATTCGAATTGGCTATTTCACACAAGTTAGATCAGATACTTTTTTCTAACCGTCAATACAAATATTTTCTGTAAGATTTACTTTGAAATATAAAAGCGTGATGCCATGCTTTTTTAAGTCAAACAATGCTTCATTTTCTATGAGATTTGTATGAAATACGGGCAGATGACGTCATAGTTTCCTGAAATCAAATAGCGGTCATGTCAGTTTTTCTGCAATAATAAATCTAAAATGATGTTAATAACCGGCCAAGTGCGAGTTGGACTCGTGCACAAAAGGTTCCGTACCATTATCTATAAAAATCAAGTTTTTTGTATGGGAGCCCTTAAATATTTATTTTATTTTGTTTTTAGTATTTGTTGTTATAGCGGCAACAAAAATAAATAATTTGTGAAAATTTTAACTGTCTAGCTACCGCGGTTCTTGAGATACAGCCTGGTGACCGACAGACGGACAGACGGAGAGACAGCGAAGTCTTAGTAATAGGGTCCCGTTTTTACCCTTTGGGTACGGAACCCTAAAAATGAACATGATCAATGAAATGTGACACATTGTGACGTTTTATTTTATAAACCGTACTAAATAATTTATTTTTGAACCAGTTTACTATGGGGTACATACATTATACATACTACGTCTTTATCCCTAACTAGAGGCAGCGCGCGGCTTCGCCCGCGTTAGTCACCCGAGTGAAGTCGCGGGCGTAATGCAATATAGCCTATAGCCTTCCTCGATAAACGACCTATCTAATACCGAAAGAAGTTTTCAAATCGGACCAGTGGTTCCTGAGATAAGCGCGTTCAAACAAACAAACAAACAAACTCTTCAGCTTTATATATAAGTATGGATGGGGCAGACAGAGCATTTTGGGTCTTGCGGTTCTATGCAGAGCCCAGGGCCGCAAGACCCAAAAGCCACTTTTAGCGTCATGGTGGGCGAGAAGATGGAAAAGCAATCAATACAGTGATGGGTTTACTATGGGATATCTATGAAATACAGACAGATGACTTTACAGTTTATTGAACTCAAATAACGCTCTAAATATCAGTTTTTTTGCCATTTTTTATCTAAAATCACGTTGAAAATGGATATGATGACATTACGGGGAGAAAAGCGGCTGGTACATTTAAAGTTTTTCCTTTTCTCCTAGACTAGCATAAAGAGATAACTCTATTTGTAATAACATTTCAAGATCATCTATAATAGTATTATAGATAATCTTAGTCACGATCGTCTACAAAGAAACGTGAACCTATTACGGGTTAACTAATAAGTCAGTGATAATGATGGAAGATAAAGGGTATAATTGTTACGGACAACTTGAGAAGTCTGGTCCCTATGAATGGTGATCGGCTTGTATACATAATGCCCATGTCACATGGGCAATTTGATTAAAATTTCATGCCATATCACTTTTCCCGTCAGTATGAATAAGAGTTTTTGTTTATTAACGTTATTAAACTTCTTCCATGCTGGCCTGGGGGACTCTTCCATGCTGGTCTGGGAGAAAAGAAAAAACTAAGAGCTTCTCTTCCCGCGCAGATCGTAAAAGCCGATTGAGGAAATGGTCGAAATGCAAATCATCTCAACAGGCGATGCGGCTAGCAACCCATCACTAAAAGTGGCTTTTGGGTCTTGCGGCCCTGGGCTCTACATAGATACTATGTATATAAGTATGTATGTTATTAAACTTTGAAATTCTTATAGGAAGAAACATAAAAAACTATTTAACATAATAGTACAAAAGAATTTAAACAATTTAACGTAATAACATAGGTAAGTTAGTAGTTACATTACTTTTATTTTATAAAATTTTGAGCAAAATGATAAAACTCGTGTAAGTGTTTTTGTTTATCAACGAAATTAAACTTACAACATTCTTATAGTAAGGAACATAAAAACTATTTAAAATTATATATAAAAGACATTTAATAAGTAAATAACATTACTAGTTACCTTATCATTATTTTAATAAAAATATTTTTATTTTTATTACATTATATTTATAGTTTGCTTTGGTAGGAATATTTTTATTTACAAGCGAATTAATCAAAATGCCCGGCTTAGTAGGTAACCGCCCGGTCCAAGTGATAAATTCAATCTATTGCTTAAGTTGATTTTTTAAATAGACCACGGGCTGTCGGACATTATAGTATGGACCGGTCTAAGTAATTAAAATACTAAATTTATCAAATAGCCCGATGCTCTTGGGAACTATTCATAATACTCGGCCCTTATTAATACGGTCCGGTTAATCACGTTGCCCGTAACATAATGATCATCATTTCAGCCGCATAACGTCCGCTGCTGAATATAAGTCTCTTCCAAGAATTTCCAAAGGACTACGCTCGGTGACAATGTGAAATAATGAAATTTGAAGAAGAACACAAGCCACTGGTTCTTTCATGCTGGTCTGGGAGAAAAGAAAAAACTTAGAATGTACTTAGAACTTAGAAACTTAGAGCCAATCGAGGGAATGGGCGAGATTTGAATCATGGTAATAGGCGATGCGGCTAGCAACCCATCACTATTTTGATTCCTTTTCCATCTTAACGCCCAACACCACGCTAAGCGTGGCCTTTGTGCCTAACGGCCTTGGGCTCTGTCTACCCCGTCAGGGATATAGACGTGAAAATGTATCTGTATCTCAGGGACGTGCATCACCGATTATTGCAGGATAGACTAATTGTGGGGCCTTTGCCCAGCAGTGGGACAAAAAAAAACTCTCTGACTGAACTGACCCTATTATTGTGTTTACATCCCGAGAGCCACTTATACGCGTCATATTGTTTAATACTATTAAATGTTCTTTTTAGCTTACCGCTTGTTTGAATGAAATCCAAAATAGGCTGGCATCGGCCATTTATGATTATTGCTCTTTTGTCCTCAAAGTTAGAACAAACACCTGGTGCACAACTTTTACATGAAAAACTTTCCATTGCATTAAAGCGTTGTTATAAAGCGGTAATAAAGTTTTCCTCCTAATTTCATTTGCGATAGCAAACAAAGTTCAGAGCAGATCGTAATCACTTGTAATTTGTAATGCGACAATGCAAATAATTATCATTGGACAAGAAAAAATATCAAATATATACGACTAACACAAAAGTTTACGTAATTTCATTTTATCCTCGAACATATTCCGCGTATTTAAATTGGTAGTGTAACACAAGCGAGAACCAATAACTTTCTACTTTTCATCACGGAATGCTTCAAGGAACAAATAATAAGCGGCCAAGTGCGAGTCGGACTCGCCCATGAAGATTTCCGTAGTAGCAAATAACATAATATAAAAGTCTTGTAGTATGTTTTTTTAATTTTTTTATTTGAGTTGATTGAATGAAAGGTAAATTTCCGTTTACGATTTATGTCGTATTAAAAAAAACTACTTACTAGATCTCGTTCAAACCAATTTTCGCTGGTAGTTTTCATGGTAATGAACAACATATATTTTATTTAGTTTTATCATTCTCTTATTTTAGAAGTTACGGGGGGGGGGGACACACTTTTTTCCACTTTGGAAGTGTCTCTCGCGCAAAGTATTCGGTTTAGAAAAAAATGCTACTAGAAACCTCAATATCATTTTTAAAGACCTATCCATAGATACCCCATACGTATGGGTTTGATGAAAAATAAATTTTTGAGTTTCAGTTCTAAGTATGAGGAACCCCCAAAATTTACTGTTTTTTTTATATTTTTGTGTCAAAACCTTAATGCGGTTCACATAATACATCTACTTACCAAGTTTCAACAGTATAGATCTTATAGTTTCGGAAAAAAGTGGCTGTGACATACGGACGGACAGACAGACAGACATGACGAATCTATAAGGGTCCCGTTTTTGCCATTTGGCTACGGAACCCTAAAAAGGCTCGAAATCGATATCATTCCTTATTGGTCAAAAGTGAAAAGAGATAAAAAACGTTGATTATTGAGATAGAACTAGCTTAAAGATAAGGGCCATTTTTGAAACTCAGTATTTCACTAACCTAATGGTTTTTTCCATACAAAAATTAGCTTTGTATAACTGACGCGTTTTAAAAATGGCTGGCATAAGCTCTTGTCTTAGATATTGATTGTGTGTGCGGAAATTTCGCGTGTGTGTGCGTCGATGAAATACGTAGACGATCACACTACACATGCAAATTCCTATCCGTGCACTGTGAATGTGTGTAAATCGAGACACTATGGAGAATTGTCTTCTAGGTAGCTGCCTAGAGTATTGCGTATATATATACGTATACCTACACTAAGTAAGCGAGTACGTAGCCAGCATATGGCGCGATGGACAGGAAAGCGCGCGTTTATTTGAAAATATTAGTCTATTATAATTTATTTTTAATAAAAAAATGCGCATATATTAGGGAACCTCCGGGTAGACAATGTCTTTGAGTCTCTATGGAAAGCACGTGCCTGCTGTATCTGTACAAAAGCCACTGACATAGACCAACGGATTAGCTCGTTGAAGTAGCAGTGGTTGACACATAGTGCGACGAACGAATGGCTGATGGAGCAAAAAGGTCCTCGAATGGCGACTATCGGACCTTACCCAGGTCACTGGATGCAAGACGCTCTTGACCGGTCAGTTTGGAAATGTTTGGCAGAGGCCTATGTCCAGCCTAGAACGTTTCGCAGCTGAAATGATGAATAAGTTAATGGAATATGTAGAAGGTTAGTAATTAATATTTACCATGAAGTCAGAGGGAACCCTTTAGCTTCTTACCATGTATATGTCACCGATAAATAGCAAGAATCGTAAGTTGATCAATTTTCTAGTTAGTTGATTAACTGACGAAAAATAACAAACGTTAGTAGAAATGTATTATTTAACGCAGTGCATTTTAGCTAATTGGTCAACTTACAGAACCTGGCAGTAATGTAATAATTTACGATTGTGCCACAAGTAAAATCATCCACTAACGGGCCAATCGCAGTGTACTATTTAACGGTATACTATTACCCGTCACATAATACACTGTTCTCTGATTGGTCGAGGGCATTTTATAAGCATTTGGCTAGTGTTTATTCATAGAGTTAACAAACACTTAGATATGTTATTTTAATACCGATGATGAGATGTGAAAGATCATGTATATATTTTTTTATATTTTATATTTATTCTTATTTAGCCATACAGTTTTATGACTTAGTATAATAAAAGGAAAAATATTTTAAATAACAAAAGATACTTGAGCTCAGATATTAATTATCACTTATTAACCTAATAAGTATTATAGTTAGTTTAATCAGTAAGTAAAATCAGTCTGAATATCTATTATTTGTACTTATTCGTATTTCACTTATTTATTACTACATGTTAATTTTTAACCAATCAACGTACACCTCGCCTTCGTCGGATGATCTTACGACAAGGCGCCGTAAATTAATCAATTTACTAAAATACATACGTTAAATAATACATTTTAACTGCTGTTTATTATTTTCCGGGAGTTGATCAACTACCTTGAAAATTGATCAACTTACGAGTCTTGTTATTTTCCGGTGACATATACGCGCCGCAGAAGCCCAATATGAGAGATGACTACAATCAAATCAGACACTTTTTACTTAACGTCACTACAAACATTTTCTATAAGATTTGCTATAATATATCCCATCAAAAACAATACTTGTCAAAAAAACCAAGTCTCGCAACTCAGTTGTTCTGCGGTAAAAAGTTGTGAGATCCATGTAATACCAAGTCGGTTATTAATTTATTCAGTCTCTACTTAAGCGACTTTCTGTCTTAATACGTCCAGTCTCTAAGACCACGATCGTGGTCCATAACAATTGAAAATCAATTGTGTCTGGAATCTCCGTACTCGAAGCATTAAGTTGTTACGTAATAATTAACAGCATCTTATAGTGACGCATATCAATATTAAAATTCTTTAATGTTTTATATAAATATATCGAGACTTGGCCATCGCACTAAATAATTGAATTTACATGTGTTTTCTTAGAATTTTGATGATCGGTGAGTCAGTGAGTGACAAAATTAAGAAATTTGACCCGTTATAATTCTTAAAATACTGGTTCAAATTGAATGAAATTTGAAATATACCGTGTCTTTACAATGCCTGCATGGTTACTGAAAATTTCAGTCTTCTAGTTTTATCCACAACGAAGTTACAGGGGGTCGAAAATGGTCTGAATTGCTTCGAGAAAAGGATGGTACGGCCGTGACGCTTTTTTGCTCGACTTGGTGGGGGCACTGCCGTGCCCCCAGATAAAAGCGTGACGCCATGCTTTTTTGAAGTCAAACAATGCTCTTTATATCAGTTTTTCTGCATTCATAAATCTAAATTAATTTTTCAAATGGATGTAATCAATAAAAAGTGACACTATTTTGTTACGTGTTATCTTATAAACCGTACGGAATAGTTTATTTTTGAACCAGTCATCTACCCAACTTCTCTCAAAATTTTTACTACGGAATCCTTAAAAACGATAAAATCCACGTTCCGCGTCATTCTGCGTTTATTCCGCGCTTCCCGCTTCCCAGTCAATTTCAATAGGTACCCTGCGGGGCATGTCGCGCATCACCCGCACCTCATCCCCCTCGAGATTGGAAAAACCTCGAACAATATTAACGCGCAAGACAAGTCCCAACCAAATATTGCGCAAGCGTCTGCAAATTTTGCGGAGTAGGTAATTCTAGGAAAATCGCCTCGAGGGAATGATTACCTGCGTTCTCGGGCAAAAAGCCTACTTTTTGTCCAATGAAGTTGTAATCAATGCATTGGGTAGAGACACATGCAGTTTTTGCTTTAGGCCAATTATTATTTTCGACAGGCAATTCTTTCGCGATGTTTAATGGTGTTATAATGCCTGTAGTTGATATTGTAATGATGTTCACAAAAACTAGAGGTGACTCGTACACGTATGTAGATCTGTATTGTAACACGCTGACAGTTGGAGGCCGCTGACTAAATATCAGTTTTTAACCGAATTACAAAAAAGAGGGGGGTATCAATTCGTCGCGAATTTTTTATTATTGGTTGACCGATTTCTGAAAATTCTTTGTCAAGTGATCCCAAATTAAATCAAAATCAGTTGTGTAGTTTGAGGTTGAAGTCGTAATTAGTTTTAAACAATTCTAGATTAAAAAAACCCAAGTAGTAAAGTAATCATGAAAATAACTTGAAATTTGAATATCTGTTCCTATGTAGATATAGATATATCAGAATAATTTCATATCACGAAATTACACGTTCCTTCCGCAAAAGGATTACACTTGCCATTGAAACATCATTACATCAAAAGATAAAACAACAACAATGAAAAAAGTATGGCGAAATTGCTCGCGTATCATTGCATAATCGCAAAACGGATTGAAAAGTAAAAATCGATTTATCTGGTGGAAGTTTTCGTCAAGGCTACGCGAGATACGCGGGTGTTTGCGCGTATTATCGGCGCCAATCGGTGGCGGATAAGATAGTGTCCAGTCTTCCGGACACATGTCCTCGGAGCTGGAGACGGATGTGACGGGCGGCGGGACGCAGCCTCGGCAGAGAAATGAGGAACTCGTAACACTGGAGCTGAAAACACACGGCATGCGCGTGCGCCGCGTGTATAATACGTGTGAAGAGAGATTATAGGACTACATCACGAAGCACCAATATCTACAGCGTTCCCTTCTTCTTCTTCTTCTTCTTATCGTGTGTGTTAGTGACTAACACTAGTGTCAGAGTTTTTAAATCGCCTTAAAGGCCTCTGACACGGTTTTAGGTAACGACCAATGTCAAAGACAGTGACCGGGACCGACGGCTTAACGTGCCCTCCGAAGCACGGATCATCTTACTTTTCGGACAATTAGGTGATCAGCCCACAATGTCCTAACCAAACTAGGACAACAACACAAAGTCGTTGCCCCCGCCGGGAATCGAACCCGCGACCTCCGGGTATGAGCCAAACGCTCTAACCACTACACCACGGAGGCAGTTAAATAAAGGCATTTACAGCGTTCCCGAGGAGGGATAACGTCGGACAAACGATTCCCAAAGAAGGAAACTAAAACTATAACCAAGATCAGATCTTTTTGTCTACAATGCAGGAGCACGATCCTCTCTGTACTACCAGAACCATACTTGGCCAGAGCAGCCAGAGGACTTAAACTATAACCAAATCGTTTAAACTAGTGGCTTTGTGAGCTGTAGACCTCGCAAGTCATCCTCAACCCGTTGAAGTTTATCTGATAAAAATTTTCGTCTTAAGAGTCCCCTTACCATAGACTTCTCCATACAAACGTAGTCTACGTTTAATTTTGAAACCACATGTCAGATTCCGGTAAAAATTGGTAATTGTAAAGAAATTGCAATTATCTAGGGTTATAACTGGTTTCCTATAGTAAAATTATGAACTGGAAAGAAAATATAACGATTTAGAAGTTTCCCATACTAATGGTCAAAAATGATATAAAACACTATATTCTATTTCAAGTTCATATTTTTACTGTAGGAAACTTAATATAAACCTAGATAATTGCAATATCTTTGAAATTACAAAATTTTGCCCAAATCGGACATGTCGTTTTGAAATAAAACGTAGACTACGTTTGTATGGAAAGTTGTATTTTGGTCTAGGGTCGGGGGACCCTTAATAAGGATAACAAAAAAGTATAATGACAAAATGATTAAAATATGATAGTTTTTAAGTTTTCACCCCCTCCCTCTCTCATATTTCCGCCATTTTGTCAATTCTTTAAAAACTAATTTGTCTATAAAAATTTATACCTATAGATAGATACTTTTCAAACCTGCTCACAGAATTTCACGAGAATGGGTTAAGAAATGCGACCTGTTGGCGAGAACAGCTGGAAAAACTCACTGATTAACTGACAGACGGACAAAAGCTATTTGGCCAATCTGGAAACTGAGACGTTTCGCTCGCTCGGTCAACCATTTTTGCAATTTTTCTTAATACATTGCATTATCTTTTGCATCCTTGAGCGGCCATCGATATTCATATTACATTTGGAGAAAAAAGCAGCTGCAAGGAACGCGCTAAGACGAAGAAGAGGCCCCAATTTATATCGCTGTTATGGAACGGTGGCATAATCCTAACACGATGTTTAAAAAGGGCACCAAGCTTGTGTAGAAGCTCCAATTTCAGCTTATCCCTGACATTGTTGGATGTGTTAGATGTTGTAGTGTCATTTAGACCTACTACTACTACAAACAAAACTATACATGCATGCACACCTCAAGGTGTGTGTGTTCGCCCCTCAACACACGTGATAAGGCGAGAACCGGGGAGAGTTGCAGGAGCAGGGAACGGGGACGCATCACTGACCTCCATATATACAAGTACGCTGGACCTATGATACCCTAAGAAATGACAGCTCTTTATTGTGCCTATTTGAAGCGCCCCTAATGCGTGGGAAGAGAACTAAATCTGACGTAACTAATTCGGAAATGTCTTTTATCGATGTCATTGTCCCATCTCCAGAGATATCCCATATCTCTGTCCCATCTCTAATATTAGTTCCGTTCCCATCCACTTCTACTTAGCTTCTACGATCAGCGCCAAAATGGCGAAAATCAAATCGCCTCACTATGGCCCGGCTAATCAAAGGTCCAGCGTATTTGTATATATGGGGGTCAGTGGGACGCATATACTTGACGACCTCAGTGACGTATTGGTCGATCCCCTGCCAGGGCAAGTTAGAAAATGGCCTTCGTCAAATTGTCCTGGGTCTTGGGTGTTTATTTATTATAAAATATAGTATTCCATAATACAAGTGCCGTCTGGTTTCTGGCAGATTAGAATGCCCACTCCAACTCCAAATCCTCCCGTGGATGTCGTAGTAGCCGACTTAGGATTATAAACACAAGTCCTCTCCAACCCGCCTGGCCAGCGCGAAAAGTAAAGTGTAGGTCAATTCCTCCAGCTACTCTAGTCAACTATGGCTCTGGTAGTATAGAGAGGATGGTGCTCCTGCGGTGGAGACAAAAAGACCTAATGATGATGAATACAAGTTTAACTTACTTAGGGGCTATCTCTTTCAGCGTGAGTTGTTCTTATATATTTATTGTCTGGCACCACGCACAAAGTCAAGGGTCACGAGCTGATGTGCCCACGCCTCTTTCCTGATAGATCATAATGCTTCAAAACTAAAAACTGATTTCACCCCCAAACTACACAATTGATATTGATAAAATTTCTATGGGACCACCTGAATTGAAAAAAAAAACGACGGTTTGTACTCTGGGAGTGCCGGCAGAAGTGAAAACTTGAATATTAACGTTGTGCATTTTTGATATTTTGGAATGGTTAGGGAATAATTTTGCACGAATTGCTTTAATTATCAGTATAAAATATTTCAAATCTTTTCTGAACCACAGTCTGTCACAAATGTCACAAGCATGACCAAATTCATTTTCAACAAAATCATTTTCAAATACACAGCAGTATGGCCACTACACAGACGGTCGAGCCATCAGCTGTCACCATCCATGGATGCGCGTAGCACGCTGTAACATAAACACACACGAACATTCGCGCAAGCGCCCTGCGCCGTCTTACGAATTTTCGATCAGGTCACGTGTCCTGACGCGAGTTCGAGACCCATTCCAAAAAAAGTGCAAAATGCCGCTAAAGAAGTTTTCAATTCAAAAGAATTTTTCTAATCCGTCCAGATTTAATGTACTTGCATAATTTTTTGTAAAGATTCCGACCTTTTTGGACGTCGGTTAAAAATAATCCTTAGACTGTATAAATATTCACTCATGCTTTCATGAAAACGAAAACAACGTGGGGAGACAAACAAATAAAGATCGAATGACGTGTTACTCAGCGGTAATACTGCGTTACTCATCAATCACAAATGTTGTCATAGTGTTAGGGCTTTTACAGACGAGCGACAGATCGCTACACTGGTTGGCGACTGCCGGCAACCTGTGTCGCAAACTATTGTGCGTCTTCTGTGATTATTATACGACTATTTCGTAATCGTCTGCGGCAGACGAGGACTGGCGTGAACTGTAGCGCTACGTTCCCCAATCCACAAAAACACAGATTTTTTGAAAAATAGATGTATGCATGCTTGTGATTCAAAGATTAAAATGCTTCTCCAGTATAATAGGCATGACGAATGGAAAAATATTTTTGGTTCATCGGTTAGATTATTAAAAAATATTGTACACGTATTTTTTCATTTCTCTGAGAAACCAAAAATGACAAAGATACAGCGCATTGAAATTTCGCGTGACGTCACACTTAAGCACGATTTTTACTTAAGTGTGACGTCGCAAGCCCCCACTCCGAAACTTTGACGCTCCGTATCTTAGCGAATTTTTACTTTTTTAGTAAACTGAAAAATACGGGTCCATTATTTTTGGATAATCTAAAAGACGGACTAATTACAATCATACTTTTCGAACCATGTCGTCACCCCTATTAGACTTACTGACGTATAAAAGTGACTGTAAAGGCACTTTTTGTATAATTTACACTATGCGTAGTGTACCTCTTTTGAATCAATTGGACAGATATTGAAAAATCAAAGCACAGAAACGCGACTTTAAGAATAGCTACCGATACCAGCGTAGAAGTATATTTATCTTACAAGTTTATTTGCCAGACAAATAAAAAAAACCCCGACTTTCAATAGTTTCATATGCAAACGCCGTCTAATGGTGAGCGGAACTAAAGAGCAGAACTAATATCCACAACGAAATCTATTATCTGCCAGATAAACTACTAAAACTCCGATTTTCAAGCGTTAACCCCCTATAACTGTTGAACGGCCAGACCGATTTCCATCAAATATAGCGCAAGGGAACTTGCTTTAACGTAAAAAAACGCATTGAAATTGGTATATCCGTTCGTTTCAATTGATTTTTGTAAATAAATATATATATAGGGACAAATTACACTGATTGAGTTAGCCCCAAAGTAAGTTCGAGACTTGTGTTATGGGATACTAACTCAACGATACTATATTTTATAACAAATACATACATAAATAAACATCCAAGACCCAGGACAATTTGAAAAAGACCATTTTCCAACTTGCCCTGACCGGGAATCGAACCCGGGACCTCTGGGTGTTCGACTAGCATGGTGACCACTACGCCACAGAGGTCGTTTTGTCGGGGTTAAATAGTATCGTTGAGTCAGTGCCCATCATAACACAAGTTAAAACTAACTTTAAAGACTAGCCTATAATCTGTGTGATTTGTCCCTACATAACTATTGTTGTTTATTTATTTATTTAATCCTCTCATCAAAGCAAACTACTGTCATTTGTTATTATAGACTTATATCAGTGTGTTCCTTTTGTAACTACATCAGGCTGAATCATAACACGATTGTATAGTGAGTAATATTACACAAAAGTGGTATTTGTATTTACCATGTGCGCACTCGGTAAACACAAACTCCACTTTTCACAAGTGGCTAAAGCGGTAATCCTGCGTTACACATCAAAAACCCATAACTGCAAAATGTAAAAAAAATAAAAAATCATTTATTTATCTTTGGATAATCGTATCACTTGATTTTTCTTCTATTTCATAATAGGTACTTATTGATCATCAACCAAAAAAATACCATAATTGTCAGATCATCAACTAAAAAAATACCATAGTTGTCCGATCATCAACCAAAAAATACCATAGTTGTCAGATCATCAACCAAAAAATACGTAATTGTCAGATCATCAACCAAAAAATACCATAGTTGTCAGATCATCAAACAAAAAAAAAGGTGGAGGTTATTAATTCGTCGCTATGTTTTTTTATGTTCACCGATCATTCGAAGACGTCCAGACCGATTTGAAAAATTCTTGTTTGAAAGCGCATACTTATCAAGTGGTCTCATGAAAATTTTATCAAAATCAGTCGTGTAAGTAGTTCAGGGAATGGTCGGTTTTTAGTTTTGGAAAAATATTTACTTACAGCTAAGCTTCCTTGCCGCTTCCTAAGCGCAAGTACAGTTTGCAGTGTACCTTCTGTAACGCACTTTAAGTTTAAACGTCTTAACTCACACCAAATAAAAACGTCTGAATAACAAGACAGACTTTGTATGCACAGTGATTTCTGTATGACAGGAAAGCGGTAATCCTACGTTACTCACTCGGCAGTCACCAAACAAATGTTGACTCAGTCAATCTGGCCTGTGCGACGGTGCCATCTCAGTAGACCACTTGACCAGTGGCGGAGCGAGAGCGAAGTAATATGAGAGAGCTAGTTTTGCGAGGCCTTCACAATCTTCTTCTTATCGTGTGTGTTAGTGACTAACACTAGTGTCAGAGTTTTTAAACCGCCTTAAAGGCCTCTGACATGGTTTTAGGTAACGACCAATGTCAAAGACAGTGACCGGGACCGACGGCTTAACGTGCCCTCCGAAGCACGGATCATCTTACTTATCGGACAATTAGGTGATCAGCCCACAATGTCCTAACCAAACTAGGACAACAACACAAAGTCGTTGCCCCCGCCGGGAATCGAACCCGCGACCTCCGAGTATGAGCCAAACGCTCTAAGCACTACACCACGGAGGCAATTGCCGAAGCCTATAGACCGCGAGGCCGTAGGCGAAGGCCCATTTAAAACCCGGAGAAAAATACAAAAACGTACCTATTTCATTTTTTGCCCTGTCTGCAACAGCAGGCATATATAAACAATTATTGACCATGTGCGTATCGGGCCACGTACCACGTATGGTTCCGTAGTTGCAAATGACCGAATGACGACCGTCTAAAAAGTATTTTTCTATGGAATTTGTATGAAATTTTCTTACTTAACTTTAACACAAAATTGCACTATTAAACCAAATACTTTAGAAACGGATCCCTAAAATGATGTTTACAAGCTAACCATCAATATTTTGCAAAGACTAATTAACGATAAGCCACACGATGGGTTAGTCGAGAAAAAAAAATGACTCCCACTTTATGTATGAGAGCAAGTAAAAAAAACATTTTTTCAAAATTTTACTTTACCTCTTCTTCGGCATGATTAATATACACACCCTTGCCAAATTACAGCTTTCTAGTATTGATAGTCTCTGAGTAAAACCGCAGACGGACAGACACGGTGAAACTATAATTAACCTTGTTTACTACGGAACCCTAAAAAAGTGCGCCCGATGCAATGTGTACGGCATGCATAGCACCTGCGGCGGGGCAAGGCCGGTGCAGCCAGCGCGGCGCCGCCACCTCCCCCCTCCCCACTCCCCGCCCGCACCCTGCTGCATGACGGCTCCTGACCTTGGACTTGACGAAGAACATACGGTAGTCAAGTTCTGACTACATATTATACCGTACATAACCACGGTGTATTGGTGGTCTTCTGGAGGTCCTGGACTCAATTCCTAGTGCATCTCACACAAATATCGCTTTAAATGAACTCAGTTTAAGTGATATTTGCGTTAGGTGTTGCTAAACGGTGTTTGTGTCGAATAGACAAACTTTTTGATTGGACCACCTGACAAGTATGCCCTTTCAAACAAAAGAACTTTCCAAATTGGTCGTTAGACGTCTTCGGATAGTCGGTGAACATACATAAAAAAGATTGCTACAAATTGACAACCTCCTCCTCCTATTTAGAAGTCGGTTAAAAATACTAATAAGGTCATTATCCTGGACGTCAAACTATCGACAAGACGCAATAGGCACTTCTGGTGTTGCAGGCGGCTAAGGGCAACTATTTACGAAGAAACCTTATCGAAAACCGATCTATATGTCAAAAAAACGCATTATGATCGAAGCAGTAGTTTAATTTCACAATGTTTATAATGTACCGAAAATCAAACGGGTACTCGCGACGGATCATAAATAAGAGTAATTTTTTTTTCATTGAAAATATTGTTGCTGGCTCTCCTTCTTGTCCGTGTGTAGCGGGCGTCGCACGCCGTGCTCTAATTATTAACGCGCTTTGACACGCTCGTTTTCACGTCGCAATTATGTTTGTAACACAAGGCTCGCTCGCAATAACAACCGAACTCCGGAATACAAACAACTATATTGAGAAATCTATTTTGAGAACCTACCTAAAAATAAACTACTATTTATAGTTTAAAGTAAGAACGTGAAGCTTTTCTTTGCACATTAGCCACAAGTGGCCGTTTTTCGCAAATTTGTATAGGAAAGCTTCAAGTACTTTGAAATGTAAAAGGTAGTGGGTCATAAAATAGTTTGATGAAGGATGATTTTTAAAAATGAAAAAGTTGGCAAGTTTTACAACTTATATTTTGAAATTAAAGACAACCTTAAAAAAGTATGCGATCAAATAGTTATAGTGGTCGTGCTTCTGTAGTGGAGACTAAAAAGACCTGATGATGATGATGAAGTGACCATGAGACGAAAAAGTCGTAATGAGCAAAAGAGGACGAAAGTGGGGTGTTGTGGAGTTACATAGTCTCTGTGGGGCTTGATCAAGGCAAAACTTTAAATGATAGCTCCTCTTTCTTTAAAAAAATATTTCTAAAGGCAGCACTGGACCTCACAAAGTTCTGGTAGCCTCTTAACTTAACTATGTTTACTTAATAGGACCGCAGTACATAAAAAGCGTTGACGTTCTTATCGTACGTGTGTCGCCGCCGTCACGCCCCGTGTTTCAATTAGCACCGCTGCGGCCGAGTACAGCCGGCCGCACATGAACTAGGACACTGGACTTATTTGTATCGTGTATATAGTTGTTAAGGTACAAGGTTACAGAAAAGCTGAAAAGAAAAAAAAGAAAAGTGGTATTAATCAGGGGGTCCCAATTATTTCTCATAAAAATATTTATTATAATATAGTCTTTTGTAGTTCGCCCCGAACTGTGATTTCATGGTGCTCAAAATAAAACTAATTGAGTTATGGTCGAATATAACATACAATCAAACGCCGGATTGTTCAAGTTGCAGAACTTTACTCCCTCGTTCAATAATATAACTCATTATTTTCATTATTGTGTCACCTTATTACAAGCTTTTATTGAGCTTCACATGTCCCGTTTGTCGGTCTGTAATCCAATCTTGTAAGCTAAAGAACCACTTCCCGGTTTTCGATTGAGCGGAAATTTTGCACGCATAGGTATATATCGCCTGACAATGTAATATTAAAATGACATGGAGCTGATCCGACAATAGAGCCGAAAGGTGGCCTTGGAACTTCGAATCAAACTTTTAAGTTCATTTTTTTAGATAAAAGTTTGTTTTAAATAATTTGTTTAAACTAAAAAGCGATTTCACCCCTAAAATATACAACCGATTTTGATAAAATTTCTATTGGACCATCTCGCAAGTATACCCTTTCAAAAAATAAAAGTATTTCCAAATCGGTTTAAACGTATTTGAATAATCGGTTGAACATACACAAAAAAAAGATAAGTCTTTTTTGGAATATGGCAAAAAACATATTTTATTAGTCACTTCTTTTAATATAAATTATTAAAGCTCCATTTTGAACAGTAAAGTAAAACCAAGTCAGCAGTGTTGTACTTGGTGTAACGCGGAAAGTACTTTCATGTTCGACTTGGTGTATTGTCATTAAAAAACTGTTTACCACTGCTTTGTGTTTGAGACAATGAAAACTGCAGTGGCAGAGAGCATCGCGATTCGGAATAATGATGCAAATCGGGCCATCTTATCGGAAATTAGATTTTTCAATCGGTGTCGCAGATTTGTGGTATAAAAGTGACGAAAATGTAAACAGTTGTTTTGTTTTGTGAAATATCTTATAACGTCGCCTCAGACAAGACTACGCCAGTCGGTATGTACCTACCTTACGCAGTAAAAAAAAACTAGGTCTATGGTACAGGTAGCGTCACGAAACTCTAGCGCTGACCTTGCTTACGTAGAAGTCAATAATTGACCAAGTGCGTGTCGGGCTACGCGCAGTAAAGGGTTCCGTAGTTGTAAATGCCAACTTGCAGTCTAAAACGGCTAAGTATTGAATATGTATGAAATTTTCCTTTTCGAGTACATTTTATAAGTTGATCACCTATAACTTTTTAATTTGTAAACCCTACTTAGCTCTGATAGTTTTCCTTTAAACTACATTATAATACTATAGCTGTGATTTTTTTCACGTGTCCATATATAACCGTTTAGCAGATAGATGGGGGGGAAACTTGACTTTAAAAAAAAAAATTACTTGAAACCTAAATATTTCATACATGGATCCCTAAATCGAAAAATGGTGTTCCCAAGCTCATAATATTTTTGAAAAACCTATTTAACGATACCTCACACAATATGTTTGTATAGAAGAAAAATATTGACTTCCTCTTTACTTGTATGGCAGCTACCCTAAAAAGATTTTTTTTTACATATTTTATTTTACGACTTTTTCGCCATGATTGATATACATATCCATGCCAAATTACAGCTTTCTAGTGTTTCTAGTACTTATAGTTTCTGAGTAGGACCGCGGACAGACAGACAGACAGACAGACATGGCGAAACTATAAGGGTTCCTTGTTTACTACGGAACCCTAAAAATTAATACTATACCCGTGCGCAGTATCCCCTCTACATTTCACTCAGCGCTAAACTTACGTGCCGCTACTTTGTACCTACCATGAAGTTTGACCCTCTATTTCTATGGTACCTGCCTACCTACTACTACTTATATATATTCTTAATCTTTGCTACTTACATACTTACGTGTTTTATTGTTTTCCATAAAAAAATCTTGAAATAAGATTTAGTAGGCGAAATACTATGAAAAATATTGCAAGCCGTGAAAATACTTTCAGTCCTTGGCGCAGAAAAACAAGGGCATTGCTTTACGGATGAAAGGATTTTTATTTATGTTTAAGATATAGAAATAGAAATAGAAAAATCCTATTATAGATATTTTCCTGACTCATTTTTGACGTCAAAGTTATTACCTTTTTTGGATATTTTAATCACTTGATTTGTCAATTTTTCTGTCGGTTTCATAATAAACGTTGACGATGCCGTCAGAATACCGATAGTCAGATAATTTCATTACAACTGTGCCGCTTCCTAAGCGCAAGTGCAGAAGAAGCGACAACAAATTGCACTGCAACATTTTCTACAAAGACGTCAATATGTGGCTGAAAATACATTGTTTATGGATGTATTTATAGATTTAAATAAATAGCAATGTTACTTATTGTACACTGAAGTATCGTTTAAATGATGATGTATGGTACCTACTGTATACGCTATTTAAGTCCATATCATCCTCATTATCATCGTCAGCTCTAAATAGCTCACTGATGAGCTTTTCGTTTGCTTGCGTCATTGAATCCTGTCCCTATCCTTAGCTATCCAGTTTTTTTCAACAATCCGTTGGATAAAAAATAATGAATACGTTCAATTTTGGTCCATATGCGAAATAATCTATAAATATGTTCTTGTGATAACTTAGGCTAAAAACTAAAATGAATCTTCAAATTCAATTCAAAGTTTTCAGTCTTTGTAAAGTTTTTAAACACAAAAATAATAGCCGCCAATGTTGTTACGTCATACGCATGGGTATTTGCCATGAAGTTAGTTACCCTCTAACTTCATGGTTTACAATAGTTTACATACACATCTGACGTCACGACCATAAAAAAAAAGTAGCACTCCGGGAGTGCCGACAGAAGTGAAACACGAACAATAATTTGCGTGTGTATAGTTTGAATCGTCAAAATATTTTATTGTACAGGAAATACTTTTAAATGAAGTGTTTTATCCATTAAAAATTATGTTGCAACTTTTATCCGGCAACGTACGCGAGAAATTAGAAATGTAAAATTTAAACCTATTTTTATGGCTTACAATGGCATTTATCGATAAATTAAAATTTTATGTTTTTTTAAGTGGTTTATTAGCACCATGGAATCTAAATTTGTTAAAAATGTTGTTTGACCGAGCAAGCGAAGTGTCTCAATTTCGTGATTGGCCAAAAATCCTTTTGTACAGCTGTCTGTTAGTTTATCCGGCTGTTCTCGCCTACAGAAGTGCGATTTTTAAAACGCGGAGTCACCTAAACGAATGGTTTTTCCATACAAAAAACCGTTCGTTTAGTGACTCCGCGTTTGAAAAATCGCACCACAGGTCGCATGTCTTAAACTGTTCTTTTGAAATTTTGTGAGAAAGTTTAAAACTAACAATGAAAAATACACTTTTTTTGTTAATTAAATTTTTCGAAATTATCCAAAATGGCAGAAATATGAGGATTAAAAACTGCAAATCAAATTTGAGCCGTTCCGAAATATTTTCAAAATGTCTTAATTCTTTTTTTTTTAATTATAATGCAACTTTTTTGTCTGAACAACTTTTTTATCCGATAAACTTCAACGGGTCGGGTCGGGTTGATCCGCGAGGTCTACAACTCATAGAGCCACTAGTTATAATCGTAGCAAGTATATGTCCATTGCCTCTGCCTACCCCTGTGGGAAACAGGCGTGATATGTATGTATGTTGTTTTTATTACGACTATAATGCCTTTTTGATCCTTTGCGGGGTGTAAAGACTCCTTTTTTGAAGTGAAAACTTCTTTAGCGGCGTTGTGCACTTTTTTGGAATGGGTAAAAAATGTTAAACTCGCGTCAGGACACGTGACCTGATCGAAAATTCGTAAGACGGATGGAGAGTAGACAGCTGGCGCGGCGTAGGAGAGGGAGTATCCCCCTCTCTTTCTACGGCGCGGCGAAAATGTATGCCTGCGCCTGCTGTTTCGTATATCAAAAATGCACAACGTTAATATTCATCAAGTTTTCACTTCTGCCGGCACTCCTAGAGTGCAACCCGTCGTTTTTTATTGACCGAGCGAGCGAAGCGAGCGAAGCGTCTCAGTTTCGAGATTAGCCAAAAATTCTTTTGTCCGTCTGCCTGTCTGTCTGTCTGTCTGTCTGTCTGTCTGTTCTCGCCTACAGGTCGCATTTCTTAACCGATTCTCTTGAAATTTTGTAAGCAGGTTCAGCAACTAAATAGAATTTTTTTGTCGAGCCAGTTTTTAGAATTTTTTTAAAATGGCGGAAATATGGGTGTTTAAAATTTTAAAACTGTTACATATCCGCCATTTCAAAATATTTTCAAAAATGTCACTAGACTTTTTTGTTGCCATTATAAAAACGATATTTTTTTATTTGAACAACTTTTTTGTCTGAACAATTTTTTTATACGTTATACTTAAACGGGTTTAGGGGGACTCGCGAAGTCTAGAGCCGTGACGGATATACAATACAAATCTTCTTACAAAATATACTGAAACTATTTAAGGGTAAATACAATCCGGGTTACTGAACAACTTTCTTAAAAATACATATCTCCCCTGGGGTCCACGAAATAATTTCTCTGAATAACTATTATGGTTATTATTTTGAGTTTCATAAGTAGTTCTATAAATTTTATCATATTTAACCGACTTAAAAAAAAAGTGCTTCTGTAGTGGTATTAGTAATTGTGCTACGAACTAACAAGAGATCATCAGCAACCAAAGCCCGCGAAGTAGCTTTACGAAGAGAGTAAGAAACCAATGAGCAGCGGTATAGAGCCATGGCAATACAAATTAGCATTTATTTTCTGGTTTTTCTAACAACGAGCTGACTTTGTCATTTGAAAAATGATGGGTCATTTTTCGGTAAAAGACTACTGGTACAGAACTGAATATCAGCATCACGGTAGACCTCATATCCATGGGATTGTATGGTTGGAAGGTGCTCCTGACATTTCAGAGCTAGATCGAAAGTCATTTGAAGAAAGGGCTGTGATTGGTAACTATTTTGGAAATTTGGTCACAACCATGAATCCGCATATCGGTAAACCTGCACCGATAATTCATCTAAATCTGGTACATCATTCTGAAATAATAATCGCGAGGTCTAAGTTCGTGGCGAACTACTAGTGTAATTATAAACATTTGCAAGGACTTAACTATTAGTTTGAGTGTTCTGTGCCTGGGATAAAAGAAAAAGACACGCGGAAAGAAAAGCAGCTGGTACACAGCTGCTTTTCTTCCCACGCGGATCGTAAAAGCTGAGCGAGGGAATCGAAAATGCGAATTTATAAGGTGATGCGGCTAGCAAACATCGCTATTTTGCAACCTATTTCTTTTATTTCACTATCACTTTCAAAGTGGCTCTCAGGTCTTGCGGCCCTGGGCTCTGTGCTGCTGAGAGCTGCAAGACCCAAAATGCTCTGTCTGCCCCATTAGGGATAAAGACGTGACTGTATATTTATACGTATTATGTTGCTACACAGGTTATCAAAGGTATTTTAGATTTTAGTACGTACGTGCCCTATCAAAAATTACATGCGTGCTATTATAATATAATTTGTAAGCGTAATTTATTATCTTTCTATAATACATAAGGTTGTGATTTTTAGGGTTCCGTGCCCAAAGAGTAAAAACGGGACCCTATTACTAAAACTCCGAATTCCGTCCGTCTGTCACCAGGCTGTATCTCATGAACCATGATAGCATTATAGCAAGACAGCCAAAAATTTCATAGATGATGTATTTCTGTTACTGCTATAACAACAAAAACTAAAAACAGAATATATTGTGGGGCTCCCAAATAACAAAAGTTATTTTTATATACAATGTTACGTGCGCAATTCCCCGTCGCACTTAGCCTGTTATCATTCGTAAGTTTATACCTGTCTGTAAATCACAACAGAAAATTTTCCCGTGAAGGTATTCCGTGAGAAACTCGGTCACCGCTCAGGGTCACCGATGCAAGTTATTTCCTGATAATTCTATTTATTAGCTGACAGCTTAGGGCGCGTTTGAACACGCCAAGCGCAAGCCTAGCTCACGCCTAGCGCGCTTTGAGTATTGCATATAATTTGGGTCCTCTCACACATCAATACAACTCAAATTGCATTTATCGAAGTCCACAGGCACACGCCCGCACGGCGCTCGCCCCGACTGGATTTCGGTTAATGCAACGTGAGTTGTATTGATGTGTGTCTTGATTTAAGGGTCCTCCCCGCGCTAGCGACCTTGAAAACACAAAAAAAATAATTTCTCTTTCTGTAAGTGAGATTATCAGAAACCCTCGTACAACTTTTTAGCTAGTATCTGACTTTCGAGGTTCTAATGAAACTTCAGGATACTAGCTAAAAAGTTGTACGAGGGTTTCTAATAATCTCACTTACAGAAAGAGAAATTATTTTTTTTGTGTTTTCAAGGTCGCTAGCGCAGGGAGGAGCCTTAATTGTCCTGGCTCCGACCACCTTGGCCAACAAGTGTCACTCGACTTTACTAAAGATCTCACCGCAAAATACATTTTCGGGAATGTATACAAAATAATACCTGAACTAGATTTTATTGCAAACCCTAACGACCATTACAAGAATTTTTTGATCCGGTGGAAGGACAGTTTAGCAGAAACTTCCCACTAAAAACTCTTAAAGCCGATATTAAACTAATGAGCTACGAAAAGTATTTACATTGGTAGGAGAAAACAATACTAACTATGTGGTAAAAAACGTTAAAAACAAAGAAATAAAATTTAATTAGGTACGTATTTAAAATAGTTGTACACTGCTTACTTTCATATGTATTTATAAAGTTATTTATTCCCTATGTATTATTTATTATATTTCTATTTCGTATAAACAACGAGGAAGAGACATACCTATAATAAATCGAACCACGAGCTATAGATCACTATACAGTAAAATAAAATTTAAATCACAGTCAATAATAAAAATGAAAATTCGGCATTGTAGCCGCCCGGCAATTTGTGTGAGAATGTCGAATATTTTTTTGTTTATTGTTTGTTATTTTGTTATCTTTATACTAAAGTGGTCTAGTATAGCCCGTGTTTGATTTTCACGGTGCAAATTTCTTGTCTGTTGCTAATTACATACATACATACTATCACGTCTTTATCCCTAATGGGGCAGACAGAGCATTTTGGGTCTTGCGGCTCTATGCAGAACCCAGGGCCGCCAGACCCAAAAGCCACTTTTAGCGTCATGGTGGGCGAGAAGATGGAAAAGCAATCAATACAGTGATGGGTTGCTAGCCGCATCGCCTGTTAACATGATTCGCATTTTTGCTCCTTCCCTCGATCGACTTTTACGATCTGCGCGGGAAGAGAAGCAGCTGGTACATTCTAAGTTTTTTCATTTCTCCCAGACCAGCATGGGAGGTGATGGTGAGGGAGATGCTAATTAATTAAATCAATAGAAAACTTGTATATATGCCCTTCACAAAACGTCAATTAAATAAATCATTTATTGATAGTTCATCGTTGTCATCACTGCTGGACATAGGCCTCTCCCAAGGATTTCCAAAATGACCGATCTAGAGCGGCTTGCATCCAGCGCCCTCCAGCAACATTGATAGATAGGTACTTAGATAAAATCATTATTTATTGAAAGGCCACATAATATAACCTAGTATTGTCTACTATTACAATGTGATTGCACTGTGAGATGTGACCTAGATAGCGAAAAGGTCCTCACTCAGCATGACGTCACAGAACACCTACTGGTGTAGCTGCGAGACGCTGATAATTCTGCCAGAACCTAAGGTTGAGACCGGTTAAATGATACGAATATGGGCTAATTATATTACTGTACATGTGTATTTCTCCTCCATCTGAGGAGGTATTGCTTCCGTTGATCAAGAAAACTTGTTGCTAAAATTAAACAAGGGTGACGACAAGGTCAGAAAAGTATGATTGTAATTAGTGTGCTTTTAGAGGGAACCCATCTCTTTCTCGCAATTAACTTCAACGATTTTCATTCCCCATAAAACTATTCGCAAATCTTTTAATACAATATAAAACAAATCCTAAAATCTGTTGACATCGAAATTTCATTTACTCGTTTATTCGTTATTTACAAACTCAGACTATCGTTATTTCTTTTCATATTTTATGTATTTTATCGAAATAACGTAACATCAAAGTTTTGTTACCCATAATTTTGTTTCCACGTAAGTTTCAGTTTGCAAAATAGTTGAAACATTTGAAACGAGTGCTAGGAAACTTCTTTCCATTTTCCTAGGTTAGGGCAATCCTATAGGTTAGGTTATGTTAGAACTGCGACCAACAAACGCACGAGCCGAGCGAGCGAAGCGAGCGTGCCGTGTTAGCGGCCGGCGAGTGCTAAGACACTTCTATCCATTTTCCTAGGTTAGGGCAATCCTATAGGTTAGGTTATGTTAGAACTGCGACCAACACACGCACGAGCCGAGCGAGCGAAGCGAGCGTGCCGCGGGTTCGGCCGGCGAGTGCTAAGACACTTCTATCCATTTTCATAGGTTATGGCAATCCTATAGGTTAGGTTATGTTAGAACTGCGACCAACACACGCACGAGCCGAGCGAGCGAAGCGAGCGTGCCGCGGCAGCGGCCGGCGAGTGCTAAGACATTCCTATCCATTTTCCTAGGTTAGGGCAATCCTATAGGTTAGGTTATGTTAGAACTGCGACCAACAAACGCACGAGCCGAGCGAGCGAAGCGAGCGTGCCGCGGCACCGGCCGGCGAGTGCTAAGACACTTCTATCCATTTTCCTAGGTTAGGGCAATCCTATAGGTTAGGTTATGTTAGAACTGCGACCAACACACGCACGAGCCGAGCGAGCGAAGCGAGCGTGCCGCGGGAGCGGCCGGCGAGTGCTAAGACATTAATATCCATTTTCCTAGGTTAGGGCAATCCTATAGGTTAGGTTATGTTAGAACTGCGACCAACAAACGCACGAGCCGAGCGAGCGAAGCGAGCGTGCCGTGTTAGCGGCCGGCGAGTGCTAAGACACTTCTATCCATTTTCCTAGGTTAGGGCAATCCTATAGGTTAGGTTATGTTAGAACTGCGACCAACACACGCACGAGCCGAGCGAGCGAAGCGAGCGTGCCGCGGGAGCGGCCGGCGAGTGCTAAGACATTAATATCCATTTTCCTAGGTTAGGGCAATCCTATAGGTTAGGTTATGTTAGAACTGCGACCAACAAACGCACGAGCCGAGCGAGCGAAGCGAGCGTGCCGTGTTAGCGGCCGGCGAGTGCTAAGACACTTCTATCCATTTTCCTAGGTTAGGGCAATCCTATAGGTTAGGTTATGTTAGAACTGCGACCAACACACGCACGAGCCGAGCGAGCGAAGCGAGCGTGCCGCGGGTTCGGCCGGCGAGTGCTAAGACACTTCTATCCATTTTCATAGGTTATGGCAATCCTATAGGTTAGGTTATGTTAGAACTGCGACCAACACACGCACGAGCCGAGCGAGCGAAGCGAGCGTGCCGCGGCAGCGGCCGGCGAGTGCTAAGACATTCCTATCCATTTTCCTAGGTTAGGGCAATCCTATAGGTTAGGTTATGTTAGAACTGCGACCAACAAACGCACGAGCCGAGCGAGCGAAGCGAGCGTGCCGCGGCACCGGCCGGCGAGTGCTAAGACACTTCTATCCATTTTCCTAGGTTAGGGCAATCCTATAGGTTAGGTTATGTTAGAACTGCGACCAACACACGCACGAGCCGAGCGAGCGAAGCGAGCGTGCCGCGGGAGCGGCCGGCGAGTGCTAAGACATTAATATCCATTTTCCTAGGTTAGGGCAATCCTATAGGTTAGGTTATGTTAGAACTGCGACCAACAAACGCACGAGCCGAGCGAGCGAAGCGAGCGTGCCGTGTTAGCGGCCGGCGAGTGCTAAGACACTTCTATCCATTTTCCTAGGTTAGGGCAATCCTATAGGTTAGGTTATGTTAGAACTGCGACCAACACATGCACGAGCCGAGCAAGCGAAGCGAGTTATTATGTGTACCGTTACATATTGAAACATGTTTTTATGAACAGTTTTATCGATAACTTAATATTTTATATGAAATGTTAGTTCGATATACCGTTTTTCTATAAAAGAAAACCATTTTAAAATATATATTTTTTTAAATGTTGTTATTATAATATGAAACTGCGATGATAAACTATTCGTTTTATTAAGAAAAAAATGTATTAAAAATCATGGAATAGTTTTCTGGGAAATAAAATTCGATGTCAAAAAAATCTGTATTCTAATAGACACCCGCTTTTAGATTACCTATACAAAAATAATGGTCCCATATTTTTCAGTTTAGCAAAAAAAGTAAAAATTTACAAAGATACGGAGCATTTAAAGTTCCGGAGTGGCTTGCGACGCCACCGTTAAGTAAAAATGCGAAACTTAAATGCTCTGCATTTTTTGTGTCATAGAGAAAATAAAAATACAATCTTTTTATATTTAAGAGCTGGGCTCTTGTCGGTGGAATGCAATAAAAATACAATACAATATTTTTATATAAACTAACTGCTGGGCCATGTCTTTCTGTCTTACGGTCTGTCTCTCTGTCCTATCCTGCTAGACAGCTGAAATTTGACATGTACAATAATCATGCCGACTTTAAAAAAATTGTTTTGGATAGCTCCCAAGCAAGTAAAATGAGAGTTTCTCTGTGAACCCATCGTAATGCATGTCGTTGAATAGGTCTATTAAGTATATATTGTGAGTTTGGGAACACCATTTTTCATTTTAGGGATCCGTTTCTGAAAGAAGGTTAAATGAAAACTATCACAGCTTAGTAGGGTTTACAAATTATAAAGGTTTAGGAAATCAAAAACACAATATTACAAATTATAAAGTTTTAGACGACCAACTTATAAAATGTACTCGGAAAAGGAAAATTTCATACAAATTCAATAGGAAATTAGTATTCAGACGTTCTTAGTGGCATGAACTCAAAGTCGGCATTCGCAACAACGGAACCCTAAACTGCGCGTGGCCCGACACGCACTTGGCCAATCATTATGAAGTTAGTAAGAACTGAGCAACCTTCACCGCGTAACTTAACCTAGTTTCAATCGAGTTCCTCTCGCTTGTCCCGGGTCTAGTGCGAACAGGGATTGCGTCCTACGCTTTGAGCACCCCAGCATCATCATATTTTAATTTTAGTTGTTATTCTAAGTATTTCGGCGAACTCCATGGCGTATTGTTTACCACGCTAGTAAGACACTCGACGTGCCCTTTTTAATTTATTTTTTTTGGGTCTTAGGTGTTTTACCATCAGATGACCCTGCTTTTATGCCAGCTCGTGCCCAATGAGTTAGTCGAGAAAAAATATGAATCCCATTTTACTTTTATGGGAGCTACAATTAAAAAAAACACGATTTATTTTACCAATTTTTTGACCTAATTAATAAATATATACCCATGCCAAATTACAGTTTTCAAGTAAGATTAGTCTCTGAGTAAAACCGCTGATGGACAGACAGACATGGCGAAACTATAAGGGTTCCTTGTTTAAGTAGAGTTGTTGAAAATAAAACAACGAAGTGTGTAGTGAAGCTTTTCTTCGCAAATTAGCCGAAAGTGGCCGGTTCTCGCAAAAAGAAAACCCTTAAACAAGACAAAATTTTAAATTATATCTCCGTTTCTTTCCTAATCATTATCATCATCATTTCACCGCATATCGGCCACTGCTGGACATAGGCCTCTTGCAAGGATATTCAAAATGACCGACCTAAAGCGGCCTGCATCCACGTTCCTTTCAAACAATTTATTTCGAATGCAGCACTAGACCCCGAAATATTCAGTCGCCTTATCACGTTGACATGCATTCGAGGAATCAGCGTCAGGAATATTTACTGAAGCGCGTGGATCCTGTGCGCAGCCGTGTGCATTTGTGCATTTGTGCAGAATTGTGCATCAATGCACAGAATTGTGCAAGCGGCGCACATCTCCGGCGGCATCCGAGCCAGTGCTCGCGACATCCTGCGAATGTTTTCAGAGCGGAAATCTAGACTGGTTTTTACCCGACTGCGCCAGAAAAAGGGTTGTGTTTGTATATGTGTACATGTATGTATATATCGATGGCGTATAACTTGATAGATTTAGGCTTGAGAGGTGTTGTCTTACGAGTAATAGCGGTGGCGGCAGGGTTAGAAAAGTATTCCGTCCGTAAGTAAATAGTCCGTCTTTTAGATAATAAAAAACAAAATTATATTTTTCAGTTCATCAAAAATAGACATTCACGCAAAATACCGGAGCATCAAAGTTGCGAAGTGGAGGCTTGTGACGTCACTGCTATGTAACATACTTAGCCGTGACGTCATGCGAAATTTGAATGCGCTTTATATTTGTAAATTTATATTTCTCAGAGAAAAGACAAAATACGAGTACAATATTTTTTTGATAACCCAACCAATGGGCCAAGAATAGTTTTTCAGTCATCATGCCTATTGTGAGAGTCACACTAGGATAAAAATAAAACGGCGGATGTTTGGCGCCAAACTATTTATCAGTCTCAACATTTTTCATTCAAAACCTATATTATATAGTTGCGTGTGTGATATTAACCCTTTAAATGTCGGACGCCCGCAGCGGGCGTCTGATGTATTGTTTTACTATTGTGTCTGCTATGCCGACATTTGAAGGGTTAACATATAGGCTTTTATATTAAAGATTAATAAGTTTTTTGAAAAAAATACATTTTTGTACAAGCTTTAATTGTGAGCCCAAAGTTCTTACAAAGACAAGTGAAATAAGCCCAAACTTGATGGAGTTGCGTCGTTTTATTACTGAGTTCCATCGACCACCTTCCGTCTCCGTGATCAGACCCTAGGCATCGTCTACCATAAAGTGCTCGTCAAGACAAATCAAGCAAGTCCTACTCAATCAGGTTATGTGGTTTTAAAATTGAGTTCCGCCGAATATCTCCCTGCTTCATCAACAGAAGAGGCTATTGCCTTCATAATAATTATTGTATTGTCACATGTATATATGTACACAAGTATACAAAATTTATGCTAAATCGGTTGAGGATAACGGTTGAAAATTGAGTTGTCATGTCAAATCACTTACAAGATACATTTCAAGTTAAGTAAAGGCTTGTATAACGTCAGAGTTGTTTATTAAGAAAAAGGAAGATTTAAAACTAAACTTTGTAATAAAACAAGTAATTTTTGCTTTGACTGTTGTCACAAGTCCTCTGGCAGCTCTGGCCAAGTATGGCTCTGGTAGTACAGAGAAGGTCGTGCTCCTGAACTGAAGACAAAAAGACCTGATGATGATGAAGATGATGTTATTACTAATGTCAGTCATTAAGCTCAAATAAATCTAAAGAATAAAGGCAGCTTAAAAAATCTGACACCAGTATTAAACCGTTTATATACTCGATAAGAAGCCTCGGAAATTCAAAATTATGATCAAAATTCGGAATTCATTCAATGTTTATTCAGTAATTAGAACATTACAGGCACTTTTATACGTCAAAAAGTATAATTTCCATTACATGTAGTGTACATTGATATTTAATTTATATTTCAAAGAAAAGCTCCCATTACCAGCGCTTTGCTAGACCACTGCTAAGAAAAAACGCCGAAAGAAACTTATTTTCACAGTAATGGTCGCCTACTCGCCTAAAGGGCTTTGTCATATTATAAAGTCTTTTTTATCCGAAAGGCAATGTTGACTGTTGATACAGTATAACATGTAATGCTTGCGAACTAGTTAACAAACATAAATTGCATAGTAAGAAATAGTAAGTAGTCAAAAAAGCGAAACCTAGCTGACTAGTTTGGGCACGGTACCCGGAAAATGAAAACTAAAAATATATATCCGTTTTACCCTGTAATACTATCATAGTAGTTATATTTTGTTTCGTGGTACTGAATTCGAGCCTCTGAATATAAAAAGGTTAAAAATAAAAAAGCTTTTAAATTGCAATGCCACTTTTTAGATAGCTTTTGGTCTATATTTGAAATACTCGTATAATATTTGATCTGGACATATTTACTGGGAAAATGGAAGTTCTGTTTTCAGTCCATGATTGGGAACAACTTTTTCCAATAAACAAAAAATAAATATTGGGATCTGAGCTTGTCGTAAACTTTTAATGATACAATGCTGCTATTTGTGTTACATAATCTTCGATTTTTAGCCGTCCTACAAAAAAGAAGGAGGTTATTAATTCGTCGCTATGCTCACGATCATTTAATACTTTTTTGTATGTATGTTCACCGATTCGAAGACGCCTGGACAGACTTGGAAAATTATTTTTTGTTTAAAAGCACAAGTATGCCACTTGTCAAGTAAATTTGAAAATCGGTTGTGGAGTTTGGGTGTATTCGTTTTGAAAAAATATTTTTACAGCGTTTTGTAACGAGGGCTCGATAACATTTGTTTACAACTAATTATCGGGTATACTAATGTGATGACATAATGTTGGTACGCAGTACGGGCAGCGCGGCGTACGCTCGTAGTAAATAAC
The DNA here is from genome assembly GCA_963555685.1 of Acrobasis consociella. Lineage (NCBI taxonomy): Eukaryota > Metazoa > Arthropoda > Insecta > Lepidoptera > Pyralidae > Acrobasis > Acrobasis consociella. The sequence continues at coordinate 598,579 of OY743104.1, read as the reverse complement.
GTAGGGTACGCATGTGACGCTCACACGCAACCTCAAACATGCCGATTCAAACATTTGTAGCTGTTTGTTATGTTTCTCAAATGCACTAGTGGATCACCCCACAGAACACAAAGAGATTTTCGGTATTCCGTGACATCGTTCCAACATTTTTATTTGCAATGCCTTTACAACCCCACGTCTAGGTAACTCCTTAATCAATGTGGCTCGTGTTCGTATTTAAAAAAGTAATAATTTTGAAGTGAATATTTCTTTAGGCGCATTGGGATAATATTGTATATTAAGATTTAATTATTTTTAAAGAAAACCTACCGATACAATATTAAAGAAAAGCTACCTATAAAGATAGGTGTCAAGATAAGGCCAGTAATGTGGCAGGGAAAGTACACAAGCAAAGCTCCCTTTCCGTAGCGTCCATACTGCGTGGTGCGGCGGCGGCAGGCCGCGCCGGCAGTGTCGGCGGCGCGTCGGCGATCGGCGGCGGTTCCGCTGCCGCTGCGACACGCGGCAACCCCCACCCACCCCTAAACGCGAAACTCTTTCCGCTAACTTAAACTTGTCATTGTTAACGACAATATTTCAAATATTTTTGGCACTATCCAAAAATATAGAGAATTTATTTTTTAAACATTTATCCATAAATAATTGGGACTTCTCAAAAGAACTGTCGAGTTGCGAGATTCGAAGACGTTTTCAGGTTTGTTTAGGAAGTGTAGTATATTGCAGCTTATTATGTTTTTTTATCGATGTCTTTCATGATTCGTGTTTATTTATTTGCCGGCTCGACTTATTATTGTAACATTAAATCAGTATTTATTTTCTTTTAATATATTTTTACATGTTTTTAATTAAAAATTTAAGTTAGCAGCAGTTATCTTAAAGGCACACTGCAAACGAACTACGAGAATAATCTTAATCCCCTTTACAAACAATGTTGAAAATTTCAATTGCAATAAAAATATCACGAATAAATAAACATAGACATAATTAACAGATCATCACAATTTTGTATAAAAAAAATATACTGGTGAAAACCGGCTAGCAACACATCACTATTTTGATTCTTTTTTCCACCTTCTCGCCAACCATCATGATAAAAATGGTATTTGAGTCCATCGATTCTGGTCTCTAAGCAGACAGTTACTTCACATTAGTCCATGCTCGTTGGCGCTGGTCTTTTGTCTTCCACGGTGTCGTAAGACGCGACTAAGCGAGGTATAAGATGAACTGATGAAATGGGAAACTGTCAAGTAGCAGAAAAAGGAAGCACGTACAATCGTTCAGCGCTCTTGACGTCACTGCTATTAGGTCTCGCGCATACGAAAGAGATAGTGCGATGTCCCCATCACGGTTCCTCACTTATATTTGAAAAACTAATTGCTGCTTAATTAACTTAAATAATTCTTGCTATTTAAAAAAATATCTTTTTAGTGGTATTTTTTTAATAAAATATCAACCAAAAACATACACAGCAAAATGTCCCGTTGGTCCTTGTGAACTAAGTTAAACAAAGTGTTTACTCCTTTTCGTGTCGTTCAGCACAAATGACAATATATTTTGTCCCCGCCTCATACGCTTCTCTTCTACGCCAAGACCGCTGGCAAAGATTTAGACCTAGGCCCATCACATGCTCAGACCAATCTGAGTGTCTATGGCAGCTGACCAGGACTCAGTAGAGGCGATGCTGTATGGTTTGATCGGCGTGATCACATAAACAACGGGCCTTCGTTTTGTCAAAAGAGCGCCTTTTCTCGTGGTCACAGACTATTCTCAGTACTCTGTCGATTTAGGCACTTCCAAGTTGCCCCAGGTCACGCCTACACATCGCCTTATGAACATAAATGTGCGTGGTTACGCAAAAAGGGACCTCAAGGGACAATAATTGATTGAACGGCGTCTTGGATGTTTACATCCAATTGATTTGTACATCAAGACCCAGTTTAATCAATTATTTTCCCTTGAGGTCCCTTTTTGAGTAACCACACACAAATATTTATCTTCCTTGTCACTAGATGACACTATAAGATAATAATTAAACATGAAATTCTTTTAATATAAATAATTTAAATAAAGCAGTACTCTAATTAATTAAATATAGTTTATATGAAATTCAATAAATATTTTTAAAGTATATTCATCACTTTCTTTGTTACTTTTTTGCTAGTCGTGTGTGCTGCCATCTCTGTGTGCCTACCCTGCAACTCCAGTTTTGCCTGCTTTCGGGCCCTCCGATTGTTTCTATGGCGGAGGGTATATATTACGTCATTAATCTAGACACGCGGTAGCGAGTCAGAGTCAAGTTCAAATAAATGGCCTAGTACATGTCGGGCCACGCGCAGTATATGGTTCCGTAGTTGTGAATGCTGACTTTGAATTAATGCCACTAAAAACGTGTAAAAACGATTTTTCTATTGAATTTGTATGAAATCTTCCTTTTTCGAATACATTTTATAAGTTTATCGCCTATAACTTTTTTATTTGTACTTAGCTCTGATAATTTTACTTTAAACTTCGTTATTTATACCTACATCTGTGATTTTTTTCACGTGTTCATATAACCATTAGCAGATAGTGGAGGGGACGGGGGGACGATGACACTTGACTCGTGTTCATGAGCTCACAATATTTTTGAAATACCTATTCAATGATACCCCACAAGAAATTATTCCTGCGTTACTTGTATGGGAGGGACACAAATTTTTTTTTAGATTTTATTCAACTACTTTTTCGGTATAATTAATATACCTACCTAAGCCAAATTACAGCTTTCTATAAGTACTTGTCTCTGAGTAAAACCGCGGACGGACAGACAAACAGAGAGGACAAAACTATAAGGAGGAACCCTGTTTACTACGGAATTCTAAAAAGGACCTTGCGATTATTATTTTCAATACATTTTTATTATTATTTCAAAAACTACTATACCGATTTTACTGCCCAAAAAACTTGAAAATTTTATTGATATTTCCTACATGCCTACTAGATTTCATCAAAATCGGACCATCGGTTCGGCAGTTATCCCGATACAAACATGCATACATAAAATGTGTTTTCGCCTCCAACTCGATTTAGAGCAATATCTTTCGACAGAGGAACATACAAGATGTACAAGACGTCACCATCCTTCTTTAGTAGGCTCTATATCCGCGCCGACCGGCGGTAGGTCGTATTCGGTCGCTTCAGCTGCGTTCAAGGCCGCGCCCGCATTTTGTGGACTTCACGAGAAGGCTTGAGTTATTAATGAGCTGCCACCGCCTCTGCAGATACTGTTCAGCGAATGCCGCTTACAAATCCGTTTTGAAGGATTTTCATGATGTTTTTGCTTTAATCAGTCGCTTTCTTTGTGCTTTTGTAATTTTAAGATGTAGCAATTTCAGTGTTATGTGTTTTGTTGTTATCTTGTTTTCAAATAACATGCATTTTTACGAACGATGAGAAAAAACTGTTATTCGTTTATCATATCCACTCAGACTGCGTTGTGCCATCCAGATCTACGCAGTAAAAATAACCGGCCAAGTGAGAGTTAAACTCGTGCATGAAAGGTTCCGTACTATTATTTTGTTGTAAGGGAGCCCCTCTTAAATATATTTTTTATTCTGAGTATTTGTTCTTATAGCGGCAACAAAAATACATCTTGCGGCCCTGGGCTCTGCATAGAACCGCAAGACCCAAAATGCTCTGTCTGCCCCATTAGGGATAAAGACGTGATAGTATGTATGTATGTAAAAATACATCATCTGTGAATATTTCAATTGTCTACCTATCACGGTTCCTGGTGACACGCGGACAGGCAGTTAGATGGAGTCTTAGTTATAGGGTCCCGTTTTTACCCATTGGGTAAACACCCTAAGAATCAGGTTTCTACCCAGTCCCCCTTTCCATATTTTATACAGCATAGTTCTGGTATTTAGTATTACTAATCGAATTGGAATTTTATTTCCATTTATAACTGACTTTAACAAGACGCCTACACTGATTTGAAAAATTATTTTCTTGTTTGAACAAGTAAGACCACTTATCAAGTATTTCTATAGAAATGTTATCAAAATAGAAATAGAAATCTTTATTAAATCGATTGAGTATTCTGGTAATGAAGTTGGTTATGAGTTTTGAAAAATAGGTACAGAATATTATTTTAGTCTCAGTGGAAAGCCGTTAAACTTTAGCAAAAAACTAAACTGAAGAAGCGACCTGCATGAAGGTTTGTAAGTCATACGTCACATCTGTCAACGGCGACTTGAACTGTCTGTTGCAGACGTAAATACGAGATATTTTAATACGAAACGAAATTAATTGTGCTGGTGATGAAGATGATTATTTAGATGTGAGATGATTTGACAACGACTACACGGAACAGAGTCCGGCGGTGCAGCGAGCGCGCAGGCGCGGGCCCAGGTCGCCCGCCGCCCGCGCCGCCTCACTTGAGGCTGGATGCTCGTCTATTTACTCGAGGTTTGGTACTTCCGCTCTCCCCTTAGAGCTAAATTATAGGCAATTACAGTACACATTACATCGCTGCGCCAGTGACTATCGCCGCCGCGGTTACCCCCATTTCGATTTTACACCAAAAAAGAGGGATGTTTTAAATTTTACGCTTGTGCCGGTTTGTGGCATCGCACCGCTCGAATATCTGGGGCAGAGGGCGTCCACAAAGACTCTCCATCTCGATCTGTCTTGAGCTACGCGCTTAACTTCACTCCAGGTCTTGCCGATTTTCTTAATTTCATCGAGCACGGTGCGTCGCCAGGTCTGTTTGGGGCGACCGACTTTACGCTTTCCTTGGGGATACCACTCCATGGCCTTTTTTGGTATGTGCTCAGGGCCTCTTCGGAGAGTGTGGCCAATCCAATTCCATTTGCGGCGTTTTATCTGCTGGTCGATCGGGGTTTCGTGACACAGCTGTCGTAAACAGTCATTAAATATAATCTCGGGCCAGCGAATGCCGAGAATATGGCGCAGGCAACGGTTCACAAAAACCTGGAGCTTCTGGGTGAGTTCCTTTGTGACTTTCCAAGTTTCGCAGCCATAAAGGAGCACTGATTTTACGTTGGACCCGAATGGATGGACCAATTTCGATGCGGTGTTTTTAACATGAAAGCGACTCCCCTTGCGGTAGTTCTTAGCTATTTTTGATAAAAATTGGTTTAGTCGTTTAAAAGTTATTTACGTTTCATATTCGGGATTTTGTTATTTACCTGACAAATAATAGGTGGCGCTACGATATAGATATATTATATAGTTCCGCCACTTATCACTAGATAGTGTCGCCGGGGGTTAATGCCGACCTAATTACTGAATGAACATTTTGATTTTTTGTTTGTTTGTTTGTAATAACACGCCCGGAGCGGGCGTCTGATGTATTGTTTTACTATTGTGTCTGCTATGTCGACATTTAAAGGGTTATTGTACCAAAACAAATACATATACAAAGACAGCTTACGAAAGAGCAAATATACAAAGGCGGACTTATCCCATGTAGGGATCTCTTCCAGTCAACCTGCGTTAGATTGAGAGGATATTTACTCAATTAAAAGGTAGAAGCAAGTACGTACAAATTTAACTATAAGATCATGCTTACATTGCTACACACATATATACATTATAAACACATAAATTAATATAGCAATACATACACATTATGATTCTTGAACTGCTTCGTCTTCAAGCAATTTAGTTTTACAGACAAGAAAGAGCTTTGCTCTTTAAGGCTTGGCTCTACGTTTTTATTTTTCAAAATCTGTCAAAATTGATTCAAAAGTTGTCCGTTCTTTTCCGCTAGGTTTGCAGTAATGTCTAAACGCAATGCAGATAGAGTTAAAAATATATAGAGGTTACAGTATGAAAGACATGACGTAATGAAATAAATCTAATATATTTTTGTAACATATTATGTTTTTGTAAAGAATTGAATAAGGTCATGTCCGTACAAGGACTTAATGCTAATGCTTTGTCTACCGGTCAGCCTTTAGAAAAAACAGAAATAGTTTATTTAAAATATAAAATATGCACAGTGATTTTTCATTGTGTTTGAAGCTAAGGGCCACTTTATAAGGGTCGTTAGTAAAACTAATTAGCTAGTCGAAATAAAAATTTAAAAACAAAGTAAAATCGTGAGATTAATTAGTAGTACCACCAGGCACCGCCTCCGTCCGGCCGGCCGGAGTTCATCGAGGTCATGCGGTAGTTTTTGATCGGGCGTAACTACGTGGTCTCGATTTTTTTATCTTATGTTATACACAAATTTGAATTAAGTATATGGATAGAGGAATTTATATACAATAGATTTTTTTCCAAAACCAATGAAAAGTCAGCATGTATGTACGTTATGATATAAGTTTTGTGTGTGATGATTTTCCAACCCGAGCCGAAAGCGAGGGCGTAATAGAGCTGAAAGTGTTTTAACCAATATACACACGTATATCGCACGACGTTTTTCAATACACTTATATCTAAACTGATTTTTATTTTAAGGCTGCTACCAGCGCTAGTGACCTTAAAAATACAGAAAAAATGATTTATCTTTCTGTAAGTGAGATTATCAGAAATCCTCGCACAACTTTTAAGCTAGTATCCTTAAGTTATATTAGAACCTCAAAAGTCATTGAAATACTACCAGCTTTAGAAACCTTTACAAAAAGTGTCAAAAGTGGCCGTTTTTAGTAATTTTTAATATGGAAACTACAGCGGATTGTATTTCAATGACTTTCGGGGACTAGCGCTGATAGCAGCCTTAAATAAACTCAACCATAAAACTGTGATGTACACGGCTGCTTTTTCGCCGTTATACTTATTAAAATCAGCGCGGCACGCGGACTTACTAGTTGGTGCCACCAAGCAGTGGGCTAGTTCAGAATTTAAAAAAAAATGAAAATATTGCCGTTGCATAATATAACTTCACTATTTGCGTTTATAACGCAAGCGTGTTTTATGAACTACTTTATATATCTAAAACCGATGAAATTAGAGCCACTTTACGAGCAAGTGTGTTGAAAAAATAATTAATATACAGCATGGAAGGGACATACCCGCAATAAATCGAACCACAGGCTATATATAGGATAAAATAACAGTAAAAAAACATTCTCATACAAATTTTCCAGGCGGCTGCACACTTTTGTATGGAAATGCTATTTTATTTTAGTTTTTGGTTGTTATTTTTATTTGATTATAGTTAGTGGTCTAGTGTAGCCCGTGGTTCGATTTATTACGGGTATATCCCTTCCACGTTGTATATTGGCACTACTTACTACTATACACACTACATTTATGTTAAACTGACGTCAAATTTGCGGAGCGTCTATGTAGTGTAAATGCTAGGAGAACAATCTTATGTATTCAGATTTGTCTACAGTACAGTTGTGCTACTGTAAACGATGGGCAAAATTTTAAACAAGTGCCAAGAAAGGATGATTCAGTCCTTTATTTTTACTCAATTTTTGAAAGTTAAACTAGATCTTTTATCTTTTTAGGGTTCTGTACCCAAATGGTAAAATCGTCCGGCCAAGCCAAGTCTACGCCACCAAAAACGTCTAAAAACTTATTTTATTTTAATTTAATGATTTTTTTAAATTCGTTAACCCTAATTAGGTTTGATAGTTTTATTTTAACTTTTATTAAATAAAAATATTCTAGAAACGGATTCTTAAATCAAAAATGGTGTTAACAAGCTAAAAATATTTTAAAGACCTATTTAACGATACCCTACACGATGGGTTAGTAAAAAAAACTTGTATGGGAGCTACAATATTATATTTTCCCTATTTTACGTCACTGTTTTTTTGGCATGATTATTATACCCATGCCAAATTATAGCTTTTTTAATACTTCTAGTCTCTAAATAAAACGTCGGATGACAGACAAACAGACAGACATGATGAAACTATAAGGGTTTCTTGTTTTAAACGGAACCCTAAAAACTGTCGATAGTTTTACTTGTCATCGATATTATTGTAAACTATCAGTAATCAATATTATCAATAGTCCTATCGATATTGTTATGGTTTTTTAAGGCCACAAATATATATAGACTATCGATATTTTATACTTATTAATCGATATTTTATACCAAGTTTAACAAATGTACTAGCTCTTTAGGCGTTGCGCAAGCTGCAAGCAGCCTGCGGTTTTTCGTGCAGCTGTTGAGGTAGGCTAAGATATGTTTCCAGTTCAGAAAATGGATAAAAGCTCCAGTTACTTAAGAAAACAAGAAAAATGTGTGGGCGGCCATTTTGGATCCAAAATCTGAATCCAGTTTCAAGTTCCACGGGGTGCTTTACCTCCTTATGCAAAAATCAGACTCCTACAAAGTCCCAGTGAGACGTTACTAAGGAAAAAAGTTTAATTTTCTAAAGCCCAGACGCCATCCTGGATTCCAAAAAAATGCTTTCGGCGGCCATCTTGGTTTGCAAAAAAACGACGACGCACGTGGTGGGAGTGGCTCGGCCTACGGCCTCGTAGGTGACCTCTGCCTTAGGCCTCAAGCTTCATTTGGTTGCTTGTTTGGAGGGATAAGCAGAAAGTCACCCCCCCCCCCCCCCTCTGCTCCCCCACCAAGCAAGTGAGCTTCACTTACGGCTATCAGCTCGGCACAGGTCAAACAACCATATCAATCAGTCAGGCAGTCAGTCAGTGGTACAGTATGTACGTGTATATTTCTCGAAATCTGAAAGTAAATAAATCCGAAGAGTATCTATAGATAAGTTTCTTTGGCTATTATAAAATTAATTTATTGCCACAAAACTGGTTATTAAATAAAACTAAAATATTATAAATCGATATTGTTTGTACGGTACTTGTATGAAAAAAAATCTATGCCGACCATGTCTGTCAGGTAATCAATCTGTGCCACGCTATACTTTGACACTTCCTTTGACATTATGACAAGTGACACAGTTTAAGAAAGTTACTCGCACGTTTGTTTACAGACTGTTCGACCCATATATATTCATGATATTATTTTACACTGTGACAATAATTTTACGAAATTAAATGTCATTTTTTTTGTGAAGAGCGACGCGTCCTTGCTCCGTGAGGCCCATCGGCCATCTGACAATTTGATGTATAACTGTCAAAAATCTGTGCAACAAGAACAGTTTATTTAAATACACTCGCGAAAAAGCGAGACGGCAATTACAATAATTTTCAGGAAGGTAAAAGGGCTTATATGACTGAAATCTAAAGCCACGCAAAACTGATTAATTATAGAAAAATAGCTCAAAAATCAAACTAAAGCAACAAAAAAAAATTTGCACTACAATTTTGAAGAGGACATAATTACTGATCTGCATAAAAAGTTTCAAAGCTAAAGTCCCTCTCGTTTGTGAGAAATTAGACCGTATATGTTTTGTTAGAGGTGTTTTTGACGAGCAAGTTTGTGTTACAAAAATTAACTAATCATGTATCCACAACCACAATTATGCTAAAAAAGCGTTCTAGTATGCTATTAGCAAGTATCAGTTCTAAATTTATGATATTCGCTGAGAAATAAGAAATAGATAATGCCCATTTTCACGGTGCGTCCCCTTAATAACAAGATTAAGGACAGAAAAATATGTCGTCCCTATAAGGGTTTGCTAGCTGGCTCGGGAACTCTAAAACAGAAGTCATTTCAGCAGGATTTATGACAGCTTAAGCTGTCGGCGCGATACCGCCCTCGATATCTTGATAACCGGTAGAAGTGACATTGCGTTACATTAACGTGAGGACAGATGTGACATCTGATATCAAGGGATAAAAGTAGTCATGTACAAGACTCGAGTCCTCCATGTTCTCTTACTTAGGACTCGGCGTCGTTTATAGGGCTCGACTTTTTTAACGCAACTCTCCACGACTGCGAGCTTAATTGAGCCTCGGAGTGTGAGATTAGAGCTTAAGTTTCTTTCTGCACCCAAGCCTTTTTCTGCGCCCGCGTTTTTTCTTCTTACCCGATTGCGAAGAGGGAGAGTGTGTTTAAAAGCAATGATTATTCATTTTTAAAACTGATTTGTTAATGAGAAATAAAATATGATTGATAACAATAGTAATTATAAGAATGTTTGCTTCGATAACTAAAATTTATCTGAAATTATGCCTTAAGTCCTTGTAAGCTTTCAAGAACAGCTCACGCTCATTTTAAGACTCGAGCTCTTTTAAAAACTCATATCGTTGTTCAAGACGATAGGGATTAGAACTCGCGCTCGCGTAGCTTGGGAAATGCAAGCCTATTAAGCTCTTACTTGTCCCAAAGGCAAACTGGTAGATAATGCATTAGCATTAAGTTTGATCCATTGTAATCAGTCGATCATAAGACTGCGTGCAATAAACTTAAATAAAAAAAAAGACGTGTGGCACTCGGGGACTGCCGCGGTAAAGCTATTGCAAACAAGGAAGGACGGCAACGTCGCAAACGGACGACGGAGAAGAAGCGGCAACCTACATGGTAGGTGGAGTGGGAAGCGTGAGGTTTTTTCGTTACGGAATTTCTGGATTCGGTCCCCGCGCTCAAGGCCCGCGATAGAAGCTATGCAATAGCTTAAAAATTGAGCTCTACAAAACTTGAGTCTTCAAAATTAGAACTTGAGGACTCGTGACTTGAACATCACTAGATAGAACCTGAAATAGCAAGTACACAAACAATTTAGTTGAGATATGTTACCTTTAATGCTTTATCCGTCCACTTTTCTCTTATCTTTTACTGTTTATCTTTTGTTTAGCTTGTGGTTTGTTGTGAATTTTTACGACGCCATAAACTGCCGCAGCGAAAACCGCTTCGGTTTCGGCGTATGTACTGTGTAAACGCTGTAAGCGCCACGCTGTTTCATCAAATCATGCCTACCCATCGTCCTATATACATTATTATTTCTTTTCCTTGTAACTAGATGGCACTTTAAGGTAAAAATTAAAACATAAAAATCTTTTATAACTATTATTTAAATAAAAAAGTACTCTAATTAGTTAAATAAGACTTATATGAAGTGCAATATATTTTTTAAAAGTATATTCAACATTTTCTTCGTCATCTTTTTGGCTAGTCGTGTGTGCTGCCATCTCTGAGAGGCCACCCTGCAACTCCCGTTTTGCGTGCTTACGGGCTCTCCAATCGTTTCTATGGCGTTGGGTATCTGTTACGTTAGTAATTATATTATCTTTGATCAAATACAGCTAAACACCTCCTCAAGCGAACTTGCTTTAAAAAAACTGGATTGAAATTGGTCCATCCGGCCGAGGGCTACGATGTCATTAACAGACTGACAGACATTAGCCTCAAACTTATAACTCCAGGGTACTGTTTTGTCTTGCCCATTGGGCGAAGTTTTTTCCAGAACGTTTAGACTGAGCGTTTAGATCACAACAAAAATTCGCTTATAGATCCTTTATAAATACATTTTGACACATATAATTCTTTTTGACTCTTTAAACAGATAAGATTTTAATAAATTAGTAATATCATTGAGTGTAAACAATATTGCAGTAATATGGTATACAAGGTTGCCTACCCGTTTGCAAGGATTTGCATTGCATCAGATGCACTTTAAGTCCATAACGATTAAATAAACTAAGGATTATTTCAATTTATTGACGAATCAAACCTTATAGCATGATAACCTTACTTTTGTAAATATACCATATTATAAATGAGTAAGGCTCGGGAAATTATTAGACCTAGAAAGCGTTGGAGTGATGACATCAGATGTTTTGAGAAGAATTGGTCGCAGGTCGCACAAAATCGGGATAAGTGGAAGGATATGGGGGAGACCTTTGCCCAGCAGTGGGACAATAAAGGTTAAAAAATATATATATATGAGTAGGTTACGGTTGCAACAATGAAATTACCATAGAAATAGGGGTGTGGACTAAACAGTTTTTTGGCCCATTGGATAGATTATCAAAAAGTATGATATACGTATTTTTTCTTTTCTCTCATTAGCAAATAATGACGAAGATTCAGCACATTTAAATTTCACGTGACGTCATGATTGGCTAAAATTTTTAACCATCGGTGACGTAAGTAAATCACCCCCACTACGAGACTTCTAAACGCTTTATCTTCGTGAATTTTGACTACTTTACATACATACATACTATCACGTCTTTATCCCTAATGGGGCAGACAGAGCATTTTGGGTCAAAAGCCACTTTTAGCGTCATGGTGGGCGAGAAGATGGAAAAGCAATCAATACAGTGATGGGTTGCTAGCCGCATCGCCTGTTAACATGATTTGCATTTTTGCCCATTCCCTCGATCGGCTTTTACGATCTGCGTAGGAAGAGAAGCAGCTGGTACATTCTAAGTTTTTTTTTATTTCTCCCAGACCAGCATGGGATCAGCACTACTTTACTGAACGAAAAAATATGGGTTCTTTTTTTATAATTTAGTAGACGGACTAAATAAAATAATTTATATTTAGATAGATAGATAAATTCATTTGTTTGCAGCTATAACATGTATAGCTATATTTAACCGAGTTCACATCCCTATTCTGTACAGCTCTACCTAGCGCGGACGTCAACCTTACTGGAATAAAAATAGTCATTGCGAGCCACTTTATTCCCATTTATAATTTTTCAAAACTATAAACCGAATTCACCCCCAAACTCGAGGAGCCCAGTGGCGCGGCGGGAGTGCGCATTACTAGCGCTTTCGCAAGTAAAGCGACACCGGCCGTGGTCCGCACTTTGGATTGGTGACCAAAAGTGGCATAAAAAAATGACAAGCTCCTCCGTGCTTCGGAAGCCACGTATAAGCCGTTGGTCCCGGCTGTGATGATATCCATTGTATGGCAGTCGTCAAGCTACGTCAGATGTCTTTAGGCAGCTTGAAATCTTTTCTAAGTATGTTCACCGATTATTCGAAGAACAATATGGAAAATTCTTCTTTTGTTTGAAAGGAGATATCTTGTAAATTTTATAATAATCGTTTAGAAGTTTGGGGGTGAAGTCAGTTTAAGGCTCCTACCCGCGCTAACGACCTTGAAAACACAAAAAAATTAATTTCTCTTTCTGTAAGTGACATTATCAGAAACCCTCGTACAACTTTTTAGCTAGTATCCTTAAGTTTCATTAGAACCTCGAAAGTCATTGAAATACTATCCGCTTTAGAAACCTTTACAAAAAGAGTCAAAAGTGGACGTTTTTAGTATTTTTTGCAAAGGAAACTACAGCGTATTGTATTTCAATGACTTTCTAGGTTCTAATGTAACTTAAGGATACTAGCTAAAAAGTTGTACAAGGGTTTTTGAAAATCTCACTTACAAAAAGAGAATTTTTTTTTTGTATTTTCAAGGTCGCTAGCGCGGGTAGGACCCTTAAGTTAAAACTAATAACTTATACCGTTCTTGTGAAAAGCATAATGCATATAAACTTTCAGTACCTGGGCGACCGAGCTTTGCTCGGTTACATCTCAAACATCGAAAACACGCGTTTTCCTAAACATAAGACTAATCTAGATCGATTGTTTACCCCCGAAAACTTCCATATACCAATTTTCAGCGAAATCGTTAGAGCCGTTTTCGTGATCATAGAAATATATAAATAAATATACAAGAATTGCTCGTTTAAAGGTATAAGATAAATTATTATATAACATCCCTAGCAGTAACATAATATTTTCTAGGATTAAAATCTTTCTTGTTCTGTTACTGGCTTAATTAAATACTAATCCTACAGCAGCTTTAATTAAATAAGAAATAAAACCTTTGCTTCGTTATCTTTATAGTTTAAATTTCAATCTTGTTCAAAGTATTTTTAAATCTGGGAGCTAGCTGGGGATTAGCTTAATAAACTAATCATAATTTGACTTACTACTATAAAACCGAAACCAATCGCAAAATAATATGTAAAAAGAAGGTGGGATCTTTTATTATAAAATATAGGTATACACGATATAGAAATTATTGCAATAACTCAATAAATAACCGGTCAATTGAGAGTTGAACACGCGTGGAGAGGGTTCCGTACAATAGCAATTCAATCATATTTAAAATGTCACGGTAAGAATACTACTAACTTTATCTAGTGTTGTTTTAGTGAACTAGTTTCCGAGTTTCCCGCTTTATTCAAATTGACCGAATTCTTATAGGTTTTCCTGTAATCTACAAACAATAATATTTTGTATTTTTTTTTAAAGTTTAGACTCTGTAGTTATGGACTATTTATAGAAAAAAAAATAAAAAAACATATATTTGGGAGCCTCATTACGAGCCCTTTCGTTTGACATATGAAATCGTAAAATTGGCAAAGCTTTTTTTTAAATTATTAATTTGTTTTTTCGGAGAGAAAATGACACGTATTTAAAAAAAAAACATCATTTACTTTGGACATTCTGTGTTTGGGTCACAGGATTACACCATGCTACCAAATTTCCGCTAAAAAGTTTACAAATCAAAAAGTTATAGGTGACCAACTTGTAAAATATATTCGGAACGGAAAATTTCATACAAAATAAGTCGCGTGAACTCAAAACCGGCATTTGTAACAACGGAACCCTATACTGCGAGTTGCTACTCACTTGACCGGTTAATCGTCCTCTGTTCATCAAACCATCATCATATCCGCCGCAAGAAGTCCACTGCTGGACATTGGCTTCCCCGAAGGATCACCAAAATGACCGATTGGAAGCATATTCTGTTCAAAATCAGTTCAGTGTGTCGCACGCACAAAGTTTGCACTAGAAATTAGAAGTAGCCCTGACCGCGAGCACAGGACAGCTGCTTATATTTAGTCTGCCGGTTATATTTAGTCGGCCCTTCCGTGTAGGCCCGAGCGCTCTCGGGTTTTGTTTGTGTCGTGTTGTCCGCCGCGGCTGCGGTTTCGGCCGGCGCAACACGCGCTTGGAGTTCCCCCGACAAAAAGTTTGGCGCTAACGTCTGTCTGTCTATCTGTGGCATCGTAACGCTCAACGAATGGACCGATTTGTTACGCTGTGGAAACGCTTTTCGCCGCAGCCACAGCGGCAATAATACAATTTTATTTGCTAAGCAAATTAAAAAGCCGGACTGTCAAAAACGGCATCTAGAGATGAGTAGCGGAACTACCGATACGACTTGATATCCGTAGCGCCATCTATTATTTGCTAGAGAAAGCCCTGACTTTCAAGCGTTAACCCCCAATAACTTTAAAACGGCTGAACCGATTTTCTTAAACATATCTAAGAACCACCAAGGGAATTTTTATTTTATTTTATCAAACTTTATTGTTCCAAAGTACAAAATACTTTTAACAAATGGCGGACTTAAGGCCATACCCAAATTTTCCGGGGTCCAGTGGCGCCGCCATTTAAAATAAATCATTTAAAAGGAAACGGAGATATCATTCAAAATTGTGTCTTGGTCAAGCCCTAGATAACCTTTAAAACTATTTTATGAACTACTGTTTATAATTTAAAGTGCGAACGTGAAGCTTTTCTACGCACATTAGCTAAAAGTGGCCGTTTTTCGCAAATGTGCGTAGAAAAGCTTCACGTTCTCACTTTAAACTACAAAAAGTAGTTTAAAAAATACTTTGAATGAGTATCTAGAACTTGACCAAGACACAATTTTAAATGATATCTCCGTTTCCTTTTAAATGATTCATTTTAAATGGCGGCGCCACTGGACCCCGAAAAATTTGGGTATGGCCTTAATGCTAAGAGCATTTTCAACCATAGGGATAAACATTCTTTCACGTAAAAAACAGTATTGAAATCGGCCACCGCATCGAAGATAGACAGACAGGCAGTTGGCTCTCTATATGACCGTGATAACCGTCTAATGAAGACAGCCGGCACCAAAGACGGCTCGGGCTTCATCTATCACCACAGAACATTTTTTTTCTATGCAGCTATCCTTTTCTGTTGCTCAGCTTTATGCCTTCAAAAATACGGAATCATCTTTCTTTTCGTATAATTATGTTATTCAGGCCTATGCCAGGCAATACCCTAACCAGACTGGAAACAACTTTTTCACAAAGAATGCTTCTCAGTGGGATTCGAACCCACGACCTCCGGATCACAGGGTGATAGCCACGACCACAGAGTTAGTCGGGCAGGGATGTCAGAATCACAGATTACTAATAAGTTTCTACGACAGAACCCCGTCTTCTCTCAATTAGGAATGATGGCGTAATAGTTTAGTCTTAAGTTCGTCTATTTCACCAATCTAAGTGCAGACCAGACCACACGTGGTTGCTTGACATGCAAAAGTGGTAGTTTGAGCTGATTAAATTTGGACTAAATATACAGCTGTAGGTATTATTAGAACGCTCCACGTGAGCGGTCACGGCCGACTCTAATGACTACTGTAACTTTCATTAGTTCATTATTCAAGAGTTCATCCATTGAAGGGTTTTTAACTGAGAGGGCAGTAGGAGCTCGCTGGCTCAGTGTGATGGTAATTAAAATCCTCCGTGCAGGTTAAGCCGTCACTCTCAGCTGTCTTTGTTGCATGGAGTTGTGAAAACTCAAACTCAAAATTATTTATTGCGAAACTGTGTTTTAGGATGGTACGTCAAGCTATGTCAGATGCCTATAGGCGGCTCAGAGATATGGGGATAGGCAGCTCAGAGATATGGGGTCCCATATCTCTGAGGCAGCTGGAAAAATCTGACGCCGTTACCACTCTCACTTGAAAAACAAAGCACAGGGAAAGTAAGGGTAAGGGGCTCCATTTAGCAGAACAGAACAGCAATTTTCTGTGCTGCTATCTCTTTCTGTCGCTCAGAGCCGTCATTTGCTAGAGCGGAAGAAGGTGACGGATCGCGTCAGCACCAACAGTGCTAAAGCTACCCTAAAGAGTACTTTAGGGTTGAGGTACTTCTATAGAGAGTGGTTCCCGTACAATAAGAGCATTCCATTTCCAGGTGAAGAACGTTAAAGGCACAAATGAATTCCCATGGAGTTGAGATTCTTTGAAGCTATAACTTTGCAAGATAGCATTACATTATTACAGGCTAGCCGAAGCCTGCGACTTCGTTCGCGTGGACTTAATGATTTTGGAAAATGCTTATCTGAATAACCGTCATGTTTATATTCGTTATAGTTTAGCTGGACCACTATGGTCCTTTATCAGGTGCTACATTTTCCAAAATCAATTATACCCTGTATGTTGCCCAAGCTTAATAGCTATATATAAAAAAAGTTTGATTTAAATCTGTCCAGTATTTCTGGAGATAAGCGTGTACAAATAGACAAACAGAGTCAGTTTTTTGGAAATATATTCGAAGTATACACACATTTTTTTTTACTCTTTTATTATGTATAGATAATCTACAAAGACATAGGAAACTTTTCGTACCGGAAATTTTGAAGTTAAATATAGCTACAACCGAGTCGGCCTACCACGTGCTTAGAGCGTACACATAATAAAAACAGGCGCAGGTGGCCGCCGCGTTTGTTTGTACGCCGGTTACTCATTCATATTATATGACGAGCGCCACGTTCGAGCCGATAACTCTAGTACAGTCGGCATCAGAGAACCTGACCCCTCCTCCACCTTCATCTTGAATTTTCTCATAAACTGAAAATAACATTAACATGAAAATGTGTATTCAAAAAGACTTCATAAAGATCTCTCTGAATACACATTTTCATTTTAATATTATGTTCAGTTTATGAGAAAATTCAAAAATATAGTTAGAGGAGGGGTCAGGTGTCTCTGATGCTGACTGTACGTACAGGTGTGGGGAAACGTATCAAATCCGTCATACAAATGTTTTGTGTCAACACCGTACAGAATAGACTAGGAAGGGGCTTGCCCGGGTGAACATTTATAAAACGGGCCAAGTGCGAGTCGGACTAGCGCATGAAGCGTTCCGTATCATTGTCTATAAAAATCAAGTTTGTTGTATTGGAGCCCCACTTAAATAATTATTTTTAGTATTTCTTGTTATAGCGCAACAAAAATACATCATCTGTGAAAATATGAACTATTTAGCTATCACGGTATACGAGATACAGCCTGGTGACAGACAGACAGAGATGTAGAGAGGAGTCTTAGTAACAGGGTTTTAGGTACACGGAACGCTGATAAAAAATTCAAATAAAATACTATAACAGAAAGATTTAGAATGACTGAGAGCATTTTATCAAATATGCATGCTGTGTTTGCTCCACGTATGTTAGAAAATTATATGCTCTTAATTGTATTTGTATAAACTTGTGTGATGTTCAGTCAGTCAGCGAGCCAAATAAATAAATCTGAGTGTCGTACGGCTAAACCGATTTTTTTCAAACATAGCTACCACCGCAAGGGAACTTGCTTTCACGTAAACCGCAATGAAATCTGTTCACCCCTTCGAGCGCTATGATGGGACATGACAGACAGACGGATCGGCACTAGCGTCAAACTTACAACACCCCTCTTTTTTGTCAGGGGTAAAAATAAACATACGTGATATCTCACTACACCCCCGTTGCTTTTGTGTGATATTTTGTAATTTTTGCCGAAACCCCTTCCCTCCCCCTTTCGAGCCTCACATAATGACGTGCGACCCGACTCGCATTCCTCTCGAGAATGAACGCTTGAGTTCAAAACTATAAAACAGGGAATACCACAACAGCACGTAGTTGTATGTTTTGAATTCATAACATGAACAGTTATGTCATGAGAAAATATAAGAGAGATATTATGTCTAACACATACTGTGAGTCAGTGGCGGGTTTACCAGTAGTCTGAGTAGGCTAGAGCCTTGGGCGGCTGATTGGAGGCGGGTGGCAAAGTCAACAATTCTTATTTGAACCCTGCCTCATTACTTTGAACTGATAAATAATTCACCATACCCAGAAAGCGTTCAAAACAAGGTATGTAGTGTGGATTCGGCATATCACGTACCGCTTTAAGCTTACCTTCATCTGTTTTAATACCTTGAACAAGGATGCTACATCTAACTTTAGGGGAGGGCAATGTTGTCATGTTGAGACAAGGGCGCTGACTATTCTGGCTCAGGAGGTGGCAAAGTTAAGCCATTGACTAGCAGTGAAATCACAAATCAGCAGACATTCCACAATGTCTGAAGACCTTTTAAAACCAGTATATCCTGCCTATTATTACCTACGATGCCCAGACAATGAACGCTCACGAAGGAGCGCACAAACTGAGAGTCGCACAGAGAGAGACATGAAGCGTGCCATGCTTGGCATCAGGTTGCAGGGTAGTGTTTCCAACACCGTAATCTGACAACGTACTAAAGTACGAAATGTTGACAGCACCTGGCTCGACGGAGTGATGGCAGGTGGAGCAAGGCTTTAACAAACGAAGAAGCGTCCGACGTCCAGCAATGAGATAGGCTGACAACATAGTGAAAGTACCGGGTCATACCTGGTTTAGGGCAGTACAGGACTGAGATTGGTGGCGTCAACAAAGAGAGGCTGTTTAGCAGTGGGCAGAAGAAAGGTTGAGATGAGATCACACGTCAGGGGCGGCAAAATATATTTAGTCTATCGGGCGGCGGTGGCAAATATGTAACTCCGCCACTGCACTGGGTGTGGATAAACTTGACCTGCTGCGTCCGACCGCTATCACGGCGTACAGTCTGCTGCTCGTACAGCGTGACATCCATGCGTTTGGGTCGTCCGTACTACTACAAATAAACTTGTAGATTGGGGCAGGTCGCTTCTTTAATCCACTACTGTGTAGAGAATTACTAATACTCAGAGAGAGAGAGGAGGGGATATTATTGTTTTTTAATTTGCACTTCTTAAATATGTTAAATAATTACGTTATGTACTGATAAAAGAAACAATGTTTTTTTCTGTCTATTGAACAAAAATTGTAACATCCTTAAATTTATAGCATATACTTTACGATTGATTTAGAACGGCAGATTTTTTATGAATATGAGGGATAGAATATACGTTCTGATATGCTTAACAAATGTATTTATCACAGATGGCGGGAGACGACGAGCTTCAGTTGGATGAAGAGATGGAGCGAGTGGTGTGGAACGAGGGCGCGCCGCCGCCGCGCCGCGCCGAGCCGCGCCGCGACCACGCCGCGCCGCAGCCCAACACTGGTGAGTTAGACCTAGATGCTCGACTGGAAGCTTTTGGCGGGAAGTCAAGAGGTTCTTTCATTTATTTTCTCAAACATGTTCAGAAGTAAAAAGAAGTCGGGAAGTTTGTAAGTTTTGTGCTAGGAGCGTGATTTTTTTTTTTAAATTTCAATTGTCAAATAGTACAAAGAAAGGTACTCCATTTCTTATCCTAAAATTTTATGTCCGCATGTCAAAATCCATAACAAGTTTGATATAATCATCAGAATCCATAATTTTGGATGCTATAAAGTCACATGTCCTAGGTGTTGTATTCTATACATAATGTATGTTAGTCCGAATGTTACTTTGTGATAAGTTTATTAGCTTAAAACACTAGGTTTAAATTAGTAGTTTAGGTTAGGTTCGTTAGGTTTCCTGTGACCAAGACACGAGCGAGCGACTCAAGCTTAGGGCGAAAGTAACACCAACACAAAAACCACTTTGCCGTGGAGTGCAGGTTAGGTTCGATAAGTTTCCTGTGACCAAGTCACGAGTGAGCGAGCGAAGCGAGCGAGCGACTTAAGCTTAGGGCGAAAGTAACACAGACACAAAAACCACTTTACCGTGGAGTGTAGGTTAGGTTCGTTGGGTTTCCTGTGACCAAGACACGAGCGAGCGAGCGACTCAAGCTTAGGGCGAAAGTAACACAGACACAAGAACCACTTTGCCATGGAGTGTAGGTTAGGTTCGTTAGGTTTCCTGTGACCTAGACACGAGCGAGCGAAGCGAGCAAGTGACTCAAGTTTAGGACGAAAGTAACACAGACACAAACACTAATTATTAATAAAAAAATAAATATCATTGTGTTCGAAATTAGGACAAGTGATAATTATGGTAAAGAAATATAGACATTTGAATATTATGGATCATAATATTTATAGCAAAAAGTTATTGCAGCACGTTGTATTTCGGGCACGTTATACCTATTATGCGATATTATGTTAGGGCTAGGCATCATTCGGACATATGATTATTATGGAAAAAACCATTATAAGATCTTAAATTATGGATAAAAAATTTTTGAGACAAAATAGAGAACCATAAAGAAAACATAACCCGTATAACTCAGTCATATTTAACGCAGCTATGTTTTCTTTGCACTAATTGACAATTAAAAATGAAAGAACACGGGAAAATAAAAATGTTTACTTTGCAGTAAACATTAATTGCTTTTGGTGAATATTTGCATAGTTGGTTATTTCTTTAATAATTTTCTCACATTTATTGAGAAAAGCACGATACATTCCTCAGCGGAATGAGATTGCCGGACTCGTAATTATTGTCAAAAAATCCCCTTAGCTGCTTCCCGCCTTCTGCAGTAATGTACTATTATATAATCTTTATTTTCATCAAATACAAATTGTACAGAACAACAGGCGAACTTAGGAATCTTGGCCTGTACTACACACTACAAGGGTAGTTTTCCTGCAGCATCGCCCTACCTAGAGTAAACAAATTCAAATACCTTGGATCAGTTATCGCGGAAGACGGATCAATAAAAGCCGACATTACACATAGAACGACATCTGGGTGGAATAAGTGGCGCAGACTAACGGGAGTTCTCTGCGATCCAAAAATGCCGATTAGAACCAAAGGCAAGGTCTACAAAACAGCTGTAAGGCCTGCTTCTCTATGGTAGCGAAACGTGGACCTCGAAGAAAACCCACGAGCGAAAACTTCATTCCACCGAAATGCGCATGTTACGTTGAGCGGGTGGAGTAACGCTAAAAGACAAAGTGCGTAACGAACACGTAAGAGGAAGTTTCAAAGTACTTAACAACTATTTACTGAGAAGATTGCTGAGGCTAAGGTGGTACGGACACGTAATGCGTAGACCTGATGACCATATCGTGAAAAAGTGCCTTTCCATGGCTACAAAAAAAAAGGGGGAGAGATAGATCGTCAACTACCTGGATGACAAATGTCCGAATGGACATGCAAAAGCTTAGCCTTACGGATGACGATGCTTAGCGAAGTGAATGGCGCCGAAAGATTAAAAAGCCAACCCCCGTAACGGGAAGAGGCGATGACAAAGAAGAAGAAATAATTGGCCAAGTGTGTGTGGCCACGCGCAGTGCAGGGTCCCGTTTTTGCAAAAGACAACTTTGAGTTCTTGCCAGTAAAAACTATTTTTCTATTGAATTTGTATGAAATTTTCCGAGTATATTTTAAAAGTTAATCGCCTATAACTTTTAATTTGTAAACCTTACTTTGATAGTTTTCCTTTTAACTTCGTTTTATGTAGATGCTACCACTGTAAATTTGTTCACGTGTCCGGATATAACCTTTAAGCAGATAGAATATATTACAGATAGGGTCAAGAGTCCCAAACCCGCGGAGGGACCCTTGTCTCTAACAAAAATTTGGGAAACAGATTCGTAAATCGAAAAAGGGCGTTCAAACTCATAATATTTTTGAAACACCTGTTTAAAAACATACCACACGAAGGGTTTGTCAAGAAAAAAAGTTAATATGATAATTTTATGGGAACTATCATAAAAAAATTCAATATTTTATTTTAGCCCTTTTTTGGCATATTTATTAAATACTCCCATATCAAGTTACAGCTAGTACTTATGGTCTCTGTGTAAAACCGCGGACGGACAGACAGACACACAGCCATGGCAAAACTATAAGGGTTCCTTGTTTACTACGGAACCCTGAAAACCACGTACACCCCCAAACTACCCAACCGATTTTGACAAACTTTCTATGGGACCAGCCGACAAAATCCTTTAAACCAAAAAAAACTTACAAATCAGTTCAAGCGTTTTCTAATAATCGATGAACACACTAAATTAATTAATACCTACATTGTAATCGGTTTACCGTCCGGCTAGGGCTGTGCCGATCAATGCCAGCCCGAATAAGTATGCAGCAACCCTAATATTAGCAGAAGGTTCATTCACACATTGGTTTTCCTGCAATTTGCAAGCAACCTTGAGCACTTCAGTCGCAGCCTTTGCTAACCTTCGTCCTTGGTTTACTTAGACTTCAATCAATCTAATCAAATATTTATTGACAGGCTAGGGCTTCGCAGTGCATAATGGTTATTATTAGCGCTACAGAATACTTTCAATAAATTGCTAACGGTTGGATAATAAGCTTTTCACGAGTTTTCTTTAAGACAATTAGCCTAGTCAAATTTAGCCGAAACAAGGCAATCAGGGGAAATAATGCGTGCAGTTTTGAAAGGCAGTCACCTACTTTGGGGCTAGTTCAATCAGTGTAATTTGTCCCTGTATATACAGTTATTTATTTATTACCTTGAGGTGTTCAGATGAACATACTAACAATCCTCAAAGGTGGGAGTATGTTAAGGGTGTAGGGGAGGAGAGTCGAAAGTGCCTTTTTTCAGATTTTCGCTATAGTATCAATTCTTTTATCTTTAAAACGAGTTTTCGCCCAAAACATAAAATAAAAATTGGCTGCAAATGGCTTACTTCAGTTTTATTTCTCTTATTATTTTCCTAGTCGTCTTTTTTCCCCTTTACAAAAGCGACGTGTTAATGAGATGGAGAACGAAACGAGATATTGTATAGTCGACAGTATTTTTTTACATTTGGTTATGGAAAAAAAGCAATACGTCAATTAGGTAAAGAAAAAACCTGGTAAGGCTTCAGGTTTTTTTCGTTACCAAATTGACGTGTTACTTTTTTATGTATGACAAGGCAGAAGCCTTTTTTACCAGTCAACCATCAGGTAATGCTGAGAAAGAAAAATTTCGGTGGTTTTTTTAAGTTGTATAAAAAAACTCGTAGTTTTTGCGGTGACTTTGAGTGGATTCGCTAAGCCGCGCCAAGGAGGTTCGGATGCCAACTGGAGCGTCTCCGTTCCGAGGCGCGACCGACCTCCGACACAGAATAATTACTCAGGTACAGAAATCTTACTCAGCAAAGGAATTCAAAGAAATATTAACTCAATGTCGTTAGCGATATGGTTTAATTTAGCTTGCGTCTGAACTCGACACCTCTTCGTTTAGATACCTTGAAGTGCATTGCAAGCCATTTTTATTCTTATAATCTATCTCTCTCCATACCGAGAGTGACACAGGTCTGAAGTGCGATTTTTGAAACGCGGAGTCACCTAAACGAATGGTTTTTCCATACAAAAAACCGTTCGTTTAGTGACTCCGCGTTTGAAAAATAGCACCTCTGGCGCGACCGACCTCCGACCGCTGGCCGTCGCCGCTTGAGCCAGTGGTGCCATTTTTGAAACGCTGAGTCACTAAACGAACGTTTATTGACTTACTCTCCTTCATCGGTTACTCAATTCTGAGGATCGTAAGCTCATATTTGTTTTCACGCTATTCGGTTCGGAGTATGCAACCTGCGATAATGCAGATGTTTATCATTTGTTCGTGAGTTTCTTTTCCAGCGACAAACCCCGATTGTTCCTTGAATATTGGAGTACCTATCAAGAAACGCCTACTTAGTGGACGTTTTTTTGAGTAACGGTATCACAGCAGATAATCATCAGTCCTCAGGCCATTGTCCAGTCTCCCACATTCTGTTGCATATCTGATGGATAATCTTTACGCTACTAGGTCTGAGATGCTGAGGCATTTCCGCTAATACACCGTCAGGGCCGACTTCTGACATACAAGGCTCTGTGATGTGTTCATCCCATCTCCTCCGTCTATCAGAGGGCTGTTTACCTCTCGATAAAGATAAGCGCAGCAGTCTTTCTATTCTTATAGACGTCGACGAAATATCATAGTTTAAGATTTAAGTTTGAATGTAACAGTCTGCCGTTTTACTGCCTGAAATTGGACTCTTGTTAATGTTCTTCCAATTCTTAGCAGATGCCATTTACGTTGCAAGCTAGTTGTATTGTTTTCTTTGAATAGCGGACTTTATACCATCAGTTCTAAGTTTCTTTCTCTGTTCGATAAAAGCCCATGACGCGATTTTAATCCACACTTCCTTCATTCTTATATTCATATTCATATTCATTTATTCACATAAAATTTGTAACAAGTACACATGCACATTTCATTACATTGTCATAAAGGGTCTTATTATTTTACAAATTTTACCTTTATAAGGCATTGTGAATTCTAAATATTATACAATTTCCTATATCAATTAAGCTTAAACAGAATTGTCTAATATGATATAGATTTAAATAAATCCCTGCGCTCTTTGGAACAACCTAGGATGGAGTTTTCCAATTTGCTTCATATCAGCCACAGAAAGTCCACTGCCGTACATAGGCCTCTCCCAAAGATTTTAAAAACAACTAATCGGAAGCTGCCTGAATCCAGCGACTTCCTGCAATCTTGCTAAAGTCGTCTGACCACCTAGCAGGTGGGTGTCCTACGCTGCGCTTACCGGTACGTGGCCGCCATTCGAGAACCTTTCTGCCCCAGCGGCCATCGGTTTTTCGTTCTATGTGACCCGCCCACAGCCACTTCTATGAGTTAAACCGTTTTGCTATGTCTGTGACCTTCTTTTACGAATCTGCTCATTTCTAATTCTTTTGCGTAGACAAACACCGTGCATAGTCCTCTCCATAGCCCGTCCAATTTATTTCTACGTAAGTCAAATGAATCCCATCGCCTTATTTACTCCAGTGTAAACTATCTTCCAAAAGTGGTCTAGAGCTGGGTTAAGTAACTGTTTTCAGAGAATCTTCCCTAGCTTGACGTAAAATCATTACATAAACCTATTAAAATCTGGTTTTTTGTTCGCAGAAGGCGAAATCGGCGACACAACGGCTACCCAACCGGTGAGTAACGCTAACATAATCCAACCTAATGGCCTAATGGCCATCATGCCACGCCAACACACCGGAGGTCCCGGGTTCGATCCCCGGTCAGGTCAAGATGGAAAATGATCTTTTTCAGATTAACCTGGGTCTTGGTTGTTTATCTATACGTATTTGTTAAAAAATATAGTATCGTTGGGTTAGAATCACGTCAAAACACAAGTCTCGAACTTACTTTGGGGCTAGCTCAATCTGTGTGACTTGTCAGTATACATTTAAATATATTATTGAACTGAGGAGTTCGGTGGCCCATTGCTAGTGTTTTCACAAATTAAGCAACTTCGAGCATGATTTGCACTTGGACGGTTGACCACATGTGGCACAAAAATTTCTCAAGCTCCTACTCCGCTTCGGAAAGCACGTTAAACCATTGATCCAAACAGTCATCATTGTATGGCAGTTGTCAAACTATGTAAGATGCCTTTAGGCAGCTTGAAAAATCTGGTTCTACTGTAGCCAACACTGGTACCTACATAAACGAATCAAACGAACAAATCACACAGATTGAGCTAGCCCCAAGGAAAGTTCCAGACTTGGGTTATGGGATACTAACTCAACGATACTATATTCTTTAACATATCCAAGACAAATGTCATTAAAAAAAAATCAATCTTTATTTAACCGGGGATTGAAGCCGGGACCTGCCTGCGGTGTGACAGCGTGTCGTGATGGCCACTGGCCACAGAGGTCGTCATTAAGAACATAAGACTAGATTTTAAACCTGTGTGAGTTAGAATTCAAACGCCGGCCGGGCCGTGCAGAGTGCTGGGCAAAAGCCCATCTGGCAGAGCTGGTGGTGTGCTGCTCCTGTGACAGGCGGCGCCGGCACGGGTCTGCCTTGGTGAGCGTAATAAATGCAGCGATCAGCCGATCGATACCAACAGCGTGCTTTCAAGGACAGCCCCGTGCTCTGAGCTTGCTGGGTCGCTGCTTCCAGTGTCTCTGGAGCCGGCTCAACAAGCACAACTGGCCATAAAAAAAAGAAAAAGAAAAAAAAAACGCGCGCGCTATCTTCAGTTTGAATCGAAGTCAATTCCAATGGCTGTGCCTTAAAACAAAGCTCACTTTAGCAACTATAAAGTATTGGTTTAAAGTTACAAAAGTATGTTTTAGTCATGATTTTTTTAATTAAGTTTATTACTTATCGGACGTCGTTTCTGAACATTTTATTTGATACGCTGTTTGAAACAGCTCGGCATGAAATACTTACTTTTTTGAATGCTGTGATCACAGTTTAATTACTCTGGAAGATTTTTTATTTTCAATTCGAGTATTATTTTAATAAAACGTGTAAAAAGTAGTTTCTGACTGTGCAAGTGTGCATATTTTCTGCAATGGAAGAAGATACGAAGATTTTTCTTATCGATAAACTTGTACGTATTAAGTAAATATCAAATAATACACACAATTAATTAAGTAGAAAGTATACTTATGTAAGTAAGGTGGTCAGATGAGCTGACCAGGGTCGCTGGAAAGCGCTGGATGCAGGCCGCTCTTGATCGGTCATTTTGGAAATCTTTGGGAGAGGCCTATGTCCAGCAGTGGACGTTGTGCGGCTGTAATGATGATGATGATACTATACTAACATATAGTATATGTCTATTTATAAGTTAGTAAAAATTACCTATAAATACTTTAGGCACAAGCTCAGTGAATGACATTGAACTACTATTGTTAACAAACTTTTCATATTCGAAAGCTTCGAAAGTTACTCAGAATAATGGACTGCTGTCGCTTTAAATATCTTCACTTAATTGATTAAAAGGACTTACATATTAATTGACCGAGCGAGCGAAGCGAGTGAGGTCTCTAAATCGAGTTGGGGGCGAAAGCACATTGTATGTATGTATGTATGTATGTATGTATGTATGTATGTATGTATGTTTGTACCGCGATAGCAGCCGAACCGATGGTTTGATTTTGATGAAACTTGATAGGCATGCAGGAAACATCAATAGAATTTTCAAGTTCGTTGGGCATCAAAATCGGTTCATTAGTTTTTGAAATATTAATAAAAATGTCCGCGATTATGTAGCAAACGAAACCATAGCGCGTTCTAACTTTGGATACCGCCATCTAGGGGTTATTTAGGAAACTGAATTGCGAAAAATAATCGCGAGGTCTAAGTTCGCGGCGAATTACTAGTTTATAAAGTAGATTTAATTCAAGAACCACACAGTTTATACAAGCACAGAAAACTTCTGCAAACCTACCTACTACACGTTCTATCGAAGTACGAAAGTAGTACGAAAGTAATATCATCATCATCATCATCATAATCTGCAACCGCTTTTAACCTACTAAGAATTAGTAGGTACTTACAGTAATCCGCTAGATGACAACAAATCAAATTAGGTCGTTTTTTAAACGTCATTTTCTGATATTTATGACATACAAAAGCTCGACATCATACTTTTTTGAAGTCAAATAGCGCTCTTATTATCGTTTTTCTGCATTATTCTAAAATCATGTTGAAAATGGATGTGAACAATGAAAAGTGACACTGTTATGTGACGTTTTATTTTATGAACTGTAACGAATAATTTATTTTTGACCCTGTCATCTACCCGATTATAATGGAATATAAAGTCTCAGTTTGTGCCTTTCTGTGTGGCGCAGAGCGAAGCGGACGAGAGGCACGTGCAGTTCGGCCAGCAGGGCGAGCATGCCGAGCACGCGGAGCACGCGCAGTCAGCCGAGCCGCTCGACGACGCGGACGACGAGCGCAGAGCGCAGAGGAATGAGTAAGTACCTCACTATACGTTACAATGCACAATCAAACGGGCAAGCGAAGCTAGCAAAGTTCGCCATCGTTTCGTAGGCCAGTAGAGATTAATTTCTAACATGAGCTTGCTTTATCGACTAAGTAGTTGCCGAGGTTAAGGGTTCGAAAGTTCAAAGTTTGGGACGAAGAACTTTAAACCGACAATGCTGAAGAAATGGGAATTCAAAGTTGCACCTAGGCAACATCGGTACAGTTACTTAGGTATATATATAAGGTATAACAAAATATACTGAAATATTTTAAGGGTGAATTCACTCCGTGATACTGTATATCTTTCCCCAAAGAAAACGTATCGAAATGTGAAAAGTAATTTTTGGCCCCCCATACAAGTTGACCGATCAGCTTATCAGAGTTTGTAAGGAAAGCCAAAAATATGGAAAAATGTTTTTTTTATTACTGTATTCTCCCTTAAAATAGTTTTAGTTTATTTATCTTTCTCCGACTTTCTAGGTCCAGTAGGTACCTAGTAAAAAGAGCATACTTTATACAAAAACAAATTTTTCAGAGGATAAATCGCAGTAAGGTTACTTTGTGTCAATAGATAAAGCAAATTGATCGACATCTGCATGAATTTTAAAGACCGCTACTCTACCTACGTCGTTTGTATTAAGTACTTATACCTTGTACCTACTCGAATGCGTAAGGACCGCGCTGTACCCCTTAAATTGTTTATACCCGTTATATAATGCTACCGATTAAATTCTGCACTCTTTCAAATTGTTACTTTTCTCATTTTCTGACTGATTTAAAAGCGGAGATTTTTTTAGTTTTGTCTAAACAGCCTGTATTATACAATTCAATATTAAACGAGGCTGATTGTACATCAATAGATGGCCTATTATTTAAATAGATACTCGTAGCTAAAATTTTAAGTTTCTCGTGTATTTATTTTCGATTTCGCATCATTATCATCATCATTTCAGCCGCGTAATGTCGACTGCTGGACATAAGCCACTTCCAAGGATTTTCAAAATGACCTATCTAAAGCGGCTTGCATCCAGCGCCTTCCAGCGAGCTTTTGATTTCTATTTTTCTTAGGTATCCTTGATGACCATTGACATGCTTATTATATTGAGACAAAAAACTGAGTGTCGTGAAACACTCGGTTACAACAATGTTACAAAAATTGAATCCATAAAAAATTCCCCAAACAAAACCAGCCCGTGACGGGAAAATCTTATACTCCGCCTTGCCCCCATCTGCCAAGTCCGCACCGTCAAAAAAGAAACTCCGTTCCAAATAAATCGGGAAATCGCCCAGGTTCCGAAGCAGCGCACCTGATGGTACAGAGAAGGATCTTTGCGAAACATTGCCACATAAATGGCTCTTAATAACTGAATATTCAGTTACCAATAAATTTGTATCGTTAGAAATTAATTAATTCTTAGAATATCTGTGTGCTGTGCGCGCTCATTATTTTCACCAACTGTCATAGAGTATTATACTAGCTTTTCGGGCGCTGCGCGGGCTGCAAGCAGCCCGCGGTTTTTCGTGCGGCTTTTGAGGTAGGCTAAATAACATGTCCAGTTGAGAAAATGGGTAAAAACTGCAGTCAGTAAAGGAAACATCATAATATGTGTGGGGGCGGCCATCTTGAATCTGAAATCTGATTCCAGTTCCGAGTTCCGCAAGGTGCTTTACACCCATGTACAAAATTTCAGACCCCTACGAAGTCCCAGTGAGACGTTATAAACGAAATAATTTTAATTTTTTAAAGTCCAGACGCCATCTTGGATTCCAAAAAAAATATTAAATTTGGGTTTTTGGGGTCAAATTACATATAGATATCGATTTTCAGCCAAATCGCAAGCAGTTGACTTTCGGCGGCCATCTTGGATTTCCAAAAAAAAAAAGACGCTGCGCTTTGTGATAGTCGCTCGGGCTTCGCTCTCGCCCGCAGCTCGCCCTTCGGGCTCGTTATATATATTTATGTAGTCTATGTAGCCTTTATGATTTATGCCATATTTGTGTATTATTTACATGTATGTTTAGGAATACCTAAAGATGTATAAAAAAAACCGGCCAAGTGCGAGTCGGACTCGCGCACCGAGGGTTCCGTACAAATTTAATACCTCTACGCGTTTATGAGGAAATGGGTAGTAAGTTTAAAATTATTAAAAAAAAATATATTATGTGATGTAACTAAAAATTTATGGTTTTCGTAATTTTTCCTTTATCTATGCTATAAGACGTTGCTTCGTACCAAATTTCAAGATTCTGAGTTCACGGGAAGCACCCTGTAGGTTTTGATTCCCTTGCAAGTGTCGAAAATTTGCGGCTTAAACGGCTGTATCTTTTGATTGCGTTGGCTTAGAAGTTTGATTTTTTCACAGCTTCAAGGGACAGTACCTGAGTAATTGATATAAATTTCAGCTTCATACCTCCACGCGTTCCTGAGAAAAAGGGTCTTGACAGACGGACGGACGGACGGACAGACGGACAACAAAGTGATCCTATAAGGGTTCCGTTTTTTCCTTTTGAGGTACGGAACCCTAAAAATAATCTAATATTTGTTTTCGGTACAATTTTCAAGATTAAATTAGAATGTGCCTTGTCGTCCAAAATAGCTTTTTTCGGCACCACCTGTAGGTTGACTGGCAGAAAAGGCCCTGGGCCTTAAGTGCGCCTGTTATAATTTTGGTAATAAAGTTAAATGCATAAAAAAAACGACGGGTTGCACTCTGGAAGTGCCGGCAGAAGTGAAAACTTGAATATTAACGTTGTGCATTTTTGATATACGAAACAGCAGGCGCAGGCATACATTTTCGCCGCGCCGTAGAAATAGAGGGGGATACTCCCTCTCCTACGCCGCGCCAGCTGTCTACTCTCCATCCGTCTTACGAATTTTCGATCAGGTCACGTGTCCTGACGCGAGTTTAACATTTTTTAACCATTCCAAAAAAAGTGCACAACGCCGCTAAAGAAGTTTTCACTTCAAAAATAACAACGAGCGGGAACAAAACGTTTACATTATATAATTAGTTCGCGAACAAAAGGGAAATTTAATTCCACAGAAATAATGCCACTGTGCAATTTATTATGACCTACATAATTTCATATTGAATTCACCACGTTCCAGTTAAATACAAGCTGTTTCAGCGTAGCAATAAAATTCACTAGCATGATTCAGAGTGAATAAAATTTTAATGTAGTTTTTATCAGAATAAACAAAGCGGTGGGGGCCGCGCGAGCTAGGGTTGGGCTACATCTGTGTATTGACTCTTTTTGACGGTTTTAACTGAGTTTCGTCGAATATCTTCCTCATTGACAGCATATTGTATTGTCATCCGACTTACACAAGTATGCGAAATCTCAGCCTTATTGGTTGAGGATAACTGGTTGAAAATTAAGATGCAACATTCGACTTAAATGAACATTCGTACATACATACAAAATACATTGCAAGTTAAAAAAAAGCTTGTAAAAAGAGATTGGGAGTCAATCTCTTTTATTATTTTGCGCACAGGAGCTACCATAATTTTTTTTAAATATTTTTTACCTTTAATATATATGCCAAATTTTCTATTAATAACAATCTCAGAGTGAAACCGCGGACAGACGCACAGACAGACTTAAAGACGTGGCGAAATTCTAAGTATTCTTGTTTACTACAAACCCCAAAAAACGGCAAGTCAGATTTTGTCAAACGTTGCGAATTTGAAAAAAAAAACGTGTGTTTTAATCTAGAATTTAAACTGGTTTTCAGTCAAATATGAAATTGAAAGAAAATATAATGTATGATCAAACATTAACGAACATATATATGTACTATATTCTTTCAAGTTAATATGTTGAATGGGGAAAACTAACTAAAATTCTATACAGGTATTTAATTTCTTTAAAAAAATATGACATACCTACGCTTGTATGTAAATGACTAGGATAAGGGGTAGTAGCGTGGGAAGTAGAGTCTTTTGATGACACTTCAAATCTGACACTTTTTTCAAAACGTTAAAACTATGAAATGTGTTTTGCTTCGATTAGTAGTTAAACTTTCAACGTCAATATGAGAATAAACTAGTAGTAGAAACTTATTGGTGGTGTGTACTTTATAAATCATAAGCCTAAATGAAATATTTAAAGTTTGTTTCTCTACTATTTATTGTAAAAAAAATTAAAGTGAACTTAAATTCAAACTAATTACTTAAATTCAAACTTATTAAAATTTAAATTAAAACAAAAATAAAAAATAAAAATGATGTAGTCCTACTACATAATTTGTAATTACCCCCTTACCATATTACCCCTCGGCAACGTGACCAAAGGGGTAATATTTTAGTGTTTCTCTAAATAAATAACGAACAGTGACGTCATATTTTTTAAGTCAAATATCGCATTTTATGGCAGTTTTTGTGCATTAATAAATCTAAAATCTTGTTAAAAATGATGATCAATGTAAAGTGACAATATTTTGTGACTGTACTGAATAATTTATTGAAGTGAAAACTTCTTTAGCGGCGTTGTGCACTTTTTTTGGAATGTGTAAAAAATGTTAAACTCGCGTCAGAACACGCTCGCGTCAGGACACGTGACCTGATCGGAAATTCGTAAGACGGATGGAGAGTAGACAGCTGGCGCGGCGTGGGAGAGGGAGTATCCCCTCTCTTTCTACGGCGCGGCGAAAATGTATGCCTGCGCCTCCTGTTTCGTATATCAAAAATGCACAACGTTAATATTCAAGTTTTCACTTCTGCCGGCACTCCCAGAGTGCAACCCGTCGTTTTTTTTAACCCAGTACATATTACTAATGAACAGTGCCGTAAATAGGGCGGTGCCACCGGTGCCCAGGCACAGGGCGTAGACTCTGGGGGGCGCAAGAACGGCCAGATCAGGCAGGACTATTATTTTTTCGGTTTGCTCCTGATAAGTTCCCGCTGCGTCCCTAGTGCTCGATTCCAACACATACGTACCTACATGCCAGTATCATCAAAAACGTCTATTAAATTAGACAAAACATCGCGCTCATTTTTTGGCAGCGCACGAGCGTATTTGTGTTTAGTGTTTATCGGAGTTAAGCGGCCGGCCGGCTATATAATAGGCTAATTGTCCACTTAACATCAGATGGCTCATCTGCTTGTTTGCCCACATCAATTCTTTAAAAAATTAGATTTTTCTTCCAAAATATTAGATAACTAGCAGTCCATCCCGGCTTCGCCCGTGGTACATACATAGCCTATGTCACTCAGGGATAACATACCTATCCAACAGTGAAAGAATTTTTAAAATCGATCCAGTAGTTTCGGAGCCTATTCAATACAATCAATCAAACAAACAAACAAATCTTTCCTCTTTATAATATTAGTGTAGATTGGTCCACCAACACCAAGTTCCTTGTGCTTTATTTTATCATCCTGAATGAAATAAAGTAGACCTATACATAGCATTGCTCTAGGGTACCTATAATATCTAAAAAAACAAGGGCGCAGTTATAGAAGCTCGCACAGGGCGCAAAAAAGGCTATTTACGGCACTGCTAATGAATAAATTATTTTGTCTTTCGTAATTTTTTGAGTCATGTCAGACGTCACCTTGCTCTGCGGCCGGCTGAAAAAATAACAAGCTATTGTCTATGTCCACGTCGTCATTATTTATAGTTACAGAGATCTAGCCGCCTTGAGTGAAAGACAAAGCTCGAGACTCGTAGGCCACGTACGCACAAGGTCGCCCCACTGTACTACGAAAGGCTCGAAAATTCTCACTAAAGTGTTGGCCACTTGCAGACGCGAAAACTGCTCCCTTTCGTGTGACTTTTGAAGCGTTTTTAGTCACTTTGTATTGTACGTCGAAGTTAGGTTACATACATGAAAACTTGGGATTGATACCCGTAGCGCCATCTATTATTTGCCCACGACATTCAAGCGTTAACTCCCAATATTTTTTTAACCCTTTAACCGCGAGCGTCGCATATATGTGACAAACATTGTCGGGCCCATTCCGCGAAGGTCGCGGAATGGGAAAGGCGCATATTTGCGACAAAAAAAAATGCTCGTATTGCACATAACTTACGTGTCCATATCCGTTTTTGGTTGAAGATAGGTATGTTACATTTACCATGTCTCGCGCTGGGGGCAAGACAACTGATATAAAGTCTCGTGGTGAAAGGGTTAAACTGTTTAACCGATTTTCATCAAGCTTAGCCAAGAACCACCGCAAGGATACTTGCTTTCACGTAAAAAAATCGCATTGAAATTGGTCCATCTGCTTAAGAGCTAAGATGGCACAGACAGACATACAAACAGAACCACAGACAGACAGGTGTTAGCGTCAAACTTATAACCCCCATCTTTTTGTCAGGGGTTAAAAAGAAAAGGCCATCCTAGATTGTACCAGCTTCTCTCCCCGTGCAAATCAAGCTTTTTATCCTTGGAAAATTTAAGGGTCCCGTAGGATTATAGAAGGTTCCTAGAACATCCGGGAATCATGGCGGAAGCGTGCAGGGCGCCAGCAGGCGTTCTGGGCTTCCTGCAGGAGCTGGGCTGGTTTGAAAACTGAGCTCCCCACGCTAAACGGGTCCTGCAAATTCGGGCCTAATTGCGGAAAATTGTACTCGAGGGAAGTAAAAGGATTGTAAAACTTACACGACGTAAATGTAACGCCGCAGGCATTTCTACTTATAAATAAATAATCGTGCTACTGTCGTCATATGCTATTTGATCGACAAGGTTTGGATTAAGTGGTTCCTCCTTGACCAATTTCCGCCCCTAAGTAAGCAACAGAATGATTAACAATGAATGTACGTCTTCATCGTGGCGTGCCCTTGAAGACTCTGACCCAATACTGACCCAGAAAGCTCTGTACAAATGTATGTGGTTGGCTTTTTAATGGTACAAAATGACTGTATAGAAACGCTCTCATATTACACCTCCGCGGCTTCTCCTGGGCAAGGCACAAAATACAGAAACTAACAGAAATGGGGATCATTTGGCTCTTTATTAAAACTGACGACGCAAACATATTTTTTTTATAAGATTTTTGTACGCTTTTTCTTGTGCAATAAAGTTTAAATAAATAAATAAAAAGATTTGGCGTTTGCATCTCGCAGCTCCTTAACTCTCAGACAGATGCTTCACATTTTAAATTTGTAATTTAGTATTCATATTATTTATTTATTATTTTTTTTCACTGTACAAATAGCCTACGATTTGCAAACTTATAAGCCTTACAATAAATAAATAAATGCCTATTTCACGAATGTTACCTATGGTGACTATAAGGATGCCGCTATATTTTCCACAGGGGTAGGTAGAGAGTACGATGCTACGATCATGGATACCTACCTTCATGGCTCATATTGATTGAACTCAAATGTTGGCCACTAACACTTATAGTCACCAAATCAACAGCTGCATTCAAGCACTAAATGGTCATGTTGTGCTTTGCGATCTGTCATCGTGACATACGGTCGTGGCGTTCTTAAAAACTCTTACCGGTTACTAAAAAATGGAGCCCATGCTAAAACATTCATTATTAATTACAATGATAACTAAAGAGCTATAATGCTCTTTGGTTATCATTGACATCATGATTTAAACATGAAATATCAATCAATACTCCCTGTATCAATCAATACATACTTTTTTCTGAATCTTCAGTCCTAAATGTTGAACAAATCAAGTTTGATGACTTTTTCTCCGTTCGGTCTTCTTCGGAATCTATCTGTTTGACAGGGCGCCAAAATTTGGCCATCGTACGAGACAGCATCGCCCCATGTGAATGCGGAACCATCAATCGCCCGATGATTTCATTCACCCCTCCCGCTGCACCAGCAACCTGCAGTCATTGTCATTGTCACCTGTAAAGCAGTTTATCGGTGACATCGACAGAGGACTGTCGTTCGGAAGTGTCGCGTATAAATAGTAGCATTGACATTGGAATTGGCTGAGCGGCGGCGCGGTGTGTCTCGGCGGGCGCCCGCGCTTGCGCAATGCCTGTGACGTACTCCCGAGAATCGGAGGCGGCGCACCGGCGGTGAGATGGGCTCTTTTCCTTTCTCTTCCTCTTCATCTTAGCGCGTTTTCGGATGGAACCTCAACCTCGCAGTGCAGCGTCAGAGTCTAAGTCAACTTTGCAGCTTTTTAGGGTTCCGCGGTAGTAAACAAGGAACCATTATAAAACTCATTAGTACTAGAACGCTGTAATTTGGCATGGGCATGTGTCGTAACCCCTCCCCCCCCCCCCCTCTTCAATCAGCTTATATAGTTGACCATTAAATAAAACTAGCTGGGTGACCGAGCTTTGCTTGGAAAAGTGAGGATCTATTAAAATGAAACCAAGCTCAATTGCGCTGGATGCAGGCCGCTCTTGATCAGTCATTTTGGAAATCTTTGGGAGAGGCCTATGTCCAGCAGTGGACGTTATGCGGCTGAAATGATGATGATGAAGCTCAATTGATTTTTCAGCCTCGTTACTCTCTAAATATTGAGTTTCACCAAAAATTTTGGAGCCGGGGTTTCCATATACATGTACACCGTGATTTTTTATTGGTTCTGGAGCCGAAGACCACTTCATAAGGATCGTTAGTAAGACCTAATTTGCTGGTCAAAATAAAAATTCAGAAACAAAAAATGTTAACTACAACTCGTAAGTAATATCTTGAGATCAATAAGTAGTGCCGTCACTAGGCGCCGCCGGACGGACGGCCGGAGGTCATCGGCCGCACACGGGAGTTTGGACGGGCATAACTACGTGGTCTCGATTGCAAATCATTTTCGTAACTTTTTTTTTATAAGTCATTTATATTACGTATACGAGTAAAGGAATTTATTTACTAAACATCATATCTTTTCCAAACCAATGAAAAGTCAGCGTGTATATTATTTACAATATCGTTGGAGCCGTTTCTGAGATCTTTATGTATATACAAGAATTGCTCGTTTAAATTGTAGGATGTTAATACACGTAAATAACCCAATGTACCTACCCAAAAAAAAATCTATCAGAAATATATTTTGATTGAAATCTGCCTTAATTTTCCAGGGTTGCTAGGTTTAATTACTGAATAAACACTTGAATTTTGAATATCTGTATTTAAAAAGAGTTTTAAATCTTGCGGCTCAAAGCAGAGACTAGGGACGCAACACTTGAGACTTTAAGCGTGATAATAGACGTTTTCCCTCGATCAGCTTCTACGATTTGCGTGGGAAGACCAGCACGTAAGTATTTTTTTATAAAGGTTCCACTTTTGTTTTTAGACAACATGAATCCCATCAAAAACATAAATATTTACAAAAATGCTTAAGACTCGCTAGGAGCGAGTCGCTACGCAGTTCTTCTGGCGTAAAAAGGTATTGAAATCGAATGTAAACAAATTCGGTAAATTCAGTACCTACCTATCTATGGGAGCAGCTATCCAATCATTTTGTAATATTGATTTCGTGTTAGTTAGCTGACATTTCAATGCCCTTTTGGTCACTGATAATGAAGGCTTCTAGTTATTTTCCCAACGAAGTTAGAGGAAGATCAAAATGACTCGAATGACTTGAGAAAAGGATGGTCCGGCTGTGCCTTCTCTTGTTCGACCTGGCGTGAGACACTGCCCCTAGATGGAGGTAATTATTATTAAAAAGTACGGCTGTCACTCTTCGTACTTATTTAAAACAATAGAAAATACCGACCTTGCCATACCATAAAACAAGCCACTTCAAACAGTGTTAACATCTACCCCAACACAATTACCTACCAATATAATTGCACCAGTAATAAAGTGGTTGACGGTCGTAAAACGATGTTCAATACTTGTGCGCTACCGAGTTAGGAGCCTCTGAAATTACTTTCCAGCTTAGAAGGTAGAGTTATAGAAAATAATAATTTTTCAAAACTAAAATCCGACTTCACTCCCAAACTACACGATCAATTTCGATAAAATTTATATGGGAACACGTGACAAATATACTCTTTCAAACAAAAAACTGAACGTACATAAAAAAACATCGAGACGAATTGATAACCTTATGAAAACACGACTGAAAGCCGATAGAATCCAGTCCTCAGCTGCAATGCTGTATAGCCTGGAGTACGCTTCTCGTCTTTCACTTCTCCACTTTGCATGATCTTGAGCTGTTGAGCATTCTTTTTTGTACTCGTAAGACCATTTGGTTGCATATCATCCTTGATGACATCAAGCCCCCGGCAGGCGTGGTAGACCCAAGAAATGCTGGCATACCTTATCCTCATTGATCTAAATTCACTTCACTTTCGTCCTCCGCCAAAACGGTTCAGCCAAATTGTCTTCCTTTCCTTTCGTGGTCGCGGCTACGAAGCTAATGTGCGGAGGTCTTGACAGCCCATCTTCGTCTTGAAGTTAATACGTACTTGTTTGTGCAGGCTTGTTATTGTTCTTTCTTCGGAGTCAGTGGAGCAGGAAATGAGCGCAAATGCGCGGGCGCAGCGAATGCGGCGATTTGTCACACACGCACATGACGCTGTGTGAACACAAAGCGTATGTTATTGGTCTAAAATTCATACTTCATATAAAATATATAAATTTATTTTCTACGACAGAATCATGGATCTACATGTTACAAAAAGTCTGCTTTAAACTTTTATTTTAATTCTGCGATTCAGTACATACCTATTTATTTATTTATACTTTCGTTATGTGCAGTGCATTGTGCTTCTAGGTATGCTTATACTTATGTATTCGTTATAAAATATGGTATCGTTGAGTTAGTATACCATAACACAAATGTCGAAATTACCTTGGGGCTAGCTAAATCTGTGTGATTTGTCCGTAAATATTTATATACTATACATACTTATTCATTTTCTCCCTGCAATAATTTGGCTTTTCGCAATGTATTCTTTCAAACAAATATTAATAGAATCCAACTTGGCAAATACCTGTGTCGCCGCAACAACGCATCGAAAAAACCCTGGCATTGAACGTGTCACAGGCCGCCCGGCCGTGGCGCCACCAACATAGAAATTACAGGTCGCAATTCTCAACCAATTCTACTAAAATTTTGGTTTCGATATTTTTCCCGTCGTAATAGCTTTTGGGTCTTTTTAAAAAATAAATTTTCAGATGAGAATGAGGGGGTTAAAAATGTAAAAAATATTGTAAAGTTTCAGTCCTTTCTTTCCTTCCTTCCATCCTTTCAGTTCTATGCACATATGTATTATGTTTACTTTTATAAGGCTTTATTTGTAACTTTTTCAAGTGTACATGAACCAAGCAAATAAATAAGACTTTTTGTTACCCTTACTAAGACACAACTTTTTGGAATGAAGTTCCTATTTAGGCAGTACGGACTAGGTGGAAAAAGTAAGATACGAGTATTTCCGTATTTTCCGGGGTTCGGTGCTGTCCCCATTTGAAATAAATCATTTGAAAGGAAACGGAGTTATCATTTAAAATTGTGCCTTAATCAAGCTCTAGATAACCCTTCAAACTATTTATGAACTACTGTTTATAGTCAAAGTGAGTACGTGAATCTTTTCTACGCACATTTACGAAAAACGGCCACTTTTGGCTAATGTGCGTAGAGAAGCTTCAGTTATCACTTAAAACTATAAACGATAGTTCATAAAATAGTTGAAAGGTTTTAGATTATTTCTCCGTTTCTTTTTAAAATGATGTATTTCAAATGGGGGCGCCACTGGACCCTGGAAAATTCAATCAAATACCTATTTTTGAAGGGTTTTTAGGGGCTCCAATTTTTGTACTTTCCAAACGAGTGTTCTACGACACTCAGTTTTTTTGTCCGAGCAACTTTTTCTTCGTCGTGGTTATCAGTTATGTAAAGGCAATCTCGCTAATGGAGCAGCAGCTTACAGAGCCACTTGTAAAATATGATCGATTTAATTAGGTAGCTGATACAATTTCTTTCGGCACAATAATGAAGACGGGGGCGACGTCTCAAAGCACGCAAGTGTGTTACGTGACGCAACGCACGCCACGGCTACAAGTTCAGGGTAAACCGATTTGTGACGTAACGCAACAACTGACAGTCGAGTTCACACGTGGTTAAATAATACACTCGAGGATCGTAAAGGGGATTAAACATTACCGGCATCATCCTTTTAATAAACACACTTTGAACCCAATAACTCGACATGACCTTGACCAATTAGGCTCATGTCCAAATTTAAAAATTCTATAATAAATATAAAATCCCATCAAAAATACTCAAGTTACCGTCGAACAAAGATATATACGTATATTATACATACATACATACATACTATCACGTCTTTATCCCTAATGGGGCAGACAGAGCATTTTGGGTCTTGCGGTTCTATGCAGAGCCCAGGGCCGCAAGACCCAAAAGCCACTTTTAGCGTCATGGTGGGTGAGAAGATGGAAAAGCAATCAATACAGTGATGGGTATTATTGACGTATATTATATGTATACACATACATGATTGTTCAAGTGGACTCTGAGAACTTTGCTCGTTCAATTAAAACGTCATCCCTTCAAAACGGTGCCCCAAATTATTCGGCTTATAAGTTCAACGGCGACCGAGAGGGGGCGTGTTGCGTCAAATTTAAACAGGCTATGGTTATTTTTTGGTCGCGTGGTTTCCGGCAGAGTAGAATAGCGCCACTCCAAGTCTTCCCGTGGATGTCGTAGAAGGCGACTTAGGAAATACAAGTTAACAAAGCTAATTATACACGTCAATGAGACCTCAACCCGTCTGGCCAGCGAGAAGAGTGTAGGCCTTATTTAAATTATTTTTTTTCCTTTTTCTGCAAGTTTCTATTGTCTCAGCTCATCATTGAATTATCAGCTCTTTAAAAAAGTGTTCAAAAATCTCTTTTTTAAACTCAAAAATGGAGGAGGCTGTCAATTCGAATGTATATAATAATATGTTTTTATGTATGTTCCCCGATTACTCGAAGACGCCTGGACCAAGCTGGTAAATACTTTTTTGTTCATGGAACAACCTGACAAAGGTGGTCCCATGAACATTTTATTAAAATCGGTTGTGTTGTAAGTGTTGAAGCAGGTTTTGAGTTTAGAAAATTTATTTGTAACCCTTATTAAGACAAGACAGACTTTTTTGCCCGAACAACGATTGTGTTTTTAAGGAACAGACTCGCTAAGTATACATACAGGGGTCCTGTTGTTTGACCAAAAGTCATTTGGCAAAATGACACTTGACAAACAACGTTTGGCAAAGAAATGGTTTCGCCAAATGATCATTTTACAACTAATCATTTTACAAACGAGTCACTTTACCAAATGATCATCACATAAATTTACATTTAAAAAAAAAATATTTCACAAATGAACATTTAGCAACTGAGTCAGACAAAACTACTATTGGTCTAAAAACATTTGATAAAATGTATTATTTTACAAGTGTTTCGTTTAGTAATAAATCTATTAATAAATTTGTCAATCAAATTTTGGTCAAACATTAGTAATCCATACATACAGCTTACAGAGCCGCAAGCACAGAATAAATACTTGCCATTGCCACT
The DNA here is from genome assembly GCA_963555685.1 of Acrobasis consociella. Lineage (NCBI taxonomy): Eukaryota > Metazoa > Arthropoda > Insecta > Lepidoptera > Pyralidae > Acrobasis > Acrobasis consociella. The sequence continues at coordinate 556,621 of OY743104.1, read as the reverse complement.
GGTAGAATATGATCGATTTGATTAGCTGATTATACTTCTTTCGGCACAACAATAAAGCCGGGGGCGAGGTCTCGAGACACGCGACACGCCACGCCACCGCCACTGCAGGTTCAGGGTAAGCCGATATGACGTTAGCACACGTGCGCGATACCTACACTAGTATTGTAACACCCGGCCAAGGGCGAGTCGGACTCGCGCACTAAGGGTTCCGTACCTTTTATATAGAGGGTTAAATAATTGGCCAAGTGCGTGTCGGGCCACGCGCAGTGTAGGGTTCCGTAGTTCCGAATGCCAACTTTGAGTTTATGCCACTAAAAACGTATAAAAACTAATTATCTATTGAATTTGTATGAAATTTCTTTTTCCGAGTACATTTTATAAGTTGATCGCCTATAACTTTTTAATTTGTAAACCCTACTTAGCTCTGATAGTTTTCCTTTAAACTACATTATATATACTATAGCTGTGAATTTTTTCACGTAGCCATATATAACCGTTTAGCAGATAGAGGGGGGGACACTTGCCTCCAACAAAAATTTTCACTTTAAACCCAAATATTTCAGAAACGGATCCCTAAATCCAAAAATGGTGTTAACAAGCTCATAATGTTTTGAAAGACCTATTCAACGACACCCCACACAATGTGTTTGTCGAGAAAAAAAATATTGACTACCTCTTTACTTGTATGGCAGCTAACCTAAAAAAAAATATTTTTTCAGATTTTATTTTACGACTTTTTCGCCATGATTAATATACATGTCCGTGCCAAATTACAGCTTTCTAAGTAGGACCGCGGACAGACAGACAGACAGACAGACAGACAGACATAGCGAAACTATAAGGGTTCCTTATCAGGATACCGTATCACGTTTGTTTTATGGGAGCACTTCCTTCAACGAGCTAATCCGCTGGGCTACGTCAGCGACTTTTGTTCTCCCACGAATTTCCTCATTCCTTCTTATGAGACCCATAGTAAGGGACCACGTTTCAGAGCCATAAGTCATCACTGGTAACACACATTGGTTGTAGACTTTAGTCTTGAGGCATAGAGGTATAAACACACATTCCGAATAATTTAAAAATAGACTATAATAACTATAATAATCTGACTCTTTTGAACTTCAATCCATATAATTGTTTTGTTATTTTATGGGTCCCGTACCCAAAAAGAGATTCCGCCGTCTATCCGTCTTTCACAGGGCTCTATGTCTTAAACCGAAAGCTAGACACTTGAAATGTTCACCGATTTTATTACTGTAGCAGCTGTAACAACAAATAATTAATATAAGATAGTGAAAATTACAGGGGGTAGTCATACAAAAAACATGCTTCTTTTCAGCGTTTTAACTTAATCCTAATGGCATTAAGGGGATACTTGAAATTATCACCGATTATGAATTACCATGGCCCCGCTACAACAAGCAACAAAAACTAAAAATTAAATAATCGTACGGAGGTGTCCGGAAACCTCCATACGCACGCACTTGACCGGTTTATATGTATATAGGTATACTCTACTTACATATTTATTAAGCATTACTGTTGCAGCTGTACATAATAAAGACAAAACAGTGATATGATAATAAGAAGTTCACCCCTTCAAAACGGCACCCCAAATCGTCATCATTCCACCGGCGACCGAGAGGTGGCGTTGTCTCGAATTGAAACAGGCTATGGTTTGTTTTTTATTCCAGCCTATAACGTGCCGTAGCGAAAGCTTCGGTAGATTCATCGATTACGATCCAATTTAAAAGAAAATTTTTGAATCTCCCACCCGGCTGTTACAGGGTTCTGTTACTGACCGTTGGGGGAGATAAATGAAAAAGTTGTTGGCTGTTATTAGCCGTCCTCGTGTTAGTGACCAACCACTTCTAGAGATCCCTCTGCATACTTGGAAACTATGGGAAGTCCTTTGCTGTGCTCTCTATGCGTTTATGGAACATTACCAGTGGAGATAAAAACGTCTCAATAATTAAGCTCCTTTAAATTTACAGTGAATAAATTCTATGCAGTCATAAATTGAGTTATTAATGTACGTTTTGTTATGATTATATTATGTAGGTATTGTATTGAAAATATCACAAGTTGACTCGCTATACTTGCACCCCTTTTCCGTTTTCAACATGTCACAAAGGCAAATTGGTAACTAATGCATTAATTTGACCCATTTTAAAATTATTTGCAATAACTTTGAATGAATAAATAAATATTATGAAAATCCGTCAGTTATTGTGTTAAATCGTTACGATTATTTATTTATTTGTTTAATCTTTATTGTTTATCAAATACAAATTGTACAGAACAATGGGCGAACTTAATGCTAGAAGGGCTCTACTATTCAACCTTAGGGTTATACAGATAGTCTAAATGAGGGTTTACATTACTAGACTAGAAAACAAAGACCTCTAGACCACACTGGTATATTTACTATATAGGTTAGGCTCTAGCTTTTGAGTTCTATTTTCTGGTGTAATGACATAAATGTAATATGATTCTCTTTGGTCAAAATAAAAATATTTTAATTATTTATCACACTACCCGCTCAAATTAAGTCTATTTGGGCAAATTATGGTTTTAAACCAAGTCGTAAACTTAGTTGGGGTTTCATTATAAGAAAGCTAGAAGGCTGAACACAGTTCGTATTCTGCTCAAACGTTTTAACCGACTTCCAAAAAGGAGGAGGTTATCAATTCGTCACGATCTTTTTTATGTAGGCATGTTCATCGATTATTCAAAGACGCCTAGACCGATTTGGAAAATTCTTTTTTTTATGTTTAAAAGTGTATATTTGCAAGGCCTATAGACATTTTATCAAAATCGGGTGTGTAGTTTGGAGGTAAAGTTTTTACTTTTGGAAAGTTAATATCACGTCACACGTTTGTATTTCAAAGTCCAGTTACGTACTAGTCTGACGGTCCGACACAAAACCTTCTTTCGATCGATTCCGATACCATTCAAGTTCAGGGCGAGTGAAGGTTGAGGGGCTTTATAGAGCGGCGGCGTTGACTTTGTTGCATGGTGCACGCGACATCAAAGCGAATGCTACAAACAAAACGCATAATTAGGGCTGCTACAGCGAAGGGCTCGGTTACGATATGTATAAGGTAAAGGTGTGCAGAAAGAAAGAGTGCGTTTTAGAACTAAAACGGTGAAATTATGAAATTTACTACCACACACTATACGAGACTCCAAATCATGTACTGTTTTTAGGAAGCGAGTAAAAGAGTGTTATCGTTCCTTAACGTAATGAATAGTACCTATGTGTATACATATATTTATATTATGTATTTATAATATATATTTTTAGTTGCGTATATATTAGTCTATGTATATACATTATGTATTGTATAATAATGTATGTGTGTATATGTTTATTTATTTTTTTAAATAACTACCTACATGTATTTGTATTTAACTTTAGTTTATTTTGTACACGCCTACTACTACCTTTTTTCTTCTCTTTTCCTCTCCTGGGTCTGCTGGAAGAGATTTCTTATGAAATAAGCAGTACCTATATACTCAATGTTCTTACTTTGTTTGTTTCTGTGTTTGTGTTTTGTGTACATGAATTTTGTAAATAAATAAATAAATAAAATAAACGTTAACAAGTAATTATTTAAAACAAATTTTTATCTATGACAATGGGGTTTACCTTTGTGAATGTGGAGCTGTACAAAGCATGGTCCACCTTCTATCATGCCCCAACTGCCCAACCTCTTGTAAATTTGATGATTCAAACTCGGCTAACAGGGGAGTAAATGTGGCCACACATTGGTCTACAGCCTTATGAAAAAGCCATTGAAGTTAATATCTATGTCCACCTTCCAGGTACATCATCAGACAGATCATTTCCATGGCATCATAATGTTGCACGCGATATACAATGCAATATCATGAGCTTTTTGATTTTAATGTATAATTTAAACCTTGTTCTTACATCACTTTAATTTTAATTTAAAATGTTTTTGTAAATACTGGTAATGTATACTTCTAACACAAGTATTTTTAGCTTAAAAGTATTCCTCGATCGCAATTCAGAATGTTATAATTCTGTTACTGAATACACAATTTTAAATATTGAATTTGTATTGAGTACGTATGCGTGCAAAATTTTAGCTCAATCGAAAACCAAGAAGTGGGTGAAATCGGGCAAATTTGATTACAGACAGACCAACAGACAACGGTGCAGGTACAAACGAAATAAAAGCTTGTAATAATGGCTATAAAACGTACTAAAGTACTAAAAATAAAAGTTAAATCGATCCTTACTAAACCAGCAATAATATCGTTAACGTCACCATTTACGAGTTTAATACAAGAGTGTATGATTATTTCAAATTAAAAACCTACTTCTACGCCGATACCGATACTACACGACCGACTTTGATAAAATTCTAACAATATGCTCTTTCAAACAAAAAAAGAATTTCCCAAATTGGTCTACGCGTCTTTGAGTAATCGGTGAACATACATTAAAAAAAAGATTCCGGTGAATTGATAACCTCCTGCTTTTATGTTGGTCAAAAGCTATATATCAGAAATTCTTTCTTATTGATCATAGGTATGTGTTTCTTTATTTACGCGCACTCTTGAGTTTACATATGATTAAACCAACCGCAGGGTTGCACACACACTTGAGTTGTAAGTACTACAGAATTGGGTACTTTCCTGAGTCAAAATTAAATTATTTGGTACCTTTTGGTACTGTTAAGGAAAAAGAACGTCACAAAACAATGCCTCTTGTCATATCATGATCATTTATTTATTTATTTATTTAAGTTTATTGCACACAATCTTATGATGGATTGATTACAATGGGTCAAACTTAATGCTAATGCATTATCTACCAGTTTGCCTTTGGGACATGTTGAGAAATTGAAACAGGGGTGCAAGTGTGGCAAGCCAACTTGTAATATTTTAATGAAATAGAAAATAAAATTTTTAATAAAATAAAATACATATTATACTTTAAATAAAACATAGCTAAATATATACTCATATCTACTTTCAATGTGATTTTAGATTTATTACTGCAGAAAAACTAATACTAAGAGTGCTATTTGACTCCAAGAAACTATAACGGTCTATATTTCATACAAATCCCATAGAAATTGTTTATGTTGTACGTTTAGACAAAGTGTCTGCTTTGAGTTGTTGGAAAATTAAATATCGAGTTAAACATGTTTCTTGTATGACGACACCTGACAATTTTTGACTTTATCAGGTGCTCCTTCACCGAGAGCTTTCGCTTGTATAGTAATTCGATTTTGAGATTTTGTAACTCTTACAATAAGAAAAAAGTACGAAGACTGCCGAAAGGCATGTATTGTTATAGCGACCACAATAATATTTTATATCGGTGAAATTTTTAAATGTGTACTTATAAAGGTTTAATAAGCGGCCAAGTGCGAGTCGGACTCGCCCATGAAGGGTTCCGTAGTAGTATTTTTTTTTAATTTTTATATTTGAGTTGATTGAATGAAAGGTAAATTGCAGTCTATGACATATTAAAAAAAACTTCTCACTAGATCTGGTTCAAACCAATTTTCGCTGATAGTTTTCATGGTAATGAACATCATATATTTTTTTTAGTTTTATCATTCTCTTATTTTAGAAGTTACAGGGGGGGACACACTTTTTTCCACTTTGGAAGTGTCTCCCGCGCAAAGTATTCGGTGTAGAATAAAAGGATATTAGAAACCTCAATATCATTTCTGAAGACCTATCTATAGATACCCCACACGTATGGGTTTGATGAAAAATTTTTTTTTTAATTTCAGTTCTAAGTATGGGGAGCCCCCAAAATTTATTGTTTTTTATCTATTTTTGTGTCAAAACCTTAATGCGGTTCACAGAATACATCTACTTACCAAATTTCAACAGTATAGGTCTTATAGTTTCGGAAAAAAGTGGCTGTGACATACGGACGGACGGACAGACAGACAGACAGACAGACATGACGAATCTATAAGGGTTCCGTTTTTGCCATTTGGCTACGGAACCCTAAAAAGAGAGCCCTGTAGACGGACAGACAGACAGACAGCTGAGTCTCAGTAATAGGGTCCCGTTGGTTGTTGTTTGTTTTCTTTGTTTGGTGTCCAACTTCCTATGTGCTGGGTTTAACATTAGCGAACCCTCAGCGCTGATCATCCGATGGAGCCATGTTGGTGCTTTCTCTGACATTACGTGAATTTAACATCGTAGCTAGCGGAGATAATGTTCTCTGCCTACACCCATGAAACAGGCGCGATAATTGACTCTCGGTTTCGAGACAGGCCAAAAATGCTTTTTTGTCTGTTTGTTCACGCCAACAGGTCGTACTCAACCGATTCTCGTCAAATTTGTGGGAATGTTTGAAAAAAACATTTAGTTTGGCGATTCAGTTATTCGATTTTTTTCATAATAGGATTTGAAAACATCACATCTCAGTAATTTCGAAAACTTTTGAGTAATGTCATAATGTTTTTGGTACCGTTGTTAAGTCGCAACTTGATTGTCTGAACAACTTCTTTATCCGATTAACTTCAACAGGTCGCGGATAACTCGCGAGCTCACAGAACCACTAGTAAAATACGTATTGAAAAAAAAAATTCCTCCGTGCGCAGGAGTGGCTGGTAGCCCTAGAGCAAATTGATCCCGTGCAAGTCTGCGCTCAATCGGCGTCAATAAATAACAAATTAGCTATTATTAGAGGCATCGGCATACGGACGAGGAGGTCGCGCAAGTCGCTCACGATGGCGTACCTACCTCATGGTAGGTACGCCTGGTCATCCCTGACCCCCCACCCCAAAAAGGGGGGTGCTTTAAAGGGGAGAGGTCATTATCTATAAAAAATCAAGTTTGTTGTAGTAGTAGTATTTGTCGTTTTAGCCGCAACAGAAATACATCGTCTGTGAAAAATTTTACTGTCTAGCTATCATGCGGTTTATGAGATACAGCCTGCTGACAGACAGACAGACGGTCAGAGTCTTGTAAACATCATCCCGTTTACCCTTAAATATCTTGTTGTTTTCCCTGGTCTCGCAACGCTGAAATTAGAGCGGCGGCGGACGATGGTGGGAGATGGAGGAGACCAGCTTCGCCTGGGACAGAATAGTTTAAAAAAGGTTTAAGTACTTCACTAGGGCAGTAGGGCAAGGGACGCCACTGAACTGACAAAAACCCTGACCGTGCTTACATGGTTTATGCAATGATTGACGTGCAGCAGTGGTTCCGTCACGCTGAGCAGCAGCACGTCACGCCCCGTCACGGCGACGTCACGCGAGGCCGGCCGCTGACCTACTTGCATTTCCGATTGATCTTGTTTACCTCCTCTCGATAACAGAAACTGTGTCATTGCATTGCGGACTGATTACCAAGAGCACAACTTATTAAAAACCAATAATTGAAAGTGGATGTTCAGGGAAATGGACCTGTAATGAATCGATTGAACATTGCAGTAACAGGACCTATCTTAACGAAAGGAATTTGTGTAGGGTTACCTTCCAGTATCAAAGGCGCAGACTTATGAACATGTGCTTTGCAACTTGCTCAACTTTTGGTGCACTTTGGTCGTTTACCGAGCAGCAGAAGGCCAAGCTTAAGATTTGCCGGCGAACCCCTCAACGGTCCAAAAATACTCTGATCTCAAAAATTCAAGGCAATTAAAAATGAACTTATGAACATTGAACATCAATGAGACCTCTCTAGCCCGTCTGGTCAGCGTGGAAAGTGTAGGCCAAGTCCTTTGGCTGCTCTGGCCAAGTATTACTCTGGTAATATATCTCTATATTACCAGAGTAATACTTGGTCGTGCTGCAGTGGAGACAAAAAGACCTGATAATGATGATGATGAAATATTTTAGAACAGATATTTATTTCCGATTCTCCCTAATGAGCTACTTAGACTATAACTTTATTGCAAACTGAACTAAGAATAAGACAGAACACCAAAGAAATAACGAAGTAATGTCGACTTCTATCTGCTGATCACTGTAATTGATATAATTTTCTTGGACTCGCCAATGGAAACACATAAATGGAATTGGTTTGGACTCGCTGGTGCCTAAATTTTGGACTTTACCAAAGAGCAGTGAAGCGAAATATTTTTAGCGTCACGAGGATGAAAAGATACGATATGTAGATGAAATTGGTTTCCGTATTTCATAAATTCGAATCTGTTAGACACATTGGTTTGGCGTGTCGCATGCCAATCCCGTCTGTGTCGTTGATTGGAAACATGTTCCGGTCGGAAAATAAACGAACAGACAGGTTGAAATATCTACGTGAATATTTGCAGGAATTCCGCAACTGCGTAGTTCAGCTCTGTAAGTCTTCTTGTTTTAAAACTATTTTTAAAGAAAGTTGTAGTTCTTTTAAAAAGATATTGTATTGCAGCAAAATTCTCAGAGTTATTTCATCACTCTTCAGTGTTTTGTATGCGTGTAAAAATATGTTGTTGTTATTGTAACTATATCTTTATTGTACTTACACAAACAGTTACATACAGTCATACATTAACAAACAATATATGTTTGATCTGTTTGTCTAACACAACTCGAGTATTTTTGAAGAAGGATACGTATTTAAAAGATCAGACATGTCACAAGAGTACAAGTTCGAAAGCAACCCTGCCAGGGTTGATTCATACCTAAATCTGAAGACCTCCGTGGTAGCTCAAATGCCTTTATCCTAGGAAACCTGACTCCGGAGTAGTTCAATGTTGGCAACTTCTTCATGTCGAGTCGAAATGATTCCATTACAGTTTAAATTTCAAATCATAATTGACTTAAAAAGAAATAATACAGTACGTGTGTAAACAACGTGTGGATTACCTTCTTGGAATTGTTTTTCTCTAAATATTCAAACAAGTTGTAGCAGCTATCCAGTATTTTACAGTTTGAAACGGTCGAAAGCTCAAATTTGTCACAAGCGAAAGCTTTTAGTTTAACAATGCGAAGCCGGGCTGACTGTCGACGGAGCCTGAAGAGATGGGCGCGGGATTGGGCACATTGGGACGGGCCGCACTCACAGAACTAATAAGTAATACATATAAAACGGAATCTCCCAAAGTCCCGAGCAATATGCGTCCCTATGTTCCCTGTTCTCGCACTTTTCGCACTTTCCTCTCGCCTTGTAGAGGTGGCTGTAGGCGCCTGCAGCCGCACCCTCCACAAGGAAGCCTCCGTTCTGCATTTAATACTTATAGTGATTCTGTGGCACTGTGACGAATTTTTAGCCAGTAGAATAATTGGTAATCACAGTGAAGAAGAAATCTTGTCGATAAAGTGACTCGTGACTAATGGGAATAGGCTTAAATAACTTGCTGTACTACTTTTATACATATTCGACACTTCTTTTTGATGTCGTCGAATCATCTAGCCAAATGCTACTCAATCTACTGCAGAGCGTATATAGGTTCATTTTGTTGATACCTTCTTAATTTGTTCTCAATATTTTCTAAAGGTAAAACCGACTTCACCCCCTTTCTACACAACCGATTTTCGTAAAATTCCTATGGAACCACGTCGCATTATTTATTAGAAAGGGTTATACTTTATTCTTTCAAACAAAAAAGGAATTTTCCTAATAGGTCCAGGTACATATATAAAAAAAATCGTGACGAATTAATAATCGCCTCCTTTTTTGGAAGTTTGTTATAAAGAGGTTGCTATCCAGCAGTGAATCCCGCTCATCCTTCTAGATCGGGCCCGTCCCGACTCGCTGTCGCCCGTCCAAATATCACATTTACCCCACTAAATAATTTTGTACGAACTTTAAATTTTCTTCATGCACTTTATTCTCAGAAAGGCTTTGAAAATATGGTTTTGAAAAGCATCAAAGTACTTGACAGTGCTTTGAAGCTTTTTGAAACATACCTTTGTGCTTTCTATTGAATAAACTTGTACGCTAAACGAATATAAAAGCTTTTCATCTCACCTTAAGTCTCGACTAGAGGCTTGAGATGCAATTAGAAAAGCCTGAAAAGCGAAGTAAATGCTTTCAGAAAACCTAAAGCCTGTTACTGCGTTGGTTTTTGTTTGCTTTGCTCGCACGACGTAATACTGTTCTTCACAAATATTTGGCTTGAAGCTGTTGATCTCCATTATTTGCGATGGGATCCAAATTATTGGCCAAACTCACGCGTGGCCGTCGCTCGTGCAAATTGAGGGGTAAAACATAAAAATACACGAATTATGCTCACGCAGAGCTAGAGTAAACGTATGACCACAGATTTCAAGGTTCCTTATAATATTTCTGCGTCCAGTTAATGTTAATCTCTGTAAATTAAAAAATAAATACACAACGCGGTAAATTTCGAGTTTGTCCTTATATTTTGATGTGAAAAACGTCATCATCCAACGCAGAATTATACTCCTATTATACTAGTATCGTTGCTGCAATATCTGAAATGATCAATTGCTGATCAGTTTAATCATTTATACCTATCTCAGATAGGCACTGTCCTGTAATGGAGCGGTTAAACGTTTCTAATAGATCTACGAAGCGTGACGGTGACAGTCAAAGCTGGCACTTGGCGCGGAACCCCACTCGCGACGTCACCCGCGTATTATTTGGCAGTAAACAGATGCAGCACGAGCGACCACTTCCGCGATCTCAGAGTAAAATAACAACACGTTTTCACATTATCAAATATGATTATGTCCCACAGCAGGACGCACGTTTCTTATCACATTCCACAGACGTGATAATAAGAATAACATTACTCTAGTTGCTTAATTTTCCATCCTTGGTCTTAAGTTACTTTGATTAAGTAATCAGTGTATCATCTAGATACACAACATTTACAATTATTGTCCTTGACGTTGCCGTATAGAGACAGTCTTTCCCCGATGGACAGACTGGAGACCTTGCGGCGCAGCAGCGTCCCTGCCAGTGCAATAACTCGCTCCTTCTTCCGCAGCCGCCACCTGCACACGCACCACCCGCGGAAGTTCTCGCTGCAGGAGGGGGGTGCAGGGGGTGCGGGGGGCACGTCCACGGAGCGCGGGGAGCGCCGCGTGTCTCTGGCGCCCGTGGAGGAGCCGCTACTGGAGGCCGACCGGGACGAGCTGGCCAGCCACCGCAGCGAGGACCCGCGTGGCCTGCGCCGACACAAGATACAGCCCAGGGTGAGATGTACACACGAACACGTTATGAGTGTAGCCTCTGCTGGGAAAGTCAGAAAGGCAAACTAAAAATCTTTTTAACTGGTTGGAAAAACGTCTTTAACTTAGGCTACTTGAATTTTCTGGGGTCCAGTGCCCCCATTTGAAATAAATCATTTGAAAGGAAACGGAGATAAATTGGTATCTTGACTAGATAACCCTTCAAACTATTTTATGAACTCCTGTATACAGATTTAAGTGAGAACGTAGCTTTAAGCTTTTCTACGTACATTTGCGAAAAACAGCCTTTTAGCTAATTTCAGTAGAAAAGCTTAGCAGGCAGTAGCTTAGTTAGTAGAGTAGTTTATGAAATAGTTTACTTAGAGGACTTGATCAAGACACAATTTTAAATTATACCTCCGTTTTCTTTCAAATGGAACTGCACTGAACCCCGGAAATTCATGTATACCCTTAAAGGCGTGACGCAGTCTGTCAACAACTTTTCTATGGTTCTAATGCTGGGATACCTAAAATAATTTCTCTCTTTGTTTAGCTGACCAGATAATTTGTGCAGAAAATCAGAATTTTTGCCCATCATTCGTCTCATGAGAAATGGTTGCTTTGACAATGGGCTATATTACGAGTGTCAGCATAACAACGCGTCTTATAATAAGTTTACCGTCTTATTATAAGACGCAGACTAAGTTTGTTACTAGGTTTAAACCATTATCCGACCAAATCAAGTTGACCTTTTCAGATGAGGCAGTGCCAATTACTAGATGTCTACCTGATTTGGTCCGATAATGGTTTAAACCTAGTAACAAAGTTAGTCTGCGTTTTATAATAAGACGATTAGAGTCTAAACTAAACAACGCCACGGCAGCGGTTTTTGCCGCAGCGACGGCAGACAATTAGGAATTCAACATTGACATTTAGCTCCACCACAAGAACTCTCTAACTTACCTTGGGGTTAGCTCAATCAGTGTAATTTGTCCCTATATATTGATTTATTTATTTTATTTTTTACTTTGACCTGACGATTGCTCCTGTTCCTGCGCAGGGCACGGTGCACGTGGGCCGCAAGGACGGCGGCGACAAGGTGCACAACATACTGCCGGACGCCGCCTACAAGAAGATGTACGACAAGAACCCGCACTCCGTAAGTTGCGTTACATATATTTTTAAATACTTATCCTTCGATTACTAGCAGGAGCAATTGCAATGCTTACTGTATTTTTAAAGGACTTCAAAAAAGGTGAATAGGTATGTAGCTAAAGATGAATGAAGGGAAATAATTTTTAAAAATAAAAGCCCACTTTACCCTTCTACACTACACAACTGATTTTGATAAAATTTCTTTGGGAGCGTCTCGCAAAATTCCAAATCGGTCCTTCGAATAATCGGCCGAATAGATAACCTCCCCTTTTTTTTAAAAATACAAAATACAAATACAAAATCTCTTTATTGTAGAACACAGGTAAATACGGTGTTACAGGTTATATATAAAGTCCACCATACTCGGCCCGTACTGGACATACAATAATAGTTCAGTAAATTGGCAATTAAAAATCATAGGTTACTTTAGTCATTAATCATACATTATCATTTAAAAAATCGTCAAGAGAGTAATAACATTTTTCCGTCAAAAATAAATTTAATTGATTTCGTATTCAACTCCTTAAATGTATCTGGTAATTTATTGTAAATCACTGGTACCATTCCTAAACAGAGTCCCCTTACCCTAGACTTCTCCATACAAACGTAGTCTACGTTTAATTTTGAAACCACATGTCAGATTCCGGTAAAAATTGGTAATTGTAAAGAAATTGTAATTATCAAGGGTAATAACTGGTTTCCTACATTTAAATTATGAACTGGAAAGAAAATATAACGATTTAGAAGTTTCCCATACTAATGGTCAAAAATGATATACAACACTATATTCTATTTCAAGTTCATATTTTTACAGTCGGAAACTAGTTATAAACCTAGATAATTGCAATATCTTTGAAATTACAAAATTTTGCCGTAATCGGCCATGTCGTTTTGAAATAAAACGTAGACTACGTTTGTATGGAAAGTTGTATTTTGGTCTGGGTAAGGGGACTCTTTAAGTGCTGTGTTATGGCCATCAGTTACTAATTTAAACTTGTATTGCGATCGAATACGCTCTGGTCTTTGTCTTAACTCGTGGAAGTCGATTAAAAATAAATTTATTTATTATTTAAACGTTATTCAACAGAAAGTTCTAGCGAGAATTTACTTTAAAAGTTTTTAGCAACAAGTCAAGGGTTTCAGTTGGGTTTGCTTTGAATTATTATGCAAATTGATTCTGGTGGACTTTATTATGGAAGTTAGTGTAGTTTGGTTGAGTCTTGATGTTTATTCTAAATGCCCAAGCTCATAAACAAAATTTACATACATACATACATACTATCACGTCTTTATCCCTAATGGGGCAGACAGAGCATTTTGGGTCTTGCGGCTCTATGCAGAACCTAGGGCCGCAAGACTCAAAAGCCACTTTTAGCGTCATGGTGGGCGTGAAGATGGAAAAGCAATCAATACAGTGACGGGTTGCTAGCCGCATCGCCTGTTAAAATGATTCGCATTTTTGCCCATTCCCTCGATCGGCTTTTACGATCTGCGCGGGAAGAGAAGCAGCTGGTACATTCTAAGTTTTTTCGTTTCTCCCAGACCAGCATGGGAGTAAACAAAATTTAAAGGGTCATTGTGAGAGTAATTTTGTAGACTGTGGGACTGTGGTGCTGTTCACCAATTCCACCAACCAGCTATGAAAAAACCAGTAGATTCGTAAAGATTGCTCAAGCGGTTTCCTTGAAGCAAAGAAACTACACAAACCTTTGATTAAATGTATCTTTCGAGCCACATCTAAAGGACTTTATACACGGCAGCTAGGTATAATGTAAAGATGTACATTATAGCACGATACATCTCATTACTTCTTTCCATAGAAATTGTAAGGAGACCACACACGACAGCTGTAATTATTTTTACATCCTGACAATTTCTATGGAAAGATGTGATGAGATGTATCGTGATATACTTAATCTACATCTTTACATTATAGCTGCTGTGTGTGAAGCCCTTAAATTCTCTGTGTAACCCAAAGGTTGACTGGTAGACAAAGCTTTTAGTGCTAAGTTCGCCTAATGATTCTGTACAATTTGTATTTCACGAACCATAAAGGTCAAATCAATAAGCCTTTATCCCACGTTTTATTTACTAAAAACTTGGCTAAATACCTACACAGTCGCCTCGAGCAATATTTTAAAAATAAAATCAAGTTAGTCCATATTTCTAACCGACTTTCAAAGGAGGAGGTTCCAAATCGTCGCAATCTTTGATTTCTTTTTGTATGTTCACTGATTATTCATTTGCAAAATCCCTCTTTTTTTTAAAGGTTGTATACTATTCAGGTGATTCCAAGAAAATTCTCGGTAGGAAGTCGGTTTTTGGTTTAAAAAAAATATCTAATAAGACGGAATGATAAGTAGTGAATAAAAGAGTGATACATTTTCAAAACTAAAAACTGACTTTTAAACACCGAACTACAGAACCGATTTTGATAAAAATTTTTGGGACCACCATACAAATAAATATTTTTCAAACAATACAAGAATTTTTCAAATTGAGCAAGTACCTAGCTAGACTTGCTCTCAAATTACACGCAGATTCAGATATGGTGCACATAAAGAAGCTTTGTTATAATACATGATATCACATCTTTATCCCTTACGGGGCAAAGTAAGCATTTTGGGTCTTGCTACTCTAAGCAGACAGAGCCCAGGGTCGCCAGTTTCAAAGGCCACTCTTAGCGTGATGGGGGTCAAAAAAGGCGAAAAAGGAACCTGAATAGTGATGAGTTACTAGTCAGATCAGATTCGTCGCTTTTTGTCAGAAACGCAACTGGTCAGATAAGCTTCTCGTCATCTCTCATGATAGACTCGCAACTGGTCAGAAACGCAACTCAACAGATACGTATTAAATAAGAAACAGTAAATTACTTCATGTATGCACTAGTTGCATGTATGCATAATGACTACAAGGTTTCAAATTCTATTTATTTTATTAATTTACTGTCGAGTCGAGATGCATGTCTATTTAGACGCGCATCTGTCAAGTTGCGTTTTTGACGAGATTTAAATCTGACGAAACGCGATTCTGTCAACTTGCATTTCTGGCGAAATGAGTATCTGACCGGTTGCGTTTCTGACGAAAAGCGACGAATCCGCCTGATCGCTTACCAAGATAAGCATTTTCACCCATTTATACTTATCGTAGACGATCTGCAGCTAATATATCCAATTTTTTTATTTTCTCTTAGGCCAATATGGGAGCATAGCTTTGAGAAGAGGCGGATATTAACACTATTGCCTGCACCGAGTGTAGGCCTAAGTCCTCTTTTTGCTCTGGCTAAGTACGGCTCTGTTAGTACAGAGAGGATTATGCTTCTGCAGTAGAGACAAAAAGACCTGATGATGATGATGATTGAACACTCTATTATTCTATTATTCCCAGGTGTTCGTACAACTGGACGAGCTCCTGGCCACGGACGAAGGGGACGCGGAGTGGAAGGAGACGGCTCGCTGGATCAAGTACGAGGAGGACGTGGAGGAGGGGTCGGCGCGCTGGGGGCGGCCGCACGTGGCGTCGCTGTCGTTCCACTCGCTGCTCAACCTGCGGCGCTGCCTCGAGACCGGCGTGGTGCTGCTGGACCTCGACGAGAAGGACCTGCCCGGCGTCGCCTACAGGTAGAAGGAACACCTTTGCACCGTATGCCCCATTGACCTGCAGGATCAATATTACACAGGGCCGGATTTAGAGGTCGAGAGGCTTCGGGGCAACAAAGGAGTGGAGGCCCCCTGGCCCCAAATTATTTTCCAAATAAAGTGGACAATTTTTTTCAGTTGAGTTTTTCAATAAATAATTTATTGTGGAACTAAGTATAGATTATTTTATTATTTAACAAACATATAAATATAATCGGAAACGAGAAATATCTGAAATTAAATTTTAGCGTTTTTTTTTTTTTGAAGTCTCCATTGTGGGGGCCCCTCTTTCGTGGAGGCCCCGGGGCTGTAACCCCGGTTGCCCCCCCCCCCCCCCCCCTAAATCCGGCCCTGATATTACAGATGGGACTAAATAGTTTCGTTTGCACCATAAGGAACCCCATCATACCGTATGCCCCCACCAGCAACATCAATCGTACAGATAGGACTAAATAGTTTCGTTTGCACCATTATTATTATAACGACTACTGCTTCTACTTTCCTTGTCATGGTGAAATAAAAAATACCGCATGCATAATTGATCTGCACCGTCAATGGTGCAGGTGAAACTTTTGATTTAAAAAAATGTACAAGCTTTTATTGTGATGCCAAAGTGCTTATTAAGACAAGTAAAATGAGAACAAACTCGATTGAGTTGCGTCATTTTATTACTGAGTTCCATCGACCACCATGATACGGTCATGCCTTGTAGAAACCAGCAAGTGGTTTGGGAGCTTCGCAGCACATCTGAAGAAATGACTGGAAATACGCTTAGACGAGAGAGAGAGAGAGAAAGGCACACGTTCCATTTGAAGATTACCTCCTATCGCCTTTGAACGCACCCCGCAGCAGAAGCGTGCGTGTCGTTTTTGACGTTGCTGTCAATATATCTAATACTATTATAGGCAGTTGATAGCCTTCTACAGAAATTGAAATCTAATTTCCCTTCACCAAGTGCCACAAACAATAACCGAATGCAGCGAGGATTGCACGACTCACTTAAACGGATTCACAACTCAAAAAATTATAAAGTGTGTCTATGTCTAATCTATCATGAATCTTAACATCGCCTATGAGGCCCTGGGCCTCAAGTCGTCCTTGTACAATGTTTGTTAGAATTATACGATCAAAAAATTGTGTCTTAGGGTGGTCGAGAAAATGGTGTCGGAGGGTCTGATCGAGGATGACGACAAGCCGGTGGTGATGCGGTCGCTGCTGCTGCGGCACCGGCACGTCAATGACGACCGCTCGCTGCTTCACCGCTTCAGCATCAGCGCTCGCAAGCACTCCTCATACACCAGTCTACAGGTATGAACCAAGCATTATTCTCCACAGCCACTCTTTCGCGGCACTAGGCACTACCAAACAGCATGTTTTTAAATGCAGAACGACTCTGGAATGCCCTACCACTGTCCCGGCGTGCTGAAAGGTTGTAATCTCTGACTTAAAATCTCAATTAAGTCACATGTTCTATTTCTCTTATTACTTTATAGAATTCCTGTAATTTCCTGTATTCATTAGCATAGTATGTCTGCTATCGATATCCGGTTTCCGAAACAGAACATTATGTACGTGCAGTTGTGTCGGTAATTAGGTATGTAGGTTCTATATTAATTCCGTAATTTCCAACAACTCAAATCAGATACTGTTTCATAAACGTCAAAATAAGCATTTTCTATGGTTTAAAAATAAGCATTTTAATTTAAATAGCGTTTATAAAAACAGTTTTTCTGCAATAAAAAATCTAAAATCGCATTGGAAATTTATATGATCATGCCAAGTGACATTATTTTATGATTATTCAAGAAAAAATTTGACCCAGGAAAATACCATGACAACAGGTCAAATCTGAGACTTTTTTCTAAACGTCAAAACAAACTTTTTATATGTGATATGAAATACAAAAGTGTGACGCCATACTTTCTTAGAGTCAAAGAGCACTCTTAATAACAGATTTTCCCATTGATAAATCTACAATCATGTTGAAAGTGGATATGATCAATGAAAAGTGACGTTTTATTATATGATCTGTACAAATATAATTTATTTTTGACCTATCATAGCTACCTAATGCATTACAAAAACGTCTAGAACACATACAGGCCACATAACAAGAAGAATGAGGAAGTAGTGTCGCAATTATCGAATAGGTCACACTGATGGTACAGCAACAGGATAGCAGATCAGACTTTTCCATACGAACGTAGTCTAGCTTTTATTTTAAAACGACGTGTCAGATTCACGTATTTTAACTGTAAAATACATTTAAATAAATAAATAACTAAATATATAAGGACAAATAACACTAATTGAGCTAGCCCCAAAGTAAGTTCGAGACTTGTGTTATGGGATACTAACTCAACGATACTATACTTTATAACAAATACATATATAGATAAACATCCAAGACCCAGGACCATTTGAAAAAGGTCATTTTCCAACTTGCCCTGACCGGGAATCGAACCCGGGACCTCTGGGTGGCGGACTAGCATGGTGACCACTACGCCACGGAGGTCGTCATGCCTACATATTTGCAATTTCTTTGAAATTACTTACAAAATGTTATCGAAATCTGACATGTAATGTTAAAATAAAAGCTAGACTACGTTTGAATGTCTATGATAAGGGGACTCTTATGTGTTAACTTACTTAGCGATAGAATACGCTGTTGGTGGTATTGTAGAATTGAGGATTCGCATTATGATTCATTAGAAGTATCATACATACATACATACTATCACGTCTTTATCCCTAATCGGGCAGACAGAGCATTTTGGGTCTTGCGGTTCTGTGCAGAGCCCAGGGCCGCAAGACCCAAAAGCCACTTTTAGCGTCATGGTGGGCGAGAAGATGGAAAAGCAATCAATACAGTGATGGGTTGCTAGCAGCATCGCCTGTTAACATGATTTGCATTTTGGCCCATTCTCTCGATCGGCTTTTACGATCTGCGTGGGAAGAGAAGCAGCTGGTACATTCTAAGTTTTTTTATTTCTCCCAGACCAGCATGGGATTAGAGCAGCAGCATTAGAAGTATCGTCCACCGATAAATAATATACCGCAGATAGATTCTTCGAATTCAAGTACCTCGCTCGTAAATGAGTAACTTAGGTACGTGGAACACTCCCGAATATTGCTCCTGCATTGCAGCATCTCCATTGACGACTTCCGTGGCGTAGTGGTCAGTCACCACGCTAGTTAGTATCCCATAACACAAGTCACGAACTTACTTTTGGGGCTAGCTCAATCAGTGTAATTTGTCCCTATATATTTATCTGATTCCGAATAGCATTGCGAGCTAAAAGCGAGCGTGTAAGCACGGGTCCCAACCCAAGTGTCATATATTCCACTTGATTTGATTGCCTGCTGAACAAAACAACGGCAAATAGGTATTGCACGCATCGGATTCAATGGATCTGGCAATATGCGACCTCGAAACTCAATCTATTTCTGGTTCAAGCTAAATTAAGGGCTTTTAGATTACATGCGACCCATTTGCAAAGAATGTACACCTATACTTAACGACCTCTTGTGGCCTAGTGATTATCATGCCAGGCTTCGATCCCCGGTCAGGTCAAGATGGAAAATTGTCTTTTTTTAGATTGACCTGGGTCTTCAATGTTTATCTATTTATGTGTTTATTATTTAATATAATATCGTTGAGTTAGAATCCCATAACACAAGACTCGGACTTACTTTGGGGCTAGCTCATGGGATTTGTCCGAATATATTTTTTATTTTGGAAATAACTCCCATGCTGGTCTGGGAGAAATAAAAAAACTAGAATGTACCAGCTGCTTCTCTTCCCACGCAGATCGTAAAAGCCGATCGAGGGAATGCGCAAAAATGCAAATCATGTTAACAGGCGATGCGGCTAGCAACCCATCACTGTATTGATTGCTTTTCCATCTTCTCGCAAACCATGACGCTAAAAGTGGCTTTTGGGTCTTGCGGCCCTGGGCTCTGCATAGAACCGGCATACCCAAAATGCTCTGTCTGCCCCGTTAGGGATAAAGACGTGATAGTATGTATGTATGTATGTTTGGAAATAAGTTTGGTTATTTTGGAAATCCATGGCACAGAATAAAACTATCCATGGGAGAGGCATAAAATAGGTATGTGCAGCTGCATAACCTCCTCTAGTTATGCAGCTGAAATGATGATATGATGATGATTTTTTTATTTATTATTTATTCAGTGGCGCAGACAAAGTAGGTCGTTGAGAGCTCGCTGACGATGACGATGAACGCACGTACTTAGCTATTCTTTATTCTTCAAAGCAAAGGGAGCTTTAAAGAAGAATACCACACGCCGCATTCCGACCCAAATATGATCGAAAGAAAACTAAAAAAATTGTAAGAAAGTGCGCTATGCGTTATGCAACGGGAGGGCGGAGCGGTGACGTCGTCACGTCAGTCCGGTCGTAAATATCGCAGAAAAATTATTTGCAGCCGCTGACGCGGGGCGCGACCGCCAGCGCTCCTCCGACCTTCGCACACTCTTCGTTTCAACTCGTATTTTGTCGAAGTTCACGAAGTAAATAAATAAATGAAACAAGACACCATGCTAGCACTTTGGAACTACTTACTGCCTCTGTGAGCTGTAGACTTCGCAAGTCACCCCGATCCGTTGAAGTTTATCGGATAAAAAAGTTGTCTGGACAAAAAAGTTGCGTATTAATGTCAAAAAAGATTTGTGACATTTTCAAAGAAATTTCGAAATGGCTGAAATAAGGTAATTTAAATTTTCAACTCCCATATTTTTCCATTTTGAAAAAGTTCGAAAACGGATTTTGCAAAATCCCACCCGCCAGCAAACCAGTTGTTGCCCGCATTGTCAAAGGGTATTTGACAATCCCACGGGAATTTCAATTTTTTTCGTGATACATAATATGACTTGTAAATTCAGGTTATGTTTCCACTCTATTGCGGACTTCAGTTATAACGTCATTCATAACTTTTAAGTAATCGTAGTCGATTTCAACATATCAGTTAATTCAAGTACTCAACATAGGTGGTATTATTTAACCTCTGTTCACACTACCAGAGTGATCAGCTGACTTCATCATCATATCATCAAGTGTAGAGTGGTGATCAGATCAAACCTAAACACTCTGTTCAGCTGTTATGACTTGAAAGCCGAACAAAAAAAACATCCGAAATTATACAAACTTTCACATCAATTAGATAGTTATAAAAAAATTACTTTGAATCGGAGATTGAGCATACGCTTGTTCCTTTATTATATCCCCCAGCAAAAACTAGGTAAGCCAAAAATTCGGTTAAAGTTACAGCTATATCCTATATATAGGGATATGTAAGGTACACACAGTTCTGTTGTGGAAGTCCCGACAATTCGCCAGGCGGAAAAACAAACCACATCGCGTGTTCATTTTGAACAACGCCATCTAGGCTGCGCTGAGTAACTTACGTCCTGTGGGATGCCGCAGTGCCGCTCCTGAAAAGTGTCTTTCCAAATTGCTGGGTTTATCTTGAATATAATGCACATCTCGATACGGGACGACATACCCGAAGGTATAAGGTTGCACTGATCGATTGACTAACTAAAATGGTAGTAATCCTGGGTCAAAAATGAAATTACTTTGTTCTTTTAATTAAATTATTGTAATTGAATTTCAGACAAAAATAACTGGATCTAGATATTTTTACATGATGTGGATGGATATTGATGGCGTTCTAAGTAATTATAATAATCATTTGTTTGCTTCGGAGGGCACGTTAAGCCGTCGGTCCCAGTCATTGTCTTTGACATTGGTCGTTACCTTAAACCATGTCAGAGGCCTTCAAGGCGGTTTTTTAATCTTTGACACTAGTGTTAGTCACTATCAAACACGATAAGAAGAAGAAGAAGAAGAATAATTTACCAATAGCGACACTCATCCATTTCTCCAAAGGGGTTTAAGCATATTTCTAACGGGCGTTTTCCCCATTGTGAATTTACGGGAATTTTCAATGGGAAATGCTCGTAATTAGGAGTATTTCCAGCGTCCCTTCACCAATTGTGTTGCGTAAGCGGATCAAGCTGACACAATAAAATGTGGCGCTGATACTACTATGGCACAGATACTATGGTGATGTAACAAATTATACTTAACATACATAGAATCTTATCATACATATTCGCACGTTAAGTTGTTGAATACTTGCAATGCCTATAAGCTTAATGGATTCTAATGCAGGGATCTCAATGTCATCAGTAGTTAAGTAAACTTGAATAAATAGGTACTCGCTTACGTATAAGTTAAACCCATATTTAATATAGATGCAGTATGTATTAAATGATTGCAATCGTACAAGAGTACCGTGTAATGCCCTTGACAAAATGTCATCAGCCCTTTTCTGAACCACGGGAGTCGTGAGTTGATTAAGGGAAGTAAGTATACTTAAACAGCAGAGAACAGGCAGCCGACCTCTTGACCATCCTTTCTTTACTGGGAAAAGCCAATTAAATCCGGACTTTCAATATCTGTATACACCAATAACTTTTGAACGGCCGAACAGACTGACAAACATTAGCGTCAAACTTATAACACCCTTCTTTTTTGTCAGGGGTAAAAAGAAGAAACACGTGACCTATATATACGTTTAGGTATACTTACTTTCATTCCAAATGAAACAAAGCTGATTGTACAAACAGTTTCAGTGGATCTAATCAACATTCGCTTAAGTACTTAGTATATTTTTCACAAAAATGACAGCGCAAGTTTCCGTAAAATCCTACGTAAATTATGTAAGGATAGAAAGGCGATAATACAGCGATAAATGGAATAACAGCGCGTGGCGATACGCTATCGGCGATAGGCGATAGGGTTTTATCGGCGCGATTTGAGCGCCTTGGAATTTCGCACGACAAGGTTAATCCGTCATCAAGGACACTACTACGTGAGGACTAGTAGGTACTACTAATGCAAACTTACTACTGTCGGTAATACGATCGGGGAATTAGGATAATGAGTAATGACAAATGCATGAAACGAGGTCAATCCTGTCGACATCCAACCAAATTAGGTGAACTCCATTGACAGTTGCAAGTTGCAAATAGTGTTAGGTACGAGTATTGGATATTATGGCATAACATATAGCATTATGGGCTACGGCGCAAATAAAAATAGGCTTTACAACTTAGCAATGAGTTGTTGTGAAGGCCTCACAAAACTAGCCTGCTGACATGAGTAAAGCTTCTTTTTTGTGGGCTTGGCCTCGCTTTGCAACCTCTTGGAGCTCGTCGATGGAGATGTTGATAATGATAATGATGAAGATGTTGCTGATGATGATGACGGTATTGGTGTGCAGTCGCTGTGGCTGGAGGATGGCAGCGCGGCGGAGCGCGCGCGCTGCTCGCTGTGCTCGGCCACCGCGACCTGTCGCCGCCACTCCGCACACTTCATCGTACGCCCCTTGACCTTGACACCTCCCCTTGTTGTGTAGAGGTTTCACCCTGTGTGGCCGTGGCTAAACCAGTAGACTAGCGTATGCCCTCATGACATCCCATGCTCTGTATATGAAACTTTAGAGCTTAGAACAGCATAAAAATTCACGTCATCTCATAGCAATAGGAATTACAATTAGTGATTTCGTACCGGTATCT
This sequence comes from Acrobasis consociella, assembly GCA_963555685.1. Classification (NCBI taxonomy): domain Eukaryota; kingdom Metazoa; phylum Arthropoda; class Insecta; order Lepidoptera; family Pyralidae; genus Acrobasis; species Acrobasis consociella. Next base: position 533,136 of record OY743104.1, on the reverse strand, counting down.
TCACGCATCGAAGTTGATCCTAAGAGCTGGTGACGCTGGTGTCTATTGGTATGGTTTAATCCAATGAAATCGTTTGGTGTATTTTAAAGAAAGTATTTTGTCTTTAGTGACCTTTTATTTTCTTATGAATCTGTGGGATTTCTGGAAATGCCGTAGGTGATTCCGAACTTCCACAAAAACACTAGGAGTTAAATATACTTGATCTAACCAGCTCTTTGGATATTCATATTAGCATTGTGACTTAAACTCGGTAGTTGCAAGTTCACGGATTTTCTCATACCATCATAGATCAAAGGACTTAACTGTTTTACTTTTTGAAGTGAAAACTTCTTTAGCGGCGTTGTGCACTTTTTTTGGAATGGGTAAAAAATCTAAAACTCGCGCCAGGACACGTGACCCTTATCGAAAATTAACCGAACGAAAACCAAAATATCAAAAATGCACAACGTTAATATTCAAGTTTTCACTTCTGCCGGCACTCCCAGAGTGCAACCCGTCGTTTTTTTTTTTTTTGTTTGTGGTGGCTGTATCTAAAACCTGAAAATGTACGTACATGTACTTATAAAAACTCATTACGTTCCATAAACAACATAGATGACAGGGTTTACTTTTTAGCGACGCATCATCATAAGAAAACATGTTATCGTTTCACGGTAATTCGTCAATACTTGGAAGACCATTATCAATAGGTAGCTGGCGTGCCACTTCATCATGTAAACCGTGAATCTAGTAATTTTTTACCCGAATGTATGGTGTAAACACCCGCCTGTCAGGCACGCCAGACGGCGCCATTGTGCACTCCTTTGTCACCGCAAGTTATGCGCGTTTCCTGACAAGCGAGGCAATCGCCGCGTTTAAGTTCTTCTTGTTTGTTCATTACAATGATGAAGTGTTCCACTGAAACCACGACTATAGCAGTTCTAATAATAAGATCAATTTATTTGAGAGCTATATATGGAAAAGCATTAGTCTTTCTTATTGCATGACGTACGGTGGCTTTCATACTTTATGTCATACTTGCATATGTAATTATGGAGTTTCTCGTTATGGAATTCTGCTATATACGTTTAACCGCGTAATTATATTTCATTTATTTTATGATCTTTAGACAAACAATAAACTGCGACTCTCATTATGTGTTTTTTTATGTATTTTGGCATCATTGTATATTTGCTCGACTTATACCTAGAGGCTTCCAAGGTGCCAATCTTTATCACCGCTGCTCTATTTCAGACTAAATTTGCATATATCTCACCTCTGTTTAAGGATACAAACCATTGGTGCGAGTGAGATTGGCACCTAAACTAGAAATTCGCATATGAGTGATAGAAAGTTTTTGTTAGGAGTAGCATTGCATGATTTGCACTAATTCTTGGAACTGATTGATTTGTAACATTATGATTGTATGTGACAGAACCTATCGGAACAGCGTCGGCGGCGCAGCTCATATGCGCTGCCCACGGACCGCAGCGAGCGCAAGAAGTCGTCGGCGGTGGCCGGCGACCTGCGCGAGGTGGAGTACCTGGCCGCGGCCGCCGTGGCCGCCGCCGAGGGCTCGCAGGAGGAGCTGCGCCGCGGACACAACGACTCCATCCTCAAGCGCATCCCTGAGGGAGCCGAAGCCACCACCGTCTTGGTCGGCGCCGTCGGCTTTCTAGAACAACCCACGATCGCCTTCGTGCGGCTCGCCCAGGGCATCCCCATGCCGTCCATCACCGAAGTCCCCATCCCAGTGCGCTTCATGTTCATCCTGCTGGGCCCGAGCGGGGCGGACCTCGACTACCATGAAGTCGGTCGCTCCATATCGACGCTGATGTCGAACCCGTCGTTCCACGGGATCGCGTACAGGGCGGACGACCGCCGCGAGTTGCTGTCGGCTATAAACGAGTTTCTAGACGATTCGATCGTGCTGCCTCCGGGAGATTGGGAGAGGCAAGCGCTGTTGCCGTTCGAGGAGCTACGGGCCAAGAGCGAGATGATCCGGCGGCGCAAGCGCGACGCGATCGAGCGCAAGCGCGCGGCGTCGGCGGCCGAGCCGCTGCCGCTCACCGAGAAGCAGGCGCTCATCGAAGCCGAGCGCGCCGCGTTCCCGCAGGAGCCCGACGACCCGCTCACACGGACAGGACGACTTTTCGGAGGTAAGCCTTACTCAATTTTTCTTACTTTAATCTTTAAAAATATTATGTAAGTAGGTACTAGTCAGACCTACTCGGCAAAGAAGTTATGAGCATATATGCTACCCAAACAGACCCGTAATAATATGGTAAGTAAAGCTTTTTTTGTGAGGCCAAAGTACTTATTATGACAAGTGGAATAAGTTCAAACTAGATGGAGTTACGTCGTTTTATTGCTAAGTTCCATCTCGTAAAGACGAGAATCAAACGCGTCTTACACTACGAGTTTATGTGGTTTTATAACTGGGTTCCGCTGAATATTTAGCGGCCCCATCATCAGAACAGCTCATTGATAATATTTTACTACTATCATCCACAAGTATGCAAAATTTCAGCTCAATCGGTTAAGGAAAAATGAAAATCCAGTTACATTAATCGAGCTGCTGGTTGAAAATCGAGTTGCAGGATATGACGCTGAATGCTTGTAATAAAAGAATGGCTCGAGCCATTCTTTTATTACAAGCAGTCTAATTCTAATTTTTGTAGGTTTAAAGGTCTAAGATTACGAAATGAAAATAAAATCGGTTAATCCATTCCAGCGCTATGATGCCGCAGACAGACAGACCGACAGTCCGACCGACCGACAGACCGACCGACAGAACAAACAGCGTCATTATAACACCCCTCTTTTTTGTCGGATGTTACAAATAAAATTGGTGGTTTGTACACACCAAATTTGTCATCTAAATGTAGTAATCTTATAGTAGGTACACAAACACGAGGCGCGAGGCAAGACAAGTTCCACAAGCCACAGCTGACAGGGACATGAATCTCCGCAAATCGGCCATTATCACTAACTCACAGAACTATTGCCTTTTGTTGCGGAGCTGAATGCTGAACGCGGAAGCCATAATAGTCTTATCTTTAACATAGTAATTAGTCGAGATGCTTCGGCGTTTTTAATTCCGCTTTCTAGAATTATCTTAAACTTTATTATATTATTTGTTTAGTTTAGTCGGCCAATAGAGGTGACGTCAGGATCAGAAATGTACGGTTTCAACTTGTTTGTCTTTTAGATTAAGTATCCAAAAATAAAGGACTCATCTTTTTTCGTTTTCTGAAAAGTAAAAATTCATAAAGATACGTAGATACGAAACATTAAAGTTACGCTGAGGAAGCTTGCGCGACTTCACTACTAAGTAAAACATTTACCTAGCAAATTTATTTTTTGTTTTTCAGAGAAAAGAAAATACATGTACAAACAATATTTTTAATAATCTAACCGACGGACCAAATATATTTTTACAGTCGTCATGCCTATTCGGCATTGGGGCATAATGTACACTGAGACATACCTAATCAAACAAAATTATGTAAAGAGGGGGTTTGTTTTAAAGAAACGGCCGATATTTTACTAGACCAAAGATGAAATTCAAACAAAAGAATTAGGGAGTCGAGTCAATTATTTTAGTTAATTCCAAAACGAGTTACAAAATTTTTATGATAGATCTTCATCATTATCATCAGGTCTTTCTGTCTCCACAGCAGGAGCACGATCCTCTCTGTACTAAAAGAGCCATACTTGGCCAAAGCAGCCAGAGGACTTTGGCCTACACTCTCCTCGCTGACAAGATGGGTTGGAGAGGTCTCATTGATGATAAGCATTGTTTAGCTTTATTATATGATAGATAGGTTACTTAATTATGACAATATGATTAAGTATGACATGGTAATGCCAGCAATCATTAATGTCTCTATTCAAAGTGGTAAGTAAATTATGGACTACGGTAAATCTGACAACATTATGTCCTATACTGTCAAGCATTACTTACATTGCGTAGAAAACGGTGGATTTAAAAAGAATATTCTGAAATAGACATCTTAGTCTTGGATTTAGTATAATTAGTAAAAACGCAAAATCGAGTTTAGAATAGTAAATCTGAATAAATTTTAAACAGGTTAGGTTGTATCCGCCCTTAGTTACAGAATTAATATATCTGAGTATTACATACAGAACGGAATCTCGGTCCCGCGCAATATGCGTCCCCGTTCTCCGTCCTCGCTTATTCCCCCGTTCTCGCCTTGTGCGCCTGCTGCCACCCATGGTATAATAAAATAAGGTATTCTCTTCCCGTGACAGCTGATGACGTAGGTGGAACTTGACTACGTCATCAGTTCCATGTGTTCCACTGTGTGAAATTGAATTACCCGAGCGTAATGCATTTTTGAACTATAAATACCAATTTTGAATTGATAATCCATTATATCAATTTAAAAAATATTGAATTGATGAATCACACGAGAATCGCGAGATACTAACTAGCTAAGTTACTTAATATTTTATTTAATATTCATGAACTAATTGAGAAAGTCCTTAAATTTACTGAAAAGAACAATCAGTGGCAACACTTTTGTGACGTAGTCAAGTTCCATCTCGGGAAGAGAATACCTTATTTTATTATACCATGCTGCCACCAACCTTAGGAGATTCCGTTCTGAATGTAACACTTTATTAATTCTATGCCTTAGTGTAGGACCATCAAACAATAGGTAACGACTAGTATTGCCGTCTGTAACAGCTCACAACTAGGCTAGTATACCCGGATGACGTAACAGGACCAAGATGTCTAAGGCCTGTATGCGCAACATGAGAAGTAGGAGGAATAAAATACTATAAGGTATCTATGACGTCACTGTATAATAACCGGTCTTGTGCAAGTCTGACTCGCGACAAGGGGTTCCGTACCATTATCTATAAAAGAAGCACGTTTGTTGTAGTATGGGACCCCCACTTCAAGATTTATATTATTCTGTTCTTAGTATTGTCGTAATAGCGGCAACAGAAATACATCATTGTGAAAATTTTAACTGTCTAGCTATCACGGTTCATGAGCTACAGCTTGGTGATAGACAGTCAGTGGGGTCTTAGTAATAGGGTTCCGTTTTTACCCTTTGGATACTGAACCCTAAAAAACATGTCTAGGTGGTCTCAAATAAATTTCACAACAGCAAAATGCAAATGATCTTAAAACAAAAGTAAACAAAGCAACTCATCGACACACATTGTGTTTTTATTGTCAGAGCAGGTATTGACACAGTTACTCAGTTTAAATACACCATATTGTGACAGGGTTACTTTTATTACTTCGAGGAACATGTGTAAAAATAGGCAACTAAGTCAGCAAGCCTAAATGATGGGTTTTACCGACAATTTCTTTATCTGTGTTTGATTGGTGCCGTAGTCGATTATGCACCAGATTTCGATTAGACAGGAATTTTTACTACACGTTTGTTTGACGATAAGTTGATTGTTGATCAGAATTCAACAAATTTTATTAATAACATGTGAATACAAGTTTTCAGTTTAAATATGAGAATGAGGTTTCGCGATGTTTGGGGTTGCTAAGGTTTCACGAGTTCATAGTTCGAGGTGATTCTCTTATGTATATATATGTGTAATAAGACAGCCTCTCCGACCCGTCTGGCAGGCGTGGAGAGTATATAAGCTAATTCCTCTAGCTACTCTGGATATTTCTCTGGAAGTACAAAAAGACTCGTGCTCCAGCAGTGGAGACTAAAAGAGAAAAGACTTAATGATGATGAAACAGTGAAATCGCGTCTCCACTCCTTGTAACTTTCTTTTTTGATTATAACTAACGTGAGACACAGACATTATTAAAATAAGTAAACGGTTTAATCACGTGTAGAGTCAGCTACTGCAGACATGTTTCGACCTCATCCGGAGGTCTTGATCAGGGTGAATGTGACTAAAGTACACCGCACCGGCTCGCGACACACTGATGTTAGTTGTTGGCAGTAGCTGACTATATACTGAGACCCTCCATTTTGATAACTCCTTGTAACCTTGCAGGAGTGATCCGCGACATCAAGAGGCGATACCCTCACTACGTGTCGGACTTCCGCGACGCGCTCAACGGCCAGTGCGCAGCCGCCACCCTCTTCATGTACTTCGCTGCGCTGTCGTCAGCCATTACCTTCGGAGGGCTGCTGGCTGAGAAGACGTACGGAGCCATCGGCATCTCAGAGACCTTGGTAACTGTCCCTTGACTTAACTGTTTATAACACCTTCCTCCACGGCAATTCGTTGCCGCTATTTACTATAAGCGAAGTACATTCGCCGGTCTGTCTTCGGCTGCTATCATGGTTGAAGGGCTGCTAGCTAAGAATTTTGTAAACTTTGCCACGCATTCTTCCTAGGAAAAAGAAGAAAGAAAGATGGGATATACGACATACGACTGTTTGATGACAACATGCTTCTCCATCGCCTGGTATTCTTGGGTGCGATTCCTATAGCCCGGGCAAATGCTTGTACTAGCTAGTCACGGTGTTTGTTCATATCAGACTGACGTTAGTGCGTGAACCGTGTTGTGTTGTTTCTTTTTTATAGCTTATATATTTTTCTATTGTTGGGCAAAGGCCTCCCCTTCTTGCTTCCACGATTCGCGATCCAAGGCAGCTTGCTGTCATCCACTCATGTAGCATTCAATGTAATCCCATCATCTTTTCCTCGACCATCCCCTACGCCGGCGTCCTTCTGGAACCCTTATCGTCACCTACGTGTTGTCCCTCATATAAATTTATGTTGGTACGCTTCAGGTGTTCACGTGCGCCGGTGGGGTGTTGTTCGCGTTACTGGCGGGCCAGCCCATGATGATCACGGGCGCGACGGGCCCGCTGCTGCTGCTCGACGAGTCTCTGGCCGGCTTCTGCAAGGCGCAGGGCATGGACTTCCTGGCCGCCCGCATGTACTGCGGCCTGTGGATGATCGTCATCGCGCTGTGCGTCGCCTCTGTCGAGGGCAGCGTGGCGGTCAAGAAGATTACACGGTAGGCTTTTTTCGATCTCTGTATCCTCCTATCGAGCAAAATCCCCTCTAGGGTTATCATCTCTTTTCGCTTTGTCATTTCGATTCCCTTTATTTTTCAGTTCGACTCGTTTAATTTTTTAAAAGTAAAATTAATAAAGTGTCAAGTCAAGTCAAAATCATTTATTTATCTTTGGATATTTGTATCACTTGATAATTGTCACTTTTTTTTCTTTCTATTTCTTATAAGGTAAATGTTGACGTCAGATCATTTACTTATAGCTAAGTTTACTGCCGCTTCCTAAGCGCAGTCAGTTCGGATCACATCAAAATCTTCAGGGTCGAGAGGGATTACATATTTTCTTATGTGCATGAGGTAACGTGTGGGTGTCTCAACGTCGTAAATAGCGAATTATGAGTACTACAAAATGACTGTTTGACCATACTTGAGTTTTGAAGCCCTTAAACATCCCACAAAATTCCTACCCATAAAAAAGTTCGTGACACTTTTTTTCGCCTGGTCCGTACCATCTTCCGTCCAAAAGGAATTCCGTTTAAAAGGTTACATAAGTCTATTTCACATTAATTACCATGTGTGTAAAATCGATCACGTGTTGTTTCGTGGCAAAATGTTTAAACAAGTAAAGTTGAAACCACTCAGGAGCTCCTTTTTATCAGGAATAATTTAGTGTCAGGGATGTTTGTCTGTAATTGGTAAAGATTCTATCTCACGTGAATAGCTATGGTTTGAGCAGAACATTGTGCTAACAAATAGTACTCGTACACTTGCCAGCAGATATTCACGTCTTTGGAAATGCCGTACACACCTAACAAGATTTATGACTCCCGCCCGTGCCAAATATTACTGATTCAGATACTAAATACAAATCATGGCACTATTATATTGTTGGGCATAAATTGTGAATACCATTAACCTGCCTGAACAACTGAATGGCATGGTATGTTCCTTTAATATAAATTATTACCTTCCATACACAAGATACATACGAGACTATAGAGAGAATATAGAGGTCCATAATGTAATTCATACATGCCCTTCGTTAAAGAAGACATATGCATACACCAGAAATGAGTCAGCAAAATGGTGTAGATTAATGGACGCTTCCAACACAGACCATGCGGATCGAAGAAGTCAATTTACACACTTACTAATTAAAGAACTTTTAATGAACGCTCAGATAGAGCGTTTAGGCGATTAACACACTGCACTGAGCCCAGCTGCGTGGTGCGGGGCCGCCCTAAATGCAAGTATCTCAATTTGTATAGAAAACACGCATAGAACAACACGCTGACACCGCGTCCCGCAGCGGAAATGGAAATAAGCTTAATGTAGGTTTTGACGAGTGAGAATTAACTCCCTGATTTATAATATTTGTAAACAATTATGTAATTGCATTTTCACGCGGTGTAAGCATGCAAAATTTCAGCTCAATCGGTAAGTGTGTCGAAGTGGGTTAAAATTTGACTTGCAAGATTTGATTGCAGACAGACAGACAACGGGACAGACAATCATAATATAAAGTATACATGTCTAAAGGCGAAAGTTTGTGAGTGTGTGAATGTGTGTTTGTTTGTTACTTCTTCACGCGCAAACGGCAGAACCAATTTTGATAAAATTTGGTATGCAGGAAGCTGACATCCTGGATTATCACATAGACTACTTTTACTGCAGGGAGCAGCTATTAAAATATAAGTATCCAACATTGTTGATGGTCTTTCGCCTCAGGTTCACGGAAGACATCTTCGCGTTCCTGATCTCCCTGATCTTCATCTCGGAGCCGATCACGGCCACCATCAACGTGTACCGCGCGCACCCGCTGCTGCAGTACTACCCGCTTGGCACGCCGCCTGCGCCCGCGCCTGTCAACGTCACCGACGCGCCGCTCAACGCCACGCTGGCCGCGCTCAACGCCACGCAGGCTCTGCTCAACGATACTGAGTCGTCACTTAATAGCACGGAAATAAGTAAGTTTCCTTCATTATCGAATTCTTATGGCATATTCTTTCTCCTGTTCTTGAATAAAACATCTCTTTTGACGTCAAGATTACTGAAAGTTTTGTCAGATAAAGACACCACGATGCATCTCAATGCGATAATTTCGATTGCCGTCCGATCGTCTTCATGATGTCGATGGTGTTCCTTCTTTCAGTATTTGTAATCATTATTTTACTTTTACTCCGTGTGTTCGTGTCTCGAAGGCGCTCTACATTAATGTAGTGCCTCCTGTCCGCGAAATCTGCATTCCACCTGAAGTATATGACGCCTCATATTCTACGAGATGAACGTAAGATACCGAGCCCACTGTAAATTTTCGAAAACAATGACATTTACTTATATCTCCTCACTGAATCTAAGGTTTTCGGTGCAGGCGCGGCGGCGGCGCCTCATTCAGGGGTTCAGTGAATTCCAATGTGAACTCTATTTACTAGGTAGCAAGTTCAAATTTTTGACAATCACCTGGCAGCCAACTGCGCCCGCAACCGCGGCATGACACAATTCCTGCCGAATAAACGCGCCCTAACACTCCTTCCTGTAGATCGATATCCTTTTTTTTTAAACTAACTTGAGACAGACCTCCGGATGAGGTCGAAACATGTCGGCCAGTAGCTGTCTTTATACGTGAGTAACCCGTTAAATCATTCTAATCATCGTCATCACATCTTTTAGTCTCCACTGCAGGAGCACGACCCCCTCTATATTACCAAAGCTAAACTTGGCCAGAGCAGCCAGAGGACCTGGCTTTTACTCTCCTCGCTGGCCAGGCGGGTTGAAAAGGTCTTAATTAATTCTAATCATATAGAATATCTTTACACTCCTTCCGACATATGAGTAACGCTGTGTTTGTCCCCAGGCTACCTGCCGGGCATGCCGCGGCCCAACACCGCGCTGTTCTGCACCATGCTCACGCTGTCCACCTTCATCATCGCCTACTACCTGCGCATCTTCCGCAACGGAAAGTTCCTCGGACGCAGCGTGAGTTCACATCTTATTTACTGGTCATCTTAGTGCGTACCTGGTGGCGTCTGTGGCTGTCTGTGGTAGCTGTACTGCCTAAAGCCGCCTATTCCTTTTGCATCTTCCGCAACGGAAAGTTCCTCGGACGGAGCATGAGTTCACATCTCATTTACTTGTTTGTCATCTTAGTGCATACTGGTGGCGTCCGTAGCTGTGCTATCTGGAGCCCGGGGTGAGCTTTGTCTTGTCTATGGTAGTCTTATCATAAATTGTGTGACTGCGGGGCCACGCACTCTGTAGACCATTTCTCCAGGTCAACAGTAACTTCGTTCATATACTTTGTACAATGTTTAAGTTGTACAATATTTTATACGACACAACGATTTACAATACAAGTTTATTTGCTAGGCAAATTAAAATAACCGGCCAAGTGCGAATCGATCTCGCGCATTATCTATAAAAAATCACGTTTGTATGGGAGGCCATCTATAATATTTATTTTATTCTGTTTTTAGTATTTGTTGTTACAGCGGCAACAGAAATACATCATATGCGAAAATTTTTACAGTTTAGATTTCACGGTTCATGAGATTCAGCCTGGTGACAGAGAGACAGTTGGACGGACAGCTGACTCTCAGAATAGGGTTTTTACCATTTGGGTACGGAACCCTTAAATTTAGTCAATTACCAAATCACAACAACTTTGCACGTTTACGACCTTGAATTTTCACGGAACAACGCCTCAATTTGATAGATCATATCTCGACACATATCAATATTTTATCTTATATAAATGTGAAGATAGTTATATTTTATCTAAAGAACGATACTTCTTTGTAATCGCGTTATCACAAATGTTCTGACGATTTGTTATTTGATACAATAACAACAATGAGAAAGTAAGTAAATGAAAAGTCGAACTTACTGGGGGTCACAGGTATTATTCAGATTTCGAGGAAACATGATCTGAAATGTTCCGCACTAATGTAGACACGGTGCCATCGTAAACAGGACAGGTAGGGTAATAGGGCGCTGCTAATTAACCCACTTACTAGCTGCACTTTGCTTCCATCTAAAACGACGGGTACAGGCATCGACATTAACAGTAGGTACATTATAGCTCTGGATGCAGTAGGTCACCAAATGATACAGAAAATGAGTATAAGTTTTTCTACGTAAGTAAAGTCTGTCAAAATTATGTTTACTATTTTATTCTTCATCTCATTGCAGTATGGATAATTTGATTTTAACTGTATGTAACTTTCAAAATCATACTTAATTTGCGTAACCTCTCATACGTCGTAGTCGCTGGTCTTCGCTATAAAATACGACGATGATCAAGAGATTACCTCTGGCTGAGGTGATCCTTATGATTAAACATCATGATGTTTTTGTGTGGAATTTGAAAAAGATTTTTTTTTAATTCGTCATGTTATGTATTTAGTAAACAGGTTTTGTGTGTATTGTATGTATGTATGAAAATTCTTTATTGTACAAAAATTATACTTCTAAAATCAGCTTTCTAAAAAAGCCCTTTCATATGAAACCCCACATGACTGGTAAAAAGACAATACACTATGGCTTCATAGCTGTGCAAAAATTCAAGATAGCTCCGCTTCTTAATATGGTCCAATTCAGAAGGTTTAACCTGCCAAAGGTAACCTTTTTTTCAACAAAAGCCGTCTATTGCATTTTTATGTCATATCGTGTAGACAACTGACCTGTCCTGTCCTCTGTTGAAATCAAAAGAGTAGCCTCAAATAGTGCACCCGTCAGCAGGGGTGTGCCACAGGGCTCGATAATTGGGCCATTTATGAATGATTTATATTAATGAAAGTAGTGTGAAGTAGTATTGTTTGCTGAGAAAATGCACAAACTATGACGATGAAAGCAATACTATGTCGCAAGTACTCAGTTGGTTTACGACTAATAAATACCAACTTAGTATTTCTTATTACGTACCTACCTAATTTATGTTTTATAACTTGTTTGCAAGCATTACAATATATTATAAGTATTTATTAATCAAAAGATATAATAATAATAAGACCATAGAAGTAGAATTTTTCTACTGCGAAAAAGACCACACTAGCCGAGTGCGACAGATAATAATGATAAGTGTCATCTTCATAAGAGCAAAAGAGATGACAATGAGACAAGTTTTCATACAAAACATGTCACCCATTGTCACCCTGGCTCGAACATCGTTACACGAAAATTTGATTTTCCAAATTGTAAACTGTGTTAATTTATAAGTTATATTATACTGGAAAGATGGTATCGTACTGCTTTACCCATAGTTTGTGTATTAGGTACAAATACAACCCATAAAAAGGTACACAGAAATATTACGTTTCTGGTCACATTTTACAATACTCTATATCCATCTTGTGAATAAGACAAAGCTCTTCCGGCGACCGATACTTCGAAATTTAGTTTATTTCTGCGTTCCTTCTCAGCAGTTAATTTCAATACTAACACGTAATGTGAATTATACTTATAGTCGTGTAAAAGTGCCTATAACTCAAAAGGTCTAATTACTGAATAAACAACTTGAAAAACATTACAGGCCCGTCGCGCTCTCGGCGACTTCGGCGTCCCAATCGCCATCGTGCTGATGGTGGGCTTGTCCGCCTTCGTAAACGTGTTCACGGAGAAGCTGCGCGTGCCCGACGGCCTCAGCCCCACCTCGCAGCGCTCCTGGCTCGTGCCGCTCAACCCGGGGCTGGAGACCATCCCGCTGTGGGCCGCGCTCGCCATGGCGCTGCCCGCCCTCATGGTCTACATCATCGTCTTCATGGAAACGCACATCGCTGAGTAAGATTTGAACATAAACCCCCAACATGAGTACTCATGAGTTCTTCCTACTATTTAGATATTACTTTCTGCGAAGCGAAGCTGCGAAGCGAATTGTTTTTGCAAATGCGAGTCGTACTGTAATGCGAATCATTGGTGGTGTTGAGATTGGTAATGGTCATTAAAATAATCTGAACGTCGAGACCGTGAAACTATACAATGTATATACAGTTCCATGCATAGTTGTAGTTACTAAGTAGGTGGTTATTTATATACCTCTTAGTAGGTGGTTATTTATATACCTCTAGATAAATATTATATGGTATGTTTTATGTTTATTTCCAGTAGTTCCTTTTGGAAATTCCTTTAAAGGGACAAATGAGACTTTTTCTTCTTTAAAATAAAGTTCTTTTTCTTTGAAATCCCTTTAAAGGAACTGTCAAAAGGAACTACTGGAAATAAACAATGTTTAAGTCATTAGGTGCATGTAATGCTGATCAGTTTTTGACTGAGAAAACGAGAGGATATTGTGGGATGTAATTAGGTAACAGAAGACTAATGCTAGTCGAGCATGCGAATATCTTTCTACTTTGCTTTATCGTTGTCTGCTGATGCTGACATAGGGTTTCAGGCCAGTCAGAAAATATTCTTATTATATGATCTCACTAGCAGTCCATCCCGGCTTCGCCCGTGGTACATACATAGCCTATGTCACTCAGGGATAACATACCTATCCAACGATGAAAGAATTTTTAAAATCGATCCAGTAGTTTCGGAGCCTATTCAATACAATCAAACAAACAAACAAACAAACAAATCTTTCCTCTTTATAATATTAGTGTAGATTACATCTACAGAACAGTCGCCATAATTTGTTTTAGAAATTTCAAATGTCGATCAGTTCCGATTACTAATTTGTATACTTACCACGCAAAATGTAGATAAAAAGGCAAATAAATAACCTAACCACCAATGATCGCGTAATCAACTAAATGTAAGGATACCTCCTTTGAGCCAGCACCTATTTCCACTACAGGCTGATCATCGACAAGCCGGAGCGCAACCTGCGCAAGGGCAGCGGCTTCCACATGGACATCGTGATCATGTCGCTGGTGAACGCCGTGTGCGGCATGTTCGGCGCGCCGTGGCAGTGCGTGGCCACCGTGCGCTCCGTCAGCCACGTGTCCGCGCTTACCGTCATGTCCACCACTCATGCGCCGGGAGACAAGCCCTTCATCGTTGAGGTCAAAGGTCAGCCGCGCACCATTGTCCATCTCAGATTATTAGGGCTCACGCTAGAAACAACGCTACCCCCCAATGATATTCTTGTCCGAGGTCGTCGTTATCGAAAACGATCTTATCTCAGATTGAACTTAGGATAAACTTATTATACCCAAATATTGGACGCTAAGCTAAGTCATTGAACAGAACACAATGAAACCTTATTAGCTAGTTTTCGGCAGAGTAGAATAGGACCACTCCAAGTCTTCCCTTGAATGTCGCAGAAGGCGACTTAGGAAATACAAACTAAACAAAACGTATTTAGAAACATGAATGAGACCTCTCTAACCCGGCCTGGCCAGCGTGGAGAATGTAGGCCAAACCTTCAGACTGCTCTGGCCAAGTATGGCTCTGATAGTAAAAAGAGGATCGTGCTCCTGCAGTGGATACTAAAAAGACCTGATGATGATTGTATTCCGTCCACTACAGCTGCCATCTCTTTATACTCTGTAGCTGCAGTGTCACGGTTTTGAAAGCAACCTCAATAACTGTTAGCGTCCAATGACTAAAAGTTAACCCTAGATCAAACATGGAAAATTCAGCGAACTTTAATACTATGCGGAAGAGTAACTTTGAACATTATCATTACTGCAAAATATCTTTCGAACCAGTGCAAAAAACCACTTGCCCCTCACCGCTTCGTCAGGTAATACTTTAAACGCTAAAATTTCTGGAGTTCCTCGGAAAAAAGGCATGAATATCATGTTTTGAGTACGCTATGTCACTTTAAATATCTATAGCGAGAACAAAAACTATATTCTAGTCCTCTGCCAATTTCAGAGCAACGTCTGACGGGCCTTCTGGTATCTATACTGGTGGGCGTGTCGGTGGTGGCGGCCAGCTTCCTGCGCCAGGTGCCCATGGCGGTGCTGTTCGGCGTGTTCCTGTACATGGGCATCTCGGCGCTCGGCGGCATCCAGTTCTGGGACCGGTTTATCCTGCTCTTCAAGCCCGTGAAGCATCACCCGCAAGTGCCGTACGTCAGGAGGGTCAGTACTCACTACTCACTATTTAGCTTAGGGTTGAGGCTCTGATAGTCGAGGAACAGAATGACCGTGAGAGTTCGAGACACTTATCGTCGACCGGTGACAGTCGCGCGACAGTTCGAGGCAGGAGTCTGTCGGTAACTGTCGCCTACTAAGTCGCGCGACACAGGTGGCGAACCGTTGTTGTCTGTCGTCGGTTGGGGTTGCAAGCATACTATCGTTCGTCTTTTAGAGCCCTAGTCAAAAATAAGCTCCTTTCTTCTAGTTTTGATTCATCATCATCATCATCTTCCTCGCCTTATCCCTATTTGGGGTCGGCTCTTATCAACTCCCTCCACAGTTTTCTATCATTTACTATATTTGTACTAACCCCCCTCTCCTCCATGTCCCGCCTTACACATTCCCCCCACGTCTTTTTAGGTCGTCCTCTATCTTTGTGGTCATCTACCTTTAAGCTAACCATTTTATTTGCCAGATGTTCGGCATCTCGCCTCTTGACATGGCCGTACCAAGTTAAACGGTGGCTTTTTGACTTTTCTACAATTGATGCTACCTTCAAACTCCCTCTTATATATTCATTCCTGATCTTATCCATCTTCGTCACCCCACACATCCACCTAAGCATTCGCATCTCTGCTACATGTAACCTATGTTCTTCTCTCTTCTTCGTAGCCCAACATTCACCTTCATACAACAAAGCAGGCCTTATTACCGTCTTAAATATCTTTCCCTTTAATTTAATTATTTCTAAGTAATTCCAACTATGGGAACTAAATGGCCAAAAAACTCCTCGTTGTATATTTTTATTTAGTGCTTACAGGAATAGAAGCAGCTGGTATGTTCAATGTTTTTGGGTTTCCAAAAGGGTGAATACGGAACTCTATCACCAAGATTCCGCTGTCCGTCTGTCTGTCACCAGGCTGTTTTGTTGTAGTTGAAATTTTATCATCTGTGAAAATTTCAATTGTCTAGCTATCACGGTCCATACCTATATTGCTCTTGCCGCTATAACAATAAATACAAAAAACAGAACAAGATAAATAAGTGGGACTCCCATAACAAACGTGATTTTTTATAGATAATCTGACTCGCACTTGGCCGATTGTTTATTCTTTTCTCCCAGAAGAATAAGCTATAACTTACTAATACCTCTCGTTTAAATAGCGTCTGCTTTATTTCCAGGTGCCGACGCTGAAGATGCACCTGTTCACGCTGATCCAGCTGTTCGGTATCTGCGTGCTGTACGCCGTGAAGTCGTCCAAGTTCTCGCTGGCGCTGCCCTTCTTCCTGGTGATGATGGTGCCGCTGCGGATCGCGCTGGCCTACGTCTTCACGCCGCTGCAGCTCAGGGCGGTCAGTATGCAAGCACTTCCGATGCCATTGCACTTAAATGCAAGGTTTTTTGTCTCAAAGACCAGACTACGTCAAATTTTTAGAGACCACGAGTTATGTCACAGAATTTTGAGTTTTTGAACGCGTCCATGCTTTTTTCTTATTCTTTAAAACTACTTACTACCTACTACTGTCCTGACTCAGCTACCCAAATCGAATCTTTGCCTTTAGCAAAAGAGCACGCCAGTGATTTAGGTCCTGCGATAGCTTGCCAGTTGTCGTCAACGTGAAGCTCGCGCAGGTCCGCCATCACTAGGTAGCTCCTAGTAGATCGGGGGTGAAGAGAGCATACCTGGGACGGCCCACCGACCGGCCGACCCCGGTATGCTCTCTTC
The DNA here is from genome assembly GCA_963555685.1 of Acrobasis consociella. Classification (NCBI taxonomy): domain Eukaryota; kingdom Metazoa; phylum Arthropoda; class Insecta; order Lepidoptera; family Pyralidae; genus Acrobasis; species Acrobasis consociella. The sequence goes on along the minus strand of OY743104.1, from coordinate 516,430 downwards.
ACCCCCGATCCTCTTCACTCTTTCGATGTGTCCGAGCCTTATAACACGTACTGTCACGAATATGGCATGCAATTCATTGCTGTGTTCAAATTATATGCAAGGCCCAAACTACTAGCAATCAACGAATAGTTCCCAAATTCCGTCTCATTTGCGAGCTTTTTTGATACTATTTAAAGCCACGCTTGTCCGTGGCCGGCCATGACGCCTAGGCTGTCACGTGCTCATGACACGTTACGTAACGCACACGTGTGACGGCCCGCTTCTGCCCGCAGTTGGACGGCGCCCAGAAAGACATCGACAAAGACGACGAGCCCGACTTCTACGAGGAAGCCCCTCTTCCCGGATAGCTGCCCCCACGACACGCCGCCAAACAGTGCCGCCTGAACCTTCAGTGGGCTCCGAGGCCCTGGAAGTCACGCTCGGTCCCTCAACTGGCAACTTTTGGATAGTTCTGATATAGATAATCACGTTCACGAGTGTGTTTCGGGCTTCGTTTAAATCCTTTTCAAATTTAAATGTATGTTAATGTGACTCGTGAGACTATAATAGCAGTCAGATTTGTCTAATGAGATAAACAACTTTTAACTATGAGACGCTCGTTCATAATTGATAGACCCAATTGAGAGTTGTACATGGGGACGATGGCACTTCTGCCATTTACCTTAGTATAGAGTATTAACTTCCCTTATGCCATAGTATTGTTATTGTTGTGATATAGCGCTCGCTATACGTCATGGAAATGTACTTATATACTCGCCTAGTGCGACACTGTATATCAAATCTATATGTATATCAAGAACATATTTGTCAGTATTTAAAAAAAGAGTATTTAATAGTATTCTATTTTGAAGTTGTCTATTTTCAAATACGTAAGTAGTAGATAGATGTTGGTGACTATTTTCTATGATGTTATTAGCTAATTTAGTTGTAAGTAGGAATGTTGCAATATGTTTTTAGTGATATGAAAAAGACAAGCGGTCGTCGCTGGAACTATTATAATGGCGAAGCAGTGGGCTGGAAACGGCGCCCGAGTTTGACGGGGCCATTTTTTGTCGTATCGCCAGATTAACTCTTTGAGGACTTTAGATGAGGCGTGTCAATGCTCTTATTGTTTTAGTATCTCTAAATTTGCTTCTAGTTTCAATGACAAAACTGTCCGGACGATTAAATACGGCCATGACTCAATTTTGTGTCAAATACCTACGAGTAGGTAAGTACACTAAATTGTGTTTACTCAAATGATTTCAGAAAATTTGTGCAGATTACTAAAGTGTACCTAATCAATGTACTCTGATTATACTTGATTATTACAGGAATAATATTTTTATTGTGTTGAAAATACACCTAATGGGAGAATATGATGGTGTAGTAAATAATACTGACTTTATGTTATTCGAAATTAATAGATGTATATAGGGTTCTTTTAAAAACACCAGCAACATTTTTAGAGCAAGTTCAGTCTATAAGTTTAAACTATATTCTGTGTTTTCTTTTTAATTATATTCTATAAAAAAGTCTCGTCCTCCCATAGAAATCCGTTTGGCTAAACGCTAATTTGTAAGGCAAGTAAGCCGATTTTTTTAGTTTTTCGATAATTATTGTGTTTTAGTATCATGGACTGAACTTGCTCTAAAATTGTTGCTGATGTTTAAAAAGTAACCCTGCGATAGAGTGATTGTCTACTATTGAAAGATTATATAAATACCAACGTAAGTAGGTTAATCCATCTGAAAAATAACGGAGCAACTAGAAATGCTAAGTACAGATTTGATGCGCGACTCCCTGGCGATGCGAATGAAAATGAACCGTTGTCTATAAATAGAGCACCAGTGAGCATCATCAGCGCAAGGCGCGTCAATTGTAGTGTGATATAGGAAAGGCTGTGTGATATGTGTGAGACACGAACTTAACTTGCTACTTGTACTTATAGAGTAGGTTTGTAAATGATGGCACTGGCAGTACCAGTGCACGACACTGACGATGAGATAGTGTTTCCAGGTCAGATGACTTATTGCCATTCGGCAGCGAACTATGATGCTGTGGAAGAGTAACTTTAAACATTCTTGGCGCGCGTAACGGCCCATGTTTATGTACAGTTTCTGTCGCATGACGCTGCGTTAACTGACGGCCAATGTCCACTATGTTGCAGTCCCGTACGGCAGCTATTGATTGACGCTGATGGCGGAAAAATAGATTTATTTTTAATTGCTGCCTATTGGAATGTACTTTTGATGAGGTAATTTTTGTTGATTATGCTTCCATAGTTTTATAATTCGCTGCATTTAAGCTGCCTCGGCGTGGCTACATAATTTTAAAAAATATGTTACTATTGCTTAACGTGTTAGGGTCTAGGGGCATTTGTATCCACGGGCTGCAGCCCCAAAAGCCCTTAAGTAGATCCGCTCCTAATTCTAACGACTGTTATACATCCATTATGATCTTTGACGGCCCGGGTAAAGTTGAAGCACATAGGTAGTTTAGGTATCATTTATCAGTTAATTGACTGCAACGAAGAAATTAACCCCACAGCACAACCGTCAAGTAATGTTTTGCGAGTCCGCAGAAATGGCAGAGTATTTATCTATTGGTATATGTAGCATTACGATGTTGGAAAATATTCTATCAATAAATATTTACAATACTTACTTAGTAAGTATCAAAATTAAACATTAGGTTAGTATAAATAATAATAAATAAATTATATACGGACAAATCACAATCACAGTATATTTTTGAACATTGTTTTCATATTCGTAGGTGATATTAACTTGTAGTATACTTACCTATTCTTATCATTTAACTTAATAGTAAATTATTATAAGCGAGGGCGGTAAAATACAAAAACGTTTCAGAGCCGAGCAGTAGTACAACTACAAAGTAATCTGACGTTTTTTACCGCCCTAGGTCATTATGTAAACAATAATAATTATCAATCGACCGTTTTCACACTAGGCGATGAGCGATAACGACACGATATCGTGGGACTTGTGGTTTCATGCATTTGCTAACGAACGTCGCTTTCACATTGTATTGTTGACTATTATAATATTGATTGAGTATTAAATTAACTTTCTTGGAACGGAGTTCCTTTTCTAAGGGGCTACGCGAGTTTTTCCGTCACGAACTTATTTAAAGGCTGGAATTTTTGGGCTTTTTTAAGGGCTCCAATTTTTGTAACTACGCTCCAACCGAGTGTTCCTGGACACTCAGTTTTTTATTTTTTATTTTTATTGATTTAAATAATAAACTATTATGTCGTCTCGACATCGTCGTACAATATCCTTGTCATCCGAGCTGACGATATACCAGTCATCATTATCTTCATTTCAGCCGCATAACATCCACTGCTGATTATAGGCCTCTTACAAGGTTTCCCTTGTGGTAGGCGTAGCGAAGCGTAGGATATCCTACCCATCCTACGCTACGCTACGCATACGGTACGCTTCCCCTATCGGCCATCGGTTCGTCGCGCTATGTGTCCTATGCACCCGCAGTGTCCTGCAGTTATCATTGTCGTTCTAATTTGAAAACGGTCTTGGCCAGGTAGTGGCATATTTCGCACGCGTAGCGGACGTATACCGCCACTTGTGGCCCGAAGCGACGTATACAAATTTAAGAGTTCGTTCAGACAGAGAGTAGCGCAGGGGAAAGGAATTTTTATGACACTCGAAAATAACTTCAAACTATTAGCATTAACAACAAAACTTTAAGTATGTAAACGTTTATACACTTCAAGCTATGGTAATGCGGTCTTATTTTTAATTGAGTTAGTAAATTGCTCGGGCATTTTTTCTCTGTCTGAACTGACCCAAACGCGTCCGGTTTTTACGCTCAAATCACTTTTGATGTTGAATTGAATTGAAAATAATTGCTCAACTTATTTAAATACATACAGTAATATATTATTGAAGTATTTATATCTATATTGTTTTGTGTGTCGCGTCAGCTTAACTTCGTTTAGAGAGCCAAAGTGACGGTGCCAAAGAGATAGGATAGGATCGTTAAGTACAGCCTACGCTTTGAAACGGACCCTTAACAGGAGGACGTGTTGTGACGAACTCACTTTATTATTTTCTATACTTTTACATATGCTCAACTGTACAGACAGATGCACTATTTTATTTTACTGATCTATTTAAAATATCGTCCCAGCCCAACCCACTATATGTACAATGTCATTTTAATAAAGTACAAATATTTTAAGGGGTGATTCAGTCCATCATTTCGAACAACTATTCCCAATAAATGTATATAGAAATACGAAAAAACAAAATTCATTTTCGGTAGTAATAATATCACGTGATTACCTACTTCGATTTGTATGAAAATCTTAAATTTTTTTTCGTACTTCCTTATACATTCATTGGGAAAAGTTGTTCAAAATTATTGACTGAACCACCCCTTAAAATATTTGTACTTAATTCAAAAGGACATTGTATATATTTAAAGAGTGGGTACGTGTGGGGAATTAGTGTACTTAACAGTTATTTACCTGTATATATATCTAATAGTCTACCATGGAATGCGTTGTGTTGTTTCGTTTGCACTGCACTTGTTACATAAATCTACTCACCTCACTTGCACAGACAATAAACTTGAATATACGCAAAACTTTTTGTGACTTGAATAGGTATATTTTTGTGATTATATTTACGCTTATATATAATAAAGTAGGTGTATAAATTTTACGCGTTTTGTTACAGGTATCTACTTTCAGTGGCTAGGGCTTGTTCGTGAACCGTACGCGTCGGGCGTGCGTGACGCGTACGTTACGCAGTTTACAATTAGAATAGAATAGAACCCGGCCAAGTGCATCTCGGTCCACGCGCAGTAACGTGTAGGGTTCCGTAGTTGCGAATGCCGACTTTGAGTTCACGGGACTGAAAACGTCTTAAAACCGAACTTGATATTGAGTTTGTATTAAATTTTACTTTTCCGTGTAAATTTTACAAGTTGGTCGCCAATAACTCAATAATTTGTATACCCTACTTAGCTCGGATAGTTCCTTTAATTTCGCTATGTATACTACTGTCCTAATTTTTGTCACGTGTCTATATACATGGAAAACCGTTTAGCAGATAGAGGGCGAGACACCTTGATTCTAACAAAAACTTGCACTATAAAAGAAGTTTTTTTTTCTTTACTTTGTTTTACCTGCTTACCCTTACGTCGGCATCATTAATATAGGTACATGTACATGCCAAATTACAGTAGAACCGCGGACAGACAGACAGACACAGGCGGAACTATATCCTGTTTACTACGGAACCCTAAAAAGTGTTGTCTGACATTCACATATTTTCGTCTGGGAACCGGTACGGCGACACATGGTTATTTGAGGTGCTAATTTTTAAAATTACTCTAAGTGATTCATTATTTGACCTAACGATTTTAAAATTACCTTCGTCGATTTACATGAAAATATATTTGCCCTTTAGAAAGCATCACATCCATGGAGACCAACGAAGAAATGATCTATTTTTTTTTATTTACAGATTAGATCTTTTTTTTAAATTAATCATCGTATTGTACAGAGGTCCGACATCTGTACCACTTCCCATGGAAATTGTATAAAATGTATTTCGGAGTTGACCTTCGTCCAGCTCGGTGTTAATAATAATTAGCATAGGCTACCGGTTCGCGAGCTAGGACCAAATCCAAAACAACAAACCCGCTTTAAAATTCTTTAACCGGACTCCGCGTGTGTATGAATCTATGATGTGAATGAACCTAGACATCGAAACATCTTTAAAATTCAAATAATAAAATTTTTTTGCGCTGTCTTTGGGCTTTATAGCCCTAGGCTCCACCTACCCCGTACCGTAAGGGTTGCGGCACGCATATGGAACTCACCACTTATAGGCCTGCTTAATAAATATGTATATAATGTATAATGTAGATATGTGCATTGGTGCAACACCTAGTTATACTTAGTTAATATTTAATTTATTTTGTTATAGTTAAATTGTTTAAAATGTTAATTTAATATTAGTTTTATGAACAAAATGTAAACATTTCGTGGCTGTTAAATATAGTTAACCTACATGAAGTGGACTGTATTGTAAAGGCAATAAACAAAAGTCAGCTACAATTGTAGATATCGTTAAAATTATTTATTACGAAGAAATTGTTAAATGTAACGTGATATTGAAATATGGCGCCGTCATGTAAGATCTACATACATAGTTATACCCTTCATTTAGTAGCTTAAGATTATTTAACTTCCAAACGTTTTGATGCCATGTTGTAGGTTTCGTTACCTACCTAATGGTTGGAGTGCTACGATTGAAAGATATTTATTTTTCGTACTAACATAAGTACTTAGTTATGTTACCTATTATCGAACTTAAAATTAACTACTTGTTTTGTTGAATATAAAATTACATAAGTAATTAATTTATCTTTAATTTTTTAGTACAAAATACCTATGTCAAATTTAAGACAATGGTACCTACTTAGTTGAAATTATTTACCTACATGCTGGAGTAAATTTCATGTTATATTCGTGTAGCTATGTGCTAATATGTTTTCTTATTTAATTTGAAAAGTTAATCGCTTGTAGATGAACGCCAACGCCAGCCAGTCAAGGGTCGATTCAGTCAATGATACATTACATCTGAACAACTTTCCGTAACCTCTCGTATGCCATTATATCTACGCAAGAATGCATTGTTAAACTATTGTGTCTGATATTACGGCGTACAACATAATACTTGGGTAGTATATCTGGCTGGTGCCGGCAACTTCGTTCGCGTGCAATTTAAAAATGACGACAACTTTTTCCTCATATCAGATTTCAATGAAACAAAGCCTATATGTATATTGTATTATCTATAGTTAATAATGTGATCGTGATATTTTCGCTTCAAAGATGATGGCCACTACCTGTGGACTTCTCAGCATTGACATGTTTGATGCTCCGTTACCTGAAGTGCCATTTTTGAAACGCGGTGTTACTTAAAAGAATAGTTTTTTTCAAACCAAAACCGTTCGTTTAAGTGACTTCGCGTTTCAAAAATGGCACCACTGGACCAGTACCTACTGCATGAAATAATACGATTGACAGTCGTCCGATAGGTACGGTCCTGTTTCTGTGTCAAACCAAATTAAACTTTGTTGATATCATTACAACGCTCAACGTTGCTTACACCGAAACGTGGTCCCTGCTACCGTATACGTCTATCGCCGCATTTGGAGACCTGGAGGGTTACTTCAAAAGCGGTACGGAAGATTGACGTTACTCTACGTATCCGCGTTACAGTGTCGAGCAACATTGAGCATTTATGTATGATGATAAAGTCTTATTTGGCTTGATATAGAAATAGGACGTAATTCTAACGTATTTTTTAATGGAGTAGCTACTAATAAAAATGATAAAATTTAGTCTATGCATTGAAAAAAAACCGTTTATGACTTAAATAGGTATATACCTATATTAGAGCTTCAAATGATAATAAATAATAGATGTTTAACAACTAAGTACTAGGTACATACCTATATTCTTGATAAAATATTTTAAATGTCCTAAGTATTCAAATGTTCACTGTATTGTTAACAATAGAATTTAAATGTACTTAAATACTTACATAACTCGTATTACAAAAAAAAACTAAATTTAAACAAATTGTACTTAGATCAATGTTTATCACCAAAGCTGTTATTAAATAGTAAACTGTTGATTATTTTGTTGAATATATAAATTAATATCACTTGAACAATCTATCTAGTTCAATAAACTTTTTGTGTTTTATTTAAGTTTTTGCCCTCGACCTTACAAATTGTAGTTTTAAAATGATGAGATAGACTCACCAGTCTTTCCCAAAGTGGGCGATAACGCCCCCTTGTGGGCGCTGCAGGTCTCAAGGGTAAGAGACCCAGAAAGAAAATGTTTTTTTTTTGCTAGGAGCTTTATTTAGCTATGAGGACGTGGATTAAGTGCTGTGACAACACTGCTTACTAAAAAGAGAAATCGTTTGCTTGTTACCGAACGTGGCGACTTGCGACTGTTCTTGAGTAAATTGGAACCTGATATCAACAAACTTATTAAACAGCATCAGATTCATCCTTCACATTAGCTTTTATATAAGGATTGATTATTTTAGTTATATTTGTAATAAAAGATACTCTGTTTTAATACTATAAAGTTGCGTTTCAATAATCATTCTTATTGGCAGGTGGAGCCCGTAAGAGTTAACTTGAGACCTAAGCGCCGTTGTATGTTACCTACTGCGCTCAGGTTTCAAGTTGCGGGTTATAGTAAAAGTTTCGTTAAGAATTTTCCGTTAATATACATATATAGGTCACAATAATTAATTAATTTAATTTGAAGTTATAGTGGTTTTTAAATAGGTGAAAAAATAGGGGCGCTAAAAATATATTTATTCTCAAAGTGGGCAGTAGACAAAATAAGTTTGGGAACCACTGAGATAGAGGGAAGAGGAGAGAGAGAGAGAAGAACATTTGTCTGTGACTTAATAGGACAGAGTAGGACAGAGAGTAGTTTTAAACCAGAGCCGCAGGTGTGGCACTTCATAGAAACGGAGCAGCAATCAGCATATTTACCTAGTACTACTACAAACGTAACGATACATCCGTGCACACGTCAAATGTGTGAGTTAAACAATCGGGGTCGCCACCACAGAACTTGTTGCTTTGCTTACCTGTTTTCATCACTCGGAAATCTATAAAATCCTCGTTCGTTATTGTTTTCCGTGGATAAACAATGATCATATGCGCAGTTTCACACCACTATTATTCAATAATCCGAAGTAACTCGCTTAACGTCAACGTACGACTAGCAAGAACCCTGTTTTAAAGGCGCTTACACGGCCCAATAACGGGGGAGGGGTTGCGGGGACGCCAGATTGCGGAGTAAGGTGCGAGTTTCCGTTCTGTATGTAATACTATTATATAATTCTGTGCCAGAGCAGAAGCCTCACTAGATATTTTTACTGTTCTACTTAAGACTTACCTATCGCGTTTAAAAAAAAATAAGAGTAAGATAAGTAGGTAAGTAAGTACCTACAGTGCAGTGGAATACCAAGTATCCCAAGTGTGATTAATTGGAAATTATTAATAATTGTTTGTTATTATTAATAATTACTGAAATTCGAAGTAAAATTGAGAAATTAATTACATTTGTCGGTGATTATTAATAATGTAACCTTAGTAGGTACCGATAACTACAGGACAAAAAGATTGCAATAATAATTGGTACACGGGTATATAAAACGTGGAAGGATATACCAGTAATAAACAGAACTACGGGGGCTATACTAGATTAGTACAGAATAATGTAATTAAAACAACAGTAAAAAATTCAGCGTGTATATAAATAAATATACAAGAATTGCTCGTTTAGAGGTATAAGTTATTTGAGGCAGTAACGTTCGTGATAAATAATTTTCTATGGGAATTTGAACCTAAAGTACCCTTGTGTGCACAATGCACATACATACGTACAAAAACCCAGAGTGGAAAAAAGATAGGTAGGTACTTACATAATAATCAGTACCTGGGTGACCGAGCTTTGCTCGGTCGGTTACATCTCAAACATTAACTATTTTTTTTTAAACTTGTCTAAAAACAGTACAAAATAAAAAATTATATATAAATATGAACATAAAAAAAACAAAAGTAAGTCACCGAGTGGGATTCGAACCCGTAACACTCTTTCTAGCGGTCAGCATCCTTAACCATTGAGCTAATCAGCTAAGCCGATGGCGCCCAGCGCGCCGAAATTAGCGACCATATTCTGCGTGGAAAGAAAAACGCATGAAAACTTGAAAACACGCGTTTTCCCAAACATAAAACTAATCTAGATCGATAGTTTACCCCCGAAAACCCCCATATACAAATTTTCAGCGAAATCGTTAAAGGGTGTTTCTTCAGAGTGCCTTTTTTTACTGTCACACGGTCTTTATTCCTAACTTAACCAATGTATGGTTTTAAAACCGATTGCAGGAGTTACTTTGGTTATACCCCTATACAAAATCATAATTAAATAAGATACATAATGTACAGTAATTTTTTAAATAATATTTGAATGCCAAAATCGGGAGCAAATTTGCTGTTCTCCGCGTGTCACACTTACGCGCGCGCTTTTGCCTTCTCGTATAACTTTTTTGTTTATCACCCAATCAGTAAATTTTGTATTTCTAACTGTTTATGATTAAAAAATGCATAGTTGTACAAAAAATGGTAATTGTATCTCTTAAATAAAAAAAGTTATGAAGCATTTAGTCTCTGTCACACGATTTTGCTAGTTTTCAAAAAACGATACAAAACAGCTCATAACTTCAGAACGAGTTGAATCATAGGTACAAATTTTAGTTGCGCGGATAAACAGTAGCGACCCGTCATTGGTGGGGAACTCATGCGCTGCTCACCGGTTGTCTGCAAATAAATACAGATGTGTATTTCTTTAAGTTTTTTCAAATTCTCTAACCCAAGTGACCTTTGTGGTCAGTTTTCGAAGAATAATAGTGATTATTCCGCATTTAACGATTCACTCCTTAAATGTAATATGCCTTCGAGTTTATTTTAGAGTATTTTGTTTTTAAATTCATACGTAATTGTCTCCGTAATTTTAAAAAATGTTGAATTTTCGTAACTTTCGTGGTGCGGACTTCGTGGCGATTTCGCCACGAAAGTTATAAAGCATGCCACGAAAGTTACGTATCTTTATTAATTTTCACTAAATTGCCAATGAAATTAATTTCTTTACATATATTATATCATACCTTACTATGTTCGTAACAAAAAAATACTAAAAACATGTTTATTTCGTTTTTTTTTATACGACAAACTTTTTTGTGATATTCCTTATAGCGGTTTTTAAAATACGACTAATCTAATACAATGAAAAATCTATTAAAATGTTCTCAAACAATGTTTGCTTGTGTCGGTATGTTATGGTATATGTAAGTGTTGCTATGGGTTGGTATTAGTTCGGTCAATGGGTGCTCAAAAGGGGCATGTGGATGGAAAAGTCGAAAGCAGAAATTTTGACTAGGCAACATTGTTAGGACTAGCTTGGACACCTTTCTCCTGAACTATGGGGATAGAAACGCAATGAAAGGCATGCATTGGACGTGGGCTTGGCGTGCACTTTTCGTCCGAATACACCCAGAGTGTAGAACACATTTTAAATAATTCGAAAAATTTTCGTACTTCATATCTAGGTAAAAATTGGAGATAGATAAAAATATGAAAGCCATAGTTGTAGAGAATTTTATCAGATTTCATAATGTAGTACAAAAAAATTTCGTACAACGCACCATTTTCGAGATGTAAGCAAAAAACCAAAAAACGGGACCTTCTTTGTGCCCTCCCCTCGCGGGCTCACCTCGGAGGGGTAAGGACTTTTAGTATGTTTATGTCCTAACTGGTCCTAACAAAGATGCTGAGTCAAAATTTCTGCTTTCGACTTTTTCATCCACAATTATTCGTTGACTGTAATATATGTATTTCAGTGTTGGAAAGTATTGGTATTTCTTGGTAAGTGTTAGTATGTGTAATTAACGATGAGCCGACCGAAGAATATTCTCGCGAGTAGAAGTATAATTAGTTTCTTGTGTTTGGTTTTATATATTTGGTTTGTTAGTTTGTCTGTGAATTTGATTGTGAGTTTCTGAATTAGTATGATAGTAAGAATGTGAGTTTATGTGTGAGTTTCCATTGGATTTTGTTTTTGGATTTGTTTAGCTTTAATAAAGTATTCGTTTGTATGTTACTTTATATGAGAGTTTGAATTTGGTTCTGTATTTTAGTTTATGACAAGTTTGTATACAGGTTTATATCCACGTTTGTGACTTTGAATGCATATTTGTAAGTGTGTAATTTTTTTTAAAGAATTATCATAACTTAACAAATTTAATGGTTTAACGTATTTAAATTAAAAATGCCGCCGTAAAAAATTACATCTGGAAAATAAGCGATTAGCCGATAATAAGAAGAGAAAAAAATAAAAAAAGATACTGAATTACACAATATTGTAAAAGCAAAGCCGAAAGAAATTTACTACAAAAGCAAAAAAAGAAATAATACCTGTCTGTGAATTATATTAATTGCAATTGACCAACATAATAAAAATTACATCCAAAAATTTGTCATAGAAAGCCTAAAACGTCCTATAAGTTAATAATTTTTTGTCAAACCATTTTTTAATTATTTTGTTTCGCACATATTCTTTAGCCATTAATAGAAAAAATAAATAATGTTCGAATTTGTGATTAAAAAATGTTGTTTAGAAAACTGCTTTGTTTAATTTTACACTAACTATCAATTTATGCAGTTTTAATTCATAAAAAAAATAGAAAAGTGATGCTAATGCAACATTTAAAAATTGAACGCTGGTGCAATGCATATGCTTGTCTTGATTGATTGTTATTTAATGCAAAAATATATTTAGTTGTAGCGAAAACTAAAGTTTTCGCTACAACTAAGTTGTATTTTTTACTGGCGTAACTTTCGTGGTATCAATAGTAACTTTCGTGGGCAGTTTTTTTTTTGAATTTTATATCTTTATAATTTATTAGTCAATTTGAAAGTTTCAAACAGTATATTATTTGCTTTTAAACCATCTATAGCGTAGTATTTTTTTTCAAAAGATTATTGGTAATTTCAATTTCGCCACGAAGGTTACGCGGAGAACGAAATTTGAAGAAATGCCCTAAAGCCGTTTTCGAGATCACAGAAATTTATAAATAAATATATATACATACAAGAATTATCTTTGGCCGCATTTACACATTCGCGCGAATCGCAAGGCAGATGACGAGGCGAATAACGAACACGCATATCGATACCTTGAGATTCACTTGGCGTATAAACCAAAACCCTACTTTTCAGAAGAGCCAAAAATGTTTTTTTTTCGTAAAAAAAAATCATAACTCTTTTGTTTTAGAACTTATATTAAAACGTCCCAGGCAAACGTTTCCTAGAATTCGGCGATGAAAAAGATGATACTATCATAATTTACACATCTCCTTTACTTTAGAAGTTAGCCTGGATTTACGTCTACAAAAAAACCAGAGATATGGGACTTAAAAAACCAATGTATGGTGATTACAGCTAAGAAATAGTGGCCTATAAATAATACTTTACGTCGTATGTCAAATGTTATATATATATGTTTGTACCGCGATAACTGCCGAACCAATGGTCTGATTTTGATGAAATTTAGTAGACATGTAGGAAATATTGTCGCGTAGAATGATAAGTGATAATGACAATGTCAACGTCACAAATTCAAAATAGGAGAATTCATCTAAAGGGAAATTTCATCACTCACGTCAGCACACGATTGGCCTAGCGGTCTTGGTGTTGGACTGTGAATCCATAGATCCCAGGTTCAAATCACAGTCATGTATAGTGTTTTTGAAGTTTTGTTAGAAGTTTCTAGATAACTCTAGATTAAATTGGAATGAAAATACGGGCCAGATATAAAAGAAGACAAAAGAAAATTTATGACTTGAGTTTAGAACTTTGATGCGATATTGTTCGCACCCGGGGGGTATATAAGCGGAACAAGGCGCGGACTACGCCAGTTTAGTTTGAAAGTAAAATCCGAAGAAGGAAGAAGGAAGAAGAAAAAGGAAGAAAAGTAAAAGTGGAAGTAGTGAGTAAAAAGTAAAGTGAAATAGTGAGTGAAGTGAAGTGTTCAGTGCAGTAAATACGCGCGAGAGACGTTTCCGCGCGTGACAGTGCAGTGACGTTTACGCGTGTGACAGTGCAGTGACATTACCGCGCGTGACAGTGCAGTGACGTTTCCACGCGCGAGGCAGTGCAGTGACGTTTCTGTGTGTGTGACAGTACAGTGACATTCCCGCGTACGTACCTGTGACAACTGTGAGTACCCTAGAGTTGTAAATAAAGGCACTATTCCATAGGATTGGTGTTTCCTTTCCTATCCCCAACCCACTCTCGTGACAATTGGTGTCAGAAGTGGGATAGGAAAGATGCCAATCGTGCCTAGAAATGAGATAGGGGTAACCACTCGAGCGGGAGCTGCAGCGGCAGAGGAACAATCGCTCGAGGAGTCCAACTCTGGCGGAGCCGCGACAACATCAGCGGCCGTCCCACCAGCCGCTCCGTTGGAGATGAACGCGTTCCTGCAGCAGATTACTGTAATGATGCAAGAGCAAGCACGCCGTCAGGAGAAGCAAGCACGCCGTCAGGAGGAGCAAGCACGCCGCCAGGAGGAGCAAATACGGGCGCTGCAGGAGGAGCAAGCACGCCGCCAGGAGGAGCAAGCACGCCGCCAGGAGGAGCAAATACGGGCGCTGCAGGAAGAGCAAGCACGCCGTCAGGAGGAGCAAGCACGCCGCCAGGAGGAGCAGCTTCAGTCCTTTTCCAAAGATGTTTTGGCTGCGGTTCGGGCCAACACAGCCCGGATGGATGACTTCGAGAAGGAAGTTGCAGAAGTAAAGGAGGAAGTTACAGAAGTAAAGGAGGAAGTTGCGGAAGTAAAAGGGACGCTTCAACAGCTTGGTAAGGAAGTTAAACTTCTCAAAGAGTCTGGCCCTGTCACTAGCTCTGTAGTCGCTTCCTTTACGAAAAATTTAAAGGTGCCACCCTACGACGGCAAATCCTCTTGGGCTGCTTTTAAACTGCAGTTGGAGACAATTAAAAAAGCCAGCCATTGGGATGAGCAGGAGGCGCAGTCTGCATTGACCCTGGCACTTCGAGATGATGCTCTGTCCGTATTGGAAGCACTCGGCGCTGGCAAGAAAGAGGTCACCTACGACGAACTCATAGGCGCTTTGGAAGCCAGATACGGTGACAGTCACCTGGAGCATGTATTCAGGGCGCAACTCAAAGATCGTTGTCAGCGGGCTAGCGAGACCTTACAACAGTGGTCCGTGGAAGTGGAAAGACTGGTCCGCAAGGCATATCATTCATCACCCTCTGTCGTAGAGGAGATGCTCTTGCAGGTTTTTATTGATGGGATACGGGATCCCGAAGTCAGGGCGGCTGTACGACTGGATCACCACACCACCTTGAAAGAAGCAGTGGCTCACGCTTTGGAAGTAGAAGCGGTTCGTCATGACTCAAGAGCTCTAAGGCTACGAGAGGTTGTAGTTACAGAAAACAGTAGACGAAGACCCTACAACCCGATGTGCTATGAGTGTGGAGAGCGGGGCCATATTCGAAGCACTTGCCCGAAGCGTGAACGTACAACTTTCCGACGTCAAGTGGATGCAGCGGTTTCGACGTCGGAGCAGCCACAGGAAAACTAAAGAAGGCCAGGGCTGCGGGGTGGGCGCTGGCCGGTAGTAGTAAAGCCCCAGAAACTCTTGTGAAGCAGACAAGCGACGGGAATATTTTAGTGATAGACGGTTTAATCAATGGGAAACCTTACCAGTTCACGTTAGACACTGGAGCGTCACGGACAGTCATCAGTAACCATAGACTTAAGGACATTGGAGGTCGGTATATTCAAGTGAATAAAAATCTCACGTTAACAACTGCTACCGGCCAACGAATCCCATCTGAAGGAGAAAAAATTGTAGCCATTAAGATTGGGGCAACACTTTATTGGCAAAGAGTGATTATCGCAGGCATCACCGACGATTGCATTATTGGTTTGGACTTTCTTCAAAATCATCAGTGCAGTATTGATTTGAAAAATGGTGTTCTAAAACATGGCAATGAAGAAATCCCGATGAAAGGAGGGAATTTTGGTAAGGTGTTATGTTTGAGGGACACTATCCTTAACCCAAGATCCCAGACTACGGTCCCTGTTATACTACCGCCTAATAATTGTAGCGCACCACGGAGATGTGCCATTATAGATGGAGAAATCTCAGACGTATCATGGATTCCAGCCAGAACCATAGTGGGAAGTGGCCAAGTTGCGTTGGTACCTGTTCTCAACCCTCATGACGTAGTGCAAACACTGCGAAAGGGAACAGTTATCGGAAACTGTGATGAAGTAGTCTGGTTGAGGAAGTGTGAAGAGAGACAACAGCGGAAAATAACGAATCAGGAAGAAAATGTGGCAAAGCTCCTGGAGGGTTGCAAGGGCAATCTCACTAAATTGCAATTAATAAAAGCAAGAAATTTCTTGTTGAAATATAGCAATTTATTCTCTAAAAATGATGGAGATATTGGCAGAACCGATTTAGTAAAACATAAAATTGATACCGTTGATACAGCACCCATTCGGCAAAGACCAAGACCTGTTCCTTTTGCCCGTGAGCAAGAAGTTGAGGACATGATCCAAGAGATGAAGAAGAACGGCGTGATAGAACCTTCATCAAGCCCATGGTGCTCTCCGATTGTATTAGTAAAAAAAAAGGATGGATCGACTAGGTTCTGTGTAGACTATCGGCGATTGAACGATGTAACTAAAAAGGACAGTTACCCTCTTCCTAGAATCAATGACACTTTGGATTCACTTTGTGGCATGACTTGGTTCTCTACTCTTGATTTAAAAAGTGGGTATTGGCAAGTAGCTTTGGATCCTAAGGATAAAGAGAAGACGGCATTTTCAACCGGCAAGGGTTTATGGCAGTTCAAAACTATGCTATTTGGACTATGTAACGCGCCAGCAACATTTGAAAGGTTGATGGAACATGTGCTGGCAGGTATGCTAGGAGAAACCTGTTTGGTCTATTTAGATGACATCATTATAATGGGGAGAAATTTCGATGATCATCTCAAGAAGCTTGAAAGCGTGTTTTCAAAACTACAGAGTGCAAATTTGAAGCTCAGTCCAAAGAAATGTTCATTTTTTCAACGTCAGGTCAACTACTTGGGTCACGTTATTTCGGAACAAGGTATTGCCACTGACCCGTCTAAAATAAGTGCAGTTAAAGATTGGCCAACGCCAACAGATAAGACACAGGTGCGAGCATTTTTGGGTCTATGCTCTTACTATCGAAGATTCGTAAGAGGGTTTTCCGACATCGCTAAGCCATTACATCGGTTGACAGAAGAGAAACGAGCATTTTCTTGGGATGAAGATTGTGAGCAAGCTTTTCAGGACCTCAAAATGCGTCTATGTGAAACCCCTATCCTCGGATATCCTGACATAGAAGGCAAGTTTATTGTGGACGCTGACGCAAGTAACACCGGTATTGGAGGTGTTCTATCTCAACAGAGAGGGAATCAGGAAGTAGTAATCGCCTACTTCAGCAAATCTCTTTCAAGGCCGGAGAGAAACTACTGCGTAACTCGCAGAGAATTATTAGCTGTGGTAAAGACATTGCAACATTTCAAGAAATATTTGCTTGGCCGCAAATTTCTGATAAGGACTGATCACGCTGCATTGAAATGGTTATTAGAATTCAGAAATCCTGAAGGGCAGGTAGCCAGGTGGATTGAGCTTCTCCAAGAGTATGAGTTTGAAATTGAACATAGAGGAGGGAAGAGTCACGGCAATGCGGATGCTCTGTCTCGAAGACCTTGCTTGGAGGACTGCAAGCATTGCAATCGGCAGGAAGAGAAGGAAAAAGTAAACATTCGGCTAATCCGTACTGATTCCATAGATGAAAATTGGACTAACGACGCAATGAAAAAGGCTCAGGAAGATGATAAAGACTTTCAACCACTATTGAACTGGCTAAGAAGTGGAACTAAACCAAAATGGTCAGAAGTGGCCAAATACAGTACGGCTACAAAAAGTCTTTGGGCGCAATGGGACAGCCTGGTGCTACACGATGGATTACTCTACCGAAAATGGGAAAGTACTCAAGGTAAAGATTATCATCTACAATTGGTCGTCCCCAGAGAGAAGATAAGGGAGATTTTAAAAACTTTTCATGATGGTACTTCCGGTGGACACCTGGGGATAAGAAGAACTCTCACAAAAATTAAAGAACGTTTTTACTGGTTACACTGCCGAGATGATGTAGAAGACTGGTGCCGTAAATGTCAGAGTTGTGCGGCAGTTAAGGGACCACAGACGAGAAGCAGAGGAGCCATGAGGTTGTATAACGTTGGAGCTCCTTGGGAACGAGTAGCTCTTGACATAGCTGGACCGTTTCCAATAACGAATGCTGGCAACCGGTACATTTTGGTAGTTATGGACTACTTCACGAAATGGCCTGAAGCATTTGCACTACCTAATCAGGAGGCTACCACCGTAGCGACAAAGCTTGTGAACGAAGTATTCTGTAGATTTGGTGTGCCATTGGAGAAGCACAGTGATCAGGGACGAAACTTTGAGTCACAAGTATTCCGAGAAGTCTGTGAAATCATGGGAATCTATAAGACTCGGACGACGCCGTATCACCCGCAGTCAGATGGAATGGTTGAGAGGTTTAACCAAACATTGGAACGGCATCTGGCAAAAGTAGTAGAAAGCCATCAGAAAAACTGGGACGAGTATATTGCGCTATTCCTCTTATCTTATAGGACTGCGGTGCATGAGACCACTACAGTCACTCCAGCATATGCCAATTTTGGAAGAGAATTGAAATTGCCAGCTGATTTGTTATCAAGTTGTCCACCAGATACCCCAAAAGGAATAACCGACTACGCTAATGACCTTCGGATTAAGATGGTTGATGTCTATGAGCAGATTAGAGAGGCTGGGCTTAAAGCTAGCGAACGGATGAAGACTCGTTACGATCAAAGAGCTAATGGGCTCAGCTTTGAGGAAGGAACACTGGTCTGGCTTCATAATCCGGTGAGGCGAAAAGGGAAATCTCCAAAGCTACAACCAAGTTGGGAAGGGCCTTACAAAATTGTCACCAGAATTAACGACGTGACCTACCGGATTCAGCGTAATCCTCGCAGTCCTCTCAAAATAGTTCATGTGGATCGATTAGCACGTTATCATGGAAGCAACAATGATCGGGACGATCATGTCTCGAGAGGGGGCAGTGTCGCGTAGAATGATAAGTGATAATGACAATGTCAACGTCACAAATTCAAAATAGGAGAATTCATCTAAAGGGAAATTTCATCACTCACGTCAGCACACGATTGGCCTAGCGGTCTTGGTGTTGGACTGTGAATCCATAGACCCCAGGTTCAAATCACAGTCATGTATAGTGTTTTTGAAGTTTTGTTAGAAGTTTCTAGATAACTCTAGATTAAATTGGAATGAAAATACGGGCCAGATATAAAAGAAGACAAAAGAAAATTTATGACTTGAGTTTAGAACTTTGATGCGATATTGTTCGCACCCGGGGGGTATATAAGCGGAACAAGGCGCGGACTACGCCAGTTTAGTTTGAAAGTAAAATCCGAAGAAGGAAGAAGGAAGAAGAAAAAGGAAGAAAAGTAAAAGTGGAAGTAGTGAGTAAAAAGTAAAGTGAAATAGTGAGTGAAGTGAAGTGTTCAGTGCAGTAAATACGCGCGAGAGACGTTTCCGCGCGTGACAGTGCAGTGACGTTTACGCGTGTGACAGTGCAGTGACATTACCGCGCGTGACAGTGCAGTGACGTTTCCACGCGCGAGGCAGTGCAGTGACGTTTCTGTGTGTGTGACAGTACAGTGACATTCCCGCGTACGTACCTGTGACAACTGTGAGTACCCTAGAGTTGTAAATAAAGGCACTATTCCATAGGATTGGTGTTTCCTTTCCTATCCCCAACCCACTCTCGTGACAATATCAATAGAATTTTCAAGTTCGTTGGCCATCAAAGTCGGTTCAGTAGTTTTTGAAATATTAATAAAAATGTCCGCGAATAATAATCGCGAGGTCTAAGTTCGCGGCGAACTTCTAGTAATTATTGACGTATAAACGCATTTAAAAGTAATTTGTTGGTATTAAAAACCAACTATAGTAACGCGTTCCATTTGTATCTACTAATGGAAAAAAGGGGTATTTAAAGTTTGCCGTGTCTGTCTGTCGGTGCCATCGTAGAACTTGAACATTTAAAATAACGACTACCGGTATAAAAGATAGTTTTCATTGAATAAAAATGGCGAAACGTAATTAAGTAGGTACTAAACAAAAAAATAATAAGAAACATTACGAAATATTAAGCATATTTATGTTCAATATTTCAAAGCTGCAATATTAAAGAATAACCGGCCAAGTGCGAGTCGGGCCACACGCAGTATAAGCGTAAATGCCGTAAATGTATGTATATATGTATTGTTGTATATATGCTCCAAATAAAGATTTTCTATTTTAAATCTATTGAATTTGTATGAAATTCTCTTTTTCCGAGTACATTTTATAGGATGGTTGCCTAAGGATTGCCTATAACTTTTTAGTTTGTCTATAACTAACTTACTTCTGATAGTTATCCTTTATACTTCATTATTTGCACTATAAAACCAAATATTTCAGAAACGGATCCCGAAATCTAAAAATGGTGATTACAAACCCACACTATTAATGAAAGACCTATTCAACCATACCCCACACGATGGGTTAATTGAGAAAAAAAATGACTCCCGATTTTATTTACCGTAAACAGTGAGTTCGCCTTTCGCCTCGCGTCGCGGTTCGCCTCGTGATTCGCGTCTTCGTACCGCGTTTACACATTCGTTGTAATCGCGAGGCGAATGACTGACGAGGCAAATAACGAACATGAATGTGTTAATGCGGTATTAGAGATATAGCGGGGTCGTAGTGACGAAGGACTCTTCATACAAACAACGAGCCACTATTAATATTGTATATTTAGTACATAACAATGTTATATACATAAAACACAAGTAAAATTTTCCAGCACAATGCGCGAGATGTTATTTGCAATAATTATTTATGTAGTTGTGATTCGCAAGCTTCGTAGGCAGCCGCAGAGAAGATCAAGAAGTCTGTCGTAGAACGTCACTTTGTTTCTTCTTGTCACCGGGCGAAACTTCTTGTAGGTGGCCAGTGATTTCATAGAGAGCGGCTAGGCGCGCAAGAAGGTAAGTGTTTATGTCTGACTGTTGTGTTTATTTTGTATGTGTAGTGGGATGTGTAATATACTAAATATATATGTAGGTATAGTAATATAGTAATTATATATAAATAATTTTATGATTATGTGGACACGCCACAGAGAAAACCGCAAATCGAGTACTATAATTATCGATTAATAATATATGTATATAAATAATTTAGGTCTATCTATATCGATAGACTTATTGTGAGAGTAGGTATTGTAAGACAAAATAGTTGCGGAAAGAAAATTTGTGCGCACGAACAAATTTTCTTTCCGCAACTATTTCTATCTCTAAATAAAATAAGGTTACATTTTTATGCTCTTTGGGCTAAATATTACACCTTCCGCGTAGCAGACACCTTTCTCGAAATATGTTTATGCCATCCGAAGGGAGAGGAGATATTTTGTACATAAATGTTTTGCATGCACCTAACAAAAATATTTTTACATAAGTAATTACAAAATTAAATTAACATTGTGTAAGTTGTGTAGGTAACTCATGTGTAACCCCATTCTTAAAAAAAAGAAATACCATAGAGTACCTACATAGACATTTTTAATCTGTAGTAAAATAAACTCAGTGCTGCCATCAGCCGGCGAATTTTGTGACTAAAAAATCGACGTCAATCAAACATGTCAGTCACACATTTCTAATGGCGGAGATTGTATTGTTTTTGAGACACTAAAAATTCCGGTAATGTTGCGTTATTGTGTTAAATATAAAAGGGAAACTATGCGCGGCGTGTAATTTGTCATAAATCGATCAAAGTGACTGTATTATATCGCAGTGATGCTTGTGACGTGCCGACAACTATGAAGTTTGGGAACGTCGCGTTGTCGTTAGACTTATTGAATTAGTGAAGATTGGTGGCTTGCAGCCCAAGCCCGTGCTGGGTGGTTGTCGAGGGCGGCCGCTGGAGGAGTAGCGGCGATGGGTGCACAGCAGGCGAAGGAGCGCGGCACGGCGAGCGGCGCGTCCATGCGTTCGGCGCGGGCCAAGCCGCGGGTGCCCAAAGACCCCCGCATGCTCGGCTCCAACATATTCACGGAACACAGCGGTAAGTCCTAATCATCACTGCTTTGCTATATTTCCACTGTCGGCAGTAGCCAGCAGTGTCGGCGAACAAATCGAATTTACTTCCTGTCCCCAGAGGTCTAAGCTTTTTTCGCATAAATTCCTTTGTCGTATGTCACAAGTGTAGGTTGAGAGATTCTTGACTACCTACCTTGGAATAATATAAGCCAAATGTGTAAACTAATATTTATGTGAAAACAGGATATGATAATTAAATGCCTGTTGAGGTACAAATACCACAAATGATTTGAATTACAATTTAGTAAATTATTCATCAATGCGCATCTTTGGGGTAAAAAATAAGACACTAGGTTGTACTTTATTACCATACCTATGACAAAAGCTTCTGTGGCATACTGCACATACACCATACATTCACATTTCCCTTTGGCAGAGATAATATTCCTTTGATATGCTCTTTACATCTCTTGTTGGTCGCTTAAGCTCCTCTCAGTTGGTCGCTTTATGTCGTGGGGTTGATGGTATTTTATAGCACTCAATAGTGTTAATATTGTTTATTTACATCACAACAATCATTTCTGGTCTGTTGTCCACGTCTACTAAAGGTAGACAGTGACATATTATTAAAAAAATTGTGCTAATGCTCACCATATGGGACAGCAACACAACTCTCAGAAGGTATTGGTGCAGAAAAGTAAGTACTAGATAAACTTATTAAATTATAAATAAATAATTATAAAGTGACAAAGCACACAGACTGAGCTAGCGCCAAAGTAAGTTCGAGACTTATGGGATACTAACTCAATGATAAATACATATATAGATAAACATCGAAGACAATTTGAAAAAGGTCGGACTGGGAATCGAACCTGGAACCTCTGGGTGGTGGACTAGCATGCTGACCAATATGTCACGGGGGTCATCTGACCATTCACTAGATACTGCAATGAAAGAATCATCAAAGATCTACGAGGAAACAAACAATAATTAAACAATGAAGAAGAAGAAAGTTTCTTCCATTTATAATATCTCATACACTTATAGTACTTACATAACTTATTAAATTAAATTATTATTGTGTTTTTACTATTATTGGGACATAACCTGTGAAAAGACTTTATACACTCTCAACACTGTGTGAAATAGACATATCAGCTCCAAGCTGCTCGACTATAATAAATAAATATTTTTGTATGTGCTTTTTAACTGACTTCTAAAGAAGGTGGAGGGTTTTATAATTCATTAGACCTTTTTTTATGTATGATTACTGATTATTCGAAGATGCCTGGATCGATTTGGAAAATTCTTTTGAGAGGTCACACTTGTCAAGAGGTCACATAAAATTTTATCAAAATCGGTTGTGTAGTTTGGGGGTGAAGTAAATTTTTAGTTTTAAAAATTTTATCATCATCATCGTCAGGTCTTTTTGTCTCCACTGCAGGAGCTAGACCGTCTCTGTACTAGGTACCAGAGCCATACTTGGTCAGAGCAGCCAAAGAACTTTGGCCTGCACTCGCCTCATTGGCCAGATGGATGGAGAGGTCCCATTGATGTTTATAAGCTTTATTTAGCTTGTATTACCTAAGTCGCCTTCTACGAAATCCACTTGGGACGTGGAGTGGCCCTATTCTACTCTCCCGGAAACCACACGGCGAGAACAACACACACAAACAGAATGAAGATTTTATGGCTGAGATAATGGGGTAGGAGAGATCGATGGCCTTCCACATGTTAAACACTAGCCAACTCAATAGTGGGCAGGTTTTTTAATTTTTCTTCACTGTAAGCAAGTGAAAATTTCATACTATTCATACAATTGAAGTTGTACTTAGAGAAGAGGCAAGAACCAGTGCCTGAACCACGTGGTCACCACCGTTTTTAACCCTTAGACAAAAAGAGGGGTGTTATAAGTTTGATGCTAACGTCTGTCTGTCTTTGGCATCTAGTGGCTGAACGCATGGACCGATTTTGATGTGATATCCCTTGCGTGGTTCTTAGCTATGTTTGATGAAAATCAGTTGTGCCATATAAAAGTTATTGGGGATAAACACTTGAAAGTCAGGGCTTTCTCACAGCTGGTGTTCTTGATAA
Source organism: Acrobasis consociella (assembly GCA_963555685.1). NCBI lineage: Eukaryota > Metazoa > Arthropoda > Insecta > Lepidoptera > Pyralidae > Acrobasis > Acrobasis consociella. Next base: position 492,463 of record OY743104.1, on the reverse strand, counting down.
TTAGGGGTTTTTAATTTGCCCAGCAAATAAACTTGGAACACACCTTTAGGTACATATTCAATATTCAGAATTGATAATATATAAAAACATTGGCCCAGTGCATACTTTAAAAAAATTGATTATGCTTATGCATGCCTTGCCAAGCGAATTTTTATGTTGAGTACTGTAGTTTGCTGTTGCGAGTGAAATCAATCACAACAACCATGTCAGTGACATGTCTACAAGTACATATCAGTGCAATGTTATGGTACTTCCTTATCACTTACGCAAATGTAAATGGAGCAGGATAATCGGAGCCCTATCCATGCCAATGAAATTTATGTCCTTACTGTTTCCTTAATGTTTGTCTCTAAAATAAAATATTACCAAATACCTATTTTGACAATATTACGGGTGTTATAAGTTTAACGTATGTCTGACTTTCTGTCTGTCTGTCTGTGGCATCGTCACGCTTGAACCACTGGATGGACCAATTTCGATGCGGTTCTTTTACATGTAAGCAAGTTCCCTTGTAGTGGTTCTTAGCTATGTTAAATTGGTTCAGCCGTTTAAAAGTTATAAAGTTATAGCTTGAAAGTCGGATTACGGGTCCGGTCGGCGATACGGATTAATTCTACTATTTAGTTCCTCCGCCCATCACTAGATGGCGTTTACATATGAGACTTTAAAGTCGGGTTTTTTTAATTTGCCTGGCAAATAAACTTTTAATTTAAAACTGTCTAGTTCACATTTTAAAGTGATTCATGATAGTTTATAATGTGAGCAGGTAATAAGTTTATATTATTTATTTTATTTATTTAACTTTATTACAAATGTAATAGGCGGACTAAAAGCCATAGGCTTTATCTACCAGTCAACCCACTTGTGGTATATAAATATGTATTATCTCTAAACTATAGATTTTTGTATAAACAGATGACCATTGTATAAGTAAAGGTTAAATGAAAGCACCACCAAATATTTAAGTACATACAACTCATTGTATAGGCAAGTAGTGAACAGTAGTGGTGATAAGCATGGCCTGGAAGGAGCCAAACTAAATTTTGTATAAAAAAACATCAGTCAATTTTTAGGGTTCCATAGTAAAAAAGGATGCAAACCGCTCTAGATCGGTCATTTTTATATCTTTGGGTGAGGCCTAAGTCCAGCAGTGGACGTTATGCGGCTGAAATGATGATAGTAAATAAGGAACCCCTATAGTTTCCCATGTCTGCCTGTGTCTGTATGTCTGTCTGTCCATCCACGTTGTAAGTACCAGCTTTCTAAGCTGTAATTGGCATGGATTTAGATCTTGTAACATAAGTAGTTGTTGTGTTGACATATAAAACTAATAGTATAGATTTAGCTAGTATACCAACATACTGGAAACACTGGGGGAAGCCTATGTCCAGCTGTTAATTTCCTGCGGCTGAAATGATGTAGATGACCAGTAGTATTGTCATTTTTGCAGTCATCATTTTGCTTTGCGAAGTATTCATTGCTTAATTGATCACTTGCTGAGCTGTGTGACAAAGATTAATTATTGTTTTATTAACATTTTGTTACCAGCATTTTGTACATTTTGACACTTGTGCCATCAGAGTGTTTCAAAAGTTCATTTTAAGGGGTTCCCTACCCGAAGATTTGAAATGAGACCCTATTCTAGTCCGTCTGACTGTCCGTGTGTCCGTCTGTCTTCACCAAGCTGTATGTATGTCTGGTCAGTGGGGAGAGTAGGCCGAAGTCCTCTGGCTGCTCAGGCCAAGTATGGCTCTAGTAAGTAGTACAAAGATGGCCGTGCTCCTGCAGTGGAGACAAAAAGGCCTGATGATGATGAGATGATAATTTATGTTTGTTTGTAATGGAACCTTCTAACGTTTTAATCCTGTCTGTAGACTAGTTACCCGTTTCAAAACATTTACAGTTACACAGTATATATATATATATTATATTGTATGTATTACATGATATATTTTGATGATTCGTTCACTGTCTATCTATTGTTATAATGTTGCTTACTTATAGCCGTCGCCATTGTTTAGGAAGGGAAGGTACTTCCTTTTCAGGTAGTTTTCAAGCTTCACCCGTAACTTTAAACAATTCCACCCAGTCTGGACATAGTTAGGAATTAGTTATAGTTATTCTACACAGGGCACCCACCTACAAGGTGGTCAGATAACCTGACCAGGGTCGCTGGAAAGCGCTGGATGCAGGCCGCTCTTGATCGATTATTTTGGAAATCTTTGGGTGAGGCAGCATGGACATTTTTCATCCTATGGATGAATGATGGATGATGCAGTAATGATGATGAAATTGATGAAAACTCATGGTAGGAACACTGAAACAGAAACAAATCGTTTGACTATGTAACAAAGTTTCGTCCTCTACACAGGTCCTTTCAAACTAAAAAAAACTAAAACCGGTTGGTGTCAATATAAGTTTAATCACTAATACTTAGCCACGATACTGCATCAATAAAATTTATACATCTGCTCTTTTTAATTCTTAATATCATTGCTAGCCGCTAGCCGCATAACGTTCACTGCTGGACATAGGCCTCGAATTCGATGTAAATATATTGTTTTAACTTTTCAATTCGTTCATTAAGTAAGAACAGATTTTTTTTCGGATATTTAACTACTCAGCATTAAGCTATTGCCTTTTTGTATTGTTGTAGCACACAAATAAAAATATTCATGTGTACGTATTTTATAAAGTTACGATTTTGTATTAAGTGACTATGGTGACAAAGTAAGGAGTACCCATAACCGGAGAGCATGCGTGAAAAGAGTTATTAGTCTGAGGATGCAAAAGAGGTTTGCAAGGATCGTAGTAAGTGGAAATCAACAGTCTCTGCCTACCCCCATGGGAAACAGGCGTAAAAAAATATGTATGTATGGTGACAAAAATTGACTATCCAATCTGGGTATTTATGTTTAAAAAACTTTTATTTTTATAAATTCATGAGTCAATCCACTCCAATTTAGATTATTCGAATCAAAGTGCAAACATGAAGTTGTGTAAAGCTGAAACTGTTAACGAGCCCGCGAGCCTGTTAGAGTTGGTGTACAGCGGGGATAGTTCACGTCGCAGTAGTTCATGTCGCTGACATTGTTAGGCGGCCGCAGTTGGTTGGGTTGGGGCTCAGACGATCGCTGCATCGCTCAGCTTCTACACACGAGCGAGTGCTTCTGTGATCAGAGTCGGTAAACGGTTTTTTGTATGGAAAAACCAGTCCTTTAGATGACTCCGCGTTCCAAAAATGACACTTCAGGGGCCATGTTTTTGAATCGCGGAATCATCATCGATTTTATTAAAAACTAGGTTCTTGTCGGTGAAATGATTTCCATGTCTCCCTATTTTCGGCTATGCTTGACCTCCCTATACGACACGACGTCTTATTACTCAGTTGGTTGACGATTTGTCTTCTGCTTTTTCTTTTACCTCATACATGAACGAGCATTGCGAAATACGAGGAACACTTTGCGTCTTTGTTCGTTCGTTATTCCGGGACGTCTAATTTGTGTCATTTTTTAACAAAGGTGATGTGACTGTCCATGCCCACCCAAGGACTCCGAAGACCGTGCTAAGTGCCTACAGGCCAAACACGGCTACTGCAATAGTAAGGACCTAAGGACGGACATGTCGCCGCAACATTATTCAATCGGTATCAATCGCGCGACGCCACGATCTCGTCCTCCTCAAAATTTCATTCTCTGAGGTACAAGACCAAAGTAGCGTTTGATAATCTTGACTCCCATAACGAGTAATAACTATCGAGAGGTCCATCTCTTTATTATAGTTTAGAACACACCTAGAGTAACCACAGACCAACCTGGTATCTGGAGGACCTTGGTGCGATTCGAAATCTTCACAATTTCCGTTATCGGAAAGATATCTGTAAATTGCGATATCTACTTGTGACGATTAAACGTCCTTGTGCCGCGCGATCCGAATCATTTTTAACCCCTGACAATAAAAGAGGGGTGTTATAGAGTTTGACGTCAATATCTCTCTGTTTGTTTGTGGTATTGAAGTTCTCTTCTCGACCGATCTATAATGTTTTCCGGTTTTGATAGCAGAAAATCCTGAATTTCTTTAGCATTTCGATCATGAAGTCGGTTTTTGTTTCTATAAAAAATCTTTATTTGAGAGTATTGTGAGTCGAAAATTTTGTCAATTTTTTAAATGTTTTTATTCAAATAGCGATAACGGTTTTCGATACCATACCTACTTTAATTTTGACGTTTTTAGGGTGCCATACAACAATTTTCTTCCCACACAGCCAATGCTCCGAATCTACTGGACCAAATCAGGTGAAATTTGGTAGGAAGGTGTAATCTTATGACCAAACACAGATGTGAAAAGAAAAAATCCGCTCCAGATCTCCGAAATTACTGAGCCTAAAATATTGAATAAAATACAAAGTAAGTACCTATAGTTCATTCTTTGTAGAATACAGGAAAACCTATAAGAATTTTATTAATTCAAAATAAAGTGGTACACTTATTATATTCGTTCACTCACGGAAAATAGTTTACTAAAACACCACTAGCTAGGTAGTAGTTAAATCGCTGCCTTACTGTGAGCATGGTAGAATAAAACAAGGTATTCTCTTCCCGAGATGGAACTTGACTACGTCACGAAAGTGTTGCCACTGCTTGTTCTTTTCAGTAAATTTAAGGACTTTCTCAATTAGTTCACGAATATTAAAAATAAATATAAAGTAACTTAGCTATTTAGTATCTCGCGATTCTCGCGTGATTCATCAATTTAATATTTTATAAATTGATATAATGGATTATTAATTCGAAATTGGTTTAAAAAGTTCAAAAATGCATTACGCTCGGGTAATTAAATTTCACACAGCGGCAGCACATCTAACTGATGACGTAGTCAAGTTCCACCTACGTCATCAGCTGTCACGGGAAGAGAATACCTTGTTTTATTGTACCATGACTGTGAGGATTTCAAGTGTGATTGACTTTGACATTGTACGGAACCCTCTCCGCGCGAGTTCAATTTGCATTTGGCCGTAACTATCCATTTTTTCCATGGATTTCGTCAAATTACCTACTTAATTTTTTTAAATTAATAGCATCAATTTTAAAAAAATAATCGAAGTATATACTAAAAAGCTAATTAGATAATATTCTAACTTATTATCCCAGATAATAATCTGACGCATAAACGAATATGAAATAACAATCTAGCTAGAAACTTTCTATTTTCGCAGCTTAACCAATACGGTATTTTTAACCGACTACCAAACAAGGAGGTTATCAATCCGTCGCGATCTTATCTTCATGTATGTTCACCGATTATTCGAAGATGCCGGGACCGATTTGGAAATTTCTTTTTCTGTTTGAAAGGGTATACTTGCGAGTCGATCACATAGAAATTTTATCAAAATCGGTTGTGTAGTTGGGAGTGAAGCCGGTTTTTAGTTTTGAAAAATTATAATCAATTACGAGTATTTTTACCACTCATATCAATAAGTTCTTAATACAAAACCGAAAACTTACTTATTTTTAGGGCAGGTTAAAAAATATATTTTATTAATCTGCCCTAACAAAGGTAGGGTTAAAGCTTTTAAAGTCTGATGGAAGGGGAAACTGTCATGTAATAGAAATAAGCGGCCAAGTGCGAGTCAGACACGCCCATGAAGGGTACCGTAGTAGCAAATAACATAATATAAAAGTCTTGCAGTATGTTTTTTTTTAAATTTTTATATTTGAGTTGATTGAATGAAAGGTAAATTACCGTTTATGATTTATGACGTATTAAAAAAAACTGCTTACTAGATATCGTTCAAACCAATTTTCGCTGGTAGTTTTTATGGTAATGAACATCATATATTTTTTTTAGTTTTATAATTCCCTTATTTTAGAAGTCTCCCGCGCAAAAAGTATTCGGTTTAGAAAAAAATGATATTAGAAACCTGAATATCATTTTTGAAGACCTATCCATAGATACCCCACACGTATGGGTTTGATGAAAAATAAATTTTTAAATTTCAGTTCTTAGTATGGGGAACCCCCAAAATTTTTTGTTTTTCTTTTATTTTTGTGTCAAAACCTTAATGCAGTTCACATAATACATCTTCTTACCAAGTTTCAACAGTATAAGTCTTATAGTTTCGGAAAAAAGTGGCTGTGACATACGGACGGACAGACAGACAGACAGACATGACGAATCTATAAGGGTCCCGTTTTTGCCATTTGGCTACGGAACCCTAAAAAGGATGCACGTACAGCACACTGCTATAAGTCTCGCGAGTAGGTACCTACTAAAGACATAGTGAGACGATGTCTCCGCTACGCTGCCACTCTGATATTTGAAATGCTAATTACTACTTGTTTTCTGTGGTATTTTTGTTTTTGTACATAGCATATAAGCTGCGCCCCGCAGTGTTACCCACGCGTAAAGTAGCCTATCCAGGGTATCAGCTTCCTGCATTTTATCAAATAGGGCTAGCCGTTTGCGCGTTAAGAAGTAACAAACATACAAACATTCACAAAGTTTCGCCTTTATAATATTAGATGATTTACCGAAAACATTAACTTTTTGAAAAAATTAAATTTTTTATACATGCTTTCATTATGAGGCCAATGTACTTAAACTAAGACTCGACTGAGTTCCATCGACAACCTTCCGTCTCCGTGATCAAACCCTAGTCATCGTCTACTGCGTAAAGTGCTCGTCAAGACGAATCGAACAAATCCTACTCAATGTGGTTATGTTGTTTTATAAATAAGTTCCATCGAAGATCTCCCGACACCGTCATCAGAACAGCTTATTGACTTCATTGAATTCTTCAAAACCGACTCCGTGGTGTAATGGTTAGAGCGTTCGGCTCATACCCGGAGGTCGCGGATTCGATTCCCGGCGGGGACAACGACTTTGTGTTGTTGTCCTAGTTTGGTTAGGACATTGTAGGCTGATCACCTGATTGTCTGACAAGTAAGATGATCCCTGCTTCGGAGGGCACGTTAAGCCGTCCCGGTCACTGTCTTTGACATTGGTCGTTACCTTAAACCATGTCTGAGGCCTTTAAGGCGGTTTAAAAACTCTGACACTAGTGTTAGTTACTAACACACACGATAAGAAGAAGAAGATTGACTTCATAATATTATATATATTGTCTTCCGACTATGTATACAAAATTTCAGTTAAATTGGTTTGAGGACACCTGGTTGAAAATTGAGTTGCAAGATTTGACCTAAACCATGTAAATAAAATGAAATAAAAAGCTTGTAAATAGCCCTACCGTAACACTAAGTTAGTGCGCCGGCCGAACAGACAGCCCAGACAGTGATTGTATAACTTGATCACAGGAGGTCTGGCGTCTACCTGTGTATTGCATAGAACTCGCTCGCCTCCCTATTACACACTTACGTAGGACCTCCATAGGTGTGCAGGGAAGTGCGCCCCGGTCAATAATAATCCTTACTTAGGTTATGGTACCTCCTAGTTAGATTGCGTCTCTGACGGTACTTAGTCAACGACTGTTTGTTAGATTATTTATTTATTACATTTAAGAAAGGGGCACTTAGAACGAACCTTCATTTTGTTTCGTCTAACGTTTCGAATAGGAGTTACATCCTTCGTGGTCGTAGACAGACTGGCTGGAGTGCAGCGGTTTTTCCGTGTTGACGGTAAACGCTGAATTATAGTAGTTTAATAAATCGCGCGATAGCTTAATAACACTGGCCATGTGCGAATCAGATTCGCGCACTAAGGGTTCCGTACCATTATCTATAAAAAAACGCGTTTGTTGTATGGGAGCACCCCTTACATATTTACTACCATAGAATGATGACGGTCAGGACAAACGGCTCAACGTTTCTTTCTGAGGCCAAAAGAGCTCGATTGTTTTATTATTTTACGCCACTTGTGGTCACCCATCAAATGTCAAACCACGCTGTGTCACTTTACCACTGAGGCCAATAAGCTTCTCACTATTGCTGTCTAATGAGCCGGGCATAAATTGTTACTTAAACAAGTAGAAAAGCTCCAGAGACCAACTGCACAGAATACTGAATCTTTGAATATATTTTTTTGTTACGATTTATTTTTATGTTTAATTTATTTTAATGTATTTAGGTAAAGTTCCTTTAGACTAAGTTGTTTGAAAATAAAGGATTTTATTATTATTGTTATAATACTTAAGTAATTTTCTCACAAGGGGCCAAAGAGTGAAAGGTTGTATTCGGCATCGGCGCGCGCGCAGGTAGCGACCGAACCGCAATTACCGAGGAAGATGTTTTTTGTGGTCCCGCCGTGGGTGGCCCCCTGGACGATTATGATACTCTTCTCATCTAAATCGAATTAGGCCATTGTACTATTTCTAGTTCATAGTGTGTGTAAAAGTGAAACAGAGAGGCATGTGCGTAAGTGTGTAGCGCTCTCACAGCCGGGGTGGCGCTCGTATGTTTGTTCACCAACTCACCAGTGGCTCAGTCCGCCAAACGAGTATACTGAGCGAGCGTATTATGTTTTGGGTCGTGAGTCGCGCCGTTTACTTTCTACCATAGAAGTAGAATTTTTTTTACTGCGTAAAAAGACCACTCTAGCCGAGTGCGACAGATAATATGATAAGTGTCATCTTCATAAGAGCAAAAGAGATAGCATCAATTTTACAATGAGACAAGTTTTCATACAAAACATGTCACCCATTGTCACCCTGGCTCGAACATCGTTACACGAAAATTTGATTTTCCAAATTGTAAACTGTGTTAATTTATAAGTTATCTTATACTGGAAAGATGGTATCGTACTGCTTTACCCATAGTTTGTGTAGTGAGTGCAAATACAACTCATAAAAAGTTACACAGAAATATTTCGTTTCTGGTCACATTTTACAATACTCTATATCCATCTTATACCTTCTAAATCTATGCTTTCTACAGAAATTGACAGTTTATTTGCGTGAGCAAAAAAGACTGTCCATATGAAATGTAGCGTAAATTACGCCGCTCAATTTGCGGGATCGATAATTCGTAGTAAAATATAGGCCACATTTTAAGAATTTATTTTGCTTTCTACCTAGATCCGTAGAAAAAGTTTCTAGTTAACATAAAAGCTGTTGATCATTGGTTCTTCTTATCAACTATAGAACTTAACGCCTCTTCTTCGATTTACCACTTTGTTAGCATTTGAAATGACATGTCTCCTGCCCTTTCTTTTAGTTGGTTCTCATAAGTCTTTTTTGGTCTCCCTTGACCTTTTCTATCCTTTATTCTTCCTTCCAGAATGTTTTAAAATGAGTTATGTCGTAATTACTAAGTCATCATTGGTTATATAGCTTGAAATAGGCAATTTTGCTATCTAAGGTTGCAATATTGACTGATTCCCGTCTCGGAAAATACAGGTAAATTACCAGAGTTGTTTATAGTGCACTGGTTAGTAAATGTTTGAACGAACGAACGCAGCAGCTGGGCAAAAGCAAAGTTCCTTGCCGAGTCTACTTGGTGTTTGTGGGGACGACAAAAACTTGAGAACCTTTGAAATACTCTTCCTTGCTGGTCTGGGAGAAAAGAAAACTAAAGTTGTACCCGCTGCCTCTCTTTGCGCAGATCGTTAAAGTTGTGATACTTTTCGCTTGTTTACATCGGTCGATTGCAACTGCCACGCCGTTGTTGGGTTGGCGATGGCGCCACGTGAGTCGATGACGTAGGAAGCGCGGTGACCGCTTCAATACTGGGACAACCACAGGAGACAAAGTTAGTGCTATGCTAACCCATCAAATAATTCGCAAAAATAAATACCTAAATTAAACATAATCATAACGAGCTTATTTCTATTCAGGTAAAAGCGGGATCCTATTACCTACTAAGAAAGACTACGCTGTCCGTTCGTCTGTCTGTCTGACCGTCTTTCACCGGGCTGTATCTCTTGAACCGTGATAGGGAGACAGTTGAAAATTTTACAGAAGATGTATTTTTGTAGTCGGTATAACAACAAAATACTAAAAACAGAATAAAATAAGCGAGTCCGGTTTATATAAAAAATAAGTAGTAATAAGTTTGCCGGTTATTAAATAAAAAATAAGTCATTTAATTTATAGGTTGTATAATTTTTGTTATTGGTTGTATAATTTTTGTGACATCCGAACAGAATAGTCAGGTTAATCAATTTTTAAACTAAAAACCGACTTTACCCCCAAACTACACAACCGATTTTATAAAATTTTGCATTCGCACGCATCGGTTCGCACGAATGTGTAAACGGGGTACGAAGCCATGAATCGCGAGGCGCATAGCGAACTCACTGTTTAAATATGCGTGTTCGTTATTCGCCACGCGATTCGCGCGAATGTATAAATGCGGCATTAGCTGCAAATTAAATTAAAGTTTGACCTTTTTATGCCACTCTCCCACCTTGCAAACACGAGGCAAGCACGTCGATCGTCAACGACCACGTGCCGGCACGGGCGGTCCGGTGCCGCCGCACTTGCTGCCGGCGTCCACAGCCCAATTGGGTCACGATATAAATACCGGGCCGTATCGGGCCACGGCAGGAGACCATCAGCACGTGCGCACAGCCATTAGCGAAAGGATAACAAGTGTATGGATTCACTTTTTATGACGAAAGGTGCGAGCGTCGGGTATCGATACCACTTGCGATTACTACATACATACATGCATACATAATATCACGCCTGTTTCCTTACAGGGGTATGCAGAGACTACGGACCTCCTAAACTAATCAATCTCTTCATACATGCCCTTCGGTTGCGATTATTACACGTTTATTTATATCCGTGCCGATTGTATTAGCAATATTTTTTATCGAGCGTGGTAAATAAAATAAAAAACTTGAGAGGTGTCAAGGGACACCCGGATGGAACGAAGTTCCTTTCGATTAATTAGGAGAGATAGAGACAGAGAAACGCGCACGCCGCACGGCTTACAACTATAGCAAAAAGTGTCGTTACAACTTTTGGTCTTAATTTTTTTGTCTAGCCTCCTTTCGCAACGCGCGATAAGGAACTACGTTTCAATAAAGGTATATCGTAACGCCAGTGGGTTCTACGAGAGAGAAATCAAAGGGTACACTCACAAAAAATATTTTTTTTATTACTTTTTACAACTCTAAGGTTGACTGAGGGTCAAAGAGGTTGGGGCTCAAGGTGTCCAGTCTGATATTCGCGACGGAAACTAACATTTCCTGGAGGAATGCGATAATACGAGGACGTGGCGTCGGCTGGTGGCCAACGACGTTGAGATGGCGGAAAGGAGATGAAGGTCTCTTGACCCGGTCAAAGGCTCCCAGGAACGGTGGCATGACGACCAAGACGTGGTCCCACGCGCTTTGGGAGTAATTACGATTCAAGATATAGAGGAGGGGTCAGGTATCTCTGATGCTGACTGTACTCCGAGTGTAGTTCCTTGGGATTTTAGAAGTGGTCCACTAAATACGGGTTCCGATGGTTTGCCGTCCTGTTTCTTCTTCTCCTTTGTTCAAGGAACTAACCAACGCAAGGGAGAACCTTAGAAAGTAGTTCGGGCGTGGTGTTTATAGATAGGCATCACGAAACTTACAAAATAAAAATAGTTAGAGGTAGTTCTAAATAAACGTGTTCTTTTAAATATAAAATGTAAAAGGCTTTAATTCTAATATTTAAAACACTACAACTACTGTTCTGAAATTAAATAAAAGGAAATATATTTTGATAATAAATAACACTGAGAAATCAATGAAATTAATTCAGGCAATTAAAATAATTGCCAAGCTTGAAATATGAAATGCTCGCTTTTCAACTTAACGAAATTAATTTGTATGGGAAGCCAAAAATTATATTTCGTATTTCGATATACTTTCCCAGTAAAAGTCCTGTTCAGAGTCATGGACTGAATTCATTGTTCAATTTTTTTTTCTAGCCTGTAGGTTTTGTGTCCCACTGCTGGGCAAAGGCCTCCCCCTTATCCTTCCACACGTCTCTATCTTCAAATAGTTTTCGTAAATTTTTTAGATCCTGTATAACAACACGTCGTCGCGTCTTTGTCATTTCCAACCCAAGCATGGGACCCAAGGAGGACCCAAGGAGAAGTCGTCAGACACAAAGGCCAGTCTCCTATTATTTAAATTTATTTCAATTCAGAAACACTCATTCTATGAAAATTTCAATTGTCTCTCACGGTTCACGAGATCCAGCCGTACATAAGCCTCGGCACGGGGATATCATAACGTTACCGGCCGCGCCTATTGATTTTCTTCGGATACATCGGCAAGAGCTCGTTGTTGACAGATACAACATGCTTTGATATAGGAACACTAAGATCATTACACACATCACATATGACCACAGAACGACCTTGGCGTAGTGGTCAAGATCGCTAGTCCGCCACCCGAGGCCCCGGGTTCGATCCCCGGTCAAGGCAAATTGGAAAAAGGCGTTTTTCAAGTTGTCCTGGGTCTTGGATGTTTATCTGTATATGTATTTGTTATAAAATATAGTATCGTGTTAGTATCTCATAACCATAACACAAGTTTCGAACTTAATTTGGGGCTAGCTCAATCAGTGTTATTTGTCCCTATACATATATTTATTTTTATTTATACAGTTGTTACCTATTCAATTAACGACTGTACTGTGCAGGCTAGGCTCATGACTAGTGCCACCGGCGCCGGCCCGGCAAGTTCCCACGACTATGATTGTATTCTCTCTTCATCACTTGCGTTGCGCTTCGTTGCGTTCACACACAAGTTCACATTTATGGTGTACCATGACGACATGGCTAAGTCCATAGACAACACAAAAAACCCTGCTTTTGATTTTTTTGGACTCCTGTTCAAAGGTGATTGCGTGACTATTTACATGCATTTTTTTTTCACTTAACCTGTTCTGACCCACTGCTGGGCAAAGGTCTCCCCCATCTCCTTCCAAATATCTCGATCGTGTGCCACTTCCCACCATTCCCTTAAACTGACGCAAGTCGTCGCACCAACGCTTCCGGGGCCTACCTCTTTTCCTTCGACCATCTTCGGGAGTCCACTTTGTTACCAAAGTGGCCCATCTGTCCGGATGCATGCGGCAAACGTGCCCCGCCCAATCCCACTTTAGTTTAGCGGCTTTATGACCCACATCAGCAATGCCGGTTTTTGAGCGAAGCGTTGTATTTGGCACCTTATCGAGCCTAGTAACACCCTAAACACTCCGCTCCATTGCTCTTTGGCAAATCTTGAGCTTGGACTTCTGATCCTCAGTCAATGACCAACTTTGAGCACCGTAAGTTAGGACGGGCAAGATACACATTTACATGCATATTCTAGGTGTATTTGGACAAAAAAAGCTGGAGAGCGCACTCTGGCTCCGAAACAGCACAGCTGACATTACAATAGGAAACGCGATAAAATCAAGAAGACAACAATAAAAAATGCGGTTAGAACGTTTTCAATTGGGAACTTGGCTATTTGCATTAAATTTTCCCTTACAATTGGTTTTTTATGAAGGCTCAAGATCGCTCGACGGGCTATTGAGAGGACTATGTTAGATGGTTACTACGCGATCGAATTAGAAATGAGGAGATTCGTAGAAGAACGAAGGGCACTGACATAGCCAAGCGGATTAGCCCATTGAAGTGGCAGTGAGCAGGGCACATAGCGCGAAGAACCGATGGCCGATGGGGCAGAAAGTTACTCGAATGACGGCCACGTACCGGCAAGCGCAGGGCAGGACACCCACCTGCTAGATGGTGAGACGACCTGTGCAAGTGTGCAAGGTTGCAATGCAAGAAGACGCTGGATGCAGACCGCTTCTATCATTCGTTTTGGGAAACCTTGGGGGAGGCCAATGTCCAGCGGTGGACTTTCTGTGGCTGATATGATGATTATGATGATGAAAATGATTTGCTATAAAAACGATTGTTTCTCAAAATCTTATACCTTTAAACGAGCAATTCTTGTATGTATATATATTTATTTATAAATTTCTGTGATCTCGAAAACGGGGCTCTAACGATTTCGCTGAAAATTTGTATATGGGGGTTTTCGGGGTTAAACTATCGATCTAGATTAGTTTTATGTTTGGGAAAACGCGTGTTTTCGATTTTTCATGCGTCTTTCTTTCCACGCAGAATATGGGCGCTAATTTCGTCGCGCCGACCGCCTTGATTTTAGCTCAGTAGTTAAGGATACCGACCGCTCGAAAAAGTGTTACGGGTTCGAATCCCACTCGGTGACTTACTTTTTTTATTTTTAAGTTTATATATAATTTTTTATTTTGCATTGTTTTTAGACACGTTTTAAAAAATTAGTTAATGTTTGAGATGTAACCGAGCAAAGCTCGGTCGCCCAGGTACTATTCATACAACAACAACAACAAGTTTTCTATATCGGATCCATGTTATAATCATAGTGCTAGTTGATGACTGACGAATGGTGTCCGATGGAGCGTTTTTAGGGTTCCGTAGCCAAATGGCAAAAACGGAACCCTTATAGATTCGTCATGTCTGTCTGTCTGTCCGTCCGTATGTCACAGCCACTTTTTTCCGAAACTATAAGACCTATACTGTTGAAACTTGGTAAGTAGATGTCTTATGTGAACCGCATTAAGGTTTTGACACAAACATAGAAAAAAAACAATAAATTTTGGGGGTTCCCCATACTTAGAACTGAAACTGAAAAAAATATTTTTCATCAAACCTATACGTGTGGGGTATCTATGGATAGGTCTTTAAAAATAATATTGAGGTTTCTAATATCATTTTTTTCTAAACCGAATACTTTGCGCGAGAGACACTTCCAAAGTGGAAAAAAGTGTGTCCCCCCCCCCGTAACTTCTAAAATAAGAGAATGATAAAACTAAAAAAAATATATGATGTTCATTACCACGAAAACTACCAGCGAAAATTGGTTTGAATGAGATCTAGTAAGAAGTTTTTTTTTTAAATTAAAATAAAAAAAAACATATTACAAGACTTTTATATTATGTTATTTGCTACTACGGAACCCTTCATGGGCGAGTCCGACTCGCACTTGGCCGCTTATTTATTATTTACTACTTCCACACAAATTAGTAGTCTTACCCACGGAGCTGTTAGAATTAGCTGTGAATAGACATATATTTTTTGTTAGAGTGGAATATAATCCATACTTACTTATATATAAAGCTGAAGAGTTTGTTTGTTTGTTTGTTTGAACGCGCTAATCTCAAGAACTACTGGTTCGAATTGAAAAAATCTTTTTGTGTTGGATAGATCATTTATCGAGGAAGGCTTTATAGGCTATATAATATCACGTTGCGACTAAAAGGAGCGAAGAAACAGTTGAAAATGTGGAAAAAACGGGGAAAAATATTCATCTTTGAGGGCTTCCGTTGCGTGCGCTGCGAAAACCTTTAGAGATACCCAAAAAATACGTATGAAAGAATAATTACTCTTTGAATTATCTAAAAAAATATCCGCGACAGTATGTCTATCTTTTAAAATTAACTTACAATAACCGTTTTTATGATAATCAAATTTGGTCGAAATTAATGCATTATTACAAATTATTTGTCAAAGTTGTATCAACATAATAATATTAATCTTTATCCAAATAAATGTGTTATTGATTAAGAGTATGTAACTAAATCGTCTAAAATAAGTCGTGGGTAACAGCTATATGTAATCTATATATATATAAAAGGAGAAGCTGACTGACTGACTGACATATCAACGCAGGGCCTAAACTATAAGGATTAGAAACTTGAAATTTTGAAAGGTTCCTTTTATAACGTAGGGGACGGGGACGGGGACGGACTTGTACGCGGACGAAGTCGCGGGTTACAGCTAGTACTTATATATACTGAAGAGTTTGTTTGTTTGTTTGTTTGAACGCGCTAATCTCAGGAACCACTGAGCCGATTTGAAAATTTTTTTCGGTATTAGATAGGTCGCTTATCGAGGAAGGCTATAGGCTATATTGCATCACGCCCGCGACTTCACTCGTGTGGTTAACGCGGGCGAAGCCGCGCGCCGCCTATAGTATATAATATGAATCATACAATACGATATATTTTAAGTACAGAAAAAACCAAATAGAAAGTGAACGAAATAGACTAATTGAAGAGATGAGAGTGCACTCCTCCAACTAATTAAATTACTCAAACTGCCTGCAGTAGTTACTTCGCCGTTTTTCTCGGGTAGATCTCTCGAAGAAATCTACAAACTGAACTGCATTTGTTGCTAATGGAAACGTTTCTTAAGTGTGTTTGTGGAGAGTTGATAAGTTCAGGGCTAAGACCTAATCAACGATACCACACACGATGGGTTAGTCGAGAAATAAAAAAAATAACTCCCACTTTACATGTATTATGTTGTGACGACCTCTATGGCCTCTACTAGCGATCATCATGCCAGACAGTCATGCCAAAGGTACTGGGTTCGATCCCCGGTTAGGTCAAGATGGAAAATGATATTTTTCATATTGACCTCGGTCTTGGATGTTTCTATATCCTACTTCCTACCATCCTATCCTACTATTCTACTAATATTATAAATGCGAAAGTGAGTTTGTATATTTGTGTGTTTGTTTATTTTTTGTTACCACTTCACGCTTCAACCACTGAACGTATATAGATGAAATTTGATATGGATATAGTTTGATACCCAGGAGTAAGGAGGATAGTTTTTATCTCGAAATTCCCACGGGGAGCGAAGCCCACGGGCTAATATAGTATCGTTGAGTTAGTATCCCATAACACAAGTCTCGAACTTACTTTGGGGCTAGCTCAATCTGTGCGATTTGTCCGTATATATTTATTTATTTATTATTTATGTGTATATGGGAGCTACCCCCAAAAACAAATTACCATGCCAAATTACAGCTTTCTAGTACTTAGAAACTATATAATATCCTTGTTTACTACGGAACCTAAAAACGCATAGGTAGTGTTGCGAGAGCAAACGTATCACGTCGATTAAAATCAATCATAGACTTGTTAATATTCCGCGCGGGTTTGCCTTTGTTACGCGAGGTCGGTGTCAAACTTTAATGGAGCCAATACTTGTGTACGGGGCTACGGGGCCATACATCAAGCGCGACACTCGCCGAATGCTTTGCTCGGCGTGGCGCTTGAGATAAGAATTAATGGAAAATTGTTTTTTCTGTGACCCAATGTACCGAGAAGTAAAGCAAATCAATTTTCTTTCAGCCCATGCTGGGAGAAAACTGATTAAACGTCTCTAGAGTACAACCTTTGAGGTACAAGTAGCCCCTAATGATTAGGAAACTCCTCACAGTGCCTAAACCACATGGCAACTTCCGTGGTGGGTTATTTTTTTTTAATGAAACAATAGTCTACAATGGAAGTTAATACTTACATTAGGAGAAAAAAAGATGTAAATACCAGCTGCTTATCTTCCCGCACAGATCGTAGAATGGGCAAAAATGCGAACCATGGCGATGCGGCTAGCAACCCATCACTATTTTGATTCCCTCTTCCAACTCTCGTGATGGATCGACTTGGGCTCTGTCTGCTTAGTGCCTCAAGACCCAAAGTGCTCTGTCTGCCCATTCAGGGATAAAGGCGTGATGTTTATGTGTGTGCAATGGAAGAGGTTTGTGCTGTCCACAGCCGCTATCATTTCCAAAACGTGTCGCTCGCACCGGCGGAGAGAGATCATCAACACAGAATTAATATAATTATTACATACAGAACTAAAACTCCTAGGTTCCCGTTCCCCGTCCCCGCACATCTTTCTCATTCTCGCCTTGTGGATTTGGAGGGTATTGAGCGGGCGGCTACAGCCGCGGTCTTAGAAGATTCCGTTCGCCTTTCTGTATATGTACATAAATTAATTCTGTGTCATCAAGCTTGTCCGCTCGCTAAATGTATATTTGGGGACTTCACGAAATAAACCTGACGTGTCATGTTAAGTAGTATTGATACACTCCTGGTATCCTGATGGATAACACCGTCCGCACCGCAGGCCTCTCCCGCTGAGCCATGAGTCACCGTACACACACGCGGCGCTATTAGCCGCACCATACAAAGATCTGCAGCACATTGTTTTGGTCGCCTTCCTGCCTGGACATCGGACAATCAGCCGATGACGTCTGTGATGTGACTCATGGATGACGTTTGGGTTTGGGGTACTAAGGTCAGATTGACGTTTGCGGCCGCGTGGTCATACATGCCAAAGAAGACCATGTTGTCGCGAACCCTTTACTACACCGCTAAATTAGGAGGCGGCTTAGAGTAGTGTACTCCAAGCAACAATTTTAAATATACTGACATTTTTAACCGACTTCCAATAAGGAGGTTATCATTTCGTCGCGATCTTTTTTTATCTTTTTCACAGTAGAGAAACATCGAGCATAGCCCTCTTCATAGCGCGTTGAGCGACCTGATCCTTTTTATAAGACCCATATAAAGGGACCACGTTGCAGAGTCAAGACTGTCTATTTGATTCGGGCTAATCTCCGAAGACGGCTCTTCTATAAAATCTTCCTATTACTCGCGACAATCCATGCGGATATGATTGTATCAACTATGTGTAGTATGAACCGGGGCCTATTAGAAAATATGACAATAGTGCGGGTAGGGAAAATAATCGAAAAGCTGCTTACACCGGCGGCGGGCGCGTCGTGCGCACCGCGCCCGCGCCGGGCCATTGCGCGTGCTACCTCGGCCGCGGAAGAATCTAGCTGTTCTTCCGCGGCGTTGGTCCCAACTTATTATTAGGTAAAAGTTTTGTGAGATTTACTAATGGTTCGCATTTAATTTAGTCATTATTTCAACTACGATGCGACGAAATTTTTGGATTCCTGAAATCAACAATTACGTCGCATCGTCGATGTCGGTGAGGCCACGCCGAACACGTGGAATTTTACTTCCCATCTCAGCGCGTTCCCGGTTCCCGTTGTACTGCTTTGAAGACCGGGGTGTGCGCATCAGCTTTTTCATCTTGGAAGATGATCTGCTCACCCTGGAATGACTCGTGCACACTTGAAGCTCTCACACTAGGTTATAATTTCAGCCACGTGGTCGATTGCGTTATGAGTATAAGTGCTAATATTAGTATATGTGGTGTTTTAGAAGCGCTGCTGCAGAGCCGGCCGCTGCCGCACATCCCCGACCTGCCGGACGGCGAGCCCGCGTCCACTCCCGCGCCGCAAGCCGCGCCGCCCACGCCGCAGCCGCTCGACACCGCCAACAGGTACCGCACCACACCCTAATGCTACATCTACTCTATTCAATGCTTCCCCTTTTGAACCGACTTCCAAAATAAGATGATCAATTCGTCGGAATTCTTTTTTAAATAATATGTTCACCGATTATTCGAAGACGCCTGGACCGATTTGAAAAATTGTTTCAAAGGGCATAATTGTTTAGGGGTGAAGTCGGATTTTTGTTTTGAAAAATTATAGCCAAGTAACTCTGCGTACATCGCTTGGGACGTGGTTCAATCGCACACGTGGTTACTTGGGGTCTCAGAGGTTCACTCAGTTGAGGACCAGACCGATCATTGGTCTTAACTGCGTGCACTCCTATAGATTTCTTTTTCTTATTTAGAATTTTAGATTGAAATAGGCGAACAAGCATACGACCCACTGCATACAGGTGTCATGAAAACACGCCTTGGATTTAAGATACTTTTTGAGGTTAATTTAAGTTTTATCAGGCTTTTTAGGGTTCCGTAGTAAACAAGGAACCCTTATAGTTTCGCCATGTCTGTCTGTCTGTCCGTCCACGGTCCTACAGAGAAACTATAAGTACTAGAAAGCTGTAATTTGGCATGGATATGTATATTAATTATGGCAATAAAGTCGTAAAATAAAATATGGAAAAAAAAATTTTTCAAGGTAGCTGCCATACAAGTAAAGACGTAGTCAGTATTTTTTTCTCGACAAACACATTGAGTGGGGTATTCTTGAATAGATCTTTCAAAAGTATTGTTAGCTTGTGAACACTATTTTTCGATTTAGGGATCCGTTTCTGAAATATTTGGGTTTAAAGTTCAAATTTTTGTTCGAGTCAAGTGTCCCCCCCCCCTCTATCTGCTAAACGGTTATATATGGCCACGTGAAAAAAATCACAATTATAGTATATATAATGTAGTTTGAAGGAAAACTATCAGAGCCAAGTAGGGTATACAAAATAAAAAGTTATAGGCGATCAACTTATAAAATGTACTTGAAAAAAAACATTTTCATACAAATTCATATCAGTAGATATTAGATATCAATAGATATTTATCAATAGATATTAGATAATATCAATAGATATTAGTTTTTAGACGTTTTTAGTGGCAAGAACTCAAAGTTGGCATTCGCAACTACGGAACCCTACACTGCGCGTGGCTCGACACGCACTTGGCCAATTATTTTTAACTTGTATGTATGTATGATTTTTTGTTTAGGTCAAATCCTGCAACTCAATTTTCAACCAGTTATCCTCAGTCGATTCAGCTGAAATTTCGCATACTTGTGTAAATCGGGTGACAATACAGTATTAGGAATCAGTGAGCTTTTGTGATGATGGAACCGGGATATATTCGACAGAACTCAGAAATATAACAACTCGAGTAGGTCTTGTTTGGTTTGGTCTAGGTCTTGTTTGGTCCAAACAAGACCTAAACCCTAGGCAACGTCTACGTTGCCTAAGGTCTGATCACGTGACGGAAGGTGGTCGATGGAACACAGTAATAAAACGACGCAACTCCATCGAGTTTGGGCTCATTTCATTTGTCTTAATAAGTACTTGGGCCTCACAATAAAAGCTTGTACAAAGAATGTAATTTTTTCAAAACTCTTATTAACTGTTGCAGATGGACGTCTAAGGAGAACCTGCTGGCGCACCACGAGGAGGACGACCCGCAGCTGTTCGTGGCGCTGTACGACTTCCAGGCGGGCGGCGAGAACCAGCTCAGCCTCAAGAAAGGTCGGCTGCTGCGTAGCTCTCTGTTGTTTGCCCGCAACTGTACCTCTGGCTGGTTTGGTTTAAGAGCGAGTGTACATAGCGCGTTGTGTCGACGTAACTATGTTAGAGGTCGTTTTACATACTTACAAGTTTTACTCCGTCATTCAGAGTAATCACTTTCTTAGCACCAATCTAGTAGCATATTTGTAAAATATGTGAAACTAATGAGTAAATAAGAGAGGTTTAATTTGTCTAATTTATCTTAAATTTTTTGTTGCTTGGTGATAGTTGGTGATAATTGTTGCTTGGTGAGGTTTTTACCAAAATGTGTATAGGTACTTCAAAAACGGCTCAACAATTGATGGCCAACGAACTTGACAATTCTACAAATAGTTACAACATTCATTTTAAATCATCCAAATTAGGTCAATGGTTCAAAAGTTATTGCGGAACATAGACACAATGTTTTTTTGTAAATAAATATATGCAGTAATAATTTGTCAAAATAATAAGAAAAAATAAAATAAATAAATATATTGGAACAAAATACACTGATTGAGCTAAATCCAAAGTAATTTTGAAGCTTGTGCTATGAAATATTTACCTGATGATAGTATATTTTATAACAGTTACTTATATATATAAACATCTAAGAGCCAGGTAAATCTGAAAAAGATCAACTTCCATCTTGACCAGGCCGGTCACTCCGGGAACTCAGGTGTGACAGCGTGGCATGATGACAACTTACCCCAGGGGTCGTCGTTTTTCGCCCTAACACAAGGGGATGACATGTTTTTCTTAATCGGTTGTATTTTAAATTTATTTTTTATTTTTGGAAATAGACGCACATGCAGTCGGGTTGACCCTTGTTATTTATACGATTACAGCGCGAAAGAAATAAACGTTATTTAATAAATAAATGTTCAAGCTTTTGCATTTAATAAATTTATAGTAAAACAGTGATAGGGAACACCCTATCAACAGCATTAGTCATACGGACGAGTCACACGCTCGCTTCCACAATCCAAACTGATTTTTTCTTATCACATGTGTTGTAAATCGGGCTCATGTACATGTCAAGTATAATTTATCTAAACTTAAAACAGTGAACATACATAAAAAAAATAAAGGATCTGGACGAATTAATAACCTTATTTTTAGGAAGTTGGTTAAAAAGTATAGAATCAGTTGTGTGACAAAAACTAAACTCGGGTAGTTTGTCAGTATCATAAACTAAATCTACCCTTAAATATTTTTAAACAGTCTTTAAATAAGCGGGCAAGTGCGAGTCGGACTCGCCCATGAAGGGTTCCGTGGCAGCAAGTAACATAATATAAAAGTCTTATAGTATGTTTTATTTTATTTTTATAAATAAATAAATAAATTTTTATATTTGAGTTGATTAAATGAAAATTAAATTGCGGTTTACGATTTATGATCTCGTTCAAACCAATTTTCGCTGGTAGTTTGCATGGTTATGAACATTATACATATGTTTTAGTTTGATCATTCTCTTATTTTAGAAGTTACAGGGTGTGTCCCCCGGACACACATTTTTCCACTTTGGAAGTGTCCCTCGCGCAAATTATTCAGTAGAAAAAAATGATAATAGAAACCTCAATATCATTTTTGAAGACCTATCCATAGATACCCCACACGAATGGGTTCTAAGTATGGGGACCCCCAAAATTTGTTTTTTTTTTTCCTATTCTTGTATGAAAATCTTAATGCGGTTCACAGAATACATCTACTTACCAAGTTTCAACAGTATGGTTCTTATAGTTTCGGAAAAAAGTGGCTGTGACATACGGACGGACAGACAGACAGACATGACGTATCTATAAGGGTCCCGTTTTTGCCATTGGCTACGGAACCCTTAAAAGTTGTTATCAGCAATTTGTTGCGATGTTTTTTTATTCTTGTATGTTCAACGATTATACAAATACGCCTGGATCGATTTGGATTTTTTTTTGTTTGATACTCGTTAGGGCATACTTATTAAGTGGTCCCATATTTGTGTAGTTTGGGGGTAAAGTCGGTTTATAGTTTCGAAAAATTATTGTACTTATACGAGTATTTTGCAATTTATCATCGAGTCTTGTAGTTAATTATGTACCTTTTTTGGGTTCCGTATTAAGGAACCCTAAATATAGTTTCGCCATGTCTGTCTGACCGTCCGTCCGTCTGTCCGTCACAGTCTGCGATACATTCCTTAGTCGCCTCTCACTACACTCGCTGAAGATAAGGGATATTGTTATTTGCCGTCACTATTTCTTAATTCATTTAT
This sequence comes from Acrobasis consociella, assembly GCA_963555685.1. Classification (NCBI taxonomy): domain Eukaryota; kingdom Metazoa; phylum Arthropoda; class Insecta; order Lepidoptera; family Pyralidae; genus Acrobasis; species Acrobasis consociella. The sequence continues at coordinate 469,346 of OY743104.1, read as the reverse complement.
TGATATTGAGGCATTCTAGTGCAGGTAATGCTTGAATAGTACTACGCGTTACCGAGTTCTAGCCACAGGTTTGGACGTCATTTGATTGCTCACGTGGCTAATCGCGAGGCGTCTTTCATCTTTCTGGAGGGATTTCTTTTATTGTGTGAGACAACGACACGAAATGATGGTTAATTAATAGGCATGATAAATGAAAAAATACTTTTAGCCTATCGAATAAATTATGAAAAAAAATGTAACGTATTTTTTAATTTTTTCTGAGAAACAAAAAAGACAAAGATTTCTCATATTCATTTCTTATAACGTCACGGCTAGGTGCGGTTTTTACATCGCAAACGCAAGCCGAAAAATATCCATCCTTTATTTTTGCATTCTAAAAGACGGACTAATTACAATGATAATAAAAATATCCGTTGAGTTAGTATCCCATAACACAAGTTTCGAACTTACTTTGGGGCTAGCGCAATCTGTGTACATACATACATTTTCACGTCTATATCCCTGACGGGGCAGACAGAGCGCAGGGCCGTAAGACCCAAAGGCCACGCTTAGCGTGATTGTGGGCATTCAGATGGAAAAGGAATCAAAATAGTGATGGGTTGCTAGCCTCATTGCCTATTACTATGATTCAAATCTCTATAATCAATCTGTGTAATTTGTCCATCACGCTAAGCGTGGACTTTGGGTCTTACGGCTTTGAAAATGTATCTATATGTGTAATTTGTCCCTATGTATAGGTATTTATTTATTAATACTTTTCTGACCTTGTGTGTGCCTGTTCCAGGCGAGCAAGTCCGCATAATGAGCTACAACAAGAGCGGCGAGTGGTGCGAGGCGCACACGCTGGCGGGCGGCGTGGGCTGGGTGCCGTCCAACTACGTGACGCCGGTCAACTCGCTGGAGAAGCACTCGTGGTACCACGGGCCCATCTCGCGGAATGCCGCCGAGTATTTGCTCAGCTCCGGCATCAACGGCAGCTTCCTGGTAACGGCTTGTTCATGTTACAGCTTGCTCTTGGCGGACGATATTTAAGAAGCCTGCATTCTCTTCTTGTCATCTTTTTCTCTATAAGGCTGCGTTTCCACTGAAGCGGAGCAGAGCGGAGAGGAGAGAAATTGACCAATCACAATGCTCGAAATCTCCGCTCCGCTGTTTGAATTGAAGCGGAGCGGAGATTTCGACCATTTTAATTGGTCAATTTCTCTCCTCTCCGCTCTGCTCCGCTAACGCAGCAACGTAAAAAGAAACGCAGCCTAAAGCTTCCCCTATCTTTTCATTTGACGACACTTTTTTTGCATTTCATGCTACGCTGTCACACTGGAAGTCTTGGGTTCAATTCCCACCCGGTCTGGTCAAAATGGAAAATTATATTTTTCAGATTGAACTAGGCTGGATCTTGTTTGATTGGTCCGTATACTTATATATTTATTTATCATTCTTTTGGTATCTAATGATTGATTTAATGAAAACACTGTCACTAAACACTCCTAACTGACTTAATGGCTGGAATCGCTGGAACTAAAATCTTGAAAAGCGTGAAATTTTGCACAAACAGTTGAAAGTGTACACTAAGAAAGGATTTTAGGTGTTGAAATGACAAAGTTTGTATGAAACTTAGTCAATTTTGATGTTTGAAATGTAAAAAGCTTTTTGAGCTTACGGTTCAAAACAAAACCTAACTATATCACTATTTTCGAAAAATTGATTCTCTAAAGGGATAACAAGGGAAAATAAGGGGTGGAAGTTTGTATGAAACCCAGCTTAAAACGGTATAACAGCGGGAGAATGAGACATTTAACTAGAAGTCAATATTTTTTTACTGCGTGCCAAGACCTACGGAATCTATAATTTGTCTAGGTTCATTCGTTGCCTATTAACATTTCAAGTCCAGTATGTGAAATATAAACTAGCCAGTCTATAATATATTTATCGACATTCCATCCTTGCTTTTAGTAGCTGCTGTATTCGTACTCAGATTGCATTGTTACATCTATTTAACCATGTGCACTATTTTGTATGCTTGGTCAGGTTTAAGTTATCTAGCTAAAGACACTTATGATATAAGAAATCCGCTGTTAGATCAATCTAATTATACAATTATAATTTACAATAATAATTTGACCACGCTCCTACATTAAACGTGAGATGCAGCTGAGTATAATACGAATAGGGATGATGACAGGGTCCGAAAAGTATGATTGTAATTAGTCCGTCTTTTAGATTATCCAAAAATAATGGACCCGTATTTTTCAGTTTACCAAAAAAGTAAAAAATCACAAAGATACAGAGCGTCAAAGTTCCAGAGAAGGGGCCTGCGACGTCACACTTGAGTAAAAATCGTGCTCAAGTGTGACGTCACGCGTAATTTCAATTCGCTGTTTCTTTGTCATTTTTGGTTTCTCAGAGAAAAGAAAAAATACGTGTACAATATTTTTTAATAATCTAACCGATGGATAAAAAATATTTTTCCATTCGTTATGCCTATTGTCACCACCCTACAGCGTCTTCTGACTAAAAAGTTGAAGTCCGAAAAGGAACTTTGTTCCAAAACCTAGTAACATCAGTGTCGCCTACGATGGTGGTATGGGTGAATCCCCCGTTTGTTAGGGGTGGTCTCAGCAGTGCAACTAATTACGGACTAATTCATCATCAGGTTTTACTGTCTCTACCACGACTCTCTCTGTACTACCAGAGTCATACTTGACCTGAGCAGCCAGAGGACTTGGCCTACACTTCTTCAACTCTTCACGCTGGCCACACGGGTTGGAGAGGTCTCATTGATGTTTATAAGCTTTGTTCAGCTTGTATTTCTTAAATCGCCTTCTACGACATCCACGGGAAGACTTAAGAGTAGTCCTATTCTACTCTGCCGGAAAATACACGGCAAACGAATTGCAATAGAGAATATGCACGCATTTTTTTATTGGCTTAATAAAATCCTTATCAATAACAGTAAACAAATATGAAAGAATTTATAAAATATCTTTATCAGTGACGAACCTGTGATACTTTAAAGCTTCAATTAGAAAGAGAAGTCCGATATGGACTTGTGACGTCAAAGTCATATACTATGTCCTTTTTTATTAAATACAAATATTTTAAGGGGTGATTCAGTCCATAATTTTGAACAACTTTTCCCAGTAAATTTTTATCGAAATACGAAAAAATAATTTTATTTTCCATAGTACATAATGATATCACGTGACTACTTCGATTTCTATGAAAACCTAAAAAATTTTTTTTCCTATTTCGATATACATTTATTGGGAAAAGTTGTTCAAAATGATGGTCTGATTCACCCCTTGAAATATTTGTACTTAATAAAAAAGGACATTGTATATACATACATTTGCCATAGAAAATAGCGTTTTTGCGAGTGCGAATGACATATTTTCGTAAAATCGCTATATCTTGTTTGTTTTTCCACCAATTTTTATTCTGTTTTCACTGTTAGTACTTTACTTTCGAATATTTACAGATAAACTGGTTAGAGAACATTTTTTTTATGCATATTCCCTATTATACTTTTCTGACCGTGTCGTCACCCGAATTGTATATCTACGTGCAGTGTGTAACATTGGTGTTTGTGTCAGGTGCGCGAGTCGGAGTCGAGTCCGGGCCAGCGCAGCATCTCGCTGCGGTTCGAGGGCCGCGTGTACCACTACCGCATCAACGAGGACGCCGACGGGAAGGTACGGTTAACACGTTGTTCACTTTACATGTTGGGATACATAAGTTTTCGGGGGCATGTTTGTTAACTCGCTCGCAAGCATGGTTAATGCATGTAACATGTTTGTTGTAATGTATCAACATTGTTGTACGAGCTTAGCACCGTACAGTATTTGATAAGTCAGCATTTGCACAATTTCGCCTCATTAGCATTAAATTGTCAATTCGCAACCTACGGCCAACAAGCGCGCCACGCGGCTCATATATCATTTTCCATCAAGTGATCTTTTCGGTTCAAACCCGAACAATTGTATTTTGTATTATTATAAATATTTATTGTGCAACAAAACAATGACGATTATTAGCCTGGGCCGTATGAGACCAACATTTTAAATGATACCTCAGTTTCCATTCAATTTTTTAATTCAAAAGGGCACAGCACTGTTTCTTGAATTTTTTTGGGTCCCTTTATCTTTAGTACATAAAACTTCACTATAAACTCGATGGCCCAGCGGGAGCATTCCTACCACTTTCGCAAGTAAAGCGACACCGAGCACGGTCCACACTTGAATGAGTGACCACAAGTGACAAAAAAAATCTTTAGCTCCTTCTTGCTTCGGAAAATACGTATAAGCCGTTAGTCCCGGCTGTCATCATTGTATGGCAGTCGTAAAATTATGGCAGATGCCTTTAGGCTTGTAGCTGTAATGTAGCTTAAAAATCTGATACCAGTGTACACCCGAAAAGAACTTTCTAAACCATTATAAATCGCACCAAAATAATTCACCATTATTCACAACCAGGGACAGATTTAGGGAGAGCTTTAAGGTTCTCTGCAACTGAGTTCCTCCATTAGAAATGTTCTGTTCTGTATTATCACTGTGGAGAAAGTACAATTCCTCGTGTAGTAAGGGCGTGCGCTGTGTCTCTGATAGCAGATACGTCGCGTGTTGCCGTGTCTCTGTCGCACGTAGCGTTTGTGACAGAGATAGACTGAACATGTTGCGTTTGACGCATTTTAAGCCCTAAAATCTAAAATATATGAAAGTTTTAGTCAAAGTAATTTTTTTTATTCATTGTAGGATAAACTTATATTTATTGAAGGTAATGTTATGAAACTGGGTTCGAGATTTGGAGAAAAAGTTTAATATTGTTGTATTATTACTAGCGTCAGGGCTGGATTTAGAGGTCTGAAAGCCTCAAGGTAACAAAAGAATGGAAACCCCTTGCCCCAAATCATTTTCCAAATAAAATGAGCAACTTTTTTCAGTCGAATTTTTTAATAAATAATTTATTGTAAAACCAAAGGTTTTGTTTGTTATTAAATAATAAAAAAAAAATTTAGTAGTGTTTACTAGTTATAAGTACTTTTGTGAAGGCCCCGGGGCTGTAGCCCCGCTTGCCCTTCCCTAACTCCACCCCCGATTACCTTGTTATATGGATCTTCGTATCAATTGTGATCTCAACGTGATTTGCTTCAGGTGTACGTGACGTCAGAGTCGATGTTCGGCACGCTGGCGGAGCTGGTGCACCACCACTCGATGCTGGGCGACGGGCTCATCACGCAGCTGCTGTACCCCGCGCCCAAGCGGAACAAGCCCACCGTGTTCCCGCTCGCGCCGCCCGACCACTGGGAGATCGACCGCACCGACATCGTCATGAAGCACAAGCTCGGCGGCGGCCAGTACGGCGACGTGTACGAGGCCGTTTGGAAGAGATGCAACACCACCGTACGTAAACGACCTTATTGTCCAGACTTAAGGTCTACGCTGTGCCAGACCTCAACGAGGCACCGTACTTAGTCGACGTCCTTAGTATCCTGCGTAAAGACCTTGGTGCCAGACCTCTGTGAGGCAAATAAGCAGTCGCCGTAGTCGAACACTGTTCAAGTCTATTAAGCGGTCAATAACTCATTTATTATCCATGCTGGCTGGTCAAAGGCCCCTGCAGACTCTTTTGTCCTGCCCAAGGCCATACTACGCTGTGCCAGACCTCTGTGAGGCAAATAAGCAGTCGCTGTAGTCGAACACTGGTCAAGTCTATTAAGCGGTCAATAACTCATTTATTATTCTGCCCAAAGGCCGTTTGTTTAGATTCGAAAAAAGACCGTATCTTCATCATCAAATCAGCCACAGACATCCACTGTTGGTCATCTTCTCCAAGGATTTCCACGACCGATCGGAAACGGCCTGCATCCAACGCCTTCCTGCAACCTTGCTCAGGTTATCTGACTATGTAGTAGGTGGGCGACCGTATCTTACGCCGCTCCATTTATTGACACGAACTTCTGTGGCTGATATGTCTGTTTTCTCCCTATCATAACGCGTTCTCGGTTACATCCTCAGCTGGCCTGCTTTGGAGCCAGAGTGGTTTACATTTTACACAGTAAAAAAAGCTAGATCTGTCTTAGTCCACATCCGTGTTGGAATGGTTTTAACAGGTTTATTTGCTTACAGAATTAAAATACCCCGACTGTCAAAAACGCCGTCTAGTGATGAGAGGTGGAACTACACATAGGACTTGATATCCATAGTGCCATAGATATGTCCTGGCTTTCAAACATTAATCCCTAGTAACTTTTAAACGGTTGAACCGATTTTTATGAAACAATCTTCACGTAGGAAAAATTGGTCCATCCGTTTGATCGCATTGAAATTGGTCCATTCGTTTGAGTGCTATGATGCCATAGACGTATGCGTGAAACTAATAACATCCCTCTTTTGTCAGGCTTTAAACAATGAATTAACCCGTAAAGACCCGACGGCATTTATAAATGCCCACGTTCATTGTCTTTTTAATGTGTCTGGTATTGGCGGTTGCGAATGGGTTAATTGGCGGTAGCGTTTATGTATTACTATTCTGCGCTATGAAATAATAATTAAAGAGATGACATCAGTTCGTCACACGGTACTAAACGTACACAAATAGAATACTTGTATAATATTACACCTTATATAATACATAAATTGATTTCTTATAAAAAATTAAATGAAACATAGAAATATCTGCATATTACAGCAGAGAGTTTATTCCGATCCCAAATAAAATTTCTTCACCTGCATTTTGAAAGTATCACGATTGTGTCATCTCGCAATGTTATCAAGTAGGGCATTCCAGAGCCGTACATTCACAACGGCAAATTACAAAAGTAACTAGTACGGTGACAATTTGAATACCATTTATTTTATTTACTACCAGGGCTAGAGATGATAGTGTGTGTACTCCGGCAGGTGGCGGTAAAAACGCTGAAAGACGACACGATGGCGCTGAAAGACTTCCTGGAGGAGGCGGCCATCATGAAGGAGATGCGGCACCGCAACCTGGTGCAGCTGCTGGGCGTGTGCACGCGCGAGCCGCCGTTCTACATCATCACGGAGTTCATGTCGCGCGGCAACCTGCTCGACTACCTGCGCGCCGCCGCGCTCTCCGCGCCGCCCGACGCCGTCGTGCTCATGTACATGGCCACGCAGATCGCCTCCGGCATGAGCTACCTCGAGAGCCGGTCGTTTATACACAGGTACGTTACGACCAGATCTTTGTTTTCTTTATCCCCTTCATCATCGTCCATTCATCTATCCATTTCAGCCGCACAACGTCCACTGCTGCACATAGGCCTCTCCCAAAGATTTCCGAAATGACTGATCTAGAGCGGCTTGCATCCAGCGCTTTCCAGCGATCTTGGTCAGGTCGTCAGACCACCTTGTGGGTGGTTTGTCTATGGTTATTTTCATCCCAGCTAAATCCATAGTAATCCATTTTAAAAAAGGGAAATGTGTCATGTATTTGCGAAGGTACAACAAACGCACTTATTATTCTCTTATGTACACTTTAAATAAATAAATATAAAGAGACAAATTACCTTGTAACCTTTCTATGTATATCACCTAGATTATTCATCCTTGATCTAGGCAGCCATACCTTATGACGTCAATGTACCTATGTCCTATTTGTGCACTATATATAAACCATGTTCTCTACAATAAATGAAGCAGTTACCTACAAACCTACATCGAAAGTGTTTCATTAAAATCATCTCTTTACACATAACATCACACCTTCCGCCCACTGCTGAGCATAGGCCTCTCTACCGACGCCACACATCTCAGTCCTGTGCTGCTATCATCCAGGTATTCACAAAAATTACAAAAATTTGCTTAACCTATTTTAATTAAAATGTGTTTTGTCTCGTTCTTTCAATGTAAAATATTGAAAAGAGGAAAAGGGACAAAAGAGGTTATGACTGAAATACGTTTAGCAAACGGTTGTTAATTTTTACGAATATGAAAGATAAACTTCACCTAAACCTTACGGCACAAAAGGCGGACACAGTAAACAAATATCAAAAATCATTTTTATGTATCTTTGGATATTTGTATCACACGATAATTGACATTTTTTCTTTTTCTTTCGATTTCGTAATAGGTAAATATTGACGTCAGATAATTGACTTACAGCTAAGTTTATTGCCGCTTCCTAAACGCAAGTACACAAAAAACGGTAACAAACATTATTAGCATTCTTTACCAGTCAACCTTCGGTATAAACAAAGGAAACTTAGTGGTAGGCTTACAAGTAAATAATTGGGTATTTTCCCAAGCGAAAAATAACTTATTTTGTACTGATAATAAAATAAAACGTTGCAAAATAATGTCACTTGTCTTTGAACATATCCATTTTAACTTTATTGCAGAAAAACTGATAATAAGAGCGCTGTTTGACTCCAAAAAACTACGACGTCATCTGCCTGTATTTCATACAAATCTCATAGAAACTGTTTGTTTTGACGTTTAGAAAAAAGTATCTGATTTGAGTTGTTGGAAAATAGCGTATTGGGTGGCATAATTATACTAATAGCTATAGCATGCCTATTCATTGCCTTATAAACATAATTAATTCTCTTCCGTCGTCACTAGATAGCGCTATAGGTATTAAAACAAATATAATCTTTTATAACTATTATTAAAATAAAGTAGTGCTCTAATTAATTAAATATGACTTGAACATGCACGTAATAAACCAAACCACGTGCTATACTAGGTCACAATAGTATAATGGAATTCAAAAAACATTAAAAAAATCTAAATAAATTGATATTTCCATCCTAAAGTATTATTTAAATATTTGTAAGGGAATGTCTTTTTTTTATTGTTACTTTAATTTTATTACGCTATTGGCTCCGTGCGAAGTCAATGCGTGTGGGGTGGGGTTAATGAAATCTATTGCAGCGCCCTTGGTGGCCAAAACTAGCAATTAAACGGGCGCTGTACGAAATTCTGTCAAAGCTGTCAAACAAACTATTGTAGACTAGCCGAAGCCTGCGACTTCGTTCGCGTGGACTTTATGTCTCTGGAATATGCTCATCAGGCTGAACAACTTTTACTAAGGCGGCATTTTTATATCTCTTATAGTTTAGTTGGACCATTAAGGGTCCCCTGACCCTAGACCAAAATACAACTTTCCATACAAACGTAGTCTACGTTTTATTTCAAAACGACATGTCCGATTTGGGCAAAATTTTGTAATTTCAAAGATATTGCAATTATCTAGGTTTATATTTAGTTTCCGACCGTAAAAATATGAACTTGAAATAGAATATAGTGTTTTATATCATTTTTGACCATTAGTATAGGAAACTTCTAAATCGTTATATTTTCTTTCCAGTTCATAATTTTACCATAGGAAACCAGTTATAACCCTAGATAATTGCAATTTCTTTACAATTACCAATTTTTACCGGAATCTGACATGTGGTTTCAAAATTAAACGTGTACTACGTTTGTATGGAGAAGTCTAGGGTCGCCGGACTCTTAAGTTTCTGCATCAGGCGTTCCATTTTCCAAAATCATTTATACCCTATATGTTGCCCAGGCTTAATAGCTATATAACAAAAAAAGTTTCATTCGAATCCGTCCAGTATTTCCGGAGATTAGCGTGTACAAACAGACAAACAGACAGACCTTTTTTTTTAAATTCTTACTCTATTACTGCGTCTTCATCGCCCCCAATATTTTTTTTGGAAATATATTTAATGTACAGACACACTTTTTTTACTGTTTTATTATATGTATATAGATTTTTCAATGGGATTTCGCATTATTCCTCCAAAAAAATGAATCATTAGGTATGGTTGTTGTGTCGTAAATTAGAAGAATACTGAAAGAATAGCAAATGCAAGTTTTATTGATTCCCAAAAACAACTTGGAAATTAGAACATCGCGAGAAATGAATAGCTGCCATCAACAGAAAAAGTAACAAAATAACTTTAAATTTTATGCAAATCCTTTATATTAATCTAATATAATACCTATAATTTAAATGTTTACATGAGTATAAACTAACCTCGTTAGTTTCAGTACTGATAGATCACCACGGCACCCAAAACCACATGATGTTATCTGCAGGGATCATTTTATTCGTGGCAAAAATCAATCAATCAGCAACTCATCCCCAGTTATAACTGGGTATATATCCCGACGATATTTCTTGCAATCTATTATTCAAAAATGAATGAACCTGAAGCTTTATCAGGTTACAGACGTTTTATGGAACGGAGAAAGAAGAGAGAACTATCCAAAACTATACAAACCTACCAAACACATTTACTCATCATTACACTCATTTTGTGCTAAAAATAATATTTAGTTTATTACTAGCGTTACCATTAATATGTGTTTATTATTGTTAAATGAAACCATTAAAGTAGCCTTTTTTTCCTTGTTTAACAATAAAACACACCCTGATGTATCCAAAATAAAACTCTTTTTAAATAAATTTTACGTACTTCATTTAATTTCAGTGAACGAAAACGATTTCGCAAGCCTTTATCTACATAAAATAAAGCAACACGATGAAATTTAGTGCAATAAAGAATCTAATTTTTATTAATTTATTTTGACAAAATTTTTTGTTGGACACGTCACGAGCCATTTTGCCCGCAAAGTTGCGCACGCCTAAGTGGCGCTGACATCTGCACGGAGCGAATAGTGATCTAGTATATTCCTTGGTTTGATATATTACGGGTATATCCCTTCCACGTTGTAAGTAATGCAATAAAGTTAATTAAAGTATATTTAACACTTCCTGGGCTCTGCATAGAGCCGCAAGACCCAAAATGCTCTGTCTGCCCCATTAGGGATGAAGTCGTAATAGTATGTATGTATGTAACACTTCCTTTGTCACTTTTTTGCCAGTCGTGTGTGCTACCATTCGCCTGTTAGTTTTGCCTACTTATCAATAGTTTTTATGGCATTGGGTATCGATTGCGTTAGTAATTATATTATCTTTGGCACTGGTAACACACATGTAGACTTTAGTCTTGTTTATTATAAATAGAATAAGTAGTAAATAAGCTACATACTTAGGTTTCCATCAAAGGTTTTTTTTGTACCATTTCTATGGATATTGGATAGACTGTTAGAAATAAACATCGACCAAATGGGCGAGTGGTATAATATTATGTTACATTGTAAATAAATGTGTTATTTTAAATGAATTTACTCATTTCCTAAGCTAAACCATTGCGTAAGTCTATTTCATCGCAAACGAAAAACCAGTGAAGTTTCCTGGTCAAAAATAAATTGTATGATACCGTTATTAAAAAAAAAAAACCTCACAAAATAATGATACCTGTCATTGATCATATCTATTTTCAACGTGATTTTGAATTAATTTTTGCGTGAGTCCGTTTCAAAAAGTATGACGTGATTGGCCTTTATTTCATACAAATACCATAGAAAATGTTTATTTTCACATTCAAAAAGTATCTGATTTCAGTTGTTGGAAATTTATTTTTTACCGAAATTTATTTTCAAGATATTGTTTTTAGAATTCGTATGTTTATGTGCCGACATTGTTGTCAGATTTTATTATAGAATTAGTGTTTAAAACTGTGTCCAAAACAGAAACAATTTCAAAGGAAAACAGGGATAGCGTTTTTTGAAGTTAGAAAGAAAATATGTTTTTCTACGCATCGTACCATGAACTCACATATAGTTCCTACAATACTGTACTAACCCTATGATTTCAGAACTATAGAGGATTCATATCATGGGCGTAGATAATCTTGTATGCAACTGTACCTAATAAGGGAGTTAAAACACTCATGTGATAAACCTACATTCGTGTTTAACCCCTTAGGATACAGCAGTTTCATAAATATAAATTATATTTATTTTTCCTAGCCTTTTGTTGTTATGTCCCACTGCTGGGCAAAGGCCTCCCCCTTGTTCCTCCACTAAATATAAAAATATATTTCTTTTTCCTAGCCTTTGTTGTTATGTCCCACTGCTGGGCAAAGACCTCTCCCTTGTTCTTCCACTAAATATAAAAATATATTTCTTTTTCCTAGCCTTTTGTTGTCATGTCCCACTGCTGGGCAAAGGCCTCCCCCTTGTTCCTCCACTAAATATAAATTATATTTCTTTTTCCTAGCCTTTTGTTGTCATGTCCCACTGCTGGGCAAAGGCCTTCCCCTTGTTCCTTCACTAAATATAAATTACATTTCTTTTTCCTAGCCTTTTGTTGTTATGTCCCACTGCTGGGCAAAGGCCTCCCCCTTGTTCCTCCACTCATCTCTGAATAAATAATAAATGTTATTTGGTAGAAATAAAAATGAAAACTAACAGATAAAACACTTTAACATGGTTATATCATACTAGCTGTAACCCGCGACTTCGTCCGCGTAGAAGTCGAAAATGGTTCTTATAGGCTTTTACAACTGCCTCCATGGTGTATGGTTAGAGCGTTCGGCTCACACTCGGAGGTCGCGGGTTCGATTCCCGGCGGAGGCAACGACTGTGTTGTTGTCCTAGTTTGGTTAGGACATTGCAGGCTGATCACCTGATTGTCTGATAAGTAAGATGATCCGTGCTTCGGAGGGCACGATAACCGTCGGTCCCGGTCACTGTCTTGATATTGGTCGTTACCTAAAACCATGTCAGAGGCCTTTAAGGCGGTCTAAAAACTCTGACACTAGTGTTAGTCACTAACACACACGATAAGAAGAAGATAGGCTTTTAATATATCATATTCCACCAAAATGCTCTCCACTCTGCATATGTCGTAGCGTGAGACGACGCTGGTCTTTCGTGCTTCGGTACTTACCCATAGTATTAAAGTTCGCCGAAGTTGACACGTGGTAAATGATGGGTTTATAGATAACAAGAATCAGATAACGTTTACTCCAAGTTTGTGAAACAGATCCGAATCCGATAGCCAGCGCCGCGTCCCACGCCGTGTTTATGTTATGGAGTTCGGATGCGTGTTATGTCAATGTGCAGTTGTAACAATAACAAATATTTTGGGCCGGTATGTGGCGTTTGTTATTATTTATCTTGCAGACGGTCTCAACATTGTATGTGTAGGTATTTATTAATTTATACTGTGCACACGTGATGTATAAGAGCCCAGCTCTTAAATATAAGAAGATACATGGTGTACTTTATATGTAGAATAAAAGTGAGGAAATATATTAGACCCTTAGACAATGTTTTTTTTTTAAATAGTGATATTTAAATTATTTTACATCCCTAACTTCAAAATTAATCAAGTTTCATACAAACTTTCAACCCTTTTAAGAGATCAATTTTAAAAATCCTTTGTAAGTGTACACTTACGTCAGGAATTTCTGTGCAAAATTACGTGGTTTTAGATACAGCGATTTTAGCTGTGCTTTGATCGCTCAGTCAATATGTTCTTCTTATATTTAAGAGCTGGGCTCTTGTCGGTGGAGTGCTTTCCATGTCTCTCTTCCTTCCGCTAAGTTCTTAACCTCTTTATATGTTTTCACTTTTAATTTTTCTTTTATTTGGTCTATAAATTTCCTTCTGGGTTTTCCTACTCCTCTCTTTCCTTCTATTTTTCCTTCCATTATTGTTTTAAAGAATGCATCGTGGCGTAGTAGATGACCGAACATTTTGCCTCTTCTATTTTCTATAATTTGTATTATTTGTCTTTTCTCTCTCACATCCTCTAATACCTTCTCATTTGTAATTTTTTCTGTCCAACTTATTTTTTTCATTCTTCTTCAGCACCACATTTCAAATGCTTCTAATCTATCTCTATCCTTTTTGGTCATCGTCCACGTTTCACATCCATACAAGGCAGTGCTCCATATAAATGTTTTAATAAATCTTTTCAATATGTTAGCCAGTCAGTTTTTTCTTTACAACGTGGAAGGGACATACCCGTAAAAAAATTAACCACATGCTATCACTATAGTATAATATTATGATAATCAAGAACAAAAACAAAATCGACATTCCCATACAAATTGCCCGGGCGGCTGCACAAGTTTGTACGGAATTGTGGATTAAAAAAATAATAATTTCATAAAGTGTATGTATACTTATACTATTAGTGATCTTGTATACTGGTATGTTCTTCGCACGTTGTATATATAGGTTGATAAGTTGTGAGTAAAAAGCTAATAATTCAAATTTTTATATATCTTTATTATTGTTTAATATTTCTTGTCTTAATAATAGTCACGTTTCTTTTTTTTTATTGCTGCTTACAAGAAGTGGTAGCAAATTCTTATTGAAGTGTAGTTACGAAACGCAGACTCGAGCTAGGACCATTATTCACCCAAATGAAATTGACAAAACAAAAAGCAAAACGGGTTGCGCGCGGTCTTTTTGTTTCGGGCGAATAATGGTATGATGACGATGCGTAGATTTGCGAAATTGTATAACTATTGTGACTGGCGTTCCGGCACACCAGTGGTTAAAGTATGTACTGAAGTTTTTGGCGTTATATATTAAGACGTATACATACATACATTATATCACGCCTGTTTTTCACAGGGGTAGGCAGGGACTATAGACCTCTGCTTGCTACGATCCTGGCAAACCTCTTTTGCTAAGTCGGTATATGAATAATATTTATATCCGTATATTCTAAGAACTATATGTCAAGTCATTTCCCTTTACCTATATCTTTGTCATTGTAATTGTTAAATTTTTAACCTACTTCCAAAAATGAGAAAGTTATCAATGCGTCGGAATGTTATCTTTTTTATGTATGTTCGTCCAAGGCCGAGGAAAAGATGGAGGGACGATATTGAAAGCAGCTTGCTGCCATCCACTTATGTAAGTGGATGGCAGCAAGCTGCCTTGGATCGTGAGTCGTGGAAGCAAGAAGGGGAGGCCTTTGCCCAACAATGGGACACTATATAGGCTATAAAAAAAATGTTCACCCATTGTTCGAAGTCGCCTAGACCGATTTGAAAAATTATTTGCTCATGCTTGCTCATAAGTTTTTTTATCAAAATCGGTTGTGTATTATAGTTTGGGGGGTGAAGTCTGTATCGAATTTAATCTCTGTACATTCTCTGTCCACATTTGAACCGCCTGTTACACGTGTTCCGCAGGGACCTGGCGGCCCGCAACTGCTTGGTGGGCGAGAACCACCTGGTGAAGGTGGCGGACTTCGGGCTGGCGCGGCTGATGCGGGACGACACGTACACGGCGCACGCGGGCGCCAAGTTCCCCATCAAGTGGACCGCGCCCGAGGGGCTCGCCTACAACACCTTCAGCACCAAGTCCGACGTGTGGGCGTTCGGCATCCTGCTGTGGGAGATCGCCACCTACGGCATGAGCCCCTACCCCGGCGTCGACCTCGCCGACGTCTACCACATGTTGGAGAAGGTACGCCGTTTTGTTTTTATGGCTTGCGCCTTGACGCGAGCGTAGACTCGAACGCCTTTCAATACCGATTTTGTTTTGTTTTAAAGGTGACTGAATGGAAAGTGTTCTTAGATTCGATTTTAATCTAAGTTAAGGGAATATTAAATTTTTTCATCTCTTCTATTCGAAACAGTATGTTTCATCCCTAAACATTTGAAGCTAAAGTTAATGCTGATTCTCTCGGGACTGCAACGTAAAAAATAAAATCTTTAGGGATTATAAAAAAATTGGTTGTTTGTAAAGTAGGTTTACGATCGAGATGTTTACGTGATAACGTCTTCTGGCAGCGCTCGAGATGAGACGGGAGATCGGTCCGTCTCTCTCTCGTTATACCTGCGATCGCGCTCGTGAGGTTTTGGTGTGACACAAGTTTCTGAACATGTCACCCGACTAAAACGATTTTAAAGACGTTATCACGTCAAAAAACATTCTGAGAACTGAACGCGAATGTAATCTATGCCAAATCAAAAAATTTGGCAGTCCTTGATTTGGCAGTCCAGCAAATAAAACAGAGAATTTAGTTTTAAAACAATAAATAACTGGCATAGGCGTTGTAATGTTTTTTATCGTAATGTATATAAAACCGTTATTGGCCGTAAGTTGTAGCTATAATGCAAGATGTTATTGCATTTTTAGAGCTGTAGATTTGTTCAATAAATAAAATAAAAATAAATTTTGAATACATAGCAAACATTTTTATGTTGCAATGTAATGTAATTAACAAAAACGCAAATTTTATTCTCATAGATCGAGATGAAAAGTAAATTGTGCTACTCCGGTACGGTAATATCTTTAGTTCGAACGATATACATAAAGCCCTTGCTTCGTTCAGGATTTAACCGTAAAATCACTCGCTACGCTCGTGATTCAACTGTGGCATCCTTCGTTTCGCTCCGGCTTCAAAGTATCGTCCTCGCCTTAAAAATATTACCTTAACCCTTACTTAAGTATGAAATCTTTTTAAAAGATCTTGATTAAAATAGAGAAACTATATAAAAAAAATGCCCCTTTTAGCTGATCGGGATGACAAAATGGCGTATCTTCCGCCCATGTGTGTGTATAAGGTTGAATAATAGTCACGATTATGAAACAATAGTTTAATTAAAATATTTCGAAATATAAAAACAAGATGGCGTGTTGCCAACAACGTGTTGAGCTAACAAAGGGTCAGTTTCCAAACAACACAGGTACTGAAGTTTGCATTCAAGGCCGCGCGGCCGTTTGGTAAACATGGCGATAGGCGATACCGCGCTCTGTAACATACATCATGCACACGCTAATCTTTTTATAACTTGTCATGGAATCGTGTAAATCGCTAATTTTTTGAAACCTTTACATTTATTACAATAAAAGTATAGGTTTCAAGTAACTAACATTGGTTTATCTCCAAACTATCTACTTAATTGTCATACAGACTTGATCGCGCGTAGCGCTAAGTCCGGCGATTGTTTATCAATCGTTTATTGTGGAACCAAGTTTGAATACATTTCATTTGACTGTACATGTATAGCTTGCGCCCTCTTCGGCTTCCGACGGTGTCGATTACATACTTCCCAGAGGTGGCCTATAGCTCCGAAAATCTCATGCTAAAAATGCATTATGCAATACGTTAGTCAGAAATAATTTCCAGAATCGTGACAAACTGACTCGAGAACAACTTTTATTATGATTATCCACTGACCCCAAAAATCAGTTACAGTCGTGCGTGCTAGCGCGACGTTCTTGTAGCAATGTTGCTGAAGGAAGGTTTCTTCCGGTGCACTTTAAAGTTTCACTCCGGTACCTACTGATCAATTTATCATATGACGCAGCAATAACAAAAAAAAAAACAAAATAATCCAATCAAAATTAATTAGCTGATCAAAAGATCTAAAGTTCGCAAGTTGCTGCTATCAAATCAGTACAGCAGAGGGCTTTTAAAGTGCACTTGGAATAACATTGTATTGTTAACTTGTTCTTTTCGACCCGAGGCGAGGTTGGGATAGTGTCGGTCGCGCGCTAACAGGCACAAGTTGTTCAAAGTGTTACCGACTAAGGGCACAAAGCTGCCGAGGCCGCCTAGCAGTGGGAGCCTTCGATGCAGAGGTGCTTCCGGCACAGCTGGCAGTGCGGGCGCGTCACGGAGATGCGCGAGAAGATCTCGGACGCCGATAGCTCCTTGCTGAGCTTGTTGCACATGCTGTACGACACCGTCTTCTTGGAGAAGTCCTTGGCCGGCACGCACGTGCGCGCGCGCACCGGGCCGATCTCCTGCCCGTTCTCCACTGGACAAACAAACTCACGTCATTCACTTCATCAGTTTTAGCGCTGTATTCATAAAAAGTGTGAACTCCTTGCTATTCATTTAAAGAGCGCTGCTTTTTCTGACAATCTGAGTTAAATTAGGTGATTGGCGAAAAGCAGACAGCAAAGCTAAAAGCTTTGTTTTGTTTGTGTTTCTGTTGGTTAGTTTTTAAACTATCAAACTTAAAGGTTTGTTTGTCCATAAAGTCCCGTTTACGGCCATAAATCATGTGACCACACTTTTTGAATTGAAATGACTTTTTAAATAAATGAATGTAAAAACAAAAATATGTTACCTAGTTTGGAGGACTCGGAGGTGATGACGATGCACAGGAACGCCATGCCGGGGATGTAGCAGTCTATGTTGGGCACCTGCGACACGTTACCGATGCAGTCAACGACAAATACTTATTGTCATACTATGCATAGATAAATTTTTCATACAATCAAACTAAATAGCTGATGATGGTGAATGAGGTTACGATATTTAAATTAATTCATCTAAAGATGGTGTGACAGTGAGTGGTTTCTGTAACTTACGGTGATGTTGGCGTAGTCCGGGTGCTCGGGGTCCCAGCAGCCGGGGTGGTCGAAGGACAGGCAGTTGTAGCACTGCAGCCCCTTGCTGGTGGACGTGATGAACTTCTTCGGCTTGGACTTCTTGTGCTTGCCTGCGTCACACAACACTCGACATTAACCCCGGGATTATTAAGCTACTAACAGTCTCTCGTACGATCCCATCACTAAACTTGTTTAAGAAGTAGGTTTTTACAGTTTTCCGATTTACTATGTCGTTTTAAACACTAATACGCATGTTGCTAAACAATTTTTGGCGTGGAATTTCGTAATACTGCGGAGTAGTAAAAGTAAAAATAAATTGGAAACAAACAATAAACGAAAAGGAATATGAAATGAACAACGATCGAGGTACGATATTGTTATTGTTTCCACTTCTCCCCGGAAAAGTAATTCTGGCCGTACCCCTATAATTTGCTAAAACTAGTTCGATCCGAAAAACTGCTTAAGTTAAACTAATTGGAAAAGAGACATCACAGTGTTCCGTATGGTGAGTGGCGCTTACCCTGTGCGGCGACGGAGATGAGCAGCAGGTAGATGGTGACGGTCTTGAAGACGGCCATGCCGCTGGCGGGGACGGACCGAGGGCGGAGACGTGCGGAAGCGTGCGGCGGCGGCGAGCCGAAGCGAATGACGCTGGGTCAGCCGCCGCGCCGCTTTATACCCGCGCGTCCGGCGCCGCTACAGGGGGTTGATGGTTTGCGTGCGCGCATACTCATCAGCAAACTATGTGCTCATTTTTTTTTCGTAGTAAAATTAACAAAAATTATTTTTTTGTTCAAATAAATTTCATTAATTCTGAGCGTTTTGGACAAACCCAATAAAATAGTGTTGTCGCTCGTCATTGAAGAAGACTTCATTTTATGCGGCACATGTTAATGAGTTTTAGTAATTCTTCTTGTAATCTAATTGTTACTTTTTACAAATTTTGTAAGAGAATTGCTTTATTTATTACATTAACTGAACTTTTTGCAGAAAACTTGAATAGTGTACTAGTAAAGCTTGGATATGCCTGTTGGCTCCAAGGTTTTGAGCAGAATTATTATGATTTTGTGTATTTTTTATAAATGAAAAAACTACACGCGTGGCCCCCCCTGGGCTCGTCATCCCTCCCATGCCAATCGTCCGGTAGCAGACGGTGACATTAAAATAGGAGATCTATGGTAAACATTTGCCAGGTACCTAATACATTGATTTATTTAATGAAATAGGACTGGCTATAGTAATAGATTATATGCATTTTTATTTCGCATATAGAGTATTTTCCTTGAACATAGCTAGGCCAGGTTATAAATCACTCTGTGGGTTTAGAACATAGGCGCTTTTTCCATTCCCCCCTGCCCTTTGTCACTTAATTTATCTCTTTCTCAAGTTTTTCCATTGATTTGTGAAATATGTATATTTAATCTGTGTAAATGTGTGTTGTGAGCACGCTGTACATGGCGGTGAGATGTGAGCGCTCGTGTTTTTGTTGACATATTTGTCGGTCATCCGAAGATTATTTGTGTACGATATTATACGCTACAATAACACTCCATTGTTTGTAGCGGGAATGCGCTGGTATTGTCAACATACTAGAGCTCGCCGCGGAGGCCGTACTGCGGCGGTCAGGTCGCACCGCTCGGCGGAGCTTAAGATGTAGAGCTTAAGCTAACGTGCTTTGGGACGAACGTTGAGCTGTTTGTACTGGCCGCTTCCAGGTCAAAAATTTCTAACAAAAATAAGAAGCGACAAGACATTTTGTGACGTGCGAAGTACGTTTGACTACACCACAATGTCGACAGTTTCAGTTACTGTGGCCGTCGCTGTGGTAAGCATCTTTCTAAACCCGGAACGATGGGCTAGTAATACATATTGCGTCTTTTTTCATACGTTTCATAGAGGTGAACTTGCTATTCTTGTCACATATGAGCTTGTTTGTCGGTTAAGTGGAGAAGCATTTATTCCTCGCGAACGTCGGATTGATTCGACTAAGATTGTTGGGCCCATTTCGCGAGCTTCGGATGTTTCCGACCAAAACACTGCTCGTATTGCATATAACTTACATATCCACATCCCTTTTGGTTGAAGGTATTTATTTTTGATTTACTATGTCTCGCGCTGGGGGCACGACAACTGGTCTCGCGGTGATAGGGTTCAAATGTTCTGGTAGGACCTAACTTCTAACTTTTATTTGTTGGGAATAACAGCTTAGAATGTATCAGCTGCTTAGCCAATCGAGGGAATAGCGAAAACACTAAATCATATTAGTAGGCCATGGCTAGCAACCCAAAGCCCAACGTAAGGGTAATGATTTTATTAATGAATAAATCCCACTTTTTTTTTATTAACCTATACTGTCCCACTGCTGGGCAAAGGTCTCGCCCATCTCCATCCAAATATCTCGATCGTGTGCCCACTTCCCACCATTCCCTCTCAAACTGACGCAATGAATCCCATTTAAATATTTATTTTATTTGTTGTTATAGCGGCAACAGAAATACATCATCTATAAAAATTTCAACTGTCTGGCTAGCTAGATACAGCCTAGTGACAGACAGGCAGACAGAAAGATGGATGGACAACGGATTTTAGTGATAGGGTCCCGTATTTACCCTGTGGGTATGGAACCCTCAAAAGGTTGTTGGAAAGGTCGTCATAGTGGCGTGTGCGTTGTTGCAGGGCTACCGCATGGAGTGCCCGCCCGGCTGCCCGGCGGCCGTGTACGAGCTGATGCGCGGCTGCTGGCAGTGGGCGCCGCAGGACCGGCCCTCCTTCCGCGAGATACACCACGCGCTCGAGCACATGTTCCAGGACAACTCCATCACGGAGGGTGAGTCGACTTTTAACCGTCTTTTAAAAAAGAGGAGATTATCAATTCGAGGCGATCTGTTTCTATGTTTGTTCACCGATTGTTTAAAAACGCCTGGTCCGATGTGAAAACTTTTTTTAAAGATTTTTTCAAAATCGGTTGTGGATTTTGGGGTGAACTCGGTTTTTAACACTCAGATTCAGTTAGTTTGAGACTTGTGTTATGGGATATTAACTCAATGATACTATATTTTCATACTATCAATAATTTTCTATACGAAAAATCAATGAACACAAAAAAGATTGCAACAAATTGTTAACCTCCTCCTTTTTAGGATGTCGATTAAAAAGCTAGATAACGTTTGTATAGCAAAGACCTTGAGCTGTGGAATGAGCCCTTACTACGCTTTCACCCAGAGACGGTTGCCGATGGGCAGAAGCAGTCTCAGCAAACTCATTATCATCCTCATTTCAGCCGCACAACGTCCACTGCTCATACTAAACTCATTTTACGATTTTCCTTTTTCGCGCTACTTTGTCATATTGGGATATCATGGTATGAAAAGAAAGTACCCGAAAAACCACTCAACGTTTCATAGCAATAAACTATTGTCCTTTTTTTGCGCTACATCGCATGTCTTCGTCATCGTTTGTCAATACAGCTTATAACGCAACCGATTCCGGTAGTACGTTTCAAGCGTTTACATATAACGTACGCGCTTGTGTTTTGTATTTGTTACGCAATGGCGACGGCGTGTGTAGGGGTCAATATACACACAAATACAATCCAACTTTCCTGCGCCACGTGTAAACTATTTGAGAAGAATAAAAAAGATAGATAGATAGTTCAGTAACAGCATCCATTACCGGCGACTTGTTGGATTATTAAGTTTCTGTGTTTCAAGCAGCAACATTCGTGCTTGCTTTTTAAATGTTTGAACGGATACACACTGCCTGACAGGTGGAGGTATGTTATTCCAACATTTAGTCGCCTGGTATCGGAAGCTGCCCCTAAAAGCAGCCTTTTTATGACGAAATACTAGAAAACGTGGTCGACACGCTATAGCGTTACGTCCGTCATTTAGTAGTTACATAGATTTTGCCCCAATTTTATCATAATTATAACGTGAGACGTCGATTTTTTGTTTGGATAAATCATGTTGGACGTCTTGGTCGGTTTCCCATGTGATTCTAATGAGCATCCTAAACCCATTGAACACGATCTCGTGACTCAACCGCGTCCACAACATCATTCATCTCGGCCGCACTCGTCCGGTGTGAACTTCCCTCGGAAACGTTATGAATGAAAATACAATTTGTTTTCACGCGAGCTCCGGTTACAAGCCGCATATTTACGCTAACATATCTGTAACAGTGAATATTTCAACAAACGAGTATTTAAAACAACAACAATACCTTAACGTTTTATTCGTGTATTCTAATACAGAGTCTGTCAAGTTCTCTGCTCGTATAGGCTTACCTTTTTAGGGTTTCGTAGTAAACAAGAGACCCTTATAGTTTCGCCGTGTCTGTCTGTCTATCTGTCTGCGGTCCTTCTCAGACTATACGTACTAGAAAACTATAATTTGGCATGGGTACCTATATACATCTTGATGATTGTACCAATAACAAAGAGACACTATGTAATCGAGATCTATTCGAAAATAAATGACTCAAGCGAAATTCTGAGAATAGACCACGCTTCATAACGATTTTATACAAGATTATTTGCTAGATATATTAAAAAAGAACCCTGACTCTCAAGAACGCCATGAAGTGATGAGAAGCGGGGCTCCCAATACGACTTGATATCCCTTAAGTCCTGACATTCAAGCGGCCAATTAAATTTTAAACGGCTGAACCGGTTTCAATCAAACATAGCTAAGAACCATTATGAGGGAACTTGCTTTATTCCATGCTGGTCTGGGAGAAAAGGAAAAACTTAGAATGTACCAGCTGCTTCTCTTCCTGTGCAGATCGTAAGAGCCGATCGAGGGAATGGGCGAAAATTAGAATTGTGTTAATAGGCGATGAGGCTAGCAACCCATCACTATTTTGATTTCTTTATACACCTTCTTGCCCAAATCAAGCTAAAAGTGGCCTTTGAGTCTTGCAGCCTTGGGCTCTATCTGCTTAGAGCCGCAAGACCCAAAATGCTCTGTCTGCCCCATTAGGGATAAAGACGTGATAGTATGTATGTATGTATGTGTTGCTTTCACGTAAAAAAACCGCATTGAAATCGATCTCTTCGTTCGAGCGCTATGGTGCCACATTCAGGCAGACTACAGATACCCCTCTTTTTGTCGAGGTTGAAATAGTTTAATTGTATTAAATCATAATGATCTGCACAGTACACTATTGTCCTTTGTATTATTATTCAATTTTGCTACAAGGAACTAAAAGTGAGGATGTAAAGCGCTCATCATTGTTCTGCGCGCGCCCAGACGTGTTTACACACAGGCGCGCCCACCGCCTTCATTCTATAACTTGTATTTGCCCAGGCTTTTCAATTATATCAAAACACAACATTGTTTCATTTCCCACTCTCCTTACCATGTTTTGCTTCTATGAATGTTGGATTTAACATACACACATCTTATTCTTAAAGTCCATACATTGTTAGATTAAAGCAATAAGTATTATGACCAGACCAGTCAATACATCTCTGGTTTTTAACCCGGTCAGAACTCGACTGCGGGCTATTAATTTTGACTGTGTTTCACTCAGAAAATATAAAAAGATAGTCAGATAAAATAATAATTTTTGTCTTATCATATCTCAAGTATCATTATCACGATTGCATACTTCCACTTTTGGACACAGGCTTCTCCCAAGGGTTTCCAAAACTACCCACATGGATTAGGGTTGGATCTGAGCTGTTCCGTGATGCTAAATGAGTCCTAAACCCTTAGTCTGTTCCGGCAAAGTAGACTACAACTCCAAGTCTTCTCATAGATGACGTAGAAGGCGACTTAGGAAATACAAGCTAATAATAATAATAAAGGCCGTGATCCTCAACACATGCCGCATCACACGCAAATTCCTTAGCTCCTCCACATGTACCTCAACGTATAGCATACAATAACCCCTTTTACGCTTGGCTTTGGCCCGTGTATACGGCGTATACCCTCTTTAAGAGGAGAACAACTTATAAAAAGAATAATAATAATAATAAATTTCTTTATTGCAGGCAACAAAACATATAAATACATTATTGGCCCATATTTATATATACTTTACAGACTAACATACATATAATATAAAACTTTTAAAAAATAACACTATTTTGTACGTAAAGCTAAACAAAGCTTGTAATCGTCAATGGGACCTGTATAGTATCCAACCCGTCTAATCAGCGTGGAGAGTGTAGTCCACTGGCTGCTCTGGCCAAGAATGGCTGAGGTGTACATAGTGTCATGTTCCTGGTGGAGGCTAAAAGAAGACCTGATAATGACCCGTATGGACCGAGGTGTCCCACACGTTGGATGTTGTTGTTCCACGTGTTAGATGTTGGTGTCTAACATGAAGCTACGAGAACGTTTTCGTACCAACATGTTTTTGAACAAATATTGTAATAAACACTTATATTTTTATTTAAAGGATTTGAATATTCCTGGTCTTTGGTTGGTAGGTTATACTGCTTGCAAAAACAGAGTGGGATGTAGATTTTATTTCTGAATCAAGTTTAGAATACTATTAGGTATTACTTTTAATGCAATGCATTTACTCCTATTTAAAACTCTTAGGTCTGTTGTAGCAAAGAAGTATCACGATTTGTAAACAGTATTGTCAGTTGTCATTGGTATTGTCAAATAAATAAAATCTAAGTGCTAGTCCATTGATACAGTTGGTACGTTCGTACGGTCGGGTATCTGTGGCAAGTTGTAACGAGCAGACGAATATTTTAAAAATTGGCAGCACTAAGTGACCGGTTGTTGAAATTCCGAATAAATAATAAAGGTAGAAATTAATTGTATTTGGTGAAAAATTGTAACAAGCTCTCTTGGGCGTTGACGTTGGAGATTAAAACAAGTGTCGTAGAATCTATGCGAATCTTTTATTTAACAATACCTACAGATTTCTGTAGGAAGTTTAATATCCCTTCTGATGATTTTCTGTTCATTCATGCAGGTTTGTTTGCCCTGAGATCCGGGGCCCAATACCCTGCTTCCCATCGCGTCTTCTCATAACAACATGCATTAACAATTCACACTGAGCGCCGACCCAACACAATGATTACGCGTGCGATCGGGTCACGCGACCACGACAACAATGCGTCTTCATAACACGGCAAACACCGGTCACAGAGCACAGCTGCACTTACCCATTAGGCTCTTAGTTTGCCCAATTCCTGAAAGATATTTTCTGACAGTTCATCATTAAAACGTTAAAAGATGGTAGATAAACAAAAAATTGTACATATAGGTATTTGCTATTAATTTAATCATAGTCTAACAATCATTTATTATGTTATGGACTAAGTGATAAATTGGAACATTATTTATAATGCCCGGGCATTGTGAATAATGACAAGCTGGTTCGGACGAAGTAATTAATTATAATCTGATCACATTGTATATAGACATGATTATTGACATGTAGGATTCACCTACAGTTGGTTAATCACTTGGTCTAGAACATATATAAATAAATAGATGGACGATGCTTACGACAAGAATGAATCATTGTGTAATTAACATTTTGCTTAAACTGTCAAACCCCGACGGTTCACATGTGAACCCGTTAACAATAGAAATCTATTGTGTCTGCGATTCCGGTCGTTGACGGGTTAAAATTAAGTAGGCTCATTGTTAAAATCGTATGTTGTTTATAGCGACCACTAAGGTACTAATAAAACCCATTGGATCTGGTTCGAGCCATCACCGTCCACAGGCCAGGAGTGGCGACGGGATACTGGATAATTTATTTGATTATTGCAGAGTATTTAAACTACAAAATTGTAGTGTTATATTGAATCTACATGTGTAGTTAGTACGTGATGTGCTAAATTAACAAAATAAATTATTTGTCTATTAATTAAATAGATTAGGTCTTAAAAAATAGACTGAAACTATTTTAAAGGTGACTTCAGTCCATGATACTGAACAACCGATCACGTACGCATTTAAAGAAGCTGTCATATTGTTAACAGAAGTTGAGAAACAATTGTTGGAGACGGGCGGCGGAGCGGGCAGCGGCGGCAGCGGGGGCACGCCGCAGATGTCGCTGAAGAAGAGCGGAGCGTCGGGCGGTACGTCGGGCGGCGCGGCGGGCGGCGACCGCGGCGTGCAGATGCGCCGGCCCACCAACCGCCGCGGCAAACAGGCGCCCACGCCGCCCAAGAGGACCAGGTAACCTTTGCATTTTAGTCGAGGATTCAACAGGGGGTGGAAAGGGGTTAAAGGTTGAAGAGAGAGATTCAAAGATTCAAATATTCATTCAGTAGTCAGACCTTTACGGGCACTTTTACACGTCAACAAGTATGATTTAGGATGTGCGGAATGTACTTTTAAAATTAAATTATTTTTTAAAAGAAAAGCTACCCTTACCCAGCGCTTCGCATCGACCACTGCTGAGAAGAAAATATACGGATACATTTTCAAGTGTTAATCCCTGATTTAATAGAGCTCAAAGCCGCAAGACCCAAAGGCCACGCTTAGCGTGATGGTGGGCGTTAAGATGGAAAAAGAAATCAAAATAGTGATGGGTTGCTAGCGGCATCATCTATTTAACATGATTCGCCCATTCCATCGATTGGTTTTTACGATCTTCGCGGGAAGAGAAACAGTTGGTACATTCTTAGTTTTTTTCTATCTCCCAAACCAGAGTGGTAGACTAAACTAAAGAGAAAAAATAAATGGTAATATTTTTGGTTTACTATTCATTTTTAAAAACAAATGTTTGTCTACGGTTTACAAGCATGAATCATATTTGTCTCGATTGGTGACGTCGTAATTTAGCCTCCGGTACTCATTTTCGCAGAGCATTTGATTTTTTAGTATACGATAGAATTTAAATTTTTCGCGGTTTTTTTCACGGTCCAGTGCCATGTGAAATTACTGCTTTATTAAAGCGCTACATGACTCTTAAGAAACTGTGTGAAGATGAAAATGTAAGTTTTGACTCAGATACTTTTGAAAAAAGTATATAATAAGAAATTAAGTAGGATAATAGCAGATTCACCTTCAAAATTGAACAATACGATAAATACAATATGTGCGTCTATTTCCTACGACCCCTACTTCAGTTAACCCTCCTATTAAGTGTGGCCGTGTGTTGCAGCCTGCTGTCGTCGTGCAGCTCGTTCCGCGAGTCGCAGTACGCGGCCGACGAGAACGCCGCGCCCGAGGACGCGCTCGCCTCGCTCAACGGTCAGTGAACGCAGACACACGCACACACGCATATCTACACGAACACCCCAAATTGTAGTCACCGTCTCTCACGCACACATGCAGGGGGAGCACACACTGCACTCGCATAGCTACACAAACACACCAACTTGTAGTCACCGTCTCTCACGCACACATGCAGGGGGAGCACACACTGCACACGCACAGCTACACAAACACACCAACTTGTAGTCACCGTCTCATGTTGTACATTTTTTTTTTTGGTTACATACATTTGATTCTTAGCCGTGATGAAAATTGATTCAGTCTTTTAAAAGTTATTGGGTGATTTAACGCTTCAAATTCGGGGTTTTGTAGTTTACTTGGAGAATAATAGGTATTGCTATCTGTTATTTGTTACTTAACATCGGCTGGAATGTAGTTCCGCCACTTGTCACTGGATAGTGTCAGGGGGTTTTTAATTTGTCTGGCAAATAAACTATTTCTAAGCAGACAATGTACGAGTGAGTCTAATTTTATAAAGTTCTATAAATTACTGCTATTTTGATCTGCAAAGTGAAACTCTCTCGGTCTCTTATGGTGTAATCGCCTATAGCTTCATCGTCATTATACAGCTTCGCTATGAAGTTTCGCGAGAATTAAGATGCCACAGTATTAATTTTTAATATTTATATAATTCATACAACTTGTAAATTTAATAATAAAAAAGTTATTGGCTTACTAGCGGCCCTATCGCTGAAAAGGGTTACATGGGAGTCGTTGAATACCACAACATTTTAAATATAATGAATCTATCTCAGTCATACGACCTTTTGCCAGTGTGCATGCTTCTGTAAGCGCTCATCATGTCCATCAGTTTGTTAGTGATGTAACGTGCCACCAATTATACAACGTTACTCAGAAAGGGTACGTCGAGCTGAAAGAGTCAAACTACAGTACGAACAACTTTACTATGTGCACCAACCATGACATTCAGAATGTTATTCAGAAATCAAATTCACGTAATATTCTGGGTCAAAATTAATTATTTTTTACTGTAAAGATAATAAATTTTATATTATACATTTTCTGTGAATTTAAATGTTAAAGTTAAATGAAATTGTTCTTAAAGTGGCGTTGCTTGATGTGTCTCAACGTATAATAATGGTTCGCCTGCTATCCTCTTCTCGCGACAGCTGGTCAAGTGATTGACCTAAGAATAAGAAGAATAAGAATCAGTTGGAGTTTGAACAATCCAATAAAATCATGATCTGATAATTCAATAAATGTATAAAATTATTCATAAAATGAATTGGTAAATCACAAAAAATACTAAATTGTTAAGTAAGTTAGTATTTTATTTTATATTCATTAACTAACTGAGGAAGTCCCTAAATTTACTAAAAAGAACATTCAGTGGTAACACTTGTGTCACTCGTGACGCAGTCTTGGTTAACCCGGGAAAAGAATACCTTGTTTTATTATATCGTGATGTGGCTATGAAAGACCCTTTTCGAGTAGCGTTGTCTCCCTCACACATAACACTTGTACAATGATGCATCGTTAAACTAGCGTTTTCTGTCTGTTTGTCCGCTCGCGCAGGTGTATAGCGATAGGGTCCACTTCGTAAGTATCGGCACCGGCTAGTTTTCGCGAACCCTCTTACCTTGTAATATTGTATGTCACGTTCATCGAAAATCTGTGTTCACCGCGAATGTGGACGGACAAGCCAGTGGAGACTAATCTCTTTGCGATCAACTTATATACAAGGTTACCTTTTAAACACCAGAAATAATTCTAGAGCAAGTTCAATTCGTAATACTAAACTATTTTCTTTATAAAAAAATACTGAAAATCGAAAAAAATAACGCTCTCCCATGGCTCCCATTTGGCTGAGAGCTGATTTATATGGGTAATAGTGTTTATGGAAAGTAGTTGTGGAACTCAGTGGCCTGGCGGGTGTGCGCATAACTAGTGTTCGCAAGTAAAGCGTAACCGGTTATAGACCGCACTTGGATGGGTGACCATAAGTAGCATACAAATTTCTCGAGCTCCCCCGTGCTTCGGAAGGAATGATAGTATCGACATAAATAGTAAAAGATTACGGATAAGGAAGGCTCGTCCTCACGCCACTCGTCAAGCTATGTCAGATGCCTTAAGGCAGCTTGAAAAATCTGACAACAGTGTAGGCCACTTGCACATACGAAAATAAATGGAAATAGTTTAGTATCATGGACTGAAGTTAATCCAAAAATGTTGCTAGAGTTTAAAAAGTGACCCTGTATATAGTATACCATCAGTCGTTAGTTGGACAGCAGCTTTCGTGGATGTGCCAAGGTGTCATATAGTGTGTGTACCCAATAAAGAATTCAGACTTTGACAGAAACATATCTGCACTTCTTTAATCGGGGCATTGTACTATATAACTGCGATTCGAAAGCAGCAGATTTTTCATGAATTTGACTGTATGTAATTTGTTACCCATAGTTACACCATATATCGTATTTTTTATCGTATGTATTGTATTATATGTATATAAAACATAGTGTATGTGTTGCATAGCTATCGCTTGTAGAACTCTGCCGTGCGCTTGTGGACCCATTGTATGCTAGATAGATCTGGGCTACTGTAGGTGCTAGTTATTTTAAAGTTAAATTTATCACGTAATTTTTGGGGTTCCGTAGTAAACATGGAACTATATGTTGAGAAATCTCGCTCGCCGCCCTCTTAATTAATGCACATCTTCGAATACCCTATAGCTAGGAGGTTCAAATTCTTGCTTTTTTGTAAAAAAAAAAAATATAGTTTTTTATGCAATTAACTATCAAAATTAAAACATGTGAATGAAGGAAAATCTCTATTGCACCAATACAAAAAAGAAAAATAATACATAAAATACATTAGACACAATGGGCGGTCTTATCGCTTAGAGCGGTCTTTTCCAGATTTTTTTCACTTACGACCTCCTTCAATTTTGTGAAGTCCTTAGTGTTCGACAATTGTATATTCTAAATACCGTCCTATAACAGCACCGTGTTACCGACTATAACTATAATCGCTCAAAACGAATCCGTCTCGTTCCGTTAACGTCTCCTTTTAAAACTGAGTTCTCTTTATGGGTCCGTTTCTATACAATAAAATGCATTCTAAACTTAAAATCTGGCAACTATTTTACTATTCGTGCAAATTAACTTTGACAAAGTTTCTTAATACCCTCAATTACAATGAGACGGAAGACCTAATTATCCCACTTAAATAAAGAAACCCAGTCTAAATTTATAACCTTGTCTACTCCTGTACTGTAATGTCGCCAAATCTCAAAAAATCACGTTAAAATGGATATTTAAAGTTAAATTACAAGTGAAATCATTCTGCGGCGTTTTATTTTGTTATCAGTACAAAATAATTTATTTTTGGCTTAGGAAATTACCTAATTGTTATGGCAATGCATATGCATACAACTATGCAAAACCCACATCTACCTACATTATTATTATAATTTGAGGAGGAATAGACCTAAATTTCTAGTGGATAAGTTGTGGATGTGATATTTAGTGTAAAACACGTCAAGTGTACGGGTGAGGGAGCACTGAAGTACTGTGACACAGACTCGGCCTTCTTCAGGCTCCAGTCTCCTTTAATCTATAGCATAACTTAAATTAATTTGTATTCTTTAAGTAGTCTTTATTTCTGTTTAAGATTAATGGAGAAAATAAATATACTTTTTCCTTTTTTTTTTTTACTTCATGTGTTGAAAAATTTTGCCACAAGGTAAATTAATAGTGGGTAGCACTGAAGAATAACGTATGCTTCAAATGCCTGTGTATTGAGTATAAGATAAGAAAATTCGTCAGACAGCGTTAACGTGAGGGTCGTGGGATCGAATCCCACTAGTGGCGAAATTTTTCATGACACGTTTTAATTTGGATAATAATTCGAACTTGCAATGCTGGTAACAATTATGATTGAAGCAATTCATTCTTTGCCGAGTAGAGAACGCTATCTGCAAAAAGTCATGTCATTTTTGCCGCAGAGTTGTCGTCGTGTCACTTGCACGCTTCACTGAAAGGACCCCGTGACCCCAGTCACTTTGCATTTCATTTGCTTGCGGCCAGTTTTCACTACTTGCGGTCAGTTTTCGCTACTTGCGGTCAGTTTTCACTACTTGCGGTCAGTTTTCACTACTTGCGGCCAGTATTCGCTTTGTATGCTTCTCTTCCCGCTCCTGCCGCTGTGGCAGCGTCGACTTAGTTATCTTGCGGGGTCGTACCATCTCGCTTGAAGTGTATGATTTTAAAGTTTTCCGTTTTCACAATGAACATATCAAAAGAAAATAACAAGCTTACGGGATAAAATTAATAACAGTAGCTTGTTATTTTCTTTAGTTATTTGTTAGGAAATATAACAAGTGTATCATCATATAAATACACCAAACGGAGTTCAGTCTTACGATAGATTTTAATGTAAAGCGAGGTGGCAACGGTCAGTGGCTGTCGACAAACTTGGACGCCGATGACACGCATCGGGCTGTGGACCGGTTTTATTTTGCGCTTGTTGTCCAAATTGTTTGTTCGCTGCGAATTAACGTGTTGCGAAAACAGATAACAATACAATTGTGATAGGGTAAGACATCGAACAAAAAATTTGGCATCTTTTGTAGTAGGTTTCTGTTCCATATTCATATTCATGTAGATATTCATATTCAAATCCTATTTTCTATCGTAAATGGTATGTAATTTTACATAATTTATCTTACAATGTATCATATTCAATATTTAGTTTTTCCTACATTTCCATGCATTTGTCATGTTGAGATGATCGTCGTCAAAAGTAACGCGACAAAGATTGTTTGGGAACCGTTCGGTAGATTTACACTACAGCATCTATCATGGTCGACTGGCGGGGTTATAGCAATAGAGGGAGTTCTTCTACTCTTGTTTACCCATATTTAGAATTACGTGTGGTATTTCATTTGTATGTAAAAGTTTTCCTATAAGGATTGTTTTAGAAATCCCAATTAATATCCTACTTCTAGTAGAGTTTGGCTTGTATTTATAAGTCGTCAATTTCGTATGTAAAGAAAATGTGTACTAGAGCGTCGATGGCTTTTATTTGGGGCGTGCTGATAATGGTAGGCCGCGTGCAGTTTTTTTATTTTGTATTTAATCATATTGCGTACATACGATGTTGACGGCTTCCGCCTGCAACTAAGTGGAATGGATGAAAGTAGTGGTGTGATGAATGTGTAGGAGGCGTGCGCGGCGGGTGCGGGGCGCGCGAGGCGTCGTCGGAGGGCTCGCTGGCGGAGGGCACGCCCGACACGGACGAGTCCGGCGAGCGCGAGCGCACGCGCGCCAAGCGGCGGCACGCGCCGCACGCGCAGCCCGCGCCCAAGCAGCCCGTGCAGGTCGCCGCGCTCGAGGTGCAGAACGTCAAGCGCGCCATCAACAGATACGGCACGCTGCCAAAGGTAACACTCTACTAATCTCTTTTTTGCAGTGTTTTTTGTGAAGGTCTCGTACTTATTCAATTGATCATACAGGGTGCCCGCATCGGTGCGTACTTGGAGTCGCTGCGGCAGAGCGGCGGCGCCGCCCCGAGCGCGGGCAGCAACGCGGCGGCGGCGACGGGCGCGGCCGAGTCGGCGCGCTCGCTGTCGCCGCGTACGGCGCGCGCGCAACCGCACATGATCCGCTCCAACTCGTCGGGCGGCGTGACCGCGCCGGCGCCGGCGTCCCCGCGCGCCGCCCGCGCTGCACCTCCCATGCGCTCGTTCGCCGGCAGCCCCGCCAAGCCGCGGCCGCGCCTCGCCGAGCTGGAGTTCCCCCCTCCCCCGCCCGACCTCCCGCCGCCGCCCGAGGAGACGCAGCCGCCTCCCCCGCCGCCCCCCGACGGCGGCCACTCACCCACAGAGGAGCCCGGTGACGCCGAGCGGCTCGCCAAGCAGTCCATGAAGGAGATGCTCGAGCTGAAGCTCGTCGCGGAGATCAAGGAGCGCGCGGACAAGAAAAAGCACTCGCTGAAGGAGTCCCCGCCGCCGGCGCCGGCGCCCGGGCCGCCCGTGCCGTGTGACCCCGCTACGCGGCTGGTGTGCGAGCTGTCGGCCAGCCTCAACCTGGAGGCGCTGCGCCGCGAGCGCGCCGAGCCCGAGCCCGCCGCGTGCGCGCTGTCGCCCGGCGACCTCAAGGCCGGCCTGCGGAAGACGCCCGCCAACAACATCGACCAGAAGAAGGCGGACGACAAAACTAGCACTGATTTCAAATCGCAACTCAAAAAGGTACTGCGATGATAATTTACATGGTTTAATTTTGTTTATAATGTTAGGTTTTCATTATATAATTGTATTGCTTTTTGACTACACCGAAGTGCCTTTAGTTCCAACAAATAAACAACCGAAATGACGTGGTTCAGGTTGAGACGAACAAAAAGACGACGAGCAACGCGACAGAGACTGACGACAGCGGGCGCTCCATCATCGACTTCAAGTCGCGGCTGCGGAAAGTGGACAGCGGCGGGGCCGCCACCAACGGCGGCGTGCGCAAGACCAGCGAACAGGTCTGCAACACACGTTTTTTAACCCACGACAGAAAAGAGGGGTGTTATTAGGCATCGTAGCTCGAACGGATGAACCAATTTCGATGCGGGTCGTTTTACGTGAAAACAAGTTCCTTTGCGGTGGTCCTTAGCCATGTTTGATGAAAACTGATTCAGCCGTTTAAAAGTTATTAGGAGTTAATCCTAGAAATTCATTGTTTTCTCTAGTAAATAATAGATGGCGCTGCGGATATCAATCAAATATATAGTTCTGCTCTACTCATTAAATGGCGTTCTTGGCAGTCGGGGTTTTTTTTAGTTTGCCTAGCAAATGAACTTGTTATATAAATACACAAATGTGTTGGGCAGAGTTCCCCCGAGGATAGCAAGAAGAGCTCGGAGGGTGAGCGCGCGGAGGGCGCGCCGGGCGGCGAGGAGGAGGATAAGCGGCGCAGCACCGGCAGCATCAGCAGCCTGCTCAAGCTGTGGGAGCGCGCCGACGACAGCGACACCTCGCCCGAGGAGCGCGCCTGCCTCACACCCGGTACGCTCTCTCTCTCTCTCTCGGCTGTAATGCTGCGCCCGGGGTCCGCTTTTGGACTTTTCTTTTGATCTAAGTATTTTTTCATTCTATAATTCAGGAAAAGAACGTACTAATTACGAACGAACGTAATTTATTATAACTTTACGTTATATTATGAAAATATTGGTGACTTCAAAAAAGTATGATTGTAATTAGTCCGTCCTATAGATTCATATCCAGAAATGATGTATCAATATAATTTTTTTTTAATTAACCTATTTCATCCCACTGCTGGACAAAGGTCTCTTCCATTCCCTATTATCCAATATTCAATTTGCTATAAAAAAAGAACACAAAGCACAGATTCAACATCAAAGTTTCGGAGTGGGGTTTGCGATGTCACCGCTAAGTAAAAATCGTACATAGCCGTGACGTTATGCGAAATTTAAATACGTTGTATTTTTGTCATTTTTTGTTTGTCAGAGAAAAGAAAACAGTGACAGTAATTGTTTGTGTATCAGGCGGCGGCGTGGGTCGCAGCGGCAGCGTGAACTGCCGGCGCGAGGACAAGCCGGCCGTGCCCAGCAAGCCGGCCGTGCGGAGCAAGCCCAAGGGCGGCATCTACGCCACGCCGCTCGCCGACGACGACGCACTGCACCAGCTGCGCGCCGCGCTCGACTGCTGCAGCGCTGAGGTGACGTTGGCAGATTCGAAAATGTTTTTTTAAAGTCTAGTGTAGGATAAATGACGTTCTTTGGAGTATTTTTTTTTATTGTAGTGAAACGATACCTGAATTAGATAGGTTATTTCAATAGTGATGTGATGGAGCTATTTAAAAAAAAGTGGTATAAGTACGTTAATTGTTTCGAGCGTAATCGTGGCATATACGTGTATATACAAATGTTCGGACACTCACAAATATTTTTTTCATTGTTTGTTGTAACTTACGATTTTTTAAAGGATTATTCTTTATATTCCTGCATTTTTATATCATTGCAATGTAATATGGAAAAAAAATCGTGTTATAGTATTTGTTAGTATATTGATGAAACTGAACTACTTGACCGATTTTGATGAAATTTTATGTATATATTGGTTAGGGTTTTTAAGTATGTCTCATAATTTTAAGAGATAAAAACGGTTTACTTACTTCAAAAAACGTATTTATATTTTTTGGAAAAAAATACTTTTTTTTGTATCTGCTTTAAAAAGGGAATGGGTGTGAGCAGAACAAAGTTCGCCGGGTTAACTGATATGAATATATTAGACATAGTTTAAGTCATAAAAATACTTGGCTCTGAAATGTTGAGAGTAGATCGCTACCCCTACTACGCTCCGCTTATGCGGCATGCAATAACGATGCGTGATGTGACAGATGCGTCGCGGCGGCGGCTGGGGCGGGCGCGGGTCTCTGTGGCGGCTTCAGACGTCGGAGCGGCTGGCGGCGCTGGCGGCGCGCTGCGCGACGGCGGCGGCGCGAGCGGCGCCCGCGCGGCGGCTGCCGCTGCGCGCCGCGGCCGCGCGGCTCGAGGCGGAGGCGCGCGCGCTCGCCTCGCCCGCGCCGCCCGCGCACCACCGCCTCGACGACGTCGAGCGCGCGCTCAACGAACTCGCCGACATCGTCAACAGGTACAACACCACCACTGTGTACAACATGTTTTTTTATTTATTTATTCGGTTCGCTAACTGGCTGAACAACACACAAGATTATACAAATAAGAACATACAACTTGCCAAGCTACTAGAAGCAAACACAGAACATGTTAACATGTCAGCACAAAACAACTCTTTAGCATGCTGTTATCCTTTTCTGTCGCTCAGAACCGTCATTAACTAGGGCGAGACGGAATGCTATAGCACGGCTGGTGCTATAGCGTCATCGCCGTTAATAACAGCCATTATATACCTACGTATATATAATTTCTTTAAAATTAATTCCAAGATTTCACCGAAATCTAACACATTTCAAAATAAAAGCCAGACTTCGTTTGTACGGAAAGTCAGATTCTGTCTATCTCTTGAAGCTCATTTTCAACACTTGCATCATTAAGTCAAGACTCATTTTTGAGGGAACGGGAGATTTCTGAAACAGCCATAGGGCACGCACACGAGTAACAGTTTACACTAGTTGATGGGCTCAAATTCAAGGTGCGAGAGATTTCCGTTATGCATGCAGGAAGTCGTTTTCACTACACCATACAATAATATACAGTCAACATACAGCATTCGGGGTATAACCTCAGTCGGCGTAACAACCACTGTATCGACTTATAGCTTTCATTGGTCGCTAGCCCGCGTATCGACCAATACAAATGAACCATTGGAAATTTGGTATTGAAGTCTACTCACAGTGCACCACCAGGGGTCAGCGCCCATGTTTCGACACTACAAGTCATAATAGACAGAAATGTCTTTAAACGTGCAGTATGATTCTGATTTATGAAAGCTTATATAAATCGTAAAATCAAATCATCCAAAAATTAACTCCCTCTTAAGGCTTTCCTCATTTTACTCTAGTTTAGATATTTTATTTTTTATTTACATTAAAATCTTACATTTGCCAGCAAAACATCTTATGTTGTGTCACAGAAAACTATGTATACTTACCTATATATGTGACTTTATTTAATTAACTAATTAATTGTTACCTTTTATGTATTTAACATCCCAGACAATTTCTAGTTATTTGCAAATAACGTTGTAGGCTACGTAGTCTTTCTATGAAAAAAAAAAGACGTGTGGCACTCGGGGACTGCCGCGGTAAAGCTATTGCATTAAGGTGATTTTTTACAAGGAAGGACGGCAACGTCGCAAACGGACGACGGAGACGAAGCGGCAACCTACATGGTAGGCAAAGTGGGGAGCGTGAGGTTTTTTCGTTACGGAATTTCTGGATTCGGTCCCCGCGCTCAAGGCCCGCGATAGAAGCTATGCAATAAAAATTATGTTGTATTTGAACCTATAGTGTAGCTGTTTATTGTTTCGATTGAACAAAACAAACGGTATCGTTTCAGGTAAGCGGCCCCGGCGACGCCGCTTGGAACACTCACGGGACGAATTGCTGATGATTTAATTTATTTGATTGCCCGAGACGGAGCTCTCTCCGAGCCGCCGCCGCAGCGGCCGACCAAAGACGCCGGCGGGCCGCGCGCCTCGCTAAATGTGTGCCGCGCTCTGATCGGTCGTTTTGTTACGTGTCAGGTACCTGTGTTGGCCACTTACACACACTAACAACAAAACGAATGAATTCTATATCGAACGGTACAAAACCGACAGTGTTGTCAAAGTCGGCATCTAGATAAGTCTGTCTAGTCAGTGTGGCAAAAATCAAAATCAATTTTGCATGAACATATTTTTCTATGAAACTATTTATTTATTGAACACGAGTGTTTGTGCGAATGTGAATTTGTTAACAATTATTGTAGCATTATTTTCATTTTATACATTTTGTGCACAGCTTTGAGAGTTCCGTGCTGGACGTAAACTTAGAGCGAGCCAGCTGTTTCTTCCGCGCAAACGTACAAACCGATTGAGGGAACGGGTGATCCACCTATAACTCTGGTATCCCTTTATGTTTCGCTAAGTGTTTTAAATTAAGCCAAGTTCTTCGGTCTGTCAATCCATTGTATGCCGTTGCGTAGATCTATATAAGCATACAAAGGGTTAAAGGATAACTTTCTGTCTTATTGTATGTAAGACAAAAAGTGTATCCAATAAAAAAGTGATAAAAGTACCAAAAACATAACGATTAAATAGCAAAATATTTCGATTACTCAAATGTTTCGTTCCAACCACAAAATCAACAAATTCACATTTGCCCAAACGTTCTGAGTCTACTTTTGCTCGATCATTTTGCGTGAATGCATACATTTAGCGAAGTGCGCTTGCGCTTCCCTACCGATATCATTGTACAAGTATTACGTATTGTATTATGTAGTTAGGAGCCTTAGCCGATCGCGATTCCTGTGTAAAGACTGATACGGATGTTACTAAGGAGTGGTCGCGAGCAATGCCGTGTGGGCACCGAGAGCGCGCCACTCCCTGTGCCAAATATACGATGGTCGCGGCGGTTGCGCGGGTCGCCCGCACGGGTCGCCCGCACGGGCCGCCCCGCACGGGTCGCCCGCACGGGCCGCGACGCACCGCTCCGTGGCGAGTGACGCGCGACACCGCTATTTAAGTTAGTGTACTGTGATACGGCTTGTAATTGGTATTATCCGCCGATCGGCCGCGCTCGGCCCTCGCCGACGCGCGCTTACGATTGTTGTGCTCAATATTATTTTTTTATTTTATTTCGTCATGTACTATGATTGTATTAATTGACATTAGGATATTTAAATAAAATGTATGTATACATATATTTAGTGGAAGATCGAACGGTCAGATAGGTAACGTTTATATTGAAGTTATTTAAGTATAACACTGATATATGCTAGTCTTTATTATTATAATAAACATATTTCGTTAAGAGTAAATATATACGTAAGTTCTCTAAAATAGATCGCGCGTACAATCATCAAATATTTTAGCAATCATGGTATCGTAAGGATTTTTTACTCTTGGCGGGCGTCCGCGCATGTACTCTATTGTCTATGATAGCCTTTAGCATAGCGAGACGTGTGCGGGGGAGCGGCCTATGCTCGTTTATATTTGTACTGAGATGACAGCATGTACGATGTTCCCTCGTGCGCTGCTTCCTCGGCCCGCCGCCGCCCGGCCACGGCCGACCACGTGTTTGTTTACATCACAGAATTAATGTGAGCATTACATACAGAATGAAATCTCCAAACGTCCATCTCAAAACGCGTCCCTTTCCCGAGACACCGTCCCCGTAAAAGGTGCGGGGACGGGGAATGGGCACGCATGCTGCGCAGGACCTTAGGAGTATCCATTCTGTATGTAAAACTTATATTAGGTCTGTGCTTACATTGTCCTCGTATACTTGATATAGTCTTATTCTCATATACTAAGACGACAAACACCAGTGCTGCGCCCTCATTTGAAACAAATTGTTGTCTAGGAGACACAAATGAACAATAGGCGCGTGCGCATGTGTAGAACGATGCGACGCAGCAATTGCTCGCATGTCGGGCGTTCGGTCGCTGTTAAATCAGCTTCGTACCGGCGCTTGTGGCGCAGTCGGCCGACTTGGAGACTTTCACAGGGGCGGAGCGAGAGGGCTGCTACACGGCCGGCGGTAACCCTTACACCGCGAACGTCGGATTTGTCTGACAAACATTGGCGTCGGATGTTTCCACAAAACCAGCCCTCGCCGGCCCACCTCAAACTGTGATCTCGCGCCGCCACTGCTTTTTCATTTCATCAATCATTGCCGTCTTTTATGACTTAGGCTCGTGCAGCAACACACACAATGTTGGACAAAGATCAACTGGCACGTTTGCGGAGGCAAGTCTCACAAGGCGGGTTAGCGACATTCAGTCAAGATGTTTTACTTCTGACGATAGGTGTTGACTTAAAACTAAGATTACGGTATGTTGCACTGGTCGGCCAGGCCGACTTTTCTAACCGGCAACAAACAAACATACAAACAAACAAACGCAGTTCTGCTACCACTCTACATAAGGTCTAGAGAACCTTCTAACCTAATTATAACCTAAAACCTAAAATATATAAATTAATTAACTCTAATTACACCGGAGGAACACAATTATTATATCACTTACAGTTTATATAGTAGTCGGATGGCCACGTCCAGCGTGATCAGCGTGAGCTTCGAGGTTGGCGACTGCCTCGGGCCTCTTCATGGGCCACAAGACAGAGGTGAACAAGCTGAGTCCCTAAACAACCCACCCTGAGCTAATTTAGGTCGCCCCAAACGAATATGACGAGATATATCACTCCACTTCACAATAGGTTTTACCACCGTTATTGTATTTCACTTATGTACATATAACCAAACACATGAATTATGACGCGACGTCATGCCATGTCTTTAACATCGATTTAAGTGTTCATCACAATTCTCAGGGTGGTTGCTTAGGGACCCAGTTTGTACACCCCTGTCTTGTGGCCCGAGACAGTCGCCAACCTCAAAGAGGGCTTCGAGATCACGCTGGACGAGGCCGTCCGACTACTATATGAACTGGGCAAGGTGCTCAAGTGCTCCGGATGCCAATTCGTCCACTACTGCGGCCGGTCATGCCATGGCGGCATTGCGGCGGGATGCCTGGGGAGATCACAAGTGGTAATGCGCGAACCTCAAACGGGTGTCCCCAAAGGTGATACCTGATGCCGCGCGGATGCTCGCTAAAATCATCAACCGGCTGAGTCGAAGGGACGGACATTCCTACAGAGCATTCTATTCTCATGTCGCATTACTCAGACCTGAAGACTGACCAGAAGAGAATGGAGCACTTTGCCTCTTTATGTGAAGTGCTACACGAATTTCTTAAGGACATCTCTGCCGAATACTGTTGAGATGATGGGCTTGTTTGGAAGGATGGTAATAAACAGCTTCACAATCCTGGACATCGATATGAACTCTATCGGGACCGGCGTCTACCTAGCATGTTCAATAGTGGACCACAGCTGTGAGCCAAATGCCGTCGCCACGTTTGATGGGAAGACCATCAGTATAAGAGCACTCAGGGATATGCCGTGCTTGGATTGGAATCAGATCCGCATATCGTACATCGACCTGATGAAGACGCCGTACGAGCGGCAGACGGAGCTGTTAGAGAACTATTTCTTCCTATGCCAGTGTGACATGTGCATGGACGAAACGCAACTAAAAATGGTCCACGCTGCGAAATGTCTAAATACCCAATGCGATAATCCAGTGGTCGTACCTTGAAAAGAGAATTGTCAACTGGTCATAAAAGCAGGGATACAAAATGGTATTTGCCAACAATTTGTCCATAGTCATGACGAATCTGGACACAATTATGATGAAACTGGGCACAATCATGGTGAAAGTGGACACAATGTTAAAGAAAATGGGGAGAATGGAATTGAAGATAGTGTTGTACACTGTGATAAATGTGGAACGAAGTATACGGACAAACATATCGAAGTTTTCAAGAAAACTATGAAGTTTACAGAGCTGCATTTGCAGAGTATGAAGGGCGCGTCTGTTGCTTATGTGGACGTATGTAAATACTGCCTAGAGCGTCAGGACGGGATTTTGCACCCTCTGAATGTGACGCACGCGCAGACGCTGGACCACGCGTTCGACGCGCTCATAGTTGTGCAGCTGTGGGAAAAGGCGTGCGGGTATGCGGAGCAACTGATACCGTGTTTGAGATTCTATTACGGAGATCACCATCCGCTCTTGGGGTTGTTACATATGAAGTACGGGAAAATATTGCTCTACAAGATGGACTTGGCAAAGGCGTTAGAACAGCTCAAGTGTGCAGAAAAGATATTGAAGATCACACACACGGTGCGAAACACACTTTGTACAAAAAACAGTTACTGCCATTACTAACGCAAGCAATGTTAGAATCTTCTTAGTATTTAATATCGGTCTTATTATAAAACGCAGACTATCTTTGTTTTGTTGTTGCATTATCCCACCAAATCAAGTTGACATCTAGTAATACGTCACTGTCTCATCTGAAAATGCCAGCCTGATTTGGTCGGATAATGGTTTAAACCTAGTAACAAAGATAGTCTGCGTTTTATAATAAGACGATATAAGTTTAGTAAGTGATAGTTTTTAGGATGCGATGAGATTTTAAAAAGCTCCCGACGATAATGTGAACTTACCCTGCCCAAACTATTTGAAACCTTTTCAGTCTTATTATAAAACGAAGACTAACGAAAGTCCGAGGTTAAAACTCGATCTAAACCAAGTAACAAAGAAAATCTTATTACAAAACGAGGTTTATATCTTAGTCCAAGGAACATCCTCGATCTAAAGTTAAACCTGCTAGCACCCTAGTCTAAGCTCGGTACTAAGCTTCGACTAACCTCAAAATCATGACATATATCAAAACAAAACATAAAAATTGTAGTAAAATCTATAATTTTACCTGATAGCTATTGATAAATGCTTATTATATCCAGGATATGTGTTGAAACTGCCATGAATATGATATAAAAGTATTTTTATTGTTTTACAACTTTCCATGACAAAATTATTTTATCACTATTGTTCGTTTATTTACATTCACAACATTAAAAACACGATTTTATATTTCTTACACTATACAACACTCATATAAAAACAATATTTATTAAGATTTTCTACAATTTACAAACGTAAACAAATATATAGGTACATTCCATGACAGGCGATTATGACGTCTTACCACAGACTAAATATAGAATTACGTTGTTAAAATTGTCAACATATCTGCGTTCCGTTTCTTGATACTGTTATACTTTGTTTATTGTTAATGAAATGTTATTAAGCAATCAGAGCAATAAATAAGAGATTTTTGGTAAAATTAAATACTTTGCATAATTTGAAATCAATTATTTTAACTTATTTCTCTTTAAATTAAAATATTTTCGAAAAAATAATATTATTATGAAAAACGGAATTATTTTTCTAATTCCGGTCAGACTAAGTTGGATCTATCTTATTCCGTCTTTTTTGGACGTTTTGTAATAAAGCAAAGTCTAAAGTAGATTTAACGTTTGTTACCGTACTAAAGCCCGACTAAGATAATACGGGACTAAACTACGATTAAGGCCTTTTTTTGTAATAAGACTGTTTGTGTTGGGTATAAAGTTTATATTTTTTATTTGGTTTGGATACGCATACAAGCACGCGTCAGCTAAGGGCTCTTACAGACGAGCGTCAGTTCGCAATATTCGACAACTGTTGTGCGACAATTCGCGACACTAGTCGCCGACCAGGGTTCCCTACAATTTTGAATTCTAATGCCAACCTTAAAAGGTGCATTCTCAAACAAAAGACTGGACGGACAAACGACAGAGAAGCAGACAAGAGTGGGGCTAGTGTCGAGAGTAACAATCTTAGACCGAACTACATTCAAATAAAAAAAAAACTTGAGAGGTGTCAAGGGACACCCGGGTGGAACGAAGTTCGAGAGAGAGAGACAGCAAGAGAAAGACACGCACGCCGCACGGCTTACAACTATAGCAAAAAGTGTCGTTACAACTTTTGGTCTTAATTTTTTCCGTCTAGCGCCCTTTCGCAACGCGCGATAAGGAACTTCGTTCCAAAAACGCAATCAGTTGATGCAATATACATAGGGCCATGATATGAAATCAGACATACAACAAAGTCTGACAGTATATAAAGGGTGATTTTGAACCTCCCAACTATATTCAAGGAAAGTACTCTATTAGTTCGGTCAATGAGTGCTCAAAAGGGGCATGAGGATGGAAAAGTCGGCCGGGCCGACCCGCACAACATACCGTAGTCTTAGTTTTAAGTCAACAGTCTCCAACGCGATAACGTTGTGATACGTTGTCGACTGCGCCCAAGTTTGCTCAGGCCCAACGCCCTGCTGCGTCGCCTCAGTCGCTCCCACACCTACCACTGCAGCCTGCCAGTAAACAATACACCTC
The DNA here is from genome assembly GCA_963555685.1 of Acrobasis consociella. Classification (NCBI taxonomy): domain Eukaryota; kingdom Metazoa; phylum Arthropoda; class Insecta; order Lepidoptera; family Pyralidae; genus Acrobasis; species Acrobasis consociella. The sequence continues at coordinate 425,454 of OY743104.1, read as the reverse complement.
GTTTACTTTAAACGATGTTCAGTCAGAGATAATGTAACGCGGGACGGACACTGTCTAATTTATTACTGATTTAACATCGCCTCATAGTTATTATTATTTACTCAAGTAAAGTCCATTGCGGAATATTAGCTTCTCTCAAGCCTCAGTGGTGAATATAGGCTTTCCCAAATTAATGGTAGACTTAGGCCTCCCAGAAGTCTGACTGGTACACAACTAGAATTCCCTCAAATCTCACTGGTGAACATAGGCTTCTCCCAAGTCTTACAAAGGCTTTTCTGCAAATCTGTTTTATTTTAATTCAATTTTATTTGATCATATAATATGCTTTTACTCATGTGTTTCTAATTGTGTCTACATTCCTGCTCATCATTCCGCTCGCTTCGGCGCACATTCCCTCTCCTGATCGTATGACACCTGCATTAATTTCATTCATTTGAAACAAATTGTTGTCTCGGAGACGCAAATGCACAATAGGCGCGTGCGCATGTGTAGAGCGATGCGACGCAGCAATTGCTCGCATGTCGGGCGTTCGGTCGCTGTTAAATCAGCTTCGTACCGGCGCTTGTGGCGCAGTCGGCCGACTTGGAGACTTTCAGGGGTGGAGCGAGAGGGTTGCTACACGGCCGGCGGTAACCCTTACACCGCGAACGTCGGATTTGTCTGACAAACATTGGCGTCGGATGTTTCCACAAAACCAGCCCTCGCCGGCCCACCTCAAACTGTGATCTCGCGCCGCCACTGCTTTTTCATTTCATCAATCATTGCCGTCTTTTATGGCTTAGGCTCGTGCAGCAACACACACGCCCATGTTGGACAAAGATCAACTAGCATGTTTGCGGAGGCAAGTCTTACAAGGCGGGTTTGCGACAGGAATTACGCTGTCATTCGAACTCCAAACAGACAAACAAAACATTCCATAAATTCGGTAATATAGCAACTGAGTTAGAAAAAAATTAAAAGTCAAAAATCATTAATTCATCTTTGGATATTTGTATCACTCGATAATTGTCAATTTTTCTTTTTCTCTCGGTTGCTTATAAGGTAAATGTTGAGGTCAGATCATTTACTAAATTTAGGAATATGGGCACCCCATTGAAGTTTTGTGAATCTGTTGTGATTACCAAGAAAGTTGAAACATCTTACCGTCTGCTTCCTTGTCTAATAAGTAATTTCAAAATATACTTCGAAGTCACACCCTTTAGTAATGATTGTAAATTTACGGCGTACATGCCGAGTCTGCATCGTTGAAACCACATGTGTGATGTGATGAAAAGCGGAAGTCTCCAACGCGATAACGTTGTGATACGTTGTCGACTGCGCCCAAGTTTGCCCAGGCCCAACGCCCTGCTGCGTCGCCTCAGTCGCTCCCACACTGACCACTGCAGCCAGTAAACAATAGTTTTTTCACAAGGCTTTTCCCCAAACCTGTTTTAGTAAAATTCAATTTTGGTCTATTATTAATAGTTATGTATATAAAATCAAAAAGTTTTTAATGTTGTCTTCTATCACAAAGCGCTGTACAGTATGTCTAATAAATACAATGTTCCACGGTCGCAAACACCAGTTTCAAGGTTTTAATACTTATTGATGGTTTCGCCATAGTTGTTTGACAAAAATAGTTTTGAATCATAAACCAAGTCTGGGCCCAGCACGCGAAGTGCCGGGCGGCGGCGCGCGGCCTCATTCCTGCTCATCATTCCGCTCGCTTCGGCCCACATTCCCTCTCCTGATGGTATGATATTATAAGTAATAGATTCCAAAGATACCCATGTCCGATTGTAATGGAATAAAATGTTTCTTTATGACTTTTGTCTTTTATTACAACACAGAACCCCGTTTGATATGGCCCATGATCCACTTGAGATGAGCGTTTCTGAGTTTTGACAATAGGTACCTGCATTCGGATGTCACTAGACAAACAGGTGAGTATGGCGTTAACGTTATGGGTCTGATGCCGTTTGGTTACGTATTAGGGCCCTACCTCACCGAGACGCCACCGCGACGTCGCCAGCTACGTAGGCATGGTCACCTCTGGCTACCTACGGTCGCCAAATGGAGTAGTTAGTGACGACCATCTGTCAGTTTAGTTTTCTAGTCCTCAATATCGAAACTCCCTATGCGTCCGACACTGAGTGAGTAACGCAGGTAGCTCGTGTACATTTAATTGGCGACTTCGCCAGGTCGCCAGTCTGAAGACCACACGAGCCGACAGTCGTGGCTACAGTCTCCTAGTGAGTTAACTGTCATACATTGTAATATGAATTGTTCGGATACGTAACCGGTATGTTTAAACATTTTATACCCTTAGGCTTTAGGTAACACACGGTCTTATTTTCAGTTAGTAAATTGCTCGGGCATTTTTCCTCTCTGTCTCAACTGACCCTTAGCGGCAGCGTACCGAAAACAGAGCAGAGCATTGTTTGAGATTACTGGAACATTCGTTGTCTATTGACAAACTGCAAAATTAAATACACGTCCTAAAATAATGCTCGACCATGCTCAAGGTGATTCCGATTAGTAACATTGCGATTTTGTTCCATGGCACAAATGCAACTCATTTGTCCCACTAATTCCATACATACTATCACGTCTTTATCCCTAATGGGGCAGACAGAGAGAGCATTTTGGGTCTTGCGGTTCTATGCAGAGCCCAGGGCCGCAAGACCCAAAAGCCTTTTTTAGCGTCATGGTGAGCGAGAAGATGGAAAAGCAATCAATACAGTGATGGGTTGCTAGCCGCATCGCCTGTTAACATGATTTGCATTTTTGCCCATTCCCTCGATCGGCTTTTACGATCTGCGTGGGAAGAGAAGCAGCTGGTACATTCTAAGTTTTTTTTTATTTCTCCCAGACCAGCACTAATTCCATTGAACATAATAATGGAACAAATTGAACTAAAAAGTCTCACTAGATCTCTTATCAAACAGAAAAAAATAAAAATTAAAAACGTTATAATAAACGGTTGTGTGCATAAACGTTTAAACAAATTACTACTAACCTATTGATTATAAGTTTTTTTTTCAGTTATGTAAATAGGTAAGTATATTTGTTACCGTTAATTTGCGTAAATCAGTTAGAGTGCAGATTAACGAGGTATTCTGCAGATTATCTGGCTGTGTCAGTTAATATAGAAAAAATTGATTGTTCTTAAAATAACTAGATAATCTGCAGACTTCCTAGGTAATCTGCAGACTAACGATAGGAATACGATAAATTCCATAAAACAGGACTTGTTTTTTTTATTAACCTGTTTCGTCCCACTGCTGGGCATAGGTCTCTCCCATTTCCTTCCACCTGTCTCTGTCCATTGTCACTGCCGACCAACCAAGCTGTAATGCGTCAAGGTGCCCAAACCCACTTTAGCCTTGCAGCTTTCTGCCCCACATCGGCGACTCCTGTCAAGGAACGAAGTGTAGTGTTTGGGACTCGGTCTGATCTTTTGAATCATAGTACACTGCTTTCCATTGCTCTTTGGCTTACTTTGAGTTTAGACTTCTGATCCTCAGTCTATGACCATGTCTGAGCACCGTGGAAGGGCATAATCGTAATCAATCGAACCACGGGCTATACTAGACCACTATAGTATAATTAAAATAAAATAACAGTCAAAAACAAAAAAAATTGGCATTTCCATATATGTGCCACCCAGGTAATTCGTATGGGAATGTCGTTTTGACGTGACAACGTCTTATAAATTGGTTTGCCGGGTGACACTTCAAGAAACTGCGTTACGCTCCGCTCACGTTATGCGCTCACAATGAGAGCGAGTGAGAGGCACGCGTCCCTTCCACTCGGGCATGGTTAGCCCGCCTAAGAGCGAGAGAGACAGACATAAAAAGTCGTTGTCACGTAAAACTTTCGCCCGTATACCGACTTTACAGGCAACCAATTTTTTTTTTGTTGTTTTTTGACTCTTATTTTATTATCATTATAATAAGTGATCTAGCCCGTGGTTCAATTAATTACATTTTGAAAATCTTTGGGTGAGGCCTATGTCCAGCAGTGGACGTTATGCGGCTGAAATGAGGGACACATGACTAAGAAAAATTTGCATATTTCAGCAACGGATCCCTAAATCGAAAAATGATGTTCACAAGCTCACATTTTTTAAATACTTATTTAACGACTAGCCGAAGCCCGCGGCTTCGTTCGCGTGGACTTATGACTCCAGAAAATGCTCATCAGACTGAACAACTTTTGCTATTATGGCGACATTTTTATATTTCTTATTATTATAGTTTAGCTGGACCATTGTGGTTCTGCATCAGGTGTTCCATTTTCCTAAATCAATTATATCTTATATGTTGCCCAGGTTTAACTTTGAACCAGCCCAGTATACAGACAGACATTTTTTAAAATTCTTACTCTATTACTGTGTCAATCTCCCATGCTGGTCTGGGAGAAACGAAAAAACTTAAGAATGTACCAGCTGCTTCTCTTCCCGCGCAGATCGTAAAAGCCGATCGAGGGAATGGGCAAAAATGCTAATCATTTTAACAGGCGATGCGGCTAGCAACCCGTCACTGTATTGATTGCTTTTTCATCTTCTCGCCCACCATGACGCTAAAAAAGGCTTTTGAGTCTTGCAGCCCTAGGCTCTGCATAGAGCCGCAAGACCCAAAATGCTCTGTTTGCCCCATTAGGGATAAAGACGTGATAGTATGTATGTATGTATTATATCTTATATGTTGCCCAGGTTTAACTTTGAATCCGCCCAGTATTTCCGTAGATTAGCGTGTACAGACAGACATTTTTTTTTAAATTCTTACTCTATTACTATGTCGATTATATTTGACGACCTCCGCGTGGTGTAGTGGTCACCATGCTAGTCCGCCACCCAGAGGTTCCGCGTTCGATCCCCGTCAGGTCAAATTGGAAAATGGCCTTTTTCAAACTGTCCTGGGTCTTAGATGTTTACCTATATGTGTAGGTATGTATTTGCAATAAAATTACCATAACACGTAGTTTCGAACTTACTTTGGGGCTAGCTTAATCAGTATAAAAGAAAATGTCTCCATATCGCGCCAGATATATTTCTTTTGAAATATATTCAACATACAGACACTTTTTTTACTGTTTTATTATAGGTATAGATACACCACGCGATAGGTTAGTCCAGAAAAAATATCGACTCCCACTGTACTTATTTGAGAGGGACCATCATAAAAATATATTTCCAGATTTTATTTTACTACTTTCTCAGCATGACGTTGGTTGACTGGTACAAAAGGACTCGTGGTTAAGTCCGCCATTTACATGTATATTGTAAATAAGTAAATAAATTAATATACATACCCATAAAATTACAGCTTTCTAGTACTTAAATCTCTTGAGTAAAACCGCGGACGCACAGACAGTCCGTCATGGCGAAGTTTGCTACGGAACCCTAAGCAGATGTTCAGTATCATGTTTTATCATGGACTTATAGTTTCAGTATACACCTATGTATTTCGTTATCGGCTTAAAACATAAAAATAAGGGTTATCGGCCATATTCAACATGCTTGCGGCTTACATCGCTGGCTGGCGCCTACATGTGTGTAGAAGCTACAATGTTGGTTTGAGAGTGACGAGGTACAATACAAGAACATTGGAACTTGTAACATTGTGGGAGACATATGAGATCGCGACGAAATGCAAGATTCGTAAGTATTGGAGCAGGGGCAAGTACCTTAGGTAGGTATATAGGTAATGCTGTAACAAACAGAACGAGAACTTCAACAACCAAAAAAATAAAAGATCACTTTCTAAAGTTGTACATTTACTTAATCTATGTTGAACTAACACTAGGTGTCGAGTTTAGTTTCTTTGCATAAATAATTGAAACAACAAACTATTAATAATTAGTTTAATGAACATTGTCATCATCATTCATACAATTTATGCTATCGGAGCGGGGCGACACAATATAATAAATGCAGAGTATTATTCGAGCGTAGCGACCATTCCCCATCTTGATCAAAACTAACATGAATCTCATACAAGCAAATAACTAATTTAAACAATAAAATTAATAACAAATCAGATAAGCCGCTTAGTCCTAGGCCCCGCTCGAGGCACACCTAGCTACTACATACTTAAACAATATACTTAGTAAAACATTAGCGAATATTTGGTAGCGTGTTATGTTGCGTTAGTGGTTGTAGCTCCACCGAGATGCGGCGCGTGCGCAGCGTCCTGCGGCGGTGACGACGTGCATTCATTTCGAATAACCGTGAGCTTTTTTCTTTGTTTAGCCATTATTATGTTAATATTTTGAAGAGAAAAGAAGAAATTTGTTAACTTTATTACACTGTATAACTCAATCTTTTGTTTACATTTTGGAAGTATCGATTACATTAATTCTATTATACTATTTCAGCCGCAGAAAGCCACTGCTGAACATAACATAGATCTTTTTCAAGGGCGTTTAAAATTACCGATTGGGAACGTAATTACAATGTATCAATGATAATTTAAAAGTCCATACAGATGGTGCGAGTTTATTACCTATTACGTACCATTTTATCGAAACCATATATATCTTGGACGCTTTGACGTCAGCCATACAAATTGCTTAATAAAATGGAATGCAACGGGCAAGCAACTTTCACCGTCTAAGTAGGCCTTAAGTTCCGAGCAGCACTATGTTTACACCTCGAGGTTCGAGATGGCAGCACATTGTTGCGTGGAGTGCCAGCTAATGTTTGGTCCACAGGTTACTACAGGAATGTTTAACGTGTCTTGATGTTAGCTCGCTAAAATAACATAACAATTGAGTATACTTGTCGAGAAGACTATCGATTTGATCATAGTTTTCGTAAGATTATAACTAACATAGCTGCGGCCGGCGAAGTTGCTTAGGTACGCGCGAAGCCTGGTCAGCTCGGCACAGTACATGATAAAAGGAGCGCTGGCGCGGCGGCTGCAATGCCAGGCCGCTATTGCAAGTGAACTACCGATCAGTTACGCACCATACATAAATAATGTCACACCTTATAGGGCAGGGAGGGGTCATCAGGTTCGTGACGGCACAATATAAAAACGATAAAACACAAACTTGGAACGAATAATAAATAAATTATAAATATTTGTAGCTTTATCACCAGTTAAATATTAAGTAGCATGGCTCGCTTTTTTTATTAAATAAGAAATTGGTGGTATCTGTGACGTCACACAAGGGACAGTGGGGAGTCTTAAAAAACATGAAATTCGTGTGACGCAATTTATGGATGGCACTTTAGGTACGTAAAAACAGTGATGTCGCGTTTTATGTACGGAGCGAGCCGGTATTGAGCGGGCGGGGCGGCGCGGGGAGCCGTCGTCTACCACAGCCTGTTGTGGTAGAACTTGACGTCGAAGTAGCCGAGGTCGGTGAACTGCGAGTCGCGGCGGCCGGCGCCGGCGGGCGACGGCGCGGCCGACGAGCGCACGCCGGCCGCCGGCGGGCCGCCCGTGGCCGGCGCCGGCTCCACGCGCAGCGACGCCGGCCGCGGCAAGCTCACGAACTCGCGCGGGGGCTCCGGCTCCGGCTCGGGCGAGGCCGCCGCCGGCGCCGGCTCCGGCTCCGGCGCGGCGACCGGCGCCGCCAACTCCACGGCCGGCGTAGTCGCCCGCGACCCTCTGATCGTGCCAATAATTATTTACATATTTTAAGTTTACCACTAAACATGTACAAATGTATTCCGACAACAATAATAGTTTTTAGCAACCAATACTGAATAAAGTAACAACTGAGATCCATGGACGTACCATACTACGGTCAAATTTATATGCTACAATGAAGTTTTAGAAAGCAACATACCTGTGTATTAATTTATGCAATTATAACCTATTTCATTTTGGACCCGTTTAAAAACCAGCCGTCAGCTACGTTTATGATTTGAAAAAATCTAAACTTTATAAGATTCATGTTTATGACATTCAAAATACATTCAATCAAAAATTATTTTTAAACATAAATACGTCTTATTATAAAAAGCAAGCTAAGTTTACTCTTTAAACCATTATCCGACTAAATCAAATTAATATTTTCAGATAGTAGATAGATGTAGATGTCAACTTAATTTGGTCGGATAATAGTTTAAACCTAGTAACAAACTTAGTCTGCGCTTTATAAAAAATCGGAATAAGTAGTCGATCCTATAAATATAAATTAAAACTATCGATAAAATAAATTAGAAAATTGTAAAACAAGATAGTTAATATTATCACAGTGCATCGTTAACATTAATATTCGTGACATCATAAAATTAAAAAAATTATAATTACAAATAAATCCAGCACGTCTCCTCACACTCGTTCGAATAAGCATCATTTTTTTTATAAAATTGGCATTGAATGTACACCTGACCGCAATTTTAAACTGTTTTTCAATATTATTTTGGATGCACGTGTCTATCTATAGCCAGGAAGTAACTTTTCACGCGCGTAACGGACGTAAAAATGCGCGTAAAAAGACTTGCTGGGTCAAAAACACTTTTTGGACCAGCAGGACGTACACTTTTTAAATGACCTAAGTAATATGGTTGAGATTAAAGGATAAAACTAAAAGTTGTGCTAAATCCATGTAAAACGACCGAGCACCAAAGTTCAAACCGTCAAGTCAAGCCTTTACACTTGACATTTTAGATTTGAAAAACGTGTGCAGTCTTATTATAAACCACGGAATAACTAAGGAACTTAGAATTAACTTTAGAACTAAGTTTGAACCATTATCCGACTAAAACCAGATAACCTCCTGCCATAATGGTTTAAACCAAGTCATAGGTTAGTCCTCGTTTAATTATGACACTGATGGTGTTAGCAGTGTTTAGAAAGTTGTATCGCCCAAATCTCATAATCCGGCCAATTCAGTACAAACGATAGAAGTAACCTTACAATTATTTACTTAGAGCTGTGTATATTGGCACGAATATTCAGAACACAATTATAAATAAAAATTCTTTCTTTATATAATTAAGCAACATTTACAACCTAACCAATTTTTCTCAGATATGAATAATTCAAAGAAAATAACCGGCCAAGTGCGTGTCGGGCTACGCGCACAGTAGGATTCCGTACTTGCGAATGCCGACTTTGAATTCACGCCACTAAAAACGTCCAACTTTTTTTTTTTATAGAATTGGTATGAAATTTTAATTGCCTGAGTACATTTTCGAGTCAAGTGTAACTTTTTAATTTGTCATTCTTTTATCAAGTGTCGTGATAGAGGGGGACACCTGACCGTAAAAAAAACTTGCACTACAAATCCAAATATGTCACAAACGGATTCCTTGCACTACAAATCCAAATATGTCACAAACGGATTCCTAAATAAATAAAAATGGAGTTCACAAGCTCACAATATTTTTAAAAGACCTATTCAACGACACGATGAGTTAATCGAGAAAACATTGGGTCCCACTTAACTTATATGACAAATACCCTGAAAAAACATTTTCCATAATATTTATTTACCACTGTCAGCATGGTTGATATACATGCCCATGCCAAATTACAACTTTCTAGTACTTATGGTAAGTATATGCTTGTTAAGTTTTGCTTGTTTTCTCGGAACCCAAATATTTTTTAATAACAATCGTACGAGATATATGATTATACTTCTTTTTGTCTGACTCATTTAAAAATAATGCAATGTACACGTGTGAACTTTGAACTTGAATATTTTTTATCCAGTTATGGGATCGATGGAGAATTTGGACATTTTCATTTATAACGGTGTTCTCAACATTCGTACCAGTACTGTAAGCTATGTAAACCTGACTGCCGATTTCAAACCACACTACCCAGTCCAGACATTGAAAAAACTTTCGTATCTTCTACTTTAAATTGCAGAATTGAATGCTGAAAAATAAAGAAACTACAGACTTATCCGATCGCACACTAAACAGCAGCACAATATACTGTTTAATTGTTACGCACATGATTTGAACATTTACACTGCGCTAGTTTCTTACCTGCAGCATGCAATTTAATTGAAACAATGAATGATTTGTATGGCTGACGTTTTGACCATGCAAGACCATGCATTTGTTTCAATTAAATCGTATGCAACAGGCATGACACTCTAATCCAAATTTAAATATATCGTTATTATGATATGATTTTTATAAATTTATAATACCTCTTAATAATCGTCACTTTTGTTGCACAATTGTTGACGTTAAATGGTTACTACAGCTAAGTTTACTGCCGCTTCCTAAGCGCTAGTGCAAAAGAAGCGGCAACAAACTGCTCTCTCCTACGCACTCACAATAAATATTTAAGGTTAGCATGGATGGAATTGAAATTGCTGTGAGAAGAGACAATTCAACTTAAAACAACAAGCGTGGGACGTCAGTGTCTGTGGACCCTCTGGTACCGATGGCTCGAGGAGCTGCAAGCAACCAAAAATTAACTAACTTAAAATGAAAAAATAAAAATGTAAAGCGAACGCTGCCGTACCACACCGAGCCAGACATACGTCGTATCAAACCGGAAACAAGGTAGTTTAATCAATTATTTTTGTTATTTATATCAGTAAATGATAAAGGTGAAAATATTACCGTATCCGAGTAGCACACTCTACTTTTTATCTCCATCTATGAGAAAAATTAGCAAATACTAAACAGAATATAAACAAAAGTAATAAATACCTAATGAGAGTTCAGATACTAACCTTTATTTGGTGTGGTTTCATTTAAGAAATACTAAGAATTTTTTTTTTAAAGTTTACCAACTTCTGATAAAAACTCATAACTTTGTTTGCATAGTCCTTTAACTGTTTTATTTTTATTAGTAAACTTGATATTCACTAACTGCTTTAACGAAAACGTATTCAAATTTACATAAATTATTACATACAATATAACCTAAAACTTCTACGCTTTTTTTTATACTTTTTCTTCTTTCGAAGCGAAGAACCTTAAAATATTTACCTACATTCATCCATGTTGACGACGATATGTATTCCAAATTGAAAAAAATTACTACGCCTGTACATACCCTTATAAATTCTTTTTTTTGCTGGACTGCCAACATTATTTTTGATTCTTTATAGTTTATATTCGTGTTGAGTTTTCAAATGTTTTGGGATGAAAACATCGTTTCTCGAGTAGATGAGATGAAAAATTATTTGTTGTTATATGTTAGTTATTCAGTCTTTAGTATCGCACCTCGGTGTGACACGTTGCATTAGTACTGTAAAGGGAATGCAAGCGGTGGGTGAAGGGCGTTAGAAGATACGTACCCGTTACTCATCTCGTGCCCCTTGCGGTCGCCGTGGATCACCTGCAACACGTTCAATCAGGATTTAAGGTTTCATTCATTGCTATTCAGTGTGGTAATGCTTGTGTGTAAGTGCTGTAGGGACCATAACGCAGAATGTGCACTTTCATAAACGTGCAGCCGACCCGCTTTCCGAGACGCTAGTCGGTCTTTGACATACACTGAGTTCGCGCGCTCCGTTTACTTACACCTTCGTACATAACATCCGAATATACTTGCTTGTTTGTCTATCTTTCCGTTTCGGTTCAACTCTAAATAACCGCCACCTACAGTAACCTCTGTACCAAACCGTACCTACAGTATAAAATAAATGAGCGAACCGGGGTACGAATAAATACGTCATAGCGTAATATGCCATGGCCATATGCCACGTTTGGCAGCAGTTCCATAATAATGACATTTTGGGCAGTTGAAAGAAGAGAAAAACACGCGGGACTGAATGAGTTCATGTCTGGTCGGGTCTGGGAGTTCGGAGGAAGAGTCCGAAGAGTTGTAAAACTAGAATAGTGGAAAAATATGGTGTTGAACTATGATTGTGATAAATTTGGACGTGACTTCGTCATTGTTAGCGTTCATCGAAGCATGCAGCGGGACTCGCGTTCCGTGACTTGACTTATCCATCAAAAGTTTCTAATACATTGGGATTCCTGACTAATTACCTTGGCTCTTATCTGATTCACTTCGTTAAATATCATGATCCAGCGGAATCTTCTCTCGTCTGAAGTGGAAGAAAATACTTTGAAACCCTGCGTATGTGAGGGTTGCTACACACTTTGGCGGGCAGGCATTAAGAGTCCCCCGACCATAGACTTCTTCATACAAACGTACTCTACGTTTAATTTTGAAACCACATGTCAGATTCCGGTAAAAATTGGTAATTGTAAAGAAATTGCAATTATCTAGGGTTATAACTGGTTTCCTACAGTAAAATTATGAACTGGAAAGAAAATATAACGATTTAGAAGTTTCCCATACTAATGGTCAAAAATTATATAAAACACTATATTCTATTTCAAGTTCATATTTTTACTGTAGGAAACTAGTTATAAACCTAGATAATTGCAATATCTTTGAAATTACAAAATTTTGCCCAAATCGGACATGTCGTTTTGAAATAAAACGTAGACTACGTTTGTATGGAAAGTTGTATTTTGGTCTAGGGTCGGGGGACCCTTAATGGGCGAAACGTGGTGGTAAAATCGTATTATGCAGATGAATGCAAAATACTACGGAATCTATTGATGTGCCGATCCGAACGAACTACGCGATCGGTACAAGACGAATGATGTCGAACAGGTGCAGTATTAGCTTCAGGTCGGCTTTGTTGTCGCTGGTAGACAGAGGAATTGTTCAGTTAAGTTGTCAAGAGTGTCGGTGTATGCTCTTTATTTGTCGTTAGTTGCACACAGTAGTGATTATTTTCCGTTGCTCGCACACACTTTGTAAACATTGATAGAAAAGAGGAGTGTAATAAGTTTGACGTTAATGTCTGTATGTCGCATTGTACTTCTCGAACGGATGGACCGATTGCGATGCGGACTATGTTTAATTAAAATCAGTCGTATAAAAGTTATTGGGGATTAACGCTTAAAAATCGGAGTATTTTTGTTTATTTGGCAAATAAATTTGTTACTAAGCGTGACCGGATTCCGCGTGACGCAAATGTGTGTTTGAGTAACGAAAACAATTTCTGGATGAAAAATTACGTTAAGAGTCCCCCGACCCTAGACTTCTCCATACAAATGTAGTCTACGTTTAATTTTAAAACCACATGTCAGATTCCGGTAAAAATTGGTAATTGTAAAGAAATTGCAATTATCTAGGGTTATAACTGGTTTCCTATACTAAAATTATGAACTGGAAAGAAAATATAACGATTTAGAAGTTTCCCATACTAATGGTCAAAAATGATATAAAACACTATATTCTATTTCAAGTTCATATTTTTACAGTAGGAAACTAGTTATAAACCTAGATAATTGCAATATCTTTGAAATTACAAAATTTTGCCCAAATCGGACATGTCGTTTTGAAATAAAACGTAGACTACGTTTGTATGGAAAGTTGTATTTTGGTCTAGGGTCGGGGGACCCTTAATCGTGGTAAGTCCCGTAATATTGATACAACCTAATGATATGTGTCTCACGTGGGCTTTGCTCAGAGTTGCAGTAGCCAAAGTGCTTCGTGTGTCCCCTTTAGAGGTGGAGAGGGCAGTGTATACGTGTGTGTGCGTGTACTCACGTTGGCGATGAGAGAGACGGGCGGCGGCGCGGCGAAGCGGCCCACCAGCGCGGGCCCCGCCGAGCTGTCGGGCGCGCTGTAGGGAATACTCCGTCAAAACACATGTTTTTCTTACAACAAATGTTTTTCATAATACAGAAGTACGTCACACTTTCACTAGTACATCATGCCACCAGATTCATGACTTCAAGACACAACAAGATTTTATTTTCTAAAGTACTCTTTGGAAACGGCGCGATAGTATTCATTTGTTCCTTACTTGTACGAGTATATTATGTCTATCACTTCATTAAAAAAAAACCTCTTTCTCAATTTTTTTTCTACCAAATTTAGACGTATCGACTATCAAGAGGAATGAAACGAGCCCAAATTCGATGAGATCGCGTCGTTTCATTAAAAATCCTACGGTTACCTTCCGACTTCATCATCAGATCCGCTCCACATCATTATTATATTGCATTGTCACGCTATATACGTAAGGAAATGATTCTAATTTAATTTGCAAGATTTGTTAACAGACAGACAACGGAACAAGTGAAACTAAACACTCATAATTATAGCTTTATAAATTCTAACTCACGTCAATTAAGTAAAAAAGAACAAGGCATTTTTTAGTCCTCAGACCACTAGTGTGCACATTTCGCCATTTGTTCCTAAAGTTGTTAAGGACAGACATACTAACAGACAACTGAGTAAAGTCCTTTTTCTACGGAGACGTCTTGCTTGCTTGTTACACGCGGACCCGCCCTGAGTAGTTATATCTTGCGGTTAGCCTGCGATACATTCAAACGTGTTTATTTTAAAAATAAATAAGTCTTGCAATTTTTGCGACTGCCAGTGTTCTGGGCACGTTGCCTCGATGTGAAGCGTTGGAAGATTGTAATACGAGCGGAGGTTTTTTTGTCGGAAATATCCGATACTCGCGGTGAAAGGGTTAGCTACATCATTATAATAGGGGATTTTTATTCAATAAACATGACAAAAATGTAGGAATAAATCAATGACATTGAACTAACATTACAATTACTTGGTAACGCTGGCAATGTGAAACTCACTAACTCGTATGTACATGAAAATTAGCAAACGTTTCCTAAACCTATTTTTGTTAAAAATATGCAGCATGACTTTTGCCTAACTTTTGGAGAAAGTTAAGTCCATAACGCTAAACTACTTTTCATAAACACAATTAACGAAATTGGGTACTTTCCTTAGTCAATAATAAATTATTTTGTACTAATCTTATACCTTTAAACGAGCAATTCTTGTATATTTATTTATTTATATATTTCTGTGATCTCGAAAACGGCTCTAACGATTTCGCTGAAAATTGGTATATGGGGGTTTTCGGGGGTAAATAATCGATCTAGATTAGGCTTATGTTTGGGAAAACGCGTATTTTCGATGTTTGAGATGTAACCGAGCGAAGCTCGGTCGCCCAGGTACTGAAAAAATAAAACGTCGCAAAATAATGTCACTTGTCTTTGAACATATCCATTTTAATGTGATTTTAAATTTATTATTGCAGAAAAACTGATAATAAGAGCACTATTTGACTTCAAAAAACTATGACGTCATCTGCCTGTATTTCATACAAAATCCCATAGAAACTGTTTGTTTTGACGTTTAGAAAAAAGTATCTGATTTGACTTGTTGGAAAATAGCGTATTCGTAAAAAATATTTTCTCATATAAACGCTGTGGTAACGTCACCGAAGGCACTGACCTGATGTCGACGACGCTGTCGAAGAAGCTTGGGCACACGGCGAAGTTGTTGTTCTGCCGCTGCAGCTGCTGGATGCCGTAGTTCTTGCGCAGGAACTCCTCCATCTTCGGCGACGGCCCGTCGATGGGCAGCTGAAGCAACAAAACAGATTCATCAGTTCCATTACGAGTGTTGTACGGCGCAGGCTTCGGTTGTCACCTAGGCCCGCGCTTTACATGAAGAGATGTTGATGTAGGGGTTATAAGATGTTGGTGTGGAGACACAAAACCACGTCACGAAGAAACTGTTTATTGTTGAATGTATTACATGTTGTAGAGTTGGTTGTGACGGGTCCTTTCTCGAGCGCTGCTCGATAGTGTCTCGTTTGATTGTTAGAAATAGATGCAAAATGTAAAGTAAAAACAGGTGACACGAGACCTACATAGAATGTGGCCGCGTGCAGCTAAAATGTGCGAGCTTGCCTCGTAAAGTGTATTACCCTGGGAACTTGCTTTCACGTAAAAAACGCATCGGAATCGGTCCATCCATTCGAGCGCTTCGATGCCGCAGACAAACAGACAGACATAGTGGCAAACTTACAACACCCCTCTTTTTTTTGTCGAGTGTTAAAAACACCTTACTACACCTGTGCATGTAATCGTAGCGTGCGCTGGTATAAGCAAGTGAAGCTCTTAAAGCAAAGTTACTCTGCGCTGAGTTTAATCTATTATTGAAAACCGAGTAAATATGCATCCAGTAGTTTTAAAGATTATAGTTGAACATACATACCGACATTACAGATAGACATTTTTTTCTCTTTTTGTGTTTAGTTTCTTTTTTATTATCTCCCACGCTCATATAAGTTATCTGCATCCTTTTCTCGCATAATGCCAATGTTATAATGTAGAAAACTTGAGAGGGACAGTAACAACATTAGGTATGATTTTCGTGAACGGCATTGCCAATTCGTAAGCACTCTAGATTGTATGTGATTTCTTTGAATTAATGTAACATGCTATTTTTCCGTGTTTTTCCTCTTTAATTGCCAATTAGTGCAAAGGAAACATAGCTCAAACAGCCTAGTCATATTTTACGCAAAAATGTAATACCGCAAATTATTGTTTTTAGGGTTCCGTACCCAAACGGAACCTGACAGATTTCTTTCTGCAAACCACGTAGTGATTATATACTCTTCACAGTAAACATTATTTGCTTTCGGTTAATATTTGCATAGTTGGTTATTTATTTAATTCATCATCATTTTCATCAGCTTTTATTGTCTCCACTGCAGGAGCTCGACCCTTTCAGTACTAATAGTCATACTTGGTTAGAGCAACCAGAGGACTAAGCCTACACTCTCCACGCTGGTCAGACAGGTCGAAGAAGTCTCATTGCTGTTTATAAGCTTTGTTTAGTTTGTATTTCCTCAGTCGCCTTTTTCAACATCCACGGGGGGACTTGGAGTAGCCCTATTCTACTCTGCCGGAAACCACACAGCACATTTCTTTAATTATTCCTCACATTTATTGAGAAAAGCACCATACTTGCCCCAGCGGGAATGGAATTGCCAGACTCGTAATCAATGCCATCATAAAACTGCTAATCCGGCAGTGTCTTACTTCCCGCCCTCTGCAGTAACGCTCACCTGGTGCGGCTGCAGGCCCTGGTCGCGCAGCATGTGGTCGAAGAGCTCGCGGCCGTGGCCGTGCCGCTGGCGGTCGCCCAGCACGTAGAAGTCGAGCACGCACAGCGGCTCGGCCTCCAGCACGCGGCCCTGCCCATCGTACAGGAACAGGTGCTTGCGGCCCACCTTCAGGAAGCCTATCACCTCGCCCAGCCCGCTGGAAACACGTACCGCTTTATTAAACGAGTTGAACTTTTATATTTAAATGTATAGCTTAAGTGTAAATCTGTATTGTAATTGTAACATTGCCCATCAGGCTGGGTAGGGATCAATACTGAACTGGGTTTCTTTCGGCGTAATGTTCCTAGCACTGGTCGTTCCGAATTAGTAGTTTTTAGGTTTTACACTAAAATAATATTTAAATAAGATGACATTCAATAAGAGATAAATTAACCTACACCTTAATATTTTTGACTATGACTGAACAGCGCTCAGTGAGCTTTGGCCAACCTAGCGTGGCTACACTCTGGTCCACAACCATACAAAAATGGCATTCCGACTCGCTAAGAAGAAGAAGTGGCCTTTGGTTCATTATAGCCCTGGTTATTATATAAGGAGTCAACAATATTATAAAGTATAAATAGGTGAACAAATAAGCAAAGTTCTAAGGCAACTTTGATAATCCGGCGCAATACACACGTATTAAGTAAAGCCGATAGTCGTGTAAGGACGTCGCCCATCAGTTCAAGCGATGCGACGACGCAGACTAACCGACAGACATTAGTGCCAAACTTATAAACACCTCTTCTTTTTGTCGGGGTTAAAAATGTGTACCTACATGTACTGAGCACAATTTTACTTTTGTATTAAATACATTTTTCACGTTCTATTTCTGTCGATACGGTGCGCCCTCACTGCGTGTGCGTTAGTGTGTGTTTTAATTCACTGCTATCACGCAACTTACGTATTCAAAGAGACTTTATTTCTCTTTAGTCGCCACGAAACAGTCAATGCCACTGCACCCCATTATAAGTAGCTTAGTTATTCAGAGATCTTATCTTAATTTAGTCAAGTTTTACCAGGCGCCCCGGACTACCGGCATAAGCTTAGCTTTCCAAGTTGGTTATAGTGAATATAACTATGATGAAACATATCTCCTGTGTCAAAATGGGTGTCGTGCTGATGTATTACACCAACGATAGGTACCATATGAAACTGTGTTTTACACAGGGCTGAGTAAATTAAAATGCTCCCAGCCCCCGAGGCACGGCAGCGGCATCATCTTATCTAGAGAGCGAGATGGCACTAGTCCATAGCTCGATATGACTTTATACATATAGTTTAATATTGACTAATTTTTATCAACGGTGCCATTCTACGGGGGCTGGTATGCGCGCACATTCGCTAAGACAAAGGTATTAATACGCGTGATTACGTAACTACAGTTGTGAGAATTTCACCATTTGCTTATCGCTATTAGATATTTCTTCTTCGTCTTCTTCGCCAGCCTGAATGTATCAGGTCACGGCGAAATTAAAGGCCTCTCAAAAGATACAAGTATAAGGATGTAAATGTACGCCTAAATGTGTACTTGATACAACTTTTCTATGGGACCAATGTTGAGAACTCGAATAATTTCATACAAACAGTCTGCCCTGCCTTTTTTGAAAGGATTAGTCGCTGAACTAACGGTTTTTTTGTATGCAAAAACCATTCATTTAGTGACTCGTTGCATTTAAAAAATGACCAAATTGGACATTTATATTTAAAAAAATCTCAGTATATGTTCCGTAAGTCAACCCTTCAAATATGTAGTACCGTACATGTGCACCCAATATACAGAAATTGCAACTGATGTTGGTGACGTTGTAGAGTAGAGACTCGAGCGTGTCGCGCGGTCACCGCACGGTGACTCAGCGTTCACCGCTCGCCGCTAGCTGTACTCCACCAACTACGAGCCCACAACGTTTGCGATGACCGCACTTTCACATCTTTTTTCTTCATTTAATGTTTTAGACTTTTAGAGGAAAGGAAGTAGTATACTAAACATCATTTTTAAAAACTGAAAACCGATTTAACCCTAACTAGACAACAGATTTTATATCTATGGTACGACCTGACGAGTATGCCCTTTCAAACAAAAAATAATAATTTTAGAAATCGGTCCAGTCGTCTTCGAATAATCGATGAACTTCTTCTTCTGCCTTATCCTTGTCCCACTTTTTATGTGGGGTCGGCACAGCATGTGAGTTCCTTCCACTTTGATCTATCTCCAGTCAACCCGTCCGTCACCCCCTTCCTACTCATATCCTCCCTTACACAGTCCATCCAACGTTTTCGAATAATCGATGAACATACATAAAAAAAATAGCGACGAATTGAAAACGTCCTCCTTTTTTGAAAATCGGTTAAAAATACAAACGCGCGGCGACGCAACGGCGAAAACCGCTGAAGAGATCCCTACGAATCATGGGCAACGTCGCAGGCAGCAGCTAGTATGTATGCAATAAACGTTCTAAATGTAAACATGTGGGATTGTGAGTATATAATATTAGGATAAAAATATAAAAATACACCAATGATGCACAGCTTTGTACTGCGCTCAATGGTGGGTGTAACCTGTGTTTGAAGAAGTATTGATTGTATATCAATGTATGCATTAGTAGTAAATATTTAAAAGAGCCGCCACTTGGTATGGTCGGGTAGAAAACAGGCCACCCGTTGGGTACACTCTCTGCCCCACATGTTACATTCTCATAAGAAACAATTCGCTCAGCATAATACATTCGCTCAAGAAATATCGCGTTCGTATTAAATATGCAATATAAAACATTGATTTTTTGCTATAGCTTAACATTGTAAGTTTTTACATACATACAATTACATACTGGTAAAGGCCATAAGAGGAATACATTTTAGCTGTGCAGTTCACCGCATCTCCTCCTGTGGATGTTGTTATATATGACTAACGGTCTAAGCACAGATGTCTCAGAGTCATTTCAGACAGAGAGGAGCACCGCACAGAGGATTTTTAGTGACAATCAAAAATAATTTAAACTATTGGCATAATTCTACACTAAGTTTCTACACTTTAAGCTATGGTAGTACTGTCTTATTTTTAATTGAGTTAATAAATTGCTCAGGCATTTTTCCTCTGCCTGAACTGACGCTTATGCCACAACTGCATTCCCAAAGAGGGTTGATGCCAAGGTGGCGGCTGTTTCATGACGACCACAGGAGAAAAACCACTTGATACTACTAAATATGTTCATTTCCCAACCAGCAGAAAACCAATTTATAATGACCTTTTCTTAGCTAAATATTCAGGTAGTAAGAATCATCAGAACAACTTTTTAGTAAGCCTAGTTGTTTTGTTTTTTAAAAAATACACATGCATTTACATTCGCGCTTGCCTGACGTAGTTTTGGTGTCTGCTTCTAAACTGCTGTATGGAATTTCCACAGACAAGACGGTTTTTCTTATGGAAGTTTCCATTAAGAGGTAATTGGGTCAAATTTCTAGAATATATTAATATATTGGCAATAAAAATCATCATCCATGCTTTGGACGACATTTTAAGATGTTGCTTACATGTCAGTCATCTAAAAAATCTGAGATGAGTATCACTTACACAGGAAAAAGAAAGAGTTTAAGTTGTACTAACTTCTTTGCTTGTGCGTCTTTGAGAAGGTAGAGGGTCTGTGAGTTGGCCACGCGCAGCTTCTCTGCAGACGTGAGCACCTTGGTAAGGCCCTGGTTCGAGGACGACTGCTCTCCCAGCTGGTTGATGATTTTGGACAGGCACTCCTGCAGCACCCTGTGTCGCACACAAAATAGTATATTGAGAATGTACGTTACAAAAGAATTAAAATATGCAACAGTTAGCTCACTTGTTATCTGAATTTGCTCATTAAAACTTTATTAATGCACAATTAAAATTGTTTACAATTGGCGGACCTAACGCTAAGAGCATTCTCTCCCAGTCAACCATAGGGATAAACAGATGATGTGAAAATTGAAAGTTTCAAATGCCTTATGCACCCGTTTCTACACACAAGCCAAACTAACTAGGATAACATGTTTGTAATATTTCAGAAATCAAAGGCCCAAAACAAATGGCACAGAGGCATGCAGGATTTTTTTATCATAATATCCAAATTATTGTGCATTAAATCATTTGTAATGTAGTCCAATTAAAGAACCTAATGTACATGATTTTTACGTATTATAATAAAAAAGTAAAAGTGTTTCTGTACATTAATTTTTTTTTAAATATTTGTTGTGATAGACAGATAGTAATAAAAAAAATGTCTGTCTGTTTATCTGGTTATCTTTGTGTTTGTTTGTACATGCTAATCTCCAGAAATACTGGATAGATTCGAATGAATATTTTTTTTTGTTAAATAGCAGTTAAACCTGGGCTACATATAAAATGATTTTGGAAATGGAAAACTTGATGATTGCGAAGAACTGTCATGATCCAGTAAACTATATGCAAGAGAAATAAAAATAACCCCTTAGACAAAGTTGTTCGGCCTGATGAGCATTTTCCAGAGACATAAACTTCACGCGAACGAAGTCGCGGGCTTCGGCTAGTACAAAATAAATACAAATAAGCATAAAATCATAAGAGTTAGAACCAATAGTAATTATAAAACCATAGGTAGTACTAGGAAGAATATAACGCCGGGTGCAGTTTTGATTGAGACAAGACGAAAGAAGTGTGTGGAACTGCAAGATAGTCGTGCGAGTCATGGTCGGTAGCTCCGTGAATGGCACTGAGTAGGTGTGGCGGGCGAAGCAACTCTTTCGAGAAAATAACAATGCACAAAGGTTGATCTGAAGAAACAACGATACATAAAGTATAATGTCTAACCTCACGCTGCGGACGTCGCCCTGATATCCCACAGGGATGAGGTTCTGATCCAGCTTAGTAAACTTTTCTTTGAGCATTTGGTTGACAGGCATAATCGTATCCATTTTGAAATTTATGCAGCTTATTTTACTACTGTTATCTATAGGATACCAAATAATTAGGTAAACAGGTACACAAAATTAACTAAATCTTCTATCCACTTCACAAAATTCACAAATTTCACCAAAGAGAATTCAAAAATACAATCTCATTTCACAGACTTCCTAACCTATACCTCACTGCCTGCAGTGTAGGGAACAGTGTTGCCAGCGAGGTCTTGTCAAAAGTTACCTGAAATGCACACAAAATTAGCCTTTTGTAGGAAAACTAAAAATTAAAGAAATAACATATAGAATTATGGGAAAAACGTTTCTTCCTTCTTATGCTGTATTTTAATATTTACAAAATCTGCTTCTTTTGAAACACGTGTAATTAAAGCCAATGTAATACTATCCTATCCAAATAATAATAAATGCGAAAGTGAGTTTGTATATTTGTTTGTTTGTTGCTGTTCACGCTTCAACTACCTACTGAACCGATTTGGATGAAATTTGGTATGGATATAGTTTGAGACTCGGGGAAGGACATAGGGTACTACTTATCCCGAAATTCGCACGGGGAGCGAAGCCCGCGGGCATAGCTAGTTTACAAATAAAATAACAAGTATATGACCTTAGATTCTTTCTTACAGATTGCATAGGTACCGATAAAATCATGCAGCTGAATCAATTACATAACAGTGTTAATATTATAATAAAATATATACCTACATATGTAAAATAATAGGTTACATATAATATTTATACCAAGGTCGCTAGAAGCCGCTGGATGCAAGCCGCTCTAGATCGGTCATTTTGGAAATCCTTAAGAGAAGCCTACATATGTCTAGCAGAGAACGTTATGCGGCTGAAATGATGATGATGATGAATATTTTCGAATTTTTATAACTTATTAATTTATACTCGGAAAAGAAAAGTTTTATACAAATTCAACAGAAGTAGAATAGTTATTTGGGAATAGAATAAGATATTTTATTTATGTAAGTATAATGATGTATGGAGAAATAAAGAATATTTTGTTTATGTCTTTTACTGTTAGGTACCATAGATCCAGGATAAGTCAACGTCAGACTTAATTCCGACCGACTTCTTATTATCTGATAGGTGTTATCACAGATTAGACAGATTATATCCTATTCTAACGGACAGATGCAACGCACCTTGTCAACGACATTTCATACAACTAATGACATTACACTGAGGTTCATTGCGTTATCGACGTTACCGTTGTTAATTGCGTATACATTGCGTTTTTTGAATAAATATATTTTTACCCGACTGCAAAAGGAGGGTGATGTGACTATCACTCTTTAATCACATTTTTCGTTAGTTTTTAATTTTATATGAAATGAAAGTCTCTGTACTATACAAAAAATTATATTTATTTATAAAAGAAACCTTTTTAAAATATAAAACAGCATTTTACAAAATTTTCTTTTTATTTAGGGTAAAGCTAGTTTTCTTTATATATTTAGCCAATAAAAATTGACGAATTCAAAGTAACAGCGTTTTGCTTCCTATAATACATTTTTATTCCTTATTATTAAAATAACTATCCATAGTTAATTACAGCACAAACATTCATATGGAAGTAGGTACAACCCAAGCAGTATTACAAAAACTTAAGGTAGGAATTTTATAAATTAGTAAGATGAAATATTAAGAATAAAATTTAAATTTAAAAAAATAAATCAAATTGATGAGGATAGGCCAACAACAGATAGAACTTATACAAATGTAATTTTCATTGGGTACACACCACACCACAAGTGGTAGTGTAGCGTTCGAACCCATTAAAAATCCCTTCAGGTCCGAAAAGTAGAATTTTCAAAAAGAAGAATTTACAAAATGTTCAGTTCGCATAATGTTGAATGCCAAAAATTTCTACGGCACTACTAGTATTTGTCCTGGTTGGTATCTTACAATGCAATACCTATCTTACATGCAATATAATGTTTCTTGTATATGCTTACAAATTAAATACACTCATATAAACATGAGCTTAAACTTAAGTGGTATGACAACCTAAGAAGTGAATAAAGAAAAAAATCTTAATTTATAAAGAAATCGTTTTTTACTATAGGAAAATAAAATAAAATTTAACTTAAATTCAAACTATACAAACTTATTAAAATTTAAATTAAAACTAAAATTAAAACTAAAAATTAAAATAATTTTTGTAAATAAAACATAATACAGATTGGTCGAGTATTTTAAAGATATAAAATTTAATTGAAATTGACACTATATATGTACTGTACCTAATAAACATTGGCACTTCTTTATAAGTTGACAATAACTTACTAATAATAAATATCTTATATACCTAGTTATCAGCAAGATTGTTAGATATTTAAACAAAGAAAAATACAATTTAGTTATATTTTTATCATTTAAATTCATAAATTAACTGTATGTCATAAACCTCGCTTGCCGTTCCACTTTTTGTTTGCGATACCCGACAGAGTTCATAGTGTACCTAATATAAGACAGACTTTTAGTAGTTAAAACTGATTTACATATAATAACTAGCTTTTCGGGCGCTGCGCGGGCTGCAAGCAGCCCGCGGTTCATCGTGCGGCTGTTGAGGTAGGCTAAGATATGTTTCCAGTTCAGAAAATGGGTAAGTTTGTATGGAGGAAAATTGCCCTTGTATGGCGGCCATCTTGGATTTTGAAAAAAATCAAAAAACAAATGACGTTCGTCAAATTGCTTACAACCCCCTACATTTTGAAAAAAAAATCACGCCCCTAACCCCAACTGTTTTCGCAGGCCGTAACCCTTCCACATCAGGTTTCTGCAGATCCTCAAATGTCAGATTTTTCTGGTACTCACTGGAGCACCCTCTATACGACCACACATCAACCTAAGCCACACCATCCCCGCA
Organism: Acrobasis consociella; assembly: GCA_963555685.1. NCBI lineage: Eukaryota > Metazoa > Arthropoda > Insecta > Lepidoptera > Pyralidae > Acrobasis > Acrobasis consociella. The sequence continues at coordinate 400,781 of OY743104.1, read as the reverse complement.
ACAGGGCAAACAACTATGTCAGTGAGTGAGTGAGTGGTAATGTAGGTTTATATATTATAACTAGCTTTTCGGGCGCTGCGCGGGCTGCAAGCAGCCCGCGGTTCATCGTGGGGCTGTTGAGGTAGGCTAAGATATGTTTCCAGTTCAGAAAATGGGTAAGTTTGTATGGAGGACAATTGTCCTTGTATGGCGGCCATCTTGGATTTTGAAAAAAATCTAAAAACAAATGACGGTCGTCAAATTGCTTAAAATCTTCTACATTATGGAAAAAAAATCACGCCCCTAACCTTAACCGTTTTTGCAGGCCGTACCCCTTCCACATCAGGTTTCTGCAGATCTTCAAATTTCAGATTTTTCTGGTACTCACTGGAGCACCCTCTATATGACCGCACATCAACCTAAACCCCACCAACCCCGCAACAGGGCAAACAACTATGTCAATCAGTCAGTGAGTCAGTCAGTGGTAATGTAGGTTTATATATTATAACTAGCTTTTCGGGCGCTGCGCGGGCTGCAAGCAGCCCGCGGTCTTTCGTGCGGCTGTTGAGATAGGGTAAGACATGTTTCCAGTTCAGAAAATGGGTAAAAACTGCAGTCAGTATGGGAAAAATCAAAATATGTGTGGGGGCGGCCATCTTGGATCTAAAATTTGATTTCAATTCCGAGTACCGCGGGGTGCTTTACCCCCACATGCAAAATTTCAGACCCCTACGAAGTCCCAGTGAGACGTTATAAACGAAGTTAGTTTAATTTTCTAAAGTCCAGACGCCATCTTGGATTCCAAAAAAAATATTGAATTTAGATTTTTGGGGTCAAATTACATATAGATATCGATTTTCAGCCAAATCGCAAGCAGTTGACTTTCGGCGGCCATCTTGGATTTCCAAAAAAAAAAAAAGACGCTGCGCTTTGTGATAGTGGCTCGGGCTTCGCCCTCGCCCGCAGCTCGCCCTACGGGCTCGCGTCACTCGGCCTACGGCCTCGTGAAAACTACTTGTAGGGGGGGGGGGGGGTCAAAGTGGGGGGGGGGGGGGGAGGGAGAGCTCGGGCTTCGCCCTCGCTCCGCAGCTCGGCCTGCGGCCTCGCGAGGACGCTTCGCCTTCGGCCTTCGGCCTCAGGCTGCGCCAAGTTACTTGGAAAGTTTGTATGAAATTTGTATGGAGGGAAATTGTCCATGTATGGCGGCCATCTTGAATTTCGAAAAAAAACAAAAAACAAATGACGGTCGTCAAATTGCTTATAATCTTCTACATTATGGAAAAAAAATCACGCCCCTAACCTTAACCGTTTTTGCAGGCCGTACCCCTTCCACATCAGGTTTCTGCAGATCCTCAAATGTCAGATTTTTCTGGTACTCACTGGGGCACCCTCTATACGACCACACATCAGCCTAAACCCCACCAACCCCGCAACAGGGCAAACAACTATGTCAATCAGTCAGTCAGTCAGTCAGTGGTAATGTAGGTTTATATATTATAACTAGCTCTTCGGGCGCTGCGCGGGCTGCAAGCAGCCCGCGGTTCATCGTGGGGCTGTTGAGGTAGACTAAGATATGTTTCCAGTTCAGAAAATGGGTAAGTTTGTATGGAGGAAAATTGTCCTTGTATGGCGGCCATCTTGGATTTTGAAAAAAAATAAAAAACAAATGACGGTCGTCAAATCGCTTACAACCCCCTACATTTGGGAAAAAAATCACGCCCCTAACCCCAACCGTCTTCGCAGGCCGTACCTCTTCCACATCAGGTTTCTGCAAATCCTCAAATGTCAGATTTTTCTGGTACTCACTGGAGCACCCTCTATACGACCCTACATCAACCTAAACCCCACAAACCCCGCAACAGGGCAAACAACTATGTCAATCAGTCAGTGAGTCAGTCAGTGGTAATGTAGGTTTATATATTATAATTATAACTAGCTTTTCGGGCGCTGCGCGGGCTGCAAGCAGCCCGCGGTTTTTCGTGCGGCTGTTAAGGTGGGCTAAAGAACATGTCCAGTTGAGAAAATGGGTAAAAACTGCAGTCAGTAAAGGAAACATCAAAATATGTGTGGGGGCGGCCATCTTGAATCCAAAATCCGATTACAGTTTCGAGTTTCGCGGGGTGCTTTACCCCCACATGCAAAATTTCAGACCCCTACGAAGTCCCAGTGAGACGTTATAAACGAAATAAGTTTAATTTTCTAAAATCCAGACGCCATCTTGGATTCCAAAAAAAATATTCAATTTGGGATTTTGGGGTCAATTTACATATAGATATCGATTTTCAGCCAAATCGCTAGCAGTTAACTTTCGGCGGCCATATTGGATTTCCAAAATTTAAAAAAAAAGCGGCGCTTGTGAGTGTGGCTCGGGCTTCGCCCTCGCCCGCAGCTCGCCCTTCGGGCTCGCATCACTCGGCCTACGGCCTCGTGAAAATTACTTAGAGGGGGGGGGGGGTCAAGGGGGGGGGGAGTGGCTCGGGCTTCGCCCTCGCCCGCAGCTCGGCCTGCGGCCTCGCGGGGGTGGCCTTTGCTTTTGGCTTTTGGCCTCTGGCTGCGCCTAGTAACTTGGGGTGGCCGTTTGTATGAAATTTGTATGGAGGAAAATTGACCATGTATGGCGGCCATCTTGAATTTTGAAAAAAAACAAAAAACAAATGACGCTCGTCAAATTGCTCACAACCCCCTACATTTTGGAAAAAAAATCACGCCCCCAACCCCAACCGTCTTTGCAGGCCGTACCCCTTCCACATCAGGTTTCCGCAGATCCTCAAATGTCAGATTTTTCTGGTACTCACTGGAGCACCCTCTATACGACCGCACATCAACCTAAACCCCACCAACCCCGCAACAGGGCAAACAACTATGTCAATCAGTGAGTGAGTCAGTGGTATTGTAGGTTTATATATTATAATATAATATAACTAGCTTTTCGGGCGCTGCGCAGGCTGCAAGCAGCCCGCGGTTTTACGTGAAGCTGTTAGGGTGGGCTAAATAGCATGTCCAGTTAAGAAAATGGGTAAGGTTGTATGGAGGACAATTGTCCTTGTATGGCGGCCATCTTGAATTTAAAAAAAAATAAAAAAACAAATGACGTTCGTCAAATTGCTTACAACTCCCTAAATTTTGAAAAAAAAATCACGCCGCTAACCCTTACCGTTTTTCCAGGCTGTACCCCTTCCACATCAGGTTTCTGCAAATCCTCAAATGTCAGATTTTTCTGGTACTCACTGGAGCACCCTCTATACAACCACATATCAACCTAAACCCCTCCCACCCGGCAACAGGGCAAACAACTATGTCAGTGAGTGAGTGAGTGGTAATGTAGGTTTATATATTTATACTAGCTTTTCGGGCGCTGCGCGGGCTGCAAGCAGCCCGCGGTCTTTCGTGCGGCTGTTGAGGTAGGCTGAAATATGTTTCATCATCATCATCATTTCAGCCGCATAGCGTCCACTGCTGGACATAGAAAATATGAAATATGTTTACAGTTCACAAAATGGGTAAGTTTGTATGGAGGAAATTTGTCCTTGTATGGCGGCCATCTTGAATTTTGAAAAAAAATTAAAAACAAATGACGGTCGTCAAATTGCTTACAACGCTCTACATTTTGGAAAAAAAATTACGCCCCTAACCCCAACCGTTTTCGCAGGCCGTACCCCTTCTACATAAGGTTTCTGCAAATCTTCAAATGTCAGATTTTTCTAGTACTCACTGGAGCACCCTCTATACGACCACACATCAACCTAAACCCCACCAACCCCGCAACAGGGCAAACAACTATGTCAATCAGTCAGTGAGTGGTATTGTAGGTTTATATATTATAACTAGCTTTTCGGGCGCTGCGCGGGCTGCAAGCAGCCCGCGGTCTTTCGTGCGGCTCTTGAGGTAGGCTGAAATATGTTTCCAGTTCAGAAAATGGGTAAGTTTGTATGGAGGAAATTTGTCCTTGTATGGCGGCCATCTTGAATTTTGGAAAAAATAAAAAAACAAATGACGGTCGTCAAATTGCTTATAATCTTCTACATTATGGAAAAAAAATCACACCCCTCACCCCAACCGTTTTCGCAGGCCGTACCCCTTCCACATCAGGTTTCTGCAGATCTTCAAATTTCAGATTTTTCTGGTACTCACTGGAGCACCCTCTATACGACCGCACATCAACCTAAACCCCACCAACCCCGCAACAGGGCAAACAACTATGTCAATCAGTGAGTGAGTGGTATTGTAGGTTTATATATTATAACTAGCTTTCCGGGCGCTGCGCGGGCTGCAAGCAGCCCGCGGTCTTTCGTGCGGCTGTTGAGGTAGGGTATGACATGTTTCCAGTTCAGAAAATGGGTAAAAACTGCAATCAGTATGGGAAACATCAAAATATGTGTGGGGGCCATCTTGGATCTAAAATCTGATTCCAGTTCCGAGTACCGCGGGGTGCTTTACACCCACATGCAAAATTTCAGACCCCTACGAAGTCCCAGTGAGACGTTATAAACGAATTAAGTTTAATTTTCTAAAATCCAGACGCCATCTTGGATTCCAAAAAAAATATTGAATTTAGGTTTTTGGGGTCAAATTACATATAGATATCGATTTTCAGCCAAATCGCAAGCAATTGACTTTCGGCGGCCATCTTGGATATCCAAAAAAAAAAAAAGTCGCTGCGCTTTGTGATAGTGGCTCGGGCTTCGCCCTCGCCCGCAGCTCGCCCTTCGGGCTCGCATCACTCGGCCTGCGGCCTCGTAAAAATTACTTGGGGGGAGGCGTGGTCAAAGATGGGGGGGGAGCTCGGGCTTTGGCCTGCGGCCATGCGGGGCGGCTTCGCCTTCGGCCTCCGGCCTCAGGCTGCGCCAAGTTACTTGGAATGTTTGTATGAAATTTGTATGGAGGGAAATTGTTCATGTATGGCGGCCATCTTGAATTTCGAAAAAAAACAAAAAACAAATGACGGTCGTCAAATTGCTTATAATCTTCTACATTATGGAAAAAAAATCACGCCCCCAACCCCATCCATCTTCGCAGGCCGTACACCTTCCACATCAGGTTTCTGCAGATCCTCAAATGTCAGATTTTTCTGGTACTCACTGGAGCACCCTCTATACGACCGCACATCAACCTAAACCCCACCAACCCCGCAACAGGGCAAACAATTATGTCAGTCAGTCAGTGGTATTGTAGGTTTATATATTATAACTAGCTTTTCGGGCGTTGCGCGGGCTGCAAGCAGCCCGCGGTCTTTCGTGCGGCTGTTGAGGTAGGGTAAGACATGTTTCCAGTTCAGAAAATGGGTAAAAATTGCAGTCAGTAAAGAAAACATCATAATATGTGTGGGGGCGGCCATATTGGATCCAAAATCGGAATGCAGTTTCGAGTTCCGCGGGGTGCTTTACCCCCACATGCAAAATTTCAGACCCCTACGAAGTCCCAGTGAGACGTTATAAAAGAAATAATTTTAATTTTCTAAAGTCCAGACGCCATCTTGGATTCCAAAAAAAATATTAAATTTGGGTTTTTGGGGTCAAATTACATATAGATATTGATTTTCAGCCAAATCGCAAGCAGTTGACTTTCGGCGGCCATCTTGGATTTCCAAAAAAAAAAGACGCTGCGCTTTGTGATAGTGGCTCGGGCTTCGCCCTCGCCCGCAGCTCGCCCTTCGGGCTCGCATCACTCGGCCTGCGGCCTCGTGAAAATTACTTGGGAGGGGGGGGGGGGGGGGGTCAAAAAGGGGGGGGAGAGCTCGGCCTTTGGCCTCGCTCCGCAGCTCGGCCTGCGGCCTCGCGGGGGGCCTTTACTTTTGGCCTTTGGCCTCTGGCTGCGCCTAGTTACTTGGGGTGGCCGTTTGTATGAAATTTGTATGGAGGAAAATTGTCCATGTATGGCGGCCATCTTGGATTTTGAAAAAAATCAAAAAACAAATGACGCTCGTTAAATTGCTTACAACCCCCTACATTTTGGAAAAAAAATCACACCCCTTACCCCAACCGTTTTCGCAGGCCGTACCCCTTCCACATCAGGTTTCTGCAAATCCTCAAATGTCAGATTTTTCTGGTACTCACTGGAGCACCCTCTATACAACCGCACATCAACCTAAACCCCACCAACCCCGCAACAGGGCAAACAACTATGTCAATCAGTCAGTGAGTCAGTGGTATTGTAGGTTTATATATTATAATAATATAAACTAGCTTTTCGGGCGCTGCGCGGGCTGCAAGCAGCCCGCGGTTTTACGTGTAGCTGTTGGGGTGGGCTAAATAACATGTCCAGTTGAGAAAATGGGTAAGGTTGTATGGAGGAAAATTGTCCTTGTATGGCGGCCATCTTGAATTTTGAAAAAAATAAAAAAACAAATGATGATCGTCAAATTGCTTATAATTTTCTACATTATGAAAAAAAAATCACGCCCCTATCCCTAACCGTTTTCGCAGGCCGTACCCCTTCCACATCACGTTTCTGCAGATCTTCAAATGTCAGATTTTTCTGGTACTCACTGGAGCACCCTCTATACGACCACACATCAACTTTAACCCCACCAACCCCGCAACAGGGCAAACAACTATGTCAATCAGTGAGTCAGTGGTATTGTAGGTTTATATATTATAACTAGTATATTATAATATAACTAGCTTTTCGGGCGCTGCGCGGGCTGCAAGCAGCCCGCGGTTCATCGTGGGGCTGTTGAGGTAGGCTAAGATATGTTTCCAGTTCAGAAAATAGGTAAGTTTGTATAGAGGAAAATTGTCCTTGTATGGCGGCCATCTTGGATTTTGAAAAAAAATAAAAAACAAATGACGATCGTCAAATTGCTAACAACCCCCTACATTTTGGAAAAAAAATTTCGCCCCCAACCCCAACCGTCTTCGCAGGCCGTACCCCTTCCACATCAGGTTTCTGCAAATCCTCAAATGTCAGATTTTTCTGGTACTCACTGGAGCACCCCCTATACGACCGCACATCAACCTAAACCCCACCAACCCCGCAACAGGGCAAACAACTATGTCAATCAGTCAGTCAGTGAGTGGTAATGTAGGTTTATATATTATAATATAACTAGTTTTTCGGGCGCTGCGCGGGCTGCAAGCAGCCCGCGGTTTTTCGTGCGGCTGTAGTGGTGGGCTAAAGAACATGTCCAGTTGAGAAACTGGGTAAAAACTGCAGTCAGTAAAGGAAACATCAAAATATGTGTGGGGGCGGCCATCTTGGATCGAAAATCTGATTCCAGTTCCGAGTTCCGCGGGGCGCTTTACCCCCACATGCAAAATTACAGACCCCTACGAAGTCCCAGTGAGACGTTATAAACAAAATGAGTTTAATTTTCTAAAATCCAGACGCCATCTTGGATTCCAAAAAATCTGTCAAATTTGGATTTTTCGGCTCAAAATACATATAGATATTGATTTTCAGCCCAGCAGTTGACTTTCGGCGGCCATCTTGGATTTCCAAAATTAAAAAAAAAGCGGCGCTTGTCGAGGGTGGCTCGGGCTTCGCCCTCGCCCGCAGCTCGCCCTACGGGCTCGCATCACTCGGCCTGCGGCCTCGTGAAAATTACTTGGAGGGGGGTGGGGGGTCAAGGGGGGGGGGGGGGGAGTGGCTCGGGCTTCGCCCTCGCCCGCAGCTCGGCCTGCGGCCTCGCGGTGGAGGGCTTTCCTTTTGGTCTTTGGCCTCTGGCTGCGCCAAGTTACTTGGGGGCCGTTTGTATGAATTTTGTATGGAGGGGAATTGTCCATGTATGGCGGCCATCTTGGATTTTGAAAAAACTTAAAAAACAAATGACGCTCGTCAAATTGCTTACAACCCCCTACATTTTGGAAAAAAAATCACGCCCCTAACCCCAACCGTCTTTGCAGGCCGTACCCCTTCCACATCAGGTTTCTGCAAATCCTCAAATGTCAGATTTTTCTGGTACTCACTGGAGCACCCTCTATACAACCACACATCAACCTAAACCCCACCAACCCCGCAACAGGGCAAACAACTATGTCAGTGAGTGAGTGAGTGGTAATGTAGGTTTATATATTATAACTAGTTTTTCGGGCGCTGCGCGGGCTGCAAGCAGCCCGCGGTTCATCGTGGGGCTGTTGAGATAGGCTAAGATATGTTTCCAGTTCAGAAAATGGGTAAGTTTGTATGGAGGACAATTGTCGTTGTATGGCGGCCATCTTGAATTTTGAAAAAAATCAAAAAACAAATGACGATCGTCAAATTGCTTACAACCCCCTACATTTTGAAAAAAAAATTTTACCCCTAACCTTAACCGTTTTCGCAGGCCGTACCCCTTCCACATCAGGTTTCTGCAAATCCTCAAATGTCAGATTTTTCTGGTACTCACTGGAGCACCCTCTATACGACCACACATCAACCTAAACCCCACCAACCCCGCAACAGGGCAAACAACTATGTCAATGAGTCAGTCAGTCAGTCAGTGGTAATGTAGGTTTATATATTATAACTAGCTTTTCGGGCGCTGCGCGGGCTGCAAGCAGCCCGCGGTTCATCGTGGGGCTGTTGAGGTGGGCTTAAATATGTTTCCAGTTCAGAAAATGGGTAACTTTGTATGGAGGACAATTGTACTTGTATGGCGGCCATCTTGAATTTTGAAAAAAATCAAAAAACAAATGACGGTCGTCAAATTGCTTATAATCTTCTTCATTATGGAAAAAAAATCACGCCCCTAACCTTAACCGTTTTTGCAGGCCATACCCCTTCCACATCAGGTTTCCGCAGATCCTCAAATGTCAGATTTTTCTGGTACTCACTGGAGCACCTTCTATACGACCACACATCAACCTAAACCCCACCAACCCCGCAACAGGGCAAACAACTATGTCAATCAGTCAGTCAGTGAGTGGTAATGTAGGTTTATATATTATAATATAACTAGCTTTTCGGGCGCTGCGCGGGCTGCAAGCAGCCCGCGGTCTTTCGTGCGGCTGTTGAAGTAGGCTAAGACATGTTTCCAGTTCAGAAAATGGGTAAGTTTGTATGGAGGAAAATTATCCATGTACGGCGGCCATCTTGAATTTTGAAAAAAATAAAAAAACAAATGACGCTCGTCAAATTGCTTACAACCCCCCACATTCTGGAAAAAAAATCACGCCCCTAGCCCCAACCGTCTTTGCAGGCCGTACCCCTTCCACATCAGGTTTCTGCAAATCCTCAAATGTCAGATTTTTCTGGTACTCACTGGAGCACCCTCTATACGACCACACATCAACCTAAACCCCACCAACCCCGCAACAGGGCAAACAACCATGTCAATCAGTGAGTGAGTGGTAATGTAGGTTTATATATTATAACTAGTGTTTCGGGTGCTGCGCGTGCTGCACGCAGCACGCGGTTTTTCGTGCAGCTGTTGAGGAAGGCTACAGAACATGTCCAGTTGAGAAAATGGTTAAGACTTGCAGTCTGTTGAGGAAACATGAAAAAATGTGTGGGTGGCCATCTTGGATCCAAAATCTGATTGCAGTTTCGAGTTCCACGGGGTGCTTTACTCTAGTAAAGCAAATTTCAGACCCCTAGGAAGTCCCAGTGAGACGATACTAACGAAATATTTTTAATTTTCTAAAATCCAGACGCCATCTTGGATTCCAAAAAAAAAATTAAATTTGGATTTTTCGGCTCAAAATACATATAGATATTGATTTTCAGCCAAATCGCAAGCATTTGACTTTCGGCGGCCATCTTGGATTTCCAAAAATTAAAAAAATTTGACTGCGCTTGGGGAAGTGGCTCGGGCTTCGCCCTCGCCCGCAGCTCGCCCTTCGGGCTCGCATCACTCGGCCTACGGCCTCGTGAAAGTTACTTGGGGGGGGGGGGGGGATGTCAAAAAGGGGGGAGGGGAGCTCGGCCTTTGGCCTCGCTCCGCAGCTCGGCCTGCGGCCTCGCAAGGGGGCTCCGCCTTCGGCCTTCGGCCTCAGGCTACGCCTAGTTGCTTTAGGGGTGCCATTTGTATGAAATTTATATGGAGGGGAATTGCCCTTGTATGGCGGCCATCTTGGATTTTGGAAAAAATCAAAAAACAAATGGCAGTCGTCAAATTGCTTACAACCCCCTACATTTTGGAAAAAAAATCACACATCTAACCCCAACCGTTTTCGCAGGCCGTACCCCTTCCACATCAGGATCTGGTGATCTTCAACTTTTCGGATTTTTCTGGTTGGTTTCAAAACACCCTGTACACGATGGTATAACATTTGTGACACCTGTCAGTCGGGAACAGGTCAAACAATTATGTCAATCAGTGAGTCAGTGGTAAGTGTAGCTATATATAATATAACTAGTGTTTCGGGTGCTGCGCGTGCTGCACGCAGCACGCGGTTTTTTGTGCGGCGGTTGTTGGCTAAGAAATGTTTCCAGTTCAAAAAATGGGTGAAAACTGCAGTCAGTTGAGAAAACATGAAAAAATGTGTGGGCGGCCATCTTGGATTCAAAATCTGAATGCAGTTTCGAGTTCCTTTAGGTGCTTTACCCCCACATGCAAAATTTCAGACCCCTACGAAGTCCCAGTGAGACGTTATGAACGAAATAAATTTCATTTTCTAAAATTCAGCCGCCATCTTGGATTCCAAAAAAAAATTCAAATTTGGATTTTTCTGCTCAAAAAACATATAGATATTGATTTTCAGCCAAATCGCAAGCATTTGACTTTCGGCGGCCATCTTGGATTTCCAAAAATTAAAAAAATTTGACTGCGCTTGGGGAAGTGGCTCGGGCTACGCCCTCGCCCGCAGCTCGCCCTTCGGGCTCGCATCACTCGGCCTGCGGCCTCGTGAAAATTACTTGGGGGGAGGGGGGGGGGGGCATTCAGGGGGGGATGGGGGGAGCTCGGCCTTCGGCCTCGCGAAGGGGACTCCGCCTTCGGCCTTCGGCCTCAGGCTGCGCCAAATTGCTTTGGGGGTGCCATTTGTATGAAATTTGTATGGAGGGGAATTACCCTGGTATGGCGGCCATCTTGAATTTAGAAAAAAATCAAAAAACAAAAGACAGTCCTCAAATTGCTTACAACCCCCTACATTTTGGAAAAAAAATCACGCCCCTAACCCCAACCGTTTTCGCAGGCCGTACCCCTTCCACATCAGGATCTGGTGATCTTCAAGTTTTCGGATTTTTCTGGTTGGTTTCAAAACACCCTGTACACGATGGTATAACATTTGTGACACCTGTCAGTCGGGAACAGGTCAAACAATTATGTCAATCAGTGAGTCAGTGGTAAGTGCAGCTATATATAATATAATATAACTAGTGTTTCGGGTGCTGCGCGTGCTGCAAGCAGCACGCGGTTTTTCGTGCGGCTGTTGTTGGCTAAGAAATGTTTCCAGTTCAAAAAGTGGGTAAAAACTGCAGTCAGTAGAGGAAACATGAAAAAATGTGTGGGGGCTGCCATCTATGATCCAAAATCTGATTCCAGTTCCGAGTTCCGCGGGGCGCTTTACCCCCACATGCAAAATTTCAGACCCCTACGAAGTCCCAGTGAGACGTTATAAACGAAATAAGTTTAATTTTCTAAAATTCAGACGCCATCTTGGATTCCAAAAAAAATATTGAATTTGGGTTTTTGGGGTCAAATTACATATAGATATCGATTTTCAGCCAAATCGCAAGCAGTTGACTTTTGGCGGCCATCTTGGATTTCCAAAAAAAAAAAAAGACGCTGCGCTTTGTGATAGTGGCTCGGGCTTCGCCCTCGCCCGCAGCTCGCCCTTCGGGCTCGCATCACTCGGCCTGCGGCCTCGTGAAAATTACTTGTGGGGGGGCTCAAAGGGGGGGGGGGGGAGGGGGGAGCTCGGGCTTCGCCCTCGCTCGACAGCTTGGCCTGCGGCCTCGCGGGGGCGCTTCGCCTTCGGCCTTCGGCCTCAGGCTTCGCCAAGTTACTTGGGGGGCCGTTTGTATAAAATTTGTATGGAGGAAAATTGTCCTTGTATGGCGGCCATCTTGGATTTTGAATGAAATCAAAAAACAAATGACGCTCGTCAAATTGCTTACAACCCCCTACATTTTGAAAAAAAAATCACGACCCTAACCCCAACCGTTTTCGCAGGCCGTACCCCTTCCACATCGGGTTTCTGCAGATCTTCAAATGTCAGATTTTTCTGGTACTCACTGGAGCACCCTCTATACGACCACACATCAACCTAAACCCCACCAACCCCGCAACAGGGCAAACAACTATGTCAATCAGTCAGTGAGTCAGTCAGTGGTAATGTAGGTTTATATATTATAACTAGCTTTTCGGGCACTGCGCGGGCTGCAAGCAGCCCGCGGTCTTTCGTGCGGCTGTTGAGGTGGGCTAAAGAACATGTCCAGTTGAGAAAATGGGTAAAAACAGCAGTCAGTAAAGGAAAAATCAAAATATGTGTGCACGGCCATCTTGGATCGAAAATCTGATTCCAGTTCCAAGTTCCGCGGGGTGATTTACCCCCACATGCAAAATTTCAGACCCCTACGAAGTCCCAGTGAGACGTTATAAACGAAATAAGTTTAATTTTCTAAAATCCAGACGCCATCTTGGATTCCAAAAAAAAATTGAATTTGGGTTTTTGGGGTCAAATTACATATAGATATCGATTTTCAGCCAAATCGCAAGCAGTTGACTTTCGGCGGCCATCTTGGATTTCCAAAAAAAAAAAGAAAGACGCTGCGCTTTGTGATAGTGGCTCGGGCTTCGCCCTCGCCCGCAGCTCGCCCTTCGGGCTCGCATCACTCGGCCTACGGCCTCGTGAAAATTACTTATAGGGGGGGTGTCGAAGGGGGGGGGGAGGGGGAGCTCGGGCTTCGCCCTCGCTCCGCAGCTCGGCCTCCGGCCTTAGGCTGCGCCAATTTACTTGGAATGTTTGTATGTGTATGGAGGGATATTGTCCATGTATGGCGGCCATCTTGAATTTCGAAAAAAAACAAAAAACAAATGAAGTTCTTCAAATTGCTTATAATCTTCTACATTATAGAAAAAAAATCACACCCCTAACCCCAACCGTTTTTGCAGGCCGTACCCCTTCCACATCAGGTTTCAGCAGATCCTCAAATGTCAGATTTTTCTGGTACTCCATTTAGCACCCTCTATGCAACCGCACATCAACCTAAACCCCACCAACCCCGCAACAGGGCAAACAACTATGTCAATGAGTCAGTCAGTCAGTCAGTGGTATTGTAGGTTTATATATTATAATATAACTAGCTTTTCGGGCGCTGCGCGGGCTGCAAGCAGCCCGCGGTTCATCGTGGGGCTGTTGAGGTAGGCTAAGATATGTTTCCAGTTCAGAAAATGGGTAAGTTTGTATGGAGGACAATTGTCGTTGTATGGCGGCCATATTGAATTTTGAAAAAAATAAAAAAACAAATGACGGTCGTCAAATTGCTTACAACCCCCTACATTTTGGAAAAAAAATCACACCCCTAACCCTAACCGTTTTCGCAGGCCGTACCCCTTCCACATCAGGTTTCTGCAAATCCTCAAATGTCAGATTTTTCTGGTACTCACTGGAGCACCCTCTATACGACCACACATCAACCTAAACCCCACCAACCCCGCAACAGGGCAAACAACTATGTCAATCAGTCAGTCAGTGAGTGAGTGGTAATGTAGGTTTATATATTATAATATAACTAGTGTTTCGGGTGCTGCGCGTGCTGCAAGCAGCACGCGGTTTTTCGTGCGGCTGTTGTTGGCTAAGAAATGTTTCCAGTTCAAAAAGTGGGTAAAAACTGCAGTCAGTAGAGGAAACATGAAAAAATGTGTGGGCGGCCATCTTGGATCCAAAATCTGAATGCAGTTTCGAGTTCCGCGGGGTGCTTTACCCCAGTGTAGAAAATTTCAGAACCCTATGAAGTCGCAGTGAGACGTTACTAACGAAATAAATTTAATTTTCTAAAATCCAGACGCCATCTTGGATTCCAAAAAAAAAATGTAAAATTTGGATTTTTGGCCCAAAATACATATAGATATTGATTTTCAACAAAATCGCAAGCATTTCACTTTCGGCGGCCATCTTGGATTTCCAAAAATTAAAAAAAAAAGCGGCGCTTACTGTAGTGGCTCGGGCTTCGCCCTCGCCCGCAGCTCGCCCTTCGGGCTCGCATCACTCGGCCTGCGGCCTCGTGAAAATTACTTGGGGGTAGGGAAGGGGGGGGGGGGGTGAAAGGGGGGGGAGAGGGGCTCGGCCTTCGGCCTCGCCACAGAGCTCGTCCTTCGGGCTCGCCTCGCTCGGCCTGTGGCCTCGCGAGCCGGCTTCGCCCTCGGCCTTCGGCCTCGGGCTGCGCCAACTTACTTGGGGGCCGTTTGTGTGAAATTTGTATGGAGGGGAATTGTCCATGTATGGCGGCCACCTTGGATTTTGAAAAAAATCAAAAAACAAATGACGCTCGTCAAATTGCTCACGACCCCCTACATTTTGGAAAAAAAATCACGACCCTAACCCCAACCGTTTTCGCAGGCCGTACCCCTTCCACATCAGGTTTCCGCAGATCCTCAAATGTCAGATTTTTCTGGTACTCACTGGAGCACCCTCTATACGACCACACATCAACCAAAACCCCACCAACCCTGCAACAGGGCAAACAACTATGTCAATCAGTCAGTGGTAAGTGCAGCTATATATAATATAACTAGTGTTTCGGGTGATGCGCGTGCTGCACGCAGCACGCGGTTTTTCGTGCAGCTGTTAAGGAAGGCTAAAGAACATGTCCAGTTGAGAAAATGGGTAAGAATCGCAGTCTGTTGAGGAAACATGAAAAAATGTGTGGGCGGCCATCTTGGATCCAAATTCTGATTGCAGTTTCGAGTTCCACGGGGTGCTTTACGCTAGTAAAGCAAATTTCAGACCCCTATGAAGTCTCAGTGAGACGATACTGACGAAATAATTTTAATTTTCTGAAATCCAGACGCCATCTTGGATTCCAAAAAAAAATTTAAATTTGGATTTTTTGGCCCAAAATACATATAGATATTGATTTTCAGCCCAATCGCAAGCATTTGACTTTTGGCGGCCATCTTGGATTTCAAAAAAAAAAAACGCAATGCTTGGTGGGTGTGGCTCGGGCTTCGCCCTCGCCCGCAGCTCGCCCTTCGGGCTCGCATCACTCGGCCTACGGCCTCGTGAAAATTACTTGGGGGGGGGGGGGGTCAAAAAGGGGGGGAGGGGAGCTCGGCCTTTGGCCTCGCTCCGCAGCTCGGCCTGCGGCCTCGCAAGGGAACTCCGCCTTCGGCCTTCGGCCTCAGGCTGCGTCAAGTTACTTTGGGGGGGCCGTATGTATGAAATTTGTATGAAGAACTATTGTCCTTGTATGGCGGCCATCTTGAATTTTGAAAAAAATCAAAAAACAAATGACAGTCGTCAAATTGCTTACAACCCCCTACATTTTGGGAAAAAAATCACGCCCCTATACCCAACCGTTTTCGCAGGCCGTACCCCTTCCATATCAGGATCTGGTGATCTTCAAGGTTTCGGATTTTTCTGGTTGGTTTCAAAATACCCTGTACACGATGGTATAACATTTGTGACACCTGTCAGTCGGGAACAGGTCAAACAATTATGTCAATCAGTGAGTCAGTGGTAAGTGTAGCTATATATAATATAAAACTAGCTTTTCGGGCGCTGCGCGGGCTGCAAGCAGCCCGCGGTCTTTCGTGCACCTGTTGGGGTGGGCTAAATAACATGTCCAGTTGAGAAAATGGGTATGGTTGTATGGAGGACAATTGTCCATGTATGGCGGCCATCTTGGATTTTGAAAAAAATCAAAAAACAAATGTTGCTCGTCTAATTGCTTACAACCCCCTACATTTAGGAAAAAAAATCACGATCCTAACCCAAACCGTTTTTGCAGGCCGTACCCCTTCCACATCAGGTTTCTGCAGATCTTCAAATGTCAGATTTTTCTGGTACTCACTGGAGCACCTTCTATACGACCACACATCAACCTAAACCCCTCCAACCCCGCAACAGGGCAAACAACTATGTCAATCAGTGAGTCAGTCAGTCAGTGGTAATGTAGGTTTATATATTATAAACTAGCTTTTCGGGCGCTGCGCGGGCTGCAAGCAGCCCGCGGTTCATCGTGAGGCTGTTGAAGTAGGCTAAGATATGTTTCCAGTTCAGAAAATGGGTAAGTTTGTATGGAGGAAAATTGTCCTTGTATGGCGGCCATCTTGGATTTTGAAAAAAATAAAAAAACAAATGACGCTCGTCAAATTGCTCACAACCCCCTACATTTTGGAAAAAAAATCACGCTCCCAACCCCAACCGTCTTTGCAGGCCGTACCCCTTCCACATCAGGTTTCTGCAAATCTTCAAATGTCAGATTTTTCTGGTACTCACTGGAGCACCCTCTATACGACCACACATCAACCTAAACCCCAACAACCCCGCAACAGGGCAAACAACTATGTCAATCAGTGAGTCAGTGAGTGAGTGGTAATGTAGGTTTATATATTATAACTAGCTTTTCGGGCGCTGCGCGGGCTGCAAGCAGCCCGCGGTTCATCGTGGGGCTGTTGAGGTAGGCTAAGATATGTTTCCAGTTCAGAACATGGGTAAGTTTGTATGGAGGAAAATTGTCCTTGTATGGCGGCCATCTTGGATTTTGAAAAAAATCAAAAAACAAATGACGGTCGTCAAATTGCTTATAACCTTCTACATTATGGAAAAAAAATCACACCCCTAACCCCAACCGTCTTCGCAGGCCGTACCCCTTCCACATCAGGTTTCCGCAAATCCTCAAATGTCAGATTTTTCTGGTACTCACCGAAGCACCCTCTATACGACCACACATCAAACTTAACCCCACCATCCCCGCAACAGGGCAAACAACTATGTCAATCAGTCAGTCAGTGAGTGGTAATGTAGGTTTATATATTATAATATAATATTATAATATAACTAGCTTTTCGGGCGCTGCGCGGGCTGCAAGCAGCCCGCGGTCTTTCGTGCGGCTGTTGAGGTAGGGTAAGACATGTTTCCAGTTCAGAAAATGGGTAAAAACTGTAGTCAGTATGGGAAACATCAAAATATGTGTGGGGGCGGTCATCTTGGACGGTCATCTTGTTATGAACGAAAAAAGTGAAATTTTCTAAAATCCAGACGCCATCTTGAATTCCAAAAAAAATATTTAATTTGGATTTTTGGGCTCAAACTACATATAGATATCGATTTTCAGCCAAATCGCAAGCAGTTGACTTTCGGCGACCATTTTGAATTTTTCAAAAATTAAAAAAAATTGGACTGCGCTTTGGGAAGTGGCTCGGGCTTCGCCCTCGCCCGCAGCTCGCCCTACGGGCTCGCGACACTCGGCCTCCGGCCTCGTGAAAATTACTTACGGGGAGGGTGGGGGGAGGGTGGGGGGAGGGGGGAGGGCTGTGGGAGTGGCTCGGCCTCCGGCCTCGTGAAGATTACTTAGGGGGGATCCAAGGGGGAGGGGGGAGTGGCTCGGGCTTCGCCCTCGCCCGCAGCTAGCCCTACGGGCTCGCATCACTCGGCCTGAGGCCTCGTGAAAATTACTTGGAGGGGGGGGGGGTCAAGGGGGGGGGGGGGGGGGGGAGTGGCTCGGGCTTCGCCCTCGCCCGCAGCTCGGCCTGCGGCCTCGCGGTGGAGGGCTTTGCTTTTGGCCTTTGGCCTCTGGCTGCGCCAAGTTACTTGGGGGGCCGTTTGTATGAAATTTGTATGGAGGGGAATTGTCCATGTATGGCGGCCATCTTGAATTTCGAAAAAAAACAAAAAACAAATGACAGTCGTCAAATTGCTTATAATCTTCTACATTATGGAAAAAAAATCACGCCCCTAACCCCAACCGTTTTCGCAGGCCGTACCCCTTCCACATCAGGTTTCCGCAGATCCTCAAATGTCAGATTTTTCTGGTACTCACTGGAGCACCCTCTATACGACCGCACATCAACCTAAACCCCACCAACCCCGCAACAGGGCAAACAACTCTGTCAGTGAGTGAGTGAGTGAGTCAGTGGTAATGTAGGTTTATATATTATAACTAGCTTTTTGGGCGCTGCGCGGGCTGCAAGCAGCCCGCGGTCTTTCGTGCGGCTGTTGAAGTAGGCTAAGACATGTTTCCAGTTCAAAAAATGGGTAAGTTTGTATGGAGGAAAATTGTCCATGTATGGCGGCCATCTAGAATTTTGAAAAAAATAAAAAAAACAAATGACGCTCGTCAAATTGCTAACAACCTCCCACATTCTGGAAAAAAAATCACGCCCCTAACTCCAACCGTTTTTGCAGGCCGTACCCCTTCCACATCAGGTTTCTGCAAATCCTCAAATGTCAGATTTTTCTGGTACTCACTGGAGCACCCTCTATACGACTTTACATCAAACTAAACCCCATCAACCCCGCAACAGGGCAAACAACTATGTCAATCAGTCAGTGAGTCAGTGGTATTGTAGGTTTATATATTATAATATAACTAGCTTTTCGGGCGCTGCGCGGGCTGCAAGCAGCCCGCGGTTCATCGTGGGGCTGTTGAGATAGGCTAAGATATGTTTCCAGTTCAGAAAATGGTAAGTTTGTATGGAGGAAAATTGTCCTTGTATGGCGGCCATTTTGAATTTTGAAAAAAATAAAAAAACAAATGACGCTCGTCAAATTGCTTACAACCCCCCACATTCTGAAAAAAAAATCACGCCCCTAACCCCAACCGTTTTTGCAGGCCGTACCCCTTACACATCAGGTTTCTGCAAATCCTCAAATGTCAGATTTTTCTGGTACTCACTGGAGCACCCTCTATACGACCGCACATCAACCTAAACCCCACCAACCCCGCAACAGGGCAAACAACTATGTCAATCAGTGAGTCAGTGGTATTGTAGGTTTATATATTATAACTAGCTTTTCGGGCGCTGCGCGGGCTGCAAGCAGCCCGCGGTTCATCGTAGGGCTGTTGAGTTAAGCTAAGATATGTTTCCAGTTCAGAAAATGGGTAAGTTTGTATGAAGGAAAATTGTCCTTGTATGGCGGCCATCTTGAATTTTGAAAAAAATCAAAAAACAAATGACGGTCGTCAAATTGCTTATAATCTTCTACATTATGGAAAAAAAATCACGCCCCTAACCCCAACCGTTTTCGCAGGCCGTACCCTTTCCACATCAGGTTTCTGCAGATCCTCAAATGTCAGATTTTTCTGGTACTCACTGGAGCACCCTCTATACGACCGCACATCAACCTAAACCCCATCAACCCCGCAACAGGGCAAACAACTATGTCAATCAGTGAGTCAGTGGTATTGTAGGTTTATATATTATAACTAGCTTTTCGGGCGCTGCGCGGGCTGCAAGCAGCCCGCGGTCTTTCGTGCGGCTGTTGAGGTAGGGTAAGACATGTTTCCAGTTCAGAAAATGGGTAAAAACTGCAGTCAATATGGGAAACATCAAAATATGTGTGGGGGAGGCCATCTTGGATCTAAAATTTGATTCCAGTTCCGAGTACCGCGGGGTGCTTTACCCCCACATGCAAAATTTCAGACCCCTACGAAGTCAAAGTGAGACGTTATAAAAGAAATAAGTTTAATTTTCTAAAATCCAGACGCCATCTTGGATTCCGAAAAAAAATTGAATTTGGGTTTTTGGGGTCAAATTACATATAGATATCAATTTTCAGCCAAATTGCAAGCAGTTGACTTTCGGCGGCCATCTTGGATTTCCAAAAAAAAAAAGAAAGATGCTGCGCTTTGTCATAATGGCTCGGGCTTCGCCCTCGCCCGCAGCTCGCCCTTCGGGCTCGCATCACTCGGCCTACGGCCTCGTGAAAATTACTTATAGGGGGGGGGTGTCGAAGGGGGGGGGGGGAGGGGGAGCTCGGGCTTCGCCCTCGCTCCGCAGCTAGGCCTGCGGCCTCGCGGGGGGGCTTCGCCTTCGGCCTCCGGCCTCAGGCTGCGCCAATTTACTTGGAATGTTTGTATGGAGGGATATTGTCCATGTATGGCGGCCATCTTGAATTTCGAAAAGAAACAAAAAACAAATGACGGTCGTCAAATTGCTTAAAATCTTCTACATTATGGAAAAAAAATCACACCCCTAACCCCAACCGTTTTCGCAGGCCGTACCCCTTCCACATCAGGTTTCCGCAGATCCTCAAATGTCAGATTTTTCTGGTACTCGACCCCCTCACCTCTATACGTTCCACCATAAACCATCACCCCTACTATTTGGCAACCGGTCAAACAACTATGTCAATCAGTGAGTCAGTCAGTGGTAAGTGTAGCTATATATAATATAATAACTAGCTTTTCGGGCGCTGCGCGGGCTGCAAGCAGCCCGCGGTCTTTCGTGCGGCTGTTGAGGTAGGCTAAAATATGTTTCCAGTTCAGAAAATGGGTAAGTTTGTATGGTGAGAAATTGTCCTTGTATGGCGGCCATCTTGGATTTTGAAAAAAATCAAGAAACAAATGACGTTCGTCAAATTGTTTACAACCCCCTACATTTAGGAAAAAAAATCGCACCCCTAACCCTAACCGTTTTTGCAGGCCGTACCCCTTCCACATCAGGATCTTGCAAATCCTCAAATGTCAGATTTTTCTGGTACTCACTGGAGCACCCTCTATACGACCATACATCAACCTAAACCCCACCAACCCCGCAACAGGGCAAACAACTATGTCAATCAGTGAGTGAGTCAGTGAGTGGTAATGTAGGTTTATATATTATAAACTAGCTTTTTGGGCGCTGCGCGGGCTGCATGCAGCCCGCGGTTTTTCGTGCGGCTGTTGAGGTGGGCTAAAGAACATGTCCAGTTAAGAAAATGGGTAAAAACTGCAGTCAGTAAAGGAAACATCAAAATATGTGTGGGGGCGGCCATCTTGGATCGAAAATCTGATTCCAGTTCCGAGTTCCGCGGGGTGCTTTACCCCCACATGCAAAATTTCAGACCCCTCCGAAGTCCCAGTGAGACGTTATAAACGAAATAAGTTAAAATTTCTATAATCTCGTCGCCATCTTGGATTCCAAAAAAAATATTAAATTTGGATTTTAGGGGTCAAACTACATATAGATATCGATTTTCAGCCAAATCGCCCGCAGCTCGCCCTTCGGGCTCGCGTCACTCGGCCTCCGGCCTCGTGAAAATTACTTCCGGGGGGGGGGGGGGGGCTAAAATAGGGGGGGTTGTGGGAGTGGCTCGGGGTGGTCAGAGGTGGGGGGGGAGCTCGGGCTTCGATTAAAAAAATTGGACTGCGCTTCGGGAAGTGGCTCGGGCTTTGCCCTCGCCCGCAGCTCGCCCTACGGGCTCGCGTCACTCGGCCTCCGGCCTCGTGAAAATTACTTGCGGGGGGGGGGGGGGCTGTGGGAGTGGCTCGGGCTTCGCCCTCGCCCGCAACTCGCCCTTCGGGCTCGCATAGCTCGGCCTCCGGCCTCGTGAAGATTACTTAGGGGGGGGATCCAAGGGGGAGGGGGGAGTGGCTCGGGCTTCGCCCTCGCCCGCAGCTCGGCCTGCAGCCTCGCGGTGAAGGGCTTTGCTTTTGGTCTTTGGCCTCTGGCTGCGCCAAGTTACTTGGGGGGCCGTTTGTATGAATTTTGTATGGAGGGAAATTGCCCATGTATGGCGGCCATCTTGAATTTCGAAAAAAAACAAAAAACAAATGACGCTCGTCAAATTGCTTATAATCTTCTACATTATGGAAAAAAAATCACGCCCCCAACCCCAACCGTTTTTGCAGGCCGTACCCCTTCCACATCAGGTTTCCGCAGATCCTCAAATGTCAGATTTTTCTGGTACTCACTGGAGCACTCTCTATACGACCGCACATCAACCTAAACCCCACCAACCCCGCAACAGGGCAAACAACTCTGTCAGTGAGTGAGTCAGTGGTATTGTAGGTTTATATATTATAATATAAACTAGCTTTTCGGGCGCTGCGCGGGCTGCAAGCAGCCCGCGGTCTTTCGTGCGGCTGTTGAGGTAGGGTAAGACATGTTTCCAGTTCAGAAAATGGGTAAAAACTGCAGTCAGTATGGGAAACATCAAAATATGTGTGGGGGCGGCCATCTTGGATCCAAAATCTGATTCCAGTTCCGAGTTTCGCGGGGTGCTTTACCCCCACATGCAAAATTTCAGACCGCTACGAAGTCCCAGTGAGACGTTATAAACGAAATAAGTTTAATTTTTTAAAGTCCAGACGCCATCTTGGATTCCAAAAAAAATATTAAATTTGGGTTTTTGGGGTCAAATTACATATAGATATCGATTTTCAGCCAAATCGCAAGCAGTTGACTTTCGGCGGCCATCTTGGATTTCCAAAAAAAAAAAGACGCTGCGCTTTGTGATAGTGGCTCGGGCTTCGCCCTCGCCCGCAGCTCGCCCTTCGGGCTCGCATCACTCGGCCTGCGGCCTCGTGAAAATTACTTGTAGGGGGGGGGGGGGGTCAAAGGGGGGGGGGGGAAGCTCGGGCTTCGCCCTCGCTCCACAGCTCGGCCTGCGGCCTCGCGGGGGCGCTTCGCCTTCGGCCTTCGGCCTCAGGCTTCGCCAAGTTACTTGGGGGGCCGTTTGTATGAAATTTGTATGGAGGGGAATTGTCCATGTATGGCGGCCATCTTGAATTTTGAAAGGAATCAAAAAACAAATGATGCTCGTCGAATTGCTTGCAACCCCCTACATTTTGGAAAAAAAATCACGCCCCCAACCCTAACCGTCTTTGCAGGCCGTACCCCTTCCACATCAGGTTTCTGCAGATCTTCAAATGTCAGATTTTTCTGGTACTCACTGGAGCACCCTCTATACGACCGCACATCAACCTTAACCCCACCAACCCCGCAACAGGGCAAACAACTATGTCAATCAGTGAGTGAGTGGTATTGTAGGTTTATATATTATAACTAGCTTTTCGGGCGCTGCGCGGGCTGCAAGCAGCACGCGGTTCATCGTGGGGCTGTTGAGGTAGGCTAAGATATGTTTCCAGTTCAGAAAATGGGTTAGTTTGTATGGAGGAAAATTGTCCTTGTATGGCGGCCATCTTGGATTTTGAAAAAAATCAAAAAACAAATGACGGTCGTCAAATTGCTTTTAATCTTCTACATTATGGAAAAAAAATCACACCCCTAACCCCAACCATCTTCGCAGGCCGTACCCCTTCCACATCAGGTTTCCGCAAATCCTCAAATGTCAGATTTTTCTGGTACTCACTGGAGCACCCTCTATACGACCGCACATCAACCTAAACCCCACCAACACCGCAACAGGGCAAACAACTATGTCAATCAGTCAGTGAGTCAGTGGTATTGTAGGTTTATATATTATAACTAGCTTTTCGGGCGCTGCGCGGGCTGCAAGCAGCCCGCGGTTCATCGTAGGGCTGTTGAGGTAGGCTAAGATATGTTTCCAGTTCAAAAAATGGGTAAGGTTGTATGGAGAAAAATTGTCCATGTATGGCGGCCATCTTGGATTTTGAAAAAAATTTAAAAACAAATGACGATCGTCAAATTGCTTGCAATCTTCTACATTATGGAAAAAAAATCACACCCCTAACACCAACCGTCTTTGCAGGCCGTACCCCTTCCACATCAGGTTTCTGCAAATTCTCAAATGTCAGATTTTTCTGGTACTCACTGGAGGACCCTCTATACGACCGCACATCAACCTTAACCCCACCAACCCCGCAACAGGGCAAACAACTATGTCAATCAGTCAGTCAGTCAGTGAGTGGTAATGTAGGTTTATATATTATAAAATATAATATTATAATATAACTAGCTTTTCGGGCGCTGCGCGGGCTGCAAGCAGCCCGCGGTCTTTCGTGCGGCTGTTGAGGTAGGGTAAGACATGTTTCCAGTTCAGAAAATGGGTAAAAACTGTAGTCAGTATGGGAAACATCAAAATATGTGTGGGGGCGGTCATCTTGGACGGTCATCTTGTTATGAACGAAAAAAGTGAAATTTTCTAAAATCCAGACGCCATCTTGAATTCCAAAAAAAATATTTAATTTGGATTTTTGGGCTCAAACTACATATAGATATCGATTTTCAGCCAAATCGCAAGCAGTTGACTTTCGGCGACCATTTTGAATTTTTCAAAAATTAAAAAAAATTGGACTGCGCTTTGGGAAGTGGCTCGGGCTTCGCCCTCGCCCGCAGCTCGCCCTACGGGCTCGCGACACTCGGCCTCCGGCCTCGTGAAAATTACTTACGGGGAGGGTGGGGGGAGGGTGGGGGGAGGGGGGAGGGCTGTGGGAGTGGCTCGGCCTCCGGCCTCGTGAAGATTACTTAGGGGGGATCCAAGGGGGAGGGGGGAGTGGCTCGGGCTTCGCCCTCGCCCGCAGCTAGCCCTACGGGCTCGCATCACTCGGCCTGAGGCCTCGTGAAAATTACTTGGAGGGGGGGGGGGTCAAGGGGGGGGGGGGGGGAGTGGCTCGGGCTTCGCCCTCGCCCGCAGCTCGGCCTGCGGCCTCGCGGTGGAGGGCTTTGCTTTTGGCCTTTGGCCTCTGGCTGCGCCAAGTTACTTGGGGGGCCGTTTGTATGAAATTTGTATGGAGGGGAATTGTCCATGTATGGCGGCCATCTTGAATTTCGAAAAAAAACAAAAAACAAATGACAGTCGTCAAATTGCTTATAATCTTCTACATTATGGAAAAAAAATCACGCCCCTAACCCCAACCGTTTTCGCAGGCCGTACCCCTTCCACATCAGGTTTCCGCAGATCCTCAAATGTCAGATTTTTCTGGTACTCACTGGAGCACCCTCTATACGACCGCACATCAACCTAAACCCCACCAACCCCGCAACAGGGCAAACAACTCTGTCAGTGAGTGAGTGAGTGAGTCAGTGGTAATGTAGGTTTATATATTATAACTAGCTTTTTGGGCGCTGCGCGGGCTGCAAGCAGCCCGCGGTCTTTCGTGCGGCTGTTGAAGTAGGCTAAGACATGTTTCCAGTTCAAAAAATGGGTAAGTTTGTATGGAGGAAAATTGTCCATGTATGGCGGCCATCTAGAATTTTGAAAAAAATAAAAAAAACAAATGACGCTCGTCAAATTGCTAACAACCTCCCACATTCTGGAAAAAAAATCACGCCCCTAACTCCAACCGTTTTTGCAGGCCGTACCCCTTCCACATCAGGTTTCTGCAAATCCTCAAATGTCAGATTTTTCTGGTACTCACTGGAGCACCCTCTATACGACTTTACATCAAACTAAACCCCATCAACCCCGCAACAGGGCAAACAACTATGTCAATCAGTCAGTGAGTCAGTGGTATTGTAGGTTTATATATTATAATATAACTAGCTTTTCGGGCGCTGCGCGGGCTGCAAGCAGCCCGCGGTTCATCGTGGGGCTGTTGAGATAGGCTAAGATATGTTTCCAGTTCAGAAAATGGTAAGTTTGTATGGAGGAAAATTGTCCTTGTATGGCGGCCATTTTGAATTTTGAAAAAAATAAAAAAACAAATGACGCTCGTCAAATTGCTTACAACCCCCCACATTCTGAAAAAAAAATCACGCCCCTAACCCCAACCGTTTTTGCAGGCCGTACCCCTTACACATCAGGTTTCTGCAAATCCTCAAATGTCAGATTTTTCTGGTACTCACTGGAGCACCCTCTATACGACCGCACATCAACCTAAACCCCACCAACCCCGCAACAGGGCAAACAACTATGTCAATCAGTGAGTCAGTGGTATTGTAGGTTTATATATTATAACTAGCTTTTCGGGCGCTGCGCGGGCTGCAAGCAGCCCGCGGTTCATCGTAGGGCTGTTGAGTTAAGCTAAGATATGTTTCCAGTTCAGAAAATGGGTAAGTTTGTATGAAGGAAAATTGTCCTTGTATGGCGGCCATCTTGAATTTTGAAAAAAATCAAAAAACAAATGACGGTCGTCAAATTGCTTATAATCTTCTACATTATGGAAAAAAAATCACGCCCCTAACCCCAACCGTTTTCGCAGGCCGTACCCTTTCCACATCAGGTTTCTGCAGATCCTCAAATGTCAGATTTTTCTGGTACTCACTGGAGCACCCTCTATACGACCGCACATCAACCTAAACCCCATCAACCCCGCAACAGGGCAAACAACTATGTCAATCAGTGAGTCAGTGGTATTGTAGGTTTATATATTATAACTAGCTTTTCGGGCGCTGCGCGGGCTGCAAGCAGCCCGCGGTCTTTCGTGCGGCTGTTGAGGTAGGGTAAGACATGTTTCCAGTTCAGAAAATGGGTAAAAACTGCAGTCAATATGGGAAACATCAAAATATGTGTGGGGGAGGCCATCTTGGATCTAAAATTTGATTCCAGTTCCGAGTACCGCGGGGTGCTTTACCCCCACATGCAAAATTTCAGACCCCTACGAAGTCAAAGTGAGACGTTATAAAAGAAATAAGTTTAATTTTCTAAAATCCAGACGCCATCTTGGATTCCGAAAAAAAATTGAATTTGGGTTTTTGGGGTCAAATTACATATAGATATCAATTTTCAGCCAAATTGCAAGCAGTTGACTTTCGGCGGCCATCTTGGATTTCCAAAAAAAAAAAGAAAGATGCTGCGCTTTGTCATAATGGCTCGGGCTTCGCCCTCGCCCGCAGCTCGCCCTTCGGGCTCGCATCACTCGGCCTACGGCCTCGTGAAAATTACTTATAGGGGGGGGGGTGTCGAAGGGGGGGGGGGGAGGGGGAGCTCGGGCTTCGCCCTCGCTCCGCAGCTAGGCCTGCGGCCTCGCGGGGGGGCTTCGCCTTCGGCCTCCGGCCTCAGGCTGCGCCAATTTACTTGGAATGTTTGTATGGAGGGATATTGTCCATGTATGGCGGCCATCTTGAATTTCGAAAAGAAACAAAAAACAAATGACGGTCGTCAAATTGCTTAAAATCTTCTACATTATGGAAAAAAAATCACACCCCTAACCCCAACCGTTTTCGCAGGCCGTACCCCTTCCACATCAGGTTTCCGCAGATCCTCAAATGTCAGATTTTTCTGGTACTCGACCCCCTCACCTCTATACGTTCCACCATAAACCATCACCCCTACTATTTGGCAACCGGTCAAACAACTATGTCAATCAGTGAGTCAGTCAGTGGTAAGTGTAGCTATATATAATATAATAACTAGCTTTTCGGGCGCTGCGCGGGCTGCAAGCAGCCCGCGGTCTTTCGTGCGGCTGTTGAGGTAGGCTAAAATATGTTTCCAGTTCAGAAAATGGGTAAGTTTGTATGGTGAGAAATTGTCCTTGTATGGCGGCCATCTTGGATTTTGAAAAAAATCAAGAAACAAATGACGTTCGTCAAATTGTTTACAACCCCCTACATTTAGGAAAAAAAATCGCACCCCTAACCCTAACCGTTTTTGCAGGCCGTACCCCTTCCACATCAGGATCTTGCAAATCCTCAAATGTCAGATTTTTCTGGTACTCACTGGAGCACCCTCTATACGACCATACATCAACCTAAACCCCACCAACCCCGCAACAGGGCAAACAACTATGTCAATCAGTGAGTGAGTCAGTGAGTGGTAATGTAGGTTTATATATTATAAACTAGCTTTTTGGGCGCTGCGCGGGCTGCATGCAGCCCGCGGTTTTTCGTGCGGCTGTTGAGGTGGGCTAAAGAACATGTCCAGTTAAGAAAATGGGTAAAAACTGCAGTCAGTAAAGGAAACATCAAAATATGTGTGGGGGCGGCAATCTTGGATCGAAAATCTGATTCCAGTTCCGAGTTCCGCGGGGTGCTTTACCCCCACATGCAAAATTTCAGACCCCTCCGAAGTCCCAGTGAGACGTTATAAACGAAATAAGTTAAAATTTCTATAATCTCGTCGCCATCTTGGATTCCAAAAAAAATATTAAATTTGGATTTTAGGGGTCAAACTACATATAGATATCGATTTTCAGCCAAATCGCCCGCAGCTCGCCCTTCGGGCTCGCGTCACTCGGCCTCCGGCCTCGTGAAAATTACTTCCGGGGGGGGGGGGGGGGCTAAAATAGGGGGGGTTGTGGGAGTGGCTCGGGGTGGTCAGAGGTGGGGGGGGGAGCTCGGGCTTCGATTAAAAAAATTGGACTGCGCTTCGGGAAGTGGCTCGGGCTTTGCCCTCGCCCGCAGCTCGCCCTACGGGCTCGCGTCACTCGGCCTCCGGCCTCGTGAAAATTACTTGCGGGGGGGGGGGGGGCTGTGGGAGTGGCTCGGGCTTCGCCCTCGCCCGCAACTCGCCCTTCGGGCTCGCATAGCTCGGCCTCCGGCCTCGTGAAGATTACTTAGGGGGGGGATCCAAGGGGGAGGGGGGAGTGGCTCGGGCTTCGCCCTCGCCCGCAGCTCGGCCTGCAGCCTCGCGGTGAAGGGCTTTGCTTTTGGTCTTTGGCCTCTGGCTGCGCCAAGTTACTTGGGGGGCCGTTTGTATGAATTTTGTATGGAGGGAAATTGCCCATGTATGGCGGCCATCTTGAATTTCGAAAAAAAACAAAAAACAAATGACGCTCGTCAAATTGCTTATAATCTTCTACATTATGGAAAAAAAATCACGCCCCCAACCCCAACCGTTTTTGCAGGCCGTACCCCTTCCACATCAGGTTTCCGCAGATCCTCAAATGTCAGATTTTTCTGGTACTCACTGGAGCACTCTCTATACGACCGCACATCAACCTAAACCCCACCAACCCCGCAACAGGGCAAACAACTCTGTCAGTGAGTGAGTCAGTGGTATTGTAGGTTTATATATTATAATATAAACTAGCTTTTCGGGCGCTGCGCGGGCTGCAAGCAGCCCGCGGTCTTTCGTGCGGCTGTTGAGGTAGGGTAAGACATGTTTCCAGTTCAGAAAATGGGTAAAAACTGCAGTCAGTATGGGAAACATCAAAATATGTGTGGGGGCGGCCATCTTGGATCCAAAATCTGATTCCAGTTCCGAGTTTCGCGGGGTGCTTTACCCCCACATGCAAAATTTCAGACCGCTACGAAGTCCCAGTGAGACGTTATAAACGAAATAAGTTTAATTTTTTAAAGTCCAGACGCCATCTTGGATTCCAAAAAAAATATTAAATTTGGGTTTTTGGGGTCAAATTACATATAGATATCGATTTTCAGCCAAATCGCAAGCAGTTGACTTTCGGCGGCCATCTTGGATTTCCAAAAAAAAAAAGACGCTGCGCTTTGTGATAGTGGCTCGGGCTTCGCCCTCGCCCGCAGCTCGCCCTTCGGGCTCGCATCACTCGGCCTGCGGCCTCGTGAAAATTACTTGTAGGGGGGGGGGGGGGTCAAAGGGGGGGGGGGGAAGCTCGGGCTTCGCCCTCGCTCCACAGCTCGGCCTGCGGCCTCGCGGGGGCGCTTCGCCTTCGGCCTTCGGCCTCAGGCTTCGCCAAGTTACTTGGGGGGCCGTTTGTATGAAATTTGTATGGAGGGGAATTGTCCATGTATGGCGGCCATCTTGAATTTTGAAAGGAATCAAAAAACAAATGATGCTCGTCGAATTGCTTGCAACCCCCTACATTTTGGAAAAAAAATCACGCCCCCAACCCTAACCGTCTTTGCAGGCCGTACCCCTTCCACATCAGGTTTCTGCAGATCTTCAAATGTCAGATTTTTCTGGTACTCACTGGAGCACCCTCTATACGACCGCACATCAACCTTAACCCCACCAACCCCGCAACAGGGCAAACAACTATGTCAATCAGTGAGTGAGTGGTATTGTAGGTTTATATATTATAACTAGCTTTTCGGGCGCTGCGCGGGCTGCAAGCAGCACGCGGTTCATCGTGGGGCTGTTGAGGTAGGCTAAGATATGTTTCCAGTTCAGAAAATGGGTTAGTTTGTATGGAGGAAAATTGTCCTTGTATGGCGGCCATCTTGGATTTTGAAAAAAATCAAAAAACAAATGACGGTCGTCAAATTGCTTTTAATCTTCTACATTATGGAAAAAAAATCACACCCCTAACCCCAACCATCTTCGCAGGCCGTACCCCTTCCACATCAGGTTTCCGCAAATCCTCAAATGTCAGATTTTTCTGGTACTCACTGGAGCACCCTCTATACGACCGCACATCAACCTAAACCCCACCAACACCGCAACAGGGCAAACAACTATGTCAATCAGTCAGTGAGTCAGTGGTATTGTAGGTTTATATATTATAACTAGCTTTTCGGGCGCTGCGCGGGCTGCAAGCAGCCCGCGGTTCATCGTAGGGCTGTTGAGGTAGGCTAAGATATGTTTCCAGTTCAAAAAATGGGTAAGGTTGTATGGAGAAAAATTGTCCATGTATGGCGGCCATCTTGGATTTTGAAAAAAATTTAAAAACAAATGACGATCGTCAAATTGCTTGCAATCTTCTACATTATGGAAAAAAAATCACACCCCTAACACCAACCGTCTTTGCAGGCCGTACCCCTTCCACATCAGGTTTCTGCAAATTCTCAAATGTCAGATTTTTCTGGTACTCACTGGAGGACCCTCTATACGACCGCACATCAACCTTAACCCCACCAACCCCGCAACAGGGCAAACAACTATGTCAATCAGTCAGTCAGTCAGTGAGTGGTAATGTAGGTTTATATATTATAACTAGCTTTTCGGGCGCTGCGCGGGCTGCAAGCAGCCCGCGGTTCATCGTGGGGCTGTTGAGATAGGCTAAGATATGTTTCCAGTTCAGAAAATGGGTAAGTTTGTATGGAGGACAATTGTCGTTATATGGCGGCCATCTTGAATTTAAAAAAAAATAAAAAAACAAATGACGCTCGTCAAATTGCTTACAACCCTCTACATTTTGGAAAAAAAATCACACCCCTAACCCTAACCGTTTTCGCAGGCCGTACCCCTTCCACATCAGGTTTCTGCAAATCCTCAAATGTCAGATTTTTCTGGTACTCACTGGAGCACCCTCTATACGACCACACATCAACCTAAACCCCACCAACCCCGCAACAGGGCAAACAACTATGTCAATCAGTCAGTCAGTGAGTGAGTGGTAATGTAGGTTTATAGTATAATAATATAACTAGTGTTTCGGGTGATGCGCGTGCTGCACGCAGCACGCGGTTTTTCGTGCAGCTGTTAAGGAAGGCTAAAGAACATGTCCAGTTGAGAAAATGGGTAAGAATCGCAGTCTGTTGAGGAAACATGAAAAAATGTGTGGGCGGCCATCTTGGATCCAAATTCTGATTGCAGTTTCGAGTTCCACGGGGTGCTTTACGCTAGTAAAGCAAATTTCAGACCCCTATGAAGTCTCAGTGAGACGATACTGACGAAATAATTTTAATTTTCTGAAATCCAGACGCCATCTTGGATTCCAAAAAAAAATTTAAATTTGGATTTTTTGGCCCAAAATACATATAGATATTGATTTTCAGCCCAATCGCAAGCATTTGACTTTTGGCGGCCATCTTGGATTTCAAAAAAAAAAAACGCAATGCTTGGTGGGTGTGGCTCGGGCTTCGCCCTCGCCCGCAGCTCGCCCTTCGGGCTCGCATCACTCGGCCTACGGCCTCGTGAAAATTACTTGGGGGGGGGGGGGGTCAAAAAGGGGGGGAGGGGAGCTCGGCCTTTGGCCTCGCTCCGCAGCTCGGCCTGCGGCCTCGCAAGGGAACTCCGCCTTCGGCCTTCGGCCTCAGGCTGCGTCAAGTTACTTTGGGGGGGCCGTATGTATGAAATTTGTATGAAGAACTATTGTCCTTGTATGGCGGCCATCTTGAATTTTGAAAAAAATCAAAAAACAAATGACAGTCGTCAAATTGCTTACAACCCCCTACATTTTGGGAAAAAAATCACGCCCCTATACCCAACCGTTTTCGCAGGCCGTACCCCTTCCATATCAGGATCTGGTGATCTTCAAGGTTTCGGATTTTTCTGGTTGGTTTCAAAATACCCTGTACACGATGGTATAACATTTGTGACACCTGTCAGTCGGGAACAGGTCAAACAATTATGTCAATCAGTGAGTCAGTGGTAAGTGTAGCTATATATAATATAACTAGTGTTTCGGGTGCTGCGCGTGCTGCAAGCAGCACGCGGTTTTTCGTGCGGCGCTTGTTGGCTAAGAAATGTTTCCAGTTCAAAAAATGGGTGAAAACTGCAGTCAGTTGAGAAAACATGAAAAAATGTGTGGGCGGCCATCTTGGATCCAAAATCTGAATGCAGTTTCGAGTTCCTTGAGGTGCTTTACCCCCACATGCAAAATTTCAGACCCCTACGAAGTCCCAGTGAGACGTTATGAACGAAATAAATTTCATTTTCTAAAATTCAGACGCCATCTTGGATTCAAAAAAAAATTCAAATTTGGATTTTTCTTCTCAAAAAACATATAGATATTGATTTTCAGCCAAATCGCAAGCATTTGACTTTCGGCGGCCATCTTGGATTTCCAAAAATTAAAAAAACCTGGCGCTTACGAGAGTGGCTCGGGCTTCGCCCTCGCCCGCAGCTCGCCCTTCGGGCTCGCGTCACTCGGCCTGCGGCCTCGTGATGGGGGAAAATTACTTGAGGGAGGGGGAGGGGGGGGTGAAGGGGGGGCTCGGCCTTCGGCCTCGCCACGGAGCTCGCGAGCCGGCTTCGCCCTCGGCCTTCGGCCTCGGGCTGCGCCAAGTTACTTGGGGGGCCCGTTTGTATGAAATTTGTATGGGGGGAATTTTTTTTTATGAAAATTAAAAAAAAAATACTGGCTCTGGTAATTGATCAGATACCCCTTTCATTTTGTCTATGGGGTCAAATCTCCAAGTCCAACCGTTTAGCCAGGCTGTACCCCTTCCACATCAGGTTTCTGCAAATCCTCAAATGTCAGATTTTTCTGGTACTCGACCTCCTCACCTCTATACGTTCCACCATAAACCATCACCCCTACTATTTGGCAACCGGTCAAACAACTATGTCAATCAGTGAGTCAGTCAGTGGTAAGTGTAGCTATATATAATATAATATAACTAGCTTTTCGGGCGTTGCGCGGGCTGCAAGCAGCCCGCGGTCTTTCGTGCGGCTGTTGAGGTAGGGTAAGACATGTTTCCAGTTCAGTAAATGGGTAAAAACTGCAGTCAGTATGGGAAACATCAAAATATGTGTGGGGGCGGCCATCTTGAATCTAAAATTTGATTCCAGTTCCGAGTACCGCGGTGTGCTTTACCCCCACATGCAAAATTTCAGACCCCTACGAAGTTCCAGTGAGACGTTATAAACGAAATAAGTGAAATTTTGTAAAATCTAGACGCCATCTTGGATTCCAAAAAAAATATTAAATTTGAATTTTTGGGCTCAAACTTCATATAGATATCGATTTTCAGCCAAATCGCAAGCAGTTGACTTTCGGAGGCCATCTTGGATTTTCAAAAATTAAAAAAATTTGACTGCGCTTGGGGAAGTGGCTCGGGCTTCGCCCTCGCCCACAGCTCGCCCTTCGGGCTCGCGTCACTCGGCCTCCGGCCTCGTGAAAATTACTTGCGGGGGGGGGGGGGGGGGGGGTTAAAAAGGGGGGGAGCTGTGGTAGTGGCTCGGGCTTCGCCCTCGCCCGCAGCTCGGCCTGCGGCCTCGCGGGGGTGGCCTTTGCTTTTGGCGTTTGGCCTCTGGCTGCGCCTAGTTACTTGGGGGCCGTTTGTATGAATTTTGTATGAAGGTGAATTGTACATGTATGGCGGCCATCTTGAATTTTGAAAAAAGTCAGAAAACAAATGACGGTCTTCAAATTGCTTGCAACCCCCTACATTTTGGAAAAAAAATCACGCCCCCCACCCCAACCGTTTTCGCAGGCCGTACCCCTTCCACATCAGGTTTCTGCAAATCCTCAAATGTCAGATTTTTCTGGTACTCACTGGGGCACCCTCTATACGACCACACATCAACCTAAACCCCACCTACCCGGCAACAGGGCAAACAACTATGTCAGTGAGTGAGTGAGTGGTAATGTAGGTTTATATATTATAACTAGTGTTTCGGGTGCTGCGCGTGCTGCACGCAGCACGCGGTTTTTTGTGCGGCGGTTGTTGGCTAAGAAATGTTTCCAGTTCAAAAAATGGGTGAAAACTGCAGTCAGTTGAGAAAACATGAAAAAATGTGTGGGCGGCCAAAATTTCAGACCCCTACGAAGTCCCAGTGAGACGTTATGAACGAAATAAATTTCATTTTCTAAAATTCAGCCGCCATCTTGGATTTCAAAAAAAAATTCAAATTTGGATTTTTCTGCTCAAAAAACATATAGATATTGATTTTCAGCCAAATCGCAAGCATTTGACTTTCGGCGGCCATCTTGGATTTCCAAAAATTAAAAAAATTTGACTGCGCTTGGGGAAGTTGCTCGGGCTACGCCCTCGCCCGCAGCTCGCCCTTCGGGCTCGCATCACTCGGCCTGCGGCCTCGTGAAAATTACTTGGGGGGAGGGGGGGGGGGGGCATTCAGGGGGGGATGGGGGGAGCTCGGCCTTCGGCCTCGCGAAGGGGACTCCGCCTTCGGCCTTCGGCCTCAGGCTGCGCCAAATTGCTTTGGGGGTGCCATTTGTATGAAATTTGTATGGAGGGGAATTACCCTGGTATGGCGGCCATCTTGAATTTTGAAAAAAATCAAAAAACAAAAGACAGTCGTCAAATTGCTTACAACCCCCTACATTTTGGAAAAAAAATCACGCCCCTAACCCCAACCGTTTTCGCAGGCCGTACCCCTTCCACATCAGGATCTGGTGATCTTCAAGTTTTCGGATTTTTCTGGTTGGTTTCAAAACACCCTGTACACGATGGTATAACATTTGTGACACCTGTCAGTCGGGAACAGGTCAAACAATTATGTCAATCAGTGAGTCAGTGGTAAGTGCAGCTATATATAATATAACTAGCTTTTCGGGCGCTGCGCGGGCTGCAAGCAGCCCGCGGTTCATCGTGGGGCTGTTGAGGTAGGCTAAGATATGTTTCCAGTTCAGAAAATGGGTAAGTTTGTATGGAGGACAATTGTCGTTGTATGGCGGCCATCTTGAATTTTGGTAAAAATAAAAAAACAAATGACGGTCGTCAAATTGCTTACAACCCCCTACATTTTGGAAAAAAAATCACACCCCTAACCCTAACCGTTTTCGCAGGCCGTACCCCTTCCACATCAGGTTTCTGCAAATCCTCAAATGTCAGATTTTTCTGGTACTCACTGGAGCACCCTCTATACGACCACACATCAACCTAAACCCCACCAACCCCGCAACAGGGCAAACAACTATGTCAATCAGTGAGTCAGTCAGTGAGTGGTAATGTAGGTTTATATATTATAACTAGCTTTTCGGGCGCTGCGCGGGCTGCAAGCAGCCCGCGGTTCATCGTGGGGCTGTTGAGGTAGGCTAAGATATGTTTCCAGTTCAGAAAATGGGTAAGTTTGTATGGAGGAAAATTGTCCTTGTATGGCGGCCATCTTGGATTTTGTAAAAAATCAAAAAACAAATGACGCTCGTCAAATTGCTTACAACCCCCTACATTTTGAAAAAAAAATCACGCCCCTAACCCTAACCGTTTTCGCAGGCCGTACCCCTTCCACATTAGGTTTCAGCAAATCCTCAAATGTCAGATTTTTCTGGTACTCCATTTAGCACCCTCTATACAACCGCACATCAACCTAAACCCCACCAACCCCGCAACAGGGCAAACAACTATGTCAATGAGTCAGTCAGTCAGTCAGTCAGTGGTAATGTAGGTTTATATATTATAACTAGCTTTTCGGGCGCTGCGCGGGCTGCTTGCAGCCCGCGCAGCGCCCGAAAAGCTGCCATCTTGGATTTTGTAAAAAATCAAAAAACAAATGACGCTCGTCAAATTGCTTACAACCCCCTACATTTTGAAAAAAAAATCACGCCCCTAACCCTAACCGTTTTCGCAGGCCGTACCCCTTCCACATTAGGTTTCAGCAAATCCTCAAATGTCAGATTTTTCTGGTACTCCATTTAGCACCCTCTATACAACCGCACATCAACCTAAACCCCACCAACCCCGCAACAGGGCAAACAACTATGTCAATGAGTCAGTCAGTCAGTCAGTCAGTGGTAATGTAGGTTTATATATTATAACTAGCTTTTCGGGCGCTGCGCGGGCTGCAAGCAGCCCGCGGTTCATCGTGGGGCTGTTGAGGTAGGCTAAGATATGTTTCCAGTTCAGAAAATGGGTAAGTTTGTATGGAGGAAATTTGTCCTTGTATGGCGGCCATCTTGGATTTTGAAAAAAATCAAAAAACAAATGACGCGCGTCAATTTGCTTATAATCTTCTACATTATGGAAAAAAAATCACGCCCCTAACCCCAACCGTTTTTGCAGGCCGTACACCTTCTACATCAGGTTTTCGCAGATCCTCAAATGTCAGATTTTTCTGGTACTCACTGGAGCACCCTCTATACGACCACACATCAACCTAAACCCCACCAACACCGCAACAGGGCAAACAACCATGTCAATCAGTGAGTCAGTCAGTGAGTGGTATTGTAGGTTTATATATTATAACTAGCTTTTCGGGCGCTGCGCGGGCTGCAAGCAGCCCGCGGTTCATCGTGGGGCTGTTGAGGTAGGCTAAGATATGTTTCCAGTTCAGAAAATGGGTAAGTTTGTATGGAGGAAAATTGTCCTTGTATGGCGGCCATCTTGTATTGTGACAGAAATCAAAAAACAAATGACGCTCGTCAAATTGCTTACAGCCCCCTACATTTTGAAAAAAAAATCACTCCCCTAACTCCAACCGTTTTTGCAGGCCGTACCCCTTCCACATCAGGTTTCTGCAGATCTTCAAATGTCAGATTTTTCTGGTACTCACTGGAGCACCCTCTGTACGAACACACATCAACCTAAACCCCACCAACCCCGCAACAGGGCAAACAACTATGTCAATCAGTCAGTGAGTGGTATTGTAGGTTTATATATTTATATTATAATATAATAACTAGCTTTTCGGGCGCTGCGCGGGCTGCAAGCAGCCCGCGGTTCATCGTGGGGCTGTTGAGGTAGGCTAAGATATGTTTCCAGTTCAGAAAATGGGTAATTTTGTATAGAGGAAAATTGTTCTTGTATGGCGGCCATCTTGGATTTTGAATAAAATCAAACAACAAATGACGCTCATCAAATTGCTTACAACCCCCTACATTTTGGAAAAAAAAACACACCCCTAACCCTTACCATTTTCGCAGGCCGTACCCCTTCCACATCAGGTTTCTGCAGATCTTCAAATGTCAGATTTTTCTGGTACTCACTGGAGCACCCTCTATACGACCACACATCAACCTAAACCCCACCAACCCCGCAACAGGGCAAACAACTATGTCAATCAGTGAGTGAGTGGTATTGTAGGTTTATATATTATAACTAGCTTTTCGGGCGCTGCGCGGGCTGCAAGCAGCCCGCGGTCTTTCGTGCGGCTGTTGAGGTAGGCTAAAATATGTTTCCAGTTCAGAAAATAAGTAAGTTTGTATGGGGAGAAGTTATCCTTGTATGGCGGCCATCTTGGATTTTGAAAAAAAACAAAAAACAAATGACGCTCGTCAAATTGCTTATAATCTTCTACATTATGGAAAAAAAATCACGCCCCTAACCTTAATAGTTTTTGCAGGCCGTACCCCTTCCACATCAGGTTTCCGCAGATCTTCAAATGTCAGATTTTTCTGGTACTCACTGGAGCACCCTCTATACGACCACACATCAACCTAAACCCCACCAACCCCGCAACAGGGCAAACAACTATGTCAATCAGTCAGTCAGTGAGTGGTAATGTAGGTTTATATATTATAATATAACTAGCTTTTCGGGCGCTGCGCGGGCTGCAAGCAGCCCGCGGTCTTTCGTGCGGCTGTTGAGGTAGGGTAAGACATGTTTCCAGTTCTGAAAATGGGTAAAAACTGCAGGCAGTATGGTATGGTAAACATCAAAATATGTGTGGGGGCGGCCATCTTGGATCTAAAATTTGATTCCAGTTCCGAGAACCGCGGGGTGCCTTACCCCCACGTGCAAAATTTCAGAACCCTACGAAGTTTCAGTGAGACGTTATAAACGAAATAAGTTTAATTTTCTAAAATCCAGACGCCATCTTGGATTCCAAAAAAAATATTGAATTAAGGTAGTGGCTCGGGCTTCGCCCTCGCCCGCAGCTCGCCCTACGGGCTCGCATCACTCGGCCTGCGGCCTCGTGAAAATTACTTGGGGGAGGGTGGGGGGGGGGGCTGAAAGGGGAGGAGAGGGGCTCGGCCTTCGGCCTCGGGCTGCGCCAAGTAATGCTGTCCACAAACGGCCCTAAAATCAGAGGCAATATCGGGAGTGCGATAGTGGGGATAAAATCGGGCAGGACTCTACACACGTCCCTGCCGCTAAGTACGCCACCGACCGTGCAGCAGAACGGTCGTCGATGAAATGCCGCCGACACTTTCAAAACACCAAAAAATAGGCATCGCTTTGGCACTTGCTACCACGCAACCAAAAAATTTAAAACCAACTTGAAAATATTTAGACGACCTCCGTGGCGTAGTGGTCACCATGCTAGACCGCCACCCAGAGATCCCGGGTTCGATCCCCGGTCACAGGGCAAGTTGGAAAATGACCTTTTTCAAATTCTCCTGGCTCTTGGATGTTTATCTATGTATATCATATGTATTTGTTATAAAATATACTTAGTATCGTTGAGTTAGTATCCCATAACACAAATCTTGAATCTTCCATGCTGATCTGGGAAAAAAGAAAAAACGTAGAATGCACCAGCTGCTTCTCTTCCCGCGCAGATCTTAAGAGCTCATCGAGGGAATGGGGGAGATTTGAATCACGGTAATAGGCGACCGGAAAGGTGGGCAAAATTAACAACATTTTGGGTACCAGAGGGCCGCCGGGGCAGAGGTAGACCCAGAACCAGGTGGCGAAACGATCTGGATAGGTTTTTGCGTGGATGGGAAGAGCTTGCAGCAGACAGAGATAGGTGGAAAGACAATGGGGAGGCCTTTGCCCACATAGGACATAATAAAAGGCTAGTAAAAAAAAAGGTATGGCAACTAATTGTAAAGGTCAAGGGTTTTCGTCCAAGCCTCTCGCTCCTTCTCATTCGCTATTTTTCTACGCATAAAACAAAATCAGCGAAACCCGTCCGTCCTACCGCCGCCACTCTCGCACGCATACTGCGGCGAAATCGGGCCCGATCTCGCTACACACGACACGACAACGCTTCCTAGACGATTTTTGCCCCTAAATTGTGAGCTAGCCCGAGCCGATTTCAGACTTAGGGGCAATAATAATAATAAATCGTAACGATTTGCCTACACATGACGCGATTAAGGAAGCAATTTAGGGCGCTCCCCACCACTGCCCCGATATTGCCTCTGATTTTAGGGCCGTGTGTAGGCAGCATTACTTGCGGGCCGTTTGTATGAAATTTGTATGGGGGGGAATTGTCCATGTATGGCGGCCATCTTGAATTTTGAAAAAAATCAAAAAACAATTGACGCTCGTCAAATTGCCTATGACCCCCTACATTTTGGAAAAAAAATCACGACCCCAACCCCAACCGTTTTCGCAGGCTGTACCCCTTCCACATCAGGTTTCCGCAGATCCTCAAATGTCAGATTTTTCTGGTACTCACTGGAGCAGCCTCTATACGACCACACATCAACCAAAACCCCACCAACCCTGCAACAGGGCAAACAACTATGTCAATCAGTCAGTGGTAAGTGTAGCTTTATATAATATAGAGATATAATATAACTAGCTTTTCGGGCGCTGCGCGGGCTGCAAGCAGCCCGCGGTCTTTCGTGCGGCTGTTGAGGTAGGGTAAGACATGTTTTCAGTTCAGAAAATGGGTAAAAACTACAGTCAGTATGGGAAATATCAAAATATGTTTGGGGGCGGCCATCTTGGATCTAAAATTTGATTCCAGTTCCGAGTTCCGCGGGGTGCTTTACCCCTATTTACAAAATTTCAGACCCCTACGAAGTCCCAGTAAGACGTTATGAACGAAAGAATTAAAATTTTCTAAAATCCAGACGCCATCTTGGATTCCAAAAAAAATATTGAATTTAGGTTTTTGGCCTGCGGCCTCGTGAAATTTAATTGGAGGGGAGGGGTCAAGGGGGGGGGGAGTTGCTCGGGCTTCGCCCTCGCCCGCAGCTCGGCCTGCGGCCTCGCGGCGGAGGGCACTCCTTTTGGTCTTTGGCCTCTGGCTGCGCCAAGTTACTTGGGGGGCCGTTTGTATGAATTTTGTATGGAGGGGAATTGTCCATGTATGGCGGCCATCTTGGATTTTGAAAAAAATCAAAAAACAAATGACGGTCGTCAAATTGCTTATAATCTTCTACATTATGGAAAAAAAATCACGCCCCTAACCTTAACCGTTTTTGCAGGCCGTACCCCTTCCACATCAGGTTTCTGCAAATCCTCAAATGTCAGATTTTTCTGGTACTCACTGGAGCACTCTCTATACGACCACACATCAACCTTAACCCCACCAACCCCGCAACAGGGCAAACAACTATGTCAGTCAGTCAGTCAGTGGTAATGTAGGTTTATATATTATAACTAGCTTTTCGGGCGCTGCGCGGGCTGCAAGCAGCCCGCGGTCTTTCGTACGGCTGTTGAGGTAGGGTAAGACATGTTTCCAGTTCAGAAAATAGGAAAAAACTGCAGTCAGTATGGGAAACATCAAAATATGTGTGGGGGCGGTCATCTTGGATCTAAAATTTGATTCCAGTTCCGAGTTCCGCGGGGTGCTTTACCCCCACATGCAAAATTTCAGACCGCTACGAAGTCCCAGTGAGATGTTATAAACGAAATAAGTTTAATTTTTTAAAGTCCAGACGCCATCTTGGATTCCAAAAAAAATTTTAAATTTGGGTTTTTGGGGTCAAATTACATATAGATATCGATTTTCAGCCAAATCGCAAGCAGTTGACTTGAGGCGGCCATCTTGAATTTCCGAAATTTTAAAAAAAAGCGGCCCTTGTGGTTGTGGCTCGGGCTTCGCCCTCGCCCGCAGCTCGCCCTACGGGCTCGCATCACTCGGCCTGTGGCCTCGTGAAAATTACTTGGAGGGGGGGGGTCAAGGGGGGGGGGGGAGTGGCTCGGGCTTCGCCCTCGCCCGCAGCTCGGCCTGCGGCCTCGCGGTGGAGGGCTTTGCTTTTGGTCTTTGGCCTCTGGCTGCGCCAAGTTACTTGGGGGGCCGTTTGTATGAATTTTGTATGGAGGAAAATTATCCATGTATGGCGGCCATCTTGAATTTTGAAAAAAATCAAAAAACAAATGACGCTCGTCAAATTGCTCACAACCCCTACATTTTGAAAAAAAAAACCACGCCCCCAACCCCAACCGTCTTCGCAGGCCGTACCCCTTCCACATCAGGTTTCTGCAAATCCTCAAATGTCAGATTTTTCTGGTACTCACTGGAGCACCCTCTATACGACCACTCATCAACCTAAACCCCACCTACCCCGCAACAGGGCAAACAACTATGTCAATCAGTCAGTGAGTGAGTGGTATTGTAGGTTTATATATTATAACTAGCTTTTCGGGCGCTGCGCGGGCTGCAAGCAGCCCGCGGTTTTTCGTGCGGCTGTTGAGGTAGGCTAAAAAATGTTTCCAGTTTAGAAAATGGGTAAAAACTGCAGTCAGTAAAGAAAACATCAAAATATGTGTGGATGCGGCCATCTTGGATCCAAAATCTGAATCCAGTTTCGAGTTTCGCGGGGTGCTTTACCCCCACATGCAAAATTTCAGACCCCTACGAAGTCCCAGTGAGACGTTATAAACGAAATAACTTTAATTTTTTAAAAGCCAGACGCCATCTTGTATTCCAAAAAAACTGTCAAATTTGGATTTTTCAGCTCGAAATACATATAGATATCGATTTTCAGCCCAATCGCAAGCAGTTGACTTTCGGCGGCCATCTTGGATTTCCAAAATTAAAAAAAAAAAAGCGGCGCTTGTGGGGGTGGCTCGGGCTTCGCCCTCGCCCGCAGCTCGCCCTTCGGGCTCGCATCACTCGGCCTCCGGCCTCGTGAAAATTACTTAGGGGGGGGGGGGTCCAAGGGGGGGGGGGGAGTGGCTCGGGCTTCGCCCTCGCCCGCAGCTCGGCCTGCGGCCTCGCGGGGGTGGCCTTTGCTTTTGGCGTTTGGCCTCTGGCTACGCCTAGTTACTTGGGGGGCCGTTTGTATGAAATTTGTATGGGGAGAAATTGTCCATGTATGGCGGCCATCTTGGATTTTGAAAAAAATAAAAAAACAAATGACGGTCGTCAAATTGCTTATAACCCCCTACATTATGGAAAAAAAATCACGCCCCCCACCCCAACCGTTTTCGCAGGCCGTACCCCTTCCACATCAGGTTTCTGCAAATCCTCAAATGTCAGATTTTTCTGGTACTCACTGGAGCACCCTCTATACGACCGCACATCAACCTAAACCCCACCAACCCCGCAACAGGGCAAACAACTATGTCAGTGAGTGAGTGAGTGGTAATGTAGGTTTATATATTATAACTAGCTTTTCGGGCGCTGCGCGGGCTGCAAGCAGCCCGCGGTCTTTCGTGCGGCTGTTGAGGTAGGATATGACATGTTTCCAGTTCAGAAAATGGGTAAAAACTGCAGTCAGTATGGGAAACATCAAAATATGAGTGGGAGCGGCCATCTTGGATCTAAAATTTGATTCCAGTTCCGAGTACCGCGGGGTGCTTTACCCCCACATGCAAAATTTCAGACCCCTACGAAGTCCCAGTGAGACGTTATAAACGAAATAAGTTAAATTTTCTAAAATCCAGACGCCATCTTGGATCCCAAAAAAAATATTGAATTTGGGATTTTGGGGTCAAATTACATATAGATATTGATTTTCAGCCCAATTGCAAGCAGTTGACTTTCGGCGGCCATCTTGGATTTCCAAAATTTAAAAAAAAAGCGGCGCTTGTGGGAGTGGCTCGGGCTTCGCCCTCGCCCGCAGCTCGCCCTACGGGCTCGCATCACTCGGCCTGCGGCCTCGTGAAAATTACTTGAAGTGGGGAGGGGGGGTCAAGGGGGGGGGGGGGGGATTGGCTCGGGCTTCGCCCTCGCCCGCAGCTCGGCCTGTGGCCTCGCGGTGGATGGCTTTGCTTTTGGTCTTTGGCCTCTGGCTGCGCCAAGTTACTTGGGGGGCCGTTTGTATGAATTTTGTATGAAGGGGAATTGTCCATGTATGGCGGCCATCTTGGATTTTGAAAAAATTAAAAAAACAAATGACGCTCGTCAAATTGCTAACAACCCCCCACATTATGGAAAAAAAATCACACCCCTAACCCCAACCGTTTTTGCAGGCCGTACCCCTTCCACATCAGGTTTCTGCAGATCCTCAAATGT
Source organism: Acrobasis consociella (assembly GCA_963555685.1). NCBI lineage: Eukaryota > Metazoa > Arthropoda > Insecta > Lepidoptera > Pyralidae > Acrobasis > Acrobasis consociella. The sequence continues at coordinate 357,645 of OY743104.1, read as the reverse complement.
CAGATTTTTCTGGTACTCACTGGAGCACCCTCTATACGACCACATATCCACCTAAACCCCACCCACCCGGCAACAGGGCAAACAACTCTGTCAGTGAGTGAGTCAGTGAGTGGTAATGTAGGTTTATATATTATAACTAGTTTTTCGGGCGCTGCGCGGGCTGCAAGCAGCCCGCGGTTTTTCGTGCTGTTGTGGTGGGCTAAAGAACATGTCCAGTTGAGAAACTGGGTAAAAACTGCAGTCAGTAAAGGAAACATCAAAATATGTGTGGGGGCGGCCATCTTGGATCGAAAATCTGATTCCAGTTCCGAGTTCCGCGGGGCGCTTTACCCCCACATGCAAAATTACAGACCCCTACGAAGTCCCAGTGAGACGTTATAAACAAAATGAGTTTAATTTTCTAAAATCCAGACGCCATCTTGGATTCCAAAAAATCTGTCAAATTTGGATTTTTCGGCTCAAAATACATATAGATATTGATTTTCAGCCCAGCAGTTGACTTTCGGCGGCCATCTTGGATTTCCAAAATTAAAAAAAAAAGCGGCGCTTGTTGAGGGTGGCTCGGGCTTCGCCCTCGCCCGCAGCTCGCCCTACGGGCTCGCATCACTCGGCCTGCGGCCTCGTGAAAATTACTTGGAGGGGGGTGGGGGGTCAAGGGGGGGGGGGGAGTGGCTCGGGCTTCGCCCTCGCCCGCAGCTCGGCCTGCGGCCTCGCGGTGGAGGGCTTTCCTTTTGGTCTTTGGCCTCTGGCTGCGCCAAGTTACTTGGGGGCCGTTTGTATGAATTTTGTATGGAGGGGAATAGTCCATGTATGGCGGCCATCTTGGATTTTGAAAAAACTCAAAAAACAAATGACGCTCGTCAAATTGCTTACAACCCCCTACATTTTGGAAAAAAAATCACGCCCCTAACCCCAACCGTCTTTGCAGGCCGTACCCCTTCCACATCAGGTTTCTGCAAATCCTCAAATGTCAGATTTTTCTGGTACTCACTGGAGCACCCTCTATACAACCACACATCAACCTAAACCCCACCAACCCCGCAACAGGGCAAACAACTATGTCAGTGAGTGAGTGAGTGGTAATGTAGGTTTATATATTATAACTAGCTTTTCGGGCGCTGCGCGGGCTGCAAGCAGCCCGCGGTCTTTCGTGCGTCTGTTGAGGTAGGCTTAAATATGTTTCCAGTTCAGAAAATGGGTAAAAACTGCAGTCAGTATGGGAAACATCAAAATATGTGTGGGGGCGGCCATCTTGGATCTAAAATTTGATTCCAATTCCGAGTACCGCGGGGTGCTTTACCCCCACATGCAAAATTTCAGACTCCTACGAAGTCCCAGTGAGACGTTATAAACGAAGTTAGTTTAATTTTCTAAAGTCCAGACGCCATCTTGGATTCCAAAAAAAATATTGAATTTAGATTTTTGGGGTCAAATTACATATAGATATCGATTTTCAGCCAAATCGCAAGCAGTTGAGTTTCGGCGGCCATCTTGGATTTCCAAAAAAAAAAAAGACGCTGCGCTTTGTGATAGTGGCTCGGGCTTCGCCCTCGCCCGCAGCTCGCCCTTCGGGCTCGCGTCACTCGGCCTGCGGCCTCGTGAAAATTACTTGCGGGGGGGGGGGGGGGGGTAAAAAGGGGGGAGCTGTGGGAGTGGCTCGGGCTTCGCCCTTGCCCGCAGCTCGCCCTGCGGGCTCGCATCGCTCGGCCTCCGGCCTCGTGAAAATTACATAGAGGGGGATCCAAGAGGAAGGGGGGAGTGGCTCGGGCTTCGCCCTCGCCCGCAGCTCGGCCTGCGGCCTCGCGGGGATGGCCTTTGCTTTTGGCCTCTGGCTGCGCCTAGTTACTTGGAGTGGCCATTTGTATGAAATTTGTATAAAGAAAAATTGTGCATGTTTGGCGGCCATCTTGGATTTTGAAAAAAATAAAAAAACAAATGACGCTCGTCAAATTGCTTACAACCCCCGACATTTTGGAAAAAAAATCACGCCCCCAACCCCAACCGTTTTCGCAGGCCGTACCCCTTCCATATCAGGTTTCTGCAGATCTTCAAATGTCAGATTTTTCTGATACTCACTGGAGCAACCTCTATACGACCGCACATCAACTTAAACCCCACCAACCCGGCAACAGGGCAAACAACTATGTCAGTCAGTCAGTCAGTGGTAATGTAGGTTTATATATTATAACTAGTGTTTCGGGTGCTGCGCGTGCTGCACGCAGCACGCGGTTTTTCGTGCATCTATTGAGGTAGACTAAGAAAAGTTTCCAGTTTAGAAAATGAGTAAAAACTGGAGTCAGTTGAAGAAACATGAAAAATGTGTGGGCGGCCATCTTGGATCCAAAATCTGAATGCAGTTTCAAATTTCGCGGGATAATTTACCCTAGTAGAGAAAATTTCAGACCCTTATGAAGTCCCAGTGAGACGTTATGAACGAAATAAGTTTAATTTTCGAAAATACAGACGCCATCTTGGATTCCAAAAAAAAAATTAAATTTGGATTTTCCGACCCAAAATACATATACATATTGATTTTCAGCCAAATCGCAAGCAGTTCATTTTCGGCGGCCATCTTGGATTTCCAAAAATAAAAATAAAATGCGGTGCTTACTGTAGTGGCTCGGGCTTCGCCCTCGCCCGCAGCTCGCCCTTCGGGCTCGCATCACTCGGCCTGCGGCCTCGTGAAAATTACTTGGGGGTGGGAGGGGGGGGGGGGGGTGAAAGGGGAGGTGAGGGGCTCGGCCTTCGGCCTCGCCACGGAGCTCGCCCTTCGGGCTCGCCTCGCTCGGCCTCTGGCCTCGCGAGCCGGCTTCGCCCTCGGCCTTCGGCCTCGGGCTGCGCTAAGTTACTTGGGGGCCGTTTGTATGAAATTTGTATGGAGGGGAATTGTTCATGTATGGCGGCCATCTTGGATTTCGAAAAAAATCAAAAAACAATTGACGCTCGTCAAATTGCCTACGACCCCCTACATTTTGGAAAAAAAATCACGACCCCAACCCCAACCGTTTTCGCAGGCCGTACCCCTTCCACATCAGGTTTCCGCAGATCCTCTAATGTCAGATTTTTCTGGTACTCACTGGAGCACCCTCTATACGACCACACATCAACCAAAACCCCACCAACCCTGCAACAGGGCAAACAACTATGTCAATCAGTCAGTGGTAAGTGCAGCTATATATAATATAACTAGTGTTTCGGGTGCTGCGCGTGCTGCACGCAGCACGCGGTTTTTCGTGCATCTATTGAGGTAGACTAAGAAAAGTTTCCAGTTTAGAAAATGAGTAAAAACTGGAGTCAGTTGAAGAAACATGAAAAATGTGTGGGCGGCCATCTTGGATCCAAAATCTGAATGCAGTTTCAAATTTCGCGGGATAATTTACCCTAGTAGAGAAAATTTCAGACCCTTATGAAGTCCCAGTGAGACGTTATGAACGAAATAAGTTTAATTTTCGAAAATACAGACGCCATCTTGGATTCCAAAAAAAAAATTAAATTTGGATTTTCCGACCCAAAATACATATACATATTGATTTTCAGCCAAATCGCAAGCAGTTCATTTTCGGCGGCCATCTTGGATTTCCAAAAATAAAAATAAAATGCGGTGCTTACTGTAGTGGCTCGGGCTTCGCCCTCGCCCGCAGCTCGCCCTTCGGGCTCGCATCACTCGGCCTGCGGCCTCGTGAAAATTACTTGGGGGTGGGAGGGGGGGGGGGGGGTGAAAGGGGAGGTGAGGGGCTCGGCCTTCGGCCTCGCCACGGAGCTCGCCCTTCGGGCTCGCCTCGCTCGGCCTCTGGCCTCGCGAGCCGGCTTCGCCCTCGGCCTTCGGCCTCGGGCTGCGCTAAGTTACTTGGGGGCCGTTTGTATGAAATTTGTATGGAGGGGAATTGTTCATGTATGGCGGCCATCTTGGATTTCGAAAAAAATCAAAAAACAATTGACGCTCGTCAAATTGCCTACGACCCCCTACATTTTGGAAAAAAAACCACGACCCCAACCCCAACCGTTTTCGCAGGCCGTACCCCTTCCACATCAGGTTTCCGCAGATCCTCTAATGTCAGATTTTTCTGGTACTCACTGTAGCACCCTCTATACGACCACACATCAACCAAAACCCCACCAACCCTGCAACAGGGCAAACAACTATGTCAATCAGTCAGTGGTAAGTGCAGCTATATATAATATAACTAGTGTTTCGGGTGCTGCGCGTGCTGCAAGCAGCACGCGGTTTTTCGTGCTGCGGTTTTTGGCTAAGAAATGTTTCCAGTTCAAAAAATGGTTGAAAACTGCAGTCAGTTGAGAAAACATGAAAAAATGTGTGGGCGGCCATCTTGGATCCAAAATCTGAATGCAGTTTCGAGTTCCTTGAGGTGCTATACCCCCACATGCAAAATTTCAGACCCCTACGAAGTCCCAGTGAGACGTTATGAACGAAATAAATTTCATTTTCTAAAATTCAGACGCCATCTTGGATTCCAAAAAAAATTTCAAATTTGGATTTTTCTGCTCAAAAAACATATAGATATTGATTTTCAGCCAAATCGCAAGCATTTGACTTTCGGCGGCCATCTTGGATTTCCAAAAATTAAAAAAAACCCGGCGCTTACTGGATTGGCTCGGGCTTCGCCCTCGCCCGCAGCTCGCCCTTCGGGCTCGCGTCACTCGGCCTGCGGCCTCGTGATTGGGGGAAATTACTTGGGGGAGGGGGGGGGTGAAGGGGGGGCTCGGCCTTCGGCCTCGCCACGGAGCTCGCCCTTCGGGCTCGCGAGCCGGCTTCGCCCTCGGCCTTCGGCCTCGGGCTGCGCCAAGTTACTTGGGGAGGCCGTTTGTATGAAATTTGTATGGGGGGAATTTTTTTTTATGAAAATTAAAAAAAAAATACTGGCTCTGGTAATTGATCAGATACCCCTTTCATTTTGTCTATGTGGTCAAATCTCCAGGTCCAACCGTTTAGCCAGGCCGTACCCCTTCCACATCAGGTTTCTGCAAATCCTCAAATGTCAGATTTTTCTGGTACTCGACCCCCTCACCCCTATACGTTCCACCATAAACCATCTCCCCTACTATTTGGCAACCGGTCAAACAACTATGTCAATCAGTGAGTGAGTCAGTGGTAAGTGTAGCTATATATAATATAAAATATAATAAATATAATATGAAATAAAATGCAATCAATAATTTGAATTGAATTGTAAAACAAAGGTATGGTCAAATACAAATGGCGTAAATGACGGCACACAAATACGCCTTTGTTTTAAGCCAAGGGGACAGTGGACATAATCCCCGATCCGTCATCCCTCGGCTTGCAGTTAGAAGGTTATTGGTGTTGTTCTGCTTCTGCACTCGGTTCACTGGCAGTGTGGTTTGATCAACCTAAAACAAAGCAATACAGAATGTTAGCAAAACTCATAACTACTTACTACATATATTTAAGTAACGGTCTACTGTTACTTCTGTCTGCTTACAGTTATAAACCATTGGATTAAGATTTAATTATTTACACTATGTGCCTAAAGCACTTCATTCAGATAGCTTCACCTGTCCATGCGTAGCTCAGGTGGGTTGCTTGCTATTAAAAGGGGCTTTTGAAATTGTACAAAAATAAAAAGATTTTGAGAAAAACTTACGCTAGTACGCTGCTACGACAGATGTGATGACAAATGAAAATGAAGATTTTCCATGATAGATCTGCTGATTCCTATGACATCGGTCCTGAAAATCAATCAAACGATTAAATAACGTAATGCTTATAATAAGCCGTTATAAGCCTCATGTGCTATGTACTCTACTTCCGATTATATGTGTTTATATTCATACTACGTGTCTACATTTTATATTATAATTAATATACATAAGCATGTAAAATAATAATAAAAAAATAGGTGAACGGAAGAAAACTGTAAAAAAACATTTTCCTAATTAAATAATACTTAGATTAAGTATTAATTAAAATCAGTGTTTAAAAAAATACACATACAAACAGAGTACAGAGTTTTATATCGCATAAGGCGAGGTTATCCAAGCACTATGTCTTTACTATACGGCTGGTTTTATAATTAAACTCAGTAAAAAAAATATCGAAACATATAACAAACACACACGTTAGTTAAGACTTAGTGTTTAGATTTTTTATGTCCATAAAATCTTACGTTTATCAAGTGCCAATCGCTGCATGGAAAAAGATGTGTTATTATTTTCAGTATAAGATCCTCTTAAAATTCTATTAATAACTGTGCAAAAATTATGAATTTGAACGCGACAAACTATAGTAACAAAAATATTTAAAACGTCTGTATGATGTTGAGGGCATCCTAGCCATTCAACATCACATTTTTCTAAAAACATTGATTTAATATTTGCTAGTATGATAGGTAGATGAGGATTTTGATCTATGTAATTATTAATTATTTCTATTAAAGATTTAAATAACATGACAAATTTTAAATTGGGATATTTAAGGTTTCGATTTTTCAATCCCTTTCTTTCCCTGTAAGTAATCCACGTATGTAAATCTGATATTTCATTAGTCAAAAAAGATTTATTACAGGATGAGCACTTAAATTTCGCAATTAATTTTCTGTACACGTATCCTGCTGTAAAAGCAGAAGCATGTGTGCTGGTCTTCTCCATCCGGACTTGGCGGAACAAATCTGCTCCGCCAAATCCGGATGAACGTGGTGATCCTGGTGTCGGCGCTGCTGCGCTGGGTGCTGCCGCCGCGCTGTCAAATAAATGGCCGTTTCTGACGGCTGCTGTAGTGTAGGGAACAGTGTTGCCAGCAAGGTCTTGTCAAAAGTTACCTGAAATGCACAAAAAAGTAGCCTTTTGTAGGAAAACTAAAAATTAAAGAAATAACATATAGAATTATGGGAAAAACGTTTCTTCCTTCTTATGCTGTATTTTAATATTTACAAAATCTACTTCTTTTGAAACACGTGTAATTAAAGCCAATGTAATACTATCCTATCCAACTAATAATAAATGCGAAAGTGAGTTTGTATATTTGTTTGTTTGTTTCTCTTCACGCTTCAACTACCTACTGAACCGATTTGGATGAAATTTGGTATGGATATAGTTTGAGACTCGGGGAAGGACATAGGGTACTACTTATCCCGAAATTCGCACGGGGAGCGAAGCCCGCGGGCATAGCTAGTTTACAAATAAAATAACAAGTATATGACCTTAGATTCTTTCTTACAGATTGCGTAGGTACCGATAAAATCATGCAGCTGAATCAATTACATAACAGTGTTAATATTATAATAAAATATATACCTACATATGTAAAATAATAGGTAACATATAATATTTATACCAAGGTCGCTAGAAGCCGCTGGATGCAAGCCGCTCTAGATCGGTCATTTTGGAAATCCTTAAGAGAAGCCTACATATGTCTAGCAGAGAACATTATGCGGCTGAAATGATGATGATGATGAATATTTTCGAATTTTTAAAACTTATTAATTTATACTCGGAAAAGAAAAGTTTTATACAAATTCAACAGAAGTAGAATAGTTATTTGGGAATAGAATAAGATATTTTATTTATGTAAGTATAATGATGTATGGAGAAATAAAGAATATTTTGTTTATGTCTTTTACTGTTAGGTACCATAGATCCAGGATAAGTCAACGTCAGACTTAATTCCGACCGACTTCTTTAAATTATCTGATAGGTATTATTAGCCATAATTTTATCATAATATACATAGATATTTTGCACGTGATTGTGTAAGATTAAGTACAAAGTATTAAATGATTCTACCGATTACTGGACTCTGATACATAATCTTGGATTTTTTGACTTTTCATGCTTGAATTGAATTGTTTATTTGAATCATTTTGATAGGACGCATATTATAGTAATTTATCAATAAATAAAGATTTATGTAACACACGCGTGGAACATTGAGTCAGACTCGTGCAGGAAGGGTTCCGTACCATTTTATAAAAATCTAGTTTTTTGTATGGGAGACCCCTTAAATATTTATTTTATTTTAATTAATTTGTTTATTATTAAAATAAAAATACAACTTAGTATTTTGTGAATTATTCAAGTGCCTACCTGTTGCCATTTGTCGCGAGCGCATGTCCATATTGGGATGAATCATATGTATAGGTATGTAACTACAGTGGTTAGACTGTCAGAGTATGCTGCGTAGAAGACATGCGCTGCGATAAAAAATCAGGGAGACAGGCAAAAGAGATGACTGAATCTTACTATCTGTCTCCCAGTCGCATCTTCCGGGTTCTGGCCTGGAGTCTATGCCTTACGACGAGCAACCTTGCCCGCACTACCAGGCCCACTCCACTGGGGCCTCATTACTCCACCTGCAGTTAAAACGACTTATGACAACACCGTTGTCACTGAGCATCTCGGGAACCCTACTAGTATCAATAGGAGGTACAAATTCGAGACACTCCATTCAATACACAACACTGGGCACGTAGTTTCAGTAAGTCAGTCTCAGTTCGTGGTTTAAACGGAAAACCGCTGAAGAGATCCCTACGAATCAGGAATCGTAGAAAACAGGCCACCCGTTGGGTACACTCTCTGCCCCACATGTTACATTCTCATAAGAAACAATTCGCTCAGCATAATACATTCGCTCAGCATAATACATTCGCTCAGCATAATACATTCGCTCAGCATAATACATTCGCTCAGCATAATACATTCGCTCAGCATAATACATTCGCTCAGCATAATACATTCGCTCAAGAATAAAGCGACTAGAAGGTGACATTGACTTCGTATGACCAACTAATTAAGGAACTAAAGGAGTTAGCAACAATAGAAGTTGTATCGGAGAAAAAGGTTGTCAACCCTAGACATCCTGTTTACTAATCTACCATATCAATGTATCAAATAGAAGAATAAGCCTTTGCGTATAGGAGACGATACGTTGTCTAAAATCAAGGACATAAGAGCTCAAAGTAGGGATGAGGCCCTACCTTAACGGTCTCACAGTACTTGAAAATATTACCGGAATCCATAAGATAAGCATTCGTATAGATGCAGAGAAAGAATTCCCAAAAATTAATTTACAAAACAAGATCGTAACTAGATTCCTTAGAATCAAGGATTTAGACAAATCTGCAGAAAATTGATAATTTAATACATGTAAGACTCTGTAGTGTATGGTTAACAGCCAGTTCTCATTAAAAGCTACGATAAATTACCACTCATCAAAATCAAGTCTAAAAGTTAATGCGTCACCCAAGAAAAACGTAGATAATATGGTCACTGGAACAGGTAACTGTCAGAAGAGGCTACAGACTTGTGTAACAATACAAAACAAGAATTTAAACAGATGTCGATGAACTTACGAGAGTGAAGCCAAAATTCACATGACTCTAGAGAGCAGGTTCTAGATAGCTGTCAAAATAGAATAGTCAAAGTACTCTGACTAGATTGGAACCTGGAATCGTACATGGCCTAGGACTGAAGGAGCCTAGGTACTCCAGTACAAAAAGAGAAGCCTCACAGTGCATCGCGTCGGTGCATATCCCCCGTGGATACGTAGCACCCTATAAATCAGCAGCGCTTCCTCTGTAGAACTTGTGTAAAATTACACTAAAAAAGGATAACCCTTTTAACTGGCAATATGACGAAAGGATGGATTGAAACACAGAAGGACTTGACAATTTAAAGGACCACTGCGCCTCCAGGAGCTCCGCAAAGAACCCTAAGAAAAGCTATTCCAGCTACTGCTTCAAAGATGCGTAACCAGAGAAACCTTGTTAAAGAAAAGTCAAGACCAATTCTAATTAAGACCAGGATGATCTAAAGATCCGAATTTAGTCTATCGCATCCTACAGGTCACCGATCAATCAAGTACGTTAAGCAATCACCGAAGCAAAACAACTATTCAAAGATTCTCCGGACGAATAGTCCGACCGAAGCCGCTCAGTACTACTCAGACAAGCTCTAAAGGTTGATTCACAAGTTAGAAATTAGTGACTTTACTTTTTATTTAGACCACTCTTCAAACTGCATATAGTGATCTTCACTTCGAGGACACATTTGCCCGTAGGGAAAACCAGATAGAATATGGATTATCTCCCTCGCCTCAATTATCAGACACTCAAGTATGCAGCGTTAGTTATACCTAAATGTAGTCTTCAAGCCGTATTAATTAATTAAGCAAATACATACTTGTAATAGACGCTTATAAAGTACTAAAAATAGTGATTTAATATTGCACCGCTCAATTTACAACGTTACGAAAATGTTGATTAAAAGATAAGCCGTTTAATTAATGTATAATTATAAATCGCATAACGTAGTAGAAATAAAGCGTTTGTAGTATCAAATTTTTAGAATTATTCCGCAAGCGTCAGGTTCAACAAAACTTGAACCACTGCTCCATAGTTGCTTAACTATATCGGGTTCAACACAAGGTTGGTTGAGATTGCAGACCAACAGCCCCTCGGCAGGTCAATAATGGTTTGAAATAGAATAAATGTCATAATCACTAAGTTAATAAGTAATTAAACAAGTATAATCCGCAATGTTTTCCCAAAGCAATAAAAACGTATGAAAAAATTAAACTTGTTTATCAATCCCTTCTTACAGTAAAGCAATTTTTTCAAAATGTGTACTCTTGTACTGTACTTGTGTATAAAAATTACAATTCAAGGAAAGGTTAAAATATCAATAGTAACTAAATTATTCTAATAGTTCGCCTTTTGTTATGTACGATTTATATTTGATTAGAAATAAAGATTAAAAAGAATAAATAATTTTTAGTTTCAAATGTAAAGTGTAAATAAAATTAAAATTAAAACCTAATAGTCTAAGAAAAAAGTTAAAACACCAACAGAAACCTCTAATAATTCCGCATCACTAAATTTCTTTTAAAAATGTAAATTATTAATAAGATACATGACATTATACATACATACATACATAATATCACGCCTGTTTCCCGCAGGGGTAGGCAGAGACTATGGACTTTCACTTGCTACGATCCTGACAAACCTCTTTTGCTTCATCTAATCTAAACTCATCAATCTCTTCATACATGCCCTTCGGTTACGGGTACTTTTTACCTCTCCTTTTTTTAAAACGTCTGCAATTTGGTCGCAGAAAGTTCGCCGAGGCCGACCTTTTCCTACTGTTCCCTTCACAGTCGTCATAAAAATGTTTTTCGTCAATCTCTTTTCACCCATCCTTTCTATATGCCCAAACCATCTTAACATCCCTTTCTCTATTTTTGTCACAACATCCTCTTTTACTCCACACCGCTCCCTTATGGCATCATTCCGTATTCGATCTTTCAAAGTAACATCACACATACTCCTTAGCGCTCGCATTTCAACTGCATTTATTCTACTTTCATGCTTTCTCTGCCATACCCAACTCTCACTACCGTACATTAAAGTAGGTATCAGTACTCCTTTATGAACAGCGAGACGTGCCTTGTCTGATACCTTCCTACTGCTCATAAAGGAATGCAACGCTCCATTCACTTGGTTACCCGCATTCACTCTTTTTTCAAACATCACCCTCGTGCTTACCATCCCTTGTAAACATACATCCCAAGTATACAAACTCTTTCACTTGCTCAACTTTCACCCCATTTATTAAAATATTGCATTCTGTTGCACTATCGTCCTTTTCAAACACCATAACTTTGGTTTTACTGACATTAACTTTCATACCCTTTTTCTCTAATGCATCATTCGTAACAGCCATCATCTTCTGTAATTCCTCCTCTGAGTCCGCAAGTATTACTTGGTCATCGGCATAGAGAAGACATTTGATTAATAACTCATCCATTCTAACACCACATTCATCATCTTTCAAATCTGTCAAACAACTGTCCATGAATAAGTTGAACAGCCAAGGCGACGCTACACATCCCTGTCTAACACCTTTTTCGATGTTAAACCAGTCTGTGTATTCGCCGTCAATTCTGACACAAGCACTGGAATTCATATAAAGAGATTTCAGTGCTCGGATCAGATGGCTGCTCAGCCCATACGCAGACAATGTTGACCACAGTTCATTTCTCACCACTCTGTCATAGACCTTTTCTAAATCTACGAAGATGCAATAGACTTTTCGACCTTTGGCCAAAAGCTTCTCTAAAATGCATCTTAAAGAAAAGACCTGATCCGTGCATCCCATACCCTTTCTAAATCCCGCTTGTACATCCCATAACTTCTCTTCGGTATTTTTCACCACCCTTTCTATCAAGACCTTTGCATACAATTTGCCGACAACGCTGAGAAGACTAATGCCTCGGTAGTTTTTACAGTCTTGCTGTGAACCTTTTCCTTTATACAGCGGTACAATTACCGCATTGCACCAATCTTTTGGCACCACACAGTTTTTAAAACAAAGATTGAAAAGGTGACACAACTGACTTGCTACTATGCCTTGTCCAGCCTTCAGCATTTCGACAGTAATCCTATCATACCCTCCAGCTTTTCCCATTTTCATACTATTTAATGCTTTCACTACTTCATCCATACTTATTTCCTCATCATAATTTTGCATATCACTCTCTTGTACGTCATTTTCAGGCTCCGGTACTCTCATTTCATCTTTTTCAAACAGTCCTTCAAAATATTCCTTCCATCTATCTACTACACTCTGTAACCCAACTAATAATCTTCCATTCTTGTCTCTGATCTTGTTTAACTCAGAGGTCGTATTTTTACCTCTAACTGTTTCAACGCTCTTCCAAAAATATTTAATATTACTTTTAAAGTCTTGAGACAACCTTATATCAAAATCATCCTTTTGTTCTTTTTTCTTCTCTTTTACTATCTCTTTCACAATCACATTCATCCTCTTATATTCTTGCTTTGCTGCAAATACATCACTATCCCTTGCATTCTGATTTCTTTGATCAGCTCGTACTGATAACCAATCCTTCCATGCTTTCTTCTTCTTTATAGTACATAAGTATTTTATCACAGAAAAATCACAACGTCAAACAGTTTGCTACCTATATAATATTCCATTCCATGCCATTATACCATTCCATGTTTTACTTCCTGATATTATGGGAAAAACACTCAAGTTGGACACCCTTTGAGATTTTTTTGACTGACAGCACAGCAGTCTTCTTTATCTTCTTGCTTGATACTACAAGTAGGTACAATATAATCGTTACCGTTCCCTACCTCTCGCTCTCACTTGGTTGCAGGCACAAATCAGAAAGAGAGTTTCCGGTTTCGCTTAGCTCGTAAAGAACGATCGAGGGAATGGATTTTAAACATCGAAAAATGGTCAAAATCAAATTCAGAATATTTTTAAATCTAAGTTATTTAATGACACCAAATATCATTGGTTAATAGAGAAAAAGAAACTGATTCCTGCCGATTACATTTCATGTAAAGTTAAATAAATAAAAAAAAACCACTTTAATTTATTTTCAAGATTTAATTTTACCGCCTTGTCGGCTATAAGAGTATCTACTTACCTACCCAGTAGTGTCACTCTTTAACCAGTGTCACAGAATTAATAAAAGGTATCAAACAGAACGGAAACTCCTAGGGACTCCGCAATACGCGTCCCCGCCCCCGTTCCCCGTCCCCGCACCGCTGCCCCGTTCTCACCTTGTGGAGGGTGTTAAGCGGGATGCAGGCGCCTGCATCCGCCTCTACAAGGCGAGAACGGGAAAGTACTTATTATTATCTCCTTTGAGAATCACGGGTCTTTTCACCCCGGTCCTTTGAGAGGCTTGCGTGGGGATACAGATCCAACACGTAGAGGCCCTTTGGAGAAGTTGTTGTCATGTGGCGCTCCCGCCAAAACCTATTCCTGGATATACCTATGAAAGGTGTACCCTTGAATAGGTTTTGGCAGAAGATAAAACTATTGCATGAAAAAGGGAAAGGTTTAAGGATTATGGAATGAATTTGGGATGGATTGATGCTGGGATATTGCAATAGAAACTATAAATATTATTATTATTATTATGTTAAATAGTTACGCTTTTCAGCCACGGGTCCATGGGGACCCGTGTAGTACCTTTATCTAAAAAGGTCTATCCCTCAATGTACCATTGAGATTCATTAACGGACAGACCTCCATAGCTGCCGAACTATTGCTAGGGAGGGATTGACTTGGTTTGGGCTATGTGGATGGGACGTTAGTGGACCGGATAACTGGGTTATGGAGTGAGATACGGACAATACGGACATCTACCTAAAAATCTCTCACAACAACAATTTTAGCCTGGCAGATGGTGACGTGCTGCTCGTTGGCTACACTGCCTGTGGGCACCCTAAAAAAGATGTGGCCAGGGCGAAACACAATGTGAGCCAGCTGAGGGTGGCGAGAGGTGCGGCTCCGGTTTCGCCATCACGGGACTTTAACCCCCGAGAATGGGTTTCCTCGTTATTACGCCATTACGTGTTTCATTACACTTCCACCCTGGAGCGTATATCCTGCTCTTGCGACTCTACTTTGGCCGGCCAGTTAAGGCAAGACAGAGGCGGGGGTTGTGTAACTGTGTGTATGTGTGTGTATAAGTGCGGTGTTTATTGTCGCCCTGGAGGCCCATACGTGGTGTCGCTCTCACCACAAGCTGCCCTGCGTTGATGACGCTACTCCAATGGGCGATGGGGTCGTCAGGTCCCGACGCCTTTTTATATTATTAGTGTGACGAATCTAGGGAAACCTTTCTCGACTCAACTCCATCTAAAATCAATCAAGCCGTTTAGGCTGCAGAGCCACAGCGCAGACCGCCTGTTTCTCACGATTTTGTCCATCTTTTGCGTCCTGTCAGTGATTCTGATTATAAGATTTCAATATAATGTCGTAAGTTCCTATGCGGCTCGCAAAACCAAAAGTCTTGAAGGTGCGGTTGCAGGACGCACAATGCAACTGACCTAAGGAATTGTAAGTATATTTAAAGGAGGGCTTTGGTTGAGTTTTCTAATTAGATTTTCTTCATATTTTTAATATAAGCGTTTAGCAAGGGCTTCCCAGCCATCCTGTGAAATCCTTCAGCACGTCCCTGTAAACCAGGAACTGACCTTCAACATTACACTTTCTACTCTGCAACTGTGAGTAGAAGGCAGACCTAGGTAATCTACTTAGCGTCATATGTAATTTGTGAAAAATAGACGTAATTTACTACTTTACATGAATTCTTGGATCTATAAGACGTACTTATTTGAAATAAAAATACATATCGTTTAAAAAAAACGTTTTTATTAAAATAAAATAGAAAACTTCAAAAAACACCCAAAAGTACAATAGTCATTGGCATAATCTTACGAATAATTGGTACTTATTCTTGGTATCTAATTTTGGAACATTTTTAAGTAGGTAACACGAGCACAAAAGAATCGCACGAATTATGCCCTAAAAATAAAAACAACATACTTATTGTGTAAAATCATGTAGTAAGTTGGATTTACAACAAATGAGTGAGGCCACAAGTGTTTCGCCGTCGCCTGGTTGTGAAGAGGCGTGACGGTACACCGCCAGCGCGAGAAACGCGCGCTCGGATCGCATTTTATGTAAATAATTATACTTAAACACGTACTTAGGTGATGGACACGATGTTAAAACATCGTTGAGTTTTAAGTAATGCTTTGTTCTTATCTCTCTTTTTAATATTTGAAATGCCTAGTGAGAACAAGACAAAAAGTACTTTCATTAATTAAATTAGATCGCCTGGGATTCCAGAAACAATAGTAAAACACAAAATGAGTAAGTATCAATAATTTTTCAAAACTAGAAATCGACTTCACCGCAACACGATTTTGATAACATTTCTATGGGACCACATCGCAAGTATGTCCTTTCAAACAAAAAATTAAGAATTTTCCAAATCGGTCCAGGCGTCTTCGAATAACCGGTAAACATACACAAAAAAAAGATCGTGACGAATTGATAACATTGTCCATTTTTGACAGTCGGTTAAAAATTATACACATGCCACATACTCATCGCTGTGTTACATAATTACTTTTCAAGAAACTTGCAAGAAACACTATTTCGAGCTCTGCGAGCCCGCTTGAGTACCTCGACCGATGAAGATTGAAGAACATTTGGATGATCGACTCTCTGGGATACCGGGTCCGTGCGTGTCGCTCGTAACTCACGCTCACCAACAGCTTGGTAAAAGCTGTCTCAGCTGTCTGTCACATAACTGATTATTGTTGTTTGACTGCTTAAAAATGTTTGTTTATGTAAGTACTATAAATAAATAAATTGGAGCATTACAACCGTCGTATTAGTAGTAGTTATACGCACCCACGAATTACACTGTAATCAATTAATTACGTTCACCGTGTAATTTTATTGCGTATTTCGGTCACCGGGCCGCTCACATGCGTTAATCTGGTTACGAACTATTGCCAAACTCATTACAAACAAGACAAGCGGAATATCACTTTGTCACATTCACATAGAACGGTCTCGGCGGGGTGCCACCGGGTGCCATCGGGGGCCGGGGCCGTGCTCGCCCCGTGGACGCGACTTCATTTGAACAGCAAGAAAGTCACTTTGCCTTCCGATCACAGAGTAATAATATACTAGCTTCCGATACACAAATTCGCACGTTTTGTAAAGGTACAAAGCGTGAACACCCAAATTGGTGTAATTTGGTACTATAACCTAAAAAACGAGGACCTTTGACTAGGCCCCATCTTAACATATATACTTGGGTTCAAGTAAAATATTTATACTTTATTTAATACTAGCTGAAGCCCGCAACTTCGTTCGCGTGGACTTTATGTCTCTGGAAAATGCTCATCAGGCTGAACAACTTTTACTAAGGCGACATTTTTATATCTCTTATAGTTTAGCTGGACTATTATGGTTCTGCATCAGGCGTTCCATTTTCCTAAACCATTTTTACCCTATATGTTGCCCAGGCTTAATAGCTATATAACAAAAAAAGTTTCATTCGAATCCGTCCAGTATTTCCCGAGATTAGCGTGTACAAACAGACAAACACACAAACAGACAAACAGACATACAGACAAACAGACAGACATTTTTTTTTAAATTCTTACTCTATTACTACATCTCTATCGCCCCCAATATTTTTTTTGGAAATATAATTAATGTACAGACACACTTTTTTTACTGTTTTATTATATGTATAGATGAGACAACAATAAATACGACTATTCCGTACCTATAGGACTATTGTCGCCAATAAGGCTAATATCGTGCTGATAGTAGATCTGATGCGCCAGGCAGTGCTCGTCGACATCACCGCTCCGCATGACGAGAACTTCGTGAAGGCCGAGAAGGGCAAGCTTACCTTGATTTGGCCCACCAGCTGACTGTCATGAGGGATGTGGATTCGACGATCATTTTCCCGATAGTTGAATCAGTGAACGGTCTAACTACGCGAATTTAATTCAAATTATTTATTGCATTTCATAATGTACCTACATCAGTTCTAACTATTAAAAGTCACTGTCTTAAATTAGGTACACTATGAACCCTGTCGGGTATCGCAACCAAAAAGTGGAACGGCAAGCGAGTTGCGAGTTTTATGACATGCAGTTAATTTATAAATTTACATGATAAAATATAATTAAAAAGTATTTTTGTTTGTAGTTGTCAGCAGATTGTTAGTTATTTATTATTAGTAAATTATTGTCAACTTATAAATATAAAAGCAATGTTTATTGGGTATAGAATATAATGTCAATTTCAATTAAATTTTTTATCGTTAAAATACTCGTCCAATCTGTAATACGTTTTATTTACTAAAATTTAACGAAGAGTGTTGTCCAATATCTTAAGACTCTCTCGCTAGATGGCTGGGTCAAAGATCAGATTCAGAAGGCAGTACTCCTGGACACTACACGCATTGTCAGGAGGTTTCCTACTCTGGGGCCCTAACCGCCGGTAGCTATGTTTGGTTTTTATAATATGTTGAAATTTTTGTGATATGTTTATTGTATGTATCTTACTTTTTATAGATATACTAGCTGATGCCCGCGACTTCATTCGCGTGGACTTTATGAATCCGGCGTATCTGCATCACTCCAGTGCAATAACATTTGCGACTGTAAATTGAGATGTAAGCTATCCTAGCTTTTAAGTTAGATCAAATTGCATACGGTGTGCAAATCAAATTTTAAAACGGTTCAGTAGTTTATGAGTTCATCCATCCATCGCGGACCAACGACGTGACACGTAATTTATATACCTCTATATTGAGATGTAGACTGCCTCCGTGGTGTAATGGTTAGAGCGTTTGGCTCATACAAGGAGGTCGCGGGTTCGATTCCCAGCGGGGGCAACGACTTTGTGTTGTTGTCCTAGTTTGGTTAGGACATTGCAGGCTGATCACCTGATTGTCTGATAAGTAAGATGATCCGTGCTTCGGAGGGCACGTTAAGCCGTCGGTCCCGGTCACTGTCTTTGACATTGGTCGTTACCTAAAACCATGTCAGAGGCCTTTAAGGCGGTTTAAAAACTCGGACACTAGTGTTAGTCACTAACACACACGATAAGAAGAAGAAGAGATGTAGGCTATCCTATCTTTCAGGTTGGATCAAATTGCACACGGTGTGCAAATCAAATTTAAAATCGGGTCAGTAGTTTAGGAGTCCATCGCGGACAAACAACGTGACACGTGATTTTTTATTATGTAAATATTATAAAAACCTAACATACTACAAAAAAAAATGACTATTACATTTAAAATACTATTATAAACTAGCCGAAGCCCGCGACTTCGTTTGCGTGGACTTTATGTCTCTGGAAAATGCTCATCAGGCTGAACAACTTTTACTAAGGCGGCATTTTTATATCTCTTATAGTTTAGCTGGACCATTATGGTTCTGCATCAGGCGTTCCATTTTCCAAAATCATTTATACCCTATATGTTGCCCAGGCTTAATAGCTATATAACAAAAAAAGTTTCATTCGAATCCGTCCAGTATTTCCGGAGATTAGCGTGTACAAACAGACAAACAGACAAACAGACAAACAGACAAACAGACAAACAAAAAGACATTTTTTTTTAAATTCTTACTCTATTACTACGTCTCCATCGCCCCCAATATTTTTTTTGGAAATATATTTAATGTACAGACAGACTTTTTTTACTGTTTTATTATATGTATAGATATAGATATAGATATAATTAATTCAAGACCTGATGCGAGGTGGGAGTGGAGGTCTATAGTCTCTGCCTACTCCTGTGGAAATCAGGCGTGGTGATATCAGTATGTACCTAAGACCTGATGCGCTTGCCCAACGCTGACGAAGCTTCGTAAACTCTCACCACAAAGAGGGAATGCAATAATTAATGACATTTTAA
This sequence comes from Acrobasis consociella, assembly GCA_963555685.1. Taxonomy (NCBI): domain Eukaryota; kingdom Metazoa; phylum Arthropoda; class Insecta; order Lepidoptera; family Pyralidae; genus Acrobasis; species Acrobasis consociella. Next base: position 338,384 of record OY743104.1, on the reverse strand, counting down.
ACATTTTTCTTTGGGATAGCCGACACAGCGGTAATGAGCCTTCTTGGTAGCACTACCTAACTATTGAAACCCAATGGCTTCAAAAGCTTTTTGTCGCACTTTTACCCCAACAAATTTATTTGCTAGGTAAATTAAAAAAGCCCCTGACTGTCAAGAACGCCATCTAATCTAGTGACGAGTACGGAACTATACCGATAGGACTTGATTCGAAGCGCCATCTATTTTTTGCTAGAGAAAGCCTTGACTTTCAAGCACCCCCATAACGTTTGAACAGCTTAATCGATTTTCATCAAATATAGCCAAGAACCACCGCAAGGAAACTTCCTTTGACGTAAAAAGGAACCGCATTGAAATTGGTCCATCGAGCGGAAAAAGACAAATTAGAACTAATCTTCAAATAATTATGGAGATGTGTGTGTGGATATCTTTGTCTGTTATTCACATATTATGTGAATAACTAAACAGGTTCAGTCGTTGAAGACTATAGAGGTAACAAACAAACAAACTAGAGGTTTTAGAGACCTATAGTACTGTATGCCTTGATTTAATTATTTATATCGTCATCATCACTGCAGGATCACACTGCACTGTACTACTGGAGCTATACTTGACCAAATCAGCCAGAAGACTTGGCCTTACAGTCTCCTCGCTGGTCAGATGCGTTGGAGATGTTTCGTTGAAGTTTATAAGTTTTGTTTAGCTTGTCAAATCAAATCAAATCAAATATATCTTTATTATCATAGGATATTTATAATATCTCTTAATAATCGTCATTATTTTGTTGCACAATTGTTGACGTCAAATAGTTACTTACAGCTAAGTTTACTACCGCTTCCAAAGCGCTAGTGCAGAAGAAGCGGTAACAAACTGCACTGCACCTTGTATTTCCTCAGTCGCCTCCTACGACATCAACGGGAGGACTTGGAGTGGCTTGACTTATTTATAATTCTACTCTGCCTACCGAAAACCACACGGCCCCCTATTATTATTATTCCTATCCTTGCGACTAAATACTATGTAAGTGCACGTCATACATGAACGTTCATTTCTCGCTAATATATAATTGCAGGGTATCGTATGCTCTTGCGCAGCGGATTTAGTAACAATCGCGTGAACTTTCGCATTTATAACATTACTAGCCGAAGCCCGCGACTTCGTTCGCGTGGACTTTATGTCTCTGGAAAATGCTCATCAGGCTGAACAACTTTTACTAAGGCGGCATTTTTATATCTCTTATAGTTTAGCTGGACCATTATGGTTCTGCATCAGGCGTTCCATTTTCCAAAATCATTTATACCCTATATGTTGCCCAGGCTTAATAGCTATATAACATAAAAAGTTTCATTCGAATCCGTCCAGTATTTCCGGAGATTAGCGTGTACAAACAGACAAACAGACATACAGACAAACAGACAAACAGACAAACAGACAAACAGACAGACATTTTTTTTTAAATTCTTACTCTATTACTACGTCTCCATCGCCCCCAATATTTTTTTTGGAAATATATTCAATGTACAGACGCACTTTTTTACTGTTTTATTATATGTATAGATTAGGATATTATTTTGATGGCGTCGATGCAGCGCCTGCAGTTGCATCCGCGGCCTGCAATGAGGAAGGGTCACAGTGGCGGGTCGCCGCCACCCGTTATCCTTCACGAGTACTTTCTAATCGCCGCTAAATGTTCAGGTTACTAATGTGATATGATATCCCACGAAATGTTAGATGTTTCCAAATGTATTTTTATTACGGGCTAAAAATAACCCACATGACTAATCGAATTGATGGTCCGTTGCAGTAATACCGTCTTATTGCAAAACGCAGCCCAATAGATATTCGGACCTACTTGGTGTGGTGGGTCTTTGAGTTGGTAAGTATTTAGACCGATGCAATGGGTTGACATTTTGGCGGGACTGCACGAAAACAAAACGGAATGTTGTGGAACACCCGCGCGGTTGGAACCACGGAACAGAGACATGTTTTCCGTGGTTGGAACAAAGTTATTAAAATTCCAGCCCCTAAAAAAGTTCGTGACGGAAAAAGTTACGAAAAAATCTTACACATTTTTTCACCTTGCCGCCAAGTTTGTACCGGCCACTAGGGAACTTCGTGCCAAAAAAGAATTTTCGCATTAAGGCCATACCCAAATTTTCCGGGGTCCAGAGGCGCCGCCATTTAAAATAAATCATAGATATCATTTAAAATTGTGTCTTGATCAAGTTCTAGATACCCATTCAAAGTATTTTTAAAACTACTTTTTGTAGTTTAAAGTGAGAACGTGAAGCTTTTCTACGCACATTTGCGAAAAACGGCCACTTTTAGCTTATGTGCGTAGAAAAGCTTCACGTTCGCACTTTAAATTATAAACAGTTGTTCATAAAATAGTTTTAAGGGTTATCTAGGGCTTGACCAAGACACAATTTTGAATGATATCTCCTTTTCCTTTTAAATGATTTATTTTAAATGGCGGCGCCACTGGACTCCGGTTCAAGTATCTCAAAAGCAGTTAAGAAATGCGTGACTTGTAGAAAATTTAAGAACATCCAGGCAGTGGGACAGCTCGACCCAAATAAATCGGACACGCCAAAAGTAGGTCAAAGGTGCAAAGCACTCACTCACTCACACTAGACATGCTTTGGGACACATTTTTGGATGGGAGAATACATTTTTTATACGGACAAATCACACAGATTGAGCTAGCCGCTAAGTAAGTTCGATACTTGTGTTATCTTATACCTTTAAACGAGCAATTCTTGTATATATATATATATATATATATATATTTTTTTTTAAATTTCTGTGATCTCGAAAACGGCTCTAACGATTTCGCAGAAAATTTGTATATGGGGGTTTTCGGGGGTAAACAATCGATCTAGATTAGTCTTATGTTTGGGAAAACGCGTGTTTTCGAGTTTTCATGCGTTTTTCTTTCCACGCAGAATATGGTCGCTAATTTCGTCGCGCCGTCCGCCTTGTTTTTAGCTCAGTGGTTAAGGATACCGACCGCTAGATCTTAAGAGTGTTACGGGTTCGAATCCCACTCGGTGACTTACTTTTGTTTTTTTTATGTTTAAGTTAATATAAATAAAAAAAAAATTTTTGCATTGTTTTTAGACAAATTTAAAAAAATTAGTTAATGTTTGAGATGTAAGATGTAACCGAGCAAAGCTCGGTCGCCCAGGTACTGTGACTTATGCGGGGATACTAACTCAACGAAGATATATTTAATTACAAATACATATAGGTATATAGATAAACATCCAAGACGCAGGTCAATTTGCAAATGATCATTTTCCATCTTAACCTGGCCGGGGATCGAACCCGGGACCACCAGTGTGACAGCCTAGCATGATAACCACTTGGCTAGAGAGGTCGTAATCATGTCATAGTAGACTGTGCTTTTACGATACCTTTCTACTTATCTGCCAAAAGCTAGTCAATTTGCAGAGGTGTCCCCTTCACATTACGACAGCTCATAGAGCATCAATCGTCCGCATTATAAGTAGATACTTTACTGCGGAACAGGAAGTGTGGACAGTTTGTGATGTGGCCGCCGGGCCGGGTCAAGAGGGGCTTAAGATTGGACTGTTTCAACACCAAGCTTAGCCTAACTTGGACTTTGGACTCTGTACCAACTACCAACTCATATAAACCACACGGAAGTCTGACTATAATGATATAATAATAATAATAATAAAGGGCATAACGACGCGAGTAACTTCGGAGAAAGCGCAGCACACCTTTCGACACCCCTGAGTCGCCCGCACCGGTGTTGCTCCTTTGCCGGCAACTATTGTCGGCGCGTTTGAGGGGCCCATCTAGTGGGCGGCAAGCCACCACCTGCCTACAATAGTCAGTAATCATGATTATGGCAGGTGACGTTTCTATTGCAATATCCCAGCATCAATCCATCCCAAATTCATTCCATAATCCTTAAACCTTTCCCGTTTTCATGCAATAGTTTTATCTTCTGCCAAAACCTATTCAAGGGTACATCTTTCATAGGTATATCCAGGAATAGGTTTTGGCGGGAGCGCCACATGACAACAACTTCTCCAAAGGGCCTCTACGTGTTGGATCTGTATCCCCACGCAAGCCTCTCAAAGGACCGGGGTGAAAAGACCCGTGATTCTCAAAGGAGATACAAAATAAATAATTCCGGTAGTGCATCTCAATGGTGCACTACGGTATAGATCTCCGTAGATGCAGCCATCTCACTTTTAAGATAAAATTAGCAACTGGTTGCCAAACTCAGTTGCCATCACGGCCAGAGGGATCTTTTTTTATGTCTCTTCACCAATTATTCGAAGACGCATGGGCCCATTTAAAAAATATTGTTTGTTTGATAGTATGATAGGATATAGTTGCGAGTTGGTCAAATAGAAATTTCAAAATCAGTTGTGTAGTTTGGGGGTGAAGTTGGTATTTATTTAATTTTTGTAAAATTATTTTCTTTTTATAGTACCTACTAATTTGACGTACGATAAAAACTAAACTCATCATAGGTTTGTGGCAGATTAGAGACTCACAAAGTGTTCTATAGTTAGGTAAATGCAAACACTTTACATAAGACCTATCGGATTTACGTCCTACATCCGTACGCAATACAATGAAATTACTAGGTCGGTGTGTCAATTTTTAATTCATTTATTTATGGTTTCCATGTTACATGTAAATAGATCATCATCATACACATACATACATACTATCACGTCTTTATCCCTAATGGGGCAGACAGAGCATTTTGGGTCTTGCGGTTCTATGCAGAGCCCAGGGCCGCAAGACCCAAAAGCCACTTTCAGCGTCATAGTGGGCGAGAAGATGGAAAAGCAATCAATACAGTGATGGGTTGCTAGCCGCATCGCCTGTTAACATGATTTGCATTTTTGCCCATTCCCTCGATCGGCTTTTACGGTCTGCGTGGGAAGAGAAGCAGCTGGTACATTTTAAGTTTTTTTTTATTTCTCCCAGACCAGCATGGGATCATCATCATCATCCGAGTGTATGAATTCTCAGTTGCATCCTATCCTCAGCAGTATCGATTGAGAGCCCGGGGTCCGCTACCCAACCTGGGTGATTTGACGAGGTTACTGGGTTATTATTACACAGAATCCGTGCCGTCTGACCTCCGCAACACAAAATGGTAACCAAAACCAATCCTTGGATAGGTTTCAGCACAGTTTATACGCACCTTCCGAAACACGAAATCATCTTTTTTTTTGGGATAATGTGATCCAAGCTTGCAATCCTGACCAGAATGGAAACAACTATTCACAAAGTGTGTTTCCCAGTGGGACTCGAATCCATGACCTCCGGATTATGAGGCGAACGCCTTGCCCATGGGACCATACGAAGGCAGTCAAGTTACATATAAATAGATGTTAATAAATAGTAGTTAGATTAGAAGTAATATGTTCGTCTGTCTGATATGTGCGACACACATGCGTTGATGTCTTTTCTTCCGACTTGAGTGATTTTAATTGTGAATATATTTTTATAATACATATTAATATCAAGCCTTCGAGTCTTATGCACGGCACTGAGTTATTAATAGTATACCAAAACTTACTACAGAACCAAAATCCGATGAAATTCTGGCACATGCAGTTTTACACGACAATAAGTTTGGTATACACTAAACGTTACGAGTAATGCTTTAAAACTAGATGGGGCTTTCCGTACCACGTGCAGACTTACTTGGTTTAAACCCATTATCCGCCCTTAACGAGAAGGTCTTAGCAATATTATGGATGTTTCCTGAGTCAAATATAAATTATTTAATTTTGGTATTGTTAATAGAATAAATCGTCACAAAATAATGTCACTTGTCATTAATCGTATCCATTTTTAAAGTGATTTTAAACTATGACAGCTTTATTTCATACAAAATTTGTTTTAAGTTTAAGTCGAGATAGTATTGGATACGAGTTGTTGAAAACTTCTTCACTGCAACTTCAATTGGGTGAATAATGTTTTGCCTAAACGTTTATAAGACAGAATTTGTTCAATAATAATCCTCGTTGGCTTGGCTTATGTGTTAATAATGTATTCGGTGGTACTCGGCAAGAATAACAACGGTAACTAGAGCAAATGTGCTAAATCGTTTGCACACTTCTAAAAATAAACACAGTCGTAATGAGCGTGAAATTAAATAAAAAACAACAGGCCAAGTGCGAGTGGGTCGCGCGCAGTGTAGGGTTCCGCCGTTGCGAATTTGTGTTCACGGGACTAAAATCATATAAAAATAGTTTTTTATTGAATTAGTACGATTTTTTATTTTCTGAGTACATTTTATAAATTGATCGCCTTATCTCTTTAATTTTCAAACCCAAGTAGAGTTTGAAGCTCTAAAGTTTTCCTTTAAACTTCGTAATATTATTATATACTATTGATGATTTATTTACGTGTCCATATAGAATGCTTTAGTAGACAGAGATTCTTAACTCTAACAAGAAATTGCACTATAAAATATATTTTAGCATCGAATCCCTAAATTGAAAAATGCAGTTCACAAACTCATAAAATTGTTAAAAACCTATTAAACCATACCCAAAGTCCCTGTTTAGAGTGAATGAGTGATTGGGGTTAGTCGATAAAGATAATTCACTCCCTCTTTACATGTATGAGAGGTATACCAAAAAAAAATTTTTATTTATTTGATTTAACCCATGCCAAACAGCTTTCTAGTACTTAACTATAGTCTCTGAGTAGAACCGTGGACAGACACACAGAGAGACATGGCGAAACCTTAAGGGTTCCTTGTTTACTACGGAACCCTAGCAATGATTGCGTACCATCTCGATGAGCAGCGACAGCGGCAGCGCACGCGCAGGTTTTACAACCTGGCATTGAGCGCGGCGAGCAAACTCACTCACATGTCCGTGATCTAACAAGCACTCATTACAAATAACTTAATTAACGTCTTATTATAAAACATGGACACAGGATAATCCTTTAAACTATTTTATGAACTATTACAGTTTTAACCCTTTAACTGTCGGACGCCCGGAGCGGGCGTCTGATGTATTGTTTTACTATTGTGTCTGCTATGCCGACATTCGAAGGGTTAAAGTACAGCATGAAGCTTTTCTACGCTCATTTGCGATGAAGCTTTTCTTCACACTTTTGGCTAAAATGCTGATATTGGTTGTTAAAATCTGTATTGCAAAAGAACAATATAAACATAAAACAGAGATAACAAAAGATTACAAAAATATTTTTTTTCCTTCCTCTTTTTTTTGTGTGGTCTTCTTACAAGACAAATGATATAATCCTGATCTTGATGGGATTGCGTCATTTTATTTATTTCCTGTGGCCACCTTCCGGCACCAACATCAAAACAGCTCATTGACTCCGTAATATAATTTTGTCATCCGACTTACTTTTACTTATGTTACCCTTACCACCGACAGTGATATAATACCAGTTTTACTTTAAATTTAAGTACCTAAGTATTTGCGCGCTTTACTGCAGCAAAACGGAGATGTCGACATAGCAGTAAAGCTTCGAATCAATGCAGGTTGGCAGCAGTGGAGGGCAGTGTCGATTAGCTAGGTATGGACATGTCAATAGAAGCGAACAACAACACATTACAAATGAAAAACCGGCCAAGAGCGAATTGGACTCGAGCACGAAGGGTTCCGTTCAATTTATTATAAATCACTTTTGTTGACTTTGTTGTAACGCTTAAATATCTATTTTGTTTTTATAGCGGCTACAGAAATATATTATCTGATAAAATATCAACTATCTAGCTATCAAGGTTCATGAGATACAGTCTGGTGACAGACAGACGGACTTAAGTCTTAGTAATAGGGTCCCGTTATTACCCTTTGCCATTTGCCGGGTGGTTTCCGGCAGAGTAGAACAGGACCACTCCAAGTCCTCCCGTGGATGTCGTAGAAGGCGACTTAGGAAATACAAGCTAAACAAAGCTTATTAACATAATGAGACCTCTCCAACCCGTCTGGCCAGCGAGGAGAGTGTAGGCCAAATCCTCTGACTGCTCTGGCCTAGTATGGCTCTGGTAGTACAGAGAGGGTCGTGCTCCTACAGTGGAGACAAAAAGATCGATGATGATAATGATTACCCTTTGGGTAAGGAAACCTACAAAAGTTATGAATATAAAAGTATGAAAATGCAAGATTCTACTTAAACTAATACTACACACCTACGTACAATATCGCAAGTTGCAAGTTAAATATGAGCTTGTAACAAAGAAATTTTCCAACTTGTCTTGACTGGGAATCGAACACAATGTGTAACTTGATGTATACTTATTGACTTGTAAAAGTGCCTGCAAAGACCTAAATAAACATTTGATTTAGTCTAGCAGAGGCCCGATATCGGCTGGAACTGTAAACGACGACTCGTATATATGACCGGGGATAAAATCAATAGTGAGCTACAGCGCTACTCCTCCCGGAGCGGAGTCCCACAGGACTAAATATTATAATTGGCGTCCAGTGCAAAAGATGGCGTTGTTCAAAATTGAAACTCGATATGGTTTGTTTTTCCCCACGATATATAAGCCTCCGGGACTTCCAGCTTAAGCATGTCCGTTGAGGAGTTCATAAGTAGATTATGCATTCCTCAAAGGACATATCCAAAATCCTAATAATATCATAATAACGTTTGTTATTATGCGAATGTTTGTATGTTCTTTGTACATACAAACTTTTGCATGATATCAAACGTTCGTACATACTACTCGTATGTACGGATGTTAGTTTGGATTTTTTTTTGAACAATCGCACAGAATTTAATGAAATTAAAGTAGATAGCGTATTACCTGGATTGACACGGAAGACGTTCAGCACCGCCTTGATTCGTACGTTGTATCTGGAGAGATTGCCATTATTCGCATGTGTGTGTTCTGCTTAAATAATGACGACCTTCAAAATTTTATACATTTGTTTATTGCATCGGCCAGTAATGAAATGCTTGTAAATGGGTTTAGAATAACTTTATTTCTCATAAGAATTACATAATTCACTTACTATGAAAACACAATATTAACACATTTAGTACATTAAGCATGCTTACAAACAATAAAACTAACAGCTTATACAAAGTCCGATAAAATATTAATACTTATTAGGTGGGTAGGACTATAAGAGTGAGTGACGACGTCTATCGGCTGTGCGGTACGATCTCGCCCGGCAACATGGATTATGAATGTTTATTCTAGATATGTCAGCGATGCAATTTAAAGTTTGAGTGAATAGTTCAATTATGTTGAAAGTAAAACAAAAGATTTTTCAGCAAGTTCACGACACATCGCTTCTATGTGACAATTTAAAAATCGTCATTAGTTCTATGTCTATGGTCAGTAGAGTCAAATTCAAATTATTCCGCAATTCAAGGTCAAGTTCTAAGTTGTCAATTCTAAAAGTATTGTCACGTCAGCATGGCAAGTATGAAAAAAAAGAAAAAAGTTATACCTGTATAAATGTCAAGAAGTACCTACCACTTTGTATTGAATATTGAATATTTATTTAAATGGTCGCGTCAATAATAATTACTTAGTTGTCATAGTAACCAAAAAAAAAGAAAGACAAGTAAAAAGTTTCAGCACTGAGACATAGACTGTTATAAAATCATATGAAATTGAAATGTCAAGATTAGTGATGTGCCGCCGCGAAATCTGAAATATCTTTCCTTGAAAATTTCCGGAAATTTTCAACATATTTCGAGAATTTTCGTTGAAAATTTTCTTAAAGAATTTTTTTGCGAGAAATTTCTCTAAAATTTCCAGGTCGTTCCGTATATTTCTCGAAATTTTCAAGAACGGCACATCACTAGTCAAGATTTATGGTAGAAAGACGACTTACGAATAGAAGAAACCAGGCTTCTTCAAAACTACTGGTAGTTGTATCTATTTTACAAGCTTTAATTTTAACTTGCAATGTATATTTGTTCGAGTTAAATTAGGTAAACGATTTATATATTTACAATTCTCGCATATTTTGCTCATTAACGATGACCTTGCTAACGCTACCCAGTCACCCTTAGGTACGTACACAAAAGCGCACGTGTATACCCTTTACAATTACAACCCAAAGGGTTGGGGAGCCCTCGCGAAATTATACATCTGTTAGTAATGTTCAGTGTACGTATAAGTACTTTACTTATATGCACACATTCTGTGCTCACGTCGCGTCGCGAAGACTTTGCAGTTTCATATGTTTTTTGAATATTTTAGATAGACAGATTGTTACTGTATTACAATATAAGTTTACTGGACCTAATAAAAAAACACATATTATTATTAAATATGTCCCTGAAAATTTGAAATTCCTATGGGATTGTCAAATACCCTTTGAAAATGCGTTCAGCAGCTATTATAGTAAATCATTTATCTTCGTGGCGTAACGCCATGCTTAATAGCCTCCGCTTGCGGGGGTCCTAGGTTTGATAATCATTAAATATTTTGATATCACATCACCGTAAAAACTTATCATAGCATCATCACTTCAGCCGCATATCGTCCACTGCTGGACATAGGCCTCTCCCAATGACCGATGTAGAGCGGCCTGCATCCAGCGACTTTGGTCAAGTGGTCAGACCACCTTGTGGTTGATCATATATAGAACATTCTTTGATCTTTTAGGGCTTAGACAAAGAGCGTCATTTTGTGTCACAGAAAATGAGTTGCGTAATTTCTGTCCTACAATACAACTAATTTTATATCGCTGTGTGGATAATAGGACTTTCGTGTAAAACTGGATGTAACAGATTTTACCTAACTCATTTTATGCGACTAATATTTTGTTCTAAAAGTTACGTTCGTTTGGTTGGGCCCTAAGGGGCGACTCAGTCTGTTACTTTACTGTAAAGATTTTTTCCTATACATTGGTGTAAGAAACATACAAAGAGCCAATGTTCTAAGGATATCTACTTACTAAAATTTCGAAAATGATTTGACATTCCCATACAAATAATTTAGGTCAGTTGTCGACTTTTGCACGGGAAAGCCGAAAAGTTTTTGCGATTCTGGCATTGTAGGAAAATCACTGTCCTTCGTAGGACAAGTTGTTCACACTGCTGAGCTTGAAGTACTCATGTCCGTGGATGTACATGTATGGCAACTGTAGACAGGAAGTGGCGTATGTCTTGCGGCAGCCGGGGCAGCGGGTCACATCCGCGGCCGCCGGCCCGGGGACGCAAAGTGCCTTACGCAAGTGCCCCAGTTCAGTTTTCTAGAAGGTTAGGTTTCCCGTCATCGACCGGCGCCCGCGCACTCGCCCCCCACTTCTTACATAACGGTGCCGTCGCGTGTGCCCTTGACCGCTCTGGGCCCACTGTCACGTCATCGCTGTGACTCTGTGACACATAGCACGCCCGGGGGTTGAGGAGGATTTGCCGCCCTTATAATCGGTAATTTAGGAAGTCCTTGGGAGAGGCCTATGCCAAGGCGTGAACGTTATGTGGCCGAAATTATTGATGAATATTTGAAAGGAAGAAGCAGGCTGGTATTGAAGATATTTGTTCGCCGCAAATAGGTTCCCCGTATGGCAGTCTTGCGGAGCTGGTGATAATTTCTGTCATTTTCATACGTTCCTAGATTTCTTTATGAACATGTATACAACGTCAAAATTTAAATAAAAATGCAATAACTAGACCTTTATAGGGCCTCAATAAGTATATTACGTTTATTTTTAACCCTTTCACCGCGAGACTATATCGCGCGAGATATGGTAAATCTAAAATACCTATCTACAACCAAAAACGGAAATGGATACGTAAGTTATGTGCCATACGAGCATTTTTTTTGTCGCAAATATCCGACTTTCGCGGAATGGGCCCGACAATAGTTATATATAGACAAAGTTTGTCGCATATATCCGACGCTATAAAGATCAGCTACCGATACCAGCAATTCGAAACTCATTTTCACAGTATTCAGCGCAGGAGGTAGTTGAGATTCCGCAGCATCCATGCGTATACAGCTTCATACTACAACAATCAATACTACACACAATCAATATCTCGTTGTGACCGTTGTAACTCGTACCAGCCCTGCCAGCATAGCAGGTGTTTCCTGCTCATTAGCTCCATACGACTTGCCGTCCCAGACCACAAACTTTATGTAAATAAGTCCGTGCTTCGGAAGGCACGTATAAGCCGTTGGTCCCGGCTGTCATCATTGTATGGCAGTCGGGAAGCTATGTCAGATACCTTTAGGCAGCCTGAAAAATCTGACACCAGTGTTGGCCACTTACACACACTAAAAACAAAACAATGTAAGTAAGCGACGGCCCGACGGCAGCCGCCCCATACGACTTGCCGCCCCAGACCAATGCTTTATGTAAATGAGCGACGGCTCGCGGCCCGCCGTAATCGCTCTCGTTCTCGGAGCCTTGATTGATTAATTCAGTTCGATCCTTATTTAAATGCAGTCGATGCGGCGCGAGGCGTGAAAACGATTCATGACGTCATTTTGCAATACTGAATACATACAGGTGCTATCTTGATGCGACCACGGCACGTACATTAGTTGACAAGGGAAGGGGCACGAAAGAAGGCCAGTTTACCAATCTAGAAGAATAAGAAAATACTGACATGATTTCTTCATTGACAACGGATTCCTAAATCGAAAAATCATGTTCACAAACTCATACTATTTTTAAAAATCCTTTCAACGACATCCCACATTGTGGGCAAGTCAAAACTAAATTTAAAAACAAAAAAACAATGTTTAATCTACTACCACTTTTGTGGATGATTATTATGCTACATAATATATCCATGCCAAATTACAACTTTCTAGTACTTAGTCTCTGAGTAAAACCGAGGATCGACAGACAGACAGGCATAGCAAAACTATAAGGGTTCCTTTTTACTAAGAAAATGCATTGATAGTTTTAAAGTAGTTGTAGCAATATTTATTTAAGTAGATGTTTGCCTCTTTCCTAAAAACTATAAAACAACTTGGCATGATAATGATATATACTCCTAGCTGACTTTTTTTTCTGTACATCCGATACCAGTCCAGTGCTGGACGAAAGGCCTCCCCTGAGAAAGGGAGGAGGAGATTATACTATACTGGAGTCTGAACTTAACACTGAACAGTTTTGGAACGGAGTATCTTTTCTAACGGCACGGCCTTAGGGGCTAGAGGAAAAAAGATTTTTCCGTCACGAACTTTTTTAGGGGCTGGAATTTTTAAAGTTCTTTCCAACTGAGCGTTCCACGACATTCAGATTTTTTTTATTTAAGGATTGTACGTTTCTGAATTATATATTTTTGAGAGCGGGCGTTCCTCCTGTCTGACTGATTGCTTGAAGTTAGCTAATCTTCTCTCGAGTCGAACTAATTAAGTGAGCTGACAACGAACACGCAGACGTTGGCCCACGATGACAAATGTTGAGATGTAGACCTGAGCCGCGATCAATTTGTCAAGCGTCACAGTTTGGTCATCGGCGCGGGCGCACTGACGGGTGCAGACAGACAACTAATGATATATTACAGGTTCGATTCTGTGAAAGTAAATCAACCGATAATTTGTATGCCACTTGCGAGAGAACAGGCTCTCGTATTTATACGCAAATTGAATTTGCCCTTACTTACTTTACTTTAGCTACAGACAGATATGTATGGCTACAATATCATGTTTGTATCCCTAATCTATCCTATAGTTTATTTATTTTATTTAACTTTATTTACCAAAGTGCATAACAGGCGCACTTAAAGCTTAAGGCGTTTTCTGTCGGTCAAACTTTTGCTTTGCAACTTTTATGTTACTGTTTTAAGATTTTGGTGTTGTCCCGAATGGGATTGAAAAGCCATGTTTGGCACGATAGTGTGCGTGAAGATGGAAAGAGGGAACAAAAATTGTGATGGGATACAGACGCATGATTCTGATTTTTGTCCTTTCCGTCGACCGGTCTTCACTATCTGCGTGGAAAGAAGCAGCTGGTACATGCAAGGTAATTTTTTTTCAGACCAGCACAGCTAAGAAACCGTGTTTAATTAAAATATAATTTTGGCGCTGCGAACTGAGTGGTGGACGGCGCGGCGCCGGCGACTCCGCGGCCCGGTTATTTGGCCAGTAAACAATTTGAACAAGGAAGCGCTCTCGGGAGCAGTCTGTTGCATCACTGCACAACGAAACTGGCGCACGCCGCGATGACATATGAAGCGCTGCCTTCCGTCTGCCCCGCCCGCTGCAAGGCTGCAATGCAACACACATCGCAGCACGGAAAGGACTTGCTCCTGTACCGGAGAGAATTTCCAATTTGTCTTGTTACAAAATGCCGGCTTACTTTATTTATCATGGTACCTTCTCATTTAACGAGTTTACATCACATCTTTGCATACTTCTATATTGGGTACTTTCACACCCGTCACTATCGATTATCGATGTGTTTTGATTAAATTAATCATCATTAAAGTTAACTACTCCCATTTTGTAATATGAGGACTTTATGATTACCCAGTCAATATTATTGAATCTTATACTTTTTTCTGTCCAGTGTATTTGCTAAAATATTTTAACTCAAAATTAAAACCTTTATATCACAATAGGTTTGAAAAATATTGTTAAAACAAAGAAATCAGTTTATATTATACAATCCCTTATACACCACAACATAATGAAAAAGCTGAACACTCAAACAGAACAATGATAGAAAGAACAAGATCTTCATTATTTGATTCGCCAAAAATTCTTTAAAACAAGGCTGTATTAACTGCAGCTTATTAGATAACACTGGTGAAAGATTCTTCGAGTTGCCTAAGGGCATCTTACATACCTACTTACTTCAATAACTCTATCTTGTATTTACTAGTGCCCTATTACGCAGGTTTCTCAATGTATTCCTTCACCGGAAGCAGGTGGTGGTAACTGAAAATGACCGTACATACAAGAGCACAAACTCAAAGTGCAAGTCACGCCTAGTGAGGCTCGAACCCATTCCTCGCAGATGCCCTGCCGGTGCCTAAACCGATAGGACACTGCCATTTCCGATGGCTGCCAAAGCCGCCGGGCTCGCACACCGTGCGTGCACTAGATATATCTGAAGCCGTAGCTAATACCTGTGGAATCAAATAGAGGAATAGGTAAGTATTTTCCCAAGGAGCGAGCCCTCCAGTTGCCGTGAAACTGTGACAAATAAACACACAGATACATACTACTATAATATTACGTACTACTAGTACGTAGACAAAGTCTTTGAAGCTATTTAGACAGTAGTAATAGCATGTGATCAATCACATACATTGAACTAGTGAGTAAAGTTTAAAGTTTGTTATCGGATACTAACTCAACGATAATAAATTTTGTGATAAATGTATAGACACCCAAGACCTAGAACCATTTGAAAAAGGGTATTTTTCAACTCTCCCTGGCCGGGGAACGAATTCAGGACTTCCGCCGTAGAGGTCTAACGTGATAACCAATACGTCAAGGAGGTCGTCAAATATCTTGATCGTGCCCTTTCTGATCTGGCATCTTACGAAAAACTAGTTTTTCTCAGACCAGCATAGACATCATCTGTAATTGTTCACCCGTGTTAGATAGGGCTATATAATAGGTACATAGCAGAAGTTTCAGCCTTTATAAAATAACGTGAGTCTGCCACTCGAGGGCTCTTGGACTGGTTCGTACTTATATATCAACAGTTTCTAAATACAGAACAATACAAATGTCAATCGCAAAGCAATTCAATTCGCAGAAAGTTATAAAACGAGTTATTTATGTACATTAATTCGCTGAGCGTTTACGATTTTAATATAGGTACCTTTGTAATAAGAACTATAAACAAATTAGTACTAAAATTGTTGGTCTAAGACTGTACTATAATCTGGACATGATCATTAAAAACATATATTACCTAACCGTGTTATTTTGCATTGCTGGTAGTCTTGATAGTCCACAGAAAGGTTCCTGAAAGTTCCAGATGACTTTGGCTAACTTTTTAGAGACTACACTAACACGCCGGTGCACGTTAGTAGGGTCCGACATTAAGTGTATAATGAACCCTAGGCACAAACAAAATCCGGCACACCACTACACTACTGCACTGCTATACTTTTAAAATGTTGGCGTAACTTGCTACTGCGATATGCGCAGGCTATCATTTCACCCCACCTGCGCGAGCCCCACCAATTTCAAGAGATACCTCTCTACCTTCCAAATCAAACCGCCTGCAACTTTCTAACATAACCGGGTAAATCGGGCTAGTAGGGATGAACCAAGGGGCTCAATTATGCAACTCTTGGACTCGCAGACGCCAGAGTATATAAGCTTGTGGAGCGTTCCGAAACGGTAGAAAGTAAGCCAGTGTCAGCAGACCAGCTGTATCTCAAGTCAGTCCAGCCACCTCAAGCAAGATGTACGCGAAACTCGCTGTAAGTGTAGCTGAAACAATTGGATTAAATCATAAAATTAATCTCGTGGACATCGTAATCAACCTAAAGATTCTAATTTCAAAAAGTGATTTTGTGGAATAGTGATGGGGCAAGACGTTTTAATTTCGGAAGTACCGCGAACAGCGGTTGCGTTCCGGGATAACGATATTAACAAACGGTTGTTTTCAGCTCGTCGCCGCCCTCGTCGCCGTCGTCGTCGCCTCTCCAACCCCCGGCGGGCACGGCGGACACCAGTGAGTTCTTTTTAAATTATAAGTACTAATCAGTTAAATTTGAATACCTACTCATTAATTGAAAAATTGTTGGATAGTATTCTTTCATTTCGTTTAGGATTTTCCGTATTATTGGAAATGGAATAATAGTAGTAGGTATTTCTAGTGTTATTTATGTTAGAACGGTTATTTTCTTAAACAATTACTTTAATCGTAATAAAACCTACTTTTAAGAACAATTTTTTCTTAAACAAATTACTTTTATCGTAATAAACCCTACTTAAAAACTTCTTATTCCAATAACTAAAAATACTAGTTTTTTAAATTTTATCGTTAATGATAAATTAGTATGGCAAATAAAAACCCGTCGTGAAAATTTATATCTTAAGTAACAAATAAGATGCAACTACCGGTCATACTTTTAATTCAAGACCAAAGCAAAACAAAACTGTAAAACAAGTGACAATGAACTTAGTTTTACAGAAAAAAAGAATCGACCATTCACAGATTTCGCGACAGAATAAAAATAGTAAAAATAGTGCATCAGACATGAGATCGCAGCGTAACGATAGTAAGGTTGCGCAACTCTGTCAAGGCCGCGACGCTGCAGCACCAAATAAAAAACATTCACAGAAGCATAACTCATTTACTTTTATTTACTTAAGTATTTGCTTTCATTCATATTTATTTCGAGTATTGCGCTAGGTATTTTCCGCTATTATTTCCTCCATTGTGCAAGGTTTTTACCAGACTTGACTCTGAAATCGATGACATCCTTGATAAAGAAAATGCCGGAAAGCAAATGGGGTCCGAAGATAAGGATGTATACAATACAACAAACTATGTGTCGTCGTAAAGTTGCATAAATGACCGTGTGTTGCGTTTGTTGCTGTCTTTACTTTGTGGTCGGCCAGTTACTTACGTGTCGAACGAAAATTGGCGATAAAACTAAAACCGATACTAATAATTCTACTTACACGTTGAGCTCGTTGAAATTGTAACGGTTGTTTTGTTTAGGGTACCAGCTGCAACGGAGTGGTCTTCGCAGCTGATCATAAACCAATCACACTGTGATTACAAAATATGAACGCTGCTATAGTATAGCACATAATGTGCTTATTGGTGACAATTAACTTGTAGTTTAAATTAAATAACATTTTCACGTTAACATTACCTGGAAAGTTATTAAAACGTGTAAGTTATGTGACAGCGTTCCTGAACATAACAAATCGACCTAACTCGATTGATTAATAACAAATATCAGATTCCTTTTAAAAAATGTTAATGGCCCTGCAGCTATGTGTGAGGGTCGGTTACTGCGACCCTAGCCACTAATTTTAATTAATAATTAATATTAAAGATATAGTACCTATCTTATACTTATATTTTTTAACCTTAGGCTTTTAGGTAGCTGAAGATTAAAACAACGACATATCAAAACAAACCATAAATACCTAATATAAGCTAGTGTTAAAAACACAATAACACGATAAACCCACTTCACCACAAACCGAGTCTAAATCGTGTGCTTCATAGATATCAATACCCGGTGTCTGCGGCTAACCAAAATTGCCCCCATAAGTTGGCGTAATGTGGCAACCGCTGTTGTATGGTCTGAAATTATATGTATAACATAACATCTATATCTGGGGCAATATTGATAGGTACATTATCTAAAAAAAAAACAGTTTTAGAGTCAACCGAATGCCTCACAGGAATTGCTTAAAGGTTTATTGTTTTACATCAATTTTAGTTTTAAGGGTTTCGATTCATTATCGATAAAATATCATTAATATTGCATGGGAGCCCCACTTAAATATGTATTTTATATACTGTTTTTAGGATTTGTTGTTACAGCGACAATAGAAATACATAATTTGTAAAAATTTCAATTCTAAGACTTCTACAGACGATACGAATGATAAATATCCTTAGCCTCGGCCACAACTAGGCTAATGATGGAAAATGAATGATACTCACGGCGTTTGTTGACTAAGAAATTAAGTACCTACCTAGACAGAATCAAACAATTACCGGAGATATTTTAATCAAAAACATAAACCAACAAAATATCTTGTTACCAAGTAAGATTACAGTGAAAAAAGCTTAATTAATTTAATAATATAGACTTAAATATCCAGAAATGGGTTTTGGCGGGAGCGCCACATAACATCAACTTCTCCAAAGGGCCTGTACATGTTGGATCTGTATCCCTCCGCAAGCCTCTCAAAGGACCGAGATGAAAAAACCCGCGATTCTCAAAGTAGCTATACCAATATACTCAAAACATAGTTATGCATCGACTTTTTAGATTAAACAGATATTATAGCCATACAGATGACGTGTGGGTTTGGTTCACCTCGCAATAAATCACCGTATATGATTTATAAGTACCTAGTAATTCTAATTTAATGCGTACTATCATATTGCGTGGCTATTGCCCATATGTTTCTCAATGTAGTAAAATACAAAGTGTTAGGAAACCATAGGCAACCTAGTTCCTGTACATAAACTAAACGTTTACGTTCATGCCCACCACCCGATTACTTAATTTATTAGAGGGAAATAGTGCGTGTATAAATATAACATTTGGAGGGCTGGAAGGGAAATCTTTGCCCCGCTGTGGGGTAGGCTGGAAAAAGAAATAGAAATAAATAGAATGAATATCACGATGCAGCAATACGCTAGATGAGAACAAGTCAAATCAAGACACTTTTTTCTAAACGTCAAAACAAACATTTTTAAACACGTAAGATTTTATTGTACCACTTTTCAGCCTGATTAATATTGATACCCATGCCAAATTTCGGCTTTATAGTTCTTATAGTCTCTGAGTAGAACCGCGGACAGATGTGATTTGTATGAAATGCAAAAGTGTGACGTCTCCTTTTTAGGGTTATATGATCACAAGTGACATTATTTTATGACGTTTTATTTTATGAAATGTACCGAATAATTTATTTTTGACCCAGTCTACCCAATTTGCTGAAGTATGTCTTTTGATCTAGTGTTTAGAGATTGGTCACTCAATTTGTTTGCAAGTCTATAGTTGTACAAAGGCACGGCCATGTGTAACATCAATCAAAACAAACACTCGCATTTTGGCAGTGTCTTATTTGTGGGAAAGTGGTAACGATCTAGTCCTGATGCTTTAGAACTTTAGACCCGGGTCTAAAGTTCTAAAGCATCAGTCCTCGGTGGTCAACAGGGGAAGTTAATTTTTTTAGATTGTTCTTTAGCTAAGAAGTTTATTTATGACAAAATGACAAAAGCTTAGAGTTATTATTTATTCCATATCCAACCACAACAAGCTTACATTGAGGCCATTGCGGCTAGCCCAATTGAAACAAGTAATGTATTATATTACCGTGTAAATATGATCTAGTGTTGAAATGCAAGTATCAATAATCACTATATTTTAGTGTGGGATAGTTTACAGCTTGTGGTTCCTTGAGTGCCAGTAGAGTATAAATTTACTGGTCGTCGGAGTCGGATTTAGGAACAGACAATTGGGACTACAGTACGGGACTACAGTAAACAAATTTTCCTTTGATTTTTTGCCTTAGGTTTTACAATAAATAATTTACTGAAAAACTCGACTGAAAAAAAATGATAATTCATGTGGATAATAATTGAAGGCTTCTACTCCTCTGCTGCTCTGAGGCCTGCGCTGCGGCTCGTGGGCGACATTGTGCGGCGTCAGATGTAAAAGTTTGACGTGCAGTCAAAGAGCTGGTTGGAAGGCCTTTCTACTTCCGACGAGCACTCATTACCACAATATTTACGTTCACTATATTATGACTACTCAGTGAGCTTACCGTCTACGTTGGAATTACTTTCATTCGCTGTAATCATACTTATGTCCACTGTTACGCTAATATTGGTATTTGAGTCTTGTGGCCCTGCCACAGAATTAATAATAGTATTACATAGACTTATTCTTTCTGCTTAGAGTTGCAAGATAGAGTATCTGTAATGCCTAATAGACTTAAAAATATTTAAAGTTGAAATGTTTGTTTTTCGTTCGTGTAAATGGCCAACATTGATAAAGGCATCTGGTTTAGCTTAATGACTGCCATACAATGATGACAGCCGGGACCAACGGTTTATACGTGCCTTCCGAAGCTCCTCCGTGCTTCGGAAGGCACGTATAAACTTTATGTCACCCATCAAAGTACGGAAAGCTGTTGATATAGATGGCAGTCGTTAAGTTGATGATGATGATTTTGTTTGGCTTGACATCAAGCGTCTCCCAGAGTAAGAATGTAGGTTTATATCTATATAGCGGTGCATGACCAGACGGTGCTTTAAAACTTTGAGAGAGGCCAGCAGTCAAGGACTTTCTACAGAAATGATTATGGCTGGGTTATTTAGACGCATATGTGCAAAAACCAAAATTTTAATTAATTTTAATTAAATGACTTATAAGCTCTTTTGAGTTGGAATGGTACTTCTTTCATCTTTAAATGTCAGTTCTCCAGCCACTGAAAGTTCTGTGGCATTTGCCGCGTGTTGCAAGTGGCCCACGTAGCTCGTTACGGAAAGATCGGCCGTTTTGGAAAGTGACGTAACGTCATTAAGTAAATATCATTTTAATGTCCGCAGTTACATTATGATAGCAGAATCGGTCACTTCTATGCATTTATATTGCTCATTTTGGTCACAAAAAAACATATAGAATTGTAGAAATGTTTGATCTTTTTAGCACACGCAAAGCCTATCTTTTTAGGGTTCCGTACCCAAAGGGAATAATGGTTCTCTATCATTTAAACTCCGCTGTCCGTCTGTCACCAGGCTGTACCTCATGAACCGTGTTAGGTAGACAGTTGTTTTCACAGATGATTAATTTCTGTTGCTGTTATAACAATGAATATTAAAAGCAGTATAAAATAAATATTTGAGTGAGTCTTTCATTCAACAAACGTGATTTTGTATAAAATATGGTACGGAATTCTTCGTGTGTGAGTCCGACTCGCACTTGGCCGGTTATTTTATTATTTTGGCCGTATCTATGGTGTGGTGCTGTGAGCATTGAAAATAAGGTCAAATATTTTATTTTTATAAAAGGACTTCAGTGTGACTTCAACTTAACTTCAACTTCCCCCATTATGCTCGCACATTTGCCAAAATATAAAAAATCTGAATCAGCTATTCAATCAATTTGTATGGGAGGTCAAAAATAAATTTTCATATTTCGATATATGTTCCTACAGAAAAGTTGTTCACTAACATGAACTGAATTCACCCTTAAAATATTTTCAGTATAATTGTTACACCTTACATACATACTCAGTCACTGTATATGTACAACGAAGATATTCAACCACAATTACCCATTAGACCTTTTTACAAGACTCATCTCAAACACCGGAACTGCACGCAGAATAGAATGGGTTTCGATACATGCGTCGCTTCCTGTTCCCGGTGCGTTGCGTCACTCGACGTTTACGACGAAGCATCCCAAAGGTTTTCTCGAGCCGTAAATCCGACGTAATTAATCTTAATTACGATCTACTCGTTAGCGCTGACGGCGCGGGGAAAGCCGCCCGAAACTGCGAAATGCAACAATGAACAACACGGGATACACTTTGTACTTCGAGGAAGTATTGCCTACAAGCTACAATGTTTATGAGAATACATGGGAGAGAAATAAAGATATGGGAGAAAACATTAACAAATATGGGGCAACGAATTTAGAAGCGGACACTTTCAATAAAAATATTCGTGAAAATGTTGTTATGCATATGGGGTTCTTTAGAAATTACGATAGAGTTTGATTAACTGCCTTAGAAAAAAAAGCAAGGTATTATTTTACCATACTTTTTTGCCACAATGAATATACATACCCATACCAAATTACAATACCCATATTAAAGTACAGTAGTAATAGTAGTCTCTGATGGATAAACAGACAGACGTGGTAAACCTTTATGGGTTCCTAGTTTACCACGGAACCTTAAAAAAATTGTTGATTTGACTTGTTGCCATCTAGCGGATTCCACTGCAACACGGGGCATTCACAAACTAGATTAAAGTAATAACGTGTTTCATTTCTCAACGATTGTTTCCAAACACGCCAAAACGGGCAGTTTTACAACCGGTAGATGGTTCTAGAGCACGGCCTCGTGTGCAGCTCTGTTGGCCTGTCCGAGATCTCACAGCATGTTCCACAGGTGACGTAACGTACAATTGCTCTGCTTTCGTCGCGGACATGCCGCCGAAACAACGCCGTGTATCAGATCTCGCCGTGTATCAATTTCGGTTGACATAATTTCGCGTGCGCGGGAAACAAAAGAAAAAGTTTATAAGCACATTTCTGATGCACTCCACGTGCGTCGCCGTGGATCCTTTGCGCAATAGGAAATACTAAGCGTGTGGTGGACATGACGTCATAGTTTTGGCTGCAGAAATAGGAACACAAGCTCAGAATTAAAAAAACATAGTTGAAGAAAGTAACATTTAAAACTCCATAATCTTTAAGGTTAATCTAAGAAAATTCAATAACCTAAGGTATTAACAACATTTTTTTAAATTTGCACTCTAAACAATGAGGGCAATATCCAGCAGTAAACTTCCTGTGACTGATAAAAATCAAACACAGTTTTATATACTTATTATAACTTAATCTTTTAAGTTATTTTAATATACAAAAAACACTTTAGTTTATTATATAAATATTTTTTCAATACTAAAAACCGACCAACTACATTACTGATTTTGTTAAAATTTACTGTAAAAAGATGTCGAGCTTACGCAATACCAATTCATATTCACTCTTTGCTCTACATCTTTACGAAGGCCATAAGTGCTAAAAAACAGATTTAGGTTTTAAGTAATTGCAAAGCCATTAAAAACGCGTTGTGCCTGAATGGCGGTGGAGTATTAAAGATTTATACAATCCCGAGCAATTTGGCGACTGTTTCTGCGATTACAAGAAAATAGTCTGCTTCCTGAATCTCTTGGGAGAAAGTAGATTGTTCATTACTATGTACTGCACTGCAAATATCGGAGTATGGAAGGATAGCTGGTGTGACTTCTAGTTAAGATTATAAAATTCTGTCTTATTTTGCTTGACTTATTAAAACTATTGGTATTGTAATAGAGATACTTATTTATACACCGTAGAAAAATGAAATAAGGTATTCAAAAGAAACACTTCGCCTATTAATGATGTACTATTATTTATTGCTGTTTTACTTGCTATTACAATAAAACCCACAACTCGGAATTTTCCTTGAGAAGAAATTGCCGTCGCATCTGAGCTCTGTGTAATTTGCACCCACGCACTGCACTGCGGACCACGGAACTGCGGACACACTCAAAGTGAATTACTCGCGCTCCTTCGAAGCTGGGCCCTGATCGCCGGCGCCGGTGAATAATTCGCTTTCGATGTAATTCCGCTCTCATGTTTCCGTCATTAGCTATTGCATCAACCATTGTTGTACGCCGACACTCATTGTGCGTGTGCTCTGAATACGTTCTGCGCATTGATTTTGCTTATTCAAGTACCTATAGAAAGTTGGGTGATTTGGGGATGATTATGTCTGACTTATCTCAAATGAAATTGAAATTACATGCTAAGAAGTCCATCATCATCATCCGAGCGTATTCTCGGTTGCGTCAGCGGTAACGAAATTGACAAAATTTCACAAAGGACAGAAAAGACTCTACAAATCGTATCTCTGACAAATTTTAACAATAACGTATGTAACTTCTTCAGTTGATGTGCTTGTACTTGCAACGGTTCCCACATTGTTGTTTTTGTTTGCAGCAAGCACGTGACGATCCACGTCCCCTACAAGGTGCACACCATCCACCACCACCACGTGTCCAAGGTGCCATACCCCGTGCACGTGCCCGTGGTGAAGGAGGTGCAGGTGATCAAGGAGGTGCCCGTGGTCAAGCACGTGCCGGTGCCGGTGGTGAAGCACGTGCCGGTGCCCGTCATCAAGAAGGAGGTGGTGGAGAAGAAGGTGTACGTGCCCGTGCACCACCACGAGGAGCACGTCGAGTCCCACGGCTGGGAGAGCGAGCCGCTGTCGCACGGCTGGCACTGATCGGACACTAGTGATATTTTAGCTTTAAGGTGAGACTCTTGTTGCTGTTCTTTCCTCCTTGCTCCTGGTTTTGCCATTTTTGACAGCGGTCACGTGATCTACTCTTATTCGTTGTTCTGTTATGACTAAAGATTAAAGAAGCAGTAAAAATATCTACGTCTATGGTTGTGTCTGTTGTTAGAATATAAAGCTGTTAGACACATCGTAAGCATACTAACATGTACATATCTGTGATACTAACGGTAGGCTTAGTATCACAATGTTAGTATACTTACGACAAGCGCGGAACTGGGATGGGGATGAAGTGTTCCGAACTAGACCTGAATTCTCGTTTGCTCTTGTGTATCCCAGTTTGCACGAATACTTGAATGTTAGTGAATAAGCGTGTTTCAAAGAAAATAAGCTTTTTATTTCCTTAGAATTATAATTATGCATATAAAACGTGTAAAGGACATACCCGTGATAAATTAAACCACGGACTATACTAGATCACTATAGCATACCCAATTAAATTAAAATAACAATCAAGAAAAAATCGTCAGTCCTCGATTTATTACGGGTGCGTTTCTTCCACTTTTTATACGGCCATCTCTCCGGCATTTAATAAAGTTTATTCATCTTTTATTACTTGGCAACTTACGTATAACCTAGGCAGAATTACAATTGTGTGTACTTATCATTTGCAGGTTACGTTTAACTCATCAGAGATGGCTGCGCCATCTATCATCGCCAGTATTCATCAAGTTACCACGAATCGCCCGTCATCTACATAGGTGTAAGAACCAAAGAACAATAAATGCTGTTTATAGTCTTTTTTACAAACACCTCGTTTTATTCACTGCATCATGCCCCATTAGGGATAAAGACGTGATAGTATGTATGTATGTATGTATCATCCCCATGACACTACTAGGTACTGAGTAGAAGCTTCTGAGTGATAATTTTTCTAAAAATAAAAACCGACTTGGGCCCTAGACTCTATAACCAATTAAATAACATTTCTATGGGACCACCCGACAAGCATAGTTTCCCTTACAAACAAAAAAATAATTTTCCTTAATAAAATTATTGGCCAAGTGCGTGTCAGGCCACACGCAGTATAGGGTTCCGTTGTAGCGAATGCCAACTTTGAGTTCATACCACAAAAAACATCTAAAAACTAATTTTCTATTGAATTTGTAGGAAATTTTCCTTTTCCAAATACATTTTATAAGTTGATCACCTAAAACTTTTCAATTTGTAAACCCTACTTAGCTCTGACAGTTTTTCTTTAAACTTCGTTATATATACTATAACTGTGTAATTTTTTTTATGTGTCCATTTATAACTGTTTAGCAGATAGAGGGGAGGGGGGACACTTGACTTTAACAAAAGTTTGTATTTTGAAACTAAATATTTCAGAAACGGATCCATAACTCGAAAAATTATATTGATAAGCTCACAATATTTTTTAATAGCCTGATGTTGTGTCCCCCTGCTGGGCAAAGGTCTCTCCTTCTCCACTCCATCTATCACATGAGAAATTCTCGATGTTATGCCGCCATCTCTTCCTTGATCTATCCCTACGTCTTTTTACATCTGGTACCCACTAGGTGACCCTGTGGGCCCATCTATCTGCTTGCATGTGGCACACATGTCCCGGCCAATCCTATTTGAGTCTGGCAGTCTTGATGCCTACATGTATAACTTTAGTTAAGCGTGTCGAAAAAAAAAATTTTCTTAGGATGGGAGCTACCCTAAAAAGAATTACGTTGCGAAACCAAATTACATCTTTCTAGTAAGTACTAATAGTCTCCGAGTCAAACCGCGGACGGACAGACAGACAGGGTTCCTTGATTACTACAGAACCCTGAAAAGATAACCTCCTCCTTTTTGGAAGTCGGTTTAAAAAGTGCTCGATTTGACATCATGCTTAATTATGACACAACAATGTATTCTCAGTCCACATAGGTATCTAATTTTTATACCAGTATAATTGTAAGTTGACGTTTTTGGAGAAAATGCCGCAGTACAGTTTGTTACCGTTTCTTCTGTACTTGCGCTTAGGAAGTGGCAGTAAACTTAGCTATAAGTAAATGATCTGACGTCAACATTTACCTTATAAGAAATCGAAAGAAAAAAAAGTGACAATTATCAAGTGATACCACAGTGATACAAATATCCAAAGATAAATAAATGATTTTGACATTGACTTTGACTTAGCTCCCACCCAAAAATCCCACAACGTGAACATTCTCAAGGCATGTCATTTCCAAAGTTGTGCATGGCTCCTGATGCCGCCTGCGCAGCGGCCACACGAGCTCTCCCCGATGAGCTGCAGCGCGATGGCACGTTGTGCCACATTACTATGGGCTCCCCGGGCGGCCGTGACGCAACACCCGCCGCCGCAAGCCCAGCAACACGTCATATTACAAAAATCAAGATACCTGCGCCTGCGCTGCGCGGTGCACGCTACATGAAGCGCATATAATTTATGATGAGGCGCGATTTCACATACGATGAAATAGTTTAATTGTAGAGAACTAGCCAGCTGACTCGATAGCCGCAGCTGCAACAGTTTTGTTAATAAATACCACTTGAAGGCGAACCAAAATTCTCCGGCTCCAAATGTGGCGCAGCAGACATCCACCCTTCCTGATTTCATTCAACCATCGGAGGAACTATCACCGGCTCTCAAGAGCCGGTGATAGTTCCTTCCGCTTTTCGTTCCGCTTTTCCAAATTCCCGTCCAAGTTCCTCAGCTTAAACCAATTCCCGAGGGTCAGAAAATTAAGATTGTAATTATCTTTTAGTTTGTCCAAAAATTATGGACCCATGTTTTTCGGTATACGAAACGACATTATTTTTGAATATTAGTAGAATTAGAAAATGATATTTAGATTTAATGCGCGTAGAATAATCCTGTTCTCTCATTATGTATTGGTAACAAAACTGAATGATAAACTATAGTGGCTCTGTAAGCTGTAGATAGCGAGTCAGGAAGTTCTTTGGATAAAAAGTTGTTAAGACAAAAACGTTGCAACTTAATAATGGTAACAAATAAAAATTGTAACATTTTTCGAAATGGCTGAAATATAACATTTTTAAAGATTTCAATAACATAAATGCCTATTTCTAACATTTCGATAATTTTCCTAAAACTAAATCAACAAAAGATTCTACATAATTTTCAAAGCGTCTAACAAAATTTCACGAAACTCGGTTAAGAAATGCGACATGTAGGTGAGAGACAAAAGCTGGAAGGTCAGCCAGACAAAACTAAAGCATTTTCGGCCAATCTCGAAACTGAGACGCTTCGCTCGCTTTGCTTGCTCGGTCAAATATATGAAATTAAATATGATTCGCATTTTAGTCCATTCCCACGATCGGTTTTTACAATATGCGTGGGAAGAGAAGAAGCTGGTACATTCTAAGATTTTCTTTTTTTTGCACAGCATGGAAAAAGGTTGATGAAAAGAAACAAAGGCTCTTCTTATGTGCGAGTCTCGGTAAATGTCTTCCAATAGCAAAAATGTCGGTTGCCGGTCACGAACGTGTCGCGAATATTATGTGAGAGATTACGCTGAGTTCAGCTTATGTAATAATTATTGGTAAACTACTTATAAGATAAGTGTGAGTATGCACTTCGGACGTCAAGAGTAAATGGCACAATTTGCTTTAGCACTCAACATTAACCGTCTTATTATAAAACGCAGACTATTAATATTACTAGGTTTAAACCATTAAAAACCAAACAAAAGTTAAAATAGTTACCATTATATACCGGAAAAGTAATATCAAAGTAGTAATTTGCAAGAAAGATTAGTAATGCCATGGACTTAATTCATTACATAATTCTAACTGTAAGTAGGTGATTAAATTGCTAATTTAACTGAATGATAACTACAAGTAACTACAGTCATTACATGGAGCTTACTACACCCTTTCGTAGCTGACGTCAGAACAAAATTGATGGTTTGGGAAACACCCAGGTGGACCTGGGGAAACCAATCTAGTTCACAACTGAACCGTGACGAATATAATGAAACTCTAAGGCAGAAAGATCAAAATATAACTATATTTTTTAATAAACATTTAAATGCCTACTTATTACAACGCTACGCTTTTTGCTCAAGACTATAAAAACAATACTTTAAAACAAACATGACAAGGATTAAAACGTGCGTCAGAAATTTTGACAGACACCTTTCGCCTTCTAATAGGCGCAAGTTCGTTCGCGACACTCCCACAGCCTAGGGTTCCTGTGTCTGAGAGCAACGGAGGAAGGATGCGTGAAGGGCACATAGTCTAATATAACAGCTGAGTTAAGAGCTTTGATGCTAATTAATTGTTCCTGCACAATTAAATTATGTCTGTTCAGTTCAATTGATAATTTGGTTAATCTCTATTTAATGAAGTCATGTAAAGTTCAATATCTTTACAAACTAATGTCTCATTGTGGTATTATATCCGTAGTCCAGAATAAGACGCGTGGGCCTTTCCCCCAGGAGAATGACAGTAAATAACACACTATATTTATATAGAAGCATATATCTGTAGACGCATTGTGTGAACATAATAATATTTAATTTAAATTAGGTGTGATTCGATTGATTAACTTTAGGCCTATAAAACCATATTATGCTGTAAATTTAAGAAAAATACCATCGAATGACTTGATTAATATTATAATGTTCATGTAACGTCTAAAATATATCTTTGCATTGCAACATCGTGGTTGCATCAAATCACTGTCCCCCGTCGCATTCACCACGGGAGTATTGGGAGCAGAGTGTCACAAACGATCTTGAAAAAAGAAAACAGGGCTACGCGGCTGTGCATATCTTCCTAAAGGCAAGCCTTAATGCGAAGCACACTTTAAGGATGTTGAAAGCTAATGGTTAAATCTGATAATCATGGATAACCCACTTAGCTCAGAATATAACCCTATCTACAACTCGGAATAGCAAATTTGTTCGGCAGTGTCTGTGGGTGGCTTCTTTGGGATCAATAGTAGCTCCGCCGCAGGAGTCGGTTCACCAATCGATTTCGCGAAGCACGTAACACATCATCTCGTAGGTGGTGAAAGCCATGACGCTGGTGAGCTGCGCCTTGAACATGGTGATGACCCAGCCGCGGTACAGCCCGCGGGGCCCTTCTTTCTGCAGACAATCGATTAAGCATTCGATTTTAATTACTATCTGTATTTACCCAAAATGCTCTGTCTGCCCCATTAGGGATAAAGACGTGATAGTATGTATGTATGTATGTATCTGTATTTACGTATTTAGTGAACGTTCTGCGATCAAATCACAGATGTTCTGAAGATATAAGGAGGAGAGAGAGATATACAAAATGGTTTTAAAAAAGCATTTAAATACAAAATGCAAAATACTTTTCAGATTTACTATTTCAAATAAAAAATACCAAATAATTTTGCGTTTTGTATTTCAAATGCTAAATACAAAATAGGTATGTTCGAAATACTTTTTCAAAATAAAATACCTTTTGACCAAATCTCAGATATTTTTGTTTATTTTAGGTATTTCTCATGAGAAATAGAGACATAATGCCGAGCCGAACAAAAACGTCTAATAACATGGCACCTTGAGCGTGATATTTAGGTCATATATTATTTATTAGTACGCGTATAAATAAATAAATAAAAAAATTCGTTTGACATGGACAATTGGACACTAGTCAGACATAAGGCGCGCACTCTGACCAAAGAACGCGGAAAAAGGATTTGCGCACTAAGGGTTCCGTACCATTATCATTATCATACACGCTGACTTTTAATTGGTTTTGGAAAAAGAAATGTCGTATAGTAAATAAATTCCTCTATCCATATACGTGATCCAAATTTCTGTATGCCGTAAGATAAAAAAGTTGCGTAAATGATTTTCGATCGAGACCACGTAGTTATACGCCGGCCAACAGCTGCGTAATAGCGATGACCCCGGCCGGCCGGCGGGCGGTGTATAGCGGCGGTACTACTAATTGATCTCACAATTTTACTTTCGAGTATTGGGCAATTTTTTTTGTTTTTGAATTTTTATTTTGACTAGCTTATTAGGTCTTACTAACGATGCCTATGAAGTGGCCTTCGGCTTCAAAACCAATGAAATATCACTGTGTATATAAAAAATCGCGTTTCTTGTATGGGAGACCCTTTTAAATATTTATTTTATTTTTAGTATTTGTTGTTATAGCGGCAACAGAAATACATGATTTGTAAAAATTTCAACTGTCTTGATATACGGTTCATGAGATACAACCTGGTGACAGACGGACGGACAGCCGGACAGATGGACACGGACAGACGGACAGACAGCGAAGTCTTAGTAATCTCGTTCCCGTTCAAAAAAGGGTCCCGTTTTCACTCTTTGGTTATGCAACCCTAAAAAAGGGCGCGCAACGCTCATTGCTAGCAGGCGCCTCTATCGGTCAAATTCGGCATTACAAGCGACATTCCTTCATTTCATTTTATTTGACTGGTAATTTTGGCTAAATTTAATCACAAAGTATTTTGCATTTTGAAATGAATATTAAAAATGCAAAATACATCTCAAAAGGTATTTCAAATAAAATACAAAATGTTTTTTACTAAAAGGCATTTAAATGCAAAATACAAAATAGGTATTTTGCATTTTAAATAGAAGTATTTCAAATAAATCGCATCTCTGATAAGGAGTACCAATAGTTTTTAGAAGAGTGATAAATGCAAGACTCAAAATTCTCTGTCTGCTCCATTAGGGATAATGACGTGACGTGACGTGATAGTATGTATGTATGTATAATTTTTCGAAGTACCTTTAAAGTCTTCATGATGCACTGCGGCAGGCTCGTGCAGCGGAACAGTCTCTTGGCGGTGGACGGCGCCCTGATCGCCCTGTTCCGGTGGTGAGTCTGCGACCAATTCAATGGATTACAGTAAGAGAGGAATAATAATGAGTTCCTTTTGGCGTTTCCTTTAAGCATTGGTAGTTAACGCGCTAGTACTTAGTTTGGGTCAGACGATCCGGAAAGCAAAAACGTGTTTATTGTAAACGTTATTGCGACTCTTCAACAACGTTTGATAGGAGTAAAGAAATCTGTAGATGTCTGCCTCTCATACAATGTCTCAAAAACTATTGCATTTTAAGCAAAGGATATTTATTAAACACAAGTTTAATTTGCTGGCAAATTAAAAAACCCCCTACTTTTAAGAAAGTCATCCAGTGATGAGAAGCGGAACTACTTATTTTAATTGATATCCGTAGGGCAATATTTGCTAGGCAAATAAAGCAAATCCTCGCCTATCAAGCGTTTATCCTACGATCAAATAAAAAGATAACCCCAATAACTTACATAATAACATAAAACATAGCTTAGAACCACCGCATGGGAACTTGCTTTCACGTAAAAAAGCCGCATCAGAATCGGTCCATCCGTTCGAGAGGTACGATGCCACAGACAGACAATCAAACTTATAACACCTCTCTTTTTTGTCAGGGGCTAAAAATAATAAATATCTAAACCAAATACACCTTTTAACAAGTATAGGCACTGACGTGAAAAATATTGCTTTTCGTGTGTATAAGTGGTGTCAGATTTTTCAGACTGCCAAAAGGCATCTGACACAGCTTGACGACTGTGACACGTTACGGAGGAGCTCGAGAAATTTTTATGCCACTTGTCACCCATCAAAGTGCGGACCAGGCCAGGTGGCGCTTTACTGGAAAAAGTGCTAGTAATACGCATTTGTGTCGGGCCACGAGTTTCTCAATGAACAAATAAAATAGAGATCCATGATACGAGTATGAGGAAGCTTGTTGATCGAACATTTCTCTTTGTTGGCCCTACAAAACGTATGCAATCTACAATGCACTACTGACCGTAGTAAACGTATGATTTCGCACAACATTAATGTCACACAGTACAGACAGTAATGTCGACCATTAGGAGGAAAATGGTGATCTGGCGGAAGCGAGCGTTACGTGGCGCGCAACTGAGTCAATGGGTGAGCCGGCGCGGCATGAGGAAGCCGCGTCAGGCGCACCTCTACGCAATATTGAAGTGCTATTGGAAATACAACTAGTGAGCCATTTACACACAGGACTATCCACTAAGACGTAAACAGACAGACAGACAAGGCGAAACTATAAATGTTCCTTGTTTAATACGAAACCCTAAAAATGATCTGTCAAAATAGAACAAAATAGTGTCACACAGTCTTGTGCTTTGAAAACGACTAAATTTGTTTGGAACCATTATGGTAGCGTCTGATCTGACATTGAGCAAGAATAGAGTAAGAATTTAAAATAAGCCTGTCTGTTTGTCTGCTTGTACACGCTAATCTCCAGAAATACTGGACTTTTATTGTCATATAGCTGTTGAGTCACAGGCAATGTATAGGGTATAAATGATTTTGGAAAATGGAACACCATAATGGTCCAGCTGAACTATAAGAAATCTTAGAAAAAGTTGTTCAGCCTGATGAGCATTTTCCGAGACAAAGTCAACGCAAACAAAGTCGCAACTTCGGCTAGTCGTAAATAAAGTTAGATGTGAACTCACGGCGATCTGCAGCCTCCTCTTGGCCAGGTCGAAGGGGTAGGTGATGGTCTTGGAGAGGAAGCCGGCGACGGAGCCGGCCAGGGTGCTGGCCATCAGCACCTGCTCGGGCCCGTACTTGTTGCTCTGCGAGTGCCGCTCGCGCTGCAGCAGCTTCAGCAGCCGCGGCTGCAGGTAGCTGAACGTGCCGAACGAGATGCCCACCGCTGGACCCATCTGCGCCATTAACGTGCATTTTTAAAGTAAATTCTAAACTAGATATGTGTTTTAAAAACTGAAACCCGTCTACGGCAGACATTGACGGCTAATGCTTATGGCTAATATATTTTCGAAATTATCAAGATCTTTCATTTGATACTGGGAAATATTGGTAGTGAAACAAAAAAAAGACATATCTTTTTTGTATGTAACGTAGCCTACAGCTATAGCTATATATTATCTTTGCCTATAGTCACCCGGACAATAATGCCAAATCGATTGACGTCTCATTTGAATCATACCTACAAAGACATACATTCATAGACTGCTAAGATCATTACCCTTCCGTTTAGCTTTGCCGTAGTATTTATTAGATAAGTTTGCCGTAAAAATATGGGCTTCAGGTACAGTTAGGTGCCCAACCATCGTAAAGTTTTTACTTCGCTTTGGACTTCGGCATTAATTGGTGATCATGACATGCATTGTTTTTCTTTGGACAACAAACTGAGAAGTACTCTAAAGTGGAGAAATACAGCTGAGGATGCAACCGGGAGGCACCACGAAGATGAAAACGACTAAAGGGATCTAGAGGGGCTCTACCTGAAATGGCAAATAAAAGATATATTATTTATGAGCTGGACTGTGGTGACGATGCGGCAATCCCACGTCGCAGGCGCACCTGAATGAGCGAGGCGCTGAGTCCCTCGTAGAAGGCGAGCAACCCTCCCGAGCGGTACACCAGCCGCGCGCCCGTGAGGAAGCCCCCGTACTGCTGCTTGGCCAGCATCTGGCGCACGCGGATCACCTCGATGGGCACCACCAGCGTCGTGCTGCAGCAGCCCGCGAACAGGCCGCACAAGAACTTCATGTAGGGCCTGCAACGTGATGCAGTAATCGAGCAATCAGCTAGATGACAACGAGTCAAATCGGACACTTTAAAAAACGTCAGAACAAAAATGTTCTGTGGGTTTTGTATGAAATAATAAGCCGCTCTAGATCGGTCATTTTGGAAATCTTTGGGAGAAGCCTATGTCTAGCAGTGGACGACATGCGGCTGAAATAATGATGAAATCAAGCGTAACGTCATACTTTTTTGGATTCAAATAAAGCTCTTTATATCAGTTTTTCGGCATTAATAAATGTAAATCTGGTTGAAAATAGATATGATCAATGAAAAGTGCTAATATTTTGTGATGTTTTATTTTATTATCTGTACCGAATAATTCATTTTTGACCCAGTCCTCGTCTGCATACGGTACCGATGAGACACGACAGCTTTGCTTGTGTTATCATAATTGGCAATATACTTTGTGCAAAGTAAAATTTACATTGAATAACCGACCAAGTGCGAGCAAGACAGACAGGGAAAAACTTGGTTCCTTGTTACTACTAAACGCTAAAAAGTAGGTAAATTTACTTAAACTTGCCGTTATATTTTATATCTAGTATTTGTTGGTGACCACACCACAGCCACTTGCTGCCAGGTAACAAGTTTGAAGAGTGACTAAGAGTATATACTGTACAAAAATAGAAACCTCTTAATTAAATTATACTAAAATAAATTTCATTTCTGTTTTTAAATACATTGTTAGAGTCGCTAGAAAATTTAAGGGGTAATATTAATAAAAACAGTTAGTGATGTTTATATTAAACAAGTATTTAAAACAATATTTTTCAAACAAGCTCATACCAAGTTCAATCGGAAACAAAGAAGTGGGTCAATTTAACTTGTAAGATTTGATTATAGACCGACAACGGGACACGTGAATATAAAAAAACGCTTGTAACATTTCAGATGTGCACATTAATCGTATACGGCATAAGTTATTATAAGTAGTAAGTAGCATTCTGCAACCAAATAGCAGATGTTCTAAAGAAAGGTGATGTGAAAGGAGTACCCATACCCGGAGAGCATGCATTAAAAGAGTTATGAGTGTTGACGAAGCAAAAGAGGTTTGCACGGATCGTAGTAAGTGGAAATCCATCGTTGCTGCCTACCCCCATGGGAAACAGGCGTGAAAATATGTATGTATGTTAGTAGTAAGAAAGTAAGAGTATATCCAGCGCGGCGCCGCGGCACAAATGCAGTCTGACCGCAAAGGTAGCATAAAATCGCTAGGCGCTATAAACAACAAGTGAGTTGGTGGTGGGTGGGTAACGCTTTGCTAATATCTTATACCTTTAAATGAGCAATTCTTGTATATTTATTTTTATGTATATTTCTGTGATCTCGGAAACGGCTCTAACGATTTCGCTGAAAATTGGTATATGGAGGTTTTCGGGGGTAAACAATCGATCTAGATTAGTCTTATGTTTGGGAAAACGCGTGTTTTCGAGTTTTCATGCGTTTTTCTTTCCACGGAGAATATGGTGGCTAATTTTGTCCCATCGGGCGCTATCCGTATGGATCAGCGGTTAAAGACGCGGACTGCTATAGATAGATAGATAGATAGATAGATAAATTGTTTATAAAGAGTATTACGGGTTCGAATTCCACTCGGGTACTTACTTTTGTTTTTTTTATGTTCAAGTTTATATATAATTTTTTAATTTTTATTGTTTACAAGTATAAAAAAATTAGTTAATGTTTGAGATGTAATCGAGCAAAGCTCGGTCGCCCAGGTACTTTGACATTTAATTGTAAGTTAATGATAATTAATTATTTGACTGTTTAACATGCGGATGCTTTGGTTCATGTAAACCGTTAATCTGTGTGTAATTTAAATAAATAAACAATTAATAAAGAAGTGGGTTACAATAAACAAATAAAAAACAATCAACTATTTACATAGTTATTACTTTCAATAAATTTATGAAATAAATATTTGAGATGAAGATGCAGTAGGTCTCGACCCAGATATCGCTGGAGCGATACGGTGCAGGGCCAGGATGATCTACGGGATATGAAAGTTGTCTGCTGGCAAGATGTCGCTCGGACACAGAATTAATATAAGAAGGTATTAGGTACTATTTAGTACTATTAGGTAGTATTAGGTATTATTTACTACGTAGTAGAACGTGATCTCATAAGGTCGGGCGAATGTAAGTAAGTACGTGCGAGTGCGTAAGGAAATGAGAGATGATTAGATACTATTACACTTTGAAGATTTGCCAAAAAGCAGAGCGTGTCTTGTCCTAGCTAATGGCAGCTGGGGGCTGTGTTGGAACAAGTAGGTAGCATAACTTACGGATTTTTATGTGTTGGATACAACGTGTGGGTGTACTTAGTGGCGAGTTCGAAGAAGTAGAACTGGCTGCTCACTGACATTATTGAATGCACCTGGAAATAAAACTTACACTTATTGAAGGTCTCTGTAACTGAATCTCTGACTATATATTATTATTATTCAACTTTATTAATCAACAATACTACTAGTTCGCAGCGAACTTAGACCTCGCGATTATTATTCGCAATTCAGTTTCCTAAATAACCCCTAGATGTCGCTATCCAAATTTGGAACGCCCTATTTCGTTTGCTACATGACCGCGGACATTTTTATGAATATTTTAAAAACCACTGAACAGATTTTGATGCCCAACGGACTTGAAAATTCTATTGATATTTCCTACATGCCATTACAATTTCATTAAAATTTGATCATTTTCCAAATCTAATCAAGATCCAAATCATAACTTGTCAATTATGAGCGAAAAAAATGGTATTGTATATTACAGCCATAAATTCGATATCCTGGTTGTTTTTGTTGCTTTTCTATGTCTCAACGGTTCAGTATTAATTGCGGACATACCTATTTAATCAAAAACAAATTCAAAACAGGCAAAATTATCTAAGGTTACTTTTACACTCGATTCTAAATCGAGGAATACACTATTCAGCAAAATTTACCTAACAAACGGATTCGCAGTTAAAAGCTAGTGTTATATATTGCAGCTCGCTTACCTGTCCAAGAGTATGTCCCGCAAAGAAGCCGTAGAGCCCTTCCTCGCGCAGGATCCTCTTCATCGTGGGATACCAGAGGGACCTACAGGTACAGATACAGATAAGTGCACTAGTACGTCTATATCCCAAGACCAGAAGCGCTATTTTTGAAACGCGGAGTAACCTAAACAAATGGTTTTTCCATACAAAAAATCGTTTGTTTAGAGACTCCGCGTTTATAAAATAGCACCTCAGGGCCGTCAAATCCAAAAGCCTCATTTGCGTGCACACATGCACTGGTGGCGTGAAAATGGAAAAATTGAATCAAAATAGTGATGGGGTGCCAGCCGCAGCGCCAGCTTCACCTATTTTCCAACTACACAACCGATTTGATAAAATTTCTATGGGACAATCTGACAAGTATGTCCTTTCCAACACAAAAGAAATTCAAATCAGTCCAGGCGTCTTTGAATAATCGGTGAACATGGATAAAAAAAAAGATCGCGACGAATTGATAACCTCTTCCTTTTCTGAAAGGTTGTAAAATTTGGCACAAATGCAATCCCTAAGAGTCGTAAAATTGCAGCTAAATCGTTTTAACTGTTCCGGCTATTTCTTCTCGATTTTCCACGGTTTTCGGCATCGTTGGGTGACTTATTTTTCCTTTCCTTATTCCACTTAAGGTGGGGTCGGCACATCGACATGCACATTATGTTTGGAGAACATAAAGCATTCCCGGGCTTTGATGCAGCACGGCTGAGGTCGCAACCGGGAATTCTATAAGAAGAAGACTAGCATAGAAGTACACCTGTGCATCTTCCTGGGGTTCTGCTTTTGCAGCTGAGTGCGCAGCTTGATGATGTCCATGGGCTGCGTGACGAAGCGCGTGAGCACGCCCGACACGCAGCCGGCGACGATCTTCTGGTTCGGAGAGATGTCATGCTCGTGGTAGCCGACCATTGACGCATGGCTGGCGAGCGACCTCCCGCCTGCTGCCACACAAGTCATATGAGTATTACATCATCATCAGTTCTTGTTAGTCTCCACTGCAGGAGATCGACCCCTCTTTGTACTACTAGAGCCATATTCGGTCAGATCAGCCAGAGGATTTAGCCTACACTACAGGAGCACGAGCCTCTTTGTACTACCAGAGCCAGTTAGAGCAGCCAGAGGATGTGGCTTACACTCTCCACGCTGCCCAGAATGGTTGAAGAGGTCTCATTTTATAAGCTTTGTTTAGCTTATTTCCTAAGTCGCCTTCTACGACATCCACGGGAAAACTTGGAGTGGTCCTATTACTATATACACAGCGTATTACATACAGAACGGAATATCCTAAGGTTCCCGAGCAATATGCGTCCCCGTTCCCCGACCTCGCACCTCTACCCCGTACTGGCCCTGTCACAGGTGTTGAGCGGGCAAGCACACACACATCGCCGTGTGCACGAATGTACTGTTTCGTTTGTAGTAGTAGGAATAAATGATACTCCGCTTCTATGAAGTGCCATACCTGTGCTACTGTCTCACTTTCCTCATGGCATGGACACTCGACGCTCCGCCCGCCTACCGCCGCCCGCTCATCTCGACAGAGAATATCAACAGTGACGCTGTCGCCTGACGGGCGCTGACAGTTTTCACACGGTGCAGTTTTTTGCTCTTTGATTATAAGTTTATGGTTCTGTTCCATGAAGGTGTAAGGTTTATTTCGAAGTAACAAAAATTTATATGTAGATGCATTTAGTCTTCATTCCACGGGGACTAATATAATCTAAGAAGGAAGATTACCAAGAGTGTTTGTATTATAATACTATTTGTGACTGTGACAAAGGAATTCGAAGTTTTAATATATTGAAGTAATTATGAAGGGATGTAAATTAAAAAGAAAAACGCGTGAAACTTTTTCTAGTGTTAGAAATATCATTGCTATTTATCGAAAATAAACATCA
Source organism: Acrobasis consociella (assembly GCA_963555685.1). Taxonomy (NCBI): domain Eukaryota; kingdom Metazoa; phylum Arthropoda; class Insecta; order Lepidoptera; family Pyralidae; genus Acrobasis; species Acrobasis consociella. Next base: position 299,179 of record OY743104.1, on the reverse strand, counting down.
GGTCTTTTGGTCCACTCAATTAATTAAAAAAGCAAAAATATTTTTAATCGCAATTTTGCACAGCAATCATCTTACCGCCGTCATTTATTTTGCCCGTTTTGACTGAAAAAGATAAAGTCATATGACAGCTGACAACAACTGCCTGTGATTTATACGTCAGCTAAAAATAGGCAAAAGAATGAATGGCGTAGGTACGAAAAGGCGTAAAAATATTTGCCGGTTGTCGAGAACGCCATCTAGTAATGAGTAGCGGAAGTACCGCTAAGACTTGCTTGTTATCCGTAGCGCCATCTATTATTTGCTAGGGAAAGCCATGACTTTCAAACGTTAACCCCAATAACTTTTAAACAGCTGAAACTAAGAACCACCGCAAGGGTACTGTTTTCACGTAAAAAAATCCACATCGAAATTGGTCCCTTCGTTCGAGTTCTACGACGCCACAGACATACAGACAGACCGACAGTCGTTAGAGCCAAATTTATAACACCCCTCTCTTTGTCGTATCTGGTGTTAAAAATACCAAATGGTATCGGTAGCTGATCTTTAAAAGATGAATCAAATTTTAATATACACTACACGTAGTGTAAAGTATACTTATCGACGTGTAAAAGTGCCTGTAAGTTACTGAATAAACATTTGAGTTTTGAATTCAAAGTAGTGAGGTTGCTAGCCGCATCGCCTGTTCTCGTGCATTCCCTCAATAGGATTTTATGATCTGCGCGAGAAGAGAAGCAGACAATCTACGTTTTTCCGTTTCTCCCAGACCAGCATTGAGGGCATGTATATTAACTCTGCTGTACCGCGAAGTCTGTCTTATTCCCCAATATCCTCTTCGGCCAATATTTCGGTAGTAATCGGATGCGAGTGGGTTTAGGTTTACAGCGATATTCCGAGGAAATAAGGCCGTTTTAAAGTGGTGCCTGTCATCCCTGGTGATGCGTCCTTGACCAGCTTTACCTTATCTTATGATGTTCGTCAGAGCTTTATTAAGTTCGATAACACATATATCCGGATATATAATTAATATTGAACTTGATAAGATAAGTATCTAATTTCATTTCGAGATAGAAAAAGTAGATCTGTAGCATTACATTGCAACTGGAAACTGAAAGCTTTTTATTAGGTATAAAAGTATGTTTTATTATTAAGGAAAATGTTTCAAAACTAAAAACCCGTGATACCCCCAAACTACACACCCTATTTTGGATGTCGGTAAAAAGGAGCATGGGTGAAGTGAATACCATACAGAATGCTTGACGGTTAGTAAAATGATTTTTATCATTATGTAAAGATTAAACAATTTATTTCAAATGAGGGCGCCACTTCAGCCTTAATTTTTCGAGGTTTTTCCTTTAAATAATTGATTTCAACTTGTGTGCAGCACTGCAGCACTGGACCCCGAAAACATATGCATCCCCTTAAAAGTCGAGTCAGCAATCGAATAAGACAACCGAACCGGACAAAAACGGACTCGCACGGAGGTTCCGTACAATCATACGCGATTCATTTCGTCGCAGAAGCGCAGGGACTCCGTACAATACAACAGATAGTGTAGACTAGGATCACACCGCAGGGTGTTTAAAACTCACATGATTAAGTTTTCGAAAAAAAAACATTGTATGCAAGCTTCTTTTGTGAGGCCAAAGTACTTAGCAAGACAAATAAAATAAGTCCAAACTCGAAGGGGTGGATTCGTTTTTTTCAAGATTCATTCAGATCAGCTTATTGTATAATAAAATTAAATTGTGATCTCATTTAAGTACATTTGTATATAAAACATCACTATCAAAAACCGGAAAGTGGCTCAAAAATAACTTAAAAGAGATAAACGAACATTTCAGTGGTTCCCAAAGTGGGCGATAACGCCCCCTTGTGGGCGCTGCAGGTCTCAAGGGGGGCGGTAAGAGACCCAGAAAGAAAATGTTTTTTTTTTTTGCTAGGAGCTTTATTTAGCTAGGAGGCCTCTTAAACAACGACTGCAAGAGATCTCGACTCTCAACAACAACTTGTGAACATCAACTAATATGAATTAAAAGATTGCTCAAACTCGGTTCTATATTTCTCTCCGCGTAGTTCATATATCTGTCCTATTTTATTGAATATAGAAAAAATGAAAATCATGTCAATCGGTCGCTCCGTTTCGTAATGAAAGTAGACACAAACAAACAAATAAAAAGGCAACAGACACACTTTCGCATTTTAATAGTTATTAGTACTCGTAGATATCTATCATGTTTTAACAAGTTTTTGTTAAATAACCCGAATTGTGCATTCCTGTATCAGTTAGCTGGTTTTTAAATAGGTGAAAAAATGGGGGCGCTAAAAAAATATTTATTCTCAAAGTGGGCAGTAGACAAAATAAGTTTGGGAACCACTGTTTTAGAGTATGTACATTTCAGGCAGAGATTAACTCATTCACGGACACTAAGCCAGACACAATAGAAAAAACAATTGATGACTTCTATAGAAGTCCTACTGTCCATTAACGTGTTAAGTAGTTTTAAATTACTTTCTTTTCGACAGTCACTTTGTTACCTAATGCTGTGTTTGGACTTTCTATATACACTTTTCCCAAATTTCCACAGTAACGAATACGAGCAGAAACCCTGCCCCGAGCTCCTGTACTATTTAATATCTATAGCTAGCATAATGTCGGCCTGGTTTGGATTGATTGAGTAGACGCTATCTTTGCCGCCCGGCGGACTGTCGCGTGCCAGTTTGTTTACAAGTGAACTGCGACCACCCGACGGTACCCCTCTCACCAAACCAAGCTTAGCTCTTCTTCGTTTAAGAGTCAGGCTACTGTCGGTGTCAAAGGACAAGGACTTTTTCTTCGTCGACGCGTCACATTTTGAATAAAGCGTCCATCTCATGTAGTACTAGGTATTCGTCCAGAAGGGTCGTCTGCTTGGCTGATAGATGCACAGACAGTGGGATTAGTGTACTATAGATATCATAGAAGATGGCAGAGCCAGATGAACAGCCCTTGAAAATAACGGTAAGTTTGTAGGCACCTAAACTTTTTATTGTTAAAGATTGCATGTGGTCCTTCTTTGATCTATTTTAACCCACGACTAAAACGAGGTATGTTTTAGGTGATTGTTTATTTCTTTCCAAGAATCTTGAAAGTTAAATAAACTTACATTTTGTAATAATGTGAGCTTGAAAAGCAAGGCATCATCTCACGTGGTAGCGACGTTATGATAAGAGATGCCGAACATCTGGCTAAAAGGATGGTCCATTTGGAAGTGGAGGGCTGCAGAGGAATAGAAAGACCGAGAAAGTGGAAAGAATACCTATAATGTAAAGACAGATAAGAAGGAACGAGGGGCAAGTGAAACTATAGTGAATGACAGAAAGAGTGGAAGGTGTTCACACACAGAGCCGACCCCAAATAGGGATGTGGAGAGAAGAATGATGATGATGATGATGGTAGGTAGGTAAAAAAAATTGGACACCACGAGCATCCAGGAGCATGTATACAATAATTTTTGGCATGATGTATGCACCTTATGACCGTAACATATGTCATAACAAGCTATTGTTTTGTGGCGGCAAGGGGCAAGGCTGTTCATTTAATATCCTCCCTTTTTGGTTTAACTACCAATCAACATTCTGATGCTGTGACAGTAAAATAGTCAAGTGAATACATTTACATTAGTATCCACTCAGGAAGTAATATTAAAATTCTGTGACAATAGCTGGAACTTAAATATTTTTTTTGTTATGCAATATCTGTGCATTATCCCTTTCTTTTTGAGAATTATAACCTGCCCTCTTCTGCGAAGTATTTCCCGTGGCATTCTCGGGGTGCTTCCATACGGCCGTGGACATATTTACCCACATCAATGCTGCTGGTTATGGGCGATGGAGTCAAAAATCTACGGTAAATTTGCAATGCATGTTTGTCAAAAACAGACAGAAAAGACTTCAGTTTCAAAGAAAATCTCCAACAGTGTCTTCTTAAGGTTACGTGTCGCATAGGTATATAACCTTCTGTTTTGAAGTCCATATATCAATCTATACGTATATAGGTTAGGAAACGTTGGTCAGTTTAGTTTTCAATTCATTATGAAGGGTGACGTGCGCGATCTTATAGTGTAGGTACTTAAGTGTAATTGCTGCCAGAACCAATATTGCGGCGCAATTAGGGAATTCGCTTGATGGCACCATCACACGGCAGCGAGGATTAAGAGGTTAAACTCGCAATAGTGGCTTAAACCTTGAAAGACAAAATGTTTTATTAATAATAATAATGTTTTATGTATTAATAAGATCCGGAATGGTTGCAGGAAGGACAGTCTGTTATTTTTATTTACTTTGGCAATTCAAAAGTAATCAAGTGGCAGATATTTTCGCTCTCCCTAGTAGTCACAATTACTTATTCTGTTGTCGAACTGTGCTAGATGTCAGATATATATATACTAACGACTTGTAAAAAGTGAAAATTAAATAATTTTACAGTCCACCGGATAATGAAAAGTTTAATTTAGCTCATATAAATTAATTCAATCAGTTCACATTTCACAAATTCTTCTGGCACCATCATCAAAAAAAAAGACAGTAGGTAACCGGCAGAACTGAATGGTGTCAGTACCGGTAACAGTTTCGCGAGTTCAATGGTTTTCCCGCCTTACGTGTAAGTAAGCAAGTTCTCTTGCGTTGGTTCTTAGGTATGTTGGAAGAAAATCGGTTCAGCCGTTATTGGGGGCTTAACGCTTGAAAGTCAGGGTTTTTGTAGTTGTTTGGCAAATAATAGATGGCGCCACAGATATTAGCTCCACTCTTTAGTTCCTCCGATCATTACTAGATGGCGTTTACATATGAAACTAATTGGAAGTCGGGGTTTTTTTAAATTGCATAATAACTTGTTTCCTTGGCAAAATGACAACTACCTGTATCGTTCACTCTTCTGCGATACCATATTTTATGCCATGCCCCATCAATCATACCTACGTCCAAGGTCTCGGGTAAGGGGCTACTTTAGGGGTGATCAATTTCATTTCAGCAATTTACCTCCAGGTACATTGCATACATTAAATAGATCACCCCAATTGATTGACTCCATACCAATATAAATTTTATGACTTTCAATTTTATCTATTTACTTTGGGGCTAGCTCAATCTGTGTAATTTGTCCCTATACATTTATTTATTTACTTACTTACCTTAATCAAAAATGCAATTGAAATTTTCTTTAATTTGTCCACAAACTTATATCTAATAATACATACTTAAAACTATAAAGTAGATGGCAAGTTTTGATACCAGATTGTGAGAGACTGGTGTGTCTGACTGAACTAAGCAGAACCTGTATCTCAGTACGCCAAGCCTCTCCCCATTCAGAGCTTAGTAGACTGACAATATAAAGTAAATTTTAATCTTTCTCCTCACCTTATCTTACAAAAGACTACAGCTGGCATAGGCAGTAATCTGAAAATCTTTGAACGGTTTTTGCCGTGTTAGGAAATTTTTCAAAATGGCGCGGCGGTAAACTGTCTGCAAATACAGACTCACAATGTCTGCAGCACAGAGCCACTATTTTAGCGGCAAAAAGTTCACAGCTCAACATATGACTTCCAAAGGGTTTTCAAAATAAGGCGTGCTTTTTATTCCGACGGTAATAAGTATAAAGGAGAAACTTTTTATAATACAGGCTCCCTCATTTCCAAACACTAGGTAAATCTATTTTTACTAAAAATGTAAAATTAAATGTGTTAATAATGAAAGAAAGCAGATTGATAACTTTCCCCCAAAATAGGCGATATTAGAACTTGCTCAGTTAATTCGTTCGAAATAACAATATACCTACAAATACTCTCTATAACTCAATTTAGTTGATGTCAAACTCTAGAAGATACTATAAATAAATTAGACATATACTTAACCCTAGCCCGATAAGGCCGATAGTGGGCAAAATATATTGGCAGGCCAGTCAATAAATACTATAGTTATCTATAGATACATAAGTACTGCGCATAACCATAACACATTATTGCCCACTTCAAATTCTCGATGAGGCCAAACCCAGATGAGCATTGGAGATAATCTATCCTACTTCCTACTTATATTATAAATGCAAAAGTGGGTGTGTATATTTGTTTGTTTGTTGTTTTTTTTTGTTTGTTACCTCTCCACGCTTCAACTACTGAACCGATTTGGATGAAATTTGGTATGGATATAGTTTGAGACTCGGAGAAGAACATAGGGTACTCTTTATCCCGAAATTCCCGCGGGGAGCAAAGCCCGCGGATACAGCTAGTCTAACATAAACGAGTCTGTCTGTGTGCGTGCTGGGGGATTACTTCACAAAATAATACGTTAGTCGTACGATAGTGACGTCTTATTTCTTGTCAAACCAAATTAGACTTTATTATCATACGTTAGTGTTAAATGTTGCTCGACATTAAAACGTGGATATTCGGTAACATCTGTCTTGCGTACCGCTTGTGACGAAGTCGCATATATGCGACAAACATTGTCGGGCCCATTCCGCGAAGGTCTGCTTTTTTTGCGACAAAAAAAAAATGCTCTTATGGCACATAACTTACGTCCGTTTTTGGTTGTAGATAGGTATGTTAGATTTACCATGTCTCGCGCTGGGGGCACGACAACTGATATAGTCTCGCAGTAAAAGGGTTAAGGAAGGCGTGAGGAATCTCGCCCTCTTTTGGACACGACTGGACACCGGGCCGGTGCGTCTTCAAAAGCTGAGTATCTACTTTTGGAAATCTCTTCTGGAACAACGAATCTCGTGGATGTGAACCTACGACCCTTACCTGTGACTACTTTTGGCATTTAGTGTATAAATTGTTAAAAATTAAATTAAAGAGTTTGGTCTTTCTAAACATTGTTTCTTTCAAAATAATCTTATCGTCACACGCTTTCGGAGTAACCACCCTGTATAGTCACAGGGTGAGCGCAGGGGGTTACTCCATAAAATAATACGTTCGTCGTACGATGGTGACGTCCTATTTCTATGTCAAACCAAATTAGACTTTATAATCGTAGTTAGTGCTCAATGTTGCTTGATACTGAAACGCGGATACGCAGTAACGTCCATCTTGCGTATAGCTTTTGGAGTAACCCCCCAGTTGAGGCAATAAGTTTAGTGTGTGCAATACAGAAGTTATAATAGTAGAACTATAATGGGGAATCTTATTCCGAGTGACTTTTTAGTCTAATCCTAGCCAAGTTTTTGAAGTAACTTCAGTTATCAGTCCACGGTACTGCACTTGACTACAATAAAAAATTGCATTATAAAACCATATAATTTTTTATTGAAGTCCAGTGCAGTACGATCCGCCAAACGACGGTTTAGTCAAAAATAAAAAATTAATTCCAATGTAATTGTATGGGAGCTACCCTAAAAAAAAATTAAGATTTTATTATCCCATGTCAAATTACAGCTTTTTAGTAGGTACTTATAGTCTATGAATAAAACTACGGACAGACAGACAAACAGACAGACAAACAGACATGGCGAAACTATAAGGGTTCCTTGTGTATTACGGAACCCTAAAAACCTAAACAAAAAACTCGCACACCCATACAAATTAGCGCTAAGCTCTAGAACGCTTCGTTTCTCTCAGTACCTTTACGCAGTAGCACTACTCTGCGTTTACGCTCATTATTTCTTTTTTTTTCCGCTTTTTTTAACCCCCGTCAAAAAGAGGGGTGTTATAAGTTTTACGCTTATGTCTGTCTGTCTGTGCCATCGTATCTCTGGAACGGATGGATTTGGATACGGTTTTTTTTGCGTGAAAGCAAGTTCTCTTGCGGTGCGTGGTTCTTTGCTATTTGATGAAAATCGGTTCGGCCATTTCAATTTTCGTGACTTTATATCAGTTGTCGTGCCCCAGCGCGAGACATGATAAATCTGACATACCTATCTACAACCAAAAACGGATATGGATACGTAAGTTATGTGCCATACGAGCATTTTTTTTTTGTCGCAAATACGACCTTCGCGGAATAGGTCCGACAATGTTTGTCACATATATGCGACGCTCGCGGGTAAAGGGTTAAGGTGTGAAATTCTGGGATTTTGTAGTTTGCCTTACAAATGATGGCGAAACGTATATTAATTCTACTACTTAGTACCTTTACTCATTAAATGTCGGGTATTTTTTTAATGTGTCTGTCAAATAAACTAGTTAAGGCTCCTACCCGCCCTAACGACCTTGAAAACACAAAAAAAAATTCTCTTTCTGTAAGAGACATTATCAGAAACCCTCGTACAACTTTTTAGCTAGTATCCTTAAGTTTCATTAGAACCTCGAAAGTCATTGAAATACTATCCGCTTTAGAAACCTTTACAAAAAAATAATCAAAAGTGGACGTTTTTAGTATTTTTTGCAAAGGAAACTACAGCGTATTGTATTTCAATGACTTTCTAGGTTCTAATATAACTTAAGGATACTAGCTAAAAAGTTGTACGAGGGTTTCTGAAAATCTCACTTACAGAAAGAGATTTTTTTTTTTTGTATTTTCAAGGTCGCTAGCGCTGGTAGGACCCTTAAGTGTTGTCATTGTTCGCAGCCCATGCTGCGCGTGTCCCGGCCCGCGGCCCGGCCCGGCGACCGCGCGCGCTCGCCGGCCGCCTTGCCTCCGATTGCGAGCTGCGCGACACCGACTACTGGTAAACAAAAAGGAAGAGTTATGCAATTATTCGGCCACTGGTAATCAGGCCAAGAAATTTTCGATTTGTCTGCCTTATTACCAAAATACTTATTAATGCTCAAAGTGCTCACATGCTGAACAACTTTTGCTAAGGTGTCATAGTTTTAGTTCAGCTGAATCATTATGATTCTGCATTAGGTGTAATATTTTCTAAAATCAATTATACCCTATGTTGGCTAGGCTTAACAGCTATATAACAAAAAAAAATATTTAAATCACAGACATTAGTTTATCTCCATGAATCCATCTTTTTTAAAATATTCAGTGTACCGACACATTTTTTTACTGTTTTATACAGATTATAAGACACGGACTCACTTTATTGCTAGGTTTAAACCCGTGTCCACCCAAATTAAGCTGCCATTGACAGATAAGTAACAGTGTCCCCTTCCGCACATTCCAGCGGGGCCGGCCCGCTCGCCGCAGCTGCCGGCGCTGTGCGCGGAGCGGCCGTGGTCGCGCTACCACCGCGGCTGCGTGGCCGGCAGCTCCGCCTTCCTGGACTGGACGGCGCGGAAGGTGCTCAAGAAGAAGTCGCCTGGGAACGGTACGTTCTCAATGACAAACTTATTAACTGCGTCAGGAACGTTGTGTCTCGAATCATGCCTGAGTGTAACTTAATATGAAGCGTTTATTGGTTCTCTCTACACGTGGCGACAGCGTAGGGCGGCCAGCGCTTGCTGACAATATCTGAACTACACCTAATAGTTACAAACTTATCGCTTTCTTTTTTTGATAGACACACAGATTGAATATAAGTACTACAGGGTACCGCGCAATATGCATCCTCGTTCACTGTCCCCGCACCTTTTCCCTGTCCTCGACTTGTGGGGGATGTAGAGCGGGCGGCTGCAGGCGACTGCAGTTGCAGATCTAATCAACTCATCGAGTTACATTTTTAGAGTGTCCCGAATTATCTTTTTTCAGGTAAAAGTCGCGGCGCCAGGGGCTCTAGTGAATCGTTGAGAGGTACGCTTCTATAAAGTGTTTTTTTATTCCTTACTACACACATTACGAACTATATCCGTCTTATTATAAAACGCAGACTAACTTTGTTACTAGGTTTAAACCATTATTTGACCAAATAAAATTGTCATCTAGTAATATGCCCCTGTTTCATATGAAAATGTCAACTTGATTTGGCCGGATTATGGTTTAAACCTAGTAACAAAGTTAGTTTGCCTTTTATAATAAGACGGCATATATTTATATCACGCCTGTTTCCCACAGCAGTAGGCGGAGACTACGGAACGCCACTTGCTACCTTCCTGACAGACCTCTTTCGCTTCTTCTACCTACACTCATCACTCTCTTCATACATACCCGCCGGTTAGGGGTACTTCTGACCTCTCCTTTTTTAAGAGCATCAGCAATCTGGTCACAGTACGTTCGTCGAGGATGACCTGCAAACTCACTCTTCCACTCACATTCGCTTTGATCCTTTCTACATGCCCGAACCATCTCAATGTTATTTTCCTGAACTTGGCGAGCTGGTTTCATGACTGGAAGATATTCTGGTTTGCAGACGAGGAGGAAATATCCAGCTACCTGGACCGCCACCGCGGGTTCTTGGAGGAGTACGTGCTGGGGAGGGTTCCAGCCGAAGATCTGGAGAGATGGCTGCTCCAGAAGCTGAAAATACCGCCGGTAAATTACAGATACACTGCCACATCTTCATCACTAACGGGGTAGGCAAAGCTTAGGGCCGTAAAATAAAACGTCCGGGAGCGGTGGGCGTGGAGATAAAAAAGGAAATCAAAAAGAGTGAAGGGTTATATATTATATATCAAATTTGAATTTTTTGGGGGTTCCCCTTACTTAGAATTGAAACTCAAAAATTTATTTTTCATCAAACCCATACGTGTGGGGTACCTATTGATAGGTCTTCAAAAATGATATTGAGGTTTCTAATATCATTTTTTTCTAAACCGAATATTTTGCGAGGGAAAAAAAGTCTCCCCCCCCCGTACCTCTAAAATAAGGGAATTATAAAACTAAAAAAAATGCATGATGTTCATTACCATAAAAACTACCAGCGAAAATTGGTTTGAACGATATCTAGTAAGTAGTTTTTTTTTAATACGTCATTAATCATAAACGGTAATTTACCTTTCATTCAATCAACTCAAATATAAAAATTTAAAAAAAATACTACTAGACTTTTATATTATGTTATTTGGAACCCTTCATGGGCGATTCCGACTCGCACTTGGCCGCTTATTTTTGTTTGCCCCATCCTGTTCTGTCACTAGCCATCACAATCGAAGTAGTTCTTTCCATCTTTTCTGATAGATAAATAATAAAACATGTATTATATTTAAATATCCTGCGCATATTGTAGGTAATAGGACCGGCTGAAAACGGTCAAAGCATCGCCAGAGACAAAGTGAGATCAACGAAGAGTTCCACGTTTATGGTGAGTAGTAATAATACTTATTATAATACTAGCCGAAGCCCGCGACTTCGTTCGCGTGGACTTTATGTCTCTGGAAAATGCTCATCAGGCTGAACAACTTTTACTAAAGCGGCATTTTTATATATCTTATAGTTAAGCTGGACCATTATGGTTCTGCATCAGGCGTTCCATTTTCCAAAATCATTTATACCCTATATGTTGCCCAGGCTTAATAGCTATATAACAAAAAAAGTTGAATTCGAATCCGTCCAGTATTTCCGGAGATTAGCGTGTACAAACAGACAAACAGACATACAGACATACAGACAAACAGACAAACAGACAAACAGACATTTTTTTTAAAATTCTTACTCTATTACTTAGTCTCCATCGCCCCCAATATTTTTTTTGGAAATATATTTAATGTACAGACACACTTTTTTTACTGTTTTATTATATGTATAGATAGATATAGATTAATTTTTTCTTACAATCTCTATAAACTAGTAATTATCTGTGTGATTTTATTTTTTATTAAGATATTGCATAGCTTCTATCGCGGGCCTTGAGCGCGGGGACTGAATCCAGAAATTCCGTAACGAAAAAACCTCACGCTCCCTACTCCGCCTACCATGTAGGTTGCCGCTTCGTCTCCGTCGTCCGTTTGCGACGTTGCCGTCCTTCTTTGTTTGCAATAGCTTTACCGCGGCAGTCCCCGAGTGCCACACGTCTTTTTTTTTTCCAGTAGCACGGAAATTATGTTTTATTAATACGCTTTTAAGATAAAATACAGAGCCTCCAGAAACAAAGCTCAATTCTTTAAATTTTTATTTTATTTTAATTTTTTACTGAAATGATAAGACGGAATCTTATGTAGTAATTTGGGTTGCGCCCAATCGGCACTTCAGTTTTTTTCCACATACCTAAGAACAATCTTCTTTATTAGCTACCTACAGAGTTACAAACAAATTTCTGTTTATAAATAACTATATAGCAACTGTGTACTTTGAATTTGAAAAACACAAAGCTTTCCAATACATTTTCCTGAAAACAAATCTGTTATTCAATATCAGATTTTGGGCCAGTACGTTCGTATTGCAAATCAAATGAAGGCTCCTACCCGCGCTAACGACCACAACACACAAAAAAAAAATCTCTTTCTGTAAGTGAGATTATCAGAAACCCTCGTACAACTTTTTAGCTAGTATCCTTAAGTTTCATTAGAACCTCGAAAGTCATTAAAATACAATACGCTGTAGTTTCCTTTGCAAAAAATACTAAACCGGCCACTTTTGACTCTTTTTGTAAAGGTTTCTAAAGCGGATAGTATTTCAATGACTTTCAAGGTTCTAATGAAACTTAAGGATACTAGCTAAAAAGTTGTACGAGGGTTTCTGATAATCTCACTTACAGAAAGAGAAATTTTTTTTTGTGTTTTCAAGGTCGCTAGCGCGGGTAGGAGCCTTAATAACCATTTACCGTTTCGTATGTAGGATCTCCTATTGGAGCTGCAGGAGAACACGTCCGAGTACCAGCTGGTGTGGGAGCTGGCGGGCTGCGTCTGCGCCGCCGCCGGCGCGGACGTGCACCGGATCTACAAGGTGCGGCCGGACCAGCCCGCAGTGCACTACTTCGTCCCCGATTCTGATCAGGTACCTGCTATATCTTGGCTATGGTACACTTTTTACAAGCTGAAGATACTTATTTTTCTTTAATTAACTGACTTAGAAAAAGGTTATCAATTCGACGCGATCTTTTTTTCAGTTCTATTCAAATTTGTAACTAAATAGTAGGTATTATTAGAATTTAATAAGCAAACAATGTAATTATCTTAATTATCTTGACTAATAACAATTAATTAATTCAATAATTATTTTTAAATATTTATTATCTAACAATGTTAATACAACTTGGTTTATGTAATGTCATACAGTTTTAGAGAGCGGGTATCACTAACACAAGCATATCCATGCTTAAAAGTGATTCCCTTTCAGACAAATTGTAAACTTAAGTACTGAATAAACTATTTTTCATTTTTTCATTTTTTTTAAGTATGTTTACTTCACCGATTATTTGAAGGCGACTGGACAGATTTTGATTTTTTTTTGTTTGAAAGGATATACTTACTGGTAACTTACAATTGTAAGGTATTCCCATATCAAAATCGGTTTTGTAGTTTGGGGATGAGGTCGATTTTTAGTTAAGAAAATTAAAAGAGTCGCTCTTTTCTTTGTTGACTTAAATTGACTCAATTTATCATATTAAATATTTTTTAAATTTAGTTTTTTTTGTTTAGTTAATTGTCCTGGGTCTTGGATGTTTATCTATATGTATGTATTTGTTATAAAATATAGTAACGTTGAGTTAGTATCCCATAACACAAGTCTCGAACCTAATTTGGGGCTAGCTCAATCAGTGTAATTTGTCCCTATATATTTATTTATTTTATTTATTTAAGTATCTAATAAAATAATAACAAGAGTGTTTTATAGTTCTGCTTTCCTATTCCTTTAGATTAATTATGGGTTAATTAATTCTGCTACTTTAACTGCAGACTAGAGATGTAAAAATACTTATAATGTAATATGTAGGTCAATGTAACGATATCATAGAGTTGGTCCGATAACCGATATTCAAATCCAAAATTTCAAAAATCAAATATTCAGTAATTAGGCTTTTACAGGCACTTTTATACGTCAATAAATTGTATTAAATTTTAATTTATTTTTTTATAGAACAGCTACCGATACGACAAAACGTCAAAAAAAACTCATTTTCACAGTATCGGTCGCCTCGCCTACTCGCAGAAAGGCCATAAAAATTTGTAAAGTGTCGTCGAAAAGCTACGTGTTTGGATTAATTTGATTTGTCTTTACAAGTACGTTGCTCTGACAATAGAAGCTTATACATTTTTAATGACTGATTTTTCAGGGAACTAATAAAGAAGCCAGGCAGATTGCGTTCGCGCAAGCAGACTCCGAGACGGCGGCGCGGGTGCTGGGGGTGGCCCGCGGAGGCCTGCCGCTGACGCTGTCTCCTCGCTCGGACCAGACCTGCCCTGAAGAGCCCAAGTCCACCAGGGCCAAACAAGCGGTAACTATTTAGATATAAGGTGTGATCCGTGTACGTAAGACCTTACGTCACATGGGCAAAAGCTCTATAGCTACGAAACACTACAGCTGGTAGTAATTTAAGTCTAAAAATGCTATCAAATAAACACCTCCACACAGATTCATGACTGTAGGTTAAGTTTGTTAGAAATAAATTATTTTTTTTACAAAAAAAAAACAACAGACTTCATTTTCTTTCAGAAGTTTCTTACATATCTCCAAAGTTCTTCATCATGTCTTCACCAATTTAATATGAGACCAACTTGGTACCGGTCCACGGTTGACGAAGATATCGCGTAACACATACAAAAAAAATATTGTCGAATTGATAACCTTCTCCTTTTTTAATTTTTTTTTAAAGATTTGCAAGGAGTTTTCTCTGATGTTACTGGTCGTCCACGTTTGAGATTATTTTCTTATGGATTTGAACTTCAATTGTTAAGTATGTAGCTATTTCAAAAGTCAAGTCAAAATAATAAATAAATATATAAATCTCAAACGTATTGATCTTCCTCAGAAGGAGCTCAATCACGTGCTGTACCAGCCGCTGCTGCCGTCGAACGCGGCGTCCTACGTCATCGAGATGTGGAAAAGCCGGCGGTTCCAGAGGGAGGACGAGGAGCGGGCGGCCGGGGTGGCCCTGTGGGGGGCCCTGGCGCTGCACTACCGCGGCCTGTCCAACCAGTACACCAAGGAGAGGAACATGGCCGACTTTTTGCTGGATGTTGTAAAGTGAGTTGATTGAGAAAGATAATCTCTTGTCTCAACACACGTTCAAGGTGGTATAATTTTTCGTCATTCTTTGCTATCACAACTCAATCAAGGTGTATTTGTCGGTGCGACAGTCATTATTTTGACACTAAAATGTACCTACAAGATGTTGAAGCCTGTGTGTATGTGTGTGTCTACTTACTTTATTTCAGATAATCGAAACTAGTATAAAGTATTGCCTTGTTTCAGAGCAATATTCGAGGAAATGGTCTCCCTAGACCAGCTGATAAAGAGAATCCTGGAGTTTGCTCAGCGGCTCGTGAACGCGGACCGCGCGTCACTGTTCCTGGTGGACTACCGCAACTTTGAGCTGGTGTCCACGGTGTTCGACCTCAAGTTCGAGCGCGGCCAGGACCGCGACCTGCAGAAGAAGGAGATCCGGATGCCCATCAACAGGGGCATCGCCGGCCACGTCGCGCTGTCCGGGGAAACCATGAACATCCCGGATGCCTACTCCGATTACAGATTTAACAGGTACAGTATACTAATAGCAATGAACTTATATGTTTGTATTTTATTGTTTTCCTTAAATTTCAGTTCTTGACTATGGCAACTTAGCTGACCTTTTTTGTTTAGTTGACCGTAAAGTATGTTACTTACATCCTTCGTGGTCGCAGATAGTCTGTCTACAACTAAGAATTGTGTAACTCTTATTCGAAACATTAAATGTAACAAAAAAAGGTTTGTGCTGAGTCCCGAGGGTCCTCCCCGCGCTAACGACCTTGAAAACACAAAAAAATTAATTTCTCTTTCTGTAAGTGAGATTATCAGAAACCCTCGTACAACTTTTTAGCTAGTATCCTGAAGTTTCATTAGAACCTCGAAAGTCATTGAAATACTATCCGGTTTAGAAACCTTTACAAAAAGAGTCAAAAATGGCCGTTTTTAGTATTTTTTGCAAAGGAAAATTCAGGGTATTTTATTAGGCAGGGAGGAGCCTTATTCATGTGTTCAAAGCGCGATAATTTATCAGAATAGTATATCAAAATTCTTGAATGGTACCTAAGTAATAGTCCTCATAATTAACTTAACACGACATGCTGTCCACTCGCCGAATACTTGTCACAATAGAAAACAGAATGATGTTTATCAATAAGTATCAACTTTAAACAAAGACCCTAAACTAAGCACAGCTTGTACAAGCATAGTTCGTAGTTTCATGGATTTGTAACTGTTTATTCAAATCTAACCTTAATTACAGAGATGTTGACGAAGCAACTGGCTATAAAACGATCAGCATCCTCTGCATGCCGATCAAGGTGGAGGGGAAGGTGATCGGCGTCGTGCAGATGGTCAACAAGCGGACCGAGCGCACCTTCGGCCACGAGGACGAGGTGGCCTTCGAGATATTCTCCACGTTCTTCGGCCTCGCCCTTCACCACGCGCGGCTTTACGATCGAATTATGAGGAAGGAACAGAAGTACCGCGTCGCTTTGGAAGTGTTGAGCTACCATAACACTTGCAGAGAAAACGAGGTGCAAGCGCTGCTTACTGAAAAAAATGACATGAACGTCAATTTAAATGATTTCTATTTAGGTACGTATCTGTTCCAGGGCACTATTTCTAATCTAAAACGCGTCATATTCTTTACTCACAGTTTTTGGAACGTAAAATATCTTCTAAATTATTGTTCCTTCGTCGTATTTATGGAAACCTAATATAACTAGGCTTAGCGACTAACCACTTTTAATCTACAGTCTCACCAACTTGCTCATGGACTTTGCTTCGTGCAACGCTTATACCTGGCAACCCTTGCTATTAATAGATAAGATCATGTGTGTATTTTCCACGCTGGTCTTGGAGAGAATAAAAAATTAGAATGTATCAGTTGATTAGAATCTTCTCGCGAAGGTTGTAGAAGCCGATCGAGGGACTGGGCGAAAATGCTAATCATTTTAATAGGCGATGCGGCTGCCAACCCATCACTATTTTGATTCCTTTTTCCACCACATACATACATACATACTATCACGTCTTTTTCCACCATCATGGTTAAAAATAGCTTTTGAGTCTTGCGACCCTCGGCTCTGTCTGTTAAGAGCCACAAGACCAAAGTGCTTTATATGCCCCGTTATGGATAAAGACGTGATTGTATGTATGTATGTGTATTTTCTGTAGATCCGTACAGCTTGAACGAGTACGAGAAGTGCCAGTGCGCTCTGAACATGTTCAACGAGCTGTTCGACCTGAGCTCGTTCGACGTGGTGACGGTGACGCGCTTCGTGCTCACCGTCAAGAAGAACTACCGCACCGTGCCCTACCACAACTTCGACCACGGCTGGGCGGTGGCCCACGCCATGTACGTCATGCTGCGCAGCGACGTGCGCAAGCGGTTTGACTACAAGATGGTAAGCCTCTGGGACCTAAATGGGTTACTGAAGTGAAACAAAACGCGGACGTTATTCTTATATAAAGTTAGGGTTGGGCTACATTCATCGAGAGAGAACAGAGAACGACGGAACGCTTCAGCAAGCGTTTCGTCGCAATCTCTCGCCTTGAGGGTTCTGAGCGACAGAAACTGATAGCAGCATAGAAAAGTGCTGCCAGATGTAGACCAAAACTCTTAGATACCTCCACATGGTAACCTATCATTGTTACGAAACTTAACTGTTCGAATTTCAATTGATCGAAAACGGTATACCGAAGTTTTAAATACCAAACTGATTATTTTACATAATTTTTCACATCAATAAACTCATTTTACCTATGTTTCATTTTCCAGAATAATACATAGCATAGTCGAATATTAAAAGTATTTTTTTTTCGTTCGACATATGTCTTGTTTACTAGTTCTAAAGGTCGAAGTCACTTATTTACTATTATTACTTAGCTACTGTTTCGTATTCAAAACAAGTGTTTTTCATTAATTTTATAATTTAAAAAAAAACACGTTTAACAAGAATCAAGCTAAGTATATATTTTTATAATAAAAAAAAACAACGAACGTATTTTTACTACTCAAACTTAGGGCGAAAATAAGAAAGACAACAAAAACTGGTTATGGAAAAACTATAGGTTAGGTTATGTTAGAACTGCGACCACCCAAGTTGATATGTAGCCCACTAAGGTAGATGCTCTGTCTGCCCCATTAGGGATAAAGACGTGATAGTATGTATGTATGTAAGGTAGATAGCCTTTAGTAACTGTAGTAACTTAATAAATAATATAAAAAATACCTATTATTATAATTTTATATTAGTCGTTTTGCGTGTTGAAAAGAGATGATAGATTTTAATAAGATGTCAATAAAAGAAAAATCATTTAATAATTTGGAAAAATGTTTATGACGTCTAAATCGTCTTTAATTAGTAACTTCACGCAAAAATCAAGTAAGGATTTTAAAACATTTAGATATTGAGAACAATTCTAATTGAAAATCGGATTTTCAATAAGTTACAGTGTCGACGCTGGCGTGCTAATATTTGACACCAGCCAAGACAGTACTTCTGACAGGCTCAAGACTTGCCACCGCCATGTTCCAGCGGCTGGCGCTGTTCGTGGCGTGCCTGTGCCACGACCTGGACCACCGCGGGTACACCAACAAGTACATGAGCGAGACCGCGTCCCCGCTGGCCGCCATGTACACCACCTCCACACTCGAGCACCATCACTTCAACATCACCGTCACCATTCTGCAGCAGGTGAGCTTTCATCCAACCATCAGTCCGGTCGCGTTTACGGCCTCCGTGGCGTAGTGGTCATAATTCTAGTCCGCGACCCAGAGGTTCCGGGTTCGATCCCCGGTCAGGGCAAGTTGGAGAATGGCCTTTTTAAATTGTCCTAAGTGTTGGATGTTTATCTATGTCTTTATTTGTTAAAATATATAGTATTGTTGAGTTAGTATCCCATAACACAAGTCTCGAACTTACTCTGGGGCTATCTCGATCAGTGTAATTTGTCCCTATATATTTATTTTATTTATTTATGGATACCAGAATGTTCAAGTTTAATTTATGTTTTTAATTGTAAACCTATTTTAAAAAGTAGTTTGAAAAACCTTAACTATATTTTGTCGAAAGTATATTGAGCATGTAGACAACATCTTACAATGGCCCCATACCTCTATCTTCATTGTAAAGGTGAGAAAAGGCTTTGTATTGCACAAACCTTTTTTCTGGGACAATATCCCTCTTATTATAAAACGCAGAATAATTTTGTTACCAGGTTTAAACCATTATCCGACCAAATCAATTTGATGTTTTCAGATGAGACAATGGCATATTACTAGATATCAACTTGATTTGGTCGGATAATGGTTTAAACCTAGTAACAAAGTTAGTCTGCGTTTTATAATAAGACGGTAAGAGTATAGGGGAAAATAAATATTCCACTTCAGCATGACAATATTTACGAGTCAGCAAACGCAGTCAAACACATTTCTTCAGAATTTTGTTATGAACATTTTGCCAACTTAAAAGTGTCATTTACCTTACGAATCACAGCCCCGGCTAGTTTAAGATTTTATTTTCAGTTAGCAAGATTTTGCAGAGACGTAGAGGGGTAATTTGGCTGACAAAATGAATTCACCCTAAACGACACAACCGATTTTAATAAAAAAAAACTATGGCAGTTCTATCCACCTTTTCAGACAAAAAAAGAATTTTCCAAATCCAGGCGTATTCGAATAATCGCTGAAGCTGCTCCTTTTTTGGATGTCGGTTGAAAACAATACACACGGCACTTCTTGTGTTGATTCACTTGTCCACAAGCCTTCAAGGGATGGTTATAATCCCTGTTCTTTTAAAAATTTGAAAAAGAGACCATATGCATGTTTAATATGAAGATTTTTTAATCAGACTGCATCATAAGCAACGAGTTAAGCAATATGCACTAAGTGGGCAGCTGCATACAAAAAACGACTCTTGTACCTATTGGATAAAATCCCTTGTGATTTACAACGCCCTTTTGGAACGGGGGCACCCTCAGGACTACACTAACTTCGGGCGCGCCAGACAGGTGGCGTTGCACAAAGTTAAAACAGGATATGGTTTGTTTTATGCATCCGGCATATAACGCCGGGGTGCAAAGTTTGAACCCGAACACAAGATAATACAGAAACACGCTATAAAACGATAATTTTTGGGTCTCCCAGCCCGACTGTAACAGGTATTGCACCTGTTATTGACCGCTGGGAGATAATTATACATTCATACGTCTGAATACCTAACGGGGCAGACAGAGCACCTTGGGGGGGAAATAATGATCAGAATAAAATAAAGAGTTATGATAATTTAGTGTAGTTCGTAGATCCATAAACACATCGCTTTTTTTTCTTGTTCAATAAGGGGTAAATATTTTAATTGCTTCATTGATCGTGTTCTTGGAAGTCACGAAATTTACAGCGATATTTAGTCTTATAATTATAGTTGTCTTCGGACAGATACAAGGGCTTTCCAAGTATTTCCAAAAAAATACGGCAAGAATTCCAAACGT
The DNA here is from genome assembly GCA_963555685.1 of Acrobasis consociella. Taxonomy (NCBI): domain Eukaryota; kingdom Metazoa; phylum Arthropoda; class Insecta; order Lepidoptera; family Pyralidae; genus Acrobasis; species Acrobasis consociella. The sequence continues at coordinate 278,788 of OY743104.1, read as the reverse complement.
TTATTTTGCTATTAGGGAAATTTCAGTGTCACGGAATGAACTTGCACTTATAATATTAGAATGTATCTGCTGCTTCTTTTCCCGCGCAGATCATAACAGCCGATCAAAGGAAGAAACGCGAGATTCAGCCATCTATTTATTACTAATTAGACGTGATAATATATCTGTACTTTTCTGACAAACCGATGTTACATAAACAATTCATGATTCAAGAAACGACCCACTCTCACTATTTCACCCGCATAACGTCCACTGGTGGTCATAGGCCCCTCCCGAGAATTTCCAAAATTACTGATCTAAATTGCGGCCTGCATCCAGCGCCTTTCAGCGACCCTGGTGAGGTCATCAGTGGGTATCTTACGCATCGTTTGCAAGTAAGTGGTCGCCATTCGAGAACCTTTTTGCCCTATCGGCCATCGGTTCGTCGCGCTGTGTCCAGCCAACTGCGAGCAACAACGAGCTAATCCATTGGCCTTTATTCATCCTATTTAGGAACCTCCTTCTCTCATCGCAGCGTATTCCTAGTTGCATCCTCAGCTGCGATGCCGGGGTTCACTTTTCGGCTTTTTAGTTGTTTTAGTCACAAACCACTAAGTTAACGAAGTGCCCGCGGTTCCCAGGACGGGCACAACATCTTCTCGCACATGTCGAGCGAGGACTACAAGCAGATCCTGGGGCACATCCGCCAGGCCATCCTGGCCACCGACCTGGCCGCCTTCTTCCCCAACCTGGAGAAGATAAAGGACCTGCACAGGGAGGACGATGTGCAGTTCGACTGGGCCAATAATAGTCATAGGTAAGATTTATTTTCACCCTCTTCGGGACTTTACAACTACATTTTTGTTGGATCTAGTTGGGGATTCATGAATTTTGTCGGTGTCCAGCCCCCATTGCATGCAAACGGCTACTTTTGGCAAATGTGCAAAGAAAAGCTTTAAGTTCTCACTTCAAACTGTAAAAAGTAGTTTATAAAATAGTTGGTGTAGTACGGCTTGGTCAAGCAAACATTTTTGATGATATCTTCGTTTTCTTTCAAATAATTTATTTCATATGGACAGTACTGGACTTCGGATGTATGATAATATTTTATATAATAATATTTGGAAGGAACTGGTTAGGTTAGGTTAGGTTAGGGGGAATAATTATGTTACCACTAGTCGTAAAATTTTTGAGTATCTAGGAAAGTATAAGTCACGATAAAAGCTTTCGCGAATTCTTATCCCATGTTAATGATAGCTATTTTGTGTTATAGCATATTTAGAGTATATCTAGTTAATATATGTCTTTTGGTGAATAAAAAATAGCTTGTTATGCGAAGTTAAGTTTTTGCCACACGAAAGTTACTTACTTAAAGCACACTGCGCCTGGTATAATAATTTGGCAATGCTGCTGTTAGCGAAATATTGATCACATTATTATTTAACAAAATATGCAACTATTTAAGGCAGATTTTTGTAGGCAAAAGCAATCAGAGCAGTTGTCCTTTCATTCTTTTTGTCGCTTGTATGCAGTCATACATATAAGATGGTGAGTAAGTATTAAAAAAAATACTTACTCAGTAACATAAAATTAAAAAAAAAAGTAAAAATTCGGATTGATTGAACTGAAGTTGTGCCACTAGGGTTAAATTGTGTGAGACTTTCGTAGGTATAATGTATCGTATGAAACTTTGACGTAATATAATGTATTGATTATAAAGCAGTAACAAAATTTCTAGTTGTATGAGTTATAGCCCATATGAGTCCATTCAATATGGCGCCCTCTACAGGCCATAAATAAAGTAATACACTCACAAAAAAAATGAATCATACCATTATATGGTCTATTATCTGTAACTCCCTCTTCTTGCATTGACTAGATATACTTGCTTTTCAGAACCCAATAAATATAAGTCTAAAAAAATGTCCAATTTATGTATTTAGAGACCTTGCCATGGCCATATCCATGACCGCAGCGGACTTGTCGGCGTCGGCAAAGCCCTGGGACATCCAGATCAAGACCGTGAAGGTGATCTTCGAGGAGTTCTACGACCAGGGCGACAAGGAGGCGGCCGCGGGCCGCACGCCTATCCCCATGATGGACCGCACCAAGACCGAGGAGCAGCCCGCCAGCCAGGTGCGTACGAGGCTTCTTAGGTCCAAAAGACCACAGACCAATCCGCGCCGCACTTTTTTGTCTGTGAAAATAGAACCCATGGAATCTCATGCAGTAAAGTAACGCACACGACGCGCAAAAAGTCCGGCGCGCGTCGTGTGACTATCACAGACTAAAAAGTGCGTCACGGACACGGATAGTCTGTCGTCTGCGTTGGGCCTTATTATAAGCACTCCTTTCGCAACATGCTTACGTTGGAATAAACCGTTGTTGTCTTGTCAGTGGTCAGTAGGTCTATTATTGTTTAGTAGCAAGATTACGGATGGTATTATATCATATCCCATCAAACACATAAATGTTAAATGGGAGCCAAACTCAATAGGTGTCATAACATAAATGACTACGAAAGATGCGATGAACGTGAATGCGACTTCCCGTGATGTATTATTATGTGGGGTTGTATTGAGTTCTAAATGGGTGCCAGCCTAGGTTGCGTAGAAAATTCTTGAAACTTATTAAAGTGACATCTTTGATTTTTTTTAAAGTCCCTATGGTATGAAGGTAAATAGGTTTGGAGTTGTGAAGAGGTGGAGGGTAGTTCAAAATGGTTCAAGATATTTAAACGAAGTTAACTATTCTTATTTCTATTTTTTTTATGGTGCTGCCCGATTTCTGTTACTTATAGGAAGCTCCTTATGTCATCCATAGAAGAAAAATGGGGTAGACTTACATATTGAAACAATATTGTAAACCTCAATATTTTCAGGTGGGTTTTTTGAGCCAAATCTGCATACCATGCTACACGATGCTCTGCAAGGTCCTGCCTAACACGAAGCCAATGTACGTTATGGCCATGAAAAACTTACGCAGATGGAAAGCCAGGGCCGATAGGATCGCGCGTAATGTTATTCAGGACAAAGACGTCGAGGAAACAGAAGAAGAATCGGTAGAATCTGAAACCGAAGCAGATATTGTCGATGAAATCGCTGTCGACAAAGAAGCTGCTTTAGTAGATGAAACGAAAGTGGAAGAGATAGTTGAAAATCTAGTTACAAGGGAGGATAATATTATCGAGCCCGTAGAAGCTCTGCGAGAGATCGATCCTCTTTGGGAAAAAGATGTTGAGGACAAGAGAGTAAATAAAGAATTCTGGAAAAACACTGACGAAGCCTGGGTGGATGATGAGGGAGTGGTCGTCAAAGATAGAAGTAAGGACAATGAGGCTCTTTGAATTAAAGTGTTCGGATTGATTGTTTCTTTCTAAGTTATTTAGTAATTGACGGTGAAAATTAAGCACGTACGTACTATCTAATGTTATGCATCAAAACTAAGTGTTCAAAGAATTGTATTTTCAGAATTTAATTGGAATAAATAATAAAACGATAAGTATTTTAACTCGCCTGGCCACATATATAATTAAAATTCAATAGCTTTGCAGAAATTGCAAGACTTGACAGTTTTGGTTCCCTATGCCAGTACAAATAACCGCATTACGCTTGTTCGAAAAGGATGTTTAGGGAAAAGACATGCAGGGAAATGGACGTTCAGGGAAAAGGACGTTTAGGAAAAAGGACGTTTAGGAAAATGGACATTCAGGGAAGTAGACTTAATGAACCGACTGGACATTCCGGTAATAGGACGTAACGTTCCGGAGGGTTCATGCGAGCGAAGCGTCTCAGTTTTCGTGTTCGAGATTTGACAAAAATGCTTTTGTCCGGCTACCACTTTGTTTGTCTGTTGGGCTGTTCTCGCCTTCATAAAAAATTATATAGAACATGTTTTTTGTCGATTTAGTTTTTCGAAATTTTTCAAAATGAAGGAAATATGGGGTTTTAAAACTTAAAAACCATATATAATTTTGATTTTTTAAAAATGGCATCTATTTTTTTCTAGTGTAACTTGCGAGGTCTATGTAGCTCACAAAGGCACTAGTAATAATTGAGATACTTTGATGCAAAATGCTTAAAAAAATGTATGAGAACACAAACACAGCAGGGTACCTACTGTTTGTTTATAACACACGCACGTCACGCACAGCACAGATAAGTATAACGAACCAAGTAATCAAGAAAGTGATGTAATAAACCTATGTATCGCCGTGTACATATGTTTGCCCCGAACTCCTGACCAAAACGTAAACTCTTGACCAATTTGGCTCATGTTCGAATTTGAAATTTCTATTGGCTATATCAACACTACTCGTCTACCAAATTTCATTAATCTCCGATCAAAGACACTTAAGTTATCGTCGAAGAAACATACATACAAACGCCGGATTGTTTAAATAGATTTGGAGAACTTCGTTCGAGTGTAAATGACATCCATTGATAACCAAATGTGTACCAAAAGCTTCTTGTAAAAAATATAAGATTATCTTAAGTAAAAATATATGCATTTTTACAGTTTATTAATGATAATTAAGTCTTTGAAGATTCGCATCAAACAAAGCAACACGATTCAGTGCCCTCAGATAGTCAAAAAAATTTACATAATGTAATATTACATGGATTTTAATGCGTGACGCCGAACCGGCCGATGTTGGAGCCTTTCATGTCGTAGAACGAGATGAAGAATCTGGAAACAAACCAACATTTCAGATTAGATATTTATACAATGTCCTTTTTTATTAAGTACAAATATTTTAAGGGGTGATTCAGTCCATCATATCGAACAACTTTTCCAAATAAATGTATATCGAAATACGAAAAAAAATTTTTAGGTTTTCATAGAAATCGAAGTAGTCACGTGATATCATTACTATGAAAAATAAAAATTTTCTTTTCGTATTTCGATATACATTTATTGGGAAAAGTTGTTCGATATGATGGACTGAATCACCCCTTAAAATATTTGTACTTAATAAAAAAGGACATTGTATAAAGGATGATTGCCTTAATGTAGAACTAAGCAAATCCTACACCGCGCGTGACCCGACACGCACTTGGCAGTTTAGTTGAACCGCAACAATCAAGATGCTCTGCGATAAAGACGTGAATGACGTGACAGTGTATTGGGTACTGTGATGGCAACTATGATTTTGAGCCGTCGTGACCGCGCAAATTACTTTTACGTCACAAATTACTATTATACAAGTTCATTTTGCGTTCACTAATTATTTTTGAATGACAGAAACGATTTTCATTAAACATATCGCAAGGAAACATTCACGTTAAAAAATCTGCATCGAAATCGAGAGCTACGATACCACAGACAGACATTCGCGTCAAACTTATAACACCCCTCTTTTTTTCAGGGCTTGCAAAATAGTGCAGCTAGTTTAACTTGATGGCCATAAGTAAAGAAGAATGACATGGAATAAACGCACTAAGCAATATATTAAAGGACGCGGCAACAGTATTAAAGCCTGATGTACTAGGGTAGAGTAATTTTGTGCCAGTAGCTTCACGTTGCTGGTTTAATTGTGGATATTCTTAGAGTGCACAGGTCCGCAATGTAATGTGATGCTACGTGTTCTGCTCGTGTACAGCAGGCTTAAGATGCTTCACGAACGAAAAATTACAGAAAGCCGACTCCTAATATCGATTCATCACCATCATCAGGTTTTTTTGCCTCCACCGGCAGGAGCCTGACCCTCTCTGTACTACCAGAGCCTTACTTGCCCAGAGCAGATAAAGGACTTGGCCTACACTTTCCTCGCTGGGGTTGGAGAGGTCTCATTGATGTTTATAAGCTTTGTTTAGCTTGTATTTCCTATGTTGCCTTCTACGACATCCACGGGAGGACCTGGAGTGGTCTTATTCTACTCTACCGAAAACCACAAAGCAACGTTGGTCTTCTGCGAGAATACAAACAGGTAAAATGAACAGAAGGTAACGGATATAAGAAGTAGAAGACACACCTGTCGGGTTGTACGCCGAGCTCCTTGAGCATGAAGTCGCTGAGCTCCTTGACGATGTGCTTGTTCTGCTCGGGGCCCAGGTTGCCGATGGACTCCAGCGTGGCCACGGCGCCCGGGCCCGCCTCGCCGCCGAACGACACCTGGCACTCGGTGCACACCACGCACGAGAACTTCTGAAGGATTTAAATTATGATATGACATAACAAACAATGTATTTTCTGTCCACATTAACTTTAAATATTAATTTAATTGTGAGTTGACGTCTGTGAAGAAAATGCTGCAGTTTGTTACCGTTCTTCTGCACTAGCGCTTAGGAAACGGTATAACTTAGCTGAAAGTAACCATTTGACGTCAACAATTGTGCAACAAAACAATGAGATATTATAAATATCGTATGATAATTAAGGTACATTTGAATTGAATTGAAAAATAAGGTCAAGGAAAGACAAATTATTCACTGAAAGATTTCTGAAGTGCGCATTAGCATCTCTAAAAGAAATATACCTTTTCAAACTTTCACCTATTTATAGTTAGTTTAATGTACTAGCCTGACTTTATGACTACATCTGACTGGTCTAGATAAAAGGATGGTTACATAACTACAAAAAAGTTTTTGAATTTTTTATCTACAGATCTTTCAAACTTAGGATGTTGATTAACAGCTGCTTCTTATCACGCGTAAATCATAAAAGCCGTTCGAGCATTTAAATAATCGTAAAAAGCCAGGCATGGTCATTGTTGTCAATAAAATTCTCAAAATTGTAATTGTTTTCTGAGACAAAAGAGAAATGCAGTAGAAATGAAATAAGCAAGTTTCCTGGATCAAAAATAAATTATAGAATTTACCAAATAATGTCATGATTAAAAATTGACTCCTATAAACTATAACGTCTTTATTTCATACAAACCCCATAGAAAATGTTTGTTTTGACATTTAGAAAAAGTACGTAATCTGATTTGATTTGTTGGCTTCCGCATACAAAGGAAAAAGTATCAAGCACGCACAACAATAATATCTGTTACTTATCGCCGCGGACTTCTTTCAACTTACATCAGCGGATTTCTTGACTGTCTTCACCAACACCGGGATAATATTTTTGCAAAAATCTTCTGGGATCTTGTTTTTGGGCACGTTCGTCAGTATCCTTAAACACGGCATCTTGTGTGTCTGTTTGTATGCGTCGCTTGATATTGAATGCCCGCGCCGGGGTGATAACGCTCAGTGATAATATTATCTATCATTAACTTTGTTTTTATATGTTATCAGAAAAAAGAATACCTAAGGACTGGTGTCCACTGTCTTGCGAATTAGATAAAACTGTATTTGAAATTTTTATAATTTCTGCATTATTTCGGTATCCTTCTTTTCACCTTTACTTCTCTCAGACGTGTATGGTAAGCATTATGTAAACATTTCCGTGAAATTTTTGCATAAGATAGCTGAGGAACTCGTATAAAAATAATCACATTCGGTTTTGAGATAAGCTTCTATAGATAAAGTACCTAAGAGAGTTGAAATACAAAATATTATACAACTAGCTGTACCTGCGGGCTTCGCTCCCCATGGGAATTTCGGGATAAAAAGTAAGACCCTATGTCCTTCACCGAGTCTCAAACTATATCCATACCAAATTTTATCCAAATTGGTTCAGTAATTTAAGCTTGAAGAGGTTACAAACAAACAAACAAATATCTTATTGTAAATTGACTATCCTTATTCATATCACAAAATAAATATTCTTCAATAATATATAGATGTTTTCTTTAACACCAAACATGTCTTTTTTTTTCCTTAAGATGACACTTCTGTAAATCATAGGTGTCTCGACGGCCAGTACTCTAACAAAATATACTAACTCACTTTCGCATTTATAATATTAGTAGGATAATGATAAGTCAAGAAGAAGATTGGATTCTATATTATCCTTCCAAGTATATAACGTAAAAGAGACAACGTAATAAATTAAACCACGGGCTATACTAGATTACCACAGCATAATAAAATTAAAATAACAGTCAAATAACCAAAAAAAAAAAATCGACGTTCCCATACAAATAGCCCGGGCGGCTGCAATTTTTTGATGGAAATGCCAATGCAATGCAACTTCTGGCGGAAGGTCTTAGAACAGAACAGAATGATGATTCTAGAATAAGTTTTAAGAAATTATCTCAAGCTATGGGTTTGCGGAAAAAAACCATTTCTCCATTTTTGGTTAAGACTATACTACTATAAGATATAAAGGGTTATATCTCTATTCTTTTAGAGCTCAATCCAGCAATGACATGTTTTTATATACTTTTTGCTTGTGGGGTTGTACTAAACAAAGCAACATCGATATCATCCAACGATTCCAAATAAAGTGCTGCGAGATATTGTTAACGCTCCGTGGTATGTAACAAACGAAGACCTGCACCAGGACATTAATGTACAGTTCGTAGACAATATTAAAAAAAAGTACGCCGAAGCACACGAGTTAGGTTGCTTCACCACGTGAACCTTGAGGCGATCCAGCTCCTCGACAACACTGACACAGTGCGAAGACTTAAAAGAACTAAACCGTTCGAACTGGTGAAGCAGTGACATATGTGTATAGTAGTGAAAAATAGTGACAATGAAAACAAAAGACACATGAACATAGTGCCTTCCCCTTAATGGAGACAGTAAGAAAAGTGCCGATGGACACACTCTCATAAAATAAGTACTTTCTAAAACTAGGTCAATGTAAAATTACTCATTAGTCTGAGTTTAGGCTAGATCGTAATGTTATTAGCGTATTTCTTTGCAATATATATAGATGGAAAAAAGATTTTTTTGCTTAAGGAGGTTCTCTCACATTTCTATTTCTTAAATCCTTATTCAAAGGCCGATCACAGTGGCAGGGCTTGCTCACACGAAAGCTGCATTTATTGAACGCCCGACAAAAAAGAGGGGTGTTATAAGACTTATAAGTTTGACGCTAATGTCTGTCTGTCTGAGCATTGTAATGCTTGAACAGATTAACCAATTTTGATGCGGGTTTTACGTGACAGCAAGTTCCCTTGTTTTTGGCTCTGTTTGATGAAAATCGGTTCGACCTTTCAAAGTTATTAATAAGGGTTCGCTTGAAAGTCTAATTTTTTCTAGTTTGTTAGATGGAGTGCGGATATTAATTCTATTATTTAGATCTTTCTGATCACAAGATGGTGTTTACTACTGAAAGTCGGGAACTCTTTTAATTTGCCTAGGAGATAAACTTGTTCTCTCTGTCACATCGATAGGCACTGGTTTAGAAGCACTAATATTACTTTAGTAAGCATTTTCTATTCTACTAACATTCCTCGTCTAGTGTGTTACACCCTTATTGTTTAGTTGAGTAGCAAGTTCAATACCATAATTACAACATTAAAAGGGATCACCGTGGCCACATACTGGTCAAAGACAATTTGAAATTGAAGCTACACTGAAACCATTTCGACTCGATAAGAAGAAGATTGTGCAAATGAAGGAAGAATGTTCTAATACTTAGATATATTTAAGATAATACATTGATTCGAACGCTCCATCATCTACATAACAATTTCCTTTGAACTTTGTCAGGTCGTTACGAGTTATGCAACTATCAAAAATGTTTGTAGGTTTACAATCGGCACCAGATTTCCCCATAAGGCTGGCGCCGAACATGGATTTTCGATTGTATGGATTTGGTATTGTTACGTCATATGTTGGATTCGGCGGAATGTTGTAATTATGATATTGAACTTGCTACTCAACCGAATTTTAAAAGGAATAAGTCGTTGTATAACATTGTAGGTGTAATAGTAGCAGCGTGCACTGCATACAGACACAGAATTTGGCCCCTTTCCACCCTAATATACTCGTAACGTCGGATACAAGCTAGAAATGTATTTTATTTGACATAGAGCCGTTGTTGTCATTTAGGTAAGATTAATGCCTCACTGGAAAATAATGTTGTGCATGTCAATGACTAACATTGGCATTTATAAAACAAGCTATTTTTATACCAAGTGCAGTTTCATACACTATTTTGAAACTACCAAATGAACACATATAGGGCCGAGAATTCACTGATTCTGGGCTATGATGTGCTGTGTTTGGCAACTGATATGTATGCCACGTCACTAGACGTATATTGATAATTCCTCAGATTATAAATAGGGCTGGTTGAGGTCTGGTTAGGCTGGCTTTCCATTATGTCACTGAGAAAGTACGATAAGCACAAGAAGATATACTTCATCCAGCATGACGGACATTCCGTCTGTCCGTTTTTTATCTCGTGCACATCGATACTGAGCGTCGTTACACAAGGTTGCAGATAACGTCTGTACAGTCACCGTGATGTCAACTGTTGATTGAATAACACTTGTGACACAAATATAGCACTCGCTATGCGGGCTATGCGGCTGGTTGCTAATGATGGTGCTCCAGCGACTTGACAGCATTTAGTGAAGTACACGCATAACAGATAGTGTACTTATCTACCTACCTCAGCGTACAACCGTCCACTGCACTCGCATTTTTTGAATTATCTTCGTTCGAGACTTAGCACGAACATTTTTCTATAGGTTTAAATAGGTTGCCTGTCGCAGGCAGACAATCGGTGGTTATTTCTTCTTTTTATAGACTTTTGTATACAAATTAGTCTATTTCCTTTTATTTTGAAACTGATATTATAGTAAGGTAATTCTTAAGTTTCTGTGCTTGCGCATTATTAAAAAAAGCATCATCACCATCACGTCTTATTGTCCCCACTGCAGGAACACGACCCTCGTATACCACCAGAGTCATGCTTGGCCAGTGCAGCCAGAGGACTTGGCCTACACTCTTCACACAGATGGGTTGGAGAGGTCTCATTGATGTTTAGAAGCTTTGTTTAGCTTTTATTTACTTAGTCGCCTTCTCTTAGTCAGTCTATCCACGGGAGGACTTGACTGATATAGTAAATTTTATGAGTAAGTACACAACTTACATAATTTAAAGGGAGGTGAGTTAGTGCGGTGCGTTTACGTTTCTGTAACAATAAATAAATACCTGTATACTGTGACCTATTTTTAGTTTATCAGCCAAGTGGCACTTCTAAACGGCACTTGATTTGCCATATAGGAGCGTACCACATAAAGTGATTTCATAATTCTCGGTAATAAATTGAAGTTATTATCGCCTCACCGATCTGGAACTCGTTACCTACCTAGTAAGGCTTGCAAGTACTATTCTTAAAGATATTTCTGCATATCTGATAGACCCTCTTCGAGTATGTTAAGGAGAGGTTCGAGTATGTTATTATTTAAAATAGACTAGGTATTTGAAAGGAAACGGAGATATGATTAGATTTTTGCTGGTGTAGGGCGGGCCCAAAGTAACAATGTCCATTCCTACTACGAGAAAGAAAAGAAACTACCTAAGCTACTTATGTTTAATATCCAGATATTCAAGATAAAATGTATCTCTTGCATCAAAGCCCAACTTATAGGTATCATCAGGCAACGTCAATCAGTTTTCAAATCAGGCGGAACCGTCACTCCTTTCAGCCTGTGCTATTGCAAAGCGTAATCGACCAAATCAGATCGCTGGACGTCGTTTTTGCGATAAACCGACAACATGATCTGTCCTAATATCGTAGGACAATACAGTCGTTTCCCAATCAAAACAGTATGTGATGAGCGTACCGTTGCGTGGCGTTGCGACACTACAACGAGAGTGACCGTTGTTGCCTCACTCGCATAAATGCCCACGTGCAGTCAGAATTACAATACGGATTATTGCCTTGTTGATACGGAAATACCATCTGCGGATACGACCTTACAGGCATTTAGCTCGGGTCTTGATATTTTGAATGTACATCATCCAAATCCCACAAGTTTAATTGTTGAGATCAATGCAGCTCCTATTCTCCAAGAAGAATAATAAGCGGCCAAGTGCGAGTCGGACTCGCCAATGAAGGGTTCCGTAGTTGCAAATAACATAATATAAAAGTCTTGCAGTATGTTTTTTTTTAATTTTTTTTTTTGAGTTGTTTGAATGAAAGGTAAATTACCGTTTATGATTTATGACGTAAAAAAAAAACTGCTAACTAGATTTTGTTTAAACCAATTTTCGCTGGTAGTTTTTATGGTATTCAACATCATATATTTTTTTTAGTTTTATAATTCCCTTATTTTAGAAGTTACGAGGGGGGGACACACTTTTTTCCACTTTGGAAGTGTCTCCCGCGCAAAGTATTCGGTTTAGAAAAAAATGATATAAGAAACCTTAATATCATTTTTGAAGACCTATCCATAGATACCCCACACGTATGGGTTTGACGAAAAATAAATTTTTGAGTTTCAGTTCTAAGTATGGGGAACCCCCAAAATTTTTTGTTTTTCTTCTATTTTTGTGTCAAAACCTTAATGCGGTTCACATAATACATCTTCTTACCAAGTTTTAACAGTATAGGTCTTATAGTTTCAGAAAAAAGTGGCTGTGACATACGGACGGACAGACAGACAGACAGACATGACGAATGTATAAGGGTTCCGTTTTTGCCATTTGGCTACGGAACCCTAAAAAGCCGGAAAAGATTATGATTACGATCAGCCGAACTAAGGTCCACTCTGACTAAGTCGCGGGCAACAGCTAGTAATATAATATATTTGTTGTCTGAATAGAAGCAGAATGTATCCCGCGCTATTTTCATCACCTATTGAATTGTCTTCTAAGCAAGATTCTCTGACAAATAGTCAGTCTTATTGGTGACATTTTAATAGCTTCCTGCTTTCATCGAAATTGGTCCAAGTTTTTAGGCCAACAAGGAAGCCGGCAATTACATCGAACACAAAGTAATAGAGCTATTAGTTCTTCTGGGCGGCCATTGTCGACTGCAGGAGGAAAGCAGCTAACATCGGCGGACAAAAAGGAAAAGCCTCGAGCACGAATCATTCACAGCAGCAGGGTTCCGTGTATAAATAAATTCTAATTACATCTTTGTATTGGTATTATACTTATGAGAGGTCCTTAATTCGCGTGGAGCGTGACGGCAGGCATGTAGATTGTTGGTTCAACTTTTACACCTAATCAAGTTGTTTTCTTTTTTGCTACCTCGGAACATGCACTGTCGTTGGCTTTTGAGTCTTGCGGCCCGGCTCTGTCTGCCCCATCAGGGATAATGACGTTAGTATGTATGTTGATCTAATTCCCTGTAAGTTTGGCACATACTAAATAATACGAAGATATTATAAAAGTTTGTTTGGAGGTAAATGAATGCTTGAATTTGATCCTAGTGACGAGCGCCCGCTCTCCCCCGAAGGTTGGGTACACCCCAGAGGTGTAGGCTAGCAGGTGGCGTGGGTGTCATTGATTCATTAGCTACAGAAAAACTGAAAATGCTGCCATACTGTACCAACTTACCATATCCCACAAAATGTGGAGCAAGAATGTTTGCAAGCAAACTCGCGCCTCCCAACCCACAACCCAAGTGTTAAACTTTCAACGGTTCTGGAGAGTTGTCTGCGGGTCCCCGCCTGCTACCACTGAACAACAATTGCAGTGTAAGTTCAAGTACGTGCTGTTCCCACGGACGCAGGCCACATTTGTAAACAAAGAGTAGACAGGCGCAGGTCGTGCACTTGTTTTGTCATCCACGGAATGAGTAATAAGGGAGTTTTCAACAACTAAAATGAGAAACATTATTCTAAACGTCAAAACAAACATTTTCTGATGTATAAAATAAAGACTAATGACGTTATAGTTTCTTGAAGACAATTTTTTGAAGTGAAAACTTCTTTAGCGGCGTTGTGCACTTTTTTTGGAAAGGGTAAAAAATTTTAAACTCGCGTCAGGACACGTGGCCTGATCGAAAATTCGTAAGACGGCGCAGGGCGCTTGCGCGAATGTTCGTGTGTGTTTATGTTACAGCGTGCTACGCGCATCCATACTTAGATGGATCGACCGTCTGTGTAGTGGCCATACTGCTGTGTATTTGAAAATTAATTTGGTCATGCTTGTGACATTTGTGACAGACTGTGGTTCAGAAAAGATTTGAAATATTTTATACTGATAATTAAAGCAATTCGTGCAAAATTATTCCCTAACCATTCCAAAATATCAAAAATGCACAACGTTAATATTCAAGTTTTCACTTCTGCCGGCACTCCCAGAGTGCAACCGTCGTTTTTTTATTAGCCATTTATGTCCCATAGTTGGGCAAAAGCCTCCCCTTGGTGTTCCACCATTCACCACATACAAATAGCGCTCTTAATATGTTTTTCCGCAATATTAAATCTAAAATCACGTTGAAAATGGATATGATCAGTGATAAGTGTCATTATTTTGTGACGTGTCATTTTATTGATAGTACTAAATAATTTACTTCTGACCCAATAAACTTCTTTATTGTTGGAAATAATAACTGTAGAGCTATACGTTGAAACTGAGACCAGAAATATAGTTATAAACGTGGAAGAGACATACCCGTATTATAGTGTAGAAGAATATAAGTATACAATTTAAATAATAGGAGGACTAAAACATACATATTAAACGTACAATAAAGTAATCCTATCCTACTATAATATTATAAATGCGAAAGTGAGTTTGTATATTTGTTTGTTACCTCTTCACACTCAAACTACTGAACCGATTTGGAAGGACAGAGGGTACTCTTTATCCCAAAATTCCCAATTCCCAATTCGCCCCGGGGAGCGAAGCCCGCGGGTATAGATAGTATGAAATATGTTTTTTTTTAATTTGTACGAACATTAAGGAAAGTAAATTAAAAGTAACCAGTGAAAAGAGATATTAGTTAGAGCTAGAGGAAAGGCAGTGAGACGTCACTAAATCTTTGAGGTTTTAATGATTGCACTTTACGAATCATCGTCATCATCATCATCAGCCGCATAAAGTCATACACTCTACGAATATCCAGTGGCAAAGCATTCCTAAGTTTATTTTCGAAAAGAAAGATTAACATAATTTATAGCATTACATTGATCATCGCTGGAGTTTCATAAGGCTGCGCTTGCGCAACAAAAACATGCAGATTTTAGCATTTTATTGCGGATTCTAATTAAAATTATGTAAGATACGCCGGCTCCAATATTTCTCCACTACTATGATCTTGATGGGAGTAATATAATAAATATTAAAAAAAAATAGATAGATAGCGCTCTCGGTCCTGTACTATAGCTCAAGCCAGCAGTGGCCTTTAAAAAAAAATAGGTATTGTATTTATTTTGCGTTAAAATCCTTCAGTACCTTTTTGAATAATCCATGTATTTTAAATAACCGGCCAAGTGCGAGTCGGACTCGCGCACTAAAGGTCCCGTACCATGATTTATAAAAAATCACGTTAGTTTTGTGGATGCCCAATTAAAATATTTATTTTATTTTGTTTTTCGTATTTAGTGTAATAGGGTATATATAATAAATACATTATCTGTGATGTCGTCTGTCTAACTATCACGGTTCATGAAACACAGCCTGGTGACAGACAGACGGACAGCGGAGTTTTATATAGTCCCGTTTTTACTCTTTGTGTAGGGAACCCTAAATAGAAGAAGAACATGTATTTGGTGCTAATTTTTTAAATTTATTTTTAACACTGTTTACAACTACCACAACTTTGTACAACGATGCAAAATCTAGCGCCAATTTGTTTTTTCGTAAGAAATCGGCTGACGTCACTGTTAGGCACGTCTGTACTAGCAGCTCTGCTTGATCTATGCTGGAGATGATAATCGTGAGAGCGCGATATCAGGAAGCGATGAAGTCGATTGAGCCGCAGTTTCCCGCTCTCCAAATCCCTCTAATTCATCATTTTTTTCTCAAAGCCTCTTTGTATTGGTCGGACTATGGCTTCTGAAGATTACTGCAGAAGGAGAGAGACTCTACTTTACGACATTCATTTACGAGAAGTTTGAGACATTCGTGATGCATAGATACATAAAATAATGTATATGAAACTGTACATTTATGAGACGTAGCTTAGTTATTTGAGGCGGCAGATCAGGGCCGGATTTAGAGGTCGAGAGGCTTCGGGGCAACAAAGGAGTGGAGGCCCCCTGGCCCCAAACTATTTTCCAAATAAAGTGGACAATTTTTTTCAGTTGAGTTTTTCAATAAATAATTTATTGTGGAACCAAGTATAGATTATTTTATTATTTAACAAACATATAAATATAATCGGAAACGAGAAATATCTGAAATTAAATTTTAGCGTTAACGAATGGAATCTTCCGAGATTTTTTCGTCGAAAAATCGTTTTTTGAAGTCTCCATTGTGGATCTCCCTCTTCCGTGGAGGCCCCGGGGCTGTAGCCCCAGTTGCCCCCCCCTAAATCCGGCCCTGCGGCAGATCTTGGGTTTTCTGTCAAGAAGTTACTTGCGTTCCTTGGAGATCAGTGCTAGAGTAGACTGGCGAGACAGTGCCTCAGCCTAGCGCTCGTTGTGTCCCGTTGAACAACCAAACAACCTTCTTCATCCACTAGTGGCGACGATCAGTCGAGGGCTTCTACAACCAGCTTCTTAATGAACCACGTTTGCCTACTTGATTATACGTACGCCTGTCCCTTATTTGGCAATTAAGGGTCATCAATGTAATATATTTTACGACACTTAACTAAAAAGCCTGCAAGCTTTCCTTCATTACAATAACGAGCTTCCGCATACTACGTACATCATCGGCTTTTTCTCAGCAGTGGTCGTTGCGAAGCGCTGGTGCAGAGCTTTTCTTTAAGAAATACCTGTAAATTAAATTGTCAATAAGTAAACACTACACGTATTGTAAAATTTAATTTTTGACTTGTAAAGGTGCCTTCAAAGTTCTAAATCTATCTATACATATAATAAAACAGTAAAAAAAGTGTGTCTGTACATTAAATATATTTCCAAAAAAAATATTGGGGGCGATGGAGACGTAGTAATAGAGTAAGAATTTGAAAAAAAATGTCTGTCTGTTTGTCTGTTTGTCTGTATGTCTGTTTGTCTGTTTGTCTGTTTGTCTGTTTGTACACGCTAATCTCCGGAAATACTGGACGGATTCGAATGAAACTTTTTTTGTTATATAGCTATTAAGCCTGGGCAACATATAGGGTATAAATGATTTTGGAAAATGGAACGCCTGATGCAGAACCATAATGGTCCAGCTAAACTATAAGAGATATAAAAATGCCGCCTTAGTAAAAGTTGTTCAGCCTGATGAGCATTTTCCAGAGACATAAAGTCCACGCGAACGAAGTCGCGGGCTTCGGCTAGTACTGAATAAATATTTAGATTTTAAATTTCTGACTTTTGAATGTAATGTGTAAGCGTGCCCGAAGCTGTATGACTCGAAGCAGGTCAATGAAAGTATTCCAGAAAGCGGACTTTAGTATGTGATAGAGCTTGCTGCAACCTTTTTCATGCTCTCTTTACATTGTAAGCTTTTGTTTTTCTCCTTGAAGAAATACAAAAGCTTACAATGTACCAGCGAGTTTTTTTTTCCAGGCAGATCGTAGAAACCGTCAATATAGCTTCTCATCAGTATTTAATTATTTTTATTCCCTTCTCACCCGTTACCGTAACGCTAGAAGTAGCTTTTGGGCCCCTGAGCTCTGTCTGCCCAGAACACCTACCGTTGGGCTCTGTCTGCCCCATTAGAGATAAAGATGTGATTACTATAAGTATGATCGACCCTAAAATTGCAATAGAACTCAGTTTTCTTGGAGTTTGTTGCTATAGCTACGGCATCATAATGGCTGTCTCTATGCAGATATTTTAGGCTTTACAGTAAAACCTGTTTATAATTATGAGCACATTGACCCGTCACTTCTACGAAAAGTTGCGATCTATGTTCGGTAACGTCCTATACTGATGCTGCACGTGCACGTACTAGATTGCGGGGACGGGCTATTTTCATAAATTTAATTTTCTAAGAATGGATAATGCTTGAAATTTCACTTTGTGATTGGCCAAGTCATGACTTAAGCTCGCATAAGTAGTTGCTTCGCTATACCTAGATGCGCTTCAATCAAAACTTGTATACGTCAGCATAAGATAAATCTATATTTGTATAAAAATATATTTTCGTAAGTGTTCAGATACTTACCTCTCATTTTTCCAATAATTTTCCTAAATAAAAATAAATTAAACTACAAATAAAAAATAAAATAAAACAAACATTGTACTTGTCGGCTAAAATCCATAAAAAACCTGATTTATTACTTCATTAAATTGTAATACATTCGTTAATGACATCATTATTTTCCAAAAGTTGAGCTGAACTAAAGATCGAAAGTTTTTCATGTTGCCCTGTCATGTCGTGTCATTTCCCAGTACAGTCGGTCGACCGAGATGTCGGTCTGATGGAGCTGTCGATCACGCTACGAGACCTGGCTGGTGTTTACCGCCAAGTGAACCGCGAAGTGAAACAGCCAAGTCAAGCGGACAGTAAATAAGAACTACTCATATGGATGGGCATATAAAATGACGAATTTATATTTCTTCATGGCCATCTGTAATGTATCACGTCTTTATTCCTGATGCGGCAGATAGGGCAGTTTGGATCCTGCGGTTCTAAGCAGAAAGAGCTCAGAGCCACTTTTAGCGTGTTGTGGGCATAATGGTCTAAAAGGAATTAAAATAGTGCCTATTAATATGAGTCTTTTTTTCGCCCGAACCCTCGATCGGCTGAAGTTTGATTGTAACCGTTGGTACATTCTAATTTTATTTTTTCTCCTATACCAGCATTGGAGATTAATGAAAATAAACTTATATCTTTATATTTAAATAACACTACGTTGATTACGATATGCTCATCAGAATGAATAATACTAAAGGTTAAAACGCAAAATATATTAAATAACTAATCACCTGATATTTTTGTTACGGCTAGTAGTACTACAATGTGTTCTAATCGCTTCTTTCTGTCTGTGTAAGCTGTTACACTTGGCCCGCACTTCCGTGCCCACCCGACGTGACCAAGCATCACATTCAATAACAGGTATATAATTCATACATTACTATAACAAATGAGGGCCGTACGCATGCTTACATAACCAAATGCCAGGCTCGGTGCTCTACCCGCTCCGTAATAATAATTAACCTTTAGAGCATGTACCTTATGCAATGGATGTCTACACGCCTAGTTTATTTGGGAAAATTTCGTTGCTATTTATTTGGCAATAAATCGATGGTCTCGTTGAAGGCGTGGGCGCCGGAGTCGACAACTGGTGCTTCGGGACTGCATTATCTAACTGCTTACTATATTGAAGAATTAGTGGACAACTCTGGTGTCAGATTTTTTAAAGCTACATTTATTTTAGCGATACCTACTGCCTCGGAGGCGATAAAGCCACAGACCACAGACTACTTAGAGAACTACATTCACACAGAAATGTGCCATATTATATTTCCGTGTCTTTCGATACATGTGGTTACTTTATCTAAACACTAAAATTAAACCGCAAAATACAATTACATGTTGTATTTGCGTGTTTATACTTATATAAATATGTCATCTTTCCAACGAATTGATTTTGTTTGTTTGTTTGTAATAACTTTATTGTACCAAAAAACAAAATAAAGTACAAAAAATTCCAAAGAGCAAATATACAAAGGCGGACTTATCCCATATAGGGATCTCTTAAGATTTTCATGAATTTACAAATATAGGTACTTCGACTTATATCTCTAAAGGATTCAAACACTAAAGGACACATATATTTAAATACAATACAATTATTAATACAATATACAAATACCTTCTTTAATGCACCATAAACTAAGGAAAATACAAAACAGACAAATATGACACAAAGGCGGACTTGTCTTAAATAATCTTAAACTATATACCTTGAATGTATTTATTTTTGAGACGTATTTATATGTGTTTTTGGTGCAATAAAGTGTTACTAAATTATCCTTCGCCTCGAACTACATCAAGTCATCGGGTAGCTCTGCCATCTCTTCTGTTTGCCAGAAGCGTTCGTAAACTGGCCAACAAGGCAGTTCGCCACCATACATTTATTTGTGTTTGTCTGTTGTACAAACAACACCTCGTGTTGTCACAGCACACACGGCCAGTCAACAAGAGTGCTGCTCACTCCGCGCACGCAACGCTTGCGGTCGCAGCCGTAATTGCCGGAGTCGTGGCGGAAAACTACCGACGATAGCCGCACGAGATGACGAGCCAAACAACACTTTCATAATGCCACCAAACGTAAATATTAAAAAACAAAACTCGACTGCGTGATACGTGATACCAAATGCTTAGGATGCAACCGGGAACACAATCGGCCTCTCCGCGAGCGAGGTCAATGTCGTTCTTAGGGTTCCGTAACTAATGTGTAAAAACGGGAACTGTCCGTCTATCTGTCACCAGGCTGTATCTCATGAACCTTAACAGCTAAACAGTTATTTTTTTATAGGTGATGTATTTCTGTTGCCGCTATAACAACAAATACTAAAAACAGAATAAAATAAATATTAAAGTGGGGGCTCCCATAAAACAAACGTGATTTGTATAGATATTGACACAGATGGAATCCTTCGTGCTCTTGAGTTAAATAACATTTTTAACATAAAAGTGATATGTATTTCGTAATCCTTATATAAATATAAAATCCTTCATTTTGATACCTCATTCGATAGGTTTTGAATACTTTTGAATAAGAATAACGGTTGACGACGACTTGGTCAGACGAGCTGTGCAAGGTTGCAGGGGGCGCTGGATGCAGGCCGCCTTCGATCGGATTGGGAAATCCTTGAGAAGGCATATACATATCTAGCAGGGACTTCCTGTGGCTGATATGATGATAAGAATGAAGCATAATGGCGTCGATAATCAACTTTTTTTAATTTTTGATAGGTATATAGTCTCACTGAATAAGGTGCGTGATAAACACAAGCTCAATTAATAACGTGTTATTGACCGAGCGAGCGAAGCGTCTCAGTTTCGAGATTAGCCAAAAATTCTTTTGTCCGTCTGTCTGTCTGTCTGTCTGTCTGTCTGTCTGTCTGCCTGTCTGTCTGTCTGGCTGTTCTCGCCTACAGGTCGCATTTCTTAACCGATTCTCATAAAATTTTGTAAGCAGGCTCAGCAACTAAATAGAATTTTTTTGTCGAGCCAGTTATTCGAAATTTTTCAAAATGGCGGAAATATGGGGGTTTAAAATTTTAAAACTGTCATATATCCGCCATTTCAAAATATTTTCAAAAATGTCATTAGATTTTGTTGTTGCCATTATAAAAACGCATTTTTTTAATGGACAACTTTTTTGTCTGGACAACTCTTTTGTCTGGACAACTTTTTTATACGTTATACTTGAACGGGTTTAGGGTGACTCGCGAAGTCTAGCTGACTGAGCCGTGACGGATATACAATACAAAATCTTCTAACAAAATATTGAATTCAGTCCAGGTTACTGAACAACTTTCTTAAAAATACATGTCTCCCGTGGAAATTAAACCCGTGACTTCCGAGTTACAAGGCCAATGTCTTGACCACGATTTTTAAGAAAAGAAGAAAATTGACAAATATTTGTTGCGTACATTCAATACCATATAGTTTACAAAAAGCAATAACTATGTAGGTAGATGTCCAACAAAAATTTTAAAACTCTTAGAACTCGCTATGGTTATTTTTTCATAAGTTAACAAGATTGACTTGATTTTTTCTTAATCGTATGACTTTTTGTTGTCTTGCTTGTTTAAAGTTTTGTTTAATTTGTTTACTCGGGTAATTGTGTTCAATTGTCGTGTATTGGATTGCTTGCTTGCTTTGCTTGGTAGTAGAAGAAGATATAATCGCGAGGTCTAAGTTCGTGGCGAACTACTAGTATATAATACCTACAGATAAAAACACCGCTAGCGAAGTCATAATGATATTTAAATATTTTTGTAACTTTCTTATTTTATTTATTAATTTATTTATCAAAGTGAAATGCACAGATGTCTAGACGTAATGTATTTTAGATAATGGCTGAGCTCTGATGTAATATGTCAAGCACGGATATCACAATGTCGAGGAATATTAATAAAGAACTATCCATAAACATCTCCGCTGCAATTGCATTCCTAAGGAGGGTGGGTACAGGTCAAACATGTCCCGTCGGTCATACAATAGGCCACAGCTAAATCTTGATTATTTTTCTATTCTTGTTACCTATCGGAAAAGTCGAGGATCGGCATCCGCTATTTATACAGCTAGAGATACATCTCTAGCTGTATATAGCGGATAAGTAGGTAGATGTGCAGGATAAGTAGGTAGATGTGCAGGATAAGTAGGTAGATGTGCAGGATAAGTAGGTAGATGTGCAGGATAAGTAGGTAGATGTGCAGGATAAGTAGGTAGATGTGCAGGATAAGTAGGTAGATGTGCAGGATAAGTAGGTAGATGTGCAGGATAAGTAGGTAGATGTGCAGGATAAGTAGGTAGATGTGCAGGATAAGTAGGTAGATGTGTAGGATAAGTAGGTAGATGTGTAGGATAAGTAGGTATTCAACGAGGAAGGGACATACCCGTAATTTATCGAACCACGGGATATACTAGACCACTATAGTGTAATGAAATTAAAACTAAAAAAAAAGAAGGCATTTCTATACTAAAGTGTGCAGTCGCCCGGGCAATTTGTATGGGAATTTCGTTTTTTATGTTTTTTAGTGTTATTTTATGATCATTATCATATAGTAGTAATCTTGAATAGCCTGTGGTTCGATTTATTGCGGGTATGTCCCATCTATCGTATAACGTACGTAATAATATCATACAACGTACAACGTAACATGGACAAAGTGATTATTATGACATTATAATAAATACCCGTGCTGTTAGAAAATACATACATATATACATACATACTATCACGTCTTTATCCCTAATGGGGCAGACAGAGCATTTTGGGTCTTGCGGCTCTATGCAGAGCCCAAGGCCGCAAGACCCAAAAGCCACTTTTAGCGTCATGGTGGGCGAGAAGATGGAAAAGCAATCAATGCAGTGACGGGTTGCTAGCCGCATCGCCTGTTAACATGATTTGCATTTTTGCCCATTCCCTCGATCGGCTTTTACGATCTGCGTGGGAAGAGAAGCAGCTGGTACATTCTAAGTTTTTTTATATCTCCCAGACCAGCATGGGATGTTAGAAAATGCCCAATATAAAAGGGGAAATGTGATAAAAACTATTAAAATAATCAAACCAAGGGGCAGAATAGCCGCTTAGATCAGGACCAGACTCGTTCTTGCAGAGTCGTGTAGAATAGGTTGATGGTGCGGCGCAAGCAGTCCTTGGGGCACCCCTAGCCGCCAGCAGTCTTACAGAATCATGTATACCACCCAGGTTATGTAGTTTAAGTAGGTTATGGAGCGGTACCATATCACATGACCAACAGAACTAGTTTTTTTTACTGACATAACTTGTACATAATTTGAGGTAGCCAAATTGGTCGCTTTCGTCACTTGTTCGATATACCTTAGTAAATCAACTGTAGGTGAAGTCCCCGTGCAGTTTCCTGTGTATTTTCAGATTGATCGAAAACCACATGATTATTATAATCATAATGTCTAGGCAATGGATAAATAAGAAGGTTAACTTACTTTGCAGTTTAAGAAATGCCAAACTTTATACATACTACATACATATTATCACGTCTTTATCCCTAATGGGGCAGACAGAGCATTTTGGGTCTTGCGGTTCTATGCAGAGCCCAGGGCCGCAAGACCCAAAAGCCACTTTTAGTGTCACGGTGGGCGAGAAGATGGAAAAGCAATCAATACAGTGACGGGTTGCTAGCCGCATCGCCTGTTAACATGATTTGCATTTTTGCCCATTCCCTCGATCGGCTCTTACGATCTGCGTGGGAAGAGAAGCAGCTTGTACATTCTAAGTTTTTTTTTATTTCTCCCAGACCAGCATGGGAGAAAAAAAAAACTTTATTATTGCTTTTTTTTAATGTAATTTTAATTCCATTATACCACAGTGATCTATAGTATAGACCGTGGTTCTATTTATTTCGGGTGTATTCCACGTTGTATATACACACATAATATACAGTAGATATACTCAGCAATTAAACAAACAAATATCTCGTAATAATAATAGAGTAAATCAAGTATCGTATGTTACGAATATGTAGTACATAAATACAAAAGTGTCATGAATATTTGCATGCGTGCGTTTGTGGGAAGTTTTATGGAACAATGGGATTGATATCTGAAGATACGAGTAATAGATAGGTGTGCATGTAGCTGTGATTTATTGATAAGAATTTTAGATCTAGGCAGGGGAGACGGAGTAAATGTAAACATCGATAAAAGTATTAACGATGTGCCCTTTAAGTATTATTAAGAATGCCTAGGAAACCACATTGGCCCACATTGATCATCTAGCACTGTCAGAAAAGTGGAAAATGATGGTAAAGAGGTGGATCATATAAACTAACACTTCAATAACAGCTAGATTCTATAGTTCGCAAGTAATGATACTAGATTCTTTGAATTTTGTTTACTTGTAGAAAACATATTATCATAAGTAATAAACAAGCATGTTATTTCTATTCTAATGACTTTTTTTTAGAATAAGATTATAATACTGATAATATTTCTCGAGTGACAAACTAATAAAAAATCACTTCCCGTGCAGACCAAAACTAAATAATTTAAATTTTAAATTAAGTTTTTGTTTATATTAAGATCTTTCTCATATTGCATATTACCATCAAACATAATAAATAACGTCGCAATAAATCAGTCTTGCCATTGCGGAGACTAATTGGCGTAACCTACTAAGAACTGGTCTCAAACATGAAGAATCATATTACTATTGGCACCATTTATACGAGCTTCATGACAGAACAATAACTAAAATGATGATCGATAAACATTAGATCCCAATCTAATCGACACCGATTAGTTACATCACTAGTGCGGCCGAACAATGCCGCTTCCAGCGCGAAAATTGTGTAACTTCATTGTGTGTTTGGTTTGTGCACAGCTCGTTCTCTACCAGAAGGTAATATCTAGCTATATCTATATTATTTCCACAATCCAGCAGAAAGCTTGTCAGCTGTTTTACAAAACCGAGCTGTAATTCCAAACAGCTAGAGTTTTTTATCATAAAATTTTTTATTATACAATCCAACTGCAACATATATATGAGATAGTTAAATAACCTTTACATAAAAGTTACCAGCTGGATTGAGTGAATTTCAAAACTATAAAAAGGAAGGTTAATTTTTCTAAGTTATTGGAACTAGGATTCAGATAAAACCGAAATTCATGCGAGCGAAGCTCACTCAGTAAAAGGTGTTATTGTTTAAAGCCTGACCATACCTACGTTTCTTCAAGCCATTCACATCAAGGCAGTTTGGACAATCGTTGCGACTAAAACCAGAACGTAATATCTAGATTTGGAAGCATTTCAGTTGCGGAAGAAGCCATCGGTGTGGAACAAAAACATGTATATACCTAATAAAAAGTGAATAATAAAAGTAACATACTTTACATGACAAATAATACATAGACCTTAACATGAGGTTCCCTAAATGGAGCATGAAGCCACAAATTTCCTTTTTCCTTTAAACAATAATTTCTGAGACTCGAGTTGACTCGACTTCTCGATCCAAAGCGACTAAAATTCAACGTTGCAGTAGGATCGGCGCGGAGTTAACTTTTTGTGCTGCTTGTTGCTGCGACATTCTTGTCCAGTGATTTGAATGCACGGAATTGAAGCACGGCCGCGGGCGGCTGCATCCGACGGCAGCCGCCGGCCCGTGACGCTGGCCGGACCTGCACGGACACGCGGACCACGCATTCAGACAGACAGACATTTTGCAGGCGATTAGAACTTTGCCAAATGTTGTCGATTTTTGATGACCTCCGCAGTGAAACACGCTGGTAGTCCTGGGTTCGATTCAGCCTGGGCAAGTTGCTGTAAATAAGGACATCTAGCTCTTATGACGCTTTGCAATGCGAACATTCAGCAATAAGGACCTTTTGCTTTGAAAACTGCAGTCGTTTTAAATTGAGGACGTTTTGCTCTCAGAGCATTTTATATTGCAGTCGATGTGCACCCAAGGTCATTTAGCTTCCGAAACCTTCTGATCCGTAAAGGGTAAACTTATATTGGAGCCAGCTCTGTGATTTGTCCCTATTTATGTCTTCGCTTTGTCAAGCCATGGCAATGATTAATTTTACCGACAGCTGGTAACTTAAAATAAGGCTATTTATGCTACAAGCTACATTACTCTTTTTCTTCATTGCGATTATTTGTCTGGAATCCTAAATAATCGGAGTGAATGAAGAAAAAGAGTAAATACCGACATTTCTACACAAACAAATATTTTTTATATCTAATGAAGTTTTTGGATGAAAATGGACCATTCTTCTGCATTAGACTGACCGGCTGCAGTGACGGAGAGAATCTTTCCTAACGTAAAAAGAAAAAGCTGGGGGTCACCGGTACTTACACCGGTGTTTGCGCGCACAGTAATCATAGCGCGGCTTACGTAAACGTTGCTTAACTACAAATTATTTTTATCGTGCTCTCGTATGACCCGCGCTTCTGCAACCAGCTCTCGCGCCTCACGTCACGGTGCGCTCCGACGCCCCCGACTGGCCGGACACACTGTCTTGGCAGAATTAAAAGTAAAATCGGGCACGTGCGAATTTGACTCCCACTTCTACAATTAACGCGTGTGTAATATCTTAAGCGGCTGTAACTCTTCAATTAACAAAGCTGACATAGCCGGCATACTTTTTCTTAAAGTTTAGCAGTAAATATGTACTGTCACGATATTTTGCGATTTTTAAGCTAACAGTTACGTTTTTAGACAACCACGAAAGTATAACCTTTCAAACAAAAAATTAAAAAAAAAACAAATTGGTAAACATACAAAAAAAAACAAAAGATCGCCACGATTTGATAACCTCCTCCTTTTTTGCACGTCCACTAAAAAGGGGACCGTAAAACACATATGTACTGTCAAGCTGTCAAGCTTCATGTACCAACAGCAAAGGCTTTCTAAGGCCGATTTCGGTTCGGAACCCTAAAAGGTTAGTCACTGCTTCTTTGAAGTAGGTTAACATCACTACCAATTCTTCTTCAACTTTATCCACGTGTTCATCAGCTGACCGAGAACAATGGGCGGCGACCGGCGTCAGCAGGCAGCTCGGGTCGCGCTTTCTCGATCGACCTCTGATCCCTGTAGCCTTAAGATAATAGAGTCGTGCGTAGGCGCAATGCGTATTAGATAATACTTTATATACCCCACTCCAAATTGAAGCTTACTATAAAACATATTACTTTATTAACATCGTGCTTATATACGGTACGTTTACCACATAGGCAAAAAATATTTGAGTGGTCATAAAGATAAATTTTATACCACGCCCACCTCAAAAAATATTGTTGAGCGAAACACAAAAAAATAATTTTTCAAAACTAAAAACTGACTTCACCCTTAAAGTACACAATTGTTTTTGATAAAATTATGGGAACACTTGACAGCCCTTTCAAACGATAAAATAATGTTCACAATCGGTCCAGGCGTCTTCAAATAATTGGCGAAAATAAATAAAAATAAGTTTAAAAAAAAATGTATTAGCTTTCATTGTGAGACTTCTAATATAAGACAAATGAAAAAGGCCCAAACTCGATGGAGTTGCGTCGTTTTATTACTGAGTGCCATCAACTATCTTCCGCCTCCGTAATTAGACCCTAGGCAACGTTTACCATAAAGTGCTCATCAAGACAAAACAAACGAGTCCTACTCAATGAGGTTATGTTGTTTTATAACACAGTTCCGTCGAATATCTCCCGGTCCTCAGCAGTCATCAGCAGAACAGCTCATTGACTTCATAATATAGTATTGTCATCCGACTTACACAAGTATACGAAATTTCAGCTAAATCGGTGGAGGATAACAGTAACTGGTTGAAACTTCGAGTTACAAGATTTGACCTAAACAAACATTCAGACATACATACATACAAGATACAATGCAAGTATAATTAAAAGCTTGTAAAAATAAAAAATCGCGGCCTTTTACTTTTTTTAAGTCGGTTAAAAATAAGAAAACGTACACAAAAACAAACATGCTAACTATTTACAACCGACTCAAGAAAAAGTTATCAATGCGTCGCTATTTTTTAAATGTATAAGTATATACACCGAATATTTGAAAACATCTGGACTGATTTGGAAAATTCTTATTTTGTTTGAAAAGGTATACTTGTCAGGTGGTCCTATAATTTTTTTTATCAAAACAATTGTGTAGTTTGTTTTGGATTGAAATTGGTTTTTAGTTTCAAAAAATTACATTATAATAAAAAAAAACTGAGCGTCGTGGACGCGGAACACTCGGTTGGAACGAAATTACAACAATAATTTTACATCCCTATAAAAACCCCAAAAGAATTCCAGCCCCTAAAAGATTTATCCGAAAAGGAACTACATTGCAATATTAATAATTAGATAAAACTGAAAGCAAATGGGGGAGACCTATTTCTATAAAAAAATGTTTTCCTTTCTCCGTTTCTCTTGCTCTTGAAGGCAACAATACCATTTGTTCTTATTTTAGACCATCTTAAAACCTACATTAAACATACTACATTTCATCTAAACAAAAAGTAAAAAAAATATGCTGTCACTTTTCGACATCGAAGAACCATATCTCATTTAGAAACCGAGCCATTGTGCCTAAGTAATTCAGATCAGTCTTAAATGCCTGTCCTAATTCCAGACAATGCTCTGAAATGTCGTTATGAGTCGGTTGCAGCGGAACAAGCTCATAAACATGCATACATTAGGTCGACGAAGTATGTCGCAGTTTTTATTCTGCATCGCGTCAAAGGCTTTCGTTTTCATCCGCGGACAATAGTTGCCCACAGCACGCGTGCGATCAGAAGGTCGGCGTCGTTTGGATTTAAGTATTGCAATATTTTTTAACTGGAGTATATTTGATAATCAATACTTTTTGTTTTTCGTGTGTAAGTGGCCAACACTGGCGTCAGTTTTTCAGGGTGCCTGAAGTTATCTGACATAGCTTGATGATTGCCATACAATAATGACAGCTGGTACCTACTACTTATTCGTTGCTTTATTTGCGAAAACGCTAGTAATGTGCACTCCTATCGGACCACAAAGCGGTGGTCCGATAGGAGTGCACATTACTATTATTCATTAATTACTAAGATAAGCCGAGAAGTACTATTTGGTTAGTTTTGTATAAACGTGTATGTACTGTAGGCAAATACAAAATAAATTTGCGTTAAAAAAATAGAGACTGGAATTGCATATCTTTTTTGCAGCCCATTTTTTGTCTATTTTTATCAATAATACATACATACATTCATACTATCACGTCTTTATCCCTAATGGGGCAGACAGAGAATTTTGAGTCTTGATGTGGGCCAGAAGGTGGATGAAGGAATCAAAATAGTGATGGGTTGCTAGCCGCATCGCCTATAAACATGATTCGATTTTTTTCCCATTCCCACAATCGGCTCTTAGGATCTACCCGGGAAGAGAAGCAGCCAATACGTTCTAAGTTTTTTCTTTTCTCCCGGACCAGCATCGAATCAATAATATGTATGGCTATACTTGAGTTAGTACTTACGTGTACAAAATCTTAATAACGGGTTGACAAATATGATGACGATATACTATACGGACGATAAACGAGGGAACGAGAGCAAACAATCAAAAGTTACCGCATGATATAAAATCATGACTCCGTGTCCTTGTAAAATAGAAACCAGCAGGTTTTGAGAGCAGTATAAAAGTACAATACACAAACACATATATCTGCTTTTTCACTTCTAAAATTAACCGACTTCCATCTTTTTATGTACTTATCTATGTTCACCGATTATAGAAAATTCTTATTTTGTTTGAAAGAACATACTAGAACTTTTATCAAAATCGGTTGTGCCTTTGGTCTCGGTTTTTAATCGGAATGAATTAACTATGATTTTTGTTAAATACAATGCCGTCTACCTAAGTCTACCTTCCGTCTGTTCGCACACTGTGGCAGCTCCGTGAATAGTTCACGACCGCTGCACCGCGGCGTGTGTTCTGTAAGACACGCATTACGTAACAAGATGCAGTTAGGATTAACAATTGGCTTAGCAAATCTCATGATTTTATACAAAATTGGTTCTTCATTTTTCTTCTCTCATGAATTGCAAACTTGTGTAATTACTTTTAAACGGCCGAAGTAATTTTCGTAAGAACCACCGAAAGGATATTTGCTTCACGTAAAAAAACGCATCTTAATTGGTTCATCGATTCGAGCCCTACGATGCCACTGGCAGACAGATAGATATACAGACATTAGCGTCAAACTTATAACACTCTTTTTTGTCGAGGGTTAAGAAAGGCTATGGACAGAGATCTGTGAAAGGAAGGACCGGCCTTAATTGTGGTAGCTCTACACATCTACAGGCTAGGGAAAAAATAAAAATTTCACAGGATTCAAATTAAGTACCTCGTCGTTAGTAAAAGCAATGTCAAAAGATTTTAATATTTTAGTTAGAATTGCATTAATTTTCACTAATTACATGATAACCACGTCAAATAAAATATACACACTATGTACGAGTGTATTTTGCTTCATTTTTTATTTTAAAAGACTGTGTGAAAAGTCATCATAGTTCGTCAACCTTTTGGGGAAACGTGGGATCACACGACCTGCCATCAGAGATGCTTCCTATGCTCCGTCTTGCTCTTTCACTACGCCGACATCTCCCTTCTCTGTCTCACGTGATTCCATTCATTAGAGGCAGGAAGCTAATATGAAAGTCAGACCTTGATAATGATCATGTGACATTCAGTTAAAGACTATTCTTGGCTGGCGTTTATAAACACGCTGACTCTTCAAATTTTTCATTGGTTTTGGAAAAAAAAGTCGTATCGTAAATAAATCCCTCTATCTATATACGTAATCCAAATCTGGGTATGACGTAATCTAAAAAAGTTGCAAAAATTATTTTTGATCGAGACCACGTAGTTACGCCCGTCCAAAACTGTCGCGTGAACTCGCGTGACGTGTGCCCCATGAACACCGGCCGGCCGACGGCGGATTCTACTCACGATCATACTTCCGAGTTTTAGTCGACATTTTTTGGTTCAGAATTTTTATTTTGACTAGCCAATTAGGTCTTACTAACGATCCTTATGAAGTGGCCTCCGGCTCCAAAACCAATAAAAAAATCACCATGTATACAACATGGAAGGGACATTCCCGTAATAAATCAAACCATAGGCTATACTAAATCATTATTTAATACAATAAAATTAAAATAACAGACAACAACTTTAATAAATCGGCATTTCCATACAAAAGTGTGCAGCCGCCCGAACAATTTGAAAATCGTTTTATTTTTGTTTTATTATTTTTTTCGCCCTTTTAAATATTTTTTAACGTCAGAATCATGGACTGATCTCACTCTTAAAATAGTTTCAGTATATTTTGTTAGACCTTTTATTAGATAAACTCTAACTTATCATATTACATTTCCTTTATGTAAGCGAAGAAGAGTAATATTGTAATTTGAGTTAATTTTGCGTATATCATGCAGGAATTTTGTTTCCGGCACAGCTAAAGTATCTTATACAACAATTTACACACAAGATAAGCAACGTCATGCAACTGATCACCACAGCAGGCTACTTACGAGCTCTCGACCACAGTTCTTGTAAAGTCAAACAAATCAGAAGACACTTTAGAAGGTTCTAGTGACATCATCGTCTTCTCAGGCACAGGGAATCCGTGGATGAACTTGTTCGGGTTTTTTAATTGTTAGATTGTGTTTTGTGTATTCGTATTTTATTTAATTTTCAGTTGTGGTATGAAAATCCATATATTGTTCAGGCATAAATAAATAAATTAATGTATAGGGACAAATTACACTGATTGAGCTAGCCCCAAAATAAGTTCGAGACTTGTGTTATGGGATACTAACTCAACAATACTATATCTTTTAACAAATACATATATATATATAGATAAACATCCAGGACCCAGGACAATTTGAAAAAGGCCATTTTCCAACTTGCCCTGACCGGGGATCGTACCCGGAACCTCTGGGTGGCGGAGTAGCATGGTGACCACTACGCCAAAGGCCCCAGCATGGCCAAAGACGGCCATTTAGTCGTTTTGGTCGGTAAATATACAGCTTTACTCAGGTTCGGTCATGTAATCTGATGACAGGGTCAAAAAAGTCTTTTCGAATGTCTAAAATATTTGTCCCATATATTTCAGCTTACTAAAAAAGTAAAACTTCACAACGTTAAGTTACGGCTAAGTAAAAATCGTACCTCGCCGTGACGTATTGCGATTTTTGATATTTTTTATTTCTCAGTAAAAAAGAAAAAAATACATGTACGATATTTTTTAATAATCTAACCGATAGACCCAAAATATTTTTCTATTCGTCATGCCTAAACAGGGCCGGATTTAGAGGTCGAGAGGCTTCGGGGCAACAAAGGAGTGGAGGCCCCCTGGCCCGAAATTATTTTCCAAATAAAGTGGACAATTTTTTTCAGTTGAGTTTTTCAATAAATAATTTATTGTGGAACCAAGTATAGATTATTTTATTATTTAACAAACATATAAATATAATCGGAAACGAGAAATATCTGAAATTAAATTTTAGCGTTAACGAATGGAATCTTCCGAGCTTTTTTCGTCGAAAAATCGTTTTTTGAAGTCTCCATTGTGGGGGCCCCTCTTTCGTGGAGGCCCCGGGGCTGTAGCCCCGGTTGCCCCCCCATAAATCCGGCCCTGTCTTTTTAGGGTTCCGTAGCCAAATGGCAAAAACGGAACCCTTATAGATTCGTCATGTCTGTCTGTCTGTCCGTCCGTATGTCACAGCCACTTTTTTCCGAAACTATAAGACCTACACCGTTGAAACTTGGTAAGTAGATGTATTGTGTGAACCGCATTAAGGTTTTGACACAAAAATAGAAAAAAAACAGTAAATTTTGGGGGTTCCCCATACTTAGAACTAAAACTCAAAAAAAATATTTTTCATCAAACCCATACGTGTGGGGTATCTATGAATAGGTCTTCAAAAATGATATTGAGGTTTCTAATAGCATTTTTTTCTAAACCGAATACTCTGCGCGAGAGACACTTCCAAAGTGGAAAAAAGTGTGTCCCCCCCCCGTAACTTCTAAAATAAGAAAAATGATAAAACTAAAAAAAATATATGATGTTCATTACCATAAAAACTACCAGCGAAAATTGGTTTGAACGAGATCTAGTAAGTAGTTTTTTTTAAAACGTCATCATCATAAACGGCAATTTACCTTTCATTCAATCAAGTCAAATATAAAAATTAAAAAAAAAACATACTACAAGACTTTTATATTATGTTTTTTGCTACTACGGAACCCTTCATGGGCGAGTCCGACTCGCACTTGGCCGCTTTTTTATAATTACTTTAGGCAGTAATTATAAAAAAGAAATTAAGACACTCAAATGCGTGATTTTTTTTCTAATTAATGAACGAACTGAAAAGATACAACAGCACTCGAAATCATAACCTTCCTGGCGCAATGGGGTATTACATGGTACTTTCTTTGCACAATACTCACACCGCAGTAACAGTAATGTAACTTAGGACAATGTGGCGTTAATTGGAAAACATTAGAGCAGGGCTGCGAGGGCCGCGCGGTAATTGGTCGAGCAAACGGAGCCGTCGCCGTCAATATTGACCCACGGGCCGACACTTCGAGGATGATCAGCAGATTTTGCAGTCAGCACTTTTATTTATTAGGTGCACTAACTAGGCATGACGAGTGGAAAAATATTATTGGCATGGTTAAATTTTATTAAAAGTATTGTAAACGTATATTTTCTTTCATCTGAGAAACAAAAAATGACAAAGATGCAGCGCATTGTAACTTTGCATGACGTCACGGCTAGGTACGAGTCTTACTTAGCGGTGACGTCGCAAGCCCCCACTCCGGAATTTTTGCTGTTTTGGTAAGTTGAAAATTATGGGTCCATAATTTTTGTATAATTAAAAAGACGTACATACTAATAACAATCATACTTTTCTGACCATGTCGTTACTTTGAGTATTTCATGCAATCTAATATAGGCCGACCAAACACAACATTTTCAGAATTTAAACAGTAAATAATATAAATACTAAATAGTAAATATCGAAATAAAATTTGACAATATTTAAAGATGTTCTAACTAAAAAAAGAGGTATGTTTATAAGTTTAACGTGTCTGTGTGTCTGTCTGTGACATCGTATGTTGTTTCGTTTGAAATGTTTGATGGAAATGAGTTTAGCGGTTCGAAAGTTATAGGAGGTGAATGATTAAAAGCCGGGGGTTGACGACACGCACTCGCCAAGCCCACGCCCAGCGCAGGTCTAGCGCGCTTTGAAATTTGTTGCATACAATATTCCAGAAAACCCCGTCCGTTCCATGAAGGTAATCACAAAACAATCTGCGTGTCCGTACATTTTTGAACGGTAACTATTCAATTTTGTAGGGAGCTGCGACTTTTTTTCACGGATCGGACAGGGATTTTTTACATATTGTATAATTTGAGTCCTATCGCACATCAATACAACTGAAATTTCATTACACTTCGCCTGCGCCGCCCCGCGCTCGCCTTGCCTCCGCCTTGCGCCCGCCCGGCGATCGCCCCGACTAGACTTAGATAAATGTAATTTGAGTTGTATTGATGTGTGTAAACAGAGGACTCACGTTATATGTTAAAATTTCAAATCGCGCTTCTCATGCCCTAGGCCCTAGCCCGAACGCGGCCTCTCGGTTTTAAGTTCTATTAGTTTTTCTGATTCCAAGATTTCAATCAGGATTTCGTTATCCTCGACGGATTTGTCTCGTCTTGTCCTCTGTTTGAATCTTGTGTTTTGTCTCGTAGACATCGTAGTATCAAAAAACGTAGTATTATAATCCGTCCAGTCCCTCGTGTTACAAGTCTATGTTTGCGAGCAGCCTCTATTTGGACGAACTCGGTAGCTTGTCAAAACAATTTAACGTCTTGTCCACACACGGTGTTACCACCATCGAGCTTCGTATTCCCGGCACGTAAGGTCGAATTTCCAGCCGCCAGGCCTTGACCTGTCCAAGTCTTGAGATTGTCTGAAGTGGACGACACTGCGTATTAATTGGTGAAAGGTTATTTGGACTGTGAGCAAGAAGGCCGCAGTGCGTAATTCTATGATTTGTATGGATTCAATCTCCAAGATTAAGAAGGGCCATCGCAATGCTTATCGATCTGACTAGTTTTGCAATAATTTAGATTGTGGCTGCAAATTTACGAGATAGTTTGATGTGTTAAGCTGACGGTTTGTTGATTCACCAAAAGGTTAAGGTGTAATGGCTTTAGGATTTATGAAATATTTATTTTAACATTTTAATGTTTCGAAAGTAAAATTTCAGAATTTAGCATGAAATAAGATTAGATAACACTTCTAACATTCAAAGTGGAATGCCACAGTTTTAAGTGTTAGTACAAATCATTCATGACAGCATGGCATAAGATAGAGAACTGGATTTTTGAATAAAATAAAAAATTGCCGTCATCGCTCATGTGAACATTACTGGCACCTAAAGGTATCCTACATGGCTAGCGGAATATTTATTATAGAAAATTTGCACCAAATTTTTCGGTCCAAAACTCGGTGGGGTTGTAGTTTTATCATAAAAATGCCATGACCACCTTCCGGCTTTATCATCAGATCAGCTAAATGATAACATAATATTGCATTGTCGATTGGGAACCGAGAAGTGAGTCAAATTTATTAAAGTGCAAGACTTGATTACTGATATAGAGACAGACAGACCCACAAAAACTAAATTAGCCATAAGTTTTTCGCCACAACACATAAACCCATACACTACAATCCGCCGATCCTCCTACCGCCAGCAGTATATTCGCCGGCGGCGTGACGAGGTGCCGCAAAGAGACCGCAGCAAATGATACCGACCCAGGCGTGACCGCGCCATTACATTTATGAGTGTGTAAAAGGTACGTACGGCTTGCCTTATGCCCGGTGTGACCGAGCGAGCAAAGTCTTAGTATCGAGATTAGCTAAAAATGCTTTTGTCCGGTTGTTCTTGCCTAGGTTCAGGTCGGGTTTCTCAACTAATTCTCGTGAAATTATGTGCGGGTTCGATAATTATGTAGCTTTTTTTATCTCGAGCCAGTTTTTAGAAATTTGTAAAATTTCGGTTTAAAAGTTCAGACAATTCGAACAATTTTCGAAAATATCATAGAAATTGTCACCCTTATTGAGCAACTTTTTGATCGATAAATTTCCACGGGTTGGGGTGACTCGCGAGCTTTACAGCTTTCAAAGCCTGTGCTACTAGTTCTAGGATCTTAAGTTCTAAATTAAGATCTAAAGTCTCTATTCTTTACGAGGTAGGCAGAGGTGAGTTGAGGCAAGGCGTCGCCTTGGCGTCCTCATCCTCAAAAATAATCAAAGAAAATCAGATAGCGACAGATTTTTACTATTTCTAACCGCCTCGCTTAAAGACATGATTCAGATTCTCGTCTATCAGCGGTGCTCTAAATTTCTCCTTATCTATCTCCTAAACCAGATCAGAAGTAAAGTTCTGTCTGACGCTTCCCAGAGTTCAAAGTAACACTTCTCGTTTTCGCCTCACTCTTTTGCAAATTTTGGAGTGTAGTTAAAGTTGTCACACGGATGCATCGTTGTCACAACCACAACCTGCGTGGTCCTAATCCATTAACAGGCAGGTGCCAAGTGTGTGGCTGACGGCGACCACTGCGAGCTGTTTGTACGCTCCGTGGTGTGCACTCGTGGCAGGTAAACATGCACAGTTTTGCAAGCGTTTTTGGAACTGTGCGTTATAACTGTTAACAGCTGATTGTCGACTTTAATTTCGCCACTGCATTTACATTTATTTATATGTAAATTTAAGTAAGTAATAACGGTGAAATATCCCTTCAAACGTTGTCAGTGCAGACACAATAGTAAAACAATACATCAGACGCCCGCTCCGGGCGTCCGACGTTTGAAGGGATAACGCGAAAGAAATACTAATATCTGTATGACTGTCTATTGCATCATGGCTTCAACGGATGGACCTATGAAAAAAGTTCAATGAAACTTTAAAGTCGGGGTTATTATAACTAATCTGGTAAATAATACATAGCGCTATGGATATTAATGCAATTTATCACCGGTTGGACCTATGTAAGTAGTTCCGCCACTTGTCACTGGATGTCGACGGGGGCTTTTTTAATTTGCCTGTCAATAAAACTTGTTTCATTAGCCATTTGAGGCACTCCTAATTTTGGGCAAAGCTACTCTTGTTAGATTTAGGGTTAGGCTCAATCTGTCAGCACGGAACTACACTCTTCTATGCTACTATCCTTTTCTGTCAGTCAGAACCGACACTTGCTAGAGCGAGATGCTGGGCTGCGCTGCATTGACCATGCTGGGCAGGCGCCGCGTTGGCCAACGCCGCACGCGGCGAATCCAAACGGCTGTAATGCGGCGCTGCTTGACATTCGGCGCCTTAATGGCTCATCGTAATCGCATTACCGAGAAATTCTATTTACAAACTCTCCTGCGCATGCAAATGTTCAAATACCTATTGAACAGCGAGTTGCGCGATGATGATAGCATGCCGTGATGTGCGGTTTATCAAAAGAGGTTATGTTCTACATTGAGTACGTACATACGTATGCGATGTAGAAAAACTGGTATGTAATAAAATACGTTATTTTTATTAAATTTGTGATGGGGATTCAAAACTTGTATATTCTAAATCTTTGATTCAAAATAAGCCGTCAAAAACATAATAATGAGTTGAGAAATATTGCTGAACTAACTCGTACGATCATATGTTATTATTTTGTTAGCAAAAAAATACAATAAGTATAACTCAGCTAATCCAACCATTATATGAAACTGATGCAAGACGTAATCAAAAGTAAATTATTTTCAGGTAACAGTATGTAGGTAGTAGATATGATTAGGAAATGATGTCGCTATAGGTTTAAGGATTGAAACGAGTTAGTCCTCCGTTGGCGGGTTGAGAAATGTTTGCAGCACGCGATGACATGAGCTCTCTATATAATTTCATAAAATTACTTGTCATGTGCAATATAGCCGACATTTTATTTCTAATAACTTCTAAGAAAATATTTTTAGCATTCTTAAATTTGTTTGTGACTGCGTCCGTGTTTCAGTGGTCAAGGCTTTGCCTTTGAGTTGTGACCTGGATATCGTGGGTTCAAATTTTTGAACTTCAAATCCCACTGCGAAGCAGACGTTATAAAAAGTTGTATCCAGAGTGGTTGGAATATTGCAGGCTTGGAATCACCTGATGAATCCGTGCTTTTAATGGCACAAAAAGCTATTGGTTCTGACCAAACCTACTTATGAACCAAACTTATATCTAAGGATTGGTTCTGATCTACTCTTTGTGATGCGGAGGTCAGACGGCAGTCGCTCTGTGTAAAAACCAGTAACCTCGTCAAATCACCTAGAGATTAGGTAGCGGACCCTGGGCTCTGAAGCGTTGCCGCTGAGAATGCAACCGGGAGTACGCTCGGATGATGATGACTTCACTTAGTGTTCCATAACGATTAACGGTGCAAAACGAAATACGTATGTGTACCCACGTAAGGTTAGATAACTCTTAAGGGTCCTACCCGCGCTAGCGACCTTAAAAAAACACAAAAAAATTAATTTCTCTTTCTGTAAGTGAGATTATCAGAAACCCTCGTACAACTTTTTAGCTAGTATCCTTAAGTTTCATTAGAACCTCGAAAGTCATTGAAATACAATGCGCTGTAGTTTCCTATGCAAAAAAAACGGCCACTTTTGACTCTTTTTGTAAAGGTTTCTAAAGCGGATAGTATTTCAATGACTTTCGAGGTTCTAATGAAACTTAAGGATACTAGTTAAAAAGTTGTACGAGGGTTTCTGATAATCTCACTTACAGAAAGAGAAATTTTTTTTTTTTGTGTTTTCAAGGTCGCTAGCGCGGGTAGGAGCCTTAACTATAATTATTATATTTTTGAACAAAATAATGTTGTTTTTACATCTTTATCCTGCGCGAGACAAACATACGGAGCTTCCTATGGATTTCTACAACTTGCACAGGAGGTTGATATATTACGGCCACTTCTAAAAGACCAGTATGGAGAAAGCATGAAGTTAGAGGGAAGAAGATCCCACGAAACCTAAGTTTCAATTAATTGATTGTTTCAACTTTCTTATCAACCTCTTTGCCACAAACGCATTTACTCACACATTTTCGAAATTCCATGCAGCCTTATTGATTCGACCTTCGAATTCGGCTGATTTACATTGTCGTGACATAACATAACACAATAAACTGCTAAATATAGAGGTGCGTCGTAAACTTCCATTTGAATAGGCGCACAAAGAAGAACTGTGCCTTTCTTCATGTAATTATGGTAATGGCGCATTTCTCCTCGATTTCTATGGTTAATTTATGTATATTTCTCTATTATAGTCACGTGGTGGGTGACCGCACCGCTCGGAGGCGTGCTCCCGCTGGCCCCAGGAGAATGGGCCCACGCCCGACGGAAACTGAGGTGGCTGTGTCCGACATTACTTGGTAGACAATCCTATTGATGACCTCTGTAGCCTAGTGGTAATCATGCCAGGCTGTCACACCGGAAGTCCCGGGGTCGAACTCCCAGTTAAGACAAAATGGAAAATGATATTTTTTTGTTTGACAATGTTTATCTATATATGAATTAGTTATAAAATATAGTATCGTTGAGTTAATATCTCATAACACATGTCTTGAACTTACCTTGAGGCTAGCTCATTCTGTTTAATTTGTCTGTATACCTATATAATTATTTATTTTTCAATGATTATGTTTAGCTCGGCAGTTTGCTTTTATATTGGCTCTCTCGCTGCTCATTACTTGGTACTTTTATCGTCGATATTCACAACACATTTTATATAGCATCCAAGATGCTTTACTAAAGTAAGTAAATGGCGAACAAATACTAAAAAGCTGAATGATGTTTCGCAGCCACCACTGCACCACTGCCGTTTGAGGCGGCCCTCTGTGGAGCACACCTTTTTCTCTGGTGATAGATGGTTATATGGTTATTCAATAAATTTATTGGATTTCATATATCCACGTTAGCTAATCGTTTTTTATGATGCACAGAAGTCATCGGATGACTCATTTAATGTACTTTAATTGAGTTTTCGACATCAGTGGTTATAAACAATCATAACAGAACCTTGGCTTCGATGTTTGTTCATGAGAATTTCTTGCAAAAAATCTTATACGTAATCGACATTGCCAATATTTTCCTCAATTTTATGATCTGAAGTGACGACAAGAGGTGTGGTGTCCTTATCTGAAAGAATAATAAAACGTAGGGTTTTATGACTCGTTCGAGGATACATTTTGTAAGATGGAAGTAGACGCTCTAAACAACGCCCGACCAAATTATTTCATTAGTCTATGATTCAGCATTTAATAAGACTATATTGTTTTGTAAATGAGTAATATTATTATTAATACAAAACGCTAGAAGATGATAATAATCAATAAATTTAAGAAATAGATCAATGTCGGATGAGAATTTTCCGGCTGAATAAGATGATAATCTAAAAAAAACTGTGCCTTAGTAAAAGTTTTTTTTTTTTTTAATTAACATAATTTAAGCATATGGTTT
The DNA here is from genome assembly GCA_963555685.1 of Acrobasis consociella. Lineage (NCBI taxonomy): Eukaryota > Metazoa > Arthropoda > Insecta > Lepidoptera > Pyralidae > Acrobasis > Acrobasis consociella. Next base: position 238,188 of record OY743104.1, on the reverse strand, counting down.
CGTTGTCGGGTTACAGCTTTTTAATCTTTAAGTATTTTTTTCTAATCTTTTGTAAATAAAATAAAAATCCATATGAGTATTAGCACAGGCATTAGTTTATATTCATGATGAACTTACCCAAATAATTGACTATCTCTAAACCAATAAACGAATAAATTTTCTAGACAACCACAAATTTTTTTTATTTTATTTTAAATCTAGCCGAAGCCCGCAACTTCGTTTGCGTGGACTTTATGTATCTGGAAAATGCTCATCAGGCTGAACAACTTTTACTAAGGCGGCATTTTTATATCTCTTATAGTTTAGCTGGACCATTATGGTTCTGCATCAGGCGTTTCATTTTCCAAAATTATTTATACCCTATATGTTGCCCAGGCTTAATAGCTATATAAGAAAAAAAGTTTCATTCGAATCCGTCCAGTATTTCCGGAGATTAGCGTGTACAAACAGACAAACAGACATACAGACAAACAGACAAACAGACAAACAGACAGACATTTTTTTTAAAATTCTTATTCTATTACTACGTCTCCATCGCCCCCAATTTTTTTTTTGGAAATATATTTAATGTACAGACACACTTGTTTTACTGTTTTATTATATGTATAGAATAGATAATTTTACTCCCGAACTACACAATCGATTTTGTATAAAATTTCTACGGGACCCTTGACAATGATGCCCTTTTAAATAAAAAAAGAATTTTCCAAATTGGTCCCGGTGCCTTCGAATAACCGGTGAACATACATTAAAAAAAACAACGAAGTGATAACCTCTCCTTTGGAAGTCGGTAAAAATCATAATGATTTTAAATGGTAATTCCCACGTTAACTGCCAGGTTGGAAGGATAGCCAACAGAAGTCGACCCCGCACGATGTGACGACTTTAGCAATCCCGACCCCGCACGATGTGACGACTTTAGCAATCCCGACCCCGCACTATGTGACGACTTTAGCAATCCCGACCCCGCACTATGTGACGACTTTAGCAATCCCGACCCCGCACGATGTGACGACTTTAGCAATCCCGACCCCGCACTATGTGACGACTTTAGCAATCCCGACCCCGCACTATGTGACGACTTTAGCAATCCCGACCCCGCACGATGTGACGACTTTAGCAATCCCGACCCCGCACTATGTGACGACTTTAGCAATCCTGACCCCGCACGATGTGACGACTTTAGCAATCCCGACCCCGCACGATGTGACGACTTTAGCAATCCCGACCCCGCACGATGTGACGACTTTAGCAATCCCGACCCCGCACTATGTGACGACTTTAGCAATCCCGACCCCGCACTATGTGACGACTTTAGCAATCCCGACCCCGCACGATGTGACGACTTTAGCAATCCCGACCCCGCACTATGTGACGACTTTAGCAATCCCGACCCCGCACGATGTGACGACTTTAGCAATCCCGACCCCGCACGATGTGACGACTTTAGCAATCCGGACCCCGCACGATGTGACGACTTTAGCAATCCCGACCCCGCACGATGTGACGACTTTAGCAATCCCGACCCCGCACGATGTGACGACTTTAGCAATCCCCGATAGTGACAGAAACAAGTATCGAAGCGGCGACGGAGAGCCGCAATACGAGGCATTGTGATATGTTATTCATACAGACCACAAAGCAAACATACGAAACAGATAGAACAGACAACCGCCATATTCATAAAGTCTACACTCCTTTCAACAGCTATATTATACAACGTGTGAGGGATATCATTTATACGGAATAAATCGAACAAAGAGCTTTACTAGTGCTTTATAGTAAAATGAAATTAAAATAAGTGAAAAAAATAAAAGCCGTACTTATACATATATTTTTACATGCTTTTAACTTGCAATGTATCTTGTACGTATGTATATATTTTGATGTCAAATCGTGCAGCTCAATTTTCAACCAGTTATACAATGAAGCACTGGTATGGTTCTACACTATCTATATTTCCTTGGGAGGTTGTTCGCGTTGGATACGTGTAATATTTAATTGCAGTTTAGTTTGGTAATGGCCGGCGTGTTGCCAAACATTTATTTATATCTATGGCGTTTCATAATTTTTTATAAATCTCTAAAAATAAAGTGAAGTGTTTTGATTGAGGAGCATCTTCACGGAACGTGATTTGCCATTAGGTGCCGTTTTTTATTAATGGTTAGGTAGTTTATTATACTAATATGTACTATATTAAGGGGCTACCTGAATTTTCCGGGGTCCAGTGATGCCGCATTTAAAATAAATCATTTGAAAGGAAACCGAGATATCATTTAAAATTGTGTGAACTAGACCAATCCCTGGATAACCCTTCAAACTATGTTATTAACTAAGTACTGTTTACAGTTTAAAGTGAGCATGTTAGCAGTACTGGACATGTAAATATAACAATAAAATAAATTAAAACTGAACAAAGCGATTTAAAGCCAATTTGTCAATTTGTTGTTTTTTGATTATATATTTTTGGAGCCATTTAGATGAGTTCACTTTCTTTTGTCACAGATCAGAAAAAAAAATTACCGGAGAACCAGCGCCATCTATCAAAACCCACGGGAACGATGCTTTACCCCGAACACAAGGGTTGAAACGTGAGGGAGCTGCCGGTCCAGTGGCGCCGGCGGAGATACGTGCTTTGGTTGGATCTGCTGGGGCTACCGGAATTTACTGAGGTCCAGTGCTGCCATCATTTGAAAGGAAACGCAGAAAATATTAAAATTGTGTCTTGACTAAGCCCTAGATATAGATAACCCTTCAAGCAATTTTATGTACTACTGTTTACAGTTTAAATTGAAAACGTAAAGTTTTTCCTCGCACATTAGCCAAAAGCGTTTTTTTGCAAATATGCGTAGAAAAGTTTCACCTTCTTACTTTAAACTGTGTTCATTAAATTCTTTGAAGGGTATCTAGGACTTGGTCAAGTCAACATTTTAAATGGTGTCTCCGTTCCTTTTAGATGATTTATTTCCAATGGCGGCAGAACTGCACCCCGGAAAATTCAAGAAGCTCCTGACGCTTTGCTTCTTTTCATGTATTGCCATACTTTCAGGTACATCGGCAAGGTACCTTCGGGAAAATTAGGCTTGGCGCAGACGGACCATCGACCACCGCCACCGGTGGCGGCCACCGACCATTTTCATACTAATTTAGTGGCCGCCACCAGCGTCACCACGACCGGTTAAAGCGAGTCCATACAAAGTGTATGAAAACTACAGGAAAGTGGTCGGTGGCGGCCACCGGTGGCTGTGGTCGGTGGCCCGTTTGTGCCGAGCCTAAGAATTAGTAACATAAGTGCAACAGACCTGGAAAGTAGGCAAAAAAATGCCTCAGCTATTGCCCCAGGCTAGAGAGCGATATGTACTATGTTTTTAATAACTTATTTTGTTTTACCAAGACTATTAAATTTTAAGAAAAGATCATACCTATTTTGCCCCTCGAAGTAGCTCTAAAATATTCACTCAACTGTTTCGTTAAGAAAAAAGAAAGTCACATAGTTTATTCTACATAAAAGTAGATTCAATAAAATATATTTAAATCTAGATTACTAGTGGTTCGCCGCGAACTTACATCTCGCGATTATTAATACACAAGTTGGTTTGCCAGGCAAATTAAAAAAAGCCCATCTTTCAAGCGTTTACTCCCCATAACTATTGAACTGCTGAACCGATTTCCATCAAACATAGACAAGAACCACCGCAAGGTCACTTGCTTTCATGTAAATATACCGCATCTAAATCTGTCCATCCATTCGAGTGCTGCGATCTTATTTTAATTTATAAACATTGGTCTAAAATATCTCAAAGTAAAGAGGCCCGGAAGGAAATGGGGGGCTTTTGTCCAGAAGTGATACGAAGTAGGTTTGCAAAATAAATATGTAAGAACATGTCAGTTTAATTCCCAAGCCCATGGCTGTAATAAGCAACGAGTTGCTGACTGAGACCTGGCGACAGACCGGCTAGACACCCATTGATAGCTGCCAAACGTCTGCCCTTCACCTGTCTCGTCTTTTGTGTACCTTACAAGGGGTTGAAAGGGGTTTAGACACCCAAAAATAGCTTTGCTCTCACATTTTACGTAAGTACTATGTAAGACTTTACCACAAACTGCATAATTATCCGATTTTGATAAAATTTCTATAGGACCACCTGGAAAGTATGCCCTTTGAAATAAATTTATCTTTCTTAAGCCCGATTGTTCACCTACAGGCTGAACTGAAAACCAGCGCCTTTTAGGCCACCCACGGTGAGTTTTGGCCCTACTTTTCGTTACTGCAGCACATACAAGTATTGTACAGCATCATTGTTGTTTATTGTAATTGTTGCAGTTCTTTGTTTTTATGTTTTTTTTGTTTACACTTTTCGTGAATAAACGTATTATCTATCTATCTATCTATAAGTACATACACTACCTAACCCTTCCAAACTTCAAGAATATTTCCATCAGCCTCGTACGTACCGCCGCATCCGAGGGGCTACTTGCACAACGGCATTTACGAGCACTAAACTTATAAATATCTCCACCTCGCCAAACAAGAGCCGGCGCCTATTATCAAATCAAATAACATAAACCTTATGCAATCGATGTGTTTCGCACAGCTATAACAAAGGTGTAAATCCTTGTTTATATTGTAATAAAAAGCTCCCGGCGACGCGGTGGTTACTGCCGACTTGAGACAGCTGACCAGCCGCGTCATGTCGTATATACAAACAAACAAATAAATATATACAGGCAAATCACAACGATTGAGCTAGCACCAAGGTAAATTCGAGACTTGTGCGATGTTGAACTCAACGATTCGATATTTCATAAGAAATACATGTTTAGATAAAGGTCTGAAACTCAGGTCAATCTAAAAAAAATATCTAACGAGTACTTTCCAAATAAAACGTCAAACTGCAGAAGGATCAATGGGTCAATCTAGTAGTTGCAAATAACAAGTACGTCATACATTAATATAATGAATATATCACGGGGTTATACATTATGGGACAAACAGCGAGGTTATTATATAAACAAATAAATAAAGAAATATATAGAGACAAATTACACAGATTGAGCTAGCCCCAAAGTAAGTTCGAGACTTGTGTTATGGGATACTAACTCAACGATACTATATTTTATAACAAGTGCATACACACGGTGATTTTTTATTGGTTTTGGAGCCGAATGTCACTTCATAAGGATCGTTAGTTAGACCTAATTTGCTAGTCAAAATAAAAATTCAGAAACAAAAAATGTTACTTATAACACGAAAGTAAAATCGTGAGGGTAATTAGTAATGCCGTGGCTAGGCGCCGCCCGCGCTGCGCGGGCCGGACGGCCGAGGTCATCGGCCGCACGCGGCAGTTTGTACGGGCATAACTACGTGGTCTCGATAGAAAATCATTTTTGCAACTTTTTTATTATAAGTCATACACAAATTTGGATTACGTATATGGATAGAGGAATTTATTTACTATACATCATTTCTTTTTCCAAAATCAATAAAAGTCAGCGTGTATAGATAAACATCCAAGACCCAGGTCAATTTGAAATATAAGGTCTAAAAAAATATACTACTAAAACGATACGTTGAAAATATATATGATCATGGCACGACAAGTGATATTATTATGTGATGTTTTATTTTCTTGTACCAAATAGTATATTTTTGACCCAGAAAAGTCGAGTGCCGCGTATGTTACATTGACACTCCATCGACATTACTTAACCGACTATTGAAATTCGCACAATCATTCAAGCCTTGCCTCATGTCATATGACGGTTGTAAACATTCTAATGAATAGACTTGGGGTCATCCGATTGTAATGTCGATATAAATAATCACATAATTAGTGTCATATAGTGCAAGCATGCATAATTATGGTGAATAAGCCGCGGCGCCAGGTTACGTAACGGCATCGGCACTCCGAAGAACATGTTGAAGATTCAATATCCGATCGAAAGGTGTTTATATATTAATATATTTTCCCCCTGACCGTGTTTGGCTATGGTGACTGTCTTTGTTCAATGCATAAAATGTTATATAAATACTATAGCAAAAAATTACACTACAAAACAAAATATTTCAGAAACGGATCCCTAAATCAAAATCGCTCCTATAAGCACTCGGCTTACCCGCATTCCCACCGCGTCGCTCTCGCCTTAGTGCCATTCCCACCACGTCGCTTCAAATTTTTGTACAGTTATAAACAAAATATTCTAATATTTGCAAAATATAATATAAATTCGAGATAGGGGAGTTCGGTATCGGGTTCTCCTATGAATAGAAAGATGTGTGTATATTTAGTGTCGCCAGCCGCTGCGGCTATACTACTAATAGATTTTAATATCCGAGTTCTTTGTATATTTAATATTTTTATTTTATTAAATATAGATAAATATATTCTATTGTTTGTAAATATGTATTTTTTAAATAAAATAATAGTAAAATACGAGATTGGTTAATAAATTAAAAATTTATTATAAGGATTGAACCAAACGGCCTCTTTCATTTATGACAGAACGATTTAAAACTATTATGCGCCATCTATTGACAATGTTTACATCCTCCATTTTTTTTTTCACTGGAAAACGCCTCATTGTCCAGCCAACCTACAAGAAATTTAAAAATGATGTCTTAGGAAAAGTTATAGCCTGATGAGCATTTTCCAAAGATATAAAATCCAAAAACGAAGTCGCGGGCTTCGGCTAATGTGAAATAAACCAATATACAATTAATCTGGAAAGCAATAACAAATTAAAAGACCGTTATGAGAAGGAGACATTGCACCAACCAAATCTTAATGTTTAGGATTTGTTTGGTGTAATGGCTAACTTTTAAATTACATATACCTGTATTAGGCCTCATTCGAAAACATTTCAAAAGTGCGTTGTAGAAGTTGATTAAATGACATGGCGCCATCTAGCGAATTCTTGAAGAATTAATAGGCATGTTACTTGCGGCAAAACCAAGATGTTATCAAACTGATTTTCACTTATATTTATATGTTTATAGGTATATGTAATGCTGTCGTATAATAATGATGAATTGAATTTGAATTTTAACACATTGCAGGACACTCGGCCAGACACAATAGAAATAACAATTGAATTACGTCCACAGCCGTAAGTGTCCTGCAATGTGTCAACTTTCCTATGTGACTTATTTATGATTGCTATATATTTGCAGGCAAATTGATTTCATTCAAATGACAACAACTTTTTTTTTAATAAACCGATTTTGATAAAACAAACTGTAAATGTTTTACTGAGTTAAAATAAAGCAATTCGTTACTACTGAAAGTACTGACTTTCGGAGATAATCGTGATCATACAGACAGACAAAAAAATTGCTTTCTTTTATACTTTTTAAGTGTCCCTTTATCCATTTCAGTCAAAAATACTACATGTACATACAAAATATTTATACTGTTTTATATGTATAGATTACGAATCAAGTACATTTTTTCATGGCAATGGAAAAATACAGAATGGATTCCATTAAAATAACACAAAGGAAATACTTATCGGTACATACAAGCAAGAAAAGAACAAAGGGTTTGCTATAAAAAAAATACTAAGTAGAAAGAAAAATCGTTGCGAAATATCGTTTAGTGTGGCTTCTTTTCACAAACTTGCAAGCTTTTATTTCCAAAGTATCTTGTATGTCTGTTTAGGTCAAATCTTGCAACTTATTTTCAACCAGTTATCCTCAACTGATTGAGCTGAAATTTTGCATAGGTACTTATGTGAGACAATACAATTTTATGGAGTCAACGAGCTGTTCTGATAATGACGTTGAGAGATACTAGACAGAACTCAATTATACTACTATACTAATATACACAGTGATTTTTCATTGGTTTTGGAGCCGAAGGCCACTTCATAAGAAGAAATAAAATTTTTTGACTAAAACTCGAAAGTAAAATCGTGACATCAATTAGTAGTTCCACGCCAGGCGCCGTCGCCGGCCGGCCGCCCCAAGTTCATGGGGTCACGCAAGTTCACGCGACAGTTTTGGACGAGTACTAAGTGGTCTCGATCGAAAATCATTTTTCTAACTTTTTTATCTTGTCATACGCAAATTTGGATTACGTATATGGATAGAGTAATTTATATACTACGACATTTTTTTTTCCAAAACCAATGAAAAGTCAGCGTGTATAAGTACTTTGGTCTCACAACAAAAGCTTGGAAAAACAAAAATACACATAGGGAGTTTAAGAGGACGTACTCGAAACCGACTAATGCTTTTGAGGTTGTCCTTTACTGAAACAACCAAATATAACTTAGAAGTGCCGTTGACACGCTAAGAAAATGAAAAGAGTTGATTTTTCCAAAGCGTAATTTATAAGCAACTTTAATTAGTATGATAGGTTGGTTATCAGAATTCCGTACCTAAAGGGGCCCTAAAATTAAGATTCAACTATCGGTCTGTCTGTTACCACGTTGTATTTCATGAACCGTGGTATTCACAGATGATATACTTCTGTTGCCGCTATACCGATAAACACTAAAAACATAAATTATAGAAGTCTCCCACAAAAAACGTGATTTTTTTTAGATAATGGTACGAAACCCTTCTATGCGAGTCCGGTTAATGTTTCGCACTTAATAAATATCCTGTATTCAATTGTGGTTACAGACGGGAGTAAACAAAACCAAATGTTTGTGAGTGTGTGCGGCCCGCTGCCGCCAAGGCCGAGCCGGGCATTATGACAATCCCCCATTGTCGGGCGCCACCGTCGCCGATCTCTCCCGCTCACTATTGGTAGCTGCTGTTTTACATTGATTTCTTCTTCTTCTTATCGTGTGTGTTAGTGACTAACACTAGTGTCAGAGTTGATTTAAAAAATATATATTCATTTACTAAAAATTTTGCCGTGTAGTTTCCGGCAGAGTAGAATAGGGCCACTACAAGACCTCCCTTGGATGTCGTAGGCGACTTAGGGAATACAAGCTAAACTAAGCTTATAAATATCAATGAGACCTCTCCAACCCGTGTGGCCAGCGTGGAGACTGTATGCCAAGACCTGCGGCAGCTCTGGCCAAGTTCGGCTCGGGTAGTACAGACTCCTACAGTGGAGATAAATAAATAAATATATAGGGATAAATTTCACTGATTGAGCTAGCCCCAAAGTAAGTTCGAGACTTGTGTCATGATGATTATAAAAAATATTTTTGACGCTGAACACAAGTAGCAGGGGCCTAACAATAACGTCGTTATAATCCTGTATCTGGGGAGACCCGCTCTCTTTACCCGACTCCCGAAAAAGGAGGAGGTTATCTATTCGTCGTGGTCTTTTATTTATTTATTAATGTTATGTATGTTCACCGATTATTAGAAGACTCCTAGAACGAATTGGTTATTTTTTAAAGTTTACTAAACTTGTCAGGTCGTCCCATAGAAATTTTAACAATAAGCTAAAACTTTCTAAGTATATCATAATATGACTATCTCCGACGCGTTTAAGAGGCTGCCTGAAAATTTCAGGGTTCCAGTGTGCTGTCCTCATTTGAAAGGAAACAGAGTTATAATGTTGTCTGATAAAGCTGTGGATAACCCTTCAAACTATTTTATAAACTACTCTTTACAGTTTAAAGTGAGAACATGAAACTTGTTTTTGCACATTTGCAAAAAACGGCCACTTTTTGCTAATGTGATATAGCTTAACGTTCTCACTTTAAACTATTAAGTATAAACAGTAGTTCATAAAAGAGTTTGAAGGGTTATCTAGGGCTTGATCAAGCCAAAATTTTTAATTTTGTCTCCGGGTTTCCTTCAAATAATTTATTTCAAATAAATTATTTCAAATGGGGGCAGCACTGGACCCTGAGAAATTCAGGTAGCCCTATTTTAATATAACTCCCAGCGGTCTATAAAATGCCCGCCTGTTATAGTCTGGCCGGGAGATACAAAAATTATGGCAGTCGAAGTACTTCGAAAGCGACAAGAAGAAGTCGTTTCATAGAACATGGCATAGTATTCATTAACGAGGTGAGTTCCCGCGCGGACATAATAAGGCGGCGGCCGAAACCGAAACAAACCATAGCCTGTTTCAAGTTTGAACAGCGCCATCTCTCTGCAGCGCCTGAACTTAACGGTCGTGTGGGAATTGTGGACCCTTAAATACCGTTGTGGTTTGTTATTAGTATAATCCTATTATAGAAAAACTGAAAAACAAAACTTGTGGTGTTCTCAAAATGGTCCAATTCATTTAATCTTATCAATATATTATTATAAGAAAGTTTGTATGTTAATGTTTTTTGCTTTCGCGTTGTTGTGAATAATAATGTCTTGAACAAGCCAAACTTTTTTTATGAATTATGTTTAACAGTGAGAACGTGAAGCTTTTCTTAGCACATTAGCCAAAGGCATTTTATCACCATTAAGCGAAGAAAAGCTTCACATTCTACCTTTAAACTCTAAGCAGTAGTTCATGAAATAGTTTGAGGGGTTATATAGGGCGTGGTCAAGAAAAAATTAAAAGATATCTCCGTTTCCTTGCAAATAATTTAATTTAATTTTCAATATTAAAGCCCAAAAAATTTTCAATTTTGTTCCCTCGTCGGGACAGGAAATGGAACGCTTCGTAGCGGACGTAAAACACCATTTCCGCCCTGGAGAGACGTAAAATGTGTTATGCTGTATATAGAAATATAGACATGTTATGGTAACACGTACATACCCATTAAAACTACATAGCAGTTTCACACCGTTTCCGGTAAAGCGGGTATGGTGGAGCTGCGAACGCAAGCCTTTACGTAATCAAACTAGGTATATGTTGTTCCGCAGTCTAGTCACCCTGTACTTACGACGTTTTTCCTAATTCCATCCATGCTTCTTTTCCCGCGCAGATCGCATAAGCCAATCCAGGGATTGTCAACGCGGCTAGCAACTCTTCTTGGTCAGGTCTTGGACTAAATATCCAAAGCGCTATTTATTAAATTGCTAGATTAAGCCCTGACTTTTAAGCGTCAACCCTCTATTAAACGGCCGAAACGATTTTCATTAAACTTAGCTAAGAACCACCGCTATAGAAATTCCTTTCACGTAAAAAAGCCGCATTGAAATAGGCCCATCCGTTTGAGCACTACATATAACACGCCTCTTTTTTTCGGGGGTTAAAAATAAGTATGCAATGCAATCTTAGCGCGCATCACACGGCATTACTTGACAACCTGTCATTACCACATGTGCTTATAATTTCACAAGCTGGGCTCGGCCGTCGCGTCGGCGGCGCACGCGCACGCGGAAGCGACGCGCTGCGGCTTTGCAGGTGCATCGCGAGGTGAATGGGGCGCGATGGCGCTGCTCACTGCACTAGCTTGTCTAACAACCACGAGAGGAAGAGATGACAAGATTGGTCTAAAGAAGCTGTACGTTCAAAGGTTTTTCTTTGCTGCCCTAAATCAGCATGGAAGATCTTTTGCAGACGTGTAGATTGACCGCAGTAAAAAGTCCTAGAACGCGTCATTATCATCCGAGCGTATTTGCAATTGCATCCTCAGCAGCAACGCTTCAGAGCCTGGGGTACTTATGTGATTTGACGAGGTAACTGGTTTTCACAAAGAGTGACTGCCATCTGACCTCTGCAACCCAAAGGGTAGACCAGAACCGATCCATAGATAGGTTTGAGCGAACGCTAGATGGCTTTTGGGACCCACAGTTTATATACGCCGTCTTCGGAAGGACGGAATCGTCTTTATTTTCGGACAATCAGGTGATTCAAGCCTGTAATATCCCAGACTGACCAGAACTTATAACCAGACTTGAAAATACATTTCACAAAGGATGCTTCCCAGTGGATTTGAACCCATGACCTCTTTGACCACTGGACCACGAAGGCAGTCAACCAGGTGATAAAAGATCACATGTCGAATTTTAATACTGCGGGTGGACACCAGCTTCTTTTCTCCCGCCACTGAACGAGGGGTTGTGCGACTTAATTAATGGTGTTAGGCGACGCGGCCTGCAACCCATCACTATTTTAATTCCTTTTAACCGATTCTCTTGACATTTTGTGAGTAGGTTTAATAATTAAATATATATTCAGAATAATTTATTGATTCAGTATTCCAAACTTTTTCAAAAGTGCGGAAATATGGAGTTGAAATCTTTCGAAAAAATCATATTTTTTGTTGTGCGAAGTTTTTAACATACACTCGCGAAGTCTACAGCTGACAGAGCCACTATTTAAAAATGTTTGTTTTAATTTGAATATTAATACTTACGTGAACATCATAACATGCAAATTCTCACACAACATTCGAAATACCTATAAGACGTTAATTACTGTTTTCCGCCAAAATAAAACACGTTGTGGAATTGTGGGTCCTACGGCTGAAGCGTCAGAGGTGATATTGGCTTGGCAAACTGGAACTTGTGAATTAAGACCAAAAAGTGAAAACAACTGTCGATTCTCGAGTATCTTGTGTCAGTTTATGGTTAATTTTTCATATTTTATATTTCCTTAAGTAATCAACTTGTATATCCTCTACTCTTAAAATCTTAATCATTGGTTGGTATTTACTTTATTTTGCAAGATATTTTTGAAATATCGTACATTTGTTGGGAAACCCGAGCTTTTACTTAGTATTGTTTGTGAGGTGGAAACATTTGGAATTTGTTATGTTGTGTTGAGTGTCCCGCGCCGTGTAAACACCTGTCATATGACGAAGTCAATCGGAGCGTTTGGTCACAAGTTGTGTCAAGTCAAGAGGGATTCGAACTTTTGGTTACATGTGTAATGGCCTACGTAAGTTGTATTTAGGCAGTTTGATAACTATTAAATTAGCTGATGACATGAACAAGTACGTAAACAGGTCTATTATAACATTAATGCATAATACGAATGACTATAAAAGCTGTACTTACTTAAGAACAGTACAGCCCATTATGGTCATCCGTCTTATGTTGAATAACGTGAAGTAAAAAATTAGTTACAAAACTAATTCATTATGTATGTATGACCGATGCAAATCACGGCTTAATATGCAACGGCATGAAACCTCTCCCATTGTCTCAATACCTGCCGAATTATCATAATTAGGAATTAATTATAAAACATAACTTTTGTAAATTATTGTAATGTAAACTGATACAATCAGTTTTATTTTTATTAGCGAGGGCCAGCGGTGCTCAAACCATATAGTTTTTAAGTTTATTTTAAGGTAAATTTAATTCAAGATTTAGTTTTCTGCAGTTGTTTAAAAGTTATATACAAATAAAGTTGTTTCCAAGAAAAGAGTTCGAAATAAGTATATATATTTTGTACTCTATTTACAGAATAGGAACATAAATAAATTATATACTTAATTTGAAAATATAATCATGAATTTGGACACTTTATGACTTTTTAAGTTTTCACGTCTTGTTGTGAAAAACGAAATTCTACACATGTTGCCCAGATTTCGACCTTTCAATTCCAATTTATTGTGCAGAAACCACTGCACTAGGCGGGCGATGTTCAGACACGGAGGCGGCAGATTGTTTAGGTTTCGCATACACGTGTAACAAAAGCTGGTGGGTATATAGTTACGCGAGCCTGACGCCTCAGTGGGTCGCAGCATTCGCAGCTCACTACACACCATATCTAAACATATTGATTTAATAACCATTACAAAAATTGATCCAAACAAGTTTCAAAATGTTCCGAGCCGTATGCGAACTTTCCATCTTGCGTCTCGCTCGCACACTTGACTCAGCACCCTGTATTGTTAGATAATCTATTGTCGTCCAATCTTGGTCCACTAATTGAAAACATAGTATTGAACTATTGCATCATCATCATCATTTCAGCCATATAATGTCTACTGCTGGATATAAGCCTCTCCCAAGAATTTCCAAAATGACCAATCTAGAGCGGCCTGCATCCAGCGCTTTTCAGCGACCTTGGTCATGTTGTTCGACCACCTTGTGGGCAGACGTCCTACATTTAGTATTTAATATATAAATTGAATAATATAAAAAAGGAATACGGAATGGTGTAGGGCAGGTGGAGAATTGGTCGTCCGACAGCAAGATGGGTGTCGACACTGGTTTCGTAAGGGACAGGACAGAGATGGATGACGTGCATTGAGGGTCATTACCCTAATGAGGCCTATACCCAGCAATGAAGTGTGGAAGGCACTCCATGATGATGATAGCAAGTAATTTGAAAACAAAAACGCGACTGCGTAACACCACGGCAGAATGCCTAGGACGCAATCGGGAACACGCTCGGACGAGGTTACATATTACATACATACATACATACTATCACGTCTTTATCCCTAATGGGGCAGACAGAGCATTTTGGGTCTTGCGGTTCTATGCAGAGCCCAGGGCCGCAAGACCCAAAAGCCACTTTTAGCGTCATGGTGGGCGAGAAGATGGAAAAGCAATCAATACAGTGATGGGTTGCTAGCCGCATCGCCTGTTAACATGATTTGCATTTTTGCCCATTCCCTCGATCGGCTTTTACGATCTGCGTGGGAAGAGAAGCAGCTGGTACATTCTAAGTTTTTTTTTTATTTCTCCCAGACCAGCATGGGAGTTACATATTGCCTTTTATAATTTCTGATTTACAAATTAAATTCACTTTAAAAACTTTTATTTTACTTGCATGTTTGTATGAATGTTTGTTTAGGTCAAATCTTGCAACTCCATTGTCAACCAGTTATCTTCAAAGGCTTTAGCTGAAATTTTGTATTCTTGTATAAGACGATTGACAATACAATACGATGAAGTCAATGATGTTCTGATGATGGAGCCGGGATATATTCGACTGAAAACAACATCCGTGAGCAGGACTCGTTTGATTTGTCTTGACTAGCACTTTATGGTAGACGATGCCTAAGGTCTGTTCACGGAGTCGGAAGGAGTTCGATGGAAATAATAAATGACACAACTCCATCGAGTTTTAGCTTATTAAGTACTTTGGCTGGCTGCTTCCGTGGTGTAGTGGTTAGAGCGTTCGGCTCATACACGGAGGTCGCGGGTTCGATTCCGGCGGGGCAGCGACTTTGTGTTGTTGTCCTAGTTTGGTTAGGACATTGTAGGCTGATCACCTGTCTGATAAGTAAGATGATCCGTGCTTCGGAGGGCACGTTAAGCCGTCGGTCCCGGTCATTGTCTTTGACATTGATCGTTACCTAAAACCATGTCAGAGGCGGTTTATAAACTCTGACACCAGTGTTAGTCACTAACACACACGATAAGAAGAAGTACTTTGGCCTTACAATAAAACTCAATACTTTTCAGTTGTTGTCAGAAGCTCTAATCTAAACCATCTGTGACAAAATTTATTTCATTAAAATAACCAAACGTATTCAAAGCTATACTTTACTTGTTACTTTGTACGCTGTGTTTCCGCTGGTATTTTCCAACTTTTATTACGGCTGTAATTATTATTACATTCCCACGATAACAAACCGCCATGTAATACTTGCGTAAACCCAAATTTAACTAGGTATATTTAAAGTGCGTTGTCGATCCGCTTGACAGAATGGAGAACTTACGCCAAAATTATTACCATTCAATTTTTTATTTTAATAAATTATCAGAACGAAAAATATATAATGCTTATGTGGGAATATCAACAGGTACTAAAAAACTAGGCCAGCCTTCTGGTCATGTAGACTAATCTTAAAATTTAATACTGGCTGTGGTTTCATATTTAAATTCAAAGTCAACATTATTTCCCCATCACCGCCACCATATCTTTGGAGCTGGGTCCCCGAGAACAGTTTTGTAGGCAGTCCTTAAAGCACAAGCAAATCGTATAAGTCCATGTTTCGTTCTCCACATCGCACAACCTTGGCATCATGTGACACACAAATCATTATCGTCAGGAAAAGCCAGGAGGTGACCCGATGCTCTGAAGCAGCACAGCTCAGGACGCAACCAGGAAGCACTACGATGGAAAAGAGACATGCTCGTAAAGTCACTAAAGCCTCGGATGACCAATAAAGGAGATAAGACTAAAAATAAGTATTAGATAAGGTTTATCTATCCTACATCTTGTATGAAAAGAGCGGTGAAATCTCCGCACCTCCATAAGCGTAAGGATGACCTCCGACCCCGCGCTGTCCGACAAATAGTGACGTAAGGCCTCTTTGCGCCGAATTGTTAGAAATCGATGGCGGGTCGATCGGCTTTATTAGAGTACGAGGAAATCACTTGCCGCCCACATTTGTTCACGCCCTTGCAATAAATTAATATTTAAATTTAATGGGTTTAGAAACTACAAGGAACCCTTATAGTTTCGCCATGTCTGTCTGTCCGCGGTTCTACTCAGAGACTATAAGAACTATAAAGCTGAAATTTGGCATGGGTATCAATATTAATCAGGCCGAAAAGTGGTACAATAAAGTCTTACGTGTTAAGTGTGAATTCCATTTTTTTCTTGACTATCCGATCGTGTGGGGTATCGTTGAATAGCTCCTTTAAAAATATTGTAAGCTTGTGAACATTATTTTGTGATTTCGTGTGAAAATTTGAGCGCGAGTCCGGCTCGCACTTAGCCTGTTTTATTTATCTGTGTAAATGTAAACAAATAAGTTAGAGGACCGCGCCATGTTTCAGAAAAAACAAATCTAACTTTAACATAGCCCCGCCCAAAAGACATTAAAAATCCATCGGTGACGCCGTCATTTCGAAACCACTATAACTAAGTTGTTCACTTATACATTTTCCTGGCAATTCGGCAATTTTTTCAAGCATTTGATGTATCATCATACTTGTAACGTTTCGAATATGAAGACCAGTTTATCAGCTTCGAAAAAAATGCTACAGATTTTTTAGCAACTGCCGGGTGACATTGGAGCGTGAACTTATGGAAGCTTTGAACTTTACTTTGATCTTGGCAATGTCGCAAGTAGCAAGCCCTTTAAGAACACTGGATGATTGGCAAATGAAGCTGGTGAAGAAACTATGAACACGTCGCGTCCAATTTTTATACATTTCGCAAGAGGTTCACACTCCGCGCAATTACTCTCCTAAAGCTACAGTTCTATGTTTGCTCGGTGTCGGTTATGTAATGGAAAAGTTGCGTAGTTTTTTTTGATGATCAGTAATCATAATATCGTGTGCGGTATGGGCGGGTGCGGCTGGAGGCTCGGGTCGGACTTGCGCAATTCATTAATTCCAAAGATTAAACGCAATTATACGTTACACGAATATGTATAGTTATACAACTATATTCAAATTAATGTTTTGATAACAAATGTCCTAAAACAAAAGTTAACAAATCTTAAATTTAAAACCATTTACATGCAGAGTATTTACTTCTTATTAAGATTTTAATGCCACGGCGACATTAACAATGGCGACATTCCTAATATTATGTTAGGCGTCCTTAGCGATAACTCGCGATGATGGCAAGCGTCCACCCGTAGCGGGGAATGGCACTCGCGTGGGACGCGACATTCGTCGACACGGTTGCCCCTTCTCGCCTCGGGAGTACTCGGGAGTCTCGGGACGACGATGTCAAGGGCCAGAGCTGCGGCTGAATAGAAGATGCCAAGCGGCGAAGATGTTCCTCTTTATCTAATGAGTATAAAATATTTTGCCGTCGAAACTTTTGGTCCGTGGGATCTAAGTACTCAAAAAATATTAAAGAAGCCCCTTGGCTTGTCGACCCCCCTCGTGACAAGAAGACTAGCTATTCAGCGCGGTAATGCAGCCAGGGTTCTGGGCACCATGCCACATTAATAATATTTAGATTTTTAATTTATATCTCACGACAATAAATACTTATTCTCGAGATGATCGGAATGCGATATCTTCGGAAGGTAACTTATGGCACGAAACTCTGTACGGAAACCTGAAACTTCAGGCACTGATAACATTTAACAAGATCTCAGCTCTGGGTTTGCAAAAAACATCCGTGTTTTGTATAACCCCTGTAGCCCGTATGTGTTTACACACTATATGTATGTAATCATTAAAAAGACATTAATCAACAGTCTGTGCCGCAGGCTAAAT
Source organism: Acrobasis consociella (assembly GCA_963555685.1). NCBI lineage: Eukaryota > Metazoa > Arthropoda > Insecta > Lepidoptera > Pyralidae > Acrobasis > Acrobasis consociella. The sequence goes on along the minus strand of OY743104.1, from coordinate 220,238 downwards.
CCATAAATCTATGCTTCTATCGAAATATCTTAATCAAAATATAAAGTTTCTTTTTATATGTATATGGTGGTAATATAGTCATTAGGTCTGTTACTGAATGTTTTCAATTTATCAACACAAAGAAAATTTACTAGCGTCATAGACTGGGGCTGCCTTTAAATAGTTGTCTTTGTTTATTCTTAGACACAATGCATAAGCAAATGAAAAGCTTTTAGTCTAGCAAAAAGTACTTGTCGTCTTTATTGGACCGAGGACCGACGCGACCAAGTTACTTTGGTTGACGTGTATTGTATCGACGCCCACTCGCGAGCAGAGGACGGTACAGAGGAGTGAGCAGCTTTGGGCGGACGGCCACGAGTCGCAACGGGTCTGGTAATCTTTTAAAAATGGTAATCTTTTATTAGCGAGCCAGTATGGCTTTTTCATACGGTTGTGGATGAGCGATTAGACACCAATGACATTATGCCCGCGACACCTGTCATCGATTGTCGCATGACACATGCCAATCGGTCAAAAGAAAGAGTCGTTGGTCTATAAGAGTACACTGCCTCTAGCCGATTTAAGGCATATATTGTACAAAGTTGTGTACTTAGGCACACAACAGACATGCTTCAAACAGCTCCACGCAAAAATCTGACGCGATCCGCCTGATTATGTTGCAGGTGACATTATTGAAAAGCATTAGGAAGCAACCGAAACTGCCTATGGTACAAGCAGATTTGGTTTCAGGCATTTCCTACCATTGTGTGACTTTTTAAAAATATCGCCTGGCCCAATATTTAAATATAAGTTCCATTCAAATTTCTGACACTTGCTAACTTTGGACTTCAGTCGATCCACGTTACGCTTTGCGACCCGCCACATTGTGGCCCGCTCCAATTTGCTTGTTGCTTAAGAAGTAAAGAGGATCGCAGTTTTTAAGTGGGGCTGACAAGTCCATTGTATTGCACACAATAACAACATGCGATAAGTTTTTAAGTAAATACTCTTTGAATAAAATTGTTTTTAATGCTCATTGAACTGTGACAGAACGCAGGCTTCTTTTTGCAAGAATAAATACTGGAGCCCAGCGAGGTGTATTATACACCGTACCCATCAACATGACTATAAACAGTAAAAATCTTAATCCTAGACTGAGATTAAAGAAATCCTAGACATGTTTTGACGTTCGAAGCGACGTTTCCTTCGCTTCTTTATTTCTAAGAATAAAATATTTGCATAACCACAGAAAGTTAAGTAAATGTAGTTGTTGGCGATTCATAATTAAATTATTCATAACAAAAAATAATTACATAATATTATCAGTTTAGAATCAGCTATTAACAAGCTTTTTTTGCAATACCTACAGTTATATCTCTCCACTTAACGAAAATATATATTTGCAATAGGTACAATTATTCATATTTATATTATTTAATTATATTTTTAATTAACTAAGTATATATATTTTGTTTAGTTCTAGTTTTATTAATAGTTATATTTAGTTTTGTTATAGGATATTTGTTAATGTTATTAAGGTTAATTATATGTTAATGTGCAAATAAATTTCTACTAGAGTTTAATTGTTAATCAAATGGCATAAAGCCGATATATTTTTGTGTCAGCATCAGAGATACCAGACCCCTCCTCCATCTATATCTTAAACTGAAAATAATATTTACATGATAATGTGTATTCAAAAAGACTTTATTAAAATCTCTCTGAATACACATTTTCATGTTAATATTATTTTCAATTTATGAGAAAATTCAAGATGTAGGTGGAGGAGGGGTCAGGTATCTCTGATGCCGACTGAACTAGCATTTCTTTTATAAAAAAGGTACAGTGTAATTAAAGGTCGCTCGGTCACCAACAGGAAAAGCCCACCAAATACCACGGCGCGCGCCGCGAAGGCCGCTCGGACGACCAGGACAAAGGTCTTGCGCACTCGATAAATATTCAACTAGGGTGCAACCCTACCGGCTGGGCCTAAATAGGGTTGCGACACTTTTCGCTATGAATAAATTTAGCGGAAATGTACATGGGCGTAGCCAGTGATGGGCTCAGCGTGGGGCAACAATCTAAAATAATATGATACTAGCAAACTATAGCCGCGATCTCATCCCGGTTAGTTTTTTCTTACAAAAATGTTACACCCTATAACACCCTGTGTATAATATGATTCGAATTAGCCAAAATACTTTCTTAAGGGCGGCCAACCCGCCTTACTTTTCATACAAACGCTCGTACGTGATTATGGCGTTGTAACAGATCTTTATTGGAAAGTTTTGAACTAACACGAATTTGTGCGCTACATCTAGGTTTCTATCGAAATTAAAAATTAAAATTTGGAAAAACAAACTCAGTATAAGTCTCCAATAATCTGCTTTTTTGTACAAATTTTACCTGAACTTCGGCCGATCATATAGTACTCATGAATTATAAAAGTAAAGAAAATGTTTGCATAGTAACCTTGCAAATTTAATGAAGATTTTAACCCTTCGACTGTCGACATAGCAGACACAATAGTAAAACAATACATCAGACGCCCGCTCCGGGCGTCCGACAGTTAAAGGGCTAAATAAAAAACATTTATTTCACACACTCGTAAGGCTTACTGAAAAACACGTAGTACCTGGAACAAGTTTTATGAAATTTCCGCACCCTATGAAAAGTTAATATTCGTTCAATGAATAGTAAATAATAATACTAATTTCGTACAATATGGAGCAAACTGAGCGCTCAAGTGCTATCTCTCTTTTTTCACTTTGCTTTTTTTTCTATCATTGCGCTGGATGAAACAACAAGCATTTTCAACCATGCTCGCGTTGACGATAGACGGACCGGGAAGGGCGCTCTTAATGCTCACCTACCTACACCACGAAATCTTTTACTCTAAAATGTTTCTTTAAATTTAGCTGTTAGGGCTCTGGGCGTATGCCAATTTTTTATCAGTCAATTTAGAGGTTAATTTAGTTAATTTCAGGTACAAAAAGTAAACAATTATACATAGGGTATTAAGGTTGTTTATTTATTTAGGTATTAATTAAATTGATAATTTTTGTGTCGACTGTCGAGTGTGAACTTTCTTACGTATGTATATTAAGTATTGTAGTTAGTACCTAGGAATTTTTTTTTTTATTTGGTTAGGTACCTTAAAGGAGAGCCATTCTGCCCCACTGTGGCTACGCCCATAGAAATGTATGCGGCGCGGCGCCCCGCGAGAGCTTGACCCACTGCAGCACGTGGGCCCTGCCGACCCGTGCAACCAACTCGCTGTTGTTTTTCACATTCACATTTCGACAGGTTAATTATTCCATAAGTTAAAATAATTTTCATAAACAACGTGAATTGCGTCTTCATTTAAGATTGCAAACTTTTGTGTCCGTCAAAGAGTGAAACTATTTTTAGTACATATATACACGTGATGTAACTATGGGAAGTAAAAAGAAACTGTTTTCTAACAAGTTCTCTTAATAAATGTACATCAAATACATTTAGTCGGAAAATTTGTTCAAAACCATGAACAGAATCACTAATCAATCAGTGATGGTCTTTTGTACATTTAACTTGAAGTCAGGTTAAATTAATTGTTGGTGTAATTGAGAATAAAAACAGATCAGAATACCCCAATTGTGTCACCTCATACACGGATACAGGCGAGAGACGAGAAACCAGTGTCGAATTCGGTCACAAGTGCGTGTACTTTGCCTCAGTTCCATTAAGATTCAAACCGTGAGCCGACTTCTGTGATATAACCCGAGACCGGATAATCATGTGTATGGCATAATAAGACGCGTTATTGTAAGTACTCCGTACCGCTTTCAAAACGGCCGAGTACGTATGGAGTACCGAGTTATTTATGGAAACATTAGCAGTCGGGAAAATGGCGCATTGTTATGATGACATTTGCAATTATTTTATAATCGCTCGCATAAAAAGTGAAATCTTAAAACTCGACAATCGTCATTCATGTCAAGTTTTTTGCAGACTACTCTATATCATTGTGTTCGCTATTAAACAGCGCTGATTATGATATAAGATTTGTGCATTCGGGCAACAGCTGTGCAAATTCCTCTCTGCATGGCCAATTAAAGCAATGCAGAGCTGAAAGACCTGCGAGCTCTCTTGGGTCTCCCCCGACCGATGAAGACGCGTCGGGGAACTCGGGGACGAAGGCTCTGACCGGCTCTCTGGAGCACTCGGGTCCGTGTGTCTTACCAACAGTTTGCCACAAGCTGCCCTGCGGGCAATCCTTCTTGTTATGGAGACTAGTTTATAGTGATCATTTTAAACCATGATTCACCTAAATGAAGTTGACAGTGATGATAGAATGTCGCATATTGCGGGAGGTCTTTTTGTTTTGGGCAGATAATGGTTTCAACTAAGATAAGAAGTTAGTATGCGTTTTATAATAAAACGGTATATCTGTTTCGTAAATTGTAATTGAATGTAATTTGACGCCAAAATGTGCCTGCGAAGTCATAAATAGGTGTATAAGGTCTACCAAAATATACTGAAACTATTTTAGGGGTTAGGTCAGTCCATGATTTTGAACAACTTTCCCCAAGGAACATACAGCGAAATATGAAAAGTAATTTTTGGCCTTCCGTACAAGTTGACCGATCAGCTGATACGAGCATGGCACAATAAAATAAGATATTCTCTTCCCGTGACAGCTGATGACGTAGGTGGAACTTGACTACGTCATCAGTTTGATATGTTGCCACTGTGTGAAATTGAATTACCTGAGCGTAATGCATTTTTGAACTTTATATATCAATTTCGAATTAATAATCCATTATATCAATTTATAAAATATTGAATTGATAAATCACGCGAGAATCGCGAGATACTAAATAGCTAAGTTACTTAATATTTTTTTTAAATATTCATGAACTAATTGAGAAAGTCCTTAAATTACCGAAAAGAATAATGAGTGGCAACACTTTGTGACGTAGTCAAGTTCCATCTCGGGAAGAGAATACCTGTTTTATTATACCATGGATACGAGTTTTTATGGAAAGCCAAAAAATATTATTTTATATTTCGACATATGTTCCTTGGGGAAAGTTTTTCAGTATCACGGACTGATTTTTTTAAAAATATTTTCAGTTTATTTGTTACACCTTATATATTTTATGTTTACGTAAGGATTTTAAAGTAGATAGATGACCGTGGAGAGCCCCGAAGCGCGTGTTGCTGTTTGGTCGAGTAGAGTACTGCGCCCGCGTCACTCGGCACATATTGCCCAAATCTGCCGCAGCAAAATATTTGAGCGAGGAGGCTGCCGGAGGTCAAGAGGCGTGTGTTTATTTGTCAACTGATGCGCACCGCATAAACTGCACGGAGGCTGCCCTTGGCAAGTTCGGCAAGGTGCGGGGCGGGCCCTTGGTTCTATTTCATACAAGCGCCCGAACCAGTTAGGCACTATGGCCGGTTGTACGTCTAAAATCTTTGGTACGAAACCTTCTTCACCATAGTAAAAGTCACATAAAAATTAAATTATTTAACCGAAAAATTAATAATAAACAGAAGAAACCGGTCAAGTGCTAGTCGGACTTGCGCACGAAGGGTTCTGTATCCAAAGGCTAAAAACGGAACCCTATTATTTTGACTCCACTGTCTGTCTGTCTGTCACCAGGCAGTATCTTATACAACAAACGTGATTTTTTATAGGTGATGGTATTTTAGATGATGGTTATTGATGAACGAAACAAATTCCATATTTATTTTTAAAAAAACTTACTTTACGTTAAATGGTCAAACTGACACAAAATTAATTGCATAAAATACGAAATAAAACACATTTTTATAATTCATAAATAAAATTGACCAAACGGGCTCTTAATAATGAGCACCTAATTAATATGTACTTCGTCAACCGAAACTTAATGTTTAACATATTTTACAAAATGTCAGGAAACAACCTTGAACGCCCGAAATGCGCCCTTCAACGTTCAGGTTATTGATTGCTGCGCTGTCTGCACAACATCACAAAATATGTACACTACGAAAGAATCCTCCGAAGACCTCTATTCGCTGTCAATCTGTCATCGATAGTCGGTAGCCGTCAAGTTACTCGTCAGTCAGAAAAAGTACGGAGAAATTAACATATTCTACGACTTTAGGGACCCCTGGGGCACCAATGTAATAATACAGGGTGGCCAAATAACAGGTATACACTTTAGTTTTGTATTTTTATTCTATGAAATAAAAAAATATATCAAGTATTCCTTGTTAAATATAATATTTAGGGCCGGCAGTTAAACATGGAAAATAATGTCAGACATGTCCACCTCTAGCAGCATCACAGATGTGAACCCTTTTCATCGCGTTTTTCATTACATTTTCATACATTTCCTACGTTATCTCAGTGACTGTGTCTCGAATATTTTGATTTAATTGCTGAAGGTTCATTGGCCTGTTAGCATAGACACGTCCCTTTAGATAGCCCCACAGAAAAAAGTCAGGAGCTGTTAAATCAGGCGATTTTGGGGACCAATCAATGTCACCGTTTCTTGAAATTAATCGACCGGGAAACATTCTTTTTTAATGTTTCGTTAAACGTTTTAATAATTAAAACACATTGTTCCGTCGTAAAACGCTCCATAATAAATTTGCCGTATCTACACAAAGTAATATTCATGCAACAACTGTCATATTTACCGCCAAAACAAAATGGCGGCAAAAAAAAGTTGTATACCTCCAAGTTGGCCACCCTGTATAAGAGAATAAGAAATTATTATGCGATCATCATCAGGTCTTTCTGCCTCCACTGCAGGAGCACGACCCTCTCTGTACTACCAGAGCCATATTGACCGGAGCAACCGAAATATTTACCCTACACTCTCCACGCTAGCCAGACGGGTTGGAGAAGTCTCGTTGATGTTTTTAAGCTTTATTTAGCTTGTATTTCCTAAGTCACCTTCTACGACATCCACGGGAGGACTTGGAGTGGTCCTATTCTACTTTGCCGGAAACCACACAGCAATTATTGTTCGAAGTATACACATATCTTTAACGGGGCATCACACCCAATTTTGAAAAACGTCTATATTAGATTCCGTGGTACTAATAAACCACTTCAAATTACATAACATTTTTATTCAATCAATAAATACTATAAAAAATTACTTCAATGTAACATTTTTAAACTCGTGTAAATTGCCGAAAACTTATTAAAGCAAATGGATGCCGTATTACTCTATGGTAAATAAATGCGCTAATGTATGCATTTCACTTTTAGCTAGCACTTTTTGGCGAGATGGTGGTCACTCTGTACATGTTTTTGGCTTCTATAGTATCAATATTTTGAAGCCATAACCATTGGCGTCACTTATTTGGGAGGAAAATGGCCCTTTCTGACGACACTGACCCGCGGCCGACCCCGGTGTCAACTTTCTTGTTGACCAATTTGTATGGAGCTACTACACGGAGCTTCCTTCCGCAGTCTTGTGGACATTCAATTTAACCAAAATTATAATGACAATGATATGTTTATTAACACCATGTCTTTTAACTGGATTGCGCCAGAACGAGGGTTATGTTTTTCGAGTGTGGGTATGTTTTTTATATTTATTTATTTGGCACGCTGTGCAGCTTTGTAAAGGTTGTATAGGTTTTAGCATAGTTGACATAAAGTAACACTACATCAAACGGGGTAATATATCAAACGTTTAAAAAAACAAAATGACTTTTTTTTCAGTATCGCGCAATCCTTTTTTGTGTGTTTATTTTTACATTCAAATGTTTGTTTTGTAATTTGAGTTTTACAGGCACTTTTGCACGATAATACTATAATTTACATTATGAGAATTATAATATATTAAATTAAATATATCTTTTAAAGAAAAGCTTATACCAGACCACTGCTGAGAAAAACGCCAAAACACTATTTTTCTCAGTATTGGTAGCCTTCTCGCCAGAAAGGCTTTTTGATTCATAAACACTTGTTTAACTACGACTGGTGTTGTTAGCTCTCTAACAACACACTGTAATTGTAGATAAATAAAGTAAATGTCCATAAATCAAACATTAGCAAACGTCATAAAATGTTGACATTGTTAGTTCAGTCGGCGCAGGCGCAAGTGCGCGCTCGGGCCGGCGCGTGCGTTGATGTCTTTTGTACGGGGGCAGGTTGTGGCGGGCGGTTTACAGCTCAGGCTCAAACTTTAGTATGAATGTGAACTAACGTGTGGTTTCTGGCAGAGTTGAATAGGACCACGCCAAGTCTTCCCGTGGATGTCGTAGAAGGCGCCCTAGGAAACAAAATTGCCAAGCTAAATAAAATTTAAAACATCATGAGACCTCTCCAACCTGTCTGGTCAGCGCGAAGAGTGTAGGCCAAGTCCTCTGGCTGCACTGGCCAAATATGGCTCTGGTAGTACAGAGAGGGTCGTGCTCTTGCAGTGGAGACTAAGGAACCTGATGATGATAATGAGATAGATTATTAAAAAGTTTGGTATATGTATTTTTTCTTTTTAGCAAATAATGACGAAGATACACCGCATTTGAATTTCGCGTAACGTCACTATCAGCTATAAGATTCTTTGTATATTTTTACTACTTTGCTGAACTAAAAAAAAATGGGTTCTTTTTTATTGGATAATCTAGTTGAAAAACACATCCCTATTCAACTAAATTAATATGAGCGAAATGGAAAGAGCCAATTCAAAGACTACGCTTGGCGAGATAGTCAAATAGGTTAAAAATGATTTCCCGGTTACGTCTTTATCTGCTACATCACTGCTCAGAATCAGAATCAGAATCAGAATTTATTGCAAGTCACTGTTTTTCAGCATCACTGATAATGAAGACAACCGAGACCAACGGCTTAATACGTTTCTTTCGAAGCACGGAACCACCAATCTAAGTGCGGACCATGCCCGGTGTCACTTAACTTGCGAAAGCACTAGTAATGCGTACTCCCACTGTTCACCGAGCTCCTCAACTAATTAATAAACGCTTATTATTTGATTTTATTTTCCATTTTTACGCCAACGCTAAATGAGGCTTTTGGGTATTTTATGGCCACAGGTTATGGCCCCGTTAGGGATAAAGACGTAGGTAAGAACATTGAACGTAACTGAATCTACATTGTTGTAAATTATGGCGCAAATAACATGTCAATGTCTATCCCCGGATCGCGGAGAGGTAGCGGCGCTATAATTCGACTCAATTCATTTTTTAACAAAAAAACTTACTTATTTTATTTTTGTTAAAGTTTTTTTCAATATCTCCAAAGTTTACTGCACGTAATGTAAACTATACTTATTAACGTGAAAAAGTGCCTGTATAGTTCAAATTGCCGAATAAAAATTTGAATTCTGAATTTTGAGTTGTTTATCGTACCTTCTCTAAATAAACTTGGGGCCTACTAAATTAGGCTCATCAAAATCGGTTCACAATTGGCGATAGTATCGCGTTACATACGCACAAAAACAAATTAATATCGAATTTATGACATCCTACTTTTTGAATTCAATTGTAAAATTTTGAAAAAATCATTAAATTTTTTATCATTTTAGGAGAATCACACCCGACCTTGCTGCTGCAGCCAACGGAAATATATAGGTACACTTGAACAAAACAAGTCTTGTTTTCAAGATTGGCCACAATCAGTACATAACAGTATGTTACATACGATTATCCGTGCAAGCAATGTGTGAGAGGAGCTATCGATTGCAAATTGTTGCTAAAAGGGTGTTATGGTAACCTCCGCGCAACCGAACACAACATTGAGATGCGCCGCGAAAATCTAAATTTTCTTAGAAAGTCCAGCGCTGAGTACGGGGCGCGGCTGAGGGCGCGCGAGCGGGGCCGCCGATAAAAACCAGTGCGCCGCGGACTCCGGCGCAGTCGCCGCTTGGCCCCGGACTTAGCAGACATGAGGACCCTCGCGCTCACGGTGGGTGCAGTGCAGTGATACATGAGTGACAGTGCAGTGACGATCATTTCATTCATCTCAACTTTGCAAACACGGTTTACGAATAATCACATACGATTTCGGATTAAAGTTTGAAATGGCGCCAAAACTTAATTTCTGAATTTTCTTATAAAATATAACGAAAATGGCAGATAAATAACGATATACTGGATTTTGTAAAATGGTCACATTATTCCCAGTGATATCCCGCCCGCGGAGTTGCGCGCGCGCCGTCAACCGTTGCGTCGTCGCATGGTGCTATTTGCGTTGTGCAGGCGCACACAATAACAATACATCCTTTGATTCGTTCTATAAATATGCATTCCCACACAAAATTATTTTGCATACTAACATTATGTGAGACTTGAAGATTACTCAAGTTACATAATTATAATAATTGAATAATTAAATTGATTCGGTAAAAAAATTCGAGAGATGAAGTATTAAAATTCAAGAAAGTAGAAAGCTAGACTTTGATGTTTCTTTGGAGATAATTAGCACAATGATGTCTCATTATTATTTAAAATAATTCACTGTTATTCAGTCATTGTTTAATTAATTTTAATTGTAGTTAATAAATATGTACTTTATTTTAATTGATGTAATAATTAAGTTGTTTAGTTTATTGTTTGTAGATATGTTTGTATGTCTAAAGTGTGGTGTGTCCCACAGCTTTGGGTGGTGTTGGCAGCGGCCGCGTCGCTGGCCGTGCCGCTCCCGCACGCCGACCAGCCGCTGGCGCGGGAGAAGCGCTCCCCCGGAGGCTGGCACTCCCCGCCGCCCGAGATCATCTGGAAGAAGAAACTCGTCTGGAAGGAGGAATGGAAACAGATCTGGAAAACCGAAAAGAAGCTAGCCTACAAGACCGAGTGGAAGAAGGAGAAGGTCCCGGCGTGGAAAACCGAGAAAGTACAGCAGTGGAAGGAGGAGCAAGTGCCGGCCTGGAAGATAGTGCAGAAGCCTGTCTGGAAGGAAATACAGGTCCCGATCTGGAAGGAAGTTCAGGTCCCCGACTGGAAGAAGGTCAACAAACCTGTTTGGAAAGAGATCCAGGTCCCCGTCACTAAGACCATACAGGTATAACACTACATGCATTATTCACAAGTAAATACAAGTATATGTACTTACCCAATCGTTTGCTAACTGTTAAAGTACGTCTGAACAAATATTAATTCTGCCAACAAACTATCAATATCACTTAGATAGTATAAACATTACACACAGCTGTCGATTGCCTTCCTCCTCCATAAGTATTACTTTACTTCAAAAACTTATACAACACTCAAACACCATTAACCCTCATAATTGAGCCATGACATTTTTTTTAAATTGAAGCTCTTCATAAGCATTTACTATTTTCAAAGAATGTAAACTAAGTAAATATGTAGTTTTGAATTCTGCAAAAGAAAAAAAAGTATTTTTAACACCATTTACCAGTAGGACCGTCAATTATATCTTTTCTACGAAATTTCGATGCATAGTTGCTTTAATTTTGTAGGACTATTTTCGAAACATGTAAAATGTAAATGAAGAGCTTTATCAATAATAAAAACCATTTAAATCAACAATTTTTTCATAAATAATATGTATACTTATGATTAGGTATGATTAGGTATACCTATGTTTGCTGTATGGCAATATTCTTTAAGTAATGAAGACGCTAGCTCCCGTACAAACAAAACGAGAAGCTTTGTCTAGTAAGCACTAAAAGGACGGCTGGTATACAAATAAATGTAGAATTATTATTTTGTCAGGTTGAGAAATATTTCTTTTAAACCGACTTCTTAAGACAGTTCCATTAATGAGTTTAGGAGATGTGACATGGGACAATGTTCGTCCGCTCGGGTGACATGTACCGACAACCCAACTCGACCAATAAAACGTTATAAAAATTTTGAGAAATGAAAAATAGTTATAGTATTAATGTATGAAATGAAAGTTGGTTACTTTTTAAACTATTGTAGTAGTATCGTAAATTGGTTGCAAAGAATAAAAATACGTAGGCTTTCTTGAATACAATATAACTAAAAATATCAATCCTCACTTACCTGTAATTAAACTTGACAAACGAAAATAAAAATCATATTATTAAGTTTTGCGGTAAAAACTTAAAAACTTAAAAGAACACATACATGACTAAATATATCCTCATAATTAAATGCATAATTTAAAGTCCTTATTTGAAGTTCAGCAGTGAATTTAATAGCTTACATGTTTGTGTAAAGAGGTGCTCCATAAGTTTTTAAAACTAAAAACCGATTTAACCCCTTAAATTACACAAACGATATTAATAAAATTTATATGGGCTAGACTCGAAATGATACCCTTTCTAACGAAAAATAAAAGAATTTACAAATCGATCTAGGCGTCTTCGAACACCTCTTCCTTTTTTGGAAGTCGGTTAATAATAATTATTCCTTTAATGGACAGCTCGTGGATTAGCTGACCCTTGCCCAGACGAGCTAATTTAATAAAATTTAAATATTGCAACAGCAGTGATAAAGCAATGTATTTTGTTTACCAAGGTACCCGAGTGGAAGCAGAACTACGTCCCCGCCTGGGTCAAAGAAGGCGTTCCTGGAGAGAAGTTCCTCGGCAAAGACGAGCACGGCTGGGAGTACACCAGCCACGACCTCTGGCGGAAAAAGATGATCTGGAAGCCCGTGTGGACCAAGGTGTGGAAGACGCAGCACAAACAGGAGTGGGTCACTGAGAAGAAACTGGAGTGGAAAGAGGAGTGGAAGCAGATCTGGAGGACAGAGAAGAAGCAGGAGTGGGTAACGGAGAAGAAGAAAGAGTGGGTTGAGGAGAAAGTACAAATCTGGAAGACAGTGAAAACGGCGATATGGGTCCCTGTACAGAAGAAGATCTGGGTGGAGAAGTGGAAGCAAATCGAAGTCCCGGTGTGGAAGACCGTGGAGGTTCCCGCGTGGAAGAAAGTGTACAAGCCCGTGTGGCAGAAGGTGGCGGTGCACGTGCACCACGACCACCACGAGCACCACGGCTGGGACTGAGGCGCGCGCCGACCCCTGTACATATAAAGTAATCGCATAGTCATTTGTTAACTAATTGTTACCGTCGATACCAAGTATTTTGTTTGTAAATATGTTATGATACTCGGAGGCCTTGTTTCGGTGAGTACCTGGGTGCAGGCGTACGCGAAGGCGAATGCTCTCTTGCTTGCAGCGAATTTAATTTTTGTTGTAAAATGTTTCGCTGGCGAATGCGGATACATGCGGCTTTGCGTGCGCCTGGGAAGCGGATATAAATTCATATAAATAAGGTGTCTAGTACCAAAAATGTATGTCGATTTTTTTCGATATATTTATATGCGCTTCCTATCTGGACCTGTGAATTTAAGTCTATTTTACTACATAAATTATTTTTCAAAAGTTTATTTTGAAAATTAATTGTTTCGTGTATAGTATTTGTGCATTAGCTTTATCAGCTCTTCCAAATTTATTGAGGCTCTACAAAGACTTGATGCGTGCCTCTGTCGAGAGACAGACGTTCGCATTTTATTGTTTTGTTTATATTATTTCGATATCATGACTTTGTTTTCTAAGAAAACTTGCCGCGGAGTCGGGCCAGTCCTTGGTTCGATTCCCGGCGCTGTCAGACGAGGCTTAAAGTTCGGAACTGTTTCGAACGTGAAGTACACGTGTGTTTTTTATGTTTTTATTGTGACTTTTTTTATAAGTCTTAGCAATAAACGGTTAAGAAATAAATTGAATTTTATTTCGTAAAGAAACCCCACACTAAAAATGTAGGCAGATATTCAGTAACTAGGCCTTTGCGACAGTTTTATAAGTCAATTAGTTTAATATACATACCTACATACAACTTCGACCAACTAACTGGTTGTGCACCAAAATTGAATTTGACAAAGGTTTTTGATATTGGAAATGTCTTACCGCTCGCTTCAGTGCTGTGTAGGCCCCGATTTCACAATCGCGTGCGTGTCGAAGTGCGATTCCCTTATATCTAGAAGATTTACGCGTATGTACGGGAACTAAATGTTGCAAAAAGAATTATTCAAGAACGTCAAAAAAGTAAAATGTTATGGCCGAAATAGTGAAAAACTAAATACATTTTTCCAAATTTTTGAATTTAGCGCTCGATATTTTGAAAACAAAGAATGGTATCAAAAATTTTAGAAAAAATCCTTTTGAATAATTTAGTCAGCTACAATTTGAGCCTAAAACCAAGACGATCGGGTTAAGGGTTTGCCCTACAGCCTAACCTTTGTAAAAAATAAATATTTTTTTTTTTTAAATTCATTTCATATGTCTTAATAGTCGAGTGAAGTACGATTTTTTTTCCAATCTAAACAACCGATTGATTTTTTTTTTATTTTAGGAAAAAATGTTAAAACATTGCCTCGGGCTCTAATAAGACAACAGACTTTTAGCGTGATGATTCTACACGATCCATAGATTTGTCGTCCTCTGGACGGTGTATCTGTCTGTCTATACTTTGAAGCTAGTAGGCCGATTTCAATCCGGTTTTCACATACATGGAAAATGTAAGGATTCCTGCGAAGCCGTAACTAAAAACCGACAAGTGAAGAAAACCGTAAGCCACGAGTTGTTTTCAGAAAATGAAGGAAAACCTATATACAAATTGTTAAGAAAGACTACTATATAAATTACCCAGTTGGCTGGTAGAAAAGGCCAATGTACACTGATTGTGTTGCGCACTCTCTGTCTTGAATGTTTATACTCTAGATATTATGTAGTTTGACCTGTATTCTTTTTCTTTCTTTATTCTTCTAAAGATTATTACGGTTCATGAGATACAGCCTGACAGACGGATAGCGGAGTCTTAGTAATAGGGTCCCATTTTTAGCCGTTGGGTATGGAGCCCTACACTGGCTGGCTCCTAAACATACATACTGACGTCGAGGTAAATAGAAGCTCGTGAAAAACAGTATTTTCTAGTATTTAGTATTTATTTATTCCACAAACTTATATCTATATTTACAGGATAACCTAATGCGATAGAAGTTGCTTAGCTTCGAAAAAATGTTACAAAATATACCACCCTTGTGAATTCATTCAGAGAACAACCGAATAGCAAGTAACATGGGTAATTAAATTAACGCAGGTCGATCCAATCTCAGGTCGCGGCTGATAATGAAAGTTCTCAAGCGAAAGCGTGTGAAATTACAAACTAGCGTATGTACCTTACACATTGTTTACGAGAGCGCCGATATTTGGGCACCACGTGACCACTGCGCAGGACTTCCGCGTTATAGCAACGAATAACTTAGAGAATTATATTGAATCATGTTGACAGGCGATGCGGCTAGCAACCCATCGCTTTTATGATTCCCTTTTCAAAAACGCCCACCATCACGCTTCTTCTTAAAATTCACGCTTAATCAAATCAAATCATTTTATTATAGGCCCATAGAACAAATACCTTACGAACTATCATAGATATAATTATATGATGTATAAGTTAGCCTAAAATATTTATAAAATAATTAAAATTAACTATTTATTGTTACTGGTGTCGTTCGTCGAGGCATCAGGTGGCCTACATACGGATTTATTGGTTTTTAATTTAATAATTTCCGTACGTAGATTATTTATGGTAGATTAAGTAGAGAGATTGGCTAAACGTGGCCTTTTGGTCTTACGGCCCTGGGCTCTGTCTACCTCGTCACGGATATAGACGTAAAATTGTATCTGTTTGGTTTATTACTTTTCATTTACAACTACAATACCTTTATTATACTTTATAGGTATTTCTTTTTCTTTCGACGACCTCCGTGGCGTAGTGGTCAACATGCTAGTCCGCCACCCAGAGGTCCCGGGATCGATCCCCGGTCAGGGCAAGTTGGAAAATGGCCTTTTTCAAATTGTCCTGGGTCTTGGATGTGTATCTATATATGTATTTGTTATAAAATATAGTATCGTTGAGTTAATATCCCATAACACAAGTCTCGAAATTTGGGGCTGGCTCAATCAGTGTAATTTGTCCCTATATATTTATTTATTTTATTTATTTATAGGTGTAGATTTAAATAAACCAGTCAAGTGCGAGTCGCATTAGTATATAAAGGGATCCGTACCTTCTTACAATGTTTTACAATCGAGTTAAAAACGCTGAAAAAAACCAGTTTGACCCCTTTAATTTTTAACTTTATCTTATGTTTGGTACATGTTTGCTGTTCTATCAGTCACAGTAATAATGAAAATTTCAAGTGCCTAACTATTATGTTTGAAGAGACAAAACCATGTGACAGACAGACACAGATATAGATAGATGGCGGAGTCTCAGGAAAAGGGTCCCTATATGGTTGGCTCGCTATGGGTAAGGAATCTCTACTAAATTTCCTTCTATATAGAACGGAAACTCCTATGGTCCCTCCCGCCCCGCGCCATATGCATTCCCGTTCCCCGGCTCCGAACCTCTCCCCCGTTATCGCCTTTTCGTGCGTGTTGGGGGTAAAAACAAACACATTACCGTGTGCACGGACGTATACCTTCGTTTTTAGTAGTAGTAAACATAAATGATACTCCGCTTCTACGAAGTGCCTGTGCTATTGTATAATAATAACCAATGTGATGTCACTAAATGTCCGATGCCTTTAGTAAGTAATAGTCATAATGTCAGATGCCTTTAGGCAGCTCGAAAAACCTGACCGTGCCATAATTACCACACTAAGGGGGAACTTGCCGTGTAGTTTCCGGCAGAGTAGAATAGGGCCACTCCAAGTCTTCCCGTGGATGTCGTAGAAGTTAAGTGTAGGAAATACAAGCTAACCAAAGCTTTTATAAACATCAATGAGGCCTCTCTAACCCGTCTGGCCAGCGAGGAGAATGTAGGCCAAGTCCTCTGCCCTGGCTAGGTATGGCTCTGATAGTACAGAGAGGGTCGTGCTCCTGCAGTGGAGACAAAAAAGACCTGATGACGATGACGACGACACTAAGGGAGAAATATGGAGTCTAGTACGCGACCTGGTATCCTGGATGCGTGTATCTTCAGCATGATTCAGAGACTTCCCCCGTTGCGGACCCCCCTGCGCCCGCGCCGCGCTGCGTTGCGTCACCGCTCACGATCTAGATGCTGTGACATACGAGCTTACATCTAGCTTTCACTTTTATAAACAAACTGCACGCTGCTAGGGTTCCTTGCAAATGTTAACCAATGACGTAAACATTAAACAGGTTTTATATTATGTGAGTAATAAATATCAAAGGAAGCGGGTAAGTAAGGAAATAAAAACCAGCTGCGATTCATCAATGCTTTTTTGGGGTTCCGTACCTAAAGGGGAAAAACAGGACCTTGTTTGACATGAGATGAGTTGTAGTTAAGTGTAAGTTTGATGAGCTAAGTAGTTGAGGTGTAATAATTAATTTTTTTACAAAAAAAATCAACCGACTTCTATTTCTTTCAGGAGTTTCTTCCATATCTCCAAAGTTCTTTATTAAGTCTTTACCAAATTAATATAGGACCATCTTGGTAGTAAAGGCTTTCAAATAAAAAAATAATCATCAAAATGGGACCACGGTTGACGAAGATATCGTGAGGTATAACAGTTATATGCAAACGTTTGCCTTTCCGTATATAATATAGTTCGAATGCGCTCTGGTTCTATGCGCTTCACATAATATACTTAGTTATCACAAATACAATAGGTATGACGCGCTGCTGATGATAGTTAATGTACTGTACAGTAGACTGTGCACTATTACTAAGACTACTGTCCTTCTGTCTGTCACCAAACTATATCTCATGAACCGTGATAGCGAAATAATAGAAAATCCTATCTCTATTGACGCTATATTAACTAGTATTAAAAACAAAATAAAATAAATATTTAAAGAAAGAAAAAAGTGGAAACAGTTGACATACAGAGCCGACCTGAACAGGGAAATGGTGAGCAGAATGAATGAGTTTAAAAGTGGGTGGCTTTGACACAACAAACGTCATTTGTAGGGTTTCGTACCCAAAGGGTAAAAACGGGATCCAATTACTAAGACTTCGCTGTTTGTCCGTCTGTCTGTCACCAGGATGTATCTCAAAAACCGAGATAGCTAGACAGTTGAAATTTTCACAATTTATGGAAATCCGGCATAGTCTCTGCCTCCCCCATCGGAAACATGCTGATGCTAGAACAACAAATACAAAAAACAAAATAAAATAAATTTTTAAGGGGGACTCCCATACAAAAAACGCGATTTTTAATCAATAATGGTACGGAACCTCAGTGCGCGAATCCGATTCGCACTTGGCCGGTTATTTATAGATATTGGTACGGAACACTTCATGCACGAGTACGACTCGCAGTTGGTCGGTTATTTTATTTTATGTTTGTGATAGTGGCCACCACTGGTTTTTTCACAATTTTCAAGCTGCCCGAAGGCATCTGACAACAGCTAAACAATGATGACAGGCGGCGTCAACGGCGGAACGTATCTACCGAAGCACGGACGAGTCCAAGAAATCTTCATACCACTTCGTCTAAGTGCGGACCACACCCGACGTCGTCGCTTAACTTGCGAAAGCTCTAGTAATGCGCACCGCCGGGCCCCCGAGCCTCAATTCGTCACTAATAGTTGATTTTTAAAACCTGACTAAACGTGTGGTAAACCAAAACAACAAAAAGTGACATACTTAGACAACAATATCGCTAAGTGTGGTCTTCGGGCTGGCGAGCTGTGACTCCGCCGCAAGAAAAAAACGAAAGTATGTGAGACAATGTAAGTGCACATATAACTTACTCATACACTAACGACGGAGCTTTTATAAGGAACGTGTCACAACTATGGATTAGAAACATAAGTGCTTGCATGGAATGGTTTTGATTTATATATCTCCTTTAGATTCACGGGTCTTTTCATCCCGGTCCTTTTGAGAAGTTGACCTTATGTGGAGCTCCAATATATTTCTTATTATTACTGACTGCGACTTCGTTCGCGTAGAAGTTATGAATTTTATTATAACATATAAATTATTATGTTAAAATGTTTGAATACTTATAAAAAATATTAATCTTTATTAAAGTGTAGGGAATTAAAGCCCGACGAACTTTGACCTCCTTGTTCTCGTTTCCTTTTTTTAACTTTGGACCCCCGTTTCACCCTCTTAGGAGATGATATTTTGGAAATTCTTTCTTGGTGCACCCTTAGACCTCAGAAGGAATCATTGTGCCAAATTTACAGTCTCTATACCTGGCGGTTTGGGCTGTGCGGTAATGTGTCAGTCAGTCACCAACCAGTCAGTCATTCAGTTTCTTTTTTATATATTTAAATAGACCTGTGAGATATACGTTAGTTAGTATTTAAGTACGTTAAGTAGTGGTTAGTATTTTGGTTGTATTTTTTTTATATTCCTCGTTGAGAATTCTGATATTAACTTTATGTTTGTCACTTGTTTTGAACTCCTAAATATCTTATATGTATATAGTTTAATTTATGGTTTATATGCGGTAGTGAATAGAGTACTATACTTAAGAAAAGGGTTATCTTATTTTACACAAAATGGCAAAACCAGCAGTGATGCTTGTATAAATGTTTAGAGAATTAAATAAATGTTTGTAACGTGTTTAAAACATTGCAAAATGTTGGGACAAACCCGTCGATGTCGTTTACTGTGCCATAAGTTTGTTTCTGCACAAAGAAAGGACTTCGATCAAGAACCTGCAAAAGAAAGCTCTTCTACAACATCATAGCGCCAAGCGTGTTTTTTTTTTATAAAACCAATAATATTTTCTTTTCATTTTTTAAGCATAATATTAATTTGTTTATATTCCATTTGCTTAACGTACAAATTTCTTATGTTAGTATATTTAGACCTATTTTCAGGCTTACCAATTTTTAAACAACCTATATTTTCAGACATATAAGTACTTACACGATTTGTTTTCTCCGTGTCTTGTCTACTTCTGCTTTATCGTGCTTGTCGAGCTTT
Organism: Acrobasis consociella; assembly: GCA_963555685.1. Taxonomy (NCBI): domain Eukaryota; kingdom Metazoa; phylum Arthropoda; class Insecta; order Lepidoptera; family Pyralidae; genus Acrobasis; species Acrobasis consociella. The sequence continues at coordinate 200,407 of OY743104.1, read as the reverse complement.
CCGATTGGTTTCGCTGTCTGCTGCTCAATTGCAGTCTCCGCGGACAAAGATACCTTCAAAGCCTCGCTAAATAGCCAGTTACGTCATGTTTGATTGGCGAGGATGAGCGAGCATGATACTGCCAATGTGTGATGACTTGCCAATTTGCTGTTTTTGTTCAATTTAACACTGTATCTTTTTAAATTAAATAAACATTTGACAGATATTATGCTTAGAACATTTCTCGCAGTCAATTGTGTCAATGATACTCAATATTTTTTTATGGCGATTCTTCTCAGAGGTCTTTCCGAAACGTGAGTAATATGTAATTGATAATCTCATAATAAATGACAGACATGTAAAGAGAAGCAGACTAAACATTATTGTATATTACAAAGAATGTCGCGTGACATGAATTTACACTTAAGCTACATAAGTTTGGTTGTTTTTCTTTAAGTACCTGGGCGACCGAGCTTTGCTCGGTTACATCTCAAACACTAACTAAATTTTTTTAAACTTGTCTAAAAACAATGCAAAATAAAAAATTATATAAAAACTTAAACAAAAAAAAAAACAAAAGTAAGTCACCTAGTGGGATTCGAACCCGTAACACTCTTTCTAGCGGTTGGTATCCTTAACCGCTGAGCTTAAAACAAGGCGGTCGGCGCGACGAAATTAGCGACCATATTCTGCGTGGAAAGAAAAACGCATGAAAACTCGAAAACACGCGTTTTCCCAAACATAAAACTAATCTACGATTGTTTACCCCCGAAAACCCCCATATACAAATTTTGAGCGAATTCGTTAGAGCCGTTTTCGAGATCACAGAAATTTATATATATATAAAGAATTGCTCGTTTAAAGGTATACGATACGAGTATTATTGGGAATATTTAAAACAAAAATAGTAAAGTTCTTTAATTATGAATGCAAAAGAGTACTTAGTACACAAACATCGGCATTAACTGTTAAGAAATATATTATGAAGGTAATTAAGAAAATATACTACTAGAGAAAAATTGCCACGCGTTCTAAGTATGTAATGTTTGGTCTACTTCCCTTTCAGTACTTGTACTTATTCCTTGCCTTTGTAGTTTGTATGTATGTGTAATAAATAATAATGTTAATTAATAAAACTAACGTACGTAACCTGATATACAAACATGGCGTCACATCAATGTCATAAGTACATCATGGAATATGAAAACGCCTAGCTTTGAGTGTGGGCTTTCCGCTTAAAAATGGATTCCCGTCATGTAAATGTCATAAGAAGCGAATAAAGGACTAACCACATTTACATTCCTAAGGAGGATAGAAGCTAGGCAGGCGGTGTGTTGTAAACCACTTGGAAGCCAATTGGAAGGATAGTTTCCGGACTTTTCTTCAATGTTTCCCTTGGAGTACAAGCTAGAACGCGCCAAGATAATAAGAAGAAAAACTCAAAGTCATAAACAATAAAGACAATCATAAAATCGAGCAAAAAACGTATAATAAACAAAAATAAATAATCATTATAATTTGCTTGCAAGAATCTTCCTTGTGCAGTAAACAAAATGAGTTACCCAAGCTTAATTTTCATTCAAGGCGAAAATAATTATGAAAACATGAAATTGTCCATTGTGCTGGTATCTCAGATGTGATCGTATCATATTCGGACGTTGTGGCGTTCCCACACGGCCGGCAGATGGTATCGACGTTTTTTTGAACAACTTACTATGTACTAAGTAGTAGTGTGGCTTATTTTGAGCAGTATTATTTTCGGTTCTCTAAGTTTGCTTTGCGCAGGGGGCGGTCGGAGGACCCCATCGCCCTAGCCACTCTGAAATATTTTCATATTTTGTTAAATAAAAATTTAAATAAAGATTATTGTTTTAATAAAATGTTAATTATTTCTAGTATACATTAATAGATTATATTTATTCTTTCTTAAGTTTTCAAAACAAATGCTTAAAAAGGTCATTAAAAAATTTGTTCATTTATAAAATAATAATTTTAGAGTTGATTATTTACTATATAACTTATAATTAAATGTATCCATAGCGAGAAAATATTCTTTCTCCGTAAATACAACATTAATCCACGAATTTTCATTTATTTACGACCACACATTACTTAATTGAAAAAAGTTACTTGTACGACAAACAATAAATATCAATACGTATCATAAAACAGTAAAAATGGCGTGTCTTTACTTTTGAAAATTTATGAAAAAATTAATGTGTGCAATAAAAAAGAGTAACTGAACACAAAAAATAAAAATCCAGGTATCTTTTTGTTTGGAAATTCAACGATTTCAAATAATATGCACTAAATGTTCACACTAATCTTTGAAACTACTGGACGAATATTTACGAGGTTTTCAATAAAAGTTGTTTAATTGAAGATCAGGAAAAATGTAGTCGTCATTTTTAAATTTCACGAGAACGGAATTGCAGTTGACGGGCATCCGCTAGTCAGGAAATAAAACCAGGTACGTAAAGTTCCATTTGGAGTTAGTAGAACTGTTAATTGAAACTTCAAAACTTTTACGCCTGTGCACGATGTAACGAAAAACCACACTAAAATACTCGTACATGCTGCCTCTGGTGCGAAGTTGTACCGTGTTCCGAGAATGAACTTTACAAAAATATGGTAGCATAATTTTAAGTTTACATGCACATGTAACAATGCCATAAGTAAATAACCAGTCATTACTTTTTTGTTAGCTTTTGCAATAGAAATTTGGTTGGAATTTCAACGATTTCAACTGGTACGCACAAAATTGGCAAATAGGATGACATTGCAATAAAATCATGTTATAGATTGAGGACGAAGAGGAGTTAGCCATATGGATGAGAGCAGCACAAGACCGAGATTAATGGCATTGACGAAGAGAGACATGTGCTCAGCTGTAGCCAGAAGAAGGGCTGACATGATGATGATAGATTGAGGCAGTCATTGAAACTTTAGTAAAATAGTATGCTTCGCATTAAAGTGACTTAAATTATGTAAAACATACATATGCATTAATGAAGTAGGGTTTGCAGCACATTAGTTGTATTTCTTGACTAATATCGCTTCAAAAATACAGAGCAGATGTCATAAGATTTCTTGACGCTCGGCTTCTCTTGTCTGTACGTCAATGTATCGCGAAAGGCAAACCATAGCGCGTTGCATTCCCGAAGCGCGCCATCTAGCAACTACTGCGCTGAGGCCCCCGCCTACAGTGTGACTATGGTCTGAATATGGCTAGTAAGTCTAGACATAATAGGGGAGCCACTGTCTATGCCAAAAGTGATAATGCAAACAAATATTCGGTGCGAACTTTTAAGATTTTCGTTGCTCAAACATTATACCTATCTAATAATGTTTTTTAGACTTGTAGCCTTTTTTGTATGAATCCAAATATTTTAGTTTGACACTGAAGTTGTTATTTTTGTTATTTTTGTAGGGGCTCATTCTGCCCCCGTTAATTTTATTTTATTTTATTTATTGGCACACAAAACAGTCTTACAACACAACTTAACAGAATACATTATACAATAGAAACATTTAAAATAAATTATTTGAAAGGAAACGGACATATGATTTAATTTTGGTCTCATTATGCCCTAGATAACCCTACCAACTATTTCATGAACTACTGTTTATACAACTAACTACTAACTACTGTTTTTTTCATTACAGTAATATGTGTGAAGCTTTTCTTCGCACATTTGCGAAAAACGGCCACTTTTGGCAAATGTGCCAAAAAAAGCTTCACGTCAATATCAAACGTCAAAATTTTATTCTTGGTCGCCCCTTGCGAAATCCAGACAGATAAAAACGGTCGAACACGACACAGCACAAATAAATAAATCTTCCACGAGAACTGATTGATCTGCCATAACCTAACTACTTAATAGTAAGTCTATCTGTCTAAATATTAGTGATGCAGTGATGCTGCTTCGTGACTTCAGAGTTCAGCGAGTGATGGCGGAAGGGGAAACGAAAGGGCGAGTGCGCAACAGGCCAAGGGGTCAGCCTTGCAGGATGCGCTGCGCTCGCGCATGCGGGTCGTGGATCGTGGGGACTGTTACATGATCCATCAGTTATGCACATTATGACAACGATGTGTGTATAGTACAAGTTAGTTCTCATGCCCATTGGACATGATCTAATCTTCGACGGATTGTAAGTATATTTATAGTATATTTTTATATGCGAAAATTAGAGAGGCTTACTTATTGTGAGATAAGTAGATAAGTAACTACCTATGTATTATATCAGGTACATATTAACCTTTCCTTTACAAGTCGAAACCTATTTCACAAGAATTTTGGAAACATATGAAGATACTGTACTTGAACCGATCCAAAAAAATTGGTTTAACTGTTCAAAAGTTATGGGATGAGAAAGCTTGGAAGGCGGTTTTTTTTTAATTTACCTGACTTGTGGAATAATAACCGCGAGGTCTAAGTTTGTAGCGAATTACTAATGGTTACACTAGTAACAACCTTTATTTTACAAGCGTTTTGGAAACATATGAAAATATTATCTTGTACAATCGATCCAAAAAGTGTAGAAATTAGCCACTCAATGTGAAAAACCTATGAGGGGAGCTTAAAATATTTGTGTAAAGTAAGTAAAATTGAATATAGTGAAAATTTTCAAACATATTTTCGCCTTGTTTGGTATGATATAATGATGGCAAATAAAAATGTGACACAGGAGCATAATACCTATAAATTGTGGTTCGGACAATCAAGTTTGTCGGAGCTGCAGTGAGAAGCGGAGAAATTGTGTGAATTTCTGTGAATAGAAGCACCATTACTTCACCTGTAGGTGTGGGAGTAGCGCGCGGCGCAAGCCACGGGAGGCAGCGGAGGGCATCTTTCAGTACCTAAATCAGTGTTCAGGCACTTGCGCCACTGAAACACGATTCAGAAAAAACCAGCACTGCACTGGACGACTTATCCAACAAATTACTTCCTAGCATAGGTCCTTATTAAACCTGTCACGTCTTCAAAGTAAGACTAGTGAGAGTAAAGTCTCCTCCCTTGCCCTAACAATGTGGGCCATTGTTAGGGCACAGGGGAAGACTTTATAAGGTATGTTTTGTGTAGTTGCGACTCAATGGCTGGTAAGCTTTCCGGAACTGTTTCTCTAAAATAGAGGGCTGGAAATTAAGATTCATCGTATTTTGCGAATGAAATGAAATACGGTCGCCGTTCAAGGACCTTTTTTGCAACAGGAGGACAAATCAGGAGCTAGTTCAGCGGCCGGATTTAACATACATACATACTATCACGTCTTTATCCCTAATGGGGCAGACAGAGCATTTTGGGTCTTGCGGTTCTATGCAGAGCCCAGGGCCGCAAGACCCAAAAGCCACTTTTAGCGTCATGGTAAGCGAGTAGACGGAAAAGCAATCAATACAGTGATGGGTTGCTAGCCGCATCGCCTGTGAACATGATTTGCATTTTTGCCGATTCCCTCGATCGGCTTTTACGATCTGCGTGGGAAGAGAAGCAGCTGGTACATTCTAAGTTTTTTTTTATTTCTTCCAGACCAGCATGGGAGATTTAAGATTTAAGATTTCTAAATTTACCCCCGCCGAAAGCCTGAGCCGCGTCCCAACGCTCGCCCTATTAAGTACGTCATGAATGATGTCTAGTAACTGGAGAAGATGAAAGGCACACATTAACTATTATAGATGTTGTCGACCGTCCACAGCGGAGCGCCAAACTCCAGGCCAAGACAAACATCAAGTGAAGTCATTCCGTTCGTTTAGGTTAGGTAGTGCTAGTTTTCGTTAGTATTTCCAAGCCTGGCCAATGTGGCGGTACCGAAATAATATTATGATTGTGTAATTTTAGGGTAATTGTAACAATCATTCTTTCTTTGGCACAGTTACTTTTGATTTTATTTCTTTTTAGTACCATCACTTGTAAACATCACTTCACTTGTTTGATTTGACAGTTGATTAAATAATTTACATAAATGTCAAAACACAAAATATGTCACTGTCAATTTACTTTTTTTTCTATGTACTGCTTTGTCTCCTACCTGTTGCGTTTTATTTCTATTGTGATTATTGTGAATGTGTTTTTTTTTTTTTCTTTTTAAGTGTTCCGATTTGTGTTTTATGTCTGATTGTCTGGCAAGTATCTGGCAAGGATATAATTTTAGGCATTTAAGTGTATAAAAATTTAGTTTAGTTTAAATTTAACATATTATTTTATATTATTTATATATATAATTATTTCGTTTATTTACGTTTATATTTATAGTTTATGATATGTCTGATGTTCTAAGTAATAATTCTGATGTAGATTACTTTTCCTTATCCTCTTCGTCTGATAGTTTTCTGAGTGTAGACAATGATGATATGCCTTCACTGAATGAGAACTTAAGATGCACTTTTTCCTCCTGTGCAAAAAATTTTAACGTCGTTCATATTAATGCTCAAAGCATTCCTGACCACTACACCGACTTATTGGGGACCTTTGCCTCAATTAATCTTCATGCGATTTTGGTGTCAGAAAGTTTTTTGAAACCGTCTCTTTCGTCCACGTTGTATCCACTTCCTGGATACAGACTAATCAGAAATGATAGGTCATACTTGACTTCTTCAGGGGGTGACTCTAGAATGGTGAGGGGCGGCGGTGTAGCAATCTATTTGCGTAGCGATATCCCATGTCGCATTCTATCGCAGTCCCCCTCCACTTATTTGTCTCCGGAACATCTCTTCCTTGAAGTTTCACTCAAAAGTTCCAAAATTCTTCTTGGTGTATACTACAGTCCCTCTCTTCACATTAATTACTTTCAGTCTTTTGAATCTCTTTTGTCCACTTTTCGTAGTCAATATGATCATCTCATTGTTATGGGGGATTTTAACACATGCCTCATTAAAAACGACTCTCGATCTTCTTCCCTTCTTTCACTTCTTCATTCTTTAGATCTACATTGCCTTCCCCTTGGTCCCACCCATTTTTCTCACAATGGTCCACCATCTCTTTTAGATCTGATTATTACCTCGAGCCCAAACCTTGTCTCCTCACATGGGCAATTCAATGCTGCTTGTTTCTCGGCTCACGATCTTATTTACGCTTCCTTTAAAATAAATATGCCTAAACGCCGACACAAGATCATTATGCGGCGTAACTACAAAGCTATTGATGAAGACCTTTTTTTAGCGGATTTTGCTGCGACCAATTGGGATGCAGTATTAACTGCCTCTGACGTTAATGTTAAAGTTGAGGTGTTTAATTCTTCACTATTGTCCCTTTTTGATAAGCATGCGCCTGTTAAATCAGTCAGAGTCAAACATTTTCCAGCTCCGTGGCTCTCTCCAGAAATTAAAGGTTTCATGGCCAGAAGAGATAGAGCTAAAATTAAGCTACGTCAGTGTCCATCTGATGAAAATCGCCAAACATATATTTCTCTTCGTAACATATGTAATAAAAAGTGTCGTGAAGCTAGGAGAAAATTCATTCATACTAATGTTGAAAACTGTCCGCCTGGTAAAATGTGGAATTTTCTTAGAGGCATGGGTTTGGGTAAACAAAAGGCGGCAAGTGATTTTTCCTTTGACGTAAATTCGCTAAATAAACACTTCTGCACTTCCCAATCCAATCTCACTCCTGGTATGAAACAAGCAACTTTAGCTGACCTCTTATTTAAACCTGTTTCTGAGAACCCTTTGTTTAGTATCCCTAATATTTCTAGTGAGGAAGTAGTTGATATCATTAGGTCTATTACTTCTAAAGCTGTAGGCAATGATGATATCTCCTTGGATATGATCAAACCTTTAGCTGGTCTGTTATCTTCTATCATTGCAAATATATTAAACTGCTCACTTTCTTCTGGTATCTTCCCTTCTGCCTGGAAATATGGTCATATTATTCCTCTGCCCAAAAAACCTAATCCATCTGACCCCTCACATTTTCGCCCAATATCTATTCTACCTATTCTTTCCAAGATACTCGAGCATCATGTCCAGAGACATCTTTCAGCGCATTTAAACCGCTATAAATTACTTAGTCGCTTTCAGTCTGGTTTTCGAACTGGCCACAGTACTACCACAGCGCTTCTGAAAATCACTGAAGACATCCGCGCCAACATAGAGAATAAAACTCTAACGGTTCTTGTTTTGTTGGACTTCTCTAATGCGTTTAATACGGTAGATTTTGATATTTTGATTGGAATAATGCGTTCCCTTAATTTCTCGCCCATCACTCTGTCGTGGTTTTATTCCTATCTTACGGAACGTTTTCAACTGGTCAAAATCGACGAACGCCGTTCTGACTGGTGCGAAGTTAAGTCTGGTGTTCCGCAGGGTGGAATATTATCCCCTATTCTCTTCTCTTTGTTCATTGATGGTATTACTGCTTCTCTCTCTTCATCCTTTCATTTATATGCTGATGATTTGCAGATATATGCGGCTGCTCCTCTTCAAAATTTCATTCATGCTATTAGTGCAATCAATTCTGACCTTGCTTGTATTGCAAACTGGTCTCGTCATTTCGGGCTTTCAGTCAATGCTGCAAAATCCCAAGCCATTATCATAGGTAGTTCCCATTTTATTTCAAAATTAAATGAAGTAGATATTCCAAATCTGGTGCTTGACAATAGTGTAATTCCTTTCTCCTCTAAAGTCACTAATTTGGGTATCATCTTCGATCAAACCTTATCTTGGATTCCTCAAGTGAATGAAATCAGTCGTAAAATGTTTGTTTCCTTACATTCCTTGAGACGTATGCAATACTTTCTTCCGTATCGAACTAAAGTACTCTTGGCACAATCCCTTCTTATCCCTATCCTCGATTATGCAGATGTTGCTTATTTAGATCTTACCCAGTGTTTATTAGATAAACTTGAACGGTTGCAAAATCAGGGCATTAGATTTATTTTTGGGTTGCGTAAGTTTGATCATGTGTCTGAATTTCGCACTCAGCTTAAATGGCTTCCAATAAGACTTCGTAGAAGCTCTCATATCCTTTCTCTGCTTTATAAAGTCCTTTTTAATCCCCAATCTCCAAGTTATCTTTCTGAGAGGTTCTCATTTAGGGAGATCGACAGTCGCCTGCGTAGTAGTGGTATCCCTCTTCTGCTAATTCCTGCTCATGTCTCGCAGTCCTACGGGGATTCATTTTCGGTCCTCGCTGCACAGTGGTGGAATGCGCTTCCGGCAGACGTGAAAAGTGCGCCATCTCTCGATTCCTTTAAGGTCAGACTTAGAAGATATTATGACGACTCCTCAGACATGTAGTTATTATTGTAGTTTATGTATTTTATTTATTATATTATTTATAGATGTAGTTTGTTTTGTATATATATTGGTTTATGTATTATATGTATGTTTATATGTTTATTTTTGTAGTAGTAGCGTTTATGTTTGTAGTAAATATAAGAGTTATGCCGATATGTACACTTTGACTTCTACCCGTTATGCCCATTTATTGTATCCTTTCGCTGATATTTGGTTGACTGGAAGAGATCCCATTTCTGGGATAAGTCCGCCTTTGTACCTACAAATTTTATGGTTTGTTATTATTCCTTTGTCTGTAAATTGTTTATGTACAATAAAGATATATACAACAACAACAACAACTATTACACCGTGACACTCGACAGACAAAGGTGGGCGGGATGAGACCGCACTCGTAGGTGCACTCTTTTAAGTTATACACAAAGTTCTTTAGAAATTATTTATAAACTACAAAAACAAGAGACTGGCTGCAAAAGTAGACGTATTTTTTTTTCTTGAAATTTTCTGAGTGTACCAGCTGATAGAGACCAATGGATTTTATTGCTTCGAAATAAAGTTTAGGCCTAGTTTACCACTCATCACCGGCGTAGTTACTTCAGCTAGTAATCGCTGCAGTATCGCCAATAAATCCCAGATATCACTTGGGCCAATCCTCTTTTGCTTGTCCCTTACTCGCCATCACCAAGCATTCTTAACGCACTTGCGTAAGATAAGAATCTTGAAGAACAATTTACGCAACGGACTTATTTTAATGCGACCAGTGGGAGTATACGCGCCATGCGACCGCTGTTAACACTGTCTTTTGCACCTTGTCCATAAACGAGTGGAACATGACTGTTACGAGGCGGACTATCAATGTAATGGCCGTTATATTGATACTTTGGTAGGTAAGTAGTTATTTGACGACTACACTTGTGATTTTATTCATTATTTTCTACGATTACGGTCAAATAAAAGTTATCATTGGGCATACGAAATCGTTAAAGAATGTTTTTTTTTTACTAAATATACATCTCCTCAAGTTTCCTCTTGCTGAATATTTGAATGCATGAAGAAATATTGTACAGAAATGTTAACCGAATATAAAACATGGAAGGAATAAAACTTGAAAAGATGTCCAAAAGAGCTTGTACAAAACAGTTTATTAACTGACTTCCAGAAATGAGGAGGGTATTTATTGTTGGTATGTATTATGGTCACCGATTATTCGAAGATGCCTGGACCGATTTGAAAAATTCTTTTTTGTTTGAAAGGGCGTGCTTGTCAGATGGTCCCATAGAAATATCAATATCAGTTGTGTAGTTTTAAGTTTTGAAAAAATATTTCTTGCTCTTTGGCTTACATAAAAAACATTGGCCACGACTCACAGCTAATACAACCAGCACGCAGCTAGGTTACGCCTGTGTCACTTCCCGTTTAGGAATCGAAAATATATCTACATTATTACTGGCGACATTATTCCATGCGGCGAACACTGGAGTGGGAAATTCAGTGACATGAATTGTTTATCCAGAGTAATAAGAATAAAATTGGCTTGCCATGGATTTCTAGGTATCTAAACGAAAAGGTACTGAGTTCTGCGCGAGCCAAATTAAACCATACCGCAACCACATTGAGTAGACATTTCTTTGAATTTCTTTGCCGAGGAAGACTTCTGAACCTGAGTACGAGTGCTTATTCTGTGGTTAGAGGTGCTCTTCTCCATTACAAGCTCAACATGTTATCTGTTTCACGCGTTACGCCACCCGGGAAGCGGCGCGGCGCGCTAATGGCGGCGAGGAACAATGGCTGTGGCAACGCTAATGCCACACTTAGCGGACGGGGTAATTGCCACAGGCGACGGGCCAGGACTCTTCAGAGTATTTAAAGATAAAGCTATCTCTAATTGGAAATGAAGGTCGATATCTCCCTGTGGAGAGCTTTAGACCTCGAGAGTCTGTCTTTACATACCACCCCTAAATACATGATGTTTACGACCTGTAGGCGAGAAGCCGGAAAACTGGATATGAATGTCGGACATCCGAACACACGGTATTTGATATAGTCGGCACATTTTTTTAGTTCCCGATGACAATAACCCTCAGATACATTAGTTAAATATGGCGACATTCATGTCAGGTTACACTAACTTGCACATTATTGTCAAAATAAGTCTAGATTTTATTCTCCTCTCCTTTTGCCTTTGAGCTAAAATTGGCGTTGTAATAGTCTACAGTTCATCTAAGTACGTTGTCGGCTAAATCCTTAGCTGTAGAACTTACTGCTTTAGGGACAGCAAGGGTTCGCTTACTGGCTTTTCTCGTCCATAGATGATACGCATGCGAAGGTAATTTTTCGGCTTCCTTGGATAACCTTTGATCCAAGGAAGCCGAAAAATTGCGTTCCGGAATGAAGAAAATGAAAGCCTTGGGATAGGTTTTCCTACCACCCGCCACGACGAGAGTTTGTACTTATATAATCCCTAGATTAGGATGAGGATATCTTAAGAGGCAGCTTTTGTAATATCCTTGTAGTCGTAGTAGTATTTAGGCCGGAAAACACTCTGCAAAGTCATCATAAACAGGTTTTTTGTCTCCACTGCAGGAGCACGACCCTCTCTTTACTGCTAGAGCCATACTTGGCTAGAGAAGACCGAGGACTTGGCCTACACTCTTCTCTCTGGCCAGACGGGTTAGAGAGGTCTCATTGATGATTATAAGCTTTGTTTAGCTTGTATTTCCTAAGTCGCCTTCTACAACATCCACAAGAGGACTTGGAGTGGCCTTTTTCTACTCCAAAGGTGGCAAAGTCGTTCGGATATTATCACAAACAATAAACAAAAATCACGTGCAGATACTAGGTCATCCTGATTTGATATGCTTACGCATTTAAATGGTAGCTTCAGAATAGAATGAGATGACTCCCACAGTCAAATGACACATAACTGCAAGATTGTTCGTATAACATCGAAAGTTGTGAGATAGTGAACAATAAAATGGTCAAGTCCGAGAGAACACGCCGACCAGCGGTTCCGTACGTACGTCGCCGCACAGAAAAGGAAGCGGCGCGGCATCACGGGCGGAAATATCTACCCGACTTCAATCTGAGGTGCTATTTTTCAAACGCGGAGTCACTAAACGAACGGTTTTTTGTATGGAAAAACCATTCGTTTAGGAGACTCCGCATTTCAAAAATAACACTTCAGTTGTAACAAAAATATCTGCAGTAGTTAATAAGTATTCAGGCTTGGTAGGATGAGTTTTTGACATTTAAAAATATCTGAGACACACAAGATATGTAAAGGTCTGCAGGGTGCCTCGGAGATTGCCCCGCATCTAATCCGAGTGGGCCGTTGGAATACAGGGCCTCCAGATCTTCAACGCTTAAATCTGCGTAGATACTTATTTTTATCTAAGCTGATCTGCAACTGCAACAAATTACTGTGCCGATTTAGACCCGGTTTTCATGAGCATGTTCTGACTTATTACAATTGTAAGGAAGGTTTGAAAGCTTACTCGATCGAGACTTTTGTGAAGAGGTTACTTTTTGATATGCAGTACTACAACTTTTCTGTTATTTTTTATTAAATTCATCATGGAATGGATTAATGCAGATAGTCGCAATAAAACGGGCAGATCTAGAAAACGTTGAAGTGAAGACATCAGATATTTTAAGAAGAATTGGTCACAGGTCGCACAAAATCGGGAAAAGTGGAAGGATATGGTGGAGACCTTTGCCCAGCAGTGGGACAATAAAGGTTAAATAAAAAAATATATTTTATCTAATACTAGTAAATTGGGGTTCCCGCGCTTATTCTAAGCGGAACCTCACATCTAACATTATCATTAGGAGCATCGCGTTGTCTCGACCGGCCCGGACCCATGACCCCTTATGCAATGGTTATAATACGACGTTATGTAACGCCATTTGCTAATATTAAACAGTATGTACTCACTTTAATTCGAGCTTTTGTGTTTTACCACAGAATTAATAATAGTATTACATACAGAACGGAAACTCGCACCGTCCCCCGCAATCTGGTGTCCCCGCAACCCTTCCCCCGTTATTGTGAGATGTAAGTGGCAGTAAAACAGGGTTATTGGTAGTTGCACGTTGACATTATGCGAGTCACTTAGGATTATTGAATTGTAATGGTGAGAAACTGCGCACATTATCATTGTTAATCGACGGAAAACAATAAATAACGAAAATTTTATAGATTTCCGAGTGATGAAAACAGGTAAGCAAAGCAACAAATTCTGTGGTGGCAACCTTGATTGTTTAACTCACACATTTGACGTGTGCACGGACGGATTGTTTCGTTTGTAGTAGTACTAGGTATATATGCTGCTCCGTTTGTATGAAGAGCCATACCTGTGGTTTTACGGCAGTGCTACAGGTGAATGAAGGTTGCATTTGTTGTTGTGTGGCGTTAGATGATAGAAAGCCAATCGAACTTACCTGGAAGTTAGTTCGATGACTATGAAGCGAGAGATTCAAGTAATCAAGTTTCTGGACGTACAAACCCTTTCCCCGATTTCGTTAACGTCTCTGTTACAATGTATGATGTTAGAGTTGAAACTAAAATAAGAATAATAGAGACCGTAACAAGTCAGTAAATTATTGGAGTAATTAACAATCAGAAAAAGAAAATATATCAGATTCTTGGTTGCCTGAAAGAGATCCCCCATCCTGGAACAAGCCCGCTCTTGCACAAATTAAAAAAAAATACATATAAGGCTGTTCTCATAATTATTTTTGTCACAATAAAAATATTACAAACAAAATAATCTACATAAACATGATGAAGCAAAAAAAAAGTCTAATTATGCTTTATGACAGAAAAAGATGACTAAATTATAAATACTAATAAATATTAGAATTAATAGAATAATCGAAGGGATTCTAATATAAACAAGGGGTAAAAAAATAAAGAACAGAACGTGGGAAGTAGGTAGGTAGGATCTGGCTACGATCGCCATCTATGTTCACTTCGTGAAACTAAATAAAAGATCAAGCAAGGAGTTAGCACTGTGTAAAGCTTGCAAGATGTTATAAATCTGTAGAGGGCGTAGGTAAAATTTTGACAAGCTTTTTTAGGTATTTGTCCAGACTTTTGTAAGTCATTATGAACTATTTTCCTCTGTACTGAGTCTTACTTTTGGCAGCGTTTGAGAATACATCTAGGTCTGTCGAATGAGACCACCCAAAAATACAATCAATTACGATTATGGTATGGCGGGCAAGGTCCCCGCCCTTTCCTCGACCTATAGATAATCTTCTTAACATTGTTTTTTAATGATAATATTATTGTAAGGTGCAATAACCCCGCATTTAACGTTCGAGTCTAAAGCTATTATATCAAAGACAAAACCAGTTATTAAGCTTTCGATATTTGTATCACTTGATAATTGTCAATTTTTCTTTCGATTTTATAATAGTTGATGACGTCAGATCATTTTACTTACAGCTAAGTTTTGAGAAGGTAATAATGAAATTTAAATTTGTAAATTTAGTATAAACTTAAATTATGATATTTGTGTGTATACAAGTATACAAAAGTGAATTTAAGCTTATGTGATATGGCAGACTAACTTCTTCTTATCGTGTGTGTTAGTGACTAACACTAGTGTCAGAGTTTTAAACCGCCTTAAAGGCCTCTGGCATGATTTTAGGTAACGACCAATGTCAAAGACAGTGACCGGGACCGACGGCTTAACGTGCCCTCCGAAGCACGGATCATCTTACTCATCGGACAATCAGGTGATCAGCCTACAATGGCGGACTAACTCAACGGTACTATATTTATAAGAAATACATATGTAGATAAACATCCAAGGGCCGATTCTGGCAATTTATTATGAAACTGTATACATTTGCCCAATTGCCCATAAACGACTTACTAACGTTTTCAGCTTATACAGGGCAACAAAATCATTTATAATAAATACGTTAGAAGTAATCCGTAAAATCACCTATTTTTGAACTTTTGATTCTTTGAATATAGTTGGCAATTACCACTTTCAGTTGTATTGTATTGAAACTGTCACAACAACTTGACAACAACCAACTAACGACGGCAATTTATTTGATTGTGTGGAATTTTTTGTAGGTCACGAATCAACTATAGTGACGAATCTACAATAACTTATTTATATAGGAGACATCGACAGTTGACAGATGCTATTGTTATTTTAGTGCAGGCATAGGAAAAATTTAAACTTCGATTGCTGTGTGTCGTCACTTCCGGCGTAATGTTTAAAATTCCTCCTGTTATCAGGAGAGATTTCAGATTATTTTATTTTTAGATTATTATAAGATTCCCCGTATTGGGATAAGGCGTTTGCTGTTACTACGGATACAACAAAAGAATTGTTTTTTTTAATCTATTTCAAAAAAGAGGAGGTTTGCAATTCATCAGAATACTTCTTAGATTTTTTTATGTACATAGGTAAATACGTACCCCAATTACTTGAATATGCTGATTTGGGAAATTCTTGTTTAGTTTATACCTACTTCTCAGGCTGTCCCATATACCTTTATCGAAATCAATTTTGTAGTTTGGTTTTTAAAACAAAATAAGTAGAAAAAAAGCTCTTGCTCGTTAGCCGACTTATAACATAAAAAAATATATATATGTTTCGTCTCAATATAAGATCTTACAAAATATACTGAAATTATTTTAACAGTTCAGTCCGCGACAATGTACAGCTTTCCCCAAGAAACGTGTAGCGGAATATGAACAATTATTTTTTGCTTTCCATACAAACTAGGATCAGCTGATCGGTCAACTTGTATACATACATACATACTATCACGTCTTTATCCCTAATGGGGCAGACAGAGCATTTTGGGTCTTGCGGCTCTATGCACAGCCCAGGGCCGCAAGACTCAAAAGCCACTTTTAGCGTCATGGTGGGCGAGAAAATGGAAAAGCAATCAATACAGTGACGGGTTGCTAGCCGCATCGCCTGTATGTATGTATCGGTCAACTTGTATGAGACGCCAAAAATCACTTTTCATATTTCGATACGTGTTCCTTAGGGATTGTTCATAACATGGACTGAATTGACTCTTTAATAGTTTCAGTATATTTTGTTAGACCATATATAATTGTTGCTTGATTTTATTTAGGCATATTTAGATTTTTTGTGAATGAAGTCTGTTTTTACTTTTGATTGACGCAATACTAGATGCGGAGTTTATCCTTGAAGGATATTTCTGTCAATACTCTGAGTATGAATTAGGTCAGTCATTACATTGATTACATTCTCCAAGAAATGGGAGGTAAACAAAATAACTGGCCAGATGCACGTCGGACCATGCGTAGTGGGTGTAGGGTTCCGAAGGTGAACATGGGACTTTAATCTTTATAATTATACATTTTAATGTTTACTATACCCATTTTAAATTAGTGGCTCTGTAAGCTGTAGACTCCGCGGGTGTCCCTCGACCCGTAGCAGTCTATCGGATATAATTTTTCAAAACTAAAAATCGACTTCATCACCACACTACACAACTGATTTTCATTAAATTTCTATGGGTCCACCTGACAAGATTTCCCTTTAAAACAAAAAAAGAATTTTCCATGTCGATCTACGTAACTTCAAGTAATTGGTAAAAAAAAAAAATTGCTTTGAAAAAAAGATTCCGGCTGTTGAAAAACAAATTCCGACGAATTGATAACCTCCTCGTTTTGCGTAGTCGGTTAAAAAAGTGGGTCAGACAAAAAAAAGTTGCGTTTCAATAAGGGTATTATTTATTATAGGCATAGAAGTAGAATTTTTTTATAGGTGCCAAACAAAAATTTATTAGAAAGAATTCATAATACATAAACTAAAAAAATATTTACAATCCTCAATTAATTTTAAAAATATTTTTTTGCGGACAGAATTTGCAGACCCGTTGGTGTTTATCGGATGACATTTAATGTAATTTTTTTAAATGGCCTAAGTTTTCAATCCCCGTATTTTTTCCAGTTCGAGAAATTAAATCTAATAGCAGTTCATTTACGAACCTACTTAGAAAATTTCACAAGAATCTGTCAAGAAAAGGCGAGAAGAGACGGACTGACAACCGGAGGGCCAGACAAAAGCATTTTTGTCCAATCTCGAAACTGAGACGCTTCGCTCGCTTCGTTCGGTCAACAAGTGAAAACTTAAGTATTAATTTTTTAAGCGATATACAATGTATTTTGTACGAAATCCAAGTATGTAAATAGATATATTTTATAAGTTCTTATAAAATATATCTATTTATTATATATATACATTATATATATACATTGTCATTTAGGTACCTACCTCACATCTTTGCCCTTGGTGAGACCAAGATTTGAAGTTATTACAATTTAAACAAGTTTATTTTCTAGGCGAATAAAAAGAAACCCGACTGTCAAGAACGCCATCTAGTGATGAGCAGCGGAACTACCGACACGACTTAATATCCGAAGCGCCATCTATTGTTTGCTTTGAATAACTTTTGAACGCCTGAACCTGATTTTCATCAAACATAGCTAAGAACCACTGCAAGCAAACTTGCTTTAATTATAAAAGAAACCGCATCGAAATCGGTCTATTCATTCGAGCGCTAAGATGCCACAGACAAACACACAAACAGATCGGCAGACATTCGCGTAAAACATCAATCTTTTTGTCGAGGGTTAAAAATCATATGACGACTTAACACATTCTGTACCGCATTGAGAGTATTGAGACTGCAGTGCAGTTTGTTACCGTTTTTTCTGCACTAGCGCTTTGGAAGCGGTAGTAAACTTAGCTGTAAGTAACTATTTGACGTCAACAATTGTGCAGCAAAATAATGACGATTATTAAGAGATATTATAAATATCCTATGATAATAAAGATATATTTGATTTGATTTGATTTGACATGAAACTAACCCATGGTGGCTGGCGCCCTGGCGCCGAGTTATTTGTCGCTTTAAAATGTGATGCATTTGAGCGTAGTTCCCGACTTGTGCAATGCGGCATTTCTCATCGATTAGCTCAAGCACGCCCCATCGCCGGCACTCCGAGCTGCTGAGGGCATCACGGTATCAAGGAGGATGTATTGTGCGGCCACTGATTGAAGGCTCCCTCGCTCAGACCGTATGTACCTCAGAAGTACGTACCTCTATACCTTTCCGTGAATCAAAGCTATGAATGCTGTATCTTTAAGATTAACCGGCCAAGTGCGAGTCGGACTGCCGCACTACGGGTTTTTATCATGTCTGTTGTTTGGGAAGCCTCAAGTAAATATTTATTTTATTCCATTTTTAGCGGCAACAGAAAAACAAAAATTATGAAAATTTTAATGTGTGAAGTTTTCAAGGGTCTAGCTATAACGGTTTATGAGATACAGCCTAGTGACAGACAGATGGACAGCGGAGTCTTAGTAATAGTATCCCGTTTTTACCTTTCTTTTGCGGAACCCTAAAAATGATCGAAGATCTTATTTGAGCCCAAATTAGATTGTTTGGACAGTAAATTGATGTCGTGCGGTGCTCGCTATAACTTTTTTCATATTTTTATATTAAGTAGATATGTCTTAGAAAATAAACTGAAATGATTGTCCATCATTCGTTATACATAAATCAAATTTTATCGAAATAGGTGAGATAAATAATTTTTGAATTTTGTTGATTTTATTTATTCAATTTACAAAAATCAAACTTTATTTTTTACTACAGATATGCTATGTATTATTTAAAGAAAAGCTACCGATACCAGCGGTTCGCAAAGACCACTGCTGAGAAGAACCGCCTAAAGAAATCATTTTTCAGTTGCACGCACACTACTGGCTCCGAAACGGCCCCATGGTGCATAATATACTATAATTCAAAAATAAGATACAGTATATCTTATTTTTATATATTAACAGATAAGATAAATTAATCTCACAAAATTTCCGAGGTATATCCCATAAACGAATGAAATTTCCAGATTTAACCCTTCCTTTTGTTTTATCTTTCATGAGTCAAAAGAAGGAATAAACAATATTGTTTATGAACGGCAGTGGGATGTTTACCGATCGCATCTCAAGTACCCTCTGGTTTAGATTCGCTCTCATAATAATCCTTTTCTCCGCAGGCGCCCACGCCGCTGTAAGAGATATTAGCGCTAACAAGCGGCGGGTTTCCAACAATCTCTTAGAAAAAGGTCAATCCTTTACTGAGAATGTCTAATTAGGACCGCGTCCTACCGATCGGAAGGCGCTCGCGCTTCAAACAGCCTTTATTGCTCCGCAATAAGGTCCTCCTGGTTTCATCATTTGCTGCTGTGTACTGTACTGGCAAAGAGGATTTCAATTTGAGTAGATCCTTAAAGTTATTTGATCGTTTTACAAGTACACTTACTTATTCACAGAAATGTGAAATAATTATATTAATTATTCAACAAAGCTCAAATTATCGGAAGATGAAACACAGCGGAGTCTTATTAATAGAGTCCCGTTTTTACCCTTTGGGTAAATCCCTAAAAAAGATTACGGATGTTGATTTCGCTTTTACGCAACGACTTAACGGATTAGAATGAAACTTGACGCGTAGATACATAGCTTAAAATAGGTTGCTTTTTTTTAATAAAAAACAGGATTGTCAATAAGTTTACCACGCGGACAACGCCGCGGGCTTTAGCTAGTGATTATTAAAATGTTGTTAAATTACCCTAGAAGCGCAAAAGTGGCCAAACCTCAAATTTGCCAGCCTAAAGCTGAACCCACCTGTAATGTGCCTACAGACGTTTCTCATCGTTTTTTAACTTTAGAAAATAAGAATATAAATGTGTTTGACTGTTATTGTGAACCTCGTCTGGGGTGCGCTCCTAGAAGTTATAGATGTAAAGTTTTCAAAGTATTTAAAAATTCTATTCTAGAAATGTAAGGCTCGCTTGTCTTCACTTTTTGATGATCTCACCGCTAACATCTGTGTGTCGCGAGACGATTTCGTGTACGCGTGTCTTCTAGTCACATTCGCATTGATGAAGCCCTCCTATGAGTCCTATGAGGTCGAAACATATCGGCCAATAGCTGACTCTCTACGTGAGTTACCTTAAATTTCATGCTAATAACGCTCGCATTGTCTCCGGCCGATAAGATACGTCCTTCAGCGGACGATAACAAGACGTCTACAGCAGCTAGCTAGACGTCTAAAGCTTTAAATAACTTTTGAAAGTAAGCTTAAAACTTTTCAATTTCAGTTCTTATGAATATTAAACTGTAAGCCAATCTTTAAGAATTCGATAAGAACAGCGTTTTAAAGGATTTAAACATTCAAGGCTGGAATTATCAGCCGACCGCAAAAAGAAAAGAGTACTTGTGCAGTAAGTTTTACAGTATAATAATTCGCTTTTCCATCTAAGCTATCGACGAGATGTGCCAGTCCCAGTTTCGCTCACATGAGATTTAGTGTAGGCGGATACAAGTAATTTGACCCGAGATTTAATAAGGTTTTTTTCATATTTCGATATATATTTCTTTGGAATATTTGTTCAGTATCAAAGAGTCATGGCCTGAATCTACCATTATAATAGTGTCAGTATATTTCCTTACCATGTCCCGCACGTACCTACACAAGAGAGCCCACTAAGAAAGTGTTCTTACCGAAGCTTACTAAAAAAATATCTAATCTATGGGATTTTTTTTATAAAATCCAAAGGAAGCCACTTAAATGTTTTTATAAAGAGACAGGGATATGACTACTTACTGTCTTATCCAAGTGAGTGTTTTAATTCTGACACGCTGTAGTTTGTAGCTTTTTAGGGTTCCGTAGCCAAATGGCAAAAACGGAACCCTTATAGATTCGTCATGTCTGTCTGTCTGTCTGTCCGTCCGTATGTCACAGCCACTTTTTTCAGAAACTATAAGACCTATACTGTTGAAACTTGGTAAGTAGATGTATTATGTGAACCGCATTAAGGTTTTGACACAAAAATAGAAAAAAAACAGTAAATTTTGGGGGTTCCCCATACTTAGAACTGAAACTCAAAAATTTATTTTTCATCGAACCCATACGTGTAGGGTATCTATGGATAGGTCTTCAAAAATGATATTGAGGTTTCTAATAGCATTTTTTTCTAAACCGAATACTTTGCGCGAGAGACACTTCCAAAGTGGAAAAAAGTGTGTCCCCCCCCCCGTAACTTCTAAAATAAGAGAATGATAAAACTAAATAAAATATATGTTGTTCATTACCATGAAAACTACCAGCGAAAATTGGTTTGAACGATATCTAGTAAGTAGTTTTTTTTAATACGTCATAAATCATAAACGGCAATGTACCTTTCATTCAATCAACTCAAACATAAAAAATTTAAAAAAAACATACTAAAAGACGTTTATATTATGTTATTTGCTACTACGGAACCCTTCATGGGCGAGTCCGACTCGCACTTGGCCGCTTATTTAATGATATGATTATTCATCACCTAATCCATTATAAAATATAAGTACCTGGGTGACCGAGCTTTGCTCGGTCGGTTACATCTCAAACATTAACTAATTTTTTTTAACTTGTCTAAAAACAGTATAAAATAAAAAATTATATATAAACTTGAACATAAAAAAAAAAACAAAAGTAAGTCACCGAGTGGGATTCGAACCCGTAACACTCTTTCTAGCGTTAGCATCCTTAACCACTGAGCTAAGCGGATGGCGGCCGGCGCGCCGAAATTAGCGACCATATTCTGCGTGGAAAGAAAAACGCATGAAAACTCGAAAACACGCGTTTTCCCAAACATAAAACTAATCTAGATCGATAGTTTACCGCCGAGAACCCCCATATACAAATTTTCAACGAAATCGTTAGAGCCGTTTTCGAGATCACAGAAATTTATAAATAAATATATATACATACAAGAATTGCTCGTTTAAAGGTATAAGATATAACGTGAATAGTGCCTGCAGAGGCATAGTTTCTGAGTGAGTTTATTTTTGATTATTTGAGAAACCTGTGTAGGGTAAATGTTAGAAGATTAGAAGCTTTTCATTTTTATTTATTTCATAACAAAATTTTGTTTCAAATATTTTCGTTTAGGCTAATATTTAAATGTTGATACTAAGGCACTAAATCATTGAATGCACAGTGCATTATACATAACGGTTGACTTAGATTAATTTATTAAAGCTCTGGATATGGATCACAAAGTCGTGTTACAAAGAGGGTTTGTGACGTCACTTTAAAATAAAAATGAAGGGAGACCAAGAGGCGGTGGGTGAAATGTGAAAGAGAGTGTACTTATGAGTTATGAGAAACAAAAGATTAAAATAAAAAGAATAAAAGATTATTACGCTGGCCGGAAAACCGCGGCAGATTAAGGTTTTGTCATAAATTAAATATGACTATATTAATATGCAATTCTTGCCATAGACATCAATAGGTATGAGTACATAAGCGCCGAAGTCAACGTAAAATCAAACCAAATCGCAAACGTCACCATGTGAAAGTAAAAATCCTAGTAAGTATGTTTTACTTTTTATCTGTCGTCGTGAACTCGTGTTTTTACAGAAACGTGTCAGGCAATCCTCTTACATTATGTAACAGGCTCTAAAAATGCAACGAATTATATGTACGTATACTGACAAGGTCCTGCACCTATACTGGTACAATTACGCACGACGGCAACATTGCGTGTAGATTTTCCTTTGCGTATGAAACGCTTAGTAGAATTTTGCTTTTATAATACCACAGGGGTAACAAACTACTAAACAGCTTTAAATACAAATGTCTTTATTGAATTTACGTATATGTATGTTTGTTTATATAATATGATACAAATTTAATACGTTGCACTAAATTTTTCGACAATTCTACGACTGCATAATCCAATTACACATGGACTTACTGAAAATCGAAGCCTCTAAAAATCCCCTTAGACTTTTTTCACCGAGCCCTCATCCGAAAAGTCCGTTACGGACGATACGGCCTTGACCGATGAGGGCTAGGAATCCGAATAGGAACTTTGTTCCAATAAAAACTGTTTGCTTCATTAGGAAAGTACAGGCTTTGCAATTCGTCTAAAAGGTTTCCACGAACGTATAGATTAGTACTGGTTTGCCTTTGGTTCTGTCCTACCCACCCGAGCTTGCGCAAGCTGCGTCAGCCTTACTCCGTGTGTGGACCGGCGCGGGCGCAGCAGCGCGCCTGACACATATGCCCTTACTCATAACAGCCTCGCGCCTTGTTTGTAGGCTCCTAAGTACCTTTACAAGCGACTGCACTGATGACTTGCAATGGATGAAATTGAAAAGAAACGATATTTTGCTCAGAAGATACAGAATAAGTAAGTATAAACCAAAATATACGCATACTAGACACTTATAAAATAACTATTAAGAATTGAAAAAACTAAGTGACTCGGTTGGAATGAAGTTACAAAAATTTAAACCCTTAAGTTCCAGCCCCTAAAAATAGTTTCGGAAAAATCTTACATTTAAATTCGCCTAGCCCTTATCCGCCAAGTGCGTGCCGTCCAAAAAGGAATTTCGTTCAAATAAGTACATAATAGTAAAAAAAGATTGTCAGTCAAAGATACATTTAGAAATAAACATACGCAAGTATCTAAGCGCACGGTAGTGCGCAGGCCAAGTTCCAGCAACAGGCCGCGCGCATGCCGTGCACTACCCTTTTGACCCCCTGTAGCTCAGAGAATATTGCAAGCAAGTACGATATATTCAACATAAAAAGCTAGACATATGCATGAAGTGTCAAAATGTACAACATTAGAATCAAAATCAAAACAATGAACAAGATATTGAAAGTAAATTAACATTTTTTTTTTTTCGTGCTTAGCCCCGTTTATATATTAAATAAAATTAAAATAACAGTTTAATCTTCTTAATTAACAACTAAATTAAAAACTAAATTAAAATCTAAATTATACTCTAAATTAAACTAAACAAATAATAATAATAAAAAAGAAAAACCTTACAAATAGAAAACGTCTTCCAGATCATTGCCCTGCAGTAGAGTGCCCAAAAGGCTGGCAGCATTGCCACGTTGGATGGCAATGCTTATTCGTTGGGCGAAATAATTGCCAGCCCTTGGGTCACCGGACACCTCGACTAATTTTTTGTTAAAAAATTTAAAAAGTTTGTGAGTTGTTGGTCCCCACGGACCTAAAGTCTCAACCCCAAACGGCTTAAATATGAAGCCATTCCCTAAGCATTCATATTTGCGCCGTTTTAGGGTTTCCGCAGCGGCTGCAGCTGCGCCAGCCTTAGAGCTTGTGCCGTGAAGATGGGAGGCCGCCAGAGTGTCAACACACGTAGCGTCCCACACCAACGGCTTTCCCAACCTCCACGGCACAAGCGTCATAATACCATCCGGTCTCTTGCCATCATCGCGGGCCAAACCATTTGGTTCTAAAATTGCTGGCAACCCGATGGTGACAAGAGCGCGGTGTACTATATTATTTAAATTAGCATGACGTGCCATTCGGCCGGCGCTCTTCGTGCACGAGAGTCCGTGGTGACCGAACTGGTCGACAGTGTTACCGCAAGGGCAAAGATGTGGAACGTTTGTCTTTGCTCCTAAACGTAAGCATGTCGCCAAACGAAAGGTGTGGTCATCCAGGAAAGTCCCAATGTTCCAGGAAGGCAGAACCTGCAACCACAAGCCAGACTCCCACTCAGCAGTTGCAATGAGACGAGCGCGCTCTACAGAGTTGTTGTCAGAAGATTGTAAGAGATTACTCTGTACAAGTCTGCAAAGCGGCTCGTCCCACTGTCTCTGCGAGGAAGGGTGTTCGGGAAATTTTGAATTTTGGAAATTTTGAAAAAAACATTTATTTGCATAAAGAATAATTTTTGCACAAACTTATATTCTATACTCGTACTTGTTATAAAAATAATTCTCAGATGGTTCTCAGTACAATTATTATAAAAATGATGTTGTATTAATAATTTCTGTGAAAGAAGTTCAAAGTTCAGAACAGGTAGGTAAAGCACGGGCACCGGATACTCTGCCGGCGTAATAAGCGAGTTAACAATAACCAAGTAAAGGCAATAAGTCAGTAATTGCTATCTCCTGTTACCTGTTACTGTTACACAAATATTGAACCCAGACTTTAAAATAGAACGCGCACTAAGAAAAAAGTAATTTGCTAGCAACCCAACATATCAGCAACATCGCTTTGGAAACGCTGAATTCAATGGCCTGATTTTAATGCAAATTAAAAAACAAGTGTCGCGGCACAACTTCGTCCCAACCAAGTGTGGAACGAAGTTGCAAAAAAGGAAGGCCCGAAAAATTCCAGCCCCTAAAAAAGTTCTTACAATTTTTTCGCGCTCAAGCCAAGTCCGTGCCGTCTGAAAAGGAACTTCGTGTCAAAAATCTTGAATTATTTTTATATAAGTAAACGGCGCGTGAACAAAATAAGTCATATTATTTCATCATATTATACAAAAATTGTGTTTAAAGCTTAAAACTCTTAAAAGTTAAAAATAAAATTGCTCCCCCAATGAAAAAATTTCGTAAATGAAGGAAGATGGAAATAAATAAATATATTCGGACAAATTACACAGATTGAATTAGCCCCAAAGTAAGTTCAAGATTTGTGTTATGTGAAACTTACTCAAACGTTACAGAAGAATAAAACCACTAATCGCGGTACATAGATAATCAAACTAATATTACTGCAACTGTCAAACAGTTATTAAGACTGAGTCAGTTAGCCTATTCAAGCCAAACCTTTGTTCTTGGAGTCGTTCAAAACAGGTAAGTTAATTTTATTACGCAGCGCTGGTTTGTAGTTATTATTCCCTAGTCGCGAGCGTCTGTTAGTCTAGCTTCCTTTCCCACTGCTTGGCTCGGGGCCATCATACTGCTCACACCCACGCAGCCAAAAATGGTTAAAAATAAATCCCGTAAAACGCGTGTATCATCTGCATCGGCCGCTGCGCCATGCACGGCCTAATGGGGAGTCTGCCCTTCGCCCTTCGCTGTGAGCCTGTGACACCAGAATCATCCGACTCGACCCAATTCCAAACTTGTAAGAAACCTGTGCCAGCTCTGCAAGTTTTCGCAGAAGTTTAGTATGCAGGCAAACTGTTAAATCAGACGGGCAAACTTGAACATCAAAAATTAAAACCTATTTTCCGTAGGAACTCTGTAATCGTTTGAAAATAAACGGGCAATTGCGAGACGGACTCTCGCACGATTGTGAGATTACATTTTGCTGGAAAATATTTCTAAGGTATTTAGAGGATAATTATTTTTAAAATTTCGATATTGGCGCTTATTTGCGAAACGCTAGTAAAGAACGATATTCTCTATACCAGTCACTGTAATATGTCTTCCAGTCTACCGAGGAATTAGAAGATAGAAGAATTAGTTATAATAACCGGCTAAGTGCGAGTCTGACTAGTGCGAGAAGGACTCCGTACCATCATCTATAAAAAAACTCGTGCGTCTGTCTGTCTATCCGACTGTCACAGCAAATTTGCTCCGAATCTATTGTACCAAATCAGTTGATAAGTAGGTGACCCAAACCCAGATGCGCAAAGTAAATATATTTTTTAAATAAGCTTAATTTTCAGTAGGTATGCAAATCTTTTTTTTGATTTCCTAATTTAAAATTAAATGAAAAGTTTTTCAAACCTTACTGTATCATCTATCTAATAAAAGGCTCGTTATGAGGATCTAAAATATATTTCATAGTATTGGTTTTGATATTATTTATAAAAAAAGATGAATATCGACCATTCCTAAAAAAATTTAAATTTTAAGCTCAGAAGTTTCGGAGATCAGGCGGGAGGACCTGATCTGCGAAACTACTGAACCCAACATTTTTACAAAATATAGTTCATTGCTTGTTCATTGCAAGATTACAGGAAAACCTATAAGAATTTGAAAATTAAGTGGTAAACTCAATGTAATATGTTCACTAACGGAAAATAGTTCACCAAAACACCAATAGATGGCGCTAGTAGTAGTTAACTCGCGTCTTACTGTGAGAATTTCAAATGTAATTGACTTAGGCATTGTACGGAAACCTCTCCATACGAGTTCAAGTCGCACTTGGCCTGTGTTTCACATTACAGTGACACGCCGTCACAAGGTCACGATGAACTGTACCGCTTCGTTTAAAAATTCCTACACATTTCACTGAATTTTATTCATATCGTTCACTGTAAGGGAAGTTTTACTCAGGCTTACACTAACACTTCCATCCTTCCGTCCATTCGACAACATGCTAAAACGCTAGAAAGCTTTAAATTTCAAAATATGAATTCTTTTAAAAGTAAAAATAATCTATAATAGTATATAATATATACAAAATTATTTTCGGATCATTTTGACAAGCTTTTGTTTAACTTGCAATGTATCTTGTATGTACGAGTATGTTTGAATGTTTGTTTAGGTCAATGAGCTGTTCTGATAAAAATAGTAGTAAACTTAGCTGTAAGTAACTATTTGACGTCAACAATTGTGCAACAAAATAATGACGATTATTAAGAGATATTATAAATATCCTATGATAATAAAGATATATTTGAATTTAAAAAAAATAAGTCAATAAATATTTGTCAGAATTCAGTTATAAAACAAAATAACCTAAATGAATAGGACACGCTTTGTTTTGACAAGCACTTTATTATGGTAGACGATGTCTAGGGTCTGGTCTTGGAGGCGGAAGGTGGTCGATGGCGCTCAGTCTATGAATAATAACAGCTCAGTGATAAAACGAAGGAAGTCCATCGAGTTTGGGATTATTTGATCTGTCTTAACGTAATAAGTACTTTGACCTCAGAATAAAAGCTTGTATAAAGTTTTTTTTCATAATCCCTTATATTCCTGTGTAAATATGTATTTATATCCTGTATATAAATATAGTATAACATAAAGTCTATACTGCAGTAGTTTGTAATGGGTTAAAAAAAATATATTGTAAATAACATATATTTGACGACCTTCGTGGCGTAGTGGTCATTATGCCGATCCGCCACCAGAGATCCCGGGTTCGATCCCCGGAGAGGGCAAGTTGGAAAATGGCCTTTTTCAAATTGTCCTGGGTCTTGGATGTTTATCTATATATGTATTTGTTATAAAATATAGTATCGTGGAGTTAGTATCCCATAATACAAGTCTCGAACTTACTTTAGGACTAGCTCAATCAGTGTAATTTGTCCCTATATATTTATTATTATTATATTATTATTTATGTATGTATGTGATTCCAATGGTCAGAATCGAATATAATTTTACTCTACAAAAAAGGCGACCCCAACGATATCGGTAACTTTAGACCTATCAGCCTACTATCTTGTGTATATAAGCTCTTTTCCTCAATCATGAACAAAAGAATAAGCGCTACATTAGATGCAAAACAGCCTATCGAACAAGCAGGCTTTAGAAAAGGATTCTCTACCATCGACCATATCCACACACTTGAGCTTATTATCGAGAAATATCAAGAACACAGGAGGCCTCTCTACATTGCTTGTATAGACTACCAAAAAGCATTCGACACTATATCACATGAGTGCATATGGGACACGCTAAGGAAACAAGATGTAGCAATGGAATATATACAAGTAATAAAAAGTATTTACAACAACAGCAAAAGCAGAGTGAAATTGGAAACGGCCGGCCCTTGGTTTCCTGTAAAAAGAGGGGTAAGACAAGGCGACCCGTTATCCCCTAAACTTTTTATAGCTGTGCTGGAATCTATAATAAGTCAACTAAATTGGAGAAGCAAAGGAATAAGGATTGGAAACAAGTACCTCAGCCACCTTCGATTTGCAGACGACCTTGTGCTCCTATCAGAAACAGGGTCAGAACTCCAAAATATGATAGACTCTCTTAACGAGAATAGCAAGAAAGTCGGCTTAGAAATGAATCTGTCTAAAACAATGCTAATGACTAATAGCGCTAAGAGTCAAATATCCATTGGCAGCACACAACTTCAATATACAGACCAATACACATACCTCGGCAAACAAATAAGTTTCAATAGAGATATCAACGAACAAGAAGTGGACCGCAGAACACAACTAACATGGAACAAATATTGGAGTTTGAAAGAAGTATTCAAAAGTAACATGCCGACAAAAATAAAAACAAAGCTATTAAACTCCTGTCTTCTCCCATGTCTCACATATGCCTGCCAAACCTGGAAGTTCACAGCTAAAGTAAGGGAAAAAATCATAACATGTCAACGTGGGATAGAGCGAAGCATGCTAAACATAAAGAAATTACAAAAAATACGTCACACAAAAATAAGAAAAATTACCGAAGCTACAGATGGCCTAGAAAAGGCTCTATCGCTAAAATGGAAGTGGGCTGGACATGTCGCGCGACTTCAAGACCAGAGATGGACAAAAAGGGCGACAATCTGGAAGGGACCACAGGGCAAGAGAAAGAAAGGAAGACCTTACGCCCGATGGGTAGACGATATCGTCAAAACAGCCGGCCCAAACTGGTTTCAAACAGCCCAGTCCAGAGAGGACTGGGTATCTTTGGAGGAGGCCTTCACCTGTAGAGGGGTTCTTGCAGATGAAAATTAAAAATAAACAATACTATATATCTTTTTAACAAAATACAGTATGTGCACCGCAACGCGGCTGTACATCATTATTTTAATTTTTTTTTTTTCACTTTAGTTCTTTTTATCATTAATTTCACTACTTTGTAAACTTGCAAGAAATAAAAGGCTTTTTTTTTTTTTTTTTTATTATATGTATGTGATTGTATACAATGGCCTTTTTTAGAGTTCCGTAGTAAACAAGGAACCCTTATATTTTCGCCATGTCTGTCTGGCTGTCTGTCGGTCCGTTCGCGGTCCTACTCAGATACTTTAAGTTATAGAAAGTTGTAATTTGGTATGGATATGTCTATCGAACATGGCAAAAAAGTCGTAAAATAAAATCTGTTTTTCTTTTTTTATGGTAGCTGCCATACAAGTTAAGAGCTAATTTAGTCTATCATTTTCAAACAACTTTTAAATGAAAAAATAATTTCATTTTTCATAGTAACATACATACATACATACTATCACGTCTTTATCCCTAATGGGGCAGACAGAGCATTTTGGGTCTTGCGGTTCTATACAGAGCGGGCCGCTAGACCCAAAAGCCACTTTTAGCGTTTCATAGTAACGATCTATGCAAATGAAATATTATTTTATATTTCGATATACATTTATTGGAAAAAGTTGTTCAAAATAATGAACTGAATCCCCCCTCAAGATATTTATTGTACTTAATTCAAAAGGAAAATGAATATATTAAGTATGTTAGTGTAAGTAACTACATGTATTTATTGATGGCATCTAGAATGTACTAATTAAATAGCAAAAGAAAGAAATTCATTTTAGGGATGCAACGATACGGCTATTACGATACCGATACAAATGACGAATACATCGTAATGGCCAAATACGATAACGAATCACGATACGAATGCATTACGATATTTGGTTAATACCATTTTGATGAATTTATTGGAAGCTTTGTTGTATGTTATTGTTGTAAGACTAAGTAAAAGTATAAAAAAAAGTTATGCATTTTTAATCAATATATTTATTAATTTTATCAATTTTCATCATTAACTTATATTTTAAATTGTTACTATTTGTTACATTTACTGACTATTAATTAATTTTATTTGTAGTCGTAATTTATAACTGGCAAATTCTTATTCAGAAAATACAACATATTTAAGTTTTTTCCCTTAAGTCGGTTTCTCTCATCACTGTGTATCAGTCCTGTCTGCCTGCTTAAAACTGTCAATGCCAAAAGTGACGGATGCGAAGCGTTCAGAAATTGACGCGTTCGGCCTTATGCGTTTCGTTTCACCCGAAACAGCAAAAATTTTAAAATTTTGAAGTAAATGTATCGTAAAAATATCGTATCGTAATATTTACGATAGCGAATGATCGTAAAGGTTTACGATAATCGCCGATATACGATTATCGTATCGGTATCGTTGCATCCCTAATTCATTTTAAACTAAAATAATTGGGCAAGTGCGTGTCGGGCCACGCGCAATGTAGGGTTCCATAGTTGCGAATGCCAACTTTGAGTTCTTGCCACTAAAAACGTCTAAAAACTAATATCTATTGAATTTGTATGAAAATGTCTTTTTTCAAGAAGTTGCTCACCTATATCTTTTTAATTTGTATACCCTACTTGGCTCTGGTAGTTTTCCTTCAAACTACATTATATATGCTATAATTGTGATTTTTTCACGTGGCCATATATAACCGTTTAGCACATACACTTGACTCGAACAAAAATTTGAACTTTAAACCCAAATATTTCAGAAACGAATCCCTAAATTGAAAAATGGTGTTCACAAGCTAACAATATTTTTTTAAGACCTATTCAACGATACCCCACTCGATGTGTTTGTCGAGAAAAAAAATATTGACTACGTCTTTACTTGTATGGCAGCTACACTGAAAAAAAAAATCCATACTTATTTTACGACTTTTTCGCCATAATTAATATACATATCCATGCCAAATTACAGCTTTCTAGTACTAATAGTTTCTCTGTAGGACCGTGGACAGACAGACAGACAGACAGACAGACATGGCGAAACTATAAGGGTTCCTTGTTTACTACGGAACCCTAAAAAGGTAAGGATGAACAAAAAGATAAAAGTGGACGCATTAAGTTCATAAAGCTCGGTTATTGGGGAACTAGGTCTCCCTCAGTGTAATCTAATACCGGATTTACACATGCGTGTTCGCTATTCGCCTCGTCATTCGACGAAACATTCCACGAACTATTCGTGTACGAATGCCTACGCGAACTGCTGTTTACACATTCGTGTGTTGATTCATTATGAGATTCGCACACGAATATGGAGGACGTGGACATAATGGCGGCATGCACGCTACATTTACAATTATGTCTTCTACCCGGGTATTTACCTACGCTTAGGTATATACCTGTATGTGGTGGGTAGATTGGGATGTTTATTTAAAACCAGCCGAAGCCCGCGACTTCGTTCGCGTAGACTTTATGACTTCGGAAAATGCTCATCAGTCTGAATAACTTTTGCTAAGATGTCATTTTTAGGGTTCCGTACCCAAAGGGTAAAAAAGGGACTCTTTTACGAAGACTTCGCTGTCTGTCCGTCTGTCTGTCATCAGGCTGTATCTCAAGAACCGCGATAGCTAGACAGTTGAAATTTTCACAAATTATGTATTTTTTGTTGCCGCTATAACAACAAATACTAAAAACAAAATAAAATAAATATTTAAGCTTTTAGCTTATTTGGGGCTCCCATACAACGCGATTTTTTATAGATAATGGTACGGAACCCTTAGTGCGCAAATTCGATTCGCACTTGGCCGGTTTTATATGTATACTCTACGAATAATAATTCTCTTATTATATAATGAGAATTATTATTCGTAGTGTATACTGTATAGACTAGTGGACTTTATCCGTGTTATAAAACGCAGACTAGCTGTACCCGCGGGCTTCGCTCCCCGTGGGAATTTCGTGATAAAGAGTACACTATGTCCTTCCCCGAGTCTCAAATTATATCTATACCAAATTTGTTCTATATCGGTTCAGTAGTTTAAGCGTGAAGAGATAACAAACAAATATACAAACACACTTTCGCATTTATAATATTAGTAGGATACAAATTTTGTGAGAGTCCTCTAATTATATGTAGAAATGTATCAAAAGGTCATTTAATGTATAAAACAATTAGGTAATAAATCTAAAAGAGAAAATAACAAAGATTAAAATCACTGATGCTATAAGTACTTATTAAATATAGAGATATCATCTTATTTGATGTCTGATTGCCTTTTTTAACATATAATTAGGTCTACACACATTTGCCCACAAAAAATGTTAACTTAGACCTTTCTATTCGTATGTTTCCATACAAGTCATACAACGGGTACATATACGTCCTGTTGGGTCGGGCGCTAGCTGCCAACTGCCGGCAGGCGAAAGTGTAAACAGCCAGTTCGTGTTCGCTATTCGTGTCCTTTGATTCGCGTCCGAAAAACCGCCCTCAACGCGAACTCGCGAATCGCGAGGCGAATCACGAGGCGAATAACGAACTGACTGTTTACACATGCTAGTTCGTTATTCGCCTCGTCATTCGCCTCGCGATTCGCGCGAATGTGTAAACGCGGCATAAAGCTTTCTTATCAACATGTGTTGCCCGTGCATTGGATTCTCCCTCGAGTTCGGGTAATATTCATAAAGTATGGATGCAATCGCCAGTATAATAAAAGAACCATGTCTTTATCATTGCCTAATTTATTACTGATAATTGGGTCGACAGAAAAATAATTCCCCGCCATTATCTATAAAAAATCGCGTTTGTTGTATGAGAGCCTATTTATTTTATTTTGTTTTTAATATTTTTTATTATAGCGGCAACAGAAATACATAATTTGTGAAAATTTCAACTGTCTAGCAATAACGGTTCTTGAGATACAGCCTAGTGACAGATAGTCGGACAGACGGACAGACGGACAGACGGACAGACGGACAGACGGACAGACGGACAGACGGACAGACGGACAGACGGACAGACGGACAGACGGACAGACGGACAGACGGACAGACGGACAGACGGACAGACGGACAGACGGACAGACGGACAGACGGACAGACGGACAGACGGACAGACGGACAGACGGACAGACGGACAGACGGACAGACGGACAGACGGACAGACGGACAGACGGACAGACGGACAGACGGACAGACGGACAGACGGACAGACGGACAGACGGACAGACGGACAGACGGACAGACGGACAGACGGACAGACGGACAGACGGACAGACGGACAGACGGACAGATTGACAGACGGACAGACGGACAGACGGACAGACGGACAGACGGACAGACGGACAGACGGACAGACGGACAGGCGGACAGACGGACAGCGAAGTCTTAGTAATAGGGTCCCGTTTTTACCCTTTGGGTGCGGAACCCTAAAACTGTGAATTAAAAAAGGTAGTTCTCTTTCTCGTATTCCCTAGATCATTTAGTTGACCATGATATGAAAATAACGTATTTAATTCAAACATATCAAAAAACTAAATTAAAATTAGAAGTACAATGTAAACCTTACAATGACAAATTTAAACCTTACAATTAAAACCTTACAATTATGAAGGTAAAGAAAAACTAATAGGGATTAAATGGAAGACGTCAATTGGCCTATACCACCGTGTTATTAACGAAAAGTAAAGAGTGCAAAGAATAACACCTGTACGATTAATATCTTTAAAAATTGACAAGATACACCTTTTACATGAAATACTAAATTTATTAACAACTGACAAGTCAATATTACTGAACAACGCGCAAGTAATATTTAAGTTATATTCTTAAAATTATGTCTTTTCATTTTTTATTTATAATTTTGTTAAATATAGTGTTTAGTAGTACTTTAATTTGAAAATAATTTTTTTATTCAAAAGAAAAAAAGTGAGTCTGTACCACAGAATTAATAATAGTATTACATATCTGTACAATAAATATATTTCCAAAAAAATATTGGAGATGATGGAGACCTGATAATACAGTAAGAATTAAAAAAAAAGTTTGTTTGTCTGTGTGTCTGTTTGTACTAATCTCCGGAAATACTAGACTGATTCGAATTAAACTTTTTTGTTTATAGCTGTTAGACCTGGGCACCATATAGGGTATAAATTATTTATATTTTAATAGAACATCTGATTACTATGGTCAGCCAAACTATAAGAAGTTTAAAAATGACGCCTTGTAGCAAAAGTTTTTCAGTCTGATGAACATTTACCAGAGACATAAAGTCCACGCGGACGAGGTGGCGGGCTTCGGCTAGTTATTAATAAAAACTGACAACATTGTAATTTTTGTGACATGAATTGTACATTATTATGTCTATCCATCTGTTCTCACTAGTTTTATGATAATATTCGATTCCGTGTGGTAGTTCTTGCGGCTCCGTAATTTACAAATTAATTATGCATGTCACGTAGGGTCGCGTCACATTTGACGCGTTTCACTTTTATAAATAACTATCCTCGTATTTGTTCTGTCGTTTTGGCACTGATATGTTTTATTTAGTTTTACAAGATATTTTTTATAATTATCGAAAAAAATAAAGAAAATTTATGTTTTACTTCCAATATTGAAAGTCCTGACCAAGAATCGACTTACCAATTATTATAGTTTAGACAGGTATAAGAAGTTTCTCATTTAATGACTGTATTTTATAATTTTACATGGACCGGCAAACTTTGTGGGACGAATTAAAGTAGCATGCCTTTGGCCTTAAAGGAGATTGTAATTGTTCAGCTGGCACCACCGTTGCACCGGGCTGCGGGCGCCGTCGGTAAAACAGTCTCCGCGAGCGGACCCTCGCTGCCAGGCGTGCACTTTGTGATAGCAGCTGTACAGCGAACTGTCAAAATAACCTCAAATTCAAGACATTTAATTTTGAAAAAAGAACTAATAAATAAACTAATGTCATTGGTCGAGTGATGTGTTGCTAGCGATGTGATTTTAATGTGCATTATTTGGGAAATTGGGTAAGTGTTACCGGCGATATTTTTTGTTGTATTTTTGTAGTTTGTTTTGATTGTCGTGTGCAAGGATTATAAATGTTTTTTTAAACTTTTTATATGTAAATAAAATTAAATCTGTATCATAAATCGCGTAACAGTTTTCAGAATATATTGTACTTAATAAAAATATATTTTTTTGTAAGTTTAGTTAGTAATTAATTAGGTAAGTAGTTAGGGTACTATAAAGTGTTACTTATTTTTAAATTAATTAGTTACTTAGGTAATACGATGGTAACTAACATTTTGTATTTAGCATATGATGCAATGAGATAGTATGTAATAGATAATAGGTACGTGCTGCAGATACCTAATTCACGAAGAATGAGTCATCGCCTCTTCCTCCTCAGCGAATCTTATCTTATATCAATATAGATGTATACCTATTTGGTACTTCCATAAATTGATGAAGTAGGTAGGTAATGAAGACGCACGCGAGCGTCTTACGTATTCACTATTGTTCTTTTCATATTTATTTACTATATTGCTTGAGCCCGTGACTTCTTTTGCTTACTACAGGCATGTGATACATTTACCAGCAAGAACTTTACTCCCTCCACTAGATTATTATTCGTTTTGAATTTGAACCCTAGCATTACTTCTAAGTCTTCTAACCCACAGGAGTCCCCGCATGCTGGTGACTGGGTGTAACATAGTATTACACAATCATGTACACTAAGCATTTATTAGTCTAGAAAAAGGTGCGCCTTGTCTGCCAATGACGAAAGTGATTTATCACTTTTGTTACATCACGGGCTAGACACGACCAAGGGCCATGAGTCTCGAGAGCTACTTATAAATAATATCTACTTAACGCCTTGGGTTGTTGCCGTTGCCGCGTCGCCGGTTGACATGTAAGTATGTGTATTAGTTACTTATGAAGAACTGCTTTGTTAGCTCACTGACTCAATGACACGGTGTCATTACGTGCATCGTTTTACGGCATATTACGCTCCATTACGAGTCAACCTAGTCATTAGCTGTTTATTCAGACCGTAAGGAGTGACGGATTGGTAGACGATCACTAATTCCAAGATCGGTAGTATCGCTTTCGCAAGTTATGTAACCCTGAGCGATAATTGTTTGGGTGACAGTAAGTACATCCGTGCTTCGGAAGGCACGTACGGGCCGTTAGTTTCGGCTGCAGTAGTGTTGGCTGATTAAGTACACACACGAAAAACAAGACTTTGCAAGATCGACTTCTGCGATGTCTGTAGAAAGCACGTAGGTTTGATCTATGAGGACATGTGGAAAGGTTCTGGAATCAGTTTATAGAGGGATATACACTACACATACCTACGGCAACACATATGGAGTTTGTACGTGTAAGTACGTTCTCAACGTGCTTTCAATCTGCTGATTGATTTCAGTTATGTACTTGTTTGGTAGACAGTCGATGAGAGATCGACGGCCGTGCTAAGGCAATGGCATCAATTGATTGAATTTTCAGCTATCAGCTGATCAACTGATCGATAAATTCGACTTACATCGGTTTTTGCCTCATGCTCACCCGGAGCATTGTGACGGATAAAGAAGAAAGTTATTTCCTTTGTAAAATACTGGAATATGATAACAGGTAGTTTCCCGATAATACAGGTACCTACTACTTACTGAAATGTCTATTATAACATTGCTGAATGGAAAAAATACATAAGTTCATACAATATAATTTGACGATATTCTATTGGGGGATACAAGAATTTTCCGGGGTCCAGTGATGACATGCCCCCACATGAAATAAATCATTTGAAATTAAATAGAGCTATACGTACATTTTCTGAGGTCCAGTGCTGCCACCGTATGAAACAAATCATTTGAAAGGAAACCAAAATATTATTTAAAATTGTGTCTTGATCAAGCTCTATATAGGTTCTATCGTTCTTCTAAACTAGGTAAAATGCGAAACCACTGCGGCAAGGAAAACATTTTTTGTAATATTTTCCTTGTAGTGTAGGTGGTTAGCCCATTCAACCTATTTATCAATAAAATATCGTCAAGTCATGTTTTGTTTTTGACAACGATAATACTTATGTCTTTTCCTTGTCGCAGTGATTGCCTCATTTCAGTTGGTTGGCAGTAGTTACTCGTAGACACAGTGACCTAAGAGTTTTAATTACTCAGCACGAGAACGAGTATTTAGCAAGGCCATTTTTTTTCTTGTTTTCGTATGTCGTTGACCGCCGCCATCCTCGGCATTGTTCTTCGCACAGACATAGACCTTGATTGTTTTGAGATCTAGATCTTAGTATATATTTAAATACCCCGCCTATGAAACATGACACCGTGATCGTCACATTCAAACCACAGTTTGAATAACAAAAACAGTCTCTTGTTTCAGACCAAATGATAAAGTGTAATAAAAAATATTCCCAAGTTTGTGGCTGTCAAATATCTTATTTGTCCAACTCATTGCCCATTCTATTTGGATACTTAAGTACTAGTATTTATTCTGTGATTTGGAGTCGGTTCTCTGCGTAGTCCTGCGCCAAAAAAGGCTCAAGGCAGAGAAGGCGCGGTGCCTCCCACGACCCACGACAGATCATGGTGCTCACGGTAGTGTTGTCAAACGTGTTTTACTATCGATTATTTAAATCAAATAACGCCAAACTATCAATAGACTTTTCATAAAACAAAAAAAAAGACGTGTGGCACTCGGGGACTGCCGCGGTAAAGCTATTGCATTAAGGTGATTTTTTACAAGGAAGGACGGCAACGTCGCAAACGGACGACGGAGACGAAGCGGCAACCTACATGGTAGGCGGAGTGGAGAGCGTGAGGTTTTTTCGTTACGGATTTTTTGGATTCGGTCCCCGCGCTCAAGGCCCGCGATAGAAGCTATGCAATAGCTTAACTATGGATAGAATCCACAGCTTGTTTAGTGCAATACCAGCAGTAACCAACAATACTATCGATCAAAGACGACCAGTAATCTATCTATAGTTCTTGTATCATGTATTAAGAAAAGGAATGCTATCGATACTACTAAAAGTTTATTCGACGTCATCGATCGATACTGTAGATAGCAGATATTGTTGGTAATAATTGATAGTATTGCACTAAAAGACCTATCGATACTATTGGTCTTGTTTAAACTATCGATAGTTCATAGATAGGCTATCAAATCGAGTGAACTATCGAGCGGCAAATCATGATCAAGAATGATAATTTTTAAAAATTGAAATCCGTTTTCTCCCCCAAACTACACAACCGATTTGATAAAGTTTATATGGGACCACGTCGGAAGTAAAAAAATTAAATAAAAGATAGCGACGGTTTGGTAACCCTCGCCTTTGTCGGGAGACGGTTAAAATTAGAGAAATAATAGAAACTGAAACAAGTTAATAAGAACACCCAAAAAATTATTTTCACCCAGTCCCATCACATGGCAATAAAAATACATAATAATATCCCAAATAATAAAAAAAAAGAAAGATAGCTCTTCTAGTAAATAAATGTTTTTATACAATATCAAAGTCAAAGTCAATTATTTCCTCATAATCATAGGATAATAAGGATATATTTGACTATATATTCATTATATCTCTTTATAATCATCAATTTGTTTAGTTGCCCAATTGTTGACGTCAAATGGTTACAGTTAAGTTTGCTGCCGCTTCCTAAGCGCTAGTGCAGAAGCGGCAACGAACTGCACTGCAGCATTTTCTCTCTCTGATTCACAATTAAATTAAATTAATAGGTACTTAAGGTTAATACGTAGACAGAGAATACATTGCTTGTACTATTATAATGTAACGTAACTCAAAATCTTATAAAATAGTGATTTGTAATAAACTCTGATTCTCACAAGAGTCGTCGGAGTGCTGTCTATGTCGAGAGTCAGCTATGCCGAGCCACGACAGAATCTGTCTCGTCTCTCGACATAACTAATATTAAAATATCTAGACATAAATAATACAAATGTTTTCTCAAAATTCCTTGATAAAATGTGTTTTGTGAAATTTTTGCTTGATATCTTACTCCAGCACACGTATGACAAAAAATACTTATAACATTTCATTTACTTTCACCTTCAACTAGAACTTGTTTGCAGAAAATGTTGTTGTTAGTATATATCATAATAAAGAAGGGAAAAATATTTTTGATCCATCGGTTAGATTATTAAAAAATATTGTACACGTATTTTTTCTTTTCTCTGAGTAACCAAAAATGACAAAGATACAGCGCTTATAGATAAATTTCACGTGACGTCACGGCTGGGTACGATTTTTACTTAAGTATGACGTCGCAAGCTCCACTCCGGAACTTTGACGCTCCATATCTTTGCGAATTTTTACTTTTTTGGTAAACTGAAAAATTCGGGTCCATTATTTTTGGATAGTCTAAAAAACGAACTAATTACAATCATACTTTTCGGACCCTGTCGTCACCCCTATTTCTATGCAAACAAGAAAAAAAACTTAGAAAATGCCTGGTATTTCTATTCTATCATACATAAATGAAAAAATAATTTCTTATAGGTACCTAATAATATTTTGTAGAATCGATAATGGATGAATGTTCGCATATGAGGTCGCTGTACTGTCGTGGTTAACAATAATTCCAGTGTTATTATTATGAACATGCGTATAATGGATGTGTTATATTTATATCATAAACACGTAGTCGTAACAAAGTTATAATATTATGTCACCAGAAATATGTTATGTGGCAAAATGAAATTGTAAAGAAGGCTTTTTCGGAACGATTGTTTGATGGCTTAGTGTTTGATAAAATTTACCACCACACCACATAACACGTATGCCACTTCAAACAAAAAATAGTGTTCCAAAAGTCGGTGAACATACATAAAAATAAAATAAAAAATCGCGACGAATTGATAACCGACCTACTTCTTTTTTGAAGCCGGTTAAAAAGACAGCACAGAGCGTACATAACATACAGGCTGTTATGTGACATGTGACATACACGTAATCCTTGAATGGAAAACTTGTTTATTTAAATACTTTATCAAACATAATCATAATTACACATTTTTTATTGTAAAAATCATGATTTTTTTCTAATAAACTTGCTAAACAAAAATATATGATTAAAGTATCTATACCTAACTATTATTAAAAAATTAAGTAGATATAAATAAGATATATCAAAATAAAAAATTCGGGCCACGCGCAATGTAAGGGTTTTGTAGTTACGAATGCCGACTTTCAGTTCACGCCACTAAAAACGTCTAAAATTTAATTGTCTGTATGAAATTTCCTTTTCCATTTTATAAGTTGGTCACCTATAACTTTTTAATTTGTAAACCCTGCTCAGCTCTAATAGCTTTCCTTTAACTTAAGTAAAAATGTAAACACATTTCATACTTTCGTCCTTACGCGTGTGAAATAAGAACCTTCGTCATGCAAAGTTGGCTAAAGCTAAAATGCATACGGTAGGTATCTAACTTAACCTACTTTTGGATCCAGCAATTTTTGTGCCAAGTTTCGACCAGATTAAACGAGTCTACAAACAACCTAAAGTACAGAAAAAGGTCTTTTATATATGCGTGCCTAAAGCCACTCATAATCGCCTTGACCTAGCCAAACTCCAAATGTCAATGTTGTACGCACATTGTCGTTTCGAAACAGTATATATTTATATACAGGTATGTTTCTAAATATGTGTTTGCTGTAAACCAACACATATTTAGAAACTGCTGCACTGCCTCCGCTTGTGGTCCGGTCGTGGGTTCCAATTGCACTGTGAAGCACACTTTGTGAAAACTTGTCTTCTTTCTCAGATGCTGGTCTGGAAGAAATAAAAAAAACTTAGATTGTACCAGCTGCTTCTCTTCCCACGCAGATCGTAAAAGCCGATCGAGGGAATGGGCAAAAATGCAAATCATGTTAACAGGCGATGCGGCTAGCAACCCATCACTGTATTGATTGCTTTTTCATCTTCTCGCCCACCATGACGCTAAAAGTGGCTTTTGGGTCTTGCGGCCCTGGGCTCTGCATAGAACCGCAAGACCCAAAATGCTCTGTCTGCCACATTAGGGATAAAGACGTGATAGTATGACTGTATGTATGTTGTCTTCAGTCTGGTTAAGATATTGCAGGATTGAATCACGTGATCATCCGAAAAGAAAGATGATTCTGTGTTTCGGATGGCACGTATAAACCGTCGGTCCAAATGCCATTTAGCGTTTGCTCAAACCGGTCCAAGGATTGGTTCTGGTGGTTGGGTAGCGGCGGTCAGATGGCAGTCGCTCTGTGTAACTAGTGAACTTCATCAAACCACCTAGGTTAGGGAGCGGACCCCGGGCTCTGAAGCATTAACGATGAGGCGGATGATGATGATGATATGTTGGCTGTGAACCAGTACATACGTGTGCTTGCTCAGAGCGTTCGTGACGACTGCCCTAGCAAGCGGAGTTAAATGCAACAATTATAGGTCACGGCTGCACGCGGCGTTTTAATTCTTAGATACCGAAGATCATACATGCATTTAGGCGTCTGCAATCAGCGGCCGGCCCTAAAACTGCATTCAGAAATAGGGTTGATCAACAAGTAACATTGAATGTTTATCTATATGTTACGGCTAAAACCCGAAATGCAGCTACGCCTAGGTTTAACCGGCTAGAACTTGGTGCAGCCAGGCTCAGATGGCTACACTTAGGTGTATCCTACTTATCTTCGGCTAGAACTAGGTTTAGCCTATATCATTCCGTCTAGAACTAGGTGCAGCCGATTGCAGGTGGTTAAAATTAGGGGTTTTATATGTGTATACTAAAAAACCTAGTTCAAAACTAGGTTTTTTGTTTAGTTAAGCATTTTGTTTTGGTTAGGTACTCTTGTGTTGTTTTTCCCGATTTTGTGCCATAGACAAAACATCTTTTAAGACAAATCATGACGATCCACGTCAAGATACCCCCAATAAAAAAGAGTGGTTTTATAAGATTGACGCTATAATGTCTATCTGTCTGTCTGCGTCATCGTAACTCTCTAATGAATAGACCGATTTCGATGCGATTTCTTTTCACGTGAATGCAAGTTCTTTTGCTGTGGTTCTTAGCTATGTTTGATGAAAATCGGTTCAGCCGTTTAAAAGTTGTTGGGAGTTAACGCTTGAAAGTCAAGGTTTTTAATTTTCTTAGCAAATGGTAGATGGCCCTACGTATATCGATTCCACTCAACATAGGTTGGAACATTTCAATAAGGTCTGACAAAATATGCTAAAACTATTTTAAGGATGAATTTAGTCCTTGATAGTGAACAACTTTTCCCAAGAAACATGTATCGAAATATGAAAAGTATTTTTTGGCCTCCCATACTACAAGTTGACTGATCAGCTGATCCGAGTATATGGAGCCAGAAAATATTTATCATATTTCGACACATACTTTTTTAGGAAAGTTGTTCACTAGCACGGGCTTAAAATAGTTTCAGTATATTTTCTTAGACCTAATATAGTCCCGCCACTCATCACTTAAGATTATGTTGTATAACCAAAACAATATAAACGTCAGTCCAACATTTTGGTGTTTTATTTTATCATCGTTAGTTATAACC
This sequence comes from Acrobasis consociella, assembly GCA_963555685.1. NCBI lineage: Eukaryota > Metazoa > Arthropoda > Insecta > Lepidoptera > Pyralidae > Acrobasis > Acrobasis consociella. The sequence goes on along the minus strand of OY743104.1, from coordinate 157,167 downwards.
TAAAATATAGACTACCTACTCTTACAACTAAGTTTAACCACCTGCGATCGGCTGCACCTAGTTTTAGCAGGAATGATAAAGGCAAAACCTAATTCTAGCCGAAGATAAGTAGGATAAACCTGAGTGAAGCCATCTGAGACCGGCTGCACCTAGTTCTAGCCGGCTAAACCTAGGCGTAGCCGCATTAGGGGTTTTAGCCGTAACATATATATGTACAACATGGAAGGGATAGGTTTACTCGTAATAAATCGATCCACGGGCTATACTAGATTACTGTAGTATAATGAAATTAATATAAAAATAAAAGAACATATTTATTTATCATTTTTGTGTAGTGATAGAACAGCTTAATTATATTGAGAAACTATCTAAGGCCCAACGCACACGACAGACTATCCGTGACGCACTTTTTAGTCTGTGATAGTCTGTGAAAATAGAATCTATAGAATCATACGCAGTAACGCACACGATGCGCGCCGGACTTTGTGAGTTACTGCATGCGATTCCATTGGTTCTATTTTCACAGACTAAAAAGTGCGGCACGGTTTGGTCTGTCGTCTGCGTTGGGCCTAATATTCGCTCAATGAACAAGTAAAAGTGCTAATTATTATATGATTTGGACTTCGTTAAAGATGTCCATTAATCCCGTTGTGTTGTTATGGTGCAGGTCAATGGTGCATACGGTACGTGTCCGAATGATCAAATTACCCACTACTATTGGATGAAAACACCGCCATCTAGCGTCGAATAGACGAACGAAGTTAAATCAAACACTCACCACGAGTGGGCGGTTATTGTAATGTAAACAATGGAGGAAGTTATGAAATTACTCAAAAATATACACGACGAATGAAATGATTGTCTCAGTCACCACTTGAGTCTGAACCCGATACCAATTAGAAAAACATTAAGCAGCCATCAAAAAGGAACAAAAATATAGGTACTTAACTAGTTATACGGTACTAAGCTATTTATATCGAGAGACATCGGGGGAATCGTTTGTGATTTCGGACTGCAAAAGATTGAAAAGAATAAAGCAGACCTTTAGCTTGGTTCCTATAGTGTTATTTCGACGCCCACCTTCCGGCGAGATGGAAAATTCACGTGGATCAATTGGCCTTAAAATCGCTCCGCCATTGTCGGGTTTATACAAAATTTCAATATCCAATTACATCGAGCTGATTATCATTAGGGTTCCGTAGCCAAATGGCAAAAACGGAACCCTTATAGATTCGTCATGTCTGTCTGTCTGTCTGTCCGTCCGTATGTCACAGCTACTTTTTTCCGAAACTATAAGACCTATACTGTTGAAACTTGGTAAGTAGATGTATTATGTGAACCGCATTAAGGTTTTGACACAAAAATAGTAAAAAAACAGTGAATTTTGGGGGTTCCCCATACTTAGAACTAAAACTCAAAAATTTATTTTTCATCAAACCCATACGTGTGGGGTATCTATGGATAGGTCTTCAAAAATGATATTGAGGTTTCTAATAGCATTTTTTTCTAAACCGAATACTTTGCGCGAGAGACACTTCCAAAGTGGAAAAAAGTGTGTCCCCCCCCCCCGTAACTTCTAAAATAAGAAAATGATAAAACTAAAAAAAATATATGATGTGCATTACCATGAAAACTACCAGCGAAAATTGGTTTGAACGAGATCTAGTAAGTAGTTTTTTTTTAATACGTCATCATCATAAACGGCAATTTACCTTACATTCAATCAAATCAAATATAAAAATTAAAAAAAAAACATACTACAAGACTTTTATATTATGTTATTTGCTACTATGGAACCCTTCATGGGCGAGTTCGACTCGCACTTGGCCGCTTATTTTGAATTGGTGTTTTATGATGTTGGAGGCTTAATTATTTAGGTTTTATTTCCATCCCACGAGTAATATAAAAATAATAAAGAACAACTATTGTCCCCTCATATAATATTTTGTTTGGTAACACAGTTTTATTCAATAATTGTAACCCTATATGTCATGTCAACGCTGTTTCGTCAAACGTAATTACGTAACATTGAGAATCTAGCTGAACTATTTTCAGCTGTTTTACAAAACCGAGCTGTAATGCCAAATGGCTAGAGTTTTTGAATAACAACGGATTATACAATTCAACTGCGACATATATATTATCTATAATTTGAAAGAAAAGAAAAACAAACTTGAAGTTGAAGAAGAAAAAATGAAATAAAGAGAAAATTGGCGGGGAGGCCTACACGCCGAAAGGCGGTTTCCAATGTCATTAAAATATGTCCTTGTCATTTTATTATAAATATTTGTATTGTTAAATATCTTTTGTACACCTAATTATATTAAAAAAATTATTAATTAATAATTTATATTAATAATTATTATTGTTTTAAAAAGTTACTTATTCATAAAAGTACTGTGTAAAATTGAAAATTCAATTAATTCATGTAAATGTGTGTAAATTCAATTAATTGCATGTGTGTGTAGGCATTGGTAGAAATAAAGGCTATTTTTTCATTTTATTTGTACTACAAGGGGTAGAGGTAATAGTTTTAACGCGGGGGCGCTACTTTGAATCCAGAGCGAGACGAAGTATGATTCTACGGTGGAATCCTGAGTGAAGCGAGGGATTCATTTATATCGCCCTAAATAAAAATATAACCGTACCCGAGTAGCACACTCTACTTCTCATCTCCATCTATAAGAAAAACTAGCAAATAAATAACAGCTAAAACTAGCAAATACAGAATATAAAGAAAAGTAGAATATTCATATTTAGAGTTCAACTGACAGATACTAACCATTATTTGGTGTCGTTATACACTGAAGGCTATGGTTATAGTCTTATTTTCATATCTATACATATAATAAAACAGTAAAAAAAGTGTGTCTGTACATTAAATATATTTCCAAAAAAAATATTGGGCGCGATGGAGACGTAGTAATAGAGTAAGAATTTAAAAAAAAAATGTCTGTCTGTTTGTCTGTATGTCTGTTTGTCTGTATGTCTGTTTGTCTGTTTGTACACGCTAATCTCCGGAAATACTGGACGGATTCGAACGAAACTTTTTTTGTTATATAGCTATTATGCCTGGGCAACATATAGGGTATAAATGATTTTGGAAAATGGAACGCCTGATGCAGAACCATAATGGTCCAGCTAAACTATAAGAGATATAAAAATGCCGCCTTAGTAAAAGTTGTTCAGCCTGATGAGCATTTTCCAGAGACATAAAGTCCACGCGAACGAAGTCGCGGGCTTCGGCTAGTAATATAATAAATTGCTCGTGCGTTTTTCTCAATGTGTAAACTGACCCTTACACGTGATGTGCGCTCGGACATTATCTGTTCATAGTCAGCCAGCGCTAGTGATTATTCAAAAAGAATTCATTATCTCTCTGAATACACATTTTCATGTTAATATTATGTTCAGTTTATGAAAAAAAACAAGATGTAGGTGGAGGAGGGGTCACGTATCTGTGATGCCGACTGTACACTACCTACTTGGTCGGTTAGGTCGGAGGTTTGGAGGCTCACTTCTTGCCCAGCTGTGCTGTGTGTACGGTGATGCGATCGCGCGTCGGGGCGCACGCGCACCTGGCGGATGTGTGTCACTCTGATAGGCGCCGCTATCTAAGATACGAATTATTCAACTATTGGAGCTATCTGCGCAGATAATGTATTATCAAAAACATATGTCCTTGATTATAGTTCATGATTAGTACTTTATAGCCACATACCTCATATGTAAAAACAAAAGCATTTCCTTGTCTGTTTTAAGTCCCCAAGGCAATTTTTTAATTTATTTCTTTGTTGTCATGACGACAACTGTGACAGCTTTAAAACGATTTCTATTTTTTTGTTTGAAAACCCTTTTAAAATATTAATAGTATTTTTACCCGACTACGGCGGGGCAAGAGGGAGGGTAATGATCTTAGCAGTCTATGTATGTAAGTTTGTATGTATGTAGCATACGAACCGCTTATCTGATATTCACACAAAAATGATATGTCAATTGATTCGTCATTATTGTCCGAGTCTTAAAGGCTACAATTGGTATGGAAAAAATGAATGTATCGAATGTTACAAACAAAACAGTAAGAAACGTAAACTTTTTTTGTTTCGTATCGAGTGGGGTATCGAATGAAAGGTCTTGATTAATACATTTCAGAAATATACAGATTCTTAGCCGTATATGGCTCAAATAGTCGGGTATTCGTTTTTTGAACGTGTATTTTGTTTTCTAGCTGGTACCATAGTTGGGCATAGGCCTCCCCTCATTGTTTCCAGCTAGGTATTTCTATCTTTAGCTACATTTTTTAATCCTTGTCAAAAGCAGACAAGTATCAAAAGAGTTCGCAGTCTATTGAGCGACTTCCAAGCAGACCAGTTCCCCGCCCAGGTGGCAACTCTTCTTTTGGATTAATATAGTTGGTTACAGAGTGGTGGGTGCCTTTCCCAGAGTTTATTTAGAATATAAGAATTATCATATAATAAACAAGGTTACTTTTAAAACACCGGCTACATGTTTGAAACATCCATTCTGGTCTGATAGAAAAGAAATAAGCGGCCAAGTGCGAGTCGGACTCGCCCATTAAGGGTTCCGTAGTAGCAAATAACATAATATAAAAGTCTTGTAGTATGTTTTTTTAATTTTTATATTTGAGTTGATTGAATGAAAGGTAAATTGCCGTTTACGATTTATGACGTATTAAAAAAAAACTACTTACTAGATCTCGTTCAAACCAATTTTCGCTGGTAGTTTTCATGGTAATGAACAACACATATTTTATTTAGTTTTATCATTCTCTTATTTTAGAAGTTACGGGGGGGGGGACACACTTTTTTCCACTTTGGAAGTGTCTCTCGCGCAAAGTATTCGGTTTAGAAAAAAATGATATTAGAAACCTCAATATCATTTTTAAAGACCTATCCATAGATACCCCACACGTATGAGTTTGATGAACAATAAATTTTTGAGTTTCAGTTCTAAGTATGGGGAACCCCCAAAATTTACTGTTTTTTTTCTATTTTTGTGTCAAAACCTTCATGCGGTTCACATAACACATCTACTTATCAAGTTTCAACAGTATAGGTCTTATAGTTTCGGAAAAAAGTGGCTGTGACATACGGACGGACAGACAGACAGACATGACGAATCTATAAGGGTTCCGTTTTTGCCATTTGGCTACGGAACCCTAAAAACTAAGAATGTATTAACTGATTATCTTCCGCAGATCGTTTCGTATCGTAGAAGAATTTATTATAATTACATTTCGAGGAATAGCCTCTTGAAAAAGGTTTCTCTAATCATATCTATGTATAAACTTTTTTGTTATATAGCTGGAAAACCTGGGCAACATATTGGGTATAATTGATTTTGGAAAATGGAACACCTGATGCAGAACCATAATGGTCCAGCTAAACTATGAAACATAAAAATTGCGACTTAGCAAAAGTTATTAATTTAAACAGGAGACATTCACAGTTGATACATGTTATTGTTTTTTTTTTTGTGCAGGCGTAGGAAAAATCTACACTTTGATTGCTGATTGTCGTCACTTTTGGTGTAATCTTTCTTCTTCTTCTTATATTTAAGAGCTGGGCTCTTGTCGGTGGAGTGCTTTCCATGTCTCTCTTCCTTCCGCTAAGTTCTTAACCTCTTTATATGTTTTCACGTTTAATTTTTCTTTTATTTGGTCTATAAATTTTCTTCTGGGTTTCTGATTATATTTACATAATAAAGTTCTGATTACACGTAGAATTATTTATTCAAATTACTTTCTTAAGATTGTCTATAAGGCTTCTACAATATTTTATATTCTTTAGTTGACAAGCCAATTGTTTTTCGTTCGCTTCCTGTTCCGGAAAACATTTTTCAGTATTATGATCTGTGAAGTACTCGTAGCTCTAGAAATGTGTACATTTTATCCTCTTTTTAATATTTGTTGTTACAGCGGCAACAGAAATATATCATCTGTAAAAATTTCAACTGATTAGCTTTTACGGTTTATGACATACAGCCTGACGACAGACAGACGAACAGCGGAGTCTTAGTAATGTAGTTTTAGTAAGTTTATGGGTTTTGCGGCTTTAAGCATGCGGACGGGTGTGGTATATCTTTAAATAGGTCTTTTAATAATATTGTGAACTTGTGAAGACGGCCTTTCAATTTAGCCATCTGTTCCTGAAAAAATAGTTTTATAGTGTAAATTTTTGTTAGAAATAATTGGCCAAGTGCATGTCGGGCCACGCGCAGTGTAGGGTTCCGTAGTTCCCAATGCCAACTTTGAGTTTATGCCACTAAAAACGTTTAAAAACGAATTATCTATTGAATTTGTATGAAATTTCTTTTTCCGAGTACATTTTCTAAGTTGATCGCCTATAACTTTTTAATTTGTATACCCTACTTAGCTCTGATAGTTTTCCTTTAAACTACATTATATATACTATAGCTGTGAATTTTTTCACGTGGCCATATATAACCGTTTAGCAGATAGAGGGGGGGGGGGGGGAACACTTGCCTCCAACAAAAATTTTCACTTTAAACCCAAATATTTCAGAAACGGATCCCTAAATCCAAAAATGGTGTTAACAAGCTCACAATGTTTTTGAAAGACCTATTTAACGATACAGCACACAACGTGTTTGTCGAGAAAAAAAATATTGAATACCTCTTTACTTGTTTGGCAGCTAACCTAAAAAAAAAATATTTTTCCAGATTTTATTTTACGACTTTTTCGCCATGATTAATATACATATCCATGCTAAATTACAGCTTTCTAGTACTTGTAGTTTCTGAGTAGGTCCGCGGACAGACAGACAGACAGACAGACAGACAGATATGGCGAAACTATAAGGGTTCCTTATTTACTACGGAAGCCTAAAAAGGGGGGGGACAACTGAATCTAACAAAACTTTGACCCTCTATCTGATATAAACGGTTATATGTATAATAATACACGAAAAATAGAAAAAGAACCATCAAAGAAAAGTAGGGATTACAAATTGAAAAGTTATGGTCATACAAACTCCATAGAAAATTAGTTTTTAGCGTTTTTAGTCGGCATTCGCAACTACGGAACGCTACACGCACTTGGCCCGTTTTATAAATGTATATCGTGTTCCTCTATATAGTCAGATACTAATTCTCGTTATCGTTATCCGCCTATCTAATGTGGCTCCTATCTACACGAAGTAAGTACCACTCCGCTCACCAAATTAATTATTCTGCGAAAGTAACAAAATATTGCGTCAACCGTAAACGCAGGCATATTATATCATTATTATCTGTATAAGGAAGCGAGTACAGGGCGATGCGCTTCCCTCGATGAATAACTATAATATATTAAAAATAACACGGAGAAAATGAGTTTCTCTAAAAAGGACACCTAACTGGATAATTTTCCATTTGATCTCCAATGACATCTAGAAAAGTCGTTTCCTAGATCCTCATTATACCCATATATTTTACTATTATATATTATAGTATACAAGGATTGCTTTTTAGAGAAAAGTGAAATGCGTATACCGTGCGAGGAGCTGCTTGTAATATATTTACACTTTTCAACCTCAATCCGTAAGTGAAGTTTGTCAATATTTTATGTATGCCAACAACAACATGTGTGTGCCTCACGAGGCACCTATTGTGCTGTAGCAACACGCGCCCGCGGCTCTGACTGCGGCGTCTCCGGCCGCGACGTGATGCGTGGATTCCCTCGTAACATGTTATCTTCGTCACGTCATTAAGGTCACTATACACGCAGAATCCACTTTTTGTGCTGAAAATAACCTCATTAATACAATGGGGATGTGAACTGGGTATATATTATTTTATTTATCCGTTTGAACTAGATTTTCCAAAAATAAAGACCCCATATTTTTTCATTTAGCAAATGTAGTAAAAATTCAAACAGATACAGTGCCGGCTTTGATTAAAAATCGTAACTGATCGTGACGTCACGCAAAATTAGAGAAAAGAAATATACGCAGGTACGCAATACTTTTTGATAATATTTGTAATGAAAAAAAATTGGTTGTTTGTAAAGTAGGTTTACGATCGAGATGTTTACGTGATAACGTCGTTTCACGGAATGACTGGCAGCGCTCGAGATGAGACGGGAGATCGGTCCGTCTCTCTCTCGTTATACCTGCGATCGCGCTCGTGAGGTTTTGGTGTGACACAAGTTTCTGAACATGTCACCCGACTAAAACGATTTTAAAGACGTTATCACGTCAAAAATAAATTGTCCTCGTCTGTATTTTTGATGTTGTTCGTTGGTGGACAGCCTAAAAATACGGGCTAAAACATAGAAGTAGATTTTTTTAACATCTATGGGCTAAATGATGTATTTTTTGACGTGATAACGTCTTTAAAATCGTTTTAGTCGGGTGACATGTTCAGAAACTTGTGTCACACCAAAACCTCACGAGCGCGATCGCAGGTATAACGAGAGAGAGACGGACCGATCTCCCGTCTCATCTCGAGCGCTGCCAGTCATTCCGTGAAACGACGTTATCACGTAAACATCTCGATCGTAAACCTACTTTACAAACAACCAATTTTTTTCTTAAATAGACAAAAAAAACAGGACAATTTGTAAAAGGTTATTTTTAACTTGTCTTGGCTAGGAATCGAATTCAAAACTTCCGGGTGACGTGGGTTAGCGTGGTTACCGATACGCCACGGAGGACGCCTAATGATTGGCCGAAGGCCGTAGGTAACTCAAAGAAATTAGTGCGTATGACATTTTGATAAATTTTAATCCGTCAAGAAAACATGGTTCATAATTTGTTGGCGACACAATTGATAGAGTACTTAGAAAGATAATCATTTCTATAGATACCACAAAGACACCACTTTAAACATTGATATTTCATAGAGAAAAGAAAATAAGTGCAATAATGATAAGACAAAGAAGAAATGTATGCAAGTAGCCTGTGTGTGCGGGGCTCGCAGAACTAACCGCTGGTTTCAGCGTCCACCAGGAGATTCACGACCTCCACGATTCACTCCATCGGTGTTTTTAAATTCTCCATTTGTTTTAAATTGCATATATTGTATTGTATTGGGAACTAAACGCAAAAATAATAATAGTAGAATGTGTGATGATGACGACAGTTAGTATCTTTATAACATTATCTTATTGCGCTATCCAATACAAGTACAATCCAAAGTAATAATGAAATAAGCGGCCAAGTGTGAGTCGGACTCGCCCATGAAGGGTTCCGTAGTAGCAAATAACATAATATAAAAGTCTTGTAGTATGTTTTTTTAATTTTTATGTTTGAGTTGATTGAATGAAAGGGAAATTGCCGTTTACGATTTATGACGTATTAAAAAAAAACTACTTACTAGATCTCGTTCAAACCAAGTTTCGCTGGTAGTTTTCATGGTAATGAACAACATATATTTTATTTAGTTTTATCATTCTCTTATTTTAGAAGTTACGGGGGGGGGGACACTTTTTTCACTTTGGAAGTGTCTCTCGCGCAAAGTATTCGGTTTAGAAAAAAATGCTATTTAAAACCTCAATATCATTTTTGAAGACCTATCCATAGATACCCCACACGATGGGTATGATGAAAAATAAATTTTTGAGTTTCAGTTCTGGGGAAAATGGGGAACCCCCAAAATTTACTGTTTTTTTTTCTATTTTTGTATCAAAACCTTAATGCGGTTCACATAATACATCTACTTACCAAGTTTCAACAGTATAGGCCTTATAGTTTCGGAAAAAAGTGGCTGTGACATACGGACGGACAGACAGACAGACAGACATGACGAATCGATATAAGGGTTCCGTTTTTGCCATTTGGCTACGGAACCCTAAAAATACAATATTGATCAGAAGATAATTAAAAACTTAAAAAAAAAAAAAAATTAGTTATTAAAAGCTACAAATTGTTTTGTGTCAACGCGGTGGCAAGTAAAGGAAATCAAAAACATGCTCTGCATTAAATAAATTTACTGAACCGCTCCGCGATAGAATACCACCGCTAAATAATCCTATTTAATATTCCCTTAACAATACCGCTCAAATATTCCCGCGTATCATTCTAAATACATTTGTGTGAAGTGAAGTCTGGTTTGAAAACTGTTAAACAAAAGGGAAGTTGCCGCATTGCCGCCTGATCGCCAATGTGATTCAGCCATTATCTTTTCATCTGAATCTGTTATGGGAAGTACGAAACTTTAATTTGCCGCAAAGGTGTTTTGTTTGTGCTTCATTAAGTCGAAAATGACGTCGGAGGGTGTAGCCGTCTTCTTGACTCCATACTAACACGTTTTTAATGAATGTTGACACATGAGTTCTTGACGGAATATCAATACATGCAAAATAATAACATGGCATTAAATATTACAACGAGCGACGTCATCAAAGGGCGTAAACTAGTCGATTCGATCCTGCCCGTTCTGACTTACGGAACACAGACTTGGTTTTTGACCTGGTCTCAAAAGTCCACTGAGTTTGGACTTTTGAGACCAGATCAAAAACCAAGTCTGTGTTCCGTTTGCCAACGAGCCAACGAACGAAGTATACTAGAGATTAAAGTAACAGACCATGTAGCAAGGTAGTAGACGTGGAGAGAAAAGTAGCCAAACTCAAGAGGGACTGGGCTGGGCTGGGTTGTGTGTAGGATGCACCCAGATAACAACCAATCTTGGCCCACCTAGCCAAGATTGCCACAGATTTGGAATTGTCGCCCCAGGGCGAGGTGATGTGATGGTCTGGCGCTTTTTGACAAGACCTACAAGTCCATCACGAAACATAGAGTAGAAAGGAAGCGTTTGCCCAGCATTGGGACCGTATAGGCTAATAAAAGAAAAATTCGGGCTCCTTCATGTTTGAGACACAACCTACATAATTATTTAGCTATTCGTACCGGCTAGCATCCTTGGATGGCAGTCGTCACCCATGACGATCTGTCACGTAGTCACGTATGTTGGCAATTTTCACACAAAAACCAGCAGCAGACGTAACTGCCTGCCCCGACGAGTACCACGGGCTACGACACGTCGGTGGCAGGCAGCCTGTTGCACATTCGGCCAGTCACGACTTTCTTAGATAGGAGAGTAACTGTTCCTCACTTTCTTACGTTTGCCCCAAAATGTTTACTTAATATCTTTAATAAAAAATGGGTTATGTAACTAGTGTAACTATTGGCTCTGTGAGCTGTAGGCCTCGCGAATCACCCAAACTCATTGAAGACTATCGAAGTAAAAAGTTATTCGAACAAAAAGTTACGTTATACGAGTACAAAATGTTTGTGATTTTTGAAAAATATTTGAAATTGCTGAAATACAACGTGAAAGGGACATACTCGTTATAAATAGAACCACGGGCTAGATCACTTTAATGATAATAAAATAAAAGTAAAAAAAACGACATTCCCATACAAATTGCCCTGGCGGCTGAACACTTTTGTATGGATATACCAAAATATTTTTAAGTTTTTGACTGATTTTTAATTTTATTATATTATTAATTCTGTGCCTGTGGTTCGATTTATTGAGGGTATGTTCCTTCCACGTTGTACAATAATTTTTAAGTTTCAGCAAATTTGCGCCATTATGAAAATTTTCGAAAAAAATTATAAGCAAAAAAATCTTTATAGTTTTTGAACCGTTTCACAAAATTTCAGAGTCGGTTGAGAAATGCGACCTGTAGGCGAGAACATCTGGACAGATGAATTGACGGACCGCCGGACAAAAACATTTTTAGCCAATCTCAAAACTGAGACGCTTCGCTCGCTCGGTCAATTGATAACTGGCCAAGTGCAAATCGGATTCGCGCACTTAGGTTTCCGTACCATTATCTATAAAATTCGCGTTTTTTTTTTTGTATGGGAGCCCCCTTTAAATATTTGTTTTATTTTGATTTTAGTATGTTGTTATAGCAGCAACAAAAATACATAATTTGTAAAAATTTCAACTGTCTAGCTATCGCGGTTCTTGAGATACAGCCTGGTGACAGATAGACGGACAGACAGCGAAGTCTTAGTAATAGGGCCCGGTTTTTACCCTTTGGGTACGGAATCCTAAAAATTTACTATTCCCTCTTATCTCCAAAAGTGCTTAAATAACTTTTGTTGGTATAAACAATATACTGAAAATAGTTTTTCACCACAAATTACAGGAAAACTTATAAAAAGACTATTGATGTTTTGAGAAACGTAGGAAATTAATTTAGATATTCAACGTACGGAAACCTCTCCAAGCGACACTCACATTTGATCGGTTTTTAAATCTAGCTTTTATAATAATTTATTTATTTTTAGTAAAGCATCAAATCGTTTATTTCAAATAGACGATGTGGACAGCAACCAATCACTACTTTGATTTCTTTTTCCACCTTCTCCCCACGCGGACCTGAATTGCTCATCTGCCCCATTAGGGATAAAGACGTGATAGAATATGTATGAAAGAGTCAATTTTATGCACTCATGGAGTCTACGTGTCGTATGGTAACTTTATATGTACATGTCCTATGATTCCGTGCAAATTATTTTCGAACCGAGCTTTAAGCATCTCTAACATGCTTTAAATCATTGGTTTCTGTCTTTATTTTACATCTTTCGGACGGATAAATGTATAAGATAGTTATCTACCGTGGTTATCTACATATATTATAGATCAGTATAGACGACGCGGCTAGCAAACCCATCACTATTTTGATTCCTTTTTCTATCTTAACGCCCATAATCATGCTAAGCGTATCCTTCGGAACCGGCCTTGGGCTCTGTCTACCCCGTCAGGGATAAAGGCGTGAAAATGTATCTGTCACAAGACGAACATTTTCTTTGTTGGTAAGTACGTAAAAACATACCTAGTTGGAAGCGTACATTTGCTATTTGACGCTGAAATCCTAAAATCTTCTGAAGGTAAAACTCGTGTGGCAAATGGCAATCATGCGATAAAAACCGGCCAACTTTTAATTGTGAATCGACGCCTGCACTTTTTTCTGCAGCACGCAGCTGGAGATGAAGTCTGGGAAACTCCGAACTCGGAAATTATTGCGAATGCCATCAACTTTTGAGCGTACCTGTCGCAGCGCAAATCCGACACCTTAGATGATTTACTTTCTGACCATAGAATCATACAAAAATAAGCGCTTTTAAAAAACTCATTTTTTCGGACAACCTTTTATTTAGAGACCTAAGTACTTTTGTCTACTTTTGTCTTGATAAGTACTTAGGTCTCTTAAGCCCAAACTCGATGGAGTTGCGTTATTTCATATTAACATAATATTGAATTGTCACGCGATATACGCATGCAAAATTTCGGCTCAATAGGAAACCGGGAAGTGGGCCAAAGTTAACTTGCAAGATTTGATTACAGACAGACAGATATCGGGACGGACGAAACTAAATAAGAGCTTGTAAAAATAGACTCCTATGGTCAATAATAAACGAACAGTCTACAACACTCTTCAAATCGGCAGGTCATACATTTTGACCAGGGCCGGGTACAACAGGTTAGGGGATTACGTGTGATAAAGTATAAACCGGGTGTTAAAGTTAAGTGTGAAGAGTAACGAGGGTGAGTGCATTATAGAATGTACAAGTTGCAGGCTGGTCAGTCTAGCTAACTTCAAGCAATTTGTTTATTTTTTCAACAATACTTATAAAACGCTTTTTATTAAGAATATCTTCCAGCAGAGTAGACTGGGCTAGTCTACTTTGGAACCATCATAATCTAATTAATACATGTGTATGCAAATCAGTTTAACCGATCGATCGCAGCCGTGTATGGCAGAAATCGCGAAGTGGGTCAAAACTTACAAGTACAGATTTTATTGGCAATATTTCATGACCGACACCGGGTCAAGCTAGCTTCTCGGACTAGCATCTAGCAAGGACAAGCAAGGAAACTTGCTTCTCGGTTTAAAGAAATTTATTCTCAAAAAATATACGAAATATAACTTGAAAACACTGGTAACATGCTAGTGTTTGTAGCCTGTCGTTCACACATTTAATACAATTACAGACATTTTGTCTCTTTACACCGCACCGTTTTCGAAATTCGACAATATGCTGCGCAACCAATGGGTTTACATTTTTAGTGGGAACCCTAATTTAATTAATTTGTAAAAAGTTACAGGCGATCAACACAAAATTTTTAGGTTACGAATGAACAATATCCTTTATATCTACTCCGAAAAGGATTTCTTTTTGTTTTTAGTCATTTTATTGGCGGGAACTCAGTCAGCATTCACAATTACGAAACCCTACACTACCTTTTTTAAATTGTTTTTTCTTTGTTAAATGTTAGCTGTTTATTGCATGATTGTATTTAATTTTTCTCGTTTTTGTTCTAAAAACAACAAAACACTTTTGTTAAATAGGTAGTACTTTATAACACAAAATAAGCCCGACTCGCACGTGGTCGGTGTTTTCCCATTGTTTTTAAAGCTGTCGGTTTTCCTAAACAAAGGCGTCGGGAAATTCCAAAGCCTTGGAACCTCAGCAGCTTTGTTGGAATTGTTGGGAACTTGTAACAATTGACAGCGCTCCCTAAGTCCCGCGCCGCGCCGGTCGACTGGTCGCATGAGCCGCGCCGCGTGACACCACGCACTGCGCTGCACCTAACTGGATGGGATGCCTGCAGTGGCGATTTTAAGCTTTTACATACGTAAAGCGTAAAGCACATTAAGCTTTTAAGTGTGGTCTAGTAAAAGCTAATATAAATTGCAGGGTTTCGAAAGACGTATTACAAAATATGTAAAAAATTTAAAAAATTGACTATTTATTGTTTTCCGTGGATAAACAATGATAATGTGCGCAGTTTCTCACCATTATAATTCAATAATCCTAAGTGACTCGCCTAATGTCAACGTGCGACTACCACTAACCCTGTTTTACTGCCGCTTACACCTCACAATAACGGGGGAAGGGTTGCGGGGAGACCAGATTGCGGGGGACGTTGCGAGTTTCCGTTCTGTATGTAATACTATTATTAATTCTGTGGTATACCACAAAAATTTTGCAAGTCAAATGCATTGGAATGAAAATGAAATCAAAAAATAATAATATGATCTCACATTTTTTTCTTCAATTTAATTTCAGTTAAGATCATAATAATCAGAAGAGAGGGTGCCCAAGGACAAGGCGGTGTGATGATCTGGCACTTTTTGACAAGTCCTGGAAGTCCATCGCGCAAAATAGAGATCAATGGCGTACTAGGCTTTGCCTAGCAGCGGGACAGTAAAGGATTTTTACACAATATGTTTTAAATATCACACTTGACGGCTGTCTCCAAAGAGCTATTAGTAACTAAAATTTATCATTTTCAAATTAAACGCACTGTTTCCTAATGAATTGATTGGTTCTATCAGATATTTATCGCAGTGACGGCCGCTTCAATCGTGTGTCCGTAATTCAGTTCACAAGAGCTGCTCGCGGAATGCCTCTGTATACAGTTAGCACAAATTCACAAATTGGAATGCTTCAATACAATTACCCGACGGCAGTTGTCAGAGCCCGGATTTTATTTATTCCTGAACTTATCGACCGATTCTGTATGATTATTGCATAAGCGCATAAGTTTGGTTGCTAGACAAATTAAAAAATATCCTCCAATTGTCGCGGTACTACTGCTACGACTTATATTATAAACCTCAATATCATTTTTAAGACCTATCCATAGATACCACACACGTACGGCATGATGAAAAATGTTTTTGAGTTTTAGTTCTAGGTATGGGGAACCCCCAAAATTAATTGGTTTTTTTTTCTCAGATATAGTTCTTATAGTTTCGGAAATAAAAGTAGCTGTGGCATATGGACGGACAGACAGATAGACATGAAGAATTCATAAGGGTTCAGTTTTTTGCCATTTGGCTACGGAACCCTAAAAAGTTAAATAAAGATATTGAAGCAATCTTGAATATAAAGAAAAAGGATTAGTACCAAAGGTAAAAATAAAAGCCTTTTCTAGCGGCGGCATTTAATTTTTTTTTTAATATTTCTATTGTGACATAACATAAGTATAATAGTCAGACATACGCTGTCGCGACACTTTTTTACAGATCATGTTGAGTTTTACGAGTTCTACAAAGTTGTAGTACATTATTTTGTTTTATTATCAATAGTTTCCGCAGCGTACGCAATTTAAGGAATTTTAATGTCATTTTTAAGGTTGCGTAGTGTAGTAAACAAGGAACCCTTATAGCTTCGCCATGTCTGTCTGTCTGTTCGTCCGTGATTTTACTCAGAGATATAGTCTTTGAGTAAAAGTAAGTACTAGAAAGCGGTAATTTGGCAAGGGTATGGTACAAAACTGAAAAAACAAAAATTATCGTCATTCCTTTACACCGCATAGTATGGAACAAAACTTTTTTATTTAAATTTTTGTCTGTTACTTTAATTTCGTTATACTATAGTGATCTGGTATAGCCCGTGGTTTGATTTATTACAGGTATGTTCTTCCACGTTGTCTTATCGATCCTGTTCACAAAATTTTACTAGAATCTATTGAGAAATGCGAGCTGTATGGGTACGCGAGAACAGCCCGAGATCGGACGACACACGATACAATTCCTGCTGAACCTAAAACATAGACGCTTCTCTCGCTTGTCGTTTTGACCATTTGGCGTTTTATGTCTTTTAAAATAATATGGATTGTAATATTTATAGCAAACTTTAGTTTAGGGATTTTAAGTTTAGGGCGCATGATGGTGATACGAAATAAGTTTTATTGAAATTCATTTTCAATGTACCAGAAGGTGGTGAAACGCCCGTGATCTGTGGATGTCCAAATAGGAAATAATACGCATGTTAATGGTCATGGTAAAAGACCATTGCGAAGTCGGGAAGAAAAAACCAAATGATATGGCTATAATTTTACGACTGGCTGCTATGGCATATGTAGGTTTATATACGTCATCTAATAAATATGCGTTTAGTTAGTAAACACTTTTACCAGTTTTCAAAGAGGAGGAAGTTATCAATTCGTCACGATTTTTTTTAGAGTTCCGGACCCAAAAGGTAAAAACGTAAAAACATACATATACATATCTTCACGCCAGTTTCCCATGGGAGTAGGCAGAGACTATGGATTTTCACTTACTACGATCCTTGCAAACCTCTTTTGCTTCGTCAACACTCATAACTCTTTTCATGCATGCTCTCCGGTTATGGGTACTCCTTACATCAGCTTTCTTCAGAACATCTGCTATTTGGTCGCAGAATGTTCATCGCGGTCGACCCGGTCCAGTTCTCCCATCCACATCAGCACGATAAATCTTTTTGGTAATCTTCTTTCATCCATCCTCTCAACATATCCAAACCACCTTAACATTCCTTTCTCAATTTTTGTAATTACATCTTCTTTCACCCCACATCCCTCACACATGACATCATTTCTTATCCGGTCTTTCAAAGTTACACCACACATACTTCTTAAAGCTTGCATTTCAACTGCATTTATCCGACTTTCATTCTTTTTTCTGCCACACCCAGCTTTCACTACCATACAAAAGAGTAGGCATCAACACTCCTTGATGAACAGCAAGACGTGCTTTGGCAGACGCCTTCATACTGTTCATAAAAGAATGTAATGCTCCATTCACACGGTTACCAGCAACCACCCTTCTTTCTATATCGCTTTCGTACTTTCCATCTCTTGTGAACATACAACCTAAATATACGAATTCCTCTAGTTGTTCTACTTTTTCTCCATCTATCACAATATCACATTTTGTTATACTTTCATCCCTTTCAAAAACTATTACTTTCGTCTTGCTTACATTCACTTTCATACCCTTACTCACCAACGCATCATTCATAACTGTTACCATCTTTTGCATCTCTTCCGACGACGCAAGTAACACTTGGTCATCGGCATAGAGTAGGCATTGGATAAGCAACCCATTCATTCTTAGACCATAATCACTTTTTTTCAAATCTTTCAGACAATTGTCCATAAATTAGTTAAACAGCCATGGCGATGCTACACACCCCTGTCTAACACCTTTTTCGATATTAAACCAAAGTCAAAGTCAAAATTTTTTTTTCGTTGTAGGATAAATTTATCTCTTATTGAAGGTCATTTTTTAAAATATTATTTTAGTGCAAAAGCTAAGAACTACTAGCGTTTCGGAACGACCACTGCTGGGAAGATTACGCCGAAAGAAACCCAGTTCAGTATTGGTCCCTCCCTACCCAGCCTGATGGGCTATGTTACAATTACAATACAGATTTACACTAAAGATATACATTTTAATTATACAATTACAATTTGCAGTCAACTATTTCCAAGATTTTTTCTTAGATGATGATAAGTAGTCATTTACATGATAATACGCATTTTGTAATAAATGATTTTTAACGGCTGTCTTAAACTTAGATAATGGTAATGCTTTACCATTTACCATCAGGAGGCTCGCTTGCTCGTTTGCCGACTTATAACATAAAAAAAAAAAAAAATGCTACTATATCATCTGGAATTTTATTATGGAGGCGCAAGCCGAGACCCACAAAAGATTTTTTGTTTTCTTTAACCGCAAAGCTGTGATGGCTAATTTATTTTTATTTCTTGTGTTAATACTACGAATATCACACAACCAGTCTGTATAGCCCGCATTAAATCTGACACAAGCGCTGGAATCTCTATACAGAGATTTCAGTGCTCGTATGATAGCTGTTTACCCCATACATAGACAATGTTGACCACAATTCATTCCTCACCACTCTGTCGTAAGCCTTTTCTAAATCCACGAAAACGCAATACACTTTTTGACCTTTGGCCAAAAATTTCTCAAGTATGCATCGCAAAGAAAAGACTTGATCCATACATCCCATTCCTTTCCTAAATCCAGCTTGCACATCCCACATCTTATCATCGGTATCTTTCATAACCCTTTCAATCACCACTTTTGCATACAATTTGCCGGCCACGCTAAGAAGGCTAATGCCGCGATAGTTTTTGCAGTCTTGCTGTGACCCTTATCTACATCTACACTAATATTATAAAGAGGAAAGATTTGTTTGTTTGTTTGTTTGATTGTATTGAATAGGCTCCGAAACTACTGGATCGATTTTAAAAATTCTTTCACTGTTGGATAGGTATGTTATCCCTGAGTGACATAGGCTATGTATGTACCACGGGCGAAGCCGGGATGGACTGCTAGTCCTTTATAAAGCGGCACAATAACCGCCCTGCACCAATCCGTGGGTACCAAGCCTTGATGTAAACATAAATTGAAGAGGCGACACAGCTGGCTAATCACGATGCCCTGTCCAGCCTTAAGCATTTCGACTGGACAGGGCAACGTGATTAGTCAGCTGTGTGTGTCGCCTTTTCAATTTATGTTTACATAAAAAACGTAAAAAAGGGACCCAATTACTAAGACTCCGCTGTCCGTCTGTGCGTCTATCAGTATCTCATGAATCGCAATAGCTTCTTCTTCTTATATTTAAGAGCTGGGCTCTTGTCGGTGGAGTGCTTTCCATGTCTCTCTTCTTTCCGCTAAGTTCTTAACCTCTTTATATGTTTTCACTTTTAATTTTTCTTTTATTTGGTCTATAAATTTCGCAATAGCTAGACAGCTGAAATATATAACAAAACAACAAATGCTAAAAACGGAATAAAATTAATATTTAACGTGATTATTGTGCCGTTGTTACAACGGTGACAGGTAGACGCTTGATTGAAATATTCACAGAATATTCTGTTGCATATTCACTTTGAAAATGAATCCCTGACTCGCACTTGGTTATTAAGTATGTTCACCGATTTTTCAAAGACGCCTGGACCGATTTGGATAATATTTCAAAATGGGTTGTGTTGGTGAAGTTGGTTTATAGTTTTGAAAAATTATTATACTATGATTCTCATAATTATTATGTAGTAGGTAGCTTGGCGTGTCGCGCCGCCGTCGGCCGCTCGCAGATTGGCCTAGCCGACTTCGCATTCATAAATATTCAATGCTCGACGTAGGTACAAAAATAGTCTCCGCTATCACGTTACTTAGTGTTAAGAGGAGTACAGACAAAACATGGCTATTCAGAAAGCCAGACGTTGCGTTGTTTTGAAATCCGTCGCCGGCACACCAGCGCCGCGCCGCCGCCGGCCGCCGCCGGCCACCGCCGACCACATTCGACCATCACACAATCACAATTAGTACAAATTATTTTATCTCATAAATATTAAGAATTAACTGTCTTATCATTCACACATCAATGTTTTTCAGACACATTAGGAAGTGTTCAAATTATGCCGCGTATGTGCGCCTGCCAGCTGTACAAGCGCCGCCGACTGTAACACAGAACTGATATATACCTCGTAAGTGTCACGGGACGTTTTTTGTTTCATTTCATGAGTGAGTTTTGTGACAAATAGGTTCGCAGAAATCATTAGAAATGTTTACTTCTGAAAGCAACAAGTATCAAGCCCTTCCCACTGGGAGGAGCTTGCTGTAAGAAGAGTTACCAGTACAGCGGGCGACACGTCGAACGTACCTCACGACGTTAAAAGCGCCTCTATTGCCAAGCATTAAGGTTGATGTAAAATTCAAATCGTCTACCCTTTCATAACTAGTGGGCCACTTCTAGGGCCCTACTTTGCGCATGTCTGCGAGGTGTAAGGGTATAAAACAGCGCATCGTTTTGGTTTCCCCACAAAGTCCCGCGCGCGCCCGCTCGCACTCCGAGCTCCTGAACTTGTCCCGCGCATTCATTCAATTTTCCAAACTAAATCTTTTTTTTGACTTCCCAGAGATGGTTCTGGTGCAGATGTTCATTACCTGGCTCAAAGCGTTTTTCCTTCTTGTCTATAACTTAGATTGGGCGGAAATATTCCGCTGCATGTTTTTCTATAAGTTTTTATTTCTTATTCTTCGTCTTTTCATCCTTTAATTATGATTTAGTTACTTTTTTTTCCTATTTTTTCGTATCATCCCAAGTAAGATCTCATTTCATCCCATCGCAACCAGGACTAAGTTTTTGATCACCGCTTCCTTATTTCGCGAACGGGTATAATTTGCTAGTTGGTGAACACAAAACCTTGGTAAGAAAACACTGTTTGAGCACCTTACTTTTACGTCTACTATGCTAGATTTCTATTTATCCCAAAGGTACTTGTAGGCAATGCTATTAACATTAAGTCGGCCTTTTATATCATTTGTTATTGGTAGGTAAATAAAGTTTTAAAATATATAAATAAAATTATTAGGTTCACATTTAATAAATTATAATATAACCTATGCCACCCGCAGACTATGGAGTTTTCATTTTGGCAGTCTCGGTGAATGCTAAACTCCGCTCGAGTCCGAGGATGTGTGTGTCCGACTGTTGCTCTCTTTCAACCGCCACACACAAGTTCGCGGCCTGTGCCGGGTTAAATATTTGTTTTTCGTGTGTGTAGGAGGCTAACACAGTTGTCAGATTTTTCAAGCTGCCTAAAGTAATCTGACGTAGCTTGACGTCTACCATACCATGACAGCCGGGACGACTTTAGGTGCCTTAAGAAGCATCCAAGCGAACCACGGCCGGTGTCGCTTGAGGCTAGCCACGCCGAGTTTGTATTTTAAAACCATCTGAGACATAGTAAATAGTATTTTAAAATCTGTATAAAAGATATGTCTTAGGTATGAATCTAGTCTAGTTAAAGTAGCATGCAGTTACATGATCTAATAGACGAAACGCGATGAAAAATATGTAAAAAAAAATTACACTAAACTAATTCGCAGAGTTCCCTGTTATCGCTACGCTGGTGTACGAACTGCTAGACTAGTTTACCTTAGTTACTTTCATAGTCCGATGTCCTACGGAATTCTTCTATAGGGGAGTTAAGCTGATATACAGACGTTTTTTTATTTTATAATAATGGGATCCGTTTCTTTTACGGTTTAAGATCCAGAGACTCCCTAAGAGATTTTTAAAAGAAAATCGATAACTCACTGTACCATCCCAGTACATATTGAAAACAATGACATGAAAAAATAATTGTATGTCCTCTTAGCACAGAACATGGAGGCACTTTTATAAATTTAAGACCTATATATTTAATTTCAGACCTGTGTTCCACAATAAAATCTATTTATATGTGTATAAGAGTGGTTTTTTGGTTTGTTTAAAAAGTAATAATTTAGTTACCCCGTGAAGGCGGATCCGTAACTCATTTAAGACAAAATGGTAAAAAGTTTAATAATACTTAAGTTGCCAGAATCGGTTCTTGATATGTCAGATAGAAAATTTAAAGATTATATAAAGAAAATTCTTTTTTGAAAGGCTTATTTAGGGTCCCCCGACCCTAGACCAAAATACAACTTTCCATACAAACGTAATCTACGTTTTATTTCAAAACGACATGTCCGATTTGGGCAAAATTTTGTAATTTTAAAGATATTGCAATTATCTAGGTTTATAATTAGTTTCCGACAGTAAAAATATGAACTTGAAATAGAATATAGTGTTTTATATCATTTTTGACCATTAGTATGGGAAACTTCTAAATCGTTATATTTTCTTTCCAGTTCATAATTTTACAATAGGAAACCAGTTATAACCCTAGATAATTGCAATTTCTTTACAATTACCAATTTTTACCGGAATCTGACATGTGGTTTCAAAATTAAACGTGTACTACGTTTGTATGGAGAAGTCTAGGGTCGCCGGACTCTTAAGTTATTACTTAACCAATGATTACCTTAGAGACAAAAATGGTGGCTTGAGATTTTTGTGGGTCCCTCTTAAATATTTGTATTTGTACTGATAAAAAGTCATAATTTGATTACATTCGCTACATGTATAAGTACTAAATTTACAAATAGACATTTATTATAAAAACATTAATCTTAATTAATAATTATGTATTCTTAGTCCACATATTATCTAATTTTAATATCAGTATATTTATTGTAAGTTGACTAGAATAGTTTGTAGCTCTTTGCTTCTTCTGTACTGCGCTTAGGAAGCGGCAAGAAACTTAGCTGTAAGTACAATGATCTGACGTCAACAACGACTTATTATGAAATCGAAAGAAAAATTGACAATTATAAAGTGATACACAAATATCCAAAGATAAATTAATGATTTTTGACTTTTTGACTTTGACTATCCCTTTTAGTTTTGCCTGGCAGCCATGTCTGTCTGTCTGTCAGTCCGTCTGTCTGTCTGTCTTGTACGTCTTTGAGTAATCAGCCCATTCGTTTTGGACTACGATGCCACAGAGAGACACACTGGCGTGTAAAACTTTAAGCCCCCTCTTTTTCATTGGACTTTAAAAATAACATAACACGGACTCTGGATAACGCAGCATTGACTCTAACAAAAATGTGCACTTTAAAACCAAATATTTCAGAAACGGATCCTTTAACCGAAAAATAATGTTCTTACTATATTAACTTACAATATTTTTAAAAGACTTAATCAACGATACCTCACATGATTACGTAGTCTAAAAAAGAAAATTTGACTCTCACTTTACTTGTATGGGAGCTACCCTAAAAAAAAGATTTTATTCTACGACTTTTTCGCCATAGTTAATATACATATCCAAACCAAATTACATCTTTTCTAGTACTTATAGTCTTCGAGCAAAGCCGCGGACGGACAGACAGACAGACATGGCGAAACTATAAAGGTTCCTTGTTTACTACGGAATCCTAAAAAGCATCATTTCGTTTTCCCGAAAGTTGCAGCTCCAAACTACTAACATTCAAAAACACAACACAAGTTTAGCAGGACCGCTCACACGACAGGCCGCAACGTTTCAAGTCACTACTCCGCACAAAATTAGTGTGAAGCCAAAAACTACCGCTTTCAGTTTCAGATTCAGTGAGCCGATTCGGGCGCTAACTTTGTTCGCAACTCGTATTCCGTGCAACTGCCTCCGTGGTGTAGTGGTTAGAGCGTTCGGCTCATACCCGGAGGTCGCGGGTTCGAGTCCCGGCGGGGGCAACGACTTTGTGTTGTTGTCCTAGTTTGGGTAGGACATTGCAGGCTGATCACCTGATTGTCCGATAAGTAAGATGATCCGTGCTTCGGAGGGCACGTTAAGCCGTCGGTCCCGGTCACTGTCTTTGACATTGGTCGTTACGTAAAACCATGTCAGAGGCCTTTAAGGCGGTTTAAAAACTCTGTCACTAGTGTTAGTCACTAACATACACGATAAGAAGAAGATTCCGTGCAGCCGCCAGTCGTGGCCCTTGTCTTGCAATTGGAGCACTCTGATTATTTCGACCTTAGTGGTCCATACTTATTATTATGAAATGAAGTCCCCGGCGCATTCATCTGTCTCTTTGTACTCAATAAACTCTGAAAGCACTGGCCCATTTTGACCGTTTCTCCGGGAGAGTTTTACATTTATAATACTTCGTACAAATCTACTGGGGAGGTACTAGTCTTAGTTATTGAGTGAGTTATCTCAGATAACATTTGAGTATATTAGTCTGTAGGTATGTCTGATGTCTGTACTCGATAAACTCTAAACTACTGTTGGACCGTTTTTATTGCGATTTTTGCAAACTTTCTCAGTTTCTGCAGCGCTTATCCCGCGGGGAACAAAGCCTTCTGCTCCTTCTTCTTTTACCACTTTATGAATCCTCCAGGCAGTTAAAAGGCGGACTATACGAGCAGTATCTACACCACCCCGTGCCGTTAGTGTATTGTATTAAACATGTGTCGCAAGTGAAATTTAATTTGTGCCTGGACTCCTCATCCAGCATGAGACTTAAACATTTCCTTTTGACTTGCGCGATAGGATTGCGTGTTTATGTTATGTACGTAGTTTTAACAAAAGCAATGATTATAATAATCTTTAAGATCGAGAAGGCTTTAAGGCCATACACAAATTTTCCGGGGTCCAGTGGCGCCCCCATTTAAAATAAATCTTTTGAAAGGAAACGGAGATATCATTTAAAATTGTGCCTTGATTAAGCCCTAGATAATCCTTTAAACTATTTTATGAACTACAGTTTATAGTCTAAAGTAAGAACGTGAAGCTTTTCTACGCACATTAGCCAAAAGTGGCCGTTTTTCGCAAATGTGCGTAGAAAAGCTTAACGTTCTCGCTTTAAGCTATAAAAGGTAGTTTAAAAAATATTTTGAATGAGTATCTAGAACTTGGTCAAGACACAATTTTAAATGATATCTCCGTTTTCTTTTAAACGATTTATTTTAAATGAGGGCGCCACTGGACCCCGGAAAATTCAGGTATGGCCTTAACAGAAGGATAATGTCCAAATCATAATAATGTCAAATAAATTGTTTCGAAATAAAAATGACTACAAATAAAAATTCTGAAAACCATTAGATGCAATGGATTGATTGTAACAATCCGAGACTAAGTAGGCTTTATCGGAAGCAATGAATCGATTGTAATAATCCAGGACTTAGTTCATTGAAAGTCAGTTTCTACTGAAAGTAGCTCAGCGAGCGTTGGACTGGACTACATTATCGAGCTCTGTCAGACCGATCACTTGTGATGTGACACAAACCCTCAAACCCAGATTTACTTGTTCAAATTAGGTTTTTTCTGGATGTAAGAATTAAAACTATACTTACAACTTCGGTGGCTTGATTAAGTCTTAAAGACTGGTGTAATTATATTGTTATTTTTAACCCCCGCTAATGTATGTCAGTCTGTCTGCCTGCGGGCATCGTAGCGCTCGAACGGGAAGGATTGTAATACGGTTGGTTTTTACGTGAAAGAAAATTACCTTGCGGTAGTTCTTAGCCATGTTTTGTGAATATTAGTTCAGTAATTTTAAAGTTATAGGTGTTGAAACTTCGAAGTTGAGGTTTTGTAATCTATGTTACCGTTAAAACAATAGATGGTGCTACGGATATCAATTCCACTTAACATCGGTTGGAATATTATGTACCTAGTTCCACCAATAATCACTAAATGGTGTCGGGGGTTTTTCTTACTTGCCTAGCAAATAAACTTATCGTTATAATAATTGGCCAAGTGCGTGTCGGGCCACGCGCAGTATAGGGTTCCGTAGTTGTTAATGCCAACTTGCAGTCTAAAACGGCTAAGTATTGAATTTGTATGAAATTTTCCTTTTCGAGTACATTTTATAAGTTGATCACCTATAACTTTTTAATTTGTTAACCCTACTTAGCTCTGATAGTTTTTCTTTAAACTAAATTATATATACTATAGCTGTGATTTTTTTCACGTGTCCATATATAACCGTTTAGCAGTTAGATGGGGGGGGACACGTGACTTTAACAAAAAAAATTACTTGAAACCTAAATATTTCAGACACATATCCCTAAATCGAAAAATAGTGTTCCCAAGCTCACAATATTTTTGAAAAACCTATTCATCGATACCCCACACGATATGTTTGTAGAGAAAAAATATTGACTTCCTCTTTACTTGTATGGCAGCTACCCTAAGAAAAAAAAAATCTATATTTTATTTTACGACTTTTTCGCCATGATTGATATACGAGTACATATCCATACCAAATTACAGCTTTCTAGTACTTATAGTTTCTGAGTAGGACCGCGGACGGACAGACAGACAGACATGGCGAAACTATAAGGGTTCCTTGTTTACTACGGAACCCTAAAAACTGGAGGAAAAGCAGAATTATATTTTAAGAGTCTTCTATATCTGAAACCGGTACGCACTCTCGTGATGACATTTGGCTCAATTATCAACATTGTACCGGACATTTCCGCAGCATGACGTTAATGGTGGTTCGTTGTGCAGGCGCAGCATGAGTCGCGCGTACGGCGGCGGCGCGTGCTTGCCGCGCAAGCGCTGCGTGTCGCTGCTCGTGCTGGTGGCGGCAGCTGTCACGCTCGTCGTCTACAGCGTCTCCAACGGTAAGTCCCAACCCTTTTTAAGTTATTTAATTTAATATTTAGCTAAGGTTTTGAGTAATGTGTTCGAAAAGACAATGCTCAATCAAATACTTGACTTCCTTCACTTCAAGACCTACAACCTTTTTCATAGCAAACAATTCGGTTTTACTGGTGGGAAATCGACCAATGCGGGAGTGGCACTCGTTACTCATATTTACGACGCATGGGAAAACAGAAAAGATTGGAATTAGATCATTTTGTGATCTCTCCAAAGCATTTGATTGCATAGATCATCCGACACTTTTGCTTAAATTTCGTCAATACGGTTTTGATGACAATTCAATTAAACTAATAGAATCTTATTTAATAGATAGGTATCAAACTGTTAAATTAAACGGCATAAAATCGCACGGATCTAATGTTAAAATAGACGTAACGCAAGGTTCAGTTCTGTGACCTTCCTTTTTCTTAGTTTATGTCAATAACTTGCCTTATATGGTCGAAAAACAGGCTGGCATTTGGCTGTTGGCATTTTTTGTTTGTGCTAACAAACACTAGCGCGGTAAACTGCTCCTTGTCTTCCATTTCTGGTTGGGTTTCTGCCAATAACCTCATGTTAAATTTGAAAAACACCCAATGCATTCGACTTTCTCTTCCCAATGTGAGACAGACCTACGTTGACATGATGATAGATGGCGAAAAAGTGGATCTTGTTGAGAGTATTACCTTTTTAGGAATTGTAATCGTCCCAAAACTATGAAATTTGTTGATCGAAAGAATAATATGGATTTTCCTTCTGGAATTAATTAGTAATTCATTGCTTATTTTACTATAACTTTTAAATGCCTGTACCGATTTAAAAGTGTGTAGTATTGATAGAATCCTCAGGTCATCCCGAGTGACATAGAATACCCTGACTGTCCAAAACCACCGTAAACAAAAATTTAAAGTACGAGACGGTATGTAAGCATTATATAAAAGAAAATATATCGTTTTCATAACGAGTTTTAACTATATTTTGTATGCAGGTAACATAGTGTACTTGAGTTACTTTCATAGTGTAATGTCTAGGGGGTGTGCAGCCGATATTCAGGCTATTTTCATTTTACAAAAACGGGCAATTTGTTTTTACGGGTTAGGACCTAGAGATTCACTCAAAGAATTATTCAAAAAATGCACTTACCTTAGCAACACAGTATTATATTTCAAAACAAGTATGCAAGGAAAAATATTTCCTCGTAAAGTCTGTACGGAAAGAGAACCGTCGTAGGATTTGAGGGCGCAGTTGTGTTTAATATCCGTATTTGTTATGTTGACAACACTGTTGTGTCATTATAGTGCGACTATAAAGTTCTTGATATTTTGAAACTATGACGGCTATTGGATGCTAATGGATAAATTATATTTTTATATATTATTTACATTACATGTAATGGCTGTAAATGAAAAAATATTTATATATGTTTTCAGATGCTATCTTCATCGTTAGCCTTTAGGGTAGGTAGGCATAAAAAATAAATTTAAAACAATAATATATTTATTAATTTATTGATCAGAACCATAATCAAAGTCTTATCCTAAATATTCAATGCCGGACATGTTTGAACTATCATCGGATAGACTATAGAGATCCAAAGAATTTTCTTCTTCTGAACTTGATTTGCTCGAATCTGTTACAGTTATTTATAATAAATTCTTGCACCACACGCCGTTATTTGAGGAACCTTCTTTTTTATTTTAGATACTGTATCTTTACTCAAACCTGAAAAAAATAGGGCAAGTTTATCTAAACGCATAATAAATTAAAAGTATCAACACTCTTTATACCTGCTATCAAAAACTTTGATTGAAACAAAATAAACATGTATTCTTATATATGAATGCGAATTCTTTTTAATTTATACATAATATAAAATGTCGGTGTCTGGGGGGGGTTACCTAGGAAATCTAAAACATTTAAAATAACTTTCTACATACCGCACATCGCCTCCACACGTTCCATGACTTTGTTTAAGTCGATAATTGTGTTTGGCAGCTTTTTCTTTTTGGCAAAACCTATAATAATATTAAATATTATTTCCCTTGTAGGACTGGGTAAAGGATTTCCCCTTTTTGAAATGATTTAAAATAAAAATCACGTTAAAACAACACGGTAAACAAAGATGACGTAAAGTTTGTCATTTGACAGATGGGTGTTGGGTTGTCATATAAAAAAGATTTTGTTAGTTTGATTTTACGCCACGACGGTTCTCTTTCCGCACAGACTTTAAGCGATTTGACCGATAAAAACTTACTCAATAAGTATGTGAATATAATGACGTTTATGGGGAACTGTATACTTTTTCATAATAAATTGCCAAAATCGGTCCTTGATATGCCAGATAAAAAATTTAAAACTTATGTAAATCAAGTACTTTGTGGCTTATTATAGGACTGATGACTTAAAAGACAAAAAGTATGGCTTAACCGTGGGTCCTTCTTAGCTTAGGGTTTGTAATATACTCGCAAATGTCATATTATTATTTTGGTTTTAGTACATTTTTGTACAAACTGAATCTACAACTTGACACTATTTTGAAATTTAGACATTCTAAAAATTTTTAAACTAAAAAAAATTAGGTTAAAAACATTGTCAATAGATGGCGCGTAAGTTTTAAATCGTTCTGTCAAAAATGAAAGAGGCCGTTTGGTTCTATACTTTTAATAAATTTGTAATTTATTAATAGTTAGGGATGCGAGGTAGCTAAATGGCGTAATTCAACGGCGCCGTCGAGACCTATCAAAATCGAAAGATAAAATAATTTCGAAAAGATAAGCTCGTATGGTAAAAACCATTTTAGCGGTGGGTTTGGCGTGTACGGTTTTTCAAAAATGTAAAAAAAAACAGTTACTTGGGCATTCTCGAGCGCGTCAGATATTCATACTACGTATGCCCCAAGTGCCTCTGATAACAACTGTATACTAATCTGCCGGTTTGCGTGGTGGGGGTAGGCATATAAAGAAGCCAAAAATGCAAAAAAAAAATTTACTCGAGCGCGTCAGATTTTCGGAAGGGTTGTTAAGTAGGCCCCAAGGAAGCTCCCTTTAAAAAAACTGACGATTTCGGCGTGACGATAAGTTACGATGAATTTTTGAATATGCAAAAAAAAAAAGATTTTTTGAAATACTCGAGCGCGTCAGATTTTCATAGGGGAGGTTTATCTCGGTATCCTGAAAGCATATTTTTTTAATCTGACAAAAATGTTGGTGGGTTCTCTTAATCTGACCGAAAAAGGTTTTTTGGTTTCTTTTTTTGTCAAAAAGTTTTAACTTTAGACAAAAATGTAAAGAGACCTTTTTTGTGTAAAATAAAATTACCTTTTTTGTTTATTTTAACTTTTTTTTTGTCAAATGTATCGTTCGCGACATATATGCCGCAACGCGTTCTTAGGAAGACAAAATGGCTCCTCCACACTTCCGGTCATGCGGAAACCGGCAGATTTTGTATTTTTAGTAAGTTTTAGATTATATTCTTCAAAATAAAATATAAAAAAATCGCGCTCGAGAATGCCGGATTAACGTTTTTTTTTTTACAAGTTTGCGACCCTATAACTCTGCGGCGTCAAGGACTTATCGTCAGATTAGTTAAATTTAGTCTTTAAACACTAAAATCAACCCCCAATATCTTAATCTGACGCGCTGGAGTATTTCAGACTATCGATTTTTTTTTACTAATCTGATCGTCTATCCTAGGCGCGCGTCACTACATATAGAGCCAAATACTTTACAAGGTTGTTCTATTAGGTCTAAGGTATCTCTCATATCTTAAACTGCCACGCTCGAGTATTGCCGAAAATTCCCCTCTTCGCCTCCCTAACTATAACCAATCTTGTATTTTACTATAATTTAATTAAAAAATACATATTTACAAACAATAATATATTTTTAACTAAATTTAATAAAATAAAAACATTTAATATTCCAAAGACAAACTCTCACCATTAAAATTTTATATGAATTAAACATGGACAGATCTATTGGAAAATGTATTGGAAAGTTTTTAGTTTTTAGAATTCTTCCTGCACGCTAGCTTAGAAGCAAGCCTGCGGAGCGTGCATCCGATAGTAGTAGGGCGCACGCCATCTTTTTTCTTGAAAGCGCATACACGTGCCTCCAAGGAAATAGTTTTGAAATTTTCCGTTAAACTGCCTGAAAATAAAAAATTGCAAAATTTTGTGATGTCACTCTCAACGTCCTGCCAGCGTCACCGGCAGATACACTGATAAGGTCTTTAAGATGTTGAGACGTGAGTCCGTCGATACCGCCAGCAGACCCATTGGGGAACGACATAATAGCATCGAAAGTGTCCTCAATATTAATTTCGAGTGCCAACTGGGAAGTTTGGAGGATTTGAAGGCGTAGAGGTCGTGATGGCTAAGGTATGCTTGTCGCAAAGGCTTCTTAGCATCTCCGCATTGTTGGGAGCAAGTGTGTCGTCACCATCCATTACCTTGTTTTCTACAATTTTTTTAAAAGTTATATGATTTTTTTGGGCTATTGACGGGCTGCTGATTATTGTATTAAAGGGAAGGGAAAAGATAATTTGCAACTCATCATGAGTTGCAAATTATCTTTTAATAATAATGTTAGAGATTTATTGCTATTTGATGGTAACTTGCAGTGGTTATAACTAAATGTCAGAAGATTTTGCCACTTTTGGGCATAGTTATGTTAATTTTCTATACAGTTTTGCAAGGCAATAGATAGGGACTTGTGTAATATAATAATATTCTTGCTCCCAGACTCTTTTAATAATTCTAACATTAGCATTGAGACTGCTAAGGTATTGATTGAAAGGGAATTTTGAAATTACTGATGGAGATGATACAGAAATGTCGTCTGTGATGGGAGCGACAGGGGTTGACTGGGATGATCGGTGAAATTTGGCTATATGGATATTTAAACCACGACTCCCCTTAAAGCGACGGCCATCGAAACACAGATTACTGAGGTGGCGGAACAGGTTGTACTTTTAAAGTTTGTACACTACATGGCGTCGTTTGTGCTTGTGGTATGTCTTCTCCATCGCTTCCTTCAGGGGTAGCATATTCTTTTCGCGTAGGAGATAACATACTAGTATTTTGTATCATTAGAATATTAAATATTTCTCTATTACTTGAAATGAAGCTTTGACAACATCATTTGATTGACATTTGTGTCATCATAGATATTTTGTTGGTTTTTCTGGTGATTCTAAAATATGCAACAAATCCGGTCTAAAACTATTGCAGGTGCTATAAATTTGCAGAAAACCGTGGTAGGTGAATAATAATTTAAAAAAGCAAATTGTATTATTTAGTGACAGCAATGTTGACAATTCGCGCAGTAAATTGTATATTAAATATTTATTTATTATACATACATATAATATAATAATCTATTTAGATTATTTATTATTATTATGTTGGTATGCTTTTCAGCCACGGGTCCGTGGGGACCCGGTCCTTTGAGGCGTTTTTATTATTATAATTCGTCGATCAGATTTCAGAAAAATTAAAAAGAACGCTAAATACTATAATTAAATTGATTTGCCAAAGTCTCAAATGGTTACAGGACTTCACGTCATCAATGGTGGACGTGTAATCACCTGCATTTTTATGAAGATTACTAACAACCTATTATTTAATGAGCATATTAAATAGTTTCCATGTTGTAGAAATAAATAATATTTGATTTGATAAATTCCAATGTCAAAAAGATCAGGTGACTATCAAACAAACACAACTAGGTATTGTTTAATTGTATATGTACACAGCTGTTTGCCGCAGAAGTTGGTATCCTGCGTTTGTTTGAAAAATACATAGCGGATAATATTTAATACTTACCTAAAAACAAAATTATTGACGCAAAAGAAATAATAGTCATTAGTACGAGCCATGTTCTCACTTCATGCTTAGACCATTTAACTCGAAGACTTCATGTCTTTATTTTGATCGCAGCAAGTGAAGTTCCATAGTCTCTGCCTACCCGTGTGAGAAACAGGCGTGACAATATGTCAATATGTTAAAACTGAAGCGCAAATAAAATACATTTTTGCATTGTCAGTATTTGTAGCTACGTATCCTGTATTTGTTAAATTAAAATTTTCGGTCATTACGTATACTAGCATAGCAGTTTTTCAATAAGGCGCATTTTGTCTAAATAGCTTGGTTCTTCTTATCGTGTGTGTTAGTGACTATAACACTAGTGTCAGAGTTTTTAAACCACCTTAAAGGCCTCTAACATGGTTTTTAGGTAACGACCAATGTCAAAGACAGTGACCGGGACCGACGGCTTAACGTGCCCTCCGAAGCACGATCGTGCTGATCTGATTATCACCTGATTGTCTGATAAGTAAGATGATTCGAATCATCTTACTTATCAGACAATCAGGTGATCAGCCTGCAATGTCCTAACCAAACTAGAACAACAACACAAAGTCGTTGCCCCCGCCGGGATTCAAACCCGCGACCTCCGGGTATGAGCCGAACGCTCTAACCACTACACCACGGAGGAGCCAATAGCTTGGTAATTTACAACAACTTCTAATCGACTAAAAATGGTTTCAGTGTAGGTTTAATTTCAAATCATCTTCAGTCCAGTGTGGCCAACGAGATTACTCTGCCATTGACCTCATACAGTTTAGTATCCTCCGTCTTCTTGCATAATCCTCATTGCTGAGGGTCGTGATCTTTATGGAATTCCTTTTTGTGTACTGTGTCCTGCCATTTAGTCCAGTCCAGTCCAGTACTGCAGCTCGGACAGCGTCGCTTAATTTGGTCTCGAGTGTAGAGCGAATCTGGTCGAACAACAACGCCCCATGCGTTGGTCCGACCAGATTCGCTCGACAGCGTCCTTTGAATCCTTTTCCTTTTATTCTACCTGTAAACAAAAGATTTACAAGATTGTCCCCGTTTCCTGGAAATATGTCTGAGGAACTTAAGTTTCTGTATTCTGGGTAGTCATATTGTGGAGATTCTGATTTTTATTTCTGGTTGTTTGAGTATAGATGAATTTGTCCAACGTGCTTTCCATGCAATCTACACCATTTTTCTCTAGATGTCATCTTTAGATGCTACTTTTATTATTTCTGTTGTGTGTGGTAGTGGCGATTATAGAAGGGTTTAGGTCCAAGTCTCAGCGCCTTACAAAAATATTGAGAATATCAGGGCAAATTAGCTGTTTTCAGATTGATGGAGATGTTTGTATGCGTCCAGATCTTTGCCATACGTGGCCATACCTATCCCCCTGCGTACGTCATCTTCACACGATCCGGCATTTGAGATCTGTGCACCCAGGCAAATGAAATTCTTTACAGTGTCTAAATTCAGGGCGCTTGCTTCATTTTGCCTTTGCGATCTATTACCACGTTTTTTTCTAGATTGAGTTGTAACCAAAAATTGTTTTGAAGGAGATCTAGTAAGTAGTATTAAAAAAAACTTACTAGATCCCGTTCAAACCAATTTTCAGTGGTAGTTTTCATGGTAATGAACATCATATATATTTTTTTAGTTTTATCATTCTCATAATTTAGAAGTTACAGGGACATACATTTTCCACTTTGGAAGTGTCTCTCGCGCAAACTATTCAGTTTAGAAAAAAATGATATCAGAAACCTCAATATCATTTTTGAAGACCTATCCATAGATACCCCACACCTATGGGTTTGATGAAAAAAAATCAGTTCTAAGTATGGGGAACCCCCAAAAATTTATTGTGTTTTTTCTTTCTATTTTTGTGTGAAAATCTTAATGCGGTTCACAGAATACATCTACTTACCAAGTTTCAACAGTATAGTTCTTATAGTGACATACGGACGCACAGACAGACAGATAGGCAGACGTGACGAATCCAGTACGAGTACCTACATACAATTCCATGCGAATCCATAAGGGTTCCGTTTTTTGCCATTTGGCTACGGAAATCTAAAAAGCAAACCGAGCTGACCATTCCCTTCTGGCAGGATCTGTTCTTAAGTTGACACACGGTCAACTCGAGGACGAGTCAATGTTGCAAAGCAACTATTAAATTTTATCATCATCATCATCATCATTTCAGCCGCATAACGTCCACTGCTGGACATAGGCCTCCCCCAAAGATTTCCAAAATGACCGATCAAGAGCGGCCTGCATCCAGCGCTTTCCAGCGACCCTGGTCAGGTCATCTGACCACCTTGTAGGTGGGTGCCCTACGCTTCGCTTGCCAGTACGCGGTCGCCATTCAAGAACCTTTTTGCCCCATCGGCCATCGGTTCGTCGCGCTATGTGTCCCGCCCACTGCCACTTCAACGAGCTAATCCGCTTGGCTATGTCAGTGACTTTTGTTCTCCTACGGATTTCCTCATTTCTGATTCGATCACGTAGGGAAACACCGAGCATAGCCCTCTCCATAGCGCGTTGAGCGACCTTGAGCTTTATTATGAGACCCATAGTAAGGGACCACGTTTCGGAGCCATAAGTCATCACTGGTAACACACATTGGTTGTAAACCTTAGTCTTGAGGCACAGAGGTATTTTGGACGAGAAGACATTGCGTAGCCTCCCGAACGCTGCCCAGCCGAGTCGGATTCGTCGAAAGACCTCTTCCTCGAAGCTGGAACTTCCTGCCTGGATCAATTGACCCAGGTAGATATACTGGTCTACAACTTCGAGGGTGGAGCTCCCAACACAAACAGGTAGGGGCGCAACATGGACATTCGACATTACTTTGGTTTTGTCTATGTTCATTTTAAGGCCCACTTGTTGGGAAACTCGATTTAGGTCTCCGAGCATAGTACTTAAGTCTTCCATCGATTCTGCCATGACAACAATATCGTCGGCAAATCGAAGGTGAGTGATATACTCGCCATTGATGTTGATGCCAAATCCTTCCCATTCCAGAAGCTTGAAGGCATCTTCCAGTGCAACGGTGAACAGTTTCGGAGATATAACATCTCCCTGTCTTACACCTCTATGCAGTGGAATTGCCCTCGTGCACTGCTCCTGTACTCGGACTGACATAGTGGCGTTACTGTATAAGCACTTCAACACTTCGATATACCGATAGTCAATACGGCATCGCTGGAGAGACTGAAGCACGGCCCATGTTTCGATCGAATCGAAGGCTTTTTCATAGTCCACGAATCCCAAGCATAACGGCCGGTTATACTCCCTCGTCTTCTCTATAACCTGCCGCAGCGTATGAATGTGGTCCATGGTGCTAAAGCCTTTACGGAAAAAAGCTTGTTCGGGAGGTTGGAAGGCATCAAACCTGTTCGCGAGACGATTCGTGATGACCCTTGAAAACAACTTATATACATGACTCAGAAGCGTGATAGGCCTATAGTTCTTCAATAGGGTGTTATCTCCCTTTTTGAAGAACAAGACCACCACGCCCCTGTTCCACGCTTCTGGCGTTACGCCCTCGAGCAGAACGGAATTAAAGAGCCTCTGAAGGACTTTCAGTACCGGCGTTCCGCCCGCTTTCAGAAGCTCTGCTGTGATTCCATCCTCGCCCGGCGCCTTGTTGTTTTTAAGCTGTTTGAGGGCCATCCTAATCTCGTACAGGCTGATGTCCGGGATATCTTCGGTATAGTGTCGGGTTAGCTTGGCTCTTGGGTCTTTAACCATTTGTTTACTGGGTTGTGATACTGAGGTATACAGCTGTCCATAAAACCTCTCGATCTCCGCCAGAACCCCTTCCTTTGTCGACACCACGCCGCCGTCCTCCGTCTTCAGCTTCATCAATCGGCTTTGCCCAACCGACATAGCTCTTGCGAACACTTTGGAGCCTTTATTCTGCTCTATCGTCTCCTTAATACGCTCAGTATTAAAGGAGCGGATGTCGTGTCGCAAGGACTTTTGTATACGTCTGTTGAGCTGCCGATATGATTCAGCATCTTTGGAGGTATGCAGCGGCCTTGATCGTCGCTCTGCCATTAAGTCTAGGGTCCGAGCAGAGATTTTTTGAGGCTTTCGTTTGGGGCTTGACCTGAATACTTTTGATCCCACCGCTTGGACAGCTTGTATAAACCCTTGGTTTATCTCGTCCACTGTAACGCAATCCTGAAGGCTTTCGAAGCGATTCGAAAGTTCAAGCTGGAAGCCCTCGGAGTTCTCAATTTGGACTTGCGACGGTCGGAGCGCCGACCTCATCAGTCGTGACCTTTCGACTTTGAGACCAATATTCACGATGCCTCTTAATATTCGGTGATCACTCCCGGTTTTGACTCGAGTGATCACTGAGACATCGTTGAATATTCGTCTCTTTGTCGTTAGGATGAAGTCGATTTCGTTCTTAACAGGGAGCTGGTTCTTTTTTGCTGGACCCAACCAGGTCCACTTTCTTTGCGGCGGCTTTTTAAAGAAAGAGTTCATCGCAAAGAGTCCCTCTTGCTCCAAAAAATCAGCCAGCCTGCGTCCCCTGTTATTTCGCACTCCGTATCCAAAGTTTCCCAGCCTAAACCCTCCAATGCCTCGCTTACCCAGTTTTGCGTTAAAATCCCCCATAACAACCGTAAAATAGGTTTCAGAAGTATGTTTGGCCCTACTGATGTCCTCATACACTTCATCCACCTCTTCATCGGAGTGATCCCCAGTTGGCATATATACCTGTATAACCTTCAGCGAATATCTTTTAGATACTCTGAGTATCAGGTATATTACCCTGCTGGAAACACTCTCGATGGTTGTGACGTTGTTAATGAGGGACTTGTGGACGAGAAACCCGACACCATGCTGGGACTTCTTTTCGTCTCCTTCCCGGTGATAGAGTAGGTTACCAGACTCTAGGGTTGTCGTGCCCTCGCCCTCTCTTCGGACTTCAGACAACCCCACAATGTCCCACCGTAACCTACTCAATTCTTCCTCCACCTCAGCCAGTTTCTCGTCAGTCCTCAATGTGCAGACATTGTGTGTTACCAGGGCCAGTTTTCGCCGGGGTTGGTAGCCGGATCCCATCCGGGGATTCTTAGCACCCCCTGCCCCGCCGTTACCATGACCGCTACCGGAGTCAGGAATAGCGGGGCTGCCGGGTACTGGGGGCCTGGTCATTTTTTGTATATCCATGAGGGGATATTGCCATACTCGCCACGCTTGGCAGGCGGGTTGGCGAGCGCAGTGGGGGTCACTATCGTACTTCCGACGCTGCTGCCCATCGGAAGTCTGTTCATGTTTAGTGACGGGAAGAAAATCCTTTAGTCGCCTTTTACGACATCCACAGGAGGAAATGGAGTGGTTCTATTCTAGGCCGGAAACCACACAGCCATTAAATTTTATATGAAACTGCAACGTGGAATAAAATCGTAATATTGTAGATTTGAGTTTATTTATTTTATTTTATTTACCAATTTATGTACACGGAAAATGTATACTGATAACACTTAAAATAAAAAATTTACAAAGGCACTTATACTTATCTCAAAAGGGCCGTATACATTTTGTTTGGTATCTTCATGCTATGTGTCTTACGAACGATCTGCTTCAATACATTTTTTAAATGTCAAAACAAAATTTTCTGTTAGACTTTTACAAAGATTTTTTTATATTTGATCAGCCCAGTAGTTGGCCACTTCGACGGCTTTATCGTTAACCTCAAGTAAATCATCCAGGATGCAGGTGGTAGGGCACCCGGGACAGGAAAGTAGGTGCGCCATAGTTTGTGGAGAGGAGAGGAACCACACTCGCACGCGTTCCGCGTTATGAGTCAATTTTAGAATAAACAAGTAGGATTTACAGTCTAGGCCGTCAGAAAAAGAGGGTTAATTCGCAAAGCATGATGTAGTTCTGCATTTTTGATATGTTGTATAGATCTGCCTGTTAGTGTAGTGTAAATTCAAATTTGCAACTTCAAAAATCCAGTGGAAACTGAAAAATAATTTTCACTATTTGCTCTCCAGGGCCAAAACTATGCGATTTTGCGAACAATGTTTTCTACACTTATGAATTGTATTGTAACCTACGAATTGCACCTCTATTGACTCCATAGGAGCCAAGCTATAGCACTTAAAAGATGACCAATTTTTCTCTAAAATTGAAATTTACAGGTTGTACCCACTTATTTCGCGAAATATTGGAAAAAGCATTGATCCTACGAAGAAAAGTTACTGAAAATATTTTGTGTGTGACGTGTCCACACGCGGAGTGTCGAGTATCTATTCATATAATAAAACAGTAAAAAAAGTGAATCTGTACATTAAATATATTTCCAAAAAATATATTGGGGGCGATGGAGATATACTCGTACGTAGTAATAGAGTAAGAATTTTTGAATTCCTGTCTGTTTGTACTCGTTTATCTCCGGAAATACTGGATGGATTCGAATGAAACTTTTTTGTAATATAAAGGTTAAGCATGGGCAACATATAGGGTATAAATGATTTTGGAAAACGGTACACCTGATGCGGAACTATTATGATCCAGCTAAACTATAATATACTAGCAGTCCATCCCGGCTTCGCCCGTGGTACATACATAGCCTATGTCACTCAGGGATAACATACCTATCCAACAGTGAAAGAATTTTTAAAATCGATCCAGTAGTTTTGGAGCCTATTCAATACAATCAAACAAACAAACAAACAAATCTTTCCTCTTTATAATATTAGTGTAGATATAAAAATGGCGCCTTAGTAAAAGTTGTTCAGCCTGATGAGCATTAGCCTGAGACATAAAGTTCACGCCAACGAAGTCGCGGGCTTCGGCTAGTAAACAATATTATATTTCGAAAATTTTCACATGAAACTGAACTGTACACATTATGCTCTACGTTTTACGTAACTTTTTTTTAAAAACTAAGTTGGTACCTATCCTTTTGTTATAATTGCAACTGCGTTAGTTGGAACTGCAACTGTTGGGAAAAGCAATTGGAAATGAAATGTCTCAAGTTGTTTGTGAAGACATCGCGTTAATTAAAATCGAATCTGTGCTTCTTCAGTAGTTTAAGTTTATTTCCCAGAAGGAAACGGAGACTGCGATCCTAACATTTTCTTGAATAGTTTTTCAAACAATTGTAAAACAAAATGTGTTGAAGCCTTTCATTTTGGCTTGACTTTGATATCAATCAGACATTTGTACTTAGTTTATTTTTCTTGGGTATTTTTAAAAATAAATTAAACAATGTTAATTAGAATGAAGACTGGAGAATAAATATTTTCAGTCACTTGTTTGTTTGTAAGCTTTTGCAGAAGATAATGGACTTTTCTTAGATTATTTAAAAATAACCCTTACAAAGTAAGCTTAATTAAGGAACTCACAGGAATAAAAAATAGGGGTTTGAATCATTACAAATTACCTGTATAGGTATTATCAAGTATTGTCTGTCTTTAGTGGATGTGGTCTAACAAAGTCGATCGGACCAGCTATAACCCGTTCCGCTATAATGTAGTGTTCATACACCATAAATGAATAGTAGGCCGGAACATGACCTACCTCACTACAATCTATTTCTGAAATTGAACCGTTGATAGAATGGCAGGCAATGTGGGCTTTCACCACGACGCCGACTAGTTTAAATTTTCAATAGATCATTGTGTGGGATTCGCGGCGGTATCCTGTGATGTGATTGCGCCGGTCACGCTTCGGCCGTAACCCTGTCGTATGTGGAGCGCACAATGTGCATATTACGCGGCAATGTCACGCTTGACCTGCGCACCACGGTACGACCTGGAGCCCGGTTTGCGAATAACAGTTTGATGTTATCCGCTAGCCGTTTAGCTAAACAGCTTGATTACGTGAAACAGCTGAAAAACATTTAGCTGGACTGTAAATGTGAATCGTTTAACAAAACTTCTAGCCACGATTAGACAAAACGCATAATAGATCTGCAGGCACAAAAACTAGCCGGCCTGAAAACGGATTGATAGGTGCGCTCGTTTCGGTTACCACGTCGGCTAAGCCTGAAAACGGATTGATAGGTGCGCTCGATTCGGTTACCACTTACCACGTCGGCTAAGCCTGAAAACGGATTGATAGGTGCGCTCGATTCGGTTACCACGTCGGCTAAGCCTGAAAACGGATTGATAGGTGCGCTCGATTCGGTTACCACGTCGGCTAAGCCTGAAAACGGATTTATAGGTGCGCTCGATTCGGTTACCCCGTCGGCTAAGCCTGAAAACGGATTTATAGGTGCGCTCAATTCGGTTACCACGTTGGCCTGAATAACGGATTATAGACATTTAATTTGTTTTCTCAATATCAGTGTTGGAAAAAAACAAAATGGGAATGTGAAATGAAAGGGTAACTCTTCAATAAAAGTCTTATGACGTTTTCGATCATTTTTCAAATTTGGCTAAAGTATGTTTTTTTCATGACTTTAATCATAATCCATTAACATTAAAATATACAGTACCTGGACGAACGAGCTTTGCTCGGTTACATCTCAAACATTAACTACATTTTTTAAACTTGTCTAAAAACAATACAAAATAAAAAATTATTATAAATTTAAAAATAAAAAAATAAATAAAAGTAAGTCACCGAGTGAGATTCGAACCTGTAACACTATCTAGCGGTCCGCATCTTAAACCGCTGAGCCAAACAGATAGCGGCCGGCGCGACGAAATTAGCGACCATATTTACTGCGTGGAAAGAAAACGCATGAAAACTCGAAAACACGCGTTTTCCCAAACATAAGACTTTATCGATTGTTTACCCCCGAAAAATCACATATACCTACCAATTTTCTGCGAAATCGTTAGAGCCGTTTTCGAGATCACAGAAATTTAAATACATATAAATAAATAAATATACTAGTGGCACTGTGAGCGAAGAAACTTTTTACGCCACATGTTTCTCATAAAAAATGTTGGTAAAGTGATAATTTTTGTAAAGTAGACTATAACTACTGTAAGCACGTAAACGAATGTTTCGTATAGTTACATAATTCCCAAGAATACTAATAAGGACTAATTAAATAATAATAACCCAAGAATAAAATATAATAGGTATACTTTTAAAGAAACTTGTAAAATGAACTTCAAAATACCGGTCGCACTAAAAAGAGCACCTTCTGGTCGGATTCGGACTCTACTCAAGTCTTGACAATGCTGGTGAAAAAATCAGTCTTTTTTTAAATTTATTTATTTCTCAAACTTAAATCTATTTACAATTTAATTTAGTTTGCCAAACTGCCAGGCAGTTTATCGGCAAGGTGGTTTAGTCATACATGATACCATCTTGTTTTGCCTATTAACTAACTATAAACTATAACTTATTTATACCCACTCCCATTACAATTGTGATAACGGTAATTAGGTATGTCATCTCAATAAGTGTGATGACTAAATCGAACAAAGCACTATACCCTCTCATTCATAGCAAACGCCAAACGCCCGTCAAACATATCCCGCTTATCATATGTCTATTGTATGTCATAATAGAAAATAAAATTCCTTTGTTATTTCGTTGTCACTACAAACACAAAATGGTCGTAAGAGCTATATGATCCAAAGGCGCTTAGGACCTTTGTGCCAACTACGCCATTTTCAAAAAATTCCAAAAAATGCCTTGACTATCGATTTTCATATGTTTATCGAACCTGCTCCCAAAATTTCACGGGAATCGGTTGAGAAAGGCGACCTCTAGAGGAGAACACACCGACATACGAAAACATTTTTGGCCAAGCTAAAACGGAGACCTCCCTCGCTTCGCTCGCTCGGTCAACAAGAATTGCTCGTATAAAGGTAAAGAGTACCTGGGCGACCGAGCTTTGCTCGGTTACATCTCAAACAATAACTACATTTTTTTAAACTTGTCTATAATAAATACTAAATAAAAAATTATAAATAAAATTGAACATAAAAAAAACAAAAGTAAGTCACCGAGTGGGATTCGAACCCGTAACACTCTTTCTAGCGGTCAGCATCCCCACTGAGCTAAGCCGATAGCGGCCGGCGCGCCGAAATTAGCGACCATATTCTGCGTGCTACCCAAACATAAAACTAATCTAGATCGATAGTTTACCCCCGAAAACCCCCATTTACAAATTTTCAGCGAAATCGTTAGAGCCGTTTTCGAGATCACAGAAATTTATAAATAAATATATATACATACAAGAATTGCTCGTTTAAAGGTATAAGATAGCGCAAGTAGTAGTTAACTTCGGCATTGTACGGAACCACTTGGCCGGTTTATTTGTTATAGCGGCAACACAAATAGGTACCTACATCATCTGTGAAAATTTCAACTGTCTAGCTATCTCGGTTCATGAGATACAGACAATCGCACACACAGACGGACGGACAGACGGACAGCGGACTCTTAGTAATAGTAATAGGATCCCTTTAGGTAGGCTAACCCTAAAAACTACATTCCCATACAAATT
This sequence comes from Acrobasis consociella, assembly GCA_963555685.1. Taxonomy (NCBI): domain Eukaryota; kingdom Metazoa; phylum Arthropoda; class Insecta; order Lepidoptera; family Pyralidae; genus Acrobasis; species Acrobasis consociella. The sequence goes on along the minus strand of OY743104.1, from coordinate 114,103 downwards.
ACATATTCGGGCGGGCGGCAGCGCACTTTTATTGGGGAAAAAGTCTTTTTGCATATAGTATGTATGAACTTGTAATAAAACCACTTCGGCTATACTATTTGTACCTGCCTGGTTTTGGTATCATTTAAAAGTTTAAATTTTTAAAAAGATAATTCCATATTCAAATTACGAAAATGCGTGATTTTCATTTGTTTTTCTTACCGTCAAGATGAGTGAATCTAACACCCCATTTACACTCAGCCCTGTTGGGAAGGGAAGTGGGCAGCGCGAGAATGTAAACGGGTAATCGCGCTGTCACTGATCATGCCGCTGTCACTGCCTAGCGCTCCCTCGATTGTCGGTTTTTCGCGCGGAAGTCAAAGGACGGGCAGCGCGAGCGCGAGTGAGTGTTTACATTCAGCCATTCTTGCTCACTTGCTGCCGGCGTTTATTTAAGCGCGAAAGCACGTTTTTTTGTTAGACTTTTATATTTATTAAGAATTATATTTATTAAGAAAATCAAACCTAAACACGACGGCCTTAAACGACACGCTGGATGTCGCGGACGCCCAGTTGTTAATTTACGAATTGCGCCAATTCAGAGAAGAGTATAGGGAGGATAGGGCAAAAGACAGGCTATACAATGAAAAGATTGCAGAATCATTGAATAAAATTATAATGAGACAGGATGCAAGCGACCATAAGTATGAGGCACTGGAGGCACGAGTCGGTTGTATTGAGCAGCAGATACGTGAATATGTGGTGGAGCGGACGGCCACGGGATCTGATGTCGAACATTCGCTGGTAGACTCGATAGCCGAATTAAAGGCGGAAATTAATGATCGTGATCAAGACCTGCTGTTAAATGACATCGAGATTTCCTGCATCATGGAGCAGCCAGGGGAGAACCTGCACCACATCGCAATCACCCTAGCGGACAAGCTTAGCGTTAACCTTACGGACGAAGACCTTGTAAGTGTGTCGCGCGTGGGCCCCCCTCCAGGTCAGCCGGATGCCGTCAGGCCGGCGGCAGGGGGTGACCGTTCAACGGGTGGATCCCGACCTCGACCCATTGTCATTCGTTTGGCAAGACGGGCGCTTCGCGACCAATTACTCCAGGCAGCGCGTGTGCGTCGTGGTGCAACGACGGAGGGCACTGGACTTGCGGGACCTCCGCGTCGGTTTTATATAAACGAGCGGTTAACCAAGGTCAACCGACACCTCTTCCGTCGTACTCGCGAGCTGGCAACGCAGCACAGATGGCGTTTTGTTTGGACCAGGGACGGCAGAATATACGTCCGTCAGCGTCAGGCTCCGGAGGCGCCCCGACACCGCATACGTACTGAACAGGACCTTGTACGTGTTTTTGGACCCGGTGCCGTTGGCTCCACTGAAAATCAGTGAAATTATATATTATTCAAATGGTCATACTCAATCTTCTCACTTATTATTCATAATCATTTGTTTTTGTCTATCTTTTCCTTCAATCAGCGACAGTTACAATTCTGTCAGCACTAGACTAATTAATATATACTATAACTTTAAAATTAATATGCTTAGTGTGTTGTATTTACCTTTAGCATTCTATATATTGAGTTCATGTTTCGTTGTTAGGTTATCTCCCTCGTGTTTGTTTTGTGAACCCCTCCTTATTGATGTACCGCATCGTCCATATCTATGTACACTGAAATGCAATAATTATCGTGTCAAAACATTATTCGTAAAAAATTACTATGTTACACTGCTTTCAACAATACTACTTGTATATGGTTACCGTAGTGACAACTTACCTTTGGTTCTGTATTTCCATTTTATGCAAGAGAATATACCGTATCCGCAAAGTATTGTTTTCAATGTAAGTGTTCATCTCATTGAACTTGCATATATGATGGTCAAAGCACAAAACTGTAACAGATATGATATTGTAATTAACATTTTCTGTAAACCTTTATCACGTAACTTTGATAAGAATTTTCTTTTAATGGAGTTGTTAATTAAGGTTCAATTGTTGCGTTCCTATGTGGTGATGGATGCTGCAATGGTACACAGGTATGTGGTTAAGCAAAGTATAGTGCATCAGCTGATACTTCGGTTAGTTATCTTTATAAAGCGTATTTACACTTTCATAATATATTCTATTTATTGTCTATCTTATATATATATCTTTCTTCCAAGCTGGAAGTCACTGCATATGTATACACGCATATTGATTACTTACTTTTTATCTTATCTGCAACTTCTCCCATAGATGGCTCCAAAAAGCAAGCAGTTTAAGCTAGGTTTATATAATCCTGGTTCGTTGCCCTCTAAAACTGAAGACTTCCTTATCGCAATGGATAGATTTCAAGCCGATATCGTTGCAATCAATGAAACTTGGCTTAAGTCAGGCAGCGAGGCGCGTGCGCCGGCTCCTCCCGGCTATCGGCTGCATACTGCGGCGCGTCCTTTGCATATGAAGGAGGGGCGTGGGGGTGGGGTCGCATTTTACGTGAAGCGCGGCTTGCGCGCCCGTGTCGTTAAGCATCCAGATGCCGATGTGGAACAGATGTGGTTGTCTACGCGTGTAAACGGACAAACTTTTGCAATAGGTACTGCTTACAGGGCACAGTGGGTAAAAGTTGATAAGTATATTGATGCGTTGACGGAATCTACAGTGTATTTTTCTGATCACGATTATGTTGTGTTTCTTGGGGACGTTAATATAGACTTGCTGGATACCAATGCGTCGGATACTCTTAAATTCAATACCTATTTGCATTGTGTGGACCTTAAACAGGTAGTCACTGAACCGACACATTTCACCAAACATTCGGCGAAACTAATTGATGTGGTATGCACCAACGCCCCCGTGCGTAACGTGTCGGTCACTAAAATCACGGGTAGCGAAGAAGGGCACGCAATGGTTAATGTTGAGCTACACATAAAGAAAGCTAAAATACCACCTAAATATATATATCATCGTCCTATAAAGAACAGATATGGAAGCTTTTAATAAAGATTTATTATCTATTGACTGGAATTCATTGTGTGATTTGACTGATGTTGACGTATTGGTTGGTGTATTTAATACCCATGTGCTCAATATATTTGACAAACACGCCCCCGTTAAGAAAACTAAAGTAAGTTATTCCCACTCTTTACCCTGGGTTACCGACACCTGCAGGCTCATGATAGATCTTCGTGACCAAGCCCGGAAAAAACATCGCGATACTAAATCTGAAGCTGATAAAGTTTATTATAAACAATTAAAGAATTTGGTTCAAACAAGTATTGCAAAAGAAAAGGCCGCATACTTTAATTTCCATATAAATTCTCAAATAAACAACAGTAAAACGTTTTGGAAAAACTTAAAAGAAAAAATTCTCATAGATCCTAGCAAAAATGACACATTACCAAATACATTTGACAATCCTGATGCTATCAACAATCATTTTCTTAATGTTCCCGGTTCTAACATGACTAATAATTTATCTAACTTGACATATTTTGAATATAATCGTTTTAGTGACTCCACCTTTAAATTTCAACCTGTATCTGAGACTGACGTAGCTAAGTTTATAATGACCATAAAATCGAATGCAGCCGGTATTGACGGAATAAGCAGAGACATGATTCTTTTGACTTTGCCTACTACCTTAGGTATAATTACTAGAATCGTCAACTTGTCACTGTTAACAGGGAAATTTCCGCACCAATGGAAAGAAGCTCTAGTCACCCCTATTCCTAAGACAAATAACCCTAGTAGTCTCTCTGATCTTAGACCAATAAGCCTACTACCATTTCTGTCTAAAGTCCTGGAAAGGGCTGCCCAAGTACAACTAGTAAGCTACATTGAGGAAAATAATATATTACCAATATTTCAATCTGGTTTTCGCGAGACTCATAGTACTGTCACAGCTTTATTGGATGTAACGGACAACGTACTGGCTGAGCAAGATAATGGTCGTGGAACTATCATGACACTCTTGGACTTTTCTCGGGCCTTCGATAGCATTGACAATCCTCTACTCCTCTCCAAGCTATCTTATTATGGGCTAGACCACCATTCTGTCCAATGGTTTAATAGCTATCTGAGCGGTCGAACTCAAAGGGTAAAACTGTTAAAAGATGATGGTTCATGTATCGTTTCGGAAGCTCAGCCTGTGAATCGTGGAATCCCACAGGGATCTATCCTTGGGCCCCTTCTGTTTGTCATTTATAGTGCTGATCTTGCAAAGGTAATTAGACATTGTAAATATCATTGCTATGCAGATGATGTCCAGCTATACTTATCTGGTTCCCCTCAAGAAATATTGACTGTAGCGCAAAAGATGAACGAGGACTTAGAGAGCATTGCTGACTGGTCACGCAAAAATTCCTTGGCTCTTAATCCTTCAAAATCTAAAACCATTGTTCTAGGGTCGCGGGCGCAGGTAGCTAAAATCAATGACATCGATTTTATTATAACAATAAATAATGAACCCATTGATAGGGTAGCTGAGGTCAAAAATCTAGGGGTTATAATAGATAGTGAGCTAAGATTTGAGACCCATGTGTCAGAGGTTGTTAGGAACTGCTTTTTCCGTCTGAAAGTCCTTTACAAGGTGCGTAATATCTTATCTGAAGAGGTACGCATTAGGCTTTGCGAGTCGTTAATTTTATCACGACTTAACTATGGAGATTTGGTTTACGGACCACGTCTATTGGAGAGAACCCGTCGCCTAGTGCAGCGAGCTCAGAATGCATGTTGTAGATTTATTTTTGATGTTCCTCCACGAAGCCATATCACTCCATATCTTAACAATGCGTCCATGCTAAATATGAATTCGCGTAGACAATTACATCTGGCTACCTTGCTGTTTGGAGTAATTAAAAGTAAAAAACCGGAATATCTCTTCTGTAAACTTAAATTCTATAACAAGTTAAATGCACGATCTTGTAGACCCCAACTGCTTGTTCATGGACATAAAACTGCTGCATTCAGAGGCAGCTTCCGATACCAGGCGACTAAATGTTGGAACAACATACCTCCGCCAATCAAACTACAAACTAAATATTCATTTAAAAAACAAATACGCACTCACCTGCTAGAAAAGCAAAAACACAACAATCCAACAAGTCGCCGGTGACGGTTGCTGACATGCCAACACAACTTTAAATTATAATATGGTTCAATTTATTTCGGGACACGCTTTTGATGTGCAATAATATCAGCGGAAAACTTTATTTTCTTAAATTTCACTACAACAGCACTACCCACATTTAGAATTATTGTATTATGTCGTACTTCGTATATTTATTTATTGTGTATCTATATGTCTTGTAGTTTATTCTTGACTTTAACACGTTAATTTAACAATCTTCACAACTGATCGCACTTGCACCTATACCTAAGGTTTTAGCTGAAAATCAGCGCATTGCTCTTTGAGCAATATTGTCGCTGAGCCTACGACCTTTTTGTGCAACTGCAGCATACACATCACATCGCTAAAAACTTGTTCTTGATGTTCTAAAAAATAATTCGTGTATTTCTTTGTGTGTGATTGTGTTTGTGCAGTTTTCACAAATAAACGTTTTATCTATCTATCTATCTATCTAAGAATGTCTTCACCACCGGAGTGGAGTAATGAAAAAATAATAAAACACATAAATAGTTATTTATACTGAGCAGACATGCTGCTGTCGCCGCAACAACCTCGATGTCAGCCATTGTTACGAGTCGTTCACAAAAGAAGTATGGAGGCTGAGTGTAAACACTCACTCGCGTCGATACTGCCGCGGCAATATTTGCGGCAGCGGCAGGAGCAGCGGTAGGAGTAGTGGCAGGGGCTGAGTGTAAATGAGGCATAATGAAGAAATTAGAAACATTTTAAAATTTTACTACCAAAAAGGTAAAAATGCAACGCAAGCCGCGAAAAAAATTTGCGATGTTTCTGGACCTAGTGCAGTGTCTGTGAGAGTAGCACAAATTTGGTTTAAGCGTTTTCAATCCGGAAATGTTGATGTCAAAGATGCACGTCGCTCTGGTCGTCCTGTTACGGATAAAATAGATGCTATTTTTGAAAAAGTGAAGCAAGATCGGCGTATCAGTAGTTACGACGTAGCTGAAGAACTGGGAATTGACCACAAAACAGTTTTAGCGCATTTGAAAAAAAATGGGTACACAAAAAAGATCGATATTTGGGTACCTCAAAGAAACCTAATGAACCGTGTACTCATTTGTGATTCTTTATTACGACGTAATGAGACCGAACCATTTTTGAAGAAATTGATAACTGGTGATGAAATGTGGATCACGTACGACAAGAACGTGCGAAAAAGGTCATGGTCAAAGGCCGGTCAGGCTTCACAGACTGTGGCGAAACGCGGGTTAACTCGAAACAAGGTGATGCTGTGTGTGTGGTGGGATTGAAAGGGCATTATTCATTATAAGCTGTTACCACCAGGCAGGACCATCGATTCAGAACTGTACTGCGAACAACTGAAAAGATTAAAGCAAGAAGTTGAGAAAAAGCGGCCGGAATTAATCAACAGAAGGGGTGTGGTTTTTCATCATACTAGACCTCACACATCTTTAACCACTCAGCAAAAATTAAGAGAGTTTGGCTGGGAGCTGTTAATGCATCCGCCGTATAGACCTGACCTGACTCCTTCAGATTTCCACCTGTTTCGTTCTCTTCAGAATTCTTTAGGCAATGTCAGGTTAACATCACGAGAGGACTGCCAAAACTACTTGACGCAGTTTTTTGATCAGAAGCCCCAAAATTTCTATAGCAATGGGATCATGTCCCTACCTATAAGATGGCAAAAAGTTATCGAACAAAATGGTACCTACATACGTACTTTAGTTAAATGTAAATAAACTACGAGTATATTAAAAATGTTTTGAATTTTCATATAAAATGCGAAAAGACTTTTTCCCCAACCTATTATTTTAATTTCATTGCAATAGTAGTTATTATAGTAGCTTGTGGTTCAATTTATTACGCAGTACCTGGGCGACCGAGCTTTGCTCGGTTACATCTCAAACATTAACAAATTTTTTTTAAACTTGTCTAAAAACAATGCAAAATAAAAAAAAATATATAAACTTAAACATAAAAAAAACAAAAGTAAGTCACCGAGTGGGATTCGAACCCGTAACACTCTTTCTAGCGGTCGCTATCCTTGACCACTGAGCTAAATCAAGGCGGTCGCGGCGCGACGAAATTAGCGACCATATTCTGCGTGGAAAGAAAATCGCATGAAAACTCGAAAACACGCGTTTTCCCAAACATAAAACTAATCTAGATCGATTGTTTACCCCCGAAAACCCCCATATACAAATTTTCAGCGAAATCGTTAAAGCCGTTTTCGAGATCACAGAAATTTATAAATAAATATATATATATATATATATATATGTCGCAGTTGAATTGTATAATCCGTTGTTATTCAAAAACTCTAGCTGTTTAGCATTACAGCTCGGTTTTGTAAAACAGCTGAAAATAGTTCAGCTAGATTGTCAATGAGTTACGTAATTACGTTTGACAAAACAGCTAGCGTTGACATGACATATAGGGTTACCATTATTGAATAAAACTGTGTTACCAAACAAAATAATATATGAGGGGACAATAATTGTTCTTTATTATTTTTATATTACTTGTGGGATGGAAATAAAACCTAAATTCAACTCCTTACTAAATAATTAAGTCTCCAACATCATAAAACACCAATTCAAAATGATAATCAGCTCGATGCAATTGGATATTGAAATTTTGTATAAACCTGACCTGAAACTGAACCTTGAATTGATCCACGTGAATTTTTCATCTCGCCGGAAGCCGTGCGTCAAAATAACAACATAAGAACCAAGCTAAAGGTCTGCTTTATTGTTTTCAATCTTTTGCAGTCCGAAATCACAAACGATGCCCCAGATGTCTCTCGATAAAAACAGCTTAGTACCGGAACGCGACGAAGAATTTACTTTATGGGAGGCCATATTTGTTGTTATGACACTGACACTTCACAAGCCACAAGTGGCAGAATTCTGAACTAATCGATCTACAATCTCACGTTAGCTAGTTTGTTAAACGTAACACATTGGACGATCTAGCTGAAAATTTTTCAGCTGTATTACAAAACCGAGCTGTAAATGCTGTAATGCCAAACAGCTAGAGTTTTTGAATAACAGCGGATTATACAATCCAACTGCGACATATATACATACATACATACAAGAATTGCTCGTTTAAAGGTATAAGATAATTGTCTATTGAACGATGTATATATAATACACATGTTTACACAGATGTTAAAATTACCTGTCCTACTTCTAAGAAAACTAATTACCTACATCGAAGAATATTTTTGTGCAAAATATTTGTATGTCAATAATAATTATTGTGTTTGTTAGCGGGCGGACTGTATTAGGTACTGAATGCCGAAATAATTCGCCGCAGTTTGAAGTAATAGGTACATATTGTTTCCGTTTGAATGGCCACTGAATGGAGACAACATTGTGATTACGATGGCCCGGCTTACCTGCCTACGTAAACAAGCTCATGTATAATTTCGATAGGTACTCCTGGTTACTGACTCAAATAATGCGGCGGGATTTAATAGGCAGGCACTTATATCAATTCTGTGCTCATACTTCAGTATATCACAGCCTTGGAGTAGACACTATATCCTACTTCTTGTGTCGAATGCTATAAAGGGCTGGATTTAGTGCATGGATGACCGACTGTCAGCGCTATGGTGCGCGCTGACTCTACGCGCTGACAGTCATTTGAACACACATTTTAGTGCTCGGCCGACGTAAACGGTATCGAACTCGATGACATAGCTGTACGCGAGTAGGTTACAATCAGCGTCGCAGTATAGCCGTTCATAAGTTTTAATAAATATCACTACGTTCGACCGACGTCAGCGCACTAAATCTAGATCACTCACAGTGTCCTCGGTAGTGATTAATCTTTTCGACAGCGACACGAAGGAACGCATTGACATAGAAGTTAATTGTTACTAGGTACACGTGTAACATCTTCGGAGCCGTTTCACCATCAGCCCTTGTGACGGCGACCTTCGCGCCGAGACGGCGCCGAGGGCCCGCGGCGGCACGTGTCGCTGTCGGGAACACTCCCCAAGTCACATCGTGTCGTTTAGTCCCGCCCTCACCTGTCGGTAGTGCTGTCAAATCTGACGAGACGTCTGAGAGAATCTGTTATTGACTTTTCAGGGTTGCCTTCGTCAGTATTTCTTTTATATATGTATAATAACCGGCCAAGTGCGTCATGATTCAGCCTGGTGACACACGGATAGACATACACACTGACAGACGGACAGACTGGTTTTAACCTTTGGGTACGGAACCCTAAGTAAGAATTGCTGTTCTTTAGTCTCGCTTAAACTCGAGATCGGCTCCATCGATTTAACTAGTATTGGAATTGAAATATTGTAGAAGTCCAAGGAAGGTTTAAAAGATTAAAAAATGAAAAGCGAAATATCGAGAACGGGAACGGGCGAGGTTTACCAGGTCAGCTGGTATTAAATATAAATCAACTAATAATATCTATATGGCATTTTTTTATTTCTTATTCCTTCAACTTTGGCTACCTGTTGTTGAGCTGCTCTGCCTCAGCAAACAATTCCCGAACGAGCGTGAGATGACACTTGCACAGTGACGCGCTCGTTATGCCAGTACATTGCGACCGGCTCAGCCTTGAACGATCATAGCACCGGAGGCCGTACACTGAGAACGCAGAGCTGGCACCCTTTTTGAGGCCTATCCCATACTTTTAAAGTGGGAGTCAGTTTTTTTTCACGTCTACTAAGGTAGGTGTAAGGTCTTTTAAAAATATTGTGAACTTGCACACACCGTAGTGCACATTTTTGTTCGAGTTGTTCGAGCCTAGTGTCACCCCCTCCCCCCCCCCCCCCCCCAATATCTACTAAACGGTTGTATATGGACGGACACGTGTAAGTAGGGTTTAAAAATTAAAGAGTTATTAGCGACATCTGGCATCTCGATCTAAATAAAAAACCAACGTCCAAATATAGTAAACTATTAACAGAGAAAAACCATATGTAGGCAAATTTTGATATCAATTGCAACACCTGACCTGACACTAATAAAAACAATCAATACAGAAAACTGATTCCTGTTTGGTCAAATATATTGCCAGGTTTTTATTTTTATGTAGTTTAATTTTAATCTTGATTGTAGGTACGTACCTATATCTTTTTTTTATATTTACTTTGTATATCTTTTTTTTTTATATTTACTATTGTGAACAGAACAGAACGAACAGTTTTAAAAATACACGATATTCCTAAAGATATTGTTTAAGGAATGTCTATGGGTTGTACTTTAGTCGATCGAATTAAATGCTGAATAAACTAGTAAACTTACTGCTTTTACTCATATTTTTATAAAAAGTGATTACTCATGAAGTACTACAGTGAATGTGTTAAATTATAAAGATTAATTTAGTTATGAGTATTTAGTACTTTCAAAAAATAACGATAAAACCTTTGATTATATAGAATCAAAGGATTTACCTACGTTCCGCGTCATTCTATTTTAGTCACTCTAAATTAAATAGGTAATAATAGCCTGTGACTCCTGTGAGGATACCGTGGATAGCCCCACAAATCGTCCCCTCGAGTTTAAAAAACCTCGTCTTCCTTCAAGAAAATGATTTCTCTGTTTGTATGGACGAATCCGTGCCAATTCCCTTGCCTCTTTAACCAATGTGAAACGTACGTACATTGTACCACTCACGTAGGTACTTACTAAAGCGCGTAATATAATAAATAATGTATCGTCCTCGCCCCGTGTTTGTTGATAACATGACTTGTTCAAATACTGAAATCATTGTTGGCTGATCTTCTAAACCTTCAGTATTTTATAGTGGAGCTGAGCAAATGTTCTGCTAATTGATACTGCACGTCATGCTGTCGCTCAATGAACTATAGCTCGTACCGCTTTCCGAATAGAGTTTCAATTGCCCTGGACAGCTGACAATGCTGCCAATGAGTAAATTGTTATCTTCTGTGTCTACCTAATTGGGTTTTGATTATAAATGTTAAATGTCCGTTTGCGTTTTACCTTATCATTTTCCTATATAATAATTTTGCAAAACTAAAAACCGACTGCCCATCCAATCTACACAACCGATTTGATAAAATTTCTATAAGACCACCTGAATAGAGTACCTTTTAGGATTTGTCAGGTAAATTACAAATAATCGAATAACTTTTAAACGACTGAACTAATTTTCATCAAACATGGTTAAGGACCACCACAACGAAAGTTCATTTAACTTTAAAAAACCACATCGAAATCGACCCAAGCAATTCTTACTGGATCTCAGACTTTGTTCCTTCCAAACTATTTGGAAAAATATACAGATTTTATGCTACTGATTTATACGTCTCGGAAATAATATATTGATAAGAGATCACTTCAAAAAGGTATGAACCTCTTCAAATGCCGTAGTTGAGTGATGTTAAGCTTAGTAGATACATTTTAAAGGCAGCGTATCGTTCTGGGCACTAGCCATGAAATAAATTAATTTTTTTGATAAAATATGTCGAATTCCCCCAATTGTGAATTGTGTGGAGTAGTAAATGTCTAACATATAATAAGGGAGATTTGAATTTAAATATAAAAGGGATTTATTAAAGTTAAATCATTATGATAACGGTATCGCTCAGTGTATTCTGTCGAAAACAGGCTCGGTAATAGCCGAGACATTTTATGACATGACGTAAATTTCTTGGTCAAGGGTACGGTAGGGCTGACATGTCTGTTAAAATAAAAGCCTTAAAAAATTAAGAATAAAAAATTGTACATTTATTGCCATCGACAAAAAAGAATCTGTTATACGTTTGACGCTGATGTCGGTCTGATTGTCTGAATTTGTGTCTATCTGTGGCACCGCAGCGCTCGAAGAAATGGACTGATTTCGATGCGGTTTTTTAATGTGAAAGCATGTTCCCTTGCGCTATTCCTTAGCTATGTTTGACGGAAATAGTTAGAGCCGTTTAAAAGTCATTGTTTTTAAAATTATTTAGGCTTGAAAGCCAGGTCTTTCTTTACAATAAAGTACTACTTAACTCAAGTTAACTTAAGACATCCAGTCCAGTTCCATTTGCTCAATAAACATGTGATGATAAATCCATAAACCTTATTCGATCATATTTAACAGATGGGCTTTAGACTGTTGATATAAATGGATAGTCAAAATAGATGTACCTCAAGGTTATATCCTAGGACCACTCCTCTTCTTAATGTATGTCAATAATTTGCCGTACGCGGTTGAAAAATAGGCTGACATTGTGTTGTTCGCCGATGAGACATACTTTATGTTTGTTATGTCATAGCGAAGATGCTACTCCGGTGAATAACACTTTGTCGGCCATTTCTTACTTGTTTTACTACTACTGGACGATCAAAAATTTGATGTCATTGAAAATACTCTTAGAACTTGATTGCCTAAAATATTTTATTTTATAGTTAACTTTTATTTCTTATATAATATTACTATATTATATTTAAAAGTAACGTTCATACTCGTCTTTTATAATGGGCACTTACGATATCATAATCAATAGGCTTCTGTTTAGTCTGAAGTGATATTGATATGGCGGTCTGCTATGATAGCCGCTTGTATATTGTTACTTCCTGTGATGATTTCCTTTTATTAATAAATATTAATATATTATTAATATTATTAATAAGTATATTAAGACTAAATATGAATGTAATCCACAGCAGAGCTGCCAAAAGAAGAGAAAATGGAACGCACGCTGTCGGAGATGCAGGCGCGGCTGCAGTTCCTGGAGGCGCTGTACCGGTCCCGGCAGCTGGAGATGCTCACCCTGCAGGTAAACGAAGTATTCGTAAAAACTACATATTAAAAAGAAGTAGATTTTTTTTTAATAGTATCACATTAATCAAAAAGTATGGTTCTGAAAGTACAGAGAGGGTCGTGCTCCTGCAGTGGAGACAAAAAGACCTGATGATGATGATGACGATGAAAGTATCAGAATAAAACATTAGCTGTCTTCTATTTAAACTCGAGTATGATGAAGAAGAATGAGCAGTAGTTGTTGACCGCAGACGAGGGCATCGGACAAAAGCGGCGACTCCCCGCGCGCCCACGCCGCGGACATCGCGCCCTCCTCCACGCTGTCGCCCGAGGTGCAGGCGCTGCTCAGGAACATTACAGGTACAATCCCTATAGCGATGACCCTTTCTGACCACACGCCAAAGCGATAAGTCTTGTCACCGACGACGCCAATTTAGAACCCAAGAAAGTCTATGTACAGGAGTATAAATTAACGTTCAATTATTTTTGTTTATTAACTGAAATACGCTTATAATGAGCATAATACAATTAAAATTTTACGTAGACGCCAAATTGAGTTGCATAATTAACGGCAATTAATGCTAAACGAACCTTTTCTTTTATTTGCTGACGTTTCAATCGGATTGCATCAAACGTGGGTTCAGCATGACTGATGCTGCAATGTCGAATCTCCTCCCGCTCGGTGAAATCTTCAACCAAGGGCCAGTTATTTTTGCTCCAAGTAGTGTCACACACTGCACTCACAGTATCCCTATTCTGTTATATAATCGTTACGTTCGTATTCTGGTAGCTAACCAATTGTGCACCAATCTGAGGTTGAGTTTACGGAATCACTGGAACACTGGATTCCACGCTAACAACATAAGGCCGTCCTCCCGATTCAAATTTTTTGGATGTTTTTAATTTAAATCGCCTTACGAATGATTAGGTTGTCTGTTAGTTCTATAAAGACGCGATAGTCTTTGATGCTTTCAGCTATTGTCTGCTTCGTTTGACCTATGTAGAAACTTGGGGTTTGTAATGGCAATACATCTTTTGGAAGACCCACCATGCTTTTGACTTTCATACCTAGTGTGTGTACTCTTAAATGGTGCCTATGTTATCCGTCACTCCTCTGACATAGGGCATACGTACGGTAGGCTGTCTGATTTATATCTTGATGCTTACTTCTACTTTTCGGTAGCTTGAGTCTTCCCGTCACTTTGTGTCCGTTTTTTCAATTACCTTCTGAACATGTTTCAGCTCGCTTCTACTTTCTTCTTTTTACGATATTAAAGATCTCATCGCAAGTCATCGTCAAGCTCAACGCTTTCTTGTTAAATATTCCATCCAGAGATTAGCAAGTACACGAGAGATGATCTTCTAAAAGGAAATAATTGCCATTACGGCAATTTTCTAGTAAAACAATATATTCCGGCTAGCGCAATCGTTTCCATGCGAAGAGAGCTGAGCTGCGATGCAAAGCGAATTAGCCAGTAGTTTGCTCCAACTTATTTACGACCCAGTTATCTGAAGCAAGTCAATCATTTGTATGTCTAAGTTCTTTGTGTAGCCCTCTTGTCTTCCTCGGGGATAGTGTGAGATGTTCGCGTTCACTGTCGATCATCGCCGCTCGCGAACAGTGGAGGCCCACAGTCGCAAATATAATTACTTCCCGGCTGCGCTATTACTGATTGAATATTTTATACGTTTTGCACCGTGTGGTCTTTTCTTGTATTGTTATGTAATTTTCATTTAATTAAAAAGCAATTTATTCAAAATTAATAAAGGCTTTGGCGAATGTTTGTTCTATTAAGCGTGTCAATACAAGCGTATACGACTGTTTTAATGTATTTAAATACATTTTAGTAAGAGGAAGTTGTGTTTTATCCATTACTTTGAACTCATACACATTGAGCAGGCCAGTTTTTTTATAGCGATATATGTACCCCAATAAGACATTTTTTATGTCCACAGGTAGGTGGAACAATTCACAAAAAAAAAACTTTTACTTAAATTACCCCATTATTTAATTTAATTATTTCAAATAAAATTAAGTTTATTACCATTGATTACTAATAAGGCATTGGCGGCTCTAGAGGCGAATCAATGCAATGGAATGGAAAGAAAATCAATGACTTACCTAAAACAATGACCCAGACATGTGTACTATTCGCGGACGATGTATCATTACTGACACCTTACACGAAACCTGACAATTTAAATAATATGCTCACAGAAAATTTGGACAAAGTAACATCGTGGTTGACTGATCATAATTTAGAAATAAATTTTAACAAAACGAAAATAATAGAATTCAGGCCACACCAAAAAGAATCTCTAAATATAAAATTTAGTTATAATTTGACAGATATTGAATCTGTAAAATCTTTTGAACTGCTCGGATTAGTGTTAGACACACACGTTAACTGGAAAGATCATATAGACAAAATAGCAAAAAAATTATCTACGTTCACATACGCACTCTGGGAACTGAAAAAATCCACCAATAAAAAAACGGCGATAACAGCATATTATGCATATGCATATTCATGGCTCACATATGGGGTTATACTCTGGGGTAACAGTACCGATGCGAATAAACTATTAATCCTCCAAAAGAAATGTATACGCATTATAGTTGATATTAAGGAGAGAGATAGCTGTAAGCCGTATTTTAAAGATTTAAAAATTCTGACATTGCCATGCATATATATCTTCGAAACCAGCAAATTTGTACGAAAATACCCCCAGTACTACACAAAAAAAAGACGACTTACCGCGACGCTATCCTACAAGGAAAAAGAATATGTTAGCTAGGCCAAATTCTACTCGTAATTTAGAAATTTTTAACTCCGGACCGCTTGCAATGTCAATAAAAGTCTATAACACCCTTCCAGATCTGCTAAGAGCAGAGAAGAAAGATACCATTTTTTATAAAAGATTAAAAGCACTGCTTGTAGAAAAAAATTATTATACATTGGACGAGTTTTTTAATGATAAAGATTTGAAAAAATATAAAATAAATGACGAATAACGTATATATTATAAGTACATTGGACAATGGAAAAAATAAATGATAATAATAAAAAGAAAATTGACATTTAAAAGAATAAAACCAACAATATAAATGTAAAGGACATAAATATACGAGTAAATACACAAATATAGCTAATATTGAATGAATTAAAATACTGACTTTGTTATACAAACTGACATTACCTACTCGTATTAAAAAACTACTAAACAAATCAATCTTTATTTAAATAATTACTAACTAATTTTATATTATATAAATACTAACGAAAAATAAAACCGCATGCCGTTCCATATTTTTTCTTTTGCAATGCCCTGTCAGGGCTCATTTTGTACCTACTAACTTAAGAAATGACTATGTAGTAAAGTGTTATATATGTACAATATGAAAAGCAATAAATGAATTGAATTGAATTGAATTGAAGACGAATTTGGTCGGCGATTAGATACCGGTACTATTATTGGTTCGAACTAGACCTGAATTAGATAAGAGATTACTGGGGTATGGGATTGTACACTTGTACAGGTCCCGCGAGTTCACCTTTTGAAATAAGTTTTAAAACTTCGTAGGTAGGTAGGTACAGTCTCGCCAGGCACTAGTGGTTATTCTGTGCCAGTTGTACAATTGTATAAGCTGCGCAAGCGATTTTTCACTGAGTGGGTCAAGCATCGTCCATACGACGAAGCTCGGCGCATCGTCTGCTGCTGCGTGCGAGCGCTACAAAGTGGCCCCGGTCCTGCCCTTAGGGTCCCGCGCGGCCGCGGCGCTCCGCAGCCGGCAGCCGCTGTCGCTGGCGGCCGCCTTCTCCCCGCCGCTGCTGCCGCACCTGCTCGACGACCCGCTCAGCCTGCAGCCCGCCTTCCACATGCGCGCCGACCGCACCACCTTCGCAGACGTCGTCATCGGAGTGCCCACCGTCAAGCGGGACAAGGAGAGCTACCTCATGATCACACTTACGGTAAGTAGTTTTTATGATTTTTGCCTACATGGATATATAAACACAAAGGACTCATCACAAAGATCATACACACGGAAAATTTATCAAAATCTAAAACCACCATACTACTTAATTACTTGATTATCTGACTCCAAAGATATCACTGAAGCTACGGTATGACTCCTAGCTAAGTGTCTGTCTAAGGGTACCTAGCTATAAGGGTTCAGAAGGCAAAGTCTGCTGTATACTTTTCTATATTTCAGTTCACATACACGCTTTACAAGCAGTCACTAGTTTTGGTTATACGGAGAAACAGACAAACTAACACACGGAAAGCTATCTAGGGACACGTGTGTTTACGATTACAAGGGCGACGAACGACTAGCGAGCTACGTCGTCGCATCGAAAAAGCTTACTTGCATATGTGTCCCTACATACTCAACCGATTTTGATAATATTACTTTGAACCTACTTGACAGGTAGGTATGCCCTATCAAACAAAAATGGACTTTCCAAATCGGTAAACAAACATTAAAAAAAAAGATTCCGACTAATTGATAATCTTCCATGAAGAGAAAGGACCCAATTTTTCAGTTTATCAAAGTAGTATAAAACAAAGATGCATTGCATATCTTCTTCGCCCTTATTAGTTGTTCAGAAAAAAGAAAAAATATGGATACAATGTTTTTAATAAACTACTTGATGAGGCAAAAATATTTATTAAGGTTTAAAATATTTCTTTGAGGTTTAAACCAAAAAAAGATATACCTTACAATAAAACCTCTAGACCATACTGTTTATAGTATACTAACTCTAGTTTTTTTACTTCTGTTTTCTGATGTACTAACACATAAATAAATAAATAAAATAAATAAATAAATAAATATATAGGGACAAATTACACTGATTGAGCTAGCCCCAAAGTAAGTTCGAAACTTGTGTTATGGGATACTAACTCAACGATACTATATTTTATAACAGACACATATATAGACTAGTAGTTCGCCACGAACTTAGACCTCGCGAATATTATTCCAAAGGATGTGCCTCCGCTGCCGGCGCTGATTGCCGAATTGGCTGCCGGCGCCGGTATAACACGATCTGTGTCTGTGGTAAGATATGCTTTTTTAAGAAAGTTGTTCAGTAAGCCGGACTGAATTCACCCTTAAATAGTTTCAGTATATTTTGTAAGAAGAGTTGTATTTTATATCCGTCACGGCTCAGTCAGCTAGACTTCGCGAGTCATTCTAAACCCGTTCAAGTATAACGTATAAAAAAGTTGTTCAAATAAAAAAATGCGTTTTTATAATGGCAACAAAAAAGTCTAATGACATTTTTGAAAATATTTGGAAATGGCGGATATATGACACTTTTAAAATTTTAAACCCCCATATTTCCGCCATTTTGAAAAATTTCGAAAAACTGGCTCGACAAAAGAATTCTATTTAGTTGCTGAATCTGCTTTTAAAATTTCATGAGAATCGGTTAAAAAATGCGACCTGTAGGCGAGAACAGACAGACAGACAGACAGACAGACGGACAAAAGAATTTTTGGCTAATCTCGAAACTGAGACGCTTCGCTCGCTTCGCTCGCTCGGTCAATAAACATCCAAGACCCAGGACAATTTGAAAAAGGCCATAAATGGTATATGATCCTTTTATATGTATTATACCTTTGATAAGTTAAAATTGACTGTGTTTAACAAGAGCGATGTGTGCAGCACCTGATCGACGGGCTGACGGAAGACGACGTCAACTCGACGGTGATCGTGGTGCTGGTGGGCGAGTGTGACCTGGAGTACGTGCTCAACACCGCGCGCCAGATCGAGGCTAAGTGAGTACGGCTGCGCGACAGCTGGGGTAATTAATTATACCACCGGGTATAATTTAGCAGTGACAGACGAGACAAACGAGTAATCCTCTTGAATCTTACATTTGAATCATTGTAATGGTCCCGTTTTTTGAAAATGATAACTATAAGTAAGCATAGTTAATAAGAAGAAACAAGCTGAAGGGAAGAGCAACTTTGATATTAATTAGCTGACATATAAGAAACAATTAATTTCTCTCGATATCAGAGCACCTTTACCGCAGTCTTAGGGCGAAAAGTTTAGACAGTCTTTCTTGTGGGAAATATTTGCCATTAATGCAGGAGTAAATAATTTTCATGAAATTTTACGCAAAAGGACTGCGTCTGCGCAGGATCCGGTCTAGTTGTAATATTATTAGGATCATTATTGCTAATAAGATTGAAAGTCCGGTGTGGATTAAAAATCATGGACCCTCGCATGTACAAATTGAAAAGCAAGTAGAGCACGTAATTTCATAAATAACATTTTGGACAATATAATGTTGTTAATATTAAAATAAGTACATAGGTATAAATTAAATACAAAAATGATTAATGTTTTTAAATTGAATTTGGTGAATGTAAGATAGGAGAAGAAAAACAATGTATGTACCTTTGTATGTACTTATACTTGGTTCTTCTACGGACAAAAAGTACGATATATAGATATTTATATGGAGTTGCTATATTGCTAGGTATGCAAGCACTGATTAGCAGGCTGATTGAATGTACGTTAGCGCAAACCCAGTTTTTTTACCATGCACGGCATCCTCCAGTTGTCTTCGATTTAGTCACAAACAAAAGGCATTACAAGTGGTGGTGTTGCTGGGCGCAGGTTCCCCAAGCACGTGGAGAGCGGGCTGATCGAGGTGCTGTCGCCGCCCGCCGCCTACTACCCCGACCTGGACGCGTTGCCGACCACGCTTGGCGATTCGCAGAGGCGCTTCAAGTGGCGGACCAAGCAGAACCTCGACACCATCTTCCTGATGGCGTACGCGCAAGGCATCGGCACCTTCTTCCTCATGCTAGAGGACGACGTCATAGCCAAGAAGAACTATATGCAGGTTAGATCTCTTTGTTGCCCATACTTCATGCTAACATTGTAAATTGGAATCTGTTGGAATATTATAGGCGAGGTTGTTGAGCGGTCCGCTAGTTTCCAACAAGTCAAATTAGATACATTTTCTTAACATTAAAACAAACATTTTCTGTGGGATTTGTGTGAAATAATGGAATGTGACTGACATATTTAGTTTCTTGGAAACAAATATGGCTCATAAACTTAATAATATCAGCTGAACACTGCGTGGACCCATACGCACTTAGCCGGTTATTTTATTTATGTGAAATTCTGGGTACAAAATCTTTTATTTATTTAGAGCCAGTGCTAATCTATGTTTTATACATTTAAATCATTCATGAAGTACTCAGAATACGCAACGGGAATCGAAATGATGAGAAACACACAAATATAACTTCATTGCTGCTTATAATATTTCATTATTAAATATTCATTTAAAATTGTCTAAGCCTCAAATTTAATTTGAAATAGAGCTGATTTATCACACGGCTGAATGAGAACACTCTCGATTAAATTTCTTTTCATTCCTTTGGAAGCTCTAAGGTGGTATACAAGTTAAACTTCTTAGCAAACAGAAACAAAGTATATAAAGATTTTTTAACAAGAATTTTAGGAAAATCTAATATATAAATCCCATTTTTTTTTTGCCTTTTAGCGCATTTTGAATTAAGTCGTAAGTATATTATTATTTTTTAAAGTTTTATTTTTAACCCAGACTGCATCCCATAGATAAGTGAATGAAATTGAGTTTCTTCGTGATTTTTTTATTACATTTTTCCATACTCAGTACAAAATATTAAGGGTCCCCCGACCCTAGACCAAAATACAACTTTCCATACAAACGTAGTCTACGTTTTATTTCAAAACGACATGTCCGATTTGGGCAAAATTTTGTAATTTCAAAGATATTGCAATTATCTAGGTTTATATTTAGTTTCCGACAGTAAAAATATGAACTTGAAATAGAATATAGTGTTTTATATCATTTTTGACCATTAGTATGGAAAACTTCTAAATCGTTATATTTTCTTTCCAGTTCATAATTTTACTATAGGAAACCTAATATAACCCTAGATAATTGCAATTTCTTTACAATTACCAATTTTTACCGGAATCTGACATGTGGTTTCAAAATTAAACGTGTACTACGTTTGTATGGAGAAGTCTAGGTTCGCCGGACTCTTAAGACATTACTTAGGCGTGGGTGTAGGAATCAAACCTAATCCGATTCGGTACCAGTCTGCTAAACTGTACAACAAACTATTAATCGAAGTGTATATTTATAACCGTTTATTATTATTAAAAAAATTGCCTCCGTCGCCCCAACACTTAAATTACGCATTGCTTGGCTCTGCGAATTACAGCACTTTAATTTTATTTACTTAAATAACAATACGCTATGGTAAAAATTATTTACTTATAATTTCTGCAAATGCGATTTTGCGACTGTATTTTTTTTTACATTATCATAAAATAAGAATATATAATTCTTTGTAGGTATCTCCTTTTGGAATCACGGGTCTTTTCACCCCTGTCCTTAGGGAGGCTTGCGTGGAGTTACAGTCCCAGCACGTAGATGCCCTTTGGAAAAGTTGATGTTAGGTGGCGCTCCCACCAAAATCCGATACACCAATAAAAGGTTCGGCACGAGATCTGCAAGAAAAAGAAAGGGTCATGGAATGAGGGTTAGGAGTGGTCAGGGTTATTGAACGAGATCGGGATGGACTGATGCTGGCTTACTGACGTCACCTGCCGTAATATGATTACCATTAGACGAGCCCCTCAAACGGGCCGACAAAGGAGCAAAATCGGTGCAAGATTTAATACGTTAATTTAAATCTTCAAAACTAACCACACCTGTACCTGTAAACTCAAAGCTGAATGACTACCTTCTGTGTTGAGCAGGCGCTGCAGCACACAGGCACCACGCATTGCACCATTAAAAATGTCATTGTAAATGAATCTACACTACATGCCTCCGGCCTGATGTTAAGAGTTGCCAGAAAACAGAGTTAGGCCGAAAACTAAAAAGTGCGGCGCGGTCTAGTCTGTCGTCTGCGTTGGGCTTTAGGTGACGTCACTCAGATAACAACCATTGTGACCGGTTGCCATTTGTCGTTTCCGGTCTGCTCAAAAAGAGGTAAAAGAAAAATATCATAAATAAAGAAGAACGACATGTCGCATTTTTTACGTTTAGTTCAAACGTCTACTTATCATTATATTGTGTTTGTAGTGCAGAGTAGAGGTTGTTTGCAGGACATCAAGCAGTTCACGGCGCTGACGACGCTCAGCAACCCCGACTGGTTCTTCATCGAGTACTGCCAGACGGGCGGCATCGGCAAGCTGTTCCGCTCGCCGGACCTGCTGCGCTTCATCACCTACGTGCAGCTCTTCTACAACAACATGCCCATCGACTGGCTGCTCGAGAGTTACCTGGCCGACAAAGTGTGCACCATTGATAAGACCTCCGTAAGTCCTGCTTCTCCGCCTGCCTTCTCTCGTAGCACCTGCACTCCGACCTCAGCTATCTTATCGTAACAGCAATACAAAGTGCATAGTGATGGTGGAGGTCTTTAGGGTCAACTATACTAATCTCCTGTGCGGATTGTACAAGTCGATTGAGGGAAAGTCTAGGATATATTTCAAGCCAGCCGCCCGTAGGCCGCATGCTAACATTAACGAAATTATGCTGTCATGATTTCAAAATCCCGGCAATACTTTCAGAAACCATGCGGCAATAACAAATTGAAGATCCGGCCGAAGTACAAGACGTCGCTCTTCCAGCATATCGGCCTGTACTCCTCGCTCAAGGGCAAGATACAGAAAATTAAAGTAAGTAGTACTTATTATGAAAATCTTTTAGCCTTCACTCACATATGTAGACGGAGAGGCCGATTAGTTTCGATCGATTTATACAATCATCTGCAGACCAAGTGTCAGTAGCTGTAATCGAACGCACTCAAAGCAGTGGGCACCAAATCTTACTAGCGAATCCTTGCAACAATGACTGCGACGGATGACTAGCGCACGTAACTTCCATTCAACTAAATACTCGGCGGATGTGCTTAATTGCTTATTCAAAAGTATAAATGAACTCTTTTGTTGCCGAAATAAATTAGTAAAAACATTATAAAAAGCTATAAATTAATTAATAACATATAAATAAATTGCTGAATCTATATCGGCATTTTTTTAATAAGCAAGTGTGTACCAACATAAAGTGGAGTTGCTGAGATGGTCAAAGGGCGCAAATATAGTTCAATAAATAAGACAGCTAGCTGCTATTTTGCTTCACGTATTGCAACCCAACCAGGAAATGCGTACCAGGAATTGCCAGCAACCAGGTATTCTTGGCTCTATACCTCGTGGCCACGATTTTTTAGATTTTTGTGGCAAGTATTTTTAAATGTAAATATGTGACTTATAAAATGGAGATTTATAGTTCCTGCCTACCCCATGGAAAACAGGATATTACTTACGATTCTAAAAGGGATCCTCTTATTTCATATAAGTATATTAATCTGTGGTTTATCATAAAGACTATGTCATAACTTTTTGTCATAATAATACTATCATCATCATCATCAGGTCTTGTTGTCTCCACGGCAGGAGCACGACCCTCTCTGAAATTTAGCCTACACTCTCCACGCTGGCCAGACGGATTGGAGGGTCTCATTGATGTTTAAAAGCTTTGTTTAGCTTGTAATCCCTAAGTCGCCTTCTACGACATCCACAGGAAGACTTGGAGTGGTCTTATTCTACTCTGCCGGATACCACACGGCACCAATACTTTCACATCATGTTTATTGTAATAATGGTTCTGTAGCCGAAGAATAAAAAGAAGAAGCCACAAACATAGTTTATATTACTGGTGTTTTCATAAATGGTTTCTCATAATGGCTTTGTCATAACTCTTCTGGTTTTTCAACTTTTTAACATATTCAACTTCAGGACTCTCACTTCGGAACTGTGCCGACCTTTTACCCACACTTCAACCCCCCGCTGGAGAGCCTGAAGACCACCGTGGAAGAGCATTCGGACCATACGCTGCAGCGCGCGTACGAGGGGCTAACCTACTTCTGGGGGGTCAAGCCGAAGAAGGGCGACACTATCGAATTCATTTTCGAGAAACCTACAGTCATAGAACGGTAACTAAATTCAATAAGCTTGTTTATGCAGCTGATGCGGAATGGAGGGAGCCATGGTCAACATGAATACATGTCAAACACTTTGTTGGCAGATACACCTTTCGAAGCGGAAACGTGGAGCACGTGTCCGACAAGATAAAAGATTGCGCCTTAGAGGTACTACCTGTGAACGGCAACTACACGCAAGTGGCCGTGTTCGACGAGTTCGGCATGGCGGACGGCGAGCTGCGGCGCGAGCTGGGCGCGCTGGCCGCCGTGCGCCTGCGCTTCCTCGCCGACAGCGCCTTCTGGGTCATCCTCAGCGAGGTATGCACCCTCTTCCGCACATACAGCACTACCGATACGTGATAGTGCGTACACGCATTGAGCATTCATCATTTACTTATTGGTCGCATGGTCATATTTCAGATTGAACTGAAACCGCTGGAACCGGAAGCCCGGTGACGCAAGAACCGGAGGCCGTGGCAGCAGCTGATCAAGAAGATGACGAAGCGCCTGTGAACCACCGCCTCACACCACGACGCACATTTACCCAAGTGCCGAAAACCCTGTGTATTTTGGGGTGTACTTCCAAACGAATAAATATTTATTGTTATGCGACGATTAGGTAGGTAGCCTATTTAGAAATCCTGGCCATCCAGTATTTTTATTCTTATTGAGTTTGGTCCAAAATTTAATTTTATAATTAAATTTTTGACCAAACTCTCTATAAAAATTTAATCAATTGGAGCAAGCATCGATGTGAAACTTGGGAATCTTATTTTTTGTACCTAGCATTAAACCTATAGGTTTATATTATTTATTTGAGTTGTTGTTATTGTATACAACACTGGATACAATTAAAATTTAAATATAAGCCCGTGTGGCTTCGATTTTAAAATCGTTGCAGTTTTGACTAATGTAGATAGATATTGAAAACGTAATAATAGAAGTGTTTTGCTAAAATGTCGACTGAGGTCATTAGGCGGGGCAGACATGAAGGTTCATTTAAATACTTATTAGGTAGGTATATAATAAATACACTTAGTACAGTATTTTTAATTATAAGATATACTTGTTACTTTTTAGGGTTTTTATTATATTAAATCGTTACGATCATGAAGTCAAACTTTTTTGATTAATGTTTTTCTCTATGTTTCTAATTTACGAAACTAATATATTTTTAGTAAACTCACTGGTGTGTGTACTATAATAATAGGATTATGTTATAAATGTGCTTACTTAAATAGGATTAATAGAACAAAGAACTTATCGATATGTACGTACGAGTTAAAAAATAACGTAGATATGTGTATTTAGATAATTAATCACCTACGTCTAGTCTATAAGATTACTCTGCGAACGTTGTTTCTTTATCTGTTTATTACAAATTACGTTCGAATTTAATATTACATTCCTAATTTGTAATACGTTCGAATTAAAAATTATTAGTATTGCGCAATGAGTACTTAGCCTTTTTCATCACCAACGAAATAGATCAAACTATGCTTATTTGCGTATTTTTTTAGTTTTGTATCATCTATTACCTTGTGTTTTTTGTTTTGACAATTGAAACATTCGTCATAAAAATCAAATAATAAGGTACTGGATTATATAAAGTTCAACTTTCAAAACAAAACTAACGAGCCAAGGGCTTATTCCGTTTGCAACACTAGACTTTTTGCTATTAACCTTAAAAAAAAAATACAGGTCGACCGACAGTTTCTATGGGCTAGAAATGTTTATCGTTATATCTACGTGTCGTAGTCTGGAATCGCCCTACAATAACTTTAGTTTATTGCTTTTCACAATTAATTTTTTGCAGTCCGTTATGAAATACAACGAACACGTTACTGTTACACGTAATCAACACATACAGAACACATTTTTGTAATACGTAATTATACCTACCGAACACATTCCATAAGAAATAGTAAGTACTAATAAAAGCACCAACATATGTATATTTAGCATCAATATTTTAGTACTTATGTAAGTATATGTTGCGTTGATAAGTAAGACTATTCCCACTTGAACAATATATTCATCACAATTACACGGAGTGACCTTCGGTCTATGTATTAATAATTTAAGTTTAAAATGTGTTCCTATGTTTTTGTATTATTATTTTATTTAATGTTTTTAATTGAATTATGAATGTGTTTTACTGTCATGTTTGTTAAAGTTTTTTTTATCTTTTCTATCGTTTTGATAATAAATTGTTACGCGGTGTGAAGAGGTACAACAATACACAATTACCAAAGTATCTGTCCAAACTACGCGGCTTTGAAAGCTTTTAATAAATTTTTATATGTTATGTTTTTGTTTTTGTTATTATTTAGCTTTTTTCCTATACGCTATCGCTTTAGGTGTTCATTTTGTGTGTAGGTAATAGCTCGCGGTAAGTCCCACCATTCAAGATTGATTAGAGTAAGTTACTTTTAAATTCACTAATTCACTTTTTAAGATCCGGTAGGTAACCTCGTTAGGTTTAGGTAGCGGACCCCGGGCTCTGAAGCGTTGCCACTGAGGATGCAACCGGGAATGCGGGAGGATGATGATGACTTTTAGAATCAGTTTGCTCCAAAGGTGCTTGTAACGACACCAATACTAATTATCATAATCAAACACTTCTAGTTTATAAAGTGCGATAGTTACTTGAAAAACATATTACTGGCCAATTTCCCGCGGCTGGGAATCCTCTTCCTTCTTCTCAAATTCAATATTTTGATTTTCCACGTCATACTAACTATCAAATACATTTACTTAAAACAACATTTGAGCTCAATCGAAAACCGGGAATTTGGTCGAACCTTCAAGGTTTGATTACAGACAGGCCGACAGACAACGAGACAGGTGAAACTAAATAAAAGCTTGTAATTAGCTGTTACCCGCGGCGTTCATCGTGCTTCGGAGGGCACGTTAAGCCGTCGGTCCCGGTCACTGTCTTTAACATTGGTCGTTACCTAAAACCATGTCAGAGGCCTTTAAGGCGGTTTAAAAACTCTGACACTAGTGTTAGTCACTAACACACACGATAAGAAGACCCACGGCGTTACCGCGCCGTCAATGGTCAGTTCGTCAGTTTCCAAGACCACGGCAACTAAATTTTACGTGTTAAAACTGAATCTTTCGACGTCAGCATCGACACCGGAATTATAAACACTTGTAATTACAACAACGAACTCAGTATGCCAGCGCTCAGTCATACTTATAAAATAGTACTTGTAGTATTAGTGATATACTTATTAGTTTTAGGTGTACTGTGTGATTTGAATTGCTTTAAGTGCT
This sequence comes from Acrobasis consociella, assembly GCA_963555685.1. Taxonomy (NCBI): domain Eukaryota; kingdom Metazoa; phylum Arthropoda; class Insecta; order Lepidoptera; family Pyralidae; genus Acrobasis; species Acrobasis consociella. The sequence continues at coordinate 86,984 of OY743104.1, read as the reverse complement.
TCCGCCACCAGCTGCAGCGGCAACATTGCCGTCGTATCCACGACACATGTTTGGCCTCCGCACGAGGGCCTCTACCTTCAGTATTCCTCAATCAACAAACGAATTGTTGATCATTCGGCATCATTCGTCACGTACATATGTCGCGTAGATATACATATGTCGGATGCTGCCGCTCGCAGCCAAATCACATAGTATATTAGTGAATAGTAGTTATTAATAAAAATAGGTACTTATGTAATTGAATAGCTAAGCTTAATTAAATATATTGCCTAGTGCGTCCTGTGCATACCAATAGTATCTACTAGGTAGCGAGTGAAGGTCTTTGCAGCCTTACTCTGTACATTCATGCCCATCTTGGTCGTCCGTCCCGTCGTCTTACATTCATGATCGCGTTTGCTTTTGTCTTTACTGTTACTGTTTATTGTTTTAATTTTAGCAACACCCTAGTCACTCACTGCGTTACAGCCTTTTATTGTGGAATTTACTTGTTACTGTATCAGTGTTTCCAGTTACTAAAGAAACCTATCATTAAATTTAGAAAGAACAATAGGATTTATTAGTAATATGAAATATGACACTTTCTGTTAAAGGCCGTTAAATCCCACTAAGTAGGAAATGTATGATATTGTTGTAGGTAACTGCTAGTGATAGCGTTAATATTAGCCTTCAGCGTAGTAACTTATTAGTAATCTGTGCTTCAGCGGCCGCAAATACGAGCACAGTGCATCCCACACAGTCAGCTTCGCTGGGGCCGCGGTCAGGGCTGGCATACTCTTTGTGCATTCTGCTTACAAATAAGTTACTCAATCTGAGTATATAAGCTCTACCAAAGCATATTGTGGTTGTGGTTATTTAGTAAATATAAATGTTATTTAAGTAGGCAATAGTTTTTATTTCAATTGGTTCAAGAAAGCATTGCAATATTGCCACGCGGATATATTGCTGCAACAGTCGTCCACACTTGAGTTGTTCAGTGTCGTCATTCCTGCTCCACTTCATCCACCTTTTAGTTGTTTGATCTCAAACTGACTTATGTGTGGCATTTTATACACGATGTATTAAACGTAAAGTTCCATTCTATTTCTTTTTGACATTCGTTTATATATAAGATATAATTACTCTAACATAAGGTTTATTTTTCGGCATAAAACATTAGGGCCACTAACCATATTTGGTCCCATCCTGACTGGTACTTCTCAGTAGTAGATTGTTGTTAGAGGCAAAGGCACTAGTTTGAATCCAGTCTTTTTAGTGTGAAACCACAAATTTTACGGTCGAATCACGAGCATCGGTCGTGAGGGTTTCTACAGTTACATCCTGAGTGCAACTGGATTCATGCTTAGCGCCCGCAGTTAAAATATATTCGTACTCCGACTAGCACACTATTTTCATCTCCGAATATGTAAAAAGAATAGGTACTTCAATACATACTAATCAGAGTTTGAACTCGTATTTGGTGAAGTTTTCCACTAAAGAAATACTAAGAACAATTTTCCGGCGAACAATATTTTTTTATATATTTTCCGCAGACTAAAAAAAGTATCTAAACACTCTTGTTTTTTGACTCAAACGTCACATTTGTTTGCTGACCGCTCACAATCGGCCTAAAATTTTAGGAAATTATTTAATTTTCCAATTCAAAATAACCTGAACTTCACTAATTACGTACCTACTATTTGAATCGTATTTGAAATAAAAATGCCGTATACATAATATATAAGTACATTCATCTTGTGAAACGTGGTAATGACGACATGTACACCAAATTTTATTTTTAAATGTGAGTTTACAAGGGATTAGATAATATAAGTTACTAGGTATAATTAGTAGTAAAGGTACTTCGTGTTCAGTTTAAAAAAAAAATACATCATTTTTATAATCCCTGAAGCAAAAAGATGGGTGTTATAATTAAGTCATGTAATAGTATGTGTGTTAGTTTGTGGCATCGTAGCTCCTACACGAATAGACCGACATCAATGCGCTTTTTTTTAATCGAAGACCTTGTTGGTCGGTAATGTCGGTATGGTTCTTTTTTAGCTATGTTGTATGGACATCGGTTCAGCCAAGTTCAGCTCAGTTTAAAGTTATTGGAGTAAACGCTTAAAAGTTGATCTTTTTATTTGCTTGGCAAATAAACCTGTACTTTTCTTTTTCATTCACTTTTTAACTTGACTTCAGCCTTACCAATAAAGCCATCGTTATTCAAACAGATAAAATGAAAAAATACACTAACGTACACTTTTTATAGAATATAATTTTAATAAAATACTTTTTGGCTGAAACGAGGTATCTTGCTTGGAGTAGTTTACGTAAATAGCATACACTAGACATACAAGTATAGTATACAGAGTAACTACAAGTAGTGCGCATTAGATGTCGCCGCATTTGTACATATAGCGTGCTGGCCTGCTTGTTGTGACGTAAGACTAGCGTAGGTACAACGAGGGTTGGTAGCACACTAGCGTAGGCATAGCGAGGGTTGGTAGCACACTAGCGTAGGCATAGCGAGGGTTGGTAGCACACTAGCGTAGGCATAGCGAGAGTTGGTAGGACACTAGCGTAGGCATAGCGAGAGTTGGTAGGACACTAGCGTAGGCATAGCGAGGGTTGGTAGCACACTAGCGTAGGCATAGCGAGAGTTGGTAGGACACTAGCGTAGGCATAGCGAGAGTTGGTAGGACACTAGCGTAGGCATAGCGAGGGTTGGTAGCACACTAGCGTAGGCATAGCGAGGGTTGGTAGCACACTAGCGTAGGCATAGCGAGGGTTGGTAGCACACTAGCGTAGGCATAGCGAGGGTTGGTAGGACACTAGCGTAGGCATAGCGAGGGTTGGCAGGACACTAGCGTAGGCATAGCGAGGGTTGGTAGCACACTAGCGTAGGCATAGCGAGGGTTGGTAGGACACTAGCGTAGATACAGCGAGGGTTGGTAGGACACTAGCGTAGGCATAGCGAGGATTGTAAGGACACTAGTGGTCCTCACGCGGACCTCCGCTCCGGCTGGCCGCCTGGCAGGACAGTCATGGAATGTGTATACCATATACTTACAATAATAGGCATGACGCTGGATAAAAACTTTTGGCCCATCGGTAAGATAAAAAAAAATTGTACGTATACTTACGTTTCATTTGAATCCGTCCAGTATTTCCGGAGATTAGCGTGTACAACAGACAAACAGACAGACATTTTTTTTAAATTCTTACTCTATTACTACGTCTCCATCGCCCCCAATATTTTTTTTGGAAATATATTTAATGTACAGACACACTTTTTTTACTGTTTTATTATATGTATAGATTAGCGCCTGTTTACTTTAAAGACCAACAGCTGGCTCGCACACAGCGTTTAATACGGCCCTGCTGATGTACTCTTTCCTGTCGTTTCTCTTTCTCTATTTATCAAACATTTCCCCTCGATCTGTATTTTTTTTTTGTTGGTGGTTTTATATGTTTTGGCCAAGACGTGTAGACGAGTCGTAGAGTGCGGAGCACAGTCGCCTTAAACTCCTGTTCGTAATATTTATTTTTATTCTAATTTTTTTTTAGTTCAGACAGTAAAACTTTGAAATGCTTTGCCACCATATTCGGAAAGAGCAATCATTAAAAAAAATCAAAGATTTATTGACTTCTCACTACTTACCTACCTTTCCTCTAGCTCTAACTTATATTTCTATTCTTCTTTTCCTTAAACTGGCTACGTTTCATTTACTTTCCTAATATTTGTACCAATTTTATAGTTTATGTTCTTTATATTACTCCATTGTTGGTTTATATGTTATTTGTACTCCTAGTATTTAATAGTATACTTACATTCTAATTGCGCCAACTCCCCTTCATCTTTGATAGTCTTCTTCACAAAAAGGTTGGCTGGTAAAAATCGCTATAGTGATAAGCCGGCCTTTGTGTTTATCGCCCAGATCGCCTTTAACATTTTAAATGTACTTTAAATTATTGACATAGTTAGTGCAATAAAGAAATTATTTTATCTTTTCTAGACAACATTTTATTTTATTTGCCTACAAAGTAACGTGCCTTTTTTTAATAAATATAATTTGAGATATGTTTCAGCCAGGTATCTGAATGGGTAGCACTGGCTCCGGTCTGACTACCTGTGTCCACGCGCCACTGGTTTGGTCTAAAAGGGGTACTATATGCCGTGCACGAACTGGAATTGAAACTAACTTATAGCGTGTTTAATTGTTTTAATGTTTGGAATTTATATCTAAGTGCTATTGTAATATTATGTTCTAAGTATCGTTTGTAAAGATGAGGTGATGTGGTAATACTAATTTCTGTACATTATACGAAATCACAATATGTGTTCGATTTAGATAAGTACCTAGTGAAATAGGAATTCCTGACGGAATAGTCTTATTGTTCTAAAAAGCATCTTTAACATTTGATTTCGTGTACTTGTAACACTAAGTTCTTATTTTTTACACGGAAAGGAGAGGAGAGGGGCAAAGCTTTTGTTGGCATGAAATTTTGCAGTATTCATTATTCATGTTAGAAAAATAGAATTGTAATCCACAAATCATTTTTCACATTTCATAATATACATCAGTTCTAAGTACTGAAGGTCTTATAATTATTAGGTACACCCTGTCAGGTATCGCAACCGAGCCTGGAGCAGCAAGCGAGTCTTGTTTACATTTGACGTAGGCTTCATAATGCATAACACGACCAGGAACATTTACAATGACGTGTTTGAACATTTTGTTACATTGTACAATGTACCTATTATTTCCTTCGACTGAGCTCTGTCCTTTGTTATACATACATACAATTCAACGCGATACTTCTAAACATTTTCTATCTTTTTCCATTTTGGCCTGAGGCTCAACTCCTGGGCCAGATTTTATTTAATATAGCTTATAAAAAAAATGTTATTAAATATAAAATGTTTAATAACTATATTTGTGCGTAGCCAATTATCCAGAATTTCAAAGGAGTTCATAGATGCGGCGGACAGTATGCTTCCTCAGGCACAAGGTTGATCGAAAATTGGATAGTTTACATAAAGTTTATAAACTAAGTATAACCCTATATATTTTCAGTAAGTCAGGCAAATTGTGAACATATGTCAGAACTTTGTATTTTTCAATGTCCGTAGGTAGACCTGAACAAAAAGGTAGCAAATTTTCTAAAAAAGAATCTTTTGTTCGTGCCAAAAAAGTAATGTTAATCTCTAAGGTCCGGAATAGATTAAATTAATGTAACTGTATTCTTTATTATTAATTATAATTATTTGTCGTGGGCACAAAGTGTCTATAGGTAATATACTTAATGTACGTAGGTAGGAGGAGGTACTCATAATTTTTAAGATATGCCTGCTAAATATGGTAATTAACTTACTTTTAATAATCCCTAATATTTAAATAAGCTATTTATATAGTTTAGTATTTTATTAGGTAGTCTTGTAGTTAACGGACTTGAAATGAAGCAATTAAGATTTTTATTGAATGTAGAATTAAATTTCATAATTAATTTTTGAACAATATTAAGTGCAAAAGCTGCAAACTTTAGAGACTTTGGACCGGCCATTGCTGGTATAATATAATATGTCGCAGTTGGTTTGTATAATGCTGTTTGACAAATCTCTTGCTGCTATAGGTACCTACAAGCAGTCTCTTCTCAAGCGTGTATCGGGCTCTCTCGTGCACTGTCATTCGCCGGATGTATTAGATTAGCAATCTGTGGTATTAGTGCAATTTAACTAACATGTATGTATGGAGAAAGTTAGCTTTTATGGTTTTAAACTAACATATAAGCATTTTTGTGAACCGTGGATTTTAATTTTAGTTCATTTTTTTTAGGTAGCTATTTGGAATATGTTGTAGATGAACTTATATCGACCGCGACTATAGAGATAGATTCCGTCGGTGTCATGGCGGTGTCAGCAGCTGCGCTCGCCTGTCTCCGCTACTCTCCACGCACCGCAACGCCCTGATCATCTTCCAATCAAGTACAGTACAGTTGATGTCAAATATATGCGTATGTTACCCAAAGAGAAGCAGGGTATCTCACCCGGGCCAACTTCGCTGCGGTCGATATATTTCTTGAAACAATCTAAGAGTCCATTAGTTCTAAGTAAGTAACTATATTATATTATATCGTATAATTTTATTTTTTGTACATTGGTAGGTCCCTGCCTGCTTGGGAGCATAACATATGGAACGTATACGCACACTCGGTGGTTTAATAAATAAGTAATTTAATGATTAACCTTAGTATTAATTTAATGTAAGCTAGGCACGTACCACACCAGCAGTTACAAAAAATAAATACCGTATTATGTGGAATTACCAGATGATACCTATATTATATATTTTTTTTTTGTCGTTATAAGCCTACTTACTAAGCGAAAAGTTCTTAAAACAATGTATTCATGCTGAACATAAACCATATTTCTCTTTAAATGATTTGTAATTTTAATAATATTTATTTGAAATTATAATAGCATAAAAGCTTTAAACGTCTTAAAAAAGTACTAAGTGTATGATTATATAGCCACCTGTAAGTACCAGCCATAGTATAGCGCGGTGCGACCGCCGCCACCTGCGCGCGCGCCGTCTCGACATGACCACTCGTGCTAGCTAGTAGTCGCGCGGGGGTAACATTACTTTACTACTGCATACATTCTTTTAGATAGGTACAATCATTCGACATACATCTTTTGACAAATCGTTAAGGGGTCTCGTATCATTGGCGATTATACTCATCCACCTTTTCTAATCATAGGTAATTATCTTATATCTCAAATTGTTAATGTTCTAATTGTAATACTTCCTACTCGAACCAAATTTTCGTTGATCATGTTCAATAAATACTTCAAAAAATAATTTTGTGTCATTTTTACTACCGACCCGCCCTCGGGCGTTGCCTTTCAAAAATATTATGAGCTAGTGGACACCATTTTTAGGGTTCCGTAGTAAACAAGGACCGCTTATAGTTGCGCCATGTGTGTCTGTTTGTCTGTCTCGAGAGACTATAAGTACTATACTCCATTTGGTTAGGTATTTAAATAAATGTAAACAATCTTGACATGTCTTTTTATTGAAATATACACTTTATTAATCAATACCTTTTCAAATTACAAAGTAATTATGTAATTTATAAATAATTGATAACTTATTTACTTTATAATTAGCAAAATTATTGATTTATAAAGTGTATCTTATAACTTTAAACGAGCAATTTTTGTATATTTATTTATATATTTATATGTTTATAATATTTCAATAAAAAGACATGTCAAAGATTGTTTACATTTATTTAAATACCCAAGCAAATGGAGTATAGAAAGCTGTAATTTTGCATGGGAATATTAAGCATATCGAAAAGCGGTAAAATAAGATATTGAAATAATTTTTTTTTGGTTTCTCCCATACAAAAACACTGGGAGTATTTTTTTTTATGGATTAACCCATCGTGTGGTGTTTCGTGGAATAGAACTTTTTTAAATATATTGTGAGTTCGGAAACACAATTTTTAGGGTTCCGTAGTAAACAAGGAACCCTTATAGTTTCGCCATGTCTGTCTGTCTGTCCGACCGCGGTCCTACTCAGAAACTATAAGTACTAGAAAGCTGAGATTTGGCATGGATATGAATATCAATCATGGCGAAAAAGTCGTAAAATAAAATATGGAAACAATTTTTTTTAGGGTAGCTGCCATACAAGTAAAGATGAAGTCAATATTTTTTTTCTACAAACACATTGTGTGGCGTATCGTGGAAATAGGTCTTTAAAAAATATTGTGAGCTTGGGAACACTATTTTTCGATTTAGGGATCCGTGTCTGAAATATTTAGGTTAAAAGTGAAAATTTTTGTTGAAGTCACGTGTCCCCCCATCTATCTGCTAAATAGTTATATATGGTATATATGTAGTTTATAAGAAAACTATCAGAGCTAAGTAGGGTTAACAAATTAAAAAGTTATAGGCGATCAACTTATAAAATGTACTCGAAAAGGAAAATTTCATACAAATTCAATAGATACGACGTTTTAGTGGCATGAACTCAAAGTTGACATTTACAACTATGGAACCCCTACACAGCGCGTGGCCCGACACGCACTTGGCGTTTATTCGATTTGTTTCATCACAAGTGCAGGTTATATAATATATATGGGCATGTGAAAAAAGTACGGCAGTAGTATATGTAAAGAACTTGAACGGAAAACTATTAGACCGAAGTAGTATACAAATTAAAAAGTTATAGACACACTTATAAAAAAAATACTCGAAAAAGGAAAGTTTACACAAATTCAACAGAAAATTAGTTTTTAATCGTTACGTATTTCCATTTCAATTTATATGACTATGCCCATCTCGCCAAATTACAGAAGGTAATGTTTTCCGCATTCCGTTTCCGTGAGGGCCTTACTATGAACTAAATCAAAAACATGATGGATGAGTTACGTTTTGTTTCAAGCTTATAATAATATTGTTTCAAATCGAACCATGAGCTCTTAAAACAAGATTTTTATATTCCTGCTTAGAGATGTGATAGAACGAATGAATGAGAGTGAGATAACGCTATGTGTTTTGTATAAATCCATCACGTTCTTCAGCCCGATGGACGTCACATAACAATATTATGTAAAACAATTAATGTTGTATTTTCTAGCAGTTTTGTTGACGTCACACTAAATCATTCACTCTAATGTACCATGAGTTCCTATTCGAGTCTTAGCAGTATTGTTTTACTGTCAAATTAGCAGTCTAGAAAAAGTTGGTTGGTTGCCGCGGAAACAAAACTTTTATCAACAGTCCGAGTCTTATAAAAAAAAGAAGAATGTACCCAAAGACATAAATTTTTTAATGTATCAGCTACTTATTTTTTCCGCTGAATATGAAAATCGATTGAGGGAATGGGCGAGAATCTGCATCATGTCAAAAGACCCTTTTTCAAGACTGGTCTTTGGGTATTGCGGCACTATCCTATCCTACTAATATTATAAATGTGAAAGTGAGTTCCCACGGGAAGCGAAGCCCGCGGGTATATAATAAGAAATATTACCTACTAGCTGTACCCGCGGGCTTCGTCCCCCGTGGGAATTTCGGGATAAAGAGTACCCAATGTCTTTCCCCGTGTTTCAAACTATATCCATACCAAGTTTCATCCCAATCCGTTCAGTAGTTTAAGCGTGAAGAGGTAACAAACAAACAAACAAGTATATACAAACTTACTTTCGCATTTATAATATTAGTAGGAAGTAGGATAGGATAGTAGGATTCTTATGTTATAGTGCCGCAATACTCTTCTGTACCTAAAATACTAGACCCGGTCAACCCCGTTGGCCACTACTTTTCCTACGGGGACCTTTTGTTGTATGTAACAATACCTACCCTATGCGTTAAAACTCAGATAACGTTTGTATTCCATTAGCTTTTCTTACCATACGCTATAAACACACCTAGAATATTTTAACGTATCTACTTGTAAATTTATGTAAGTACGTTAACTAATAAGACCCTGTCTCAATAATGTAGAAGAAAAGAACGTTCCTTTTAAATAATTTTATTGAAAGCAATCACGAACGGGTCTAAATTCTTTATTATACAAAAGAAAGAATACAAAAAAAGAAATATTTTCAAGCTAAACAAGTCAAAACTTGAACACAAACATTGATATTAATGCATAGGTATCCAAATTCAATACTTTGAATTGCTCAGCGGGTCTGGAAAGCCATTGACGAACTCCTGAAAAAAAACAAATATTAAATACTTACAGCACTTTGTAAGTAAAATGTGTAAATTTTTTTACGTAAGGATTTCATTCTTATAACAAATCAATTGTGATTCCTAATAAATAAGCAAATAATGTAATTCTTAAATGTTTTGATTACGTACATACCTTAAATTTGATATGCTGTAAACTCTCACTATTGGTTATGTTATGGTTATGACTCCACTTTATCCCGACAAGAACAGTTATAGGCTATTATATACCAGCTATAGGTACACATCTTTATTAGTAGGTATGTAGGAATTTCCGCAGAAAATCCCGCTGCCTCATAGTAATGCGACACGTTCCGCTGCAAAAAATAAACCAATCTCATGAAATTCATGTCGGGGGGTCAAAATGTATCGCAAATCACAAGTGAAATTTTACATCAATAATGTTAACATAAAAAAATAATTACTTGGTATAAGTTTTATTAGCCATATTCATGGTAAAAACTCATTAACTTCTATTTAAAGAAAATATAGAAATGTTGAAATGACATTTGAATGGCTGCGGATTGCGGTTACCAAAGAGAATATAATATCCATCACTACCTACATGGTTTGGTATAAAACCATTCCTTATTACGCTCACGAATGCAATACCGTTTCAAATTTTAATTTATAGCCTAAAAATATAATACCAGTTATTTTATAAAAACAAATTAGGTTTTAATTTCGTACACATTGGTAAATAATACAGTGCTCTATCACATTTTTTTTAAATAAAATAAATATTTTGAAAGACTTTCATCAGAATTAAATGGAACGCCGCGCAAAACAGTGATGGAGATATACGAAATAATATAGCGCTATCTCACTTTCACAATTGTTTAGGAATAGACATATCATTCGTTCTTTCACATCACTTAGCAGGAAACTACGAATAGAGAATTATTATTCGTAGGCAGGAAAGAAATAATCTTACTTTTAAAGTTCATGCGGTACGATTCGAAACAATGTTATTACAAGCTTGAAACAAAACGGACCTAAACCATCGTGATTTTCCTGTCAAGCCCATGATAACGCCTCAAACAAGAATATTCCCTCGATTGTCTTTAACGATTTCACATTTTTCTACTTTTCCTTACCCAATCACTGTTTATATTATTAATATCGCCACTCAATCGACTATAAAAACTAGTGAACTCGTACAGATTTATCAGTAGAAGCTCCATTAAAGAATTACAGGACCTACACCAACCTTTGATTGTAACTAGTTAGGATTAGGAATAGAAACAAAAAAAATAAAGATGGATCTAAAGGTTGTATCTAGAGATGTAAAATTATTTAAAAAAAAACAGACCACCATTTTGATTGCTACTTTGACGTTAAAACAATACTGCTAAGATCGCGCTCATGCCTTCGTAGCATGACCCTGTTAAAAAACCCAGAAAAAGTTATGTCGCCCGTCGGAAAAATACCATCTCGCTCGTTATTATTGCGTAGAGCAAGATAGTGAAACAAAGTGAACGAATGATAGTGCTCGATAAACGCTGTCACCGGACATGGTACTCCTGCTGGTACGCTATTGAGTGAATGATTTGATGTGACGTCACAAAATTGGTAGCAAATACAATATTAAAGTAATATTACTTTAATGTTGTTTTCTATTGGTCATGGTACGAATTGACAAAGTTATATCAAAACAAGACTGCTATAAGAGGTCGTGGTAAGGCCCATACCCTAAAAGTCGACTACGATGAAGTGCTCGTCAACACAAATCAACCGAGTCCAAATTTAATGACGTTATGTCGTTTTATGACTGAGTTATGTCTAATATCGGTACGATGCCACAGACAGACAGACAGACCGACAAACGTTATGGGTAGCCTTTTTAATTCTGTTCGGGGTTAAAAATAAGATAAAGGTGAAAACTAAAGAGGCTCGTCATATAAGAAACGTGTTATATTCAGCATTTTAACTCGATCTTTGTAATGGCATTAACTAGATACCGAAATACACGAAGGCTTTTGGATTGTTTGTTTTGTATTTACGTGTGTACAGAAAGTTCCGAGTACATACTTCCTCTGTATTTATTTACGAATCAATATTTATTATGCCTCAGTTTAGTGACTACAATTATGAACTTTATGAAAATGATGTAATCAATAATCACGTAATGGCATCTATTAATGAGCAGGGCAATAAATGTTTTTAATTGGCGTGTCGAATGTGGCGGCTACGCGGCGCACAGCGGGGTGATTACCCTAATCAGGAAATTATTATCCTTGGTAATTTCGCCGTAGTCATGGAAGAAAGTTATCAGTAGTCAGAACGCTGGCTACCTCAAGGTGTTCGGCCTTACTGAAGCAGACAAATAAACATAAATAACATTTGGATATTTTACATCTGGGACCCCTACCGGCTATGTAGAATGGACCCCCATATCCCAACCGCTAATATGGAGGGAATGAAGCCCTGGAATGATTCCAAATATTCTGCCTCTTAAAGGCCAAAATGTACTTATTTCTTACACTCAATAGAAGATTAGAAATTACATTAGAAGTTGAGGTCCAAAGTGAAAGTTTACATGGTAATGTGAAAATAACATTTTGGTAAAATAATGATAAGTGTCTAAGTGAAATGGATGTTTCTTTCCAGTAGTTTTATTAGAAATATGCAGTCGACCTCCCACACAAAGTACGGCATCTACACTGAGGAAAGGACTAAGCGACAGCAAACTAGATTTAGAAGGTAAGCTTTGTTAATTTTTTTGGATATTTATTTAATTTGAAAATCATTTTTCCTGGCGTAGCTTTACAGGAATATTTGAACTCATTTTATTGTAACGCAAACTAAGTTCGCACAAGTTCTTTTGCGTACCTAACCTACACTTCACGGCAAATTTTGAGTGCTGCCGCCGGCAGCCGGGTTTTAAATCTCGGCTGCCGGCACTATAATAGTGAAAATTTTTGGAGCCGGCGCTTTTGATTTGGTTTTTTATGTTGAGGGTACTTATGCGTAAAATTGGGGTCCATTGGCTTTCATAAAATCTCTAAATCATATTCTTTATCTTACTACCGATTTGTGTTCATAATCATCACTCTTCATAATTTTATTCTTCATACATTTTTATTACTATCATCGGAGCTCATAACATTTAGTTTAAGTCCCATATCTCTGCATTTAGTGATCAATTTTTTTTTATTAATACTGTTGCTACCAAGAACAAGTTTAAATTCATAATTTTTCTTTTCAGAACTTTTTTCTTCATAACATTCAATTGTCATATTGTTTTTATTAATAATGTTGTTGTTGTTACTAATAACATATCACGACTTTATAAAGGACAAGTATCATAATTTTTGTATTAATAAAAGCATTACTAAAAAAATATTTTAACGTAGATTTGTCTTTGTAACGCATAGAAATGGATGACTTCGGCCAAAAATAAGATGGGTTTTATAAGTTTGACGTATTTGTCGGTGTGTCGGAAGTGCAATATATTATAAATATAAATATTTGGCCAAGTGCGTGTCGGGCCACGCCCAGTGTAGTGTTCCGTAGTTGCAAATGCTAACTTTGAGTTCATGCCACTGAAAACGATGTGTCTACACCCAGCGGGATCACCTGTCTGGCAGACTGATGACTGATGCAGATAATTAGATCTGGATATGTTCTACTAAATTATGCTGAAAATAGAATTTGTTCCGTATTAAAAACGGAAATATTAACTTTTCTAACTTACCTCCAGCCAGCGGGATATTTACCAAAATTACGTCCGATCAACTTTAAATTGGTATCAACTTTTAGAACTGTGATTGTTATGTTCACCAAAACAAAAATCATTCTTCTAACGTCTTTACTTCAGCCACAATCAAGCTGCAAAGAATCCTCCAGCCAGCGGACTTTTCCCATAAGGACATTATTTTTGTAACTTTTACTAAATATATAAAATATAAACTATTTGTAACTATAATTTTACTTAAATTATCTATTTGCACATATTATCTTAAAATTATTAAATTAAAAGTATCTATACAATTTGAAAGCTATTATGTGGATAGAATACAAAAAAGTCTACAAACTCGTACAAATTAAAGGTGTAAACATAAACACCTTCAATTTGTACGAGTTTGTACTTTCTACAAACTCGTACAATTTAAAGGTGTAAACATAAACACCTTTAATTTGTACGAGTTTGTAGACTTTTTTGTATTCTATCCACATTTAATAGCTTTCAAATTGTATACATTTGCGTAAAGAATACTTCAAATATTCTTTACGCAAATGTGATTAACACAATATCTACTTTTTTGTATTCTACCCACATAATAGCTTTCAAATTGTATAGGTACTTTCAATTTAATAATTTTAAGACAATATGTGCAAATAGGTAATTTAAGTAAAATTATAGTTGTAAATAACTAGTTTAGATTTTATATCGGAATGAAAAACGTCACATGGTGTCACGTCATAATTCGCTTGTGAGGTTATATCTACTCAAAGTGAAATTACAATAAAGACGGTGAAATCTGTTGTAAAGTGGTGATATTTTCGACATATTCGTCTGGGGCGATATGAGAGGGTGGGGCTTAGGGACCCAATCTTGTTCACCACTGTCTTGGGATCCGTGGAAGACCCAAGGCCTTCGCCAAACCCCGAAGAGGACTTCGAGATCAAGCTGGACGAGGTCGTCCGAAGGCCGTCCGACCAATATATGCACAGTAAGTGATAGATATTAAATTTTCCAAATTTTGTAATTTACTGTAATTCATTCATATATTTTAGGCTTAGGTTATAATTAGGTTAGAAGGTTCCCTAGACCTTATCTAGGGTGGTAGCAGACTGCGTAGGTTTGTTTGTGTGTTTGTTTGTTGCCGGTGGGATTGCCGGACTCGTGCCACATACCGTAATCTTAGTTTTCTGCCTACACCTAGTTCACAAGAATCATACGAGAGGGCGCCAGCAGAATCTACATCTCGATCTCAGAGTTCTGGTTGCAACTGACTATATATACAACCTCCGACAATACACCGTCGGAGCCGCGGTTCCCCAGGCGCAACACCATGCCTGGCGGGAAGATCTTCCCTTTGTGGCGGTCGAGCATATCACCTCGCTCCCGCTACAGTGGTGACCCCGACGTGATTGGAAGCAGCCTTCTCCATCGTCAGCAGCCTAATGCAGCCTTCTTCATACTCGAACTGTCATCATCGTTCCTCTCTCTCATTCAATGTTGGTCAGCAGCAGCGTCAGCAGTTTCACGGCAAGCCAGCAACAACGGGTCAATCATCAGGTCCATCGCAGCCGACTCACCAAGCTTCGTGGTCCTGATCCCAAGCACCCACAACTCACTCGACGACTTCAGCGACCGGCGCATCCCCCGCAGCATCGTACCCTGGATCTGAGGCATCTACTCTCCAGCGTAGCACTCCGGCAGGACATGATTCCGGCGCCAACAAGTCGACAACGCTCAAGACAGTCTCGACTCACTGCAGACTACGAGCACGCTCGAGACAGTCTCGACTCACCGCAGACTACGAGCAAGCAATTCACTACGACTCACTGGAAGGCTCCCGACTCACTGGGACAAGAATCATCTGGCACTTACAAGCTACTATATGAAGCACAGACTGCACTTGGAAAAACTATCAGACCTCCGGTCTTGGGAGGGAGTCCTGTGGCGACCTCTACGCTACTACGAGAAAACTAAACACCACAAACAACAATGAACGAAGCAATACCTAGTTCACAAGAATCATACGAGATGGCGCCAGCAGAATCTACATCTCGATCTCAGAGTTCTGGTTGCAATTGACTATATATACAACCTCCGACAATACACCGTCGGAGCCGCTGTTCCCCAGGCGCAACACCATGCCTGGCGGGAAGATCTTCCCTTTGTGGCGGTCGAGCATATCACCTCGCTCCCGCTACAGTATAAATGAAATTATTTCATGGCTTCAAAAGAAACGAGTGGAGGCACTGTTACAGAAAGAATTGTTCCGATTGGTGAATATTCACAAGCGTCGCACCACGTCACAGATTACTAATAAGTTACCTACTGTTTACATTTTGGACGAGATTGCAAAAGAAATGGGACATACAGATATCCGATTACTATTATATTATTATAATACGATCGAATTGATCGGGGGTCAAGTTTATGGTTTTTGCCTTAATGCTATTTTGAAATGATTATTTATTTTATTTTTCAAGAAATTATACAATTTATTTTAATGTCGCTGTATTAAAAGTTGCTAAAGCGGGGTCTATATACAAGTACACGGAGTCAATATTAGCTACTGCCGACATGTTTCGACCACATCCGGAGGTTTTCATCAGGGCGCATGTGACTACAGGCCCGTACACCGCACCGGCTCGCGACACACTGATCTGATGTTAGTTAAAAGGGCGCCGAGCGAACGCAGCGCCCCCAATCGCGTTTTATTACATTTCTCAACATATAGACAATATTTCAAAAAATCCCGACGGACAATCTGCATCAAACATTAAAATTTTGTAATTTTATTTCGCTTAAGTCGATAATAACTAAAAAAAAACTAAAATTACAATAATTTAATGTTTTGAAAAGACGTAAGTACTTTAATAATAACGACAAATTGTCCGTCAAGAATTTTTTGAAATATTGTCTATATATTAAGAAATGTAATAAAACGCGAATGGGGGCGCTGCGTCCGCTCGGCGCCCTCTTAAGCTAAGAGTAGCGCGGGGCGCGCCGGCGGCGGGGGAGATCGCCCTTGGGCCGCAGCGACACTCCGGTAGATGGTGGTACTTGGTGGTTAGATATGTTGAGGACTCCCGTGGATGCTTAACACATTTCAGGAAACTTACGGCAGTGGACGTAATTAAATTGTTATTTCTATTGTGTCTGGCCGAGTGTCCTGCAATGTCTTAATAATGTCTAAATCTCACGTTAGATTTAATTTAAAAAAAAATAGTTTATCGTATTACGTTGTAGTAAGCGTCACAGCACTACTGACAACTGTCACAGAGATCAAGCTATATTTTACGAACCTATATTTACACAAATTAAAGCTAATAGAAATAATGGAATTAAATGGATTGTGATGAAGTGTTTTCAGGGAGTCGAACCCTGGACACTTGTCCTGTACCTGGTACCTGGTATT
The DNA here is from genome assembly GCA_963555685.1 of Acrobasis consociella. Classification (NCBI taxonomy): domain Eukaryota; kingdom Metazoa; phylum Arthropoda; class Insecta; order Lepidoptera; family Pyralidae; genus Acrobasis; species Acrobasis consociella. The sequence goes on along the minus strand of OY743104.1, from coordinate 70,160 downwards.
ACGAGAAAAGAAGAGTCTGATGAGGTTGCCTACCGGAAGAAGTGGAATATAAACCAGCTATACCAACAGTTTTAATTGCTTATAACAGGTTCCACAATGATAATCTTAATCTAGGCTCTTAGCCTACACTGCCTAAACCTAGGTTTACAGCTCTTTGCAATGCAGGCCAAAATAACCGAGAGGAAAGAGGGTATGAGTAATTCGTGTGCGGTGTACTACACAGCTGCAGACAGATCTATCGGGCTTCTGAGGTAGGCTCGAGGAGCGGAGAGGTGCCTTGGCGCACCAAAAGGAAGAACGGAGGTACTACGGTATTCTACTTCCTGTACCAGGCCTATTCCTGCGGTAAATGACTAGCAAACTGACGGGCGTGCAGGTTAAATGAGCGGGGGGGGCCGAAGGCCCGCCCGCGTAACTGTTATGCAGACTGTACGCGGGTACGTTAGCGTCGGATACCACCCCTAGCTTATGACCACGAGGGAGTGACAAAGGGGGCAACCTGGGGTGGGGGAAGTGGCGTGCAGACAGCACACCGTTACTCGGAATTCCCTGATCGTACGGGGGTAAGTACGATTAGATCGGGATACCACCCCTAACGTATTCATACGGTAGGGGATGGTTCTGGCGCTCTAGGGGCGCAGAAACGGGGGGTAATGAACCCACCCGACAGATCACCGGGAACCGCTTCGGTGATGCACCCTATAGGAAGGACGGAGGTGCGCGGAGAAGGGCTGAAAATCCGAAACGGACAGAGAATTATGATCTCTGCGACCCGGAGGGATAAGAAGGGTGGGGGTTCAGGGGATATCCTGAATCGTCCTGAGAATCTACATCTCCGCGACCCATAGACCGGGGTGCGCTTCGGCTTTATATCTAGTAAAGGCGGCCGCAGGCCGGCCTATAGTGCCTGGGGCCTGGCGGGGGGAGTAGTGTAACTAGTTTCAGTATCTCTACGCGGCACGGACCGTCTGTAGCTGTGTGCGTAACGGATTGTTTCTATGTTCTATGTGTGCGGCGGCGTCAGCTGATCGACCGCTGCATCACAGAATTATTGATAAACTTTTCTCGGAAAATTCAAATTCATAAAAAATTATCTCATAACTAAAGTGTTGAAAATAGGTTTTTGAAACTTGTAAAGCACGTGGGCTAGTTTCATATAACGTATCTTAGATTCTTAGACTAGTATCAAAAATCGTACCTTTATAAGATTTTTTTTCAAAAGTAAATCCGACTTCAACGCCTTACTGTAACTACACAACCGATTTCGATAATTCGTTTTTATGGGACCACCTCGCAAGTATCAATCAACTGTTGTACTTTCGAGGTCCAGGCGTCTTGGAGCAATCGGAACATACTAAAAAATATACTTTCGAATTGATAACCTCCTTCTATTTTGAAGTGGGTAAATAAAATAACAGAAGTCTGGCCCACGTGGGCTATGTCTTTTCTGGAAGAAAAGTAGGATGATATTATAAGTCTTGTCTGTCTGAAACCGGTAGTCACTCTCGTGTTCACGTCTAACTCAACTAACATTGTACTGGCCGGACACGTCCGGGTGTCCCCGCAGCGTGACGTTGATGGTTGTTCGTTGTGCAGGCGCAGCATGAGTCGCGCGTACGGTGGCGGCGCGTGCTTGCCGCGCAAGCGCTGCGTGTCGCTGCTCGTGCTGGCGGCGGCGGCTGTCTCGCTTGTCGTCTACAGCGACTACAACGGTAAGTCCCAAAGTCCCATCCGTACCATGTGGTAGGTAATTTAATGTAGATTAAGTTTGTCATTGACAGTTTTCTTCTAGATTTGACAGTTTTTGTACAAAACGGAGAAAACCGAGGCGCGGGACATATTTTCAAAGAAAAGGGGGAAGCCCCCCCCCCCCCTTCCCCCTTTTCTTTGAAAGTATGACACCGGGCAAAATCGAGCTCAGCAGGGTCGAATTAGTCTAAAAAAACCTGGTGTCAAACTGTTACATTCCATGCCGTTCAAAATCGTAAAATTCAAAAGTTCTTCTAGACTAAGCGGTCTGGACTGAAATGAGATGTAGTAACAAAAATTAAGAAAGGAATGTTAGGATGGTTCGGGCTTTAAAAAATAATGGATGAAAGGAAATTTACTAAAAGGTGAGAGTGGAAACTTTAAAAAAAGAATTGTGATTGGAAGAGTGGGTCAGGGTCGGCCTCAACGAACGTATCGCGACGATTGCAGACGTTCTTAAATAACCGGCCAAGTGTGTATCGGGTTCGCGCATTAAGGGTTCCGTACCATTATCTATAAAAAAAACGCGTTGTATGGAAGCCCCCTTAAATATTTATTTTATTTGTTTTTAGTACTTGTTGTTATAGCGGCAACAGAAATACATAATTTGTAAAAATTTGAACTGTCTAGCTATCGCGGTTCTTGAGATACAGCCTGGTGACAGACAGACAGGCAGACGGACAGACAGCGAAGTCTTAGTAACAGGGTCCCGTTTTAACCCTTTGGATATGAAACCCTAAGAGAAGTCAGAAGTACCCGTGACCGGCAGGCATGCATGAAGAGAGTGATGACTAGCGATGAGTGAAGATGAGCGAAAGAGATCTGTCAGGTTCGTAGCAAGTGGAGGTCCGTAGTCTGTGCTACACCTGTGAGAAACAGGCGTGATATTGTACACAATACATATGTATCGAAAATGTTCTTTTGATCGCTTCTCTATATAGCCCTATCGCCTTGAAGTGCCATTTTTGCAACAAGGAGAAACAAATGGTTTTTGATACAAAAAACCGTTCGTTTGTTTAGTAGCTCTTAAAAAAATCCGTTTCCAATAATCGAAATAAGAAAAGTGCTCTCCGGCAGCCGTCGCAACTGAGTTTCACAACTATTACGATGGAAGAATTTTTACCCAGCTACAGGACAGCCAGAAAGCCAAGAAAGAAACGTAAACAGTAGTTCATAAAATAGTTTGAAAGGTTATCTAGGGTTTGATCAAAACAAAGTTTTAAATTATGTCTCTGTTGCATTTTAAATAATTTATTACAAACTAGCCGAAGCACGTGACTTTGTTTGCGTGGCGTGGTCTTTATGACTCCGGAAAATCCTCATCAGGTTGAACAACTTTGTTTATGGCGTCATTATTATAGTTCTTGTAGTTTAGCTGGACCATTATGGTTCTGCATCAGTTGTTCCATTTTCCGAAATCAATTATATCCTTTACGTTGCCTAGCCTTACAGCTATATAAAAAAAAAGTTTTGTTGTGTACAAACAGACAGATTTTTTTTTAAATTCTTACCCGATCACTATGTTTCCATCGACCCTAACCAAGTATAGGCAAAGCTATACATATACAAATGTATATCCACAGTGGAACTGCCAAAAGAAGAGAAAATGGAACGCACGCTGTCGGAGATGCAGGCGCGGCTGCAGTTCCTGGAGGCGCTGTACCGGTCCCGGCAGCTGGAGATGCTCGCCCTGCAGGTAAACGGGCGGAGACTCCTGCGGGAGAGCGGACGCACTCACACGCAGTGTAAACACAGAGAGCACAATGACAGCAACGGGTATTTCATAAGGTATTCATAAAAAACTTACGTAAATTTATTTGTAACAGTATCAGATTAAAATGTTTACGGTCGTCTCTTCAAACTCGAATATGATGAAAAATAATGAATGAGCAGTGGTTGTTGACCGCAGACGAGGGCGTCGAACAAGAGCGGCGTCTCCCCGCGCGCCCACGCCGCGGCCGGCGCGCCCTCCTCCACGCTGTCACGCGAGGTGCAGGTGCAGCTCAGGAACCTCACAGGTACACCAGTCCTCTCAGTCAAACTCTTCGTAAGTCGCAAGTGATGATGAAAAAATAGGTGTTAAATATTTTTTTTATTATCTAACCGATAGGCCAAAAAATTTTTCCATTCCTATTCATGTGTAGTACGTGCATTTATTATTAAACAAATGCATTAGGTGGCAACTTCGTTCGCGCTTCTTTCCTTATATCAGTTTTTACTGAAACAAAGCCTATACGTTGCTTTGCGCTGATCTTAATTTGCCTGCAGGTCTTAATCAGTCCTGCCCTTAGGGTCCCGCGCGGCCGCGGCGCTCCGCAGCCGGCAGCCGCTGTCGCTGGCGGCCGCCTTCTCCCCGCCGCTGCTGCCGCACCTGCTCGACGACCCGCTCAGCCTGCAGCCCGCCTTCCACATGCGCGCCGACCGCACCACCTTCGCAGACGTCGTCATCGGAGTGCCCACCGTCAAGCGGGACAAGGAGAGCTACCTCATGATCACACTTACGGTAGCAGATTCGGTCCTTCCACTCTGACCAACTAGAACAACTAAACCAACATAATAATATGGATATGGACTGTATCCAAGAATTATTTTATTTTGTCCATTAATTAGATTATCCAAAAGTATAATGGTCCCATATCGTAGGGCAAAGAATAATTATATAGATATATATGGATAAAACACACAGATTAAACTAGCTCCAAAATAAATTCGAAAACTGTCATTCGATGACAGTTTTCGATGTCAACATCATCCGAACATATTTTCCCGGTTGCATCCTTAGCAGTAATGCTTCAGAGGGGTCTGCAGCTCTCAACCAAGGAGATTTGATGAGGTTACTGGTTTTTACACAGATCGACTGCCGTCTCACCTCCGCAACCCAGCGGGTAAACCTGAACCAATCCTTGGATAGTGTGATGATCAAACGCTAGATGGCGTATGATCATTCGCAATTGTGATTCGTGATGATGATTTTTCGTGGCACGTATAACCTTTGGATAGTGTGATACTATCCAAGGTAAACACACACGAAAATATCTTTATTTTCGGATATTCAGGTGATTCAAGCCTGCAATCATAACATCTGACTGGAAACAACTTTTCACAACGTATGCTTCCCAGGTAGCGTTGCCAGGCGTCCGGATAAAGCCGGACACAGTTAGGCTTTTTGGTTGCGTGTCCGGCCAAATTAAAGCGTGTCCGGCCTGTCCGGCTTTCGTTAGGCTTTTTACATTTCATGAACGACCAAGCGCCGAGCGCGGCTGAGCACAGGCGACGAGAGTCGAATGTCGCGTCGGTCGCTCACGCAGGCCGAGGGGCGCCCTGCCGCCGCCTGTTGCCCGCCCCCCTGCGCTCTGTCGTTATTGTTCATTCCTCGATTGATAGCGCACGTGCCGTACGTTGCGTTGCGTGTCGGCAAGATTTATGATAATAATCAAAAAAGCTTGGTTTTACAAACATTTTTTTTTTGTTGTACCTAATGCTGAGACAAAATCCTCAATAATGTAGGATGTCCGGCTATTCTACCCAAATGTCCGGCCAAACTGGCTGGTCTGTCCGGCTTTTAGGTTTGGCGACCTGGCAACCCTATCCCAGGGGATTTGAATCCATGACTCCGGACAGTCATCGGTATGGCAGTTATCGCGGTACAAACATTCATACATACAAACAATGTGTTTTCGCCCACAACTCGATTCAGCGGTTGTCCTGGGTACTGAGTATGTAATACTATTATTAATACTGTGACTGAGTGGGACGGGCGCTGCACTCAGTTGCCCGGTACAACCGTAGGTACCGATGTATGCCTACAGCATTGAGGTCATAGCAATCACATGCGCTCGATTAGATTTGATACTTTGTTCCTTACTTTTACTTTGCAGTATTGTTACCGAACAAAATATCCTTTATATGAATATGTTATTAAGTAGATGCCAAAGATTTTAATTGCTCTCTGTACAATTAACTTTGAAATAAAACAAAGCTATGTAAGTACGCCATTATAACCTTTGACAAGTTAAAATTGACTGTGTTTAACAAGAGCGATGTGTGCAGCACCTGATCGACGGGCTGACGGAAGACGACGTCAACTCGACGGTGATCGTGGTGCTGGTGGGCGAGTGTGACCTGGAGTACGTGCTCAACACCGCGCGCCAGATCGAGGCTAAGTGAGTACGGCTGTGCGACAGCTGGGGACCGTCCGGGGCTCCGGGCTGGGTGCCGCCGTGTGCCGCCGAGGAAGACTGCGCAACTAGTGACTTTTGTTGTTCTACGAATTTCCTCATTTCTGATTCGGTCGCGAGAAACACCGAGCATAGCCCTCTCCATTGCCCCTTAAGCGACCTTGAGCCTTCTTGTAAGTAAGTATAGAAAGGAAATACGATCAAAACCATATCATCAATGTTAATACGCATTGATTAGACTTTAGTCTTGAGGTTATTGGAGAGAAGACACTGCGTAGCTTGACGAATGCTACTCAGTTAATTTGAATTCTTCGAAAGACATCCTTCTTGAAACTAGAATTTCCAATCTAGATCAATAGAGAATATGCACGTTTTTGTTATGTTTATTAGAAGCAAAACATAATAAAGGTTGTCAACTAATCGGGTCTTCGACTGTACTTCTGCTTTTGCTGTTAACAATGTCTAATACGCGTCAGTTGACAAAAACTGTTAAAGTCAGCATTGATCATGGATGCGTCATTTAGATGGAAGGTTTTACCGTCTTTCCAAGTTTATAATATTTATAATCATTTATAATATTGTAGGATTCACAAAAGTTTTGTGAAATCTGGTAAAGTCAGCATTGATCATGGATGCGTCATTTAGACGGAAGGTTTTACCGTCTTTCCAAGTTTCCACAAACTGAAGGTAAGATGAGAGTGCATTCAATAAAAAACCCGATATAGTAGTACAGTACACACTCCCTGGTCGTCGAGCTCAGTCACAAGCGACGGCCGAGAGCCGCAATAGCAGTGAGCAGTGTGTAAGGCTGCGTTTCCACTGCAGCGGAGCAGAGCGGAGAGGGAGAGAAATTGACCAATCACAATGCTCGAAATCTCCGCTCCGCTTCAATTCAAACAGTGGAGCGGAGAATTCGAGAATTCGCAGCGGCCAAGTGTGAGTCGGACTCGCCCATGAAGGGCTCCGTAGTAGCAAATAACATAGGTAATATAAAAGTCTTGTAGTATGTTTTTTTTTTAATTTTAGGGTTCCGTAGCCAAATGGCAAAAACGGAACCCTTATAGATTCGTCATGTCTGTCTGTCTGTCTGTCCGTCCGTATGTCACAGCCACTTTTTACCTAAACTATAAGACCTATACTGTTGAAACTTGGTAAGTAGATGTATTATGTGAACCGCATTAAGGTTTTGACACAAAAATAGAAAAAAACAATAAATTTTGGGGGTTCCCCATACTTCGAACTGAAATTCAAAAATATTTTTTTTATCAGACCCATACGTGTGGGGTATCTATGGATAGGTCTTCAAAAATGATATAGAGGTTTCTAATGGATACGCAGTGAAGGATGCTGGATAACAGCATCCTTCACTGCGATCGCGGGCATGTTACATTACATTACGTACATTTTACATTGTCAGTAATACCTATTGGCTAGCAACAAGCCACGCTTGCTCACGGTCGCAATAGAAAATTCGCTGTCAAATATTTTTGAGACAATAATTTATATCAATTTTATACAACATCAATTAGTCTCATTCCTTACTATCCATAGTATGAAATGATAGTTGCTATGGAATTCTAGACCCAGCGATTTCCGTGTGAGTTAAGGCCCATTTAGACGGTGCAAGTTTCTTGCGTGTTGCATACAATTTTATTGAAGCAATAAATGATTTGTATTTCTGACATTTCGTTTAGACCATGCAAGTTGTCTATTGCTGCAATAAAATGGCATGCAACGGGCAAGAAACTTGCACCGTCTAAATGGGCCTTAAATCAATTAGTCAGCCAGTCACTTTCTTTATATTTCCTTCATATTATATAGTATTTTTTGTATATCATGTGTAACTTACTGCGACTCACCGAGGTTTGTTTTGAACTAGGCCTGATGGATGTTAAGCTGTTGATCCGTATCGGTTTACCCTCTTTAAAATACGCTTGTATGAATTTCGATTATATAGGAAACTAGCTGTGCCCGTGGGCTTCGCTCCCCGTGGGAATTTCGGGATAAAAACTGTCATATGTCCTTCCCTGGGTATCAAACTATATCCATTACAAATTTCAAAATTTCAAACAAATATACAAACTCCCTTTCGCATTTATAATATTGTAGTATTCACAAAAAAATTGTGAAATCATACTAAGTAGTATACATTTCATGAAGTTACTGGATTGCTAGTTCTGCAAACACGGACTCACTACTGATGAACAGGCTTGGATTTTATTTTACTATGCGCAAGTATCGTTCCGTTGTCTAGGATTTGGTCGCAAATAAAGCTATAATCTGGAGCGTTCTAAGCGGTGGTGTCGCTGGGCACAGGTTCCCCGAGCACGTGGACAGCGGGCTAATCCAAGTGCTGTCACCGCCGGCCGCCTACTACCCCGACCTGGACGCGCTGCCGACCACGCTGGGCAACTCGCGGAAGCGCTTCAAGTGGCGGACCAAGCAGAACCTCGACACCATCTTCCTGATGGCGTACGCGCAAGGCATCGGCCTTTTCTTCCTCATGCTAGAAGACGATGTCATAGCCAAGAAGAACTACATGCAAGTGAGATCTCTTTATTACTTACTCTACTTCTTTGGTACTTACCTATTTCTGTTACCGATATTTTATAGGAACATTGTTTAGTTCAAAAATTGTATGCGGAAGATGTTAGAAGCGTAAGAGCAGGCGATTGTTAAATGACTCAATAAACGACTTCCGTTTGAGTTTCATCACGTTTTTACGGTTCCGTAGTAAACAACGAACCCTTATAGTTTCGCCATGTTTATCTAATCTATCTGTTCGGTTTTAATCAGAGTCTATATAAGTACTAGAAAGCTATAATTTAGCATGGGTGGGTACGTATATTAACGTATTTATAATTAGGTACCTATATATATTAAGTTAGGTACTCGTTACAGTTTTACCGCCTCTATAGCGAATTTAGGCGCGAGGCAGCACGGGGCGTATATGGAAACCCTTTCAGTATTCAGATCCCTAGTACTTCAGAGCTGCGGGAGGGCTTTCTAAAATTAGTTCCCAGAAAGTTTTATTTAAACCATTCCGCTATTCAGAGATGCGAACGATTCGGATTCGGGTATTGTCTCCGGTGTAATATTCACGACTTCATAATAAAAACGCTTCCGCTACTCAGATCCCTACAAAGTATAAGAGTACTTAGGTGCGATCTGACACGCGGGAGGGATTTCTGCGCTATGCTCCCCGATCTCAGATCGCAAGCGGTACTTGCCAGAGATAAAGCGATATAATGTGCATCGTTCTGGTGTTTGTTTTGATTTAAATTAGTTCCGTTACCTAATTGTCACGAAAACAATTACTTTACTTCCGATTTTTTTTTAATAAAAGATTTATTGTGAGAGTTTGAGACTTTGTTTACTAAAATAAATTAGTTATATCTTTCAGACTTTCAGTAAAGAAAGACTCGATCAATTTATAAGCGACAGTGATTTTGTTTGTGTTGTCACAAGACATTGTTATGACTCATAGGCAAGTGAACATTTTTGCGCTCCAAGTCCAAAAATCGCATCTCACCTCCTAAAAAAGTGTATTCACTGTCTAAAAATGTAAGCGAGAATGTGCCTAACGCTCGATAATTTTATATTGTTAAAATTATTTCCTAATAAAATGATATTCATACTTTCTTTAATCTTCGCTCGTTTACATAGTAGTCGACCGAGCGTATTCCGTACCTTTGAATAAGCCAAATTTTAGTCTGAGTAGCGGTAGGAATTTATATCCATATCGCTGCTATTTCGTTTGTAAAGCCTCCCGCATTACAGAACTAAAAGCAGGGTAGCATTGAAACTATTAAACTACGCGTTTAATCGCTAAAAAGCTCCCCTAGCTTTAGTTTTGAGTACTGGAAGGGTTTCCATATACGCAACGGCGGGTGTGCGCGTCGTACATGTATCGTACACAATTCACAAAGCACACATAAATGTCGAATAGCTCTCGAACGGAGGGAGGGACCGATTTCAACGGGCTTTCGCTAATAAAAATAGATGGCGCTAAGGATATCAAGTCGTAACGGTAGTTCTGCTAGTCATTACTAGATAAAAAAGATTCGAAAATTGATGTTTGTAACTTCAGGCCTATTTCCAAATTTTCAAAATTATTAAAGTTTTTGATTTGTTAAAAAGGGGGACAAATTCCTATCGGCTAACTGTTCCCCTAAAAAAAGGTTGAAATCCAATCCAATGCCAAGTTTAGATGCACTTTAAAATCGATCATTATCATTTTCACAATTCACAATTGCCATTCCCAAGACTCGCCACTACCCGCCACCTTTTTAACGTCAATGGTCCATCTGGCCGAAATTCACTTTACCATACACCTCACTTAAAATATGGTATAGTTGTGAAAATACGTTGGTACTGTAACCATCCGCATGTGTGCGATCGTTGTTTACATTCTCAAATATATTTAAACTTAAGGGCCTGCCAAACGGTTGCCAACAAGCCTTCCGACGTGTTGACCTTGGTCGGTGCCTCGTCGGCGCCGACCGTCGGAGTGTTGCGGCTACACGGTCGGGTCGGCCGGCCGACCGCGCTTTGGCGTCAGTGTGTTTAGAACTCGCAGACTGACAATATCTCGTAAAATGACTACCAACCTATCGAAATTTCAACGTGTTGGCGTGGTTTAAGTCCTATTGAGCTCAATAGAATAAAAAAAAGGAAACATTGGATATGGATATGCGAAAGTTTCATCCCTTAGGAAAACAGAATTTTTAATATTTTTTTTAAGTTAGTGGCACATGGCGCCACTAACTTAAAAAAAATATTAAAAATTTCTTCAAGCCAAACCACCGCACCGATTTGATAAAATATATGTCAAATGAAAGATAATTACATAATCTATCATTAAAAAATATTGTAAAATCATGCCCCAAAATTAGATATTTATTTTTTTGGAAAAAAAATGAGCTCTACTAGATTTTTCCATAATTTTATTTAAAAAAATTATCATTGGGATATTTCTAATATAATTCATATTGTGGCCTATTAAATACAGTATTTTATTAAGAAAACTGCATGTCAATATCCTTCATTTTAGGGAGATATAAAATTAAAGCGTTCGCATTGGGATTGGGACGCCACCATCATTAATGCATGCACAACCGCACGCGTCGACTCCTTCTCGCGAATGGCCTAGCGCGGTCGGCAACAAGCGGCTACACGGTTGCCAACCGGCAGTCCCGACAGCGGTCGGGAGCGCACGCCCGACGACCAAGGGCGTTGGAATGTCAAACGAAATTTTGTCGCCAACAGCCGTCTACACGGTCGGACCCGACCAAGGTCACCTGGTCGGTGGTGCTTGTTGGCAACCGTCTGGCAGGCCCTTTATATATACGTATTTTTATCCTTTCGTAGTCGGTTAAAATCGTAGTAGCAATCCTCTGCTGGACATAGTAATAGAAACTCTTTAATCTACTTGTTTGTTTATTTTTTGTGACAGTTGAGAGGAAGAAAATAATTTTGTTTTTTTTTTTGGATTGGGAATGCGGATGGGGATCTCAGGAATGGATTTCCTTGGAAAAGATTAAAATTTGCTTTTCGGGATATAAATATAAAGGAGTTGTGCTTGAGCGGGGGTCGTTTATCTGCCTTTGATAACTTGTGCAGATGAAGGGAAGTGGAGGACAAGAGTAAAGGGAATTCTATAATTACATACAATTCATGGAGGATTGGTGAGATGTTTATTTTATTATGAGTAACACTGCGCTGGAAGATATGACTTCTTGTATAAAATAAGATACGTATGTATTCGTATGTATGAAATAAAGTATGTATGTTTGTTCAGAAGCAAATCTTCTAAGAAGAGGGAGGCAGATCATTTCTCCTGGCCTTTGCTCTACATAAGATTATTTTTAAATGAAGTGTATCATATACTGGTGTATGTATGTATACATGTTACTATCTTCTAAGATGGGAGAGACATAAGAAGATAGCCTTTGCCCTGATTTACATACCTATATTATTTTAATGTGTTTTCTCTAATATAAATCCTAATATAGCTTTGTAAATAAAAACTTCACAATGGGTTACAACGAGTAAATACATGAGTCATGTATTCTTCTTCTAATCTGTAAGTTATAATACTTAATTATCAACAAACATTATTTACACATCATGACTAAATGTTGACCATTTGACTATCTATATCTTCGTGTGTACCGATGGAACTTGGATAACAATTATCCTGGAAATATTATATTTACTCATGCTGTGCCATTGATTTGGAGATACTTCTACTCTACGTTTACTTATGTACTATTGATGTTCTAGTTATTTACATCTGTTAAACATGTTACCTCATGAATATTATTCTTCCTCGAATATAGCTTTTAAAGCTGGAGTGCTGAAAACTGAATTAACTTCAGAAATCAATAACTTCAATTGCGTGTTGGCCTACTCTGGTTGACTTGACTGGCTTGTTCAGTGGAATTGATTATTTGTCTTGGAGAAGTCGAGACTATGAAGATGGTTTGGTATTCTATTACCTATCTACATACTAACTACATTTGGGCTATCTGGATGGGTTGTGGCAGCACTTTATTGAGTTCTCGCTCATAGGGTACATTCCTCTACTGCAATGCAAAGGAAGGCCCTCCGTCTACGTTAAGTGTTATGTCACGCTCGTCTGGAGACGCTTTATTCGTCGTACGATTCCCTTTGGGCTTAGAGAAGTTGAGCCTGGAATCTAACCTCTTCACCATGGGGTTATTTTACTTCAATGAATGGAATAACTAAACCTATTCTGGTTAAAACTGATCCATTGACTTTGATGTCATGCCTGCTAAACAAGCTAAGTCTTGAGTATCTACAATGTTCTATAAACATGGAGAAGTCATGTGGAACTGTTTACCTTCTGACAAAGAGGTATTACTTAAACAATAATGTATTGTTTATATGGGAATGGATCCCGATTTCATCATTAACTTATTCAACCATGAGTTGAGGCTATAGTAACGTAACTTGTGTATTTAAACTACTACTGCTCTCTGAAATGATTCTACTTATTTATGTTTATGAAACCTTATAATTGTTTTATTAATCTTTTACTCATCTTATTTCTAGACATCATCGCTTCACCTAACTTTTGATTTGTACAGACAGACAACTGACAGGACGAATCAGGACATATTTTTGTAGTATGCTTTCAAGCGTTTAGGATACAGTTGATTGTAAAATAATATTTGCTGCTCAGATCCGGTCTCTGAATAACTTCAGATTCCGAAGCCTCTGTATCCGCTTGCGCAAGACTTTTCTTGCTTCCCTCCAGACAGACACGTCTCCTGCCTGAAAAGGCTTATTAACGTAAAATATTTAGAACGTTTCTGAGCTTTGCTGCCCCATCGGTGGGAGTTATCCCGTCAGGAGTCGAAGCTACAAAGACATGCGGGGAGGAGCATGCTTTTTAACCGATACAAAATAATGAACGTTCTTATATCTATATATGTATATATACCGACTGTCATACAGTATTAGACTTACCATAAGATCTCATCTCCGTAATTCACTAAATTTGTTATTATTTGTTATAGATATATACTAAGAGATAGTAGAACGGGACGTGCTGCGCCAGAGTCTGAGTTACTGCTCTATACAACTTGGGTTCGCCACTAAGATGATCATAGCAAATTCACATGTACAAGACACACAGCGGGTTTAAGATAATATATTATACTTAGAGATAGATAATGTTTATCTTTTATTTCTTAGGACATATAGATATTTAAAGTAGGTAGTTTAGGATTGTTTCATTTTGGTGCCGTGAACAGGATATTTGGTGCCTTTGCCAGGATCTTTGGTGGGCTGCGAACAGGATTTTTGTGGCTTGCGTCAGGATTTTTGGAGCTACTGTCAGGATTTTTGGTACTTCAGTCAGAACTTTTTGTACCACGATTAGCATTATTGGTACTACTGCCAGGTTGTGACATTCTGATAGGTTAGATTTGATCTACTTACTTGATTGAGTTTACAGTTTTACTTATCTTGGGCTTGCTGTTGTCTTGATGTGAGTTAGTGGTCGGTTTACAGGGATTTCGCGATTCTTGTTTACTGGCCACATTTTGTTGCCGAATTGAAAAAGGATAGCGCATTCACGTCTAGTTTTACTATGTTTATTACACAAATTCACAGAGAATACTTCTGCTTGGTAGAAATAAAAACACTATGATGAAGGTTACTAGAAATCATCTTTTTATTATTACAAAACACTTAAACTACATAGGGTCGCGTACACTCAGCTATTGCACTTAGAATTGTTATTTACTTATTAAAAAATGTCTAGTTAAATGTAAAAACTAATTTCCAATGGGTTATTTGGAGATCACTTGTTTACACTGAGAAACTCGCTGACGGCATTTGTATAGTGCTGGGGTCGGTCTTTTTACGTCGGCTCCTTACGTTTCTTGCTTTTAGTTTTCTAAAATGGGCGAAATACTGGTAATTTACATAATAAAATAGAGTATTGTATGTCCATTTCATGTTTGTTTACAAGTTTTGCTATGACGTTTGACATTTTGCTGATAATGTCCCGTTTGACATTTCATTTTCTCGAAATAGCGTGACAAAGGCGTCAAGTTATACAGCCTTAATATTAACCGACTGCAAAAGTGAGGAGTATTAAATACAAATGTTTACAAAATGAAAACATGTGTACTTACATAAATTATTGCGGTTATTTACGTTGTGTTATGGTTATTTAACAAAAGTATGTTCATGTACGAGGAATATTTATACAAGGGCAGGATGTTTCGGTAGTTTTATTTATGTGAAAGAATACGATACCTAGGTCATTTCATAATTGCTTTTATTGCCTTACAAACATAGTATCTATGTGGTTTGGTGGGATAACTATTTACAAGTACTTAAGTACATGTACTAAGAAAAATATATATGAATTTATCCGACGCTGAAAAGAGAGTAAGTACTTATGTTGTCTGTTGCAGCATATAAATAGAAGATTTAGTTTATTTACTAAGTGAGTAAGTGATAGGTGTTCGAAAGAATAGAATTTACTTTACAATTTATATGAGTTTTGTGTACCTATAGAAACACAGAAATGGATAATTTTTCAAGTCTCCCTTACCATACAAGCAGCAACAACTAGTAGTTGACAATGCTAAAACATGGAATACCTTTTACTAGGAATATTTGCAGTGAAAGGGATAAATATCTATTCCTTAGGTATGATGATCATTGATACTAGGTTGAAGTTATTATGACCACGGGTTGTCACTATTAAGAAGTTTAAGTAAGAAGTCAACTGAATATTGTATCTACTAGGTATTTTACAAATAATTTTCATGAAAGCTGTCCGTCTATCAACAATGTCATATGAATGTGTAGAAACATTCTGCTTAGACTAAAACCCTTAGTCAATCTTCAATAACGTTGACCTATTTTATGAGTTCAGAGAGTGGACTTCATATGGCTGATATGATGGATATGATGATGAAATATTCAGGGATAATAAGAGGTCATAGAATAGAAGTAGATTATTAATACTCTCTTAATTAAATTAAAAACTAAATAATTAAAATTAATAAGTAAAATGATGGGGTCGACGGAAGCTATGTAGATATTTATTTCAAGTTGTCCATCTGTCTACATAGGTTGGAATACATATGGTGTTATTGGTATTGTCTTTCTTAAAATAAAGTGATAGCCGTGTAAGGGGAATGAAATTTGTTACTTAGTCATCGCTACGTGGGGTCGAAGAAATTAAAATGAGAACAGTTATTGGTTAAAAGGTCATGTATAGCAAGTAAAAGAATGGAGTGATTTTACACACACAATTCACCATCGTTAAACAATAGATATACACTTTTACAAATGAATTACATATTTTATTTTTATTGTTGACATTCCGCTGTTGATTACATATCAATTTTAAGATACAGGATCTTCAATATTTTCATTCAAACAGAATGGTCATCAGGTTCGTTTGAGAAGAGGAGTGTTTATGTTAGGCAACATTTTCTATCGATTCTTCAAGCAAATTCTTTAAAAATCATACGTTTTCATATAATCTGGAAAGGAAAACATATTATGTTTACTTTGAGGTACAAATAGAGTTGTTCCTTGTGTGGACTGGAAAACCTGGATGGATAGTATGGAGGCGGAATATTTTAGGTTAAGTCAAAAGATAGATTACTAAATTTTCCTTGTATTGATTATTGAATTTAGTACAGATAGTCAGACACTAATGATTTGAAAATAAACAAGAAGTTGAGGATAGAATAAGTTATATGGGATTATAAATTAGACAAAAGTTATACGACAGTCAGAAGTATACACTTACCAGACATTTCTTTATATATTATAGTGTATGTACGTATGTCTATTTGTAAAACTTTTTACGTACATTAATCAGTACATGAGGGAAATATTATAGTACTGTTTAATCATTTTATTTTAATTTGTTTACTGTTTGTGTTTTCCAAAAAGATATCCGGCCAGGCGAAGTTGAGATGACTTTGACAGTCTTGACGTTGACGTTTCATTCAATCATTCGTTGCTCAATCATTTTAATAATGTTGAATCGATATCGTAATCGATTTCATTTTATAATCGAATACTAATTAAAGTTTATTTTTCTGAATGATTTACATATGAAGCGGATATTTATTTGTTTTACAGATTTCGAAAAGTTATTACGTAGTCTATTTACAGATTACTCTCCGTCTATGAAAAGGTTATTTTAGGATAACATTGAGTGATTGGATACGTGTCCGGTATTTTTAAATATTTCCGTTTGTTTATTGAATGCTTATTTACGCTATTTGGTAACGTAATAAATTGTCGGTAGTTAAGTAAATAGTTTAACGTAGATGTAGGCTATAAATATTGATAAAATTTTAAAGAAAAACCTTTTGTTTTATAGTCTATTGATCGGAAATTGAGAATTTGAATGGAGCTCCTTCTCCTTCGTCAGTATAAAATCTTCTTTTTTGAAATCTTCGACTTATCCTGAAGTACCTTATAAAAAAATATGTAATTATAATGACTTTGTAAATAAATTAAAAACTCTTTGCAACGAATTTTATCATTTTATTTTAGTTTTAAAGATACTTAAAGTTATGAGTCTTGTATCAAAGCTAAATTAAAAATCTGAGATCACTAAATAATTCTTTTCTTCCAAATTAAAAAAAAAAAAAAAAAAAATATTTAAAGAGTTTGAGAAGTAAATAAAATGATTTTTATTTCTTTTTATTATATGTTGCAAAGGTATATAAAACGGTCAATACGGTAAAAAGGTAAAAGAAGAAGGTATTTAATTTTGGTTGTACTTAAACAAAGGTACGGTAATCTTTGGAAAAGGTATACGATTATAACACTACAGCATTTTAATAATTTTAAGATACTTTTAAAGTTATCAATTTTTCTGGTAATCTGGAAGAACTTTGATGTGAATTTGGGTTGCGTGGAACCCCAGTGAAAGATGAGAAGGGGACTATGAGTTTGATTTAGTGTAGGCTGGCGATTTTGGGAGAAGAAGCGTGAGCGAAGAAGTTATGTTTAGCTATGGAGGGCCCCGGTTCATATTTTATGTGAAACCAGATTACTACTTGATATTATCGGCCCAAAGAATAGAAGATACCCTCAACAAAGGAGCATTATATAGGGGGAACAGATGACAGGCTTAGTTTTATTCCGTGGATACATAACATTGTATACCATTGGAATGTTCTCAAGTGTAATACACCTGTAAAATGCTCTAGACTGGACAAGAAGCTAGGCTTATGCCTATATGATGCATTTCGGCAACTTCACATGCACCAAGACAGTGTTGGAACTCGTTTTGATTGAAGTTTTGGTATGGCTTCTGGACATGCGCGGCAATGAATAATTAGCCTTTAATGAAGAACTTTGTTTTCCGGGGGATGTTGAATTATTTTGCGATCTTGATTGTAATGTTGAATCAGGACGGATGTACTTCAGCAGAGATTACTAGGATCTGTGGCCTCACAACCCATGCTCTACGAGAACACAGTCCGTTCAGGTGAAAGTTGATTTCTGTTCATAGAACGAAGTTTTGAGCCAAACCTGAGGTCTTGATGATGGAAGATGCTCTCTTGGTTTAAACACACTCTACACTCGTATCCACCTACATTAGGCACATACATTTTACACACATTCTGTGATTTGGGAGAATAATATTATTAAATGAATATAAAATTTTATCTTTAATTGTTATTTTAAAAGGACACTGCATAAAATTTTAGGGGTCGGATTAACTAACTAACTGCGTTTCGTTAATATTTGAGAATGTAAAGAAAGTAAAATTTTAATTTCGGTCCTTATTTTAAAAGAACGCTGCATAAAATTTTGGGGTCGAGTTGTAACCATCCGCATGTGTGCGATCGTTGTTTACATTCTCAAATATATTTAAACTTATATATACGTATTTTTATCCTTTCGTAGTCGGTTAAAATCGTAGTAGCAATCCTCTGCTGGACATAGTAATAGAAACTCTTTAATCTACTTGTTTGTTTATTTTTTGTGACAGTTGAGAGGAAGAAAATAATTTTGTTTTTTTTTTTGGATTGGGAATGCGGATGGGGATCTCAGGAATGGATTTCCTTGGAAAAGATTAAAATTTGCTTTTCGGGATATAAATATAAAGGAGTTGTGCTTGAGCGGGGGTCGTTTATCTGCCTTTGATAACTTGTGCAGATGAAGGGAAGTGGAGGACAAGAGTAAAGGGAATTCTATAATTACATACAATTCATGGAGGATTGGTGAGATGTTTATTTTATTATGAGTAACACTGCGCTGGAAGATATGACTTCTTGTATAAAATAAGATACGTATGTATTCGTATGTATGAAATAAAGTATGTATGTTTGTTCAGAAGCAAATCTTCTAAGAAGAGGGAGGCAGATCATTTCTCCTGGCCTTTGCTCTACATAAGATTATTTTTAAATGAAGTGTATCATATACTGGTGTATGTATGTATACATGTTACTATCTTCTAAGATGGGAGAGACATAAGAAGATAGCCTTTGCCCTGATTTACATACCTATATTATTTTAATGTGTTTTCTCTAATATAAATCCTAATATAGCTTTGTAAATAAAAACTTCACAATGGGTTACAACGAGTAAATACATGAGTCATGTATTCTTCTTCTAATCTGTAAGTTATAATACTTAATTATCAACAAACATTATTTACACATCATGACTAAATGTTGACCATTTGACTATCTATATCTTCGTGTGTACCGATGGAACTTGGATAACAATTATCCTGGAAATATTATATTTACTCATGCTGTGCCATTGATTTGGAGATACTTCTACTCTACGGTTACTTATGTACTATTGATGTTCTAGTTATTTACATCTGTTAAACATGTTACCTCATGAATATTATTCTTCCTCGAATATAGCTTTTAAAGCTGGAGTGCTGAAAACTGAATTAACTTCAGAAATCAATAACTTCAATTGCGTGTTGGCCTACTCTGGTTGACTTGACTGGCTTGTTCAGTGGAATTGATTATTTGTCTTGGAGAAGTCGAGACTATGAAGATGGTTTGGTATTCTATTACCTATCTACATACTAACTACATTTGGGCTATCTGGATGGGTTGTGGCAGCACTTTATTGAGTTCTCGCTCATAGGGTACATTCCTCTACTGCAATGCAAAGGAAGGCCCTCCGTCTACGTTAAGTGTTATGTCACGCTCGTCTGGAGACGCTTTATTCGTCGTACGATTCCCTTTGGGCTTAGAGAAGTTGAGCCTGGAATCTAACCTCTTCACCATGGGGTTATTTTACTTCAATGAATGGAATAACTAAACCTATTCTGGTTAAAACTGATCCATTGACTTTGATGTCATGCCTGCTAAACAAGCTAAGTCTTGAGTATCTACAATGTTCTATAAACATGGAGAAGTCATGTGGAACTGTTTACCTTCTGACAAAGAGGTATTACTTAAACAATAATGTATTGTTTATATGGGAATGGATCCCGATTTCATCATTAACTTATTCAACCATGAGTTGAGGCTATAGTAACGTAACTTGTGTATTTAAACTACTACTGCTCTCTGAAATGATTCTACTTATTTATGTTTATGAAACCTTATAATTGTTTTATTAATCTTTTACTCATCTTATTTCTAGACATCATCGCTTCACCTAACTTTTGATTTGTACAGACAGACAACTGACAGGACGAATCAGGACATATTTTTGTAGTATGCTTTCAAGCGTTTAGGATACAGTTGATTGTAAAATAATATTTGCTGCTCAGATCCGGTCTCTGAATAACTTCAGATTCCGAAGCCTCTGTATCCGCTTGCGCAAGACTTTTCTTGCTTCCCTCCAGACAGACACGTCTCCTGCCTGAAAAGGCTTATTAACGTAAAATATTTAGAACGTTTCTGAGCTTTGCTGCCCCATCGGTGGGAGTTATCCCGTCAGGAGTCGAAGCTACAAAGACATGCGGGGAGGAGCATGCTTTTTAACCGATACAAAATAATGAACGTTCTTATATCTATATATGTATATATACCGACTGTCATACAGTATTAGACTTACCATAAGATCTCATCTCCGTAATTCACTAAATTTGTTATTATTTGTTATAGATATATACTAAGAGATAGTAGAACGGGACGTGCTGCGCCAGAGTCTGAGTTACTGCTCTATACAACTTGGGTTCGCCACTAAGATGATCATAGCAAATTCACATGTACAAGACACACAGCGGGTTTAAGATAATATATTATACTTAGAGATAGATAATGTTTATCTTTTATTTCTTAGGACATATAGATATTTAAAATAGGTAGTTTAGGATTGTTACAGTACCTACTTGGTTAAAAATATCTAAAATTATAATAATCTAAATTTGAACTTTCTTTGGAGTCAAGTGCAAGTACTTTCTACTTATCTGTATATTGTGTTTGTAGTGCAGAGTAGAGGTTGTTTGCAGGACATCAAGCAGTTCACGGCGCTGAAGACGCTCAGCAACCCCGACTGGTTCTTCATCGAGTACTGCCAGACGGGAGGCATCGGCAAGCTGTTCCGCTCGCCGGACCTGCTGCGCTTCATCACCTACGTGCAGCTCTTCTACAACAACATGCCCATCGACTGGCTGCTCGAGAGTTACCTGGCCGACAAAGTGTGCACCATCGAACAAACCTCCGTAAGTGGCTTCCTGCTCATCCGCCTGCTACTCTTTAAATGGCGCTTTCGTATCGTAACAACAAAATAACGAACACATTGACAGGATTTACCAATAGGAGTGGTGTAACCCTTGTAAACATACTTACAAATCTCCTGTGCAGATCGTGCTAATTGATCGGCGATCTCATTGACCCGGTGCTCCCACCGGGCAAATTATTACTGGAGCTTTTACAAAATAAAAGCTCAGGCTCCTTTGTGCTTGAGACGACACGCAATGACGTTGATTCCGTCTGTCATCATTGTTTGGCTGTCGGAAAGCTATGTCAGATACCTGTTAACAGATTGAAAAATCCGACAGCACCTGACCGACGGGTTGGCCACACACACCTGATAAAAAAATCGAGGGAAATCTTGGACAAAATTCGAGTCAGCCACCTATTTGCCATGCTAGCCGTAACGCGATTTTTGTGTAAAATCATGATTGCAATGCAAGGCCCCGGCGATATTTTCAGAAAGCATGCAACAAAGACAAATTGAAGATCCGGCCGAAGTACAAGACGTCGCTCTTCCAGCACATCGGCCTGTACTCCTCGCTCAAGGGCAAGATACACAAAATTAAAGTAGTAGGTACATTACATGAACGTTTTATATTCTTGTTAACTTCAACCGCACAAACGCGGGCGGCTTATTCACTAAAAGGGTCAAAATGTAACGTTGTTTGCACACGATTTATTTACTTACAGCTAAGTTTGAGCTATGATTATGAGCTATGTATTGACAGCGGCCGGATTAGACCGTTTACTTCATTACATCAAAAGCATTGTAAACCTATCAATAAGATGTGTTTAGAATACACGGCATCTAAAACGTTACTACACAAGTTTATTTGCTAAGCAAATTAAAAAATCCGACTGTCCTGTACGCCATCTAGTGATAAGTAGCGAATTATTATTGAGAGATTTCTTATATATTTTTTTCTAAACTGAATAGTTTGCGCGAGAGCCACTTCCAAAGTGGAAAAATGTGTGTCCTTCCTGTAATTTCTAAAATAAGAGAATGATAAAACTAAAAAAAATGTGATGTTCATTACCATGCAAACTACCAGCGAAAATTAGTTTGAACGAGATCTAGCAACTAGTTTTTTTTTAATAAGTCATAAATCGTAAATCGCAATTTAATTTTCTTTTAATCAACTCAAATATAAAAATATAAAAAAACCTACTATAAGACTTTTATATTATGTTACTTGCTGCTACGAAACCCTTTATGGCGAGTTCAACTCGCACTTGGCCGCTTATTTATTACTCGTGACCTGGAAAAAAACCTTAATTTAACTCCTTATTATGTAATCCAGTCTCCAACATCATCTAACACCAACTAAGAATGATAATCAAAATGTTGAAAAGCCGTCAACTTAATAGCGTAGCGGTATCTTACAGCCTTCATTTGCTTCTCACGTGAACTTTCCATTTTATCGGAAGACGGGCGTCAAAATGTCAATATGATATAGGAACCAAACTAAAGTTCTGCTTTATTCTTCTTCTTACCTTTTGCAGTTGGAAATCATAAATGATGTTGCCGATGTCTCTCGATGAAAACAGCTTAGCAGTAAAGAATTTACATTAGATATTCGAAGCTATATTTGTTGCTTTGACACTGATAACCTCTCAACCTCACTAACATTGTACCACAAGTAGCAGAATTCTGAATTAATATAAACGTGTTACAAATTGTACAACACAAATATGTATCAAGAACTTGATAATAGGTCAATGCATTGGACGATCTAGTTAAACGATTTTCAGCAGTTTTACAAAATTGAGCTGTAATGTCTAAAGACTTCGCCGAGTGTCTCTTTAGAGTGGATGTGTCCACTAGTGTCGCTCGATTCAGCTCTATATCTACTCTTGCCATTGGCATTTTGATATTATGATAAGAATAAAATATAAGTTGGAAACTAATTGTCTCTAAATCGAGTTGAGGGCGAAAACACATTGTATGTATGTATGTATGTTTAATCCGCGAAAACTGCCGAATTCGTGGTTCGATTTTGATGAAAACTGGTAGACATGTAGGAAATATCAATAGAATTTTCAAGTTCGTTGGGCATCAAAATCGTTTCAGCAGTTTTTGAAATATTAATAAAAAAAATCTTGAAAATATTAATCGCGAGGTCTAGGCTCGCGGCGATAGTAAATTACGATTTATTATAGACGGATACACCTAACCTAACCCTCTTATTTGAGACGTTGGAGTGGGATAGGTTTCGCGGACGTTTGGTGTTTGGATAGGTTTTGTGAGAGGGTACAGTGCTTTGTTCGCTTTAGTCATCAGCTTATTGAGATGACCTACATAACTATCGTTACATACTATGTGATTTGAATTATTTTGTGTGATTCCGCCACCAGTTAGTTCATGCAAACTATTGCCGGCCGGCGCCCACCCACTACTGTTAGTCCCAGCATACCTGCCACCAGCAGCCCGTGTGCACCCGCCACCAACAGTCAATGCATGACCCCTCCCATGCTGCTGCATTGCCGTCCTTTTATACTATTAGAGAAGAGCTAACTCCGCTCCCCCACCACCTCTCTCTTCTCTAATAGTATAAAAGGATGGCAATACGGTGAATTTTTATCATTCGACGTTTGACCGCCGAACGATCACCGGTTACAGGACACCGGTAAGGTTATGTGGTGTTACCACTAAAAACTCCGCGGTGTCACCTCTCAGCCGCTATCGGCCGGGACCGTGTGCTTCTTCATGCTCCACAGCCCCGGTGCGGCCGGCCGCTACTTAAGCGGCCCCGGCTCGCCAACGGCCTCACGGCACCCTCTGCTGAATCAGAGGGGCCGGAGCAATCGCCGCCTTGGCCCAAGGACAGGCGCGTTGACACGCACACGCTCCTGCCTTCCACTCCGGAGGGCTGTCCGTTGGACGATGGAATCCCGTTTCCACCATCCAACCAGCCCTCATAATTTGGGGCCTGCTAGAAGCTAAAGCAGGCCCTGCCCCAGTCAACCTGACGGCGACCGGGGCCCACAATGTCACAGTTCAGCAATTGGTTTAATTAAACAATTTAACTCTAGTTTTAAAATTTTGTCTTATCTGTCGGTGTGTCTGTTTACTTTTCTATCAAAAAATACTTTGTAGCACTTCGCCGACCGCTGCCGCGGCACGCTCGCGCGCTCTTTGGGTCATAGTTCTAACCTAACCTAACCTACTTTTATGGCAGCAATTCGTTAGTAAATCCATTACTTTTAACCCTCGACCAAAAATGATAGGGGTTTTATAAGTTTGACTTATCTGTCAGTATGTCTATCTACTTTTTTATCAACAAAGTTTTATAACTTTGACTTACCTGTCAGTGCGTCTGTCTACTTTCATTTAATGCATGATTATTACCTATTCCATTTCATTTACACTTATGATTATTTTAATTTAGATAACTGTATGAAAGTGAATATATTAGTATAAAACAAATGGTTGATTATTAGATCTTATCATTTTCAATAATATGGATAAAACACTTATGATTAAGAAATTTATAAAAAATAAATATTATAAAAAACAAATGAATGAATATAATAGTTATTAATTCGAATGATTAGGAGTTTAGATCATTAGTATAAACAAATATATGAAAACAAATATTATTAAAAACGAAGTGTATGATTAGTAATAATTTGAATTCCAATGATTATAGTTTAAAATCATTAGTATTTCAATTTTTTATGAAAAATGATCATTATGATTTAAAATGGTATGAGAAATACTTTCGGACTTCCGATGATGTGAGTTAAAAAGTTATGTAAGACAATGCGCACCCCAGACAGACAGACATGACGAGGTTCGACGGGTTCCGGTTTTTGCCATTTGTTCTGTAAACACCCACAACTAATCCAATTCAAAGCAAACAATATTTCAACTTCAGGATTCCCACTTCAGAACTGTGCCGATCTTCTACCCGCACTCCAACCCCCCGCTGGAGAGCCTACAGACCACCGTGAAGGAGCTGCATTTGAACCACACGCTGCGGCGTGCCTACGATGGACAGACCTACTTCTGGGGGGCCAAGCCGAAGAAGGGCGACACTATCGAATTCAATTTTGAGAAACCCACAGTTATAGAACGGTAACTTTCAATGCGCTAGTTGTGAGCTTGTTTTTACGGCTAATGCGGAGAGGATCCATGTTCAACTTGAATACATTTTGTTTACAGATACACCTTCCGAAGTGGAAATGTGAAGCACATGTCTGACAAAATCAAAATGTGCGCCTTGGAGGTGCTGCCTGTGAACGGGCACTACACGCAGGTGGCCGCATTCGACGAGCTCGGCATGGCGGACGGCGAGCTGCGGCGCGAGCTGGGCGCGCTGGCCGCCGTGCGCCTGCGCTTCCTCGCCGACGGCGTCTTTCAGGTCGTCCTCAGCGAGGTATGCACCCGCCACCGCACACACACAACACTACCGATACGTCAGTTCACTCTCACTAGTACCATTGAAAGTCCCATGGTACAACTCGACTGCTAAAGTTGCAGTACAATTCATCTTTTGTTGTCTATCCGTTTTGTTCTGGTCTCATTTGTACCATCATTAGTCTTAATGCGACTAGAACAAAATGCAAGTCTCAGTTAGTTACATTATCGACATTTCCTAAGCAATGGGGTCCCGTTTTCTGGCATTTACATGAAAATGTAAGGTACTTGATACAAATAAAGCCTACGCTCCAAAACAGCCTATGCATTAGAAAACTCAAATAAATACATTTAACCGCGAAAATACTTCATGGACACGTAGACACTCGCCCTATAACCCGACCGAGTGCGCGAGCGTCCCGCTCCGCCTACCCCGCGCCACAGTACAGACAGTATTGCAACTCGGCGCTGTCCTTGAAAAATATACCTATGCCACGCGTGCGCTAGGGCTGCCCGTCTACAGTATTTTAATAACCAGTCAAGACCCGCACGACATTAATAAATGTCCACGTTCATTGTCTTACTATTGTGTCTGGTATTGACGGCACGGTAAAGGAACGGTTAATTTCATGTACCTACTAGAGTAACTAGTTTTGTGATTGTAAGGTAAATGAAAAAGATAGCGTTAAATAAAAATACATGTTATGTTTTTGATTATTATCATATTTAATATCCCTTAAATATTTATTTTGTTTTGTTTTTAGTATTTGTTGTTATGGCGGCAACAGGAATACATAATTTGTAAAAATTTCAACTGTCTAGCTATCGCGGTTCTTGAGATACAGCCTGGTGACAGACAGACGGACAGACAGTGAAGTCTTAGTAATAGGGTCCCGTTTTTACCCTTTGGGTACGGAACCCTAAAAAGATCGCGACGAATTGATTGCCTCCTTTTTAGAAGTCGGTTAAAAAGGAACGGTAAGTTATTCTGGTTTGTTCAGTCCGGTCGGATTACAATCCCTACATACAGCACGAAGCAACTCGAAACAATTTTTTTTTGTTTACCATCCCATATTGAAACGCTGCGAACGTAACTTAACATTAACCATATCATCGCATACGCTTCCTACAGCAATCAAAACCCTACTACAAAATCTCACTTAAAAATTATAGGTAGTTCTACTTAGCGTAAATCTTACTAGGTAGGTAACTAAAAGGTAGGTAATAATTGTTATAATAACATTATAATCATTTGTAATGAAATTTTATTTCAATAATATATGTAAGTAGCTAAGTACCCACATCAGTAAGTAGATATGTAGCCTAGGAAACAACTACTTAGCTAGTTTTTTTTATCGCGAGCATAGGTAAGATAGCTTACTCGTGTTATGTATTAAGTCTTTCAACATTATCACTCATTTATTTTTTAATCTAGGTATTTGTGGAAAAAGGAAAATACTTACCTATTTAAAAAATAAACAACATACTAGTAGGTACATATATAAAAACTATTTTTATTAGTCTTACTTACCTTTCGGAGTTTTGAGGTAACCTAAAAAATGTTATCTCTGTGTGCTTAACCGACGAGTTTAAACAACCAAAAACAGCACAATATTGTCTGTGTTTCGCTATATTATTAACGCACGACTACTGCTTGCATCAAAACACCGTTCGCCACAGCGACGCATTCTCGGCTGTTTGTATACCGAGTCACGGAACAAGTGTATACCGACCTTCGAGGCGCGTAGGTATAACTTGCGTTCCGACCGTTTGTATGAAGATACAATACTGTATGATATCTATATTGTGCCCGCGCCATTTGGCACGCATCCTTCGAACGAGGTGGGCGATTTCGTGCTGCGTTATAAAAATCTTGTGATTTCATGGTAAGTTTTTGTTTAGATTTATGCTGTTTTACTTTAAGATTATTTTAGCAATTGTTTCCTTACATTTATAATTACCTATTAATGACCGTAATCTGTAATATTGGCTATAGATGTATTAATTGTAAATTTTCAAAGACAACTCGAGTGTGATATCGAATAAAGCCTAGGCCTTGTTTCAGCACAGTAGGCCATATTAATGACCGTAGGCCTTAATGATAATCTTATAATTTATAATGAAAAGTATACATGTGCGTATATAAGGAGTGGGGGGGGGTTAGGGGTCCGGACTCTCAAGATATCTCAAGATCAAGATTCATCAGGATAACATACCTTTAGAACAATTATGTACAAAATCTCCTTTTCAGAAATTTATGCCAACACCTGACTATGGACTTGTTAAAACTATACCACGAAGAAAAGCAATAAATTACATGGGTCAAAAAGTGACAAAAGATTTATTTAATAAGAAAGATACAAACAGCAAAGTAAAGGAAAAGAAAACAGTGCCGAAAAAAATAAAAAAACCTGTAGGAAAAGAAACAAATGATAAACCCAATAAAAACCCAAAAGGACTAGTAATAAAGAAAACAAAAAAGTAGAAAATAATTCTAAAGGAAACAACAATGAAAGCTGGTACTGCCATGCCTGTCACGAAGACAAAGTTGGAGATATGTTACATATTGCAAAGACTGTTTAAAGTGGTATCACGAGGAATGCATCGGAATAACCAAAGATGATTCTGAAGCCTTTTTATGCCCTGATTGTGAAGAAAATTGAGATCTCATTTAGTTTATAAGAATTGAAGACTGATTTAAAATTCCTAAACTGATTAATTATAACGTTGTTGTTGTGGGCCTTATTCGAACATGGTATTTAAATAAGGCCTATTAAAAAAATTTTTTTTATTATTTTTGATTATTTTTTTGAGAATTTATGAAAGTAACCTTCACTTTGTTATAATAAATATTTAATTTTTTTGATAATGTATGTTAATTTCTTAATAAGAGTTATCTAAGTCTGGCTATAGATTATAAAGATAATTTTCTTTATTTGTATAAAAAAGTTATTATAATTTAAGGAAACCGATATGTTTAATTATATGAGACCGCATTTTGTTACATGGAACCACAATTAAAAGACATTTCTTACTTTGAATCTTACAGGCCTTAATACGTGTAGTCGATTTATTAAGGCCAAAGTCAGAGGTTTCGGAATTCAATTTTTTTTTTAGATTAAGTTAGAAACTGTTCTATTTTTCCTTAGACTCCTACAATTAAAGAATAAAAGATGATAATTACCCATGGCTTTTTTTGTTACCCATTATATTTATTGAAATATAAGCATTTAAAGTTAGCTAGGCCTTATTTGTATCAAGTACCTTATATTTAGAAAGACTTCATTAAAAGCTTTCTAAATATACATTTTCATGTCAATATTATTTTGAGTTTAAAAGTAAATTGAAGATATAGATAGAGGGCCGGTCCAGGTGTCTCGTTAGTCGACTGCACTGTAATTTTTTGGTCGCATGGTCATATTTCAGATTGAACTGAAACCGCTGGAACCGGAAGCCCGGTGACGCAAGAACCGGAGGCCGTGGCAACAGCTGATCAAGAAGATGACGAAGCGCCTGTGAACCAATCTTTTTGTCACAAAATGTAGTCCTGATGTCAGCTAAGAACTTGAGTAATGTCGACTGACTTAACAACAGCAGAACTCGTGCGAGTAGGACAAAACTTACACAGCGCGCCAGACAATGAAAGTGGTAACAAAATATTGAAAATATTAGACTGACATTTTTTATTGTATTTTTAATGTAAAATATAATTAGTAGCATTATTTAATGTGAACTTTTGACGAAGCATGTTGCGGATATACTTTTGTACACATTTTTTTTGACGAAGCAATTGTGAATTAATAAAATAAATTATGTAGTCCTACTAAAATATAACCCCTGGCACTTAATAATGTGTAGCATAGCTTAAGATAGAAATCTGTTTTGTAATTGTAACAAAGGCCATCAGGCTAAATAGCGAGCAATACTAAACTGGGTTTCTTTCATCCTTATCTTCCCAGCAGCGGTCATTCAGAACAGACAAACAGGGCAAATTAATACAAGCTTGCAATACTAACTGTATTGTTTCTATCTATCATCTTTTTCTTTACTAAAAAAGTTTGAACACCGTTTCGCAACTGATGACGTATTCTTGTCCCACTTACGTCACCAGCTGTCACGGGAAGAGAATACTAAGCGAAGTTTATTATTATACCATGGTGGCATGCTTCATCAGTTCTTTGTATTTGTTTCAGTCGATATATCGCAGTTGGATTGTATAATCCGTTGTTTCACAATGCCTCTTGCTGTTTGGCATTACAGCTAGGTTTTGTAGAATAGCTGCAAATCGTTCAGCTGGATTGTCAATGAGTTAGTTAAACAAAACAGCTAACGTTCACATGTAGCATTAATTAATCAAACTTGTGTTATCAAATAAAATAATATACAAGGGGGCAATAGTTGCTCTTTTTAATTTTTTTATTACTCGTGGTATAAAAATAAAACCTCAATTCCACTCCTTACTATGTAATCCAGTATCCATTATCATAAAACACCAATGAAGAATGGTAATCAGCTTAACAATTTGCTCAGTGGCGTAGCTGTTACGACCTTCATTTGATCCACGTAAATATTCCATCTTGCCGGAAGGCGGGCGTCATAATAACAATATGGGAACCAAGCTGAAGGTTTGTTTTATTCTTATCAACCTTTTGTAGTCCGAAATCACAAACGATGACCTCGATGTCTCTCAGTGAAAACAGCCTACTCTCGGAACGCGGTGAAGAATCCGCTAGATGACAACAAGTCAAATCAGGCACTTTTTTCTAAACGTCAAAACAATCATTTTCTATGGAATATGTATGAAATACAAAAGAGTGACGTCATGCTTTTTTGACGTCAAATAGCGCTCTTTATATCAGTTTTTCTGCATCAATAAATCTAAAATCTTGTTAAAAATTGATGTGATCAATGAAAAGTAACACTATTTTGTGACGTTTTATTTTATGAACTTTACTGAATAATTTATTTTTGACCCAGTCATCTACCCAATTGTTGTTATGACACTGACAACCACAAGCCTCAAGTGGCAGAATTCCAAACTAAAATATACAATCTTACGTTACCTATTTTGTTAAACGTATGAACGAACTAGCTGGACGATTTTTAGCTGTTTTACACCGGCAGAAGAATAGGACTTTAAAATTGAATAGTACATTGTACATCGAGGGAAGAAAACGATTTATTTCTGTTCGAGAGTATGTTTGAGAACAGAAATAGAACTTTTTCCCGACCGATACATAGTGCTTAATACTACACCTACGAGGAAAATTAAAGAATATATTTTTAATTAAAGTTTAACCATATTAAAATTATTTATTATTAAAAATAAACAAAAATTATGAAGTAAGTTGCTACGATAATTCCGTAAATAAAGTAACACTAAGGTACAATGATAATGTTAAATAGTTAATAGTTATGTACCTAATTAGTAAATAATTGTTGTTTAGAGCATTTTGTAAGAAATCAAAGGCATCTTCCGGCGTCAATACTTTTAATTTTTCAGTGCAAAATCCTTCTGATTTCCGCTTCAAAAACGCTGTTAGTTTAGCATATTCTGTAATATTTATATTCATTTTCACTGACAAGGTATTTGGATTATATTTATGCGTTTTTCGTAAAAATGTAGTAATAAACAAAACAAGGAAAATTGCTGTGCTTTATTTTTTTTTTCGTAGTGCAGAAAAATGTCGCCAGTCACATTTCATTGAAAATAGAGTACAAAAAAAAATAGAAAACCTTTTTAATTTTTTTACCTTTGTATTTTTTTTTCGTAGTACAAAAAAGGTTGCCCGCCTTTTTTCTAATTATTTGATTTTTCAGATTTGACGTTTGTATTTTTTTTATATCCGCTGCTAAAAAACAAAAGAGCGCTACTAGGGCAGGAATAGATTTTCATACAACATTCCTGCTCTGCTACGGAGGGCAGGAATGAAATTCCATATAACTTCACATTTCTTCTTTCTCCTTACCTTATCCCAGTTTACGTGGGGTCGGGACAGCATGTGAGTCTTTTTTATGAGGGAGAAATGACAAACTTTCTAACCCGTTTATGAACGAGCAATGAGACACTTTCTGAGTGGGTGTGGTATAAAAATAATAACGTATAACCTAAAGATGATATGTTGATTAGCCAAATATAAATAGGCATGCTAAATCTAGCCAAGTCAAATGTTAAGATTCTTATAAATACATTTTGGGATTCTCTACAGAACTTGGCAGCCATTTCGATCTCAATTATATTGTTTGATTTTGATCTTAGTTTCCATTTTCACATGTTTTTGGTTGGATATCATTACTTTTTGCACAGCAGTATCAGAAAAAATCAAAAACAAAAAATTAAGCCTGGATTGTCTGAATTAGAAATGAGCTTCCAACCAGATAGTCGATCTTCACTTCACTACTGCCAGTTTTTGAGCCAAATTGTGACTAAAGTTTAACGTCATTCCCAGATTTGTATAATGATGATTTGGGTCGATTTTAAGGTCCGTATTAATTAAATCACACACGACTCTGGTTTCGATCTTGACATGCTGTGCTAATGAATAAAACATACTTGAGTTAACTCTTGAGTTCAAACGTATTACGTGAGTGAGCGAAGTAAACAAGGCGTGCACTCAAGATGATACTCAAATGCGATTTTCCTGAGAATGGTCGGAAGTTTGGGAAATTTTTAGTCAATAATAGCAAATATTTAAGATAAAGTCAAAGTCAAAGTCAAAAATATAGATAATTGTGAATTTTTCTTAAGATATCATAATTGGTAAATGTTGGATCATTTACTTACAGCTAAGTTTATTGACGCTTCCTAAGCGCTAGTACAGAAGAAACGGTAACAAACTGTACTGTACTGTACAGTACTGTGCATTTAGTCCAAACACGTCAACTTACAATAAATATTAAAATTCGTTATGCGGACTGAGAATACATTGTTATGTCATAATTATTAAAATTAAAGAACGCGGTCTTTGAAATTTATGTCAATTTAGAACTTACATGTACAGATTATAGGTTCTCCAATTGTGACATTTGTGAATCAACGAAATTGATCACTATTATATAAATATGGACTATTATGGTTAATTATGGTTAGTATTAATGTATCACTGTGACCTATCATCATGGACATACAATGATAAAAAGGTTATAATTAAAATGCTCTTTAAATTAAATAATTATAATAGTCACATAAAATTAAATCTAGTCATTAAATTGTATTACAACATTTTTTTTAAATATTAAATTTTATGACAGACTCAGGTCAAAATATCATTGAAATAATCTTTTTTATAAGAACATATAAATTTCTTTCATTATCTTGGTTACCCGTAGCAGTATCTTATCTTCGAACTTCGTCCTATGCTCGGCATTGCGGGCATACGTCACTGCATGCAATGTGTGGGAAGATGTCCTGAACGATAATGAACAAAACTTCAGACCCATCAAAACACAAAAAGTCCCTAACGTGGCGTTGTTAAAACTACACACGGCAAAAACAAGCCCATCCACGTCAAAATTAAACATAACAGATAAAAAGGAAATAAATTGTCCACTCCATATTACTTTATAAAAAGTGACATAGATATACCAATAGAAAAATCCACCGACTGTTGAAAAAAATGAAATTGACAATGATAGAGAAAATAACATAGATCTCGATACAAATAGTATCCAAGAATCTATCGAAAAGTTAACAATTGGTTGGAACCAAAAAGCCGACAAATTGTAAAGCCGGTGACATGGATGGTTTTTCTAAGGCTTATTTCTTTTAAACGAAAAGGCGTTAATTTTAAATCGCCCAATGGGAGCATTTGGTGACTAAAGTGCATAAAAGCAATCCCACAGCACAGTTCAAACCATCTAAATACGACGATGACTTAACAATATTTTATGGCACGGAGCGAAGCTAAAGAGTGGCAAGAAACGCCAATGGAGTTATCATCCGAGCGTATTTTCCCGGTTGCATCCTCAGCAGTAACGCTTAGGAACCCGGGGTCCGCTAACTATCCAAGATGATAAATTTAACGAGGTTACTGGTTTTTACACAGAGCGACTGCCGTCTGACCTCCGCAAACCAAAGGGTAAACAAGAACCAACCTTGGGTAGTTTGATGATCAAACGCGTGCCTTTCGAAACACGGAATCTTTTTCTTTTTGGATAATCAGGTGAATCAAGCCTGCAACATCCTAACCAGACTGGAAGGAACTTTTCACAAAGTATGCTTCCCAGTGAGATTCGAACCCATGCCCTCCGAATCACAAGGCGAACGCTTGACCATTGGACCAGTCATCATTGCCTAATTGCCAATGGAATAACTTAGAAGAAATATTAAAAAATAAAGACGAAGAGATAAGAAAGAAAAAAGCCGCCAGCAGGCGTGACTAAACTATATATAGCAGTGGAATAACATTTGTTAACATTTTCCGGGACGTAGCATCCCGCAAAGTGTTAGCAATTACGTCATCGATCAGGCGATCGCGCATCGCCAGCACCCGCGCTCCCTGGCGACCCGAGCCACCAGCTATATTGCGCCACCAGCCTCAATGCTGGACAATCTCACAAAGACATCTCGTAGCGAGCGGCACGTATTGCGCGCTCCGCGTCGGGTTAGTTTACTTACGTCATCGTAACGTTTTACAAAGTACCTTTCAACCGATAACCGTTTCGGTGCATTATAATAAGTAGTAGTTGTATTATAGTATTTTATGCAACAGTTGTATAATAACGGTCAAAAAATGCGAGTGGCGCAGGTTACGATGCGAGCCTTGGCGAGCATCGTAATTAGACGCCATCGAGCATTTTTTGACGTACTTATACAACGTTGCATACAATACTTTTTCTACGACTATATTTACTAAATAAAATACAAAAACGAACAAAGAAAATATGAAAATGTTTGACGTACATATGTTTGGTAAATCAAATTTAGAATATACAAGTACTGATCTATATGGTATCTATGGTAAACTTTTTTTTTAATTGACGTCTTTTTTTTTAGTGACTATGTGAAAAAAACATTTTTTTCTTATGTTGGCAGTATGGTAAATGTATAGAAAAAAAAGTTCTACGTCTATGGCTAGGCGTATCGTTTTAGTGAAATAACGACACATGTGCTATTATGAGGCATAGAGTATAGACTTTTTTCTGCAATCATATTATCAATGTTCTTATAATAGTGTTCAGAACCATTTAAAAGACAGATAACAGTGCAGGAGTAGAAAAAAAACAAAAATAAATCACATCGCTACTGTTCCTCTCATTACTTGTGCAATGTGTGGAAACCCCTAATTGGGTAAGTGTTGAACAGATATTAGCGGTAGCTTGGCTGTAGTTATAAGTGTGTCTTTTGCAAGTTAATCACCACTATCACTCATCTCTCACTGGCTGTCAATGAAAGAAAGAAATATTTAATCATATCATACCGCCAAGCTGATTTTGCATCTCAAAAAATAATAATAATCTTCATGTCACCTTTTTCTTACTTTACGTTTGGGCTTTTCATCACATTTCATTATCATCATTGTGACTCGCTGTCTGCTATAAAAAAACCGCTCTGATTGCCACTGACACTGCACCTTCTACATATTATTTGGTACTCCCTTTCCCGATAGCTTATCGCCGCCAGCCGTCGCAGTGTTGTCAATCAGAGTCTGATCTAGGACATATTCCTTACCCAGGCTATTATTTATAGGGTTCAAGATTTGGGGCTTTCTGCTCCCTCAAGAACATCACGCCCGAGCTACCGCCGTCGTAGACTTTTTCGTCGCACGGGGCTTCGCCGACCTACTCCGGGAACCCTACTCGCTGAGCTGCTGACCACCAGGAGCTGTCATCATCGTCCGCGCCCGGGAAGTACCGTAGCAAACAAAGAGCGAAATAAACAGACGGGCCTTCCGCCCTTGACCTTCCTCTTAGTTTTTTAAAATAAATTGTTGGTCAAAGCCTTTTGTTTTTTTTTTCTTTAAAACCCGGCTTTGCAACACAAAAAGGAAATAAAATTGTCCACGCCATATTACTTTATAAAAAGTGACATAGATATACCAACGGAAAAATCCACCGAATGTTGAAAAAATTGAAATTGACAATGATACAGAAAATAACATAGATCTAGATACAAATAGTATCCAAGAATCTATCGAAAAGGTAACAATTGGTTGGAACCAAAAAGCCGACAAATTGTAAAGCCGGTGACATGGATGGTTTTTCTGAGGCCTATTTCTTTTAAACAAAAAGGCGTTAATTTTAATTCGCTCAATGGGAGCACTTGGTGACTAAAATGCATAAAAGCAATCCCACAGCACATCAAACCATCTAAATACGCCGATGACTTAACAATATTTTATGGCACGGAGCGAAGCTAAAGAGTGGCAAGAAACGCCAATGGAGTTATCATCCGAGCGTATTTTCCCGGTTGCATCCTCAGCAGTAACGCTTAGGAACCCGGGGTCCGCTAACTAGCCAAGAAGATAAATTTAACGAGGTTACTGGTTTTTACACAGAGCGACTGCCGTCTGACCTCCGCAAACCAAAGGGTAAACCAGAACCAACCTTGGGTAGTTTGATGATCAAACGCGTGCCTTTCGAAACACGGAATCTTTTTCTTTTTGGATAATCAGGTGAATCAAGCCTGCAACATCCTAACCAGACTGGAAGGAACTTTTCACAAAGTATGCTTCCCAGTGAGATTCGAACCCATGCCCTCCGAATCACAAGGCGAACGCTTGACCACTGGACCAGTCATCATTGCCTAATTGCCAATGGAATAACTTAGAAGAAATATTAAAAAATAAAGACGAAGAGATAAAGCCGCCAACAGACGTGACTAAACTATATATATATAGCAGTGGAATAACATTTGTTAACATTTTCCGGGACGTAGCATCACGCAAAGAGTTAGCAATTTTTTTTTACAATTTTTTTTATATAATAGAATGTACTTTTGTATTGGACAAATAAATATTGTTTTTATATTGTTTGTGGGAACTTAATTGTGGGCAAAGAATTTGATCTCACTTAGATTGTGGAGAGCGGAGCGCGTTTTATGTAAATTTTATATGTTATCGACTGCGGACCCATATTTGGAGGGTAAGAAAGCATTTGCAGTTGGGATTTTGTAAGCAGTAGCGCTTCCTCACTAATAGATGACGGCACTATACATTAGCAACCGCTGGAAGCATCATTTCGTGCCCTTGCACTTAGTTTAAACTCCCTTTCCCCTTTGTGGGGGAGAGGGGGAGGGGGGATTCCGTATCCCCTTTTATACGAATACAAATGTTTATTTAGTAGTTAGGACTAGCGACTTATTATACAGAAGTTATACTAGACGTGTAGTTATAGTACAATCAATGAAACAAATGGTATTAATTTTATGAGACAAATATTTCGCTCAGCGGATAAGTCTGTGATATCAATGTGATTGTGAACAATTTGCATAATTCAAAGATCTTAGCCAAACAGTGAACCAAATTGAACAAGTCGGTAAGCGGTAAGCTAAATGTGGATTGTTCTGATTGAAACGAAGCTTTTTGAAGTGCGTGGCTTAATAAAGACCCTTACTGTATGCGCGAGGGATGTAGTCGTGCTAGTTTTAAAACTCTGCTGTATGTTTTGTATCGGCTGTTCCATACATATTATGGGAACTTATTTCGTGCCCTTGCGGAAAAAAAATTGCAGATGTCGACTGCTATAGAAATTCAAAACTATGAACTACACTACGCCACGAAAGTCGAGGTCAGTATATAATAACTATGTCCGTTTTAGAATTTTATTCTCAGTCAAATTTATATAAGAAAACACCTCGTTGGCATTCGTAGCCTCGGCCTTAGGGAGTGGCAAACCAGGCAATCGCCCGGGGCCACTACCTTGCAGGGGATTCGCGCAACAAACCAAGCAAATTTAAAAAAATATAGATTATTTGAACTGTATTTTTTGTTCCAAACTTTTGATTTTGACTTTAATTATTTACTAAAGTTATATACACACAACGGTTAATTAAAATAAAGTTAGTTAATTTATTAATTCAAAACATAATTAAATAAAATTAAATTTGTAGTACTTTAAGATCGCGCCTCGCTCGCACACTTGAAAATCAGTTTTTATATAGCACTCTTGGCAGCTCGGGAGTCAAAACATGCTTGCTATTCTTTCAATCGAAAATGACGTACCTAGCCCATTCGTTAGATTATTGTGCTTTAATTAATGATTATGGTTTTAGAAAAAGCAAAACATGTAACAATATTTTGTTAGGTCCCTAATAGCTATAACACTAAAATAAACAATTCTATCCCACTTAGGAAATCTTCCTTGTGATAAATAGGGATCAGGGGGTCCCTAGATCCCTACTATAAGATTAGCACCAATTTAGGATTGCAATTTATTTTTTAATTTTCGTCGGTTGGCAGGTATGTACTTATAATATAGTGCTTCCCCTTATCGCTAGATGATGTGTTTTTGTTTATTTCTAGTTTAGGGGTTTTCCTTTAACCTACTTCCTACTTATATTATAAATCCGAAAGTGAGTTTGTATATTTGTTCGTTTGTTTGTTACCTCTTCACGCTAAAACTACTGAACCGATTTGGATGAAATTTGGTATAGATATAGTTTGAGACTCGGAGAAGGACATAGGGTACTCTTTATCCCGAAATTCCCACGGGGAGCAAAGCCCGCGGGTACAGCTAGTTTTAAATAATTTATAAACAATATTATA
This sequence comes from Acrobasis consociella, assembly GCA_963555685.1. NCBI lineage: Eukaryota > Metazoa > Arthropoda > Insecta > Lepidoptera > Pyralidae > Acrobasis > Acrobasis consociella. The sequence goes on along the minus strand of OY743104.1, from coordinate 31,969 downwards.
AATAATTTGATCCTAAAGAAGCTAATTGAGAACACAAATTTCCCTTACATGGAAGTGGGCAAAAGGGGCCACAAAGTAGATACTTACTGGGATTTTACCTCGAAAAATTAATTAAGCAAAAATTTTGAAAATTACATTAAATCAATTTTTTTCATAATTATATTGATATTTTTTTTATAATAATTACGTAAAACCCGTACAATTTTTTTAATGTTCTGTTACTTAATTATATTCTGTTACTGGAAAACTACTGAAGCTAGAGCTCTCAAATTTGGTACACAAGTTAAGGGATAAGCAAAATTGGACTAATCTACTAAACGTGGTTTCAGTCCTTCTGGTTTCGGGCGTTGGCTAGGCCAAAGATTCTAGACGTTACTTTTTCACAGGAAGATGCTGCTGCTGGACGCCTTGTCCCCGGATGCTGGTTGATATGTCTCCAGATGTGTCTTCTCGGGGCGCAACCAGGGGTGTTACCACCACTAGTGCGCGCACTCTGGTTTCGCCGCAAATTAGCAAATATTCCTGATTGGTCGAGACTGATAAAAATTTGGGATTGGTGTACTAGTGGAGAGACGACGTTATCACGTAGAACCACAATTAAAAAATTATGCTTTATTGATTTACTTTGCGAGCAAATTGACTCTGAAGTTAAATTTGTTAAATAGTTTAGCTTAATTTGATTGCCGGAGTTTTAATTATGAATTTATATCACTGGTATTAGGCACTGGTAGGTCAGCCAAGTTCTGGAACACATTTACACGTATTTTTCGTTTCTGTACGATGGCCAATGGTCTTTTAATTAATTGTTTCGCTCGCTGGGCCTCGAATGTTAGTCACTTTTTTGGCTTTTAAAAATACTTATAAAACATCTAAGTACTTGTCACTACACTGACACTGTGGTACTTTAAGCGCTTTCTTTTGAGCTATTCCTCAAAGCTATAGCTTTCTCCGTTCCGACGCTATTAATTTTTGGGCACAAAACATTTTTCGAGCGCGGAGTGTTGCGGGCAGCGCGCAGCGCAGCCTGACAGGCGGAGGCGGCGAAGCGAGCAGCGAGACTGGTAGGGATAAGGTTAGGTTTATTTTATTAATATTCTACCCCCTGACATCTGGACCTTTCGCTCGCTATTTTTAATTACTATACAATTAATAAGTAAATTAAGTAAAAAATCCTATCCTACTAGTCCTACTAATATTATAAATGCTAAAGTGAGTTTGTATATTTGTTTGTTACCACTTCACGCTTCAACCACTGAACCTATTTAGATGAACTTTGATATAGATATATAGGTAAATAAAATTGAGTTAAACATTAACAATAAGGTTCTAGACACTAGTGAATATGTCGCACAATACTTTGAGAACTTTTTCACAAACATTCCCCTAAATACAACCGCCCCACTAATGTCCTCATCTAGGAAATCAAAAAAGCTATTAACCAATTGCGTACCTAAATGTAAAGATAGGCTAATATTCAAATACGTCACACCTAAAAATATCATTGATACTTTTAAAAGCTTGAATAATAAAAAAACTGGTGATTTGTGGGACATTTCTGTATCCGTTATAAGTAATATTATAGATGTAATAGCGCCTTACTTAGCTTCCATATTTAATAAATGTGTAGACGCGGGATCTTTCCCTGACATGATGAAGTTAAGTAAAGTTATCCCTCTATTTAAGACTGGTGACAGAAATGATCCAACAAATTACCGTCCCATTTCTATTCTGCCAGCACTGAGCAAAATATTCGAAAAGATAATTTTTAACCAATTATTAGATTTTTTCAACAAAAATAGTCTGTTCCATGGTGATCAGTATGGATTTACTAAGCTTTCAGCGTAGATAGGAAAACTGACACCTCTGATGAGATGAATAATATATTGTCGCAAGTGTTGGATTGGTTTACAGCAAATAATTTAGTATTAAATGCAAAAAATACTAAATGTGTAAAGTTCTGCTTACCAAATGTTACAAAAGTTCCAACACGATTATTTATTGATAAGGAAGCAGTAGATATGGTTGATAACACAACATTTTTGGGAATAACGCTTGATTCAGGGTTGCAATGGGGTGCCCATATTCAAAAATTAGCTGTAAAACTTAGCTCTGCGGCCTATGCGGTTAGAAGAATTAGGCAAATGACTGACGTTGATACAGCGCGTTTGGTATATTTTGGGTACTTCCACAGTGTTATGTCCTATGGAATATTGCTATGGGGTAACGCTGCAGATATAAATACCATATTTGTTTTACAAAAACGCGCTATCAGATTTATATATAAATTAGGTGCTAGAGAGTCTTTGAGGGAACTATTTAAAGACATAAATATTTTGACCCTCCCTTCGCAATTCATCTATGCGAACATTATGTACGTGCGTCAGAATATACACTCATTTAAGAGAAATTGTGATATTCATAGTATTAACACGAGAAATAAAAATAAATTAGCCATCACAGCTTTGCGGTTAGAGAAAACAAAAAAATCTTTTGTGGGTCTCGGCTTGCGCCTCTATAATAAAATTCCAGATGATATAGTAGCATTACCATTATCTAAGTTTAAGACAGCCGTTAAAAATCATTTATTACAAAATGCGTATTATCATGTAAATGACTACTTATCATCATCTGAGAAAAAATCTTGGAAATAGTTGTCTGCAAATTGTAATTGTATAATTTAAATGTATAGCTTAAGTGTAAATCTGTATTGTAATTGTAACATAGCCCATCAGGCTGGGTAGGGACCAATACTGAACTGGGTTTCTTTCGGCGTAATCTTCCCAGCAGTGGTCGTTCCGAAACGCTAGTAGTTTTTAGCTTCTGCATTAAAAAAAAAAATTTAAAAAAAATGACCTTCAATAAGAGATAAATTTATCCTACATTGAATAAAAAATTTTGACTTTGACTTTGACTTTGATATATTTTGATACCCAGGAAAGGGCATAGGATAGTTTTCAACCCGGAATTACTACGGGGCGCGAAGCCCACGGGCACAGCTAGTAATATATTATGTCGCAGTTGGATTGTATAAAACGCTGTTATTCAAAATCTCTAGCTGTTTGGCATTACAGCTCGGTTTTGTAATACAGCTGATTTCTTTTAGCTAGATCGTCCAATGTGTTACGTTTAACAAACTAGCTAACGTTAGATTGTAGATCGATTAGTTCCGAATTCTGCCACTTGTGGCTTGTGAAGTGTCAGTGTCATAACAACAAATATATGGCCTCCCATTAAGTAAATTCTTCGCCGCGTTCTGGGACTAAGCTGTTTTTATCGAGAGACATTGGGGGCATCGTTTGTGATTTCGGACTGCAAAAGATTGAAATGAATAAAGCAGACCTTTAGCTTCATTCACATATTGTTATTTCGACGCCCGCCTTCCGGCGAGATGGAAAGTTCACGTGGATCGCTCTGGCAGAGCAATCCATGTGTTGAGTTGTTGGGTTTATACAAAATTTCAATATCCAATTGCATCGCAGGCTGATTATAATTTTTCATTGGTGTTTTATGATTTTGGAGACTAAATTATTTAGTAAGGAGTTGAATTGAGGTTTTATTTCCATCCCACGAGTAATATAAAAATAATAAAGAACAACGTAAGGTCCCCTCATATATTATTTTGTTTGGTAACACAATTTTATTCAATAATGGTAACCCTATATGTCATGTCAACGCTAGCTGTTTTGTTAAACGTATTACGTAACTCATTGACAATCGAGCTAACTATTTTCAGCTGTTTTACAAAACCGAGCTGTAATGCCAAACAGCTAGAGTTTTTGAATAACAACGGATTATACAAGAGCATTCCGAATTAGATCTTTGTTTTAATTAATTAATTTATTATTATGATTTGAAAGTCTGTAAATCTATCAAATCTTTAAACGACTGCATTTCTTTTCAACGTGATCTGGATAGACTCTCAGATTACTGCACTGCACACATTTACAGCACACATCTTAACTTAGCTAAATGTAAGTGACATTCGTTTTACTAAAAACATTAAACAATTAAATTTCAACTACCACCTCTGTAACTCTCCCCTAACTCAAGTTACTTCCGTAACAGACCTCGGTATCATCCTCGATGAAAAACTGTGTCTGGACACTCATGTTCAAAACATTATCAATAAACCCTTTAAATGTTTGGATTTGTCCTTCGGTCTTCCACAGAATTCAAAAACTCTTCTACATACCTCTATTTATATAAAACTTTAGTTCGATTTCAACTTGAATACGCTGTCCCGGTATGGAATCCTTTCTACAAATAAAACGGCCAAGTGCGAGTCGGACTCGCCCATGAAGGGTTCCGTAGTAGCAAATAACATAATATAAAAGTCTTGTAGTTGTTTTTTTTTAAATTTATATTTGAGTTGATTGAATGAAAGGTAAATTGCCGTTTATGATTTATGACGTATTAAAAAAAAACTACTTACTAGAAATCGTTCAAACCAATTTTCGCTGGTAGTTTTTATGGTAATGAACATCATGTATTTTTTTTAGTTTTATAATTCCCTTATTTTAGAAGTTACGGGGGGGGGGACACACTTTTTTCCACTTTGGAAGTGTCTCCCGCGCAAAGTATTCGGTTTAGAAAAAAATGATATTAGAAACCTCAATATCATTTTTGAAGACCTATCCATACATACCCCACACGTATGGGTTTGATGAAAAATAAATTTTTGAGTTTCAGTTCTAAGTATGGGGAACCCCCAAAATTTATTGTTATTTTTCTATTTTTGTGTCAAAACCTTAATGCGGTTCACATAATACATCTACTTACCAAGTTTCAACAGTATAGGTCTTATAGTTTCTGAAAAAAGTGGCTGTGACATACGGACGGACAGACAGACAGACAGACATGACGAATCTATAAGGGTTCCGTTTTTGCCATTTGGCTACGGAACCCTAAAAATATACCCTAGCCATTGAAAAAGTCCAAAGTAAGTTCTTACGAACCATGCATTACAAATGTCATCGTCGTTACCTTACATATCCCCAGCTTCTTACTAGGTACAATCAACTTACTTTAGAATCGAGGAGTATCTTTCTGGAAGCTGTAGTACCTACTTTACAATATATTACATAACAAAGTAGACTCTATTGACTTTTTTTTTTTTTTTTTTTTTTTTTTAATTAGCCCGATGTTGTGTCCCACTGCTGGGCAAAGGCCTCCCCTTTTCCTCTCCATCTATCTCTATCCTGAGCAATTTGCTGCCATCCACTTAAGAAATTCTCGATGTCATCCCGCCATCTCTTCCTTGGTCTACCTCTACGTCTTCTTCCCTCTGGTACCCACAAGGTGACCTTATGGGCCCATCTATCTGCTTGCATGCGGCACACATGTCCCGCCCAATCCCACTTGAGTCTGGCAGTCTTGACGCCGACATCTACAACCTTAGTTTTGGAACGCAGGTCTGTATTCCGAACCCTGTCTATTCGTCTTACCCCTAATATACTACGTTCCATCGCCCGCTGGCAGACCTTGAGTCTGGACTTTTGTTTTTCAGTCAGTGACCATGTTTGTGCGCCGTAGGTAAGAATGGGCAGGATACACATGTCGAGGAGTTTGCGCTTTAGACATAGAGGGAGGTTGCCCTTCATTAGTGCTTTCATGGACCAGAAGCTCTTCCAGGCGTTTTCGATGCGACGATCGATCTCTTTATCCTGCCTGTTTCCGAAGGTAGCTATCTGGCCCAAGTAGATGTATTCCTCGACATATTGTATCTCCTGCTCATCCACCTCGATCTTGTGTTTGCGGCTATTTGTCATCACTTTTGTCTTTGACTGATTCATTTCGAGTCCAGCCTCAAGGCTTGCCGAGCTCAGGTCTTGCAGCATTTTTTGCAGTTCTTGTGGTGATTCAGAGAATAAAATGATATCATCGGCGTAGCGAAGATTTGATAACCGGGTTCCACCGACGTCAATGCCCATCTCCTCCCATGAGACTGCCACTTTTTTAAAGATTTCTTCGAGGCAGCTTGTAAACAGTTGAGGGGATAGTGGGTCGCCCTGTTTAACCCCTCGCTCTACCTTAAAAGCAGGTCCCGGTCTTTGTAACTTCATCGTCGTCGTCTATTGACCTAGTGAATAAATTTTATTTCAATGTGCCCAGAACATGTATACGACGTGCAGTGCGTTCCCGCCCGCTATTTGCAGTGGCCCCTTGTCATAACAACTCAGGCCATCGTTCTCCCATGTATCGTATGGTTGAGTCTTACAACAAATTGTTTGAGAGTATTGATTTGTTTTCTTGCTCAATACATAAATATAAAAAGATGCTCCACCTGTCACTTTCTGAGCGTGACATGCACTCTTCGTAGGATATTATCTAGTATATAGTACTCTGTGATATTATATTATTTTCAGTATCATATTTTTTCATATAACTTATCTTACATATTATTTCTTCCACTCGTAATCTATTTTGTATCACTATTTCTGTAATTTGTAATTAACATTGTATTTTTTTTAATCTTATTTAGAACACTTTCTTAATTATATATTTTTAATATTCTAAGCTGTCTAGTTGCAATTTTTTTAAATAATATGCCACAAGATTCTTAAAGTTTCGTCGGGAACTTTACCTCTAGCCAATTCTCTCATCTTACGAAGCAACTGGGACGGCTTTTGCTCTCCGAGTTCCATTTCACTCAATAATTTTTGCAGCTTGCGCGTCGTTGACTCTTCGTAAATAGAAAGTAATCTCTCCTTAAGGGCCTTAAATTTTTCAGTCGCGGGTGGATCCATCAACAAGTCTGCAACCTGCCCAATGGCGTCTTTCGAAAGCTTCCCTACTGCCAAATCGTATTTGTTTTGGTCACTCATCTTCTGCGGATTTAATATTGACTCGATTTGTATAAACCAATGTCGCGGTTGATCTTCCCAGAATTGAGGTAGTCTGGCTGACACTGAAACTGTAGCCATATCCATTGAAGTGCCTGTGGGCTGCGCTGGGCCCGCCACTATAGGCGTTCCGTCGGGATTCATCTTGTTTCAGGTATAAATAAAATTTAGCCTTACTGTTTTCTGTGTGACTGTACTCGTATAGTGTTTCCTCCGATGACGTGAGTCGCTACCCTTGTTGTGCCCGCCACTCTGTATTGGCGTTTTCTTTTCTTCTGCGTCTTCCGTAAGGGTCACCACTGTAGGTCACTGTTCCTAATCACTGTAACGCCAACTATGTGTCTGTTCACTCCACTAACTGTGACCTAACATTCAGAGTCTCAGAAGGTCTTTATAAATCAAAGATAAGTTCCAGGACGACGAGTATATTTCAATGATCACAAACACGGACAGTCAATATACAATTTACACAGGAATACGATCTACGCTATGTACTAAGTGTTACACGAGTTATCGAGGAGACGGGCGGGTGACGACTAGCGTCAGAATGCCTGCCAGCCCGCTGCGATACAAATAGCTGACTTAACAATGTGTCCCTATAAAATTAAAAACTTACGAAAATATGATTAAAGAGTGTTTAGCCACATCACCCTCCTTTTGCAGTCGGGTAAAAATATATTTATTCAAAAAACGCAATGTATACGCAGTTAACAACGATAACGTCGATAACGCAATGAACCTCAGTGTAATGTCATTAGTTGTATGAAATGTCGTTGGCACGGTTTTTTTTTTTTTATTCATTGTACGATTTTGTTCTGTTCTTATGAACTAATTTTATCTTACCTTTATCTAAAATTTCTACATATGGACTCAAATCTCTTAAGACTGTATATGGACCTGAAAATACACTAGTTAGCTTACTTCTATCTTCATTCTTAATTAATATTTTATCATTAGGTTTATATGTTATGTCATTTACATTTTTATCGTATCTTATTTTTCTTAATTGTTTACTTTTCAATAAATTTTCTCTTGCTTCTTTTTGCGATGTCTGTATTCTATACTTTAATTCTAAAGGATAACTATCATAATTATATAACGGTTCTACATTATGAGATGATAGATTGCTAGGAAGTCTGCACTGTTTCCCGAAAACTAACTCAAATGGTGTGAATTTAGTTTCGGTATGTACTGATGTGTTAAAAGCAAAACACCAATATGGTAACCATTTACTCCAGTAATGGGAGTTATTCTCCGTCTGTATTCTTAGATATGCTCCTAAATTCTTATGGGTATTCTCTAATGCACCAATACTTTGATGATGATATGCAGTTGATGTGAGTTTTGTGATATGCAATAATTTACAAACCTCTTGAAATATTGTAGAGATAAATTCCGAACCTCTATCTGTAGCTATGGTTTCAGGAATACCATAACGAAGGATAAAATTTCCGACAAAAGTCTCTGCAACCTCTTTAGAACTTTTTGTTCTTAATGGATAAGCTTCTACATATTTAGTTAATTCACATTGTAAAGTTAGAATATAGGTATAGTTTTCTATATCTTTTTCTATTGGTCCAACTATATCCATAAATATTTTTTGAAACGCAGTTTCAGCTGTGGTTGTTATAGACATTGGCTCCTTCGTATGTATGGAGTGTTTTTCTTTTTGACATTTTGTGCATTTCCTAACATAATTTTTTATATCATCTTCTAATCCTAACCGAAAATAACGCTTTTTTATATTATTATACATTTTCCGAATGCCTGCGTGGCCACTCGTTGGTAGTATATGAAAGTCATTTAATATTATTTTTTCTCATCTTTATTCGTTATTCTTATTATATCCTTCAGTATACACAAACGTGGACCGGTCCAATCCTTATTATATTTTATTTCATGCGCTAATTTTTCCGCAAATATATTATTATTCTCATTTTTTATTATTAATATTTTACTTATTTTCCACTCTTTACATTTAATACCGAGTTCCCTCACAAAGGCACGTCGTGTCATTTGCGCTGGGGAGTAAGGTTTAATGTATAACATATTTATTTCTTTATCATATATTAACGTCTGTGACTCTTTTATGTCTTTATTATTATTATTTTTTAATTTATTTAGTTCGAACTCTTTTATGAAATTAATTTCTACGCATTCTATCGACTTAGTATTACACAAATAAACATGCGTTCATTTGTTTTAATTCATCTGAGGTGATTGTTATCCTCGATTAAACATCAGCTACCGTATTTTCTTTGCCTTTTATATATTCAACTGTAAAATTATATTCCTCTAACGCTAATCTAAATTTTATCAATCTACTCGATGGATCTTTCATCTTAAATAAATATATCAGAGGTTTATGATCCGTTTTTATCTTGAAATGACGTCCATATAAATAAGGCCTAAAATATTTTACTGCCCATACTATTGCTAGAAGTTCTTTTTCTATTGTAGCGTAATTACTTTCTGCTTTATTTAAACTTCTACTTGCATAGGCTACTGGCATCTCATCACTGTTAGACAAAACTGCACCTATTCCATATCCTGATGCATCTGTACTTAATATAAAATTATTACCATGTGAAAAGTCTGGGTATTGTAAGAATGGTGGATTAATCAATGCTTCTTTCAACATTTCAAATGATTTTTGGCAATTATTATCCCAATTAAATTTTACGTTCTTTTTACTCAACTTATTTAGATAATGTGCTTTTTCTGCAAAGTTGGGAATAAATTTTCTATAGTAATTTGCTAAAGCAACAAAACTTTTTACTTGTTTTTCATTATTTGGTACTGGGTAATCTTTTATGGCTTTAACTTTATCTGGGTCTGGAGAAATTCCCTTGGCCGAGACTACATGTCCCAAATATAGTAACTCTTTCTTTAAAAATTCACATTTCATAGGATTTAATTTAAGATTTACTTTTCGTAGTCTTTCTAAAATTTGTATTAAGTTTTTATTATGCATTTCTAAATTCCTTCCAAATACTATGATATCGTCTAAATAAACAAAACATTTTTCAAATGCAAGTCCTGACATTGCTAAAGTTATCATTCTACTAAATGAATTTGGACTAGTTTTGAGCCCCATAGGTAGTCGTGTCATTTGGTATTGGCCCGAGCAAAATGCCGTATATTTTTTTGAATTTTCTTCTAATTCCTGTTGATAATATCCGGAAAATAAATCAAGATGACTGAAATAAATAGCTCCCGACAATGAGTCTAATATCTCTGTTATATTGGGGAGAGGAAACTTATCGTCCTGAATCCTATCGTTTAATTTTCTGTAATCTATTACCAGTCTCCATTTTTTATTCCCTGTTGCATCATTTTTCTTTGGCACTAGTAGAATTGGGCTCGACCATTCACTTTGTGCTGGTTCTATTATCCCATCATCAAGCATTTTATTTATTTGCTTATTTATTTCTTGTTTTTGTGAATACGGTAATCTATAGTTTTTTACAAAAACAGGATCTGCATCTGGTTTTAACTGAATAGATTGTTTATACAAATTTGTAACTGATAATTTATCGTTTGATAATTGAAAAACATCTGCATACTTCGCACATATTTTTTCTATTTCTATTTGTTCCTCTATATTTAAATGATTTAAATTTAATTGCCGAAACAGTTCTGTTACCCTACTCGCGTTTACTGGAATATTTTCAAAATTGCAGTAATTGTAACTTTATAGTTAATGAATATTTGGTTTAATTTCAACTACTTGTATTTCTTTGTCTGTAGTATTTAAAATTGTAACTGGTATTTTCCCGTTATTTGGATTTACTATTGTATTGCCTATAAAAATTCCATCCATTATCTCCTCACTGCATACTACGCAATCTTCATTATAATTAGTTTGAATGAAATGTATTGATTCTGATCGAGGTGGCAGTATATAGCAAGATCTTTTTTCATTTTTTTTGTAGTTTAAGGATATTGATGTGTTATCATTAGTACTAAGTGAAATAGTGCCGTCATTGTAATTGATTAATGCTTTATATTTATTTAAGAAATCATTTCCCAATATACCCGTCGCGACACATGGTAATGAGTAAAATACAGAGAATTTATGTTGAAATGACTCGTTCCCTGCTTGCAATTTAAGATTGACATATCCTTCGGATTCAATATTACCGCCTATACCTTTAATAGTCATTGGGTCGTTTATTATTTGTATGTTATGTGTTTCAATGTATTTATATTTGACTGCTGATATTGTAGCACCGGTATCAATTAACCATGAATGTGAATAATTTTTTATATCTAACTGCACTGTTATTGAATTTCCATTTGATAACATGTAAGTACTAGTCTCGAAAAAAATGATTATTAGTTTCCTCTGTGTTTTCGACGTCTGATTTCTGTGTTAAAATATTAATATTCTGTTTATTGTATCCGAAGTTCCGCTTGTTGTTATTATTATTGTAATATTTTCCACGTGTTCCACAATTAAAAGTGCCCCTATTTAGGTATCTTCCTGTCATAGTTCCTCTCTGATATTGAGTCTGATGTCCTCGATTAGTACTATGACTATTGTTGTAGTGATTATGATTAACATACCTGAATGGTCTCCAACCGTTGCCTCTGTAATTCCCTCGCTGATAGTACGCGTGACCTCGCACCCTATTGTTGCCCCTTTTGTAATTAAAGGATTTATACGTACCGATAACTTCCGATGTTGTTGTTACTTCTTCATCCAGTGCTTCCTGCATTGCATCTTGTAGCGTCTCAAAAGTTTTGGCACTAATAATGGTACCTATTCTCCGATTACGTAAACCATCGGCGAATCTTTTGATTGCCATTTTTTCATTTAATGGTTTTAGTACTTTGTAGTTATTTTGATCGCCGTTGGCTTGCGCAATTGTTAAATCTACAAATAATTTCGATAGTTCTTGACCATAATCCGAAATGGATAAGTCATTTTGACGTAATTGTTGCATTTTAGTTTGAATTGCAGGTGCAGACTTCTGTGGTAGCAATCTACACCTCATATCTTTTAAAAGTTCATCTATGGTACCATAACATTTTTTTAATTTTAATTTTTCTGATTTTGTTTATCTACTCTTTAATACAAAATCTATTAAATTTTTCTTGCACTCTGATTTAGTTAAGGTACCCCCATAGTACTCTATATTATCAATTAGTTGTTCTATTGTTTTTACATCACTTGTTATTACTGGTAATAAGCCCAGAGCAGTTTTGAAATTAAATGTATCCATCTTTATAACTCCTTCTTTTTCTTCTATACACAATAGCTCTACTTCTTTATAAATTTTTTAAATTTATTATTTAATTCATAAATTCCTGCTACTTCATCCGTTGCTATAAGTCCTTGCTTTATTTGTTCACTAATAGCTTGTATCGATAATACATAATCTGCGTGTACAGACTCGACTTCTGTCCACTTTTTAATTAATACGTCTCCTTTTCTTCTACTAGGACCTAATTTAATTAAATACGTTCTTATTTCTTTTAATTTTTCATATAAGGCGCTAATTATATCTGACATTTGTCGTTAATTCAAATCCTCGTTAATATTTAGTGATTAAGTTTGATAATATATTAGTATTTAAAATTATTAATTAGGAAACATAATATAATTCCTTTAAAAAAACAAATATAAACTAAGTATATATACTTACAGCTACTGCTTATATTGTCTTTACATATATATTTTTTTTCTTACTAATTCACTGAACCCTTTTTTTTTTCATTTAATTATTTGTTCACCATTCCGCATAAACTGAGTCCCTTTCGTAGAATATCTCCCATATAAAAATGTTTTCACTGGAATAAACGTACTTTATTTCTGCGACAGCTCTCGTCCCATCTTCAAAGTCCGCATCCAGTGTATTTGCCAAAGTGGCCAGCAACGTTCCTGTTATCTTCTTCGGACACAATAACCCATGTCCAGTTCTGCCCTCTATGTAAGCTCTAATGGCAAGTCGTCCTTGTTTTCGACATAGTTGTATCCCTTCGTATCTGACCTCATACTTTTCACAAAATAATCGTACTACTCTGTTTATTTCTTCTACGTAGTTCGTCAGGTAAGCCATTTTATTTTACGCTGCCTCACTTTTGTGTCTGAGTACTTCTGCTTGTGTTCTTCTGTCTATTCTTTTATTAAAGCACTTAGTGAAATACCTGAGGCACAACAAGGCAATTAAACAAAGTCCCACAATGACTAAGATCCAAAGGTAGTAGTCAATTCGTTCGATTCCTTGCGCGATGTTTAAACTATGTTTTTCAATACTATTTGATTTACCAATCTGCGTTACAATATCGGTATGACTGGCGGCTACCGACGGTGCTGGACTCGCACTGTTTTGATTCCCCATTATAGATTTAATAAAGTTCAATAAGATCAAATTGATACCTGGTATTTGATCTACCGCGGTCGGCGGCTACCGACGTAGGTGGTCCGGCGCCGCTCCATAGGCACGCACTTAGTTCGGCAGGGTCGCCATATGATGTTGGGCGAGCTACGCGTAAGTGAAACCCACGAATGCTTGAAAAATACTCCTTTATTTTTTGAAATAATATTTCCTTATATACTAATTGGTTACACTCGAGTATATATCTAAGAACATATAAAGTATATAGTATGGCGGATGATCAAAGGGATACATATATCCAATAACAAACAGATGCCGCCTTTTGTTTTGGTAATATAATACTTTGATGATATCATTCGCTAATAAAGGTCTACACCATCATCGAATCGTCTTAACCAAGCCAGGGCAAAATGAGCTTTATTGTCATTTCGTGTAACATCTTAATTGCTGCGCAGTTGTACTGTTCGAGTCAAGGGCAAGCGACGAAAGGGTAGAGGGGGGTAGGGTGATTTTTGTGATAAGGGTTTGCACCCGGTGCATTGTTTTAGTTGAGTCAGTTCCTGAGTATAAACATGTTGTTATGTGATAAGCAGTTATTTCGCTAAGTTTTTGGGAATTTGTGAATTTTATGTCATTTTGTGATATTCAGTTAATGTTCAGTTGTTTTGCTGTATTTTGAGAGTCAACCGAACTGATTTATAATAAAAACGGTAAGTACAAAATATTTTAAATGTTTATTGTATAAGTCTGTGCGAAATAAAAATACCTAGGCGAGGCAGCATCTATGCTTAGTTTAGTATCGGTTTTATATTTGCTATTATACTACTACAACTAACTATATAGATAACTTTCAAGCCATTACGCTTTACTTTCTTGACAGACTCTACCTATTGTTTAATGAAATCTTTCTCTCTTTTTATTAATTAGTATGCCTTATCTGTTTCAATCGCGTTTTTTCTGTAAATCAAGTTAAGACTTACTTTAAAATAATTCCTATATGATTTTTAACCCTGTAAATTAAACAATCTATCTTGTTTTAAACGACATACGACAATTTATATGATGACAAAAATGTTTTGCAATCATAATTATGTAAAATTTCTATTTTTAGATAATGGGACCAGGAAGAAAAAAAAGAGGAGAAATATGGAAACATTACAATACTGGTCCTACTAAATCAGTAACTTGTAAGTACTGTGATCATACATACAAAACGGGAAATGTAAACAAGATGGCAAGCCACTTAGTTACATGTGACAAGTGCCCAGTCGTTATCAAAAGTGCAGTCGTCCCCAAAACCACAAATCTAAAAACAATATCAATGTCTTCATCTGCCTCACTAGATAAAGAACATAGAAACCAAAACTTGAGAGAAGTAGCCGAAGCTGTACCTGATCCTATTATAACAACACCGATAGGAGAGGTCAATTCAATACTAGCTGGATCTAGTGAACAGAATTTGAACCAGACTTCAACTTCATCCTGTGAATCATCAAAAGACGAAGAGCTTAGAAGATTGACTGCACAGTTTGCTAAAGCTGTTTTCATATCGGGATCACCTTTGAGCATGGTAGAACATCCATTATGGATAGAGTTTTTTAAAATGCTGCAACCATTGTTTCCACTACCGTCGCGCAAGATTTTGGCTACAAGTCTTTTAGATAAAGTGTACGTTGATATTAAAAAAGAGGTCACAGATAATTTAAATGCCACAAGTTACTTGCATCTTCAGTGTGATGGGTGGACAAACGTAAATAACAATGGTATAATAAATTTTGTGATAAGCAATCCGGAGCCCTATTTTGTTGAAAGTTTATCAACAGAACATAACAGACACACGAGTTTGTACCTAAGTGAACAAATAATGCAGGTAATGCAAACTTATGGAGATTCCAAATTTGTAGTTTTGATTGGTGATAATGCTCGTAATATTCAAAAAGCTTTTGGATTGGTAAAAGAGAAAAAGCCACAAATAGTTCCTCTTAACTGTGCAGCACATACTTTAAACTTGTTAACTCATGATATTTTAAAATGTGAATTAATTTAAGGAATCGTTGATTTAGCAACAGATGTTATTAAAACTATAAAAAAGAGCCAGATTTTGTGTTCCGTTCTAAATAAAATTATAAAAGAAAAGAAATCTGGTGAAACACTAAAATTGCCAGTGAAAACCCGCTGGGGTAGCCATGTAGCTGCCCTTAAAAGTTTAAAAAATACAAGAATAGCCCTCTTGTCCCTGGCCGTTCACGAATCTGCGGTATTATTACCTTCCCATACTAAGTCTACTCTTCTCGATGACGACTTTTGGACTATGATAAACAATTGTCTTATTATTTTGGAACCAGTTACAATACCAATTTTTCAACTTGAATCAAATAAGTGCAATATTCATAATGTCTTTATGATATTTAAAGACATAAAATCCAAACTGGAATTCATCTTGCCTTCATTTCAGCCGCACAACGTCCACCGCCGGACATAGGCCTCTCCCAAAGATTTCCAAAATGACCGATCAAGAGCGGCCTGCATCCAGCGCTTTCCAGCGACCCTGGTTAGGTCATCTGACCACCTTGTAGGTGGGTGCCCTACGCTTCGCTTGCCAGTACGCGGTCGCCATTCAAGAACCTTTTTGCCCCATCGGCCATCGGTTCGTCGCGCTATGTGTCCCGCCCACTACCACTTCAACGAGCTAATCCGCTGGGCTATGTCAGTGACTTGCCTGATATCAACATATTGAACAATGAAGATAAGCAGTCTATTATAAATGCTGTTGAAAAAAGAATAAAGGACTGTGTAAAACCCATACATTTGGCAGCCTATCTCTTGGATCCAAAAACTCAAGGAGTTGAACTTAATGAAAATGAAGATCTTGAGGCAATGGGCTTTATAGAACAAATGGCTCAACAATTAAATATATCAGTAATCGCAGATTTAGCTAATTATAAAGCCAGAGATGGATATTGGAGTAAGTGCTTTATCTGGGACAAAGTAAATGACATATCTCCTATAACATGGTGGAAAGGACTTTGTTCTACGAAGAAATTAAGTAAAATAGCAATTCGTATTTTGACTGCTCCATGCACTTCGGCAGCAACGGAACGGTCATTCAGTAAACATGGGCATATGCACTCACTAAAAAGAAATCGTTTGACACCAGCCAGAGCTGCTAAACTGACATTTGTGTCGTACAATTGGGACTTACTTAATAACTATGATGAAACCGAACATGACGAGAATGAAGATATAACTCCTGTGCAAGAAACTCATAATGAATTACAATTTTCAACAGACGACGAATGTGAAAATGACAACAATGTAACTATCAGTACTTCTGAATTTGATGTGGAATTTTTAGACTGTGGCGGAAGTAGTAATGATGCGGAGATTGAGGACTAAAACAAAATTTAAAAGCATAATCGATGCCATAGTTCATAATTAAAATAACAGCTTATGTGAATTTGATTAAAAAACAAATATGTGCCTTTTGTTAACGTTTTTAAAGTTATTACCTTTTTATTGTTGATTTGTTGATAATAAGTAATACGTTTTGTTTAAAAATATTACAACTTTATCTTATGTCTTTACTATAATTTTGCCTAGCTATGACATACATGTGCTGTGTTTTTTATCTAAGTACCTTTTAAAATATTTGAAAGATGTTATTTTTTCTTGTTAATTCTTCTTAAGAAATATCCATATAACGAATATGAATCATATACTCAACATATTATTTGAATACAAATGATTTTAAATCATGTTGTTTTTTTTTTTTATATTTGACCATTATTACCACAACATCAATTTGGCTTCAGAGAAAAACACTCAACAATCGAACAGGTACATAGGATTACAAATATAATTGAAAAAACCCTTGAAGACAACAACGTCTGCTCTACGGTTTTCTTGGATGTAGCACAAGCTTTTGACAAAGTATGGCACGAAGGCCTTATCACAAAACTAAAGAAAATGCTCCCCAAAAACTATGTTGACATACTAACATCGTATTTATCAGATAGAGTATTCAGAGTGAGGCAAGAAAATGCTTATTCCGAACTTAAGAAAATAAAAGCTGGAGTACCTCAGGGAAGTGTTTTGGGTCCGGTCCTGTACCTATTATATACCTGTGATATTCCATATCTAGAAAACAACACTATTGCGACTTTTGCCGACGACACGGCTATAATGGCAGTCGGTAGCACCCATGCGGAAGCTGCAAAAAAGGTCCAAGTAGCTGTTAACAAAGTTCAAAACTGGACAAAACGATGGAGAATCAAACTTAATGAATCAAAATCAATCCACGTGAACTTTACAAACAAGCAAGACAAATATTACCCCGTATACATAAATGAAAAACAAATACCATACGAAGACACAGCAAAGTATTTAGGTATAACCCTCGATGCAAAGTTGCGCTGGAAAAATCATGTCAAGAAAAAAAGAGGAGAGCTTGACATACGGTATCAGAAAATGCAATGGTTGCTTGGAAGACACTCTACCTTGTCAATTAAAAACAAACTACTTTTATATAAACAAGTCCTCATGCCAGTATGGACTTATGGCATACAGCTGTGGGGCTGTACTAAACAAAGCAACATCGATATAATCCAACGATTCCAAAATAAAGTGCTGCGAGATATTGTTAACGCTCCGTGGTATGTAAGAAACGAAGACCTACACCGGGACCTTAATGTACAGTTCGTAGACAAAATTATAAAAAAGTACGCCGAAGCACACGAGTTTAGGTTGCTTCACCACGTGAACGTTGAGGCGATCCAGCTCCTCGACAACACAGATATAGTGCGAAGACTTAAAAGAACTAAACCGTTCGAACTAGTGTAGCAGTGACATATGTGTAAAATAGTGAAAAATAGTGACAATGAAAACAAAAGACACATGAACATAGTGCCTTCCCCTTAATAGAGACAGTAAGAAAAGTGCCGATGGACACATTCTTATAAAATAAGTACTTTATAAAACTAGGTCAATGTAAAATTACTCATTAGTCTGAGTTTAGGCTAGATCGTAATATTATTAGCGTATTTCTTTACAATATAGATATACGTTAACATATGGAAAAAAAAAAAAAAAATTATTACCACAGGAAAGAATTAGTTATTTATCCTCATAATCAAAACATACCTAATATTTATATTTCAAATAGAATTTAATCAGTTTAAAGTGAATAGGAGGTAATTTACTTTCATTTTAATTTTTACCCGGTGTGAATAAAAAATATCAGGTATAAATGGGTATAAATTAATTTTTACCCATTCTACCCTTTCTTTCCCATTTTTACCTTCCCGATATTTATCCATGCGCCCATCTCTAATCGTGAATACGCTTGCTGTACAGCAGACGTTTTTTTTAAATGATGTTTTTACGGCTCTGGATACGTAAATAAACTTGAATATTTTGCGGCTCTGGATACTAGTCTTTTTAAGCCAATTTTTATTCCTTCCTTTCTCTATTCCTAGGCCTCTAGTTTCAACTAAAGTTGGTGTAGACATCCTTTGATTGCTAGGAGCTTCTGGTGGAAAATCTATCTAAGCGAGTCCACTGGGTTTCATAGCATCAGGTTAGAACTGTCAACAGACAAGAATAACAAAAGAGGGCAACACTGCCTCGCAAAATGTGTGAGTGCCGGCAACACTGGCTTGCTGGATGCCTTGCTGGATGCCTTGCTGGATGCCTTGCTGGATGCGTGAATAGGCTACATCCAGCAAAGCGACCTTGAGCTGCTGTACAGCGCCGCTGGATAATGAATACGGCGCTTAAGTCCCATATCTCTGGATAAAGAAGACTGCTGTGCTGTCAGCACAAGAATAACGACTCCATACAAATTAGAGAGGGACTAAATTCGATCACACTGCCATCTCTGGATTGCCCCATTCAACAAATCTAACTGAATACCAACATAACAGAAAAATTAAAAATATATTCAACCGGCATTTGGCGGGTTATATAAATAATTATTTATTTAGTAAAAAAAAAAGGTTTTTGTAAATAAAACACATTTTATTTTGATACATTTCTATTTTCAACACAAAATTAAGAATGTACATCTTAATTATATATCAAAAATTAAATCAAAAATTGATAAATTCCCATGGTTTAACAAAGATTATCAATTAAATAAAAGAATCACAATAAATATTCTAAATGAATGCGTTAATATATTATTATACCTATATAATAACAACATTGTTTTATTTGTTACAAAATACTTTGCTGTACCCGAAAGGGTTAAAAACGGATTGTATTTTAAATAAAAGACCTGATGCCAATAAAGTTTTGATTTGATGTGAAAATACAGTAATAAAAATAATAATAAAAAATATACCTAGTTAAATGTTCTTGATAAGCAGGATTCTGTGCTTTGCCTTCCCATGAGCTATGTGATTCATAAAAATTACATGAACATGCTTACGTACGTCCTTACACTACTTATGTGATAAAATATTAATTTTTTTCTTTAAGGCCATACCCAAATTTTCCGGGGTCCAGTGGCGCCGCCATTTAAAATAAATCATTTAAAAGGAAACGGAGATATCATTTAAAATTGTGTCTTGGTCAAGTTCTAGATACCCATTCAAAGTATTTTTCAAACTACTTTTTGTGTAGTTTTAAGTGAGAATGTGAAGCTTTTCTACGCACATTTGCGAAAAACGGCCACTTTTAGCTAATGTGCGTAGAAAAGCTTCACGTTCGCACTTTAAATTATAAACAGTAGTTCATAAAACAGTTTTAAGGGTTATCTAGGGCTTGACCAAGACACAATTTTGAATGATATCTCCGTTTCCTTTTAAATGATTTATTTCAAATGGCGGCGCCACTGGACCCCGGAAAATTTGGGTATGGCCTTAATGCTTGCATAGAAGCCTGCTCATTGTATTTTCTATTTTCTAGTGTGCAGAATCTTTTTACTAAAATGTGAAAAACACTATTTACAATATAGGTATGTTTTGTTATTGTCTAAGTGACAACCACATAGATTTAAGAAATCAAAATTAATTTCACTAATTACTTTTGAAGTAATATCTTTTTTTAAATTTTTTTTTGCCGGATCATTTTTTAATAAATCGTTTATTGCGGATGCGCAATTATCTACGCATATAACAAAATTCCTTGAGGCATAGTTAAGGCTATTTTTATAGCTCGAGTACTCCTTTAATTCTACAAATTTGTGAATATTTTCATGCTCGTTAGCATAAAATATTTTTCTGCATACTTCGCAATCATCTTTTTTATTTTTTAATAGAAAACCGCAAACATAAGCACAGGCCTGCATATTACTACTGTCTACATTCAGACTTTCATCGAAAGTGTTTTCCGATGCGGAAAGTATTAATGATCATGCTCGTATGTGTCAACTTTATTACTAAAAAGTTTTTTCAAATTATTAATTATAGAAATATTGTTATCATCTTCACAATTCCCCGTGTTAATGTGGGCTAAATTTGACATAATAGATGTTTTATAAGCTGCAACAAATTGTTGCGTTGTCGGGTTTGCGTTTGCACCGCAGTTAGCCCGCACACTCCCAAATAAATTTTCCAGGGGGTCTTGTTGTAATCTCCGTGTTGATAGGCTTTTTATGTTTTTATGGTCTTTTTTTAAATTTCTCCACAACCTTTCAACACTATTAATAGTAAATATCCATCCTTGTTGGGATGGTGGTGGCTGGCGAACGCCAATAAATGTCATTTTTTCGAAGAACATCTTCATTTTGTCTAATAATTCTAGGTGTGGACCGTCGTCTTTTAAATTAGACGAAAAAGGTTTACCCCTTTTTAGATCCGGCGTGCTGCTGTTTAGAGTATCAAACAAGTTATCCATGTTTGATATGATATCTGCTGTCGTCCTTGCAGCTTCAGGTAAATCTCCTGTAAATAAACAATAACAAATTAAAGATACTTTGAGTGTAGGTACAATTAAGGCATGGGCTGAGACGCAAGTTCGATGTTCACGTGTACCTAGTTGGTACCTGTGTATGGTTCATTACAACTTGCTTCCGTGAAGGAAAACCTAGCAAGGCAACCTGCATACTGCGTAATCTCTGCTAAGATCGTAATTGTGTAGGTCCACACAACAACTTTCCATACGCAAATCACCAGATTGCATTGTTTGAACATTAAATAAGGATGATGAAATTCCCGCCGCTATATTAAATGATCCGTCGGTTGTTTAAGCAAATCGAGCGCTGCAGTTTTGGAGGAATACTTAGCTTTGCAGCGAGAAAGGTATAATTTACCAGAAATAGAACACGGCAATGGTCCAGACAGCTGGTGACACAAAAATAGGACGTCACTTTTGTACGACTAACGTGTTATTTAATGAAGTAACCTCTCTGGTCTGTAGATATTATAAATTCGTATTATGTCGATGAGTGAATAGATGTCGTTTAATTGAATAGAACACTAAATAGATACATATCGTTTGAAATTTTGGCATACATGCCAGCAGCAACAGTGTGGCTTAGTACTTGCGCTGCCAATTTTACTTTCATTTTCTGTTTTGTATTCGGAGCCAAATGGTCTTTTTTTAAAGCTGGAGCAAATACAAAGTTCTTATTTATTGCACTCTCAACTTCTAATTCATAGAAATCTTTTACGTAGCTCCATTTCGCTACACCTGAAACCAAAATATTACGTTTTTATACTATAACGAAAATAGATTAAAAGTTTATTTGACTATTAAACTATAAATGTATTTACTTTTTAACGACTTACAACTTAATAAGTCATATAAACTTTTATTACGATATTTCCCTTATTACGGTTCTGGAATGACATAAGAGAAAGTTCCAACAAGTTTAAGTAATAGGTATATTTGTTACATAATATATTTTAAATTATAAAAATGATTTCTGTTCTCCTAGCAAGTATATATTTTTTATAAAGTGTTTGAATTAACTGCATGTAGTAAATAAATAAGATTTTAGCTTTTTGCGGTTTTTTCTCTACTTATCTTGTCCGCTTTTTGTTGAATGTATATGTTTAGTTTGGAACAATAAAGTGAAATAATAAAAATAATAAAAAATATAAAATTTAGCATTATACTTACCATCTTGACATTTGATATCATATCTCATAAAATTGTTTCGGAAACATTTAAGTAAATGAGGTGGATCGTACAATGTAGCAATCTCTTTGTTTTTCAATACGATGTACGGCTTTTGTTGTGATGCGCCTAAATTACATAAAGCTCTTCTGTTTACGCCGTCCATATCGCACACAATCGCTCTTATATTCATGCCTATGTCGAAGCAATGTCCGAGTACCTGTAAAATATAGCATACAAGTTTAAAATAGGAAGCGGGATAAATGATTCGACGTCAACAACTATTATGAAATCGAAAAATTACATTTATCAACAAGAGGTATAAACATCCAAAGATAATTAAATAATTTTGACTTTGACTATACTCACGTCATTAGGTTTAGAGTCCCCTTACCCTGGACCAAACTACACGTTTTCATACACACGTAGTCTACGTTTTATTTCGAAACGACATGCCCGATTTTGGCAAAATTTTGTAATTTCAAAGATATTGCAATTATCTAGGGTAATAATTGGTTTCCTACCGTAAAAATATGAACTTGAAATAGAATATAGTGTGTTATATCATTTTTCACCATCAGTATGGAAAACTTGTACATCCTTATATTTTCTTTCTGACATGTGGTTTCAAAATAAAACGTAGACTACGTTTGTATAGAGAAATCTAGGGTAAGGGTATTCTTAATTAGCTTAAACGCGACATAATCAAATTTTTTTAAAAGACATGTGAAGAAGGTTTTTGACTACGAATAAACCTTAAAAAAGGTAATATTAATTGCGTTAACTTACCTCCTTTATAATTACTCCTAGTCTGTCAGCGGTAACATAGGAACTAGAAAAAAAATATGCTATTGGTTGCTTAATTTTTTTCCTTAGCCCTGCAACCATAAATACTAAGGCATGTGTTGCCTCTTGACGTGACCTCCCATGCACAAGGCCGTGCTCTTGGAAACCGTCAATTTCGTCCTTCTTTTCATTATAACTAAGGAATTTTTTGATTGACATCTCGTCAAACATTAATATGAACTCTTTATTGGAACTTTTTTGGCATTTAATATATCTATGTAAAGCCTGCATGACATCTTTGTTTATACCTACAGGCATCTCGAGACGTCCAAGTAAATACTTCAATGTTGTTGGTGCGGAAGTGGAAACATCCTTCTAAGAAGCCGGTAACAGGTGGGTGATCTTTTAAATAGTCGTAGGGCTACAATTTTTTCATCCTCTGTCCACCTCCTACCTTTAGCCTTTTTGTTATAATTTTTTATTTGCCCTTGTAATAATAAGGCAAAAGTAGGGCTAATTCTTCTTTTCATTATAACTAAGGAATTTTTTGATTGACATCTCGTCAAACATTAATATGAACTCTTTATTGGAACTTTTTTGGCATTTAATATATCTATGTAAAGCCTGCATGACATCTTTGTTTATACCTACAGGCATCTCGAGACGTCCAAGTAAATACTTCAATGTTGTTGGTGCGGAAGTGGAAACATCCTTCTAAGAAGCCGGTAACAGGTGGGTGATCTTTTAAATAGTCGTAGGGCTACAATTTTTTCATCCTCTGTCCACCTCCTACCTTTAGCCTTTTTGTTATAATTTTTTATTTGCCCTTGTAATAATAAGGCAAAAGTAGGGCTAATTCTTTTTTCCAGTAATTGTACAGCTTTATTTTCTTCGAGTTTGTTTAGTAACTGGATATTTTTCAGTTTTCGAACGCTTTTTTGCAAGCGGTTTATTTTTTTTACATACTTTCGGCATTTGTCATACAACTGTTTTTCTTTTATTTGTTGCTCAGGCTGAAACAATAAAACATAGTAATTGAAAAAACACTATTATACAATGTGTATATAATATATATATATATATATATATATACATTTTGAATTGCTGCACACTATGTAGTGTCACGCTACATAGTCATAGATACTTTTAATGTCTGTGTTTTGTTTTTATAAAAGTTTATTTTGGTGTCATAGGCATCAGCGGAAGACCAGCGTCGCAGCAACGACATATGCTGAGCGGAGACCTTTTTTGGTACACTGCGAAATTTATTTTATAAGTAATGGTATCAAATAAACATCTGGGCGTCCAGCCTCTTGGCAGACTGACTGAATATAGACATGGTCTTGCACCACACGTGACATAAGAAAAAAGACATGCGAAGGTTTTATTTCGACTAAGACAAAATTCCCTTTTTACGACCGTTCAAACATTATTTCTTTCTTTCTTTTTATCTACAGTGCCAATTTTATTTTGATTCTGATTGTTGATAAAAAAATATTATTGAACTTTTGAAGCATCCAATAAAATTTGGGTTTCAGGAAGATTTCCGAGAGCTGGTTGTTCAAGACAAACTTTCCTTTCGGCAACTGGTTCAGTCTGAAAAAAAATATTTGCTTTTGTTAAATAATTAATTAATAAAATTCATGTATTTGCTAGAAAATCAGATTTGACAAGTCTTCTTTTTAATCGTAAGTAATTGCTAATAGCCAGGATCTTGGTGGTCCGGCGTGAGAGCGCATTGCTAGCGCTTTCACAAGTAAAGCGACATCGGGCGTGGTCCGCACTTGGATGGGTGAAACTTAAAAAAATCGCGAGTTCCTCCCTGCTTCGGAAGGCACGTATAAGCCGTTGGTCTCAGCTGTCATCATTGCATGGCAGTCGTCAAGCTATGTCAGATGCCTTTAGGCAGCTTGAACAATCTGACACCATTGTTGGCCACTTACACACACGAAAAACAAGCAACAAAACTACAAACAATAGCTAGTAGTTGCCGTTTAGGCCAACCACGCTGAATTCTGGTTACTACTACAACCTACTTTGCGCTACTGCATCACATACAAGTATTGTATCAGTGTTGTGCACGTTTATTGTTTAGTATAGTTTATGTATTATGCTGCTCTTGTGCCTACTTCATGTGTATGTAACGCAGTTTTCGTAAATAGATGTATTATCTATCCATCTCTAGTGCTACACGGTTGAAAAAAACAATGGAATTATTTTAATCTACAACTTAGGTTTTTATTACCTTTCTTCTTTTTGACTCGTTGCTGGAAATTATATTTGTATTGTCATTCAGAGCTGTTGGCTTATCCTGGATATCCACTGCATCCTTGCATACTTTGCAATAAGAATGTTCCTGCAAATAAAATGTTGACTCTTATCCGTAATGGAATCAAAATAGTGATGGGTTGCTAGTTGCATCGCCTATTAACATGATTCAGATTGTACCAAAACCCTTCATCTGCTTTTATAACCTGCGCAGGACGAGAAGAAGCTAGTGTGCATTCTCAGTCTTGTTATTTAATCTAGACCAACATGAAAAATTTATATTCTTGCTTTTAATATTTTAGGTCTGTGTTGTTATGACTGCCTCATGCAATCGATATGAATCAACTAGTAGTTCGCCGCGAACTTAGACCTCGTGATTATTATTCGCAATTAAGTTTCCTAAATAACACCTAGATGGCGCTATCTAAACTTAGAACGCGCTATAACAGCTTTATAACAAAAAAAGTTTCATTTGAATCCGTCCAGTATTTCCGGAGATTAGCGTGTACAAACAGACTTTTTTTTTAATTTCTTAACTATGTCTTCATTACGCCAAATTATTATAGTATAGATTATATTATCTACCTTTTGAACGTTTGTAGTATCCAGTATAATTTTTATTTCAGGAGGATTTCCGAGAGGATTTTTTGAACAACCTGGTTCAAGAGAATCTATTTCGTCAGCAACTGGTTCAGTCTGAAATAAATATATATGTTTTTGTCAAGTAGTAGTACGGCCCGCTTTGCAGAATTGCACCGTCAAGCGCCCGCCTTCGCTGTAGCGCAATGAGGATCTGGATTTAGTTTACAGGCATTACCATCCGCCAACTTGGGCACCTTTCTACATAATAAACCGTTCCGTAAGGGATTTGTCGCTTTTCATCAGAAACGCAACTGGTCAGATACTCATTTCGCCAGAAAACGCATGTTGACAGAAACGCAACTTGAAAGACATGTATCTCAACTCTACAGTAAATTAATAAATAGAATTTAAAAGCTTGGAGTCATTATGCATATATGCAACTAGTAAAATTAATTTACTATTTCTTATTTAATACGTATCTGTCGAGTTGCGAGTCTATCATGAGAGATGACGAGATGCTTATCTGACCAGTTGCGTTTCCAAGGCCGTCGACGGTATCCTCATATCGTCGACAGTCTTACACTTCACATACTTTCCTGCATAATTGCCTTTTAATCCAACCACGCTGAACTTTGGCCTACTTTGCGCTACTGCAAGACATACAGTATAGGTACAAGTATTGTATCAGTGTTGTGCATGTTTCTTGTTAAGTATAGTTTATGTATTGTGCTGTTCTTGTGTATGTAACGCAGTTTTCGTAAATAGATGTATTATCTATCCACGTCTAGTGCTACATGGTTGAACAAAAACATAATGGAATTATTTAAATGTATGTGATGCAGTAGCGCAAAGTAGGTTGTAGTAGTAACCAGAATTCAGCGTGGTTGGCCCAAAAGGCAATTACTAGCTATTGTTTGTAGTTTTGTTGCTTGTTTTTCGTGTGTGTAAGTGGCCAACAATGGTGTCAGATTGTTCAAGCTGCCTAAAGGCATCTGACATAGCTTGACGACTGCCATGCAATGATGACAGCTGAGACCAACGGCTTATACGTGCCTTCCGAAGCAGGGAGGAACTCGCGATTTTTTTA